>CM022297.1:318453891-320928812 GCA_011799875.1 Thinopyrum elongatum
GCTCTCTCCTTTATCCTTTTCTGTTTCTTTTTCCTTTTTTTTATTCTCTTTTCTCCACTGTTAAATGTTTAGGCCCCAAATGGTTTTTGTAAAAAGTGTGACCTATTTCATAAATACCAGTGCATTATTCCCTAACACCTAAAATTAGTTTGGACAAAACATAATTCCATACTTATTTCAGATTTAATAAATGGTTATTAAATATTATCTTTATCCACTGTTTGAGGTTGTTCGAGTCACTTATCCAATTCCAATGATGTTGGTTTCAATTTTAGAATAGCCTCTGGAATATTTGTTATTTATCTGACATTTTAGCCCCTATGTTGGACAACTTTTATATTCCACTTTCATTTAAATTTGAATTTGACTTAGGAGTTGAAATGCAATATGATGCTAATGATGATTATGCACTGTTGATCATGCTAACATGTCATTATCAAAAGTGATTACCGTTGCTAATCACCGGGGGTGTTACAGAATAGTGAAACTCGGTCAGACCGATTTAGTTCAAAATGTGAACGTTAGGATTTTCGGTGGGACCGATATGATCAACTCGGTGGGATCGATGTGCTAGGGTTAGGGTAAAACCTCATCTCGGTTTGACCGATTACACAAACTCGGTGAGACCGATTTTAGTAATAAGCAAACAGAGAGTTGGCCAAGCAAACTCGGTGGGGCCGACTACCTATTTCGGTGAGACCGAAATATTGCAGTAGGCAACAGAGAGTTTGCAAGCCCATCTCGGTGAGACCGAGATCCCATCGGTGAGACCGAACTGATTAGGGTTTCTGGCAGTGGCTATGTCAAGTGAACTCGGTGGTGCCGGATAGATCAAATCGGTGGGGCCGAGTTTTACTTTAGGTTTAGGACATATTTGGAAATGAGAAAGTGGTTGAGGGCTTTAGGAGCATATCACTAAGCACTTTGAGCAAGCAAGCCATTAAGCAACACCTCATCCCCTTTTAATAGTATTGGCTTTCCTATGGACTCAATGTGATCTTGGATCACTAAAATGAAAAGAGTAGAGTCTTGAGCTTGAGCCAATATGTGTCCTTAGCATCTTGAAGGGGTTCCACATCCTCTTGTCCTGCCACTCCACTGTTGAACTTATCTGAAATATACTAGATAAAAGTATTAGTCCAACAAGAGATATGTTGACATTAATTACCAAAATCACCCAGGGAGCACTTGTGCTTTCAGATGCCTATATTCATGATCATTGCCTTAGATATCATCATAACTTTGCGCTTTTCTATCAATTGCTCGGAAGTAATTTGTTCACCCACCGTATTATTTTCTATCTTGAGAGAAGCCTCTAGTGAAACCTATGGCCCCCGGGTCTATTTTCCATCATATAATCTTCTACTTTCCAATCTACGAGTTTCCGATCTACTATTTTGCAATCTTTTACTTTCCAATCTATAAAACAAAAATACCAAAAATATTTACTTTACCGTTTATCTATCTCTATCAGATCTCACTTTTGCGAGTAACCGTGAAGGGATTGACAACCCCTTATCGCGTTGGGTGCAAGTTTGGTGTTTGTTTGTGCAGGTATTAGGTGACTTGCGTGTTGTCTCCCACTGGATTAATACCTTCGTTCTCAAAACTGAGGGAAATACTTACTCTACTTTGCTGCATCACTCTTTCCTCTTCAAGGGAAAAACCAACACAAGCTCAAGAAGTAGCAGGAAGAATTTCTGGCACCGTTACTAGGGAGATCTACGCCAAGTCAAGACATACCAAGTACCCATCATAAACTCTCATCTCTAGCATTACATTATTCGCCATTTGCCTCTCATTTTCCTCTCCCCCACTTCTAAAACGATTTTTGAAAAGATTTGCCTTTTTCTTCGCCCCTCTCTTTGCCTTTTCTTCGTCCTTCTTCCGTTTGTCTTTTCGTTTGCCTTTTTATTTGCCTTCTTTTCGTTTGGCCTTATGTCTTACTTGGTTTGTTTGCTCGCTCGCTTGGTATAATTGTGTGTTTATTGAAAATCAAGAACCAAAAGTTTTATGGATCCTCATCCACTTGCTAATCTTTTTAAAAGATCCAATTATGATGAATCAATTGCTAGTGAATTGAGTGCACTAGATTATCTCTATGAGGTTTTGCTTGAAATTCGTAAATCTGAAAAGTGTGATGAAGTGTTGAAGGAAGAAAATTTTAAAGTGATTCACAATAGTGCCTTGGATGAAAAGCAAGACTGCAATGATGTTATTATAAATTCCATTAATGTTAATTGTGTTAATGATATGCAAAACTCTAAGCTTGGGGATGCTAATTTTGCTATGTCCACTACTTGTTGCAATGATCATGATTGGGGTGATTCTTCTTATGATCTTGAAAATTTATTTAAGCCCCATGATGAATATGAGATTGATAATAATGTTTGCAATAATATTGAAAGTGGGTTTGGAAGAGTGTCAACTTTAGATCCCACACATTTGGAGAATGTTCAATCTTATGAAATTTTTGATAAAAGTGGGTTTGGAGAGGTCATGACTTTAGTTAATGTTAATCCCACTATTTTGGAAGAGTGTCAACTTCGCATGCATGTGGATCATGTTGAGAATATGTTATGTGATAGCTATATTGTTGAATTTGATTATGATCCTACATGTAATTATTATGAGAGAGGAAAATATGGTTGTAGAAATTTTTATGTTTCTAAATTACCTCTCTTCATGTTGAGATTGTCTATGTTTTATTCTCCTTCCTTGCATATGCTAGGTTTTTCTTGTCTTGATAATTTGTTTGCTTATAAAATGCCTATGCATAGGAAGTATGTTAGACTTAAACTTGTTTTTCACATGTCACATGATGCTCTCTTCGTGTTTCAATTGCTATCTTTCATGTGAGCATCATCAAAATTATCAACGCCTAGCTAAAAGGCTTTAAAGAAAAGCGCTTGTTGGGAGACAACCCAATATTTTTCATTGCTGCTTTTCAATAAATAATTCATCTAGCCTCTGGTTAGATGTGGTTTTATGTTTTAATTAGTGTTTGTGCCAAGTAAGACCTTTGGGATAGCTTACGGTGATAGTTGATTTGATCTTGCTGAAAAACAGAAACTTTTACGCCCAGTAAAATAATTTTTATAAATCACAGAAGAGTGATTTTGAGTTGATTATTTTTTAATAAGATTAATAAACAAATTTTTAGGTTGTCCTAATTTTTCAGAATTTTTGGAGTTACAGAAGTATTCGAGATTTCCATATTGCTACAGACTGTTCTGTTTTTTACAGATTCTGTTTTCTATGTGTTGTTTGCTTATTTTGATGAATCTATGGGTAATATCGGGGGGTATGAACCATGGAAAAGTTAGAATACAGTAGATATTACACCAATATAAATAAAGAATGAGTACACAACAGTACCAAAAGTGGTGATTTATTTTCTTATACTAACGGAGCTTATGAGATTTTCTATTGAGTTTTGTGTTGTGAAGTTTTCAAGTTTTGGGTAAGGATTTGATGGACTATGGAATAAGGAGTGGCAAGAGCCAAAGCTTGGGGATGCCCTGGAAGGCATCCCCTCTTTCGTCTTTGTCTATCGATAACTTTACTTGAGGCTATATTTTTATTCACCACATGATATGTGTTTTGCTTCGAGCGTCTTGTATGATTTGAGTCTTTGCTTTTTAGTTTGCCACAATCATCCTTGCTGTACACACCTTTTGAGAGAGACACGCATGAATCGTGATTTATTAGAATACTCTTTGTGCTTCACTTATATCTTTTGATCTAGGCAATTTTACTCTAGTGCTTCACTTACATCTTTTTAGAGCACGGCGGTGGCTTTATTTTATAGAAATTGATGAACTCTCATGCTTCACTTATATTATTTTGAGAGTCTTTAAAACAGCATGGTAATTTGCTTTGGTCATAAATTTAGTCCTAATATGATAGGCATCCAAGAGGGATATAATAAAAACTTTCATATAATGTGCATTGAATACTATGAGAAGTTTGATTCCTTATGATTGTTTTGAGATATGAAGATGGTGATATTAGAGTCATGCTAGTGAGTAGTTGTGAATTTGAGAAATACTTGTGTTAAGGTTTGTGAGTCCCGTAGCATGCACGTATGGTGAACCGTTATGTAACGAAGTTGGAGCATGAGATATTCTTTGATTGTCATCCTTTGTGTGGAAGTCGGGATCGCGCGATGGTTAACTCCTACCAACCCTTCCCCTAGGAGCATGTGTCTAGTACTTTGTTTCGATGACTAATAGATTTTTGCAATAAGTATGTGAGTTCTTTATGACTAATGTTGAGTCCATGGATTATACGCACTCTCACCCTTCCACCTTTGCTAGCCTCTCTAGTGCCGCACAATTTTTGCCGGTACCATAAACCCACCATATACCTTCCTCAAAACAGCCACCATACCTACCTATTATGGCATTTCCATAGCCATTCCGAGATATATTGCCATACAACTTTCCACCGTTCCGTTTATTATGACACGCATCATCATTGTCATATTGCTTTGCATGATCATGTAGTTGACATCGTATTTGTGGCAAAGCCACCGTTCATAATTCTTTCATACATGTCACTCTTGATTCATTGCATATCCCGGTACACCGCCGGAGGCATTCATATAGAGTCATATTTTGTTCTAGTATCGAGTTGTAATTTTTGAGTTGTAAGTAAATAGAAGTATGATGATTTTCATTATTAGAGCATTGTCCCATGTGAGGAAAAAAAAAGAAAGAAAGAAAAAAGAAGAAAGAAAAAAAAAGAAGGAAGAAAAAAAAATGAGAGAAAAAGAGAGAAGGGGTAATGTTACTATCCTTTTTCCATACTTGTGCTTCAAAGTAGCACCATGATCTTCATGATAGAGAGTCTCATATGTTGTTACTTTCATATACTAGTGGGAATTTTTCATTATAGAACTTGGCTTGTATATTCCAATGATGGGCTTCCTCAAATTGCCCTAGGTCTTCATGAGCAAGCAAGTTGGATGCACACCCACTTAGTTTTCTTTTTTGAGCTTTCATAAACTTATAGCTCTAGTGCATCCGTTGCATGGCAATCCCTACTCACTCACATTGATATCTATTGATGGGCATCTCCATAGCCCATTGATACGCCTAGTTGATGTGAAACTATCTCCCTCTTTTTGTCTTCTCCACAACCACCTTCTATTCCACCTATAGTGCTATGTCCATGGCTCACGCTCATGTATTGCGTGAAAGTTGAAAAAGTTTGAGAATACTAAAGTATGAAACAATTGCTTGGCTAAAACCGGGGTTGTGCATGATTTGAGTATTTTGTGTGATGAAGATGGAGCATAGCAGGACTATATGATTTTGTAGGGATAAGCTTTCTTTGGCCATGTTATTTTGAGAAGACATAATTATCTTGTTAGTATGCTTGAAGTATTATTGTTTTTATGTCAATATTAAACTTTTGTTTTGAATCATATGGATCTGAACATTCATGCCACAATAAAGAAATTACATGGATAAATATGTTAGGTAGCATTCCACATCAAAAATTCTGTTTTTATCATTTACCTACTCGAGGACGAGCAGGAATTAAGCTTGGGGATGCTTGATACATCTCCAACGTATCTATAATTTTTTATTGTTCCATGCTGTTATATTATCTGTTTTGGATGTTTTATATGCATTAATATGCTATTTTATATTATTTTTGGGACTATCCTATTAACCTAGAGCCCAGTGCCAATTCCTGTTTTTTCCCTGTTTTTGAGTTTCGCAGAAAAGGAATACCAAACGGAGTCCAAACGGAATAAAACTTTCGCGATGATCTTTCTTGGACCAAAAGGAAACCAGAGGACTTGGAGTGCAAGTCAGAGAAGCCACGAGGCGGCCACAAGGATGGAGGGCGCGCCCAGGGGGGTAGGGCGTGCCCCCCACCCTTGTGGGCCCCTCGTGCATCTCCTGACCTAATTCTTTCGCCTATATATAGTCTTATATGCCCAAACCACCAGAAGCATCCACGAAAACACTTTTCCACCACCGCAACCTTCTGTACCCGTGAGATCCCATCTAGGGGCCTTTTCCGGCGTCCTGCCGGAGGTGGATTCGATCACGGAGGGCTTCTACATCAACACCATTGCCCTTCCGATGAAGCGTGAGTAGTTTACCTCAGACCTACGGGTCCATAGCTAGTAGCTAGATGGCTTCTTCTCTCTCTTTGATTCTCAATACCACGTTCTCCTCGATGTTCTTGGAGATCTATTCGATGTAATATTTTTTTGCGGTGTGTTTGCCGAGATCCGATGAATTGTGGATTTATGATCAGCTTATCTATGAATATTATTTGAATCTTCTCTGAATTCTTTTATGCATGATTTGATATCTTTGCAAGTCTCTTCGAACTATCGATTTGGTTTGGCCAACTAGATTGGTTTTTCTTGCAATGGGAGAAGTGCTTAGCTTTGGGTTCAATCTTGCGGTGTCCTTTCCCAGTGACAGTAGGGGCAGCAAGGCACATATTGTATTGTTGCCATCGAGGATAAAAAGATGGGGTTTTCATCATATTGCTTGAGTTAATTCCTCTACATCATGTCATCTTTCTTAATGCGTTACTCTGTTCTTCATGAACTTAATACTCTAGATGCAGGCAGGAGTCGGTCGATGTGTGGAGTAATAGTAGTAGATGCAGAATCGTTTCGGTCTACTTGACATGGACGTGATGCCTATATTCATGATCATTGACTTAGATATCGTCATAACTTTGCGCTTTTCTATCAATTGCTCGGCAGTAATTTGTTCACCCACCGTATTATTTTCTATCTTGAGAGAAGCCTCTAGTGAAACCTATGGCCCCCGGGTCTATTTTCCATCATACAATCTTCTACTTTCCAATCTACGAGTTTTTGATCTACTATTTTGCAATCTTTTACTTTCCAATCTATAAAACAAAAATACCAAAAATATTTACTTTACCGTTTATCTATCTCTATCAGATCTCACTTTTGCGAGTAACCGTGAAGGGATTGACAACCCCTTATCGCGTTGGGTGCAAGTTTGGTGTTTGTTTGTGCAGGTATTCGGTGACTTGCGTGTTGTCTCCTACTGGATTGATACCTTGGTTCTCAAAACTGAGGGAAATACTTACTCTACTTTGCTGCATCACCCTTTCCTCTTCAAGGGAAAAACCAACACAAGCTCAAGAAGTAGCAACCCCTTGGCCGCTTTCTTACCCTTTGCCATCGTCTTCTTCGCGCGCTCCAGGGCCTTCGTCTTGTCCTTCACCATTGCCGCAGTGGTCGACGGGCGCGAGCCGAGTGATGCTGCGTTGGAGAGGGCAAGGCAGAAGGGCGGGGAAGAAAGGGGATAATGGTGGGCACTGTTGCACGCATCGGCCGCGTCGCTATAAATATCTACGCGTCCGAGTGACTGACTGGTGGGCTCGGGTAATCCCAGCGCATCCCAAAACAGGCGCCTGCTCGATACGTGGCAAAAAATGTGGCACGAGGATCGAGGAGTCCCTCTCCATTTGCTCCGCTAACCATGCCGCACCCCGACCCGCGCGCTTCTCCAAATTTTGAATCCCGTGAAATCCGGGCACAGTGGATCAGTCGATCACGCCAAAGATACTCAAACCCAATCTGCTCAGTCCCATGCTACATATTTCACTCGGCAATTCCAGAAGCCAGAATAGATCAAGGCGATTGGCGAAGGATTAAACTACCAACATACTGTCGAACCTCAAAGAAGGTGTTCCAGAGACAATGAGTCGGATCGAAGTCAGCTTCAATCCTTCTTCACTCGGTCCTCGATCCATTCGAGGGCTAATGAGGATGACATGTACCTAGGGTAGGGTCATAGGCCTGACCTGTATGCCCTACCCTAGGACACTGCACAAGAGATCAAGGCCCACAAAGTTAAACAGAAGATACCGACTGGAATCCTCACAAAGTGCGATTCACTCGACGGAAGATCCACTCGGATATCCCAATTCCACTCGACCTATGTTATTCACTCGGAGTACAAAATTCCACTCGGAACACAGAAGACCTAGAGCCACCTCAGTATGGCAACGGTCAGGCATTCACTCCGTCGCCTTAAAGGTCATTAAACATGGGCGTTACCAATAATGTACGTGACTTTATTTCCTCATTAAACCCCTGTGTAACCGAGGGCTGCGAGGGGTCAGCGCACTCTATATAAGCTACCCCTCCCCTCTTGCACAAGGGTTCGCACCCCCTGTAACTATACAACACTCCAATTGACAAGCCTCCACGGCACCGAGACGTAGGGCTGTTACCTCCTCCGAGAGGGGCCTGAACTCGTAAAACTGTGCGTACAACCTCGCCGTAGCTAGGACTCTGTCCTCTCCTACGTAGCCCACGACATACCGAGACAGTGGTTTCAACTTATTTTTTGAGGTCCATCATGTACGTACCGGCCTATGGGCCTCCCAGCATAGGTTTTACTTTTTCTTAAACACCGGCAGCCCAATGTATTTTTTAATAAAACGCAGATCTCTGTTCTATTTATCTATATATAAGAATAATAATGTAGTGTCCAATTTATGTTTTCCCTTCTAACCACATTATATATATTTATATTATTACTATTATTGTATATTTAATAGAGACTTATATATATACATTATAAAAACATCCCACGTCTTATTAACTTATAAAATTAAATGTTTAACAGAGTTGGCAAGGAAAATCCTGGTTGTTTTTTACTCACAGGCAAGGAAAATCCTGGTGATTGCGTACAAAAGTTTGCGAAGATTTTAAGGACCAATGTAATAATAACACGCTCATTTTTCTTTTGAGCAATAACTCGCTAATTTGTTAATTTTATATATAATAAAATGTGTAGCTCCGGTTTATTTTTTGATATTAATTGCTCCTTCTAACCTAACATTAAATATAGAACAAGCCCAGCTAATTCGTGTACACCCTAAGTCTCCTTTTGCAAAAAGTTGCGAGAGGGCGTCCGAGCTGTTGGAGCTTATACACAGTGATGTGTGTGGTTCAATGAGCACAACTGCCAGAGGTGGCTATCACTACTTCATGACTTTTACTGACGACTTGAGTAGATATGGGATTATCTATTTGATGAGGCACAAGTCGGAAACTTTTGAAAAGTTCAAAGAGTTTCAGAACAAGGTTGAAAATCAGCTCGGCAAGACTATAAAGCTTCCACGATCAGATCGTGGAGGTGAGTACATGAGCCAGGAGTTTGATGATCATCTGAAAAGCCGAGGTATAGTACCTCAGCTCACACCTCCGGGTACGCCACAAAGAAACGGCGTGTCGGAACGGAGGAATAGGACCATGTTGGACATGCTCCGGTCAATGATGAGCAAATCGGATTTACCCTTGTCATTCTGGGGATACGTTCTAGAAACTATAGCTTTCACACTTAACAGGGTACCATCAAAATCCGTAGACAAGACACCACATGAGATGTAGACCGGGAAGAGTCCTAGTTTGTCTTTTCTAAAGATTTGGGGTTGTGAAGCATTTGTCAAGCGACTTATGTCAGACAAGCTTACACCCAAGTCGGATAAATGCATATTCGTGGGATATCCGAGGGAAACCTTGGGATATAGCTTCTACAACCGGGAAGAGAACAAAGTGTTTGTCGCTCGGAACGGGGTTTTCCTTGAGAAAGAGTTTCTCAGTCGGGAGGCCAGTGGGAGGACGGTCCGACTCGAAGAAATTCGAGGACCACTCGGGGACGGCTCAGCTGGTGATGAGATTATACCGGAGTCAGTCAGGGAACCCGTAGTGGAAGCGGCACCGGAACCACGAAGATCGGAAAGATTGCGCAGAGTGCGTGATGTATTGTTGCTAGAGAGCGACGAGCCGGCCACATATACGGAAGCGATGGTGAGCCCAGATTCCGAGGCATGGCTGGAGGCCATGAGATCCGAGTTAAAGTCCATGGATGAGAATCAAGTCTGGGACTTGATTGATCCGCCGCCTGGCGTAATAGCCATTGGTTGCAAATGGGTCTTTAAGAAGAAAACTGATGTGGATGGAAATGTTCAAATCCACAAAGCTCGGCTTGTCGCTAAAGGTTATGGACAAGTTCAAGGAATTGACTACGACGAGACTTACTCGCCGGTAGCGATACTGAAGTCGGTGAGGATCGTATTAGCCATAGTTGCATATTTCGATGACGAGATATGGCAGATGGATGTCAAAATGGCTTTCCTTCACGGAAATTTAACCGAGGACGTGTATATGATACAGCCCGAGGGTTTTGTCGATCCGACTAGTGCTAGTAAGGTATGCAAGCTCAAGAGATCCATTTATGGGTTGAGGCAAGCAGCTCGGAGTTGGAACATTTGTTTTGATGAGGTCGTCACTGGTCTCGGTTTCATCAAAAGCAAAGAGGATGCTTGTTTATACAGGTAGTTAAGTGGGAGCTCGATAGTGTTTTTGATCTTGTATGTGGATGACATACTACTGATCGAAAATGATGTTTCGATGCTGAACTCGGTCAAGGAATCATTGAATGGCAAGTTTTCAATGAAGGACCTTGGTGAGGCAGTTTACATTTTAGGCATCAAGATCTAGAGAGATAGATCGAGGAGGCTGCTTGGCTTGAGCCAGAGCACGTACATAGATAAAGTGTTGAAGCGATTCAACATGAGTGAGGCAAAGAAAGGGTTCTTGCCTGTCTCACATGGTATAAGGCTAAGCGAGACTCAGAGTCCTTCGACATCTGATGAGCGAAGCAGGATGAGTCAGATTCCGTATGCCTCGGCAATCGGATCCATCATGTATGCCATGATATGTACACGGCCTGATGTTGCTTTTGCAATAAGTCTAACAAGTAGATACCAGGCCAACCCAGGTGAGAGTCACTGGGTAGCGGTAAAGACTATTTTGAAGTACCTGAAAAGGACTAAAGAGATGTTTCTAGTTTATGGAGATGAGGAGGAGCTCTACGTAAAGGGTTACGCAGATGCTAGTTTCCAAACCGACAGAGATGATTGTTGATCATAGTCTGGATTCATGTATGTCATGAACAGAGGAGCAGTGAGCTGGATGAGTTCCAAGAAAGATACGGTGCCCAATTCTACCACAGAAGCCGAATACATTGCGGCTTGTGAAGCTGGAAAGGAAGGTGTTTGGATCCGAAACTTTCTGGATGATCTTGGTATTTTCCCAGCCTCGGTAAAACCGTTGGACCTTTATTGTGATAATTCTGGTGCCATCACACAAGCCAAGGAGCCGAGGAATCACCACAAGGTCAGACACATAGATCGGAAATATCACCTGATACGAAAGATCGTAAAGAATGGTGATGTAGAGTTATGCAAAATTCACATGGATGCAAATGTTGTGGATCCGTTGACTAAGCCACTTCCACAACCCAAGCATGAGGGGCACGTTAGAGCTATGGGCATACGATGTCTATTTGATTGACTCAAGTGCAAGTGGGAGACTGTTGGAGATGTGCCCTAGAGGCAATCATGTATGATGATATTTCCCATGTGTTTATAAATAAAGATAGTCCTTGGACATTATCAATGATGTGTATCAACAAGTACGTGACTTGTTTGTGGGACTATGCATTGTATGATGACTATCCTAAAAGGTCCCTGGTCAAAAGGGCTGTGTGGACGCGCAGCCGACTAGACTAGCATATGACACGGTCGATGGCTTGGTCTCACTAGCCATGGAGCATTGGATGCTAACCGCATAATATGGACTCGGAAGAATCTGGTCGGATTCGACGTAGTCGGATTCGAGTTGAGATAAGGTCCGAGTCGGATAGACCCAACTATGAGACGCAGTGATATGTCATCTGTGAGTCTCTAGTACAACATACGTTCTATGTCCTAAGACCTGAGCTGGCGGATGTACTCGGGATGGTGACGGACTTGCTTTGGGCCAACCAAACGCTACTCCGTGAATGGGTAGTTACAAAGGTAGGTTTCGGGCTTGTCTAGACCCATGCTGCGAGACATGGTCGAGCAAGATGGGATTTGCCCCTCCGATCAGGAGAGATATACTCTGGGCCCCTCGTGTGATCTGACCAGGATAAGAATGGCCATGCGACAAGGATTATGAGATAATACGGTTTGTGGTCGGCATCACTGGAACGAGAAAGATGTCGGGCTAGCACAAGGATGACAGACTCGCCTTGAGTCCGACAACATATATCGTGTGGCAAAGGGAACAGAAGTGTGACATGTTGTACAGGTTCGCCTAACCAGCTTCATAGTCTACTTGGTGGTCGGCACGCCCTGCTAGAGGCCGCTACCAACCGTGCAGGTCAGAGGTGATCCGAACTGTGACCGAGCCGACTTGAACCTAAGGGGTCGCGCGCTTAAGGGAAGGAACCTATGAGGTCGGATCCGAGGACACTGGTCGGATGTGATCCGAGCTGGACTTGGATCGTGGCCGAGTAGACTTGTGGGCTTTAGGGTCCGTGCGAGGCCCAAGTGTTGAGCCCACGACGGACGCCTATATATAGTGGAGGTGCGACACACTCATGCGATTGATCGCTTCGGCGCTGTCACTAGGGTTTGCATGTGTTGCGAATAGCCACCTCCACTTGCCGCCGGCTGTGTGATCGGACCTAGCAGTCCGCCGCACGGTGTTCCTCCTGCACGCCTGGATACCGTTAGAGGCGGTGCATCTGCGCCGCTCCGGTGAACCTATCCGCAGGAGATTATCGTTCACGGGAGATCACCGTTCCCGGGGCTTCGCTGTTCGCGGGAGACCGCACCCGCGGAGAGGAGACGCGCTGCCCCAACTCTGCTTCTGCTGCACGGCTCTGCGCGTCTAGTGGTAACGATCTGTGATCCACCTCCCTTAGCATGTTCCTGGATGTTCTGCGCGTAGGAGTTTTTAATTTGTAGTCGATGCACCCTACCGTAGATCCCAACAGCTACATATTAAGAAAGCCATGAACTTATGAATTATGTCAAAATCTGAAAGACAATCAGTGTATGTGTGGTTGTTTATTTGACTTACCGTTCATGATATGGCCATAGAAATGATTCTGCATGGGACGTGTTTTCAAAGATACGGGTGACCGTGTTAATGGCCCACTCCCGTTCATCCTTACCATGTAATGTTGTGCCATTTGCTAATGCAGGATCTATGAAATACACACTCTCCCTTTTTCTTCTCTACGTGTTCAATCCCCTGAGAGGAATAAGATGCAGTTAGCTGTTTATTATTTACAGCCTTATATGGAGAAGTTGATCAGAGTTTGTTAAGTACTTACAAAATCAGGCATCTAACAAGAGTGGCATCGAGCTCGTTGAAGTTGAAGAAGAGATGTAATTCCTCGAACCTCACACTGATGGAACTAGCATCGTGTCGAAAATGATCTCTGTTGTAGCAGACTAGCAGAACATGATGACCTGCTAACATTTGATCCATGCAATATTTATGTAACTCGCGGTAACTGGAGCTACACTCATCAAAGTATTCGCCAACAAGAAATGGCTGGCCATGGACGTAATTGCATGCTTCAAGTACGTCTGCTTTATTTTTAGCAAGCAGCAAAGTTATTTCTGCATCATCCATGCCGTCAGAAATAATATTACTCTCCGATTCGAACAACTTGCTGTTAATTTGGTTCTGGGCAATGAGTGCTTTAAGTAAGAGGCAATCGTTCTCTTTCCTCTTTGCTCTCGGGCGCGCTTCCTCACGGGTGCAACCTTTTTGCCCGCTTCCTTCTTGGTACTTGAAGCACTTCTGGTGAAAGGTCTGGATGGCTGAAAGGCAGGACACCGAGTAGACGGTAAAGCTTCGACAGACGGTTTAGCTATGCCGGACTGCTGAGCTGACGGTGCTGCTGTGACAGACTGCTAGGCTGTAGGAGCAGAGGCATCGGACTGCTGACCATGCGTTGAAGCTATGTCGGGTTTCTACGCAGGTGGTGCCAACTTGTCGTTGTGTTGAGGAGGCCGTGCCAACGCGTTGGTTTGCTGAGCAGGCAGTGCTGACGCATTGGTATGCTGATCACGCGACTGCGGACCGACAAACTGATGAGCAGTCGGTTCTAGACCTACAGACTGCTTAGCAGGCGGTTCCGAAGCATCAGACTACTTAGCAGTCCGTTCCACCAGGTTGGTCTGCTGAGCATGTAGTGCAGCTGGGTCTCCCCCTACTGCTTCCGCAGCCGGCATCTGAACCGGTGGTGCATCTTCAGCAGTTGTTGGCCTTGCCACTGGCTGCTCTGGGGCAGACGATGACATGTCCTGTACGGCACAAAGTCGGGTGGGCTAATCACAGGTTGATGCATCAGCCGCCGGATTACTAGTATTAGGTTCCTTGGGGGAAGCATGCGAGAGCTACTGTGCCAAGGATAGCGTCACCGGTTGAGGGGCGACATTGGTTGCTCTTGACGGGGCTTCAGGGATCTCATCCATGAAGTCAATTTCCTTTCGTGGCCACTGGATGTGATGTAACAGTGTTTATCCCAAGGTCCTATGCTCATCAAAGTCCCCTAGGACATTCTTCAGGGCAAATTCATTGAATCCAGGGTTTACTTCAGTCACGTAGCACTTCACACAGCCCGATTTCAATGGCACATTGTCCAACAAGATGCCCTCTTCCAAGAAGGGTGGGAAAACCCAGGCTGTTGCACATTTTAATGTACCTTCATAATGTGTAAGCACACCCTTCAGTTTGTCTTTCATTCCAGATAGATCAGATATAGCATCATCATGAGCAGCTGCAGTCTCAGTGTCGCTGGGGTCAGCTGATGCACAGCTACTCTTGTGCGGTGTTGTTGCGCAATAACCAGCATCCTCCATGCCCGCCTCCCCTCCCATCTGCTGGCTATCTGTCAGTGTTAGAGTCTTCTGCATCATCATTGACTCCTCAATTTCCTTTTGAACAATCGGATACATGTCATTCCTCAACCTTTCATACATTTCATTCTGCTTCATTTCACTCCTCGCTTTTTTCATGTTGAGCCTCTCTTCTTTGCTAAGTGTGAAAGCCCTCTTGTGTGGGACATTAATACCTATACCCCTTGCACGGCCAGGGGACTCTCTTATTTCCAGAGCATCGGACAGAATGTCACATGGCCCTGAGTTCCTGTAGAACCTTCCAGGGATCTCGGAAGCCTTTAACATCACACAATACAGTTTTTCGTCATGTGAGTTTTCAAAGTAATAAGTTCCATCATCACGCCTCCTTGAACGTGCCCGCAAGTAGTCTCTAGCGCGTTCGCCCCTGATTTCACTAAAGGCTGGTTTCCCACCCGCAGCTACTGCTTCTTTGTCCTCCTGGTCCCATATCGGTTTCATGCCGTAGTATCCTGCCACACCCATACCGTGGGGGTGTGTGTTCCTCTTCTGAAGTTTCGATTGCTTGGCATTCTTCTTAGCAAACTCTGTAGTTGCCCTAACCCTTTTGAATTCTACCCAGTCTCCCTTTGTAATTTGGGGGTATGCGTGGATTGGGTCCTAGCCTTCACTCAAGTACTTCTTGTACAGCATGTGCTTCCAGTTTCTCCAAGCACCCCTAGCCTTCTTTAGTGCAGCGTGTTCCACCTGCATTCTCCACTTCTCCGGAACATTGAAGTGATCCATGATCTCCCGGACTATCCTTTGTCGTGTTTCTAAGTCAGCCTTCTGAAACCCCGGCAGATTAATGTTGAGCCTTGCCCTGCCAACAAATCCACACACACTCCTGAACCTCGTGCGTGCTTTATCTGGTTTAGTTGGAGCCAAAGACTTTAAATCGATGTCGGTTACTTCATATACACCTTTTGGCTGGTGTGTGGGATTCCTTGGAGCATTCCTCTGTGTCCTGACCGGAAGGGTAATTGCTGTAGCTCTATCCCGTTCTAGATTACTTGATCCCTCACCATCTGCTGAAGACCTAGGGTTGTCGAAATCAGATGAAGATACATCGCCTGAAGCATGAGTGTTGTCGCTGCTACTCGACATCTACAGAGAACACATGCAAAACTCAGGAAAGGAGGATAAGCATAAAGCTAACAACTTGGTATCAAGCTGTCTAAACATGTCATGCAATAATTTAGAAAAGGGATAATTGGTTTTATACCCTTAGTTGTGTCCCCCTCGTCAGGATTGCCCCTAGTTTCTGAAAACACGTGGTCTTGCCCAACCCACTTTGGCATCTTGTGCTTTTGCCCTTTGACCGTTTGACCATCAGTTTGAAAACTTCATAACTAATTCATACTAAATCAAAAAAATGCAAATAAGATACCAAAATGTTCGGAAAAACATCACATGTATGTCAATGTCACTTGCATTCATGACAAAAGTGTTGGTAAGTGCCAATCCGAGTTTTAGCTCTTATCATACCACCATGAACAGTTAAATCTAAAAAAATCAAAAAATCCAAAAAAAAGTTGGTGGCAAAGAATGACAAATGTTTTAAGTGCTTGCCGAGTTTCATCAGGGAATGACATTCGTGGAAGTAGTGGTAAAAAACAATTTATTTTCGAGTGTTGATTGTTTTTTTTTTTTGCCACGACTTCCACGAATGTCATTCCCTGATGAAACTTGGCAAGCACTTAAAACATTTGTCATTCTTTGCCACAAACTTTATTTTTGAATTTTTTTAGATTTTACTGTTCATGGTGGTATGATAAGAGCTAAAACTCGGATGGGCACTTTCCAACACTTTTTTCATGAATGCAAATGACATTGACATGTAGGTGATGTTTTCCCAAACATTTTGGTATCTTATTTGCATTTTTCTGATTTAGTATGAATTAGTTATGAAGTTTTCAAAGTGACGGTCAAACGGTCAAAGGGCAAAAGCACAAGACGACCAAAGTGGGTTGGACAGAACCGCTGGCTTTTGAAAATTAGGGGCAATCCTGTCGAGTGGGACACAACTAGGGGCATAAAACCAATTATCCCTTTAGAAAATGTATTTGTTAAGTTTGTGAAACTCGGGCGCCCACGATCTGTAAATCGACAGTAACTTATTGGAACAAATATAGCTTATATCTACTAGTTAGGAAGGTAGACAATGAACATATATACGCTCTCCGTTATTTTATAGCCAATTTGGGAACATACGGAGCGAAATAGGAAGAGGGATTGCGAGGAAATATGCCTCACCACGATGGAGAGCAGTAACTAACAGGTTTCTTAATGCAAACCCGGCAGGACCACCGGAGAGGCGAGGGTTACATGATCGATATGCTCGAGGGTGGCTGGCGAGCAAACAAAGACGGTGAGGCGCGGGCAGCCGCATGTTGGGAACGGCAGTGGAGGTAGGGTTGATGCCGAAGAGCGGGCACACGGCCGAGTTGAGCACGCCGGCGCCAGAGAGGGTTTTGCTGTGGATCTGGGGGAGGGGGGAGCTGACGATGGAGATTGGGTGGACTAATTGAGTGAAACGCGGGCGGGCGATGGGGGGTGTTGGCGGCCTAGGTGAAAAGGGTGAAAAAATATCCCCGTTCGCCGTGCGGAAAGGCCTATGCAAACGGTTGCCTCTAAATGCTCGTGTGCCCAAACAACATAATTTCGTTTGAAATGAAGATGTGCGGATTTTGAAATGAAGACGTGAGTTCATCGTTTCGCCTCTAATTTTTTCCCACGGTAAGCAATCACCATTATACCACAGGTTTGATTTGCTGGTGCGTTTCAGGTCTCGTGTGCTATATTTAAGCCATATTTGGCATTTACTGTGCATTTTGGCATATAAATCAAATCCTAGCCGGAACTTTATGTGTTGATGAAAGGGATGGGGATTACCGTTCGATCTGGGAGCATCCAACAGTGCAGACGTACGATCCGTGGGGTTTGGGTTCTGGCCAATCAGAACGCATGACTCAGATCGCGCGCGTAGCAGGGGGGCATCGGCCACGGTTTGGTAGGCACACGGCTTTCGTGAGTGAACCGTGTGCAATTTGAAAACATTTACATGAACTAACAGCATATTTTCGTTTGAATGAAAACATGGGTTCATTGTTTTGCCTCGAATTATTTTTCCCCGGTAAGAAATCACCATTGTACCCTATGGTTCGATTTTCTGGTGCATTTGAGATCTCGTTTGCTATATTTGAGTTATTTTTTGCATTTACCATGCATATATATATATATAGTCGCAACTACACATGGGTGTTAGCAAGATCATTTGTGTGTTGCTTTGCGAGTTTTCATTCATTGTCCGAGAAACGGGAAAAACCTTCAAACAGTTCGGCTGCAGGGTGCGGCCAGAGGCGTAGGCCTTGTTGGTGTTTTAATTATAGGAAATGCATATAGAGTCCGGAAATAACGAAAATCGGTGTGTCACCGTGGCGTGCTCTCAGGATCCCATGGAAAAATTTTGGTAAAGTTTGGCACAAGTTTTGATGCTCACACCTTCCAAATCGGAGCATCTGACAAGAAAGCTCATAGTTTCCAAAAGGAGACGCGGCACTTCGGACTCTAATCGTCGGTGACTACATCGATCTGCCTCGGATATTTTTTTCACGGTAAACAATCATGGATATACCCTAGGTTTGATTTTTTGGCCCATTTTTCAGGTCTCGTCTGCTATATTTAAGTCTTTTTTTTTGCATTTACCTTCCATTTAGTACATATAAAATCAAAACCCTACTACAACTACATGTGGGTGTTAGTTAGCAAAGAAGGTGTACAAATCATTTGTGTGTCGCTTTGCGAGTTTTCATCCATTGTCCGAGAAGCGGGGAGAAGTTTTAAACATTTAGGCCGCGAGGTGCGGCCACCGGCGTAGGCCTAGTTGGTATTTTAATTACAGGAAATTTAGATGGAGTCCGGACATCATCAAAATCTGCGTGTGCCCGTGGCGTGCTCTCACGACCCCGTGGAAAAAATTGGTGAAGTTTGGCGCAAATTTTGATGATCGCTCCTTGGAAACCGGAGCATCTCACAAGAAGGATCATGGTTTCCAAAAGGAGACATGTCAATTCAAACTCCAGTGGCTGATGAATTCATCGTTTGGCCTCATAAAAAATTTCACGGTACGCTATCAACATTATACCACGGGTTTGATTTTCTGACGCATTTCAGGTATCATTTTCTATATTTAAGAAATTTTTTGAATTTAACGTGCATTTTATGCATATAAATAAAATCACAACCGGAACTGCATGCGCTGTCGAAAGGAATGAGGATTGCTGTTCGATCGGGGAGCATCCAACGGAACAGATGTACGATCCGTGGGGTTTGGGCTCTGGCCAATCAGAATGCACGACTCAGATCGCGCGCGCGGCAGGGGGGGGGCATCGGCCACGGTTTAGTAGGCACATGGCTTTCGTGAGTGAACATGTGCAATTTGAAAACATTTACATGAACTAACAACATATTTTCGTTTGAATGAAAACATGAGTTGATCGTTTCGCCTTGAATTTTTTTCCACGGTAAGAAATCACCATTGTACCCTATGGTTCGATTTTCTGGTGCATTTGAGATCTCGTTTGCTATATTTGAGTCATTTTTTGCATTTACCATGCATATATATATATATATATGGTGTCACTTTGTGAGTTTTCATTCATTGTCTGAGAAACAGGAAAAAACTTCAAACAGTTCGGCCACAGGGTGCGGCCAGAGGCGTAGGCCTTGTTGGTATTTCAATTATAGGAAATGCATATAGAGTCCGAAAATAACAAAAATCATTGTGTCACCGTGGCGTGCTCTCACGATCCCATGAATTTTTTTTGGTAAAGTTTGGCACAAGTTTTGGTGCTCGCACCTTCCAAACTGAGCATCTCACAAGAAGGATCATAGTTTCCAAAAGGAGACGCGACACTTCGGACTCCAAATCGTCGGTGACTACATCGTTTCGCATCGGAAAAAAAAATCACGGTAAACAATCACGGATATACCCTTGGTTTGATTTTCTGGCCCATTTCAGGTCCCGTCTGCTATTTTTAAGTGATTTTTTTGCACTTACCTTGCATTTAGTGCATATAAAGTCAAAACCCTACTACAACTACATGTGGGTGTTAGTTAGCAAAGAAGGTGTACAAATCATTTGTGCGTCGCTTTGTGAGTTTTCATCCGTTGTCCAAGAAGCGGGGAGAAGTTTCAAACATTTTGGCCGTGAGGTGCGGCCACCGGCATAGGCCTAGTTGGTATCTTAATTACACGAAATTCAAATGGAGTCCGGACATCATCAAAATCGGCGTGTACCCGTGGCGTGCTCTCACGACCCATGGAAAAAATTTGGTGAAGTTTAGCACAAGTTTTGATGATCACTCCTTGGAAACCGGAGCATCTCACAAGAAGGATCATGGCTTCCAAAAGGAGACGTGTCAATTCAAACTCCAGTGGCCGGTGACTGCATTGTTTGGTCTCATAAAAATTTCCACGGTACGCAATCACCATTATACCATGGGTTTGATTTTCTGGCGCATTTCAGGTATAGTTTGCTATATTTGAGACATTTTTTGAATTTAACGTGCATTTTGTGCATATAAAGAAAAGTACAACCGGAACTGCATTTGTTGTCGAAAGGGATGAGGATTGTTGTTCGATCTGGGAGCATCCAACCGTGCAGACGTATGATCCTTGGGGTTTGGGTTCTACCCAATCAGAATGCACGACTCAGACCACGCGCGCGGTTTGGTCGACACACGGCTTTCATGAACGAACAGTGTGCTATTCGCAAACCATATTGCATATCTTCTATTCATACATACTGGAGTGAGATCAACTGAGTGTGCTACCTCTATGGTATAATAATAATAATAATAATAATAATAACAACAACAACAACAACAACAATAATAATAATAAACAGTTCAAATTCATTGCCTGAGCTGACAGCATATCAAGGTCAATATATTAACGGTTCTTACATCAACAGAAAACCGGGCATAACTCACAAATTCGGTACACGCGACAGTTCTAAATTGAATGAATTAAGTTGCAGGGTAGGCATAAAAACTAGTCTTACGGCTTAATTCCCATGTACATGGGGGAACTTGGATTATTACGTTGACCTCGAATGAACTTGGGTTTTCTGATGATTTTACGCTTCTCTGTTTTAGGGGTACGTGATCCCTTGGCTGGCAACTCAGCAAATTCATCATACTCATCTTCATCGGCAACATCCTTGACACCCAGTACCCTCCTCTTCCCATGCATCACTACATGGCAGTTCTTATGCAAGGGGTCTTCCGCATAGAAAATCTGGGTAGCATCGCTGGCAAGAATGAACGGGTCCGCGTGATATGCCATCGTTGTCCTATTAACACAGGTCTTCCTGTAATCATCAACCTTTACTTGACTAAGAGGGATCCATGGGCACCTGAATAATGCCACCTTAACTTTCACATAGTTAAGCTCCCAAATCTCTTTGATGGTTCCATAGTATACCCTTTTAACAGCTTCATCTACAGTCATGAATTCTATTCAAACAGAGTTGTTCTGATATGAGGTCTTCTCATCACGTTCCTCAGTGTAGAATGTGTAGCCATTTATGTCATATGCTTGGTACGTCAACACCGTAGGTGATGGCTTTTGTGCCAACCACGTAGCAATGCCATCAATGGATCCTTGTGCCAAACAATTCTTCAGCCATTCGGCATAGTTCTTAGTGTGCTCCTTCATCTCCACCTCTAATGGATGCACCATTGGTAAGAATCTTTGGCATATCTCCGCCAAGTGTTCCTCGTCATAAGCGCTAAGAACTGGGTTGTTAAGCAGTATCGTCAAATGGGCTTTCTCTGCCAATTCTTCAGGTGCAACCTTTTGCGTGCAAGCAAGGACCGGCTTACCTTTCAGCCTTCCCTCGTGGCAAGAGAGGGGCAAACCTATAGGTCTTTGTTTCATGTATTCGGTGCAAAACTCAACCACCTCCTCCGCGGTATAACCTTGTAGGATGCTTACCTCTGGATGGTTTTGGTTCCGACAATAGAGCTTCAGTATTCCCATGAACCACTCGAAGGGATACATGTTGTGAAGAAACACATGACCACAATATTTTATCTCGTCGACAAGGTGCACAGTGAGATGGACCGTGACATCAAAGAATGACGGTGGGAAAAACATCTCTAGGGTGGACAATATTCTTGCAATATCCTCTTGCATATGATCCAACTCTTCAGGATCTACAACTTTCTGCCATAGTTTGTTGATGAAATCACAGAGCTCAATGAGTGTGTTTCTTATATCTTTGTCCATCAGATTCCTAATGGCCACCGGGAGGATTTGTGTCAACATTATGTGGCAATCATGTGACTTCATGTGTCCCAACTTCATTTTACCTGAGCTCACATCCACAAGACTTCTGATGTTTGCGGAGTAGGAAGAGGGTGTCTTAACTGACAAAAAATAGGTTAAGAACTCTGTTGCTTCTTTTGTACTAAAATTGTAACTCTGGCGAGCGTGGAGGAATTTGTTATCATCTTCTGCTTCACTCTTGCGTTTTGATTGATCACCAAGCTTATCGAGCTATGCACCATCACCATCCTTTGTTTTACCTTTAATCTTGAGCAGAGTACCAAGGATGCTTTCACATACGTTCTTCTCTACGTGCATGACATCGATGTAGTAATGTACACGTAGAATCTCCCAGTAAGGTAATTTCCAGAATACCGATTTCTTCTTAAACACTTGATTCCTGGGTATTTGTTTCACCGTCAAAGCGTGCTTCTTGCCAAGCACAACATTAATTTGTTTAGCCATGTTGTGGACCACCTCCCCATCATAAGGTCTTGGGCCCAAACCTAGCTCTGCCGTACCATCAAATTCCACTTTCATCTTTCGGTATGGGTGATTTCTCCGTAAGAACCTACGATGACGCAAATACATGGTTTTGCGTGAGTTGGGAAGAAATCTGCTAGCTGTCCTATCCATGCATGTGACACACCCTACATCTCCCTTTGTTTTCTGCCCCAATGTGTTGCCTAATGCCGGCATATCTTGAATGGTGTGCAGCAGCATCGCATGTAGATCGAAAATCTCGTGTTTGTAAGCATCATAACATTTTACAGCAGGCCCTTCTACCCACACTGTCAGCAGTTCTTCTACTAGTAGTTGAAAGTAAATGTCGATGTCATTTCCAGGTTACTTCGGGCCTTGGATAATCATTGACATCATAATGTATTTTTTCTTCATACACAACCAAGGAGCTAGGTTATATATGCACAGAAGCACCGGCCATGTGCTATGTTTGGTGCTCATATCACCAAAAGGGTTCATCCCGTCAGTACACTCCCCTAGCCTTATACTTCTAGGATCCTTGGCAAAGTCTTCAAACTTGTTGTCGATTAATTCCCACTGAGCCCTATCTTTTGGGTGCCTCAGATATTTATCCACAGTTCGATCATCATGATGCCACCGCAACCTCTTTGCCTCTCTAGGGTTTGCAAACAAACGCCTCAAACTTGGAATTAAAGGCAAGTACAAAACAACCTTGAACGGTTTTCCTGTCTTGATCTCGTCATCCAATTTGTACTTGTCCTTTGCTCTCCTATGCTTGTATCTTGCATGCTTGCATATGGGACATGCACGCAAATCTTTGTACTCACCACGGTACAATATACAATCATTCACACAAGCGTGTATCTTCTATACTTCAAGTTCCAATGTGCAAACAATTTTCTTCACTTCGTTCATGCTTCTGGGGAGCACATTATCTTCTGGAAGAATTTCTTTCAAAAGACCTAACAACTCTGTGAAGCCCTTGTTTGATAGACCGTTTGCTGCTTCAAATCTGAGAAGCGCCAGGGTGGCACTCAACTTGGAATGTTTCTTTTTGCAACCTGGATACAATTCTTTCTTGGAGTCCGCAACAATGGTTGGCAGATCCTTGTACCCAATCATATCCTTTTTTGGGCCCTTGAAATCTTCAATCATAGCAGCAAAATCTAGTATATCAAGATCGTCATCGTCTGCGTCGCCGTCTTGGTTTTACAGTGGGCGTTTCGGCTTTTCGGTGTTCCATTGGTAGCTTGACGCCTCTGCCCCGATGTTAGATTCAACATCCATGTGACACTGACCGGGGTTTGGCATCTCGCAGCCCTGGGTATATTCATCCATGACCTGCTCTTCACCGTGTCTGGTCCAATGTGTATATCCATCCATGAGTCCCTGAGAGAGTAAGTGCCACTCGACATCTGCCACTTCATGTGACTCTGTATTGGCACAATGAGTACATGGACACATGATGTAATCCTCATCACCAATTCTCTTCTTTGTACTTTCAGCCAAATTCATGAACTCTGTCACGCCACTGATAAAATCTGAGCTTCTCTGATTCTTCATCCATTCAGATCGTTCCATCTGCACCACATGAATGGTAATTAAAAACAAAACAACAACATTAATACACGGATTAACTGATGCCCAAAGATGCGTGCATAAATCACAAGGTTTTATTTTTCATAAATTACTGAGGGCGCTCCATATTGTTATCCAGACGTGCAATGACAAAAATTAATGGCCAGTCAATTTACACGCAGAGTACTACAGCACTACCCTTAGGAATTGAATACCTTAATTAAGCCACTCACGAAAAGAATACTTTAATTAATTAGCCGCACGACGACCTCCACCCACCAGATAGAGAAGCGCGATGTGGCGGCACGCCGAGACAATAGGGTCGAGGAGCAAAGCTTAGTGCGGCTACCGCCTGAAGTTCGAGCTCCACTATCCCGCCATCGACCGTGATGGATGTGCTGCAATCACGCCGAAGCCGACCTCGATGGTTGAGCTCCTCTTGTCTCCCGCCGCAGACCGAGGATTGACCTCCTATGACACCGCCACTGCCCACTGACTAAGGATTGACCTCTTATCCGGTAGCCGCTGCCTCGGCCACCGCCGCCGCCATCTCTACCTGCAGAGCGGCTGTTTTATTTTTTGACGGATATCCGCAGAGCGGCTGTTTACACGGTACTACTGTAACTCAATTATATGTACAGGGTAGTACATCACATACGGTTATGTCACGGCAACCGTGTCTCACCTACGTTGTCTTCTCACACGGTTTGGTGCGGAAATCGTGTGTGAAGTTGTAATACCTAACACAAACGACATGTATAAACAGTGTGTCGTATACACATATAGTGCGATAAGTAGTTCCCGACCGTTAGCTTATCCCCACAGTTTCCCCATTTCCCCCAAATCCCTAGATAGCCTCCAAATTCCCTCGTGTGGCGCTGACATTGGGGGAATGCGAACGAGTGGTGCTGATGGTTTCAGTGCGGCTGCTCCTGCTCGTATCCCCACCTCTCGGCAGCGCCGCCACGACGGTGGTCACCGCCGAGCACTTGCCTAAGGTCATCAGAAGGTAGGTCTACTACGGATCCGAATCGTCTTGTCAGGTTCCAATCTATCCCGATCTTTTTTAGCATGTCCAAAGTAGCTCCCTGCTGAATCCATCCTGAATGACCCCCCCCCCAGGAAAGCGATATGCCGCCGGATCCGAAGCATGACTCCAGACTCCCGCAACACGAGTTTGACTCCGAGTTTTGCGCCATCGAGAAGTACCAAAA
The DNA here is from genome assembly GCA_011799875.1 of Thinopyrum elongatum. Taxonomy (NCBI): domain Eukaryota; kingdom Viridiplantae; phylum Streptophyta; class Magnoliopsida; order Poales; family Poaceae; genus Thinopyrum; species Thinopyrum elongatum. Next base: position 318,479,274 of record CM022297.1, read on the forward strand.
GCTGAGTTGTGTGCGCGGGCACACTCCCGCTTGACGTGTATGCACGAAGGGATTCGACATTGGCAGGCGGTTTCTCAGTTGCCCCTTAGAGGTTAGTGCTAAGTTCATCATTTTACTTGAGTTAATGCCACCGCTCATCCTGAATACTATTTAACATTGGCATGGATATGAGGCTTGTGCCTTTGTTAACTAGCTGGATGAAGAATGGCATGGCAAGCTCGGAGTGTTATCACCAAGATCACAGAAGATAACATAAAGCTGAAGAAGAAACTGGCTGATCTGGAATGTACAATCAGTACGATGAAGCAAGAAAGAATCAATCACAGGCAACAGATGAAAGCAAGAGACAAGAAGGAACTAGCATGTGTAGTTGTGGTTGTCGCATTAGCCATGTTCTATGCGTTGTTTGCAATGATGATTAGGGGTTTTGTTTGACAGTATTGCTAAAGCACATCTAGATGTGCTCTAAGTAATGCACATCTAGGTCCTATGCCATTGATGTTATGCGAAGATTCGTGCAGATATTTTCCTTTGTCTTTTTTTCATTTCCTTTGTAGTTTGATTATTACTGGCCTCATCAATAAGAAGAGCTCAATGTATTGATTGCCAACTGTCCTACTACGTTCGTACCGGTGCATAAGTCACATTACGAAAACCAAATAATCCCAAAACTCGTTCCTTGTTTTTGTCCTGAAAAAAGAAATCAGCCAATAGGAGTCCTGCATAATTAATTATCACATTGAGAACTGCGCAACCCCGGGAATTTGGAGCGACTGGGTACAAATAATTGTGGTTGATTATATCAGCAGTTAGATAATACGTCAACCCCCGCTTCAATTGGCATTCCACTTCTCTACATACCCCGCTTAAGTGTCCACCATCTTCATCGTCCCCGGCCAGCCGCGCTACACACTTGCACACACTCTGCAATCTCGCTTTCTCGCAATTTTTATACAACTGTAACCATGTATAGCGACAGTGAGGACGACAGTTCCGCCAGCAGTCTGGCGCCCGATGATAGGTCAACATCAGAATCATCCCTCTCGTCTTCCATGAGTCCGGCGTCAAGCCCAGACCTCAATTATATCCGGATCATGGAAGGGGCGCCGCCTCCGGAGTTGTCAGATGACAACCAGATGGACAAGGAGCCATCTGAGGACGAAGAAGAGGACGGCGATGATGAGGAGGAGGAATGGTCGAACGAGGAGGAGGACGACGACGACAGCAACGATGATGACGACGGTGGCGGCGATGAAAAGCTAACAGTCAGCGTCAAGAAGCGTCCTCGCCAAGATGGTCGTGGGGCCATCCAACAACAACAATAAGAAGAAGAAGGACTAAATTAAGCAGACTGTATATATCTCTGTTTCCGTTCGCTCATATTAATTCGTTATCTCTGTTTCCCCTGTCAATCTCATCGCAGACGGTTAGTAATATGTATTCAATAGAGATCTTTTACATTATTGCCCACAGGTTGGTTTCTTGAATTGTGTGCCCTCACGAGCACACAATTCACACAAAAAAGACTGTATGGGCTGTCTATAATGATCGCACACAATTTTGATTACCGACCTGCTTGCCGGGTATCACACACATCTTGTTACGCCGAATCATTTGCGTTCAACTCGATCATCGCAAACGGTTCATCGGAGCGAACTGTATGCCTTATATCGCACACACCTTGATATGGCTGCCCGTTTCTGTTGTTCTGTCTCATCACAAACAGTTCGTATGGATCAACCGTATGCCCCATATCGCACATGCAACTAAAATCTGAACCGTGTTTGATGTATCCTTCATCGCAAATGTTTTGCATCTTTTTTGACCTTTTTTTACATCACCGTTTGCGATTAATGCATCACACACAGTTTCGTCAAAGGGTCTCTGATCGTAGTGTCGTGTTAGCAGCATCCTGCAGTAGTGGTATCAAGGCACACCTCCACACGCCTTTCGACGACGTAGATGCACCATTGGGACGAGGATAGAATGTGGAAGACATTATTCCTATGGAGGGACATCGCTGCCGTCACACAGCACCAACCATGACACTGAACCTAACAAGGATGAGAACATGGTCCCTCCTGTCGGCGGATGGCCGAAGTCCTTCACACCTCCATGGCCCAAAGGCAGGAGGAGGAGGAGGAAAGCTTGAGATCTTTTCTTATACAGGAGGAAATAGAAGGCGTATAACAGGCAGTTGCTTCGTAGAATAAGAAGGCGTGGTCTCCTCTTTTTTATATTATTATTAGAAAACAAAAAAGAAAAGCATGACCTAATTCATTTGTGTTGTCAGTCAGGAACGTCAACAGATCCCTCCGAAATGTGGTCGTCAGGGAGTACATGCATTGTAATGTAGGTACAAGTGGAGGGATGACGTGTGGGGCATGTATGCTGCACAGTTAGAGGGCGTTTGGTTGGGCTTCCTGCCATCTTTCCATTGGGACCGAGGTGCTTAAGAGACATGGTCCGGGTATTGGCTTATGCCCCCTTTGTGATGTCTCAGAGACTAGGACACATATCTTGTTCTCGTGCACAGCTGTTCGGGCCCTCTAGAGTTTCATATGTGCGACACTCGGGCCTGACTGGGAGGCCCTAGAGTTTGCAGAGGTCCTTGAGACCAGAGCTAGCCAGATCAGGCAGAATTGCGCCTATTTTGGCTAATTTTTGCGGCGATGTCGTGGACGTTATGGTCGACACGCAATAAAATGGAGATTGAGTGGGTCTTCCCGCAGTAGGCATCTTACTCGTTCTTTAAATTCCTTGCTTTCTTGCAGCACTGGCATCCGCTTTCTAGGCAGTGTGACTGCGACTAACTTGGGCTAATGCTGGATGCGCTCTGTGCTACTGTGTGTCGCCTATCCTTTTCGTAGGGCCTCTTTGGCTACTGCCACTTGGTGGCCTTTTTTCTATTTCTTTTATGCTTTCTTTGGGCGTGATTGTGCTGATGCCCCAGCCATCTTATTTGTTGTGACACTTGAGATTTGATTATATGGATGTTTGCTATATTTACAAAGCGGGATGAAAGCCTATTTTAAGAGGTTCCTCATGGTAGAACCAACCCACTAGTGGTTCAAGTACTAGACCTAGCACTTGTGATCGCGTTTTCCTGGAATTACTTCAGGCCTTCCAATGATATACAAGATATTGTGCCGGCTCAGTATATCTGAGGTGCTCATAAGTTACAGTGTGCGCGCATGTGTTTATAAGGGTTGAGTGTACGTGTGTCTGCGATTGTACTGTCTTTGAAAAGCTGATATTGCAATGTTTAGATGAAAATATGCTTAAGCTAGTTATTTAGTTGAATAGCTTAGTCCCTACTCCCTAGTGAGCTACGTAGTGAGTAGTGAGTGTGCAAGCACATATATTTTCCTCCCATTAGTTCGACCATCATGTTTTTTTAGGGAAAGTTCAACCATCATGTTGTCTCGCTAAGAGCATCTACAGTTGGGTACCCCAAACCCGCCTCAAACGCCTAGGCGGGTTGCCCGGTCACTGACCGGTCATGAAATTTCGACCCGGACGGACGCCTCAAATGGGCCTCAAATGCCCGGGCTGACTTACACCCCTCACATCCAGCCTAAATATGGGGTGGATATGGGGGTGCCTAGGCGCGTCCCAGCACGCCCGCCACGTTGGACACGGCCCACGCTGGCCTACACAACCCCACATATATTCCTCCCCATCGCTCGCCGGACCAAACCCTAGCCACTCCCCTCCGCCACCCAAGCTCATCTCCGGCAGTCTCCAGCATGGCGGGCAGCGGATCTGAGTCCTTCACCTCCAGATCCATCGACCCCAAGCTCATCCCATGCGGCCTCGAGGAGGAAATGGCCGTCCGGCTTGCACTCCGCCGCTCCCGGGAGTAGGCCCGTGCCCAACAGCGCTCGGACTCCTTCCGTCAGGAATCCATTGCGTCTGCCCAAATGGTGCATGGATCCAGTGCAAGGTGTGCCGTCGCTGCCTCGCCGGAGGTGGTGCGGTCCGTTTGGCATCCAAATGTGGTGGCGGAGGCGCAACCCTTCCGTTGGCGCGCTGAGCATCGGGACGCACCATGGGCCTCGTCCGATGAGCACATGGCACTGCATGCCCGCCGTGCGAGGCAGCGGGTGCGGGAGGCGGCGGCAGCCCTCACGGCAGTGGACGTCGGCAAGGTGGAATCGCATTCTCCGGCACCCATATGGTGCAGCAGTCCGGGTGCCACAACCGCATCATGGTGGACGTTACCGGCTCATCCCAAGATGGCTTCATCATCGATCTGACGTCCATTGGCACTCAACGGGTTTCGGGCTCCGATGATGAAGAGTAGGGCATGGGAGACGGCGACGCCTTGAGTCCTGTGAGCCGGCTCGTGTCGCATGCCCTACTCTACCTTGCCGGTGTTGGGCCAACACTCTGGGGATCCTGCCGCCGGACATGATCACGATGACCGGATGAGCTCTGCTAAAGATCGTTACGTTGCATGTAATAATATGGATTTGAGGTATCCGGATATGGATTGCATTATTTAAGACATGACCGGTCAGTGTTTGTGGACGCGCCCGGGTGCGTTCGTGGGCATTTGAGGGGCCAGATTTGCAAAGTCCGGTTGTAGACACTCTAAGGCATGTCTCATGCAAGCTCAGTACGACTTAGCTTGGCTAAAAGGTTGCAGTGTATGGGCCAAGGGGTGTGCAACTCGTGCGGCCGCACAGGGCCTCTAGTTCGGAGGGGCCTTGAATTTTTCTTAGCCCTACACTTCACAGCCCACATATCGGTCACAGGCTTTGACTGCTGGAGTGGGCATGCACGTCTGCATCAAGCCCATGTGTCTATTCGCTCGATGCCAACCATATCCAGCGGGTCAACGATGACTCGATCCGGCGCCGCAACGCCTCCTCGTCTGTTCACCAATCGATGGAACTTCTTCTGCATCCATGCATTGTAGGCCATGGCAATCGCCAATTGATCCTTTGCCCTGCCGGAGCCGTCATTCGGTCAGAGCAACGCCAACGTGCCGATCCAAACGGACGGTGCTTTTGTCCGCTTTTTGTCCGTTTGGGTCGGCCGCTTGCTCGGCGTCTACCCTGTTTATGATTTGGATCGGCAGTGCGCCCAACCGCCCGTGACCCATTTCATGTCTGCGCATAAATTTGAAAAGGCCCGCGGTCGTAGATCATGCCAGTGGCCATGTCATCACCCAAAGTTCATACCAGCACCATGCCAGCAGCCGACATACAATGCCAGCTCCAGAAAAACACCACGGTTCATGCTGGCGCACTTGCCAGCGGCCAGCACACATGCCAGCACACAAAAAAGGCAGGAAATTCAACCACGCCATCTCGACCGTGGTCATGCTAGCACACTTGCCCAGCATACAAAAAAGGGATGGCAGTCGCCACCATAGAGCACTCGTCGTCGAACTTGAGCATGTCGGCCTTCATCTTCTCGAACCACGGCCTCTTATTCGGCGACACGGTGTTGAGGTCCACCTTCATGATCTCCACCCCCTTCATCATGCTAGCGAGAGCCACTTCTTTCGCCTTACTCTTGGCATTGGTGGCCTCGGTCTCTAGCATCTTGGCTTGCTTCTCCGCCTCCATCTCAAGCATCCTCACTTGCTTCTCAGCGTCCATCTCAAGCCTCCTTCTTTGGATCTCCATGAAGGCGTTCATTTGCTCTTCCCTGTCTTGTCGGCGCTTATCCTCCCTTGAGTCCTTCTTGGTCATCATACCCTCCACGGTTGCGAGCAGGGCGATCGATGCCGCATCCCGCTTGTTCTCCTTCTTGGAGTTGGTCTTCCCCCGCGGCTGTGGCTTCTCGCCCTCCACAACCTCCTCCACCGCTTTCTTCCCCCCACACGCCATGATGGCGGCATATTGCGCCTTGAACTTCTCCTCCCCGTTGATGATCCTACAACAATGGGAGAGGTTGAAGGACTTGCCTTCATGTTGGACCTTGAATGCCTCCAAAGCTTGGAATGCCTACAAATGAATTGCATGCAAGCATATGGGCAAATGGATATGCAAGCATAAACAGAATGAAAACAAACAGGGGTGCATGCATACCATGTCTTGCATGCCGATGCCGCTCACGGGGCATGCCTTGATGCTCTCAACAGTGGCACAAAACTTGTTGCACTCTTGTTGGATCACCTTCCATCACTTCGAAATGGACACCCACCCGCGCTTGCTTTGCATTTGGTACGGCACAAACTTCTTGCGTTCATGAAACTCATGATCGACACGAGTCCAAAAGGTTGATGCCTTTTGTTCGGCGCCGACCTTGGGGTCTTGCCCAATGTCCTCCAACACTCACAAAGGAGTTTGTCCTCGGCTGCCATGTATGCCTTTGTCTGCTTGCTCTTGCGCTTCGGCTTCAGCCCGGCGGCTTGGTTGGCGAGCTCGTCCTCGAACAAAGGCTCCCCGTCGATGTCCAACTCATCCTCTTCCTCGAGGCCGTAGTCCTCCGGAAACTCGTGGTCGAGCGGGAAGCCGTCCAGGTCCAGGCCGACATGATCTTGCATGAAGGCATCGTGCATGCCAGCTTGATCATAGGTCGCCGGCATGAATGGCCCTCAGCTGTCCAGGCTTTGGGTCTCATCGGGATCGTAGCCAGTCGCGGCGCCAGCGGCCGCCATACCACCCTCGAAGATGATGCTCTGCATGAAATGGTTGGGCGTCTTGTTATCGCCGGCCGCCGGCATTCTGTCGAACAGGTTGCGAGCCCCGGGGAGCATGTTAGCTGGCATATCCCGCGCGCCTTTCCTCGCCCCTCCAGATGATGAGGCACCGGCTACCGACGTGGCATTGAGGTTGATGGGCGCGGGCGCGGGCGTGGAAGGCACCACCACACTCACCTCCGGCGAGCATTCCCCGGAGAGTCAGGAGGCTTGCGGGTAGACGTGGAAGCCAGGAATCGGGTGATTGGCCGACGCGCGGGGCGACTCTGGCAGCACCATTCGAGGAAACGCGGACGAGCCGGTGCTGGCCGTGGCCACGGCGGCGTTGATGAGCCCGTGCTGTCCAGGGTTTAACCCTAGGTAGATCAGTGCCTCCCTCATTGTCACTGCGACGCAGGCGTTGGTGTACTCCTGCTGTACAGCAGCGGCCGCTGCTTCGTCCTTGCGTCCGCCGCGTGCCTCCGGCCCTTCCTCTTCGCTGACTCCGCGGCCCGCTCCTTGGGCGTCAGCTGCTTCTTCTTCTTGGGTGCGGTGGTAGTCTTGTGGGGGGCACGGGGCTTGCCTTTGCCGGAGGGGGCGGAGGTGATGCCGGACAAGGTGAGGGAGGCGAGGCCGGCGGCGTCATCAAGGGCGTCGTCCATGGCGAGCGGCCGGGAGCGTGCGTGGGCGGAAGGGTTTTTGGGAAACTGGAGGGAAATGATGGAGGCTTTGCCACCGACTGGCGGGCCAGGGGTAGTAGTTGGTGCATGGTGCGCACGTCCGTCTCGTGTCCCCGCGGACCGAAATGAGGCCCAAAATTAGACCGAGAATGGGTCGGTAGGCGGATGAAAAGTGGACACGCGTTCGTTTGGATCGGCACGTTAGGCCGACTTTTCTGTCCACCACGACCCAAACGGACGCGCACGAACAAAATGGGTCGATGCTCTCAGTTCGCCAAAAGGCAGGTTCGGGCCAACTTTGCAGCCACCATGGACCGCCGCCGGGAGAAGGTCACATGGCCACCGCCGTTGCTACCAGCCCCACCTTCGCTGCTGCCGGTAGCTCTTCCGGCAAGTCACCGCTTGGTCAATGGTAATTTCAAGCTCACGTTATGATACTACTAGGGAAATGCTTATAGGTAGGACATCAGTAGTAGCGCTGGAAAATAACAAGCGCTGCTGCTAATTAGCAGTAGCGCTCATTCGGGGAAGCGCTACAAGTAATGCTTTAGCAGTAGCACTGGAAATGGAAAAAGCGCTACTACTAAGTGAGACCCAACGAGCCCACCGGCATTAGCTATAGTAGCAGCGCTGCCCAAAATGCAGCGCTACTGCTAAGATTTTAGTAGTTGCGCTTGCTTTGACAACACCGCTACTGCTAATGGGCCCCACTTAGTAGTAGCCGTTTCCACGAGAAGCGCTACTACTAAGCACCATAGCAGTAGCGTTGTCTGGAGGACAGCGCTACTGCTAGGCGTGGCTGGTGCCACGTTTTGACCCTCCCCCCGCTCCCTCTCCCCCTCCCCCTCCTCCCCCCTTTACCCTCTCCCCCTCCTTTCCCCTCTCCCCTCTCTAAGTTAGTTCTCCACCATTGTTCCCCTTCTTCTCTCTTCCCTCTACCTCTCTTCTCTCCACCATAATTCTCCTCCATAAATGGCCTCTCATCTCTATATAGCTACCTCAATTATTTGGCTCTCCCTCCTTCCATACATATAGAGCTAGCTAGCTCATCTCTCTCCCTCTCCATTAGTTAGCTAGAGTCATCTCTCCTCCCAATAATTAGATCTAGCTAGCTATTTATCCATCCACACACTTTTGATCGTCCCTAGGTAGCGAAGGCCGGCCTCATCTAACCGTGCTCGATCTCTCTCAAGAGATAGGTGAGTAAAAAGTTGTGCATTTCAAGAATGGGAATATGTGTGTTTGAGATATGGAGAGATTTGTGCGAGTGACATGCCCCCGAGTTGCTTATGTTTTGCCAAAATGTCGATTTATTTCCGTTTCGGTGAATTTCGAGCAAACTCGATATGTCCTATTTTTAGGCAAGGTCATGCCAAATTTTTATATGACTTTGATGCATGCATGCATTTTGTTTATAACCCTTTTGCTTGTTATACCATGCAGTCGGTCATGAAGGTGAGTGGATGGAAGGTTGAGCGATACTTGCAATCCGCGGTGATGGACATGTATGCAAATAATCAGACTAGGATTAGATGTCCGTGTACAAGATGCAAAGAAGGAGTCCTTTTGGACCCTTTTGATTGTGGCAGTTTGAAGGCGCGCCTGCTGATGAATGGTTTCATGGATGGCTATACTCGATGGATAAGTGAAGATGATGATGAGGACGTCCACATGGCAGGGAATAATGACATGGGGCTAGATGAAGAGATGACCGATCGACACGAAGACGATGGCGCCGGACATGACTGCGGGGAAGAGTCCGGACATGGCGGTGGCAGAGAAGATTCTGGACACGGCGAAGAAGAGTCTGGACATGGCGGAGAAGAGGCGGCGGTCACGCCGCAGTCTTCGACGCTACTAAGTGCAGTCGTGCAGGACCCTCATGTTCAAGACCTCCTTCGCAAGAGTATGACTAGCCAGAGAGTTGCTTCTATCGAGGAGGCCAAGCTGGCGCAACTTGAAGTAGACTCAAAGACTCCATTGTATGTCGGTTGCGATCCCGAGGTGACCCGCTTGAGTTTCACGCTCGAACTTCTAAAGACGAAGGCCAAAAACAAATGGATAGACAAAAGCCTCGATGAGCATTTGAAGTATCTACATAATAAAGTTCTTCCCGCGGGGAACCTGTGTCCTACTAGTTTCGAGGAGGCCAAGAAAATTATTTGCACTTTTGATTTGCCACACATTAGATGACACGCATGCATCAATGATTGCATCATTTATCGGGGGGAGCAAGCGGAAAAAACCAGCTATCCAGTGTGCAATGCTTCTCGATACAAGAAGACGGGAAAGAAAGCTCCTCAGAAAGTTGTATGGTACTTTCCGATCACTCCCCGTCTGCAGCGGTATTTCGTAGATCCTAAGGAAGCAAAGCTCATGCGCTGGCACGCGGAGAGGAAGAAGCCCGACGATGGAGATGATCCGAAGCTGAGACACCTCGCAGATGCTAGCCAGTGGAGAGCATTCAACGCCGTATATGGATTTGCTGCAGAAGATCCAAGGAACATCGTGCTTGGTGCGAGTACCGATGGCATGAATCCGTTTGGAAACCAGAACACCAACCACAGCACATGGCCCGTCTTTGTATGGATGTACAACCTCCCCCCATGGAAGTGCATGAAGACAAAGTACATACACATGAGCCTGCTGATTCAAGGGCCGAAACAACCAGGAAATAATATTAACCTGTATATGGGGCTTCTGAAAGAGGAGCTAGACATGTTATGGAAAACACCGGCATGGACATGGGACACCAGCAAAGGAGAGTTCTATATGAGAGCCGCGCTGATGACGACGGTGCATGACTATCTCGGTTATGGGTACACCTCAGGCCAGGTGTGCCATGGATACTACGGATGCACGAGGTGCATGGATGATACAATGTCTCAGCAGCTTACGTCAACGAAAGATGGCGGGTTTGGGAAAATCGTGTACATGGGGCATCGTAGATGGCTCGAGAAGGAAGACCCGTGGAGAAAACATGGAGATCTATTCAATGGTTTGGCTGAGCATTGAGGACCTCCACGTAAGAGGAGCAGCGCCGAAATCAACGAGCTATTGAAAAATTGGGAACAGTGCCCTGCACCGGGAAAGATGAAAAAGGCGCCGGAGCCACTGCTGAAGGTATGGAAAACGAGGTCTGTTTTCTGGGACTTGGAGTACTGGCCCAATCACGACATGCCTCATTGCCTTGATCAAATGCATATCACGAAGAATGTCCTCGAGAGCTTGCTTGGCACACTGATGAACATGCCGGATAAGACCAAGGATAGGCCGAAGGCAAGGAAAGACTTGGAAGATTTGAAGATCAGGAAAGATCTCCACATGCCGCCCCGTAAAAAGTCGACAGAGGAGACGGAGATGGAGACGGAGGAGGGGGAAAGGGGTAGAAAACTCAACAAGAAGGAGGAGAATTATTGCCCCCCTACTTGCTTCACCTTAAGTGCGAAGGAGATTGATCAATTCATCAAGTGCCTTACGGGAATCAAAGTCAGTTCCGGTTACTGTGGGAAGATAAGCAGATTTCTAGACACCAAGAAGAAAAGGTTCAGCGGGATGAAGTCTCATGACTATCACGTGATGATGACGCAGATACTCCCGGTTGCCATTAGAGGGATAATGGACAAGCACGTCCGTGACATGCTTACTGGTCTCTACAACTTCTTCGATGTTATCACTCAAAAGTCCATCAGTGTGAAGCAGCTCCGAAGGCTACAGGAAGAGATTGTTGTCATACTATGTGAACTTGAGATGTACTTCCCGCCCGCGTTCTTTGACGTCATGGTGCATCTGTGTGTCCACATCGTGGACGACATCATCAACCTCGGGCCAACATTCCTTCACAGCATGATGCCGTTCGAGAGGATGAATGGGGTCATCAAAGAATTCGTTCGTAACATGTCCCGTCCCAATGGGAGCATCGTCCAGGGGTATCTGACGCATGAGTGCATCTCCTTTTGCGAGAATTATATAGGCGTCAGAGACCCTGTTGTTGGTTTGCCCATCAAGAAGCACGATGGGAGGCTCGGAGGAGAAGGTCACAACAACGGCTGGAGGGAATTGCACGTGGACTACTCGGATCGACGGAACGACTTTGACAGGGCTAACTTAGTAGTGCTACAACACCTAGATGTGGTAGATGATTATGTGACACTCCACAAAGAAACCATCGCAAAGAAGTACCGCGATCAGGGGATGCGCAAGATGGACGATGAAGTTACTGTAGAGCACAACGCCACTTTCTTGCGTTGGTTCAAAGAGCAAGTTCTTGCTAATCCCCCGGAAGAGGGCAGTTCAAACGGATTGCTCATACATGCCTTAGCACATGGCCCTGCGCCCAAACTCGTGACCTATCAGGCATATGATATAAACAGGTACACATTCTACACGAAGGCCAAAGACATGGACAGTGATTACCAGAACTCAGGGGTGACGATTGAATGCGTGACCGATGCTAACGGCACAACTGAAAGATTCTATGGAAGGGTCGAAGAGATCTGGAAGGTTGACTACGCTGGAATGCACGATGCGACAATGTTTCGTGTCAGACGGGCTAAGGACGTCGTAAGAGAAAACAAGTACTTCACTAACATGTCTATACCCGACGCGAAGAGTGCTACCATGAACATTAACGTCATCGCCAAAACTGAGCCATGGGTACACGCTAAGCACGTGACACAATGCTTCTTCATAACCGACCCGACCAATCCCAACCGTGTTGTCGTGAGGAGAGGCAAAAGGAGCATCATCAGAATGGATGGAGTTGCCTACGAGGAAGACTACGACCAATATGGCAACCCGATGAGGGAAGATAGTGATGACGATGAAGCATACATGAAAAGAAGAATCAATACTACATTACCTAAGAAAGATCGTACTCCATGGTGCCGGAAAAGTCACAAGGAGGGGCTCAATTATTCGACAACTAACAAGAAAGGGAAGAAGCTCAATGTGAAACATCGTCGACGCAGCTGAGAAACCATCATTTATATATATATATATATATGTATCTATTTTGTGTACGTACTTAAGTAACCATTATCGGTCAAATGATGTATACATCGTATCCCCTTCAATTACCACCACATGCATGGTTCCGGTGATATTCGCGCATTGTGGGAGGGAGACGAGCCGTCGTCGGGAGAAAAACAAAAAAAACAAAAACAAAAGGGAGAAAGCAATACAAAAGAAAAGTAAACAGAAAAGAAAAGGAAAATAATAAAATGAAAAGAAAACTAAAAACTAGAAAATGAAAATGAAAATAATAAAAAGAAAAGAAAAATAGCAGTAGCGCTGGATTGGGAACCAGCGCTATAGCTAAGTTAGCTATAGCGCTGGATACTAAACCAGCGCTACTGCTATTTGTATTTTAGAATTAAAAAAACTAAACAAAGGAATAGTTAGCAGTAGCGCTGGATTGGAACCCAGCGCTATAGCTAAGTTAGCTATAGCGCTGGATCCTAATCCAGCGCTACTGCTATTTTTAGTTAAGCCCCGCCGCGCGGGCTCAAAATTTCACCAAGTCATTCCCCCCCTCTCCTCCACCTCTCCCCCCATTATGTCGCCGGCTGTCGCCCCTGCCCGCCGTCGACCTCGACGCCGGCCGTCGCCCGAGCCCTTCCTCGACCTCACCGTTGCCGCACGGGCCCGCCCTCGACCTCGCCGCCGCCGCCCTCTCCCCTGCCCTCGACCTCGCCGCCGCCGCCCTCTCCCCCGCCCTCTACCTTGCCATCGTCCCGTAAGCCTCTCCCTCTCCTCTCCCGTGCCCTCCTCTCTCTCTCTCTCTACGCTCTCTCTGCTCTTTGCTCTCTCTCTCTAATATGAACCCTAGCCTAGCTAGGAGTTGTATGTATGAACCCTAGGAGATGTAGCAGAGAGAGAGAGAGAGAGCAATTTAGTTCAGGGAAATTTAGGGCAATTTAGCAAATTTGTTTAGGCCAATTTAGTTTAGGGTATATAAAATACCTATAAATAAAAAACTGTAGCAAATTTTTGTTTAGGGCAGTAACAGAGAGAGAGAGAGCACTTAGGAAAAAAATAGTAGCAAATTAGTTTAGGGCAATTTAGCAAATTTGTTTAGGGCAATTTAGTTTAGGGTATATAAAATAGCTATAAATATGTTGGTTAGGGCAGTAGCAATTTTTTTAGCTATAAATAAAAAACAGTAGCAAATTATTTGTAGCTAGGCAATTTATCAAAAACAGTAGTAAATTATTTATAGCTAGGCAATTTATCAAAGCCAGTAGCTCCCTAAAATTGCAAAATCAGTGGACTTTTTTAGCTATAAATAAAACAGTGGAGTTTTTTAGCTATAAATAAAAAACAGTAGCAAATATGTCATTGATGTTTTTTGTTTGGAAAGGTCATTTTGCAATGGTTTTTGGTTTCTAAAAAGACCACTATTTTGCAATGTTTAGTGAGGTCATTTCACTATGTGTACTTGCTTTATATATGTGCTCCTGTGATGCTCATATGTCATTGATGTTATATGGTATATGTCATTTTGATGTTATATGATTTTGCAATGTTGGTTGAATGTTGAAGAATATCCGAGTGGCCTATGTTTTGCCGGAATGTTGATTCATTTCCGTTCCGGCAAATTTCAGGTGCTCCACATGTCCACTTTTTTAGCAAAGGTCATGCCGAAAATTTCCGTGATTTGTGCTAGAAACTAGGACATATGGAGTGCCCGGCATTTGGCGGAATGGGAATAAATCAACATTCCGACCAAATATAGGCCCCTTTTTTCTCTTCATTATATCATTTATTTACAATTGTTGAATAGGAAATATGCCTAGCCACGCCGAAGCCGGGGGTTCTGGTCGCCTCGAAGAAGACCCCGTCGAGGCAGCAAATCATTATTTCGATTACCTGGATGAACACGAGTTGCGGGTGCAGGGTGGTGGCAGTGGCACCAACCCCGACACCGAGGCCGACACTAGCACCGACAACACCCCTGAGACCGGCAACGATGCTGTCATAGCCGGTAAAGCACTGAAGCAGAAGAGGACACGAAAACCAAACGAGCTCGGCATCGGACAAATTGTGGTCACGGAGATGCACCCCAAGAAATTAGAGCCAATGGCGTCGGAGGAAGCGCGCTCGTGCTGGGGCAATCAACTAGGATGCATCCTCAGGGAAACCGCCAACATCAACGACGAGAAGTTAAAGAAGATACCACATATGGAGCACATGCTCCTAAAGAAGTTGCACAATAGGTTCCTGATACGTCCATTTTGCACCATGCTTTATATTGATATTTATTGCATTATGGGTTGTTATTACCTATTTTGGTACAATACTTATGTCTTTTCTCTCTTATTTTACAAGGTTTACATGAAGAGGGAGAATGCCGGCAACTGGAATTCTGGACTGGAAAAGGAGCAAATCTGAGAGACCTATTCTGCACAACTCCAAAAGTCCTGAAAATTTACGGAGAATTATTTTGGAATATATAAAAAATATTGGGCGAAGAAAATACCAGAAGGGACCCACCAGAAGGTCACAAGCCTGGGGGGCGCGCCCCTGTGGCTTGTGGGCCCCCTGGCAGGCCTCCGGTACCCATCTTCTGCTATATGATGTGTTTTGACCTGGAAAAAATCAGAAGAGGGCTTTCAGGATGAAGCGCCGCCGTCTCGAGGTGGAACTTGGGCAGAACCAATCTAGGGCTCCGGTGGAGCTATTCTGCCGGGGAAACTTCCCTCCCGGAGGGGGAAATCATCGTCATCATCATCACCAATGATCCTCTCATCGAGTGGGGGTCAATCTCCATCAACATCTTCACCAGCACCATCTTCTCTCAAACCCTAGTTCATCTCTTGTATCCGATCTTTGCTTCAAAACCTCAGATTGGTACCTGTAGGTTGCTATTAGTGTTGATTACTCCTTGTAGTTGATGCTAGTTGGTTTATTCGATGGAAGATCATATGTTCAGATCCTTAATGATATTTATTACTCCTCTGATTATGAACATGAATATGCTTTATGAGTAGTTATGTTTGTTCCTGAGGACATGGGAGAAGTCTTGTTATAAGTAATCATGTGAATTTGGTATTCATTCGATATTTTGATGAGATGTATGTTGTCTTTCCTCTAGTGGTGTTATGTGAACGTCGACTACATGACACTTCACCATTGTTTGGGCCTAGGGGAAGGCATTGGGAAGTAATAAGTAGATGATGGGTTGCTAGAGTGACGGAAGCTTAAACTCTAGTTTAAGCGTTGCTTCGTAAGGGGCTGATTTGGATCCACATGGTTCATGCTATGGTTAGATTTATCTTAATTCTTCTTTCGTAGTTGCAGATGCTTGCGAGAGGGGTTAATCATAAGTGGGAGGCTTGTCCAAGTAAGGACAGCTCCCAAGCACCGGTCCACCCACATATCAAATTATCAAAGTACCAAACGTGAATCATATGAGCATGATGAAAACTAACTTGACAATAATTCCCATGTGTCCTCGGGAGCGCTTTGCTCTATATAAGAGTTTGTCCAGGCTTGTCCTTTGCTACAAAAAGGATTGGGCCACCTTGCTGCACCTTTGTTACACTTGTTACTTGTTACCTGTTACGAATTATCTTATCACAAAACTATCTGTTACCGATAATTTCAGTGCTTGCACAGAATACCTTGCTGAAAACCGCTTGTCATTTCCTTCTGCTCCTCGTTGGGTTCGACACTCTTACTTATCGAAAGGACTACGATAGATCCCCTATACTTGTGGGTCATCAAGACTCTTTTCTGGCACCATTGCCGGGGAGTGAAGCGCCTTTGGTAAGTGGAATTTGGTAAGGAAACATTTATATAGTGTGCTGAAATTTACTGTCACTTGTTGCTATGGAAAATAATCCTTTGAGGGGTTTGTTCGGGGTATCTTCACCCCGACCGGAAGAGCAAAGAGTTTCCCCTGAACCTACTGAAAATATTTATTATGAAATTCCTTCGGCTATGATAGAGAAACTGCTAGCTAATCCTTTTGCAGGAGATGGAACATTACATCCTGATATGCATCTAATCTATGTGGATGAAGTTTGTGGATTATTTAAGCTTGCAGGTTTGCCCGAGGATGAAGTCAAGAATGTCTTCCCTTTATCCTTGAAGGAGAAGGCATTGACATGGTATAGTCTATGCGATGATATTGGGACTTGGAATTACAACCGATTGAAATTGGAATTTCATCAGAAGTTTTATCCTATGCATCTGGTTCATCGTGACCGGAATTATATTTATATAATTTTTGGCCTCGTGAAGGAGGAAGTATCGCTCAAGCTTGGGGGAGGCTTAATTCAATGTTATATTCATGCCCCAATCATGAGCTCTCAAGAGAAATTATTATTCAGAACTTTTATGCTCGGCTTTCTCGTAATGATCAATCCATGCTCGATACTTCTTGTATTAGTTCTTTTATGAAGAAGACTATTGAATTCAAAGGGGATTTATTGGAAAGAATTAAACGCAACTCTGAAGACTGGGAACTCAACGAAGGTAAGGAGTCAGGTATAAACCTTAAGTTTGATTGTGTTAAATCTTTTATGGATACCGATGCTTTTCGTGAATTTAGCACTAAATATGGACTTGACTCTGAGATAGTAGCTTCCTTCTGTGAATCATTTGCTACTCATGTTGATCTCCCTAAGAAGTGGTTTAAATATCATCCTCCCATTGAAGTGAAAGTAGTAGAACCTATTAAAGTTGAAGAAGAAACCATTACTTATAATGTTGATCCTATTGTTCCTACTGCTTATATTGAGAAACCACCTTTCTCTGTTAGAATAAAGGAACATGTTAAAGCTTCAGCTGTGGTTCGAAAAAGTTATACTAGAACACCTACACCCCCTGAACAAAATTAAGTTGAACCTAGTATTGCTATGGTTAAAGATCTCTTGGTCGATAATATTGATGGGTATGTTATTTATTTCTGTGATGAGGCTGCTAGAATTGCTAGACCCGATGATAAAGATAAGCATAGACCTGTTGTTGGCATGCCTGTTGTTTCTGTTAAAATAGGAGATCATTGTTATCATGGCTTATGTGATGTGGGTGCTAGTGTGAGTCTAATTCCCTTTATTGTATATCAAGAAATTATGAATGATATTGCACCTGCTAAAATAGAAGATATTGATGTTACTATCAAGCTTGCTAATAGAGATACTATATCACCAATTGGGATTGTTAGAGATGTTGAAGTCTTGTGTGGGAAAGTAAAATACCCTACTGATTTTCTTGTTCTTGGTTCCCCACAAGATGATTTTTGTCCCATTATATTTGGTAGACCTTTCTTGAACACTATTAATGCTAAGATAGATTGTGAGAAAGAAACTGTTACTGTAAGTTTTGGGGGTGTGTCTCATGAGTTTAATTTCTCCAAATTTCGTAGACAACCCCATGACAAAGAATTGCCTAGTAAAGATGAAATAATTGGTCTTGCTTCTATTGTTGTGCCTCCTACTGATCCTTTAGAACAATATCTGTTGGACCATGAAAATGATATGTTTATGAATGAAAGGAAGGAATTAGATGAAATATTCTTTAACCAAATGCCTGTTTTGAAACACAACTTGCTTGTTGAGATTCTTGGGGATCCTCCTCCACCCAAGGGTGATCCCGTGTTTGAGCTTAAACAATTACCTAATACTCTAAAATATGCCTATCTTGATAAAAAGAAGATATATCCTGTTATTATTAGTGCTAACCTTTCAGAGCCTGAAGAAAAGAAATTATTGAAAACTCTGAGGAAGTATCGTGCTGCTATTGGATATACTCTTGATGATCTTAAGGGCATTAGTCCCACTCTATGTCAGCACAAAATTAATATGGAACCTGATGCTAAACCAGTTGTTGATCACCAACGACGGTTAAATCCCAAGATGAAGGAAGTGGTAAGAAATGAAATACTAAAGCTTCTGGAAGCAGGTATAATCTATCCTATTGTTGTTAGTAGATGGGTAAGTCATGTTCATTGTGTCCCTAAGAAGGGAGGTATTACCATTGTTCCTAATGATAAGAATGAATTGATTCCACAAAGAATTGTTACAGGTTATAGAATGGTTATTGATTTTAGAAAGTTGAATAAAGCTACTAGGAAAGATCATTATCCTCTACCCTTTATTGATCAAATGCTAGAAAGACTATCAAAACATACACACTTCTGCTTTCTAGATGGTTATTCTGGTTTTTCTCAAATACCTGTGTCAAAAGAGGATCCAGAAAAGACTACCTTTACTTGCCCTTTCGGTACCTTTGCTTATAGACGTATGTCTTTTGGTTTATGCAATGCACCTGCTACCTTTCAAAGATGTATGTCTGCTATATTCTCTGACTTTTTTGAAAAGATTTTTGAGGTTTTCATGGATGATTTCTCCATTTACGAAACTTCTTTTGATGATTGCTTAAGCAACCTTGATCGAGTTTTGCAGAGATGTGAAGAAACTAATCTTGTCTTGAATTGGGAGAAGTGCCACTTTATGGTTAATGAAGGTATTATCTTGGGACATAAAATCTTCGAAAGAGGTATTGAAGTTGATAAAGCTAAAGTTGATGCTATTGAAAAAATGCCGTGTCCTAAAGATATCAAAGGTATAAGAAGTTTCCTTGGTCATGCTAGTTTCTATAGGAGGTTTATTAAAGACTTCTCTAAAATTTCTAGGCCTCTCACTAATCTCTTGCAAAAAGATGTTCCTTTTGTTTTTTATGATGATTGTGTAGAAGCATTTGAAATACTTAAGAAAGCCTTGATTTCTGCACCTATCGTTCAACCACCTGATTGGAACCTACCCTTCGAAATTATGTGTGATGCTAGTGATTATGATGTTGGTGCTATTCTAGGACAAAGAGTTGATAAGAAGTTGAATGTTATCCATTATGCTAGTAAAACTCTAGACAGTGCTCAAAGAAATTATGCTACTACTAAAAAAGAATTTTTAGCAGTTGTCTTTGCTTGTGATAAGTTCAGATCCTATATTGTTGATTCTAAAGTTACTATTCACACTGACCATGCTGCTATTAAATATCTTATGGAAAAGAAAGATGCTAAGCCTAGACTTATTAGATGGGTTCTCCCGCTGCAAGAATTTGATTTGCATATTGTTGATAGAAAGGGTGCTGAGAACCCTATAGCAGATAACTTGTCTAGGTTAGAGAATGTTCTTGATGACCCACTACCTATTGATGATAGCTTTCCTGATGAACAATTAGCTGTCATAAATGCTTCTCATAATGCTCCCTGGTATGCTGATTATGCTAATTACATTATTGCTAAATTTATACCACCTAGCTTCATATACCAGCAAAAGAAAAAGTTTTTCTATGATTTAAGACATTACTTTTGGGATGACCCACACCTTTATAAAGAAGGAGTAGATGGTGTTATTAGATGTTGTGTACCTGAGCATGAACAGGAACAGATCCTACGTAAGTGTCACTCCGAGGCCTACGGAGGACACCGTGCTGGAGATAGAACTGCACACAAGGTATTAGAATCCGGTTTCTATTGGCCTACTCTCTTCAAAGATGCTCGTAAGTATGTCTTTCTTGTGATGAATACCAGAGAATTGGTAATATTAGTAGGCGTCAGGAAGTGCCTATGAATTATTCACTTGTTATTGAACCATTTGATGTTTGGGGCTTTGATTATATGGGACCTTTTCCTTCCTCTAACGGGTATACACATATTTTAGTTGTTGTTGATTATGTTACTAAGTGGGTAGAAGCTATTCCAACTAGTAGTGCTAATCATAACACTTCCATTAAGATGCTTAAAGAAGTTATTTTTCCGAGGTTTGGAGTCCCTAGATATTTGATGACCGATGGTGGTTCACACTTTATTCATGGTGGTTTCCGTAAATTGCTTGCCAAATATGAATAGAATTGCATCTCCTTATCATCCTCAGTCTAGTGGTCAAGTAGAATTGAGCAATAGAGAAATTAAATTGATCCTAAAAAAGACTGTTAATAGATCTAGAAAGAATTGGTCTAAGAAACTTGATGATGCATTATGGGCCTATAGAACTGCTTATAAAAACCCTATGGGTATGTCTCCATATAAAATGGTTTATGGAAAAGCATGTCACTTACCTCTTGAACTAGAACATAAAGCTTATTGGGCAATTAAAGAGCTCAACTATGATTTCAAACTTGCCGGTGAGAAGAGGTTATTTGACATTAGCTCACTTGATGAATGGAGAACCCAGGCCTATGAGAATGCTAAGTTGTTTAAAGAAAAAGTTAAAAGGTGGCATGACAAAAGGATACAAAAGCGTGAATTTAATGTAGGTGACCTTGTCTTGCTATACAATTCTCGTTTAAGATTTTTTGCAGGGAAACTTCTCTCTAAATGGGAAGGGCCTTACATTGTCGAGGAAGTTTATCGTTCCGATGCCATCAAGATTAACAACGCCGAAGGCAATAACCCGAAGGTGGTAAACGGGTAGAGAATCAAACATTATATCTCAGGTACTCCCATAAATGTTGAGACAAATATTATTAATACCATAACACCGGAGGAGTACATAAGGGAGACTTTCCAGAATGTTTCAGACTCCGAAAAGGAATAGGTATGTGGTACGGTAAGTAAACCGACTCCAAAACTTTTCCAATGGCAAATTTTCTCCGTTTTGGAATATTTAAAAAATTAGGAAAATTAAAAGCAGTCCGAAGAGTGCACGAGGAGGCGACAAGCCTGGGGGCGCGCCCCTGTGGCTTGTGGCCACCTCGTGTGCCCTCCAGACTCCGTTTTCTTGTGGAATACTCCTTTTGGTCGGTAAAAATTCATTATATAATCTCCCGAAGGTTTTGACCACCGTACCACGGCAATATCTCCTGTTCTTGTTTCGAGCTGTTTTTTCTGACAGATCCAGATCGCCATGACATCTCCAAGCGCCCCCAAGGACAAGTTTTTTGAGAAGGTCATCAACCCTTACCTCGCGGAGGTGCTGCAACACCCTCAAACCATTGAGATGCATGAGGGGGTGCTGCACATCCGTGATGTTGAAGGGCCAAAGAAGACCGGAAGCATGGAGGCAAGGCTCAAAGTAATGGAGTAGCAAGTCTTCAAGTGCCAAGGGATGGTGGAGCGTGGACTCAACGCCAATCACTTGATGATCACTGAATTTACCCACGATCACAAGTTGTATGCCAAGAACATTGCGGAGGCCATCTTCAAGCTTCATGAGAAAATCGAGCACCTCCAAGCCCAGATCTATGACCTGAAAACCAAAACTGTGAGTATGAATACAGATTTAAGAGGATGAGTTTGGCTGCAGATTTGAGGATTCCGGAGACGTTCGTTTTTTTATGATGGTGAACCTATGCCCTGGAAGATGGAGGACAAGCCTACAACATCAACAACCCCGTCATCACCACCTCCGAAGAAAGAGATCTAAATACATGGGTATGGGCACTCCCCTTGGCTTGTGCCAAGCTTGGGGGAGGTGCCCCGGTATCTTATCACCATCACACCTTTACTTTTATCGTTTTTCTTAGTTTGACCGTTTTGGTTATATCTCGGTTTAGTAGAATAAAGTTTTTAGTATGATCTAGCCTTGAGTTTTGCTTTGTGTTTCCTCTATGTAATCGAGTCCAAGAGTTATATAATAAAGATTAGTTTTGAGTTGAGGGCTTTGCTTTCTTGCTATGATCTTGAGAAAAAGAAAAAGAATAAAGAAATAAAAAGATCATACAATGATCTTATGGAGAGTAATGACTTCACACATAAAAAGTATGATGAATAAAAGTTGTTGAGAGTTGACACACATATTTTTGGTCATTGTTGCAATTAATAGGAAGTAATAAAGAAAGAGAGGTCTCACATATAAATATACTATCTTGGACATCTTTTGTTATTGTAAGCACTCATTAAAATATGACATGCTAAAAGGTTGAGGTTGGACAAGGAAGACAACATAATCGGTTATATTTTCCTATATCCAAATAGAAGTTATATTGTCATGGATCTTCCAACATGTTGAGCTTGCTTTTTCCTCTTATGCTAGCCAAATCCTTTGCACCAAGTAGAGATACTACTAGTGCATCCAAACATCCATTAACCCAGTTTTGCCATGAGAGTCCACCATACCTACCTATGGATTGAGTAAGATCCTTCAAGTAAGTTGTCATCGGTGCAAGCAATAAAAATTGCTCTCTAAATATGTATGATCTATTAGTGTGAAGAAAATAAGCTTTATACGAACTTGTGATATGGAAGAAATAAAAGCGACGGGCTGCATAATAAAGTTCTTTATCACAAGCGGCAATATAAAGTGATGTTCTTTTGCATTATGATTTTGTGCATCCAACCATAAAAGCGCATGACAACCTATGCTTCCCTCTGTGAAGGGCCTATCTTTTACTTTTACCTTCTACCTTTATACAAGAGTCATGGTGATCTTCACCTTTCCTTTTTACACTTTTTCTTCTTGGCAAGCACTATATGTTGGGAAAGATCCAGATATATATATCCACTCGGATGTAGGTTATCATAAAGTATTATTGTTGACATTACCCTTGAGGTAAAAGGTTGGGAGGCGAAACTATAAGCCCCTATCTTTCTCTGTGTCCGACTGAGGCTTTGAACTCATAAGTATCGCGTGAGTGTTAGCAATTATGAAAGACTAAATGATAGTTGAGTATGTGAACTTGCTGAAAAGCTCTTATATTGACTCTTTCTGATATTATAATAAATTGCAATTGCTTCAATGATTGAGATCATGGTTTGTTAGTTTTCAATAAAGTTTCTGATTCATACTTTACCTTGTGAACGAATTGTTACTCTAGCATAGGAAATTATATGACAATATATGTTGCTGTTCTAAAGATGATCATGATGCCTTCATGTCCGTATTTTATTTTATCGACACCTCTATCTCTAAACATGTGGACATGATTATCGATTTCAGCTTTCGCTTGAGGACAAGTGAGGTCTAATCTTGGGGGAGTTGATACGTCCATTTTGCACCATGCTTTTATATTGATATTTATTGCATTATGGTCTATTATTACCTATTTTGGTACAATACTTATGCCTTTTCTCTCTTATTTTACAAGGTTTACATGAAGAGGGAGAATGCCGGCAGCTGGAATTCTGGACTGGAAAAGGAGCAAATCTGAGAGACCTATTCTGCACAACTCCAAAAGTCCTGAAAATTTATGGAGAATTATTTTGGAATATATAAAAAATATTGGGCGAAGAAAATACCAGAGGAGACCCACCAGGAGGTCACAAGCCTGGGGCGCGCGCCCCTGTGGCTTGTGGGCCCCCTGGCAGGCCTCCGGTGCCCATCTTCTGCTATATGATGTGTTTTGACCTGGAAAAAATCAGAAGAGAGCTTTTGGTACGAAGCGCCGCCGTCTCGAGGCGGAACTTGGGCAGAACCAATCTAGG
Organism: Thinopyrum elongatum; assembly: GCA_011799875.1. Taxonomy (NCBI): domain Eukaryota; kingdom Viridiplantae; phylum Streptophyta; class Magnoliopsida; order Poales; family Poaceae; genus Thinopyrum; species Thinopyrum elongatum. Next base: position 318,502,963 of record CM022297.1, read on the forward strand.
GCTCCGGCGGAGCTGTTCTGCCGGGGAAACTTCCCTCTCGGAGGGGGAAATCATCGTCATCGTCATCACCAACGATCCTCTTATCGAGAGGGGGTCAATCTCCATCAACATCTTCACCAGCACCATCTCCTCTCAAACCCTAGTTCATCTCTTGTATCCGATCTTTGCCTAAAAACCTCAGATTGGTACCTGTAGGTTGCTAGTAGTGTTGATTACTCCTTGTAGTTGATGCTAGTTGGTTTATTCGGTGGAAGATCATATGTTCAGATCCTTAATGATATTTATTACTCCTCTGATTATGAACATGAATATGCTTTATGAGTAGTTACATTTGTTCCTGAGGACATGGGAGAAGTCTTGTTATAAGTAATCATGTGAATTTGGTATTCGTTCGATATTTTGATGAGATGTATGTTGTCTTTCCTCTAGTGGTGTTATGTGAACGTCGACTACATGACACTTCACCATTGTTTGGGCCTAGGGGAAGGCATTGGGAAGTAATAAGTAGATGATGGGTTGCTAGAGTGACAGAAGCTTAAACCCTAGTTTATGCGTTGCTTCGTAAGGGGCTGATTTGGATCCACATGTTTCATGCTATGGTTAGATTTATCTTAATTCTTCTTTCGTATTTGTGGATACTTGTGAGTGGGGTTAATCATAAGTGGGAGGCTTGTCCAAGTAAGGACAGCACCCAAGCACCGGTCCACCCACATATCAAATTATCAAAGTAACGAACGCGAATCATATGAGCATGATGAAAACTAACTTGACAATAATTCCCATGTGTCCTCGGGAGCGCTTTGCTCTATATAAGAGTTCGTCTAGGCTTGTCCTTTGCTACAAAAAGGATTGGGCCACCTTGCTGCACCTTTGTTGCACTTGTTACTTGTTACCCCTTACGAATTATCTTATCACAAAACTATCTGTTACCGATAATTTCAGTGCTTGCAGAGAATACCTTGCTAAAAACCGCTTGTCATTTCCTTCTGCTCCTCGTTAGGTTCGACACTCTTACTTATCGAAAGGACTACGATAGATCCCCTATACTTGTGGGTCATCAGTTCCTGTTCCCCGGCCGGGATGAAAGCAAACATCCGTGGAACGACGACGCCATGACAAAGATAAACAGCAAGGCGATGGTGATGTTCACCAAAGACTTGTCCGCCTAGAAAGTTAGGGTGAAAAAAGTGATTGCGAAGAATGAACCGTGGTCCAAGATTCATGCTGACAATCCGTCACTAAAGGAAGAGGACTTTGAAAAATTCAAGGAGACTTGCGCTAAAGAAGAAGTCAAGCAAAGGTCGGAGAAAATGAAGGCACTCCAGGCCAGGAACACGCCTCCCCACCGCCTCGGAAGCCGTGGTTATGAGGGGAAGAAGCACGTATGGGCCAAGGAGGACGCCAAACATGAAAGTCGCGGAATCCCAGACCCCTTGGCGGAGTTCACCGACCCGCTGGAGCGTGACTGGATCAGGGCCCGGTACAAGTGGGACCGCGTCAAAAAGATCTTTTACACGGACCCGAACACAAGGGAGTTCATGAGACTTCTGGTAATTGTTATATTACCACGTTATTATATTAGCTTCCAATCAATTCAACTACAAGTTTTGTCACATTAGTAAACCATCCATGTTCCTTTTGCAGAAAGAGCAGCACCAAAAGGCAGCCGAAAGCGACGAGTCATCATAGTCGTCGGCGAGGCCCAAGTGGGACACCCCTTTCAACCGGGCCCTGAACATACTGAAAAAGGTCCCGGAGGACAAACCGCCGTCCTATGGCCGTGTGCACGGCGTCGGAGATGGCGCCTCATAGAAGACATGCTACCACGAGCAGCCAGAGGAAAGAAGGAAGAGACGGTTGCTTACTCAACAGACCATCGACGAGAAGGTCGTGATTGTGGTCAATAAGACCAAAGCTGAGACCAAAGAAGAGTTGCTCGGGGTAGTCAATGCAGTGGTCAATGAAGGGGTAGCTGGCGTCACGGCTCACTTCCAATCTTCAATTATTACCAGCTTAATTCCGGCAATTATCGATTGGTCGAAGAGCAATCCAGATAAAGGGCCAGCGGACTTTCCCCTTCCCAGCTACGTCGGGAGCAATTCGGTGAACATCACACCACCAGCACCTACTCAAGCAACCGCAAAAGGTCCCGCTCCTGTTCATAGCAGCCCGATCTCTGTCTCTGGCATGCTCGGCGGGGCATCGTCTATGGCTGAGCTCGACGCCCTCACGGTAATTACGCGTCATACCCTTTTCACCAGCATGTCTATAGTCTTCCGTTTCAGTTGCCTTTCGGATGTTTGACGCCGCAGACATGTCTTCGTAGGCTGACGATACCCCGTGCACCCTACTGTACGACATCAACGGCCAGAAGGTGGCCGTGGGAAAGGCAACGATCGTGAAGTCGAAGGACCGCATGTTCCACAACCGAGAGATGCCCGATGGCGTCTTCAAGGTTAACGTGGCCAGTGTCAAAGCGGGCTTCGAGGATTTGCCTCCTCCGGTACCAGTCGATGACGAGGAGACCCCTAAACGGATTGGCGCATGCAAGAGCTGGTTCTTGCCTTGGCCGAAGACTCTTCTTCGTGTCGAGGCGCTCGGTATCACACCAACGATAGCTCCTCAAGAAGGTATGAACACCACCCCACCTACCAAATTACCTGCACCTGTCGTGGCGGGTGATAGCGGACGACGCGAGGGAGAGCCTCCATTAGTGGCAGATGACGTCGCCCCCGTCGAAGAAGCAAATGCTGATGATTTCATGGAGGAGGATGATGATGACCCTCTCAAGTATATCAATACCGCCTATGACGATGGAGGATTGATGGCTCGGGACTATGACTCAGGCTATGAGCGTGGAGATGATGACTTGATGCTGCCTGATTTGTCGGAGCCGGAACGTCCTAAGGCGGAATGCAAAAAGTCTCTCTTCATGCGATCCTCGCAGGAGACGCCTCCAGATGCCGCCTCTATCCAGCAACAACCCGAGGGCCGTCCACTGATTAGCCCGACGACACTTGGGGTGGTGGTTAGGGAAGGTATGTTGGGCTCACTACCGCCACCCGCCAAGAAGCAAAGGAGGAGACCGGACAAGAAAGGCCCTGAAGGCGCCAGAGCTGCTTCAAGCAGCCAGCCGCCTCTGAAGCCCCGGGAGGTAGACAGAATACCTGTCGAAGGTGCGGAGCGTTTCCATGTCGCCGGCCACCCGATCCTACCTCAGAAAGCGCTAGAGCACATACTGAACAATGATCTAAGGAGACTTCATGAAGATGTGCTGGCCAGAGAGAAAAGCCTTCTCATCTCGGAAAAACCAGGATACCCGCTTTACGTGGCTCAGGTGCCGGGCGGGAAGTTGTACGTCGAGAGATGGCCCGCGGATAAGTTCATCCTGCGATTTGACTACATCTACGACATGTTCCACATGACCAAGTTGGATTTTCAGTTCATCCGCATGTATGCGTTGTATCTCAACTACATCATCAGGCGCGAGAACATAAAATATATCTGCGTTGCGGACCCGTACTATATGCACGAGAGCTTCTTGGCAGTCTGCAAAGAGCACCGTGACTATGCGAGCAAGTACATCGGTGAGTTCATGATTGCTAATAAGGACAAGGAATCGATTCTCCTGCCTTATCATCCCACGTAAGTCATCCATGGATATCCTTTCGTAAGTTTTAATCATTCCTTTGCAAGCATGGAGGCTAATTTGAGGTGTACTTATTTTGCGCAGCGCGGGGGGGGGGGGGGGCGTCGTCCTCATCTGTCTGTACCCAGAATACTCCCATGCTATGTACTTGGACTCATCGAAGAACATCAAGAAAAAAGATTACATGCACATAAAGAGTGTTCTCGATAGTGCCCTGTTAACCTTCAGCCTGTCTGGTGGATATATCAAGGTGAAAAAGTACAGGAAGAACGGGCTGGGTTTCGGCCATAAGACCGACTTCTGCTGCATCCAGCAACCGTACACCAGTAATGCTGATGGATTCTACCTCATGCATCACCTGATCAAGTACAGAAGGGATAATCAACGCCTTCGCATGTCAGCTACTACCAACGATGCCGAGATTGTCAACTAGGCCACAAGCATAGGAAAGACACCGGATCATCGAATCCGAGCTGAGTTTTATCATGTACAGTGTTGATGGAAATATGCCCTAGAGGCAATAATAAAATGGTTATTATTATATTTCCTTAATCATGATAAAGGTTTATTATTCATGCTAGAATTGTATTGACCGGAAACTTAAATACATGTGTGGATACATAAACAAATACCGTGTCCCTAGTGAGCCTCTACTAGACTAACTCATTGATCAAAGATGGTTAAGGTTTCCTAACCATAGATATGAGTTGTCATTTGATAACGGGATCACATCATTAGGAGAATGATGTGATGGACAAGACCCATCCGTTAGCTTAGCATATTGATCGTTTAATTTATTGCTATTGCTTTCTTCATGTCAAATACATATTCCTTCGACTATGAGATTATGCAACTCCCGGATACCGGAGGAATACCTTGTGTGCTATCAAACATCACAACGTAACTGAGTGATCATAAAGATGCTCTACAGGTATCTCCGAAGGTGTTTGTTGAGTTGGCATAGATCGAGATTAGGATTTGTCACTCCGAGTATCGGAGAGGTATCTCTGGGCCCTCTCGATAATACACATCATAAGCTTGCAAGCAAACGACTAAGAAGTTAGTCACGAGGTGATGTATTACGGAACGAGTAAAGAAACTTGCCGGTAACGAGATTGAACTAGGTATGAAGATACCGACTATCGAATCTCGGGTAAGTAACATACCGATGGACAAAGGGAATCACGTATGTTGTCATAACGGTTCGACCGATAAAGATCTTCGTAGAATATATAGGAGCCAATATGGGCATCCAGGTTCCGCTATTGGTTATTGACCGGAGAGGTGTCTCGGTCATGTCTACATAGTTCTCGAACCCGTAGGGTCCGCACGCTTAACGCTCGATGGCGATATAGTATTATATGAGTTATGTGATTTGGTGACCGAATGTTGTTCGGAGTCCCGGATGACATCACGGACATGACGTGGAGTCTCGAAATGGTCGAGAGGTAAAGATTGATATGTAGGACGATGGTATTCGGACATCGGAAGTGTTTCGGGGGGTACCGGGTACTTATCGGGTCACCGGAAGGGGTTCCGGGCACCCCGGACAAAGTTATGGGCCTTATGGGCCAAGAGAGGGAACACACCAGCCCACAAGGGGCTGGTGCGCCCCCATAGCAGGCCGGCCTATGAGGAGGAGAAGGAAAGAGGGGAGGGAAAGGAAAGTGTGGAGTAGGACTCCCCCGTCCTTCCCTCTCCCCCTCTTTCCTTCCCCCTTCTTCATACAAGGAAAGGGGGGGCGCAGGAGGGCAGGAGCCCTAGGGCCGGCGGCCAGCCCCTTGGGGCGCACCCTGGCTTCCCTAGGTTGCCTCCTCTCCCCTCCCACCTATATATACATGGGGAGGGGGCGCCACACAAGGACAACATTGTCTTAGCCGTGTGCGGCGCCCCCGTCCACAGTTTTCTCCCTCGGTCATATTTTCGTAGTGCTTAGGCGAAACCCTACGGAGATCGCATCACCATCACCGTCACCACACCGTCGTGCTGCCAGAACTCATCTACTACTTCGCCCGTCTTGCTGGATCAAGAAGGCGAGGACGTCACCGAGCTGAACGTGTGCAGAACGCGGAGGTGCCGTGCGTTCGGTACTAGATCGGTTGGAGCGCGAAGAAAGTTCGACTACATCAACCGCATTGTGAAACGCTTCCGCTTACGGTCTACGAGGGTACGTAGACACACTCTCCCCCTCGTTGCTATGCATCTCCATGGATAGATCATGGCGTGTGCGTAGAATTTTTTTTGTTTTCATGCAACGTTTCCCAACAAGTGTGAACTTGCCCAAGTGATCATGAAGGTGGTCCTCGAACTAACAGGGATGTTCTACCATGGGCCAATCACGCGGGATGATGTCCGAGCACTGCTACTCGCTCAGCGTCTGGACCTGAAGCCTTTCAACAAGCTCGGGTGCTTCCTCCCTGACTATGAAGATTGGACCGCCGACATGGAGGACTGATTGTCGATGACAATGTGTCACTACTGTCTTTCTATGTCAAAACTTTGAATTTATGCACGGCGAAACTCTGTGATGTAATTAAAACTCCTTCTGAACTAGCGTAGATCGCTCTAATTAATTAGTTTGGGTATGAGGAACTTCGTTATTTATGTTTACTATATGTTGCTTGTATTTTGCTAATTATGCCTCTTTGTGTTTTTTAAGTACATTATGTTGCATATTATCGTTGAATTTATCAACTGACGATGCAGGTACATAGATCAGAGATGGCGAAGGACTGCTACGCCGTATTTGTTGGGAGGGTTCCAGGAGTGTACGACCACTGGCCAGACGCTCAGGCCCAGGTCGACAAGTAACCGGGCGCTAGCCACAGAGGGTTCGACAGCAGAGCCGAAGCGGAACATAGCTACTTGAGGTGGACGCTCCAGCATGAGAGGGAGCGAAACTGGTGCCTCAAGAAGTACTACATAGTCGCGCTCTTACTCATGCTGATCGCTCTTCTCTTCTACATCATGGTTTAGATAGAGATGATGAAACTTGTGTGTGTGTCATGACCATGCAATTGCATTTATTCGAGACATGACATGACTTAGTTGTAGCGCGTCCAGCGCTACTGCTATAGGTATTTCCAGCGCTGCTAGTAGGCTTTCTCATAGTAGTGTGAATTATGTATTGGAGTTTTATAAGCACATCAATTTCTTTGCACATCTTGCTAATTGCTGTATCAATTCGTCAGTCTATCAATTCCGTGTCTAGCAGTATTCTCCGATAGAAACTACAGTTTATCATTTTTCTTTTGCACATCACGCCCATCTAATTTGATTGTTGCCGTATGTACAAGTTGATTTTATTCTACGCTAGTCAGCCCGTATCACTGTTTGATTTTATTCCATGCAATTGGAAGGAATGTACACAATAGTAGTTTCCTAGAAGTATCATCGAGTGAAAGACTACTGCATATGGGCAAGTCTGTAGCAGACTATTTTATATAAAATCAAACAGCGTTCAATTAGTTCGACAAAGAAGACCTTACTTGTTAACGATATCTTATTTATAGATCCCGTCGACGATGAGGCGTCTACGATGACTTCATAAATCTAAAGATGATATGTCGGCTCAGTCTCTCGAAGATGTTCATAGGGATAGGGTGTGCGTGTGTGTGTTCATAAAGATGAGTGTATGCATGTAGGTATGAGCGCTTGCGTCTGCACCGTGTTAAAAAAATAAAAAATTCTTTTCAAGAGATAAGCCCATTTTAGAGTTTGACACGGGGCCTCCGATTTTGCCGGCCCGGCCCCGAGTGTACCTCAGTATAAGAAAACGTACGTTGTCGTGCAACTAGGTCGGACCAATGGCGTCATCTGCAACTTGCAGCGAAAGTGTGTGCACCTCGCGAGTACTTAAGCCCCGGGGGAGTCCCCTCGATTCCCACAGCACAAGCCACAACAGCTAGCAGCTGGGATCGATCCATCACCCAGTCGCATATATACGAGTGAACAGGTCAATCTAGCATGGCGCTGGCGTCTTTGTCCAAGGTGGTGCTGGGGTCGGCGGCGTTCGGGGTGTTCTGGGTGCTGGCCGTGTTCCCGTCGGTGCCTTTCCTGCCGATCGGCCGCACGGCGGGTGCGCTACTGGGGGCGGCGCTGATGGTCGTCTTCCACGTGATCAGCCCGGATGACGCCTACGCCTCCGTGGACCTCCCCATCCTGGGCCTCCTCTTTGCCACCATGGTCGTCGGCGGCTACCTCAAGAGCGCCGGCATGTTCGGGCACCTTGGCCGGCTGCTGGCGTGGCGGAGCCAGGGCGGGCGCGACCTCCTGTGCCGCGTCTGCGTCGTCACGGCCCTCGCCAGCGCGCTCTTCACCAACGACACCTGCTGCGTCGTGCTCACGGAGTTCGTGCTCGAGCTCGCCGCCGAGCGCAACCTCCCCGCGAAGCCGTTCCTGCTGGCGCTGGCCACCAGCGCCAACATCGGGTCCAGCGCCACGCCCATCGGGAACCCGCAGAACCTGGTCATCGCCTTCAACAGCAAGATCTCCTTCGTGGGCTTCTTCCTCGGCATCCTGCCGGCCATGCTCGCTGGTATGGCCGTCAACATGATCATGCTGCTCTGCATGTACTGGAAGGACCTCGAGGGGAGCAGTCCCGACGCGGTGGCCGCCGAGAAGGAGATGGCGGCAGTCGAGGAGGGTCGCCGGCCGTCCCCGGCAACGTCGACGACGCTCAACAGCCCCGGCCAGACGATATTAGTCCAGTCGTCATCGCTGGTCGTCGCCGCCGACCACGACTCGATGATGGCGGAGAGCATCTCGACCAAGCACCGGTGGTTCATACAGTGCTCGGCGCCGCAGCGGAGGCTGTTCCTCAAGAGCTTCGCGTACATCGTGACCGCCGGCATGCTGGTCGCCTACATGCTGGGGCTCAACATGTCGTGGACCGCCATCACCACCGCCGTCGCCCTCATCGTGGTGGACTTCCGCGACGCCGAGCTGTGCCTCGGCAAGGTGTCTTACTCGCTGCTGGTTTTCTTCACGGGGATGTTCGTGACGGTGAGCGGGTTCAATAAGACGGGGCTCCCTGGCGCCATCTGGAAGGTCATGGAGCCATACTCCAAGATCAACCACGTCAGGGGCATCACCGTGCTCTCCCTCATCGTCATCATCCTCTCCAACCTAGCCTCCAACGTACCAACCGGTCAGTGAATTCTTACATCGTCAAGTGTACTTCTTTACACACTACACTGTACGTACGTATCACTTGTGCCAGCTGTTGTGCATGCACGTAAAATATACTTCCTCTGTTTTTAAATATAAGTCTTTCTAGAGATTCCAACAAATGACTACATACAAAGCAAAATGAATGAATCTACACTCTAAAATATGTTTATATACATTGGTAAGTTGTAGTTCATTTGAAATGTCAAAAAAGACTTATACTTCTAGTATTTAGGATCGAAGGGAGTAGTAGTATCTGCGTTAGACCTTTCTTGTTACGGCATAGTACCGGAACTATAGTTTAGTGGCTAGCTAAGGGGCATGGAAAGTACTGCCTGTTTCGTTCGTTTGTGCTGCTGACGCATTGAGCATTTTGTGCCGTACATATATGCCGTGCGTGCATGACAGTTGACAGGACGACTTGGAAAAATTATTTGGCAATTAACTGACACGAGGATGCGTGTGGTTCATGCAGTGCTGCTGATGGGTGACGAGGTGGCGGCGTCGGCAGCGACGATCTCGGCGGCGGCGGTGACGCAGTCGTGGCTGCTGCTGGCCTGGGTGAGCACGGTGGCGGGTAACCTGTCCCTGCTGGGGTCGGCGGCGAACCTCATCGTGTGCGAGCAGGCACGCCGGGCGCCGCGCAACGCACACGACCTCACCTTCTGGAGCCACGTCGTCTTCGGCGCACCGTCCACGCTCGTCGTCACCGCCGTCGGCATACCCCTCATCGGCATCATCAACGCTGCCTAGATCGATCCACCAAAATTATTAGTACTACTAGTACATGCCGAACGAAAGTTAAAAGTTGACGAACCGCTGCATGCTCAATTATATATGCATGCTCCATGCGCACGGTCGATCCACGATCGAGTAGAAATATTTCTGAAGTATGTTCATTTTTTCCTTTTTGCAAAACTCTGAAGTCTGTTACGTATATGTAGTGTGTATGTATATACTGATAATTAGTAAGCATCGTACACAGAGGTATCTTTCCCGCAAAAAAAAAAGTACACAAAGGTATCAGCGTGCATCGAACACATCATCCGCTGGTCTTTAGAGCAAACTAGATCGTTGATGGTGCGCGTTGCCGCACCCGTCTATTTGGAATGATATATGATATAGATTTACATTCATTTTGTAGAGAATTTTCGTAGAACCAAAAGAAGTCACACAGGCGAGGTTTTACAAATTTGGGTAGAACCTAAAGGAGTCAGAGGCACACGCGTATGTCTAGGACAGTGAAAGTGTTGAAGTCGGTCGCCTAGTGAATTACATTCCAGCATTCATCTTAGTGGAAGAAAAGAAAGTACTATGTACCAAGCACCAAGTGAGCTTCATATATAGAGCATTCATCTTACAGACAGCTACTAAAGTCACTTCAAAATGGTGTTCTTTATGAAACAAAATTAGCCCGAGCAGGAAATAATTAACCTGAATGGGATAATATATGTACAATATAGAACTACCTATAGAACTATCCACATGATCTTGTGACAAAATTAAGAAAGCATTCCCATTAATACTATTGGTGGTATTATTTTTTGTAGCATGTCAAACATGAAAATAGAGTCGGGGAAAACAATGGATGAGCAGAGTGCAAAAGTATAATGCAAGAGACCATTGTGATGAAAGAGGTAGCAGCTGCTCACTCGTACAAAGAAGAAACAGGGCTGATAATAGGGCAATTGTCTATACATCTATAGGCCAATAAATTAAAGTTAACACACATATATACATGTATAGACAGCATGGATAATGGCTGACATTTTATTTTCGCTGGTCTTGATAAGCATGTCATTAGGAATCTTCATTTTATCTTCACCTGCACTACTATTAATTCTATTTTCACGTACCCTACCATCCCCAAAAGTGAAAACGAACTCACTGAATTCTTTTACTTCTTTCTGTTGGGAAGGGAGTAAATCAGGAAGCTATTTAGAATCAAGCATAAAACATCATTTTACATTGCAGAGTCCCCCATGACCAATTCAAAAAAGTGGAGCATGACTCTTTAAATTTGCATTTATATTCATGATAAAATAGATCCGAAATTCTTTAATGGCCATTGTATTTGATCGGACATGAATGAACATACGAAAGAGTGATAAGCTATATTTCTTGCCGATGGCAGTTCATTTGTTCATGGTCAACTAAAACAAATAAAAAACTTTGACAGAAGTATAGAGAAGATCGACAAAACCTAATACTTGAATAATGTTGAATGAATAGGTCCACTATTAATGGGAGTCATGTGCTGATTGTGGCTGGGCAACACAACCCTTACATCGATTGCCTGCGTGTTGGAAGAGTCACCACAACTCTGGCCTTCAATTGGACCCATGCCTGTGAGGTTGCCTCCTGTTGTGGCGATCGCATCAACACTAATGGTATAAATGGTACCCAAATCTTAGTTATCACACATTACTAACCAATACTAAATTGGAAGAAAGTTGACTGAATTGCCATGTCCACCTTCGTCCATGGCTGAAGGAGAATGCAAGAACACTAAGCTTCATTCCTTAGCTTGGACTGTGTGCCTCTGTTGCTTACAAATTGGATGCACGTATGGATAGAAATGATAATACAACTAGATACCCAATTACCTGAACTAAAAATCGAATATTCACATTAGAATCCCCAGATGTATATATGCAATAGTTATTTAACTGAACTGAAAAATCAAGGGTAAAAAGGAGCCTCGACAACCTTTGCATCCCGAACACGGAGTACCTGCCAAGTTCTTCAGAGTATGTTGAACTGTCGTATGAATGGGTCCAGACTAAAATTCAAACAAAGAAAAGCATGAATTTTGGGCAATTTTGGCTAATGTTTCACACATCGGTACACATTGAGTGCCAGCCGAATAGATAGCTCATATGGGTTACATGACCATCAGTAGAAAATAGATAGCTCATATGGGTTACATTACATGATCAAAAATCCAAAAGTTCCTCACTGTGTAGTGTGTACCCTTGAATCAAAGTGGCTGCCTAGCCTGTTGTTTAATAACATCCAGACTCGCCACGATGCATCATCATGCTATGCTAGTGACGTGATGCACCTACAGGTCTATAGATAGTGTCCAGGCTGCGAAGACTGTCCAGATGAAACACATCCTTTACAGGAAACTCAACCACACTACCTTTACCAAAAACTCATACATCTGAAACAATAGGGAAAGGGAAATTTGTACACTTACCAGTCACCCGGCAATGAACTCCACCGCGAAGTGGAAGCCAGGGCGAACACAACGAGTGCAAAAACTGATAGAATCGTATGGATAATCCTAGCTCTCGGTCGTGAACAGGTACGCCGATCCTTCTCTCTCTCTCTCTTTGAGTGTTTCCACATCGAGGTCCAGATCCGGATTACGGAGGATGAAAAGAGGCTTTTGCGACCACGTAGCATGGGGGAGGCGTCCAGCCGCGGCCGCTGCTCCTATACTCCCCTGGCTCGCGGTGGCGGCGGCTCCTGACCACGCCGGCAGCGGCATGACGCGCTGAAGGCGGCTTCCTCCGGCGATGTGGTTGTCGTGGGCGTCAGACAGGGGAGGGAGGCGGAATGGTGGTAGCGGCGGCGGCTGATGAGGGAGAGAGGAGTGCGGCGCTGGAGGGTCGCAGCGACTGTGGGCTGTGGGGATCACGGTGAAAGGAGGGTTTGTGCGTGCCGGTGGGCTAGCTATTGGGCTGGAACAGGCCCAGTTAACCAGAGGACCCCGTTTCGGCCTCCGGAGCAGCAGCCCATTAGGATAGCTGGGCCAGTATTTAACAGATGCGGGAGAGAGGCTATAGACAGCAGATCGGACGGCCAAAAACGTCCACATCGTGAAAACGCACGGCCAAAAACGTGAATCGCTGAGAGGACTCGGTTTAGGTTTAGTTTTACTGTTCTTAATACACTAGAGTGACTCAGGTGAGCTATAAGAGATGTCACATCACATTTGTGCATAGTTAGAAGAGAAAGGAGAGGAAAGAGAAGAAAAAAGAAGCAGGTTGCATGCTTACAGCCGGCTGTAATACGAGACCCAACAAACTTTGTGAGAGAAAGAGGTGGGCCGTATATTAATGATATGACATACTAGTATGACAGATATTGTATGGATGAGCTATTAAGTTGGTTATAAATAACATGCCAACTTCATATAGCCGATACTTGACTATACTATTAACCATGCTCTTATCTTTTGTGGCCTTCAAGTTAGCGTAATCATGTGTATCCACCATGCAATACCCATTCCCCATTTGAGAGTAGCTTCAATTTCTTTGGTTTTGTTTGTTTCTTTCTTCGATTTTCATCGGCTTTTTTTCTTTCTCCTTTTTATTGTTTCTTTTTTTTAGCACTTGTCTACTTTTTGCATACAAGTTGTACATTTCTCATATACATCAAGAATATGTTTATATAACTTTAGCATTTTTAAAATATATGATTAACATTTTTTTCAATATATGTTTTGATGCCTATTTTTTCATACACACTGTACTTTTTTGTATACATCTAAAACATTTTAAATACATGTCTAGCACTATTTCAAATACACGATTAACATTTTTGTCAAATACATGTATCAAATAAGTATTAAAAATATTTCAAATACAGATGAAATAATTTTTTGGATGATACTGAACATTCTCTTAAACTATGCAAAGATATTTTTACATCGCATAATACTATTTTTATATGTCATAAACATATTTTTGAAACATATGAGCATTTTTTAAATGTAATGTACATTTGTTTGAATGGTAAGAAACATTTTTTGTGAATTACACAAACATTTTTTATTTTATAAAACATTTATGAAACATGTGATGTACTTTTTTTTGAAACGTGAGAATATTTTCTAAATGTCACGAACATTTTTTAATCCGATCAACATTTTTTTAAATTACGTTTACCAAGAATTTGTGATGCGTTAACAGTTTTCAAATTTGTGATGGATTTAAAAAAATAAGTAAATTATGTTTTTTTGGAATATATGCATTTATAATAGTTTCAAAAATAAAAACAAAAAGAAATGAAGAACAAAACTGACTCATTTAAGACGTCCTTGAGGCAAGACATGCTTGTGTCTCACTACCGGCGAGACATGGTCGCCGCCGGACATGTAAACAAACCAGAGAACATATAAGGATTGGGCTGAGGGCATGTGCAGTGCACAAAAGAAAGGCCCATACCAGCCCAACTGAAATGATGGAACTTCTATTTTGTGCTAAAAGATAAAATTGTCTTCATTTTTTAACGAGGCATTTCAAAGCTCTTTCATAGAACATTCCTAATACACGGGTGCGGCAACACACGCCATTAACGATCAAGTGAGTTCAAAAGCTACACTATTTGCAGAGAAGCCAGAGTGGAATAATGACATGGAATCACACTTAGGCCCCTTTCGGCAGTTCGCCAGCTTCCCAAAATAGTTGGCTTCCCAACTTCTTGCTGGCTTACAACTTCTCACTGGAGCAACGACGCGTTCGGCTGGCGTGAGCAGCTCCGTGAGATACTTCGGGGTGGCATTACCATGTAATTTCAAGAAACTCCATCCGAATAGAGAAAATGTTTCGTGTTTGTAGCACTTCGGGGTGGCATTCCCATGTAATTTCGAGGTGTGTGGTACTTTGAGCGAGAGAAAACGTTTCGGGGCAGTGGCACTTCGGGGTGGCATTCAATGTAATTTCCAGGAAAAAACTTCTCATTTTTATGAAGCTGGGCTGCCGCTGCTCCTCTTCTCCGCGAAAATTGCACATGTCCGTTCCTTGTCTCCACGAAGTGGGCTTCTCGGTGCTGGCGCATTCGGCTGGCTTCTCGCAGCTATTTTCGAAAGCTCGCTCCTAAAGAGGATCCGTACGGGGCCTTATTGTTCGGTTTTTTTTTTTGCGAATAAGCACTTACCGTTTATTTACTTTTCACAAATAAGCACTTATTGCCCGTGCCCCTTCCCTTCGTTACGAAATAGGACACTGAATGAAGCATAGACGCAGTCAAAAATTTCTATGTTTCCAAACCAAAATGTAGAAGCGCACTTTAGTTTGGTTGGATCAAACTGGTACCATTGGTTGGTCATGCCAAATAATTAACACTGTACTTTTTGTGTGTGTAACATTTACTTATAAATGCACATAAGAAGTAACGTCCAAAGTTGTAAAAGCGCCATTTGCTGGTAGCTAGCTAAATGTTCCTTTGCTCTTAGAAGAAAAAAGTTGAAAAGAAAAATAATAAACCCTATTTATCAAATTATTTATAGTGCATATAGTTTTTGTTATATCAAGCTTCGTAGAAAATTTTATCTTACAAGGGCATACCAAATCAATATCATTAGATTTGTAATGAAATAATAATTTTTATATGGTATATATTTGACATTGTAAATGTTTTTGATTCGTAGATATAAAAAGACATCGTAAATGTTTATATATTTCTTAACAAGGAGGGAGTACCCCGATCATCTAAGCTACTATTCCGTTCTTTTGTAGCAATGGGAAAAGGGCCCGTGCGTTGCAACGGGTCCACGTCTCTCTCCCAGCATCAAGATATCGAGTAGAAACGGCTCGTCATGGCTCATAATTGGGAAACTTGGTGCAAATCTCTAACATCCTAAATGTTAGCAAAACTTTCTCATATGGATGTATTTTGGTGCCTAAACTCTTACCCAATACAATATATGACATCTTAGATTATGTGAATGAGTCATCTAATTTTCTTTTATGATCGGTTGGTGTACATTCTCTTTAATGCACCATTTCAGTTGCGATTTTGATGTATTTTTTTCTTATAGCTTTCAATTATTTTGATTTAAATTGCAGCTGTACAACTCCCATGAAATAAAAATGTCATATTATTTCAATCTAATCATATAGTGATTGATTATGCATTTTAGTGGGATCCATCGCTAAAAATACAAATCATTTTTTACTTACAACACTATTTAATTTAAATAGGGTATATTACTTTGTATTATTTTCCTTTTATTCTGAAAAAGATTCCGCATGCAAGTTTGATCGACTATGATGTGTTTTTATTAGTATTATAGTTTTTTATTTTGTAACTATATGTGTTGAATTGTTGATTCTGGCATATATCTTCTACTGTTTATCTATTATCAAGGGATTTTATGATTTAATATGCATAAATGGAGAAGTAAAAAAAAATACCTGTCATGTGGCTATATTGTAGCATGTCTCCATACTCCCAAACGCGTCAGCTGTAAAGGTTGACCAAGACGACAATCTTGATGTCACCGGTGCTTGTGCTTGAGTGCTTGCGTCGTCGAGTCCGACCATGATTTTTCTGGCTTTTTAGGCCTCCTCTTTTTTCATTGATAGCCGACCAGGGTCTCTTTGTGCCAATGCAACATGTGCATGTTTTCCATCACAACCACGTTATCCCTCTTGCGACACAACCTTCCTTTCTCCTTGTTATTAATTAGCCGCTATTTTAGGTCTCTGTTCCTCCGCTTCATCCTTTTCCCTCGTTATCTCTCTCCGAGATCTAATCCTTTAGATCTTTTTTGATTCCCGATTCGCTCCTTGAGCCCCATGAACCTAGAAGATATATATAAATTAGAAGAATTTAATGTAAGATAGCAAGGTGGGACTATTTACCATAGGTAAATTAACGGACCGGTGGGCTCCTTTTGCACACGCGCATAGGCCCACCAGGGGTGCTGACAGGCCCAGCCGGGGACAAACGATGTTGAACTATTTCATTAGATAGCCAACCCTATATCTTCACACAATTGTACAGCAGAGTAGTTGGAAGCGGCCTCTGCGAAGGAACAAAGGTCGTGTGTTCGATCCCTCATGCTAACAGCATTAATTTTTTTGCCCCCCAAGTTGAAAGAAAATAAAAGTGGACCCGACCCAGCTCAGCGTGCGGCACAACAGCTGACGGACTTAACGTGGCAAATTAAAGTGTCATATGTCCTCGAATTAGTACCACCACGCGTAAAAAAGAAGAGGATGACTGTGAACCGACGAAAGCAATAGCCCTTTTATTAGTAGGTATATAGATGTAATTAACCCACTCTACGAACAGGAAAAACATATCCCTAGCTAGTCAGTCGATGGAGTCATTGTTGGGTGGCGTCCTAGTCAGATAGATTGATCAGATTGTGGACTTTGACAGCCGCGCTAATACTTGATCGATCTCAGCCAGGTGAAACAAAACATGATGGTGTTTTCTTGTCAAATTATATCTTCTCTTTGGAAAACACAAAATGAGAGTACATGGCCAGGATAACATTAGTCATTCAATGAGGATCACTGTTCAAGATATCTTCCGATATTCCGATAAATCGGCCGATTTATCGCTTACCGTTGTTTGACCGATAAGATAGATCGGCCGATAAATCAGCCGATATGGCGATAAATCGGCGGATATGTCGATAAAATTGCCGATTTACCCCTTATCATGGGTCGACCGATAAGTTCCCGATAAGCGATATCCCCAACATTGATGAGGATGCACGATCTTTTAGATAGCGTGGGAGAAAATGTGAAGCGGGAACAAGTACATAAGGCCAATGGTAATATCTTGCACCACTTAATACCTTTTGTCCTTAGTTTTTAGTCCAGTTTCTGATCATTGTACCACCAGCTTGGTACTTTCATGCACTCAAAAAAAAAACTTGGTACTTTCAGAGTAATACAGATCTGCCTCGGTGGCCACTCGCAAGGTTAGCAGTTTACAATTAGCTAGTTTAAATGTTCCTTTTAGAATAGGAGTAGATGCAACTCACCATATCTCGGAGCACATGCGTTGTAAGTTGTAACATGTGCAGTTTTAAAGTAAAATTCATGATACATGAGGAATATCTTCTGCAATAAAGTAAGTTAACCTATATGCTTAATCATTTCCTTCTCTTCTAACCTAATTGTTTAATTATTTCCTTTTTCCCCTTCTACTGCTCCTCTTGCTCCTAGGTCGACGGCAATTTCAATTACTTGACATGAATTCATTTTTGGGATGATTTTATTTCTTGTGCAATGGCCTTGTGACAACAAATTTGCCACTTGGGCAATGTGGACACTTTTGTTTAGTAATGCTCACTTTAGTCACTTGCATCAGAAGATGTGCTAGCCACAGCGTTCAAAGAGCCCATCCAATCTCTACTATGTACACTAGTTGTCTAAGAAGGAAAGAACAATAGGCACATGAGGCATTGAGAAAATAGAAAATTAAAATAAAACTAGCAGAATGCCCGTGCGTTGCCACGGGCGAAATACAGGAAATTGAATCAAACTGATGACTATGTGACATTAGTGAGTTCTTTGAATATATATCTCCTTTTATCAATTTCTTTAACAAATACCATGAGAGCAACTATGCACCACTCTTTTATTTGTTTTGGTGGTAAAATTATGTGATCATCGTCTTCTTCCTCCTCTTTGTCTTCCTCCTTCCATTCCCACGGCCCATCCTCCGGCAATGGTCGCGGCCTGTGCCGATGTCGTGCGCCACCCTACCCAAGCCACCATCTCCATCGGTTCACCGTTGCCTCGGCACTGGTCCCGGCCAGTGTAGATGCCGCCCTACCCAAGCTACCTTCTCCGTCGATCCACCGTTGCCCCCGAATTCCACCTCTAGCACTGTTGCGACCAGTGTCGATGTCGCGCGCTAACCTGCCCAATCCACCTTCTCTGTAGGTCCACCGTGCCCTTAACCATCCCTCTATCCCCCCCCCCCCCTCTTCTAAAATTGCATGCACGTTGCCGTCTTTTTCTCCTTCCGTCGCCATGACCACCTTTTGACACGGTTGCAGCCGGTGCCGATGTCATATGCCGCCCTGCCCGAGCAGTCTTCTCTGGCAGTCCATTGTTGCCCCCCACCATACCTCAACCCCCCCCCCCCCCCCCCCCCCCCCCCCCTGTATGGCATCGGTGAGCACCCACACTGCATGATTGATAATGCTACATTTTTGCTGCCAAATTTTACATAAATAAAAAATGTCTACTCTTCAATCACAACTTGCACTTTATTTGAATATCAACATGGTATAAGAAAAAACATGCAGTACAATGGCGGTAAAGACAAGAACATGTAGCAAACTTCCTCGAATAGTCTATCACTATCTTTGCACATCACATTGGTCATAATTTTTTGAATCCTTAGCACGACCTATACAAAACAAAAAAGTATGACATATGGTCTCTCCTGCTATAGTATATGACACTACAAAGAAATGTCAGCCCATCAAGTTGTGTTTTTATATTCTCACTAAGTTATGTTGTACGAATAACCTGTTGGATCAAAATAATGGGACAATAAAGAAGCGACTTGCTACAAGTAATTAGCGAAATTATGTAGAATTTAACTCTAGCGCCATCGCCTTCATCCGGCTAATTCTATAGAAGAATGACCATCCACTGCCTCCCCAACATTAACTATTGTGGAAAGTCATTAAGAATAATCAACTCCTTCATCTGTAAATTAAATAAAATGAAATTACATGCATCTTCACTAAACCATGTTGAACTTTACTTGTACAGGGCGTGTTTTAGTTATCTATATTGAGTAATATATGCACTGGTTCATGGAGGCACGCACTGATGAAGCCCCACATGGTGAAATATGATAACTCTTTTCTTGTATTTAAATTAGACACTTCATATATGCACGATGGCCTTAGCTCTAGTAGAAATCCTAGTCTCTGTAAGGCCACAAGTCATTTAATAATACAATAAGCTTACCTTAGATATCTTTTCAGATCCGATGGTGGCTTGAGGATTTGGGCACCCTTCTTTATACTGTGAACTACCGTACGTGCTCCTCTTGCTCAATCATCTCTGTAGTGAGCTGCAAAATCGGTAGTGTTCCAGCATTGGAGAGAAACTTAACACCCTTTTGGATTAATAATATATAGATAATACCTAAAGTCAACCAAAGTGCACCAACTTTCAATCAAATTAAGCTGCCGAAGGAAACTAATCGATAGTGGACAGTGAAGAACTGAATATACCATTAAGTGAACAGCTCATCAAGAGGAATTTGGACTCGAGACAGCTCATTTGTACAACCTGCCCAAGGTTAATTCTCCAGTGATGTCTCAACATTTAAGCATGTACACTCGAATTGTTTTTCAATCAATTGACCTCAATTTGTAGCATATTACTAAAATAATATGTACTTCATAGGAACCATTTTTCACATCATTTGTATCCTAGGAACGCTACAACAATGCATCTCCTTAGCTTATGCCCTTGCCAACTGACCCAATCTCTACTTACAGAATTATGTTCACAAATTTGTTAAAAAAATAAGTCGATAGGTTGGGAATGTAAAACCCGCATATTATAGCACTCAGAGACTTAGGTCATATAGTAAAGACAAAAATGTAAATTCGTTATGTCTGATTGATAAAAATGTAAAGAAGCCTATTGCATGAAGAGTGAAAAAGATGTCTCTATGGAAGCTCGTCTCTATGGAAAATCGGAAACATATATTATATTTTGACAGTCCATTTGCCAGCACCATCCAGCCAGGGACTCAACTGCTAAACCATTTGTGCCATTCACATAATTTTCTGCTACCAAGATATCCCCGGGCTTCACCATCCAAAGCAGCAACAAAAGCTGCAGTACATACGGGATGATGTTAGGTACAAAAACAATGGTTCAGAAATCAGTCACCACACATTTTTATCAAATCAGATGTCAAACACGGAGAAAGATACCACAAGCAACACACTCGTAATATAGCAAAGGAATATAAATAGGTGGAGAAATACCTACAGGACACCTTTGATAACATGGACCCAGGTAAGAAATTTCGGCCCGGTATTCACAGTACATGTTTCTTTAGTTTGCCTAGATCATGAAGGTGATAAAGAGCATCAATAGTAGTAAGCAAATGAATCACACTCGCAATATAACAAAGGAATATAAATAGGTAGAGAATACCTACAGGACACCTTTCATAACATGGAACCAGGTAAGAAATTTCGTCCCGGTATTCACAGTACATATTTCTTTAGTTTGCCTAGATCATGAAGGTGAGAAAGAGCATCAACAGTAGTTAGCAAAAGAATCAATCCCTGTGTAAAATTTAATACCGATCACACTTGCAATATAGCAAAGGAATATAAATAGGTGGAGAATACCTATAAGGACACGGTTGATAACATGGAACAAACTATGAAAATTCCTGCCAGTTTTCAGTACCTGTTTCTTAAGTTTGCCTAGATCATGAAGGTGAGAAAGAGCATCAACAGTAGTGAGCAAATGAATCAGTCCCTGTGTAACATTTATATAGATCATGAGGTGAGAAAGAGCATCAGCAAGAATCAATCCATGTGTACAATTTAGCATTACTAATGAAGCTCTATAACCAGGTGAATTTCACTCCAGAACTACAACCGTTAGATGTTTTGTAGTGCTTCTGTTGTAGAGAATCAGACCACATTAAGCACGAATGCCGTGCATGGCCGGCCGGAGCAGATCACGACACACATGCCGGGGGAAGGCAGAACACAGCATGCACGTACGCCGTCCACACCACGCACGCAGAAGCGGAATGTAACACCCCCGGTGATTAGCAACAGTAATCATTTTTTATAATGACATGTTAGCATGATCAACAGTGCATAATCATCATTAGCATCATATTGCATTTCAACTCCTAAGTTAAATTCAAATTTAAATGAAAGTGGAATATGAAAGTTGTCCAACATAGGAGCTAAAATGTCAGATAAATAACAAATATTCCAGAGGCTATTCTAAAATTGAAACCAACATCATTGGAATTGGATAAGTGACTCGAACAACCTCAAACAGTGGATAAAGATAATCTTTAGTAACCATTTATTAAATCTGAAATAAAAATGGAATTATGTTTTGCCCAAACTAATTTTAGGTGTTAAGGTATAATGCACTGGTATTTATGAACTAGGTCTCATGTTTTACAAAAACCATTTTGAGGCCTGACTATTTACTAAACTGAGCAAGAGAGAATAAATAAAGATAAAAGAAAATGAAACAGAAAGAAGAAGAGAACCCCCCCCCCCCCCTCCGCCCAACTGGGCCGAAGCCCAGCCGGCCGGCCCACTTTGTTTCCCCCCCCTGGCCTATATGGCCCCAGCCGGCCAAACCCTAACCCCCACCCCCATTCCCCTCGCTCCTCTCCTCCCCCTCGTCTGGATCGGGATCTCCCGATCCCGTCCGCCCCGTCGCCTACGCCGTCGCCGACGCCGCCCCGTCGCCGCCTCCCCCTCGTCAGCCCCCACCTCCCGATCCAATCGGGATCGGGATCCGCGGAACGGCCCCGTCGCCGACGACCTCTCGCCGACGCCGCCCCGCTCCCGCGCCGATCGGCCAGCGCCGACGCCGCCGCCACACCGACGTCGCCCGTCCCCCCCTCTTCCCCGACCAGCCGCCTGGCGCTCGGTCCGCCCCCTCCCTCACTGGATCCGGATCGGGGCAAATCCCCGATCCCGTCGCCCCGACGACCTCGCCGCCGCCGGAGCCCCGCCTCCCCCCGGCCTCCTCCCCATCCCGTCCCCCTCACCGCCCCGACCCCTGCTCGCCCGCCGACGGCCTACGAGCACGGTGAGGCCTCGGGCCTCTTCCCCCCTCTCTGCTCCCGCACCTCGCCGCGCGCACCGCGCCCCCGTGCCGCCGCTCACCGCGCTGCCGCATGCTCCACGCTTCCCGCGCCCCGGCTCGCGCCCGACCGTCGCTCCGCGCCCCGCTCCTCCCACTCCCTCCCGCTCCCGTGCGCTCGTCCTCTCCCTCCTTCCTCCGCTCCTTCCGCGCCGCCCCGCCCTCTCGTTCATCGTTCCCCCACCACCTTGTATCGCCCTCTGCTCGATCTTTGCGCTCGCTCTCTCTCCTTTTTCCCCTCCTCCCTCTCCTTGCCTCCCTCTGCCCCTCTCCCTCCAACGTTGCCCTAGTGGTCTCCTGCTCCTGTCTACTTCCTCCTCTCCCTCACCTACGTTCCCATCCGATTGTCTCCTCGCTTTTCCCCTCCCCCTCTCCTCTCATCAGCACCCCCCCCTCCCTTCCCCTCTGGGCCACACTGCCCGGTGGCCTGCCCCCCCCCTGTGACGCTGCAATGGGGCCCACCCCCCCTAAAAACGATTTAAAAGAAATAGAAAATAAAAATAGAAATAAGTAAAATAATTAATTAAATAATTAATTAGTTAATTAATTAGTTAATTAATCCTGATTAGGTTAATTTAATTAACTAGTTAAGTGTTAATTAATCAGTAATTAAATTAATTAAACCTAATTAACCTAACAGCCTATGACAGGTGGGACCCACCCTGTCAGGTGGCTGCTGACGTCAGCATGATGTCATGCTGACGTCATCAATCACTGTTTCGGATAATGTTGAATTAAATAATTAATTAAATTTCAGAAATTAACAAAAACTTTAGAAAATCATATTAAATAAACCGTAACTCCGATGAAAATACTTTGTACATGAAACTTGCTCAGAACGACAATACGAGCCCGGATACGCCCTCGGTATCTCCGTCAAATGCCCGCAACTATAAGAACGTTGAACAATTAGACCGATTTCAGTAAATGAATAGTGCACAACTTTAATTAAATAAATCCAAATAAATTCCTAAATTAACTAAATCATTTAGTTAGGCAGTAGAACACCCCGGCATATCATTTAGGCATGTCATACATATTGTTTGCATTATTGCCGTGAATTTATTGTTTCTCTCCCCCTCCTTCTCTCTCGATAGACGCCGAGACCGACGTCGCTGCTGTCGAGTACGACTACGCTACTGACGAGCAGCCCGTTGACGACCTCCCTCTCTTGCCAGAGCAACCAGGCAAGCCCCCCCCCCCCCTTGAGCATTCCAGATATCGCCCATTCTATTCTCCTGCTTGCATTAGATTTCGCTACTGTTAATGTATGCTCCTATTCTGATGCATAGCCTGCTGTTGTAACCTGTTCATTGCTATCTTACCTGCCTATGATAAACTGTTTAGTATAGGTTGGTATGACCCATCTGTGACCCCACCACCTTACTTTGTCGCCCCTGCTTGTTCATTGACGACTCGATCAACGTGATCGTCGATCAGAGACAGACGCCTCACTTCACACCCCCTTAGTTGTACGACTCTGCGTAGTAACTATCGAGTGCCGAGGGTGATACCTCGTAACGCACTCCTGATGAATACTCTGCAGCATAGCTGTACGGTCGTGGTCATCGAGGGTGATTCCTCCTTCTCCATGTCCGATACGACTCTGTCGTGCAACCCCTCAGTGTGAACCTCGAGGGTGATACCTCATACGTTCACCCTGATGAATATGACCACACGGTTACTTGACCTTTTTCACAGGCGGGTCCACCCTGGTGGGTACCCGCTGGGGATCTATGATTTCGGGTGTGCCGGAAGGGCACTCGAGTGTGACATTGTGGCGGAGCATCAGAGACTCTGATTGTCTCCGCTTGATACTAATTGAGCCTATTGGATTCGGGTGTGTGATCTGAGTGGGTCGACGTGCCCTATACGCACTACCACCACGCGGGATTATGGTTATGGGACCCTCTGCGATGTACGTTTCTCCGAAAGCTTATCAGACGTCACGATTCACCGTGCGGGCTGATCGTCGGGATTGGGCTGGATACTTCACTGGCGAGTTCAGTGTCGCGCCTGCAACCCGGCCAGCCACGCAACGCGCAGGGTGCCCAGGGCGATGGCCCGAGACCCCTGGGTGCATAGGTTAGTCCGGCGTGCTGACCTCTCTGCTGAGCCTAGGTAGAGCGCTGCTTCGTGTTGATCTTCCGAGGACGGGCATTACCCAGCAAGTATGTCCGGCCAGAGTTGATCGAGCGTGTTGGGTAACAGTAGTGCACCCCTGCAGGGATGAATCTTCTATCGATAGCCGGTCCTACGGTAAAGGACGCTCAGTTTGTGTATCCCGATCTACTACTTAAACTGGATACTTGTCACTTAATTGAAGCTTCGGGATTACTTTCTCGCTGGGAGTCGAGGAAGGATCTTTGAGCTGTACTTCAACATGTTTGCTAAATAAAATGCTATTCTACTCTCTTCTACTGCTGCAAGATGATGGCTTTGAGAAGATGTTTGAAGATGCTAGTCTTCGATAGGACTAGGCCTTTCTCTCTATTCTGGCATTTCTGCAGCCCAGTCCACATATACAGCCTTTTCTCCATTGATAATGTTGCATATGTAGTATAGATCCTTGCTTGCTGAGTACTTCGGATGAGTACTCATGGTTGCTTTATTTTCTCTTTTCCCCCATATACCCCCACCTTGATGATACACCAGACGATGGAGTCCAGGAGCCAGACGCCACCACCGGAGCCTACTACCAGGCGGGTCCAGAGGGCACGTACTACTGGATCGAGCCAGCTGACCAGGAGTAGGATCGGAGGCTCCCAGGCAGGAGGCCAACGCCTTTCGATCTAGTGTCGCTGTTTGTGCTAGCCTTCTTAAGGCAGAACTTGTCTAACTATGTCTGTACCCAGATATTATTTGTATGACTGACTTATGTATTCGGATCTTCGGATCCCTGGTCTGTAATATTGTGGACCTCCGTTTATTTGTGTTTAGAGTTGTGTTGTGATATCTTCCCGTGAGTCCCTGGGTTTGATCGTACACGTTTGCGTGTATGATTAGTGTACGATTGAACCGGGGGCGTCACAGAAGCGGAACAAGGCGCGCACGCAGACGCCGTACCCTCTGCCTGTAGCCGCCGGCTCGCGTGCAAACCTGCAGACGCTCACCATCTGTGAAGACTCACCGCCGCCGGTTGCCCTCGTACGGCCGGCCACAGCCTCTCGGGCTCGCTCTCAAGCCCCGGCCGCCGCGCTCACCTCTACGGCAATGCGTACAGCGGGCGTGCGGGTCGGTGACGCAGAGGGCCGACGGCAATGCGGCATGTCCACGAGGCATGGAAGGCGCAGTGGGGTGCTGCGTCAAGCGGCGGCGCACACCGAACGAGCCGCGAGATGGGATCAAAGAGTGACGCATGAGTTCGTTGACGGTGCATGGTGATTCGAAGTGGAGGCGCATCGCAGCGGCCATGGAGGAACCCTAGAGGTGTTTGCGTGAGGAACGTCCCTGAAAAAGAGGCAGAGAATCAGGAGCACAGGAGAAGATAAACTGCATTTTTTTCTCTCCTGGGGAGAGATGTGCGGGTTATTTGTTTCTTTAAAGTCCGTTATTTGTTTCTTTCTCTCCTGGGGAGAGATGTGCAGGTTATTTGTTTCTTTAAAGTCCGTTATTTGTTTCCTTAAAATCTGTTATTTGTTTCCTAAAGCAAATTGCATTGATGAGATGGATCGGTTGATTTGGGTAAATTAGGAAAGTTAGATCTGTGGCTTTTTGTACGGTAGGAAAGTGTTTGTTTACAAGGAAATATTGAAGAACAAATAAACCGGTGGGGTGAGGGGGGACGAAAAATAACCGGTTAAAAAAAACGGACGAAAGTGGTGGGACGAAAAAAAACCGTGGACGCAATCCTACCAACTGCTCCATTAGGAGTAGAGATATCAGTCTAATTTTAGAAGAGAAATTGTATGCTTTCCTCTATTCCCATACTCAGTGCTCGTCTCATTTTTTTCTCTTCCTAACTCACGCATGAAGCCATATTTGTCCGAACTTATGATTGGATATTTTTTTGCTGTCTCTAAAACTAATGTCGTGCAACTCCAAAGGAAGAGGAAGGAGCATAATAAACATGAAAAGAATTGGGAAAATGTGCCAAACAAATCTCAGCCCCTGATTCTGGAGGCAAGAAGTGTTTTGGCTTTCCTCCATGTTTCCATGAGACTATGACCACCGCTCTCAGGACCTCTTTTCTTCCACTTCCCGAATCATTTCCACCGAGAGCGGCGATTTGGTGCCCGGCCTCGTCTCATGAACAATACATGCATTAAAATACAAAATAAATCCAAAAAAAATTGATGCAAGATGCCCAAATGCGTGATGTTCGTGCAAAATGTCATGAAATTTGGACATTCGAGGAGCTCGTGGAAAAAAAATTCAGGTATGTGAGAAACATTTGAAAACAACACTGTTCACGCCCGATTTTGTCTTTTTTGCCGCGCGCTCCTAGAATGTCAAAACTTTATCAAATTTTGCACAAACATCACACACATGCGCATCGTGCTTGCAAAAAAAATCAGATGTTTTGGAAAAAAAATCTATTTTTTACGGTGTTACTGTTCACCGGGCTCATCTGAGCCCGGGCTCTGAGGTGGATTATACATTTCCACCCCTTTATCATCTGAAACATCCCGTGTGTTAGTACTTTCTATATTCTCCCCTCAAATATTTGGGAAGCCAGAGGAAGAGGCAGGAGTACCTAAGATCGATAGGAATAGGAGGCATCAGGAAAACACAAAGCAAATCTCTACCTCGGCTCTAACACGGGAGGAGAAATTGAGCTCTAGGATTCCCTCCATGATCATATTCCCACTGCTCTTAGAGATTCCCTCTTCCTCTTCCAGTCTCACTCTCTAGCTCTTAAACTCCACACATTTAGCAATAGATAGGTCATGCTAGTAAACAAGATTGTAGTGTTCTGAAGTGTATATATAGGCATCTATGGCATTGCTCTATACTGCACTAAAACCATGTGAGCAAAGCAACGAATGAATACAATTACTTCATGGTACTTCACATATTCTAACAATGAGGATACACATATTTTAGATAGCACTGAAGAAATGGCGCAAAGGGTACAATTATTAATGGCTGGTGGTAAAATATTGCATAACTTACTACCTTCAGTACAATTGCAGTTCATTGCTACCCCAACATGGCACTTTACGAGTACACGTACATATCTGGCCTTTTTGGCCACTCACAAGGCCAACAATTTATGAAGAACTAGTTTAAAACCTCCTTTCAGAAAAAGGAGTACAACTCACCAATGTTGATATTAACATAGAACATATCTTTCTTACAAAGAAAAAAAGAATATCGCTAACCTATTTGCTTAGTTATGTCCTTTCTTGTAACATGTATGCTTAATTATTCCTTCTCTTCCCTTCTTCTTCTCCTCTTGCACTTAGGTCCGACAATGTTTGAACAACACCTATTTCAGTTACATGGCATGAATTTTTATTTGAGATGATTTCATTTCATTTGCAATGGCCTTGTGACAACATACTTTTAATTTAGGTGATGTGGACACTTTTGGTTTAATGTTCACTGCTTTTTCTTTAATGAAAGGGTAGATCGTGAAGGAGCTAGACACATGCGAGAACTCAAAGTCTACGCTAGCAGCAATAATAATAGGATCGCTAACTATTGGAGCAGTTCCCGGGTTTCAAAGTTACAAAAAAATATTGGATCACCAATGAAGTTGTGGATGGATTAGCTACGTTTAGTAGAGAGGGGTGTGTGGTGGCGTGATAGAACACTCAGCTCTCACCCGCGTGTTCGATCTGGTGCGGCAAGATTGTAATGACTCTTCATTCTCTTAATTCATATGTGCACCATTGTTTAAAATAATCCCTTATATATGAATTTGGGCCAATGATGTCAGCCACTTCTAAAAAAATATGTCAGTTTATTAAGCATATACAATTGCATCGTTATAAAGCCTTAATTGCAGTTCTCACCCCAATTTTACACTCGGTAGTAAGATTACTTTTCGCACCAGTTTTCGTAAGTTTTTTGTGAATGGGTTTCTAATTAAGAAAATCTATATAGGTTCTTACGGTAACCTGTCGCAATAGATAAGAAAAGACAATATAAAGTCACATAACATCGATCCCACAATGTTCGATATCGATAGCACAACTGCTAGTAGAGCATGGATGACCATAAGTAGATCATAACTATCGCACCACACATCCCTCTCGTCAACTTGTGGTAATATAGTGTCCCGACATTACCTATCCCTCTTGCTCAACTAAACACCTTAGTTGCCACATCTACAAATCTTCAGTTCCGTGTCAAAGAATTCTCAATCTACCTCCTCTCTATTATGCTTATAAATAGAGCATTGTGGAGAATTGCACGTTCCGTTTTGGTTCTTTTCCCATCGCTCATCCCACCACTGTCATAGTTTTTTTGCTTGAACAACTCAGCCCAGTTTACTAGGGTTTGGGGCTGCCTAGTACAACCAGTTCCTTTTCTACTGTAATCGGACCTATCGGGTCATATAAGTATCCAACGTATCTAGTACCCAAAAATATTAGACCAGTCAAGCTTGAACTTTAAAATCGATGTTCATACCATGAGAGAGGCAACAATGTGAGAGCCCTTCCCCAGCCCTAATCATCGTGCATTGATGAGTACATTTTGCACCATTTTTATTCTCTTTGCACATTATTATTTTATTAGTATTTTTGCACAACGATGAGGGCCCGACAACAAGTCCTCCGATGTATTGCTAGTGAGAGTAGGGTTTGGAGTGCCGCGGGTTTAGTGAGTGGGGTGTTAGACGATTTCTTTGCCGTGGCATCCAGGTGGGAGATTGGGGGTGTAATTTATCTACATTTCCTTGACGTGGAGTTAGCATGATCCTACATGTAGGCATGCCATGTAAAACCTGTTCGGGTGATGGGGTTCTGATACGTCTCCAACGTATCTATAATTTTTTATTGTTCCATGCTATTATATTATCTGTTTTGGATGTTTTATATGCATTAATATGCTATTTTATATTATTTTTGGGACTAACCTATTAACCTAGAGCCCAGTGCCAATTTCTGTTTTTTTTCTTGTTTTTGAGCCACGCAGAAAAGGAATACCAAACAGAGTCCAAACGGAATAAAACTTCACGATGATTTTTCTTAGACCAGAAGACACACAGGGGACTTGGAGTCCAAGTCAGAAGAGCCACGAGGCGGCGACAAGGGTGGAGGGCGCGCGCCCCTACCTTGTGGGCCCCTCGGGACTCCCCTGACCTAACTCTTCCTCCTATATATTCACAAATATTCCAGAACCACCAGAAGCATCCACGAAAACACTTTTCCACCGCCGCAACCTTCTGTTCCTGTGAGATCCCATCTTGGGGCCTTTTCCGGCATCCCGCCGGAGAGGGAATCGATCACGGAGGGCTTCTACATCAACTCCATTGCACTTCTGATGATGCGTGAGTAGTTTACCTCAGACCTATGGGTCCATAGCTAGTAGCTAGATGGCTTCTTCTCTCTCTTTGATTCTCAATACAACGTTCTCCTTGATGTTCTTGGAGATCTATCCGATGTAATCTTCTTTTGCGGTGTGTTTGTTGAGATTCGATGAATTGTGGATTTATGATCAGCTTATCTATAAATATTATTTGAATCTTCTCTGAATTCTTTTATGCATGATTTAATATCTTTGTATTTCTCTTCGAATTATCGGTTTGGTTTGGCCAACTAGATTGGTTTTTCTTGCAATGGGAGAGGTGCTTAGCTTTGGGTTCAATCTTGCGTGATTTCACCCAGTGACAAAGTAGGGGTAGCGAGACACGTATTACATTGTTGCCATCGAGGATAAAAAGATGGGGTTTTCATCATATTGCTTGAGTTAATTCCTCTACATCATGTCATCTTACTTAAGGCGTTACTCCGTTCTTTATGAACTTAATACTCTAGATGCATGCTGGATAGCGGTTGATGTGTGGAGTAATAGTAGTAGATGTAGGCAGGAGTCGGTCTACTTGACACGGACGTGATGCCTATATGCATAATCATTGCCTTGGATATCGTCATAACTTTGCGCTTTTCTATCAATTGCTCGACAGTAATTTGTTCATCCACTGTATTATTTGCCTTCATGAGAGAAGCCTCTAGTGAAACCTATGCCCCCCGGGTCTATTTTCCATCATATTACTTTCCGATCTACTATTTTGCAATCTTTTATTTTCAGATCTATATATCAAAAAACCCAAAAATATTTTATCTTTTGTTTATCTATCTCTATCAGATCTCACCTTTGCAATTGACCGTGAAGGGATTGACAACCCCTTTATCGCGTTGGGTGCAAGTGTTTGATTGTTTGTGCAGGTGTTGATGATTTGTGCGTTCTTCTTCTACTGGATTGATACCTTGGTTCTTAACTGAGGGAAATACTTACCTCTACTGTGCTGCATCACCCTTTCCTCTTCAAGGAAAAAACCAACGCAAGCTCAAGAAGTAGCAGGAAGAATTTCTGGCGCCGTTGCCGGGGAGATCTACGCCAAGTCAAGACACACCAAGTACCCATCATAAACTATCATCTCTTGCATTACATTATTCACCATTTGCCTCTCGTTTTCCTCTCCCCCACTTCTAAAATGTTTTCAGAAAATCACAAAAATATTTGCCTTTTTGTTTGCCTTCTTTTCGTTAGATCTTTTGTTTGCTTGTGTTACCATGTGCCTTCTTTTGCTTGCATCTTCGCTTGCTAAAAGTTTATGGATCTTCATCCACTTGCTAATCTTTTTAAGAGATCCAATTATGATGAACCTATTGCTACTGAGTTGAGTGCACTAGATTGTCTTTGTGAAGTTTTGCTTGAAATCCGTGAATCTGAAAATTGTGATGAAGTATTAAAAGAAGAAATTTATGAAGTGATTCACGATAGCTCATTGGATGAAAAGCATGATTGCAATGGTTCTACTATAAATTCTATTAATGTCAGTGGTGCTAATGATATGCAAAACCCTAAGCTTGGGGATGCTAATTTTGCTATGTCCACTACTTGTTGCAATGATCATGATTGGGGTGATTCTTCTTATGATCTTGAAAATTTATTTAAGCCTCATGATGAATATGTTTTCTTTAATATTGAAAGTGAGTTTGGAGAGGTCATGACTTTAGTTAATGTTAATCCCACTATCTTGGAAGAGTGTCAACTTTGCATGCATGTGGATCATCTAGAGAATATGTTAAGTGATAGTTATATTGTTGAATTTGAATATGATCCCACATGTAATTATTATGAGAGAGGAAAATATGGTTGTAGAAATTTTTATGTCACTAAATTACCTCTCGTTATGTTGAGATTGCTATTGTTTCTTTCTTCTTCCTTGCATAAGCTAGTTTTTGCTTGTCTTGATAATTTGTTTGCTTATAAAATGCCTATGCATCGGAAGTATGCTAGACTTAAACTTGTTTTTCACATGCTACATGATGCTCTCTTCGTGTTTCAATTTGCTATCTTTTATGTGAGCATCATTAAAATTATCAATGCCTAGCTAAGGGCGTTAAACAATAGCGCTTATTGGGAGGCAACCCAATTTTATTTTTGTTTTTACTTTTTTGGTTCTGTTTTTCAATAAAAAAAATTATCTAGTCTCTGGTTAGATGTGTTTTGGTGTTTTAATTAGTGTTTGTGCCAAGTAAGACCTTTGGGATGGCTTACGGTGATAGTTGATTTGATCTTGCTAAAAAACAAAAACTTTTGCGTCCAGTAACGGAATTTTAATAATTCACTGGAGAGTTTAAAAACCCTGAATTTTTTACACGAGATTTATATACAAATTAACTATGTTTTCCTAAATTTTCAGAATTTTTGGAGTTACATAAGTATCAGAACAATTCAGATATTCACAAACTGTTCTGTTTTTGACAGATTCTGTTTTCTTTGTGTTGTTTGCTTATTTTGATGAATCTATGGGTAGTATCGGGGGGTATGAACCATGAAGAAGTTGAAATACAGTAGATATTACACCAATATAAATAAAGAATGAGTTCACAACAGTACCAAAGGTGGTGATTTTATTTTCTTGTACTAACGGATCTCACGAGTTTTCTATTGAGTTTTGTGTTGTGAAGTTTTCAAGTTTTGGGTAAAGATTTGATGGACTATGGAATAAGGAGTGGCAAGAGCCTAATCTTGGGGATGCCCCGGAAGGCATCCCCTCTTTCGTCTTCGTCTATCGGTAAATTTACTTGAGACTATATTTTTATTCACCACATGATATGTGTTTTGCTTGGAGCGTCTTGTATGATATGAGTTTTTGCTTTTTAGTTTGGCACAATCAATCTTGCTGTACACACCTTTTGAGAGGGACACGCATGAATCGTGATTTATTAGAATACTCTATGTGCTTCACTTATATCTTTTGAGCTAGGCAATTTTGCTCTAGTGCTTCACTTATATCTTTTTAGAGCACGGTGGTGGTTTATTTTATAGAAATTGTTGAACTCTCATGCTTCACTTATATTATTTTGAGAGTCTTTCTAAACAGCATGGTAATTTGCTTTGGTTATAAATTTAGTCCTAATATGATAGGCATCCAAGAGGGATATAATAAAAACTTTCATATAAAGTGCATTGAATACTATGTGAAGTTTGATTCCTTATGATTGTTTTGAGATATAAAGATGGTGATATTAGAGTCATACTAGTGAGTAATTTTGGATTGTAGAAATACTTGTGTTAAAGTTTGTGATTCCCGTAGCATGCACGTATGGTGAACCATTATGTAACGAAGTTGGAGCATGAGGTATTTATTGATTGTTTTCCTTATGAGTGGCGGTCGGGGACGAGCGATAGTCTTTTCCTACCAATCTATCTTCCTAGGAGCATGCGCGTAGTACTTCGTTTCGATGACTAATAGATTTTTGCAATAAGTATGTGAGTTCTTTATGACTAATGTTGAGTCCATGGATTATACGCACTCTCACCCTTCCAACTTTGCTAGCCTCTCTAGTACCGCGCAACTTTCGCCTGTGCCATACACCTACCTTTTACCTTCCTCAAAACAGTCACCATACCTACCTATTATGGCATTTCCATAGCCATTCCGAGATATATTGCCATGCAACTTTCCATCGTTCCGTTTTATTATGACACGCTCCATCATTGTTATATTGCTTTGCATGATCATGTAGTTAACATAGTATTTGTGGCAAAGCCACCGTTCATAATTTTTATACATGTCACTCTTGAGTCCTTGCACATCCCAGTACACCGCCGGAGGCATTCATATAGAGTCATATTTTATTCTAAGTATCGAGTTGTAATTCTTGAGTTGTAAGTAAATAAAAGTGTGATGATCTTCATTATTAGAGCATTGTCCCATGTGAGGAAAAAATAAAAGAGGCCAACGAAGCCCACAAGTAAAATAAAAGAGGCCAAAGAAGCCCAAAAAAAATGAGAGAGAAGGGACAATGTTACTATTCTTTTTCCACACTTGTGCTTCAAAGTAGCACCATGATCTTCATGATAGAGAGTCTCCTATGTTGTCACTTTCATATACTAGTGGGAATTTTTCATTATAGAACTTGGCTTGTATATTCCAATGATGGGCTTCCTCAAATTGCCCTAGGTCTTCGTAAGCAAGCAAGTTGGATGCACACCCACTTAGTTTATTTTTGAGCTTTTATAAACTTATAGCTCTAGTGCATCCGTTGCATGGCAATCCCTACCCACTCACATTGATATCTATTGATGGGCATCTCCATAGCCTGTTGATACGCCTAGTTGATATGAGACTATCTCCTTCTTTTTGTTTTCTCCACAACCACCATATTCTATTCCACCTATAGTGCTATGTCCATGGCTCACGCTCATGTATCACGTGAAAGTTGAAAAGGTTTGAGAACATTAAAAATATGAAACAATTGCTTGGCTTGTCATCGGGGTTGTGCATGATTTGAGTACTTTGTGTGACGAAGATGAAGAATAGCCAGACTATATGATTTTGTAGGGATAACTTTCTTTGGCCATGTTATTTTGAGAAGACATGATTTCTTTATTAGTATGCTTGAAGTATTATTATTTTTTATGTCAATATTAAACTTTTGTTTTGAATCTTATGGATCTGAACATTCATAGCACAATAAAGAAAATTACATGGATAAGTATGTTAGGTAGCATTCCACATCAAAAAACCTGTTTTTATCATTTACCTACTCGAGGACGAGCAGGAATTAAGCTTGGGGATGCTTGATACGTCTCCAACGTATCTATAATTTTTTATTGTTCCATGCTATTATATTATCTGTTTTGCATGTTTTATATGCATTAATATGCTATTTTATATTATTTTTAGGACTAACTTATTAACCTAGAGCCCAGTGCCAGTTTCTGTTTTTTTCTTGTTTTTGAGCTTCGCAGAAAAGGAATACCAAACGGAGTCCAAACGGAATAAAACTTCACGATAATTTTTCTTGGACCAGAAGACACCCAGGGAAGTTGGAGTCCAAGTCAGAAGAGTCACGAGGCGGCGACAAGGGTGGAGGGCGCGCCCTGGGGGGGCCTACCTTGTGGGCCCCTCGGAACTCCCCTGACCTAGCTCTTCCTCCTATATATTCACAAATATTCCAGAACCACCAGAGGCATCCACGAAAACACTTTTCCACCGCCGCAACCTTCTGTTCCCGTGAGATCCCATCTTGGGGCCTTTTCCAGCATTCCACCGGAGAGGGAATCGATCACGGAGGGCTTCTACATCAATTCCATTGCCCTTCCGATGATGCGTGAGTAGTTTACCTCAGATCTATGGGTCCATAGCTAGTAGCTAGATGGCTTCTTCTCTCTCTTTGATTCTCAATACAACGTTCTCCTTGATGTTCTTGGAGATCTATCCGATGTAATCTTCTTTTGCGGTGTGTTTGTCGAGATTCGATGAATTATGGATTTATGATCAGCTTATCTATGAATATTATTTGAATCTTCTCTGAATTCTTTTATGCATGATTTAATATCTTTGTATTTCTATTCAAATTATCGGTTTGGTTTGGCCAACTAGATTGGTTTTTCTTGCAATGGGAGAGGTGCTTGGCTTTGGGTTCAATCTTGCGTGATTTCACCCAGTGACAAAGTAGGGGTAGCGAGACACGTATTGCATTGTTGCCATCGAGGATAAAACGATGGGGTTTTCATCATATTGGTTGAGTTAATTCCTCTACATCATGTCATCTTACTTAAGGCGTTACTCCGTTCTTTATGAACTTAATACTCTAGATGCATGCTGGATAGCGGTCGATGTGTGGAGTAATAGTAGTAGATGCAGGCAGGAGTCGGTCTACTTGACACGGACGTGATGCCTATATGCATAATCATTGCCTTGGATATCGTCATAACTTTGCGTTTTTCTATCAATTGCTCGACAGTAATTTGTTCATCCACCGTATTATTTGCCTTCATGAGAGAAACCTGTAGTGAAACCTATGGCCCCCGGGTCTATTTTCCATCATATTACTTTCCGATCTACTATTTTGCAATCTTTTATTTTCAGATATATATACCAAAAAACCCAAAAATATTTTATCTTTTATTTATCTATCTCTATCAGATCTCACATTTGCAATTGACCCGTGAAGGGATTGACAACCCCTTTATCGCGTTGGGTGCAAGTGTTTGATTGTTTGTGCAGGTTTTGGTGATTTGTGCGTTCTTCTCCTACTGGATTGATACCTTGGTTCTTATCTAAGGGAGATACTTACCTCTACTGTACTCTCTATTCAAAAAATCGTCCGATTCAACGATTTATCGTCCGATTTATCGCTACTCGGGGGTGACCGATAAGATTATGCCTTATCTTCACCGTTTATCGTTTGGGCTAATTTATCGCTCTGACAAGCGATTTATCGGGAATCTATCGATAAATTGGACTTAATCCTATCACTATGTTTAGAAAACTATGTTTATTTGTATTTTATGGACCTTGTTATGCAATATATACTATTATTCTATTTTGTTTATCATTATACGAGGATACAAAGGCCAGGGACAAGGTAACACTTATGTCCAATATTTTGTTGTTGTTGAATATAGCATATTTTAGTATTGGGAACATGGGATTTGCAAAAATATGGCCGATTAATAGTCGACTGGTAAAATCGATTAATCGGCCGATTTCTGATTAATCTCTAATCCCCAGCTGACCGAGACGATAACGATAAGCGATATCCTCAACATTGACTGTACTGCATCACCCTTTCTTTTCAAGAAAAAAATCAACGCAAGCTCAAGAAGTAACTGGTTTTTATCCCCTTTCCTATATATATATATATATATATATATATAGGGAAAATACATGCTACCACTAGGTGGTATTTACCTCTATCTTTACTGCCGTCCGATTGCTTTTAGATCCGAGCGTTCCTTAACGGGTCACGATGGAGAAAAACTAGATTTTATTTGCACCACGTTAGTTAGTTGACCTCCCGATTTTCTTGCCTCATCCATTCATTTTGGTCGCCTCTATATTACGATTAGATCAGAACGATGCATCAGTGCACCGGCGAGTCAACGAACGACGCGAAAAGAAAGGTATGCATGATGTTCTAGTCGATTTGCATGCAGCATCCTAATTGATTTTTTTGTTGGTCTTGTTGAATTCCGACGTCGCTCAGATCGCTCTTCGGTCGTCGACCATGGCATGTGTTGCGTCGACGTAACCATCCCGATGCCTACAGCCAGTGACGGAGCTTGAGCCATATTCTTGGAGGGGCGATGGGTTGGGGGGGGGGGGGGGCGGGGGGGGGGGGGGGGGGGCGACGGTGGGGGCGACCAGAGCAAGAGTTTGGGCTGATTTTCACTAGTATATGGGCCATCTATTACGGGGTAGTCAAAGAAAATCTCATGGGCTGAGGGGGCGATGGCCCAGGTTGGCCCTCACTAAGCTCCGCCACTGCCTACAGCTGCAGCCCCCGTCGTGATCGTCCGCCAACCTGCGGCGCCTACTAAAGTTGCCGCCACCATCGACGTCCGCGAGACCGCGACCTTGCGGCACCTGCCGCCACCGTGGAATATTGAATCGACCTCGTCTCCTATCCCCGTTGCATGCATGTGTGTATAAGTATGTCTATCTAATCCCTTCGTAAAATCAATTTGGAGATTTGGATGCGTTTCATTTTCCCTCATGCTGGCCGAGCGCACGTGGCCTTCACTAAGAAACAAATCGAATGCATTATGGTACGGCCGACCGCCCAACCGCACCTCCGTCCCAAAACAGATCTCCCTTCTGACGCTGCAGACCATGCAATTCTTCAGCCAACACCACCATATTGATCACTGGCTTCCACCACGATGATACAGAACTCAAGTAGGTATGGACATGGTCGCGGAACAGCAGGGCGTTCATCTTGACAAGGAGCAGCAAGCCAGCAACAGCAAGGCGTCCCTCAGAATGTATATGTATTCACATCTTTTTGTTTTTGCGGGAAAAAAGACTTTGTTCTTGCTAATCGATGCGTATAAACGTATCTCCCCTTATACAAGGGGTGACGTAATATGTCACATGCATGTACAAGCTGGTATACTTAACACTGAAATGTATTAACTATGGTTATAGTATATACTTCCTTGCGGTTCCCTCAAGAAAAAACATATACTTCCTTGCAGTTTTCCACATTCCACACTTGTATATTCTGCCTATTTCTCCATCGGAAAATTAGTCTATCCTATACCATGTAAAAATTATATTACACACATACGTACATACTCTTATAAGAGTATACCCTACGATTATGCTTCTGCGGTCTTCCAAAACAGATTATTTCACATGCCTATAAATCATATGCGCATGACGATATATGGGCATGCAAATTAAATTAACATATGCCACTGTAAGTATATATCGATACTGCTTTTTGTAACCAGAAGTATACATATACACCAAAATACACGTTTTCCAAATTATATATACTCGTCCGCACATACCATATACTCCTTTCAGTTCCACAATATGTACTCCATACTACATACTACAATACTGTGTATAGAGAAAAGTATATTTTTGGTCCCTCAAGTTCCCAAAAAGTATAGACTTGGTCCCTCAAGATTTTTTGGTATACATTTGGTCCCTCAAGTCTCAAAACAAGACAAGTTTGGTCCTAAACCAGATTTTGACCGGGTTTGACCGCCACAAAACCGCCTGACGAACAGTAAATTCGAGTTTTTTTTCAAAAAATCTGAAATTTTTTGGGGTCCAATATGCTTACATGCACAAAGTGTGACCAAATTTTCGTGGTCTTTCGACACTCGAGGAACTCGTAAAAAAGAAATATCTGTCCAATGAATAGTAAATTGAAAAAAAATTCAAAAAATTCTGAAATTTTTTGGGGTCCAATATGGTTACATGCGCAAGGTGCGACCAACATTTTGTCATGAAATGACGTAGGACGGGCTCTAGCAAAAAAAACAAATTTTGGCTATTTTTTGTGAGCGAAAAATTATTTTTTTTGCCACGAGCTCCTTGAGTCTCAAAACACCACCAAATTTTGGTCGAACCTTGCGCATGTAACCATATTAATTTTTTTTTTCGAATTTACTATTCATTGGACAGATATTTTTGTTTTTTTTGTCACGAGCTCCTCGAGTGTCGAAAGACTACGAAAATTTGGTCGCACCTTGTGCATGTAAGCATATTGGACCCCAAAAAATTTCAGATTTTTTTGAAGATTTTTTGAAAAAAAAACTCGACTTTACTGTTCATCAGGCGGTTTTGTAGCGGTCAAACCCGGTCAACGAGGTCAAAATCTGGTTTAGGACCAAACTTGTCCGGTTTTGATATTGGAGGGACCAAATGTATACCAAAAAAACTTGAAGGACCAAGTCTGTACTTTTTGAAAACTTGAGAGACCAAAAACATACTTTTCTCTACTGTATATACCCCTTTCAATTCCACTGTGTACTCCATACTACATACTACCATACTGTATGCTCCTTTCAACTTCACACCGCGCATATACTCCATGCTACAAACTATATACTCATAGCTCCAAAATATACTTTTTTTCAAACTCCATGATATACTATTTTCCAAACATTATACTACATACTGTTTTTCCAAACAATATACTATATACTATTTTCCAAACCATGTAGTTCTACTTACTCGAGTCAGAAGTATACAAGAGATTCCTCAAAAAAATACAAGAGATGTTTGGGCCAGCACGTTCAACTTATAAAAAGATCTTATCTGTTCAAGGTGTTTCGTTCGGCCGGCCAAGGAAAGAGCAGGTTGTTGAGCAAACTCTCACCCTTTATTTAATTATTTAATTAGATGTTAGTTAGCTGGCGGCTATTGGATTCTTTCCCATCCACCAACCCGTCTGGCTTAGAGATAAGAAGAGACACGTGGAGGACAGACGGCTAGGGGGTAAGTACTACTGCTTGTAGACAAAATTAAAGGGGCTATTGCTTCTGGCGGTACGTCACCGAAGTTACCCCTAAAATTGTAAAACATTACCCATCGATGCCACCTATAAGTGATAAAAAACGTTTCACACAGGCGAATCCCCACCTGGGCCGGCTAATGCAGCAGGAACCTTCTATACTGCGCTCTGCCCGCTGGGAGAAGACATAGCGCGCCTCTTTGGGCCGGCCCATGTCCGGGCGGCCTGTTTTTTAAATTTTATTTTTTGTTTCCCTTTTCTGTCTTTGTTTCTTTCTACTTTAAATAATTTGGGACTTCAAAAAAGTTTTGAAATTTAAAAAATGAGAATTTTGAAATAAAATATTTAATAATTCATAAATATTTATGGATTCAAAAAATGTTGCATATTTAAAAAAATGTTTGCAATTTTGAAAACAAATATTCGGGAAATAAAAAAGTGTGCATGATTTTCTAAAAAAGTTAATGTATTTAAACATATTAATAAAATTGAACAAAATTTCGCCAATTCAAAAAATGCTCATGAATTGAAAAATATCCTAAAAATACAAAAACTGTTCCTGACATAAGATTCATAAAATGGTCGCTGATTCAAAAAATGACCATGCATTTCAAAAAATGTTTGTAAAATAAAAAAAAAACATTCGTCGATTCTAGAAATGTTTGCCTATTCAAGAAAAATGTTTAAAAAATGTTCACAATTTAAAGAAATGTTTGCAAATAGTATAAAATGGTCTAGAATTCAAAAGATGTTCATGACTTTAGAAAATGTTCCAAAATCTGTAAAAAGTTCACAAATTTAAAAAATGTTCATGATTTCATATATGTTCACGAGTTTTAAAAAGATCATTGCTTTCAATAATTGTTCATGATTTCACGAAAATGAGAGGGATAGTGTATCTCGGTGATGCAGCCAAATGTGGTCATGGCCATTGGCGATTATGATTTTTTTTTCTCGTTGCAACGCACGGGCCGTTTTGCTAGTAATATATGATACGCACACTAGTGCGTATTCGAGAAAAAAACATTTTTGCACAATAGAGATAGTATCATGTACTTTTATCGTGGTTGCTTGCCTGTTTGTTTTGCTCGGTTTCACCGGGATCACCAGAATCAAGAGTATCAGACTATTTTATTAGAAATCATCTGTATTTACTAGGAAATTTGAAGATTGGGCGCCCCAGGAACCTTCCATATGAAGAGAGTAACCCATAGGAGAAAACCCTGCGCCACTATGCCTCTCCAGAGGAGAAGACAAATGTTGCAACGACCGATCGTACCACGCACCGTCATCAGCGCTTCGTCAAGATTTTTTACCCCGTGCAACTCGATCTAACGAATGGAGAGAATACACAAAATAGTGACAGAAACCTCACCTCCGGGAGGGATCCAGAGGGGGAATTGATAAGAGGGCATCAACCACACCAGTAACTTGAGCACGGAGGCCACGCCATCAAGATCCTTCACCTCGAGAACATGTTTATCCTCTTTACTGTTTCCTTAATACACTCACTCATCTTATTTTTCTACGATAACTATGCACTCTAGTTCTTTAGCTCACAAACACTCCTGCAACATTTCACTATCACAACACTCTCACTTGGAATCAAGAAATAACTTCTAGGAACAACAAAACAAACCTCTACATGAGGCAAACAACCCTTCCTTAGCTCTTCGTGGGATTGATGCTTTTACTTCAAAAGTAGCTACAGCTAGCCATGTGCTTGCAAGACATCATGCACCACTTCGATGTCAAAGTTCACTCAAACTTGTTAGCCGCCACTCTGACACCAACACCCTAACCTCCTCCTTCACCCCCAGCCTTGCTCTCCACCCCTCAGTATTTTATCCCACGACCTCCGTCCGTCTCATCTCTTTGAGAAGTGTATTAGCAGCCGTCGATCCAAAACTATTTCATATGATGGTGCCTGGTCTTGATTAACTCGGTTATGAGTAGTCTCTCCATCTTTATGATGTTCTTTTTGGAGATCTTCAAGGGGGTCAAGTGAAGGCTAGATAATTATCGCACACAATTCTTCTGGCAGTCGGATCAACATAAGAGAAATTACCAATTATCATGTAGGGAGATCTTATGTACCCCAAAATACTAGGGCGGCCTCGTGGTCCACAATCTAGAAGTCAATAATATATGCCTTATGAGTGTGACAATCTCTCTTACATAATAAGTATTCCGGTGCGAAAATCACTCACATTGATTAAAGCCAAACCAATGAACTACAATTTTTGGAAGGGTCTTGTGAGTGTTACAAATAATTTTGTTCAATTTTGATAATTTAGTATGGGGAATGGTGAATCAATTAGATTACATGAGGATACGTGGATCGGGATTAGACTTCTTTCGATATGTATCCCCAATATCATTATAGAGATGGATCATTATTTTGGGAAAAAATATGGGGGACTAATTATTGAAGTAGAGAACCCACATGTGGAATTTTGTAGGGCTCTCATTGGTTAGCATTTAGCAGATTGGAATACGATGGTCCTAAATGATTGGGAATGTGCAGCTAACTGTGAACCATGGGTTGTTTAAATGAGATCTTCACACTTCTGATGCGATTTACTCGGCTTTAATAGAAATACTCCCTCCGTTTCAAATTAGTTGACTTGAATTTGTCTGAATACGGATGTATTTATACTTATTTAGCGTCTAGATACATCCGTGTCTAGATAAATATGGGTCAAGTAATTTGAAACGGAGGGAGTACGTGTGTTTAAGTCTAGGTTTAAAATATCGTATGCTAGCGATAGGTGCAGCGCTTAGGCCTTCTCCAGGTGTAGTGTCTGCCCGATGTAGGCACATTCTACATGGAAGCAAAAACGAGGCCAAGGAACGGTCGATACCGCCGACTCCTTGTGAGTCTGATCCTACACCCACACTTTTGGCAGACATATGCATGACCATAAGATTCCTCATCAGAATATTTGATATCTGAAAAAGAAATTATATTGGCGGCAGCCAGTATATCGAGATCTACAGGTATGTATAGAGCCGGAGGAGAGCCTCCCTGATTTTCTGAAAGAAAAAATCAGGAGCTACAGCTATGTATAGAGCTAGCGGCAATGCGTGATCAACCCATACCCCTTGTGTTTTTATTCAAAAACGGTAGGAAGCATATATAGATGAGTGAAAGCACTTATCTATTAGGTTTGGTGAGGTATCAGGTACTCCCTCCGTCCGGAAAAACTTGTCCCTCAAATGGATGTATCTAGCACTAACTTGATGCTAGATACATCCATTTGAGGGACAAGCTTTTTCGGACGGAGGGAGTATGTACTTTGAGCCATTATACTCGTGCCACAGCTCTAACTATGCGAAGCATGCAATGACGCAAGGTTCTGATTGGCCCAGCTGTTTTGGAAGGGAGAAATTAACACGAGCTCGGTTCTGATCAAGTGCGGCATTGACGCTTCAGCTATATAACACCAACCATGGC
Organism: Thinopyrum elongatum; assembly: GCA_011799875.1. Taxonomy (NCBI): domain Eukaryota; kingdom Viridiplantae; phylum Streptophyta; class Magnoliopsida; order Poales; family Poaceae; genus Thinopyrum; species Thinopyrum elongatum. The sequence continues at coordinate 318,546,220 of CM022297.1, forward strand.
TTACTGGCAGAGCCTCCAAATGCATGCAATAGTAGATCCCAGACCGCTGAACTTCCTAATGAGCACTCCTAGAGGACATGTACCTCAGAAGATTAGAACCTCTGAGCCTAATTAGACTTGTGAGACATCGGGAACGCGCTCAACAGATGCAGGAAGGACAGTAGCCATGGGACATGAGTTACTCTGGTGACGAAATGTGATGGCTTTGCAAGCATGTGTGTCCAATCAGGGCTATGGAAGGCATGGGTAGCAGTAGTGAGATGTTTCCGCGAGCCTGCCTGTTAGCATCTCCCGGAAACGGGAAACCAGTAAACTTCAACTGTCCTTGAACGTACTGATGAAAAACGTGAGTCCCGAGAACCAGCATGTTTGCGCCCTTAGCGAGGCCCTGGTGCTCGCCTCTGTGTTGGCTCACCGGCCACAGGGCCTTATTCTGTTGTGACCTGTGCAAGGGTTGTGTAGGTGCAAGTTACTCTTCCTGCATCTGAACCTGCTGTGTCAGAATGGCGAAAAGCATTCTTGGGCTTGACATGCTTCAGAGGCACAACGGTGCAGGTCGGGTTCACCCCGGTCAGGCCAGTCTCCGGCCAAGATGAATTACTAATAGATCAAGTTTTGTACATTTTGTGTTGTCACCGTACTAGATTAACTAGTTCTTCATTTTCTCTCAGAATCAACATGCCTAGTTTGAATTTACCTCTTGGTAATCAACTCACCAGTAGCAGTATTCAGTGCGGAAAAATACACTAGCGAGAATTGTCTGCCCCATATATATACGCACAATGCAAAATTAAACAGGTATGCACACATTGGAAATTGAATATATTCATAAACATGAGCACAAACAAAATATTACGGCGAAATATGCTCTCCGTGAACTTGTACTGCGGACATTATTTCGACATTTGGGTAACTTAGTTACTCCCTCCGTCTAGGTGTATAAGTCATCTTACGAAAACCAAATAATTCCAAAACACTTAGGCACGGTGCATTAACTCCTACCTCGTTTTTAGTTTCTTGACATATCAACCAATAAGAGATGTGGGACATACATGCTTTTAAACACGACATGCAGTGGTTAGTTCATTGCATGCAATGCTATTAATTAGCAAATAAACATTAAGTTCTCTTGTTTTCCCCTCCGCCTTGGTCACGGTGCACAACCTAAGATGACTTATACACCTAGACGGAGAAAGTATCTTTTTTGCATAAGAAAAATATGCATAGTTGGGAATAAGAAAAATATACATTGTTGGCCATAAAAGGTCTTTATGTGGTTTGTTCACAAGAAAATGATCTTGACTAGGGACAATTTGGCAAGCACAGTTGGGAGGGTAGTGAACGGTGTTGTTTTTGTGGTCAAGATTAATCCATACAACATCTTTTTCTCAAAGGCCCACTAGCCAAGTTATTGTGGCGTCCCGCCCCCGTTCCGCGCCCGACCACCCCCGCGGCGACTTCCCTGCTGGCCCGGTGCGGCGGGCGGCGCGCTGCGTGCTGAGCGGTTGGATCCGCTCCCCCCCCCCCCCACCCGCTCCAGGCTCGCCGCACTCCCCCATCCCCACGCCTCCTAGGCCGTCGCGGGCGCCAGCCCCCCCCCCCCCCCCCCACACACACACACCCTCCACACGCCTCTGCCCGCGGCCCCGGACTCCTTCCCCGTTGCGTCCTCGACGCCCTCTCCCAGCTGCTGCTATCCGAGCCTGCCTGTCCGGTGGCGGATCCGGCGTTCCTAGCCATGGCCTTAGGCGCCATCCCCTGCAGCCACCCCACCCCTCGCGGCGGCACGACCCAGTCGATGCTGGTGCTGCTGCCGGCCGTGGGTGCGGTGCGGGGCCTGCGGCTAGTTGCGGGGGTGGTCCTGCCTCCCGTGTGCAGTCGCCCCCCGTCCCCGGCAGCACTTCCTCCTCCCGAGCCACGGTGATGGTTCTCGCGAGGAGATGATGATGCTTCTGTGGTTGTGTCAGACACCGGGCACCTCGCGGTGGGTCCTTGTTGGAGCTGTTTCGGCCCCAGTGGCCTTTGGCCCGCGTCTCTCCGGTGTCCCTCACCGCCGGCGTCCTCTGCCGGGCAGTTCCGGCCTCGGCGACCGGGTGGTTGCGTCCCTTCCAGCTCACCTGGCTCGCCGAAGTCTCGACAGCTAAGGCCACGACAACTCGGATCTACATCCCTCCAGTCCTAACTTATCAGCATTGCTAAACGTCGTCGCTCCAACCCCCCGCATGGATTGCTTCGTCGTCTGCCCTACCATGTACATCAAAGCCTCTCCTTTTGCCAGATCCAATGTTCACGGTTCCAGAGGCGGTGCCACCCTCCGGCGTCAGGTGCAGCCCCTTCCGACATGGTGGTTCCGATCAACTTCGGCTTCCTCATCTTCGATTCCTGATTCGACGGCTATGGGATTGCTCAACTTCAAGCCAGGGAGAGATCCCTGCTCGGCTTGCCGGTGCTGGCAATGGCAGCACCCGCAGGTGTCGTTTCCTTCTTGGAGGCATTGATAAGGCCTCCAGCTGCGCCCCTCTTCGAGCTCAGGGGAAACCCTAGGTCTGGTTCCTCTGGACCGGATGGCGATGACTCTCGGCGTAGTCTTCCTTCTTGAAGGCGACATCTTGCTCGCTCGCGGTGTCCCCGGTTTCGGCTCGAGAGATGTTGGAATTCTTGTTGGTTCGGCATTGCCGCTCTTGGTTCGGGCTTGGTAGGTTTAGCTGTGTTGTATCCTCTATACGGGCTGAGCATCTCTTGTCTTTCTGCTCCGGGCACCACGCTCACGTCTGTCTGCGTTCGTGTCATGTGTTGTATCCCTCGTTGTACTCATTCTTCTCCTTCTATCAATGGAAGCTTTGCGTATTCGCGAAAAATTTACATGTGGCCTTTAATGCCAGTCCTCCTAATAGCATTGCCACTTTATATGGGATGTGGCTAAATTGGGTAGAGTCTAAAATAGTGGCGCATATTTGAGTTGGAGTGTGCGCGTTACTTTGAGAGGATAGTAAGCGATGTTGCTTTTGTGATCAAGATGAGAATATAAAACACCTCTTTCCCCAAGGTCGTCTTGCCAAACTTTTATGGCGTACTATTCATCTAGCCTTTAATGTTAGCCCTCCGTCTAGTATGAACACATTATCTGCCTCGTGGCTGGATGGAGTGAAGCCAAGTATTGCACGACATATTCGGATAGGAGTATGTGCACTTCTTTGAGCTATATGGAACTGCAGAAACAACATGATTTTTAACAGACAACTTCTTATAAATTTTTTTGCAGGTTATATGCAGAGCCACGTCTTGGATCCATACGTGGTCCTTACTCAGTCATGCGGAAGCCAAGGAGCATATGGCTATTGGGTGCAACCGTTGGGAGACGGTAGCACAAAAATATTTACAACCGGTTTGGATGGCGATCGTGTTTAGCCATCTTGTTCTATTTTCACCGGTTGTGGCAAATTTATTTTTTACCTTACTTTGACTCTTTTGAGAGCGACATCACACATCATAGACTTTTTATGCGACATTTTTGCTTAAGAATATGGTTGCATGCATCATTCAGATGCAGAGCCCGGAGGGTTATCCTCCTTTTCTAGAAAAAATATGAAACTGTCGGAATGACGTGATTTTAACAGACAAAACATCACAAATTTTATGCATGTCATCTATAGGGAAACTGGCTGGATCCGTACGTGGTCGTTACTCAGCCATGCGAAAGTCAAGGAGCATATGGCTTATGGGTGCAACCGTTGGGAGACGGTAGCACGGGATAATGGAGGTCCGATAATAGGTTAGGTGTTTAGTCATCTTGTCCTATTTTTGCCGGTTGTGGCAATGGTTATTATATTTTAGCTCGATTTACAAAGTTATATCGAACTACGTACTTGGTGGCTACTTTGATTAATACTATGGATGTATACATCACTTTGATGCAGAGGCAGGGGTAATCCTTCTTTTCATAAAAATAAGAAAAATATGCATATCTTCCTTCTCACGATTTTTTTACTGCTCATGCTTTTATGCAATAGGTAATTGTAATTTTTTCCATGAAAAAATAGGAATGTGCAAACTGAAATATGTGTATATCCTTGGCTCAAACTAAGGTCCAATGATATTTCAACGACATGACATGAAATTTCGAAGGAAGGGTAGTTCCGTTGCTTGCAATGGGCCCTTTGACTGGAAGTTCCCCATTTGGGCAATGCGGATATTTTAGTTGGATGCTCAGGTGCATAAGCAGGTGGATTGTGCTACCTATGCGTCACCACCACGAAATTATTCGGCTCGCGTAGCTTGTTAATAGTTAGCTTATGGTTACTTTCTTTTGTCTGAGTTCTGCTGCAATAAACAAAGAGTAGATTGTACTTTCCACCATGATTTGTCCTTGCTGCACAGAAAACCGCTCAATGTGACATTGCGCTTCCCTTAAGGTCCAGTGAGTACCTGGGATCTTTGTGTCTTGCGTACAGCGAATCTGATTCACCTGTCGGCATGTGGCTGTGATAAGTGAACACTTGTACAATAGAGCACATGCCAGTGTTTTGATGCGCCTAACTCGTACCAGATCCTTAACTATGCAATCACGCAACACAATGTTCTCAAGAAACTCCAATCGTTTTGGAAGAGAACACACACCTCGGCTCTCTATATAACACTCTAGCTCCTGATTTATTATTAGTCGTTAGCATCGAGTTGCACTATGTATCCATCAAATGCTTTGGTTTCGGTGAACACTTACCAATGTCATTTCCTTACTTGAGTAGATTATATACATCATGAATATACTACAATAATTAGGCTTGCGAGACATTAGGAATTCAACCGACAGCAACAACATAGTGCGTTGGTGATGAAAAGGTGGACATTGTTCATCAAACATAAAATTGCTTCCGGATGCAGAAAAAAGGACCTTGGGACTTGTTTAGTTGTTGTGAACCTGATATGGTTTCTCAACTTGTCGAGGGGATCAAAGAGCAAGGATGGGCTTTCCATCAGCGGGGATAGGCTTTCCATCATGATTTTACTTTCCTTCCGTCGATCCCGATGGGGCCACCGTCTGACCGTCGGCTGCCGGTTGCCATACATGGATATGGCCAGGGCCGTCTCCAAAAATTCAGGGTCCCGAGCCGAAAACCTAAATTAGGCCCAAAATTAAAAAAACATATAACAAAAGTGCTTATATAAATTAATGCATACGTAATTCCAGTCTATTTTATTTTGTATAATATTTAGACCTATATCAAGTACTAATGCTAAGAAAACAGTAAAGTGATACTAAAGCAATAAGCTAACTTCATGTTCTACCAAAAATCAACAACATCCGTCTAGTATTCCTTGAAACTAAATCTTCATACTTAATCTTCAATCAACATCTAAAGTTTGCTTTGGCGCTTCTCAATTAATTGCTCTCGAAGGAAGACAACCTGCAGTTGCGGGATTCAAAGTTTGCTTTGGCAAAATCGGATGGCGCACGCTCGACCGGCCGAATGTGGCCGGTCGGCCGTATCAATGAAAACAACAAAAGATCGCTGATGCTGCATATACAGATAAAGCAACGGCAGGCGGCTCGTGAACCGACGAACGAGCCGGCCAGCATCGGTCGCTGCAGGCTCTGCTGGTTTTATAAAGCATCCTGCCAAATGTCGACACAGAATAACAACAAACCCAGGCTGTTTACTCCAGGAAGTATCCGTTCGGTTCCAACTAGTACTATCTGCGGAAAATACACAGGAGCTCTTGGGTGCTCCACACCCATATACGAATATTAAATGTAAGAAATACCAAAAAAAATCAAAAATTCTGAAATTTGGGAGTATCAAATCTGGGTTCTCAATCTACTTCCATGTGAAATTTCATTAAAAAATACCAGAAAACGTATCCGTGGCGAAGAAAATACTGTCTGAACAAAAATCTGTGCAAACAGTTTTTTTCTATACATAAGAAATTTTTGGCTTTTTTGCCACAAATACATTTCCTGGTATTTTTTCACGAAATTTCACACGGGAGTAGATCGGAAACCCAGATTTGATATCCTAAAATCTTAGATTTTTTCAAATTTCTCGGTATTTTTTTAAATTTAATGTTCGTGTTGGGGCGTGGAGTACCCGGGTGCTAAAAATCCGCTCTCATCTATCTGCCAACTACTTTTGAAAGGAAATCAAAGTGTACGGTGCCACTATATATCCACAACCAAGCAGCCTAACAGGGCGTGTTGCTATCGGAGCGGTACTCCCCTTGATCATGGCCAAGCGCTTGCTGCCACCGCCATGGACCAGTGTCTTGGTCGTGCTCTCGACGCTGTGGCGCTCGTGCAGCCCGGCCGTCGGCGCTGACCCGACGGCCGGCTTCACCGCCGTGGAGGTCACGGAGGACCGGCTCAAGCTCCACAAGCCGTACGACCTGCCGCAGGAGCAGCGCTACGAGCTCCGCGCCGATGGCGTGCGGCGCTTCTGGGTCTACTGCGACGACAAGCCCTTCCGCGCCGGGAGCCCCACCAAGCCGCGCTCCGAGATCCTCCTCAACGTAATAAATCACATCAATCTCTCCTACAATACTAACCAACCCTTCCTCTCACAATGATTTCTGACAGGTTAGCCATGGAGTTTTGTTAATCAGTACGTACTTAATTTGACCTGTCGATTTTGTTTTCCCATTTCGGGGTGGAGCAGATAACGTACAGCTCCGGGGTGTGGCAGTTCGAGGGGTACGGCTACGTGCCGGCCGGCACGACGGGGGTGTCCGTGATGCAGGTGTTCGGCGCCGCAGGCCCGCGGCGGAACACGACGCTGATGCTGCACGTCTACGGCGGACAGCTCGTGTACTACCGCGATGAGACCAAGGTCGTGGACAGCCACATCTACGACCGGTGGTTCAGGCTCAACGTGGTCCACGACGTCCAAGCGTCGGCCCTCACCGTGTTCATCGACGGCGACAAGAGGCTGATCGTCCCAGGCTATGGCGGCGACTTCCACTATTTCAAGTTCGGGGTGTACACGCAGACGAACCCCTCGCACTACATGGAGTCGCGGTGGAGAGATGTCAAGGTCTACACTAAGACTCCGTACTGAAAAATGTAAGAAATTAACCTGCAAGATTTCGGCATGAATTTCTTGGGGAACTGTACAATGCCGATGAATTCCAGCATTTCTTGGGAATAACATTTGACTGGCAAGTGGAAGAAAAGAATTATGTTTTAGTGTGATGAGGTAATAGATTAATGGATTACAGTACATATGTCTTTATCAGCCCTGAAAAAATCATGGAGTAAGTAAATGCAGCAGTGGCAGATCCAGGATTACAAATCACCCTGGTCAGTCCAGTCTGTGTAAGAGCATCTATAAGTTACTATAGCATATAGCTAATCTGGCCCCACAAACATCAATGGTCGACTGTCACACCTCAAGTTTTCGTCTTCCACGGATACCCAATTATGAATCCTCAAAGGAAAACGATTGTAATCAACCGGATGAAAACAGCGAACATAAGCCGTGCGCGTTGCTCGACACGTGTCCCCTTGGGCCCATCCACCGCTCCCCCTCGAGCCTGCCTTATCTCTTCGCACTGCCTTTCTCCTCCGCACGAGTTCCTCGCTCCTGTTTCCACTTTTCCCCATCTCTGGCTGCAATGGCGTCGTCGTTCAGCCGGCCACACTGCTGCAACCCAGGAGAAGCAAAGGCGCCCACAACTTGCAGCAACCCCGTGGGGCGACCCGCGGCGCACTCCCGCGACGCAACACGCAGGGGAAGAACGGTCGTCGCCGGCGATGCGATGCGTCACTCGTCGAGTCCGGTCGGTGCTGCAACGCAGCAACTCGACCACGGCCATGGGTGTTGCGACGCAGCATGTCGTCCACGGCCGCCGTGTTGCCATGCAACCTCGTCGGCGTGCTGGCGTTGCGATGCATCTTCGTCGGTGATACAGGTGCTGCAAGTCGCCGGCGGTGGAGGTGCATTGGAGCGCTCGCCGGAAGCACCCTGTGCTCCGACGCAACACTCGCGTGGGCGGCTCTCGGTGCTCTAGCGCAGTGCTCGCCGGCGGCTCTCTCGGAGCTCGATGCTGCAATGGAGCTTCGCATGGCGGCTCCCCGTGCTCCGATGCAGTGCTTGCTGCTGGTGCTACAACACAACTCGAAGGAGGAGGTCAGAGGCGGCGGTCGTGCCGCTCGTTGTGCCATTGCAACGCAGCGCTCGCCGGCATCTCTCCGTGCTCCGATTGCAACACTCGCGGGCGGCTCCCCATGCTTCGATTGCAGCACTCGCCGGCGGCTCCCCGTGCTCCGATTGCAGCACTCGTCGGCGGCTCCCCGTGCTCCGATTGCAGCACTCGCCGGTGGCTCACGGTGGTGCATCGCATCGCTCGCACGGTAACTCCCGGTGCTGTGAGGTCGAAGCAGAGAGAGGGGTTGGTTGTGCGATGTGAGGGAGTCGTGCATGTGTTGACCGTTCAACGGGCCCAGAGGAAGGATCAGACGGTGCAGTCGGTCCGATCGAACGGACAGCGAGGCGGCTTAAAATATCCTGGCTTCAGTAGGATGATTTGTAGCGCTCACCCATCTTCAAATCCATAGGATTAGATGCAACATAGACGAATAGATTTGCATCTCCCTAGTGGATTGTACGAAATCATGTGGCTCGCCCTTTGGCAACCGCGACTCACCCTTCAGAGCACACGTCACTGTCACCCCTAGTAATTATGTCCCCTGACATGCCTCCGCCTCTTGGTAGGAATGTACTCCCTCTGTAAATTAATATAAGAGTGTTTAGATCACTACTTTAGTATTTTAAACGTTTTTATATTAGTTTACGGAGGGAGTACATGTCAGCCAACAGATGGAGCAAGAAACGGAGATTCACTGGATACTTAGCCTAGAATGACGAGCAGGATACACTGCTATGACGGTGTTTTTGTACGCAAATTGGTTGTCGCACTAGTTTAAACATCAAAGTTCATGCCAAATGTGAGCATGCTAAAGAAGACGCACCTGGTGCTTTTATCTGAATCAAGGCAACCTGGTGCTTTTATTTCGCTGCAGTGTTAGTGCAGAACAAGAAATTCATATGCGTTGAATAAATTTTAAGGATGAATGTTATAGTTCTTTCGGGAGCTGTACTACTGTTATTTGAATATGTGAACATTATGGTTCTTTTGAGAGTTGTCTAGTAATTTCTCCTGAGAGGTATAACTTGAAATTGTTGTCAATTTTGTAGCTGGGCATGTCCTGAATGATGTCTTTGTAAGATGAAGCTCATTCCGCATCCAGTACAACAACACTAGCTGCTAGTATGTCCTTTCTAGACTGAAATCACTTGGTATTGTAGACAGCCTGGGTATGGCTTCGTAGTTGACAACCTCAGAATTACATATTCAACAGAGCACATCTCTGCCTAGATTCTTCTTTGCGTATGTTCAGCAGAACAAAGCTTTGAGGGATACAAGATAAGTCACATTGAGTGACTTGAAAAGAACTCACCAAAGATAATGTTGGACAGAACTTCACCTTTATATTTTCTCAATCACTTACTAAAAATAGCTCATCTCATATTTTCTCAATCACTTACTAAAAATAGCTCATCTCAACAAATTTATTCAACTGAATTCATACGTCCAAAGATTAGAGATAAAAATTATATATTGCAGATTGCATGCCTTTCATAGTGTGGATACAACTTGTGAATCCAGATTGCATAAGTAAACTTACAGGCTTCACCAATAGAAAAATGCAACATTATACTACTTCTGAATTCAGACTACAGAAGCAAGCATTGGGCTGCACAATCAGACAACGGGAGCAAGCGGCTACAGAATCAAAGCTTAAGGCTGCAGAACTCGGTGAGTCGCCGTCCCGTCCCCGTCGCGTGAGGGACCACGGCCGTTAAGATGGGGAGTAAATAGCATAAAACTACTACAACAAAACTGCCTCACGTACTATCAATTGTCATACGATTTGTACGACAAGAGACAGGCCCGTTTCCCGAGATCTGGGCCCACCACACCAGATGAGTCTTGTCCTACAAAGATCGTACCGAATTTGATCGTACGTATAGCAGCTCTCCTACTATAATTGGGGCTACTGTTACAAAAAAACTACCGCTTGTTGAAAAATGCATGATCTGAGCCATACCCCTTGTATTTTTATTCAAAATAGTAGAAAGCATATCCTCTATAACACTAAACTTCCTAGTTTTAAAGAGCCTACATTCAATTGAGATCTTCAATTGAAATTGGGTCACCCGATTTTGACCGAGTCAACAATTTCGCAAAGTTCTCTCATTCATTTTTTTATATTATACACTATGATTTCTAATTTTTAAGGCCTCATAATTAATTGGGTCTTCAAAATCAGAGTCATGGCTTCGCTTGTGAGGATTATGTATTTGCATCGGTGGTCATTCGTGGTGGAATCAGAGTCGAAAGATGGTGGTGTGATGGATGATGCCGCTTGTTGGTGGCATCGATAAATGCTTCTTCTCAGCGGCATGTTTTATTTTTATCTTTTTGAAACTTTCTCAGCGGCATGTTTTTGGCTAGATCACGGCTGAGTTGTAGACATGTGCTGCTTTTAGTTCTTATTACCAGTTTGTCTCTAACAATAAATCAGAGCTTTTCCAAATTAATTCGAACAAAAAAATAATTCCGTTCTGCAAAATTGCACCACATTTCGGAAAGTTGCTTCTCATCTCGGACGCGTTCGGTTGCCCGCATATAGTCCAGCCAGGCCCGCGCGGGACGAAAATGGGCTGATTGGTAGCCTGCGTTCACTGTTTGGCCCGCATAACACGAATCTCAAAGCACCTCTCTGCCAGGCCCCTTTGGAACGGCCGAATAGGCCGTTTCCAGCGAGTCAGGCTCGAGCGATGCAGGGGAGGGGAACGCCGCGACACGCAGCTGCGGGCAGGGAGATGGCGGGAGCGATGGCGCATCTCCGAAAAAGCGGCGGGACGAAATCGAGTCACCGCCCGCTGATTCGGTCGCCCTATATATCCAGGGTGACCGCCGCGGCAAAACTCCCGCCGCCATTTCCCCCCTCTCGAGATTTCCCTCCGGCGCGGATCCACTTTGACGACGAGGTAAGCGGCGCAACTACTCCGGCGACTGGTTGACTGCGGCGGCGGATCGACTCCTTCTCCTCTCCGACGTGCCAGGCACCTCCTCCGCGGCTCTTCTGATGGCGTCTGTAAGTTCAATCACCATCTCCTCTCTACTAGTATAGATGAATGAAAGCCCTTATCTACTGGATTTGGTGAGGTGTGTACCATAGCTTTAACAATGCGAAGCACGCAAAGTTCTGATTGGTCCAGTTGTTTTGTAAGGGAGAAATTATCACGAGCCCAATACTGATCAGGTCACGCATTGGCGCTTCAGCTATATAAACACCAGTCATGGCTTACTGGCAGAGCCTCAAGATGTGATATAGAGATTGTACCGGCAACGTCCAGCATTGCTACTCTGCAGGGGGTCATGTACTTGAGAAGATTCAAACGTCTCAGCCTAATTAGGTTTGTGAGACATGGGGAACCCACCCAGCGGAGGCACGAAAAGCAAAGGCCCAGGGACATGAGTTACTTTCGTGAAGAAATGTGATTTTTTGGAAAAGGAGGTTTGCCCCTTGCCTCTGCATCTGAACGATGCATGCAGTCATATTATTAAAAGTCTTAAAGTAGCACAAAGTCTTCAAAGTATTATAGCTCGCAAGAGGAGCAAAGAAACATAAAACAACGCAATGCCACAACCGGTATGAATTAAAGGACTAAGGCCCTAGACTCCTATCCTGTTATGCGACCGCCATCCAAACCGGTTGAATATAACCCGAGCTACCATCTCCCATTGGTTGTACCCAGTAACCAATGGCTCCCTGGAGTCCGTAGGAGTGAGTAAGGACCACATACAGATCCATGTCGTAGCTCTGAAGATGACCTGCAAGAAGGTTAAAATGTGTTGTCTGTTAAAAATCATATCATTCCTGCAGTTCCATATAGCCCACATAAGTGCACATATTCCAATTTGAATACGAGCCGCAGTATTATGTTCCACCCCAGCTAATCACGTCCCAAATAACGAATCAGCGGGCGGTGACTCGATTTCGTCCCACCGCCGATTTCACCCCTAGCCACGTATCCTCCCAAAATCTTGTTGTCAGCCCATTGCCAACAAGAAATTTGGTCCTACGAAAGAACAAGTCTTTCGTTCTCATAAATCCCTTCCAAAATGGCGAATCATTCGGCCTCGCGGTGACTTGGGCAAGAGTTTTCAATTGCAGATATTTGTTGTGTAATATCTGTGCCCACATACCGTCATTCTCTACTAATAACCTATAAAGCCATTTACTCATAAGGCATTTATTCTTAATTTTCAGGTTCTCAATACCTAGCCCTCCCTGATCCTTGTCGGCATAATATATCCCATCGTGCTAGGTGATATTTCTTCTTGGCCTCATCTGACTGTCAGAAGAATCGAGATCGAAAGAAATCTAGTCTCTTCCGTACCCCCTTGGGTACCTCAAAGAAGGATAGCAGGAACATCAGCATACTAGTAAGTACTGAGTTAATAAGCACTAGCCGACCGCCGTACGACATTAACTTGCCCTTCCAACAGCTAAGCTTCTTTTCAATTTGATCTTCGATGCATTTCCACTCTTTATTGGAGAGTTTGCGATGGTGAATCGGTATGCCCAAATAATTAAAGGGCAAAGAACCTAATTCACAACCGAACAATTGTCTATATGTGTCTTGCTCCTCTTTGGCCCGACCAAAGCAGAACAATTCGCTCTTGTTAAAGTTGATTTTAAGCCCTGACAATTGTTCGAAGAGACATAAAACTAATTTCATGTTCCGAGCTTTTGCAATGTCATGCTCCATGAACAGAATAGTGTCGTCCACATATTATAAAATGGAAACTCCCCCATCAACTAGATGAGGAACGAGTCCATCGACTAGGCCATTCTCCTTGACAGAGGGGAGACATCGAATCCCCTTGTCTCAAGCCTTTATGAGTCTGAAAATAGTGGCCGATATCATCGTTAACCTTAATTCCGACACTATCTTTTTGGACTAGAGAGCCCACTTGGTTCCGCCATGTCTCATTAAAACCTTTTATGCTCATTGCCTGCTGAAGAAAAGGCAACTTAACTTTATCGTATGCCTTCTCGAAATCCACTTTGAAGATAACCCCATCTAGCTTCTTCGAATGGATTTCATGGAGCGTTTCATGGATAACAACTACCCCTTCTAAGATGTGTCTTCCAGGCATGAAGGCCGTTTGACTAGGTTACATCACCGAATGGGCGATCTGTGCCAGTCTATTAGTCCCTACTTTCGTGAATATTTTAAAACTCGTGTTCAGAAGACAGATCGGCCTAAACTGCTCGATACGAACCGCTCCTTCTTTCTTTGGCAATAACGTAATCATACCAAAATTAAGATGAAAAAGTTCTAGATGCCCGTTAAAGAAATCGTGAAACATAGGCATAAGGTTGTAACACCCCTATGTAATAGCCACCATGATCAGCTGTTAATAATGCCAAGTCATATCATATGCAGTGATTAAACATAGTGGTTAACCAAAGTAAATAAACTCCATTTTTAAAATCAACTTAAATTCATAAGTGAAATATAAGGTTGATCAAACTCTGCTGGAGAAATGTTATTTAATTAGCAAATAATCCAGTGGTCATGGCAAAATCATAACCAACATTTTTGGAATATGATTGATGAGTCAAACAAGATGAAACAGCATCCAAAACAGCAATATTAATTCATTTAAAATCATTGCAGATTCAAATGAACTCCAAAACTGTCCAAACCACTTTTTGGTGAGAGCTAATATTGCATTGCAATATTTGGGCCAACTCCCACATTTTTCGAAAGTGCACAAGTGCCCTAAACATTTTGAAACAGAAAAGGATAAAAGAAAATGGAGAAGCTAAAACAGAAAATCAAAAGCGGGACACTGTGCACTGGGCCTTAGTGCACAGTGCCCCGAGTCGCGGCCCAGCAGGCCCACCTCGTCTCCCTCCTCCCCGTGTCGTCCCCGCCGTGGCCGCGCGCGCGCGCCAGTCGGCCGGCGACACCGCGGCGCCACCGACGCTACAGGGAGGAGGAGGAGATAAGGCCGGAGCCACTCGACACCCCTGGCTTCCCCTGGCATTCCCCATCTCTCTCCCTCGCTCGCTCTGCCTCCTTCCCCCTCAGATCCGAGGCGTCCGAGCGCCACCGCCGCCGTTCTCGTTCGTCCCCGCGGCCACCGAGCCCTGCCTGCCGCTCTGCCATGTCCTGCGCCATCGCCATGGACTGCCACGGCCTTGGGCGCCGTTGATTGGGGCCGAGGAGCTCCACGTTGCGCGGATCGAGCCGCGCCCCTCTTCTGCATCTCCGGCGCGGTTCCGGCGACCTCGACCCCTGCAGCTCCTAATCCTCACACGGGCCACCTTGCGCCGCTCGGTGAGCTTCCAGCCTTTCTCTCCTATTCTTTGCACTGCCCGCCGTCGCCTGTAGCTAGCAGCCGACGACGCCGTGAGCCCGACGCCGCGGTTCGCCTCGCCGCCGTGGCCATGGCCCCTGTCGTGCTCGTTTGAGCACGGCATTCTGTTCCTACTGCTTCCAGGAGTCGAACGCGCCAGCGCACACGCTCTCCCGTACCCCCTAGCTAAGGATTCGTCGAAGCCCGAACTCCGGCGACCGCTCCACCGCTCGCCGCCGTCGCTAGAGGCCGTGTTCGGTCGAACTACCACCGTAGTTAGATGCGCGGGCGAGAGACCGATCGAACGCAAGTGGTTGCGGGCGATTTGACGCAGCGTAGCGGATTTCCGGGCAGCTCCGGCGAACTTCCGCCGCTGGGAAGGTCGCCGGCGCGTCTCCGGTCGCCGCGCTGGCGTGGCACCCACGTGGCACCACCTGGGTCACTGACCCGTGGGTCCCAGGGGCCCGGCCGGCCAGTTGACCAGTCAGCCTTGCTGACTGGACCGGCCCAGCCGCTGACAGGCGGGCCCCACCTTCCTGTTTAATTAGTTAAAACAAATTAGAAATAAAAATAAACTAATTAACCTAATGTCTCACTGACATGTGGGGTCCACCCCCCCTAATTAATCCTGGTAATTAAACTAATTCGCTGGATAAAGAAACAGAGGCTGACATGTGGGTCCCACTGGACCCACATGTCAGGTTTGACTGGTCAACCGTCCTGTTGACTTGCTGACGTCAGCAGCGCGTCATGCTGACGTCATAATTCATTTTCTGTTAAATAAAATAATTCCAGAAATTCAAATAATCTTTAAAAATTAATAACTTTTAAACCGTAGCTCGGATCGAAAAAGTTAAAACATGAAAGTTGCTCAGAACGACGAGACGAGTCTGATCGTGCCGTCTGTTTCTCCATCGGAACCTCCTACGTAGAAGAACTCGTAACTCCGGACCCGAATCCGGCAGATGAATAGTGCACACACGTCGGATATTAAATCCCAGAATAATTCTAAAAATAACTAAAATGACTTAGATGCATATTTAGGCAACCCTACACTGCATCATAGCATCACACGCACCGTGTTGCATTTGTTTGCATTATGTTTACCTGTTTCTTCCCCCTCTTCTCTCTCGGTAGCCCCCGACGTTGACGTAGCTCCCGAGGCAAACGCCGCACAGGAGCACGACTACGTCCCCGACGATACTACTGAAGACCTTGCCCTTGCCCCCGAGCAAACAGGCAAGCACCCCCATTTTGAGCATTCCGATATCGCCTATTCTCTCCCCTCTTATGCTTGCATTAGATGATACTGCTGCTGTTACTATCCTACTCTGTTGCATAGCCTGTTTACTTGTAACCTACTTTTGATACATTCCTGTTACCCTAGACTAATTAGCATAGGATGGGTAGAGACACGACAGAGACCTCCACTTGATCCCGACTGCCCTGCTGGATATCAGAAGACCCGATCATCGGGATTGAAGATCAGCCCAGGGCACCGCACATCACTTTCCCCCCCTTTGTTGCCGACACTGCTGGGTTACCGTCGAGTGCCGAGGGTGATACCTCGTTAGCACTTCTGATGTTAACCTTGTAGGTTAGTTACTCGGTCGTGGTAAGCGAGGGTGATTCCTCCTACACCACCCCCGATAACGACATCGTCGCGCAACCTCTCAAGTGTGGACCTCGAGGGTGATGCCTCCTTCGTTCACCTTGATGATAACATCGAGCGGGAATTCCATCGAGGGTGATTCCTCAGGGTTCCCTTCGGTGTCAGACACACAGTTACCTTGGATATTATGACTTGCACTAAACTATGATACTAAAGACGGGTCGGCCCTGAGGGGTACCCGCGCGAGCTTAACGCGAAGTGATGTGGAGTCGGGTTGACCTGGATGGTGCCCGCGAGATAACTACGAGGCGTGGCCGGGCATTCTTAGCCCTTGCCGCAAGTCCTCGAGACGGGGCGACGGGGTCACATCGATCGTGAGTCTTTGCTCGTTTCCGCGCGCTCCTAATCCACTACGGTTTGGATATTTGATCCGAGGGGCCTCTGGCCCGATAGCACTAACCATCACGTGGGCATAGTATGGGCGTTCTGCGTCGTACACATCAGCCGAAGCTTGTTTGACGTCAGTAAGGAGCGGCGCACGCCGAGTTGGACTGGTAACGCAACCGCGCTTGTATAAGGGGTTGCTAGGTCTGCTCTCGGTGGCCCCGTAACGTGCAGGAGTTCCCGGGGCGATGGCCCAAGACCCCTGGGGGCATAGGTTTAGTCCGGCGTGCTGACCTCTCTTATAAGCCTAGGTCGGGTTGCGGCGTGTTGCTTAGCCGAGGCCGGGCATGACCCAGAAAAGTGTGTCCGGCCAGAGTTAAGTGAGTGTGGTGGGTAAGTTGGTGCACCCCTGCAGGGAAGAAACTTCTATCGATAGCCTGTCCTACGGTAACGGACACTCGGAGTTGTATCCCGATCGGTACAACTAGAACATGTGATGAGAATTGGATAGTACGGCTCTGGGATTGCTTTCTCGCAGGGAGTCGAGAAAGGATCTCAGGTCGAGGTTGATGATATTACTACTACTACTTTACATTATGTTCATCTGCTCTCTCCTGATGCTGCAAGACTGTCGAAGATTGTTGAAGATGCTAGTCTTCGATAGGACTAGGCTTTCCCCCTCTACTCTGGCATTTCTGCAGCCCAGTCCACATATACAGCCATTCCTTTGACAATGATGCATATGTAGTGTAGATCCTTGCTTGCTGAGTACTTCGGATTAGTACTCACGTTTGCTTTATTTTCTTTTTCCCCCATTTTCCATTTGATGCCACCAGACGACGGAGCCCCTGAGCCAGAAGCCCCAGCCGACGACCAGTACTACTATCCGCCTGGCGAGTACTACTACTACGAGGAGCCGTTCGACGACCAGGAGTAGGATCGGAGGGTCCAGGGCAGGAGGCCTACGCCTTTCGATCGTAGTTTTTATTTTTACCCCGCCTCTGTGAAGGCTTATCTCTCTCTCTGTAATATATCTGTACTCAGATATCTAATGCTTCCGCTGACGCTTGTATGCCATCGAGCTATGTATTCGAGCCCTCGAGGCCCTGGCTTGTAATATTAAGCTTGTATGACTTTATTTTATGTTTTAGAGTTGTGTTGTGATATCTTCAAGTGAGTCCTTAGGCTTGATCGTGCGCATTTGCGTGTATGATTAGTGCACGATTAAGCCGGGGTCGTCACAAAGGCCGTCCTTAATAATATGCCAACATTTCCTATAGAACTCCGCAGGGAACCCATCTGGTCCCGGTGCTTTGTTCGGTTTCAATTGTGATATTGCATCTAGAACCTCCTTCTCAGTAAATGGTGTGGTTAGGATCTTTTTTTCCTCTGACCTAAGCTGAGGGATATCCCCAATAACAGACTCATTCAGGGAGACCGTGCTCTAACCCGGAGGCCCGAATAGTTGTTTATAGTAGTTGGAGATATACGATTTAAGATTCTCATGACCCACTATGGTCCCTTCGTCCCGCTCAAGCTGGATTATTTTCTTCTTTCTATGTTTGCCATTCGCAATCATGTGAAATAATTGTGTATTGTCATTCCCTTGGACAACTTTGAGAACCTTAGCCCGCAATGCCCATTTGAGCTCTTCTTCTCTAAGAAGAGCCCATAGGCGTTGCTCCGCTTCGGATTTCGTGGCCTGCTCGGCCACATCCAGCAGGGTCACTTCTGCTTTGAGGTCCAAAGCATCTATTAATTGGATAAGTCTTTCTTTTTCTTGTTTGTAAATCCCGCTCTTGTTTCTGGCCCAACCCCGTAAAAATTGTCTTAAGTGTCTAATCTTGTTTTGCCACCTCTCTATGTTTGTTCGCCCAGTAACAGGCTTTGCCCATTCGCGTGCTATGATGGCCAAAAAATTCTCTTTCTCGAACCAACTCAGTTCGAAAGAGAAAGTGTTTCTGTTACCAATATGATGGCTTAGCAAATCGGCAAGTCGGATCGGTGCTACGGAAATGGAAGGAACGTGTAGTAAGTCTATGATGTTTCCGGGAGCCAGCATGTAAGCATCTCCTTGAAGCGAGAAGATTGCAACTGGACTGCAAGTCACTAACGGAAAAGGTGATTCCTGGCAGCTGCAAAGTTTGCGCCCTCAGCTAGTATTGTTCGGTTGTTCCTCACACGCGCTTCCTGTTTTCTGTTTTTTTAATGAAAAATTCCATCTATCTAGCGTCACTTTATTTCATTAAAAACAATTACATCGTCAATTAACAACCCCATAATAAAATTAGGTGGGTCATCAACCCAAACATTAGGCTGTGTTCCACGCTCTTTACCTAAAATATGCGCAACAGAATTAGCTTCCCTTGGACAAAACAGAGTGAATTCCTGATTGTACCCCCTAGATACGCATTTGTGACACTAATTACCCCGTCGAGTGGAAATTCATCTATAATACGATTTTTTGTCGAAAGAGACCACCTGCCCAACAGAATTGCCAGAAAAGACCCCCTCCGGATGAAATTGTCAAAAAAGACCCCCTCGGCCGTGGCACCTGCCGCCACACCCGGGGGCGGCAGCACTGTTCACACGGGGGGGGGGGGGGGGGGGGGGGGCGATTTTCGCACAGTAGAACGGAAACGGGGCGCGAGTGAACAGTGCTGCCGCCTACGGGTGTGGTGGCAGCACTGTTCATCACTGGTGAACAGTAATTTCGAAAAAGAAAAAAATAGCAGAAAAATTCAAAAAAATCTGAAATTTTTTTGGCATAAAAGACGATCGAGTGTTCTAAGTGGGTGCAAAATTTTAGATTTTTTTGAATTTTTCTGTTTTTTTTTTACTTTTTCAAAATTACTGTTCACCAGTGATGAACAGTACTGCCGCCACACCCGTAGGCGTCAGCACTGTTCACTCGCGCCCCGTTTCCATTCTGCTGTGCGAAAATCGTCCCTCGTGTGAATAGTACGTGAACAGTGCTGTCGCCACCGGGTGTGGCGGCAGGTGCCACGTGCCACCTGCCGCCACGGCCGAGGGGGTCTTTTTTGACAATTTCATCCAGAGGGGGACTTTTCTGGCAATTCTGTTGGGCAGGTGGTCTCTTTCGACAAAAAATCCTATAATACCCCTTTTAGAAGATTTGGACCCTCGTTTTATGATGTGTGTCCATTAGGCAAGGTGTGAGGTGACGCCCGGGGTCCAAAAATATCTGGACGATGACAAGGAATGGAACAAATGGACAAGAGAAGTCTAGACATGATCGTCACTGATGCCCTACGATCTTTACACTTTTTTTACAAATCATTGACGCAACATGCCAATCATATCTAACATAAACAAGCAAAAAACAAAATTGGGGTAAAACCGTGTTAAAAGTCTTTAAAATCTGATATTTTGATAGAAATTCCACTAAACGGGGTAATATGTGTCACAAATGTACAACTATAGGGTAAAAAGTGGAATTCACTCGACAAAACACATACCTAACTCTATTAAAACTCGAAGCTTGAATGCAAATATCTACCAGAACAGATTTCGCATACACACACACACCAGAACAGAATAGGTGCAGCTGCATTCTGTCGAGAATCCTCCATTAGTTAATGAATCAATGATATCCTTACTGACTGCACAATAATTCTTTGGCATACTAGTTGGTTTGCGATGTACTCCCTCTGTACTGTAAGAGCGTTTAGATCATTAAAAAATATAAAGGCGTTTAGGTTATTACTTTAGGGATCTAAACGTTTATTGATTATTTCTTTACAGAGATGGAGTATAATCCATGGAGAACAGCTTTTGATTCACTACAACAAAAACCCACATACAGCAACACATGTCTAGCAACAACGACAACATATGTGTTGTGTTGGGTTCAACCTCCCACCTCCCGCGAAGGGGTAACCTCCCAGTACCCACCTCCACGTTATCTGCGCCTCCTCTTTCTCCAAATATCACACAGCCAAAAAAAATAGAAACTCACAGCCGAGCCTGTAAAAAAAGCTAATCCCCTGATTCCCCTCTCTCACACCAGAGCGCTGCCGCCGCCGACGTCAATTCCGGGAAGCTCCGGCGCACTCCCGCCCCACTCCCTCAATATTTTCTCCTCCGAGAACCCCCCCCCCCCCCCCCCCCCCGCGCCGCCCTCCGCGCCCCTGCACGCGGCCCCGCAACAAGCCTAGTCGCCGCACGCCGCCGGCGCGGCTTTGGCGGCTATGGTTTGTCGGCCTAGGGTTCAGGCTTCACCTGCATCTCCTCACGCGCGGCTGCCGGTTCAGGCTTGATGGTGGTGCTCCGCCTCTTCTACCTCGACTTGGATGTTGATGGTACTCCGCCTAGGGTTTCTGCGCCGTGTTACTCCGTCGAGTATGAGTGGACAGCACCGTGATGCGAGTGATTTCTCTCAACAATTTTCTGAGCCAGGTATTTCAATTGTTGCTTACGTCTCTCATGTTCGTATCTTGTTCTGGTGTTTATTGATTAGATGTGATTACCCTGTGTGGCTGTGTCGACGGTCAACCTGTACTAGTTCTGGATGAGTAGTATGTGCATACCCTGTTATGCGTTACTGTAAGATTTTCCTATTCCTATATAGATGGATCGATGGAATTAAATTTTTTTTCAAGTGAAATTGATCATTACATACTAGCATGTAGCATGACCTGTTCAATAAGATCAACACAGTTTTTTTCTTATAAAAAGGATCAACTTAGTTCAAATCACAGTGAGATAGTAGTATATGAGCGATATAGCATCATAATGTATGTCTCTGAAGAACACTGCTACAAAAATCAACATGTCAGTGCAATTATGGGTCCATGATACTAGCATAATGATTTCAAATGGATAATCCCCTTCCTGAATCGTTATTTATTTGGCGTCATGTGTACAATATACAAAAAAAATATGTCCACTTGCATCCGTCCATCCCAATATTTGTCTTTATTCTGTAATACTTCGTTCCATCTACACTCGCAAGTTATGAAACTGTTTTTTTTTACTATAGTCAACATCAACATGTGTGTGCTTATGTTGTTTCTTAACAGATCGATCTACAACACATACACATTGCAATTATGAGAAATCTATTAATATGCAGACGAAGCCTTGAGAATTATTTAAGTCATTGTGATTATATATATCATGGTGAGGACCCTTTCGCTGGTAAGGAAAACTTAAATTTTTTGCGTATTATATATTTTCTGATTGATGTAATATTTGGTTTCCCCTGACAAAAAGTAATGTTTGTTTCATCTTCTTATCCAGTAAAAGTGTGCACAGCACAATCTCAAATTTTATGTAAAAGCTCAGATGGAAATAGTTCTTACACTCTTGTTATCCAATACAAACTGTTGAATGATTGATAAAATTTGAAGGTGAGATACAAGAACAGCATAACATTGATATTCTCATCGTATGTATATGACTACTATTCTCGAAATCTCACCTCTAAACTGAGTTTAGTGCAGTTTTTTTTAAATGCAGGTACTTCTGAATTTTGTACTAATTTTCTATTTCGTGGGGAGCCAGAAATTGTTCCAAACAATAGAATGATGGATGATGGTCAGCACACACACTCCTGGCTAGGTGCCTCTCACATCTTATCTTGTTTGTAATATATTCTCCTTAAACTGTTAACACAATGAGCATGTAGATGTACTTGGTTCATCCAACGTAAACATCAAAAGTATTCCTCCTATGCAGTCTGCTTCCCTGACATGCAGGGCACACTAAGGTGGTGGGAAGATACGTACAACCGTTAACCAGATGGCTAAGCGATCAGATGCGGCGATTGTGCGAGTGTGTCAGGTACGTCAAATTCACTGATCCCAAACTATTGGATCTTACTAGGATCTCCTCTTCTCTGTAATACTTATGGCCTTCTCCTCTACCTACTGGGGCAACAGTTTGGACATCCAGCAACCATGGTGACAAAGACGAGCATACTGGAACTGTTCCATGTTTCCATTTTCTCAGTAAACAAGTGAACTGAGAAAGTGAATCGTATTTAATAAATGTTAGCATATACTAATACGCTGGCACAACTTAGTCTGCATGAATGTTGTGGTCTTCTAAATTGTTAGTATAATGTTGAGTAATTTAGTTGGAGTCCATGCTAGTTTAACTAGCCAAGTTTGAGTCTAATTAGGCTAGGTTGATTAGTTAGTTTTCCACCATTGCATGCTGTAAGCAGATGTGTGCTCGTGGGTGGGTCGTAGTCCGTATATGATTCAATGATTTTGCATAGCTAGAAGCGTACGTGATGTACTAGTATGCCTTGGAGTTGGTCTGCCTTACTAGTCTAGGAAAAGGACGCTTGAGCCCAAGTCGTTTTAGATGCCAAGTCAGAGTAGGTTTAGGCTGTTCCGGCCATGTAGCAGGTCTTAGTTGTGGAAGCAGGTCGTATAAGAGTTTTTCCATAGAAAACAAGGTCATGCAAGAGCTTTGAGACAAGAATAAAGAGTAAGCTAAAGTTTCTTTCATGCGCACGTGTTTGGCTATTTTGACGCGATAGATTCTGTGGGCAAAACCGAACACAGATTACTAATCCATATGCCAAATCAGCAGGTTACAGAAACTTGATTGTTCCAAGTCAATGTTGTTGGCACTAAAACCTAAAAGACTACTCGTGCCAAGCTGGATTCGCTAGGAGGTATTTTTCTGATATTACTTCTATATTGCCTGAATGATTCTTCACCAGTTCGAATGGAAATTTTGGATTATTAACAACATTACTTGAATATATTTTTATTATCACACATGCTTCTGTTTTTTTACCTAATTTGTACAAGAGAACACTTTTCTTGCATGTTACAATGGTCATACTGCGTCTCTGAGATAAGACTCTTTGCGGCTAGATTAGGTAAAATAATTCATCAACTGCTGTATGGCTGCCTTATATTCCCTCACTTCCTATAAAACACTCTGTTTCTATTAACATGGTGAAACTTGATAATGGAATGAGCTGAGTTAGTTTACTGTAAGCTAAAATGACTACATTCAGCTACAAAAGTGATACTCCCTCCGTTCCTAAATACAAGTCTTTGTAGAGATTCCACGATGGACTACATACGAAGCAAAATGAGTGAATCTACACTCTAAAATGCATCTATATACATCCGTATGTGGTCCATAATGAAATCTCTACAAAGACTTATATTTAGGAACGGAGGGGATACTTGACAAATCCAAACAAGAGCGCTGTTGTTACTACAATCCAACGTATCGACCAAGAATATAAAGGTAAAATTGACGGTGTTAAACTTGGTAATGAATTCTTTGTATTCCGAATTGATGCTACATTAGCAAAATCTGGTAAGTTTATACAACTACTAAAAAAGGTCAAAATTACTGGTGATGTAGCAAGATTAATTATCACATGGCCTTCAACCCTTCTATGTTGCTCCTCTTTTCAATTTTGCTGCCCTATTAACCTATCTCATTTCTTTATGTAGATTGCAAGATAAATCGATGATGCATGGTCTGATGTTGATTGTAAGGTCAAGAATAGGGGTGCTACTACATAGTTTCACATTGTGTTCTAGAATGTCATTTTCAGCGTCGATGTGTCAATCATTATGATTCAGACATTTTCGGTGTCAATGTTTCAATCATTATGTTTCAAAATGGCTGAGACGTTGGTTGCAAGATCAAGAATAGGACTACTACTAGTTTCACATCTTGCAATCTTTGTATCAAGATCCTTGTAATGCAACCAAGTTGATCTAATATATGAGACAGTTCTGTTTGTTATACTACGCCCCCTATGCAATATTGGCATTGAACTAATAATTCTGGGTCGGGATTGACCTAATAATTCTGGATGGTCATATATATAGTATCGTGCGTTGAAACAATGCACTGGCAATTCCTGTAGGGTGGCCATCAACGCATGTGAAGCGTTGTTGGGCACTATCTATATTTGTTGCTACCTTACAACGCATATTCGCACCGCTTACCAACGGATGCATATACGTTGTTGTAGACACTAGCAACGCCGCCTACGACAACACATATTAACCCGTTGGTGTAGATCTTAGCAACACTTATATGGGTCTTGGGCAACACATCAATGCGTTGCTAAAGGGGGGTTCCTGTTGTAGTGATTCTGCTGTTGGGGCGTCCAGAACCCTGTCCAGTACTTGATTACCTGCAGCTAAGTGAATGTCCTTTGTCATTGTGGATGGCAACACCCGTAGCTCCACCGCCTGAGCTTGGACCGAAACTAGCGTCCACACTAACCGCAACGAAGTTGTCAGGTGGCTTCATCCATTTAATCTTCTTCTCTGTAGCACATTTGTTTGCTGCTCGCACATACAGTAGTTTGCTACCAGGATTTGCATGGACATTGTTGCGACTGAAACCTCCTGAATCGGCCCACCATGTACTTTATGTCTTCCTCTCCACCAAATATGCCATGTTGTGGTCATAATCAGTTCTCTTTTATTAGCCATCTGATTTGTCAGCACCCGACCCAAGCCCTCCGGCAATCAAGAAATCAAATACCGCACTCCCTGCTAAGTCAAAAACACATGTTTTTCGACATCTTCAAGCATACATTTCTTCAAGTAACCACACTTCCCCCAAATATGCTTGGAGACAGGATTTTCAACAACCGGGTTCTCCTACACCCTCTATGAACAATAGTTCAAAAAATAAATGAAAACAAAATAAAAAAAATCTGAACCTTTGAAACATCAAACATTCGACGTTCTTGCAAAGTTTTAGCCTCAAATAACATTTGAGGAGCCCTCACCTAAAAAAATCCAGTGTTCAAAGCTTATGTGCACTTTTAAGCAGTAATTTTGTTATTTTTGGTGAGGGCTTCTTTAGTACTCCCTCCGTCCCAAAATAAGTGACTCAACTTTGTACTAATTTTAGTACAAAGTTAGTACAAAGTCGAGTCACTTATTTTGGGACGGAGGGAGTATTATTTGTGGCTGAAAATTTACAAGAACATCAAATGTTTGATCATCTGATACCACAAAGTTTCAGAATTTTCTGATTTTTATTTTATATTTTAAAATGTATTGTTCATGAGGGTGCAGGGGGCACCCGGTAGCTGTCACACCTTTAGAATGAAGTATGTTTTATATCTTCACACTATATGTTGCAGCTAGGATAAGCACTAGTATTATTTATCAAATGACGAATAGCTACGCCCAAGCAATGAAGAATGGCATGCAAACATTTTCATGTGAAGATCTTAATTTTCTTTCTAAAAAGAAGGATTACCCCGTCTCTGCATCGAAATGATGCATGCAGCCATCTTTATTAATTTATTCATCAGAGTCTGACAAAATGAATACAAAGATCAATCCAAAGCTACCTTCGAGGCGAACAAAGTCGCTACACCTACAAGTATAAAGGTGTGCCCTGACCGCATCAACGGACACCATCTAATCCAGTGGCCTCAAGAAGCCTCACGCCTGGCAAACTGAGAGTACCAACCGGTCTAGGCGTCCCATAACGCGCATCGCATGTGCATGCTCTAGGATCCGTCGCCGCCATCTTTCGCGGTCACATCTTCAGAAGAGATCATTGCATACATCATGTCAGTCCCATCTATCGTCGACATCACCATGATGCCAGACAGCACCACCAGCCCGCACGCGTCCAACCACACGCGCCCGTCGGCGACACTCCGCTACACCATACCGCAAAGTCCTGTCATCGGCCTTGCGATAGATGTAACACTACTCCTCCTCTTGTCCCCTCCAGTCAGCTCCGGCTCCAAAACGATGCCCCCATGAGGAGAATGACACTGAAGGCATCGTCATCGTCCGATCCAGGCCCAGACCTAGGGTTTCCCCCGAAACATCCTGATCGTGTTGATGCAACCTGCAACGACGATGCCTCGAGAAGGACACGACGTCAAAGACGTCGCCATGACCGGAGTAGGCACGATTTCCACCGAGAGCCGCGTCGCCCCGATCTCGTAGCTGGCTCGGACCGCGCGGAGCCTCGCCATGAAGACGTGTGCTGCCACCGGTACGCCAGCAAGGAACCAGCAACCCTCACCAGCCCCACACTTTGCTCATTGATCATGATCATGGCCCGTCTAAACACCAAATGTTGTTACCAAACTGCCATTCCCATTCCATGTGATATGCCAAACGAACAGTAAACATACCACATGTCAGCTCTTACATGCGGGTCATCTTGTCATAAGCACATTTACATGCGGGCCATCCTGCCATGGTAGGTATTTACGACGTATTACCACGAGTGGTACTCTTTTGTTAGGGTTCTGCAAAGTGGAGTAGTTTTTTGCAAAGGTCACACCAATTGTGATTGTCGTTAGCTATTTACTCCCAGTTTCCTCAAGCATTAATCACCTCTAACCAATATGAATATTTAAGAGTCCTTATTGTCTATTGCTCCCTTGACTGTTTGTTCAGTTCGGGAGTATATATAGAGCACACTACACTCATAGATGATCCATCTCCTCCTACGCATAAACACCAGCTTTATTCTCCCCTTCTCCCTTCTCAACCGATCCACCTTCATTTTATTTTTCCTTGGACAGAACCATAGCAGCTATAGCATCGCTTTCCTTTCTCGACCACTCGGACCAAAAAGATCAACACGACAACTACAACTACACCATCGTTCTGGAGGAAGGTGTCACTAAGTCCATGCCACGGCGCTCACCGGAGCCTCAACGTCAATGCACTTAGGAAAGTGAGAGGACAACTCGGGCATGCCAGGTACCGGGAAAGTGCTTGACAATGGCGCTGGACTTAGAAGTTCCGATGTGTTGCACGATTGTACTGTCCATGGTGACTCGCGCGCTGCTAGGTCATTTTCCTTTTTTCAGAGAAACAAGGCGTGATGGTATCTTTCAGAATAACTTAAGTCAAAAAAAAAATCAAAGTAATAAATAAAAGAGATAAGTATATTTTTCGTCCCTTAATTTTTTCAAAAGTATAGAAATGATCCCTCAACTCCAAAACCAGCAAACCGTAGTCTCTCAATTTTTAAAACCGGATAAGTTTAGTCCCTCATACCACTTTGGCTATTTTTCTGCTGACGTGGACTGGTTTTTATTTGTAACAGTGGGACCAGCCTGTTAGTGGTCGAAACTTGAACAGTATGTGGTGTAAAAAAAATAAAAGATGCGCAAAAAATATATCGTTGGTCGACTGACTCAAACGGGGCACCTCGTGCTAAGTGCAAGCACAGGTTAGCCACCCAGCGAGTAAGCTTTTTTGTGAAGAGGACAAATACATTTTATTTATTATTTATCAAAACGCACCTGACATGATAATTGATAGAAATAGAATTCAGCTTCATTAAAAGTTTCATATATCCTTATACTGAGAGATACATTACATTTTTTTTTCTTGTACTCGAACACAGAATGCTGGTGCAGACGAGTTAGCTATTAAATTAAGAAAAATGAGTAAGAACCACTGCATTATTTTACCAATTTTGACATTCGTATCTTTGTTGTATAGATTCTTACACATCAATATAGCTACTTCATTGTGCACATGAGTATAGAAAAAAAAATAACATATGTGCAGAGGACTGAAACTGAAAAAAAAACAAGAAAAATAAATCGCTTTTAAATGAGTTAATATTATTGTACAGCGAACATGCTTAATATCTGCAAAACTACAAAAGATTTTATAATTGTCTGTGTAATACTACATAGTATCCGTGGTGTGGTGTTTACCTACTGATATGGCGTGTTTCTGGTCTTAAGTTCAAAACCTGTGGTACGCATTTTATTTTAAGCTATTATTCTTTCTTCCTGAGGATGACAGGTGGGACCCTGCACATTTGTACACGCTGATGTGATGGTCCAGCCTATACGATGTATCTGATTTTAGTCAAAACCACTCCACGTCAGTAAAAAAACTATCAAAGCAGTACGAGGGACTAAACTTATCCGGTTTGAATAGTTAAGGGACCAAATTTTGCTGGTTTAACAGTTGAGGGACCATTTTTATACTCTCGTAAGAGTTGAGGGACGAAAAATATACTTCTCCCTAAATTAAAATGACGGTTAAGGGTAATGACTTCAAACGTGGCCAGCTCCTCTAGTGTGGCGGGTGATGTGTACAACTCTCAGAAACAGATTCACTGGCTTATTTAATCTTTATACTCTAACTTTTTATTTAAAGTTGATCACTTTACATAAATTGTATCTACAAACAAAGTAGGAATTCGCAAAATGAATAAAATCATTGCAATATCAAGATCGGCTGCATGCTCTAGTGTTGAATCGGGTATAGAACCCATGATGCTTGGTTACAATTCCAAATCCACTAAACCATCGATCGGGAAAAAGTATTATATAGAGCTTGTGGGATTGACGTGATAGGGTATAATTTGTATCGTCCTTTGTGGGACCATGGCTTGCAAAGAAGGTATTTTAACGCAAAGAACTTCTTCACTTTTGGTTCTCCAGGAAAGTATGTTGCTTCTCGATCTTTCTACTTGAGGCATGGTCATGACTTTCGTTCTTTGTTCTGTTGTGGACCTGCATTGAAGTGGGTCATTGCTTCTTATGACACTTCCAATGGTGCAACCGGTGAAGAAGTTGAGGCAGATTTAGGGAAGATCACAAACTGATGAGAACTGTAAATATTCTTAAATTCGGATTGGACATGACTACTTACATGGAGATTAAAACTACTTTCACATTTCTTCTACGCTAGCAAAGGATCAATCAAGGGTGGCGAAATTGGTGAAGACTTCTACACCAAAAATAATACCAGCAGAAATTGATAATTACAACAGACAATAGCCGTGCCCAAACTTTTCATAGATAGTGAAGCAAAACATTAACTCTCATGATCTAATCTTCACTACTTACGTGTGACCGTATAAGCACCACGGCGGCACGACACAACTGCACTCTGATATACCAACCATCACTTTGAAGTCTTGTGCTTCCGTCGTCTTGGTCTAAGCAGTCGAACATAAAAGTAGCAGAAATGAGAGCGTATACCGAACAATCATTTAATCTGAAACCGGCACATCAAGAAGACACTATCTGCAAGCTGAAGTTCCACAGTTTCTTGGCCAATTCTGCATCTACAGCACGCAAGCTTGGGTTGGCTATATTACAATCGCCGAAGTATTTACCAGTTATCCCCTGGACTTGAGGATGCATCGCCACATAACATGTCGTTGCAGCACCCTGAATTAGCATAGCATGATGTTTCTTCAGCCATTGAAATGCATAATATGTTCTACCAAGAAGGCAAAAGCAACAATGAAATATGAAACCGTGAGAGTTTAATCACCTGTTCGATGCTCCTGCTTATGATTCTTCCAACGGTGTTCATCAGAGCTGCAACACAAAAACAGTTAAAATTGTTACAACCAGAACTACCAGCACAATTTACGATTCAGAGCTACTTGCACTTTTTTTCCATATTGTGCTGGTGCTGGTAGCTCATAAGACCAATTTCTAGTGATTTGAGAGTTACCGCTCACAATGGTCCTGTTTCTGAAAAGGCTTGTCACGATGACGCCCGGATGGACCGTGTTAGCAGAAATGTTCACCCCTTCATCCTGTTCACAAAATTGTTTTTGAATTGTTCTTCATCCATTCATTCAGGTGGCAAAGAATCAACGTACCTTGAGAATCCGGGACAGCTCATTCATGTGGAGAATGTTTGCAAGCTTGGACTGACCATAAGCAATGAAGCTGTTGAACCTGTAAAGTTCAGAGTATGGCGAACAATGTTACTTCCCCAATTTTGTGAGGCCTTGAGATGGTTTGTTTCATTCATTCAGCTTGGTCTAACTGACAACAGATTGATTACCCTGAAGGATCATGCACTTTGTCGAAGCATATCCCTTGGGGGTAGGTCATGATATGCCCCGAAGATGACACGTTAACGATCCTTCCTTGGACGCCGCTGTCCCGGCACGCGCTCTTCATGTTCTCCAGCAGCAGGTTTGTCAGAAGGAAATGCCCTGCCATGCCATTGGAGTCAACAAGCTGAGCATCAACCCCATAACTCACAGACCACATGAGCACCGAGCGGACAACTTTGGTGTACCGATGTGGTTGGTGGCGAAGTGCAGCTCCAGGCCATCGCAGGAACGGGTGCAGTCCCTCGCCATGACTCCAGCGTTGTTGCTGCCGAGAAAAATGCGAGAAATTAAGCTCCCGGTACGTGCAATCATTAACGAGATGTCTGTTCTAGAGCATTCCTGATGCAAATAGCAGAGGTGGATGAGATGGGATGTGGTTGTGGAATGTGGATGTGTTCTTAGTTCTTACATGAGGATGTTGAGGGGCAGGTTGAGGGAGGCGAACTCTGCGGCGAATCTCCTCACGGAAGCCATGGAGCTAAGGTCCAGCTCCAGCACGTTCACCTCCGCGCCGCCGCGGATCTCGGCCTGGATGGCCTCCTTGGCCCTGACCCCCGAAGAGACGTCGCGGACGGCCATGACGACGCGCACGCCGCGCAGCGCCAGCACGCGCGCCGTCTCCCGCCCGATTCCTCTCGACGCACCTGCAGGGTCGCGCGCGCCGGAGCGAGCTCGCCGGTGTCAGTTCTCGAGGTTGCCATGGCTGCGGCCGCTTCCAAGATTCGACGAGGACAGCATGCTGACAGCTCACCCTGTGAGCGGAAAGTGGAAGAAGGTACCTGTGATGACGGCGACCAAGCCGCGGCCGTCGATGCCGGCGGTGACCTCCTCAGCCGTGGAGGCGCCAGCGAAGCCCGAGGGGCCCTTGCGGTAGAACCACCA
This sequence comes from Thinopyrum elongatum, assembly GCA_011799875.1. Classification (NCBI taxonomy): domain Eukaryota; kingdom Viridiplantae; phylum Streptophyta; class Magnoliopsida; order Poales; family Poaceae; genus Thinopyrum; species Thinopyrum elongatum. The sequence continues at coordinate 318,577,370 of CM022297.1, forward strand.
CATCAGTCAGCCAGCAGGCAGCAACAGCAGCGCAACAAGTTCCGCACGGGCTAATGATTTGATTCCAACAAGGACGGCTCGGCAATTAAATTCCGGGAGAACAAATGGCTAAGAAATACCACACTCCGGGAACAATATTCGACTCTATACAATATTGTACGTTACAAGGGTGATACTATCGTCACGGTAATGCAATCATTTCCGTCAAATGTGACATTCAGAAAAGATTTAATTGAACCCAGACTTCAATCGTGGTACATCCTGCTTCAATGGTTGTCCACGGTGCAATGTCACACGAGTCTGATATATTTCGATGAAACTTACATGGGAATGGATAATTCTTAGTGCAGTCTATGTAATCCAGTCTAATGTGCCAGTTGATAATAACAAGAAGATTTGGAAGATGAAGATACCTCTTAAGAATAAAATATTTGCGTGGTATCTTCGTCGCGGAGTCATTCTTACTAAAGATAATCTTATTAAGAGTAATTGGCATGAAAGTCCGTAATGTGTTTTTTGTCACCATGATGAGACAATAAAACATGTGTTCTTTCAATGCAAATTGGTTCGTTCTATATGGTCAGTCATACAGATAGGTTCTGGCTTGTATCCTCCCTGTAGTGTTGCTAATGTATTTGGCAACTGATTACATGGGATTGATCACAGGTTTAAAACTCTTCTTAGGGTCGGAGCGCTTGCCGTTATCTAGTCGTTTTGGCACGTAGAAATGATAAGGTTTTTTGCTATTATCTAGTCGTTTTGGCACGTAGAAATGATAAGATTTTTAATGATAAAAGTACTTCTTTGATGCAGATTATCTACAGACTACAGATGTATCGAGACTCTTCGTTTATGGTCCTCTCTACAACGTGTGAAGAATCAAGACATATTTACGAAGGTGTGTACATGATTGAAGACAAGGGATACTTTTACCCAAAATGGATGGCAGCATGATCTTAGGATTGGCTCACCGCCGCTTTAGACTCTATACGAACTCTACATGTTTCTTTGTTGGTTGTGTGCATCTTGATTATGCAGAGATCGATGTAATACTTAAACCTTTTAAGTTTTAAGTAATGAAGTGCCCCTTTTCGAAAAATGATTTGATTCCGACGTTGTCGTATCCACATGAAGACGAAATACATGTGAGCTCAGCACTGTCAAGCTCTATTTTTTTTATGACAATTGACACAGATTCTCACAACCCAAAGGTGGTTTCGGGACTGAACTCTACTAGAATTTTTTTTTAAGGTCAACTCTACTCGAATTTGGAAACTTTCAGCTGAACATTCAAACTCAAGAGTCCCATCACAAACGTACGTACGCCAGTAAATGTGCATACACGGTACCAGTTGCATTCACTGACATCTACTACTACTGAGAAATTTTACATGGCTAAAATATTCGGGCAAGGGAGAAAAGCAACAAACTACTTGGAGTAAAACATGCAACGCGGCGTACGCAGCCATCACAGGAACACTGCGACGGCATGTCATCTACGAATCCTTCTTATCCTCGCCGCCGTCGGCGTCGCCGTGGGCGCGCGCCGTGCGGTCGACGCCGTCGTCGCAGTAGTACCTCTGGAGCGCCCTGGGCAGGTAGAAGGGCAGGAGGAAGGCGAACAGGTTGGCGCCCCAGAAGGCCATGTTGGCCAGCGCGAGCACCCTCCCGGCCACCACGCGCCGCTGCGCCACGCCGCGCTTCTCCTCCATCTCCTGCCGGAGCCACTCCCCGGCCGCGAACATCCTGCGGACGCTGTACATCACGGGGACGGCGGCCCTGACGGGGAGCGAGAACCGCCACGGGAAGGCGGCGGTGAGCCCCTCGGTGAAGACCTGCGCGGAGAGGAGGAAGGCGTGCGGGGCCGCGGCGGCGATGCCCGTGGTGCCCCCGGACCGGAGGCCGTCGAGGATGTAGAGCGCCGGGAGCGCGGCGCCGACGAGGAAGCCGCCCACGGTGTGCGCGGCGAGGAGGAGGCGCGCGGGGCCGAGGAAGACGGGCGCCGACGGGTTGGGCTTCCCCGGGCGCTGCGGGAAGGCGAGCGACGCCAGGAGGAGGAGGTAGGGGAGGAGCAGGACGGCGAAGGCGATCTCCGAGAGCGGCACGGTGGTGGAGAAGGCGAGCACGGCGGCGGCGCCCAGCGTGTTGAGCTGCTTGATGGAGAAGAGGTAGTAGTGGTGGTGCGGGCGCGCCGTCGGCGAGGCGGGCGTAGGGTGCAGCGGCGGCGGCGGCTGCCCCATCGACGGCAGCGCGATGCCGCCCCCCGCCGTCGGGCCCACGCCGCCGGACATCGGCGGTGACCGGAGACTGTCGCGGCGCTGGTCGGTCGATCGGTAGGTTGCGAGCGTGCGGTACGAGGTGGCAGCGGCGGCGTTGGCGAGAGAGTGAGTGAAGTGTCCCCGGTGCAGGAGGCGGGGGAAAGCTTAAGGCGACCGGTGGATGGGGTGCGTGGCGCGCTGTGGCGCGCCGCGTGTGGAGGCTCTTCGGATTATCTTACTGGCCTCGGAGCCTGTGAGGAACAGCGCAGCTCGGGTCAAGCTACGTGTTCCCGGCGTGTCGTTCACGGACTTGCGCTCACGACCGAAAAGTGCGTGCTCGGTGCAAGGAACTTTCTCGAAACAAGGTGATTCGAGATTTAGAACCAAGTAGGCACTCCACTTGTGCTGAAGCAGATGATATGATTCCGAAAAGGAAAAGATGATTATAGCTCTACTGACGGCGCTTGTTTGGAACCAAATTCTCCTGTAGGCTGCTTGAGCTGGGGACGCTTCGATTTCACCGTTTCCAAATGTTGCACTGACCGTTTCAAAAAAAAAAATGTTGCACTGACGCTCGTTCGTCCTAGTACCATTTTCTCATCGAAAAGACAATCATCATGTTTCAAAACGGAGCTAACCATGATGGAAACATGACGCAATGCAGGCTACGATCTGCAAGGTTTGTGAGGGATGGGATAGTTGGTTTTCTGGGTAAAGCCTAAAGCGCATCCAGTCTCAACTCCCAGATCCTCCCACCAGAGGGGAATGTTAGAGAAGCAAAGTTCACAACAACAAATACACTTCGCCAGAGCACCTCAGGGGTTCGTTCATCATCCCAAATAGGTCTACTCGACAAAATCTTTACGCTACAAGTGCGTTAAACAGATTCCGGTACGCACGTCTAAGCTACAAGACTGGTGACTGACTTCCGGCCGGGTCAAGGAGGCTACACGCACACAAGCTGCAGCAAGGCCTTCCAGTACCGGGAGCACGACGGGTTCTGGTGAATCGCCCTCAGAAGCCACGCCCCCGGACTCTGCATCGTCTCCACCAGCTGCTGCTGCTTCTTCTGCTGAGGACCTGCCGCCGCCGCAGTCGACTGGCTCGCCAGCAGATGCATTTGGAAGTAGAGTTCAGCAGGCCGCAGTTCTGCGCGAATCAAAACCAGGAAACGATCAGATAAATGCAAATGAACATTTTATGTGAGTAGTGCTCTATGAAGCTGCGAGTTTCAGTTTCAAACCTGGGGGCCATGAGAACCACTCGAGGCGAAGGTTCTTCTCCCACTTGGCCTTGGAGCCGAGGCTGCCTTCTGCTTGGGCCAGTAGGAGCGATATGATGGGCACCATAGCTTGGGACTTCTGCTGTGCCTTTCTGAGGCTCGAAGCTGCGCGGGTTATATACTGAGGAGCCGCATACCTCCGGGCAATCTCCATATGCATAACTCCTGCCAGGGTGATTTTGATTCAGTATACGGTGAGAACATAGAAAGAAGCAAACTTATCTAACTAATGTTGGTCCCACTCGCTATCGCCCCTTCTAAGTTTCTTAATGAGATTGCAGGATACCGTGATCATGATGTCTACTGGAGATAACAGAACAATCGAGTAGAAAATTCAACTCCACATAAGAAATAACCAAAAAATGTTTCAGGGAAAACTGACAATTAAAATAAGCCAACCAACGAACAGAACAAACAACAAACTGGCTTACCATTGAGGAATAAGATGCAGCTATCAGCATCCTTTTCAGCACATGCCTGTGCAAGAGCTTTTTCAGCACTTGCAAAGTCCTCATCCCGCATAAAACACTGAGCACATGCTAGATTAAAAAGAGATGCCCATTTTGATGGGTTGCTAACATTCCTTTCAATGCATTCTTTCAGATTTATCTCTATTTCATCAGAGCCACGGTTCACTGAACATAAAGATTCAAGTTGCTTGAGCATTACCCAGCCAACCTCAGTATTCGTGCGGTTCTGCAAGCATTTCATGTATTCCTTCCTGGAGTTCGAAAGATCGCCTTGCACCACATAAGCCCGACACAGTTGCAAGTGTGCAAAGAAAGTATCCACACTCGGGGGAGCAACTCTTAGAGCATCTGTAACTTGAGCAATGCCGTTTTCATAGTCATCAGATTGCAAACTAACCTCTGAAGACAAAAGAAGTAGCAAGTACTTCTCATAAAGGATGAGTTTATGCTCTTGTGAATTGCTACTGCTGGAAATAATTTGTAAAACCAGCCTCTTCAAAGTGGCACAAATATGTTTGGGGTACTTCTCTTCACGTGCTTTTTGGAAAATAGCAAGCACAAGCAAGTAGCGTGCATCTTGGTTCCATGGTTCTTGATGGACCAACCTTCAAATGAAGTTACATCTTAGTTTGCCAACCAAAGCCAAATAAGTATAATGTTGTCAATGTCGTAAGCTGGAAAAACATACCTTTGCAGGTTGCATATTCCATTGTATTGACTTAGGTACTGGTCTTCACATGTTGGGAATGAGAACTTTGGATAAGAGGTGCAGGTAGCATAGCAAGACATTGTTGCACAAGCTTGAATTTGATGCGGAGACCTTAGGCCCCTATTGGATGTGTACCCATGGGACAACGAAGTAACCCTTACTGCTTTGTGAGAAGCAGTCCAATCTCCACTCGACAGCAGCAGAGATCCAAGATGGTTTCTGCAGCATGCAACGAAGGCAACATTATGATCAATATAGTCATAGTCATAGTTTATTGTTCCAGGGAAGATGTTATTACCTTACTAAACTGCAGTCAGGGTACATGTGTAGAACCTTTTTCAGGTAAGACAAACCACCCTCAACCCCTAAACAGTTGTTTGATTTCCCACCAATCTACAAGTGAAATTTAATCTATATTATTACAACTAGCATACAACCAAAAAAGGAAGAATAAAATCCACCGAGTACCAAAAAAAATTAGGGTACTTACTGCCTTCCCCAGAGCAATATTTGAGTGGACTTCACTCATCACGTCATAGGATGTAAGTCTAGGAGGCGTACTCAAGTGAGGCAACTGAAAACGCTTGCTTGGCTGCAAAGCATCTAATGCAGAGATGATGAATTTCAGCTCTCGGTTATAACTGGGTTGACCAGGGAGTGTATGAATGACTGAAGCTGCAGAATCCTTCCCAGCTATGTTGTATGCTAAGGTGCATATGAATCCCAAGGCCCCAGTTGCACTCTCCTGCTTCATATTAGATAAGTTTTCAGCCAAGTTTCGTGATATGGAAAGAGCTTCATCATGCCGTCCAAGTTTCCACAATGCAAGAGCATATACTTGCAATCCATCAACGTTCAGCAGTCCTAGAAATTTGAGATGACTTGTTAGTGTGTATGTTGTATATAGCATGTGCAAAATAAATTGATATAATAATAATATAATATGCTTGTCATGCATGTTTGTTCAATTCATAAGAAAAATAGGAAATATAAGCCTTCAGTTGCTTGAAGTGGAGAAACTAAACAGACCTTGTATTTTCAACTCTTCGCACTCGCGCACTGCATCAGTTGCAAGACCAGCCTGCGGTCAATGTGATGATTTTAATTAAAGAAGTGGAAGTGCTTATGGGGAATTAAAAGGATAACCACCTAACTATAAGATTCATAAGTACCACCCTAGGAACAGCAAGCTTATTACAGATACACAAGTCACAGTACACAACATTTTTTTAGATTTACAGTAAACAGCATGATTTAAGCTTCTTGCTCTGAAATAAATAATTCTATCAAACCATATGATAGTATTCTTACCTTACATAGTGACCGAGCAAGATTCACTGAAACATCAACAAAAGGATATCTATTGTCCAACTTGGATCTGCGCATCATGCCTAAAGCAAATTTCGCATGTTGGTAAGACGTGATTGCAGATTGAAAATCTGATCGCACTTCAGAGACCAAGCCATTTATATTGTGTGATTCTGGGTAATGAGGCGCTCGCTGAACAGCCTGTCTTACAGCCATTAGTACCTACACAACATAAAGCACCACATCCAAAGAGACTGGCATGTCAAAGAAGGAAAAGAAGCATGTAATAAGTCTGAACAACATAAGCATTGCCGAAGAAAGATCACATATACATAACCTGGTGTTCTAAATACCCAAACCCAAGCATTAAGTTATGTAGGGATAGGTATAAACATGTGCCTAGTGAAACCATCTGCAGCACTAACTTAGTGACAATGCCAACAATTCAACAACACTATGATGTAAAGATGAGACCATATAATAACTGCCACCAGGTTAAACGGGCTGCTTTAAAAAAAACATCACTTCATTTGGAGCATGAAGTGGCCAATATTTACTTCAAAATTAACTTTCAACAACACCAGAAAATGAAATTGAACATACCTGAGGTGACAGAAGTTCACCAGAACGAGCTGCAATTGTTCCAAGGCCAATCTGGAACTCTGGCAGCTATGCAAATATGACATGAGAATGAGATGAAACTAAAGGAAGGAAATAACTAAGCAAAAACTCAGTAAATTGTACATACAGGTAGTATCTGCACAGCTCTCAAGCAGCTTTCATAAGACTCGTTTACTGCACCAGCCCTTTAAGATCATGCCAAAGATTAAATCAGTGTAAGCAAAAACTGAGTGCAGCAGTATAGGGGCCTTTTTGGCTTTCAGCAAAAGATGTAGGGGGTGGTTACCTAGATTGGTGATCGTTTTCTGCCGACATTCCAGCCCATGGCAAGGCCAATGATGGATCAATGCTTCGAGCTCGATCAAAGGCTTGTCTTGCCAATTGCTTGTGACCTGATTGTCTGTAAATCTGAAGGTCCAACTATTAGCTACCTTCCTACTAGTAAAAAGAGTCAACCAGGCAACCAACAACTGAATAAATAGCAGTACCTTTCCAAGGTATGCCCAAGCTTCAGAGAGAGACGTATCCAACTGCAGTGCCCTGATAAGAGAATGCTGCTTTAAAGCCTGATTACTTGAGACTGAACCCAATGTAACCCAGAAATCCTTATTAACTGGTTCCAGCATCAAACCACCCAATGACATTTTTTCGGGAAGCTCCCTGTTGTACAGAAAACATAGTGTGTCATCAGAAATCTCCCAAACAAAGCTAGCATCTGATGAGCAAAGAAGTTTACCAATCAATGGGGTCTACAGAGTTATTTTCCTCCATGATACAAATGAGATCAAGACAAATAGCAGTATCAATGTGAATATTAGCTTCCCAAGGAGTGAGGTGCAAAGCTCGTTGATATGAGAGTTTTGCACTATTTGCAGCTGACAAACATGTATTTCTCCACTGAAGGGCGGAAGCTTTGAAATTTTGTTCATCCATGCCCCTCTTGATATGCCTATCCTCCCACGGAAAACACCTTGCAAGTGCGAGCTGATATAAAATGTGAGACATATGATTGAATACTTCAAGTTATAAGGTGCCAAGTAAATTTAAGTGGTCAATTAATGGTAATAGAGGTACCTGAGTATCTGCATGCAATTTCCAAACACAGGAAAGGTTTCCAGCCAAGGAAGTGCAAACTTTAGCAGTTTCTGATGCTTCCTACATGAAACAACACTCAGGTGATACATGGACATGAAATGCTATTGATACAGAACAAAGTATCATATACCAAAATACCTTCAGCAGATTAGCTGCCCAGGTAAAGGCCCCAATAGTTACACAATGCTTTGACCACGCAAGCAATGCCGAAGCAAGTCCAAAGTATGCAGAATGATTATGAGGAGCCATCTCCACGGCAGAACGGAACTGTTCGACTCCCTAATATTGTGTAAAGTACAATATCACAGAAGTTATTACAGGTAGCAGCAGTAGAGTCATAGATGCTTAAATCGGTCTTTGCTAATCAAAACCCGTAGGTATCCAACACAACCGAAGGTTCATTAGCTGAAAAAACTTCCTACCTTTCTGAAATAGCCAAGCATTAGCTGGATATTTCCACTTTCAATCAAAGCAAAGACCCTGGAACTATCAAGTTCAATAGCTCGCCCATATGACTGCCAACCAAAACTGAAGTAAGCATATTCAGAAGACTCACTACAACACTAAATTGTTTATGATTCTCGAAAGTGAAAACAGCACACCTTTACTGCAGCAGTAAACATGCCCAAACGGTGGTAAGCCAGACCAAGTGCCTAATACCAAATATGGAATGTTAAACCAAATACATTGTAAAGACAGAATGAACTTATGACTTGAGTTTCATCAACTTTGACAAGGAAATATAAGGAAATAAAACATGCACCTCCCATAAATCCGCACATGTTGGGTAACCTCGTATTGAGTGTTGAAGGCTCTGTATAGCATCTGACCACTTCTTTTGATGAACCTAAATTTGCCATATCGTGTCAATACTTACCATGGATATGTTCCGTTACGCAATTTACAGAAAAGATAATCACAAGAAAACTGTTAACAAATTATACACACAAGCTTAACCTTATCACTTTAAAGTATAAACAAAGAACACTAGTAGCTCCTTGATTCAAGAAAACAAAACAAGGCAATTGTTAAAGCCTAGAAAGGGCTCTAAGCCTAGTCATTGAAGGATAGACAGGCATAACAAGATCTGAAATATCTCTAGGGTCGGAACAAAAAATGAGTTGAGCACCAGGAAGGAACAGTCACCCAAAGGGTCAGACTGCCAAATGACCTGGGGGGAACCCTCTGAACTGGTCAATTAATCCCAGCAGGTGACGCATGTGACAGGCTCCCAAAAGGCATCAGAACATTTGATATTTTTATGATAAGCGCATTTCAGACGACTGTTTTACTGCTGCTTAGGAACTTGTTTTGTTTTATACTTCTATTAACGCAGCAGCGCAAAAAAAACTTTAGAAAAGGTGAAAAGGACAAGCCAGTACCCCATTGTTTTACTCTATGTACCTTGGTAAGCCAGTATGGAAGTACGCACTGCCCACATGTCTTTGCAGTGATGTACTGATGTCCACTAGAGGCACAATTGACTCTTCAACTTCCTCTCTATCAGTATTGCATAGTTGGCACCAACTCTGAGCTGCCCTTTCCTAGAATCAGCCACCTCGACTTTACAGCTTATACTGTGCCTCCAATTCACTTCAGCAAAACCAACTGCTGTGCTAACTAGGTTCAATTGCCCCATGGCAGTACTTAAGAGTTCAGACCAAACATAAAACGAGGGGTCTATTTACTCTTTAGTTCCACCATTTGTAATCTCCTGATGTATTGACCATCTATAGTTTTATGAATCTGCCTATGCTCATTATTTTGCTCTTAGTTTAGTATCTATCTATATAGTGTACTGTGTAAGAGTAAATATGGATATTGTGCATTGACAATGGCACGATGCTACATCCAATGGTCAAGATCGGGCAAATCCTGATGTTTAAAACCCTTGGAACAAACCCTTAGTACACCAGATCATGTCATGTTGTATTTCAGGATGGTAGTTACGCAGAACATTCACCGGCAGCAAGCACTACTGACGCTGGAACCTTGCAGCGTGTAGTGATGCCGATGGCCCAATTTTGACAGATAAACTGTTTGGATTATATCGGCCCATACTTGCATAGAGATTAGGGATTTCAGTATCACTGTGCACAGATGGGGCTAATTAAACATACTTGTATATATAAAACATACTGATGCATATTTATTTTTTACCATATTTCTATATCATAAAAATGCTAAGTGAAATCACGTGTATTTTGCCTATAATAAAATTGAGGAATATAACACACACAGCAACAAGTAATAACAAACATTACTTGTAGAGTTGTACATCACCTATTCAGCTATAAGTACCAAACTTAATCCTGAATGACCTATTGCTGTGGATTTTGCTTATCGGCAGTATGGATTTTGCTTATCGGCAGTATGTACTCCGTATTCAATTATCCCTCACTGTACATGAGATGAAAATCTGTACCATAAAAGGAAATACTAGGATCTAACGGCCTTTCAAATTTAAACCAGCAATACTGAGGAGTGATCCCTGGTCGAACAGGTGACTTATGAACCAAGACCTTAAGCAGTTTGATGACCAGGCTGATTATACCTTAACTAAACCTATACAGCATACCTAAGAAACTACTGCAACAAGGTCATTGCGATGATTCCTACTGATGTAGTTCCTGCGAAACATCTTCTGTTATTATCAGATAATTTCATTATGCTATCACACCTACAAACCTCGTCGCTGATTTATAGAAGTATTAACAGAGAAGAAGATTATTGAAAATTCCTGCTTCCCTGTCTAATCTCTACAGGACAAAAGGCTTGAAGTTCTCTCTAACAAATGCCTATTGGCTTTGCTTCCATAGACTCAAAATTAGGAGGCTCGGGCCCACTTCAAATGTATTCACTCGATCGAAATGAACCCTTAAGATTTCTGCATGATGTTGCCATGATCACTTCAAGCAATATATAAAGTGAGTAAAAGCAGCTGCCACCCAAGTACACCTGCAAGTAGCCGAGTCTCCGGAAGGCCCAAAATGCGCGCGGCGACTTGCCGGCAGCATCCTTGCACACGGCGAGCTCCAGGCTCTCCTTCCCCTCCGCGTCAAGCAAATCACAGAGCGCCTCCTGCCCTCACCAGCCACCAGACAGAAACAGGCCGCATCAAAAACACCACCACGAGCAAACCAACCAACAAACGACTTCAATGCACGCGCAACGCATGTGTACGCATCCGCATTCAACCCCACCCACCCCGGCCTCGGCGTCGTCGGGGTCGAGGGCCACGGCCCGCTGGTAGCACCTGGCCGCGCGCTGCGCGTCGCCGGCGCGGGCGTAGTGGTGGCCGAGGGAGCGGAAGGGGCCGCCGTCGTTGGGGTTTAGCTTGGCGGCCGCGAGGAGGCGCTCGGCCTCCTCCTCCCCGCCCTGCTTCGCCGCGGGGGCGGACATGGGGGCGGGCGGGCCAGAGCTGAACCCTCGGAATCTCGTGCTGCGGTGCTACTGGTGCTCCGCCGAGCAGCAGACGAATCAGCGGCAGACTGGGTGGGCTTGAAGGATGAATGAATCCAAGTTGGGATGGATCTCCGCGCTACCGCTCTACGTCGATACAGAGGAGCGGAGGAGGAGGAGGAGGCTGAGGGAGGGATTTTCCTCGGGGCGGTGGTGCTCCGGTGGAGGGCGGAGAGGGTTAGATGGATGGCCCCGTCGAGGAGGGGACGAGGGAAAGTAAAAGCATTCTTGGAACATGGGCCAGGAACTTGAGGCCCAGGTCGACCGAACGATGGCCCGGTGGAGATGTGATGTGTGGATAAGAGTTCTTAAAAGGAAGTGATAGTTCTAAAAAAAAAAGTGATGTGTTTTCTAAAGAAAGAAGGAGTGACGTAACCCTAAAAAAAGTGATGTGTGAATATTTGAGGGAGCTCTACTTTGCCCGCCTTAACTTTTTTTTAGGGTTGATGTAACAACTTACGGCATCTCTAGCCCATCCAAGAGTCAAGTATCGAGAAAAATACCCATGGCCTCACAGGTTTCCCTCTCGGCTGGGTCCTCCTCCTCGTCAGATGCGTCACCGTCCCCGCCGAGGCAGCCCCTTCGATCTGCCATTGCTGTCCCCGAGGTGCTCGGCACGGCGTTCGGGCCCATCGTTCAAGGCGGCGCCGATGGAGGCTCCCAGCGGCCGGCGGAGCGGGCTTGCCAGACCAAGGTCAGCCGCCGGCCCCGCAGCCCCGTTCCCCCCTTCCCCCCCCCCCCGGCGCGCATCGGCCGGCCACCCGGCGGCGGATCTCGCCGACGCTTCCTACCTCGAGGCCCCCACGGACTCGCATACCGGCCGCTCTGCACGGCTGCTGCTACAACTGCGGTGATGACCGGCACATATCGCGGGACTGCACCAACGAGACCCTGTGTGTGCGCTCTGGTGGATTCGGGCACATCGCCCGAGACTGTGAGGAGCAGAGGAGCTCTTCGCCGGTGGAGCCCCAACAGCGCCCGCGATCGATGCCCCAGCAGCGCCTGCGGTCGGTGCTCAGTGCGCGCGTCTCCCCTCCCGCCCAGCAGGGGGCACTTGCGCCTTCTCCGGAGCTGATGGTGCTCCCGCCGTCCCCACCGGGGCCGCCGCCCCCTGGCGCGCGCAGGGTGGAGCGCCCGTGGAGTCAGGTGGTTCGGGAGGGCGCTGCTGGGAGTGTGGCCGGCCCGGGCTTCTCGGTGTCGTTCGAGCCGGTGGACGTGCCCAGGCCGGCGGCTGTGTTGCAGTGTCCGGTCATGGAGGAGGTGGACAGTTGCTTCATGGAGGAAGCAGAGGACCTCTGGCTGATGGAGGCGGAGCTATCCAAGGCAGTTGTGGTCACGGTCACAGGTACCAGGCCTTCGGTTCACCTGGCGGCGGCGGCGTTGCACGAGGAGTTTCGCATTGGGCCTATGGACATGTCAATTCGTGCGTTCTACCCGGAGGATTTCTTGGTGCTATGCAGGGAGCAGAGCACGCGTGACAGGATGGTGAGGCAGGGTGGCTTGTCGCCGTCCTCGTCGGTAGGCTTCACTCTGTCTCTTCGGCCATGGCTGCGACAGGCGCAGGCCACGGGTGCAGCGCTGTCTTTCCTGGTGCCGGTGGCACTGATGGGCGTGCCGACGCACGCGTGGACGAGGCAGACGGCCAACTTTGTGCTCCATGGCCTGGGGCTCGTGGTTGGAGTGGTGGACAGCACGGCGCGGAGGCACGACATGTCGAGCTACAAGGTTTGGTTACGGACTGACAGGCCGGATCGCATCCCGGAGCAGAGGCGGTTGTTCATCGAGGAGCCACTGATGACCCACAAGTATAGGGGATCAATCGTAGTCCTTTCGATAAGTAAGAGTGTCGAACCCAACAAGGAGCAGAAGGAAATGACAAGTGGTTTTCAGCAAGGTATTTTCTGCAAGCACTGAAATTGTCGGTAACAGGTAGTTTGATAGCAAGATAATTTGTAACAAGCAAGTAACGGTAACGGTAAATAAAGTGCAGCAAGGTAGCCCAATCCTTTCGTGGCAAGGACAGGCCAAAACGGTCTCTTATGATAAGCAAAGCGTTCTTGAGGGTACACGGGAATTTCACCATGTCACTTTCATCATGTTGGTTTGATTCGTGTTCGCTACTTTGATAATTTGATATGTGGGTGGACCGGTGCTTAGGTGCTGTTCTTACTTGAACAAACCTCCTACTTATGATTAACCCCCTCGCAAGCATCCGCAACTACAAGAAAAGTATTAAGATAAAATCTAACCATAGCATTAAACTTTTGGATCCAAATCAGTCCCTTACGAAGTAGCGCATAAACTAGGGTTTAAACTTCCGTCACTCTAGCAACCCATCATCTAATAACTACTCCACAATGCATTCCCTTAGACCCAAATATGGTGAAGTGTCATGTAGTCGACGTTCACATGACACCACTAAGGGAATCATAACATACATATCATCAAAATATCGAACACATATCAAATTCACATGATTACTTGCAACATGACTTCTCTCGTGACCTCAAGAACAAGAGTAACTACTCACAAATAATAATCATGCTCAAGATCAGAGGAGTACTAAATAGCATAATGGATCTGAATATATAATCTTCCACCAAATAAACCATATAGTAATCAACTACAAGATGTAATCAACACTACTAGTCACCCCCACAAGCATCAATCTAAGGTTCCGGTACAAAGATTGAACACAAGAGATGAACTAGGGTTTGAGAGGAGATGGTGCTGTTGAAGATGTTGATGGAGATTGCCCTCCCAAAGATAGGAGAGTTGTTAGTGATGACGATGACGATGGTTTCCCCCTCCGGGAGGGAAGTTCCCCCGGCAGAATGAATCGCTCCGTCGGAGGGCAAAAGTGCTCCTGCCCAAATTCCGCCTCGAGACGGCGGCGCTTCATCCCGAAAGTCCTCTCTTTATTTTTTTTTCTAGGTTAAAATGACTTATATACCAGAAGAGGGGCACCGGAGGTGGGCCGAGGAGGGCACAACCCATGAGGGCACGCCTGGGCTCCCTGGCGCGCCCAGATGGGTTGTGCACACCTGGTGGACCCCCTCTGGTATTTATTTGCTCCAATAATTCTTAAATATTCTATAAAAAATCTCCGTGAAGTTTCAGCTTATTTGGACATGTGCAGAATAGGTAACTCTGACGTGCTTTTTTTTGGTCCAGAATTCCAGCTGCCGGTATTCTCCCTCTTTTGTGTAAACCTTGCATATTATGAGAGAAAAGGCATTAGAAATACTCCAAAATGCATTATTATGCATAAAAACATTATAAATAACAGTAGGTAAACATGATGCAAAATGGACGTATCAACTCCCCCAAGCTTAGACCTTGCTTGTCCTCAATCGAAAACCGAAATCGAAGAACATGAGTTTGGGTTTAGGGTTTTTCGATGCACAAGTAGTATCTCTACTTAGTGCGGAATTTTGGCTAGCAAAGATATTGAGCAAGCACCACATGTTGAAGGATCTATGAAAATATAACTTCTATGTGAATATGAACAAACATAAATCATTACGTTGTCTTCCTTGTCCAACGTCAACTATTTTGACACAAAATATTTAATGGGGGCTCACAATCATAAAAGATGTCCAAGATAGTGTATTTGCATATGAATCTTCTCTTCCCTTATTAATTCTTTCATGAATTGCATCATTGACCAATGCTATGTTTGTCAACCTCCAATAAATTTTACCACTTATACTTTTCCTTATGTGATGTCCTTACTTACCATAAGATTAGCATATGATCTTTTTATTTATTTTCCTTTCTTTTTATTGAAACATAAAAGTAAAGAAACAAAACTCAAACTACTCTTTATTATATATCTTGCACACGATTACATCGATAGATAGATCACTAAGCAAACACTCGAAAAGAAAGGATTGAACTAAACTTTTATTCAACTAAATCATAGGTAAACTAAAGATCAAACTAAAATAGATGAAATCAAAGATAGTGGTGGTGATACGATACCGGGACACCTCCCCCAAGCTTGGCACAAGCCAAGGGGAGTGTCCATACCATGAACTCAAGTCTCCTTTGGTGATGAAGAAGGTGGTGGTGGTGATGAGGTAGTAGCGATCTTATCTTCCGGTTTCCATGGAAATGGCTCACCATCATAAGAGGAGGAGCGAGTCTCGCGAGTCCTGCAGCTAGCAGCCAAACTCATACCTTTAAACCTTGCCTCATATTCAAAGACTTGGTTTTGGAGATCATAGATTTGGCTTTGCAGAAAGTTGATTTGCTCGTTGAAGGTGAAAACGATGTCCTTCATGGATTTGCCATCCACCTTGAGATCATGGGTGTAATCCGCGATCATGAGGTGATTGGCATTGAGTCCATGTTCCACCATCCCCTTGCACTTGAAGACCTCCTGCTCCATAGCTTCGAGCCTGGCATCCATGGTCCCCGTCCCCTTGGGACCCTGGACGTCCCAGATGTGGAGCACCCCCTCACGCATCTCAATTGCTTGAGGGTGCTACATCACCTCCTGCAAATACGGGTTGATGACGTTCTCGAAGAACTTGTCCTTGGAGGAGCTCGAAGCGGCCATGGCGATCTAGATCTGTCAGAAAACAGCAAGAAAGAAGAACAGAAGATTTCTCCGTGATACGGTGTTCAATACGTTTGGGGGGTATATAAAGATTTTTTATCTTGGGAAACAAGCAAATAGTAGGAAAACAGAGTCGGGAAGGTTCCCGAGGTGGGCACAACCCACCTGGGCGCGCCAGGGGGCCTAGGCGCGCCCTGGTGTCTTGTGCCCCCCTCGGGTGCCTTCCTGGATGTCTCTTATTTTCCTAATTTTTAAAATATTCCAAAACTGATAGAAAATATTTTTGCGGATTTTTCGGAGTCTGTTTACTTACCGTACCACGTATCCCCTCCTTTTTAATTATTCTGGAGTGTTCCGGAAGGTCTCTTTTATGTGCTCCTCAGGTGTCATGGTTTGAATAATATTGCTTTCAACGTTAATAGGCATACCTGAGATATAGTGTTTAATTCTTTGCCCATTGACCACCTTCGGGTTAGTACCTTCGGCATTATTTATTTTGATAGCTCTAGAGCGGTAAACCCCTTCGATAATATATGGTCCTTCCCATTTAGAGAGAAGCTTTCCTGCAAAGAATCTGAAACGAGAGTTGTACAAAAGAACATATTCTCCAACTTTGAATTCTCGCTTTTGAATTCTTTTGTCATGCCATCTTTTAACTTTTTCTTTAAATAACTTGGCATTTTCATAGGCTTGGGTTCTCCATTCATCTAGTGAGCTAATATCAAATAACCTCTTTTCACCGGCAAGTTTGAAATCATAGTTGAGTTCTTTAATTGCCCAATATGCTTTATGTTCTAACTCTAGAGGCAAATGACAAGCTTTTCCATAAACCATTTTATAGGGAGACATACCCATAGGATTCTTATAAGTTGTTCTGTAGGCCCAAAGTGCATCATCTAATTTCTTAGACCAATTCTTTCGAGACCTATTAACGGTTTTCTGTAATATTAGTTTTATTTCTCTATTGCTAAGTTCAACTTGACCACTAGATTGAGGGTGATGCAATTTTATGGTTAACATCATATTTAGCAAGCATTTTATGGAAAGCACCATGAATAAAGTGTGAACCACCATCAGTCATTAAATATCTAGGGACTCCAAACCTCGGGAAAATAACTTCTTTAAGCATTTTAATGGAAGTGTTATGATCGGCACTACTAGTTGGAATAGCCTCTACCCACTTAGTAACGTAATCAACAGCAACCAAAAAATGTGTATACCCATTAGAGGAAGGAAAAGGTCCCATATAATCAAAACCCCAAACATCAAATGGTTCAATAGCAAGTGAATAATTCATAGGCATTTCCTGACGCTTACCAATATTACCAATTCGTTGACATTCATCACAAGATAAAACAAACTCACGGGCATCCTTGAAGAGAGTAGGCCAATAAAAGCCAGATTGCAATACCTTGTGAGCAGTTCTATCTCCCGCATGATGCCCTCCATAAGCTTCAGAGTGACATTTCTGTAGGATTTGTTCATGTTCATCCTCAGGTATGCAACGTCTAATAATACCATCTACTCCTTCTTTATAAAGATGTGGGTCATCCCAAAAGTAATGTCTTAAATCATAGAAGAATTTTTTTCTTTTGTTGGTATATGAAACTAGGTGGTATGTATTTAGCAACAATATAATTATCATAGTCAGCATACCAAGGAGTGTTATGAGAAACATTTATTGCAGCTAATTGTTCATCAGGAAAGCTATCATCAATAGGTAGTGGGTCATCAAGGATATTTTCTAACCTAGATAAGTTATCAGCTACGGGGTTCTCAGCTCCTTTCCTATCAGTAATATGTAGATCAAATTCTTGTAGCAAGAGAACCCACCTAATGAGTCTAGGTTTAGCATCTTTCTTTTCCATAAGATATTTAATAGCAGCATGATCGGTGTGAACAGTAACTTTGAAATCAACAATGTATGATCTGAATTTATCACAAGCAAACACAACTGCTAAAAATTCTTTTTCAGTGGTAGCATAATTTCTTTGGGCACTGTCTAGAGTTTTTCTAGCATAATGGATAACATTTAATTTTTTGTCAACTCTTTGTCCTAGAACAACACCAATAGCATAATCACTAGCATCACACATAAATTCAAAGGGCAAGTTCCAATCAGGTGGTTGAACAATAGGTGCAGAAGTTAAGGCTTTCTTAAGTGTTTCAAAGGCTTCTACACAATCATCATCAAAAACAAATGGAACATCCTTTTGTAAAATATTTGTAAGAGGCCTAGAAATTTTAGAGAAGTCTTTAATAAATCTCCTATAGAAACCAGCATGATCGAGAAAACTACGAATACCTTTAATATCTCTAGGACATGGCATTTTCTCAATTGCATCAACTTTAGCTTTATCCACCTCAATACCTCGTTCAGAAATTTTATGCCCCAAGACAATACCTTCATTAACCATAAAGTGACACTTCTCCCAATTCAAGACAAGATTAGTTTGCTCACATCTCTGCAAAAGTCGATCAAGGTTGCTCAAGCAATCATCAAAAGAAGTTCCATAAACAGAAAAATCATCCATGAAAACCTCAACAATCTTTTCAAAAAATCAGAGAATATAGCAGTCATACATCTTTGAAAGGTAGCAGGTGCATTGCATAAACTAAAAGGCATACATCTATAAGCATAAGTTCCGAAAGGGCAAGTAAAAGTGGTTTTCTCTTGATCAGGTTGTGAGACAGGTATTTGAGAAAAACCAGAATATCCGTCTAGGAAGCAAAAGTGTGTGTGCTTTGATAATCTTTCTAGCATTTGATCAATAAAAGGCAAAGGGTAATGATATTTTCTAGTAGCTTTATTTAATTTTCTAAAATCAATTACCATTCTATAGCCAGTAACAATTCTTTGTGGAATGAGCTCATTTTTATCATTAGGAACAACAATAATACCTCCCTTTTTAGGGACATAATGAACGGGACTTACCCATCTACTATCAGCTATGGGATAGATTATACCTGCTTCCAGAAGCTTTAATATTTCAGTTCTTACCACCTCCTTCATCTTAGGATTCAATCGTCGTTGATGATCAACAACGGGTTTAGCATCAGGTTCCATATTAATCTTGTGCTGACAGAGAGTGGGACCATAGACTAATGCCCTTAAGATCATCAATAGTATATCCAATAGCAGCACGGTGCTTCTTCAGAATTTTCAATAATCTTTCTTCTTCATGTTCTGAAAGGTTAGCACTAATAATAACATGATATATCTTTTTCTCATCAAGATAAGCATATTTCAAAGTGTTAGGCAATTGTTTCAATTCAAACACAGGATCACCCTTAGGTGGAGGAGGTCCTCCTAGAGTTTCAATAGGCAAATTGTGTTTAAGCAGAGGTCGTTGTTCAAAGAATTTTTTTTCTATTTTATTTCTTTCCTGCATGTGCATATCATTTTCATGGTCTAGCAAATATTGTTCTAGTGATCAGTGGGAGGCACGACAATAGAAGCAAGACCAATTATTTCATCCTTACTAGGTAATTCTTTCTTGTGAGGTTGCCTATTAAACTTGGAAAAATTAAACTCATGAGACTCATCACCAAAGCTAACACCGACTGTTTGTTTTTCACAATCTATTTTAGCATTGACAGTGTTCAAGAAAGGTCTACCAAAGATAATGTGACATAAGTCATCTTGTGGGGAACCAAGAACTAGAAAATCAGTAGGGTATTTTATTTTCCCACACAAGATTTCAACATCTCTAACAATCTCAAGTGGTGTGATGGTGTCTCTATTAGCAAGTTTAATAGTAACATCTATGTCTTCTATTTCAGTGGGTGCTTTGTCATTCATAATTTCTTGGTATAAGGTAAAAGCAATAGCACTCACGCTAGCACCTAAATCACATAAACCATGATAACAATGATCTCCTATTTTAACTGAGACAACAGGCATGTCAACAACAGGTCTATGTTTATCTTTTTCATCGGGTTTGGCAATTCTAGCAGCTTCATCACAGAAGTAAATAACATGCCCATCAATCTTTTCTACCAGGAGATCTTTAACCATAGCAACACTAGGTTCTACTTTAATTTGTTCAGCAGGCTTAGGTGCTCTAATATTACTCTTGCGAACCACAGTTGAAACCTTAGCGTGTTCCTTTATCCTAACAGGGAAAGGCGGTTTTTCAATATAAGCAGTAGGAACAACTGGGTCAACATTGTAAATAATAGTTTCATCTTTAGCTATGACCGGTTCTTTAGCCTCTTCTTTAATAGGTGGGTGATATTTAAACCACTTCTCCTTAGGGAGATCAACATGAGTAGCAAATGATTCACAGAAAGAGGCTACTATCTCAGAGTCAAGTCCATATTTAGTGCTAAACTTGTGAAAAGCATCGGTATTCGTAAAAGATTTAACACAATCAAATTCAAGCTTAATACCTGACTCTTTACCTTCATCGAGTTCCCAATCTTTAGAGTTGCGTTTAATTCTCTCTAAAAGATACCACCTGAATTCAATAGTCTTCTTCATAAAAGAACCAGTACAAGAAGTATCGAGCATGGATTGATCATCACGAGAAAGCCGAGCATAAAAATTCTGAATAATAATTTCTCTAGAGAGCTCATGATTGGGGCATGAATATAACATTGACTTAAGCCTCCCCCAAGCTAGAGTGATACTTTCTCCTTCATGAGGCCAAAAATTATATATATATAATTCCGATCACGATGAACTAGATGCATAGGATAATTTTTTTGGTGAAATTCCAATTTCAATCGATTCTAGTTCCAAGATCCAATATCATCGCATAGCCTATACCATGCCAATGCTTTTCCCTTCAAAGATAAAGGAAAAATCTTCTTCTTAGCTTCATCTCTGGGCAAACCTGCAAGCTTAAATAATCCACATATATCAAGTGCATATCAGGATGTTCAGTTCCATCTCCTGCATAAGGATTAGCTAGCAGTTGTTCTATCATACCCAAAGGAATTTCATAACCAATATTTTCAGTAGGTGTAGTAGGTTGAGGGGCAACTAATTGTGGTTCCGGTCGAGGTGAAGAAACCCCGAACAAACCCTTCAAAGGATGATTCTCCATAGCAACAAGTAACAATAAATTTCAGCACGTAGTAATAATTTTTCCTTACCAATTTCCACTTACCAAGAGCGCTTCACTCCCCGGCAACGGCGCCAGAAAAGAAATCTTGATGACCCACAAGTATAGGGGATCAATCGTAGTCCTTTTGATAAGTAAGAGTGTCGAACCCAACGAGGAGCAGAAGGAAATGACAAGTGGTTTTTAGCAAGGTATTTTCTGCAAGCACTGAAATTGTCGGTAACAGGTAGTTTGATAGCAAGATAATTTGTAACAAGCAAGTAACGGTAACGGTAAATAAAGTGCAGCAAGGTAGCCCAATGTGACGCCCCCGATTCAATCGTACACTAATCATACACGCAAATGTGTACGATCAAGATGAGGGACTCACGGGAAGATATCACAACACAACTCTAGACACAAATTAAAATAATACAAGCTTTATATTACAAGCCAGGTGCCTCGAGGGCTCGAATACATAAGCTCGAATACAAACGAGTCAGCGGAAGCAACATTATCTGAGTATAGACATGAGTTAAACAAGTTTGCCTTAAGAAGGCTAGCACAAAAGTAACATGATCGAAAAGGCAAGGCCTCCTGCCTGGGAGCCTCCTAACTACTCCTTGTCGTCAGCGGTCTCCACGTAGTAGTAGGCACCCTCGGGGTAGTAGTAGTTGTCGTCGAAGGTCACTACAAAAAAAACCACTTACGTGATGATACGTGTTTGTCACAGTAGGTCATGTTTTTTGTCATGCATGTACATCCATGATGATTTTATGACAAAATCAAGATAGTCATACCTGTGCTGTCGTAGAAGTGTTCCATGACAATACCAAAATTATCATCATGGAAGTGTCCACTTCCATGACGATAAATGGCGCGTCATGGAAGTGCTTTCGTCAAGGGTAACCGACACGTGGCATCCACCGTAACGGGTCGCCGTTAAGCTATCGGGTTCCGGTTTGGATCCGATAACCCGTTAATAGCCCAGACCAATGGGGATTTTCCATGTGTAAAATCATCATTGGCTGGAGGAAACACGTGTCGGCTCCTCGGTGGGCCAGATGTCGCCCGTCCAATGGAGGAGACGTGCCTATGATACGTCGACACGTGGCAGGGCCCAACAGAGGCCCATATAGGTTAAAAAGGCTGGCCCAGTCAAAGGCCCATAGTATTTACTCAGGTACTAGTGGGCCAGACCACTAACGGCCTGTTTAAACATGGCCCATTTACGGCCCAAAGCCAGATCTGGCCCGTTAATTGTTCGCCGAATATTTGGGCCCAATTACGGCCCGGTGACATTTTGGCTTGTTAGAGGCCCGATGTAGACATGGGCCCATTTCAGCCCGGTGTGTCTTTCGGCCTGGGAATGGCCCGTGCTGCCCATGGGCCATATATGGTCCGACGTGACTTTGGGCCTGTTAAAGGCATGTCGTATAATTCGGCCCGTTGATGCCTCTACTAAGCTTTCGGCCTCTTAAAGGCCCATGATATCAGTGGGCCAACTAAGGCCCGAGATATGTTTTGGCCTGTTAATGGCCCGTCATATAACTGG
Source organism: Thinopyrum elongatum (assembly GCA_011799875.1). Lineage (NCBI taxonomy): Eukaryota > Viridiplantae > Streptophyta > Magnoliopsida > Poales > Poaceae > Thinopyrum > Thinopyrum elongatum. The sequence continues at coordinate 318,599,742 of CM022297.1, forward strand.
GCCAATAATGGCCCGGTCTACATTTCAGCCTGCTGAAGGCCCGTCGACGACTAGTGAAAATTGAGGTCCAACATGCATTTCGACCTGCTAAAGGCCCATGGTTTCTTCTGGGCCGTAACAGGCCAGCAGAATATTCAGCCTGTTAATGGCCCGAAGCTACATGGGCCCAACTAAGCGCTGGGTCCACTAAAGGCCCAACTAAACTTTGGGCCGAATATAGGCCCGTGTAAGTTGTGGGCCTGGCGCAAAGTGTGAAGGCCCCAATGGCCTTTCAGGCCCAAGAAAGTTGCAGGCCGACCCAATTATGGCCCGCTAAAATGCAGGCCCATTAGAGGCGAATGTTTCGGCCCGGTCGACTACATCAGATTTTTGCCTTTTTTCACATAGCGAATGATGGCATATACGGTAACTAGTAGGAATTAAGAACAAACCTACTCTATACAATAAAGAAATTACGGCATTGTAACTTAGAATAAACCTACACTATACAATAAAGGATTTATGGTATATTACATCCACTGGGCATCGAAGTTCGCCACCAGTGATCATAAAGCGCAACGAAGAAGCAGATTACAAAAACTGGGCGCCATTGCAGTGTAACAAAATAATACTGAACCAAGACTACTTCCAAGACAGTTCAAGAAAGGTTAGCCTTGCGCGGGAACTGCTGCGCAAGCTGCTGAGCAAGGCTATGAGCCCGGCCTAGCATGTTGGTCATAGCTTCCAGGTGTAGCTATTTAGCAATGAGGTTCCCATTGGTGTTCTCCGCAATCTTTCTTAGAGATAGAACTTCAAGTCGAAGTTGAGTTGCAGAATGCCTTTCTGCTAGAACTTGGGACTGAAGAAGTCGAACTGATTCAGACAGCAAATTCTATGAGCTTGTCTGACTGCTAGTCTCAAGTAACTTGAACACTACATCAAGACAAGACTTTGGAGTTGTCTCGCTATCTTCAAGATGTTTTGCCTTCTTTGCTGCAATATATGTTGGGTTTATCTCACAGCCTTCAGCAGACTTGTGCATGCCATCAGGCATATCACCCTGAAACAAGCAGAGAGATGAAAGGTTTTGCACGTTTATAAACAAAGATGATAACTGTGCTGTCAATTCCATCCAATTTCAAATTAGAAAATAAAGAGTAAGTTCAAAATATCAATAGCATAATTTGGCATTGTTCATAATGCAGGGAGCTTCACCACACTACTGAATTACCATGTCAACAAAACAAGCATAGATGAAGGGCAAAGACAATCATTGTATCTATTTTGGTTAATGTGCATGGCATGTTGTTCATATCATCAGCCACATCAGTAAGATACAACAGGAGATGACAAGGTGCAAACGTGGGCTGCTTCACCACACACTGGATTATAGATCCACAAAAACAAGCATACATATAGGGAGTATTGAGTAATGTGCATGGTATGAATAAGGAATTTGGTTTTAAAAGTAAAACTTGGAACTTACAGTTGTTGCGAACATGCATTTTGATAGAAACAACAAACTAAACAACAGTTAACGATAGGGAGTATGAGCAAATTAAACAGCAGTTGAGGATAAAGGCTTTAGAAGGACTGACTTACATTAACAGTTAACACCGGCTTTATAATGCCCTTCTCCGTGTCAAGGGAAGGATAACTCAAGAATTTCAGCACAGAATCTTCTTCATAAGCATTGCATGTACTCTATATTTTGTAGAGAGTAATTATATATATGATAATACTGGAAGGGATAGAGGATAATGGAGATAAGATGCAGATTGATGCTACATAATCAACTACCAATCCCTGGAAGTACAAGCGTCACAAGAAAAAATGTACTGACAAGAGCAATGGGCTACACTTCTGCACTGTCATTGTCTGTGTATTCAACTTTTTGGTAAGATTAAATATAGATCTGATATTTTTTAGTAAATGGTGGCGAGGGAGATAAGATGCAGAATGCTACACAATGAACCAATCCCTCTTCCCATAATATAAGAGTGTTTTGAACACTGGTGTACTATACAAAACGCTCTTATATTATGGGACGGAGGGAGTAGCTATTAATGTAAGTACAGTGATAGACGACGTTCAGTCCTTACAAGAGGACTGCAGAGCTAAACCTCTTCAAAAGCATTGGGTTGATTCTAAATTTATGTAAGAGTCCATACGGATCTTATAATGTCCACCAAATGGAGGATAACGAGGCTAACATGTGCAGTGATGCTACATAATCAACCAGCTATGAAAGTAAGTATGGTCATACAGGGCAAGAGGTACTCACAAGAGCAATGCAGTGTGCAGTATAGTTGCGAGATTCTGTGGTCCCTTGAGAATGAATGTTCTTCTGCAAATAGTTTTCGTACAAGTGAGACGTTAAGGCACATGCATAAATGTATTTCAAATTGTGATGTGATATCATAGACAGTACCTTACGCTGCAGATGAGACCAATGTGTAACAAGATTACTCTAGTCACTGTCTGATAAATGTAGCACCGGAGACTTTACAGAAATTTCGTTTAGAGGCTTGCCATCGAAGTGCGCTTGCCTCAGGTAGGAACGATACTTCATCAACGAGTGCTTGAAAAGTGCAACCAACCCTTTCTCGTCTTGACTATCCAGTTTGGTCCTCGCCTATTTAAAAGAATGAAATCTTGTGTCTTCTGTCAGCAGAAACATATGCAGTAATTACCATGAATAACATTAGTACATTACTTACGCATAAGTTGCGGAGGAAGATTGGAAATTGTTCTTTGTCTATGGTATAATCTTTCCATGAAGGAAAGATGCGCACAAAGTTCCTGACAACAATATATGCTTCATCTTGTAAACTGAGAAGAAGTGGAACAGGAGTCCTATTTGCTGCAATTGGGGCTCTCTCTCGTTCGAAAAGGGATTTGGCAACTGGATTTGGTGTACTCTTTGCTGGAATGGGGGTTTTGCGTCGTAGAGCTGGTGCTATGTCAACTGGCATCATCATACTGTTTGCGGCAGTTGGGGTCTGCTGAGTTGGGGCATCAGAGATGGCCAGTGTAGTAGGGCTAGAGTCTGCTAGAGTTGTGGCCGTGTTTTCTAGGTCTGGTGATATTGCAACTACACCTAATGGGCTATTTTATTTATCAGGTGTCACTACCTTTTCCAAATACTTTGTTCGTGCTCCTCCACGATCAGTAATCGTCCTCTTCCTTTTGAACATCTAATACACAAGAACATCATTTGAATGGATAAATATGGTATGATGACAGATGGAATATGCACTGAAAATGGATAGGCAGGGCGTATTCACACACACAATGTGTAAACTAAGCTAATGGCAGTGCAACAAAGTAGAAGCAATGCAAAGCATCAGTTGCAAGATATGTGCGACCAATATAACCTTGGAAAGTTAGAGCAAGCACCTTGATGGGTGAATAAGATAGGGCATCTGTCTCTGACTCCTCCACTAGGGAGCTACATTGACTTAGGTCTCCCTCTAGCTCAGAATCACTGTTAGGATCATATTCTGAGCATGAATCTGTAGGTGGAGAGCGTTTGCATTGCATTGCATCCAGACTTGATTTCAGTCCCTTAATGCCAAGTTTGACAGCCATGGCATTGTTCTGCTTCATTCTTTTCATGCGCGCAAGCTCATAATCATTATGATGCTGTTCAGTATCTGAGATTCATGAAAACATAAAAAGTAGTCAGATTATCTATGGAATGCATTACGGATTCAAATCGAAGAGTGTCTCCCTATAAACCCCTGCGTATGCAAAGTTCACCCCCAACCGTGCTGACCAGACCACACACAGAAATACAAACCTCTTATGTCTCTATAACAGGCAGACACACATTTCAAAACTGAAGTAGGAACATTAGAATCATATCAAATTCATATTTGAACAAATAAACTAAGGAATTATTAGTGGCATAATGTTTAGCTTCAAGGGTGGAGTGCTGGTAGTGCGACACAAATCAAGTAGGCAGATTGTATTCCATGTAAAAGATCGTAGTCAATGTAAAAGGTGGAAATGACACTTTCTTTCTATACAATGCAGTGTTCGTTGCCCACACATGATGGAAGAGATCACACAGAGAAATACTGTTCACTCATGTATGCGGTTCCAATATTTTGAAACAGGGTGGTCCACCCTAAAAGAATATTGACAACAAATATGACAAGGCAAGCATAGAGGTAGTGAATCAATCATTACTTGTGAGCTTACTAGGACAAGTATGCAGAATTGTAACTGCAGTAAGAGACCGTCGAAAATCTGAATCAAGAAGTTGGTCTAGCACTTATTGTTTGCAACTAATCGACATGAATAATTGGATATCATATCGACTGAGTAAGAAAGACAAGTAAAATTGTCAACAAACCTGGCCTGCAGTAGTAATCTGGGTCAATGTCACTATGACCAACAATCCAAAATGACTAGTGTCTATTCCTAGGGCCGGAATTTTGAAACCCTGTGAACTTTACAGGTACTAAAGATTACTGAAATACATCTGAACCATTAAGTGTAGGTAGCACTCAGTACACAACAAACCCTAATGACAGTCCTGCCTAATGAGTACTGAATCAATTAGAAAATGGGTGATGAGGAGTGGTTGCTGAGTGTTGAGGACTTATCTCAGTATAAATCGGGTTGGCTTAGTGGCTGCTACACGCCTGGGCCCTGAACGGACTGGGAAGGTAGGCACGGCGACGCGCCCGGGCAGCGGTGACGCTGTTGGGCGAGCGGCTCCTGACCTCCTGTTAGTCCGGCGTCTCCTCCTAGAGTCATGCCGTCTGGGGATGGCAAGTCGCTGGCGAGGCAGGCGGCTGGGGGCGAGTAGAGATCGGAAGTGCAGCAGAACAGAGGGGAATCGGGGCCTGGGCCGACCCAAAATCCCAGGGTGGGACGCGGCCCACCGTGGGCACCCTGTAGATCCACACCCGAGCGGCGTACATGCATTTTCGAAACTAAATTAGGAATATTTAGCTGACCAATTAAACGACTATGTTTTAATAATATCATATTCGTATTTGAACAACTAAGCTTGTTTAGCTTGATGGGTGGAGCAGTGCTATTATGACACGAAGCACGTATGCTGATCGTATAGTGATCATAAAAGGGGGAAACCCTAAGCATGATCAATTAAACCCTATTATGACTGTGCCATGGCAGATTTGAAGCTGCAAACTGCGGAAATGCTATTTAGCAACCATTGTTTGCTTCGACCTAAGAACTAAATTCTAAGAGCTGAAAAGAAAGTACAGTAACCAAGTTACGATCTATTTTCTGGTTGAGATCAAAAAGTTGAGCAGATATGAAGTAGTACCACCTCTCTTGCGGCGCCGGGTAGGCATCGGGGGTGTGATGGCTGTCAGTGGCGTTGAAGCAGATCTGTGATGGTAGACGGGTGCATCGGGGGATAAGTCCCGTTGCGGTGGACGAGAAGGTCGTGGAAGCGGCCCCGGCAAGGAGGACGACGGCGCCGATGAAGCGAGAGGACGCGATGCAAGGCTCCTGGTCCGTTGCCATGGATGAGAAACGTCCATCTCTAGCAGTGGATGACGCGGTCTTGGTAGGCGCTCCGGCATGGTGGAGGACGGCGGCGATGGATGGGGTGGAGGACGGCGGCGATGGATGGGGTGGCGGACGAAGGAGGCTGGTGTGGGGATGGTGTTCTAGCGCGGACAATGTATGAATGGGAAAATGGAGGGAGAGGTACGGGGAACCATGTTTTTGGGACGCGCCTGTCTGAAATATGGGAAAGTTACGAACTTAGCCCCCATTTAAAATTTGGACGTCTCATCGGTTGGGGATAGGACGGTAATCTCGCATCTCCCTAATATTTGCCCAGAGCGATTTCGGGCGATGAGAGGGTGTTTTGGCGCCCACGTTGGCGCCCACGGTGTATGAACGGGGCTGACAGGTAGGGCGGTTGTGTCACGTCTGAGTGAAGTTACAAACCTGCCCCTATTGAAAATATTTGCCTACATCGATTTCGGCCGAGTCAAGTTTGTTTTGCCGCCCACCGTGTATGAATGGGGAAATGGAGGGAGAGACAGAGGTCTTTCGGAAGAGCTTGAATCAAATGTGTTTTGCCGCCCACGTTTGGCGCCCACCGTGCCTGAATGGGCTCAGAGGCGGTCGTGTCACGTCTAATTGAAGTAACTAACCTACCCCCTATTGAGAGTAGTGGAAATCGGGCCGATGGACTGTCCGTACAAGGGGTAGACAGTAATTTCCATCTCGCAAACACTAGCTTTGGGCAACCGACGTGGGAGTGGATTTTTTGCCGCTTCTTTCGAATTTTGGGACAATAAGCATCCACGTTTACCCTGGAAACTAAATTCGAATACATTTTGTATTCTTATACGAATCTTTATATCTGTTTTTAATATATCTTCAAAAGCACAACAAAGATGTATTCCACTGTCATATATGAATATGATTTACAAACGCCGATACTCGAATTCAGAAGCTAGAATCCAGTTTAAGGTGAATTTGAATATTTGAAACCACTTTATGTCCAACTCAAGTGTCACACGCAGCATAATGTGTACTCCCATTTAGATATGTACACAAGCGATGTCTCAAGATTCAAAATACCGAGTCAATCAACCAATAGTGTACAAAACTAACAGACATATAAACACTTATAGAGTATATGGATCAATAATATCAACTAACATACATAAGCCAGGCCGCTGTACTTTTTTTTTGCTAGAAGAGCATCATTTTTTAACGAAGCTAGTACAACATCTTGGCCCTTTCAGATGCGTGCCACTTAAGGACCATCTATACTACTATTATTGCTGAATGCACATTCAGCCCGATTGGCATATTTGTAGGTCTAGTACAGCAATCAAAATGAAATGTCTCAGAGTCTTATCAATTAATACAGACTCGTGCTAAAAAAAATTACAAACCAAAAAACAAAAAACAATTATTACATGATCTCTAAAACAAATGGTTTGATCGATTACATGAACAAACAACACAAAGGTTATTCAACGATGGAAAAAACATTTCACCTATGATTTACCAAGTGGGAATTTAATTTCCTTTTTTCCTTCAGGACCTTAACAATGCGGTCAGTCTCAGCTTGCTTCGTTTTGAAATCCACCAAATATTTAATGGTTTCTTGAGTACTGCTTGTGATTGTGCTGTTTGCTTCCTCAACATGTCAACTTCATCTCTAAGTGCAGAAGCAGAATCTCTTTCTACCAATAGTTTAGCCTCTAGAGCATCAGCAGTTGGCAATTCATGATGCACGATTGGGCCGCTGCCACTGCTGTGGGATGATACAACGTCCATGGGGACCTCGCTCTTTGATCTTGGGCTAACCTGTTTTGCCATTAAAGTTCCGATTGGATTCCAAAAAGTTGAAGTTAGCAAAACATCTCAACTGGGAGTTAGAATAACAAACCAGTTAAACAAACAAGGAATTAAAGAGTTTCAATTGGATGCTGAAAAGTAGTTATTAACATCATTGTAACCGGTTGCAGCAGCAAAGCAGTTAAACAAACAAGTTTTGCAAAAGGTACCTGTTGTGGCATTGGAGTTTCTCTTGGATCCTGAAAAGTTGCGTAGCCAGTAACGTGATTAGAGCAACCGGTTGCAGCAGCAAAGCAGATAAACAAACAAGTTTTGCAAAAGGAACCTATTGTGGCATTGGAGTTTCTCTTGGATCCTGAAAAGTTGAGTAGCCAGTAACGTGATTAGAGCAACCGGTTGCAGCAGCAAAGCAGATAAATAAACAAGTTTTGCAAAAGGAACCTGTTGTGGCATTGGAGTTTCTCTTGGATCTTGAAAAGTTGAGTAGTCAGTAACTTGATTAGAGCAACAAGTTACAGCAGCAAACCTGTTACACAAATATATTTTTGAAAATGTACCTGCTGTGCAATTGGACTTCCAATTGGATCCTGAAAATCTGAAGTTGGTAAGATGATTACAGCAACAAGTTACAGCAGTAAACCAGGTAAACAAGGAAGTTTCTGAAAACATACCTGTTGTGCCAACGGAGTTTCAGTTGGATCCTGCAAACTTGAATGTTAGCAATCATAAATAAAGTGTTGCAAGAGCCATAAGAAACTAACATCAAACTAGTAAAACTAACCAGTTTTGGCAACATATTTAATTACACATGAACTAGTAAAACTAACAAGTTCTTGGCAACGTATTAAAGTAACAAGTCGGTACCGTTTACCAGCAACACAGACATCTGTAAATTTCTTTGATGTAAGCAAAATGATTCCAACACACACACACACACACACACACACACACATATATATATATATATATATATATAAAAGTTAAAAAGACGGCGTCCCTCATATAAACCTGACAGTTGTCTATCTATGAACATGCAAATATTACTAGTGCTACAAGTGATAACAACAAACCATTTAAACAAACAGGGTATCAGAACGTAAATTACACGTGAATTTTGCTGCACCCTAGAAGTACATATGACCAGCTATCTACGTGCTTAAGTAGCTATTTAAGTTCAGACAAACAGGTAATTCTTAACAGTAAGTATCAAACACATAGATAGGCGCAGTCTATAATAGGATTAACAGGCTATGGCATTATATAATCAGTAGCAAACTAAATTAAGCCAAGCAACGTAATTGAACAATTTTGCAATAAGTGGCTAACTAAAATTCTGAGAAGCAGGTAACTGAACTTACACTAGCTCTTTGTACAGGCACACTGCAACTTCTTTTTCGCTTACAAGGTTCTACGAAGGAGTCCATGCCATCAATTCCTTGGATACGCAGTCCCAATACTTCTTTCTTTCCACACTTCATTGGTAAGTCGAACGGTTAATCTGATAAGATGGTGCGTCCTTGATATGTTATATGAGGATGGGTTGTCAGACTAGTTGTAGCAACACACATCACACTGGCTTTTACTGTCTATTTCATGCGATTACATTTGGCATATAAAGATCTAAGCAATCTACAATAGGATGAAAAGACTGGCATCCTTCACATTATTGGCGAACTCAGTTCATAGAAACAAGCAATTCAACCATTCTGTGGGTAAATCAAAAGCGCCACTGGAATATTTTTTACTACCCCAATCATACACGCAAAAAGGGGCAACGCCACCGTAGGGGCTGGTATGGGCGGCCGCCTCGGGTGGCTGGAAAGTGTGCACCTAGTTTGAGTCGTCCAGGTTGGCCCAGGCTAGTTTTGTTCGTCCCAGCGCACGAGCACGCAATGTAAAAAATGAAGAAAAACGTTTCAATTTGGATGGGCCAATAATGTAAATGCAAGGCAGGCCCTATAGCAGGCTCACGGTCCAAACGAGCGCCTCCCATATCGATCGACAGCAGGAAAAATCCCAATTCGTTCACTCTAGCCTCCAGTCTGGTTCGCTCCTAACCTAGCCGCCGCTGGACAGACCAACACAGCACTTCCTCGCGCCCTCGTTGGACGCCAGTCGCCGGGCTTCAAGCGAATGGAAGGACAAGAAGATGAAGATCCAACCCTGGGTGTAGCCTACGTGGGAGGCAGCGGCGGCAGCACAGGCATGGCATCGCGCTTGCGCAAACGGACAGTCGCAGCTTGCAAGAGCAGCATGCGCAACGAGCAGGTACATCACATCCCTGATTATATCTAATTCAACTATTCAATTTCTGGCCAATAGTTAAACCTGACGGTGTTGTAAAACTGCTTGTATGTAGGGAATCTATAATAAAATAAAACCAATTTCTGCTTATTTTATAACTCCCCCAATCAATACTGAACTGACTGAACCTGATGTGTCTAATCAAGTTTTCGGTGCAAACATACAAGCTCATGTTGTTCTTGAGCCTGAATTGTCTAATGAACAGACTGCTAATGAAGGATTTGATGCAAACATTTTACATGCTCCTGGTGATGAACATATAGTGTCTAATAAGGGATCTAATGCAAGCATTTTGCAAGCTCCCATTGAAGGATTTAGTGTCTAATGATGATCTGCTATGTTGAGAGAGAGATAGAGATTTGCAGGAATTGATGACAAGCAAATTATAGTACATTTTCATGGCTTGAGGAAACGTCGAGGCCATCTACCAGAAAGTCCCCGTATCATGACAACGTAGCATAAATACTTTTCTAATCTGTTGTTTGAAACTATTGGCATACTTGTGCAGGATAGATATATTGATATGCAGTTTGCGCACTGGTTATAGGTGCAATTACACTTTGATATTTTCAGCCAGAGAACGAATAATTCAAGCAGGTACAGCCCATGTTAGTAGTCCTTGTACACCATGTTGCATTTTGTGTTTTTTGGTGCTTACATCATTTAGTGTTTTATAATCTGGAACTACTTTGGATCATTAGCTGGTTTTCAATGTGCATGTAGCTTCACATTTCTCAAGTTATGTTGATTTCTGGAGTGCAAGTGCCTTCGTATTTCTTAAGTTAAATTTTCGCCCCTGGTAACTTGAATTCGTGGATCCGCCACTGCACACAAATCATACACGCATGCCAGTACGAATTAAATGAAATGCAGGGACTTACGCTAGCTCGTTGTACAGGCTCACTGTAGCTCTGCTTGTGCTTGGGATGTTCCATGTACAAGTCCATGTTACCACTTGCTTGGATGTGTAGGCCTTGTGCTCCTTGCATCCCCCTCTGCATTTTTGACACGGCGAATGGTTGATCAAATAAGAGGAATCGACCTTACTGTTGTACCAGAGGACAGGTACTTACAAGGTTATACCGGTGTCCAGGATGTGTACCAGATCCCGTAGCGCCGTCATGCTTCGCTAAAAAATGGTTTTGCTTGTTTCAGATGATATCTCCAGAAGAAATAAGAGTTAAAGTCAGAGTTGCATAGGCGTGTAAGCTAAGAGAGCAGTAAAGGATATCCAAACATCGTCGGAACAGTGCACAAGGGAGTGATATGTGGATACCTAGTTCGGGCCGGCGTTTGGGCATGCTCGCCTAGCTAGAGTGCGGGTCACTTCAGAGCCGTTGACGGTGATGCGCTGGCGTTGGCTGGCCGCGCACGGATGCAGATCTTGAGCGGCAGCGGAGCACTACGATGTGGTGGACGAGACCGTTGGTGAAGCCCCAACAGCCTCGGGGGGTGGAGGTGCGACGATGTGCTCGGTGAAGTAGCCTCGGTGAGGTGGGAGACGGCGTCAGTGAAGCGCACCTGATGCGGTGGAAGTCGGTGTCTGTGAGGCACGTCGGTTGCGGCGGCCGACATTGTCGGTGGACCACCTGGTGCGGTGGACGAGGGCGTAGATGAGGTAGCTCCAGTGCGGTGGTGAAGCGCGACCATCGTCTTCGTCGTCGTCATCCGGCACAGAGGTGGGGAAAGAGACGAGACGAGGGGCGATTCGAACTTTGCTTGGGTTGGCGGCGAATTAGGGATTTGAGCGCTCTGGGCGCGGAAGGGGACGATGGAGAAGGGAGATTTTGCAGGGTTGGAATTGGGGCCGCCAGATATTTCAATCCGAAACATGGAAGCGCGAACTTTTTTTGTCGTTGTTCTTTTTTTTGGGGGGGCGGGGGAGGGGGGGAGGGACGGAGGGGAGTGGGTGGCTGGGTGCTAGCATCCGTACAACACACACGACCACCACGACACGACCCTGGTCTGCCTGGTGCGCCTACATTTGAGAATGTAAACGAATCTTCTTTCATTTGCAAACGAATCTGTATGTATTACCATGCCCGTGTTTTCCTTGCAAATAATTAGTCATTCGAAACGAGATACTATAAATTAATTAATGAGGAGTTATTTGAATTAGAGTGTGTGTCGCATAGCGATCTCCAATACTAACGTGGATTTCGCATTTCACGGTATCCACGCTACATTTTTAATACAAATTCATATGTATAAGATGAACACCATGGTAGTGAGAAAACTTTGGATGGATTCAAACATATGACCTACAAAATAGCACAACAATCGAGTCAATGTCAACTTTTCCAAACCTAGTATGGCACGAATTCGAAATAATTACGGAAGCCATATGCATGGTCCTCAATTCAAATCTTACAATGTACACTAAATTGAAACGTCGATATTAAGTCTCGTACTATCTATATTCAAATGTTGTTTTTATCCCCCCCCTCGGCACACATGCTACATACTTCCTGTATCGATCAATCTTCCTCTCCTAACCACCTTAGAAAGCTATCGGTTTCTGACACACGTTTATTCTTTCTCTCCATGTTTCGATCTCTAACTCTCTCAACTACACAACCCCCTTTTTCCATTCTGTTACCAAATGTATCTCTCTCACACACCCGCCATTGCACTCCATGTTGAGCTCTCTCTCTATCCCTCCCACCCTCTCTCGTTGGATACATGCATTGCCTATCTAGACCCCCCTCTCGTGTGCACACATGCACATTGTCTATCTAGGTCACTCTCTCGAGACTGTCTCACTCTTTCTTCCGCACAGCGGCCCACACTCGCTCAATCCCGCTCTCTTTATCTAAGTCTCGATTAACCTCGCTTTCTCTCACACACAAATGATATATCTCCCTGTTCGGGCCTCGATCGACACACTCTATACTCTCTCACACAGATTGTCTATCTAGGTCAGTCCATCCAAGCCGCCCCCACTCTTTCGACCTCATGGCGGGCCACGCTCGCTCAATCTCTCTCTCTCTCTATGTATGTCTCGATTGACCTCGCTCTTTCTCAGACGCAAACAATATATCTCCATGTTTGAGCCCAATTCGACATATTCATATTGTATACTCTCTCACGCACATTGTCTATCTAGGTCACTCTCTCCAACCCGTCTCACTCTTTCGATCGCATGACGACCCACACTCGCTCAATCTCTCTCCCTTTATCTATGTATCGATTGACCTTGCTTCCTCCCACGCACAAAATATATCTACATGTCTGTGACTGGATCATCTCTCAAGCTCTATCTTACAGCCCTCACCCTTCCCAAAAGCACAACCGGACAATATCTCTCCAGAGCATATATATCTTTTCAACGAATGCCGGACCACACTCACTTTGTCTCTTTATCTATCTGTGTCTTGATTGACCTCGCTTCCTCACGCCGTATTTTTCACACATTGAAGCTACCTCTCCAACCCTCGCAGAGCCGGAGCTATTTATATTGCGAGGGGGACTCCAACCTTGGATTAATTTGCGAAGGCATTTATTCCGGTGGGTTTAGATTATATTTTCGTAGCATTCGGCCCACAATTACTCCAAACACCGTTGCAACCCCTGCACCTCCCCCAATTGATTTCCCTCTGTCTCGGTCACCGCTCTCTCGCACGTCCTTTCTCACCTTCCACGTCGCACCATGGTATTTTTGCAAAAAACTCTGTTGTTCTCTTTAATTATTACAAATAAGCTACAAACTACACACCGATAGTCCACCTGTAATGGAACAAATTTCGACCAACAAATTAAAGTGCTACAAAGTACACACCGAGGGGCCCACCTGTCATGGAACAAATTTGGACCCATATATAAATTAAAAATGAAAAAGGACGAGGATCGAACATGCGACCAGGGCCTTCAAGCCGCACGTCAATAGGCAACATAGTAGCAACGTTTGTTGTACCCCCCTTTGTTGATATAATGTTTTTATATTACCACAACCTATTTAATGGATAACATGTTTTAATATTAATTTTAGTATATTAGTGGGACCGGCTCGTTAGCACGTACTATTTGCCTTCACTTACTGGTGGGTTCCATGTCTGCTCTCTCTCTCTCCTCCCCTTCTATGTTTAGACGCACGGGTAAACATGAAGAACGCGCGGGCGATGTTGTCGTTGACCATATCTGGACGCGTTCACAAGTTACGGCACCAGTTTCACGTACTAGTAGTATTATACATGTAACAAGTTTAGGAACAAAAGTGACCGTGATGGACAAGTTAGGCTAGTTGTAGTACTATTTATCTACTACTCCGTCATAATTAAATGCGTGGATAAATAGATGTATCGCCTAGTGCTCGAACAAGCAGACTGGTTGCACCCTACAAGTATTTGGAATTGACTTTCCTAAAAAAATATTTGGAATTGACATGGTATTTAATATGAAATGTTTGCGATGAGAAGGAATACATGTGGCTTGATGATGTTTTATATTTAATTTGATATGGCTCTAGCAGGACATTCAATCGATCAAACCATAGATTTCATTCAGTCTGACTCCGACTTTACATTCATACGATGATCGAACTAAAATAAACGGAAATGATAAATCCCAAACATTCGGATTTTAAGCATGGCAATCCGAACGTTTTTCATGGCAAATTTAGATTACGCGGCGGCGGCGGGGGCGTCTTGCGGTGGGAAGTGGCTCCTCTGCCGTGCTCTGTGTGCCGTCGGGCCACTAACCGACAGCGACGGCGACGGCGGCGTCTTGCGCCGTTGTTGGCGTACTCCTGGACGTTGGCCCTAGCTTCAAGGAAGGCCAGAATGTTCTGGACTTCGGTCTCCAGGAGCGAGTCAACTGGCGTTGGTGCAAGGAAGCGGTCGACGACGGCGATCCATGCCGCTGAGGGGGGCACTGGCACCCTCGCGGGGACAGGCGTTGGCAACGGCACGGCAGAGACATTCGTGTGCACGGGCACCGCCACGGGCGCGCGCGTCAGTGCACGCGCAGGCACATGCGCTGGCAGGTGCACGGGCACCGGCACAGGCGCGCGCGTCAGGTGCATGGGCGCGTGAAAGTTGGCGGGGACCTCGTGGAACCCCGTTGCATCAAGCTCGGCGACAATGTGCGGCTCCCAGCCCATCAATGCCACGGGGATGGGCGCTGGCGCAGTCGGGGCGACGGGAGCCGGAACTGTAGCGGGGACAGGCGCGGCGTCTTCTCGCAAGGCCAGTTCAAGCTCGTCCCAAAGCGCCTTATGTTCTTGAGACTCCGGCTGGGTGTCTTCCTCAGGAAACTGGAAGACTAAGGGCAGACCATCGTGATGCGGCATGGCGTACGATTAGGTCAGGCTGGTTGGAGGTAGACGACAGAAGAATCGGAGAGGAAGAGAGAAGATTGTAGCGATACCGGGTAGTGCGGGGGTGATTTTAAACTGCGGCGCCGGCGCCATTAAAAGTGGGGGCAGTTGGGGCGAAGGTGGTGGCAGAGCCTGGTCAAAGGGCTCGCCTCCTGGTGAGCCTGTGCATTGGCCTGCTCGCACGCCTCCCGGTCAGTTGGCGCAGCGGTCTGCTCGCACGCCTCCCGTCGACTCACACGCTTGCTCGGACGGCACCTGCCGATGAGAAGTGGGACTCATGGCGGCACATAAATGCCCATAGTTTGAATAGTGAAAGCGTTCGCGTTAACGTGACAGGTCTTTGTTCCAAAATACCTTGGCTCTTCATTTGTGCAACTTTTCATAAGCAGCTTGTCTCAAATTGAACAAAAAAATTATGACAGCATATTTGTGCCATATCACGAGACCATGCTCAGTTTCATGAATTTCAGGTCACTTTTGGATTTTCTGAAATTTAAAATCCAGGATTCGAAACAACATCATAACCTGCATCATGCAATAAATTTTCAAGCGATACATCTTTACTGTTGTAGATGTTCATATTTCTTAAGAAAGGATTTGGTCAAACATTTTGCTTAGTTAGACTTCAGACAAGTTATATATGCAGAGTGAAAGGATAATCCCTCTGTACCAGTGCATTGCCTGATATATTAACTCAAGTACTAGGCACGAAAAAATGGGGCTCAATTCTGTGCTCATCCTGGTGCAGTACTCCTATTAGTACTAGGCAATGGAGTTGACGGGTGACCTTGGGTAGCGGCGACCGAGGGAATTGAACCGTGCTCGGCATGGTAGGTAACATTGTCTAGTTACTAAAGCATCCCTCCATTGTTCATTGGTAGTCATTATGGACCGGGGACATGAGGGGAATTTCCTAGGGCTGGAATTCTGGCCGCCAGATATTTTGACTCGAAACGCGGAGGCTCGAGTGGTTGGGGTTGGCTAATGTGCGTACCACGCACGCCACCAGAAGGACACGAGCCCGGGTTTTTTTTAGGATCAACACGAGCCCGGGTCTGACTGGTACGCCGTTGGGTCCATTCGAGAATACGAAAGGAATCTTTTAAATTGCCGAACGAATCTATATGTATTACAATGCCCATATTTTCCTTGCAAATTACTGGTCATTCCAAAAGGCACGGTTATTGATTTATGACGAGTTCTTGAATTAGAGTGAGTTTGTGATATAGTGATCTCAACATGGATTTCACATTTCATGGTATCCCCAGTAAGTTTTTCATTGCAAATTCAAATTTAAAAGACAAATGGTATGGTGGTGAGAAAACTTTGTATGTATCAAGCATATGACCACACACACACACACGAATACAACAACAATCCAGTAAGTATAGTGCATCTATTTTTCCAAACCATGCATGTATGACATGAAATTCAAAAATACTCCCTCTGTTCCTAAATATTTGTCTTTTAGAGATTTCAACAAGTGACTACATACGGAGCAAAATGAGTGAATCTACACTCTAAAATATATCTATATACATCCATATGTGGCAGTCCATTTGAAATCTCTAAAAAGACAAATATTTAGGAACGAAGGGAGTAAAATGTAAGCCATGCATGGTCCTCAATTCAATATTTAAAATGAACAGGAAACTGAAACACGAAAGCAAAGCTAAAAACCACCAGTCAGTGCTTGTCACCCCAGTAGGCCCCCTCAAGGGGGACGGATACCTCTACTGGGATGAAAGGAAGGTCAGTGGATTAGATCAGGAATACTGTTTATTCCCTTTCATACCCAGGAGGTGAGGAGGAGATGGAGGGCGGCCCTCGGGGGCCGGGGGCTTATACTTCTAGTGTTTCCTACCAAAGGAATTAGCACGTCTCGTTGGCAAGAGACATGCACTAACAAGCCTAGTGCGTAAAGGGAGCCCACCTCTAAGGGAGGCCCCTTTACAACAAAGGAAGACATACGAATCTTACCCCCGCCGAGTCCGGTCTCCGGGGGCGCTAATACCAGGTACTGATTTCCAGAGGTACCGATCTGCAAGGTATCAATGCCAAAGGTACCGATCAGCAAGGTACCCATTCCAAAGGTACCGATCCTTTGAAATCATGCTTTGCTATTAAAGGGAATTCCTCCTAACGTCGGAAACTCTTTTTATTTGGGATCGGTCTTCCTCATTCGTTCCCTCGATCGGTCACTCCTCCTCGACCTTGTTATTATTAGATTTGTGCTTTTATCCGGGCTTGTCCTACGGGGTCCGGGCATCTTACCTTCCTCGAGGCCGATCTCGGAAGGCGCTAATGGCAATCCCTTTTCCTAAAATGAAATATGAGGGAAAGGCCATGGAATTCATGTATTCTGAAAACCAACCTTGAATAAGACCGACATTATGAACTATCATCCACTTTTTAAGTAGTTGGAAAAGTGGCAAACCAACCAATGTTACTTTTTCAGAAGTTGGAAACAAGCCAATGTCACTTTATCCCATGTTGTTGTGAAACAGGAAAAGTCCTATTATGATCACTGAACCTTTTGATAGCGCTGAGTTGTTACTGAAGTCTCTCGGTTTTCTTGAAACTTGGCTTTGGCTGCATTTGGTTCGCTGAACCATCTAACGGGACCAAGGATAAGCGAAAGAGTAATGGAATCATGATGAGGGCACTGTGGACTGGCCTACTGGTAGTCGAAAGGCGAGAAAATTCAATTCCGACTAAGTGTGTCACAAGAAGGACCTATTCAAAAATTCATGAACCTAAAATGGAACAGGGGCTTGTGGCCTGGAAGACTGGTATCTTAGCCTTGATGATGAACGGGGACCCATGCGAACTAAGTTATGAGGAAGTTGAACAAGCTTGCCCCACTCGGTGGACGACAGCAAAACCGACCAGAACCCACTTCTGGAGGACTGTCCGGAGAGGAAGAAGCAACAAACTCACTTCATACTAGCATCAAAAGACAAGAAGGCAGTGATCTGGCAGTGTCCTATGTTTAAAGCTGAACATGAACGGGCGCTATCGGTACCGCTTGAACTAACTGGACCAATTCTTGGTAGGTACTTATTAGGGAGAGGGCCAACCACCGAATGAACAACGATCTCCCGGTCCCACTTGATTCCCGGGGAATTTAGCGAACCCTGTGGACTTGACTCTTTTAAGAGGAATAAATTCGAAGTGAAATATCTAGAATATGCTTTACACTCCATTTTCACACAGGTATGCCCCCCTACCTTTCTGTAGATTGATGCACTAATAAGACTCCAAATCCTTGGTTTGAGCATCCCTTTCTTTTGTAACCTCTCTTAGAAACTTCAAACGGAATAAGGCTAGGATCCTAATCTCTATTCCTTCCTCCTTGGCGTCAGATAACTCCAATAAAGCATGACTGAAGTAGATATAAAAATGTGTCAAAGAGCAATAGACTCTTTTTTTATAGAGCTTATCATTGTCATTGATTGAACATCATGACTTATGGATTGCATTTTATACTGTGCTATTTGAATAGCGAGATTCTTGAAAGGCGGAGGAAATAGACTTTATTGCTCCTGCATCATTCTTGCTAAGGGCATCTAAGGAACTAATCAAAGGTTACGAAAGAGAAGGCTTGAAAAGGAGCTTACTTTTCCAGCTAATGCTACTTCTGCTATCTTGTAAGGAGGATACGACTCATAAACCTCCCTTGGTATTTGGGTAGGGAGAAAGATAATTAATTAGACTGAGTGAGGAATGTATACAACTACTGCTCAAAAGGCAATAAGAAGCACGCACTCCTACTAGACATGGAAGAAGTAAACCTAAAATATGCTTTCTTCCCTTATGTTGAATCGACTTCCTTGTCTCTTTCTAGAAAGTCAGCAGCTGGCCCAAGGTGACCTACTGGGAAATGAAAAAACAATTGGTTCAATCAAGTACTTATAAGCCAAACGGAGTTCTCTCTCATATTGTTATGTTTACCTGGAATGCCATAAGCCTGCTCTCAAGGAACAACTCGAATCACTGCTGACGCGGGACTTGCTTTCGCACGGGGAGTTGGATAAATTACCCTCTTGTGGGTATGGCGATAGATAGCAATAGCAACGGATTGATTATGATTATGATTAAGTAGACTAACTGTTGGATGAGCTCCAAAAGGTGGTGAGCCCGATGAGTCAACCAAAGGGAGTGGGCCCTTTAAACCCCTAGGGCGTAAGCATTTCTGCCTATCCAAAATAAGAGGTCAGGTCAATCTTGAATGCGGTTAGTACCTATTAGTATTAGATACAGAATCCTATTTGCTTTGAGCGCCCCTATCCTATATTCTCTCTATGTATAGATGGAGAAAGACATGCTCGATATGAATTGGGACAAATAAGAAAGTCAAAAGCAGGAGGTAGGTCCGTGGTTTCAAGTTGAGTAGTGAGTGGTTCCTTGACGGGAGTCAGCAAAAACCTTTACTCATTTGATTTCCTCCCAAAAGAAGGAGGGGTTTTCCCGTGGTAGGCGCCAAGAAATATACCATGAAATTAGGCACCAGGTACTATCCATCACACTTAGAGTTGGTATTTATTGTTTGATTCGAATCCCTGCTTACCAAACAGTTGTCATAACAGATTTGAATGACGATATCCAATTATGAAATGGCTAGAGGAGGCACAGAGATAAGACAGAACCGATGGTAAGGTAAATCAAAGGTTTTCATTTACCTTATCATCGTCGTAACTTTCTTATCTATTTGTGTATGCTATTATAAAGGGAAATTTGATACAACCAACGCGCAAAACCTTCCGTCTTTCCTATGAAAACAACTTCCGCCTGGATAGAATAGTTAGCCAACATGAATTCCTGCTTATTGTCCTTCCTACCCATAAGTGAGAACAAGGCCGAAGTAGAGCATAGAGCTTAGAAGTAGGATCTGGTAATTGGTTCTGCTCAGCAGATGCAAAAAAAGAGGTGTTTTTGGGGTGAGTCCCTGCCAAGCGGCTTTTGATGACGGCGTCGTCAACGTACACTTCTGCATTACGACCCAACTGAGACCTGAGGATGAGGCTCATTAGGCGCTTTAATGTGGCGCCGGCATTTATCAAACCTAAGGGCATCCGCTTGTAGCAGAAGGAAGGGGCGATACAACTAGTTTTTTCTTTGTCTTCCTCAGCCATATAGACTTGCTGATACCCAGAGTAGGCATCGAGGAAGCTTAACATCTCGTACCCTGTGGTGGAGTCGACCAGTTTAGTCCTTGTACCTCGGTGGAACCAAATTCCTGTATATGGATTGCAAACGTTTTCTGCTTTGGGTCTTAAGTGAATGAAAGGGTGGGTTAAAAAACCATGGCCAGCCCCCCTCAAGAAATCTCGCCCGTAGGTTACTGATGGGATGCTAGCTGCCGGTATACAGGAAAAACATGGTGCAGAGCACGAACAAGATGTGCTAACACATATCCCTTATATTTATTGGTTCTATAGAAGATGTATGATAAAGAGCTGGCATTAAGTCATGCAACGCGCTCAGGCTTTGTATTATAAGAGGAAAGACTCTCGCCAGTATAGATTGAACGTACGATGCTTGCTTACAAGACTGCTACTGAAAAAGGCTACCTCTTCAAACTGATGAATGCTCTATTCCATCTATCTTTCCCTGAAAAAGCGTATACTTTTGCTCTATAAGCAAATAAAGCATACTTCTTTTGCGGATCAAGCAGTCTTCTACCTTGGTGGGTAGCGGAGAATCAAATCAATATTAGAGTATTGCTCTAGCTGCTGCTGAATTAACCTGGATTCAATCGTGACTCTCTGAACTAGGCTGTACTTCGTCTTCCCCTCTGGACCTCAGAAATGGAAAAAAGTTACCGGTGCGTAATTGAAGATTCGGTGAAAACTAGTCGACCTTTCATCACAAATTGAAGCAGTGGCTATTAGTTGAAAATCCATTTGCAGATCCTGTTGTTGAGGTAGAACCAGCTTCACCAATAGCATTGAATCTATCAGTCGAAGAGATCAGCAGGTACGAGGATAACAGAGACAGAGATAAAGGCTTCGTCAGTAGAGACGAGAGCAGGGCCCTTTTGAAAATCAGAAATAAAAGGGGCGATCAATGAATTGACCAGGTGTAAGCAGAGGGAACTGGAGCAGAGCAATATGTAGCATACTTTTCCGTTCGAGACCCGTATCTAGACCCTTGTGATCGATAGCCGGACCAATGCTGACGGCACCGAAATCCTACCCCTCCCGCGGAACTAGTACCACCAATAGATAGGCCTGTCCCTTCTTGGGCAACCCTGAAAGTATCTTCTTGTATGGACTGAAACAAGACAAACTACTCGCGGGACCCACTTAAGATCTCTTTCTTTAGTTTTCTGCTTTATTCCTTTCTTAGAAAAAAGTAGCTTCCCTTATTAGTAGCGCTAGTATCTTTTCATAATGATGACTTTTTTTCAGAGCTTCCTAGATTTTGAGAAGCTGAGGCGTTGCCGGCTGGGGGTAAAATTGATCGAAACTAATAACAACTAGTCATGATTAGGGACAAAGCTTAGCTAGTATACGTAATGTGTTCAAGGCACATTTGCTCCAACAACTAGACTAAAGAAAATAAGGGTGGAAGGATTTACTTAAACGTTGTTGCATGAGCGGCTTCTAAATGAGTGGTTGATGATTCACTTTCTGATTATTACCCGCTAGCTATTGAAGCGGCAGTGTGACGTTGGCCCACTGCGGAATGGGTGCCACCTAACTATGATTCTATGAAGGTTCCACCTTCCTTCCACATATATAGTTATAGTAGTTCCACTTGATGTGGATCGCGCCCATGCTTGCTCAGCTCGAGGATCAGGCTCCTCAACCTATTTTCAATAAATAAGTCATCTGGTCTATGTTGTTGGAGTTCCGCATGACGCCTTAATCCCACCTCTGTGTCTAAGGAATAGCCTTTTCTTATTTTCTTTATTGTTCGTGGGAACATGTAAGATTAGCAATGGAAATTTAGCTACGGCCGTCCCTTCCTCAAGCAAACAACGCGAGACTTAGTTAAAGAAACAGGAACTCCATCCCTTGACACTAATTTCTGATACAGAAGTGAAATCGAAAAATGCGGGAAAAATGCACATTCAATATTGAGAAAATGTTGCGTAACTGCCCTTGCCTCAAGGTCTTGAGAAACCAGAAACTAGTGTTTGATGGCCCAACAAATCCTATTGGTTTTCGCAGGGGATGCCATTTTTACAAGTTTTCGCATGCTGAGCGGACTATGTATTTTATATAGTTATGGAATAACCTTCTTATCCGCGAGTTCTTCGGCCGAAGACTCCTGATATCACTTGTTGGGCCCTTGATTCCAAAGTACCAGTACCAAAGGCAGACTTGAATGCATTAGGTTGGGAAGCGGCCTAGAAGGTGCTTAAAGATAGGTGATAGTTGTGAAAGTTTAGTCGACTTGTCGGCAGCAACTGACCTTTCTTTCATCAAAAGTAGGAATGAAAGCTGGCATGCAGATAAGGAAATCTCTTTTCTTCTCTTCTACTTGGCTACGGACCTTCTAAAAGGAGAAGCAATAAATACAAAAGTGCTAGGTTTGGATTTGAGTGAGATCCCGGATCGGTAGCTTCAGATATCCCCTTAGACTGGAATGAGAATTTCGATAGATTTCTTTGCTTTAAAGCATAGTTGCAGGTAGGTTATGCTCCTTTGCTTCATCCCTATAGTCTAAGGATTGCCAATCAAACAGTAGCAGTAGACTAGCCATATTCATCTTCTACAGTCTCCTGTTTCCCCCTATTTAAAATGGTCAGCCTGCGCAGCAGAAAAAAAGGCGCTCTAATCATACTCGAGCCCTTAATCCCCCAATAGGGCTTACTTACCCGAGTCAATTCTTTCCTTCCTGTGCGAAAGCAAGGCCTCTTTCTCGACTTTACTTGAATGCCATTTACTGAGCTATCTTCTTTTTTCTTCTTCTGGCGAAAGCACATTTTATTATTTTACGGAAGCAAGACGAAAGGCCATTTCGCCAATCTGGGGAATAATAGTGAAAGCAATCGATCGGAGAAGCCCCCCCTAGTATTGAGAATGAAAAAGTGGATTCATTCCCCAGGCGCGTGTGTGTGTGCTTTCCACGGGCCTGATCTCAATTTCTTCTTAAGCTGTTATGTCCTCCGAAGTGAAGTGGATTGGTCGGAAGCTAGACTCCAACATCATCGATACTCAAATAACTGGCTTTGATACATGGCTTAGAACCTTCAATCTTTAGCCATTATTCCCAGTTCAGGTGGTTAGGTACCAAAAGTGATAAATAGGCCCAATTTCTCCTTTTATACTAGATTTCCTTAACAAGGGCATCCAATTCTTGAAACAAGTCACGCTCCCTTCTCTTTCCACTTTCACTTTCATGCCCAGTTCTTTTTCGACTTGGCAATCGTAGCAATTTATGTAAAGCCTCCTGATCTGGATAAACATGCTCGATACATTCTAGTGAACTACGAAGAGAAGCTAGAACGGTGGAAGCCTGAATCCAGTGAGTGCCCATTCTTAATAAACTTGGGAATAGTAGCTCCTATGGTTTCTAGAGCGAGTGAATGAAACGCTATCTTCTTATGAGCGGAGATAGAGAGCTATGTCACAATCATTAAGTGAGATGCTATGGGCGAGGAATCTTCTGTCACAATAGAGGTCTTCTTTTCGAATTTTAGTGGGACTAGCTTCTTCCTCAATTGATATTACTGACAATCTAGCAATTCCATCCTTTAGAAGAAGATAAGTAAACCATTTCTTTGAATTGCATGATTGAGTGATGGATGCGGACAATCACAAGCCTGCTTTGTTTATAGAAAAGAGCGTATAACCCCCGATCCCTACCTGTTGTAGAGAATCTATCGTTTAAACTCTTCTATACCATTTGCCGCCTAATACACTATTTCAGTATAATGTTGTTTGCTGGTGCATATCTCTTGATTGACTATTTATTGGTTATTAAGCATTAGTGAGCTGACCTATGTACAAGTTCTGAGTCAACCCCCAGATCTGTATCTCCTTGCCTTGTAATCGCTCATTCATCTATTTATGTGCATGCTTTAGCCAAGTCTCCAGCACTATAAATATTAGTTAATGCGTGATGCGTAAATCAATAACTAAAACTAAAGTGCCGATCATCCCATGCTACCACAGGATTTTTCAACAACATGACATATTGAGAAAAATCTATGTTAGAGCCGCCATTTCTTTACGGTTACATTAGTGTGGATTGTTCTTCTGATTCTGATAGGCCTGGCACCCTAGCTTCGATAGATTTATTTGATTTTGCAAGCTATGGCACAGGAATGTGATATGGGTCGTATCCCGCACCTCCCTTGATTCCGTGTGAAATCCATCCTAAAAAGCACGAGTTGGATTGGCGTAAAGAACAAGACGAACGTGGTATTATCTCTATTAGGACGGTTATGAGGCTCTGCTCTTTTTTTTCTTTATTTAATATCTATTCTTTGTTTTTTATATTCCGCTAATTGTTATCTTGAATGTATCTTTATGCTTAATAGATAACTGGTGATGCTAGAGCTGTCAAGAAGGCATTGTTTGCAGTATCAACCATCATCTACAAATGCCCATCAAAAGAGACAATTTCTCTTGAAACTTCTGTCCCTCCAAGCATTGTACATCCTTTAGAGCTTCCTGTCTATCTTGCTAGTAACTTCTACTCAGTGTCAGATGCAGCTATACCTTATGGAATGGACATCCAAATCTAGCTATCTTAGCAAAGGAAGTGGCATTCAAATCTACAGGTTTTTCTTCTTTAGCCTTTTCGCCCAGCGTTGTCATTATTGACACATTTTTGCGATCCCTGTTTTTGAGATCCTCAATGACTACCACCAAAAAGGGAATGTGACCACCATTCTTATTTGAGAAAAGTGTCTCCACTATAGCACTAACGATCCTAGACAGCAGAGAAAGCTTGATTGGAGCTAAGAACTATTTCTAAAGGATCCCTTCCACTCTTGTGTGGAAAGATCTTTCTTCGTTCAATCCAGTCTGATTTAAAACGTGTTGTCTACTATTATAGGGGCTGTCGTTAGGGTCACTCCTTCTTATGCCGGGAGATGGCAATTATCTATATTTGGAAATAATAAAGAATATGGGTGTGATTGTCATCACAATGGAGTGATCGAGTAATCAGCCCTGTAGGTTCCTCTCTATTTAGATAGACCCCATCAACATGGCCATTCCCTTCTCCTGGTAGCAAAAACCCATTAGAGGTTTGATTCTCAAAAGAAAACATACCAGAAACTCAAAACTATTCCTACTCGCCAGGTGGCTTTATCAATTTGAGTTTAAAAATAGGAAAAAAGGGTGTCAAAAGTAGAAGTATCATATCTTCTTAAGGAGCCCAACTCTAGCTAGAGAATAACAGGATTAGGTTTTGGCAGGATGGGAGGTGCCAACTTATTAAGAACGAGAGTCGTAAGATCCCGGTTATAGAAGAAGAGTAGGCCAATCCCAATCTTAGGCTGCAACAAACAAGGAAATTCCTATCATCAAATCGGCTTGATCCCCAAAAGGAAATCGCAATCCAAAATCCCTATATACGATATACGATAGATTCCGGGCACCTTGCTACATGACACTTGTCTCGCATTGCATTACTGACTGCTTCTTCTTCTGATTTCTTTGCTTTGATGATGCCCTTGTCCCAAAGAGAGTTCTTCAGCTGAAGAGTACTTTGGCACCCTAGAACACATCTCCCTCTGGATGAAGCCAACAGGTCTCAGACAAGAGTAGTATCTGTGGCTTCATCGAAAACTATCAGCCAAAATCCAAATAAAATGCATCATAGACCCAGCATCATCCTTCACTGGGAACTACAAAAGCAACATCCAACTTCAACCTGGCAGCCTCTGCACACAAAACCTCCGATATATCAGAAAAGAAAACCCTTTTTTTACAATATGGGAATTTGGCCCAATAGTCCCTCCAACTTGAAGTGATCAAGCCACCACTGGTACCAGTAGGGAACAGGTACCACCTCCTCCTCCAGCTCTAGTTGAGCTCTCCAGTTCCTCTCCATCAGTGAGTTGTAATGGGAGCATCTCAACATCCTCTTGTAGAATCTGTGCAATCCAAGCCTTCTGGGACATCATCCACCCGCAACTGCTTTCTCTCTTGCAGCTCTTTCATAGCAATGGCCTTTATGTTTGGAGGCTAGCCCAGGCATCCATCACTCTCCTCCCAAAGAAAAAAGATGCCAACACCGTTGAGGATTTCAGGCCAATCAGTATCATCTTGAGATTCATGAAAATCGTTTCAAAGAAGAGGAACAAAAATTGTCTTTAACAACACTCATCCACTTATTGACATTGACACGTATCAATCGGCGTTTATCAAGGGTCGCTCACTCATAGAAACTTTCTTGGTTGTGACAGAACCACTTATCTTTTGCCACAAACATGAGATCCCTATGGTCCTACTCAAGGTAGACCATCGCAAGTCATTTGACCGAGAAAGAGAAGAGTTGTGTCTTAAAGTAAAGACGAGGATGTGGAAATCCACACACACTTGTCTTTCAGGCCCAGCCCACCAGGGATTTCCAAATCATTAGCGGCGGGTCTTTCTTCTTCTGGGCGAGCTCTAGAGCTACTTTTTCTTTCTTTCATTCCACTTGTCTCTGTATGATTGGGTGAATGCCATAAGCGGATTTATATGCCCCGGTTCCCAGGGTTAGGGTATTCCCTATGTTGAGCCTACTCAGATCAGAACAAAACTTTTGGATTCTCTTTCGCCTATCGGCCGGCTTTAAACAACCTTCACATTTCCTGCTGAGATCCCAAGTCTCCAAGTGGGCCCTCTTGGCCACCTAAGACCTTGGCTTTCTAGAGAATCCCGCTCCTGTGTCGTAGGACTTGTAGCTCGGCAGTCCACCGGGTAGGTTTGTTTATCCTTCCTTTTTCGAGTGCCTTCTTGGATAGTTATAGCGGCCCATAGGCGCAAGATGTACCTTGTGGAGGGTGGCGGTCCCCTGGACATAGCATAGTCCTTTCAGGCAGTGGTTGTTTAGTCCATGGTCCGTTGGATGGTCGGTGCAAGGCCAAAAGTTGGAACACATTGATTCCGCTTGTTCCTGTCCTTTGCTTCAGGGCCTGTCCCTTGGTGTGGTCAGTACTCCATACTGTCGGGCAGCAAAGCTTACACTTGTTCACTTATTATGATGGTTCACCAGGGCCTCTTTCCTCCTCCCTTTTCTGCTCACTCATAGGGGTCCAGACCCCCACAAAGGGGGAGGGAGTCGACTGAACATCTCAGCCATTGCGGGAATTTCACCCGCATCCGATCCCCAATTCTTGTTCACCTCGGATGATCGTGTTGGGTAAATTGTGACCTCATACGATCGTATTGGGTGAGCAACAGCCGCTTTGTCACATTACTGACTTATGGGCTAACAGGTCACACTTTGGCCAAGTATCCTACAAAGAGACTCCTGAGAGCCAAAAGTATTAAAGGAATGGCCATAGGAATGGGCGCATCATGACATTGTAATCTATCTCGCCCGAATGAATTAGTTGGTACTAGAAATGTTAGAAATAGTAAAAGAAAGGAGTAATAAGAAGTGAAAAGGACAGAGACACTTCCCAACCAGAAAGCAAAGTTCCCACTGATGGTATACTTTGTGTAAGCGAGTTCTAAGATCACATCTTTAGAATAAAATCCTGTTAGAAAAGGAAATCCAGTAAGAGATAAGCTGCCCATGAGCATCATGGCATAGGTCAAAGGAAAGGAGGAGGCAAGCCCCCCCATCTTCCGCATATCTTTCTCATCCGACATGGCATGAATCACTGAACCCGCACTCAGGAAGAGTAATGCTTTGAAAAACGCGTGATTCATTAAGTGAAAGACGCTAACTAAATAGTTAGAGATGCTGCAAGCAAAGATCATATAGCCTAATTGACTGCAAGTTGAATAAGCTATGACCCTCTTTAGATCGTTCTGTAATATTCCAGTGGTTGCCGCAAGGAATGACGTCATAGCTCCTGCAAAAGTAATAACAATCAAAGCCGTAGGTGAGTATTCAAATAAAGGGGAGCACCTTGCTATCATGAATGTTGTGTTTAGGTCTCTCCATCGACCCCCCCCCCCCACGCACACACACACATACTTCATGTATCGATTGATGTTCATTTCTTTGTTAATAGAGCTATTGGTATCCGACACACGCGCGCTCATTATTGCTCTTCACGTTTCGATCTCCATTTATGTCATTCCCACCCTCACACTCTCAACAAATGTATTTCTCACACACAACCTCGTCATGCCCTCCATGAAAAACGCTTCCTCTCTCTCTCAAGACACATGTGTTGCCTTTGTAAAACACCTTCACCATGCGCGCACACACAAAGTCTATCTAGGCCACTCTCTCGGTAACTATCTCCCTCCAACCCTCACCACAGCGTCGCCACACAATATCTCAGTGTATCATCTTTAACATTCGAGTGTACGCTAGGCCACACTCCCTCGATATCTCCCTCTATAAATGACTCGATTGACCTCGCTTTTTCGCGTCGTCTCTCTCACACATAGACGCTCGCACTACACCTCTTGCATAGGCGGAGCTATGTAGATTGTCGGGGGTTACCCCTCGACCTTAGATAAAATTGTGAAGCTCTGTTTAGGATTGTTTAGATTATATTTTTTGAACATTATATTTGTCCCCACCCTCCCAAACACCGATTGGTTGTGCACCCCCTCCTCGGGAGAATATCAGGTGCCCCCACACCTTAGATGCTATATGCTGATACGAGTTCCTTGGAGCTTGTAGATCTGAGATATAGCAGCTCGCAGGATGTCTTAATATTTTTACAGGAAACCTTAATGAGTTTGAGAATTGCACACAATTTGTACAAAAAACTACTCAGATGCCCTTGGATCCCATATCCAATGACCTTGAAGCTCGTATCACCGTAGCATCTAAGATGAAGGAGGACCACATATTCTCCTGTATGTAAGAATATCATGTGCTACCACACCTTAGATGCTTTGGTGATACAAGCTCTTCAGAGCTGTTGGATCTGTGATCCAACAACTCCTTGGTGGTTCGAATGTTTTTTTGCAGAAAAGCCCCCAACGAGTTCAGCCACTGCTTACAAGCACAAAGACTACTCAGATGCCATTGGATCTCACATCGAACGACCTCGAAGCTCGTATCACCGTAGCATCCAAGCTGCGAGAGCACCTGATGTTTTCTCGAATGGGAGAATATGAGGTGCTCCCGCAACGTAGATTCTATGGTGATACGAGTTCCCGGGAGATCTAACGGCTCACAGTAGGAGGTTTGACTGTTTTTGCAATATAGGCCTCAAAGAGTTTGGGAATTGCGCAGAAAGTACAAGTACTACGCATGTGGCATCTGATCACAGATCATATGACCTAGATGCTCGTATCACCGTAGTGGCTAATTAAGCTACTGGGAGCACCAAATATGAGCTACTGGGAGCCGTTGGATCCAAGATGCAGCGGCACACACGAGGCCTGAATGTTTTAATTGCAAAAAAAACCTTGAAGAGTTTGGAAATTGCTCATAATTACAAAGACTACTCCCAAGCCATTGGATCTTAGATCCAACGACATAAAACTCGTCTCACCATAGCATGTAAGCTGCGGGGTGGATGTGATATTCTATGCCGCTGTCATTTTTGTTCCTAAACTTGCAAAATACGTGTAACTGGTGCCATTACTTGTCTAACCACGCAAAGTGTTTGTGCAAAAAAACCATTCTACACTGAAATATCGGAACAACACACGGGGTTCCCACTTGTCATTGATCAAATTTGGACCTAAAACTAACAAATCTGAAAGAAGAGATTCGAATTGGCAACCTGGACTACAAAACGTAAGTCGATAGCCTGAAACATCAACGGTTGTTGGCTTTGTCGCATAACTTGATTTTATACAGTATTACGTTGAGTAGAGTAGAGGGAGTGGCTCGTCAACACATGCATGACTGTTGACTTACTTACTGGTGGGTCCCATGTCTGCGATCTCTCTCTCCTCTCCATCGTCTAACCTTTAGACGCACGGGCACACACGAAGAGCGGCGTGAGCTTGCTGTGGTGTTATTATCTCTATCTCTACTCCTATAAAAGACTCAGTTGGTGATGATGGTGTGTCTGCCATTCGTCATTTCTGACCATTAGATCTGCATCTAACGACTGTGAGGTAAGTTGTGGCATTTTTGCAACAATAGCCCACTTCTCTGCTCCAATTTGCAGAAAACCACTTATTATCTTATAAGCAACCACATCCCTCCCTCACCTCATCAAAACAGCCTGAGAAATATATTTCTCTACTCCTATAAAAGACTCAGTTGGTGATGATGGTGTGTCTACCATCCATCATTTCTGACCTTTAGATCTGCATCTAACGGCTGTGAGGTAAGTTGTGGCATTTTTGCAACAATAGCCCACTTCTCTGCTCCAATTTGCAGAAACCCCTTATTATCTTATAAGCAACCACATCCCTCCCCCACCTCATCAAAACAGCCTGAGAAATATATTTTGAGTGAAAAGTAATATATTTTTAGTGGTATATATGTATATCAAAACAAGAGTGTTTTCTTTCAAGTTTGTGAACAAGCACTATTCTACTTTGGATCCGTTGCAATGCACGGGCACATTGCCAGTAACTAAAAAAAATACTTGGAAATAGAAGAATCGCCTAGAACAAGAGACGTTGTGGCTGGTCGAGACGGAGCTAACCACACCTATCCTCCATGCCACGTTAGCATGATGAAGCTGTGTGGCTAATGGGGTGTTTTCGACCGTCTGGCTGGGTCCTGAGGTCGAACCATAGGTAGTACGTCTGATACAGTATATTTTTACACGCACATTTTTTCTCCGTGCCGAGACGTGCCACACCCTACCATGCGGTTTCTGGGTCCTCCCGGGTGGTGCACGCATATTTTCTTCCTAGCCGAGACATGGGACGCCCTACCGCGCGTTTTCTGGGTCCTCCTCGGTCGTAGCGCCGAAGCAAGTAAATGAGTCATCAAATCACAAAATCCCACCTTTCCCGCTGAGTACATCAGTGAAGCACGGTGTCTAGCTAGTTGGGCTAGTGCGACCGATTAGCTAGGCCGCTGCTACTTCTTGAGCTGGCGTTAGTTTTTCCCTTGAAGAGGAAAGGGTGATGCAGCACAGTAGAGGTAAGTATTTCCCTCAGTTAAGGACCAAGGTATCAATCCAGTAGGAGAAGAACATACAAATCACCAACACCTGCACAAACAATCAAACACTTGCACCCAACGCGATTAAGGGGTTGTCAATCCCTTCACGGTCACTTGCAAAGGTGAGATCTGATAGAGATAGATAAACAAAAGATAAAATATTTTTGGGTTTTTTGGTATATAGATCTAAAAATAAAAGATTGCAAAATAGTAGATCGGAAAGTAATATGATGGAAAATAGACCCGGGGGCCATATGTTTCACTAGAGGCTTCCCTCATGAAGGCAAATAATATGGTGGGTGAACAAATTACTGTCGAGCAATTGATAGAAAAGCGCAAAGTTATGACGATATCCAAGGCAATGATTATGCATATAGGCATCACGTCCGTGTCAAGTAGACCGACTCCTGCCTGCATCTACTACTATTACTCCACACATCGACCGCTATCCAGCATGCATCTAGAGTATTAAGTTCATAAAGAACGGAGTAACGCCTTAAGTAAGATGACATGATGTAGAGGAATTAACTCAAGCAATATGATGAAAACCCCATCTTTTTATCCTCGATGGCAACAATGCAATACGTGTCTCGCTACCCATACTTTGTCACTGGGTGAAATCACGCAAGATTGAACCCAAAGCTAAGCACCTCTCCCATTGCAAGAAAAACCAATCAGTTGGCCAAACCAAACCGATAATTCAAAGAGAAATACAAAGATATTAAATCATGCATAAAAGAATTCAGAGAAGATTCAAATAATATTCATAGATAAGCTGATCATAAATCCACAATTCATCGGATCTCGACAAACACACCGCAAAAGAAGATTACATCGGATAGATCTCCAAGAACATCAAGGAGAACGTTGTATTGAGAATCAAAGAGAGAGAAGAAGCCATGTAGCTACTAGCTATGGACCCATAGGTCTGAGGTAAACTACTCACGCATCATCGGAAGGGCAATGGAGTTGATGTAGAAGCCCTCCGTGATTGATTCCCCCTCCGGCAGGATGCCGAAAAAGGCCCCAAGATGGGATCTCACGGGAACAGAAGGTTGCGGCGGTGGAAAAGTGTTTTCGTGGATGCCTCTGGTGGTTCTGGAATATATG
Source organism: Thinopyrum elongatum (assembly GCA_011799875.1). NCBI lineage: Eukaryota > Viridiplantae > Streptophyta > Magnoliopsida > Poales > Poaceae > Thinopyrum > Thinopyrum elongatum. The sequence goes on from CM022297.1 coordinate 318,631,924, forward strand.
TGAATATATAGGAGGAAGAGCTAGGTCAGGGGAGTCCCGAGGGGCCCACAACGTAGGGGGGCGTGCCCCCCTAGGGCGCGCCCTCCACCATTGTCGCCGCCTCGTGGCTCTTCTGACTTGGACTCCAAATCCCCTGGGTGTCTTCTGGTCCAAGAAAAATCATCGTGAAGTTTTATTCCGTTTGGACTCCGTTTGGTATTCCCTTTCTGCGAGGCTAAAAAACAAGGAAAAAACAGAAACTGGCACTGGGCTCTAGGTTAATAGGTTAGTCCCAAAAATAATATAAAATAGCATATTAATGCATATAAAACATCCAAAACAGATAATATAATTGCATGGAACAATAAAAAATTATAGATACATTGGAGACGTATCAAGCATCCCCAAGCTTAATTCCTGCTCGTCCTCGAGTAGGTAAATGATAAAAACAGAATTTTTGATGTGGAATGCTACCTAACATACTTATCCATGTAATTTTCTTTATTGTGGCATGAATGTTCAGATCCATAAGATTCAAAACAAAAGTTTAATATTGACATAAAAACAATAATACTTCAAGCATACTAATAAAGCAATCATGTCTTCTCAAAATAACATGGCTAAAGAAAGCTATCCCTACAAAATCATATAGTCTGGCTATGCTCCATCTTCATCACACAAAGTATTCAAATCATGCACAACCCCTATGACAAGCTAAGCAATTGTTTCGTACTTTTGATGTTCTCAAACCTTTCACTTTCACGCAATACATGAGCGTGAGCCATGGACATAGTACTATAGGTGGAATAGAATATGGTGGTTGTGGAGAAGACAAAAAAGAAGGAGATAGTCTCACATCAACTAGGTGTATCAACGGGCTATGGAGATGCCCATCAATAGATATCAATGTGAGTGAGTATGGATTGCCATGCAACAGATGCACTAGAGCTATAAGTGTATGAAAGCTCAAAAAGAAACTAAGTGGGTGTGCATCCAACTTGCTTGCTCATGAAGACCTATGGCAATTTGAGGAAGCCCATCATTGGAATATACAAGCCAAGTTCTATAATGAAAAATTCCCACTAGTATATGAAAGTGACAACATAGGAGACTCTCTATCATGAAGATCATGGTGCTACTTTGAAGCACAAGTGTGGAAAAAGGATAGTAACATTGCCCCTTCTCTCCTTTCTCTCATTTTTTTTATTTTGGTGGGCTTCTTTGGCCTCTTTTTTTTTGTGGGCTTCGTTGGCCTCTTTTATTTTTTTTGTAAAGTCCGGAGACTCATCCCAACTTGTGAGGGAATCATAGCTTCCATCATCCTTTCCTCACATGGGACAATGCTCTAATAATGAAGATCATCACACTTTTATTTACTTACAACTCAAGAATTACAACTCGATACTTAGAACAAAATATGACTCTATATGAATGCCTCCGGCGGTGTACCGGGATGTGCAATGACTCAAGAGTGACATGTATAAATATGAAAAGGTGGCCTTGCCACAAACACGATGTCAACTACATGATCATGCAAAGCAATATGACAATGATGGAGCGTGTCATAATAAAACGGAACGGTGGAAAGTTGCATGGCAATATATCTCAGAATGGCTATGGAAATGCCATAATAGGTAGGTATGGTGTCTGTTTTGAGGAAGGTAAAGGGGTAGGTGTATGGCACCGGCGAAAGTTGCGCGGTACTAGAGAGGCTAGCAATGGTGGAAGGGTGAGAGTGCGTATAATCCATGGACTCAACATTAGTCATAAAGAACTCACATACTTATTGCAAAAATCTATTAGTCATTGAAACAAAGTACTACGCGCATGCTCCTAGGGGGATAGATTGGAAGGAAAAGACCATCGCTCATCCCCGACCGCCACTCATAAGGAAGACAATCAATAAATAAATCATGCTCCGACTTCATCACATAACGGTTCACCATACGTGCATGCTACGGGAATCACAAACTTTATCACAAGTATTTCTACAATCCACAATTACTCACTAGCATGACTCTAATATCACCATCTTTATATCTCAAAACAATCATAAGGAATCAAACTTCACATAGTACTCAATGCACTTTATATGAAAGTTTTTATTATATCCCTCTTGGATGCCTATCATATTAGGACTAAATTTATAACCAAAGCAAATTACCATGCTGTTTAGAAAGACTCTCAAAATAATATAAGTGAAGCATGAGAGTTCAACAATTTCTATAAAATAAAACCACCGCCGTGCTCTAAAAGATATAAGTGAAGCACTAGAGCAAAATTGCCTAGCTCAAAAGATATAAGTGAAGCACATAGAGTATTCTAATAAATCACGACATGCGTGTCCCTCTCAAAAGGTGTGTACAGCAAGGATGATTGTGGCAAACTAAAAAGCAAAGACTCATATCATACAAGACGCTCCAAGCAAAACACATATCATGTGGTGAATAAAAATATAGCCTCAAGTAAATTTACCGATAGACGAAGACGAAAGAGGGGATGCCTTCCGGGGCATCCCCAAGCTTAGGCTCTTGGTTGCCCTTGAATATTACCTTGGGGTGCCTTGGGCATCCCCAAGCTTAGGATCTTGCCACTCCTTATTCCATAGTCCATCAAATCTTTACCCAAAACTTGAAAACTTCACAACACAAAACTCAACAGAAAACTCATGAGATCCGTTAGTACAAGAAAATAAAATCACCACTTTTGGTACTATTGTGAACTCATTCTTTATTTATTTTGGTGTAATATCTACTGTATTCCAACTTCTCCATGGTTCATACCCCCCGATACTAACCATAGATTCATCAAAATAAGCAAACAACACAAAGAAAACAGAATCTGTCAAAAACAGAATAGTCTGCGAAGATCTGAATCCTATATACTTAAGAAGTTCATCCCCACTACCATATTTATCTTGACATGCAGGCTATCCACCTCAGTGGTTCCGTCACACCACCAACTGTCATCCATGTCATCATTTTTTTCCCACCAAAATTAAAGATCTTTTACACATCACATCATCTTTGTAGCTCCATATATATGCGTGGCTGGCATGGTGATGTATCTTTCCATGTTACCCATCACAGCGCCCCGTGATTTCTCCACCATAATAAGGTTCATAATGAATACCCCTCTCATCTTCATCTTCTCTCATCTACATCAAATCCCACTATTATCCTACAATCGGAATAGATGTATTTACTTTAGGGTAACCGATGTGGTTGCTCTTCCCTTTAAGTTGGAGGAGTTGCTCCATTCCCAGTGTCTCCATGACTTCATGCGACCCCATTCTAGAGTCACCACCGGCACTCCAGCAGTCTCCTTGCCGAATTTTATTTCGTTGTCTACTAAAGACTAGCTCCTCGGTGCAAGGGGCGACTGTCGCACAGCTCGATGCCATGGCTAGGGCCTTCTCCTGCCTAGCCAAATTGCCTCCACCCAGGTACCTCAAAGATTTTTTTCCCATGGGCCTTTCCTCCATGAGCTCTCCAAGACTTTCCTGTAGGCCAATGATGAATGGAATCTCTACAGTTTTGTTAGCCCATTTCCACGTCCCCAGGGAAATTATTGGTGATCAAGCGTGCTAACATCTCAGGTATTTCAGCCATATTAATATACAGTTGAATTGCAAAATCCTGATACTTTCATCTGTTATGCAGTGTTCACCTTTATTATCATCAATCGTATTATGCATCAAGTTTTTTTGCGGGTAATTATGCATTAAGTAAAACTACTAGGCTCGAGTTATGATTCATATGCGTGTACTTTATATAACACACAAATGTTGTGTAATTTTTTTTGTTGACATCTCCAGTACTTATGAAAGTAGTTAATCATGCACGGACTACATCTGCAACTCGATTTCCCTTCCAATTTCACTGTGGATGGTTAAACATTGAGATGATTATATTGGGAGACATAATTATGCAATGATTTTCTGTAATTGGTTTGTTTTTTCAAACAGGTCTCTTTAATTAGCTTCAACAGGTACGTTGTTCTAAACACTTAACCCCTATTACTAGCTTGATTGGAGAATTTACTTTACACATTTTTGTTAAGAAGGTTTCCTATTCTTCAGATTTTCATGAAACGCTCCTTCAATTTGAGTTCCCACGGAAAGAGATACTAGCAATGTTCTTTGAGAGGAAGGGATTATATTGGGATTCTGAAGATACATGGATCGTCTGAGTCTGTGCTGAAAGAAGCTGACTTGCCATGTTCTTCATTCTTTTTTTGAAGCCCTGACCGTAGAACAATTGTTCTACGGTATTTTCATTAAAATATTAAAATATTTACATAAAGTTACATAGAACACGAGCATACATCAACCAATACCAGTTTTATGAAACATGGAAATCAAAAGTACTGTTCTATCCAATCCCTGATCCTTTGTGCCTTCGCCTGTTTGGCTCTGATCTGCACTGCTTTGAGCCCTTCCTGAAGATAGTAGCACCACCCATCAACATGAGGGGCAGTAAGTCTGAAAATTTTATCATTTCAGACCGACCAGATTCCCCAACATCCCATGATAATAATGTCTAGGGATATGCTTGGAGGAAGTTGCTGAAATGCCAATTGAATATCATCTATAAACGAGATGCCTCTTTTTCTATGTGGAATGATCTTATCCCAACAATGCAATGCAAAAGGACAGCTCCAGAATAAGTGCAAATTAGTTTCTTCAGTATTGTCTGCACATAGAGCACAGTTATAGCTGTCAAGGACCATTGATTTTCGGTGGAGCAAGTTCCTGGAATTGATTCTTTATTAAGACATTGTACTTTATTTTTTGAGACACAACCATATCGACAAGACACGAGTTAGAGCCAGCCGTGATTCTATGTATGGATTTGGTTCAGATACATTTGAAGGAAAAGATTATACAACAGAGAACTCTCTCATTTGTTCGTTATATATGCAAACTACTATTTTGAGCTTGGTAAACTAATAAACATATTCTATAGCCGAGGAGATATATTTTATTTTTATGATTCCACAAGCCAACAACCTCTTCAAATGGGACACATAATAATCTCATTAAATCAAAATGCAATCTCAACCAAACATCCCGCAGCAATGCGCGGGGTGTCTTCTAGTTGTTATAATACTTGTATAACTCCAAAAACTCTGAAAAATTAGGACAACAGAGGAAATTTGTATATAAATCCTGTGTAAAAAATTTGGGTTTTTAAACGCTCCAGTGAATTACTAAAATTCTGTGACTGGAAGCAAAAGTTTCTGTTTTTCAGCAAGATTAAATCAACTATGACCGTAAGCCATCCCAAAGGTCTTACTTGGCACAAACACTAATTAAAACACCAAAACACATCTAACCAGAGGCTAGATGAAAAATTTATTGAAAAACAGAGCCAAAAAACAAGAACAAAAATAAAATTGGGTTGCCTCCCAACAAGCGCTATTGTTTAACGCCCTTAGCTAGGCATAAAAACACATAGATCTAGGTATTGTCATCTTTGGTATGCAATCCATAAGTAGCTCTCATAATAGATTCATATGGCAACTTAATTTTCTTTCTAGGAAAGTGTTCCATGCCCTTCCTTAATGGAAATTGAAATCTAATGTTTCCTTCTTTCATATCAATAATTGCACCAACCGTTCTAAGGAAATGTCTACCAAGAATAATAGGACATGTGGGATTGCAATCTATATCAAGAACAATGAAATCTACGGGCAGATAATTCCTATTTTCAACAATAAGAACATCATTAATCCTTCCCATAGGTTTCTTAATAGTTGAATCCGTAAGATGCAAATTTAAAGAACAATCATCCAATTCGCGGAAACCTAACACATCACATAAAGTTTTTGGAATTGTGGAAACGCTAGCACCCAAATCACACAAAGGATGGCACTCATAATCTTTAATCTTAATCTTAATAGTAGGTTCCCACTCATCATAAAGTTTTCTAGGGATAGAAACTTCCAATTCAAGCTTTTCTTCAAAAGATTTCATCAAAGCATCAACAATATGTTTAGTAAAAGCTTTATTTTGATTATAAGCATGAGGAGAATTCAACATGGATTGCAACAAGGAAATACAATCTATTAAATAACAATTATCGTAATTAAAGTCCTTGAAATCCAAAAGAGTGGGTTCATTGCTACTTAATGTTTTGACCTCTCCAATCCAACTTTTATCAATTTTTGCATCAAGATCTATAAACTCTGAATCATTGGGACGCCTTTTAACTAAAGTTGACTCATCTCCAGTCCCATCTTTATCAAGATTTATTTTAGAAAACAAAGATTCAATAGGAGTCACATCAATCACTTTAAGATCTTCATCATTATTTTCACAAGAACTAGAAGAACACGCTTTCACAAACCAATCTCGCTTAGCACGAATCCTAGCGGTTCTTTCCTTACATTCATCAATAGAAATTCTCATAGCTTTTAAAGACTCATTAATATCATGCTTGGGTGGAATACATCTAATTTTCAAAGAATCAATCTCAAGAGAAATTCTATCCACGTTCATAGCCAAATCATCAACCTTAAGCAAATTTTCTTCAATCAAAGCATTGAAATACTTTTGCGAACTCATAAATTATTTAGTACTATTCTCAACATCAGAGGGCAACTTATTATAATTTCCATAAGAGTTTTTGTAGGAATTACCATAATTATTAGAGGAATTACTAGGAAACGGCCTAGGATTAAAATTACCTCTATACGCGTTATTACCAAAATTGTTCCTACCAACAAAATTCACATCCATAGATTCATTATTGTTCTCAATCAAAGTAGATAGAGGCATATCATTAGGATCAATAGGAGCACTCCTACTAGCAAACAATTTCATAAGTTCATCCATCTTTCCACTCAAAACATTAATCTCTTCAATCGCATGCACTTTTTTACTAGTAGAAGATCTTTCGGTATGCCATTGCGAATAATTAACCATAATATTATCTAGGAGTTTAGTAGCTTCCCCTAAAGTAATTTCCATAAAAGTACCTCCCGCGGCCGAATCTAAAAGATTTCTCGAAGCAAAATTCAATCCGACATAAAAAATTTGTATGATCATCAACAAATTTAAACCATGAGTAGGGCAATTTCGTATCATCAATTTCATCCTCTCCCAAGATTGTGCAACATGTTCATGATCAAGTTGCTTAAAATTCATTAATATCATTCCTAAGGGAGATGATCTTAGCGGGAGGAAAATACTTGGAAATGAAAGCATCTTTACACTTGTTCCATGAATCAATACTATTTTTAGGCAAAGATGAAAACCAAGTTTTAGCATGATCTCGTAGTGAGAACGGAAATAGCTTCAATTTAACAATATCATTATCCACATCTTTCTTATTTTGCATATCACACAACTCAACGAAATTATTTAGATGGGATGCGGCATCTTCACTAGGAAGACCGAAAAATTGATCTTTCATAACAAGATTCAGCAAAGCGGCATTAATTTCATAAGATTCCGCACAAGTGGCGGGAGCAATCAGAGTACTAATAAAATCATTATTATTAGTATTGGAAAAATCACACAATTTGGTATTCTCTTGAGCCATCGTGACAAAGCAAGCAATCTAACACACGAGCAAACAAAAAGCAAACGAAAAAGACGAACGGAAGAAGGGCGAATAAAAAGGCAAAAAATTTCGAAAATCATTTTAGAAGTGGGGGAGAGGAAAACAAGAGGCAAATGGCGACTAATGTAATGCAAGAGATGAGAGTTTATGATGGGTACTTGGTATGTCTTGACTTGGCGTAGATCTCCCCAGCAACGGCGCCAGAAATTCTTCCTACTACTTCTTGAGCTTGCGTTGGTTTTTCCCTTGAAGAGGAAAGGGTGATGCAGCACAGTAAAGGTAAGTATTTCCCTCAGTTAAGAACCAAGGTATCAATCCAGTAGGAGAAGAACACACAAATCACCAACACCTGCACAAACAATCAAACACTTGCACCCAACGCGATAAAGGGGTTGTCAATCCCTTCACGGTCACTTGCAAAGGTGAGATCTGATAGAGATAGATAAACAAAAGATAAAATATTTTTGGGGTTTTTGGTATATAGATCTGAAAATAAAAGATTGCAAAATAGTAGATCAGAAAGTAATATGATGGAAAATAGACCCGGGGGCCATATGTTTCACTAGAGGCTTCCCTCATGAAGGCAAATAATATGGTGGGTGAACAAATTACTGTCGAGCAATTGATAGAAAAGCGCAAAGTTATGACGATATCCAAGGCAATGATTATGCATATAGGCATCACGTCCGTGTCAAGTAGACCGACTCCTGCCTGCATCTACTACTATTACTCCACACATCGACCGCTATCCAGCATGCATCTAGAGTATTAAGTTCATAAAGAACGGAGTAACGCCTTAAGTAAGATGACATGATGTAGAGGAATTAACTCAAGCAATATGATGAAAACCCCATCTTTTTATCCTCGATGGCAACAATGCAATACGTGTCTCGCTACCCCTACTTTGTCACTGGGTGAAATCACGCAAGATTGAACCCAAAGCTAAGCACCTCTCCCATTGCAAGAAAAACCAATCTAGTTGGCCAAACCAAACCAATAATTCGAAGAGAAATACAAATATATTAAATCATGCATAAAAGAATTCAGAGAAGATTCAAAGAATAGTCATAGATAAGCTGATCATAAATCCACAATTCATCGGATCTCGACAAACACACCGCAAAAGAAGATTACATCGGATAGATCTCCAAGAACATCAAGGAGAACGTTGTATTGAGAATCAAAGAGAGAGAAGAAGCCATGTAGCTACTAGCTATGGACCCGTAGGTCTGAGGTAAACTACTCACGCATCATCGGAAGGGCAATGGAGTTGATGTAGAAGCCCTCCATGATCGATTCACCCTCCGGCAAGATGCCGGAAAAGGCCCCAAGATGGGATCTCACAGGAACAGAAGGTTGCGGCAGTGGAAAAGTGTTTTTGTGGATGCCACTGGTGGTTCTGTAATATATGTGAATATATAGGAGGAAGAGCTAGGTCAGGGGAGTCCCGAGGGGCCCACAAGGTAGGAGGGCGCCTCCCCCCTAGGGCGTGCCCTCCACCCTTGTCGCCGCCTCGTGGCTCTTCTGACTTGGACTCCAAGTCCCCTGGGTGTCTTCTGGTCCAAGAAAAATCATCGTGAAGTTTTATTCCGTTTGGACTCCGTTTGGTATTCCTTTTCTGCGAGGCTCAAAAACAAGGAAAAAACAGAAACTGGCACTGGGCTCTAGGTTAACAGGTTAGTCCCAAAAATAATATAAAATAGCATATTAATGCATATAAAACATCCAAAACAGATAATATAATAGCATGGAACAATAAAAAATTATAGATACGTTGGAGACGTATCAGCCACCGCCACATTTGTTTTTTCACCCCTTTTTTTCTCTCCTTGCCGGCAGGTAAATTTAAATATCCACCGCGCCGTTGCTCCGGTCTTTGGGTGCGGCAGGCGCGACATGATTTTTATTTTTTTGATTGATGGGAGCAGGCACGGCAGCAATTAGTCATGATGACTCCGCCTGTAAAACCGACTGCTCCCGGATGTGAAAAGTCGTCGAATGGTGTTTTCCCATGGTGAAAACCAAAAGATTCACCCCACTTCTCGGCTGGCTCCCTCCGCCTTCCCGTAGATTGCATTGCCTTTCAGCCATTTTGCCCCCTTTGCTTCCTCTCCCCATTGCTTCTACCTGGTTCCATGGTGGCGCACCAGATCACGGAGTCTGAGGTGAGGCGCCTGACACAGGAGCTCCAGGCCAAGGATGCGGAGCTCAGGGCCAAGGAAGTGGAGCTCCGTGAGCTCAAGGAGGAGAGGAGTGCCATGCTCCTCCTTTATGTGTGGGAGTTCACGGAGCTTCAAAAGCGGCAGGCGTCCACCACAAAGATGCTCGAGGCGTCGGCGGCGTTGCTGCAGAAAGCGGGAGATACGATAGGCGGTCAGGCGAGCCGGCTGGAGCGCGAGCGGGCCGATCGTGACGAGGTCCAGGATCGCCTCAACCACTTGGTGGACCATGTTGCCACGCACGTGTTGCAGCTGCGCGATGCCTACCATCGTGCCAGTGCGACCATGTCGGCCGTCGGGCTAAATCCGTTCGACCACCCTGCCGACTTCAACGAGCTGCGACTTCCTGACCTGGTCTCCTTCTTCACCTATATCTCCGAGGAGCTGAGCCGTCTCCGCGCGATTGTGGGGGCGGAGCTGGACAAGGAGGGGTTGTGGGCTGCCGTCGCCGTTGCCGGGTGAATCCTCTTAGGGCTTCGTCACCGGAATCCATTTGTGCCATTGGGCGCCGTCTTTGACGAGCTGGCTCCCGTCGACCGGGAGCGGGCTCTGCGGGCGGTGGCACCCTGCATTACCAACGTCGTGCGCCTTGAGAAGCATAGGGACTTCGGTGGTGTTTAGGCGTCATCTGCATGGGCATGTCCATGTCTCGGCGCAACATGACCGTTGGATCAAACTCAGACGGTGCAGACCAGTCACTGTAGCACAAAGCGTGTGGGTGTGTTTGGTTGCATTCTCATCTCAATATAGTTGTTCCCTCTTCGTGCATGCTCATCTCAGCACCCCTCTTCATGCATGCTCCTAGTGTATTTGTGTTAACCTACTAGTGTGGACTCATGCACCCTTCATGCACTCTGCCAAACACCCAAAAGTGGGTCGAGAAGGGAACTTTTGCTCCCATCCCATGCACCCTTCATACACCCTGCCTAACACTGATTCGTGCTTCATATGGTTCATGTTCCATGGAGTACTGTAGCACCATACTCTCCGTGCCTGTAGACCTAATTCTGTTAACATTGATCTCACCGTTCATTCTCGACCGGACAGTCAAAAAAGGGGTATGTTACATTACTGTTCATATAGTTGACATGCGCACAACATCATTTGTTATCGTCATATCTTACTACACTAGCAACAAGATTATGTAGTACTGGCGTATGAACCACTGAACATGCCTAGTAGTAGGAGTACTGTGTAAGTTCAAGTGGCTGCCGTGTTTCGCACTCCTCCGTCATAAGAGTGGAAACGCTTGCTATAATCATTTTTTTCTTCAGAAACAGTGGACACGCTCTACCGTGCGGATCCTCCTCGACGGTCGTCGGGAACCTTGCTACTCACTTTCGCCGACGTGTGGGACAGCCAGCATCAGGGTCCACTTGCCATGCATGAAATTACTCCGTACTAGAGTGCACAACTGCACGGTAGACTACCCCGGTCGAAGCGCCGCAGTAATGCCCAATGAGCCGTCAAATCACAAAACCCCAACCTTTCCAGCAGTAAGTTGGACGGACGAAGCAACCATTGTTTCACTCTTCTCCCTTAGCTTCCTCTCTTGAAGAAAACCCCAACTCGCTTCTCCCTCATCTTGTTCCTCATTTCTTCAAGAAAACCCCGATGCGCTTCTGCCATTGTTCTTCTCTCCCAAAGAAGGAAAGGTGAGTGCATCAATGGTGTTGATTCTGGCCAAGGCCCGGTCTTGCAACCCCGAGACTGATCCTATAACTCCCTCTTTGTTCTTCTTTTGGGTTTGTGATTATGGTTTCTTTTCTTTTATTTCTATTTGACAGTTTCTTGATGGACCCTGGAGCACCGGCCGAAGTGATGTCTATGGCTCTGGCCAAAACCATCGAGGCTCAGGGTACGAAGAAGCGCAAGCACCCCGCCGAGACTACCGCAGACAAGCTCAAGGCCATCGCCCTGTCCAAGCCCCCCTCTCCGGGATCCCTCATTAAGCAAGTCCAGGTAATATCTCTTCTTGACGATCTTTTTGGCGATCTTGATCGTGTTTTTCATCTAACACGCAGTACTAGTACTAGTAGTACAACTTTCTGGGTGATCTTGCATGTGATTTCTGTGTGCCAAATGACGGTTCTAAATTGCTCTTTTGACCAAAACATGCGAGAGGTTGACACTGATTTCTTATAGATTACTTTCAACTACTTTATGAACATCAATGCTAGCTGTAGGAAATGCAAGATTTTAGCTCTCATGCCTTTGAAGAGAGTATATTAGCCTCAGTAACTTGTGTTATGGATATTGCAAGTAATCCCTCTGCTCTCATGCCTTTGAAGACATGTTCTAGTGTCTTTGTTCACTCATTTCTGTGCGTATATGTAGTCTTATATGGAGTAAAATATCGAAAATCATCTTATATTTCTGAACGGAGGTAGTAATAAAATATTTGGTTTCTGTTTGAATTAGAACCAGGTCCGCGATGGAGATGAAGTTCTCAAAGTCATGCCGTGTGAACTAGAAGACCTGAGGATGAGTTCTACTAAACTATCCAGCTGCTGTGTCCTTGTCGCCATGTGTCATGAACTAGTGTTTTTCCTGTAGCATTGTTGTTAGGCGTGTTCTCGAGGGTGTACTTCACCACAACAATTTCCTAGTTGTGCCTTCGATTACGAAGGGTGTGGTTCTTGTAAAGCTTCCCGACAAATCTGATGCGGACTATCTTCATTGTCATGTTTATGAGTGGAAAGACCACTCTGTTAGGTTCTCCAAGGTTGACGAGATGGCGATGGTGCTGGTAGACATCTCTCATGAAGTCCATGGCCTAGTCAGTTATGCGGGGTACATCCCGTAGGTCGGTGGCAAGAAATAGTCTGCAGAGTTTAATTAGTGCAACTTTGCTTGTCTGTAGTAAGTACTATTGTTCAGTACTTGATTTGTGTGTGCGAACCCTGTATTGTTTAGTACTGCCGCTTTTGTTGTGTGGTGAGTCCTGAGAACAGTATATGTTAATGTCTGTCCACTCAATTTAGTCTGTATATTTTGAAGTATCCAGATCATCTTTTTTGTGAGGACGGTTTATGAATTATGGTTACACTCCAATATTTGTATGCATTGCAGGGTTTATCGCACCCACCAGGATTTCCAGTCCCATGGATGTTCGGTCCATACGATTTGTCACGACCTTTGGACTATCCTGCTTGTGGGAGTAAGCGGGGGCCCTGTGTGCCACCCGTAATTGGATGATCAACCTTCTGTTTAGAACTTGAACATAGTGATTTCCTGGTAAGGATTCACTCGTGTCACATCAAGTAAATCTTATTGATTTACTGTCTAAATCTTATTGATTTAATGTCATGTTTTCTTACTTTTGTTGCAATTTTACATGCAGGTTTTGCCATGTGACATTCGTTATAGAATAAACCGTTTGGTTTGCTCTATGATGGTTATTTTTGTAGGTTTCACTTCTTATGTCGTGTCAGTAACGAAGGCACTGTCCATCACTTATATTACTGGACACAATTGGATCAGTCTGTTGTCTGAGTACAATCTGAAGCCCTATGATGAACTGCAATTTGGTTTAACAAACACGCCACAATTAGTCCTTCTCGCGTTTAAAAGAAATGAAGAAAAAGACTGGCTCAAGGTCATGGAGCCTAGTCAAGTTAGAAAGCTGAAGTATGAAATCATAGCAGACCAGAGACGATCGCTGCTGTCTCGCACATCGGTACCACCTTCAGCATCGGATCGAGCACCGACACCTTCTCAGACGGCACTGGCTCTAGCATTGACAGCGGCAGCAGCTCAGTCTGTTCCACCAGAGGATTGGGCATCGACCGCGTCAACGGATTAGGCTGATCTACCGGAGGATCGGGCACCGACACGGGCACCTACTCTGACACGGGCACCAGCTCCACAAGGAGCACCATCTCTGGCAGCAGAAGCGGCACTACCAGTCGCACCGGCACGGGCACCAGCAACGGCTCCGGCACCTGCACCAACACTTGAAGTTGCACTTGCATCTGCTCCGGCCCGTGCAGTGGCAACGGAACTAGCAGTTGCACCGGCAACAGACTGGGCTGCAGTTCGCACTGCATATACCAAAGTCCTTACAAAAACCGACATATCTACCTTCTTGGTAAGCATTGACCGCCCAAGTGCTTCATTCTTTTTTCTTTCCATGTTGTTTCACATGATTCACTGTGTTGATCTAACTGTTTGTGTATGTCTTCTTGTTTGCAAACAGAGAATTCCTAGAGCAACGAGGGAGTCGTTCAATAATCCGGACGACCGTGGCCAAGTTTCTCTTACCATGCGCAGCCTTGGTGTGAATGAACCTGCTCAATATACCGTAAGTACAACGGATGGTCACATGATGATTGATGCTAAAGGATGGTCAAGGTTCAAAACTCTATCAAATCTTGTGGTAGGGGATGATGTCAAAATCGAACTTTCTCAGCAAGGAGAGCTGGTCCAAATCAACTTTGAAATTCTTCAGTAGCAGCACGCAACTGCCGAACTGATCTATCCTCCGAGAGCTTTTGATGTAATAATATGGCATGGTGAAACAAGTGTCCTGTGTGTATAAGTTGTACGACAGTATTATTTATCACGTAGGATATCGTGAAAGAATTGCAACTCTGATTGCTGGTTAGGAACTGTCGTTCGATTTCATTCTAACAGCTGCCATGCTTTATTTAATTTTCTGTATTCGCCTTGCGACATCATCTAAAACCAGTGCCGTACCGATCGCTTGCAATATGAAATGCGCTGAGTTAGAACACATGGGCCCCCAAACATGCAGGCCCACCGCCCTGTGGCCCAAAGTCCAGAACCGTGAGCTTATCTGAGTATTATATTCTCAGCTGAACCCCCATATTATGTTATATATATTCCCCTTGATTTTTCTTATGTATAAAGTTGTGATATAAAAGATTTTTATATTTCTTTAGAGAGGGAGTATCTCTCTGTCAAAAATATATTTATGTGTAACTAGTTACTCCTACCTTTCTATTTCCTTTCGCTGATATGTGGGGCATTCGGCAACGGGGTCCACGTGCCATGCACCAAATTAGAGTGCACAACTGCACGGTAGGCTCACCCCGGTCGTAGCGCCGCAGTAATGCCCGATGAGCCATCTAATCACGAAAACCCCCACCTTTCCAGCTTTATCAGTAAGTTGGACGGACGAAGCAGCAATATTTCACTGGGCCTGAATCCCCTTCTCCCTTGTCTGCTTGTTCAGAGAAAACCCCCTCTCGGCGATTGCGTAGGGTTTTCTCATGGAGAACCAGGTACGAATTCTTCATCCATCCCCGATAAATCCTAGTCCCTTGGTCGCAGGTAATCCTAGGATGGCAGCTGCCGCCATTGATGCATTTTTCTTCCTACTGAATCTAGTGTGTTTCATTTGCAGTGCCCAAAGTGCAAGGACCCTATAGGTTTCTGCGCCCTTGGCGAGACGCCACTTGTTCCTTCTCATCCTAACACAGGATTTTAAAATGTGCACAGTATGTTCCTAGAATCCTCTTTTCTATCCGGGAGGGTGGGGTTTTTTGAACATGCTGTCGACTAATTTGGAAATTTGGATTGCTATATTTGGATAAAAGGTACTAGTACCATGGTCAACACTGACGTGAAGGAGGAAATTATTTCTAGATTTGGATAGCGAATACATTGTGTTCTCATATTATTTTTCCTGCAGTGCATTCCTTGCTCTGCCAGAACACATGTACTCAAGATGGTTGGCCTTGCCATAACTGAATACACCAGTTTAATGGTCACATTGAAGACACGCCATGGATATAAGTTCCGAGTTGGGTTCATGAACCAAGAAGATCGCTGCTTTTTTTATGGCCGAACTTGGATAAACCTTCTCAAGTGTTACAGACTGAAAGTTGGCGCATGAATGTTGATGGAAATAGCAGAACCTGGTCTCATCTTCACTATGATCTTCCACCCCGACGTCATTCCAGTAGTTCATCCATGTTAGTTTTGTATCTGGTTCTTGCATGTTGCCTCGATTACTTCTTAATCCACCTATTCTGTCTAACTAATCACAATTTAACTTTAGAAGTAGCAACGATTTGTGATTCCCTTCTCTCACGAAGATGCTACTTCTAACTAATATTTCTTATAATTGGTGGCACGTGTAGGTTATTTCAAAGTTAAGCATGCTACTCATTTGTTATTCTATAAGAACTCGACTGTTACTGATGGCACTGAAGTTGACTGGGACGACATCCACCAGTTCCTACACTTTATTGATCATCTTGAGGTCCTCGTGGGGCGTTTCAATGGTGGAAGGCCATGTGGGATATTTGTGCCACTGCTGCACATGTTGAACATGTCCAACTGTGTCGAGAAACTTATGGTACGAGCTGTTTTCTGTTATATAAGTTGTTCATAAACTCTTGCTTATACACAGTTTTACAGCTGTGATCTTCTTGAAACAGAAACTGCCCAGTTCTATTGTTCCTATATAGATGCTTGACCATGGTCGGGTCAGACTTGCGCTTGGTCACAACATGATGTTTATGTCGACCTTCTCCATTTCCCTTGGAGGTGAAAATATACTTATTCATGGGTGGTCTCAAATAATGAAGGCCCGTCCAACTTGGAGAATAGGACAGAAGGTTATGCTCATGCTTTTCCATGGCTCTAAAGCGAATATCCTATTTATTGACCACATTGTGAGATGAAGCCGCTTTCAGAAGGTTATGGATGTGCGGGGTGGCGCCTGGGCCTTCTCCTGGGGCTTGGTGGCCTCACCCTTGGTTAACTGTAGGCAAAGTAGCACTGTTCGAGGCATGCTTTGTACGGTTGAACCTGTATAAGTACTCATACTGCTTTCAGCTATGGTTGTTAAGTGCCCCTGCTGGTTTCAGTTAAGGTTGTTAAGTACTCCTGCTGCTTTTACAGTCTGTCGTGTTTCTTCAGTCCTGTCTTCCTCCAGCCGCCAAAACCAAACCAGCGCCGGCGGGGCCGCCTGCTTCCGCCTCCCACGGCCGGCTGCGCCTCAGCGCATGCATCGCCGCCCCACCATCTCCTAAATCGTTAACGCTGATGTCCGAGGCCTCGCCGTCGTCCTCCGCACGCTTTGGTGCGCTCGCTGCGGCGCCGCCCTCTCGCGTTGTCAACATGGTCAACAAACAAGAGGAATCGGGAGAGGACTGTACGTGGAGAGGATGACAGTAGGGCCCCACCATGTCCATGGCCGTACGCAAGCAAGTTTCTCATTTTTTGTCATATACTCCATTGTCAGTGTATAGAAAAAGAAAATGCTTCCTCCTAGTGGTTTGCTGACATCTGGGACCCACGACATTGTCAGCGTATAGTCAATAGACAAGAGAACAGCACAAGATCGGCTAACACCTGGGACGTAGCTGCTCGAGCAGTATTTTTTTGTTATTGTTGAGACGGAGCAGGGTTTCAACTCAGCTGTGGCCCGTCTAGCCCAGGCTTCTATTTTATGTTTATCACATGACCATCCCAGCTAATTTTTCTTTGTGAAAATGAGCCTAGTTTATTTTTTCTGAAGAATACCCAATCCAGGCCTACTTATTTTTCTATGCCCTGCTGGGCTGCAACTCTTTCAAGACGGCTGCAAATATTGAAAGTAATATGAAATGGGCTGTAAATATAAAAAATAGACGATAAATTGGCAGTTACTTTCAAATTTCTAATTTTTTTCACATTTTCATATTCCAATTTCACTGGGCTTTAACCTAATTTAAATATATCTTCAAAGTACTTTAAATTTGGCTCGACATTTCGGTATTAAAAATAGTTTGGACCCCACCGAAATATGCAAAATTTCATTTAAATTTTTAACCCTAGCTCTGGCCAATAAAAAAAACCGACTGCAACAAATTGCATAAGAAGTTGCAATGAGCTGTAAATTATTAAAAAAAATAGGGAATGGTCTGACTTGTGGGCCTATTAAGTTGACGCGTATGCAAGATTTTTTACTTATTATATACGTCAACAAACGATTCTAGCAGATGTGACCGTTGGATGTCAATCCAACGGCCGTCGTGCTTCTTCAATCTCTGATCTTCTTGCTCCAGCCGCCAAATCCAGCGCCGGCGGGACCGCCTGCTCCCGCCTCTCGTGGCCGGCTGTGCTGCCGCGCAGGCCTCACCGCCCCCTACTACTCCCACCGCTGGCCAGGCCATCCCTCTACTCACCCACATCCCTCCACTACTGTGGCTTCACTGCCTCCGGGTCATTCCCTTCCTGGGTCTCGCCGTCGTCCATCGCGTTGGTGTTCTCGGCACGGCGTGGTTAACGTTGTCAACAAACGACAACATCGGAAGAGGGATGTACATGGAGAGGCTGACAGTTGGGACCCACATGGTCCATGGCTGCACGCAAGCAAGTACCTCCTTATTACGCCAAAATGAATGAATTCTCCCAATGACAGCTGGGCCCACCAGCTATATCTTGGCACGGAAGGAAGTGCCTTCTTATTAAGCGAAAAATAACGAGTGCTCCCCATGACAGCTGGGGCCCACCAGATATGGAGGCTGACTTGTGGCCCTACTAAGTTGACACGTACGCAGGGCTTTGTCAACTTAGTCAACAAACGATTCTATCACCAGTGACCGTTGGATTGTTAACATCCAACGGTCATCCTGCTTCTTCAACCTCGGATTTTCTTGCTCCAGCCGTCCAAACCACCGCGTGCTCCTGCCTCCCGTGGCCGGTTGTGCTGCCGCGCAGGCCTCACCACCCCCTACTACTCCCACCGCTGGCCAGGCCATCCCTCTACTCACCCACACCCCCTATTATTCTGCGGCGACGGCAGCCTCACACCGTAGCCGAACCAGCCAACCCTCGTACGACCCTCCGCGTGTTTCTAGGCTCCGCGTCATTCCCTGCATCACCGTCGTCCACCGCCTGGTGCTGTCCGCGCGGCGTGGTCAACGTGGTCAACGAACGACAGCCATCGAAAGAGGACTGTACACGGTGAGGCTGACAGATGGACCCACCAGCTACATCTTCGCACGCAAGGAAGTGCCTCCTTATTATGTGCAAAAAAAAAGAATCCTCCCCCTGTCAGCTCGGACCCACCATCAATATCTTCGCATGCAAGGAAGTGCCTCCTTATCCTCCCTGACAGCCGGGACCCACCCGGTCGAAGCATACGTAGCGTTGTCATTGTGGTCGCAAACATGTACGTACATGCTGGTCCATCGATCTTTCTGCCACGATGAACTGTGGCCCAATAAGGAGCGGTAGCTGTTCAGGCAGTCCCGTCTATATCGTGTACACGTACGTACAGCCACACTGCAAGAAAGTAAATACGGCTACATACATACATACGGGCGGGGTCTCGAACACGTACAACGACGACGTCCTATTCATCGGCAGCCAACCGACTGGGTCGGAACGGAGAAACAGCGTCGTGTTCATCGGGAGGCAACAGACTGGGTCGGAATGCGTCGTGTTCATCGGGAGCCAACCGGCTTGGACGGAATAGCCGAAACGGGGTCTGGCGTACCGCAAAATGGAGGAAACGGACTTGTGTTCGAGCTCCTACGGTCGAAATGGGGTGCTGTTGATCGGGAGGGGTGTGGCGTATCGCAAAACAGAGGAAACGGACTTGTGTTGGAGCGCCTACGGTCGAAACGAGGTCCTGTTCATCGGGAGGGGTGTGGCGTACTGCAAAACGGCACTCCACGAGGTACTGTTCATCCACCGTCTACTGCCTCGCTCCAGCCTCCACGGGCCACTGTTCATCCACCGTCAACTTCCTCCAGCCTCCACCTGCTACTGTTCATCCACCGTCGACTTCCTCCTGCCTCCACCAGCTACTGTTCATCCACGGGGTCCTGTTCATCCAGCCTCCACCGGCTGCTGTTCAACTAGCCCTCCATGGGGTCCTGTTCATCCAGCCTCCACTGGCTCCTGTTCAACCAGCCCTCCACACGGGGTCCTGTTCAACTAGCCCTCCACGGGGTCCCTCCATCGGCTACTGTTCATCCACCCCCACCTCCTCGATTGGGGTCCTGTTCATCCAGCGGCAACGACCTCTACTACCACGGGATCCTGTTCATCCAACCCCCACCGGAAATTGTTCATCCAACCCCCACCGGGGACTGTTCATCAAGAGGCAGCTTCGATCGGCTTCAGTTAGCAGCAGTAGCGAAGGAATCGCTCGAGTTCAGTTAACAGCCAGGGATCGATCGCTCGGGTTCAGAAACATAGCTAGTGCAATCGCTCGGGTTCAGTAAGCGAACGCCTCGCTCGGGTTCAGTTAGAGCCCAATGCCTCGCACACACGCGTACGAGAGAAACGCGCAATCCCTCCGTGCATCGCTCGGCCCCGACCACCCACCGTAACTGGGAACTCCCCGAAATTTTCCTCGCCCTTGCTTCTACCACGATTTTTTCTGTCATGGATGGCCCAAAGAATGTCATGCAGGTGCGTCTCCGGGCCGCCCAGGACGAAAAGCCCATTTTCTATCATGATTTTTTGCCATAGAAGTAAGAGCCCACCACATCTATGATGATACCGGGTTTTGTCATAATTATCGTCATAGAAGTGTCATAAGCATGACAGAAAAAAAAATCGTTCGGCCCAAAATGTCACGGATGTGTCTTTTTTTTTGTAGTGGGTGGCGCCTGGCTCCTGGGCTCCACCATCTGGTTGCGACATCCGAGAAGAAAGGAAAAGGGGAAAAAGAGGAAGCAAAGCAACCGTGAGTACTCATCCAGAGTACTCGCAAGCAAGGATCTACACTACATATGCATCAGTATCAATGAAATGGGTAGTATCTGTGGACTGAACTACAGAATGCCAGAAGAGAAGGGGAAAGCCTAGCCTATCAAAGACTAGCATCTTCAAGCTGTTGGGGAACGTAGTAATTTCAAAAAAATTCATACGCACACACAGGATCATGGTGATGCATAGCAACGAGAGGAGAGAGTGTGTCCACGTACCCTCGTAGACCGAAAGCGGAAGCGTTAGCACAACGCGGTTGATGTAGTCGTACGTCTTCACGATCCGACCGATCCAAGTACCGAACGCACGGCACCTCCGAGTTCAGCACACGTTCAACTCGATGACGTCCCGTGAGCTCCGATCCAGCAAAGCTTCACAGGAGAGTTTCGTCAGCACAACGGCGTGGTGATGGTGATGATGATGCTACCGACGCAGGGCTTCGCCTAAGCACCGCTACGATATGATCGAGGTGGATTATGGTGGAGGGGGGCACCGCACACGGCTAAGAGATCAATGATCAATTGTTGTGTCTATGGGGTGCCCCCTGGCCACGTATATAAAGGATGGAGGGAGGAGGCGGCCGGCCCTCACAGGGCGCGCCCAAGGTGTGGAGTCCTACTAGGACTCCCTAGTCCTAGTAGGATTCCACCTCCCACATGGAATAGGAAAAGGGGAAGGGAGAAGGAGAAGGAAGGAAGGGGGCGCCCCCTTTCCCTAGTCCAATTCGGACCAGTCCATGGGGAAGGGGCGCAGCCACCCTTGAGGCCTTTCTCTCCTTTCCCGTATGGCCCATTAAGGTCCAATACGAATTCCCGTAACTCTCCGGTACTCCGAAAAATACCCAAATCACTCGGAACCTTTCCGATGTCCGAATATAGCCTTCCAATATATCGATCTTTACCTCTCGACCATTTCGAGACTCCTCGTCATGTCCCCGATCTCATCCGGGACTCCGAACAAACTTCGGTCATCAAATCACATAAACTCCTAATATCGATCATCACCGAACTTTAAGCGTGCGGACCCTACGGGTTCGAGAACTATGTAGACATGACCGAGACACGTCTCCGGTCAATAACCAATAGCGGAACCTGGATGCTCATATTGGCTCCCACATATTCTATGAAGATCTTTATCGGTCAAACCGCATAACAACATACGTTGTTCCCTTTGTCATCGGTATGTTACTTGCCCGAGACTCGATCGTCGGTATCTCAATACCTAGTTCAATCTCGTTACCGGCAAGTCTCTTTACTCGTTCCGTAATACATCATCCCGCAACTAACTCATTAGTTACAATGCTTGCAAGGCTTATAGTGATGTGCATTACCGAGTGGGCCCAGAGATACCTCTCCGACAATCGGAGTGACAAATCCTAATCTCGAAATACGCCAACTCAACAAGTACCTTCGGAGACACCTATAGAGCACCTTTATAATCACCCAGTTATGTTGTGACGTTTGGCAGCACACAAAGTGTTCCTCCTGTAAACGGGAGTTGCATAATCTCATAGTCATAGGAACATGTATAAGTCATGAAGAAAGCAATAGCAACATACTAAACGATCAAGTGCTAAGCTAACGGAATGGGTCAAGTCAATCACATCATTCTCCTAATGATGTGATCCCGTTAATCAAATGACAACTCATGTCTATGGTTAGGAAACATAACCATCTTTGATCAACGAGCTAGTCAAGTAGAGGCATACTAGTGACACTCTGTTTGTCTATGTATTCACACATGTATTATGTTTCCGGTTAATACAATTCTAGCATGAATAATAAACATTTATCATGAAATAAGGAAATAAATAATAACTTTATTATTGCCTCTAGGGCATATTTCCTTCAGTCTCCCACTTGCACTAGAGTCAATAATCTAGTTCACATCGCCATGTGATTTAACACCAATAGTTCACATCACCATGTGATTAACACCCATAGTTCACATCGCTATGTGACCAACACTCAAAAGGGTTTACTAGAGTCAATAATCTAGTTCACATCGCCATGTGTTTAACACCCAAAGAGTACTAAGGTTTGATCAAGTTTTGCTTGTGAGAGAAGTTTAGTCAACGGGTCTGCCACATTCAGATCCGTATGTATTTTGCAAATTTCTATGTTTACAATGCTCTGCACGGAGCTACTCTAGCTAATTGCTCCCACTTTCAATATGTATCCAGATTGAGACTCTGAGTCATCTGGATCGGTGTAAAAGCTTGCATCGACGTAACCTTTTACGACGAACTCTTTTATCACCTCCATAACCGAGAAATATTTCCTTAGTCCTCTTAGGTAACTAAGGATAACTTTGACCGCTATCCAGTGATCTATCCCTAGATCACTATCGTACCTCCTTGCTAAACTCATAGCAAGGCACACAACTGGTCTGGTACATAGCATGACATACTTTATAGAACCTATGGCTGAGGCATAGGGAATGACTTTCATTCTCTCTCTATCTTCTGCCGTGGTCTTGCTTTGAGTCTTACTCAACTTTATACCTTGAATACAGGCAAGAACTCTTTCTTTGACTGATACTTTTTGAACTCCTTCAAAACTTTGTCAAGGTATGTGCTTTGTGAAAGTCTTATTAAGCGTCTCGATCTATCCCTATAGATCTTGATGCTCAATACTTAAGCAGCTTCACCGAGGTCTTTTATTGAAAAATTCTTATTCAAGTATCCTTCTATGCTATCCAGAAATTCTATATCATTTCCAATCAGCAATATGTCATCCACATATAATATCGGAAATGCTACAGAGCTCCCACTCACTTTCTTGTAAATACAGGCTTCACCATAAGTCTGTATAAAACCATATGCTTTGATCACCTTATCAAAGCGTATATTCCAACTCCGAGATGCTTGCACCAGTCCATAGATGGATCGCTGGAGCTTGCACACTTTGTTAGCACCTTTAGTTTGACAAAACCTTCTGGTTGCATCATATACAACTCTTCTTTAATAAATCCATTAAAGAAATGTAGTTTTGACATCCATTTGCCAGATTTCATAAAATGCGGCAATTGCTAACATGATTCGGACAGACTTAAGCATCGATACGAGTGAGAAAATCTCATCGTAGTCAACACCTTGAACTTGTCGAAAACCTTTTGCGACAATTCGAGCTTTGTAGATAGAAACACTACTATCAGCGTCTGTCTTCCTCTTGAAGATCCATTTATTCTCAATGACTTGCCGATCATCGGGCAAGTCAACCAAAGTCCATACTTTGTTCTCATACATGGATCCCATCTCAGCTTTCATGGCCTCAAGCCATTTCGCGGAATCTGGGCTCATCATCGCTTCCTCATAGTTCGTAGGTTCGTCATGGTCTAGTAACATGACTTCCAGAACAGGATTACCGTACCACTCTGGAGCGGAACGTACTCTGGTTGACCTACGAGGTTCTGTAGTAACTTGATCTGAAGTTTCATGATCATCATCATTAGCTTCCTCACTAATTGGTGTAGGCATCACTGGAACTGATTTCTGTGATGAACTACTTTCCAATTCAAGAGAAGGTACCACTACCTCATCAAGTTCTACTTTCCTCCCACTCACTTCTTTCGAGAGAAACTCCTTCTCTAGAAAGGATCCATTCTTAGCAACAAATATCTTGCCTTCGGATCTATGATAGAAGGTGTACCCAACAGTTTCTTTTGTGTATCCTATGAAGACACACTTCTCCGATTTGGGTTCGAGCTTATCAGGCTAAAGCTTTTTCACATAAGCATTGCAGCCCCAAACTTTAAGAAACGACACTTAGGTTTCTTGCCAAACTACAGTTCATACGGTGTCGTCTCAACGGATTTAGATGGTGCCCTATTAAACGTGAATGCAGCTGTCTCTAATGCATAACCCCAAAACGATAGTGGTAAATCGGTAAGAGACATCATAGATCGCACCATATCTAATAAAGTACGGTTACGATGTTCGGACACACCATTACACTGTGGTGTTCCAGGTGGCGTGAGTTGCGAAACTATTCCACATTTTTAAATGAAGACCAAACTCGTAACTCAAATATTTGCCTCCGCGATCAGATCGTAGAAACTTTATTTTCTTGTTACGATGATTTTCTACTTCACTCTGAAATTCTTTGGACTTTTCAAATGTTTCAGACTTGTGTTTCATTAAGTAGATATACCCATATCTGCTCAAATCATCTGTGAAGGTCAGAAAATAACGATACCCGCCGCGAGCCTCAATACTCATCGGACCGCATACATCGGTATGTATTATATCCAATAAGTCCGTAGCTCGCTCCATTGTTCCGGCGAACGGAGTTTTAGTCATCTTGCCCATGAGGCATGGTTCGCAAGCATCAAATGATTCATAATCAAGTGATTCCAAAAGTCCATCAGTATGGAGTTTCTTCATGCGCTTTACACCAATATGACCTAAACGGCAGTGCCACAAATAAGTTGCACTATCATTACTAACTTTGCATCTTTTGGCTTCAATATTATGAATATGTGTATCACTACGATCGAGATTCAATAAACCATTTACATTGGGTGTATGACCATAGAAGGTTTTTATTCATGTAAACAGAACAACAATTATTCTCTGACTTAAATGAATAACCGTATTGCAATAAACATGATCCAATCATATTCATGCTCAATGCAAACACCAAATAACATTTATTTTGCAATAAACATGATCCAATCATATTCATGCTCAACGCAAACACCAAATAACATTTATTTAGGTTCAACACTAATCCCAAAAATAGAGGGAGTGTGCGATGGTGATCTTATCAACCTTGGAATCTCTTCCAACACACATCGTCACCTCGTCCTCAACTAGTCTCTGTTCATTTTGCAACACCTGTTTCGAGTTACTAATCATAGCAACTGAACCAGTATCAAATACCCAGGGGCTACTATGAACACTAGTAAAATACACATCAATAACATGTATATCAAATATACCTTTGTTCACTTTGCCATCCTTCTTATCCGCCAAATACTTGGGGCAGTTCCGCTTCCAGTGACCAGTCCCTTTGCAGTAGAAGCACTCAGTTTCAGGCTTAGGTCCAGACTTGGGCTTCTTCCCGGGAGTAGCAACTTGCTTGCTATTCTTCTTGAAGTTCCCCTTCTTCCCTTTGCCCTTTTTCTTGAAACTAGTGGTCTTGTTAACCATCAACACTTGATGCTCTTTCTTGATTTCTACCTTCGTTGATTTCAGCATCACGAAGAGCTCGGGAATCGTTTTTGTCATCCCTTGCATATTATAGTTCATCACAAAGTTCCAGTAACTTGGTGATAGTGACTAGAGAATTCTGTCAATAACTATCTTATCTGGAAGATTAACTCCCACTTGATTCAAGCAACTGTAGTACTCAGACATTCTGAGCACATGCTCACTGGTTGAGCTATTCTCCTCCATCTTGTAGGCAAAGTATTTGTCAGAGGTCTCATACCTCTCGACACGGGCATGAGTCTGAAATACCGATTTCAGCTCTTGGAACATCTCATATGCTCCGTGGCGTTCAAAACGTTTCTGAAGTCCCGATTCTAAGCCGTAAAAGATGGCGCATTAAACTATCAAGTAGTCATCATATCGAGCTTGCTAAACGTTCATAACGTTTGCATTTGCTCCTGCAATAGGTCTGTCACCTAGCGGTGCATCAAGGACATAATTCTTCTGTGCAGCAATGAGGATAATCCTCAGATCACGGAACCAGTCCGCATCATTGCTACTATCATCTTTCAACTTAGTTTTCTCCAGGAACATATCAAAAATAAAACAGTGGAGCTATACGCGAGCTATTGATCTACAACATAATTTGCAAATACTACCAGGACTAAGTTCATGATAAATTTAAGTTCAATTAATCATATTACTCAAGAACTCCCACATAGATAGACATCTCTCTAATCATCTAAGTGATCACGTGATCCAAATCAACTAAACCATAACCGATCATCACGTGAAATGGAGTAGTTTTCAATGGTGAACATCACTATGTTGATCATATCTACTATATGATTCACGCTCGACCTTTCGGTCTCAGTGTTCCGAGGCCATATCTGCATATGCTAGGCTCGTCAAGTTTAACCCGAGTATTCTGCGTGTGCAAAAACTGGCTTGCACCCGTTGTAGATGAACGTTGAGCTTATCACACCCGATCATCACGTGGTGTCTCGGCACGACGAACTTTGGCAACGGTGCATACTTAGGGAGAACAATTTTACCTTGAAATTTAGTGAGAGATCATCTTATAATGCTACCGTCAAACAAAGCAAAATAAGATGCATAAAGGATAAACATCACATGCAATCAATATAAGTGATATGATATGGCCATCATCATCTTGTGCTTGTGATCTCCATCTCCGAAGCACCGTCATGATCACCATCGTTACTGGCGCGACACCTTGATCTCCATTGTAGCATCGTTGTTGTCTCGCCAACTATTGCTTCTACGACTATCGCTACCGCTTAGTGATAAAGTAAAGCAATTACAGGGCGATTGCATTGCATACAATAAAGCGACAACCATATGGCTCCTGCCAGTTGCCGATAACTCAGTTACAAAACATGATCATCTCATACAATAAAATATAGCATCATGTCTTGACCATATCACATCACAACATGCCCTGCAAAAACAAGTTAGACGTCCTCTACTTTGTTGTTGCAAGTTTTACGTGGCTGCTACGGGCTGAGCAAGAACCGTTCTTACCTACGCATCAAAACCACAACGATAGTTCGTCAAGTTAGTGCTGTTTTAACCTTCACAAGGACTGGGCGTAGCCACACTCGGTTCAACTAAAGTTGGAGAAACTGACACCCGCTAGTCACCTGTGTGCAAAGCACGGCGGTAAAACCAGTCTCGCGTAAGCGTACGCGTAATGTCGGTCCGGGCCGCTTCATCCAACAATACCGCCGAACCAAAGTGTGACATGCTGGTAAGCAGTATGACTTGTATCGCCCACAACTCACTTGTGTTCTACTCGTGCATATAACATCTACGCATAAAACCTGGCTCGGATGCCACTGTTGGGGAACGTAGTAATTTCAAAAAAATTCATACCCACACACAGGATCATGGTGATGCATAGCAACGAGAGGAGAGAGTGTGTCCACGTACCCTCGTAGACCGAAAGCGGAAGCGTTAGCACAACGTGGTTGATGTAGTCGTACGTCTTCACGATCCGACCGATCCAAGTACCGAACGCACGGCACCTCCGAGTTCAGCACACGTTCAACTCGATGACGTCCCATGAGCTCCGATCCAGCAAAGCTTCACAGGAGAGTTTCGTCAGCACGACGGCGTGGTGACGGTGATGATGATGCTACCGACGCAGGGCTTCGCCTAAGCACCGCTACGATATGATCGAGGTGGATTATGGTGGAGGGGGGCACCGCACATGGCTAAGAGATCAATGATCAATTGTTGTGTCTATGGGGTGCCCCCTGGCCACGTATATAAAGGATGGAGGGAGGAGGAGGCCGGCCCTCACAGGGCGCGCCCAAGGTGTGGAGTCCTACTAGGACTCCCTAGTCCTAGTAGGATTCCACCTCCCACATGGAATAGGAAAAGGGGAAGGGAGAAGGAGAAGGAAGGAATGGGGCGCCCCCTTTCCCTAGTCCAATTCGGACCAGTCCATGGGGAAGGGGCGCAGCCACCCTTGAGGCCTTTCTCTCCTTTCCCGTATGGCCCATTAAGGCCCAATACGAATTCCCGTAACTCTCCGGTACTCCGAAAAATACCCGAATCACTCGGAACCTTTCCGATGTCCGAATATAGCCTTCCAATATATCGATCTTTACCTCTCGACCATTTCGAGACTCCTCGTCATGTCCCCGATCTCATCCGGGACTCCGAACAAACTTCGGTCATCAAATCACATAAACTCATAATACCGATCGTCATCGAACTTTAAGCGTGCGGACCCTACGGGTTCGAGAACTATGTAGACATGACCGAGACACGTCTCCGGTCAATAACCAATAGCGGAACCTGGATGCTCATATTGGCTCCCACATATTCTACGAAGATCTTTATCGGTCAAACCGCATAACAACATACGTTGTTCCCTTTGTCATCGGTATGTTACTTGCCCGAGATTCGATCGTCGGTATCTCAATACCTAGTTCAATCTCGTTACCGACAAGTCTGTTTACTCGTTCCGTAATACATCATCCCGCAACTAACTCATTAGTTATAATGCTTGCAAGGCTTATAGTGATGTGCATTACCGAGTGGGCCCAGAGATACCTCTCCGACAATCGGAGTGACAAATCCTAATCTCGAAATACGCCAACTCAACAAGTACCTTCGGAGACACCTGTAGAGCACCTTTATAATCACCCAGTTACATTGTGACGTTTGGCAGCACACAAAGTGTTCCTCCGGTAAACGGGAGTTGCATAATCTCATAGTCATAGGAACATGTATAAGTCATGAAGAAAGCAATAGCAACATACTAAACGATCAAGTGCTAAGCTAACGGAATGGGTCAAGTCAATCACATCATTCTCCTAATGATGTGATCCCGTTAATCAAATGACAACTCATGTCTATGGTTAGGAAACATAACCATCTTTGATCAACGAGCTAGTCAAGTAGAGGCATACTAGTGACACTCTGTTTGTCTATGTATTCACACATGTATTATGTTTCCGGTTAATACAATTCTAGCATGAATAATAAACATTTATCATGAAATAAGGAAATAAATAATAACTTTATTATTGCCTCTAGGGCATATTTCCTTCACAAGCATCTTGCAGCATCAGAAGAGATAAGAGTACCATATTATAATATTAGTAAGTATGTTGTAACATCGCCCCGAGATTACTTCCTCGACTCCCTGCGAGAAAGCAATCCCGGAGCCATCATTTCCATTACATGCCTCAGCATCAAGTTCTAGTTGTATCGATCGGGATACAACTCCGAGCGTCCGTTACCGTGGACACGGCTATTCGAATAGATAGAATACTTCCCTGTAGGGGTGCACCAACTTACCCAACACGCTCGATCAACTCCGGCCGGACACACCATCAGGTCATGACCGGCCTCGGCCGATCAACACACCGCAGTCCTACCTAGGCTCAATAGAGAGGCCAGCACACCGGTCTACATCCTAAGCACGCAGGGGTCTTGGGCCCATTGCTTTTTGCACTCCTGCACGTTGCATACGTGACCGGTGAGCAGACCTAGCCCCCCTTATACAAGCAAGGCGTTCCAGTCCAACCCGGCGCGCGCCGCTCCATCGCTGACGTCCGTTGAGCTTTCGGCTGATACATACGATGCAGTGTGCCCATACTTATTCCCGCGTGGTGGTCAGTGCGAAAAGGCCAGAGGCCTACTCGGATCAAATATCCAAACTGTTAGTGTCTTGGTAGTGCGCGGTAACGAGCAGAGACTCACGATCATCTGACCCCGTCGCCCCGTCTCGTGGACTTACGGCAAGGGCTAAGAATGCCCGGCCGTGCCACATAATTATCCCTCGGGTACCCTCCAGGTCAACCCGACTTCACATCACTCGCGGGTACCCCTCGGGGCCGACCCGATGTCATCATGGTTCTGTGGTAAGTCAAAGTAACCGTGTGTCCAAAACAGCAAGGGGGAAACCCGAGGAATCACCCTCGATGGACTCCCACTCGATGTAATCGTCAAGGTGGACTTGGAGGAATCACTCTCGATGGTCCACACTTGAGGGGTTGCACGACAGAGTCGTTATCAGGAGTGGTGAAGGAGGAATCACCCTCAATGACCACGACCGAATAGCTAGCTACACTACAGGGTTAAGATCAGAAGTGTTAATGGGGTATCAGCCTCGACACTTGATAGTAACTCTGCAGAGTCGTACAACTAAGGGGGGGGGCGGTGATGTGCGGTGTCGGGGCCTGGACGTCGATCACGTTGATCGAGTCATCGAACATAAAGCGGGGCAACTGGGACAAGGCGAGGGGTCACACATGGATCACTAACCAACCTATACTAAGCAGTTTAGGATAAACAGGTAAGGTATGAAAGCAGGTAACAAAAACAGGCTATGCATCAGAATAGGGTCATACAAAAAGCAGTAGCAGTTCTAATGCAAGCATAAGAGAGAAGGGAATGGGCGATATCGAAATGATCAATGGGGGGTTTGCTTGCCTAGAAGCTCTACTGAAAAGGAAGAAGGGTCGTCAGTGACGTAGTCGATCACAGGGGCAGCATCAGTCTCGGGGTCTATCGAAGAGAAGAGGGGGAAGAAACAGTAAATACAGAGCAAACAGATGCATCACTAAGCATGACATGACGATATGCAGAGCTAGGGGGTGTTCTAACACGGTACTACATGTTGCAGACGGAGAGGGGCATGTGACAGATGAACAGACCATGTGTTCGGATTCGTTGGATTTTTCTGAACAAGTTTCATATATAAATTATTTTCATCGGAGTTACGGTTTAATTTCTATTAAATTTCAAAGTTTTAAACATATTCTGAAAATTCCAAGATTTGATATTAATTCAAAAATAGACAGAGAAGGCTAAGTATACGCACCGTGGGCTAGCCACAGAGGCTGACTGGTGGGGCCAGTCAACAGCCCAGTCAGCAGTTGACTGGTCCACTTTGACGAGTCAAAGTGAGCGCCTGGCCCCACCTGTAAGTGACTCAGGGGGGAAGTTTATTTAAACTATAGTTTTTAGTTTAAGTTAAAGGCCTTGGGCCCATGTGTCAGTGGGGATTAGTGAGGGGGTGTGACGCCCGGATAGTTAAGCTACAGTAACCCTCTGCTAATGATGCCACGTCACTTCGATTACTGTTGCTAATCTCGCGTTAGTTCGAAACCGATTCAAATTCAAATTCAAAATCAAGCAAACAATAAAAGTTTTCAAATATTAAAACTAAAATGTTCGGAGTGAACCAAATATTGCATAGGTAATTATGGTGGAGAAACCACACCTTTATAAAATATTTAAATACTATAAGATGAATAAAACAGTAGCAAAAACAAATAATTAAATGCCTTTTGTGTTTTATAAAATCTTTAACTATTTTATTCTGGGGTAAAACTTTTTGTGGCGGTGAGTTAAATGGTATTACTAATTTAGGGATCATTTTAATATTAGGTAAATCTATAATAAAAAGAAACTAAGGGAAAACAGAAAAGAAATAAAATAAATAAAAGAAAAACTAAAACAAACAACAAAAATAAAATAAAACAGAGGACCCCCCCACTGGCCCAACTGGGCCTCAGCCCAGCCAACCGCGGCCCACCCACTCCCCGCGGCCTATATGGCCTCGCTCCCCCTCCCCCGTAACCATAAATCCCCTCTCCCACTCCCCCCCACTCCTCCTCCCTCTGGACGCCGCGCCGTCGCCCGACGCCGCCGCCTCCGCTCGACACCGCCCGCCTCATCATCACCCTCGCCACCCCGCCGCCCGACGTCGCTGCGTCGCCGGACCGCGCCGCCCCCTCGCTGTCCCTCGCGCGGCGCCCGCCCGAAGCAACCGAGGACGCCGCTGTGCCTCGACGCCTCATCGTCGTCCTCGCCCCGTCGCAGGATCCGCCTCCCCACCGGCTTCCACAAGCCTCGCCGTCCCCGAGCACGCGATCGACCTCCGCTGTGAGGCCCCCCCGTCTTCCTCCCCTTTTCCTTTGTCGTCGTCGCCGTAGACAGCGCCGCCCTAGCGCTCCCCGCAGCCACTCGCTTGCTCCACGCACACCTGGCCTTGCCCCGAACCGCCCTGGCCTCGCCACCCTCTCGCGCGCGCCGCAGCCCCCCACGCCCGCGCCCGCCTTCACCATCCGCTGCGCCCGCCGCGCCACTGGCCACCTCTGCCCCCTGCGCCGCACACGCGCACCGCCGCGGGCCGTGCCCACGCGCCGTTTGGCCGGCCCCTGTGGCCGCCCCACCTCGCCCCGGCAGCGCACCGACCGCGCCCACTACCGCTCTGCTGCGCCCGCCGGCAACCCCTTCGCCCGCAGCAGCCACGTCCCCTCTCCCGGCACACGCGCCCCTCCTGGCCACTGCTACCCAGCACCACCGCCGTCCCGCGCTGGGGCTGCCGCGCCCCGGTGGCCTCGCCTCGCGCGCTCCCTCGGGCACGCGCCCGTAACAGCATCGCCCGGTACCCGCTAAGGCCCTATGGGCCTATGGCAAATGGGCCCCGCACCAGAACGTTAAAAAAAAGAATAAAGAAAATAAAAATAAAAATATTAATATTAATTAATTAATTAATTTAATTAATTCTGTTTAGATTAACCTAATCACTAATTAAACTAATTAACTCTGTTAGTTAATCTGTTAATAAACAGTCTATGACATGTGGGACCCACCGTCAGTTTGACCCGGTCAACAGTACAATTGACTGATGACATCATGCTGACATCATATTTCTATTTCCAAATTAATTTAATTAATAATAATTTCAGAATTGATTAAATCTTTAATAATTACTATAAAATAAACCGTAGCTCGGATGAAAATACTTTCTACATGAAAGTTGCTCAGAACAACGGGATGAATCCGAATACGCGGTCCGTTCGCCCGCCACACGTCCCTAGCATAGCGAACGTG
Source organism: Thinopyrum elongatum (assembly GCA_011799875.1). NCBI lineage: Eukaryota > Viridiplantae > Streptophyta > Magnoliopsida > Poales > Poaceae > Thinopyrum > Thinopyrum elongatum. The sequence continues at coordinate 318,664,905 of CM022297.1, forward strand.
CAACTGTTCCCCTCCGGTCATCTGTCTAACAAATGTCCAGAACCGGGAAAACTTTCCCGGATGGGTTCCCCCTTTCTCGGTAACGTGCAACCCCATGTTAGAACACACACCGGCACTGCATATTGTCATGTCATACTTTGTGTAGCATTGTTTGCTTTGTATTTACTTTTTCCTCCCCACTCTTTCTCTCTCGATAGACGCTGAGACCGCTGACGACGCTGCCGTGAACGACTACAGTGTTGACGACCCGTCCTTCTCTGCCGAGCTTCCAGGCAAGCCCCCCCCCTTGATCAACCCGATATCGCCTATTCCTTCTCTCTACTGCTTGCATTAGAGTAGTGTAGCATGTTACTGCTTTCGGTTAAATCCTATTCTGATGCATAGCCTGTCTTTGCTACTACTGTTGATACCTTACCTGCAATCCTAAAATGCTTAGTATAGGTTGCTAGAATTACATCAGTGGCCCTACACTCTTGTCCGTCTGCCATGCTATACTACTGGGCCGTGATCACTTCGGGAGGTGATCACGGGTTTATATTATATACTATTACATACTTATGTTTCTGTTCGGAGATGGGGGCTGAAGGGGCAGGTGGTTCCATCTAGGTAGTGGTGGGCCTGGGTTCCCGACGGCCCCCGAGTGTTACTTTGTGGCGGAGCGACAGGGCAGGTTGTGACCACCTAGGAGACAGGTGGGCCTGGCCCTGGTCGGCGTCTGCGGTTATATCAATTAACACGCTTAACGAGATTGGGTATTTGATCTGAGTCTGGCTACGAGCCTATACGCACTAACCACCACGCGGGAACAGTTATGGGTACTCGACGTCGTGGTATCAGCCGAAGCCTCCTAGACGTCAGCGACTAAGCGGCGCGCGTCGGGTTGGACCGCGTAACGCAACTTCCTTTGTAATGGAGGTTGCTAGGTCTGCTCACCGGCCGCCCACGCAACGTGCAGGTGTGCAAAGGGCGATGGGCCTAGACCCCTGCGCGCATAGGATTTAGACCGGCGTGCTGACCTCTCTGTTAGGCCTAGGTAGGGCTGCGACGTGTTGATCTTCCGAGGCTGGGTATGACCCAAGAAAGTGTGCCCGGCCAGAGGGATCGAGCGTGTTGGGTAATGTGGTGCACCCCTGCAGGGAAGTTTATCTATTCGAATAGCCGTGTCCCTCGGCAAAAGGATGACCCGGAGTTGTACCTCGACCTTATGACAACTAGAACCGGATACTTAATAAAACACACCCTTTCAAGTGCCAGATACAACCCGGTGATCGCTCTCTCACAGGGCGACGAGGAGAGGATCGTCGGGTAGGTTTATGCTATGCGATGTTACTTGATGCTGCACTTGCTACTCTCTTCTACATGCTTCAAGATGGAGGCTGCCAGAAGCGTAATCTTCGATAGGACTAGCTATCCCCCTCTTATTCTGGCATTCTGCAGTTCAGTCCACCGATACTACCCATTTCATTGATACCATTGCATATGTAGTGTAGATCCTTGCTTGCGAGTACTTTGGATGAGTACTCACGGTTGCTTTGCTCCCTCTTTTCCCCCTTTTTCCATTCTTCTCGGACGTCGCAACGAGATGCTGGAGCCCAGGAGCCAGATGCCACCTTCGATGACCCCTACTACACCGAGGGTGCCTACTACTACGTGTAGGCCGCCGCCGCCGACCAGGAGTAGTTTAGGAGGATCCCAGGCAGGAGGCCTGCGCCTCTTTCGATCTGTATCCCAGTTTGTGCTAGCCATCTTATGGCACCTTGTTTAACTTAAGGTCTGTACTCAGATATTGTTGCTTCCGCTGACTCGTCTCTGATCGAGCACTTGTATTCGAGCCCTCGAGGCCCCTGGCTTGTATTATGATGCTTGTATGGCTTATTTATTTCTTAGAGTTGTGCTGTGATATCTTCCCGTGAGTCCCTGATCTTGATCATACATGTTTGCGTGTATGATTAGTGTACGATTGAATCGGGGGCGTCACAAGTTGGTATCAGAGCCAACTGCCTATAGGAACCCCCCTTCCACACTCCTTGGCCGAAGTTGAGTCTAGACAAAGAAAACTGTTTTACTAACTTGGCTGTGTGGCTTACGGGCCCAGATCGCCAATTGGGTGGTATTAGGATCTTTTATTCCTCGATCTTTACTCTGGGATTCTGATCTCTCTTCTATTCGGGTTAAATGATTTTACTAATTATAACTCTAGGTTCTCGATACCACTTCCTGCCAGAGAGCCCGTTCATTCCAGATGATCGACTGCTTCACCAGAAGATTCCGAAGATGCTATTTGATGTTTTCCCAGGACACCTGAGTCCACCGTCTTTGCAAATTCCATACCGCTGTTATATCCTTATGGATAACTACATACCCTTGCCACTCTGACATTCAATCCCCTTTGGTCTTGTTATTACAAGATGCCCCGAACTGCTCTTCGTTGTTCCGACAATCCTTGAGGTTACTGCCTTGCAGTTCTTGCCTCATGAATACCCCCTACGGATAATTCCTCGCACTTACCGAGTATCCGTTCTTCCCCCTTTTGTTCATATGATTCACAAGATACATTGAAATACTATTCGATCACCCGAAAATCCGTAGCAGCTTATTGCTCTGCAAATACTTGTCTGCTTGCATTATGGATGCTTCCCATACGTCTGGCAATATTCATTAGTATCCTTTGACACCGTCATTTTGATATTATTGATTCAACATGAGTGCGAATGCACGCGATCATTAGTTGATCCTTTTAAAATTATCTTTCTAACTCAGACGTCATTCTGAACATGAGCTGGTTCTCGAACAATCTATTTGCCGTCGATTGTACCCTTAGGTCTATTCTAGTTATCCATCCTTGATCAGAGCGTCTGCTTCTGATCCTTCGTATTGGAATTCATAATTCCTTTGTTATCTAAGCATCAAATTATTCAGATGTCCTATAATCCGATGCCTTTGCGTTCTTTCTTCATCTGGTTGTGTGCCGATGCTCACATCAGCTCCGCTATGGACATCCGATCCTTCGTCGGATTATTAATCGACAGTGTCCTTTATATTTAACTGCCTTGTGAATTCTTCCATGATACATAATGCATTTGGTAAATTGTATCCTCTGTGTTCCCAACCATACTCTGCTTTTGAGCTTGTATAATTTACTCCTGAAGCATTATATGTTCCTAAGATGCCCTATGGGATGAACATATACCTTCCCTAAACCGTGTGAACCCGAAAGTTTACACAAGACATTCTCTTCTGGTGTTTTACCAGATACTTTTCAACTCTACAACTTCTTCGAAGACGAGAAGCGAATGAAATGTTATGCATTGAAGAAGTGGGAGTCGACCCCGAACCTTTGTGTTCTTGCCCATGGACTTGATGTGGAGCTTATCATGAAAGCTTCTTGCAAGAATATTTAATCATTTGAATAATTCTTTCGGTGTCATTGAATTGGATCCCTTGCAGTTATGGTCCCGACCATACTAACCTTATTCATTATATCGGAAAGGAAACCATTCCAGTGCCTCGGCTATTTTTGACGAGATTAAAGTATCCGCTATCGCAAGTCAACGACCCAGCTCTGTTTCTATTCTGATCTTCCTTCGAATATTACCCCCTGGTATCCCGATGATATCATGGGACTGCAATACTTCTTATGAGTCTTCATCAAGTATTCCTTCTCACTGATTCAGTATTCCACGGGTTTTGGGTTGTTTGTCAACTGAGAACATCGATAAGTGAATCGAATCCACCCTGTGATCCAATACTCCTAGTAATGTACTGCTGGGAAATTTAACTTTCAACTCATGTCATTCTTAGCCTAATCGGCTACATCGTTATCTTAACTATGCTACCTAGTACTGCTTCTCGGAGCACAATTTTGACGATGAGTTAAACTTACATCGATCTTCATCGTCATATCTTTTGCCTTGAACAGCAAGCTTGATTCCAAGTTTGTGTCGTACCGTGGTTTCGATAACCTTTCGCTTCATCATTCCTTTTGCTTGATGTCATCGATGATCGATTACATCTTCAAGAAGCCTCTCAACAAATGTGTCGTGATCATCGTCAACACTTTAACTTCTTCCGAGAGATCAATTGAATTCATGATGAGAAATTCCATGCTTGCCCCTCGATGATCTGTGTTATTATCGACCACATCCATGCCTTCCTTCCAGACACAGACTTGGTCAAGTTTTGTGTTGTACCTTGAGTTCCTTGCTATCTAGCTTATGTTATGTTCTACCTCGAAGTATTACTGTCTTTTATGTCAGGGATGTTGTGAGAATTGCTCCAGCTCTTAAGAATTCTTGATATAGTAAAACTTCTCGCCATCTCCATTCTTTTCTTGGTCCCCATGTTGTTTCTAACCGGAATACCGACAAATGGACTGTGATGTGTAAAAATTCAAAACTTCTAGCAACCCTATTGATTGTAAGTTAATGAATGATAGTTTCATACTTTGTGTATTGGTTATCAAATCACCATTCTAACATTGATCATGCTACATAAGCCCATATTTCGGGTGCACCTTTCAACCAATGTTTAATTGTGTATGTTTTCCTGAGCATACCTCATTATATCATTTGATCTGACAAATGTTATCTCCTTGTTCACATAATTGTGGAAATCCATCTTTTGGAAATCTCGTTGAATTGTCGCTGAGTTCATCAGCCACCTCCTCATTCTCTCCTTGGTTTAATGATGAACTCATGATTCGGAACTTGCTTCCATAGTTCATTTCCCGAGAATCTTACAATGTCATCTCGTCAATTTGTGTTGCACCTTTTCTTCTCAGGCATCCTGGGTCTGAGGTATCCTGACACCAATCCGATCCGAATCTTGGTCAGATATGATGGTTGGAACATATTTCCAAGAGTTATAGCAATTGTCTTTATATGACCCGGTAAGGTGATGTCATGCCTAGCACCCCTGGCCGGAGGACCTAATGTTTTAGTTTCCTTTTTAGCAGGGTTAACCATTCTCCCATGAGGAAATTGTAAGACTTATTCTTGAGTTGTTCCTGATGGATCCCTTGTGTATCCATAGTCCGACCTTTGCTCAAAGACCATGTCATCTGTGGTACTCCGATTTTCAACAAAAACATTTTGAAGCACAACCCTAAATTTTCCTTATCAGTTATCCAAACACTGTTGTATGGGTAACATCATGAACTCCCTTGCCCCTTTACTTAAATGGTCGTCTACTTGTTGTCCTGACATGGATGGGAAAGATATACTCTTGATACTTGAGTGTATCCACATTTTCCTTCCATTGTTCGGATTAGTTTACTAATCACTTTTCCTTTCCATTGTTTTGTTTAACCTTTCTTGTAATCTGACTTAGCTAAGCAGTGATAGTTCCCTGCTTAGGTAAGCACCTTGTTGTACCACTCTGTCAGTAATACCCTGTTACTATTGTTGAAAACATTTTGGTGGCCACCGATGGACGAGAACTTTGCCTATTGGTCCGCCTCGTTCAACGAGTAGGAAAATGGTTCTCTTCGTCCCTCGCCCTTGGTACCGACGTTGTTGCCGACATAACTGACATGCTAGCCTCTGACATGCCTTGCTATCATGATCGTGCAAGATGTCACCGCTCCTCCTACTTTTAAACCACATGGTGGGCCCATAACCCACAGTTCCACAGGATCGAAACCTGACTCTCCTGTACACCCCTGTTTCTAAAGGTTATTCCTCACGCTTGGCTTCGTATTTAATTCACGAGCCACCTTCCTAGTGCTCTATTCTGGTACCAGACACAATACTTATTCTCGTTGCTCTGGACCCCTTTCACCCTTTGTTCAGACATCGAACGATTGTCTATCCGCTTGGAACTCCCTGTTGTACCTTCTTACTTTGCTCTCGAGGTGTCTTATTTGTTCAACTCGAGAGATACTCATGTGTTCATTCATGGGATAACCCCAGATGATTACCCCATATAGCATTCTAGCGTTGTCGAACTGCCCCTTACCTATTCGTAAGTACGATGGAGTTCCCGAAGAAAGGACGACAACTTCATCATGATGCATCGAAGCAGAGAAATGAAGACACCAATGTAATAGATCGACTTATTCGAGAAGGGCAACCCAGAACAAAGGGATCCGTTAGAAATTTCGTAACCAGAACTTTCCCCCTTACTTCCCCGCTTAAATCTCGGGACGAGATTTCTTGTAGTGGAGGAGAATTGTGACGCCCAGATAGTTAAGCTACAGTAACCCTCTGCTAATGATGCCACGTCACTTCGATTACTGTTGCTAATCTCGCGTTAGTTCGAAACCGATTCAAATTCAAATTCAAAATCAAGCAAACAATAAAAGTTTTCAAATATTAAAACTAAAATGTTCGGAGTGAACCAAATATTGCATAGGTAATTATGGTGGAGAAACCACACCTTTATAAAATATTTAAATACTATAAGATGAATAAAACAGTAGCAAAAAAAAATAATTAAATGCCTTTTTTGTTTTATAAAATCTTTAACTATTTTATTCTGGGGTAAAACTTTTTGTGGCGGTGAGTTAAATGGTATTACTAATTTAGGGATCATTTTAATATAAGGTAAATTATAATAAAAAGAAACTAAGGGAAAACAGAAAAGAAATAAAATAAATAAAAGAAAAACTAAAACAAACAACAAAAATAAAATAAAACAGAGGGCCCCCCCACTGGCCCAACTGGGCCTTAGCCCAGCCAACCGCGGCCCACCCACTCCCCGCGGCCTATATGGCCTCGCTCCCCCTCCGCCGTAACCCTAAATCCCCTCTCCCACTCCCCTCGACCCCTCCTCCCTCTGGACGCCGCGCCGTCGCCCGACGCCGCCGCCTCCGCTCGGCACCGCCCGCCTCGTCGTCACCCTCGCCACCCCGCCGCTCGACGCCGCTGCGTCGCCGGACCGCGTCGCCCCCTCGCTCTCCCTCGCGCGGCGCCCGCCCGAAGCAACCAAGGACGCCACTGTGCCTCGACGCCTCGTCGTCGTCCTCGCCCCGTCGCAGGATCCGCCTCCCCACCGGCTTCCACGAGCCTCGCCGTCCCCGAGCACGCGACCGACCTCGGCTGTAAGGCCGCCCCGTCTTCCTTCCCTTTTCCTTTGTCGCCGTCGCCGTAGACAGCGCCTCCCTAGCGCGCCCCGCAGCCACTCGCTTGCTCCATGCACGCCTGGCCTTGCCCCGAACCGCCCTGGCCTCGCCTCCCTCTCACGCGCGCCGCAGCCCCCCGCGCCTGCGCCCGCCTTCACCATCCCCTGCGCCCGCCGCGCCACTGGCCACCTCTGCCCCCTGCGCCGCACACGCGCACCGCCGCGGGCCGTGCCCACGCATCGTTCGGCCGGCCCCTGTGGCCGCCCCACCTTGCCCCGGCAGCGCACCGACCGCGCCCACTACCGCTCTGCTGCGCCCGCCGACAACCCCTTCGCCCGCAGCAGCCACATCCCCTCTCCCGGCACGCGCGCCCCTCCTGGCCACTACTGCCCAGCACCACCGCCGTCCCGCGCCGGCGCTGCCGCGCCCCGGTGGCCTCGCCTCGCCGCGCTCCCTCGGGCACGCGCCTGTAACAGCACCGCCCGGTACCCGCTAAGGCCCTATGGGCCTATGGCAAATGGGCCCCGCACCAGAACGTTAAAAAAAAGAATAAAGAAAATAAAAATAAAAATATTATTTAATTAATTAATTAAAGAATTAATTAAATTAATTAATTCTGTTTAGATTAACCTAATCACTAATTAAACTAATTAAGTCTGTTAGTTAATCTGTTAATAAACAGTCTATGACATGTGGGACCCACCGTCAGTTTGACCCGGTCAACAGTACAGTTGACTGCTGACGTCACGCTGACATCATGCTGACGTCATATTTCTATTTTTGAATTAATTTAATTAATAATAATTTCAGAATTGATTAAATCTTTAATAATTACTATAAAATAAACCGTAGCTCGGATGAAAATACTTTCTACATGAAAGTTGCTCAGAACGACGGGACGAATCCGAATACGCAGTCCGTTCGCCCGCCACACGTCCCTAGCATAGCGAACGTGCAACTGTTCCCCTCCGGTCATCTGTCTAACAAATGTCCGGAACCGGGAAAACTTTCCCGGATGGTTCCCCCTTTCTCGGTAACGTGCAACCCCACGTTAGAACACACCCGGCACTGCATATTGTCATGTCATACTTTGTGTAGCATTGTTTGTTTTGTATTTACTTTTTCCTCCCCCCCCTCTTTCTCTCTCGATAGACGCTGAGACCGATGACGACGCTGCCGTGAACGACTACAGTGTTGACGACCCGTCCTTCTCTGCCGAGCTTCCAGGCAAGCCCCCCCCCCCCCTTGATCAACCCGATATCGCCTATTCCTTCTCTCTACTGCTTGCATTAGAGTAGTGTAGCATGTTACTGCTTTCGGTTAAATCCTATTCTGCTGCATAGCCTGTCTTTGCTACTACTGTTGATACCTTACCTGCAATCCTAAAATGCTTAGTATAGGTTGCTAGAATTACATCAGTGGCCCTACACTCTTGTCCGTCTGCCATGCTATACTACTGGGCCGTGATCACTTCGGGAGGTGATCACGGGTTTATATTATATACTATTACATACTTATGTTTCTATTCGGAGATGGGCGCTGAAGGGGCAGGTGGTTCCATCCAGGTAGTGGTGGGCCTGGGTTCCCGACGGCCCCCGAGTGTTACTTTGTGGCGGAGCGACAGGGCAGGTTGTGACCACCTAGGAGACAGGTGGGCCTGGCCCTGGTCGGCGTCCGTGGTTATATCAATTAACACGCTTAACGAGATTGGGTATTTGATCTGAGTCTGGCTACGAGCCTATACGCACTAACCACCACGCGGGAATAGTTATGGGTACTCGACGTCGTGGTATCAGCCGAAGCCTCCTAGACGTCAGCGACTGAGCGGCGCGCACCGGGTTGGACCGCGTAACGCAACTTCCTTTGTAATGGAGGTTGCTAGGTCTGCTCACCGGCCGCCCACGCAATGTGCAGGTGTGCAAAGGGCGATGGGCCCAGACCCCTGCGCGCATAGGATTTAGACCGTCGTGCTGACCTCTCTGTTAGGCCTAGGTAGGGCTGCGACGTGTTGATCTTCCGAGGCCGGGTATGACCCAAGAAAGTGTGCCCGGCCAGAGGGATTGAGCATGTTGGGTAATGTGGTGCACCCCTGCAAGGAAGTTTATCTATTCAAATAGCCGCGTCCCTCGGCAAAAGGACGACCCGGAGTTGTACCTCGACCTTATGACAACTAGAACCGGATACTTAATAAAACACACCCTTTCAAGTGCCAGATACAACCCGGTGATCGCTCTCTCACAGGGCGACGAGGAGAGGATCATCGGGTAGGTTTATGCTATGCGATGTTACTTGATGCTGCACTTGCTACTCTCTTCTACATGCTTCAAGATGGAGGCTGCCAGAAGCGTAGTCTTCGATAGGACTAGCTATCCCCCTCTTATTCTGGCATTCTGCAGTTCAGTCCACCGATACTACCCATTTCATTGATACCATTGCATATGTAGTGTAGATCCTTGCTTGCGAGTACTTTGGATGAGTACTCACGGTTGCTTTGCTCCCTCTTTTCCCCCTTTTTCCATTCTTCTCGGACGTCGCAACCAGATGCTGGAGCCCAGGAGCCAGACGCCACCTTCGACGACCTCTACTACACCGAGGGTGCCTACTACTACGTGCAGGCCGCCGCCGACGACCAGGAGTAGTTTAGGAGGATCCCAGGCAGGAGGCATGCGCCTCTTTCGATCTGTATCCTAGTTTGTGCTAGCCATCTTATGGCACCTTGTTTAACTTAAGGTCTGTACTCAGATATCGTTGCTTCCGCTGACTCGTCTCTGATCGAGCACTTGTATTCGAGCCCTCGAGGCCCCTGGCTTGTATTATGATGCTTGTATGGCTTATTTATTTCTTAGAGTTGTGTTGTGATATCTTCCCGTGAGTCCCTGATCTTGATCGTACACGTTTGCGTGTATGATTAGTGTACGATTGAATCGGGGGCGTCACAGGGGGATTGGTAACTAACCTAATCTACAGCCATGTGGGGCCCACGGGTCAGTGGGACATGCTCGAAATTAACAGGCAGGCGCCGGCGGTGACCTACAGGAGCGGCGGCAGGACGCCGGCCGGCCGAAACCTACGCCCATTTGGCCGACCGCGGCCACCTGACTAATGTGCGCAGCGCCACGGATCGATCTACGGCGTCAGTTGGGGCGGGGGATGGCCGGAGCGACGGAGAGGTGCTAGGCGGCGGTGGTGCCACGGGTACTGGAGGTTGCGGGGAGGCTGCCGCGCGGGTGAGCAGAGTGCAGGGAGGCGGTGGCTGGCGCCTGCGGGGAGGGCGCAGAGGCTGCAGTGGCGAAGGGCAGGCAATAGCGGCAGAGGACGGCTGCCGGCGCGCGTGCGGCTGCGGGGAGCAAAGCGGGGCCACGGCGGAGGAGGCCAGGGGCGTGCGCGGGACGGCTTCTGGGAGTGGGGCGCGCGCGGCAGGACGCACGCGGACGCAGCACGCGCGCGAGGCCAGAGCACGAGCACACATGCGCGGGCGGCGCTGGGGCGTGGCCACCGCCCGGTGAGCGCGGACATGGGGGGTTCCAGAGCGCGCAGTGAGTGTGGGCTACGACGTTGGGCTATGGGGGAAACGGAAGGGGGGAGCGTGGGGAGCTCACCGCGGAGGCACATGAAGGCCCGACGGTGGATTAGGAGCAGCAGGCCGGCCGGACTTGATGGAGAGGCGGCGGAGTCCGAGGTGGAAGAAGGGCTCGGTGGCAGGGTCGCGGTGCTCCTCGGCTCGGCTCCGGTCCAGTTCGTCGACGTAGCCGACGGAGACGACGTAGACGCTCCTGCTGAACTTCTCCACGCGACCCGGGGCTACTTTGGTGCTCAACGGCGTGGAGATGGAGACCCGTCGGGGGGGGGTGGGTGGCGCACAACGCCAAGACGGACCGAAGGGAGGGGATGAAAGAGCAATGAAAGATGCGGACAAAGGGGGAACGAGGGGGGTGGGGGGCTGGTATGGAGTGAAGTTGGAGTGCAGAGAAAGAAAAACGGGATAGTGAGTACACGAGAAATAGTGCGTAGGCGGAAATAAAAAAGCGGGGATGAAAGAGGTGTAAAGGGGGAAGGGGGCAGGGAAGAAGGGAGACGGGAAGGAGGTAGGGGCGGGGAAGTGAGGGGAGAGCGAAAGGTAGGGCATGGGTACGATGAAGAGTAGGGGGAGGGAGAAGGATGGCTTAAGCGCAGGAGATGGAAGATAAAAAGGCTAAAAGAGAAGACAAAGGAGGGGCCGAGAGTGGGGTGAAGAGAGAGTGGAAAGTGTGGATGGGGAATTGGGGGAATGGAGGGGGTGGGAGTGGGGGAAAAAGATTGGGTGGAGCAAAATGGGGGGTGTCGAGGGAAATAAGGAAAGAGGGTGTGAGAGTTCTGGAGTGAAAATAGGGGAATCTAGGGACGAAGGGGATCGACAGGGAGAGAAGGGGTGGGAGGAGGGGGAGGGAGGACTCGAGTTGATAATAGAGAAAAAATAAAACGAGGCGTAGATAGTGGGGTTCATGGATGATGGGGGAGGTTGGAGGGATGTGGCGGGCGAAGGCGAAATAGGAGAAAACGGAGATGGGTAGGGTACCAAACCAATCGGCACCCAGGGCGGAGAGGGACGAGGTGGAGAGGGGGGAAGAAGGGCGAGGTGAGTGTGGGGTGAGTGGTGACGGGGATCGAGGAGGCAGGGAGGCGCGGGGCCTTATCCCCTCGCCAGGGCGTCGCCGACGAGGTGGTTGGGGCGAAACCCGCGCCCGCGGTCGCTCGAACAGGAAAGCGACCGAGGGGGACGAGTTAGCCTGGTCGGGCCGCTCGGGTGGCTAAGGCCCAGGGGGCAGTGGGCCTCTCTCCTTTTTCTTTACAGTTTCCTTTTTTGTGTCTTTTTTTAATTTTAGTTTTATAAAATATAAAACTTACTCCTAAAATAGTATAACAATTTAGGACACTGCCACAACAAGTTTGAAGCCAAAATAAATTAGTTTAGTATTTATATAAATTAAAAAGCATTTAAATAAAAGTTTTAGCCACTGTTTTAATTATTTTAGGCCATTTTAACACTTTGCAAAAATGTTGGTTCACCACCAATATTAACAAAGGATTATTTGCAACAACTTGAACATTTAAGTTTTCATGTTTGAGAAACTTTGAATATCACTTAACATTTGAGTTTGAATTTGACTGGAATTTGAAATGAGATATTGATCAAAGTGACTAAGCACTGTTTTAGCAAAATGATTTGCTTGATCTCAGGGATTACTATAGCATCATTACACAGGGGTGTTACAACTCTCCTCCTCTAAAAGAAATTCTCGTCCCGAGAATTAAGAGGTAGAAGGGAAAAGACCGGGGTATTCAGCACGGAGGTTATCCTCGTGTTCCCAAGTGGCTTCATCTTTAGTATGATTCGACCATTGCACCTTGAGGAACTTGGTATCCTTCTGGCGTGTTCGACGTTCAGCTTCTTCAAGAATGCGGATCGGATGCTCTTTATAAGTGAGATCATCTTGCACTTCAATCAGTTTCAGATCCACTTCACATTCTGGGTCCTTGAAGCAATGACGAAGTTGCGACACGTGGAAGACGTCATGGACGTGAGAGAACTGAGGTGGCAACTCTAGTTGATAAGCCACCAGCCCACGATGGATCAGAATGCGGAAAGGACCAATGTAGCGCAGAGCTAGCTTGCCCTTGACTCTGAATCGATGGGTGCCTCTCAAAGGAGTGACACACAGATAAGCTTGTTCACCAGGTTGCCCCAGTGTTTGCAATCATAATTGCTCTTCTGGCGGGACTGGGCCGCCTTGATATTATCCCAGATAATGCGAACCTGCTCTTCAGCTTGTTGAATAATGTCTGGACCAATGAGTGTCCGTTCCCAAGTTTCTGACCAATTCAGAGGGGTTCGTCACTTACGTCCATATAGCACTTCGAAGGGTGCCATCTTCAAGTGATGTGACACCGTCTTTGGAGAAGAGGGTGTTCAAGGGGAGGTCCGATCTTCACGGCGTAGAATCGATAAATGGATGTGGATAACTAGCTGCAAGCACCCGAAAAATGGAAAATAAGAGATTATGACCCGACGAGGAGTATGCTCACCGAAGCTTGCAATCCGAACATTCGCCGATCCACAACCCGCAATACTACCCCACACAACCACGCTCAAGTCGTGGAGCACGGGATAGGTGCAATCCGCAAGGGAAACCACGGACTCTAACCCACACAACATGAACTAGTCGTGGAGCACAAATTAGGAGCAATTTCTCAAGGAATCACGAGAATAAGGGTAACAAGAGCTCTCCAATCTCAGGAGGAGTCTATGTCTTTGGTCTTTGATAGAAATGGCAAAAGTCCCCAACGAAGGGAAGAGCTAGCCTATTTATAACTGGGACAACCCCCCAGGATAGGTGTGAAAGAGAACCAGCTTTGGTTTGACTAAATGGCTTATGGACTTAATGTGGTAGCTTCTGGAAAACTCTCGTTGGAGGTGGTTTGCAGTTCTCAACAAAACATTGTTCACTGGAGTCGAACAATGTTTCCTTCAGCAGCAAACTCGAGTTCTGGGAACCTTTTGCAAGTCGGGATATCCAAACTCATGCAAAACATTGTTTCGTCAGAATCGGAACAATGTTTCTTCAGCAGACAATTCATTTCTTCATGAATTCCTAACTTTGTTTCTTCGCCATAAAACATTGTTTTGCGTGGACTGAAATGTGTTTGGCCTTCTTCGATATCACATCTGAGTTCAACCAACAACAAAGGAGGTGAAGGTACAACCATGTTTTCAAGGTCAAATGATAGACTTAAGTTAGCGTTCACCTGATCATGTATTTGCATTGCGCGACTTCTTGTGATTGGACCGTTGATGATTGGTGGTGTGGTGCCCATGGTTGGGATGTCCTCATCATCCTCCCCCTCTTGAGAAGGAGTCGTCCTCGACTCTAAAGGCCCAAAGTATGGGGAAAGATCGGAGACATTGAAGGTTGGGCTAACACCATATTCTTCTGGAAGATTGATCTTATAAGCATTGTCGTTGATCCTCTCGAGCACCGTAAATGGTCCATCACTGCGTGGCTGCAACTTGCACTTGCGTTGCTCAGAAAACGGTCATTCCGAAGGTGTACCCATACCAAATCGCCTTGCTCGAACACCAGCTTCTTCCTGATCTTGTTTACCCGCTTTGTAAATTGTTCAGTCATTTTCTCAATGTTCTCCTTTGCCTGGGCATGAAGTTTCTTGACGAAATCAGCATGCTTACTTGCATCAAGGCTGGTTCGTTCCTACAGTGGCAAAGGCAAATGATCGATGGGAGCAATAGGTTTGAATCCATAAACAAGTTCAAATGGGCAAAATTTAGTGGTTGAATGTACCGCCCTGTTATACGCGAACTCCACATGAGGTAGGCACTCTTCCCACATTTTCAAATTCTTCTTGAGGACTGCTCGTAGCATCATGGACAATGTTCGGTTGACAACTTCGGTCTGTCCATCAGTTTGTGGGTGGCATGTCGTGGAAAATAGGAGCTTGGTGCCAAGTTTTCCCCACAAGGTCTTCCAAAAGTAGCTCAGAAATTTGGTGTCACGGTCTGACACAATCGTGCGTGGTACTGCATGTAGCCGCACAACTTCCCTGAAAAATAGATCAACAATGTGTGAAGCATCATCGCTCTTATGACATGGGATAAAATGTGCCATTTTGCTAAAATGATCAACTACCACAAACACCGAGTCACTCCCCCTCTTAGTCCATGGTAAACCAAGAACAAAATCCATAGAAATATCTTCCCATGGAGTATTCGAAATAGATACAGGAGTATATAAACCATGAGGATTCAAGCGGGACTTAGCTTTGTGACAAATCTCGCATCTCATCACATAGCGTTCCACGTCACATCTCATTCGCGGCCAAAGAAGTGATCAACAAGCACACTTTCAGTTTTCTTGGCTCCAAAATGTCCCATGAGACCACCATCATGAGCCTCCTGCAAGAGCAACAAACGAACAGAACAATCTGGGATGCACAATTTATTAGCTTGAAATAGAAATCCATCATGCAAATGAAACTTCTCCCATCCCTTTCCCTTGTTACACTTTGAAAATGGGTCAGCAAAGTATGAGTCGTTAGCATACAATTCTTTGATGCTTCCTAAACCAAGGATTTTAACATCAAGTTGGGAAAGTAAAATGTGACACCTAGACAATGCGTCGGCAACAATGTTATCCTTCCCTTTCTTGTACTTGACAATATAAGGAAAAGACTCTATGAACTCACTCCATTTTGCATGTATACGGTTCAGTTTGAGTTGGCCCTTTAGATGTTTTAAAGATTCATGGTCAGAATATATTACAAAGTCTTTTGGCCACAAGTAATGCTGCCATGTTTCCAAAGATCGAACAAGCGCATACAATTCTTTATCATAGACGGAATAACTAAGAGTTGGACCATTAAGCTTCTTACTAAAGTAGGCAATGGGTTTATACCTTCTTGCATTAGAACTCCACTGATGCCAACACCACTTGCATCACATTCAATCTCAAATGTCTTACCAAAATCAGGAAGTGAAAGCAATGGGGCTGATGTCAATCTCATCTTTAGTTCTTGGAAGGACTTGTCTTGGGCATCACCCCATTGGAATGGAGTGTCTTTCTTCGTTAACTCATTCATGGGTGCAAGAATGGTGCTGAAATCTTTCACGAACCAGCGGTAGAAACCTGCAAATCCGAGGAAGCTACGTACTTGGCTCACATTTTGTGGAGGCATCCACTCACGAATAGCCTTGATCTTCTCTACATCGACCTCCACACCTTTTGCTGAAACAACACAGCCAAGAAACACAACCTTGTTTATGCAAAATGTGCACTTTCCTACGTTAGCATACAACTTTTCCTCCCGTAGGACAGCATGCACACATTTTATATGTCCAACATGATCCTCCAAAGTTTTGCTATAAATCAATATGTCATCAAAGTAAACCACTACAAACTGGCCAATGAAGGATCTAAGCACATGATTCATCAATCTTATGAAAGTACTAGGTGCATTCGTTAATCCAAAAGGCATAACCAACCATTCATACAAGCCAAATTTTGTCTTAAATGCAGTTTTCCATTCGTCACCCTCTTTCATTCTTATTTGGTGGTAACCACTTCGCAAATCAATTTTGGAAAATATGGTGGAGCCACGAAGTTCATCAAGCATGTCATCGAGCCTAGGAATAGGGTGTCGATATCTCACAGTTATGTTGTTAATGGATCTACAATCAGTGCACATGCGCATGGTACCGTCTTTCTTTGGAACTAAAAGAATGGGAACAGCACAAGGAGAAAGACTTTCCCTTACATACCCTTTGTTAAGAAGATCTTCTACTTGCCTATGAATTTCCTTCGTCTCCTCTGGGTTTGCTCGGTACGGTGGTCGGTTTGGTAGTAGGGCACCCGGAACCAAGTTGATTTGGTGCTCAATGCCCCACTTCGGTGGCAAACCAGGTGGTACCTCCTTGGGAAACACATCCTCATACTCCTGCAAAAGATCAAAAACAACACTAGGAAGAGTTGATGGTAAGTCGTTAGCAGCCAATAAAGTTTCCTTGTACATGAGTACAAAGAATGGAGTATTAGGTTCTCTCAATTCCCGCATATCCCTTTTCCTAGCCATCATAACTAATCCCTGTTTTTCCCGGGGCTTGGTCATATTTGGCTGTGGAGCTTTTGGCTGTGGAAACACTCCCGCACTATGTTGGTGGCTCACTCATTGTGTATGATCACTCTCTAGTTCCTCCTACTTCCCAACCTTGATCCTCTTCCACTTCATCGTTGCCACCTTCAGGGTCACTTTCAGACTCCCATTCACCTCGTTCATTGATGATCATAGTTCTTTTGCTTGGACATTCCGAAGAAATATGACCTCTTCCTTTACACTTGTGGCATTGAATGTCGCTGCTGCATGTAGAACTCTTTTCTGGAGGTGGACCAGATACTCCTGCTGTAGCTGATGACCTCTTATCTTGATTGCGAATAGCAGGTGAGGAAGCCGTCGAGGCATGTGGGTGCCTAGGTGGTGCACCCTCAAACTAAGAACCATATGGCTGTTGTGTTCGCTGCCATGAGCGTGTGGTGGTGCAGCCTTGGAAAGCACGAGTATGACCATTACGCATATTCTTCTTCTCAACTCTTATAGCTTGATGTACCACATCTTGTAATGTATCATAAGGAAACATCTCCACAAAATCTGATATTTCATCATTCAGCCCATGTAAAAATCTCGCCATCTTCGCCTCATCACTTTCACGGATTCTTGTCCGAATTAGCAGCACCTCCATCTCTTTATAGTACTCCTCAACAGTGCGAGAACCTTGAGTGAGCCCCTGCAACCGCTTGTACAATTGCCTCTCATAGTATGATGGAACAAAATGGCGCCTCATGACGTCCTTCATCAAGGTCTAGCTGCAGATATAATTATTGCCCGATATCAAGCGATCGTCTTGCAGCTGATTCCACCATGTAAGAGCATAACCAGAGAACTCCATAACAGCAAGATCAACCCTCTTGGCTTCAGAAAAACCATGGATGCGAAAGATTTGATCACACTTCTCCTCCCACTCAATATATGCATCCGGATCCTCTTTTCCCGTGAATGATGGCACATGTAGCTTCACTCTCGCTTGGTTGTCACGGTCATCTTGATCACGATGGTCATAATGATGATCATTGCGAACAAAATCAGCACCACGGTGAGGCGGGGAGTAGGGTTCATAATCCCCCATGCCTTCATCTTCGTCACCATGCTCGGAGAGATCTTCAAGGGAGATGTCATCACCATCATCGTCGCCGGTGCTCAGCGGCAAACCCGCGGGGGTCATGGCCTCGCCCGCGAGCTTCTCCTCCATGCAGCCCACCCTCATGGGTGGAAGCAAAGTTGTCACGCCTCCGTTCAGCACCAACAGCATGGGCGTCGTGGGCAGCAGCTCCTACAGCTCTTCCACGACCATCATGGCGGTCCTCATTTCTATGATGTCGCCGGTTGCCGGCGGCCAGCGAGGCAGCGGGGCTGTGTTAATGTTGATCCCCATTGCCCGCGATAGGAAGACGGCCTCCGAACATCCTCCGCATAGCTACAACTATACTCTCCTCAATCATATCACCAAGTGTTGCGCAAGTTTTTGGAAGATCATCTTCCACATGTTGATGTCCATGTACACTCGAGTTGGACCCTGTCATGTTAACTCTTGGAGACAAGTGGTCAAAAAGAAAATATATATGTGGAAAACACTTAGCTCACCTTCTTGCTTACCCAAATTCTAATGATTCCTTGGCGGCTGTGCGGTGGTAGAAAATCAGGAGTGGACGGGCGAATGATAGGAAAGAAGCTGACGGTTTCTAGGTGGATCTAGGTGGGGTAAAAATGGGGAGGGCTAGTCCTGAGATCCAATCGATGCAAACCAAATGAACAAGAAAAATTTGCAGATCCTTGCACCACATTTGAGCTGCAACACTTGCCACTACAACTTCTGAAATTTCTCACCAAACTGAATATGATTGCACACTTGCTCAACACTTTCTCTTCTCTTTTTTTGCTCTCTCTTTTTTTCACTCCTTTTTTTCTCTTTTTTTGCCTTTTTTTTGCAACACAATAGATCCAACAACAAGACTCAAAGAAAACAGCAACAACTTTGGATAGAACTTGGTGCAAACACAAAGAGGAAAGCAAACAACTAGATCTCAGCAAACAAAGGCTTGGATTTTTTTGTGTCCTTTTGGCTTTGGACTCTAGGACGGGGAAAAACCAAACAAAAAAGGATAGATCTAGCTACAAGGATACAGATCCTACCGTGTAAACCTTGCTCTGGATACCAGATGATGCGACACCGTCTTCGGAGAAGAGGGTGTTCAAGGGGAGGTCCGATCTTCACGGCGTAGGATCGATAAATGGATGGGGATAACTAGTTGCAAGCAGCCAAAAAATGGAAAATAAGAGATTATGACCCGACGAGGAGGATGCTCACCAAAGCTTGCAATCCGAACATTCGCCGATCCACAACCCGCAATACTACCCCACACAACCATGCTCAAGTCGTGGAGCACGGGATAGGTGCAATCCGCAAGGGAAACCATGAACTCTAACCCACACAACACGATCTAGTCGTGGAGCACGAATTAGGAGCAATTTCTCAAGGAATCACGAGAATAAGGGTAACAAGAGCTCTCCAATCTCAGGAGTAGTCTATGTCTTTGGTCTTTGATAAAAATGGCAAAAGTCCCCAACGAAGGGAAGAGCTAGCCTATTTATAACCGGGACAACCCCCCAGGATAGGTGTGAAAGAGAACCAGCTTTGGTTTGACTAAATGGCTTAGAGACTTAATGAGGTAGCTTCTGGAAAACTCTCATTGGAGGTGGTTGGCAGTTCCCGACCAAACATTGTTCACTGGAGTCGAACAATGTTTCCTTCAGCAGCAAACTCGAGTTCTGGGAACCTTTCGCAAGTCGGGATATCCAAACTCATGCAAAACATTGTTTCGTCAGAATCGGAACAATGTTTCTTCAGCAGACAACTCATTTCTTCATGACTTCCTAACTTTGTTTCTTTGCCATAAAACATTGTTTTGCGCGGATTGAAATGTGTTTGGCCTTCTTCGATATCGCATCTGAGTTCAACCAACAACAAAGGAGGTGAAGGTACAACCATGTTTTCAAGGTCAAATGATAGACTTAAGTTAGCATTCACCTGATCATGTATTTGCATTGCGCGACTTCTCGTGATTGGACCGTTAATGATTGGTGGTGTGGTGCCCATGGTTGGGATGTCCTCATCATCAAGCTGGCTTGATAGTTGTTGTTATAAGAGAACTCCGCATAAGGGAGAGATTCTTCCCATTTCTTGCCGAAAGAAATAACACAAGCCTGAAGCATGTCTTCAAGAATTTGATTGACTCGCTCGACATGGCCTTGGGATTGGGGATGATAAGCACTGCTCCAGGTAATATGAGTTCCCATTGCCTCTTGGAAACTATCCCAGAACTTTGAGGTGAATAAACTGCCACGGTCTAAACTGATCTCCTTCAGAATGCCATGGAGTGACACAATTCTGGAGATATACAAGTTTGCTAATTGACTAGCAGTGATAGTCTCCTTGACTGGCAGAAAGTGAGCAACTTTCGAGAATTGGTCGATGACGACAAAGATAGCATCATTACCTTTCTGAGACTTGGGAAGGCCTGTGACGAAGTCCATTTGGATCTTATCCCACTTCCATTCCGGAATCGGAAGCGGTTGCAGAAGTCCAGCCGGTTTCTGATGTTCTGCTTTGACGCGACGGCAAATGTCACACTCTTCGATATATCGAGCAATGTCTTGCTTCATCTTAGACCACCAATACTTCTGACGGATGTCTAGATACATCTTGGTACTTCCCGAATGAATAGAGAGAGGGGTGTCATGCGCTTCTTTCATCACCTGCTCTGTCATAAGCTCGAACCGGGGTACTACAATGCGATCTCTGAAGTATAAGGTTCCATCTTCACCAAGTGAGAAATCTCTGGATTTCTCTAAGGCAAGATCCTTTTTCATCAGATCAACGTGAGCATCTTTGGCTTGTGCAGACTTAATAGCTTTCAGAAGAGTTGGTTCCAGGACAAGGTTATTCAGAGAACCCTGTGGAACTAGTTGAAGGTTCAGCTTACAAAGTTCTTCATAAAGGCGGGGTTGAGCTTTCTGAACCATGTGGTTATTGCAATAAGACTTGCGGCTCAAGGCATCGGCCATTACATTAGCCTTGCTAGGGGTATAGGATATACCGCAGTTGTAGTTAGCAATAGCTTCCATCCATCGCTACTGACGAAGGTTTATATCTGGCTTAGTAAACATGTACTTCAGACTCTGATGATCGGTGAAGATCTCGCAACGATTACCGAGAAGGTACTGTCGCCATAGCTTTAGTGCATAGATAACCACAACAAGCTCGAGGTCATGAACTGGGTAGTTCTCTTTGTGAGGACGCACTTGATGGGAGGCATAAGCAATCACCCTGTGCCCTGCATTAGGACACAGCCTAATCCTTGACGTGAAGCGTCACAATAGATGAGGAAGTCCTTGCGAGAATCAGGGGGAGCAAGCACTGGGGCAGATGTCAGCTTGTCCTTGAGTGCCTAGAAACTTTCCTGACACTTTTTAGTCCAATCAAACTTAACGCCTTTGTGAAGCAGATTAGTCAGTGGCTTGGCGATCTTGGAGAAGTTCTCGACAAAGCGGCGGCAATAGCTGGCTAGCCCGAGAAAGCTTCTGACTAGCTTGACATTCTCCGGAGGAGTCCAATCTAGAATATCCTGAACTCGCTTTGGGTTGACGTCAATACCATCCTTGGAGATCACATGATCAAGGTAGGTTACTTCGGGTAGCCAGAATTCACACTTAGAATACTTGGCATATAGTCGATGCTCTCGAAGCTTTTCCAGAATAAGACGAAGATGTTCAGCATGTTCTTCTTTATTCTTCGAATATACCAGGATATCATCCAGATAGACCACGAAGAACTTGTCGAGGTAATCCATGAATATATAGTTCATCAGACGAGAGAATGTCGCTGGAGCATTGGTCAAACCGAAGGACATGACGGTGTACTCGTAAGAGCCATAACGAGTGACGAATGCGGTCTTTGGAATATCCTCTTCACGAACATGGATCTGGTGGTGACCCAACCTCAAGTCGAGTTTAGAGAACACTGATGAACCAGCCAGTTGATCATATAGATCGTTGATCCGAGGAAGGGGATATTTGTTCTGAATGGTAGCTTGGTTGATAGGACGGTAGTCTTGGACCAAACGGTTCGTTCCGTCCTTCTTCTTAACGAAGAGAGAAGGTGCTCCCCAAGCAGAGGAACTTGGACGAATGAAACCACTGTGAAGAGATTTGTCGATTTCCTCCTTAAGCTCAAGGAGTTCATGAGGTGGCATCTTGTAGGGTCGTTTGGCAATAGGAATGTTGCCTGGTTTCAAGTCGATGACGAACTCGACAGCCCGAGCAGGGGGTATTCCTGGAAGTTCTTCTGGAAAGACGTCTTGGAAGTCGCGAACGACTGGAATCTTTTCAATTCCCTCAAGAGGTGCTGCATTCAACGCATTCAATACATAAAGCCGTGCTTCAGCATTTTGAACAATCTGAGCATGGTAGCTTACTATCTCATCGGAAGGATGTAGGAGATGAATGGCTTTGGTGGCGCAAACGATAGAGACAGTATGTGCTTTCAACCATTCCATTCCTAGAATGAGGTCAATATTGGAAGACTCCAGAATAATGGGAGAAACAAGGAATTCCAACCCTTCAATCTCAACGGGAACGTCGCGACCAATCATGGTAGTTTGACATCGGCCCGCAGGGGTGCGTACCACTATCGGAGTGTTCATGGACTCGCATCGAATGTCATGTGCGTATGCAAAATTTTCTGACATGAATGAATGCGATGCTCCTAAATCGAATAAAACAGAAGCCGGTACTGAATTAACGAGAAGAGTACCCATCACAGTGGCAGGCTGGTCTTGAGCTTCATTCAGATCAACATGATTAGCCTGACCATGACCATAAGGTCTGGCATTGCCGTTGCGGGGCTGGTTGTTACGGCCGTTGAACGCAGAGCCAGCTGGTTCTGTTTCTGATTGCACTCTTTGGCAAGGTGACCTAGACGGCCACATCTGAAGCACATACCATCATTGGGATTGGGAGCAGGAGCTCGAGGTGGCACAGTGCGAAGAGACTGCCTTGGTGGTGGAGGAGGCAGACGAGGTGCAACATAGTACTGTCTTGGTGCAGGAGCAGTTGGACGATACATGTTGTGGGGAATCCAAATCTGACGCTTCTGCGCTGACGGGCCCGAAGATGAGCCAGTGTCATGGTTGCGCCTAAGGGATCCCTGATGTTCCTGTAGACCATTTTCGACCTGAATGGCCTTGTTCACCAAGGTGGCGAAGTCGGCAAAGTCATGCACTAGGAGCGCGAGCTTGATATCCGGTTGAAGTCCGTCACGAAACTTTTCTTGCTTACGAGCATCAGTAGCAATGTCTTCTTCAGCATAGCAGGACAAGTCCAAGAATTCCCGCTGATAAGCATCTACAGACTTGTTGCCTTGGGTGAGGTTGCGTAACTCTCGCTTCTTCCTATCCATGATTCCCTGAGGAATGAAGCGGGCACGAAAGGCAGCTTGGAAATCCGGCCAAGTGATGACCGTTCCAATAGGTAGGGTACGCCTGTGGCTGTCCCACCATTGAGCAGCGAAGCCCCTCAGATAGTATGCCGCGAAGGTGACATACTTGGCAGGGGCTACATCAGCAGACTCTAGCTCGAAAGTGATGTCACGGTGCCAGTCATCAGCATCAAGGGGCTGAGTTGAGCTGCTGTAGATGATAGGGTTGAGGCGCGCAAAGTCTTGCAGAGTTACTGGGGCTGGCTGCCGATTCATATTTGGGCGAGGAAACTGAGCCATCATTCCTTCCATGAACTGGCGATTCAGCTCAAACTGTTGTATCATTCCGGCTAAGAATTCGGGCGGTGGTGGATCGTTGGCACCACGACCATGACCAGCGGGTGTAACCATCCTGCTAACATGTAATAGGGGTAGTTCAGCATCGAGCATTTGTAAAGACAAAGAATCATTCATGATGAAACATGCACAATAAAAGAGGTACGATGGATACCACATAGTAGTCAACACGACAGTGTGTGTACTATTCAAAATACATTTCGACGGAATAATTGCAGACAATCCAACTCTGGGGTGAATGAGATTACGAGATCCTAATGTTAGAGTTAGTAAAATCATTTAACCCGAGTAGAAGAGAGATCAGAGTCCCAGAGTAAAGGTTGAGGAGTAAAAGATCCTAATACCACCCAATGGCGACGTGGGCCCGTAAGCCGCACATCCATGTTAGTAAAAGTTTTGTCATTACTAGACTCAACTTCGGCCAAGGAGTTGGAAAGGGGGATTCCTACAGGCAGTCGGCTCTGATACTAACTTGTGACGCCCCCGATTCAATCATACACTAATCATATACGCAAATGTGTACGATCAAGATCAGGGACTCACGGGAAGATATCACAACACAACTCTAGACACAAATTAAAATAATACAAGCTTTATATTACAAGCCAGGGGCCTCGAGGGCTCGAATACATAAGCTCGAATACAAACGAGTCAGCGGAAGCAACATTATCTGAGTACAGACATGAGTTAAACAAGTTTGCCTTAAGAAGGCTAGCACAAAAGTAACATGATCGAAAAGGCAAGGCCTCCTGCCTGGGAGCCTCCTAACTACTCCTGGTCGTCAGCGGTCTCCACGTAGTAGTAGGCACCCTCGAGGTAGTAGTAGTCATCATCGAAGGTGGCGCCTGGCTCCTAGGCTCCACCATCTGGTTGCGACATCTGAGAAGAAAGGAAAAGGGAAAAAAGAGGAAGCAAAGCAACCATGAGTACTCATCCAAAGTACTCGCAAGCAAGGATCTACACTATATATGCAGCGGTATCAATGAAATGGGTAGTATCTGTGGACTGAACTGCAGAATGCCAGAAGAGAAGGGGAAAGCCTAGCCTATCGAAGACTAGCATCTTCAAGCATCTTGCAGCATCAGAAGTGATAAGAGTGGCATATTATAATATTAGTAAGTATGTTGTAACATCGCCCAGAGATCACTTCCTCGACTCCCTGCGAGAAAGCAATCCCGGAGCCATCATTTCCATTACATGCCTCAGCATCAAGTTCTAGTTGTATCGATCGGGATACAACTCCGAGCGTCCGTTACCATGGACACGGCTATTCGAATAGATAGAATACTTCCCTCCAGGGGTGCACCAACTTAGCCAACACGTTCGATTAACTCCGGCCGGACACACCATCAGGTCAAGACCGGCCTCGACCGATCAACACACCGCAGTCCTACCTAGGCTCAATAGAGAGGCTAGCACGCCGGTCTACATCCTAAGCGTGCAGGGGTCTTGGGCCCATTGCCCTTTGCACTCCTGCATGTTGCGTACGCGCTTGGTGAGCAGACCTAGCCCCCCTTATACAAGCAAAGCGTTCCAGTCTAACCCGGTGCGCGCCGCTCCATTGCTGACGTCCGTTGAGCTTTCGGCTGATACATACGACGCAGAGTGCCCATACTTATTCCCGCGTGGTGGTCAGTGCAAAAAGGCCAGAGGCCTACTCGGATGAAATATCCAAACCGTTAGTGTCTTGGTAGTGCGCGGTACCGAGCAAAGACTCACGATCATGTGACCCCGTCGCCCAGTCTCGTGGACTTACGGCAAGGGCTAAGAATGCCCGGCTATGCACATAATTATCTCTCGGGTACCCTCCAGGTCAACCCGACTTGACATCACTCGCGGGTACCCCTCGGGGCCAACCCGATGTCATCATGGTTCTATGGTAAGTCAAAGTAACCGTGTGTCCAAAACAGCAATGGGAAACCCGAGGAATCACCCTCGATGGACTCCCACTCGATGTAACTGATATCTACTATGCAACTTTATTCTTGTAGACTCGTGTTGGGCCTCCAAGCGCAGAGTTTTGTAGGACAGTAGCAATTTTCCCTCAAGTGGATGACCTAAGGTTTATCAATCCGTGGGAGGCGTAGGATGAAGATGGTCTCTCTCAAACAACCCTGCAACCAAATACAAGAAATCTCTTGTGTCCCCAACACACCCAATACAATGGCAAATTGTATAGGTGCACTAGTTCGGTGAAGAGATGGTGATAAAAGTGTAATATGGATGGTAGAAATATATTTTTATAATCTGAATAAATAAAACAGCAAGGTAGCAAGTGACAAAAGTGAGCACAAACGGTATTGCAATGCTTGAAAACAAGGCCTAGGGTCTGTACTTTTGCTAGTGCAATCCCTCAACAATGCTAATATAATTGGATCATATAACCATCCCTCAACGTGCGATGAAGAATCACTCCAAAGTTCCTATCTAGCGGAGAACATAAGAATAAATTGTTTATAGGGTACGAAACCACCTCAAAGCTATTCTTTCCGATCGATCTATCCAAGAGTTCGTACTAAAATAACACCAAAGCAAATTCAGATTCGTAATGCTCAATCCAACACAAAGAACCTCGAAGAGTGCCCCAAGATTTCTACCGGAGAAACAAAGACAAGAACGTGCATCAACCCCTATGCATAGATTACCCCAATGTCACGTCGGGAATCCGCGAGTTGAGTGCCAAAACATATATCAAGTGAATCAATATAATACCCCAATTGTCACCACGGGTATTTGTATGCAAGACATATATCAAGTGCTCTCAAATCCATAAAAGTATTCAATCCGATAAAACGAAATCTCAAAGGGAAAACTCAATTCATCACAACAAGATAGAGAGGGGAAAACACCATATGATCCGACTATATTAACAAAGCCCATGATACATCAAGATTGTGCATCTCAAGAACATGAGAGAGAGAGAGAGAGATTAAACACATAGCTACTAGTACAAACCCTCAGCCCCGAGGGTGGACTACTCCCTCCTCATTGTGGTGGTCGCCGGGATGATGAAGATGGCCACCGGTGATGATCTCCCCCTCCGGCAGGGTGCCGGAACGGTGTCTAGATTGGATCCCGTGGATATAGAGGCCTTGCGGCGGCGGAACTTCTGATCTAGGGTTACCCCGAGGGTTTTTGGAATATTTGGCAATTTATAGGGCGAAGAGGCGGTGCGGGAGGCCACCGAGGTGGGCACAACCCACCGGGGCGCGCCTGGGGGCCCAGGCGCGCCTTGGTGGGTTGTGCCCCTCTCGGGGCACCCCCCCAGGTGCTGCTCTGGCCCATTGGATGTCTTCTGGTCCATAAAAAATCCATAAAAAGTTTCGCTGCGTTTGGACTCCGTTTGGTATTGATTTTTTGCGATGTAAAAAACAAGCAAAAAAACAGCAACTGGCACTGGGCACTATGTCAATAAGTTAGTCCAAAAAAATGGTATAAAGTTGCTATAAAATGATTGTAAAACATCCAAGAATGATAATATAGCAGCATGAATACTTCATAAATTATAGATACGTTGGAGACGTATCAGCATCCCCAAGCTTAATTCCTACTCGTCCTCGAGTAGGTAAATGATAAAAGAAATAATTTATGAAGTGTGAATGCTAGCAAAGTGCATAAGTTTGATCAATAGTAATTTCAATCACTTTTCCTAGCATCATAACAGCAACTCTTTCTCATAAAACTCATCATGTTAAAGTAGCAACCAATTCACATGTTAAGGTTCAAACAATGAATTCTCTTGAAACTCAACAACCTATATTCTTAGTCACCAAGCAATTGCAATTCAACTTATTCAACAGAGTCTAAGTAAGAGCTCCACATACTCAACCATCATATAGCCTTCTATGATTGCTAACACTCACCGCATACATATGAGCAAAATGTTTCAACCGGACACATAGAAAGATAGGGGCTTATAATTTTGCCTCCCAACGTATTCACCTCAAGGGTGATGTCAACAATAATAACTCATGCTACCCATGTCCAACTGGATATATGTGCCTAGATCTTTCCTCACCACATGATGCTTGCCAAAAGAGAAAACTAAAAAGGAATAGAGAGAAAAACTTTGACCCTTGCATGAAAGTAAATACATAAAAGTAAAAGATAGGCCCTTCGGAGAGGGAAGCAGAGGTTGCCATGCGCTTTTTGTTTGTATGCTCAATCCCTTAGTGCAAAAGAACGTCACGTTATATTGCCCCTTATGATAGCAACCTTTATTATGCAGTCTGTCGCTTTTATTCTTTGCCATCTCAAGTTCGTACAACGCTCAATTTTCTCTTACACTAAATGATCTAACACTTTTAGAAGCAATTTTTATTGCCTTATTGCACCGATGACAACTTACTTGAAAGATCTTACTCAATCCTTAGGTAGGTATGGTGGACTCTTGAAAATAAGATTTGGGTTTAAGGGTTTTTGGATGCACAAGTAGTATCTCTACTTGGTGCGGAATTTTTGGCTAGCAAAGATGGGGGGCAAGCACCACATGTTGACGGATCTATGACAATATAACTTCTATGTGAATATGAACAAACATAAATCATTACATTGTCTTCCTTGTTCAACGTCAACAATTTTGGCATATAATATTTTGATGGGGGCTCACAATCACAAAAGATTTCCAAGATAGTGTATTTGCATGTGAAAGTTCTCTTCCTTATAGTAATCATTCATGAATTGCTTGTATGACCAATATTGTGATTGTCAAGCTTCAAAAGATTTCACTTTCTAAACCCAATGTGAAGCTACCACTGGGCATGATATGAACATATAATTTCAACTTCATGATATTCAATTCATTCAACAATTTACTCATAGGATATAAGTGAAGCACGAGAGTAAATGACAAACTACTCCAAAAAGATATAAGTGAAGATCAAGCGAGTAGTTAAGTAAAGGGGTAGCTAATTGAGGACTCTCTCTTATTTAAAAACTTTCAGATCTAAGTATTTTATTAAAACAGCAAGTAAAACAAAACAAAATGACATTCCAAGAATAGCACAACTCAAGTGAAGAAGCAAAAACTTAGGCTCAACCGATACTAGCCGATAATTGTTGATGAAGAAAGGTGGGATGCCTACCGGGGCATCCCCAAGCTTAGATGCTTGAGACTTCTTGAAATATTATCTTGGGGTGCCTTGGGCATCCCCAAGCTTGAGATTTTGCGTCTCCTTAATTCCTTTTATATCACGGTTTCCCTAAATCTTAAAAACTTCATACACACAAAACTCAACAAGAACTCGTGAGATAAGTTAGTATAAACCAATGCAAAAACCTTATCATTCTCTACTGTAGCAAATCACAAAAAAAATTATTCAACCATGCATACTAAATGCCTCTGCATATTTAATACTCCTATCCTCAAATAGAATCATTAAACAAGCAAACATATGCAAACAATGCAAACATAACAGCAATCTGCCAAAACAGTACAGTCTGTAAAGAATGCAAGAGTATCAATACTTATTTAACTCAAAAAATTATGAAAATTTACCACACTGTATAAAATTTATCAGATCTTATTTTGCAAAAAATTTCAACATTTTATCACATTTTGACTTTTCTCGGGAATTTTTGCAACATCGATAAACTTTCTGTTTTGAAACAGCAACTCATATACTTGCAAAATAAGCATGGTAAAGGCTATCCTTGACATTTTTATTGAAAAGAAAGATGCAAAACATTATTCTCAATAACAGAAAGCAAATCCTAATAAGAAAATGATGCTCCAAGCAAAACACATATCATGTGATGAATAAAAATGTAGCTCCAAGCGAGGTTACCGATAATGTTGGAGACGAAAAAGGAGATGCCTTCCGGGGCATCCCCAAGCTTAGTTGCTTGGATCTTCCTTGAATATTACCTTGGGGTGCCTTGGGAATCCCCAAGATTAGGGTACTGTCACTCCTTATTCTCCTTATATCGACATCTCACCCAAAACTTGAAAACTTCAATCACACAAAACTTAACCGAACTTCGTGAGATAGGTTAGTATGATAAAGAGCAAACCATTTCACTTTGGTACTGTCAAAGACAAGATTCATAATTTTTTCCACACAATGCCTACTGTATCATATCATTTTCACAATTTATATTGAGCAATATAAGCCATAGAAACTAGAAAACAAGCAAACTATGCATTGAAAACAGCATCTGTCAAAAACAGAACAGTCTGTAATAATCTGTACTCCAACCATACTTCTGCTAGTCCAAAAATTCTGAAAAATTATAACAACGTAGAGAATTTGTATATATATCACCTGTAAAAAATTCAGATCAAAATCACGTTCCAGTGAATTTTCCAAATTCCTGGACTGAGCACAAAAGTTTCTGTTTTTGCACAGATTCAAGTCAACTATCATCCATACTATCCCAAAGGCTTTACTTGGCACTTTATTGAAACAAAAGCAATAAAACATGATTACTACAGTAGCATAATCATGTGAACACATAAAAATAGTAGGGGTAAAGGTTGGGTTGTCTCCCAACAAACGCTTTTCTTTAATGCCTTTTAGCTAGGCATGATGATTTCAATGATGCTCGCATAAAAGATAAGAATTGAAACATAAAGAGAGCATCATGAATCATAAGTTCCTCTCTCATAATAATTTTCAGTAGCATCATGAATATATTCATCAATATAACCATCACATAAATCATTCTCTTCATGATCCACAAGCATAGAAATTTTATTACTCTCCACATAAGAAAATTTCTTCTCATTCACAACGGTGGGAGTATCATATGAAACTCGAATACTATAAATTGTTTCCACATTCAAAGAGTAATGTTCA
Organism: Thinopyrum elongatum; assembly: GCA_011799875.1. Classification (NCBI taxonomy): domain Eukaryota; kingdom Viridiplantae; phylum Streptophyta; class Magnoliopsida; order Poales; family Poaceae; genus Thinopyrum; species Thinopyrum elongatum. Next base: position 318,695,251 of record CM022297.1, read on the forward strand.
GGAAAAGGGTAATCATAACTATGACAAGTTTTATAAATATAATCATCACTACTTTTTATAACATAAGTATCATCACAATAATCATCATAAGTAGCAACTTTGTTCTCATCATAGATAGGAGGCATGCAATCATCATAGCAAATTTGATCATTCAAAGTAGGGGGACTAAAAAGATCATCTTCATTAAGCATATCATCCCCAAGCTTGGGACAAACATTAATTTCAGCAAATAAATTCTCAAATATGTCATTCTCATCAAACATAGCATCCCCAAGCTTGTGACTTGGCATATCATAAGCATAATCACTCTCATCCTTAATAGTATGAATAGCACCAACGATATAACAATTGCTATCATCATAATTTCCCAAGTTGGTGCCAAAAATATTTCCAAGATTATAAGAAGTATCATTATCTTCCCAATCATAATCATTACAACAAGTAGTAGGCATCACAAAATCATACTCAATATCATCATCCTCCATCAACATATTTGATTCACTTTCATGAGGCACAATGGTGATAGGAGCAATATTACTTGGGAGAGTTACCTATTTACCTATACTTCTCCTTCTTTTCCTTTTCTTCTTCACCACCTCACGTATGGGTTTAATCAATTTTTTCGAGCTTCTTGTTGAAGACATTGATTGGATAGGAATCTCCTCCTAGTTACCTGATTCATCATAATAAACACTAGGAGGGTATTGGGAAATATTTTTCCTTTCATTAGTACTCTCTTCATATTCTATTTGTTTTCTTGTCTTTAGATAGTTGGCAATATAAGGATTCTCAATGCAATTTACCGCACAAAACATATAAATTTCCTCTAGATCAAAATCAAGAAATCTCTTGAGATTAAATTTTGGAACACCCTCAGTTATACGTTTCATTTCTTCATACCCCAAAAGAACACTAAGCTCTTTATGATGCTCAAGGGAAATCAAGTTATCACAATTTTTGGACACGATTTGATCATGAAACAATTTGCATTGGAGATTTAAATGACCACGTTCATTGCAAAGTTCACAAGGATGGCGAGAAAAATTAAATCTTTCAGCATAATCATCTAGCCTCTCTTGCAACTTTTTCGTTTCTAAATATTTATGCTTCTTACAAAATCTATCTTCTCTTTTTGGTGTGCATTTGCACTCCCAATTCACTCTGCAAAAATTGACATTCTTATAGGAGACATCATTATCATGACTAATTCAATCATCATTAACATCATGGATATTCAAAGAATTCATACTAGCAATATTGCAATCATGCCCATCATCCAACGTTTTTATCCCATAAATTTTGTTGAATTCTTTTTCTAGCAATTGAGCACAATTATCGGAATCCCTATTCTCAAGATAGACATTATAAAGATAAAGAACAACTTGAGGTAACCCAATCTTCATTTTTTGTAGTTTTCTTTTATAAACCAAACTAGTGATAAAACAAGAAACTAAAAGATTCAATTGCAAGATCTAAAGATATACCTTCAAGCACTCACCTCCCCGGCAACGGCGCCAGAAAAGAGCTTGATGTCTACTACGCAACTTTATTCTTGTAGACTCGTGTTGGGCCTCCAAGCACAGAGTTTTGTAGGACAGTAGCAATTTACCCTCAAGTGGATGACCTAAGGTTTATCAATCCGTGGGAGGCGTAGGATGAAGATGGTCTCTCTCAAACAACCCTGCAACCAAATACAAGAAATCTCTTGTGTCCCCAACACACCCAATACAATGGCAAATTGTATAGGTGCACTAGTTCGGCGAAGAGATGGTGATAAAAGTGTAATATGGATGGTAGAAATATATTTTTATAATCTGAATAAATAAAAACAGCAAGGTAGCAAGTGACAAAAGTGAGCACAAACGGTATTGCAATGCTTGAAAACAAGGCCTAGGGTCCGTACTTTCGCTAGTGCAATCTCTCAACAATGCTAATATAATTGGATCATATAACCATCCCTCAACGTGCGATGAAGAATCACTCCAAAGTTCCTATCTAGCGGAGAACATAAGAATAAATTCTTTGTAGGGTACGAAACCACCTCAAAGCTATTCTTTCCTATTGATCTATCCAAGAGTTGGTACTAAAATAACACCAAAGCAAATTCAGATTCGTAATGCTCAATCCAACACAAAGAACCTCGAAGAGTGCCCCAAGATTTCTACCAGAGAAACAAAGACAAGAACGTGCATTAACCCCTATGCATAGATTACCCCAATGTCACCTTGGGAATCCGCGAGTTGAGTGCCAAAACATATATCAAGTGAATCAATATAATACCCCAATTGTCACCACGGGTATTCGTATGCAAGACATATATCAAGTGCTCTCAAATCCATAAAAGTATTCAATCCGATAAAACGAAATCTCAAAGGGAAAACTCAATTCATCACAACAAGATAGAGAGGGGAAAACACCATATGATCCGACTATATTAACAAAGCCCGCGATACATCAAGATTGTGCATCTCAAGAACATGAGAGAGAGAGAGAGAGATTAAACACATAGCTACTAGTACAAACCCTCAGCCCCGAGGGTGGACTACTCCCTCCTCATCATGGTGGTCGCCGGGATGATGAAGATGGCCACCGGTGATGATCTCCCCCTCCAGCAGGGTGTCAGAACGGGGTCTAGATTGGATCTCGTGGATACAGAGGCCTTGCGGCAGTGGAACTTCTGATCTAGGGTTACCCCGAGGGTTTTTGGAATATTTGGCAATTTATAGGGCAAAGAGGCGGTGCGGGAGGCCACCGAGGTGGGCACAACTCACCGGGGCGCGCCTGGGGGCCCAGGCGTGCCCTGGTGGGTTGTGCCCCCCTCGGGGCACCCCCCAGGTGCTGCTCTGTCCCATTGGATGTCTTTTGGTCCATAAAAAATCCACAAAAAGTTTCGCTGCGTTTGGACTCCGTTTGGTATTGATTTTCTGCGATGTAAAAAACAAGCAAAAAAACAGCAACTGGCACTGGGCACTATGTCAATAAGTTAGTCCCAAAAAATGGTATAAAGTTGCTATAAAATAATTGTAAAACATCCAAGAATGATAATATAGCAGCATGAATACTTCATAAATTATAGATACGTTGAAGACGTATCAGTAACCATCAAGGTGGACTTGGAGGAATCACCCTCGATGGTCCACACTTGAGGGGTTGCACGACAGAGTCGTTATCGGGAGTGGTGAAGGAGGAATCACCCTCAATGACCATGACCGAATAGCTAGCTACACTACAGGGTTAACATCAGAAGTGTTAACAAGGTATCGCCCTCAGCACTCGATAGTAACTCTGCAGAGTCGTACAACTAAGGGGGGGTGATGTGCGGTGTCGGGGCCTGGACGTCGATCACGTTGATCGAGTCATCGAACATAAAGCGGGGCAACCGGGACAAGGTGAGGGGTCACACACGGATCACTAACCAACCTATACTAAGCAGTTTAGGATAAACAGGTAAGGTATGAAAGCAGGTAACAAAATTAGGCTATGCATCAGAATAGTGTCATACAAAAAGCAGTAGCAGTTCTAATGCAAGCATAAGAGAGAAGGGAATGGGTGATATCGAAATGATCAATGGGGGGCTTGCTTGCCTGGAAGCTCTGCTGAAAAGGAAGAAGGGTCCTCGGTGACGTAGTCGATCATAGGGGCAACATCGGTCTCGGGGTCTACCGGAGAGAAGAGGGGGAAGAAACAGTAAATATGGAGCAAACAGATGCATCACTAAGCATGACATGACGATATGCAGAGCTAGGGGGTGTTCTAACGCAGTACTACATGTTGCAGACGGAGAGGGAAAATGTCCGGAGGGGTTTTCCCGGTGTTTGGCAATCTTCGGACAGACGAAAGAGAGGGGACGTTTCCATGTTCAGCATGATAAGGGCATGTGACAGATGAAAGGACCACGTATTCGGATTCGTTGGATTTTTCTGAACAAGTTTCATATATAAATTATTTTCATCGGAGTTACGATTTAATTTCTATTAAATTTCAAAGTTTTAAACATATTCTGAAAATTCCAAGATTTAATATTAATTCGAAAATAGACAGAGAAGGCAAAGTATACCCACTGTGGGCTAGCCATAGAGGCTGACTGGTGGGGCCAGTCAACTGCCTAGTCAGCAGTTGACTGGTCCACTTTGACCAGTCAAAGTGGGCGCCTGGCCCCACCTGTAAGTGACTCAGGGGGAAGTTTATTTAAACTATAGTTTTTAGTTTAAGTTAAAGGCCTTGGGCCCATGTGTCAGTGGGGATTAGTGAGGGGGATGAGTAACTAACCTAATCTACAGCCACGTGGGGCCCACGGGTCAGTGGGACATGCCCGAAATTAACAGGCAGGCGCCGGCGGCGACCTACAGGAGCGGCGGCAGGACGCCGGCCGGCCGAAACCGGTGCCCATTTGGCCGACCGCGGCCACCTGACGAACATGCGCAGCGCCGCGGATCCATCCGCAGTGTCAATTGGGGCGGGGGATGGCCGGAGCGGCGGCGAGGTGCTAGGCGGCGGTGGTGCCACGGGTACTGGAGGTTGCGGGGAGGCGGCCGCGCGGGCGAGCAGAGCGCAGGGAGGCGGTGGGTGGCGCGTGCGGGGAGGGCGCAGAGGCTGCGGCGACGAAGGGCAGGCAGCAGCGACAGAGGACGGCTGCCAGCGCGCGTGCGGCTGCAGGGAGCAAAGCGGGGCCGCGGCGGAAGAAGCCAGGGGCGCGCGCGGGACGACTTCTGGGAGCGGGGCGCACGCGGCAGGACACACGCAGACGCAACACGCGCGCGAGGCCAGAGTGCGAGCACACATGCGCGGGCGGCGCCGGGGCGCGGCCACCGCCCGGTGAGCACGGACAGGGGGGTTCCAGGGCACGCGATGAGTGTGGGCTACGACATCGGGCTTTGGGGGAAACGGAAGGGGGAAGCGAGGGGAGCTCACCGCGGAGGCACACGAAGGCCCGGCGGTGGATTAGGAGCTGCAGGCCGGCCGGACTTGATGGAGAGGCGGCGGAGTCCGAAGTGGAAGAAGGGCTTGGTGGCGTGGTCGCGGTGCTCCTCGGCTCGGCTCTGGTCCGGTTCATCGACGTAGCCGACGGAGACGATGTAGACGCTCTTGCTGGACTTCTCCGCGCGACCCGGGGCTGCTTCGGTGCTCGACGGCGTGGAGATGGAGACCCGTCGGGGGGGGGGGGGGGGTGGCGGCCTCGGGCGCCTAGGGCGAAGAGGGACGAGGTGGAGAGGGGGGAAGATGGGCGAGGTGAGTGGGGGGTGAGTGGAGACGGGGATCGAGGAGGAGGGGAGGCGCGGGGCCTTATCCCCTCGCCGGGGCATCACCGACGAGGTGGTTGGGACGGAACCCGCGCCCGCAGTCGCTCGAACAGGAAAGCGCCCGAGGGGGACGAGCTGGCCTGGTTGGGCCGCTCGGGTGGCTAAGGCCCAGGGGGGCCAGTGGGCCTCTCTCCTTTTTCTTTACAGTTTCCTTTTTTTTGTCTTTTTTTAATTTTAGTTTTATAAAATATAAAACTTACTCCTAAAATAATATAACAATTTAGGACACTGCCACAACAAGTTCGAAACCAAAATAAATTAGTTTAGTATTTATATAAATTAAAAAGCATTTAAATAAAAGTTTTAGCCACTTTTTTAATTATTTTAGGCCATTTTAACACTTTGCAAAAATGTTGGTTCACCACCAATATTAACAAAGGATTATTTGCAACAACTTGAACATTTAAGTTTTCATGTTTGAGAAACTTTGACTTTCACTTAACATTTGAGTTTGAATTTGAGTGGAATTTGAAATGAGATATTGATCAAAGTGACTAAGCACTGTTTTAGCAAAATGATTAGCTTGATCTCAGGGATTACTGTAGCATCATTACACAGGGGTGTTACACCCAATCCTTTTGTGGCAAAGGACAGGCCAACATGGTCTCTTATGATAAGCAAAGCGGTCTTGAGGGTACACGGGAATTTCACCATGTCACTTTCATCATGTTGGTTTGATTTGTGTTTGCTACTTTGATAATTTGATATGTGGGTGGACCGGTGCTTAGGTGTTGTTCTTACTTGAATAAACCTCCTACTTATGATTAACCCCCTCGCAAGCATCCGCAACTACGAGAAAAGTGTTAAGATAAAATCTAACCATAGCATTAAACTTTTGGATCCAAATCAGTCCCTTACGAAGTACTCCCTCCATTCCTAAATATAAGTCTTTTTAGAGATTCCAATAAGGAGCTATATACGGATGTATATAGACATATTCTAGAGTGTAGATTCACTCATTTTGCTCCGTATGTGGTCCTTTATTGAAATCTCTAAAAAGACTTACATTTAGGAACAGAGGGAGTAGCACATAAACTAGGGTTTAAGCTTCTGTCACTCTAGCAACCCATCATCTAATAACTACTCCACAATGCATCCCCTTAGGCCCAAATATGGTGAAGTGCCATGTAGTCGACGTTCACATGACACCACTAAGGGAATCACAACATACATATCATCAAAATATCGAACACATATCAAGTTCACATGATTACTTGCAACATGACTTCTCCCGTGACCTCAAGAATAAGAGTAACTACTCACAAATAATAATCATGCTCAAGATCAGAGGGGATACTAAATAGCATAATGGATCTGAACATATAATCTTCCACCAATAAACCATATAGTAATCAACACTACTAGTCACCCATAAGCACCAATCTAAGGTTCCGGTACAAAGATTGGACATAAGAGATGAACTAGGGTTTGAGAGGATATCACTGGTACCGTATCGTGCTATACAAACGGTTTTTAACCCCTTTCCGCGACGGTATTTGGAACCGTCGCCTAGTGAGTGACTGCGATAGGGGGGTCCTTCCCACATGACCCAGAAACCGTCGGGGATAGACCCTCCTGGCACACAGGCTGGGGCAAAATGAGCTCGTGTGCGACCGGGCGAGGCATCGAAACCCAATCGTTTCTGTTCGTATGTACATCCCACACGTTGAATCCTAGATAAACATTTCCGTTCGTATGTATATCACACACAGTTTTGTGTGTGGAAATGTTTGTGCAAGGTGGCCTAACGCAAACAGTTCTCTGCCGGAAGCCGTGTGTGATTGTTAGTTGATTGAACACGCCTACTTTCTAGGAACCGTGTGGGTTGTCTGAGTTCATTGCCCACGGTGTTGTCTGAGTAACCGTCTGCAATAGAAAACCCCCAATAAGCAGGGTAATTAGCCTATTATTGATAATCCATGTAGTAATCAAACTGACATTTCTTATAAAACACACCAGATATTTCATACCTGTATAACGGCAACCATGATTTCATAGTCGAATTACATCAGATAGCTTCAGCACTCAGTTACGCCATTACACAACAGCACCAAGTTTCACATGCAACACCGAAAACCTTTGGAAAGTAGCATCATACACGGTAAATAGACAGATGAATCTCATCTGGGAAACTGCAGAAGCGGAAGGCAAATATTGAGCCTTCAGTGATGTTGAATGTCCTTGCAACTTTAGGCCAGTGGCTATGGATAATTGCCTGCCCAACCTTCATCCTCTTCAGGAAGACTTCAATATTGTACCGTGGGTGTTGAATGAATACCTTCCTCGCCTCTTGACCATGCAGGTGGTTTGAGAGGTAATCATCGGTGAACTGCTTTGAAAAGTACTAAAAACAAAGATATGCATAAATCGCTGTTATAAATTTTGAAATGGCGCAAGGGGTAAAAAGAAGGTAAAAGAGTTAGTACCATCCTATAGTTGACTGATGTCTTCTTCATTGTGCAAACAAAGATCTTGCTGTTATTCGTCGCAAGTTTCTTCATCCTAACAATCTTTCTGAGTTTCTTGACTTGACTGATATTCATGGACATCTCATTTCCCCATATGCAAAATGGGTCGAACAATGGGTCTAAGCCTCTGACAGCAGGACCTACATGTGCAAGACCAAATTGTAAGAAACCTAAATATTAGAATGATTCCTACAACTGCATAATAATGTGCTATTAGCGAAAGGACCATGCATGAGCAAACCTCGATGGTAAACCGCAGTGTCTCCCATTATTTCCTTGCAACACACATAAGGAAGATCTTGATCAGGTTAACTGAGAGTTGCCATACTATCAGTAGAATATGTATTGAGTACAGCCAAATTCGATTTACTTCTCACATGCATAACAATATAAAATTGTACCCACAGCAAATGAAAATCAAATTGCAGAATTGAACCAAACAGTTAAATGGACAGCAGACCAAATGAACCAAAACAGTTAACTGAGCACGACATTGCAGAATAGAAACATGTACTAGAAGATAAGACAGTTAACAAAACAAAGAATGCTTGAGAACAGTACTACGAAATGTAGCAATTGTTGGACCAAACTGTTAACTGAACATTACATTTCAGAGGACCAAACTGTTAACTAAACATCAGATTGCATATTAACATTACAGAGGACAAATCACTACAAGGCACTGGCGGTGGCCTCGAGAAAACAACACGAACTGTACTTTAAAGTAGACAATCGCGTGGCGGTGTCGACGGTGGCCTCGAAGACGAGGTGCTCCTCCAAGATCTGGCGGTCGGCACGCATGGCAGCCATAGCGACCTCGTGCGCGTGTGCGGCCGTGATTTGCTTCTCCGCTGCCAGATGCTACTGAGCTCCACGTTATACTGTGTGCAAAATGGCTGTGGGCGGCGCTTAATTGGAGGACAGGGCCAGTGATTTCGGTGGAAGGTGTCGCGCCGTCGGTCGGGGCATGTGGGATTGGGAAGGAGAAGGATGGTGTGGGTGGGGTGTGGATTACCTGACCATATCGACGAGGCCGCACAGCAAGAAGAAGGGTCGGCGGCAAGGAGGCCGTGCAGCAAGAAGAAGGGTCGCCGGCGAGGAGGCGGCGCTGCAAGAAGAAGGGTCACCAGCGAGGAGGCTGAGCTGCCAGTAAGCAGCAGTGAAGGTTTGAACTTGGAAAGCAAGGAGGAACAGTGGAAATGTGGCTTTTGGTGGGAGGGAGGGGGCGGGGAGATAGATATTTTCATGGTGGCAGAAAAATTTCGCTCGGTGCCGCGAGAAACTGGCGCGCAAGTGTGGTTCAAGTGCGGGCGGTGGACTGTAGACGATGAAGCTTCCTGCGTAAGACAGACAAGACAGTGCGCCAAGATATTTTATATCGCATCTCACACGATTCTTGCTAGTAAACTGTTTGTGGTATACCTGATTTTTTCATTATGTTTTGGAAGACAAAATGGTGTTACGAAGGGAAAGGATGGTGTTTGAATTGCTAGAACATTTATGTACAGTGAACATGCAACTACATGAGTGTCGTGTTTAAATTTGGAATTATTCCGGGTTCGTTTGGCATTTTTATGCATTAATTTAGTTTCTAGGCATTTAATGTGCATAATTCAAATTTGAACTACAAGCACATGCTCCAGTGCACCAAAGTTTGTTGAAAAATCACATGCGTGTCTTTGGGTGAATTTATAGGTCCCATGCAAGAAATGGGAATGAAATTCAAACGTCTGGGCGTCGTGGCTCGGACGGGAACATTCAGAAACTTGGTTTTTAAATTCCTGTAAATTCAAAACTCGCCTGAAAATCATGAAACTTAGCATGGTGTCATTTCATGGCACCAACATGCTGTGCTATAAAAAAATGGCCGCATTTGGACAAATTTTGGTATAAGCTTCTTGCAAACCGGAGCTTCTCTCGAGAAGACTCGTGGTTCCCGAGGGGGGACGTGTCACCTTTATGTGCGAAACGATATACGCTGCCTCCCCCCTTGATTTTTTTATAGAGGCAACATAGAACTATATGAGTGCCGTGTTAAAATTTAGAATTATTCCGGGTTCGTTTGGACTTTTTATACATTAATTGAATTTCTGATCATTTAATGTGCATAATTCAAATTTGAACTACAAGCACATGCTCCAGTGCACCAAAGTTGGTTGAAAAATCACATGTGTGTCCTTGGGTGAATTTCTAGGTCCCATGCAAGAAATGAGAATGAAATTCAAACATCTGGGCGTCGTGGCTCGGCCGGAAATATTGAGAAACTTGGTTTTTTAATTCATGTAAATCCAAAACACGCCTGAAAATCATCAAACTTGGCATGGTGTCATGACATGGCACCAACATGCTGTGGTAAATTTTTTGGCCGAATTGGGACAAGCTTTGGTATAAGCTTCTTGCAAACCGGAGCTTCTCTCAAGAAGGCTTGTGGTTCCGAGAGGGAACGTGTCACCTCCGTGTGCGAAACGACATACACTGCCTTCTCCCGCCTTAATTTTTTTACATAGGCAGCTTAGACCAAATAGGAGTTTCGTGCTAAATTTTGGAATTATTCCGGATTCGTTTGGCCTTTTTTATACATTAATTAAATTTCTGGGCATTTAATGTGCATAATTCAAATTTGAACTATAAGCACATGCTTCAGTGCACCAAAGTTGGTTGAAAAATCACATGTGTGTCCTTGGGTGAATTTGTAGGTCCTATGCAAGAAATGGGAATGGAATTCAAACATCTAGGCGTCGTGGCTCAGCCGAAAATATTGAGAAACTTGGTTTTTTAATTCCTGTAAATCCAAAACACACCTGAAAATCGTGAAACTTGGCGTGGTGTCATGACATGGCACCAACATGCTGTGGTAAATTCTTTGGCCGAATGGGGACAAGCTTTGGTATAAGCTTCTTGCAAACCAGAGCTTCTCTCAAGAAGGCTCGTGGTTCCGAGAGGGAACGTGTCAACTCCGTGTGCGAAACGACATACACTGCCTTCTCCCGCCTTGATTTTTTTACACAGGCAGCTTAGACAAAATAGGAGTTTCGTACTAAATTTTGGAATTATTCCGGGTTCATTTGGCCTTTTTATACATTAATTGATTTTCCAAGCATTTAATGCACATAATTCAAATTTGAAGTACAAGCGCATGCTCCAGTGCGCAAAAGTTAGTTGGAAAATCATTTATGTGTACTTGGGCGAACTTCTATGTCCCATGGAAGAAGTGGGAATGGAATTCAAATATCTCGGCGTCTTGGCTCGGCTGGAAACATCGAGAAACTTGGTTTGAAAATTCCCGTAAATCCAAAACTCGCCTGAAAATCATGAAACTTGGCATGGTGTCATGACATGGCACCAACATGCTGTGGTAAATTTTTTGTCCGATTTGCGAAGGCGCACACATTAACAATCAACAAAGTCATTTTGGAACAAGTGCTGTCACGTTACAAATCGGAAACACAAGTATTATTGAAACCGTGGGTGTTCTACTTACAATTTACGTGCCACCACGCATCCCCTTTTTTTATTGGCTAGGAGGTGCCGTGCGGGGTAGCTATTTGAGTACGGGAGGCATGCGATCAGACCCCTGCGCGTGCTCATCGGGAGGAGAGCCCTTTGACCTCTATCCGCCGCCCACCTCCCTCCCAATGTCTCCATTAATGGCACCCAAGCCGCTGTTTCATGGCGTGGCTATGTCTCACTCGACTGAGATTTAAGAGAGAAAAGAAAATCTGAAAAGAAAGTTTTGCACGGATCTTGATGTAAGATCCGGCGGACCTATATAGCATCGACTGCGACTTATAGCAAGACTGATGAATATAAGGACGATGACAGTGGATAATAATTGTCTTACATATTTAGAAAGATAATTAAAAAAGCCACATGCAGCAACGCCCGAAATACACAAGGGCAAAAGAAGAAGGAAGACAACGATCTGGCTCGCCGATCTCTACTTTCTTGATGCGTTGCTGCAGGCTGCGGGAACTAGTCTCCGCGGCGAGCGGCGATGAGCTCTTTCATGTCCTCAAGATGCTGCTTGAGAGCATCCACGGATTCCTCCACCAGCCTTTGGCGCTCGATGCGAAGCATGTCATTCTCGTCCATAAGTTTCTTGGCGATGACGCCGGTCCTCTTCAACAAGGCAGTGGTCTCCTCCTGCTGCTCCGCACTTTCGACAATCTTCGCCCTCAGCAGGTCGCGCTCGGCCCGGAGCTTCGCATTGCCCTCACTTAGTTGCCGGATGACGCCGGTAGCCTGTTCAAACGAGGCTTTCATGTCGTCCTGCAACCTCGCCCAGCCGGAGATCTGATCCATCTGGCTATGGACGATCGCATTCATGCGCCTGTAAGAGTCCTCGCCTGCCCGCGAGACATTTTCCCAGGCCGCCGCGGCGCGGGAGGACATCTCTACTGCATTCGCGGCGCGGCGGGACATCTCTGCTGCTTCCGCGGCACGGCGGGACCAGTCTGCTGCATCGACGGCGCGGCGGGACCTCCGTGCTGCTTCGGCGATGCGGCGGGACCTCTGTGCTGCTACGGCCGTGCGGCGGGACATGTCGGCTGCTTTCGCGGCGAGGCGGGACATCTCTCGTGCTTCCGCTTCCATGCTCGCCTCTCCCTGGTGGTAATCTCTCGACCCAGAACTCACGCTGGCCATGGCAGACGCAAGGGAACGATGATGAATGACTTGTTTGTTTTTGTGGATGAGGAGTTGAGGAGGAATGTGCAGTCATCTTGGAGTAGTAGTATTTATAACCGAGTACTAATACGCTCCTAAGTGGGAAACCATTTAGGTTTTGATTGGTGTGAACAGGTTTGCAATTAAATATAGCGTGGTAGTAATTTGGAATGTGATGGGACGCAGGCTCAAAATTTATTGACGGTTCTATAATTTCTAAGTGCGGCACTATTCCCGGACGGTGTAACGTGGGCACGCTTTCTCGGCCGCGTACGTGGCGTTTGCACCATAGGGTGCACCGCAATAGGCAATGTCAGCACACGTCTTGTTCCAACAAACCGTGCATGCTCGTTATTACCATCGCGCACACTTCTTTTAATTAGAATGTGTGCCCGTCTAGCGCACACACGTTGATTTGTCTAACTATTTCTGTTTGTTGTGGCTAATCGCAAACAGTTCATCCGTGTGAAGTGTATGCCGTCAATCGCAGACACTTTGATCTGGCTGACCGTTTCTGTTGTGTTGCCTAATCACAAACAGTTAATCCTTCTGAAGCATATGCCCTCAATCGCACACACCTTCATCTGGCTTCCCGTTTCTGTTGTTTCGCCTCATCAGAAACAGTTAATCCGAGTGAACTGTATGCCGTATATCGCACACGCCTTCATCTGGCTGCCTGCTTCTGTTCTTCTTCCTCATCGCAAACAGTTAATTAAACTGAACCGTATGCCCCGCATCGCACACGCAACTAAAATTTGAACCGTGTTTGATGAATCCTTCATCGCAAACGTTTTGCATCTTTTTTGACGATTTTTTACATCACCGTTTGCGATTAATGCATCGCACACAGTTTCGTCAAAGGGTCTCTGATCGTAGTGTCGCGTTAGCAGCATCCTGCAGTAGTGTATGGTGTTGTTGAAGATGTTGATGGAGATTGCCCTCCCAAAGATGGGAGAGTTGTTGGTGATGACGATGACGATGATTTCCCCCTCTGGGAGGGAAGTTCCCCCGGCGGAATCGCTCCGCCGAAGGGCAAAAGTGCTCCTGCCCAAGTTCCTCCTCAAGACGACGGCGCTTCATCTCGAAAGTCCTCTCTTTATCTAGGTCAAAATGACTTATATACCAGAAGAGGGGCACCGGAGGTGGGCTGAGGAGGGCACAATCCACCAGGGCGCGTCTTGGCTCCCTGGCGTGCCCAGGTGGGTTGTGCCCACCTGGTGGGCCCCCTCTGGTATTTATTTGCTCCAATAATTCTTAAATATTCCATAAAAAATCTCCGTGAAGTTTCAGCTTATTTGGAGATGTGCAGAATAGGTAGCTCTGACGTGCTTTTTTTTGGGTCCAGAATTCCAGCTGCCGGTATTCTCCCTCTTTGTGTAAACCTTGCATATTATGAGAGAAAAGGCATTAGAAAACTCCAAAAAGCATTATTATGCATAAAAATATTATAAATAATAGTAGGTAAACATGATGCAAAATGGACGTATCAGCCACGTCGGTGGTGGGGTAGGGTCTGGCCGCGTGCGGCAAGGACGGCTGCGCTGTGGTACAACATTCGTATCATTAAGTTGGCTGGGCCGGTGGTGGATGAGGATGATGATCCAGAGTTGTCGCCACCAAGCAGTCCGCTGGTGCCGCCGGCGCCGCCGTCTGGTGCCGATGAGGGGTTTGAGAGAAGGGGTCATCTTGACCAAGGTGGAGCGGATGGCGCGCGTAGGAACGATCATGGGATGTCAAGTTCGCTGCCATCGGCGGGCTGCTCCTCGGCGGCGGTGGCTCCGGCTGCGGGTCATGGACATGTTCAAACTAAAGTAGGTGCGGGCCCGGAAAGCGAGCATGACGCTCGGATTAGGTAGATGGAGGGCCCTACCGGGCTAGCAGAGGATGGCAGGACCTTGACCGTGGAAACAATCGCGCCAACGGCACAGGGACAACTGTCCTTCGGCACGGCGGCTAGCCTGGTGGATGGTTCTGGAGCGGCCCTACCAATGTCGTCTTGTGCCTCGGGACAAGAGATGGGTGAGCGTGCTGGGGTGTGTTCCATGTTGGGATCTCCGCCATCGGTCATGCTATCTCGCTGGCGTAGGCCATGTGTGCAGGAGGCGCGGGGATTGGAGATCGCCGATTCGGCTTTGGCAATGCAGACTGGGGGGAATATCCTGGTCGGCTCGGTGGAGCTGTCGGTGGGGCCGGGGCCAGTGCAGGCCCGGTCGACTGTGGGATTCGGCGGGGCACAGGTTTGCCCGTTGGCTGGTGAAAGAACATGCGGTGCCCCCATGTTTGGTTTTGGTAATTGATGACAATCTCTATGGACTAATGGTTGCCTTGAGTTATATTTGAAGGATTTGTCCATAGGCTTTTCTTGAAGACCATGTGTTGGTTTCAAGGAGTTTATGAGATGGCCAAAGTGCTTTTCAAGGAATTATCCAAAGATTGATCATGTGAGAGTTGAGCTTATTGCAAGCATGTCTTGAAGAAAAAGATTGTGTGAACATTAATGTTTACCTTCAAGACATCATCCTAATGAAGAGAGTTGGAAATATTCAAGGTTGATCAAGACTAAGTACAGAGAGTGATTCAAGTTGATCAACACACAAAGCGCATAAGTTATACCGAGAGGGATCAAGTGATCCCATGGTATGGTAAGCATTGTCCATTACGCTTTGTGTACTAACCCATGGTCTACGTGTGAGTTGTATGTGGGGTTAGGTACGTTTCCATGGGTTTGCATCAAGAGGAAGATCTCATACAACCCATGGAGGATGACATCAAGTGGTGATCGTCATCAAGATTGCGGTGTGCAAGTTCAAGTGGAGCATCACGAAGAGATCATCCTTGAAGCTTGCCATCCATTGTGGTGACAATGGACTTGTGAAGATGCGCCGAAGAGTAGCTCACCCATAGTGGAGTTTGGGGGAGCAATCTACTAGTCTTCGTCGAGCCAATGCAATCAAGAAAGGTGGTCCAACTTGAGGGAGTCAAGATCGTCATCATCTAGCTCAAGTGGACTATGTTAAAGGCAAAGGTTTGTCCTTGATAGGTTTTCTATTTTACCGGTCTCATGGCGTTATTTGGGAGATCGGATTATAGGATCGATAGCCGTACTATCAAGGGGGACTCTCGAGTGAGTAGCTTGATCGTATCGTTCGGTGAGAGCTCAAACCATTGCATTCTTGGCATCATCATCTTTCTTGGTTCTTGTTTGGCTTTTCACTTTGTGAGTTTAGGAGCTTTTGGTCTTCTTCGTGACAAGCTCTAGTTCATCGAAAACCCATTTCATATGCATCGTCTTCTTTTGCGTTTTCGGTGTTGGAGTTTTTATCGGTCTTATTTGAGAAAGGGTTCTCACCATTTTATTTTGAGTATTTTCTCAATTGCTATTTCTTGATATCTCTATCAAGATTGTGTTAGCCCTTGTCTTTAGCTTTCCAACAAACTTGATTTCGTCGAATTCGGAGCTCGTACGCAAAAGTTATGGCAGTTTCATTCGCAGGTCAGTTTTTTGAGCGATAGTACCGCTTATAAGAGGTAGTACCGCTCGGTAGTACCGCTTATAAGAGGTAGTACCGCTCTGGGCAGCGGTAGTACCGCTTGTGCACGACCTGTGCACATAACGGTTGGATTTGGGAAGGCCTATTTAAGGGGGCCTTCTTCCCCAATGGTCTCTATCCTTTTAGCTCGTGTTCTTCCCCCATTGTTGACCTTCTTTGAGCTTGCTATCTCTCAATCCCTCCATGGATTCTTACTAGTTTTGGGGGGAAAAGAGAGAGGAGATCTAGATCTACGTTTCCACCAATCACTTTCTCCTCTATGTGAGGGGAACCCCTTGGATCTAGATCTTGGAGTTCTTGGTGTTCTTCTTCTTGTTCTTCGTCTCATTTTCCTCCATAGCTTTCGTTGCTTTGGTGGGATTTGAGAGTGAGGGACTTGGGCACTCCGTGTGCCCTTGCCATTGCATTTAGTGCATAGGTTTGAGTTCTCCACGGTGATACGTGGAAGTTACAAGTTGAGAAGCTTATTATTCTTGGGTGCTTGGTACCCTTGAGCTTGTTCCTCTTGGGTGCTTGGGCGCCCTAGACGGTTGGTGGTGCTTCAGAGCTCAATCATTGTGGTGTAAAGCTCCGGGCAAGCGTCGGGGTCTCCAATTAGGTTGTGGAGATCGCCCCGAGCAATTTGACGGGTACCGGTGACCGCCCCCAAGGGTTGCCAAAGTGTACGGGTTCGGTGACCGCCCTCAAGGGTCCCTTAGTGGAATCACGGCATCTTGCATTGTGCGAGGGCGTGAGGAGATTATGGTGGCCCTAGTGGCTTCTTGGGGAGCATTATGCCTCGACACCGCTCCAAACGGAGATTAGCATCCGCAAGGGTGTGAACTTCGGGATACATCGTCGTCTCCGCATGCCTCGGTTATCTCTTACCCGAGCCCTTTACTTATGCACTTTACTTTGTGATAGCCAATGTGTTTCATGTTATATATCTTGCTATCACTTAGTTGTTTATCTTGCTTAGCATAAGTTGTTGGTGCACATAGGTGGGCCTAGTTGTTGTAGGTTTTGTGCTTGACAAATTAACCGCTAGGTTTATTCCGCATTTGTTCAAGCCTAAACCGTAATTATTTTAAAGCGCCTATTCACCCCCCCCCCCTCTAGGAGACATCCTCGATCGTTTAGCTGGAGACACCTGTGGACGGATAGCGACTCGGGAATCTTTCAATTCCCATGCATCCTGTGATGGGACTGGACCCATGCAGCTATCTAGGGAGCGACAGGTGGCCTATTAGGAGCCGGAGTTTTCATGCACGCACTATAGAATGGCCCTTGGTGTGCCCTCACTTGGGGATGATTTTGATCAGCGTGTGGACCTTGTGGATGCATGGGACACGTTTCAGGTTAGTCTTTCGGGGTGTGAGGAGCCGTAGGACGGATACGTTCCCCCATGCACACCGATGCCTGCTGATCCTGGTCATGAAGACGTGGCGCGCCTATGTGAGAGCATGCGCAAATCGCTTGAGCCAATCTTGGCAAGGCCGGAGTCACACACCCATGGGGTTCAAACTCGAAGGCCCTGGAAGAAGCGGATGCTGGATGTCACACCTCGGAGGAGTGAGAGGATAGCTAAGCATGGGGCCAACAAGCAACAACAGGTGCTCATTCGCAAGCTCTGTTTGGCACACGAGGGGGAGGTCATCTCCGAGGAAGCTCTCAACATGTACGTGGAGCTTTTCACTTGCCCACTTTCGGAGGCTCACATAGCAGCAATTCTTGCTCTCTTTGGGTGGGAATCGCTGCCAGTGCCGTTGCTGGACACGCTCCAGGTCACCGCCGCCGTGGCCTAGGGGCAGGCGCTAGTGGAATAGGTAGGATGTTACCATGAATGCGCAACCCTTACGGATGATTGTGTGGAACGTGCGTGGGCTAAACGCTCCGGCACGTAGAGATGATGTCCGTCATGTTGTGCTTGAGGCAAATCCGGGCATTGTTTGCCTCCAGGAGACCAAACTGCAAGAGATATTGGCAGCGGTTGTACAACGATGTCTTGGGAATAAATTTACCAAGTTTTTTTACGTCCCAGCGGTTGGGACGCGTGGTGGGATCTTAGTGGCTTGGGATGAGACGATCGTCATGCTCTCAAACCCACACTACCAGAGTAACTCACTCACGGCAATTGTGAAGTCTCCGGGCGCTTCGGAGTGGTGGCTAACTTGTGTTTATGGCCCTCAAGAGGACAGGGACAAAGTGGAGTTTCTTCAAGAACTGGTGGACATTAGGGAGTTACATGTAGGCCCCTGGCTATTGGCTGGAGATTTTAATCTAATTGCACGACAAGAGGACAAGAGCAATGACTTGATCAACAGGAGGATGTTGTGCAGATTTCATGCTAAATTGAATAGGCTTGAGTTAAAGGAGATGTATTTGAATGGCCGACGGTACACATGGTCTAATGAACGGCAGAACGCTACTTTGGAGAAGATTGATCGCGTATTCATCTCGAATGAGTGGGATGAGGAGTTCCCGACGTGCTTTCTATCTGCCCTGGGTACGGCGGTTTCGGATCACTGTCCCTTGATGTTGGACATGAATGTGGAGATCAAACTCAGAAACGCTTCCGATTTGAAGCCTTTTGGGTCAAGGCGGCAGGATTCATGGAGACGGTACAAGCAGCGTGGGAATCTACTCCACAAGCCTCAAATGATTACCTCACGCTACACTGTAAGCTTAGGGCCACGGCAAAGGGTTTGCAAAAGTGGAGTGACCGATGGATTGGGAACGTGAAGCTGCAGATTGCCATTACCTTAGAGGTGATCATGCGGCTGGATGTCGCAATGGAGTCACGAGATGTGTCCGACGCGGAACGGGAGCTCAGGAAATGCCTGAAGCACAAACTATTGGGCCTCTGTTCGCTGGAGCGCTCGATAGCAAGACAACGATCACGACTGCTGCAGTTGCGCGAGGGGGACGGCAACACAAGACTGTTTCATCAGCAGGCTAGCCACAGGCAACGGAAGAATGTTTTGCGATCAGTCCGGTACAATGGGCAGATATATTCAGGACAAGAAGAAGTGGCCTCGGTAGTGGATGCCTACTATGGCTGAGCGTTTGGGTGTTGTGAGCCACGATAGCACACACTAAATTTAGAGGGGCTCAACCTACCACAACGGGACCTATCGCAGCTTGAGGAGCCTTTCACACCTGAGGAAGTGGAGAAGGTGATCAATGCAATGCCAATGGACAAAGCACCGGGGCCGGATGGCTTTACAGGACGGTTCTATGCCACGTGCTGGAACATCATCAAGGTGGATTTCATGAGGGCTATGGACTGTATGTATCGGGAGGACATGAGGGGCATGGTTGCAATCAACAGATCGCTAGTGTCTCTACTGCCGAAGAAAGAGGGAGCGTTGGATGTGGGCGATTTTTGGCCTATAAATCTAGTGCATGGGGCCATCAATTTTTTTGAGAAGGTTCTCTCGACTCGGCTGGCTGTGGAACTCTCCAACCTTGTGGAACACCACCAGAGCGCGTTTGTCAAAGGAAGATCCCTGCACGACAATTTTATGCTAGTGCAGTGTATGGCGAGGCGGCTACATGCTTTGAGGAACCCGGCTGTTCTCCTCAAGTTGGATATTTCGAAGGCCTTCGATTCAGTCAAATGGCCATTCCTGTTAGAAGTCTTGCAACAGCTTGGTTTTGGGCACAAGTGGAGAGCTTGGACCTGCGGAATCCTTGCCACATCGACTACAAAAGTGATGGTCAATGGGGAGCCAGGGGAAACAATCTACAACTGCAAAGGAATGCGACAAGGGGACTCGCTGTCTCCCATGTTGTTTATTCTCACTATGGAACCGCTACAGCGACTATTTGAGACTGATGTGGAGCGGGGTGTGCTGGAACCTCTAGCTGCGGTAGGCATGAAGCATAGACTGTCGATATACGTGGATGATGTGGTACTCTTCTTAAGGCCAAAACAAGTGGACTTGGAAGCATGTAGGGCAATTTTTTCTATGTTTGGGGAAGCTTCAGGCCTAAGAATTAACATGGGCAAGTCGGCGGCCCTACCGATCAGATGTGATGAGCAGAGCATGACTTGGGTAAGCCAGGAGCTGGGATGTCCGGTTGCATCGTTTCCTATCAAGTATCTTGGCTTACCGCTTTCCCTAAGGAAGCAAACGGCAGGACAGCTACAATACTTGGTGGACAACTTGGCGAATCGCCTGCCAAAATGGAAGGCCGCGCTTATGCCAAAAAGTGGACGGTTGACTCTTGTACAGTCAGTACTGTGTGCCATACCAATACACACGATGATGGCGCTGGACCTACCAATGAAGACAATCGCGGCGACGAACAAAGTGTGCAGAGGCTTTCTGTGGTGCAAGAAGGCGGAGGCAAATGGTGGCAACTGTGCGGTGGCCTGGGATTCGGTGTGTGCCCCTAAATGGGCAGGAGGACTTGGGGTCCCTAACTTGCATTGGATGAATGTAGCCATGCAAGCGCGGTGGCCATGGCTGAAACGGACGGATAGTAGCCGGTCGTGGAGTGAGTTCACTATAAAGGTGCCTAAGGAATCCATGCAAATATTCCTAGCTGCAACTAGAGTAGAGGCAAGGGATGGGCGGTCTACCCTGTTTTGGGAAGACAGGTGGCTTGATGGCATGAGGGTGCAGGAGGTGGCTCCGGACCTATATAAGATGATTCCGACTAGGATCCGGTTCGCCAGTTCACTTGGTCAGGTCGCTGCTAGCGGCGAGTGGGCGGCTGCTGTTGGGCCAGACATCGACGCTTCTGCCCTTCAGCAATTCCTTGAACTATGGACGAGGGTGGCTGCTTGGGAGCCGCACGCTAACGAGCAGGACACGGTCTCTTGGTCCTGGGAGACGCATGGTCAGTTCTCGGTGAGATCGGCGTATGCGAGCCAGTTTTGGGGACGTGAAGTGGTGCAAACGTCGAAACTGACTTGGAAAGCTCGGGCACCTTTGGAATGCCGCGTCTTTGCTTGGTTGGCACTCAGGAATCGGTGTTGGACTTCGGACCGACTAGCCAGGAGAGGTTTGCCGCATCAGGAGCGTGTCCGTTTTGCGATCAGGAAGAGGAAACGATAAACCACATTCTGCTCATGTGTGTGTTCGTCAGGATGACGTGTACGGCGGTTGGAGAGGCTCTTGGCAGGCGGGACTGGACGCCGAACCAGGAGGATACCCTTGGGGTTTGGCTGTGTAGTAGAAGTACAGATACCTCTCTCCACACCAAGGACTTGCATACCATGTTGCTACTAGTTATGTGGGAGTTATGGAAGCATCGTAATGCCATTGTCTTCGACGGCGCTTCGCCCTCGATCGAGAGGCTCATCACCAGGGTGAGGACTGAGGCCAACGCAGGGCTGATCAAAGGGGAGTTGGAGGGTTTTCTAGGAGGATTATATAGGTGGGCCAATTGGGAGGAGTAGGGTATTTGCATGTATGTGGAGTGGATGCGAGCTAAAAGCCGCACGGTCATGTTCATGTAAATTGTGGTGGAGGCTTTCTTTGCCTTTCTTCTTTAATATATGATATGCACACTCGTGCATATTCGAGAAAAAAAAAGAAAAATATAACAAGTCAAATTTTAACGAAGAGGGGAAGAAGAGCGAATGAAAACCTGAATACACACCAAAGTTCTTAAGTATCTTCCGGGAGGAAGCAAAGAAAATCAAAGAAAGAAGAAAAGAGCAGGCCTTGCGTATATGCTAAGATCACACTTATCTTTATATGATCCGAAACCATTTCTTTTTCTTGATTTCTCACAGTAGTGCCCTTTTATCTTTTTTTTGTGAGGTAAAGGGGAGTTTTATTCCATATTGATAGGGTTACAATCCAGAGGCAGTAATTGCTCTATACAAGGAGGTCCTTGACCAAGTCATACAGCTGTGGCCCACTCATCACGACTATATAATGCCAAACGATCTGCTACCCTATTTTGCTCTCTCGTAAGCTTCTGAGGAACAAACTCCCGGATAAGCATGTGTGCTTTTATCTCTGCAACTAAGTGCCCATACGCCGACCTGCTTAGTCTAGACTCAGAAAGACTTGACAATGCTTCAGAAGAGTCGGACTGAACAACAATAGAACCCTCTGAGTGCTGGATTGCCAAAGCCATGCCCTGCATCAGTGTGTGAATCTCTGCCTCCAAAGCATCATTGCAATTAAAAATATACCGGTAAGCGGCAAACACCACACTGCCATCATGACGACACAGAATCATACCTGCCGACGCAGCTCCGTCCGTCGGTGAATAAGAACCATCTACCGAAAGAGCAAGTCTATTCTCTGCCGGAGCAGGCTGCTCCCTCCCAGGTCGACACAGTATAGGAGCCCCCACAAGCAGTAGTAGTGCCCTTCCATCAAAACCAGTAAACATGAGCCATCGCTGCTAATCTTTTGTACCATTAATTAGTGCTACCAATTGTCAGAGTTCCTCAATGCCAATGTGGGACAGGACCAACACTAACAAATTAATGATCAAATGATAATCACGATGAATTTTTTTCGGAGAGCATGCAATGAACTAAGCCAAACGAATATGTTCATGTTCAATCGATGGCGCGGTTACATAAATCATTTGAGAAGCTACAGGCATATGCATCATAATGTGTATGGAAAAATCACAATACAAATATTATCAATATACACCCAATAAATTAACTACCACATTCAGCATGCATTCAAATGGGCTAGAAGGTTTTTCTTTTATGCTTCTTGAGAAAAAGGCAAGCAAACATGGTTAAGCCACCCAACATAATTTGTCTTCTATTTTCTCCTCGTGCTTCCTCCATCGACCATATGTCTATCAAATGTGGCAAGATTTTATCTAAAACAGACGTAGGTTGAGAGAAACTTGGTGTTTTAGTTTCAGGTTTAATTTTTTGATTCAAAATTCAACCTGCACAAAAAATGCAGTAAATCTATAATAATTCAGCGATGATTATGATCAAATTGTAGCTAAAACAAACATATGATGAGAGAGAAATCTGGTGTGTCAAACTTCTACCCCGCCCCGAGTATTCATTGATTCGCCTTCCCTTTTATGAGCAAATGCTACACGTACAAGGATTTCTTTTTTTTTTTTAGAAAAGGAGGATTATCTCCGGTCTCTACATCTGAGCGATGCATGCAGCCATTTTATTAACTATTCTGAGAGACCTTACAAATCATTACATCAGTAAGTCTGAAGCCACCATCTTGGCGACACCTGTCGCTACTCCTATCCCCTTGATGCAGAGGTGCCGACTGTCCGAGCCTAATACCAAACAGACGTCACATCAAAACCTAACATCTAATGCCGGTTGCCCCATCCCAGCCACATATCAGGAATGGGTCACACATCGGTCCGGCGCACTCATCGAGGCTACCGCAGCTGTCATCCACCTAACCATCTTTAGAGCAGGTACCGACGCAAAGACCTTGCCAGGCCAGCTGTCGACGCCACCATGACGCCAGACAGCGCCATCGCCTTGCGCTCGTCCATCCAGCCGCATCTGTCGTCGATATCGAGCTGCGCCATGCCGCCAATACTTGTCGTCATCGACGCGGTAGAAACAACGCCACACCTCCTGGCAACCTCCACACCGTCGCCGCTGCTGGAGCTACGCGGAGTCCATCACCCACAACATCTCTCCGCTGAACAGCAGAACCTCCCAAGACGGCGCCTCCATGGAGCCTACGACGCGAAGGACGCCGCCGCCGCCCAATCCAGACTGGATTTTGGACTTTCGTCCGGGAGGGGGTCGGAGGTGGATAGGAGAGACCTCGACATCGTCTTCACGGAGGGTAACAGCGTCGAGAGACGTCGCCGATGCCGGACCGAACAAGCTGATCAAAGTTTCCTCCGGTCCCCATCCTATACCACCAAACCTCCGTTGGCTCCGAATCCGGCAACGGACCACGAACCGAAACCTGCAGAGATGAGAGAACCATGGGGCTCAACCCACCATGAAGGAGGATCGAGAAGAATCCATCGTAGATCTTCAGGCGCCGAACGATTCGGCGCGGTCAGCGATAATCATATGGTCTGATTTTACATACAGGGTTAGCTACTACGTATACATTTATCATGTAACAAAATTGGCCGTAAGTCTAGGATCATTGGCCTTTTATTTGATTTTCTCTTCTTCCCTGCAGTTAATTTAATCGGTTTTGCTAAAGCACGTTTAGGTTTGCTCTAAGTATTGTAATTTAATTAACAAGTATGTCCTTTTCGCACGAGTTCTTCATTGGAACTAAACTAAAATCTCCAAAACAGCTATTACCTTTTTAAATGCTTTGAACAAACAGCCTTTGCCGTTTCTTCATCACTATAAAAGAAGAGATGCAGTGTATGGCACAAAGCCCAGTTGCACGAACAGACCAAGCAGGAGTTCAGGTTCAGCTCCCGCCATGTAAGAATCCGGTTGATCGGAATTGGAAACACGGCGACTAATCCGTGGAATGCATTTGTTTACGTGATCCGGAAGGAGCAAGGCCAAGCTCTTGAGAACGAGGCTTGGATCGAGTTGACCAATGGCTCCGTCGCCTACTTGCAGCACGTCGCTGTCGCGCACTGCTGTGCTTCCCCGTCCCCAAAGTCGCCTCCTCATACTAGTACAAGGCTACAAGCACATAGCTGTTGCCGCCCGCCCTCTCAGCCGCGCGAGACATCGAGCTCCACGTACGTACGGGGCGATCGAGGAGGATCAGCTGGCTAGCTCGGGCGGAGACGACCGGTCGATGGAGGCGGCGGCGGGGGAGGAGGAGAAGGTGTTCGTCGCGGTGCCGGCGGAGCCCAGGGCGGGGCAGTCGACGCTGTCGTGGGCTCTCCGCCACCTCTACGGCGGCGCCGGCACCACGATCGTCGTCACGCACGTGCACGTCCCGCCGCAGATGATCCCCATTAGTACGTGCGTTCCTTCCTCGCCACATCGTCGAACTCTACTCTCCTAGCTACTGCGGGTCTCGTCACATTTTTTTTTCGAAAAGGGGGAGATCCCCAGCCTTTGCATCAGAACAATGCATACGGCCACATTTATTATAAAGCAAATAAGTTCGACAGAGGTCTTAAAGTCTCAAACAAAAAAACAAAAGATGCTCACAAAGAGCAAAAGAGCATAAATAAAGCCACAACCGGCTGGCAAAAGAAAGATAGGAAAACTAATTGCCTATCCTATTACATGACCGCCATCCAAACCGGTTGAAAATAACCCGTGCTACCATCTCCCATCGGATAGATCCAGTAACCAAACGCTCCCTGGCCTCCGTCGGAGTGAGTAGCGACCACATACGGATCAACGCAGTAGCTCGGAAGATAACCTGCAAAAAATGAGTGTTTGTTGTTCTGTTAAAGACCAAATCATTTCTGCAATTCCAGACAGCCCATAATAAAGCACATACTCCTACACGAATGTGTCTCGTTGATTCGGACTCTATCCCATCAAGCCACGTCCCAAATAACGTGTTGATATTATTCGGAGGAGTAATATTAAAGGCTATGTGAACTGTCCGCCATAATTTTTTTGCCAACGGGCAATCAAGAAAGAGATGTTTGATGGATTCATCCCGATCACAAAAACTACATCTTAAAGATCCAGTCCAGTTGCGTTTTGCCAAGTTATCCTTAGTTAAAATGACTTGTTTGTGTACAAACCACATACAGACTTTAACTCTCAAGGGTACTTTGACATGCCAAACATGTTTCGAAGTAAGAATAGAGCTAGAATTAATAACATCCAGATACATGGATTTAACCGTAAACTCTCCATTCCTAGTTAGCTTCCAGCACAACTGATCGGGTCGTTGAGAAAGCTGAACATTCATCAGTCGTCTCACAAGATGGAGCCAAGCTTCCCAACGGTTTCCGGCTAGCGCTCTCCTGAAGTGAATATTGAGAGGCGTGGACTGAAACACTGTCTCAACGGATGCATCTCTCCGTTGAACAATGCTATAAAGAGAAGGATATTGAAGCGCGAGGGGTGTGTCCCCTAGCCATGTATCCTCCCAGAATCTCGTAGAAGTACCGTTACCGACAATAAACTTTGTCCGATTGAAAAAAACTGATTTAACTCTCATCAGTCCTTTCCAAAAAGGCGAGTCCGTCGGCCTCACTGTCACCTGGGATAAAGTTTTGGAATGAAGGTACTTATTACGCAGAATCTGTGCCCATGTAGCCTCCGTCTCTACAGATAGCTTAAATAGCCATTTGCTGAGAAGACATCTGTTCTTCACCTCAAGATTTTCGATACCTAGACCCCCTTGGTCTTTCGGTCGACAAATAATGTCCCATTTAGCGAGTCTATATTTTCTCTTCAGATCATCACTCTGCCAGAAGAAGCGGGAACGATAGAAATCTAGTCTTTTCCGAACTCCAACTGGTACTTCAAAAAAAGACAAGAGAAACATGGGCATACTCGTGAGAACCGAATTAATGAGAATTAATCGACCCCCATATGACATCAGCTTGCTCTTCCAGCAGCTCAGTTTCTTCTCAAATCGATCCTCAATGCACTTCCATTCTCTGTTTGTTAGCTTACGATGGTGAATTGGTATACCCAAATATGTGAAAGGTAAAGCCCCCAATTCACATCCGAACAATTGTTTATACGCCTGTTGTTCCTCATTGGCTCTTCCAAAACAGAACAATTCGCTCTTGTGAAAATTAATCTTAAGCCCGGTCAATTGTTCGAATAAGCATAACACCAGCTTCATGTTTCTCGCTTTTGCCAAGTCATGCTCCATGAAGATGATAGTGTCATCGGCGTACTGTAGGATAGACACACCTCCATCAACTAGATGAGGTACCAGACCACCTACTTGACCAGCATCCTTAGCCCTTCCTATTAGAATCGTCAACATGTCGACTACAATGTTGAACAGAATAGGTGACATCGGATCTCCTTGTCTCAGGCCCTTATGTGTTTGGAAGTAGTGACCTATGTCATCATTCACTTTAATTCCAACACTCTCTTTTTGCGTGAAAGATTCTACCTGTTGTCTCCAGGCCTGATCAAATCCTTTCATACGCAAGGCCTGTTGAAGAAATGGCCATTTGACTTTGTCGTACGCTTTTTCGAAATCCACTTTGAAAACAACCCCGTCTAGTTTTTTCGTGTGAATTTCATGGAGCGTTTCATGAAGGACCACAACCCCTTCTAGGATGTTTCTGTCCGGCATGAAAGCAGTTTGGGACGGCTGCACCACAGAGTGCGCAATCTGCGTGAGTCTATTAGTCCCAACCTTGGTGAAAATTTTGAAACTTACGTTAAGAAGACAGATCGGCCTGAACTGTTCAATTCTCACAGCCTCTGTTTTCTTAGGAAGCAAAGCTATTGTTCCAAAATTCAGATGAAACAACTGAAGCTGTCCAGAGAATAAATCATCGAACATCGGTAACAAATCCTCTTTAATAATATGCCAACATTTTTTATAAAACTCCGCCGGAAATCCATCCGGCCCCGGAGCTTTATTATTCTTCATCTGTGAAATAGCTTCAAACACCTCTTTATCCGAAAACGGGGCGGTCAATAGATCGTTCTCATCCGCAGCAAGTTGAGGAACATCCTCAACCCTCGACTCATCCAAGGACATGAAATTATCCTCCGGAGGCCCAAAAAGCCGCTTGTAGTAATTGGTTATGTATAATTTTAGGTTTTCCTGTCCTAAAATCGTCCCCTCGTCTTGCTCAAGATGAAAGATTCTTTTCTTTCTATGCTTGCCATTGGCGATCATATGAAAGAATTGAGTGTTGGCGTCCCCTTGGACAACTTTGCGAACCTTAGCCCGCAATGCCCACTTCAATTCCTCCTCTCGCAGGAGTTCTTTCAATCTCATCTCCACGTCTACTTTAGCATGCAGTTCCGTGGTTTCTAGAATTGTGGACTCGGCTTTTACATCTAAGGACTGAATAAGTGTAAGGAGCCTTTCCTTTTCAATCTTATAAATCCCACTGAGATGCTTAGCCCACCCACGTAAGAAACTTCTCAAGTGCCTTATCTTATTCTGCCATCTCTCAACAGAAGTCCTTCCTCCTGCATCTTTAGCCTATTCCCTGGCTATCAGATCCAAGAAATCTTCTCTTTCAAACCACGCTAATTCGAAAGAGAAGGTATTTTTATTCCCCACATGCGTTGCCTCCCCAGAGTCAACCAGCAAAGGGGTGTGGTCTGAGATTCCGCGCGATAACGCCTGGACTGTTACCAGAGGAAATTTCTGTTCCCAGACGACACTCGCGAGGACTCGATCTAGCTTCTCAAACGTCGGGTTTGGCAAGGTATTAGCCCAAGTGAATTTTCTACCCGAAAGCTCTATCTCTCTCAGATCCAAGCTTTTAATAATGGTATTAAACATAAACGACCACCTGCCGTCAAAATTATCATTGTTCTTTTCGTCTCTCCTTCTAATTATATTAAAGTCACCCCCAACTAAGATTGGAATCTGCTCAGATCCGCAAATACGGACAAGATCCGCTAAAAAATCTGGTTTGAGCTCTGGCTGCGCGGCACCATATACCGCCACCAGTGCCCAATTAAACCCATCGGCCTTCGATCTAACCCGAAACTTGACGGCGAAATCTCCCATAACCACACTTCGAACTTCCAACGTCTCGCATCTAACCCCAAGTAAGATCCCACCTGATCTTCCTCTTGGGGGAAGGCAATGCCAATCAAAATCGACACCTCCCGATAAAGAACTTAGGAACTGGGGGGAGAAATTGCCCCTTCCTGTTTCAGAGAGGGCGATAAAATCCAACCTATGTTCGATAGAAGCATCCGCTAGAAATCTTCTTTTAGCCAAGTCTCTCAGGCCTCTGCTATTCCAAAAAATTCCTCTCATAATTCATCATGAATTTTTTTAATGGGGGTCACATGTTTGATCCTGTCCTAAAATCTCAGTGGGGGTCAAGTTCCACGCCAGTAAGCTGAGCCCCGAGCCGGTGCGCGCGTTCAGAAGGGCGGAGCGTGAGAGGGCCGATCAGAAATCAAGGTGTGCCATTCTCGAAATAAAAGCTTCCCTTCTTCTCAACAAATTACACAATGTCTGCAAATTCCAGGTGAAATGTGAGAAGCTGGTGATCGAGAAGGAAGACGCTGCGTCCGGTCTCGTCGAGCTCATTCGGCTACATCGGATCACCAAGCTGGTGATCGCAGCCGCCGAAGACAGGCACTACTCGAGGTATGATATCTGTCACAGCAGAATTCTGTTTCTTGCAAATACAGACAGGCTCTGTATTTTCTTTTATTTTTTTGTGGTGAGGGGGTGGTGGTTAGGGGTAGGGACAGGGAGCTCTGACGCATGTAAGCTTCCACGTTTATAATTTTTTTCATTTCCGGTTTCAGAAAGCTCGACAAGCCTGTGACCAAGACGGCGACAGAAATAATGCAGAGAGCTGATCCATCATGCAAGATTTGGTTCGTCTGCAAGGAGCAGTCAGTCTGCACCAGGTATTCTTTTTTTATCTGATTTATTACTAGTAGCTTTCCGGTTTCTCGTGGCTAATGGATGGCAGAGTCCCAAATATCTCAGACTCTCTTACGAATTTTATATCAGTAAATTGACTCGGTTGTACATTGCAGGGACAAGGAAGTACAAATTGCACCATTAACTGTTGCTGCACCTTTGCTCCCCATTCTTGGCCATGAAGCTCAGCATTTGCAATCTCCCCAGGAAGAGGTGCATCGGATCATTTTTTTCGATAAAGGGCATTTCATTGAATTGAAATATCGAGGTGATACAATCATCGTAAGAAAGCCCGGCCTCTGCATAACCAGATGCACACAGCCAACAAGTCCATAAGTCCGAAAAAGCAAAAAAGTAGCTAAGGAAAAAAACATAAGCCAGTCTAGGACGTGGCAGATCCTATCCGAAGATCACACCGCTATTCATGGGGGTAAAAAACCTCCCTGGCCGTACGCTCCAGCCGTGTAGACACCATCATAAAAAGGTCCCTGTCCTCCGGCCTCTGCAGGATAGACCAAGTACGGAGCCATCGCGAGCATGCATGGATAACCTGCATAGGAGATGAAACACTTTTATTGTTAAACACTACATCATTCCTGGTAAGCCACAGTGCCCAACATAAGGCAGCTGCCCCCACTAGAATGTGTGCAGAAAATTGTTTTTGAATACCCCTCAACCAATTGCCGAATATATTCCGTGCACTACGTGGTGGGTAAAGATTTGAAGCTATTTGAACAACAGCCCACACAGACCGAGCAAACTTGCACTCAAAAAATAAGTGTTTAATAGACTCGTCGTGCTGACAGAAGACACATTTTTTGCTCGCTTGCCAGTTGCGCCGTGCCAAATTATCCCTAGTTAATATGACCCCTCTATTAAGAAACCAGAGAAAAATCTTCACTCTTAGAGGTATTTTGAGCTTCCACAATTTTCTGTTGTCAACCGGAACCTCATTATGAACCAGAGCATCATACATGGACTTGACTGAAAACATGCCATTCTGATGCAACTTCCATCGAAATATGTCCGGTTCATCCAACAGCTGAATAACCTCCAGACAGAGGAGTAATTCATTCCATGCTGCCAACCGAGGTCCTAGGAGATCCCTACGAAAAGAAATATTCGGGTTTGCCTGTCCCAGCACTTGTTTGATTGTAACAAATTTATGTCTGACAATCCTGTACAAGTTTGTGTATTGCACATTGAGCGGGGTGGTCCCTAGCCAGGTGTCTTCCTAGAATCTGACCTGAGACCCGTCCCTGACCGAGAAGGTTCCGAATTGGAAAAAGAATTCCTTAGCCTTCATCACTCCACTCCAAAAATATGAATCACCAGGTTTCCAATAAACTTGAGAAATCGCTTTGGAACCCACGTACTTATTACAAATGATTTCCTGCCACACGCCATTCTCAGTGAGTAATTTGTACACCCATTTGCTGAGAAGAGCAATGTTTTTAATCTCAAGGTCCTGGATCCCCAGTCCCCCTTGGCTTTTAGGTCGACATAATACATTCCACCGAGCCAGTCGATATTTTTTGGTTTCTTTATCACTCTGCCAAAAAAATCTGGATCTAAAGTAATCTAGTCGCTGAAGAACTCCTTTTGAAAGTGGAAGAATGATAACATGTATAAAACCATGTTGCTGAGGACAGAATTGATCAAAATTAATCGACCCCATAGGACAAGAGTTTGGCCTTCCAACTGGCAAGGCGTTTCTCTAGTCTCTCTTCCACATGCTTCCACTCGGCTATAGTTAATCGCCGATAGTGAATGGGAATCCCCAGATAATGAATTGGGAACTGCCCAAGTTGGCAACCAAAAATTTCAGCATACTCATGTGCAAATTCTGCGGCCTTGCCAAAACAGAAAAGTTAACTCTTATGAAAATTAATTTTTAGACCCGAAAGTTCCTCAAAAACACATAACAGTAATTTGAGGTTTCTTGCTTGCTCTAAATCATGATCCAAGAACAGGATCGTATCATCCGCATATTGTAGAATGGAGAGACCATCTTCTACCAAATGTGGAATTACACCACTGACTTGTCCGGCCATCTTAGCCCTTTCAACGAGGGTAGCTAACATATCAGCCACTATATTAAATAAAATAGGGGATGCGGGGTCCCCTTGGCGAAGCCCCTTCTTAGTCTGAAAGTAATTGCCCACATCATCATTAACCTTGATGGCCACACTACCTCCAGACACAAAACTCTCTACCCATCGACACCATTTTTGCGAGAATCCCTTCATGCATAATGTTTGCAATAGAAAGGGCCATTTAACTTTATCGTAGGCTTTTTCGAAGTCAATTTTAAAGATGACTCCATTCAACTTTTTATGGTGAAGCTCATGTACAGTTTCATGCAGTACAACAACTCCATCTAGTATGTTGCGTCCTTGCATAAATGTTGTTTGAGTGGGTTTGACAACATGGTCAGCCACCCCATTCAACCGATTAGTCGCTACCTTCGTAAAGATTTTAAAACTAACATTTAGTAGGTAAATCGGTCTATATTGTTGAATCCGACTAGCATCCTTAGTCTTGGGTAGAAGGATGATTTCCCCAAAGTTTAAACGGGAAATGTCAAGTTCCTCGGCATGCAGTTCATTAAACAGCTGAACCAGGTCCGATTTAATCATATCCCAAAAACATTGGTAAAACTCCGCCGGAAACCCATCCGGTCCCGGAGCCTTGTTATGTTCTATCTGGAACACCGCTGTTCGAATTTCCTCCTCGGAGAACGGGGAGGTTAGGAATTCGTTTTCCGCAGCGGAAACTTGAGGGATGTCATGCGTGATAGATTCATCCATCATAAGAGTTGTATCAGCTGACGGTCCAAAAAGTTCTTTGTAATACTTAGTAATAAAATTTTTGAGTGGTGCCTCCCCCTCGATACGACCCTCCTCCTGATCTAGAGCGAAGATATGTTTCTTTCTATGTCTGCCGTTGGTCAGCATTTGAAAGTATTTCGTATTATCATCTCCCAGGACGAGGGAGTCCTCCTTACAACGTTGGTATCAGATCATGCAACCGCATCTTCTAATTTCCAACACTTTTTTTTTTTTTTGCAAAAATGACAGGATTCATCATTGTGCTTCTTAATTCCTTATTTCTTCTAAACTTTGTAGGATGACACCGAGATGGAACTGGGTTTCGACGATGAGCTCGAAGAGGCACGCAAAGCGGTCGAGGAGCTGATGAGAAGAGCTCTGAAAGAATCCTGCAGGCGCCAACAGGCAGAAGAAGAGATGGCCGCATCTCTCCGAAAAGTACAACCTGACCGGAAACTGGATAAGAGCTTCAGTGCAAGACAGGACAAGATTAAGCCTGCATTGTAGTATTTTCTTCAGTGTTTGACCGGAACTTTGAACCTTGCAGGCGCAAGAACACGAGGAGCTGTACCTTGAGGAGGTGAAGAAGAGGGAAGAGCTCGAAGCAGC
Organism: Thinopyrum elongatum; assembly: GCA_011799875.1. Classification (NCBI taxonomy): domain Eukaryota; kingdom Viridiplantae; phylum Streptophyta; class Magnoliopsida; order Poales; family Poaceae; genus Thinopyrum; species Thinopyrum elongatum. Next base: position 318,728,078 of record CM022297.1, read on the forward strand.
TCTGGCGAGAGCAGACAGAGAAATCGCGCGGCTACGACAGGCAATCCAGCAAAAACACGACCGGGGAGGCAGTCACGGCGAGATCGATGCTTGAACAGCACATCGTCGTCACAGGAGGCGACGACGCGACGAAACCCAACTTCGGCGCCGCCGCCGTCGAGCAATTTCAGAGCAGCGGCGGGGCAACCGGCTGAGCCTTTTCTGTGGTGAAGGGTGATGACAATGCCGCAATGGTGGAAGAGAGCTGGAGGCACTGCTCAGCGAGAGGACTAGGAAGGTGCCCGATGAGGACGGGTTGGCCTAGGGTGCCGATGCGGTCAGGCGCACGGCGAGCTTGCTCTGAGTTTTGCGCCGCGTGCTGATGCTGTGGTCCAGGATTACGCGACGAGGCAGGGGCAGTGCTCCGTTTCCTTGTGATTAGAATGCGGCAGAGGCGGTATCGCGTGCGATGTACCAAAATTTGTTGTCACTGTACTCATTTCGGTACCTAGCAGTACAGCATCGACTCAATAGCCATACACTCAATTTGAGGTGTTCAACACTTTAAATTGACTAAACGTTGCATTGCTAAGTTCTTACACGGGGGAGAAAAGTCGATCAGTGACATTTACATATCATATGTGTTTTAAATTTGTCACCTTTGCATATACTATGTAGCAACCATGGCTTGATTTTTAGCCCCACGTCGATGGTGAATGCTATGCACATTGGACATGCATATGTGACGAGTCTAGGACGGCAGTGTGACGGTCCAGTGCGATTCACACCAGGGTGGCTAAATTTGGCGACCTCGCCTTCGTCTCATTCCCGTCCCATGTGGCCGTCGGCGTCGGGGATGACTTTATCAACAGGGGCAAGGCCCAAGCAGCCTAACCCGTCTTAGCGGATCTCACCTTCTCCGCATCGAATTTGCACTATCTGCCTCGCTCCCACACCGCCCCCAAATCGGCTTGTGCCTCCTTGTATTCAAGCCAGACAGCGCGCTCCCTCTTTGCCGGCAATGCCTTACTGATGATGGTCTCCTCGGAGATTTCAATAGGGCAGACGACTGATGCTTAGGCGGTGTAGCGCTCATCCCATTCTTCCTTAAAGGTGAGGGGATGGGGAGCCGGCGGTGCGACGGGAGACCCCGCTTTCCCATAGAAGATTTGCATGTAGTCGTGCTGGATATCCCAATTCAGGGTGTGCATTTTGGGATCCCAATTCTCCCACTTGAGGAGGGTGGGATGCTCCTGTGCGGCCTCCACCCCGTGACAATGATCCCACTCCTCCTCGGCGATGAGGTCAACCTCCTCATGCGTTTTCTCCTCATCCAAGATCCGCTCCTAAGGGAATGTATCTGGTGCACCGGGGCGATTGGTGCTACTGGTGCACCAGACCCCGTTGCATACTCAAAAATGTTCGAAATATCTGGAAACAATTTAGTGCATTGACACAACATCAATGTATGTTGTTAAAAAATTCAAATCAAAATTCAAAACATTGACCGAGATACAAAAATGACATCATTGTGCTAATGGGCCCAAACTGAAGCCTGACTTGTATTATGTGCTATTCAGTGTCAAATTTGTCATTTTTGTATCTCGAGCAATGTTTCGAATTTTGATTTGATTTTTTTGTGACAACATACATAAATGTTACGTCAATGCACTAATTTTTTCGAACATATTGGAATGTGCAACGTGGGACCGGTGCACCAGACACCCCCCACTCTCCCCCCCCCCCCCCCCGGCTCCTCCTCCTCCAAGAGCGGCACCAATCTGACTGTGGGGAAAGCAACAAGGTGAGGACGGGGAAATGACGTGACAGGAAGGGAAGTGGACGCTGTGAATAGTAGGATATGAGCATGGACAGGGATGCGACGACCTTTTTTATAGCCATAGACGGTGTGTGGTGGGAAACATGACAGGAAATGGTGTGGACAGTTGGGCACCCGTCGGCCGCTATTTATTAGCCACTTCCCAATAATATGGGCTTCTTGGCAAGGAGAGAATATGAGCCGTGGGAGGATGAGGAGGGAGGTGAAACTTCCATCCCACCTGAGCAGTTGGCAATGGAGCGCTCCAAAGCAACATCCTATAGCATTCAAATATGAAGGCTCGTGAGCTTGATTTCGAGTGAACTTCATAAATTATGTCGATCCAGGGAGGGACCACTCAGTTCGATCAAAATAACCAAACTTGCGGTTATTATGGCAATCGAACCGATATGGCGCATATGCTAAATTAGTTGCTCTAACAACATATGTGATATGATAAAAGAAACTGAACACATAAAACTGCAACACATAACCTCTAACGACAAGGGAGAGTACATGGTGACCGGGGTTGAGTCGCTTTTGGGTGTGTGTTTCTGCCTAGGCAAAGCCTAGTGTAATTATAGCCTCGGCCTGAACTGGTTATGACTTTCTTCTCTACTTACTAATATATATGATAGTGCTCCTGTCAATTTTTATGAAAAAAATGAAGAGAGAGAAGAGAAAGGAGGGGCAGGTTTCAACACCCTCCAAATCTTCTTCAGTTCTATCCAAGCTCGGTTTTGTCTGAATCTTTGACACTTCTTTTAGAAAAACTCTATGTGCCTGTTTTTTTTTATCTGAGCCATCCCATGATTTTAGCTAACCGTCAATAGATTGAATTAGTATATAAAGTCTTTGTAAAATTAGTATGCAGGAATATCATTGCTCCCTGAACAGTATAATGTACACTTCAACCTAAATATTAGTCATGTTAATGAAGAAGGTGAATTATCTAAACTACACATTCTATTATTTCACAGAATGTCTCACGGGCTCAAAACAAATCAAACATCCACCACAGGTAGGGAAGGCAACATTCACATAGAACTCTTCACTACAAAAAACATTCACACAGAACACTGAAGCCCAGATAATAGGGGGCTTAATCTCGACTCATTTCTTAATTCCATCAAAATTCATGTTCTTCAACAAAAATCATGTTCCTTTTAGCCCAAAACAATAATAGTCTCAATTCATGTGTAACTGTGAAAGCCAACCCAGACAAGTATCCGAGCTTCTCTACTCTATAGTAGTCAATTTTGGAGTTGCCTCCAAACTTTGTCTACAAATTACACCACCTTACTATTAATGCCCTAGTTTCCCTAACCCCGGCCTCTCCCTTCTCGCTCTCTTCCCCCCATTCGTTCTCCCCATCACCATAGACCCTGGCTACGGTATTCGGCACCGCTACAAACATGAAGAGATGGAGATAACAAAACTGCCAAATTGTGTAGTCTTGAAATAGTTAAGGTTAACAATTTTATGTGACTCGGACTAAGCAAGGCATGCACTATATATATTGAGAAATTTTAAGACACTATCACTTAACTCATAGGAGGTAAGATAATAATATTCATACCCATTGCCCAAGTAAATTCTGCTACCAAACTATAGTAGTGCAGGTTGCTATCTTAGTCCAAATAGTGACTTTCTTATATACTATTGATATTCATCGAAAGTAAAATATATCATACTTTGTGTATATTGTATCTAGAAGTATGCATTTTTTTGTTCACATCTAAGGATTATTTTTGTACTTAAATATGCATACCACTACTTTATTTATATGGATGTGTGTGTGTGTGTGGGGGGGGGGGGGGGGTGTTTTCTTAAAAACCAGCAAATGTGATATCCTACATGTGGATTTCTAAAAAAACACCACACCTTTTCCTTAAATAATTAATAATTGACATTTTTTTTCTACTACTATGCAAGTGTTTTATTACATTGCACCACCTCTTTATTAATATGTGATCAAAGTTACATCTTTTACAAGTAAAAGGGTAGGAATAGCTGGGTGGTGCATCATCCATCCAATTAAATGGCATGGATGATTTTGATAAGCTAGCAAGCTCATGAGTTACAAAGTTTGCCTCTTTGTAACAATGTTCGTAAATAATATGTGGGAATTCACACGAAATATGATAACACTAAAAGAATGTGTTGTTGCTTCTGTTGAAACCAAATTTTTAAGATAAGTTCCCATGCTTGATTAGTATAACATTAAATAGTTTTTTTTCATATATTCCCTCGTTACCTTCAAGATTTAAGAACATTATAATCCCTATCCTTGTTTGTAGAAGCAAGAAGTCCTAATATCCCCATACAATCATTAACATCATCTTACCTCGCAAGAGTTAATACTCATATTTTGTTTTATCGAAAGCCTTCATGGCTTGCTTTATTGATTGCTTAATATAGTAGATACGTAGTTCATGAGATTAGGAAATAAAAATAAAGGGGGTTCATCAACCCAATTACAAGCGACATTTTATATATATAATATCTAGCAGTCTCGTGAGGGGCACCGTTAGCTCCCCTTGGACAATGTTGAAATCTCACACTTCTGATTTCTCTCGTAATATCAACACAATGTGCATATATAGCATGAGCCCACCATTTGATCACGGCCAATGCAAGCATCAATTACCTCAATATTATCCGACTCAACTTGAACTGAGTTACATCCAAGATGTGAAGCCAACAGGAGACCGTGGCACATGGGTAGAGCTTCAGCTATAGTAGCTAGCTGAAGCTACATGTGATAATAGCTCGCTGGAGGTTGCGATAAATTTTTTGTTCATGTCCTGGAGACTAGCTCCAACCACACCATTGCGTTCATCAATTTGAAATGCGACATCCGCATTGAGTTTTACAAAACCCACGTCAGGTCTGGTCGTCTATACCATTGAATCATCTGATTGGTAGCCCTTCCTCCAGTCTTCTTCAGGAAGCAAAATTGTTGGAAACAATTGACAAGATAGAAAGTAAGCATCAGTGGATGAGTAGAACGCTTTCCCAATGATTTGTTTGTCTTCTCATCCACCACAAATACCAACAGGTCACCACAACTATTCCCTGTCATTGGATCATAAATTTTTGACGGCTCGCAACAATTATTAAGTGTCTTATAGAAGAGCTTATAGAAGACCATTTTTTGCGGAGACACAATTGAATTCCAGGCAACGTAGATAAAATATAAAACTTAAAATTTGTTAGCACTACTCTTGTCATGATGTGTTAGCATGTTTAGTTTTTAGTTTTGCATGTAGTTTAGATAGTCTAGGCCTCTAGGGTGCTGTTTATCAGGTGAAGCTTCAACTCAGCGTGGGGAGAGACTAGATGCCAAGCTACCATGCGATGTTGTAAGGTGGCGAGATGTTGTGATGCTATGGGAGGCAGCAACGCCATGAGAAGCAGCCAGAAGAGCGAGCAACTGAAGCATGACGGATTGCACCAGGTTGAGTCGGATTGCAAAATGTGGAGGTGCCAAGTCACAGAAGGATTCATAACCAAAATGTAGCAAACTAGTCACCGCCTTTTACAAAGCTGCCCTAGAACAATGATGGAAAACGCGATCTATATGAGCACAACCTCACTGTTGTTGAGGACGGTCCCACTTGGGACAGCAAGACCTATGTGACTCCATGTCACAGACTCTTTGGAGAAGTAGCGATGCCTCCCTTTTACCTTCTTGGTCGGGAGGAAGAAGAATGCTCATCCTTGGGCCACCAGATGTGGTGGTGTGGTCGAGCCGAGCAACAGCCAATTGTAATAGCCACTCCAAGGCATCCACCATGGATGAGCTCTATCCCGATCTAGAACTCCATATTTTTTTCCATTTTGTGTTTACCACCGCAACGATCCTAGAAGAACGGGAATGAGCTGAACACCTGTAGAGCGTGGGCCAGTCGAGCATGTTGAAGGAGATTCCAGTGACAACGCGCTTCGCATCAGTTGGCCAACAACTAGTACGACCAGGACCACGAGCGTTCGTGAGCCACCAGCCACTGCTCGGACACGATAGCAGCATACTCCACTTTGGCAAGATGTCATGTGCCACGTGGTGACGACCGAACCTAGACCTAGACAATGTACATACAAGACTTTGTTGAACAACACCTTTCCCTCCTCTACTCTGGTGAGTGACACCATCAGACAAAATAGGGATCGGGCCAGGGACTTCTTCTAGACTCCCAACAAGCACTCTTCTCATGATACTTTGTAAGTGCACACTTTTCAAACATGTCATTTTCAAAACCATCATATTTGTATTGTTTTGGACCAGTTTTTTAATCATCCTATTAGTGGAAAATGGTGATGCACTTACAATAGCAATGCTAGAACCTATTTGTTGGAAACTTATATAGAAATTAACTGGAATATAAACATCAGTCGTTCCACATGTTTATCACCACACATTGAAACATCACTGACGGTGAAAATCAACCATCGGTTGTTGCTATCAACCGTCGGCCATTTTCACTCATAGCCGAGATTTTTATTTTGACCTTTGGTTATTAAATTTCACCTTAGGGTATTACATGTATCCCCGTGGGTATAGCCATAACCGCTAGATATTACAATGAACCGTCGGGCATTAAATTGGATATCTGAGGGTTAGGTTTTCCCCGTTGGTTAATGCAATACACCATCGGTTATTAGCAGTCATACATGTGAGTTGACAAAGGCTGTCGGTCATTACCACCAGCGTCAGTTATTACTGCCAAGGCCGACAGCCCGTCGGCTATTAGATGTCACTGCCAGAAATAAGGAGATTTCGAGTAGTGTGGCAAGTCGTTTAGTTTGTTGGACCCGAGAAAAGTGGTGAATTAGTTAGCTGCATTAGTGGCTAGTTGCACACGTCCTACACGTGACCATAGAAAACGGATCGTGACGTTGCCCCCTGATCGTGTTAGTTGTCGTTTATATACTTTGCATTGAAAGATCGGGGCAGGAGAAACAATGTAGCCATGATGGTCATTAAGGGAAGGAGTGGTCTCCTTGCAAATCCATTGTGTTACTCCTTGGTGTACATGCGTGCGTGTGTGTTCTTGAGAAGCAAAGCGTAAAATCTAGTTGAGAGAGAACAGAGGGGCTGGCATGTTGCAGCTCCAACAAAACTTAGGGCTCCTTTGGTACAAAGGAATTTCATAGGATTTTTTAAGGAATTTGATTCTTAGGATTTTTTCCTATGATGGTTGGTTGATTCGTAGGATTGAAATCCTTAGGAATTTTTCCATATGATTTATTTGTACTACATTTTGGAGGAAAATTTCCACCCACTCAAACCCCTTTGTTGGATTCTTTTGTTTTTTGTGTGCTATCAAACACGAGTTCTTCCAAATCCTGTAGAATACAAGAGGGCATTCCCTAAAAAGGATACAAGAGGACGTGGCACTCTATTTCTGTGTTTTTTTTTCTGTTCCCGTATTTTGCAAATCCTGCGAATCTAAAGGCCCTAAGAAGTCCATTTTCTTTTTGAAAACCCAATTTTCAAGCCTTCCAGTAAAAGTTCGTTTTAGAAGTTAAACTTGATCCGGCTTATAGGTAAGCTAAGAGTTAATTCGCAAAAAAAAAAAGGTAAGCTAAGAGTTGCTTTCAAAGAAGTGGCCGTAGGTGTTGAGGTTGAGGCATTGAGCATATGATGCAAGATTCGCAGCATCTTTATATCCTGCCGTGCAGGGAAAACTATATAGTACGAGAAATGACCAGTCAAACGCAGATGACACGGTAATCATTCGGCATCAAACCGAGCAAAAGTCGTGTAGTGACGCGACAAGCGAGTTCAGAACAACCTGAGCTGCGAGGTTGACCGACGGGTCGGTCGGCTCCTCCGTGTCCCACGTCGCTGTCGCGTCCCGCCCGTGGCTTCCTCCTCTTCCCACGGGCCACGGCGACGCGCCACCGTCTCCCTCCCGTCCCGCCGGTCCAAAGTCTCCTCTACATACATGCAAGCTAGTAGTATAGTTGAAACCCGCGCGTCCTCAACCGCAAGTTCCTGGTGCGAGCTCCAGGGAGCGAGGAGCTAGCCTCGGAAGAGACGATCGATCGATGGAGGTGGCGGTGGAGGAGGAGAACAATAGGAAGGTGTTCGTCGTGGTGCCGGCGGAGCCCAGGGCGGGGCGGTCGACGCTGTCGTGGGCTCTCGGCCATCTCTGCGGTGGAGCCACAGCCACCACGGTCGTCGTCACGCACGTGCACGTCCCGCCGCAGATGATCCCCGTCAGTACGTGCTCGCCTTCATCTCGCATGCATGTTTCCGGCCGGCATCTGCAGGTGCATCGTCGGTGACCTTTTCTGATTATCTATCTCCATCAGTGGGAGCCAAGTTCCATGCCAGCAAGCTGAGCTCGGAGCAGGTGAGCTCCTTCAGAAGGATGGAGCGCGACAAGGCGGACAAGATGCTGGACGACTACGTCCATCAGTGCCGGAAAACCAAGGTACTCAGTTTTTTTCCGGTTGAATGTTGAAACGGCTTTCATTTCTTCAACACTGTTTCTTAAAAGGTTTCATCTTCTTAACAACTTGCGCAATGTCTGTAAACTCCAGGTGAGGTGTGAGAAGCTGGTGATTGAGAAGGAAGATGTCGCGTCCGGCCTCGTCGAGCTCATTGGCTTGGGCGGGATCACCGAGCTGGTAGTTTCGGCAGCCGCGGACCGGCAGTACTCGACGTATGATATCCTCCTGACACTGACGAAACTGTGTTTCTTGCAAATTCAGACATGCTCTGTATGTTTTATTTATAGTAAGTTCCAATAAAGAGATGATTACTCAGAAGTGCAAGTTTCTTGTTTTTGGTTTCAGAAAACTGGACAAACCTATTTGCAGGACAGCAGCAGCGATAATGCAGAGAGCTGATCCATCATGCAAGATCTGGTTCGTCTGCAAGGAGCAGTTAATCTGCACCAGGTAAACAAAAATCCGATGTCGTAGCTTTCTAATTTGGTGAGACTAATCGAAAACGGTGTTTCCAAAATCTTTGAGCCAGAACTTTTAGCAGTTTACCTTAGGAAATTGACTCAGATTCCCATTGTAGGGACACGAAAGTAGAGATTGCATCATCTGCCGTCACTGCACCCTTGCTCCCTAATCCTGACCATGAAGTCTTCCATCTGTCAACTCAGCAGAAAGAGGTGAGTGAGATCATTCGACAACTTCTCCTGAATTTTGAAACACTGCTTTTTGCAAGAATGTCAGGATGGCACGCTTATAAACTTTGTTCTCTTTTCTAGGATGATGATGACATTGAGGTTGAATTGGGGTTCTATGATGAACTCAGGGAGGCATGCAGAGCAGCCGAGGACCTGGTGAACAGAGCTCTGAACGAATCCCGCAGGCGCCAGAAGGCAGACGAAGAAGTGGCCTCATCTCTCCAGAAAGTACAACTCCTTGTCAGAAACCCAAATTCATCATAAACTAGCCAATTCCAGTTGGAAACATTTTTTGATTCGAGACCTTGCATTGTAGGCGAAAGAGCACGAGGAACTGTACCTGGAGGAGGTGAAGAAGAGGAAGGAGCTCGAAGCAGCCCTGGCGAGAGCAGGAAAAGAAATTTCAGAGCTACGACAGGCAATCCAGCGGGACGCGACCGAGGAGGAATCCGAGGAGGCGACGGCCACGATATCGGCCCTGGGACAGCAAAACACGAGCAAGGAGGAACCGGAGGCGGTGCTCTGGCACTGCCAGTGTCAGTGTCAGAGGAAGCTGGCCGCCGCGTCGTCTCCGTCGTCGGTCATCATACCATGGTCGCCTCGTGCCGACGAAGATGGGTTCACCTGCGAAGCCGGCGTGGCCGGGTGCTGCTGGCTCGACGGGATGCCGTCGCCGGCGTCGCCCAACCGCTCGCGCGCCCCGGTTTTGCGCTCCGTGCCGCGGTCCAGGAATACATGAGGCAGCAGCAGCGGTGCCCGTTTCCTTGAATCGCCTTGGCAGCTTCTCCTTAGATTTTTCTTCGTCCGTCGTATGCATCGCTTGTACTCCCTCCGTTCCTAAATATAATTATAAGTCTTTCTAGAGATTTCAATATAACTACATGCCAAGCAAAATGGGTGAATCTATACTCTAAAATATGTTTATATATATCCATATGTAATCCATATTGAAATCTCTAAAAAGACCTATATTTAGGAACGAAGGAAGTATTATGTATATAATATATACTCTAAACAAATATAAGAGCGTTTAGATCATTACTTTGGTGATCAAAACGCTCTTATATTTCTTTACGGAGGGACTACTAGCAAAAGGGCACGTGCGTTGCAACGGGAGATTTTTTTTTTCATAATCTTCAATGACCATGACCACATTTTGCTGCATCGCCGAGATACAATATCACTTTCAATTTCGTGAAATAATGAACAATTTTTAAACTCGTGAACATTTTTCAAATTCATGAACAGTTTTACAAAAAATTGAACATTTTTATGCTATTTGCAAACATTTTCCAAAAATTGTGAACACTTTTTTAAAGTAATTTTCTCGCATCGGTGATTTTTTTTTGGAAATTGGTGGAACATTTTTTGAATTTCACCAATATTTTTTGATTTAACAAACATTTTTTTGATTTGACGAACAATTTTTCAAATGCACGATCCTTTTTTGAATTAGTGAATATTTTATGAATGAATGAACTATTTTGTAAGTCGCGATTTTTTTTGCATTTTTAGGACATCTTTCCATTCATGAACATGTTTTGAATTGGCGATTTTTTTTCAATTTCATTAACATTTTTTGATACATGATCTTTTTTTAAAATCATGAACATTTTTTAATTTGCCGAACATTTGTTTTCAATATTTTGTACAGTTTTTTGAATAAGCAAACATTTTTTTACAAAATCCCGAACATTTTTGAATCCACAAACATTTTATGATTTATTAAACATTTTATTTAAAAAATCTCATTTTTTAATGTTTTGAACTTTATTGAATTCTCAAATTATTTAAATTAGGGAAATATGAAAACGGAAAAGAAAAAGGAAAATTGAAATAGAAAATTGAAAACAGGCCGCCCGGACATGGGCCGGCCCAAACGGGCGCGCTGGGTCTTCTCCCACCCTACTGCATGGGCCGGCCCATGCGAGGGATTCTCTTGTGTGAAACATTTTTTATCACTTATAGGTGGCATCGATGAGTAATATTTTACAATTTTGGGGGCAATATCTGTGACGTACTGCCAGTAGCAATAGCTCCTTTATTATTAGGTATAGGTATACACAGGCACTAGGTCTTCCGTTCGGCATTGAAAAGTCATACAAACGGATGAAAATATTTACAACACTCACGTGACATGAAAGTAAGATGGCAATGCCTTGTAAACTTACAAATAAAAGTTTGGCCCGAAACAAAAAGAAAAAAAATCAATTGTGGTTTGTAATGAGTGAATAAAGTAGGGTCTGTTATTTAAAAAAAAGCAAATTCAATTGTGAAATGTACTGAATCTACCAAAAACACTATCCAACTGAATAAAGTAGGGTCTGTAAAGACGTGTTTGTAAGTTTGTTAGTGTGCGGAGATCTGAATTCTGCTATGTCAAATGCATGTTGTACAAAAAAGGATCAAATTATCTCATAGTTTTTGAAATTGTGACAATAGAGTGCACCTAAACTTTGGATCCAGATTTTGTGGGTGTGTTTTTGACAAGCCTTTGCGACACTTCATGCTGCCAAGCAAATTGATCTTACACTCTGCGAGTCACACGATGCCACTAACGTCAATGTTTCATGGGCGAAGATGGGTGATGATTTTAGACTCTGATTTTTGTATGACTTGCTATTTATCAATGTGATTTTTTATGTATGTGCTTGTCTTTGTTATGTGCATCCTAATCACATAAGATGGGTGTTTGTTCATTATGTTTGTATGTACTTGATCCAACATTCTTGCTCTCCTCGACAGACCGCGGCCAGGCTCGGACAACACGGCCTACCGCACATGGACTCGTGCGTGCTATGCAATCAGGTGCCACCTCCTTGTAGGTTGTCCTTTATCTCGACAAATATGGTACGAGATCTTGTCCTGGTGCAGACTACCATTATCCCCCCACCCAATACACTGAATTCATCGTCTGGTGGGCCTGACCAAATGCCCTTGTCGCTTGCATGCGGAAAGGGCTCAACTCTATCATCTCTTTGACCACTTAGGAGCTTTGGAAGCATCGGAGCAACACCACCTTCAACGATACTCACCCATCTGTCCAGCAACTTACCGACCTTATTCGTCCGGATGCGTGATACGTCTTCAATGTATCTACTTTTTCAAACACTTTTGTTCTTATTTTGGACTCTAATTTGCATAGTTTGAACGAAACTAACCTGAACTGACGTTGTTTTCAACAGAACTACCATGGTGTTGTTTTTGTGCAGAAATAAAAGTTCTCGGAATTGGCTGAAAATTTACAGAGATTTTTTCTGAAACTAATAAAAAATATTGGCGAAGAAATCTGCTGGACTCCGTTTGCCCTACCTCTGGTCCTATAAGTTCCGTCTCACAGAAAAAATAAATCAGAGAGAAAGTTTCATCGTGTTTTACGATACAGAGCTGCTGCCACCTCCTTTTCTTCATCGGGAGTGCTGATCTGGAGTCCGTTTGGGGCTCCGGAGAGGTGGATTCGTCATCATCGTCATCCGGAAGTGGGTAATTTCTTCGTAGGCTTGCTGGACGATGGTGAAGATGGATGAGATTTATCATGCAATCAAGTCAATTTGTTAGTGCATGATCCCTAGTATCCATTATGTTACGAGATTGATGTTGTTATGCTTAATGCTTATCACTAGAGCCCGGGTGCCATGATTTCTGATCTGAAACCTTTATGTTATCATGAATTTATATGAGTTCTTAATCCTATCTGCTAGTTATATGCATTTGTTATTGTTCTGAACCGTAGATCCGTGACAGTAATTGAGATACTCTCGGGGATGACTGTAATTTGAGGAGTTCATGTATTCATCATGTGTTCATGCTTTGTTCTGAATCTCTATTAAAAAGAGGCCATAATATTCCTTAGATTTCCTTATGGACCCCGCTACCACGGGAGGGTAGGACAAAAGATGTCTTCAAGTTCTCATTATAAGCACGTATGACTATATATGGAATACATGCCTATATTGAATTGATGAATTTGAGCTATTGTGTATCGCTCTAGATTGTGACTGTTACATGATGAATGTCATCCATACAAATATCCATCACTAATCCAGTGCCTACACTTTGCTCATATTGTGTTTGCTAAGTTACCACTACTGCTGTTACTGCTGTTACAATCACTAAAAGTTGCTATTGTTACTGTTACTGCTATTGCTGCTACTGTTGCCATTGTTACCAAAACTATCAAACTACTATGCTACTAAATACTTTGCTGCAGAGAAACAACTCTTCAGGTGTGGTTGAATTGACAACTCAACTGCTAAGATTTATAAATATTCTTTGACGCCCTTGTGTCGAATCATTGGGTGAAATACTTCCCTCGAAGAGTGTTACAATCTCTATACTTGTGAGTCATCAAGGCGTGCCTATGGGCCCGCGCAAGGGCAACCGGAGTAGCTAACGTTATTAACACATGTTGAAATAGGATCTTAGGGGTTGAGCAGCCACTGTCTATGCTGCTTAGGTGTTCGCTTTGCGCCGTGTTGCATGTACGTTTCTACAGTGTAACAACATGACCTTATACTCTCACTCTATCTACGAATAGAAAATACGCAAGCTTTGTGTATTCCCAAAAAAAGAGTCAATAAAATGCATCCCTATCAAAAAATAAAAGAAAAAAGAAATAGGAGCCATTCCAAAATTCGCCAGGACAAGTGTTTTCGGCATATCATCGTCTACATATGTAAGAGTTAAAAAACAAGAACTAAAAGATAGGTATTCATAAATTTTCTTGTAGTCAATTCTAATTTAGGTTAATGATTTCTAAAGCCAGGCAAACTCGACCCTCAATTTTCAAAACTAGATAATTTTGTCTCACATGATTCAAAGTGGTTTGGTGCATGGTGTGATAGTGGTTTAACACATATGATAACCTAGTCTATACGAATATTCAAAAATAGAATAAAATAATAGTAGACAAATAAAAAGGGAATGTTTTCAAAACATTAAATAAGTTATTTGTTTTAGAAATACAGTGCAAACCCAAACGGCCACATACGAGAACGTCGTCTCCCATTGAATGCACATCATCGAAATACATGAAAATATTCCAGTAAATGCGAACACCCACTTGAACCTACGTGGGCTGGTTTCAACTCAAGGAAACTGAACATCTGGGCTACACTCAATCTTTGAAAAAACAAGGAAAATTCTGAAATTATATAAAAAAATAAGAAAAAGAATTAGGACAACTCATTTAAAAGAATCAAGAAATATGGTTAATTTCCACGGTGTTCCTAAGTCATCTGTGTTCACTTTTCTAGTTTTTCTATAGGACCTTTAGGAAACAATTCTTCTTAATTTTAAGATTTTTTGTTTTGTTTTTTGAATAATGAATTTTTTTCAATGATAAGTCTAAGATGGATGCCCCAATAACATATAAGAAAGGGACAAGATACCAGGTACAACGTTGTCGTGGCAGCTACAACACCCTCAAACACGAAGGAAGACAAATAACTAGCCAACTACTTGTTACACGACCATCCGTCCACAGACCTGAGCGACCAAGTAAGGCGCGCCACTCTCCTGTTCACCCCCTATCCCTTAATCTTCTGCAATACCATCAATGTCATAGGGGTCGGCGTCATTGAACACCACGTCGTTTATCCTAGTGCGTTAAGGTTGTCGTTCGAACCTCTCTCGCGAGCATACATCCGAGAAGAATATGCTGTAGCGTCTCCCCTCGTGAGCGCAAAGCGGTCATGTTGCCTGACAAGGCAACCCTTATCATCCCAACCCATCGGAAGTCCAACACCTATCACGGCTGCCAACCACCGAAACACCTTACATGTCTTAGATTTCTTCGATCTCCAGATGGTTCATGCACTTGGCCACCGTTGGCGTCCCCCAAGGAGCGCCCGATATGCCGAGTTAGCCGAGAAGTCCCCATCCTTCTCCCATGCCCACACTAGACAGTCCTCTACATCGTTATCCTGCTGAATGCCCTCCAACTTGTCTCCAAGCAATAGGAACTCGCAAAGTGTCGAGGCCGACATGTGTTGGATTGACATCCTCCGCACCAACATCCACCAAGCCTATCTCTCACCGATCGATGTGCGTGAACATTATTATTTTTCAAGTATAGTTTTAAATATTCTTACTGTTTGTTTTGTGATTTTAATTATTTTTGGTAAAATCATTCCAAATTTTATTGTTTTACTCCAGCGCCTTTTATTTTCGTTGTTTCAACAAGGTTGCTTAATCTACATAACCGCTATTATACTATCAACCATTTTTAAAAACATTTCGATCTATTAACCAAATCAACAGTACACATGACTCTCGAAAACAATCAAATTACACCAGGCAACCGTTTCTTCCTCTCAAACGTGTCGATGGTGCGTCGCCACAAGCTGCACCAGAGCCAATCTAATATTGTTGATCGCAGACGGGGATCATCAAGGGCACAACCTTGTTGGATCATTGTCCATGAGAAGAAGTTGTCACAACTAGAAGAGTCATGGATTGAAGAGCCCAACCTTATCAAATCTCACAACCCTCACACCCGCACCTCTTGGAGTTGAGGGTGAGCACTTTACCGGTTTCTATACTAAGTCAGGAACGATAGCGAAGCCGCCTATAGGATTCGAAGGACGAAAGCCCGTTAGACCAGATGAGCCTCTGCACCAGAGGATCCAACTACGAGTAGCCGCCGCAATAATAAAACCTGCAAAACCAAGCCTCACCATTCATAACAAACTACATTAATTTACGTCCAGAAAATATCGATGCCTCCATAGAAAACACAATTGAGACGTGAATGTTGGATGATGAATGATTGGTTGGGTAAACACCACCACAAACATCTATGATGTGTCATTGGTGAAGACTTCATTATACGCCACTGCCATCACCGTCGGAAGGTATAAAGCGATGCATAACGAAGACCTATCTAAAAACTCCAAAACAGAGAAACTACATATCTCTACTCCTAATGGAGCTGTTGGTAGCCTGGTACTCCGGTTTTATTTTCGTCCGGTTTTATTTCCTCCCACCTCTCACGGGTTTTCTTATCCATTGGTTTATTTTCACTCCACTCTTTTCTTCCAAAAATCAGCACTTTCCTAACATATAAAAGATCACGGATCTAACTTTTCTAACTTATTCAAATCAACCGATCTCTCTCATTAATGCAATTTGCTTTAGGAAATAAATAATATATTTTCTGGAGACAAATAACGGATTTTAAGAAAATTAACAAGTAAACCATGACAAATAATCTCTACTCCTAATGGTGCAGTTGGTAGCCTGATACTCCGGTTTTATTTTCGTCCGGTTTTATTTCCTCCCACCTCCCACGGGTTTTCTTATCCATTGGTTTATTTTTCACTCCACTCTTTTCTTTCAAAAATCAGCACTTTCCTAACATATAAAAGATCACGGATCTAACTTTCCTAACTTATCCAAATCAACCGATCTCTCTCATTAATGCAATTTGCTTTAGGAAATAAATAATATATTTTCGGGAAAAAAATAACGGATTTTAAGAAAATTAACAAGTAAACCATGACAAATAAATCTTATTGTGAAAGTGTTATTTTTTCATCTCTAAAGGGGGAGTACGTGTGTTGTTTTGTTCATTCGTAACTCCCACCTCTCCGACGATCCCCCTCGCCCCGAGTTTTTCTTTCAACCAAACCTAACCTCCGTTTCCAGTTTTCTGTGGTCTTTAACCTTACAAAATAAAACGTTCCCAGTCAAAATAATTCTCGAGCGAGTTCTAGGTCAAATCCCGCTGGCAAGCCGTCGCCGCCTCCCTCGCATACGGCGCGATACTCCCGCGTGGTGTCGCTGCCCATCCGCTCGCACTCCATCCCTTCTATCATCCCGCTCGCACGTTGCCGCCACCCACTCGCTCAAATGATGTCATATCCTCTGGCTCATTAGAGTCGAGCCCTTGGGTGATGGTGACGATGACATCAGCCAACATGCTATGGGCCTACCAGAGGGCGTGACTGTTAGAAGCACAAGGCGGCTCGTAGCGGGGCGCGTGGCCGATGCTCATAGCAGCGACGGGCGCGAGCATGGCGGGGGAGGCGGCCAGGTGCGGTGCGGGCGGAAGGTGCCATGGGATCTAGGTGCATGTGGCCAAGGAGATGGGGCTGCTAGCCTACCTCCTCTTCGACTCAACGCTTTTGGATTCCTGGGCAACCTCAACTTGGATCAACTTTTTCAAGAGAGGATACATGTTATTCAAAGGTAAATGGTCTTGATCAAGGCTCTTCAGTTTTGTCATTGTCTGATTTGGCTTGCAGTTTCTACAAATGATATGGGGCTTAGTCTTTGGATTACATATTATCCAAACCGGTGTTTAATTTGGCGTCTACACAATCAACTCCAATGTTGCCCAAGTACAACTGGTAATCCCGGCCGAGAGCTGCTTCTTCTTTTTGAATAATTCTATATTTATCTGTTATAGTTAACTTATTATGTAAGGGAGTCACTAAGATGTAGTATGATTTATGTGATTCAAATGGTTTGTAATTTATAGAATTCACTAGGGTACACACTCATTCATGTATCTGTGGCAGGATTCTGATGGAGAAGATAAAGACAACTACTGTGCTGAAAACAGTTTTACATCCTGGTTGGAAAAGGAAACGAAAAATCTTTGAGTAAATTCATGCATGTTCTACTGCAAAGGAACTTCTTGAGGGATCTCACTGAAATTGGAAGTACGTTTCTATTTTTTCTTTATAGAGTTTGAGCATCTTGAAGGTTCATCACTTGATTATTCTTTTGGTGGGTATTTCTTGGTACAATGTTCTCATTGAGGAGCAAGTAGGCGGAGCACAGCAGCGATGTGATACTCCAAACTCCCACTAAATTGCATAGTTAATGATTCAAATCTTAGCATCTCATAATGGGTGTTCAATTACTTTCAAGTAATTTTATTCGTATATGGTGATCTGTTGTAATGTATAGATAATTTTTCTTATTTATCATGACCATTTTGTAATGTTTTCTTACCATTTCTGTAGGGCACCGATTTCTTCTACCACTTGCAATTATTTCTTAGGTAAATTTCTGGACCAGTGCACACCCAGATTTTCAGGATTAATAACACTAGTGGGTTAATAGAAATCCTAACATAGCGGCCCAGTTTATAAGGGAAACTAGGCCAAAAACCGCACAAGCGACAATGTCGACCACACGACGCGACACAAGCCTACAACCGCACCCAAACACACACCCTCGAATCCCAAGATCCAACACGAGGGCTCCGCCTCTGCTCTGGCTATGCGGCCGTGAGATGCAGCAGAAGCGCCCCTCCGCCACCTTCCCCGAAGCGCGCGTGGTGTTCGTTGGCGGCCTCCTCGGGTGGCAGCGATACTAGGAAGGAGGGAGGGAGGGGAACACGGCGACACTAGAGGGGATTCCCCCGCGCCACCCCTGCACACACATTAATTTATTTTAATGTTATGGGATATAATATAAATGTGTCATGTTTATGAATTGTGTTTCACATGGAACTATTGATGTTGTTTTGAACATAGAAAAAAAATTCTTAGTAGGGTTTAAGTCCTTGTTGTTAATAAGAAATTTATATTTCAAAACTTGAGAGATATGACATGCATAGTCCTGTAAAGTACAAGTAGAATTAAACTCCTGGAACTTATGAAGCCGAATAATATTTCAAGTTGTTTACAATTAGGGTGTAGAGGCCATAAGGCTTCTTGAATCTGACACAAGTCATGCACATTTGACAAGTCAAGACAGAACACTCAGATTTTGGCCAAGCACAATAAAGACACAGGCCCCGCAGGTAAAAGCGCTAAGAACACATGTTTTTTCTCCATTCATGTTAACGTACCTTATTATTTTTCTTTCTAGGGCATATTGCTCTTCTCCTTTTTAATATTGATTATTTTCCTTTTTGTGTGAATTTTGTGCATGTCACGCAACCAACTTTAGTAGTTCAGTTATGCTAATATAAAGTAGTGAGTTTTATTACATGAGAATATGAATAGGGAGGTGAAGGAGGTATATTGGAAACAAAGTTTTGTTGGCAATTCCATTGGAAATATTATCGTAAGAACCGCCTAAGGTATTTTCCAACTTGTCAAATTCATGTGAATAGAGTAATTATTTTAGGGGACTAACTACATTTCTGCATGTAAATAGAACTTGCATTGCAGCCATACTTGAAGAACCACCACAAATACATGCCAATATCAGGGCCTCACTTAGGATCTGGTATGTTGCTTCTAAAAAAGCTCAAGGTTCCACAATGCATCAATCAACTTACTTTCAGTGATGATCAAGACTCCCAAAAAGCTCAAGGCGCAGGCACACATCATTGTTGTTTTTCTCATGTCATGCCATGCTTGGTCTTGTAACTGAATCTTGAGAATCCGCTGGATGTTCTGCGAGTGTGCAACCAAACTTGGATGACTTAACGTACAAATGCATTATTCATAATGAAAGTTATATCAGTGTATGTGTCTAAAAAAATATGGCATACTTTTGTAAAAAGATGACATCTTCTTCCAGATAAAGAAGTGATCATGGTAAAAAAATTACTTTCTTTGGGTAGTCTCCATGACTAGAAGGTTGGAACGTTGAGATCGATATCAGGGAGTGTGCGTTTGTATAAAAGATTATTAGATACCAGTGGTGGCTCGAAGGTGCTTCCCACAGAAAATCGGTCGGCCAAGGAATGAGAATAGCCACATGAACTCCAAATCTCTATGATTTTGTTTGTATTTGAATTAAGAAAAGGGCAAGATAGTAAAATGGTCCTGTGTCTTTATAAAAGTATACAGAAATACGGATAACAGTGTATGTACATCACCAGCACCACCACCACACTTATGCACTCACACATGGATGTGTACCACAACCCTCCTAACCATTCAACTACTGGTTGGTTTTAATAACATATTTTTAAGTTGTCAATAACATATTATTGTGTTTGATTTTTTTGAGACAATATTATTGTGTTTGATAGTATGATGTGTGTTAGCTGATTATGAAAAAGAAGGACATGTGTTAGCTGAGATGTGCATTGTTCTTAGTTATTTTAGCTCTGTCGATAGCATCTTAATAAATAAATTTAAGCCCGTGGCAACGCACGGGCATTCTACTAGTCAATCTAGTAAACCAGGGCCTCCTTGCACTCCCACACCGCACGACCGACCAAGGAGGGACCGACGATCTACTGACAACGAAGGAGGGGTAATACAAACCCTCTAAGATCAACACTCGATGGGGTTAGGAGCGGAAGGTTTCATGTCGATCAAGCTTATTTGAGTTGGGCCTGGTACCAAATCAATCTTCTGAAAGTCAAGGGTTACATCGTCTGTCTTTTAGAAAAATTGGATAAAAATAGGCAAAATTTTAGGTATCGGAAATAAAACTTTAAATATTTGTTGCGAAAACAAAGTTTGAGCATCTTGAAAATAATAAGAGTATTTTGCAAAAAATAAAAATAAATAAATAATACTTCCTCCGTTCTAAAATAAGTGACTCAACTTTGTACCGAGGAGCAAGAGTAATAAAAGTTCGATCTTGTCATCAGCGTTCTCAGTTCAGCCCCCAAAGCGGCGCAAGCCTAGAGGGACCTGACCACCTTCTCTCTTCCTCTCGCCGTGCCGCGCGGGGCAACACCCAACTCGTCCCAAATTCCGATCTCTCACGCCGCCGTCCTTACCGCCGTCGACGAGGTTGGTGGACTGGACGCCATCCGCGGACGCGCCAAACCTGCCTAACCCAACCACAAAGGTGCCGCCTTTTTCAAGTTTATTCCCGTCCATCTTCGTTCGCTCGTTATTTTCCTCCTCCTGTCGCTGTTGTTTGATCCGTCCCGTCTCTGTTGGTGGCAGGCTAGGGTTGCGCTCCGCGCGCCGTCGGGGCTCGCGATGGACGACAGTGCCGTGGACGAGAATCGCCTGCTGGAGACGGAGGATCAGGGAAGCCCGGGCGGAGTCGCCGAGGAGGAGGTGGGGGGCGCGCAGGTCGGTGCCGAACCGGCGCCCGGTGCGGCCGCCGCGAAGGTGGGTGGTAGCGGCGAGATCTTGGATGCCAGAGAAGGGGACGCGGCCGAGGGGGTTGTGCAGGCGCAGGAGGGTGGCGGCGGTGAGGTTGTGGAGGTCAGACAAAGGGACGTCGGTGGCCAGGAGGTGGTGTCTGATGTGGCCTGGATTGAGGCGACCATGGATCCATCGGCAGGCTATGATCAACAGGCTGCTCGGAACGGAGTAGCGCAGAGGAACGGGCCGCCGACGGCGGTGGAGTCCGACGAGGATGCTGATCTGTTTGTGGAGGTAGAGCAGCAGGAGCTGGCTGGTTCAGATCAGAGCGAGGAGTTTTTTCACAATGCGGTGGCTTCGGTGACCGGAGAATCTGTCGCTGCTGAGTGCGAGGCAATTGAGGATGATAGGCCTGCCGAGATTGGTGTCGAGGATGATGTGCACGATGAGCATCGGGAGCGCTTAGAGGAGGAGGCCATGTTGGAAGCCATCAGGCAGTGCGTGACAGATGCTGTTTTGGCTGAACATCTCGATGAGGAACCTGAGAAGGGCAGGGAAGATGTTCCTGCCTGTGATAGCAATCCTGAGCTCCCCATGAACTCTAGTGAACCTGAACAGGTTCAAGAAGCTGTGTTGGTTGATCAGAGCAAAGAGCAGCCAGAATATAGCAAGGGAGATACTGCTGCCCGTGATAGCAAGCTTGTGGTCCCTACACAATCTGGAGGCGAGCCTGATGTGGTGGTCAAGGAATTGGATGATTCAAACTCCTCTGATGATGAGAATAAGGCTAGCTTTGCTCCTGCACGATCCTCTAGTGCTGCAGCAGGTCAGGCTAATGGCCCCTCTTTGCTGTCTCGTCCTGCTGGCCTTGGATCATCGTCTTCCTTGTTGCCTCCTGCCCGACCTGTTCAGCAGGTCCGTGCTAATGGTCCAGTCGCTGTGGACAGGGATGCTCGGCAGGATACTGAATCTGCTGGGGATGATGGAGATGAGAATGATGAAATCCGGGAGAAGCTCCAGATGATCCGGGTTAAGTTTCTGCGTCTTGCTAACAGGTTTGGGAAAACGCCTCACAATATGGTGGTCTCACAGGTTCTTTACCGGCTCGGGCTGGCAGAACAGATTAGAAGAAACGGTCGTGGTGTTTTTAACTTTGACCGAGCACAAGAGATGGCAGAACGGCTTGAAGCTGCTGGAAATGAGCCCCTTGATTTGTCATGCACCATATTGGTTCTTGGTAAAACTGGGGTTGGCAAGAGTGCTACTATAAATTCAATTTTCGATGATGTCAAGCTAGAGACTGATGCTTTTGAATCCAGCACCAGAAAAGTTCAAGAAGTAGTTGGTATGGTTGAGGGAATCAAAGTAAAAGTGATCGATACACCTGGCCTTTCATCCTCATCTTCAGACCAGCACTACAACCAGAAAGTTCTCAATTCTGTGAAGAAAATTGTGAGCAAAAACCCTCCTGATATTGTTCTTTATTTTGACCGACTGGATCTGCAGAGCAGGGACTATGGTGATGTACCTCTGTTGCAGACCATTAGCAAAGTTTTTGGAGCCTCGGTCTGGTTCAATGCTATAGTAGTGTTAACTCATGCTGCATCTGCACCACCAGATGGACCAAATGGAATTCCTCTGAGTTATGAGATGTTTGTCACCCAGAGGTCCCATGTAGTCCAGCAAGCTATAAGGCAGGCGGCTGCTGATGTTCGTCTTATGAATCCAGTCGCCCTGGTGGAAAACCACTCGGCTTGCAGGACAAATAGGTCAGGCCAGAGAGTGTTGCCAAATGGGCAAGTCTGGAAGCCACAGTTGCTATTGCTCTGCTTTGCGTCCAAGGTTTTAGCAGAGGCTAATTCGTTTCTCAAGTTGCAGGATAGCCCCGCTGGTAAAACTTCTAGCACAAGGGTTGCTCCACTTCCTTTCCTCCTCTCTTCACTTCTTCAGTCTCGAGCTCCGCTGAAGTTGCCCGAGGAGCAGTTTGGTGACGATGATGATCTTGAAGATGATTTGGCAGATGATTATGGTTCAGATGATGGTTCAGACTATGATGACCTGCCTCCTTTTAAGCGCCTTACTAAGGCTCAACTTTCAAAACTCAACCATGCGCAGAGGAAGGCATACCTTGAGGAACTAGACTACAGAGAGAAGTTGTTCTACAAAAAACAGCTGAAAGAGGAACATATGCGTCGTAAAATGATGAAGAAGATGGCAGCAGAGGCCAGGGCCAGAGAAGATGATTTCGGTAACAACAATGTTGATGATGATGGCAATACTCTGACCAATGTTGCCGTGCCTATGCCTGACATGGTATTGCCCTCGACTTTTGATTCTGACTATCCTAGCCATCGCTACCGTTTTCTGGATACGCCAAGTGAATGGCTTGTGAGACCTGTGCTGGAGACCCAGGGATGGGATCATGATGTGGGTTATGAAGGTCTAAACGTTGAGAGATTATTCGCTGTCAAAGGTAAAGTGCCTCTGTCTGTGTCTGGCCAGCTAACAAAAGACAAGAAGGACAGCTCCCTCCAAATGGAGGTTGCAAGTTCTGTTAAGCACGGCGAGGGTAAAACTTCTTCAGTGGGGCTTGATTTGCAGTCTGTTGGCAAGGACATGGCGTACACAATTCGTGGCGAGTCGAGATTCAAGAACTTCAAGCGCAATAACACGGCTGCTGGGATATCTGCGACGCTCCTTGGAGATACTTTATCAGCGGGTGTGAAGATTGAAGACAGGCTGATAGTGAACAAGCAGCTGAGGCTTCTAGTAAGTGGTGGGACTATGAGCGGGAAAGGAGACGCTGCGTACGGCGGACGTCTGGAAGCGACATTGAGAGACAAAGACTACCCGATTGGGCGCATGCTTTCTACCCTCGCTATCTCCGTCGTGGACTGGCACGGGGATCTCGCCGTCGGGTGCAATGCCCAGTCTCAGATCCCTGCTGGAAGGTCTAGCAACCTGATTGCCAGTCTGAATGTGAGCAACAAGGGGACCGGGCAAGTCGGCATCCGCCTGAACAGCTCCGAGCACCTGCAGATCGCGCTCCTCGCCCTCGTGCCTATATTCAAGAACGTCAGGAAGTTACTGGACAACTACTATGAATCTGCCTAGTGTCTGTATAGGCCTGGAAGAAGATCCTTAGGGTTATGCAAGCATAAATCGGGACCATACATTTGTTTCTTTTTTTTTGTTTTTTTCAATCTTTGCCAGCTTTGTAAGGAAAAATGTTGTTATGTTCCTGAGCTCTTTCCGGTCGGTGAAGCTGAATTTTGCGATGCATCCATGACTGATGTCCGTCGGCAACCTGCTGGTGCTGCATTTTTGTAGTTTCTGATATGCAAAGCTGCTGCTGCTGCTGCTGTATTATACTCCCCCCGTTCCTCAATATAAGTCCCTTTAGACATTTCAAATGGACAAAATATGTAGACATATTTTTAGAGTATAGATTCACTCATTTTACGTAGTCACTTGTTGAAATATCTAGAAAGACTTATATTTGGGATCGGAGGGAGTACAACGTACCTGCTTCTTGCATCTGAACTTTGTTCATTTTTTTTAAACAGAGGCATAAGCTTTACCTCATCCACTAATTAAGAAGAAGAATAGAGTTACACACCACCAAGATTACAAAAGGGGCATTACTCTCCTGGCATTATGTTTCCCAATTTGTTTGCGCCCACAATAACATAGTCTAGCTTCCCTTTTGATAATGTCGAAGATTATAGATGCCGGTGTTGTCTTGTGCCGGCACACACAGGTGTTTCTTTCGTTCCAGATTGTCCAGCTGGTGTTGACTTGTGCCGGCACACACAGGCGTTTCTCTCATTCTAGATTGTCCAACCAACTAGCATGGCGAGGGCTTCCATGGCCTTCCTATTGAGGATGTCGTTTTCAGGCATATTTCTCCACCAATGCGAGATACATTGCAACACCCCCAAGTTGTCGTGCCAATCACATCAATCAATAGAACTTTTCTAATCCACCCTTTCTTTTAGGAAGAACGTGAAATTCATTTTCCTTAAATGGGAGCAGAGGAGGTTTGAAAAAGAATCTTATAGTGTCTAGGGTTGGGACACTCTTTTGCACCCGTTGACAAAGCGGATATAGTCTACATTTTTGCCACCCCTCCTAGCAAGCCTATCAGATGTCCAAATCCTATTACGGCTTGCAAAGAACTTCACCTTCGGTACAACCTAGATGATGTAGGGTGGAACCCTAGGGTCGATCTTTCACGATTTGGAGGGGGGTTCCCGAAGAACACAAAGGGAAAAACAAGAGGAAACACTCAAATCAACGGGATTCGATTACACATGTGCTAGATCCGAGTACACAACAAGACACACGATACAAACACAACAAGGGATGATACAAACGGTTGGTAGTCCTTCCCGATCCGTGAGGAGATGGGGTCTTGAATCCACGAGGGGATCTTCCCTTACGGGGTCTTGAATCCACTTGGGGGAATCTTCTCCGCCGAGGCCTTGGTCTCCAATGGAGTAGAGGTACAAGTGGATGAGCAAAGCTCTAATCTCAAATGAGCTAAAATCTTTGCTAGCCCTAAAACGTAGGTAGAAGAAGAGTATATATAGTCTAGGGGGTGAAAGGGTACATGGGCCTCGGCCCGAGTCATTGCGCGCAGGCAGGGCCGGAAGTTCCGGGAACGGCCGGACGTTCCGGGCGCCGGAGGTTCTGGGCAAGGGTCCAGGCAGGGTTCGGGCTAGCCAGAGAGTTGGCACGGTGCGAGGGAGGCTGGGGTCCGGGGGTCGGTAGGTCCGGGCAGGCCGGAAGTTCCGGGGGCCGGAAAGTCCGGGCCAGGTTTCGGGCTGGTTCCGGGCTAACCAGAGAGTTGGCACGCCCGGGCTCATCTGGGTCGTCGGAGGCCGGAAGTTCCGGGATGGCCGGAGATTCCGGGCTCTGGCCGGAAGTTCCGGGCTGACCAGAGAGTTGGCGCTTGTTCCTTCTTCTTCAGTTCTCGGCTCCATGGCTTGTGTGCTGTTCCTGATCACACATAGTGTTTCTGACTTAGGCAGCAACCATGTCTCACTCGAAGGTAAGGGAAGCTCAAGTAGGAGAGATGTCACCTCGAATTGAATAGCACGTGCTCGAGCCCTAGTCATGGGTCCACTTGGTGTTTGATGAGACGATGGTAGGTCCGTGGGGATGACCGTAGGATGCTCCGCATCATCTCCCCCCCCCTTGGGAAAGATCCGACCTCGGATCGAAAACCTCATCACCATGGTAGGGAGAGAGATCCTTGATGTTGAAGATATCGCTCACGTTGTACTTGTTGCGCAGTATGTCGATCTTATATGCATTGTTGTTGTAGCGCCCGATCACCTTGAAGGGTTCGTCGGCTCGAGGTAGAAGTTTGGACTTGCGTTCGTTGGTGTGCCTTGTATCTTCATGCACCTTCTTGAGATAGCTCGCTCGTGCACTCGCGTCCATGTTGATGCGCTCTTGTAGAGGTAGAGGTAGAATGTCCAAAGGGGACAACAGGTTGAAACCGTAGACGACCTCGAAGGGTAGTCGAATGTCTTGCGTGGTTGTAGGCGTACTCGGCGATGGGTAAGCATTCTTCCCACTCCTTGGGATTCTTCTTGATCAACACATGTAGGAGAGTGGATAACGTTTGGTTCGTGACCTCCGTTTGGCCGTCGGTTTGTGGATGGTATGACGAGGAGAATAGGAGCTTGATTCCGAGCTTGTCGCATAGCGTCTTCCAAAAGTAGCTTAGGAACTTGACATCGCAGTCCGACACGATAGTCTTGGGCACTCCATGTAGACGCAAGATTTCCCTACAAAAGAGATTGGCAACATGTGAAGCATCGTCTATCTTGTTGCATGGTATAAAGTATGCCATCTTAGAGAAACGATCCACAACAACAAAAACGACATCCTTGCCATTTTGAGTTCTAGGCAAACCAAGCACAAAGTCCATACTAATATCTTCCCATGGGTGATATGGAATAGGAAGTGGCATATAGGTACCATGGGATTGAGCTTTAGACTTAGCTTTGCGACATGTAGAGCATCGGTTGGTGAAGCGGGAGACGTCGTGAAACATCTTGGGCCAAAGATAGTTCTTGGAGAGCGTAGCGAATGTCTTGTCGCGTCGAAAGTGACCCATAAGTCCTCCATGAGCCTCTTGCAAAAGTAACAAACGAAGAGAAGAATCGGGTATACAAAGTTTGTTAGCTCTCATTAGATACTCATCCTTGATATAATATCGTTCCCAAGATGTATGCATCAAACATTTGGCATAAGGAATAGCAAAAGTAGGATCATGCGCATACAAGTCTTTTATGTGCTCAAAACCAATGACATTCAATTCAAGTTGAGTAACAAGCATGCATTTGTGGAAAAGAGCATCCGCCACAACATTCTCTTTACCCTTTATGTACTTCATGACATAAAGAAAAGACTCGGTAAACTCACTCCAT
Source organism: Thinopyrum elongatum (assembly GCA_011799875.1). Lineage (NCBI taxonomy): Eukaryota > Viridiplantae > Streptophyta > Magnoliopsida > Poales > Poaceae > Thinopyrum > Thinopyrum elongatum. The sequence continues at coordinate 318,755,436 of CM022297.1, forward strand.
TTGGCATGTTGCTTATTCAATTTAGTTTGACCTTTAAGGTATTTACGCATTTCATGATCCGTATGGATGACAAATTCATGGGGACGAAGACAATGTTCCCACACATGCAAAACTCGCACTAATGCGTACAACTCTTTGTCATAGATGGGATAATTGAGTTGTGCTCCGGAAAGTTTTTCACTAAAATAAGCAATTGGGCACTTCTCTTGCATCAACACACCTCCTATGCCATTACCACTAGCATCGCAATGAACTTCAAAAGTTTTATCAAAGTTGGGTAATGCAAGCAATGGAGCATCTGTAAGCAAATTCTTAAGCTCATGAAATCCGGTATCTTGGGATGGTCCCCAAACAAATGGTGCATTCTTCTTGCTCAAGGAATGCAAAGGTGATACAATAGTGCTAAAGTCCTTAACGAATCTACGATAGAAACCGGCTAAGCCAAGGAAACTTCGCACTTGTTGCAAGTTGGTTGGTTGTGGCCAAGTTTTAATAGCATCAATCTTAGCTTCATCTACATGAACACCCTTAGAGGACACAACAAATTCCAAGAAAACAAGCTTGTCAACACCGAAAAGGCATTTCTCCATAATAGCATAAAGGCGCTCTTTTCTTAGAGTTTGCAAAACGGTTCTAAGATGTGTGACATGATCTTTTAGAGACTTGCTAAATACAAGTATATCATCGAAGTAGACCACAACAAATACGCCAATGTAAGGGCGAAGAACATAATGCATCACAGGCATAAAAGTGCCGGGTGCTTCGGATAAGCCCATAGGCATAACTAGCCATTCATACAAGCCAAACTTGGTTTTGAAAGTGGTTCTCCATTAATCACTTTCTTGAATGCGGATTTGGTAATAGCCACTTTTAAGATCAATTTTAGAGAAAATTGTGGCTCCGCTAAGCTCATCTAGCATATCATGAAGGCGAGGAATAGGATATCTATAACAAACAGTGATAGCATTGATGGGACGATAGTTGGAACACATGCAAAAGCTACGGTCTTTCTTAGGCACAAGGATAACCGGGACGGCAAAAGGACTTAAGCTTTCACGTACATGTCCGTTGTCAATGAGTTGTTGTACTTGCCTTTGGATTTATTTTGTCTCGTCCGGGTTGACATGGTACGTTGCCTTGTTTGGTAGGGATGCGCCGGGAATGAGGTCGATGCGGTGTTCGGTGCCTTGTAGTGGAGGTAGTCCCGGAGATAGCTCATCGGGGAAAAGGTCTTTGAATTCTTGCAATAGAGAAGACATCACTAAAGGTAGATGGTGAGAGGTGTTAGTCCTTGCCACTTCATCTTTGCACAATAGAACATAGTGGGTGACACTAGATGGGTTCTCACACACTTCTCTCATCTCACTTTTGATGGCTAATAGAACTAAGTTTTTCTTGTCGCTCATCGTGGAGGCACTCAATTTTGGCTTATGGCGCTCACTCTCTTTTTGATGGCTCACTCTCTCATTATTCTCTCCATGATGGGTGGTTGCTTGCTTGTCGGCGATCACTTGGCTCGGTGACATAGGTCGTAGCACATACTCCTTTCCTTTCATCTTGGAGCTATAGTGATTGGTTCGCCCATTGTGTGTGACACCGCGGTCGAATTGCCAAGGTCGTCCAAGTAGGACATGACAAACGAACATGGGAACCACATGTTGGTGCAATATCTGCCTACCTTGTGTTTTGGAGATTGTTGACAGAAACAGGTATGGACTGATTTGTTTGCTAGTGCATATAGAGAGAAATGGTCCATACACAACCGAAGAGAATGCTGTCTCTAGTGCTAAGTTCGAGGAACTTCACCGAAGTATATCTGCGTTGCAAACAAGAACGAGCTATATTTGCTGAAGCTATATAGTCGAGAAGATTGATGTGAAGAAATTGACCCCTCGAAAGCTTTCTGCTGAAGTAAAGCTTTTGATTCGGTACTGGCGTCCGAAGAAATTGACTGCAGCAATGGAAGTCGAAGACAAAGTGAAGACGTAGTATTCATTTCGTTGTTCTTCTTTCATTTTCTTTGAGTCATAGGACCTCCGTACTATTAAGAGGGGTATAGGTTCTCATTGCTTAGATCCGCTGTGATGCTTAGCCAAAACCTATGAAAGATGCGAGAGAAATCTCTTTGTGCTCCGAGCAAATACTTGTCAGCAAGAGACTGTGATCTTCTTTGCTTTGTCTCAGATTGAGGAGTTAGCATTACTTGCTCCACAAGCAATGTTACCGTTGTGCTCAAATTCGACCGTTGGACTCGTGTTGACAATGGAGGCCTTGCCACGGCGGCGGCGACCTTGCTAGGGTTTCGAGCGAGGGAGGGGTTGTGGTGGTGGTGGGGGTGTGTTTGTGTGTGTGTGTGTGCGCGCCCGAGGAGGTTTTGGGGTGTGTGTGTGGAGGGGGGGGGGTGTGTTTGAGGAAATGACGCGGCTACTGAAAATTTTACTACGCGGGAGTCAAGCGTGGGAGTGAAATGCTGGGCCTATTGAAAATTTGGATGATGGTGCATCGCACATGGTCCGGAAATAACAACCGTGTGTTATGAAACAGAAAAACCCTTGAGCCGGGTAGATATTTTCGAGGGATACAGGCGGGAGCGGGAACAACAAACATCACACACGGTCGAAACATAATAATCATGTGTTATCAAACAGAAAAACCTGCAGGCGGGTAGATATTTTTGAGAGGGGAAGCCTCGTGGAGCCCAATGTACTGTGCTGATGTGCGTGACAGGGGCACCGGCATGGCACACGGTTAGTGTGAGTGAACCGTGTCTGTTGCGTCATCCGACTTGTCTAATGTTCATAAATTTGGCGAAAATGATGTGGGAAAGGGTCAGAACACGAACACACTTGCATGTGGACCAAATATATGTATGAAAAGGGTGGTTTGATGTTCAAATACCAAATGCAACTTCGATGTGGCACCTATCTCGCAAAGCGCACAGTATTGCTTGCCCCCCTCATGTTGGCAGGAGGGGAATCCTAAGCTATGAACGCATGCCCGCCCCCACGGAGGTTCACCTAGCAAAGTGCGAAGTAGCAGTCCCCCCCATCACACACACACACACACACACACACGCACACGCGCGCGCACACACACACACTTTCAGTCGGCGGGAGAGGGCATCTCACCAAGATGGTATCGAAAAACGGACCAAGAATAATCCACCTTGGTCGTACAACCTCTCTCTTGTTGTTGGTCAAAGTGATGGCCGTCCATGCGACCCCAGAGATGGGCTAGCTCGCCAATAATCACGCAAGTAGCTAGTCCCCGAAGACAACCACTGCCTGCGTGTGGCCCAAACATATGTATGGAGGTGTTGATGTTTGAATACACACTGGAACAACTTTGATGTGGCACCGTGCTTTGGAACCACTACAAAAAAAAAGACACATCCGTGACATTTTGGGTCGAATAATTTTTTTTCTGTCATGCTTATGACACTTCTATGACGATAATTGTGACAAAACCCGGTATCATCATAGATGTGGTGGGCTCCTACTTCTATGACAAAAAATCATGACAGAAAATGGGCTTTTCGTCCTGGGCGGGCCGGAGACGCAGCTGCATGACATTCTTTGGGCCGTCCATGACGGAAAAAATCATGGTATAAGCAAGGGCGAGGAAAATATCGGGGAGTCCCCGGTTACGGTGGGTGGTTGGGGCCGAGCGATGCACGGAGGTTTGCGCGTTTTCTCTCGTATACGTACGCGCGTGTGTGCGAGGCGTTGGGCTCTAACTGAACCCGAGCGAGGCGTTCGCTTATTGAACCCGAGCGATTGCACTAGTTACGTTACTGAACCCGAGCGATCGATCCCTTAGCTGTTGACTGAATCTGAGCGATTCCTTCGCTGCTGCCGCTAACTGAACCGAGCGATCGATCACTGCTGCTGCTTACTGAAACCGATCGAACCCCCGTGCGAGACGTAGCCAGCCGGTGTTGGGTTGCTTCTCGATGAACAGTGACCGTTGCTACCGTGCGCGAGGTACGTAGAACGAGTCGAGACGTGGTGAGTCGAGCCGGTTGGTTGGCTGTGGATGAACAGTTCCCGGTGGGGGTTGGATGAATAGGACCCCGTGGTAGTAGGCCGTTGCCGCTGGATGAACAGGACCCTGAGGAGGCCGCCGCACCCCTGCCGGTTGGGGGTGGATGAACAGGACCCCGTGGAGGCTCTATGAATAGCAGCCAGTGGAGGCTGGATGAACAGTAGCCCGTGGAGGCTGGAGGAGGTCGACGGTGGATGAACAGTAGCCCGTGGAGGCTGGAGCAAGGCAGTAGACGGCGGATGAACAGGACCCCATTTCGACTGTAGGTGCTCCAACACAAGTCTGTTTCCTCCGTTTTGCGGTACGCCACACCCCTCCCGATCAACAGGACCCCGTTTCGACCGTAGGCACTCCAACACAAGTCCGTTTCCTCCGTTTTGCGGTACGCCAGACCCTTCCCAATGAACAGGACCCCGTTTCGACCGTACGCGGTCAAACAGAAGGCCCGTTTCCTCCGTTCTGCGGTACGCCAGACCTCGTTTCGGCTGTTCCATCCAAGCCGGTTGGCTCCCGATGAACACGACGTATTCCGTTGCCTCCCGATGAACACGACGCATTCCGTTGCTTCCCGATGAACACGACACAGTTTCTTCGTTCTGACCCAGCCGGTTGGCTTCCGATGAACAGGACGCCGTTGCTGTCGTCCGTTGCCTCTCCATGTACACGAGCCCTGGCCGTACGTATGCGCGAGTACGCGTTCGAGACCCCGCCCGTATGTACGTATGTGGCCGTATTTTTTGGCATTTGGCTGTATGTACATGTACACGGTTTTGACTGGACTGCCTAAACTGCTACCGCTCCTTACTCGGCCACGGTTCATCGTGGCAGACAGACCGATTGACCGGTATGTACACATACAACGCTACGTACGCTTCGACCGGGTGGGTCCCAACTGTCAGGGAGGATAAGGACGCACTTCCTTGCGTGCGAAGATATAGCTGGTGGGTCCCAGCTGTCAAGGGGAAGAATCGTTTTTTCCCGTAATAAGGATGCACTTCCTTGCATGCGAAGATGTAGCTGGTGGGTCCCAGCTGTCAGGAGGAGAAAACATTATTTTTCAGGGTAAAAAGGATGCAGTTGCATGCATGCGTTCATGGGCGTGGTGCGTCCCCACTGTCAGCCTCTCCACGTACAATCATCTTCCAATGACTCTTGTTTGTTGACCATGTTGACCACACCGTGCAGAGGGCACCAAGGCCGGTGGACGACGGCAAGGCCCTAGACTGGAACGCCCCGGAGATGGGGAAGACGCGGCAGTGGAGTCGCAGACGGAGAGGAATGGGAAACTTGACTGGTTCGGGTGCGGGGTGGGCCTACACTCGGCAGAGAATAACAGGAGGTGCGGAGGAGTGGAGGGATGGCCTAGCCTTTGGTGGGGTAGCGTTTCACTGCGAGGCACGCAAAACAGAGCCGCTGGATGCCGGAGGCTGGAGCATGCGGTCCCGGCAGCGCTAGGGGAAGAAGACGAGAGATTGAAGAAGAATGCCGGCCGTTGGATGTAAATCCAACGCCTTGCTTAGCGTTCGACCTTTGTATTTTTATTTTTTGCAAAAGTGCTTAGGCTTCGACCTACTGGCCCACATGTTAGCCAGTCCATTTGGTTTTTTAGTCCATTTGGTGGGCTGGGTGAAACAATGATGTAGCGTCTATGTAACCCGTTTATATATTATCTTAGAATTTAAAGCCCATTTGCATTTTTCTCGAAATCCGTGGACTTGTTGGGCTGGGTGAAAATATCATGTTGGGCTGGACGGAGAAATGTTATAAAAACATAAACACATGATTGCACGTCTATTACTGCATTGGTCAGTAAAATCTTTGCAAGTTTATGTACGCAATCACCAGGAGTTAACTTGCCAAGTTATATATAAACAATTATTATTATTATTTTGTAAGAACTTTTGATTTACGAAATAAAATATCATTTTAATTTGATGAGTTAATAGGACATGGGGTATTATTATTTTTTAGGCTAGACGTGGGACAGTTGAGTTGGTTCTAGGAAAAAGTACTGGGAGAAAACTCAGATTACATCGAAAAAGAAAGTGGGAGAAAATTCAGATATAGGATTAATGAAAACGAAAAATAAAGGAAGTGGGAAGGTCTATAAAATGGTTGGACGAACGACAGGTTTAACGGAACCTTATGTTCTTTCTATTATATATATGTAATAAAATAAGATATAAATATAAATATATATACTATTATAGAAGGGCAAACATAGGTTCAGTTTTGCATTCTTATAGAAAAATAGAACTGAGCTGTGCGTCGTCTTGAAAAAACAAACATAACTTGGGCTGCTGATGTTATAGACAAGCTAGGTTGGGAGGCCCAGAGGCCGCTTGATACCTGCTGGACCCAAAAAAAGTTGAAACATGTCGTGGGCTGCGCATGTTAAACAACAAAACCTAGGCCATGGACCTGGTGGGCCCGGGACTGTCAGCCTCTCGACGAACAGTCGTCTCCCGATTCCTCTTCTTTTGCTGACCATGTTGGGAACGACAGACGGCGGCACCACGGCGAGAGCACCAAGGTGAAGGACGATGTCGAGACCTCGAACCAAACGAACCGGAGCGGGGGAAGACGCAGGCGGAGGGGAGTACGAGGGTTGACTTGTTCGGATGCAGGGTGGGCCGGTGGAGCTGCCGCCGCCGGACAATGTGTGGGAGTAGAGGGATGGCCTGGCCAACGCCATAGGCTATGATGGGTCACCAAGGTGTGCGCGGCAGCGCCGCCAGCCGCTGTAGGAAGAGAACAAAAGATTGAACAAAATAAAGAAATGCAAATGGATAGGTGGTTGGTCCCAGATGTCTGTGTACGAGACCTGCTGGGTCCACCTGAGAAGGGGAATATGTTGGGAGGAAGGAGATTCAAAGCACGGCAACCCAGTGAACTAGTTACATACATAAGCAAATAGCCACTAAAAAAAAGCAAACAGGTTAGTGGGTTCTTAGACGAAATATTTCGGACAAAACAGATAATTACGACACATAGGCTAATGCATGAAACACTCAGATGATAAAGGTGCTTAAACAGATAAAGTACATCATCTAGACCTTCCTGGCACGCTTGATCATGACGCTGCGGCTGTCCGTGTACTCGTCGGTTACGGGAAGCAGACACGCCCTCATGTCCAAGATCCGCCTGTACATGTCGTAGCATGCGTATGCGTCCTTGGCCGCGTAGGTTATGTAGGCTAGATTCAGAGGTACGTCCCACGTGTTCAGGTCCTTGGTATCGTCGTCTTCTTTCATGTTGGCGTAGCAGGGGTCGATGATGGTCTCGGCGAGGTCAACCACGGAGTCCTTCTCCTGCCCGTTGCCGATGATCTTGTATTGCTTCTGGATGTCGACAAGCTTGTTGCACCAGATGGCCGAATCATCGCGTTCTTCCTTCTCTCCATCGTAGCGAAGGTGCAGTCGGCGCTGCCGATGAAATGGGCGAATGCTCCAGAACCTCTGATGGCCCTACAGCAGTGGTAGACGAGAACCTCGTCCCGCACGCATACCTGGGCGACGGCGATCCGCTGGTCCCTGTCAGGAGACGAATGGATGGGCACAAGGTCTAGTCCTGCGACCTTGTGCTTTCTCCTCCTGTAGGTACTGCTGGAACTCGGCGAGGTAGAGCTTCACCGAGTCCGGATCGTTGGTGTACATCACATTCAACTTGGTGCAGCCATGGGTCAGAACGGCGAACTCAAAGGTGAACTCCTTGCTGAAGTCCATATCCAGCAGGCTCACCCCTCGGATTGCCATTGGAGTCTCTTCAAGTGAACGAGTGGGTAGGCAGCGACAGCCGTTTGTTTTTCAGCTCTTGGAGAACTGGATTCAACAGTAAACTGAGTGTGTATAGGCGACAACAGTTACTACCCCTCCCTCGCCTGCTGCATGCCCAGCAGAACATGCACCCTCGGCGCATTCAAACGCCTCCATTAAGAAACCAATTCTGGCCACACGTCGGTTCACGAGCGGGTCTGTATTGCTACTGTAATAACAAGTGTTAGTGGTCACTTTACTTAAATTTAATTAGCTTTAATGAAAATTTATTCTTAAAACAAGCAATGCATTGGCTCTTCTATCAGTGCCACAGGATCAACATGCACAACAATTAGAATTATTATTCTCAGGACGCACACGATCGCAACATTTGTCGCACTTTCACACAAACAATACTACCAAGTTTGAACAGTTTGTTATGGTTGCTGTCCTCTGCATCATCATGCCGTGTTTCCCAGCTTGCAAGATTCAGAACCAACAAATAAGATTCAAATAATAAGTACAACAAAGATGCCTACACATCTCATTGATTCCCAGCTTGCAAGATTCAGAACCAACAAATAAGATTCAAATAATAAGTACAACAAAGATGCCTACACATCTCATTGATTCCCAGCTTGCAAGATTCAGAACCAACCCATTAGAGCCTTTTGATAAAGTGAATATCGGGGTTAAATCCATCTTGGCTAGCCGTGTCATACAACCCAAGAACTTGGCGAATGCTCTTGACCATCACAACATCTGTAGTTGAGTATTCCTATTTGCACAGATAAGAAAGAGCATGATTACTATAATAGTGCCACTAGTTGAAGCAAACTTTATTTCCAAAACGAGAAAAGATTGCGATAGAATAGCTTTATTTAAAAAATACAACGTTAGCATAGTATGACAAAGCACAATCATGTTGATAAAGGACAGTACTGACCGGTGTGAGATGACTTTGGGAGATCAAGTTATTCTTCATGTCCCCATATCTTGCCATGAAAGCGATTCATTGACATTCATTAACACCTCAGTGTGGCAGTAGAAGGAGGAGCGTCGATTCATTTCAATCACTTTTTTTGTGCAGTTCAACTAAAATTATGGCGCCCGCCAGTTAGAGAGGAGGAGCGTCGAATCATTTCAATCACTTTTTTTCTGCAAATTATCTACATTGGAAATGAAATGGTAGCTAAGACAGTAGTTCTATTTTAAATGTATTATTACTTCATTTTATCAGTGGCAGTAGCAGTGCCAAAACAGTAGCACAAGATCACTAGCTGGATGCAGAGTCAAAATCAACCAAAAGGGAACATACCCGATCATGGGAAACATAACTGAGAGAGGGGCCCCTACGCCGCCATGACTCAATTAGGTCAACCTGCAGACCCATGATTCAATTCATGCGACTTTTTCTGCAGTTCACCTGAAATGAAGCAAAGATTGCATCATTCAGCTAGCAAGAAGTAGTTGCTCTCATGAGCTGGCAGGTTCTTCTTTAGTAGTTGCACTAAAATTGAGCAACATTAAGGTTGGCTGTCCTGCTCATGTAAGGTGCAACTATAATTTGCTTATCCTTTTGTGTAGTTCCACTAAAATAAAGTGCCATTGTGGTGACAGTGATGGCTCATCTTGCAAAGGCTAATAAAATGTTGCACGAGATTACCAGCAGAGTTTGACCGAGATTTTGGAAACTCCAATCACCATTTGTGCAGTTCCACCAAAATTAAGAGATGTTGCCCACGTGACATTTTAGTCGAACTGCACAAGACACTCATTCCAAAAAAAAGTGTTTTGTGCAGTTCACCAAAAGGTCACAATAGCAACAAGGTGAAATGGATATCCCTATGTGCACAAAAAGATAGAAAGAAAACAGTTGCTAGTCAATAACAAGATACGAAACATACACGAAATGAGAAGAAGCATCTTGATTATGTTCATGTCAATCACGCAAGGACAGTAGAAATTTTAAAATGGCAGCATTGCTTCATGTTACCGGAAGCATTACAATCAACAATGACATTCGTCTAATATGGGATTCCTTTAATGGTGGCATTGCTTGTTTACCAAATACAGTAGATCAACAGCAGCTAAAGAGTTGGTTTAAGGGCATGGGACAGTGGGGACACCAGGACACTCAGCAGCATAAAGAAGCAACTTACTTATCATACTGGGGAAAACAGCAGGAGTACCATTTGTAACACAGTTTAATTGCATCATATCACTGGAGGCATTAGATTAACAATAACACTGGTTAGATATGTCCTTAAGGTAACAGTGTGATTGCTTCATTTTACATGCGCCCTTACATTAACAACAGCAAAAAGTTGGTATAAGTACATGCGACAGTGGACGCATCAGCACAATGTACCTACAAGGAGGCATAAAGTGGTGATGCCGAGTTTGTTCATACTCTGTGAGGGCAGCAAATCTAATCCTGGAGACCTTTTACTATGTGAGGGCAGCAAATCTAATCCTGGACATACTCTGTTGACTTGTCCACCAGCCGCCACTTTCTATCCTTTTTTCAACCAATAATAGATCTGTTCCTTATCCAGTTTGTACTGCCTTTTCCCTTTATTTCCCTTTTCAACCAAGAGACCGGTTGGGTATCCAGTCTCTACTACTTTCCCCCCTGTTATTTCCTCTTTCAATCAAGTCCTAGATCCATGCTACGACTTCCCCCCTTTCTTCGTTGTTTGAACCAAGTCCTAGATTCGACTGCATGAAGTAGCTTTACCTCCAATAATACTAAAAATTTAGGTGGCTTTGGAAGAGCTGATGGAAGTAGAAAAAGATCCACATGCAGACATGTGGGGAGCTGGGGCAGTAGAGCAAGGCCGCTTTCGAAGGAACTTATACCTGAGGGTCATCGGGATGTCGGCGGCGGCAGGTCGGATCTGCGCACAATACGGCAGAGAGGAAGAAGGGTCGGAGGACCTCCCGAGCCGGCGCTGTGTTGGAGAGAACGGCACGGGCAGAGGATCGGGACCCGCCGGCAGCTGTGGGTTTCCTCCCTCACCGCCGATGACCGCGTGAACGATGCACCTAGTCCTCTACACACACCGGCCGAAGGGATCCGGCCGGATCTGTGACCAGCGGTGAGCAGAGAGAAAATGTTGCTACCACTGTCTTGTTTAGATCTGGAGAGGATGAGAGAATGAAGAGAGCAACCCTAGTAAAGCAAGCGATCAGGCCCCTGCCTATATATATAGTGGAGTGATTATCATTTTCTCTCCACAACAAGCGTTTCAATTTGTGTACGTGGCATTAAAGAAAAAAAACTCTCTATTTAACGTGACTAACTGTACGACTCCTACTTACTAGTAGTAGTATTGTTCACTTGTGCTCCCCGGCCCTCATTCATTGAACAACCCCATGGGTGAATAAACATACAGTACTAGTATTTATATAGAACAAACAAGCTCGAACTATTTTGGCTTTGAGATATCGATGGTACAGTTTGACCACGTTGCATCAATGGACTCAGTACTTTGAAGTAACCTATACGTATAAACACATGCACAGTTTACATTCGGAATCGCTAGCTAGAGCTTGAACTGTATTTGTTTACATGTACTACCTTTTTCTTTTGGTTTTCTGCTCCATGGCGCAATTCATCGATACAAAATTATACTATGAGTAGTTAAAAGTTGAGGGTGGGGCTTTTCCCGGGCAGTACGCGCGGCAGTTTTCGCATAGGCGGTTTGACAGAGAGGCGAGGAGGGTGAGGGAGTAGCGGATTCAACTGACTGCTGGAAAGGTAGGGCTGTGCGATTTGACGACGCGTTATTGCTGGAAAGACGGGGTCTTGTGATATGACTACTCACTATAGTCATTAATTACTGGCGCTACGACCGGGGTGTTGCCCCCCTTCCGTTCCCCACTCTAATCTGGTGCATGACACGTCGACCCGGATGCTGGCTCTCCCACATGTCGGCGAAGTATTACGTAAGAAGGAGCAAAGAATCATGCGGTTTCGTATATATAGTGTATATACTAGTACTACTACTCATGTTGGAGGAGTGCGAACCACGGCAGCCCAGTGAACCAGCAGGCGATAGGCCATAGAAAACAATGTGGTGATATGGCCATAAAAAACAATGTGCTACAGTCTAGTCTCTAGCATGTATAGTACTCCTCCTCTCAGTAGTACACCGGGACCTAGGTAGTACACCAGGACGAAGACAGTGATACTACATATAATTAACGCCAAATAAGAGCAAGGGATCACACATGTCATTTACGACTGGAATAAAAATGCCATACACTAACAAAACATCAAGGCCATGAGGCGATGCAGTGCTGGTTACAGGAGGCAAGAAGAAAGATGCATCCATCGACGATGTCCACCTCCTTGACTCAGGGCGCTGGCCCACCGAACGATGGCTAAGTAGTGGCAGCTTTCGTGGCCAGGTCAACGTTCTTCTGAACAATGGCGTCCAAAGATTCCAGCCGCTGGAAGAAGGCCAACGTCTTTCTGTCCTTGCTGGCCTTGTAGTGGCCTATGTAGATGATTTCCTCGTAGACGTGGATGTGTAGGTTGACAGTTTCTTGCATGGCAAGGCGCTGCGCGGCGAGCGCGGCCTCGAGGTGCACATTCTTCGTCGCGACCTCCAGCAGCTGCAGGGCCACCAGGGCTTGAAAGAGTTCATCACCATGGAGGTCGATAAGGGTGGCAGGCAATGAGAAGCCTGGGCGCGCGGGCTAGAGCAGTACGACAAGGTCGTCCGCGCGCTTCTTGACGGTGGTGAACTTGCGGTTGGAGCGGACCATCATGTCGTCTATGCGAGAGGCAAAGCCGGCGTCGGTGAGGGCTACGACGCCGGCAATCGCCAGCACCGTCTGGAAACGCTGCGCGGTGCAGGGCCGCAGCCGGCGTCTTGGATGATCTGGCACAGCCGACTGCCGCTCGCGTCCATCGCCTCCATAGGTGCTTGTGGCTTCTGGTCACTTGGTCTTGGATTGGAGTGAGCAGTGTTGCGCAGAGACTAGGAGTAGATGGATTGGAGTGATGGGGCGCCTTTATATGAGAGTCCAAACTGTGTTGCATTCGTGCTGGCTCCATTCTGCTTCTCCAATTAATTCCCTCTGCATGTTAATTGAGGATGCATCATTGACCGTTCAACGTCTCGGGAACCGCTACCCCTCTCCCTCCTTGGCATTCAAGCCATATCAATGTAAATGTGGGTCAAGAAGAGACTAGTCATTTACTACATTGTGCACCGCGACCGTGTGGGGGTGCGACGCGAACGACACAGGCATGCTGTACTTGTTCCACTTTCTCGTTTTGAACTCGTAACATGTAGTAATGCTTAGTTTTGAATATATAAGTTTGGTTGTCGCGCCAATATATACAGTACTCCCTCCATGTAGGTTGGGTCGCTGAAGTCAAAATTAGACACAAAACACGATGGTGACAGACCAGTCTACCTCCGTCCTGGTTTATTGCTCCCCGTCGTAATCTGTGCCAAATTTTGACCATAAATTTAACTAACAAAAGGTTCATGCATGTCACCAAAATTATATCATTGAAAACTATGTTCAAATACAAATCAAATGATATAATTTTTGTTGACATGCACTAACATTTTGTCAGTTAAATATTTGGTCAAAATTTAGCACAAATTACAAAAGGGAATAATAAACCAGGACCTAGGTAGTACACCAGGACGAAGACAGTGATACTACATATAATTAACGCCAAATAAGAGCAAGGGATCACACATGTCATTTACGACTGGAATAAAAATGTCATACACTAATAAAACATCAAGGCCACGAGGCGATGCAGTGCTGGTTACAGGAGGCAAGAAGAAAGATGCATCCATCGACGACGTCCACCTCCTCGACTCAGGGCACCAGCCCACCGAACGGCGGCTAAGTAGCAGCGGCTTTCGTGGCCAGGTCGACGTGCTTCTGAACAATGGCGTCCAAAGATTCCAGCCGCTGGAAGAAGGCCAACATCTTTCTGTCCTCACTGGCCTTGTAGTGGCCTATGTAGATGATTTCCTCGTAGACGTGGATGTGCAGGTCGACGGTTTCTTGCATGGTGAGGCGCTGCACGGCGAGCGCGGCCTCGAGGTGCACATTCTTCGTCGCGACCTCCGGCAGCTACAGGGCCACCAGTGCTTCAAAGAGTTCATCACCTTGGAGGCCGATGAGGGTGGTAGGCAACAAGGAGCCTGGGCGCATGGGCTGGAGCAGTACGGCAAGGTCGTCCGCGCGCTTCTTGACGGCGGTGAACTTGCGGATGGAGTTGACCATCATCTGGTACATGCGAGAGGCGAAGCCGGCGTCGATGAGGGCTATGATGCTGGCGGTCGCCAGCATCGTCTGGAAACGCTGCGCGGTGCGGGGCCGCAGGCCGGCGTCCTTGATGATCCGGCACAGCCGACTGCCGCTCGTGTCCATCGACGCCATGGGTGCTTGTGGCTTCTGGTCACTTGGTCTTGGTCTTGGATTGGAGTGGGCAGTGTTGCGCAGAGACTAGGAGTAGATGGGTTGGAGTGGTGGGGCGCATTTATATGAGAGTCCAAACTGCATTGCATTCACATTGTGCTGGCTCCATTCTGCTTCTCCAATTACTTACCTCTGCTTGCTAATTGAATGCGGAGGCATCATTGACCGTTCAACATTTCAGGAACCGCTACCCTCTGCCTCGTCATTCAAGCCGTATCAACGTAAATGCGTGTCAACAAGAGACTAGTCAGTAGTAGTATACTCAATATTGTGCACCGCGACCAAGGCGGAGAGGAAACGGGAGAACTATGTATTTATTTACGGTGTAGATTCACTCATTTTGCTCCGTATGTACTCATTTACGGTGTAGTCACTTGTTGAAATCTCTAGAAAGACAAATATTTAGGAACGGAGGGAGTAGTCCCTCCTTTCTGGTTTACAGGGCTATACTACTAAGAGTAAGTACAATACTGGGCTTATAACCTGCTTACATGGCAATTTTGTCTATGTGGAGGAGAGAGACATAAAAAGTAAGACTAGCCATAGTGGGAGTAACTTCAGCAGTAACATCGAGTCCAACTCAGCAAATTTGCTTATGTGGCAATGAGTTAATGAGGAGAGAGAGGTAGTTTGAGTAACTTAGCTAGTTACTCCCTCCTTTCCGGTTTATGGCTCAAATCTGAAATCTCAACAACCAAGGCATATGGTGAGTGGAGGAATGTATCTCGTACTTTACAAAACTACCTAAATTAAACTGACGCATTAATTTGGATTAATTGCAGTGCATGCACGTTTGGCCACTAGATGAGTAGGAACATTACATGCATTGGTGTGTTCTGTTTTAATTCTTGCATGCAAAGATTTAATGTGCCTCGAAATCTTAAAATGAGATGGAGATGAGCCCTTTAAATTGGGAAAATGAAAAAATTGAGATAAGCCCTATAAACTGGAAAGGAGGGAGTACTGTAACATCACATGCCCCAATGCAATATGAGTCTATAAGAGCAAGTATAGTAAGATGACGTAAGCGGGCTGTAAGGATTTAAATATCATATTATTGCTGAGTTGGAAGAGAGAGAACATGAGAGAGAAGAGAGGCGGGCTGTAAACTTACAGCCGGCTGTAGCACAAGCTCCAAGAAGCTTTGTGAGACTAGAAGGTGGGCCATATGTTGACAAAGTAGTACTTTCTTATAGCCAACTACTATATGTGTTGCCTATTACGTTGGCTATAAATGACATGGCAACATGTTATAGCTAGCAGCCGGCTATATTATTAACCATGCTCTAAGTCCCTTCCCAGTGCTCCACCGTGGACAGGTGCTAAGCATGCCACATAAGCGAGAAAATGACATGGCACAACAATTAAAGAGGAGAGAGAGCACTTTGGTGACCCCAGGAAGAACCAATACCAAGCACGTGAACCTAGGCAAAACACTTAAATGAAAGAAGCTGACCAGTGCATGAAAGAGTTTAGGTGCTAAATCATTAAATATAATGAGCTTAGCAACAACAAGTTAAGCACCTATGCATTGGGGTGTTGAGTTTCTAAACTATTTAAAGCACTTAGCACCTCATGTAAGCACCTTTGCATTGGAAGAGGTCTAACCTAATAAATGAAGCTTTGCATGACACCACACTTATGTTACCACCCACTATGAAGATAGTAACATAGTCTAGGGATATGTCTATGTTACCAGTGTATGTTACTCTCCATTGTGGCTAGTCTAATCTCATGCAAGAGCCTGGCTATATGCGTGCTCCAAGGCAGATGCAATAAATGTGAGGAAAGAGATAGAGAGAAGATGAGAGGCTAAGCTTGTTGTATATGTGTTGGCTATAAATGATATGGCAACACTAGCAATCGCCACAATAACTGTAAGATCTGCATCCGACGGTGGCACCTATTGGAAGCAAATAGCAGTAGAAAAGAATTGCCACAAAACTGCCGCACCACGCCCCACCCCTACACAAAGACTGCCACGCGAGCGTTCGCAACTGCCATGTTCGGGTTGTGCTTGGCTCTTTGCCTCTTTGAGAAGACGAACAATGATGTTACTACTTCTACAGTATCGAATCAACTACTGCATGTCCGTCCACCGCGTGCGGGAGGGATAGCTTGTTGTAGTAAGCAAAAGCCTGTCCTCGTCTGCGAGCCACCATGCGCATGGGCGAGGGAGAGGGCATACTAGTAGTAAAATCAAGCTTCTCCTTGTTGTACGAGTTGACGCAACACATCATAGCACTGGCCCCACATGCTTGCCTCTAAACTTGGCTAAAAGACCCGCAGTGTACAATATATTTGCTGCAACCTATAACATTTACCCCACCACAAATTAAAATATATATTCCTGTCTTGACCAGATCAGCGTGCAAACTAAAATCACCAGGATGACAGGTAGGGCCAGAAGATTATTTTAATCAAAAAATGCTTCGAGACGGCCTCATAGCATGGAGCCGACTCCAACGATTTTAAGCTTAGAGGCACGGTACACACTATCCTAGACTATGTGTCTCTATACTACCTCCCCTACACATGAAACTGCCACACGAGCGTTCGGGTTGCGCTTGGCTCTTCGCCTCTTCGGGAAGTCGAACAATGATGGTACTACTACAGTGGAGTACTACTAGTATGCTTCTGGCCATCTGACACCGAATGAACTGCTGCATGTCCACCGCGTGCGGGAGGGAGAGCGTGTAGCGAAAGCTTCTCCTAGTCCTGCGAGCCACCACGCTCATGGGCGAGGGAGAGGGCGTTGTAATCAAACTTCTCCTTGTTGTACGAGTTGACACGACACATCAAAACTTTCTAATGCTCCGGCCCTAAAGCGAGAGATGGTTGTGCACGAGGAGGGCGAGATCATGGCGACGGAACAGGACCCGACGATGGAGCTCTCTATGGTCTCTATGGACCTCACCTTGCTCCACTGCCCCTTGTGCCTCCGCCCCTTGAAGCCTCCAGTGTATGAGGTTCGAATACACCTCGTCCATTCGGCTGATCGAGCAAGGTGCAGGTTTCTTGATTGATGTGCTGTTCGATTGATTTGTGCAGTGCAAGGGAGGGCACCTGGCCTGCGCGGACTGCCACGGCGAGCGCCCCGGGAACCAGCGGCAGTGCCAGAAGTGCGAGTGCGGCGGCGGCTTTGACGTGTGGAACACGGCGATGGACGCCGTCCTCTCCTCGGTGAGGGTGGAGTGCTCGCACGAAGGCTGTGGGCTCTACGTCACTTACCACAAGCTCGCCGATCACCAGAGCATGTGTCCGCTCGCGCCCTACAAATGCCCCGTGCCCGTCTGCGGCTACGAAGGCCCGCCGTCGGCGCTCCCCCACCACATCAGCACCGTGCATCCCATGCCCGTGCATAGGATCCAGTACGGCAAGGTGCTCCAGCTGCAGGTGCCAGTGTTGGAGCCACGGCTCTTGCTGTTCGCGGAGGAGGACGGTCATGCGTTTTTCTTGGTCGGCGGCGTGCTCGACATCGGCGCGCCTATCGCCGTGTCGGTTGTCTGCATCAGAGCGGGGGCGTCCCCACCGCCGCACTACACGGCCAAGCTGTGGGCGAACGGCCCGCCGGGGGAGCCCAAAGGCAGGACCGACGCCGTCAAGGTGGAAATCGAGGTGACAAGCAGCAAGGATCCCGGCGACGTCGCCGTGCAGGAGCTGACCTTCTTCACGGTTCTGCCCAAGCTGCTGGCCGGGGCTGGGTTGTCAAGGACAGTGTCCCTCCATATTCAGATTGACAGGCTCACCTCCTAAATGATTCTACAATGCCTTCTGTTTATCTTAGTAATATGCTAATATAGGGGTTAGCTCGGTCTACTTTAGCTTAAGAGATGGTGGGTTTTGGTGGCGATGTAGCAATTACTTCGACATTAGATCAGCAGTTGAAGTAATTTCCAACAGTCAAACGGATATTTTGTGTCTGTTGGATATAAAGATGCTTTGGGTAAGGAGTATAAGCAGCTTATATGCTTGTTTTTTGAGGAAGTGTTGCATACTTCTGCGAGTTGACGCGACACATCAAAGTAGTAGTACTACTAGTAGTACTCACCCGACTGCGCACCAGGCAAACGAAGCTCGTGTCATGTTGGTGCCATGTGCGGCCCGCACATCAACCAAAACCTCGCGCCTCCAGCTTAGCCTCCGCGTTTTAAACTTCTCAATCTCAAGGCCAAGGAGCAACGGGAACCTATGATAGAGCCAATCGGATGGTTGAGAACACTACAATTCATAGCTACAGATGCGTGTATGAGAGAGGACAAGTGCGTGCGTGCACCTCTTCTCTTTGTGTATAACATACTAAACTCAGAGTACAAGTGTATGTGGGTGGCATCGACCTAGGGAGCTAGAGATGGTGCATGCGAGAAGTCCCGAGAGACTAGGTGTGTGCGTGGGAAAGAGGGAGAGAGATGATATGTGTCGATGTAATGCGTGTGAAAAAAAGACTAGTCTATAGCTCGCCACGAGGCTATTCCTGCCAAACGCCCCAATAACCGTAAGATATGTATCCGATGGTGCCCGTTATTGCACGTACACAGCAGTAGAAAAAGAAGTACCATGGCATATTACAAAACTGCTACACCACGGCCGAGAACACGTGCCCACGTTATGCCATCTGGGAATAGTGCCGCACTTCAAAACTAGAACCGTCAATAAATTTTGAGCTTGCGTCTTGTCACATTCCAAATTACT
The DNA here is from genome assembly GCA_011799875.1 of Thinopyrum elongatum. NCBI lineage: Eukaryota > Viridiplantae > Streptophyta > Magnoliopsida > Poales > Poaceae > Thinopyrum > Thinopyrum elongatum. The sequence goes on from CM022297.1 coordinate 318,774,389, forward strand.
ACCATGCTATATTTAATTGCAAACCTATTCACACCGATCACAGCCTAAATGGTTTCCAACTTAGGAGCATATTAGTTATAAATACTACTATGCCAAGATGACTACACATTCCTCCTCAACTCCTCATCCACAAAAACAAACAAGTCATTCATCATCGTTCCCTTGCGTCTGCCATGGCCAGCGTGAGTTCTGGGTCGAGAGATTACCACCAGGGAGAGGCGAGCATGGAAGCGGAAGCACGAGAGATGTCCCGCCTCGCCGCGAAAGTAGCCGACATGTCCTGCCGCGCGGCCGTAGCAGCACAGAGGTCCCGCCGCGCCGCCGAAGCAGCACGGAGGTCCCGCCGCACCGTTGATGCAGCAGACTGGTTCGGCCGTGCCGCGGAAGCATCAGAGTTGTCCCACCGCACCGCGAATGTAGCAGAGATGTCCTCCTGCGCCGCGGCGGCCTGGGAAAATGTCTCGCGGGCAGGCGAGGACTCTTACAGGCGCATGCATGTGATCGTCCATAGCCAGATGGATCAGATCTCCGGCTGGGCGAGGTTGCAGGACGACATGAAAGCCTCGTTTGAACAGGCTACCAGCCTAATCTGGCAACTAGGGTAGGGCAATGCGAAGCTCCGGGCCGAGCGTGACCTGCTGAGGGCGAAGCAGGCGGAGGAGACCGCTGCCTTGTTGAAGAGGACGGGCGTCATCGTCAAGAAACTTATGGACGAGAATGCCATGCTCCGCATCGAGAGCGAAAGGCAGGTGGAGGAATCCGTGGATGCTGCCAAGCAGCATATTAAGGACATGAAACTGATGAAAGAGATCATCGCTGCTCGCCGCGAGAACTAGTCTCCGTGACCTGCAGCGCATCAAGAAAGTAGAGATCAGCGAGCCAGATCGTTGTATGCGTCTTCCTTCTTCTTTTGCCCTTGTGTATTTCGGGCGTAGCCGCATGTGGCCTTTTTAATTATCTTCCTAAATATGTAAGACAATTATTATCCACTGTTGTCATCCTTATATATTCATCAGTCTTGCTATAAGTCGCAGTAGATGCTATATAGGTCCGTCAGATCTTACATCAAGATTCATGCAAAATTTTCTTTTCAGATTTTCTTTTTTTCTCTCTTAAATCTCAGTCGAGTGAGACATAGCCACGCCATTAAACAGGGGCTCGGGCGCCATTAATGGAGACCTTGGGAGAGAGGTGGGTGGAATATGGAGGTCAAAGGGCTCTCCTCCCGATAAGCACGCGCAGGGGTCTGATCGCACGCCTCCCATACTCAAATAGCTACCTCGCACGGCGCCTCCTAGCCAATAAAAAAAGGGGACGCGTGGTGGCAAGTAAATGGTAAGTAGAACGCCCACGGTTTCAATAATACTTGTGTTTCCAATTGTAACGTGACAGCTCTTGTTCCAAAATGACTTTGTTGATTGTTAATGTGTGCGCCTTCGCAAATCGGACAACAAAATTACCACAGCATGTTGGTGCCATGTCATGACACCAAGCCAAGTTTCATGATTTTCATGCGTGTTCTGGATTTACAGGTATTAAAAAAGCAAGTTTCTCAATGTTTCCGTCCGAGCCACGACGCCCAGATGTTTGAATTTCATTCCCATTTCTTGCATGGGACCTAGAAATTTACCCGAGGACACACATGTGATTTTTCAACCAACTTTGGTGCACTGGAGCATGTGCTTGTAGTTCAAATTTGAATTATGCACATTAAATGACCAGAAACTCAATTAATGTGTAAAAAAGGCCAAACGAACCCGGAATAATTCCAAAATTTAACACGACACTCATATAGTTCTATGTTGCCTCTGTAAAGAAAATTAAGGGGGGGGGGACAGCGTATATCGTTTCGCACACAAAGGTGACACGTTCCCTCTCAGAACCACGAGCTTTCTTGAGAGAAGCTCCGGTTTGCAAGAAGCTTATACCGAAACTTGTTCCAATTCGGCCAAATTTTTTACCACAGCATGTTAGTACCATGACATGACACCATGCCAAGTTTCATGATTTTCAGGCGTGTTTTGGATTTACAAGAATTTTAAAACCAAGTTTCTCAATGTTCTAGGATGAGCCACGATGCCCAGATGTTTAAATTTCATTCGCATTTCTTGCATGGGACCTAGAAATTCACCCGAGGACACACATGCTATTTTTCAACCAACTTTGGTGCACTGGAGCATGTGCTTGTAGTTCAAATTTGAATTATGCACATTAAATGACTAGAAACTCAATTAATGTATTATAAGGCCAAACGAACCCGGAATAATTCCAAAATTTAACACGACACTCATATAGTTCTATGTTGCCTCTGTAAAGAAAATCAGGGGGGCAGCGTATATCATTTCGCACACAAAGGTGACACGTTCCCTCTCAGAACCACGAGCCTTCTTGAGAGAAGCTCCGGTTTGCAAGAAGCTTATACCAAAAAAATTTCAATTCAGCCAAATTTTTTACCACAACATGTTAGTACCATGACATGACACCATGCCAAGTTTCATGATTTTCAGGCTTGTTTGGGATTTACAAGAATTTTAAAACCAAGTTTCTCAATGTTCTCGGCCGAGCCACGTCGCCCAAATGTTTGAATTTCATTCCCATTTCTTGCATGGGACCTAGAAATTCACTCGAGGACACACATGTTATTTTTCAACCAACTTTGGTGCACCAGAGCATGTGCTTGTAGTTCAAATTTGAATTATGCACATTAAATGTCCAGAAACTCAATTAATGTATAGAAAAGGCCAAACGAACCCGGAATAATTCCAAAATTTAACATGACACCCATATAGTTCTATGTTGCCTCTGTAAAGAAAATCAAGGGGGGGGGGCAGCGTATATCGTTTCGCACACAAAGGTGACACGTTCCCTCTCAGAACCACGAGCCTTCTTGAGAGAAGCTCCGGTTTGCAAGAAGCTTATACCAAAACTTGTTCCAATTCGGTCAATTTTTTTTACCACAGCATGTTAGTGGCATGACATGACACCATGCCAAGTTTCATGATTTCCAGGCGAGTTTTGGATTTACAGGAATTTAAAAACCAAGTTTCTCAATGTTCTCGGCCGAGTTACGACACCCAGATGTTTGAATTTCATTCCCATTTCTTTCATGGGGCCTAGAAATTCACCCAAGGACACACATGTGATTTTTCAACCAACTTTGGTGCACCGGAGCATGTGCTTGCAGTTCAAATTTGAATTATGCACATTAAATGTCCAGAAACTCAATTAATGTATAAAAAAGGCCAAACGAACCCGGAATAATTCCAAAATTTAACAGGGCACTCATATAGTTCTATGTTGCCTCTGTAAAGAAAATCACGGGGGAGGCAGCGTATATCGTTTCGCACACAAAGGTGACACATTCCCTCTCGGAACCACGAGGCTTGTTGAGAGAATCTCCGGTTTGCAAGAAGCTTATACCAAAACTTGTCCCAATTCGGCCAAAAATTATACATATGAAAACAGGGTTTAGATTATCCCGAACATCTCGCTACCTAGACCAATGTACTGTGATTTAAATTCAACATAAAATGGATACAAATATTTGAATTGGAGATCGTATGGTACATGTAGTTCATAGTGAAATATGATTACTACTATATGCATGTTTTCTGTTATCAAGATAATATTTAAATGATGGTATAACTTGACAACAATCGTATTCAAATAAGGAAAATTGGTTCAAATTTAGTCCATATGGTAGACGACAATATATATGTTCATAGGGTGGAGTAAAATGTTCATATAAGATGGAAGATCAAAATGTAGGACTACATCCATTATAAACCACAAGATCACCTAACGATATATTCGAATTCAACATAACGTGGATTCAAAAAATTGAAATTCGAGATCCTGGCATTTGTAATCATATAAAAAGGGGCATGACTCTTTCTTGTGGTGGGAATTGATTTGTTTTTTGTTGTTGTTGAGGGAAGTGCGAATTGATTTGGTACTGTACATGCTAAACTTGTTCTCCCAATTTTTTTACATTTTTCTGTAGTTTTTTCAATGGCATTTATAGCAATATAGTAAAAGGGGATATGACTCTCTTGTGTCTTGTATGAATTGTTTTTTTGTACACGTTAAGTTTGTTCTGCCGAACATGGAATCCGCGCCTTGTTATCCCGAAATTTTCAAGCTCGAGTATCTTTTGTCTCTTCTGCTATGAAACTCCCGCCTCTTCAACCCGCGCCGCGCCTTGTTATCCCTAAATTTCGACGCGCGCGAAAACTCCCTCCTCATCCGAAATCGGTCCCGCAGCCCAGACACGCGAAATCCCCCTTCTACCCCTCAGCCGGAAATGCCGCCTCGACGTCGCGTGGTCAAAACCGGTGGGGGTACGTTCGTAACTTACCGTACATTTCAGACAAGCGCGTCCCTAATCCATGGCTCCCCCTACCTTCCCCTTCGTCCCCCCTTTTCGTACACCGAGGCCGCCAAAACCCGCGAAACCCCACGCTCCTCCGTCGGCCTCTCAACTGCCGCCCAGCCGGAGACTCTTCCCCAACGACATCGTCCACAGCAACAGCTCGCCGTCCCTCATCCACCGCACCGGATGAGGATCCGTCATCGATCTCGTCGTCCCACCGGATCAGCCACCCCGTCCTCCACCTACAAGGAGCTGTCCTGATGTTTGCCTCGTCTATCGCTGCACCTCCATCCCCACAGCGCTGTCTTGACCCACCCCACCGGAACCGCAGCTCCCTCACCAATTCCTCCAATGAAGCCGAGGCCTACTCGGTGCCACCAAGGAGGTTCTGCACTCACCGCTGCATTTTATCTTTTATTCGATCTCACGGGGCTGCCGGTGCTTGATACCAAGCAGCCATGGCGGGTCTCCATCGACGGCGCCGTCGCTGGCCACTTCCTCCATGGCATCTCTCCCCCATGTCGTTGCTTCCTCGGTGGCGACTTCCACACCAGCACTAGCTGCTGTTGCTCCGGCTCTCGCTCGCGCTACTGCTGCTCCGGCTCTGGCTCGCGCTGCAACTCTGTTCTTGCTATCGGTCGCGCTACTGCACTGCTCTTGCTTTCGTTCGTGCTGCTGCTCTACTCTGCTATTGCTGTCGGTCGTGCTGCTGCACCGCTCTTGCTCTCATTCGTGCTGCTGCTCTACTCTGCTCTTGCTCTCGCTCGCGCTGCTGCTGCTACTGCACGACCTGCGGCAGCTACAGGAGTTGTTGCTTTAGCACTCACTCGCGGTGCTGCTGCATGAGTTGCTCTCTGCTAGTGCGTTCCCTGCTCGAGCGGCTGCTGATTTAGATCGCTGCTTCTCTGCTACTAGTGCTCGAATGCCCTAAACTTCTATTGCAATGCTCTACTACTAGTTCAATTAGTTTCGATAGTAAAATTCAGTTTCGACTGTAAAGTTCAGTTTCTTCAGTTAAGTTCAAAGTGAACAGTATTTACAGCATCCGTCGGAGTGGCCGTGGTGCGGCTGATGCATTTTACATCTAGCACTTTTTGGTGATGTATTTTACATCATCTATTGCAGATGCTATTAGAGTCCCACTTCAGATTAACATTGTCTGTCTTGTCCTGCTTCAGCCTCGCCGTCGTACACCTCACCGGAGCTGCTCCAATGACGGAACCATCCATCACAGCGGAGCAGTACCCTCGACGCCGTCTCCAGAGGCCTCAGATCTTGTTCCCCACCTTCGACAGTCACACCAGCATCACCATCCTCCACGTCCAACCCAATGATGTTGAGGTCGACAAGGCTATGCCAAAGAGGTTGTACACTCGTTGCATCACTTTGTTACTCTGCATTCATGTCGATCCCTCAGGGATCCTTTGGTTCAAAGCAGTTGCAAATCTAGAAATAAATGAATCGTGGTCACAAAGTTAACAGGGAGAAAACTAAATGCTCTTTTGAACCACAATTTGAATCGGTTTAGCAAGATAGCCATTATAAGATACTCATGTGGACCAAATCTAAGCTCACAAAATATTTCGAGGGCAGGCTTCAGCCTGTTGAAGACTGCCTACTAGAATCGCCACTGGTTCAAAGAAAAAGTGAAGGAAAACATAGGAATTGGAAAGTTTACTATGGTACTACTATTCATGCATTTGGTTAGAAGGAATGGAGCAAAGCAAAACTGGAGGATTTTTTTCCTTTGGTGTCTCTTTCAAAGAAAAAACGTAGGAATTTTAATATCCACTTGGACGTCCTTTTCAAATTAATATGCATGAAGAACATGACTAATTGCATAACTGGCATAATAAGATTCTTATTTTTTCATTTTCATGTGGTTTGACTTTAATTTGACCATGTTTCTCCATTCCTGTGTTCTTCCAATTCATGTGAACCAAACACCCAGGTTGAAAGAAATCCTATGTTTGCAAATGCTCTGTTTTGCACGTGCATTCCTATCCTATTCCTGTGTTTTTCCTGTCCCTGCGTTTATAGAATCCTCCAATTCTAAGGATCCCTTACAGATTTACTTCATTTTCAGATAGGTGTCAAAGAAAACTCTATGTGTTATGTCTTGCTCCTGCCGTGCCGTCATCCACCCCACCTGAGGTGCACCATCGACGGAAGCGTTCACTGCAGCAGAGATTCCCCCTGCAGACTTTCTTTCGCCGCCTCAGATCATCTTCCTCATTGCCGGCAGCCACGCCAACTGCATTACCATCATCGACTGAGCAGATGAACCTGAGGACTACACAGTTCCGGAAGAGAGGTCGCACTCTTTCATGTCTGCTTACGTTATACATCGAATATTATTACCTGCTACTTTATCGTCCTTTTCACCTCTTAGACTCCGAGTCAGGTCCAAACTAATGTTCAAACTTGAGTTTTAAAATGCCTGTGGGGCACATATCGAGGCAGCAACAAATAGTATATGTCTACTATCTGGTTCATCTGGGGTTTTCTATGTGGTTCATGTTGGGTAGGCAACAAACAGTAGATGATCCATCGTCTATCTTTTTAAACTGAAGCTATAATCTACCTGCTATCATTAGTTTTGGATCTATCCACTCGTTTGCTACCATCAGTCTTGATTTCTGCATGCACCCTTTAGGCCTTACATAATCTAACTATGTTTTTTTATTATGCATGTCAGTTATTGTACACAATCGTACTGAACATGTAGAGAAAAAGAGAAGACCGTTGCGTGGGAATATAATGTCATGCAGACGTCGCTCCATGGTGGGCAAAGTGGGCCCCCCTCCTGCCATTCCAGATTGTATTCCATAGGAAGATAACTGTTCAAAGAGGGATTCAGAGGGAGCCGACCACTCCTATTTACCCCCTGAGGTGTTTGCTCTAACCTGGCATGCTGATGTTGGTCATATCATGCATATGGCGCCTCGCATTGCTTACATTATACATCTTATATGTCATCAGCTTAGTTTAGATTTACTTTGTGTGACTGCCACCTGTTTGGTTTCTATATCATACTCCCACCATTCCTAAATATTTGTCTTTTTAGAGATTTCAACAAGTGACTACATACGGAGCAAAATGAGTGAATCTACACTCTAAAACATGTCTATATACATCCGTATGTGGTAGTCCATTTGAAATCTCTAAAAAGACAAATATTTAGGAACGGAGGGAGTATATGGGAATTATGCAATGCCATCTTCTTTAGCCAGGCATCATATATGCGAATCATGCAATGCCATCCTGTTTAGCCAGTCATCGTATATGTGAATTGTATCGTGCCATATTTGTTTTCATAAAGTATTCCATTTGTCAACAATGTTTATACATTCATCTACTCTTCCTGTGCAACAGCCATTTGAGTCGGTCATGGGAAAATCTGGAGTGAAAACAAGGTCTTCTGAGCAATCAGTGCTACCTGTCGATGCAGATTTCTTGCTGGTTACAGATAGCTCCTCAGAGGAGGATTCAGAGACAGATGACCAGTCGTATTCCCCCCCCCCCCCGAGGTGTATGCTCTAACTTGGCAGGGTTATATTGCTCATATCATGCATATGGTGTCTTGCATTGCCATGCCATCTGCTTAGATTAGACATGCTTTGTGTGAATGCCTCCTGTTTGCTTTCTATATCAGATATGTGAATTATGCAATGCCATGTTTTTCAGCCAGTTATCATATAGGTGAATTATGCACCGCCATGTAGCCAGGCATCATATATGTGAATTATCTCATGCCATCCTTTTTTTCATTACGTATTCCATTTGTCGACAATCTGTGTATATTGAACTGCTCTTCATGCGTATCAGCCATTTGAGCCGGTTATGGAAAAACCAGGAGTGAAAACAAGGTCTTCAGAGCAGGCAATGGTACCTGTTGAAGCATATATCTTGATGGTTACAGGTAGCTCCTCAGAGGAGGATTCAGAGACAGATGACCAGTCCTATATCCCACCTGAGGTGTATGCTCTAACTTGCAATGCTTATATTTCTCATATCATGCATATGGTGTCTTGCATTGCTTAGTTTAGACATCATATGCACAATATTCAATTCCATCTGCTTAGTTTAGAGATCATACATGCGAGTGCCAGCTGCTTAGTATATGAATCAATTATGTCAATTATATCATGCCATCCTATATACTTAGACAACATGTATGTGAATTATTTCATCCCAACCTATTTTAGAAAGACATCATATACTTTTGTCATGTCATCCTGTTTAGATACTCATCATATGTTGAATTATGCCATTATATCCTATTAAGTTATCCATCATATATCTGAAACTGTGTCATGCTATCCTGTTTAGTTAGCCATCATATATGTGAAATTGTGTCATGCTGTCCTGTTTGGTTAGACAACATATATGTGAATTATCACATCTGTCTATCATACAATGTCTGTACGTTCAATTTCTTTTCTTGTTTATCAGCCATTTGAATTGGAGGGGGTGATGGCAATATCTAAGGGAGTAAAAACCCGCTCTTCACGAAAGATGGTGCTACCCGTCGATGGAGATAGAACCATGGTTGTACTGGCCCACGAACTAGCCCCACCACACATAATCGAGACTCTTCCAGATTGTACACTTACACCGTTGGACAGAGAACCAGCTACACCCCATCTAACCCCAACCCCAGCGGATAGTAACCCACTTCTAGTTGACACAACACCATGTCCACCATAGAGTACCCCCACACGAGCAGTTTGTAAAGCAACTGCAGTGCCCAAAGCACGAAGACCACCACAGCAAACCCAAACTCCACGTTTAAAGCAGAAGAGCAACTGTTCTCAGGTCAGATTCCGTAGCTATGGTCCATACTCCTTTGCTCTTGCATCACTGTATTTACTCATACCAACTACTTTCAAATTTGAAGGATCCAATTGAAACTCCAATGGCGCAACAGGTATGTTTTAAACCTATTTCTTTAACTGGATTGCTGTTCTAACTTCTTGCTCTATGTTGATTTCAGTTTCAGTGTATAAACAGTTATAATCTCATGTCATGCACATTACAAGTGTTGCCAGTGCTGTGTAGTTTCTCACACTTATATTCTGTCTATGCTGCTGTGTCTTAAAAATATATGATTTGAACTGTGTCTCTATCTTGATTTGGCAACATAAACTAGAATGATATGGACAATACAGTGACCATAGTACATAGATATATGTTTGTTTCATGCTGTTATCCTGTCCACATTACTACTGAACTGGTTTACCAAAATGAGTTTCATATACTACATGCTAAACCTGTGATGTGTCTGCCTTTTTCTCTTGTAGAATGCGAACAGAATATTGGAGAAGAGCACCCCATTATGCATTGGTAGAGAAAGTAATGCATATAAGGTTCAAGATAGTGAGACAACCCTGTTGGTCTCCAAGAAAGGTGATAAAAACAATCTTGTAGACAGTGAGACAACCCCAAAGTCCTGCATTGATGTAGTGTTTGAGTTACTGGCCACTACCGCTGGCACAAGCTCTTTGAACTCGCTGCTTGAATCACTTCGGCTTCTTTAGTCTCAGCTACAAGCTGAAAGGCATCAGTCAGCTGTGCTGCGGCAACAATCCGAAGGACTAAGGAAGTCCCTGCAGAATTCAGATGCATACTTTCTAGTGCAACAACAAGTGCTGGACAATTTTAGCGCCAAACAAGAGAGAACTAATAAGCTTGCTAAGCTTCTTGCCAGCATGATGGGTATCCAGGATATCGTTTCTTGAGCTCTTCTGAAGTGGTTTCAGTTCTGAACTTGTTTTGCTGCCGCGTTTATTTTCACTGGTGGCCAATTTAGACGCCCAGTGTATGTAATATGCTGCTTTGTTCACTATATTTGCACTGGTGGCGAACTTTGATGCCCAGTGGATGTAATATTTGTAATAGCCGTAATAGCCTAGCGTAAGTTGCTTGGTTATTTATTTCCTTACTGTCTTGTTTATTTTTTTGCTGGTAGTCGCTGCAGTTCTTTTTTTGCGGTAACCTTTTTATTTAGAAGTAGTCCTGCTGCCTGCTGTAGTGGGCCTCCTAAGGTCCGTATGATCCATGGGCCTTCTACGGGCCGTAGATTCAATGGGACTTCTACGGGCCATATGATCGATTGGCCAAACATGGGCCATACTTTCGTGGACAATTAACGGACCGCAATATGGGCCGTAAACGGGCTATAATGGGAATCGTCTGTTTATGGGCCGTTAACAGGCCCATGTGTACAACAGGCTTAATTCGAACGGCAGGCATAACGGGTCCTTAATGGGCCATATGTGATGACGCCATGAAAACGGCCCAACAGATTAATGGGCCACAGACGGGCCGACTTTAACCACGGGCTGAATTTGGCCCACAAGCGGAACAGGCCAGTAACGGACCGAAGTAATCGAATGCCGGAAATGAGCCCAATAATAAATGGGCCCTTAGAAGGCCGAAAGATAATACGGGCTGAAACGGCCCATTGGAACAATGGGCCGTTAATGGGTATAAAGCTATACACTGTTCATTATGGGCCAGTTTCACCACGGGCCGTTTATGGGCCAAGATTTAGAAAGGGTCTCATATGGGCCGAAAGATGTCATGGGCCATACATGGGCCGGAAGTTACAACAGGCTGGAATCATATTGGACGGCCCATATGGCGCTACTGGGCCTAATTCGGATAGGCTATAACGGGCCGTGAGTTAGTGGGCTGTAAATGGGCTATATGCGAACAGGCCGTTAACAGGCCTTCGGTGGGCTGGGCCACTACCTTTTGACTAAGTCAAACGGGCTGGCCTTTTTACCTTAAATGGGCCACTGTTGGGCTGTGCCATGTGTCGACATACCATAGGCGTCTTCCGTCCATTGTAGGGATGACATCTGTCCCAATGATGAACTGACACGTGGATTATCCGGCGAATGAGAATTTTACACGTGGAAAATCCCCATTGGTTGGGGCTGTTAACGGGTTATCGGATCCAAACCGGAACCCGATAGCTTAACGGCGACCCGTTACGGTGGATGCCATGTGTCGGTTACCCTTGACGAAAGCACTTCTATGACGCGCGATTTATCGTCATGGAAGTGGACACTTCCGTGATGATAATTTTGGTAATGTCATGGAACACTTCTACGGCAGCACAGGTATGACTATCTTGATTCTGTCATAAAATCGTCATGGATGTACATGCATGACAGAAAACGTGACCTACTGTGACGAACACGTATCATCACGGAAGTGTATTTTTTTTGTAGTGAACCAGAAATCCCCACACGGAGCGAGGGTTAGTTGACGATGCATATGTATGTCACACCACACTTCGAGCCGATGACGGGGATTCATGCATAGTATGTGCTCAAATTTAATTATTTCTAAATCTCACCATGACCTACTACGATAACACGAACCAACGGAACAATCCGCCATGGTAACCTATCTTGTTGTCGGTCAAAGTGATCATGGATGTCCACGCGGGCCCACGAATATATAGGCTTGTCACCGATAACCACGCGAGGGAGGGTACCGTTCGAAGACAACCACTACATGCATATGTATGTATGGAGGTTATGCGTGCATGCATGTTTGAATACCATTCACAACATTGAGGTGGCGTGTGCGTCGAAAATCGTACAGTCCCCACACAGAGCGAGATCGGTTCATGACGTGTCATGGTACTGGCCACTTCGACTCGATGGGAGGGATTCATGCCTACACATGCATGTGTGCTCAAACTATATCATGTCATCCCAGAGCATGTCCTATATACTGTAATACAAACAAAAAAAAATCTCCTCCTAAGTCAAATTAACCTCTCTCGTTGTCAGGCAAAGTAGTGATGGACAAAGCAGGCCCATAGATGGAAAGCATCGATATCGCTGATAACTGCGTGAGTGGGTGCGAGAGGACAACCACCATGGCTTTGCACGTGGGCCAAACATATGTTGAATACCCAAAATGCACAACTTTGATGTGGCACATGCCCCGAAAACCGTAAAGTCCCCACACAGAGCGAGGTTCATGAAGCGTATACTACATATGCTGGTCCCCTTCCCCCTCTTCGATGCATACTATATGCTCCTACCGTAATACAACCCAAAAAGAATCCTCCTTGATTGTGAAATTAATTAACCTCTCCCGATGTAGGTCAAAGTGATGCATGCATCGACGATGACCTCGCGGGCCCACAGATGGAAGCGTCACACGTGAGTGTCCTAGGATAACCACCGCTGCATCCATGTGGCCCAAAGAGGTGTTGTGTGATGTTTCAATAGCCAATGCACAACTTTGATGTGGTACGTGCCTCGAAAACCGAAAAGTCCTGACACTGAGTTAGGTGTACGTGTTCACGGATGCGTACATAGTATATATGCTAGTCCCCTCCCACCTCTTCAACGCGTACTATATACTCCCACCATAACACAAACAAAAAAGATTCTACCTTGCTGGTCAAATTAACCTCTCTGCCGGATGTTGGTCAAAGTGATGGACGACAACCTCACGGGCCCATGATACGTCTCCATCGTATCTACTTTTCCAAACTCTTTTGCCCTTGTTTTGGACTCTAATTTGCATGATTTGAATGGAACTAACCCGGACTGACGTTGTTTTCAGCAGAATTGCCATGGTGTTATTTTTGTGCAGAAATAAAAGTTCTCGGAATGACCTGAAACTTCACGGAGAATATTTTTGGAATAAATAAAAAATATTGGTGAAAGAATCAACCGAGGGGGACCCACCGCCTGTCCACAAGGGTGGGTGGGCGCGCCCTACCCCCCTGGGCGCGCCCCCCTGGCTTGTGGGTCCCACGAAGCTCCACCGACCTCAACTCCAACTCCATATATTCATGTTCGGGGAGAAAAAAATCAGAGAGAAGGATTTATCGTGTTTTACGATACGGAGCCCCCGCCACCTCCTGTTCTTCCTCGGAAGGGCAGATCTGGAGTCCATTCAGGGCTCTGGAGAGGGGAAATCATCGCCATCGTCATCATCAACCATCCTCCATCACCAATTTCATGATGCTCACCGCCGTGCGTTAGTAATTCCATCGTAGGCTTGCTGGACGGTGATGGGTTGGATGAGATTTATCATGTAATCGAGTTAGTTTTGTTAGGGTTTGATCCCTAGTATCCACTATGTTCTAAGATTGATGCTGCTATGACTTTGCTATGCCAAATGCTTGTCACTAGGGCCCGAGTGCCATGATTTCAGATCTGAACCTATTTTGTTTTCATGAATATATATGTGTTCTTGATCCTATCTTGCAAGTTATAGTCACCTACTACGTGTTATGATCTGGCAACCCCAGAGTGACAATAGTCGGGACACTTCCCGGTGATGACCGTAGTTTGAGGAGTTCATGTATTCACTAAGTGCTAATGCTTTGGTGCGGTTCTCTATTAAAAGGAGGCCTTAATATCCCTTAGTTTCCATTAGGACCCCGCTGCCACGGGAGGGTAGGACAAAAGATGTCATGCAAGTTCTTTTCCATAAGCACGTATGACTATATTCGGAATACATGCCTACATTATATTGATGAATTGGAGCTAGTTCTGTGTCACCCTAGGTTATAACTATTGCATGATGAATGCCATCCGACATAATTATCCATCATTGATCCATTGCCTACGAGCTTTTCACATATTGATCTTTGCTTCGTTACTTTTCCGTTGCCATTTTTACGATTGCTACAAAACTGCTACTGTTACTTTTGTCACCGTTACCGTTACTTCCATACTACTTTGCTACTAAATACTTTGCTGCAGATATTAAGTCTTTCAGGTGTGGTTGAATTGACAACTCAGCTGCTAATACTTGAGAATATTCTTTGGCTCCCCTTGTGTCGAATCAATAAATTTGGGTTGAATACTCTACCCTCGAAAACTATTGCGATCCCCTATACTTGTGGGTTATCAAGACCTATTTCTGGCGCCGTTGCCAGGGAGCATAGCTCTATTCTCTGAGTCACTTTGGATTTATATCTGTTGATCACTATGAGGAATTTGAAAGATACTAGAACCAAGATTTTTCCCTCTACTACGAGGGGAGGTAAGGAACTGCCATGTAGCTCTGCACTTGATTCACCTTCTGTTTTGAGTAAGCTTGCGACACCTACACCTGCCAGTAATTCTGATATGTTGCAAGTAATTGATGATGCCACTTCTGCTATGCATGATGCTTATGATGATACTACTTCTTTGCTTGATAATACTGTGCCACTAGGTGAATTTCTTGATGAACAACTTGCTAGGGTTAGAGAAAATGAAATTACTGAAACTGTAGAGTATGATTCTCCCCCTAGATATGAATTGCCTGTTGTACCTGAGGGTTATATTATGGATGAAGAAACTGCTAGAGACTTTCTTGCTTGTAATGATAGAGATGATCTTAAGAAACTGTTAGCTAAGCTGAAAGAAAAGTCTTTGAATGCTAGAATGCAATATGATCCTAAGTTTGCTACTTCACCTATCTTTGTTACTGATAAGGATTATGAATTCTCTGTCGATCCTGAGTTAATTACTTTGGTTGAATTTGATCCTTTCTATGGTTATGAATCTGAAACTGTTGTGGCACATCTTACTAAATTGAATGATATAGCCACCTTATTTGCTCATGAGGAAAAAATTCGCTACTATTATATTCTTAAATTGTTTCCTTTCTTGTTAAAGGGTGATGCTAAGTTATGGTTTAATTCTCTTGCTCCTGGTTGTGTGCGTAGTCCCCAGGATATGATTTATTACTTCTCTCAAAAATGTTTCCCTGCTCATAAGAAACAAGCTGCCCTACAGGAAATATTTAACTTTGTGCAATCTGAAGAAGAGAGTCTCCCACAAGCTTGGGGGAGGCTTCTCCAATTACTTAATGCTTTGCCTGATCATCCTCTCAAGAAAAATGAAATACTTGATATCTTTTATAATGGACTAACCGATGCTTCTAGGGACCACCTAGATAGTTGTGCTGGTTGTGTTTTCAGGGAACAAACTGTTGAGCAAGCTGATTGCTATTGAATAATATACTGAGTAATGATAATGATTGGACTCTTCCCGAACCACCACCTAAGCCAACTCCGAAGAAAAGAGGTATTCTATTTCTCAGTCCTGAAGATATGCAACAAGCAAAGAAATCTATGAAAGAAAAAGGTATTAAAGTTGAAGATGTTAAGAATTTACCGCCTATTGAAGAAATACATGGTCTTGATAACCCGACACAGGTAGTAGAGGTAAATTCTCTTTATAGATTTGATGAAGGTGATATTCCTCATAATAAGTCTGCTAGTCAATGCTTGGATGAGTTTGATAATTTTATTGTTAAACAAGAAAATTTCAATGCTTATGTTAGTAGACAATTGAAACGTAATGCTCACATGCTTGATTACTTGGGTGATTATATGAGTAGAACTATTAATGATCTTTAGCTTATTAGTAAACATGCTTCCATGGTTACAACTCAAGTAGAACAAATACTTAAGGCACATGATGATTTGCTTAATGAATTGAATAGTAAGAACAATGATAATGCTGTTAGGGTTATGACTAGAGGTGGTAAAATGACCCAGGAACCTTTGTATCCTGAGGGTCATCCTAAGAGAGTTGAGCAAGATTCTCAGAGAATTAATACTGATGCATCTAGTCCTAGTAATAAAAAGAAAAGGAAAACTGATAGGACTTTGCATGCTTCTAGTGAACCTGTTATAGATACACCTGAGAATCCCAATGATATTTCTATTTCTGATGCTGAGACACAATCTGGTGATGAACATGAACCTGTTGAGGTAACTTAGTGTTATTCGAAAATTATCTGGTTTCATGTTATTCGAAAGAAGTTTGTTAATGAGACTTGATCAACCTTGTTAACGGATTCCTTTTGATGGGCATGAGATGGATGAATTTAGAAGGCACAACTTTCTGTACCTACCTTTTACTTTCTGTTAATTAGAATAAATAAAGCAAAAATAGTATTATCTGTCTGTTTTCTGAATTACCCGTGCAATAAAAAATGTCCCAAAAAAAAAAGTTCTCCAAATGCCCTGAAAATTTAGTATGATTTTTTATAGAATATTTTAGAATTTCTGGCACTGAGATTGCACCAGGGGGCTGCACCAGTGGACCACAAGGGTGGAGGGCGCGCCCCCTTCCTTGTGGGTCCCACGTGGGTCCCCTCCACTTATTCCAGTACCCATCCACTTCGTCTTCCTCCAGAAAAAATCATCCCGTAGCTTAAACCCGTGTTCTTGCTCATTTTGCTGCCATTTTCGATCTCCTTGTGTAAAGCTCCATTTGCAAAACTGTTTTGGGGGATTGTTCTTTGGTATGTGACTCCTCCAATGGTCCAACTAGTTTTTGTTCTAGTGCTTTATTTATTGCAAATTTTTGCTGCTGTGGTGACCCTGTTCTTAAGCTTGCATGTCAAATTTATATGGTCCAAAGTAGTTTTGATGCATGATACAGCCTCTAGACACTTGTAGGAGTAGTTGCTATCAATCTTGTTGAGTTTGGTTCACTTTTATTTTGAGTCACTAAAATTTTTAGAAATTTTTCAGAGGAAGAAAAATGTCTAGGAAAATGTACCAAGGTGGTTCTTCGAGGAAGCAAGCACCTAGGCTCGCGATACGTGAGCCGGACCTTGAACCACCAAGGGAAGCTCAAGTGCGGCCTTGTGAATGGCTGTCGGATGAATTCATGGTTCATGCAAGGTTCAAGGATGAGTTTGATGCATACATACAAAATGCCGGCCTTGAGGACTGCGTGTCAGATAAGTGCCGACAATACTACTACCTCACCGATTCCTTTGTGCGGAGGTTTGAATTTTCATCTAAGCGTAATACCCATACTGTTTTATTTGATCTTTATGATGAATCATATACCATGGACCTTGAGGATTTTAATACTGCTTGCAAAATTCCACAATGGGGCCTTCTTAGTGAGCCTCACAAAGCTGAATACAATGATTTCCTTGCTAGCATCACTGTGGGAGAAACTAGAAATATCACACAAGCTACCATAGGGAGCATTCACTTTCCTGCCATACATTATTTTGCTCTCTTTATAGGTAGATGCATTAATGGTAAGCATGAGCATTGCCACCTTTGCGTTCCAGATCTTAGTGTCCTCAAGTGTGCGGTGTTAGGTGATAAGCGTTACAATTTGGGGGCCATTATTGCGAGGAGGTTACATCTTAATGCGAAAGATGGAGATTTATTTGGTGGAATTTATGCAACTCGTTTAGCTAATTATCTTGGAGTACCCATAAGGGGGAATGACATAGAGTTGCCACCTGCTTTCCTTGATTGTAATGCTTTGGTGCGCTATCAGTTTCTTGAGAGGAACGAACAGTCCCTCCAGTACCGACTAATCTTTGACAGACGGCATGCTGTCCATGTTACCCTTCCTGCTCCTGCCTTCTTTAACTTTCAGGTAAAAGGGAGATATTTTATAACCAGAGAGGAGGCAAACGAGTATGAGAGAGAGATGGAGGCCGCTCGCCTCCAAGAAGCAGCTCGCCAAGCGGTAGCTGCTGCAGCACGGTACAACCCCAACTATGATTTCGGATACAATCCGGGCCAGTCGTGGCCCTAGACCAACTTAGGCCGAAAGCCTAAGCTTGGGGGAGTACGTATTTCTCACCGACATTACATTCATGTTCACATACTCATTCCAATTGTCGGTGTTCATACTTTTTCATTGTATTATCCATGTTAGTTTACTTTCTTTTTCCCGTTTTCTTCTTATGTGTTTGAAAAACTTTGAGAAAAACAAAAAAGTATTAGTTGTAGCTTATTTCCTTGCCTTGTTTAGTAGTAGTATTAAAGAAAAACCCAAAAAGATTTCTCGTTCTTCTTTTGCTTGTTGGGAGCTTTCCCGTGTAAATAGTTTTTCTCGTTCCTGTTTTACTTTCTTCAGAAAAACAAAAACTCCAAAAACATTTCAGTGTGTTTCTTTGAATTTCTTTTTCTTTTCTTTGGGGATCGAGAGGAGAAGACCACGATGAAAATGTTGAGTGGCTCTCATATGCATTATTGTTGATCTAACAAAGAGCTCATATTACCTTGTCTTCTCCTTTGAATAAATGTTTGCAGATTCCAGCTTAGTCCAATGCACATGCACTATTATTATTCACAC
This sequence comes from Thinopyrum elongatum, assembly GCA_011799875.1. NCBI lineage: Eukaryota > Viridiplantae > Streptophyta > Magnoliopsida > Poales > Poaceae > Thinopyrum > Thinopyrum elongatum. The sequence goes on from CM022297.1 coordinate 318,792,863, forward strand.
CATTCGGTCGTGCAAGTGAAAGGCAATAATGACGATATATGATGAAATGATTGGGATGAGGAAAAGCTGGTATGAACTCCACCTATCTTGTTTTTGTAAATATGATTAGTTCATCATTCCTGATTCAGCCTATTATGAATGAAACATGTTTGCAATGACAATTAGAGATTATAGTTACTCATGCCATGCTTAATTATCTAGGAGTTTATAATGGTTTACCTTGTGTGCCAACATGCTTTTAAAATGGTTGTGATGTAGTATGATAGGATGGTATCCTCCTTTGAATGATTCGAGTGGCTTGACTTGGCACATGTTCACACATGTAGTTGAAAACAAGATCAACATAGCCTCCACGATATTTATGTTCATGGTGATTGATATCCGACTCATGCTTGCACTCAATGTTGTTTACTCTCAATGCATGTTTATGACAGTTGTCGCTCTCTAGTTGGTCGCTTCCAGTCTTTTGCTAGCCTTCACTTGTACTAAGCTGGAATACTGCTTGTGCATCCACTTCCATAAACCCAAAGTTATTCCATATGAGTCCACCATACCTTCCTATATGCGGTATTTACCTGCCGTTCCAAGTAAATTTGCATGTGCCAAACTCTAAACCTTCAAATGATAATCTGTTTTTTATGCCCAAATCACTCATGTAGCGACTGGGGGCTGTCAGTATCTTCCATGCTAGGTGGGTTATTCTCACGATGAGTGGACTCCGCTCATCATTCATGAGAAAATGGCTGGTAATCGGGATGCCCAGTCCCATGCTCAAATCAAATCAAAATAAATTAAAACAAAACTCCCCCAGGATTGTTGCTTGTATGGACGGCACCCGTTGTTTCGGACCAGCCGTGGAGTGTGCTTGTTGGTTGAGGGGGAGTAAAAAAAAACTTTACCATTCTGTTTGGGAACCGCCTATAATGTATGTAGCATGGAAGATATCGAGATCTCTCGGTCGTTATGTTGACAATGAAAGCATACTGTTCAAAATTATATTCATCTCTGTTTCAAAAAGCTTGAGCTCTGGCACCTCTGCAAATCCCTGCTTCCCTCTGCGAAAGGGCCTATCTATTTACTTTTATGTTGAGTCATCGTTCTCTTATAAAAGCACCAGTTAGAGAGCACCACTGTCATTTGTATGCTTTGCTATTAATTGATATTGAGTATGACTGTGACTGGATCTCTCTTACCATGAATTATAATGTCTAGTCAGTCCTTGATCTTCAGGGGTGCTCTGCATTTATGTTTTGCGGTCTCAGAAAGGGCTAGTGAGATACCATCTTGTTATATCATATCACGATTGTTTTGGAAAAGTGTTGTCATCCGAGATTTATTATTATTATTACTCGCTAGCTGATTGTGCCACTGATATGAGTAAACGTGAGACCAAAAGGTTATTGTGAATGTGGTTAGTTCATAATCTTTGATGAAAACCTGAATGCTGGCTATACATATTTGCAACAACAAGATCGAACAGAGTTTGTAAAAGTTTTTCTTTATCACTTTCAGTTTATCAACTGAATTGCTTGAGGACAAGCAATGGGTTAAGCTTGGGGGAGTTGATACGTCTCCATCGTATCTACTTTTCCAAACTCTTTTGCCCTTGTTTTGGACTCTAATTTGCATGATTTGAATGGAACTAACCCGGACTGATGCTGTTTTCAGCAGAATTGCCATGGTGTTATTTTTGTGCAGAAATAAAAGCTCTCAGAATGACCTGAAACTTCACAGAGAATATTTTTGGAATAAATAAAATATATTGGCGAAAGAATCAACCGAGGGGGCCCACCGCCTGTCCACAAGGGTGGGGGGCGTGCCCTACCCCCTGGGCGCGCCCCCCTGGCTTGTGGGTCCCACAAAGCTCCACCAACCTCAACTCCAACTCCATATATTCATGTTCGGGGAGAAAAAAATCAAAGAGAAGGATTCATCATGTTTTACGATACAGAGCCGTTGCCACCTCATGTTCTTCCTCGGGAGGGCAGATCTGGAGTCCGTTCAGGGCTCCGAAGAGGGGAAATCATCGCCATCATTATCATCAACCATCCTCCATCACCAATTTCATGATGCTCACCGCCGTGCTTGGGTAATTCCATCGTAGGCTTGCTGGACGGTGATGGGTTGGATGAGATTTATCATGTAATCGAGTTAGTTTTGTTAGGGTTTGATCCCTAGTATCCACTATGTTCTAAGATTGATGTTGCTATGAATTTGCTATGCCTAATGCTTGTCACTAGGGCCTGAGTGCCATGATTTCAGATCTGAACCTATTATGTTTTCATGAATATATATGTGTTCTTGATCTTATCTTGCAAGTTATAGTCACCTACTACGTGTTATGATCCGGCAACCCCGGAGTGACAATAGTCGGGACACTTCCCGGTGATGACCGTAGTTTGAGGAGTTCATGTATTCACTAAGTGCTAATGCTTTGGTCCGGTTCTCTATTAAAAGGAGGCCTTAATATCCCTTAGTTTCCATTAGGACCCCGCTGCCACGGGAGGGTAGGACAAAAGATGTCATGCAAGTTCTTTTCCATAAGCACGTATGACTATATTCGGAATACATGCCTACATTATATTGATGAATTGGAGCTAGTTCTGTGTCACCCTAGGTTATAACTGTTGCATGATGAATGCCATACGACATAATTATCCATCATTGATCCACTGCCTACGAGCTTTTCACATATTGATCTTTGCTTCGTTACTTTTCCGTTGCCATTGTTACGATTGCTACAAAACTGCTACTGTTACTTTTGTCACCGTTACCGGTACTTCCATACTACTTTGCTACTAAATACTTTGCTGCAGATATTAAGTCTTTCAGGTGTGGTTGAATTGACAACTCAGTTGCTAAAACTTGAGAATATTCTTTGGCTCCCCTTGTGTCGAATCAATAAATTTGGGTTAAATACTCTACCCTCGAAAACTGTTGCGATCCCCTATACTTGTGGGTTATCAGCCCAAAGAAAACGTCACACGCGAGTGAGTGTCGTGTAGGACAACCACCGACTGCATGTGGCCAAAACATGTATGTATGAAAGGGTTGTTTAATGTTTTAAATAACGAATTCACGACTCTGATGTGGCACCTGCCTCACAAAATGGCCAACCCACATGGTGGCTCACGACTCGTAGTCTACTGCCAGCCACCCCCCAGACGCAGACACACACACACACACACACACACACACACACACACACACACACCGCGCATCCACCGCAACTACGATGCATGTTAAATTTTTCCCGCGGTTAACATATGTTACCAAAGGAGGGACATTTTAATTTTGAAAAAAAAACCCAGAGATCATTAAGATGTTTTAGAACATTGATTGATTTTCTAGGGGTATAATGTGCAAGAATCAAATTTGAGCTACATGCACACATGACAGTGCACCTAAATGGATTGGAAAAACACATGTGTCTCACTGGGTGCATATGTTTACTCCCCGTGCAAGAAATTTCAAACATTGAGAATCTTGATTTTTAAAATCTAGTACATCCAATACTTATTTGAAATTCATGAAATTTATCGTGTTGTCATATGGACACCAATACACAGTGGCATTGTATATTTTTTTTGTCAAATTAGAGACAAGTTTTGATGTAATCTTTATCTTCTTACAAACGGGATATTATTAATAATTGGGAACCAATATCGCAAACGGATTATTTATTCGAACCGTGGGTGCTAGACCAACAATGGGTACGTGTCATGCTTCGGTTCAGCAATAAAGCGGCAACATTAATCATCAAAATAGAAAAACAATATATGTGCCGCCACGCGCCCCGTGTGCCATGCGAGCAGGCGTGAGTTGATAGGACGCATGCGAGCAGTCCGCCGCGCAGGCAGACCGGGAGGCGTGCGTGCAGGTGTGTGAATTGACGGGAGGCGTGCTCGCTGCGCAGTGTCATCGGAAGGCATGCGAGTAGCTATGTGAAATGACGGTAGGCATGCCAGCAGTCTGGTGCACAGGCTCACCAGAAGGCGAGCTAGCGGTTTGACCGCCTCCTGCCTCTCTCCCACTACTCCATATTAATGGTGCGCCTGAGATGTACAGGCGAATCATTGACATGAGGAAGTGCCTCCTTCCCCAAAACGGCCAGGGATCCAACCGGAAGCAGAGCAATGGCAAGCGTCGTGGCAACAAGAAGTAGATGATTAGATCATTGTTTCTCCTAGTTTAGTATGCATGTAATTGCTTACTTTGGTGTGTGGAAATGTTATGTGTGTAGTCATGACGGCTCGTGTCCATGTCAGTATTTTCCCCGAAGAGGAAGGGATGATGCAGCACAACTACGGTAGGTATTTCCCTCAGTGATGAGACCAAGGTTATCGAACCAGTAGGAGAACCACGCAACACTATGTAAATGGTACCTGCACACAAAGAACAAATACTTGCAACCCGACGCGTAAAAGCGGTTGTCAATCCCTCCCGGGTAAAAGATAGATAAATTTGTAGTAGATTGGATAAAGAGATCTCACGAAAACGCGAAATAAAATAAATAACAAAAATTTGCAGCAAGGTATTTTTGGGTTTTTGGAATAATAGATCTGAAAATAAAAGAGGCAAATATGATAAAGAATAGACCCGGGGGCCGTAGATTTCACTAGTGGCTTCTCTCGAGAAAAATAGCATACGGCGGGTAATCAAATTACTATTGGGCAATTGATAGAACTTCAAATAATTATGATGATATCCAGGCAATGATCATTATATAGGCATCACGTCCAAGATTAGTAGACTGACTCATGCCTGCATCTACTACTATTACTCCACACATCGACCGCTATCCAGCATGCATCTAGTGTATTAAGTTCATGGAGAAATGGAGTAATGCAATAAGAACGATGACATGATGTAGACAAGATCTATTCATGTAGGAATAGACCCCATCTTGTTATCCTTAATAGCAACGATACATACGTGTCATGTCCCTTTCTGTCACTGGGATTGAGCACCGTAAGATCAAACCCATCACAAAGCACCTCTTCCCATGGCAAGAAAAATTGATCTAGTTGGCCTGACTAAACCAAAGATTCGAAGAAGAAATACCAGGCTATAAGCAATCATGCATATAAGAGATCAAAACTCAAATAACTTTCATGGATAAAATAGATCTAATCATAAACTCAAAGTTCATCGGATCCCAACAAACACACCGCAAAAAGAGTTACATCAAATAGATCTCCAAGAGACCATTGTATTGAGAATCAAAAGAGAGAGAGGAAGCCATCTAGCTACTACCTACGGACCCGTAGGTCTACAATGAACTACTCACGCATCATCGGAGAGGCACCAATGAGGATGATGAACCCCTCCGTGATGGTGTCTAGATTGGATCTAGTGGTTCTGGAACTTGCGGTGGCTGGAATTGTGTTTCGTCGACTCCCGTGAGGTTTTTGGATTTTCGGGGTATTTATAGAGCAAAGAGGCGGTGCGGGAGGCCACCGAGGTGGGCACAACCCACCAGGGCGTGACTGGGCCCCCAGGCGTGCCCAGGTGGGTTGTGCCCCCCTCGAGGCACCCCTTTGGTACTTCTTCGGCCCAAGTTGTTCCTTCTGGTCCAGAAAAAATCTCCAAAAAGTTTCACTGCGTTTGGACTCCATTTGGTATTGATTTCTGTGAAGTAAAAAACAAGCAAAAAATAGCAACTGGCACTGGGCACTATGTCAATAAGTTAGTCCCAAAAAATAATATAAAGTCGCTATAAAATGATTGTAAAACATCCAAGAATGATAATATAACAGCATGGAACAAGCAAAAATTATAAATACGTTGGAGACGTATTAGCATCCCCAAGCTTAATTCGTACTCGTCCTCGAGTAGGTAAATGATAAAAACATAATTTTTGATGTGGAATGCTGCCTAACATGTTCATCACATATTCTTTTCTTTTGTAGCATGGACATTTGGACTTTTATATGATTCAAAGCAATAGTCTAGTTTTGACATGAAGATTTCAATACTCAAGCATATCAACAAGCAACCATGTTTTTCAAAATATCAACACTAAAGCAAGTTATCCCTAGCCCATTATGCTCAATCATTGATCCATTCATGAAACACACTCGTATATTAGCTATACCCAATGCTCAAGTACGATCATAGTGCCCCTTAGTTGGTGCTTTATAAGAGAAGATGGAGACTCAAATAAAAATAAAAATTGCATAAAGTAAATAGAAAGGCCCTTCGCAGAGGGAAGTAGGGATTTGTAGAGGTGCCAGAGCTCATATTGAAAAAGATAGAGATAAAACATTTTGGGTGGCATGCTTTTCCTGTCAACGAAAACGATCGAGTAGTTCCCAATACTTTCCATGCTAGATATATAATAGGCGGTTCCCAAACAGAAAATAAAGTTTATTCCTTTTTCCACCATACTTTCACATTCCACGGCTAGCCGTATCCACGGGTGCCGTCCATACCAATACTTTCCAAGGAATTTATTATTTTGACAACATAAAGTAAATTCATTTTTTCATTTCGGGACTGGGCATCCCTAATACCTTTGCCGTACTCTCGTGCAATGACAAGTGAATAAACACTCATCTTTAGAATAACACATCTAGCATGGAAAAATATCAGCCACCCCCTACCGTTTAATGAGTGGTATGAGCACACAAAAAGGAAATTTATTTTGAAAATTAGAGATGGCACATACAAATTTGCTTAGAACGGCACATATACCGTATATAGGTAGGTATAGTGGACTCATATGGCAAAACTGGGTTTAAGGATTTTGGATGCACAAGTAGTATTCCTACTTAGTACAAGTGAAGGCTAGCAAAAAGATTGAGAAGCATCCAACCAAGAAACGAAAAATCTCATAAGCAAGCATTAAGCATAACTAACACCGAATAATGCACCACAAGTAGGATGTAATTTCATTGCATAACTATTGACTTTCGTGCTTGCATAGGGAATCACAAACCTTAACACCAATATTCTTACTAAAGCATAATTACTCGTCAACATGACTCACATATTATATCATCATATCACAAAACTATTACAAAGAATCAAGTTTATTTTGTCCAATGATCTTCATGAAAGTTTTTATTATATCCATCTTGAATATCTATCACTTTGGGACTAGTTTCATATGTTGCTTTTGATAGCTCAAACTAATCTAAGTGAAGAACATGAGCATAAATTTTTTCGTCTCTCAAAATAATATAAGTGAAGCATGAGAGAATTTCTTCAAAAATCTACTAACTCTCAAATAAATCTAAGTGAAGCATGAGAGCATTTCTTCAAAAATATTAAAGCACATCGTGCTAAAAAATATATAAGTGAAGCACTAGAGCAATTCCATAGCTCAAAAAATTTAAGTGAAGCACATAGAGCAATTCTAACAAATCATAGCATAATTTTGGCTCTCTCAAATAGGTGTGTCCAGAAAGGATACTTGTGACAAACTAAAAAGCAAAACAAGCAAAGACTCATATAATACAAGACGCTCCAAGCAAAACTCATGATATGTGAAGAATAAAAATATAGTTCCAAGTAAAATACCGATGGTCGTTAGAAGAAAGAGGGGATGCCCGGCATCCCCAAGCTTAGTTGCTTGTTTCTCCTTGAATATTACCTTGGGGTGCCATGGGCATCCCCAAGCTTAGGATTATCTTAGTCCTTATTCCTTCATCCATCGTGATCTCTCCCAAAACTTGAAAACTTCAATCACACAAAACTTAACAAAACCTTCGTGAGATCCGTTAGTATAAGAAAACCAATCTTTACTTTAAGTACTATAGAAAACCCATTCAAATTTTGCTATTGCATTATATCTACTGTATTCTAACTTTGCCATGGCTTATACCCCCCGATACAAACCATAGATTCATCAAAATAAGCACACAATGCAAAGAAAACAGAATATGTAAAAAACAAAATAGTCTGTAAAGATGCGAATTGTTCTCATACTTTTGTAACTCCAAAAATTCTGAAAAATTAGGAAAACAGAGGAAATTTGTATATCAATCTTGTGTAAAACAATTCAGAATATTTTGTTGCTTAAGTGAATCTAGACAATTATTTTACTGGACGCAAAAGTTTCTATTTTTCTACAAGATCAAATCAACTATCACCAAAGCTATCCCAAAGGCTTTACTTGGCACAAACACTAATTAAAACATAAAAAACACAATCATAACAGAGGCATAATTGTGCAAACACTCAAGAACAGAAAGAAAAATGCAAAAACTAAATTTTATTCATTGGGTTGCCTCCCAACAAGCGCTATCGTTTTATGCCCCTAGCTAGGCATAAGATTTCATTGATGCTCACATAAGAGATAATAATTGAAACACGAAAAGAGCATCATAAAATATGTGGCAAACATATTTAAGTCTAACATACTTCCTATGCATAGGAAATTTATAGGAAAACAAATTAGCAAGACAAGCAAGATCTAGCATATGCAACGAAGAAGAAAAAACAATAGCAATCTCAACATAACGAGAGGTAAATTAGTAACATGAAAATTTCTACAACCATATTTTCCTCTCTCATAATAATTACATGTAGGATCATAATCAAATTCAACAATATAGCTATCATATATAAAACTCTCTCTTCATGATCCACATGCATAAAAAAATTATAATCTTCCAAGATAGTGGGATTAACATCAACTAAAGTCATGACCTCTCCAAACCCACTTTCATCAAAAAATTCGTAAGATTGAACACTCTCCAAATATGTGGGATTATCTTTAGCTAAAGTTGACACTCTTCCAAACCCACTTTCAATATTATTGCAAACATTAGTATTAATATCATATTCATCATGAGGCATAAATAAATTTTCAAGATCATAAGAAGAATCACCCCAATCATGATCATTGCAACAAGTAGTGAACATAGCAAAATTAGCATCCCCAAGCTTGGGGTATTGCATATTATTAGCACAATTGACATTAATAGAATTTATAGTAAAATCATTGCAATCATGCTTTTCATTCAAGGATCTATCATGAATCACTTCATAAATTTTTTTGTTTAACACTTCATCACAATTTTCAGATTCATAAATCTCAAGCAAAACTTCATGAAGAAAATCTAGTGCACTCAACTCACTAGCAATTGGTTCATCATAATTGGATCTCTTGAAAAGATTAGCAAGTGGATGAGGATCCATATCAATAGAATTTTAGCAAGCGAAGATACAAGCAAATAGAAGGCACATGGCAACACAAGCAAACAAAAGATCAAGCAAGAAAAAGGCAAACAAAAAGAAGGCAAATTTTTGTGAAGTGGGGGAGATGAAAACGAGAGGCAAATGGCAAATAATGTAAATTGCAAGGAGATAAGATTTGTGATTAGGAACCTGATAGATGTTGATGATGTCTCCCTAGCAACGGTGCCAGAAATCCTTTCTTGATGGTCGTGTCCGCGTCAGTATTTTCCCCGAAGAGGAAGGGATGATGCGGCACAGCTACGGTAGGTATTTCCCTCAGTGATGAGACCAAGTTTATAGAACCAGTTGGAGAACCACGCAACACTATGTAAATGGTACCTGCACACAAAGAACAAATACTTGCAACCCGACGCGTAAGAGGGGTTGTCAATCCCTCCCGGGTAAAAGATAGATAAATTTGTAGTAGATTGGATAAATAGATCTCGCGGAAACGCGAAATAAAATAAATAACAAAAATTTGCAGCAAGGTATTTCTGGGTTTTTGGAATAATAGATCTGAAAATAAAAGAGGCAAATAATAGATCGGAAAGCAAATATGATAAAGAATAGACCCGGGGGCCGTAGATTTCACTAGTGGCTTCTCTCGAGAAAAATAGCATACGGCGGGTAAACAAATTACTATTGGGCAATTGATAGAACTTCAAATAATTATGATGATATCTAGTCAATGATCATTATATAGGCATCACGTCCAAGATTAGTAGACCGACTCCTGCCTGCATCTACTGCTATTACTCCACACATCGACCGCTATCCAACATGCATCTAGTGTATTAAGTTCATGGAAAAACGGAGTAATGCAATAAGAACGATGACATGATGTAGACAAGATCTATTCATGTAGGAATAGACCCCATCTTGTTATCCTTAATAGCAACGATACATACGTGTCATGTCCCTTTCTGTCACTGGGATTGAGCACCGTAAGATCGAACCCATCACAAAGCACCTCTTCCCATGGCAAGAAAAATTGATCTAGTTGGCCTGACTAAACCAAAGATTCGAAGAAGAAATACCAGGCTATAAGCAATCATGCATATAAGAGATCAAAACTCAAATAACTTTCATGGATAAAATATATCTGATCATAAACTCAAAGTTCATCGGATCCCAACAAACACACCGCAAAAAGAGTTACATCAAATAGATCTCCAAGAGACCATTGTATTGAGAATCAAAAGAGAGAGAGAGGAAGCCATCTAGCTACTGCCTACGGACCCGTAGGTCTACAATGAACTACTCACGCATCATCGGAGAGGCACCAATGAGGATGATGAACCCCTCCGTGATGGTGTCTAGATTGGATCTGGTGGTTCTGGAACTTGCGGCGGCTGGAATTGTGTTTCGTCGACTCCCCTGGGATTTTTCAATTTTTGGGGTATTTACGGAGCAAAGAGGCGGTGTGAGAGGCCACTGAGGTGGGCACAACCCACCAGGGCACGCCTAGGCCCCCAGGCGCGCCCAGGTGGGTTGTGCCCCCCTCGGGGCACCCCTCTGGTACTTCTTTGGCCCAAGTTGTCCCTTCTGGTCCAGAAAAAATCTCCAAAAGTTTCGCTGCGTTTGGACTCCGTTTGGTATTGATTTTCTGCGAAGTAAAAAACAAGCAAAAAATAGCAACTGGCACTGGGTACTATGTCAATAAGTTAGTCCCAAAAAATGATATAAAGTTGTTATAAAATGATTGTAAAACATCCAAGAATGATAATATAACAGCATGGAACAAGCAAAAATTATAGATACGTTGGAGACGTATCAAGTCACTTGTGTAATTGTATGCTTAATTTGGTTATGTAATGCTTTCTTTTTAAGTATATATGTTGATTCTCTGTAGACAGAGCGTAAATGTTGTGCGGACAGAGCAAATCACATCGCACATGGATTAAATAATGGAACCCGTCGGTGATGTTTTCATCAATCACTCACAATTGTATACCAGCAATCGTTTGCTCAGAACACACATGGCTTGTTAACAGGAATCGTCTGTGTTGTTATCCTTCTTCCCACACATTTCTGATTGCAGACCTGTTTGCCGCGTAACACACACATCTTGTTAAGTTGAACCGTTTTTGTTCTCTTGGTTCAACACAAACAGTTCATCCGAGTGAACTGTATGCTGTATATCGCACACACATTCATCGGGCCGACCATTTCTTTTTGTTGCCTAATCACAAACAGTTCATCCGAGTGAATTGTATGCCGTATATCGCACACACCTTCATCTGGGTGCCCGTTTCTGTTGTTCCGCCTCATCACAAACAGTTTATCGGGGTGAACTGCATGCCGTATATCGCACACACCTTGATCTGGCTGCCCATTTCTGTTGTTCTGTCTCATCGCAAATAGTTCATATGGATCAACCGTATGCCCCGGATCGCACACGCATCTAAAATCTGAACTGTGTTTGATGTATCCACCATCGCAAACATTTTGCATCTTTTTTCACCATTTTTTTACATCACCGTTTGCGATTAGTGCATCGCACACAGTTTTGTCGAAGGGTATTTGATCATAGTGTCGCGTTAGCAGCATCTTGCAGTAGTGCCTCTTCGAGTGATTTGAGTTTAAGATACACCGAGAGAAAAATCAAGAGCCCAAACTTAGACAGTGGTTTAGCATCACAGTAGTTATGAGTGAGAGTTCTTGTACCTATTACTCTTGAGAGCTGCGCACTCTCTAGACAGATAGGTTTTGGCATGAGTGTCGAAGAGTATTGTCTTCACCGAGCCAGATCTTCAGCAACCAAGAGTGATTGTGGTTTGCGAAGGTCGACTGAAGGTTTGGAGATCGCCGACATGGATCTACCACGAGTGAAATCAACCTGAGTCTGATCAGGTCTGCGTTGAAGGAGAATAGGGTGAAGAGAGTTTATCTTCAGTGTTAAGTCATAGCCCCTCCAACCAGACGCAGCCCTTTGGCAGAAGGGTGAACTGGTCTACCAAATCTATCTGTCGCCATTGAGCACCACTGGTTCTATTCTGCTTCACAGCACTACTTTCAGCAATCATCATGTGTGCTCTGTGTTGATAGATATCTGATCTGTAGTCCCTGCTGCCCATCTTTCAACTTATCTCTCGCAGAGTTCTTTATCACTCGTAGGCTGAGTTATTGTTCTTCATTTCTTTTTCCTTCACAGCTCTAACTCAGTTCCTCGATTATGCTCTTAGTTCTATTGGCATGTTGTTTGACTATCATCATCATTAAGCCTGTTGTAGCCTACGCTCGAATCATAATTACATCTTACCTCGAAGGTTTTGTTCCTCAGTAGCGAGCTAGTGTGCACCCTTCTCTACTGATCATTTATTCTGCTGCTGTGTTTGGGTTCAGTTCAAAACATTCGCAAGAATTTTGGAATCTCACATTCACCCCCTCTGGTCGATATACTCTCGGTCCTAACAATTGGTATCAGAGCGGGTTCTCCCTGTATCTGAAAGATTTCCTATCTTCGATGGAAATGACTATCTGTACTGGAAGGAACGAATGAGAATCAGAATTCAAGCTATCAACTATGATCTGTAGCAGATTGTGGAAGATGGCTACACCATTCAGCAACCGAACGATCTCAACGCCGATGATAAAGCAAATATGCAGTTGGATGCTCAAGCAAAAGATATCATTTGTAGCAGTCTATCAAAAGATATTTTCTTTCGGTTCCAACGGCTCAACACTGCAAAACATCTTTGGAATGCCATTGAAAGTTTTCATGAAGAATTTGTTATGAGAACAGATTCCCATACCAAAGCGTGCCATGTTTGATGGTTTCAGAAGTCTACGAAAGGAAAGTGCCATGGAGCTCACTGATCGCTTAACCAACATTGTTGAAAGGCTTCACCAACGAGGCGTGACAGATATCACCGACAGAGATGTGGTTGAAAAACTTCTGAGTGCTCTTGATGAATCCCTTGATCCCATTGTAACTGAAATCAAACAAAGACCAGACTATGAAGAGATTCACTATGTTGAGGTCATGACACTGCTGTCGATTCATGAAGTAAAGATGGAATTGGAAAATGCAGATCAAGAATATTCTTTAGAAGGCGAAGGTGAAATCCTCTCACACTATGGCAGCTCACACGAAGAAGAAGAAGATGTTGAGAATCAACATACCATCACAAGAGAATTGGAAATGCTCACACAAAGGCTAAGTGATCTTAGAGGGCAGAACTTGTATCTTGTGAATGATGATGAAGATGATATGTCCAATCCATCAAGACAGTTACCTCCGAAAGATATGAAGTGCTTCACGTGCAAACAATTCGGTCATGTCATAGCTGACTGTCCGGGCTGGGATAGTATGCCGAGCAAAAGATGGAAATACCATCACGACAATGGATTCACACGGGTTAATCGTCATACTAAGCTCCCAAAGACAAATGAGTTTTCCTCATCTTTTTCGACGAGACCAGTCACTGACGTAAAAGCCAGAGCTACCATCAAATCAAATATGAGAAAGATATCATAGCTGAACAGAGTATGTGTTGAAATGACCGTTGATTCAGAAGATAACACATCCGAATCAGACTCTGAAGAAGAAGAGCTTAACAGTAGGATTGGGAGAAGCAATGCCTATGTTGCCATAGGGTCATCGAAGAAATACTACAAATCAGATGCTGATGATGATGCTTCAAGTGATTATTATTCAAGCGATGATGAACCAATCGCTTTCTGTCTCATGGCAAAAATGTCAAAGGATCAGGTATCAGCAAAACACCAAAGATCCATGAACGGATATTCACCTGAATATATTTCCTATGCTAAGCTGGTCAAGATTGCTAAATCCCAACATGATGAGCTTGAAATGACTGAGAGAAATCTCAGGAAAACAGAAGGATTACTGGTCTAAGAGATGGAGAAGAATCAAAAGTTGATCGAAGAGCACGATGCTTTTTCATCAACTATTGATGATCTTACCAATCGATATGATTCACTTACAGTTGACTACGAGAACTTATCAGATGAACTCCTTAACGGGAATCAAGAACTCGTGTCGCTGAAAGAATCTCATAACGAGCTCGTATTAGAGAAAGCTTCTCTCTTAGCCGAGCAATCTGTTCGACTTCCTGATGATTTTGTACCTCCATGCTTTAAATGCCTAGAACGTAGCAATGCTGATTCTCATGCTGAAACTTCTAACGCTATTGAGAATATTGCTACTACTGAAATTGGTACTACTAACCACTCTTCCGTGGATTTTGCTGCTATTACTGATGAAAATTGCAGGCTAAAGAGCTTGCTTGAGACTGGAATGCTAAGGAGCCTAAAAGGGCATCAAACACTATGTGATGTGCTCAAGAAGTCCATACTGCACAAAAACCCTCAGAAGGAAGGATTAGGTTTAGAAAAGAAACTCAATGTGGATGGATCCTATTGGACTCCCGAGCAGTATCCTCGAACAACTTGGGTTCGTGCAAAGAGTAAAACCCTCGAACCTGAAACTCTAACTGGTTATCATTCACCCATTCCTACTGATACTGACGAGTCTGATGACTCAAATTACAAAATCTTCAAACAACAGAATCATGAGGTTTTCGCTCGATATATTGGAACTAACTGCAAGGTAAGTTTACCTAAGAAGCAAATCTAGGTAAAGAAGTGCATTGTTGAAAATTTGTCTGTCACTGCTAACCTGACTGTGCAGGATAACTCTCGATGAGGAAATGTATATCATTCACAACCCACTTTAGCATCCTTCTCGAATGATTATCATCCTAACCTACGTCAGAAGGAGTACATGTGTACCTCATCAAATCATTACATTCATGTATCTGGAAATAACTGCAATGCATATTCATATAATTATCATCAAAGTGCACAGATTTCTCGCAGGCCTCACCGAAGGGATACACATACTCAGTCCAAGCAGATGAGATCCTCACCTCCCACAGAAGTGTGGGTTGTGAAGAAGAACTAATCCTCTCTTGCAGGAAATTCTCTCAGGGATATCTCATGTTTATCATAAACCCTGAGATCAGTATTGTTGGTGCTTCACTCTTTGTTTTTATTCGATGTGTTTGTGCTTTGTGTTTTTCTTCTTTTGGCTTTGCGTTCTGCTTCGGACTCTGTTTTTCTCCTTAGTTCTTTCTTGTCATAAACATGCAACTTGATCTAAAGAAGATTTAGATCTGACGTCCTTGGTCGCGAATGAAATCAACTTCGAAATTTCATCTGTTTTGGCGCTTGCGCTTCCTCAAACCCTTTGGCATTCTGTTTAGTTACCGAAATTTTTGCAGGAAACGGCTGACACGTGCCCATGATCTCCTGATCGTGATCTCGTCCGTTGAATGTGGAACGTCCCGTGCTTTTTGGCCGTGGATATCGGAATGTGCGATTTTGCCCTCGGGCTATATAAACCCCCTCTCCAGGCTTCTTCCTCCTTGGTTCATTCTCTGTTCGGCCTCATACCTCTCCTATCTCTCTCTGCCCGAGCTCGAGCTCGAAGCAGCGTCGACGTATTGCCTTGCCATGCAACTCCGGCGAAGCCCCGTCACCGTTGGTCGCGACAGTGCGGTACTTCTTCTCTCCCGCGCTGCCCTAGATGATCTGTACTGCCAAGTTAGGGCGTGCAGATCTGGAACTAGCCTTGTCCCTTCTCTGGTCTAGGGTTGTTCATCCCGACGCCATTTCTTCTGCTTTATTTTCATGCGGTAGATCTTTAGGTTTCTCTAAGTGGTAACTTGTACGTTTGTAGTTGCTCCTCTTACCAGACTGCCTTTGATCTAGGGTTCATGTGTATTATGTCGAAAGATTAGAGAAGTTGTTATCTTGTCATATGGTGTATTGCAATTCTCTCGATGCTATCTTTTAGATATATGCCATGAATTCCTCTGCTGCTTCCGAAAATTATCTGTTTTGAGTCAAAATTGCCTCTATGCATGTTTATGACCCCCTCAAGTTTTCCCTCGCTTTGTTGTTTTTCTCTCAGGAGTGGTCATGGCTAATAGTTCGAAAGAGCAGTCTGGGTCCGAAGAGGAAATTCCTCAGTTGCCGCGTATGGCTGATAAAGCAAAGGTGACTGAAAGAAAATCAGCTAAGCCACCAAAAGTGCCAAAGAAGAAGAAACCAGAGTCAGAATCTGCTGAAGAAGAAGATGATATTCCCTCAGCTCACAGTCAGCCAGAGGATGAGCTAGTCACCGACTCCAAAACCCTGTTCTCTGATGGAAATCCCAAGAAGGGTGGTCACGGTTGAGAAAGAAACACCGCGGCTGAGATGTCCGATCCCGAAACTTACAAAACTCCACCTAGAGTTGAAATTGCCACTGATAGAAATAATAGATTGCAGAAGATTCGCCGTCATTGGGCGAAAAAGTGGTTCAACTATGAGAATGTTCAAAGAAAAATATCAGATCCTGTTTGCGTTCACACCTCCGTGGAATGACTGCATTGCAGAAGGCTTCCTAGGTCAAGATGATGAAAAAGTTAGGCCAGCTCCTCCACCTAATGCTCATGCTGACTCATTGAAGACCATTGCTGATTTTCCCGAAGAAGTTGCAAAGAGAGAAAAGGCCAAGGCCAAACGTGAAGCCAGGGCCACGAAGAAGAATCCAGTGGAACAAAGGAATGTTGAGTTAACTCAACGAGATGTGCAAGAGAAGAAGGAATGGGCCTCTGCCCAAAAGGAAAAGAAGAAGAGGAAGTCTGTTTCCCCTCGAGCTTCGAAGAAGAAATCTATTGCCAGAAAGTCAAGGAAGGCAGCATCTGCCTCATCTGATGATTCTTTCGATGATAATGTTGGCGAAGAAATTCCCCAGTATGATCAACGTGCTTTGCTTGACAAGCCGTATCAAACACCTTCTCCAGCTAAGGTCTCGCCACCGTTGAGATCATCGCAGAGGCTTGCTACTGTCGCATTAGATAAACCTTTGGGTTCTGCTGCCCCCTCGGCAAAGAGAAAGTTGTTGCCTGATGAAAAAGTGGATGCTGCTGCCAAGAAGGCAAAGACAATTGTTCCTGCTTCCACAAAGGAATATGACTTTGATCTTATTTTTGACATCATTGAAGGCGCTTCCTATGATGCGAACCCGTCTGGTCTGAGCAGCTTGGGTCTGCCTGAAGATGTTACCAAGATGATAGGAAAACACTTCACTGAGCTGAAAGAAATTACCAAGGAGCTGAACCAAGCCGTCGAAGACAAGAAACTCCGCAAGCAATTGAGGAAGGATGCTAAAACTGAGCCTGAAAGAAAAGACATCAATAAAGGGATTCTTGAGATCACCAAAGCCCTCACTGTCATGAGGAACAACAAGATTGAGTGCTACTCCAAGATGAAGATGGATGTTTCTCAGCTTTGTGATCGAAGAAATGATGAAATTAAACATCAAGAAGATCTTGCTCAACGAAGAGAAAGAGAAGAAAAGCGGCAGAAAGCACAAGCAAGAGCCAACAAGCAGAAGGCTATCAAGGATCGTCAAATCCAATCTATAATGACAGATGCTCCTGTTGATACAAGTACTCCTCTGCAGCAGATACCACCATCCCCTTGTCTTGAGGAAGAAACCGAGCAACATGCAGAGCCTGCGGTAGTTATCATTCATACCCCAGTTGTGCAAGAATCAGATGTGATGGATATCTCTGTGGACAATCCTGTCGATGAGAATGTCATGCCCGAGCAGCAAGCCCCTGAAGAAAAGGAAGACCAAGAGATTGAGATGGAAAAGGCAGTTACATCGCCTTTGAAGGAAAGTCATGCTGAGCCCTCTGGATCCATCAAGGAGGATGATAAAATTGAGGGGGAGCAAGTTGCTTCCCAAGAGAATTCCACCCGTGTCTCCTCATCTGGTGCCCCCACCCAGATGGAGGTTGATCTCGCTCCTGGTTCTTTGGCTTCACAACCAAAACAGGAAGAAAAGAAAGATGAAGAGCCCATGGCTCACGAAGAAAAAGCCCAAGTAGTTGTATCACCAGCATTGCCACAGCAAGATGTACCACCAGTTCAGCCACAACAGTCCGAAGGAGAATATGTAGTAACTCCAGTGACCAACGAAGTTGTTGTGCCTCTTACTACTGAGAATTCACCAAAAGAAAAGGCCCTAGTGCCTGACAATGAAAAAGCCGCTGAAGGAGTTCCAGCGAAGGAAAATGAAGGACAGTCCAGTGCTCCCGTGCCATCAGCTCCAGAGAAAGCTAAAAGGCCTCTTGCTCCATTGAAGCCGATCGATGAAAGTGTGCGAGCTTCTGATGATGTTCATCCGATGGAAATTAGCGATCAAGAAATTCAGAAAAATCCTCACACTAGTGGAGAAAAGCCTAGCTATGGCGTGCCAAAAACAGCCTTGGTGGCGTGGACACCCGATGCCACCAATATGGCGCCAATGTTAAAAATTAGCGCTGGCGTTGGCACCTACGCCATCAGTATTTTGGACGGTAATGGCGTGCCGCGTTGTCCATGCCAGCAGTATTAGTTATCAGTTGTGACATTCCATGTTTTCTCGACGCCACTACTTTGATTTTCAAATTTGAAATAAAAGCTGTACAGTAGCGATTTCAGCCAGAATGACAGCATAATCCAGTTTAAGAACAATCACTAAATCAACTATAAATAGAACAATGACATCATTTAAGTTCAACAATGCACTTATTGATATAGTTCAACAAAGTAGGCAAAGTAACACACATATGAATGTACAAGTTCAAATAAATAGAGGTGATAATAACATGATATCTTCCATGCATGCCAACTAGCTAACTACGACTTTTCGGCGGGCGGAGTCAGGGTCATAGTCCGGAGTAAGTGCACCATCATCGGTGTCAGCAGGCTTGTAGTAGACCATGATCTCGTCACGATCATAGTCGAGGTAGACGTGGCTCTCTCCCCAGCTTCCATCTCATAAGTATCTGCAAGGGCTTTCCAACCAGGGCAACCGAAGTAGGTGTGGTTTGCATCGTTGGTGACAAGACAATTGAATTTTTGGGCCATCAGCATCTTCATGAGGGTGCACTGGAATGTGATGGTGGCATCAAC
Organism: Thinopyrum elongatum; assembly: GCA_011799875.1. Lineage (NCBI taxonomy): Eukaryota > Viridiplantae > Streptophyta > Magnoliopsida > Poales > Poaceae > Thinopyrum > Thinopyrum elongatum. Next base: position 318,812,027 of record CM022297.1, read on the forward strand.
TGGAACTTTAAACTTCTCTAAGAAGTCACGCCTTACCCCGCAAGGGATGACCTGAGCAAAATTGAAAGAAAGAAGTAGCTAGCTAGTTACACAATTGTCTTGTCATGCATGAAACTCAATCAAAACACATGTTCAACTAAAACATACCGTCCTAGTGAGGAAGTCATTTGGCAGATCTATGAAGAACTTATTATCCCTTTGGCATCTCACCGAACCACAGGTCTCACATGGGGCATCCATTTACTGCTTTCATGCATGAAGTTGAGAAAAATAAGCATACATAAGATGCACATAAATATAATGCAACATAATAAGTAGTTAGTACGAACCAGCGCTATCCGCCCTTCTAGTTATTAACACATACGTACTTGTAATAAAACAGTTCTACAAACCATGCGTAGTTCAAACATAAAACATGCATAAAGTTAAACAGTTCATATGAAATAGGTAGCAAGCGCTAAGCTAGTGGCCAGAGGGACCGGCATCGTGGTCGTGCCTAGTCGACCTATGACGACACCCCTGCTGACCTTCCTCCTCACGCTCCAAGGCATCCCAGTCTATGGGATCCTCCTCTACGCTCTTCCAGGCCGCATACTGAAGTAACATCATCTTGTTGGCCTCCACGAGTTTGTCATCTCTCGCAAGCTCGCTCACCAATGGGTCGAAGAACTGCATCTCGGCCTCTTTGCTCTCCTTCTCCTCAACCCTAGTGCATATCCTCATGTCCTCAGGCGCGAGGAACATCGTGAACTCACGACACTCAGGGAAGTTCAGATTCGCCCCTTCCTGAAAGAACTCTACTGCCATGGCATCATAAGCGCGCGCCGCTAACTCCGGGGTGTCCCAATGGCCAAGTTCGTGGATGACATTATCCTTCCTAATGGTGGCATAGTACTTATTTCCCTTCTGTCGCACACCACGAAAGTTCGGGGCCCATCTGTGACGATGCATATATATAAAACTAATAAGTTAGTAAAAAATGGGCATATTAACGAGTACCTGCAAAACCTACAATGCATAAAATGTTCTTTCACCACAAGTACACTACTAGAAATACAATAAAATTACACTATCTAAAATCATAGTCTACAACTACACTACATTATTTCACCACAAGTACACTACTAGAAATACAATAAAATTACACTATCTAAAATCATAGTCTATAACTACACTATACATTCTTTCACCACAAGTACACTACTAGAAATACAATAAAATTACACTATCTAAAATCATAGTCTACAACTACACTACATTATTTCACCACAAGTACACTACTAGAAATACAATAAAATTACACTATCTAAAATCATAGTGTACAACTACACTACATTCTTTCACCACAAGTACACTACTAGAAATACAATAAAATTACACTATCTAAAATCATAGTCTACAACTACACTACATTATTTCACCACAACTACACTACTAGAAATACAATAAAATTACACTATCTAAAATCATAGTCTACAACTACACTAAAATTTTACACTACTCGTATACACAAAATTTGATATTTTTCTACACCACTATTACACTACACTAAGTAGAACTCACCCGCGGCGGCGGTGCGTTGCGGGCGACGGGGCCGGGGGCAGTGGCCGGGGTGGATGCGAAGGTGACGGCGACGGTGACGGGGACGGCGGCGAGGTCGGTGGCGGTGACCGGGGTGGATGCGGAGGCGACGGCGACGGGGGCGGGGACTTCGGCGGTGGAGGCGGAGGCGACGGTGACGGTGTCGGATTTAGAGCTCCGCAGACCCAAGAAAGGTTGGAACTCTAGGGCGTGTGCGAAGAACTCAACCTCTCCAGCCAACCAGCCCGTCGCCCTACAGCCTAGCTCGATGAACAAGGAAGAAGATGAACACGGCGGATTACCCAGGTTCGGGCCACCTTGCGGTGTAAAACCCTACTCCTGCTTTGTGGTGGGTTAGCCTCACGAGGGGCTGAGGATGAACTAGTAAAGAGGATGAACAAGCTCGCGAGGCCTGCTCTGGTGAGAGTGAGTTGCTCCGGGTCGGATCCCTTCTATGGTGGTGGCTAACCTATACTTATAGTGGCCTCGGTCCTCTTCCCCGAAAATGTAGGCGGGAAGGGATTCCACAGCGGCCAATTTGAAAGGGGACAAGTAGTACATCTTATCCTAACAAAAGGTGGTCTTCTCCTGCAAAACTCTGGTCATGACGCTGCGGTGGGCTCGGCGATGACATCCGTCCTACCGTCCTGGCGGTCTTGGTCTCGTTGCACGGGAATGGAAACCTTTGGCTGATTCCTCGGGACCCCGCGCCTATGCTTGCCTCCTTAGCACCAAAGAGGAAACCTGCTCCTCTGCGCCCGCTGGCGCCCGCCTGGCCTTGGTCGTCAAGGCTTGCATCACCGCAACCTCATGAGGTTGGGTGCCTGCATAGGAAACTCCGCTCGTCAGGAGCAGCCCCGGGGTGGCCGCTACCTCAGGAGGTCTTGGCGTCGTCCGCCTCGCGAGGCTTGGCCCCTTGCGAGGGTCTGGTCTTGTTGGTGTCGTAGATGGGTCGTACGAGGCCGTCGATGGAGCCACGCCATGGGCCACAGGCAGGAAAGTCTGGGTACCCTGGTTCCTAGAACACCGACAGTAGCCCCCGAGCCCAAGGCGCGCTCGGACTTGGCTTCGAGGCGAAGCCAAAGGGCAAGGGCGAAGCGCTGCGGGCCCCAATCGCCTGCGGACCAGGCTGACGCATGGTGCTTTGATGGGACATTGGCGTCTCCACTTCCCCATGCTGCCTCGACAACTGTCCAGGCTGACAAATGACTGGCGCCCGCACCGCACCATCATTGCCTTCTCTTTGCATTGCTCCAGATCCCCTTTCTCCCTGCTGAGAGCACCTCCAGATCTAGTCGAATTCCTCCTCCCTTCCGCGTCACTTCTCCAAGTTCTTCGCATATGGCATCTGGGAAGGCGAAGCCGGCCGCGCAGGCCGTGAGCTCCTCTTCTTCTCCCGCGCCAGCCCTCGGTGCGTCCTCCATTACCGAGGAGAGGCACCTTGCCGCCGCGCTCCCGCTGACGGCAAGCAATGACAATGAGTCGAAGGAGACGATGCTCCTGGCAGGCTCCGCTGGCCAGAGGACCCTGGCGGGGATGTTCTATCCCTTCTTCCTTTATAGTGTCTTCGCGGGGCTCATCCCGCCTTTCTCTGAGTTCTTCACCGCCGTCCTCGACCATTACCAGGTTCAGGCTCTGCATCTTCAGCCCAATTCCATCCTTCTCCTGTCGATCTTCGCCTTTTACTACGAGGCATTCGTGGGCGTGATGCCTTCCGTTGCGCTCCTCCATCACTTCTTCTACCTTCGGATGCACGACCCAACCCAGCTTTCAGGATGCGTCTCCTTTGCCGTGGCCCATAGTGGCAACGCACTCATGAGGGCCGAGAAGAAGGTGGAAAACTTCCGGCGCAGGTGGGTCTTCATGGACACCAAGGGCCTCCACGCGTGGCTGGAGCTGCCAACCGAGCTGCCGGAGAAGCTTGATCGGTCGGGTCATTAGAAGCTCACTGACCCCCGAGCGGTGCCGGTCTTGAAGAAGATGATGGTGGACATGGAGGCCAGGGTGCTGAGGGGGCCATGCTTGTTAAGGAGTTCCTGACGCAGCGCTTGGCCCCGCTTCAGGCGCACTCGCACCCCATGTGGGAGTTCAAGGGCGCAGAGGACGACATCCGGCTACGCCCAACGAGCTTGACGGGCGAGGAGCTGGACAAGGCCATGCATACCTTGCTTGAGAGGGATCCGGGCAGCCTCCCGGCGGCCCACATCCCGCTGTACCGCCGCGCCGACGGGGCAGCACTAGTTGCCGCCATGCCCATCTTCAATGAGCTTGGGCTCGTGCCGCCCGAGCTCCCCAACCCCCCGGTGCTTGTGTCTTCCGGCGACGACACCGAGGAAGAGGGGGAGGAGGACTCAGAGGCGACCGTGGACGACACGGCGGAGACCTCCCCTCCGTCCCAGAGCGAGCTTCTCCGTGGCCTCCCCGATGATGATGACGCCGCCGAGCCCCCGGTCGTGGAATCCCCATGCTCCACCGGGGTCGTCACGAGGTCCGGGAGCACTCCTCCAGCCCTGCGGAGGCCGGGACGAGTGATCCCGAAGAAGAGCGGGGCAGTGCCCCCTCCTTGGCACGGCGCCCTGGCGTTTCCGCCTACCGGCGCCACATCGAAGCCGACCGTCGTGCGCCCCGTCAACCCTCAGGACGTGGCTAAGGCCGCGCCCAAGAAGGTCGAAGGTGCCCCGACCCTGGCCAGGAAGAGGGCGTACATCGCCTCTGACAAGTAAGCGTCCTGCCTTGTTTTTGTTTGCCGCCTTTTGATACCGTACTCACAGCACTCCTCCCGCTAACCAGGGTGGGCGCCGTGGTGAAGAAGAAGAAGGAGGACGTCGGGGCCCCCGAGGCACCACCGCTCGCCAGGGCCGCCGTGGCCCTAGCGCAAGCTGAGGAGGTCGCCCTGCACTCCGCTGCGATGGAGCGGGCCCCCAAAGGTACGATGGTGGTGCCTCAGGAGGAGCCTGCTTCCGCAGGCCAACAGGCTCCGGAGCCGCCCGTCCCAGTCATGCCCGCGGGGGGTTCGGGGGCTCCAGAGCCTCAAGCTGGCCCTGCAGCTGTGGCGATGCCAGTTCCCACACTGACGCCGCCTCCTCCCCAGGCCCTTCATCTGGTGGACCGCAGCCCCCTTGTCAGGCCCGAGGCTCTGGAGGAGGCCTTCAACGTGCTGGACCAGCTCCAGACCGATCTTCAGGACGCCGACAATTGCGGGGCGAGGGAGTGCATGGGGCTGATCTCAGGATGGCTCTAGGCCGATGCGTCCGCCAGGGCGGCCTGGAGCCAGGCCGAGGCCGCCGCCGCGGAGAGCAGGAAGGAGGCCGACGAAGCCGTGAGGGCTCGTGACGCGGCACTGGCCGACGCATCGTCCGCCGAGGGGCGCTGCAGCAAGGTGGAGACTAAGCTGAAAGCTCTTCGTGATGCGCAGGCCACCCACACCCAACGGCTCCATCAGCATGAGGAGGAGCTCAAGGCCCGCGAGGCAACGCTCGCCGACCGCGACGCCAAGCTGGACCAGGCAGCCAAGGACCAAGCCGCGGAGCGGGACCGCCTGGGCAAGCTGAAGGAGGAGGTGGACGAGGTGCGGGCGTCCCATGCCCAGCTCGTCTCTGAGGCGACGGCCCAGCTGGAGGCCAGGGAGAAGACCCTCGCCACCGCCAAGAAAATGGCGGTCGCGGGACGCGAAGCCTTGGTCTCCTCCGAACTCAGGTCTCGCAAGGCGCTACGCTCCCTTTACAGAGGGGGGTACGAGGAGCCGCTGGCGACTCCGGAGGATGGCCCTGCTGGGCTTCTCCCCAAGCTTGCGGAGGCGCTTGAGGGCGTCACCACTGGGATGGATTCCGCGGTGGAGGGAGAGTGCTGCGCGCTCTTTACCTTGGCCGCAACGCGCGTCTTCAGCCACCTCCACCTCCGGGACCCAAGCTTTGACCTCAGTGTGTTGATCGAGCCGGTGGCCCTTGAATCCCACACCGCTGCTGTCGAGGCCATGAAGGAGCAGGTGGAGGCCTTGTTGGGGAAGTTCCTCTGCGTCCCCGACCCCGCAGGTGCGGCGACAGAAGCCGGTGGCAAAGGTGGTGGGAGCGTCATCGATGACGGGCTTCCCAAGGCGAGCGATGGCGGCCACCAAGGCATTGGCGGTGCTTCATCCTAGTTGACCCTGCAACATTCATGGTGCCTCACGGAGGCGTGACAACTTCTGTTTGAACTCGTAGAACATTATGTTTTGTAATAGCTTGTTAGAACTCCGCGATTTCTCTTTCGTGCTTGGTTTCCTTTGTGTTTGCCTCAGCGTTCTGCGTCGGCAGGGCCCAGCCCCGCGTGTACCTCGTCCGCCATTGGGGCATCCGGATCACTAGGATGAGACCAAGGGGCGAGGGGCTATGTGACAAGTGAGGCCCCTGAGGCGCGATGCTCAGGGGTCCCCCTTGACGTACGAACAACCTTGATGTTCTGCTTCGGCAGGGCCCAGCCCCGCGCGTACCTCGACCGTCGTTGGGGCGTCCGGATCACCAGGACAAGACCAAGTGGCGAGGGGCTACGTGACTAGTGAGGCCCCTGAGGCGTGATGCTCAGGGGTCCCCCTTGACGTACGAACGGCCCTCGTGAAGGAGAAACAAGCAGCCGCACAAGGTAATTCAAAGTCCTCCATACCTTTGCTCACCCGCTTTTGCCTAGGAGGTATGCGAGAAAACAGGTAAGGTGGCATGCGCCAGGCATGGCCTGGGCGTAGCCCCCGTGCCCAGCCCCCTCGTGCGGTCCTCTCTAGGGGAAAGCCGTGAGGTGTTGCCGGGCGAAGAGCCGAAAGGCTGTCCTGAGGTTGATGCGGCCACGGAGGCCACCCTCAGTTGTTTATTCACCAGCGTGGAGCATGGTGCTTCCACTTTAGCGTGGGCATAGCCACTCCTCGACCGTGTCATCCGCCAGCGCGGAGCATGGGGCTTCCACTGGTGCGTGGGCATAGTCGCTCCTCGACCGTGTCATCCGCCAGCGCGGAGCATGGGGCTTCCACTGGTGCGTGGGCATAGTCGCTCCTCGACCGTGTCATCTGCCAGCGCGGAGCATGGGGCTTCCACTTGTGCGTGGGTGGGAGTTCCCTCTAAGGGGAGACTCCGTGGCGTGTACAGCTCCGTTCGGACACGTGGCTTGCACGGCCGGACTGGAGGAGGTGTATATGGGCACCCGTGAGCTAGCATGGGACTCACGGGGCCCTACCTCAAGGCGGGTTGCGCCTGAATTTTGTTACCGGGTGCCTGTAAAAATCACGAGAGATGTTGGGGTGGCCTGCGCCGAGTGAATCTCTGGAGGACATCGCATGAGAAGGCCAAGCACCAACGACCCCAGGAGGTGACGTGAATGGGACCGGCCTGCCAGACAGAGGTCAGCCATTGGGTTTATCGACGCTGCAGGGATGGACCCGAGCACAGACGCCGTGCCCAGTCTTCTCATGCAACAATCCTAAAGAAAAACAGCCGGTGCACGGCTCTCGCGGCGGCGAGGCACTGGGTCACGCGCCCTAACTCATCCGCTCTCGATTAGCTCATGCGAGAACAAGGCACCAAGGACCATGGGAGGTGACGTGCATGGGAGCTAGCCCGCGAGACAGAGCTCAGCCACTTGGGTTTAGCGACGCTGCAGGGACGGACCCGAGCACAGACGCCGTGCCAGTCCTTAATCATGAGGGGGCCACGGGCGGGCTCGTGAGGGCGCACAACATTCATGGTGGCGAAGCACCGGACATGCAAGTGATAATATTAAGCAATTCATGGAAGGGCAAAGCCAGTTCTGACACATGTGCAAAATGATACATGCTGCAGGTGCGGGCCCTGGCAGCTTGAGGATAATGCAGCCTGAGGGGCACCCTCAATTGAACAAACCAAAAAGTCACCTGGCACCATTGTCGCAGAGGTGTTGGAGTAGCTGAAGACGCGTGCTGTAGAGGTCGCTCCTCAGGAGCCGACTGGCTCCTGAGGCTCGGGAGGCTCTGGAGGCCCGGGAGGCTCGCGAGGGTCTGGCACCACCTCTGCCATGGCCGCCTGGCGCCGGGCCGGGTGAGCCGCCAGGACGCCCTGCAGGTAGCACTGGTGCGAGGCAGCCATGTTCAGCGGGCCGAACGGCATGCGGACATAGCTGCGAGGGCAACCCTGATGTCTACTATGCAACTTTATTCTTCTAGACTCGTGTTGGGCCTCCAAGCACAGAGTTTTGTAGGACAGTAGCAATTTTCCCTCAAGTGGATGACCTAAGGTTTATCAATCCATGGGAGGCGTAGGATGAAGATGGTCTCTCTCAAACAACCCTGCAACCAAATACAAGAAATCTCTTGTGTCCCCAACACACCCAATGTCGGGCCCATTTCTGAGGGTAAATCCCAGAATAGCCCTAAGTCACACCAGCCCCAAGATCAACACAACTGGTGGACTTCCTTGATACAGATAACCAGTACAAGATAATATTACACAGGGTTGAGTCTGAGGGCTCAACAAAGTTTATTACAAACTCGCCAATATATGGCAGTGGCGGAATATGACAGTGGTGTGGTGGTGATACAACACTGGTACAATAAAATAGAGCCAAGCGTCAGTGTGAGGCTTGACTATTTTATTTGTGTAGCGGAAGCTCGGCGGATGATACATGTGGTAGACTCCTATCTCACAGGTTGACTTACTGGGACTCCTCTAAGCGTCGGGCTCGCTAGCGCAATCCTCCTCCACAAGCTCGTCCTCCTCCAAGTCTGGCCAAGTAAATAGCCAGGGGCAAGCCAGTGAGTACGTTGGAATGTACTCGCAAACATTATGAACAAAAGATATAATGAATGCATATGCTCATGCTGACTGAAATTTAAATCATGACAAATAAGTGATATGAACGTGAACATAGCATATTAGTCATAATCAAACTTATTAGAAATAAAGCAAATAAATGCCACGGGTAGTCTAGCCAGCCCAAGTGACATTCAGCAAAATAAAAGAAATGCCAATCGGGTGTCCACAAGAGTAGTGGCGGAACTGCTTGTAAACTCGAGGGACGCCACGAAGAGGTCTTGAAAAGAAATGCCAGTCGGGCGTCAAGTGACGCCACGGTCAGACTTGAAGAGAAATGCCAATCGGGTGTCCACAATAGTAGTGGCGGGATAAACCGCCTGTTAACTCGAGGGACGCCACGAGAGGTCTTGAAAATAAAATTGAGTGCCCGGGGTAGTCTAGCCAGCTCCTGAGACACTCAGGAAGTTCAAAATAAGAGAAACGGGTTAGTCCTCAATAATATGCATAACCATAATAATATTAACATGCATAAAATATTCATGGTAGCATCAGGGTGTCAATAATTATCCAGCAAAATATTTCAGGCATATTAAAACTATTTCCTCCGGAGACCGACACCGGGACCGACACTTGACCCACCCAGCTAATGCCCTTGACCGTGGACAACGGCTATTCGAATAGGTTTAAACTCTGCAGAGGGTGTACTCTTTACCCACAAGTACAGGATTTCTTTAGTCATTATCGTGGCACTGACTAATTCCCATTACGGTCTTTGGGTTGAAAACACACCTGACTAGCACACACCAGATTAACCGTCCGGATGCCAGGAATCACCAAAAGCATCATTTTAGAAAACTCTAAGTCGGGGAGACAACAATCTCGAGTAGCATGGGATCACTATTAATACGCGCGGATTCTAAGGGGTGCCCCCCTCTCGTTTACAACCGGAAACACCCATGCCCCCTGACCCGATGACAGGATTTGGTCCAAGGCCCTGGAAACCCTCATCGTGGCCCTCTGTACGGTGTGTACCTGGACAGGGGTCAACAACTTACTCAGTCGTACCTTCCTTGCCGAAGGACTAGTGGCAGCACGGGATCCAACAAGGTGTAACGGAACAAGACTCGATCTAGGCCGACTCAGGAGGTGTTAATTAATTATCTTCACCGGTATATTCCACATACGTCACGTGACACCACCGTGTCAAAAATAATGGCTCATGCCCACCGGCACGTCCAACGCAGGAGACACTCTCCTGAATATCTCACGGCTATACCAAGTCAGTAAGTTTTCTTGTTTGAGTGAAGTGCAAGACAAGCATAAGAAGTGATATGACCAAACATGCATGCACTTGTGATATATGTGGTGCAATTCCAACCGATGCAAACATGCAAAATGCAATCACCATATCCCAAGTTTAATAATGCTTGCCTTGTCCAAAGTAGTCAGGTGAAAACCCTTCGAAATTCTCGGCAAGGTTTCCCTCTTTTTTTCTGAAAATAATCAAATTCAACTCAAATTAAAAAAATTGGCAACAGTACAAAAAGTTGTGTCAAAACATTTTTAAATAAATACTAAAAAAACTAGAGAGAAAAATAAGAATTTCAAAAAAAAGTTCAACTCAATCAGAGTTGTGGTTTCAAAGTTATTAAACTTTCAAAACCAGGGGCTTTTCTATAAAACAGCAGTCCCTGCACAGTTTAAATAGAAAACGCTTTGGCAGAAATACATTTTTTAGCGTGGAAGGCGTAAAATAGGGAATACGCCTTCGATTAAAACAGAGAAAAAAGAAGAGGAGCACGTGGGGTGGGGTCCACCTGTCAGGTTCAAAAGTTTGAACGCACGCGCGAGGACAGAGGAGATGCGGCGATCGCCGGCGACGATCGTCGGGGTTTCAGTGGCCGACGGTGATGCAGACGTGCTCAGTGTGGACTGCCGCGTTGATGAGTGGTAGAGATGGACGCCGGCGAGCACCTGAACGACGGTGAGCTCGACGCCGGCGGATGGTGGCGTCGGTGGAGATGGGCCTCATCGGAGAGAGCTCGGGGAACGGAATTGCAGCGCGGGATTGATCGTTTGGTGGATGAGATGGCTACTGGTGAAGTTTGAGCTGTGGAGGTGGGGTAATGGTGATGAACTGACCGCGGACAGAGGTGACGGAGCGGTTGTCGGAGGGGAAGAAGGAGACCTCCCCGAGGTCAGGTGAGTGTGTGGGAGGGCGATTGGAGGCCAGTGTGGGCGGTGGGTGAGTGCACGGAGCTCGGGAGCTCCTATTTATAGGCTACTGAGGTGGTCTGTGGCTTGCGGGCGACGCCGGAGTTACTCCGGCCACCGGAGGTGGTTAGGGGTGGTGGTCAAGGGCGTTTGGTGTCAGTGAGAGTGGTGGAAGCTGCCCGAAGCACCAGCGCGGACGAGCTCGAGCTCGGGTGCCTTATCCACGGCGTGGTCGGGGTACGGGTGCCACGGACGTGCCCATCTTCGGCGACTGCCGGATGGGGTCCAGAAGCTTGGTCAGTGCGCGGAGCTGTGGAGGGAAGCGACACGTGGAGGGGGAAGTAGGTCAGCAGGGTGCGGCGCAGTGAATGAGGCCGGTGGCGCGAGCTTATCTGCTTGGCCTGCCGTGGCCGAGCGTGGTGGCTGTTGCACCGGCCAGCCTCCGGCCCGTTGATGGCGAGGGACTGACGAGGAGGACCCGCGGTAGCACATTTAAGGCGAGGGGAGGCGTGGAGGAGAAGAGGATGGATGGAGTGCAGTGCATGGCTCGATCACCCCTGTTCTCTGAAGATTCAGTTAACTGAATCTTATTCATTGATGAACAGTGCCCGATCACTCATATGATCATATGGCAGTGAGTTCTAGGGATTTTGGGATTTTTGAGGAATTTTTGTGGTGATGTGTTGATGCATATGAGAGGGCCTGGCAAAGTTTTGGAATTTTTGGAGCTATTTAAAATAGACTTGTATCAGAAAGATTGAATCTGGTCCAAATTTGAACAGAAGAGAATTTGAAATTTTTGAACTGTGGCACCCCATGTTTTTGGAGAAATGGATTGTGGGTACCATATATTTGCTGAGGTAATTTTGGTGGAGGTAGAATCCTTGCAGAAATTGTGGTTCCTTTGTAAACCAAAGGGATAATGAATAATATAAATTCCAACTTTGGAATCTATAAAATATTGAAAGAATATTTTTGTGAGGTGGAAAGGAGTTGGATACTGTCCTATAAGATGTGCTTGACTTGTGGGATAAATTTGGAGTGGAAGAAAAAATTATTGGAAGACTTTAGAAGGGCTAAAAGGAAGTGAAAAGGTCATTTTCTTTGAAAATTTAATTATTCCCAAAACTTTTCTGAATGAAAATTGTTTGAAAACCTCCAAATTAATTATCCAAATAATTTTAAACCTTTCAAACAGAATCATTGAAGAAAATTTGAAACCCAATTAAAATTTGAAAGGGTTTTCAAATAGAAGAAAAGTGATATGATCAAAATATGGTTTTCAAAGAATTTATTTTTAAAGGAAAGATTTTTAAAAAATCCAGAAGAATATTTTTGGGGTGTTACAACACCTACCCCCCTTAAGAAAAATCTCGTCCCCGAGATTTCAGTTGTCCCTCAAACAGGTACGGATATTCAGTCCTCAGGTGATCCTCTCTTTCCCATGTTGCTTCTTCCTCTGTGTGATTATTCCACTGAACCTTGTAAAATTTTATTACATTATGTCGGGTCCTCCGTTCAAACTCCTCCAAAATCTTTATAGGACGTTCCCTATAGGTAAGATCTGGTTGGATATCCAGGTCCTGATGCTGGACTTGCTTTTCTGGATTACTGACACGTCTCCTTAGTTGTGACACGTGAAACACATTATGAACATCTGATAATTCTGCCGGTAGCTCTAGTTGATAAGCAACCTTGCCTCTTCTTGCGATCACTCTAAATGGTCCAATAACCTCGGTGCCAATTTTCCTTTGGCTTTAAATCTCTGTAGTCCTCTTGTTGGAGATACTCTGAGATACACATATTCATCGGGCTCAAAACTGATTTGGCGGTGCTTTTGATCATAGTAACTCTTTTGACGGCTCTGAGCCGCTTTCAGTCTGTCCTGAATAAGCTTCACTTTTGTTTCTTCTTCTTTAAGAACTTTGGGACCGAAAATTCGACTGTCTTCGGTCTCAGACCAATTGAGTGGGGTACGGCACCTTCGTCCATACAGGGCTTCAAAAGGTGACATTTTCAAACTAGCTTGATAATTGTTGTTATATGAGAACTCCGCGTATGGTAAACTGTCTTCCTAGCTAACTCTGTAAGTGAGCACACATGCTCTCAGCATGTCCTCTAATATTTGATTTACCCGCTCAGTTTGTCCTCCGGTATGCGGGTGGTATGCTGTGCTAAACGTCAGTTGAGTCCCTAGGGCTTGCTATAGGTGCTCCCAAAATCTAGAGACAAATTGGGTGCCTCTATCAGAGACTATGGTCTTGGGTACTCCATGTAGGCAAACAATCCGGGAGAGGTATAATCTGGCAAGCCTCTGTGTGGAGTATGTGGTTTTTACCGGAATGAAATGTGCCACCTTGGTAAAATAATCTGTTATAACCCAGATAGCATCATTTCCGTGTCGTGACCTTGGCAATCCGACGATAAAATCCATTCCTATTACGTCCCATTTCCATTCAGCTACTTTGAGTAGCTGCAATAGTTCTGCTGGCCTCTGGTGTTCTGCTTTTACACGCTGGCATGAATCACAACGTGCGACATATATGGCTATATCTCTTTTCATCCCGTGCCACCAATAATTTTCTTGTAGATCCTTGTACATCTTTGTTCCTCTTGGATGAATAGAATATGGAGTGGTATGGGCTTCTGCCAAAATTTGTTGCTTTAAATCTTCCTTCTTAGGCACACACAATCTTTTCCCGCACCATAAAATTCCCTGACTGCCTATGGTAAATTCACTCACCTTGCCCAATTTTATTTTCCTCTTAATCCCTTCAATACTTGGGTGTCCTTTTTGGGCTTCTTTGATCTGATCCTCTAATGTTGGTTTTATCTCCAGTTGATTAATGGTTCCTTCTGTGACTAGGACCATATTGAGTTTGGCAAATTCCTGGTTGAACTCAGGCTATAAGAATTGCGCACTATTATTGTTGGTGCAGGGATTTCGGCTGAGGGCGTCTGCCACAACATTTGATTTACCCGGATGATAATGAATTCCGATGTCGTAATCCTTTATTAACTCAAGCCAGCGACGTTGTCTCAAGTTTAATTCTGGCTGGGCGAAAATATACTTAAGACTTTTGTGGTCTGTGTATATTTCACATCGTTTACCGAGAAGAAAGTGTCACCATTCTTTGAGTGCATGTATTACTGCAGCTAGTTCCAAATCATGAGTAGGATAATTCTCCTCGTGTCGTCGTAGCTGTCTTGAGGCATATGCCACGACTTTTCCTTCTTGCATCAATACACATCCAAGGCCTTTCCTGGACGCGTCATGGTATATCTAAAAAAAATTGTGCACATCGGGCACGACCAGAACGGGTGCCGTTGTTAGCCTCTTTTTCAATTCTTGGAAACTTTTCTCACAGGCTTCAGTCCAATCAAACTTCTTGTCCTTCTTAAGTAATTGGGTCATGGGTTTAGCTATGGTGGAGAATCCTTCTATAAATCTCCGGTAGTAGCCAGCCAGACCAAGAAAACTCCTGACCTCTGTCATGTTTGTGGGTTGCTTCCATTCTTGGACAGCCTTTACTTTACTTGGGTCCACTGCTATCCCATCTTGTGTCAGTACGTGTCCCAGAAAACCAACTTCTCGTAACCAAAATTCACATTTACTGAATTTGGCATATAGTTGATTTTTCCTCAATTCTTCCAGGACTATTCGTAGGTGTTGCTCGTGTTCCTCGGGTGTCTTGGAATAAATGAGTATGTCATCAATAAATACCACCACGAACTTGTCCAAATATTTCATGAAAACCTTGTTCATGAGATGCACAAAATAAGCAGGAGCGTTGGTTAAGCCAAAAGGCATCACTGTGAACTCGTATAATCCATATCTGGTAGTAAAGGCAGTCTTGGGTATATCTGATGATCGGATTTTTTAATTGATGCTAGCCTGACCTCAAATCTATTTTTGAGAAAACCTTGGCTTCTGCTAGTTGTTCAAACAAGTCATTTATCCTGGGCAGCAGGTATTTATTTTTGATGGTGACCATATTGAGTGCCCTGTAATCAATACATAGCCTTAGGGTACCATCCTTTTTCTTAGCAAATAAAACTGGCGATCCCCATGGTGATGAGCTGGGTCAAACATAACCCTTTTCCATTAGTTCCTTAATCTGTTTCTTCAACTCAGCCAATTCCGTCGGAGCCATTCGGTACGGCTTCTTATAAATGGGTGTCGTTCCAGGTGCCAATTCAATAACAAATTCAATTTCATGGTCTGGGGGCATTCCTGGTAGCTCCTCAGGAAATACATCAGGGTATTCGCAGACTACAGGAACCTTACTTAATTCTGCCGCATCCACTTGATTTAATTTTCCTTGTGATGCGGAAATACTCCTTGTGCCAAATTTTATTGTTTTTCCTTGGCAGCTTGTAAGAGTCACCGTGCGGTTGTAGAAGTCTATGAAACCTTTATTTTTGGTTAACCAATCCATTCCCAGAATAACATCCAGATCGACTGCTTCCAGAGCAATAAGGTTGGCTAAAAATACCATTCCTTTGATCTCAATATTCACATCCTTGCAGTACCATTGTGTGCTTTGCTTCGATCCCGGGGACTGAATAACCATGGAATTTTGCAAAGGCAAAAAAGAAAATTGATTCTTCGAAGCGAATCTTTTTGAGATGCATGAATGGGAAGCTCCAGAATCAAATAAGACTGTAGCATTAATTGAGTTGACAGGAAACGTACCAAACACAATATCTGGTGCATTTTGTGCCTCCTCAAAGGTCACGTGGTTGACCTGTCCCTTCCTTTGGTTGTTATTGGGGTTGAAGTTGTTGCGTTTTGGAGCTGTGTTTGTACCACGGCCATTGTTGTTGGGCTTGGGGGTATTATTTCCTTGCTTTGGGCATTGCCTAGAGTAATGCCCTTCTCCTCCACAGGCATAACAGGTGATGCCCGGATAGAATGTCGTATCTTTGGTCCTGTTGTTAAAAGCACTGCAGTTCTGTTGTGGTGCTACCGCTGCTGGTCGGGGTAGCGGAGTTGCTGGTCGGGGTGTTGTAGGCTTCTGAAATTCATTCTTGGGCCTGTTGTTGCGAACCTGAGATGACCGGTTCATACGGCGCTTGCGTATTTCGTTCATGTTGCGGTGCTCGTTCTCCAGTATAATTGCCTTGTCACCAATGTTTTGAAATCAGGAAAGGTGTGGACTACCAGTTGGCACTTTAAAGATGGGATAAGTCCGTCGAGAAATTTTTCCATCTTTTTGTCTTCTGTCATGTATTCGTCGTTGGCGTACCAGGCCAGCTGAGTAAATTGATCCAGGTACTGGGCTACCGTGGTGCCTCACTGCTTGAGATCCTCAAATTCCCTTTTCTTCAATTTCATGATACTGTTAGGAATGTGTGCTCCCCGAAAGTTTTCCTTGAATTGTTCCCATGTCATATTGGCTCCGTTGGGATGAGTGTGGCATAAGTTTTCCCACCATGATGCTGTTGTACCAGAAAAAAAGTATGGGGTATAAAGCACTTTTTCCCGGTTCGTACACTGGGCAATAACCAATTTTCTTTCAATATCACGTAGCCAATCATCTGCCTCCAATGGTTTGTCGATGTGAGGAAACACAGTAGGATTGGTCTTCTGGAGCTCAGACAATTTTGACCTGTTCTGATTTGGTCCTTGGTGATTTCCCATATTGATTAAATGCTGCATCATCTCTTGGTGTTGTTGCTGGCTTTGTTTGTATAGACGGCACACTTGTGAAAATGCTGAGTCACTGCCCTGTTGACTAGTCTGTCCTTGTGTAAAATTATTTCCCATTTGTCCATGGTTGTTCTCTGGCGGATTTGGCATAGAACGGGTCCAGGGGCGATGCATTTTCTTTCTGGGGTATTTGTGTAACACCGATGAGAAAAGAAATTATAAAGGCAGCAAATAAAACTTTTAAGAGACCAAAAATAAATCTCCCCCCAGGACGCAAGTACAACAGGTTATATCATACATGCAGGATTTAATTATACAAGCATGACTTAATTATACAAGATGCTTGCAGAAACTGTATACTACAAGACCACTTATTCAACTAGCGTACTACTTCGTCCTCTCAACGTGCTGTGGTTTGAGTCTATTACTCGCCATCTTACAAAAGAAGAAGAAACAGAAAATAAATATCTTACAACCACGTCTCATAAAAGACTACTGCGGTGCTGACGCTCGATCTGTCCTCACGGGGTGTCCGAGACACTGTAAGCTCCGCTGAGGGTGAGTCCCAGCTGAGGTGCTGGAGACTCAGTCTCCTCCTCCTCCTCCTCAGGAATGGTCTCTAGTCGGGCAGAGGTCGATGCTATGCCTGACTGAGGTGGCACCGTGCGCGTCGGCAGTGGAGCTCTGATCGGAATAGGAGCAGCCAAGCGACTAGTCTCATCACTCGGGGATGAGCGCTGAATCGCGGGCTGAGTAGGAGAATAGTGTGGTGTAGTCAGAATACGAGGGGTACGTGGTGAAGGTGAATGGAACTCACTCCTGCGAGGGATCCTCGCACGAGCCAAGTCCATCCGTGCAGCAAGTTGGTCGTCCACCAGTGCCGTGAAGACCGATTCTAGTGCCATGATATACTGAACAAGGGGCTCGATCGCCTTATCCCTTTCTCTTGCGGTGTAGGAAAAAGCATAATGGTTGGTATAAGGAACATGGCACGGAAGGTAGTGATAAGGACGGGTCTGCATGACAGGCAGGATGTCCCTGAGACGAGCAATAGCCTCACGGGCGGCCATCTGGATAGCATGCCTCTCAGAGGGCATGACTCTCCCCATAAAACGGTAGTTGCGGAAAGACAAGGTACTTCCACCCCGAATATATATCGAAGCCTGGTACATAGTCAGAGTGTCTGTGATCCTGTCAGGGAAGACAGTGTACTCTGGACGGCTCGGAGATCTCATCGCATCTCTAGCGATGATGGTAAGAAGACGGGAAAATCCCGCAAGCTCGTTGGCGAAAATCTGGGATGGGCAGTTGCCGCCAGACATCTACAACAGTAGACAAAAATCCAAATAGTCATATCATGTGCATATGATGACCATGGGAAAATGCTACAATGCATGAGATGCATGCTAAAAATGTTAGTACTGACTCGAGTGCTAGCAATCGTGCCTAGGGCTTCCTACAGTCAGCCTGGCCCTGGTACCAAGGCCTATCGGGCCCATTTCTGAGGGTAAATCCCAAAATAGCCCTAAGTCACACCAGCCCCAAGATCAACACAACTGGTGGACTTCCTTGATACAGATAACCAGTACAAGATAATATTACACAGGGTTGAGTCTGAGGGCTCAACAAAGTTTATTACAAACTCGCCAATATATGGCATTGGCGGAATATGACAGTGGTGTGGTGGTGATACAACACTGGTACAATAAAATAGAGCCAAGCGTCAGTGTGAGGCTTGACTATTTTATTTGTGTAGCGGAAGCTCTGCGGATGATACATGTAGTAGACTCCTAACTCACAGGTTGACTGACTGGGACTCCTCTAAGCGTCGGGCTCGCTAGCGCAATCCTCCTCCACAAGCTCGAACTCCTCCAAGTCTGGCCAAGTAAATAGCCAGGGACAAGCCAGTGAGTATGTTGGAATGTACTCGCAAACATTATGAACAAAAGATATAATGAATGCATATGCTCATGCTGACTGAAATTTAAATCATGACAAATAAATGATATGAACATGAACATAGCATATTAGTCATAATCAAACTTATTAGAAATAAAGCAAATGAATGCCATGGGTAGTCTAGCCAGCCCAAGTGACATTCAGCAAAATAAAAGAAATGCCAATCGGGTGTCCACAAGAGTAGTGGCGGGACCACCTGTAAACTCGAGGGACGCCACGAAGAGGTCTTGAAAAGAAATGTCAGTCGGGCGTCAAGTGACGCCACGGTCGGACTTGAAGAGAAATGCCAATCGGGTGTCCACAAGAGTAGTGGCGGGATAAACCACCTATTAACTCGAGGGACGCCACGAGAGGTCTTGAAAATAAAATTGAGTGCCCGGGGTAGTCTAGCCAGCCCCTGAGACACTCAGGAAATTCAAAATAAGAGAAACGGGTTAGTCCTCAATAATATGCATAACCATAATAATATTAACATGCATAAAATATTCATGGTAGCATCAGGGTGTCAATAATTATCCTGCAAAATATTTCAGGCATATTAAAATTATTTCCTCCGGAGACCGACACCGGGACCGACACTTGACCCACCCAGCTAACGCCCTTGACCATGGACAACGGCTATTCGAATAGGTTTAAACTCTGCAGAGGGTGTACTCTTTACCCACAAGTACATGATTTCTTTAGTCAGTACCGTGGTACTGACTAATTCCCATTACGGTCTTTGGGTTGAAAACACACCTGACCAGCACACACCAGATTAACCGTTCGGATGCCAGGAATCACCCAAAGCATCGTTTCAGAAAAACTCTAAGTCGGGGAGACAACAATCTCGAGTAGCATGGGATCACTATTAATACATGCGGATTCCAAGGGGTGCCCCCCTCTCGTTTACAACCGGAAACAACCATGCCCCCTGACCCGATGACAAGATTTAGTCCAAGGCCCTGGAAACCCTCATCGTGGCCCTCTGTATGGTGTGTACCTGGACAGGGGTTAACAACTTACTCAGCCGTACCTTCCTTTTGGAAGGACTCGTGGCAGCACGGGATCCAACAAGGTGTAACGGAACAAGACTCGATCTAGGCCGACTCAGGAGGTGTTAATTATCTTCACCGGTATATTCCACATACGTCACGTGACACCACCGTGTCAAAAATAATGGCCCATGCCCACCGGCACGTCCAAGGCAGGAGACACTCTCCTGAATATCTCACAGCTATACCAAGTCAGTAAGTTTTCTTGTTTGAGTGAAGTGCAAGACAAGCATAAGAAGTGATATGACCAAACATGCATGCACTTGTGATATATGTGGTGCAATTCCAACCAATGCAAACATGCAAAATGCAATCACCATATCCCAAGTTCAATAATGCTTGCCTTGTCCAAAGTAGTCAGGTGAAAACCCTTCGAAATTCTCGGCAAGGTTTCCCTCTTCTTTTTCTGAAAATATTCAAATTCAACTCAAATTTAAAAAATTGGCAACAGTACAAAAAATTGTGTCAAAACATTTTTAAATAAATACTAAAAAAACTAGAGAGAAAAATAAGAATTTCAAAAAAAAGTTCAACTCAATCAGAGTTGTGGTTTAAAAGTTATTAAACTTTCAAAACCAGGGGCTTTTCTGTAAAACAGCAGTCCCTGCACAGTTCAAACAGAAAACGCTTCGGCAGAAATACGTTTTTCAGCATGGAAGGCGTAAAACAGGGAATACGCCTTCAATTAAAACAGAGAAAAAAGAAGAGGAGCGCGCGGGGTGGGGTCCACCCGTCAGGTTCAAAAGTTTGAACGCGCGCGCGAGGACAGAGGAGATGTGGTGATCGCCGACGATGATCGCCGGGGTTTCAGCGGCCGGCGGTGATGCAGACGTGCCCAGTGTGGACTGCCGCGTCCGTGAGTGGTAGAGATGGATGCCGGCGAGCACCTGAACGACGGTGAGCTCGACGCCGGCGGACGGTGGCTTCGGTGGAGATGGACCTCGTCGGAGAGAGCTCGGGGAACGGAATTGGAGCGTGGGATCGATTGTTTGGTGGATGAGATGGCTACTGGTGAAGTTTGAGCTGTGGAGGTGGGGTAATGGTGATGAACTAATCGCAGACAGAGGCGGCGGAGCGGTGGTCGGAGGGGAAGAAGGAGACCTCGCCGAGGTCAGGTGAGTGTGTGGGAGGGCGATTGGAGGCCAGTGTGGGCGGTGGGTGAGTGCACGAAGCTCGGGAGCTCCTATTTATAGGCTGCCGAGGTGGTCTATGGCTTGCGAGTGACGCCGGAGTTACTCCGGCCGCCGCAGGTGGATAGGGGTGGTGGTCAAGGGCGGTGGGTGTCAGTGAGAGTGGTGGAAGCTTCCCGAAGCACCAGCGCGGACGAGCTCGAGCTCGGGTGCCTTATCCACGGCGAGGTCGATGTACGGGTGCGGCGGACGTGCCCATCTCCGGCGACTGCCGGATGGGGTCCAGAAGCTTGGTCAGTGCGCGGAGCTGTGGAGGGAAGCGACACGTGGAGGGGGAAGTAGGTAGCAGGGTGCGGCATAGTGAATGAGGCCGGTGGCGCGAGCTGATCCGCTCGGCCTGCCGTGGCCGAGTGTGGTGGCTGTTGCATCGGCCAGCCTCCAGCCCGTTGACGGCGAGGGACTGACGAGGAGGCCCCGCGGCAGCACATTTAAGGCGAGGGGAGGCATGGAGGAGAAGAGGATGGATGGAGTGCAGTGCACGGCTCGATCGCCCCTGTTCTTTGAAGATTCAGTTAACTGAATCTTATTCAGTGATGAACAGTGCCCGATCACTCATATGATCATATGGCAGTGAGTGCTAGGGATTTTGGGATTTTTGAGGAATTTTTGTGGTGATGTGTTGATGCATATGAGAGGGCCTGGCAAAGTTTTGGAATTTTTGGAGCTATTAAAAATAGACTTGTATCAGAAAGATTGAATCTGGTCCAAATTTGAACAGAAGAGAATTTGAAATTTTTGAACTGTGGCACCCCATGTTTTTGGGTTGTGGGTACCATATATTTGCTGAGATAATTTTGGTGGAGGTAGAATCCTTGTAGAAATTGTGGTTCCTTTGTAAACCAAAGGGATAATGAATAATATAAATTCCAACTTTGGAATTTATAAAATATTGAAAGAATATTTTTGTGAGGTGGAAAGGAGTTGGATACTGTCCTATAAGATGTGCTTGACTTGTGGGATAAATTTGGAGAGGAAGAAAAAATTATTGGAAGACTTTAGAAGGGCTAAAAGAAAGTGAAAAGGTCATTTTCTTTGAAAATTTAATTATTCCCAAAACTTTTCTGAATGCAAATTGTTTGAAAACCTCCAAATTAATTATCCAAATAATTTTAAACCTTTCAAACAGAATCATTAAAGAAAATTTGAAACCAAATTAAAATTTGAAAGGGTTTTCAAACGGAAGAAAAGTGATATGATCAAAATATGGTTTTCAAAGAATATATTTTTAAAGGAAAGATTTACAAAAATCCAGAAGAATATTTTTGGGGTGTTACACCCAATACAATGGCAAATTGTATAGGTGCACTAGTTCAGCGAAGAGATGGTGATAAAAGTGTAATATGGATGGTAGAAATATATTTTTATAATCTGAATAAATAAAAACAGCAAGGTAGTGAACGATAAAAGTGAGCACAAACGGTATTGCAATGCTTGAAAACAAGGCCTAGGGTCCGTACTTTCGCTAGTGCAATCTGTCAACAATGCTAATCTAATTGGATCATATAACCATCCCTCAACGTGTGATGAAGAATCACTCCAAAGTTCTTATCTAGCGGAGAACATAAGAAGAAATTGTTTGGAGCTATTCTTTCCGATCGATCTATCCAAGAGTTCGTACTAAAATAACACCAAGTTATTCTTTCCGATCGATCTATCAAGAGTTCGTACTAAAATAGCACTAAGTTATTCTTTTCGATCGATCTATCAAGAGTTCGTACTAAAATAACACCAAAGCAAATTCAGATTCATAATACTCAATCCAACACAAAGAACCTCAAAGAGTGCCCCAAGATTTCTACCGGAGAAACAAAAGACGAGAACGTGCATCAACCCCTATGCATAGATTACCCCAATGTCACCTCGGGGATCCGCGAGTTGAGTACCAAAACATATCTCAAGTGAATCAATATAATATCCCATTGTCACCACGGGCATTCATATGCAAGACATACATCAAGCCTTCTCAAATCCATAAAAGTATTCAATCCGATAAAACGAAATCTCAAAGGGAAACTCAATTCACAACAAGATAGAGAGGGGAAAACACCATATGATCCAACTATATTAACAAAGCCCGTGATACATCAAGATTGTGACATCTCAAGAACACGAGAGAGAGAGAGATTAAACACATAGCTACTGGTAGAAACCCTCAACCCCGAGGGTGGACTATTCCCTCCTCATTGTGGTGGCCGCCGGGATGATGAAGATGGCCATCGGTGATGATTTTCCCTTCCAGCAGGGTGCCGGAACGGGGTCTAGATTGGTTTTTCATGGCTAGAGAGGCTTGCGGCGGCGGAACTTCAGATCTAGGGTTATTTCTGATGGTTTCTCTATTTATAGGATTTTTTGGCGTTGGTTTCACGCTAAGATGAGCCTTGAGGTGAGCACAACCCACCGGGGCACGGGAAAGGGCCCAGGCGCGCCCCGGTGTCTTGTACCCTACTCCTTCACCTTCTGGTCCTTCCACGAAGCTTCGGGGGTCTCTTTTGTTCCAAAAAAATCGTCAAAAAGTTTCAGCTCATTTGGAGAACTTTCATTTGTGCCCAAAAAACAACACCACGGTGGTTCTGCTGAAAACAGCGTCAGTCCGGGTTAGTTCCATGCAAATCATACCAAAACCATATAAAATTGTTTTTTTTACCTTGACCATATAAAATTGTTGTAAACATGGCATGAATACTTCATAAATTATAGATACGTTGTAGACGTATCAGCATCCCCAAGCTTAATTCCTACTCGTCCTCGAGTAGGTAAATGATAAAAGAAATAATTTACGAAGTGTGAATGCTAGCAAAGTGCATAAGTTTGATCAATGATAATTTCAATCACTTTTCCTAGCATCATAACAGCAACTCTTTCTCATAAAACTTATTATGATAAAGCAGCAATTGAAAACAGAATTTTTGTTGTGGAAAGCTACCTATCATATTCATCATATAATCTTTCTTTTGTAGCATGGACATTTGGACTTGAATGATTCAAAGCAATAGTCTATAATTTGACATGAGGGCATCAATACTCAAGCATATCAACAAGCAACCATGTCTTTCAAAATATCAACACTAAAGAAAGTTATCCCTAGCCCATCATGCTCAATCATTGATCCATTCATGAGACACACTCGAATATTAGCTACATCCAATGCTCAAGTACGATCATAGTGCCCCTTAGTTGGTGCTTTATAAGAGAAGATGGAGACTCAAAAAAAATTAAAAATTGCATAAAGTAAATAGATAGGCCCTTCGCAGAGGGAAGTAGGGATTTGTAGAGGTGCCAGAGCTCAAAGCTTAAATTGAGAGATAAAAGATTTTGGGAGGCATACTTTTCCCGTCAAGGAAAACGACCGAGTAATTCCCAACACTTTCCATGCTAGATATATCATAGGCGGTTCCCAAACAGAAAATAAAGTTTATTCCTTTTTCCACCATTCTTTCACAATCCATGGTTAGCCGTATCCACGGGTGCCCTCCATACCAACACTTTCCAAGGAATTTATTATTTGACAACATAAAGTAAATTTCTTTTTTCATTTCGGGACTGGGCATCCCTAATACCTTTACCATACCCTCGTGCAATGACAACTGAATAAACACTCATCTTGAGAATAACACATCTAGCATGGAAAATATTGGCCACCCCCTGCCGCTTCATGAGCGGTACGAGCACACAAAAAGGAAATCATTTTGAAAATTTAGAGATGGCACATACAAATTTGCTTAGAACGGCATGGAAATACCGCATATAGGTAGGTATGGTGGACTCATTAGGCACAACTTTGGGTTTAATAATTTGGATGCACAAGTAGTATTCCCACTTAGTACAAATGGAGGCTAGCAAATAGATTGAGAATCAACCAACCAAGAAACAAAAATTCACATAAACGAGCATTGAGCATAACCAACACCGAATCATGCACCACAAGTAGGATGTAATTTCATTGCATAATTATTGACTTTCATGATAGCATAGGGAATCACAAACCATAACACCAATATTCTTACTAAAGCATAATTACTCATCAACATGACTCACATATTATTATCTCCATATCGCAAAACTATTGCAAGAAATCAAACTTATCATATCTAGTGATCTACATGAAAGTTTTTATTATATCCTTCTTGAATATCCATTACTTTGGGACTAAATTTATGTATTACCATTGCTACTAACAAGCTCTCAAATAAATTTAAGTGAAGCACGAGAGCATATGACAAACTACTCCAAAAAGATACAAGTGAAGATCAAATGAGTAGTTAAGTAAATGGGTAGCTATTTGAGGACTCTCTTTTATTTAAAAAATTTCAGATCTAAGTGTTTTATTAAAACAGCAAGCAAAACAAAATAAAATGACATTCTAAGAAAAGCACAACTCATGTGAAGAAGCAAAAACTTAGGCTCAACCGATACTAACCGATAATTGTTCATGAAGAAAGGTGGGATGCCTACCGGGGCATCCCCAAGCTTAGATGCTTGAGACTTCTTGGATTATTAACTTGGGATGCCTTGGGCATCCCCAAGCTTGAGCTTTTGTGTCTCCTTAATTCCTTTTATATCATGGTTTCCCTAAATCTTAAAAACATCATCCACACAAAACTCAACAAGAACTTGTGAGATAAGTTAGTATAAATCAATGCAAAAACCTTATCATTCTCTACTGTAGAAAATCACTAAAATTATTATTCAACATTGCATACTAAATTCCTCTGCATATTTAATACTCCTATCCTCAAATAGAATCATTAAACAAGCAAACATATGCAAACAATGCGAACATAACAGTAATCTGTCTAAACAGGACAGTCTATAAAGAGTGTAATTTTACTCATAATTTACTAACTCCAAAAATTCTGAAAATATACCACACTGTAGAAAATTTATCAGAGCTTATTTTACAAAAAGTTTCAACATTTTATCACATTCTGGCTTTCCTGGATAATTGTTGCAACAGCGATAAACTTTCTGTTTTGAAACAGCAACTCATATATTTGCAAAATAAGCATGGTGATGGCTATTCTTGCCACTTTTATTGAAATAAAAGATGCAAAACATTATTCTAAATAACAGCAAGAAAATCCTTATAAAATGAAATGACTCTCCAAGCAAAACTCATATCATGTGACGAATGAAAATATAGCTCCAAGTGAGGTTACCGATAATGTTGAAGACGAAAGAGGGGATGCCTTCCGGGGCATCCCCAAGCTTAGTTGCTTGGATCCTCCTTGAATATTACCTTGGGGGTGCCTTGGGCATCCCCAAGATTAGGGTCTTGTCACTCCTTATTCTCCTCATATCGATATCTCACCCAAAACTCCCCGGCAACGGCGCCAGAAAAGAGCTTGATGTCTACTAAGCAACTTTATTCTTGTAGACTCGTGTTGGGCCTCCAAGCGCAGAGTTTTGTAGGACAGTAGAAATTTTCCCTCAAGTGGATGACCTAAGGTTTATCAATCCGTGGGAGGCGTAGGATGAAGGTGGTCTCTCTCAAACAACCCTGCAACCAAATACAAGAAATCTCTTGTGTCCCCAACACACCCAATACAATGGAAAATTGTATAGGTGCACTAGTTCGGCGAAGAGATGGTGATAAAAGTGTAATATGGATGGTAGAAATATATTTTTATAATCTAAAAAATTAAAACAGCAAGGTAGTGCACGATAAAAGTGAGCACAAACGGTATTGCAATGCTTGAAAACAAGGCCTAGGGTCCGTACTTTCGCTAGTGCAATCTCTCAACAATGCTAATCTAATTGGATCATATAACCATCCCTCAACGTGCGATGTTCTTATCTAGCGGAGAACATAAGAAGAAATTGTTTGTAGCTATTCTTTCCGATCGATCTATCCAAGAGTTCATACTAAAATAACACCAAGTTATTCTTTTCGATCGATCTATCAAGAGTTCGTACTAAAATAACACTAAGTTATTCTTTCCGATCGATCTATCAAGAGTTCGTACTAAAATAACACCAAAGCAAATTCAGATTCATAATACTCAATGCAACACAAAGAACCTCAAAGAGTGCCCCAAGATTTCTACCGGAGAAACAAAAGACGAGAACGTGCATCAACCCCTATGCATAGATTACCCCAATGTCACCTCGGGGATCCGCGAGTTGAGTACCAAAACATATCTCAAGTGAATCAATATAATATCCCATTGTCACCACGGGCATTCATATGCAAGACATACATCAAGTGTTCTCAAATCCATAAAAGTATTCAATCCGATAAAACAAAATCTCAAAGGGAAACTCAATTCACAACAAGATAGAGAGGGGAAAACACCATATGATCCAACTATATTAACAAAGCCCGCGATACATCAAGATCATGACATCTCAAGAACACGAGAGAGAGAGAGAGATTAAACACATAGCTACTGGTAGAAACCCTCAACCACGTGGGTGGACTACTCCCTCCTCATCGTGGTGGCCGCCGGGATGATGAAGATGGCCACCGGTGATGATTTCCCCCTCCGGCAGGGTGCTGGAACGGGGTCTAGATTGGTTTTTCATGGCTACAGAGGCTTGCGGCGGCGGAACTTCAGATCTAGGGTTATTTGTGATGGTTTCTCTATTTATAGGATTTTTTGGAGTTGGTTTCACGCTAAGATGGGCCTTGAGGTGAGCACAACCCACCGGGGCATGAGCAAGGGCCCAGGCGCGCCCCGGTGTCTTGTGCCCTACTCCTTCAGCTTCTGGTCCTTCCACGAAGCTTCGGGGGTCTCTTTTGTTCCAAAAAAATCATCAAAAAGCTTCAGCTCATTTGGAGAACTTTCATTTCTGCACAAAAAACAACACCACGGTAGTTCTGCTGAAAACAGCGTCAGTCCGGGTTAGTTCCATGCAAATCATACCAAAACCATATAAAATTGTTTTTTTACCTTGACCATATAAAATTGTTGTAAACATGGCATGAATACTTCATAAGTTATAGATACGTTGGAGACGTATCAAGCCCCCACTCCGCCCAATATGGGGCGGCTGGAAGAGCTCCTGAGAGGCAACCCTGTTGAGACCTGGGATGTTGACGCAGACGCACAGCTCACTACCCATGTCAGGGGCGGCAGCTGCATTGGACGATGCGGGTGACGCTCGCCACGCATGGCTCGCGCCTCCTGGAGCTCCTCGATTGCCTTGGTGATGAACTCCTGAGCGCCTGGCGCCTCGCGCCTTGTGCCTTGCTCACGGAGGCGCGCGTTGAAGCACGCCTCCACGTGGTGCCCAAACGCCTCCCTTGTGACGCTGGTCAAGTCAGAGGCCCTCCAGAGGAGAACCCCCGAGCCCATCCTGAGAGGGGCGCCGGGCGTGCCTTCCTACGCCCGAGGGAAAGGCGCCCCAGCAGTGGGCGCGGGGCCTGAGGCACGGTCGTCGGGCGCGCTAGCCTCCTGACGGCCCTTGGGGAGGAGTTGCTTCTTCTTCTTGGGGATGGCCTCAGGAGGTCGAGCGGCACCCTCGTTGTCTGAATTCTCGACTGCCGCAGCCTGGTAGGCGCGCTCAAGGGAGCACACCGCAACCTTTTCATCGCAGGCGACTGTGATGATGCCGCCACTCCCTGGCATCTTGAGGATGTTGTAGCCGTGGTGCATCGCCGCCATGAACTTGGCGAGGGCCGGATACCCGAGGATGGCGTTGTACGGAAGGCGAATATGGGCGACGTCGAAGTCGATGAGCTCGGTGTGGTAGTTGTCGCGCTGGCCGAAGGTGACAGGGAGGCGGATCTGCCCTATGGGGACGATGGAGCCATCGGTCACCCCTGAGAAAGGCTTGGTGGGAAGGAGCTGGTCGTATGGCACTTGGAGCGTCTCGAACGTCTCGATGGGGAGAACGTTGAGCCCCGCGCCACTGTCGATGAGCATCTTGGTGACGAGGACGTTGCTGATGGTCGGCGAGCAGAGCATCAGGAGTGCGCCGGCGGCAGCTGAACAT
Source organism: Thinopyrum elongatum (assembly GCA_011799875.1). NCBI lineage: Eukaryota > Viridiplantae > Streptophyta > Magnoliopsida > Poales > Poaceae > Thinopyrum > Thinopyrum elongatum. The sequence continues at coordinate 318,840,342 of CM022297.1, forward strand.
TTGAGCTGGTCCATGGAGTCAAAGGTGATGGCGTGCTTGGACCATCTGAGGGGGCGCGACGACTCAAGCTTGGGGAGGGCCGCGTTCACCTCACGAGCGAACTGCTTGAAGATGCGATGAGAAGCGGGAGCTTGAGCTCCACCCAGGATGCAGGCAATGGCACGAGGCTCTTGGAAGCCCCCAGCCCCATCATCTTGGCGGTTGTCGTCGTTCCTTCTTAGCGGTGGCGGCAGCGGAGGGAGGCCAGCATTGCCCTGAGGACGGTCCTCGCGAGGCTGGTCACACCAGGGGCCATCGGGAGGCTGGCCCTGCCAGCGGTCCTCACGAGGCTGATCGCGCCAATCCTGGCGGGGGTTGCGGTTGTCCCAGCGGCCTCCGCCGCGGCCTCCTCCACGGCCGTAGCCACGGTTGTCGCGCTCAGGACGGCGGCCAATGCGCCCGTCACGGATTGCCCTGAGCTCCTGGCAGTCGTTGGTGTAGTGGCTGTGGACGTTGTGGAAGACACAGTACGGGCAGCTGCCTCTGGAGGATTTGGGGTGGTCGCGGCCGCGCTTCATCTCAGGTTCGGCCGCGAGCACAGTCGGGCCCTTGCGCTTCACTTCCTTCGCCTTGGCCTTCTTGTCTTCAGGATCTGCCTCCGGAAGCTCCAAGAGGGAGAGGCGGCCTTCTTCTGCCCTCGTGCACTTGGCCGCCAGGTTGAACATCTCCAGAGCCGAACACAAGTCCTTGTGTATGGCGAGCTCTTCCTTCATCTTGACGTCCCGGACGCCATCAGAGAACGCTGAGATGATGGCTTCGTCCGACACCTTGGGGATCTTGAGGCGAACAGTGTTGAAGCGCTATATGTACTTGTGCAAGGTCTCGCCTGGTTGCTGCTTGATGCGTCGCAGGTCGCCTGCCGCAGGAGCGCGGTCGCGAGTGCCCTGGAAGTTGGCGATGAAATGCTCACGGAGCTCGTCCCAGGAGGAGATTGACCCCACCGGAAGGTTCAGGAGCCAAGAGCGCGCACCATCCTTGAGGGCCATGGGAAACCAGTTTGCCATGATCTTGTCATTGCCATTTGCCGCCTCGATGCTCAGCTCGTAGAGCTGGAGGAACTCAGCGGGGGCGGGGGTACCGTCATAGCGCGGAGGCAGATCCAGCTTGAACTTGCCGGGCCAGACGACGCGGCGCAGCTCCGGGGTGAAAGCACGGCACCCTGCCGCGCTCACAGGGGCCTGCTGTTGGGGAGGAGCCTGATCTCGACGCCCATGCGCCGCTGCCTCCAGCGGTACACGGTCTTGACATGGTGGTGCTGGAAGCGCACGCGCTCCTCCTTGGGGACGCTGCACCACCTGGCAGCTCTCTTCATCGCGCGCCAGCGCTCTGCGTGGCGGGTCGCGCTGGGGAGCCTCACGCCTCGACTCGAGGCCCACGCCATGCAGAGGAGGAGGAGGAGGCGTGTCGTGAGCCACGTCACCCGCCAGGGACAGCGGAGGGCAAAGCGAACGAGATGGTGCAGGGGCCTCGCTAGCGGCATTGACGAGTTCGGCGATGCGGGCGAGCCAGTCGTCGTAGAGGTCGTTGGCCGGACGATAGCGCAAAAGCTCGCGCGCCATGAGTAGCACAGACTACGCGTTCACCGGCCCACGACTGCCATGTGAAGATGACGCCATGGCTGGAGTGGGTGATGGAGTCGCGGTGCGGCCGTCGCGCTGCACAGACGGTGGTAGCGACGAGTCCTGCTATTCACGGGCAGTAGGGTCGGTGGCGGCGTTGGCCACCGGGGAGGCGGAGTGGCGAGGGGCGCCGTTGCCCGCGGGTGCCGTCTGGGTGACACGACCAGCCCGGCGCTCGGCCCGAACACGGCAAGCGTCGGCCATTGGAACGGCGGAACGGCGGTGGAGCGAGTGGTGGGAGGGAGGCTTCGACACGCCCCTACCTGGCGCGCCAAATGTCGGATTCAAGGCTCCGCAGACCTAAGAAAGGTTCTAACTCTGGGGCGTGTGCGAAGAACTCAACCTCTCCAGCCAACTAGCCCGTCGCCCTACAGCCTAGCTCGATGAACAAGGAAGAAGATGAACACGGCAGTTTACCCAGGTTCAGGCCACCTTGCGGGGTAAAACCCTACTCCTACTTTGTGGTGGGTTAGCCTCATGAGGGGCTGAGGAAGAACTAGTACAGAGGATGAACAAGCTCGCGAGGCTTGCTCTGGTAAGAGTGAGTTGCTCCAGGGTCGGATCCCTTCTATGGTGGTGGCTAACCTATACTTATAGTGGCCTCGGTCCTCTTCCTCGAAAATGTAGGCGGGAAGGGATTCCACAGCGGCCAATTTGAAAGGGGACATGTAGTGCATCTTATCCTGATGAAAGGTGGTCTTCTCCTGCAAAGCTCTGGTCATGACGCTACGGTGGGCTCGGCGATGACATCCATCCTGCCGTCCTGGCGGTCTTGGTCTCGTTGCACGGGAATGGAAACCTTTGGCTGATTCCTCGGGACTCCGCGCCTGCGCTTGCCTCCTTAGCACCAAAGAGGAAACCTGCTCCTCTGCGCCTGCTGGCACCCGCCTGGCCTTGGTCGTCATGGCTTGCGTCACCGCAACCTCATGAGGTTGGGCGACAGCATAGGAAACTCCGCCCCTCAGGAGCAGCCCCGGGGTGGACGCTCCCTCAGGAGGTCTTGGCGTCGTCCGCCTCGCGAGGCTTGGCCCCTCGCAAGGGTCTGGTCTTGTTGGTGTCGTAGATGGGCCGTACCAGGCCGTCGATGGAGCCACGCCATGGGCCGCAGGCAGGCAAGTCTGGGTACCCTGGTTCCCAGAACGCCGACAGACGGGGACTTCGACGGTGGAGGCCGAGGCGGTGGAAGCAGCGGAGGCGAGGGCGACGGGCGTGACGACGATTTAATGGGGATCGACGACGGTTGTGGGTTGGGGGTTAATTTAATCAATATCTCCTGCGGGGGGCGGCGGGGTAATTGCTGGCGTTGGCCTACGCGGCCAACGCCATTGCTATATGTTACACATATTGTTTTTTACTTTTAATTATGTGTTAGACATATTGTTTTTTATATTTATATAGATGTTTAGTTTATTATTTTATTGTTTTATTTTCCTATTGTTTATTATATTATTATTTTTATGAATTATTTTGTGTAAATATGTAACCATACAAGGGAAACCAATAATTAGAGAACACCGGCCAACAATGATCGAGCTCATTAATCTAGCATAGATACATAATAGTTGAAGATGAAAATAATAACACATATATATAACTTCTAGTACTACACACTCTTGATCTAGACTAAGAACATCATTAGTGTAATGATTCCCACGAGAAAAAAAGCTGCCACCGATCCAGCAGGGAGAACGAGGCCAAGCATAACGCCAGCTAAAAGGGCATATCGAAGCATCTTGAATTTTTGGATTTGGCCACGCATCACATCAGTCTTCAGCTGCATCTCATCTATCTGTTGTCTTAGTTCACCAATGGAGTACTCGAGCAACTCGCTCACGTACTCCTGCACGAGATCAACCCATATCCATGTGTAGCAATATTTTGTCCCTAACGCCTATGGATCACAATATACACACACATATATTAATGATCGCGAATTGTGCAAATTAGCAGAATATATATCGAGGTATTTTTTGTCATATTACCTTTCCACGGTTACTGCAGATGTAGAACTCTCGCTCTGGATTACTTGTGTGTGCGACATATGCTTATCAGCAGGGCGTCCACAACTGCAAAAAAGCAGCACAGGTGCCCTTCCTCAATTCCTGGCAGCTTCGATGCCAGTGGCATAGCTACCGGATCGTCGAAGGGACGTCGCGCTGCAGCGGGATGATTTGCCAGACAGGGTTGGCTGCATTGGCCGTGGCGAGCGCATGCCGTGGCCAACAGGGCCAGATGAGAGCTCGGCCAAGGCGGCGGAGTCCCAAACTTGCGACACGCCACGCCGACGTGGGCTCGAACGGGCGGCTCGTGCCGATTCGACAAGCTCCGGTGGGTCCATTGTCACCAAAGCAGCTGACTAAGAGGGAGTAGAATTTTGTGGAGAATGGAAGTGAATGTATTTGATAACAAGGGGCTGCCAACACATCTATATATAGGCACAACTTAGTGCTGGCGTTCCGGGCGAAGACACGACAGCACAAAGTTAAGTATCTATGGCGTGTTTATCAATCGCACGACAACAATATACTACAACTGCTCACGATAACTGGGCCCATATAGTAGTGGCGTAGGATGTATTGCCAGCGTCAGCAATAGCAACTTATAGTTGTCGTACCAATGTGGCAGACACCAGCACTATTTGGAAAAAATAGTGCCGGCGGTGATGAAAAATGGCACGCCACAAACGGAAGTTGTGGCTAGCTGTTTTTCCACTAGTGTCAGGAGTCATTTCCGCTATTTTTGGCTGAGTACGGCCCTAATGGCCCTGCATTTAATGAACAACTTCATTTTGCAAAGCTTGCATTCTTTGGGCTCAGCTCCTACGAAGGAGAAAGAACTTCTCTGTCACCGAGGTTTTGGACTGAAGAACAAGTTGTCTATTATGCTCGGATATTGTTTGGCAAGAACAGGATTTTCAATCATAAGACATTGAACTTCGCTGAGCTTGAAGAATTGCCACTACTGCAGGATGCTGCTAACGCGACACTACGATCAGAGACCCTTTGATGAAACTGTGTGCGATGCATTAATCGCAAACGGTGATGTAAAATAACCATCAAAAAAGATGCAAAACGTTTGCGATGAAGGATACATCAAACACGGTTCAGATTTTAGTTGCGTGTGCGATGAGGGGCATACGGTGCAATTCAATGAATTGTTTGCGATGAGGCAGAACAAAAGAAACGGGCAGCCAGATGAAGGCGTGTGCGATATACGGTATATAGTTCACTCGGATAAACTGTTTGTGATGAGGCGGAACAACAGAAACGGGCAGCCAGATGAAGGTGTGTGCGATATACAGCATACAGTTCAATCGGATGAACTATTTGCGTTGAGCCAAGAGAACAGAAACGGTTCAACTTAACAAGATGTGTGTGATATGCGGCAAATAGGTCTGTAATCGGAAACGTGTGGGAAGACCGATAACAACACACACGATTCCTGTGAACAAGCCGCGTGTGTTGTGAGCAAAGGATTGCTGGTATACAATTGCCAGTGATTGATGAAATCATCACCGATGGGTTCCATTGTTTAGTCCGTATGCTATGTTCAAATACGCATCCAACGATATAATTTTTTCCGACCTGCACTAACATTTTGTCAATTAAATCTTTGGTCAAAATTTAAAAAAAAATTACAAAGGGGACCAATAAACCAGGACGGAGGTAGATTCCATCAACCGAACTGATTGCATCCGTATCCCACATTTAGACATAAGTAAACATAGATTAAACATACTCAGACATAGATAATAAGCGTACACAAGCATAGTTCAACCATCATTAAGACACTACATAACCATACATAGTTCGATCCCACATCTCATCTCATCTGACGGCACGATCCTGAAGCTTCTCCAGGTACTCGGCGTACGTGTCGTGTGCCACCCTGCGAGAATACTTCTGCTTGAAGGAGCCAACGGCCCGTCCTCTTGCATGCGCCAGAACACTTTGATACGCGTCATGAAGCTTGTGGTTGCAAAATTGGCATCGATAGCCGCCGTCCCAGGTCCTAATACGCCTGTTATGCATTCCCACATAAAGCTCCCTCAGGATTTGCCTCTTGTACCTCCTCTGACCATCTTCATCCTCGCTGTCCACATCGTCAGACAGCACCTATACAAATAGTAAAAAAATGTGGCATCAAATTAATGTTTACAAACTAATCTCTAGCGAACATTTGGCAGTTGCCAAATTTTGGCATCAAATCAATGTTTACATGCCGTGAAGTAGGATTAGGAATTTATGGCTATTTTTTTATATATATCCAGAGATTATGGTTCGATTTTTAAGCACAGTCGTCTATGTACAGACCAATCTTGAAGAAAATAATGGCACAAACATATATATAGGTCATTCAAAATCAATTGTCAAGTCCTGGCTAGGAATTATTAGCACGAACACTAACCCTAGTCGGATTACTAGCAGAAATCATTTGCACAGGTGAAACAACTAATCATTTATCACTTGTACCATTCAAACAATCAATACACTGCACGGATCTAACGAAACTTACTCAGATTTCATGGATTGGGAGAACATAACCATAGGATTTCTATTCCAAAAAGGGGGAGGCAGGAGTAACCAGAGAAACCCTAGGATCTATTTGACACATAAATGGGTATAGATGACTAACCAGTTGTCCGTCGTCGTCGGAGAGTCGTCGCCGGAGTGGTCATCGGAGTCGTCGCCGGGGTCGTCACCCGAGTCGTCACCGGAGTCAGTGTGGACCTCCGCCTCCGACTATGGAAGCTCGACGATGTCAGGGTGCAGCGATACCTCGCCGGCGGTGACGGCAACCTCTGTCTCCATCTCCATGCCGTGCTCCGGTGCTTCGGCAGCCCTGGCATCGCCACTCCCTCCGATGGGGCGCTTCGGCGGCATCCTCATACACTGACGGCTTTGAGGACTGAGAGCGGCGTCGAGGATGCAAGCGGAGAGAGAGGATTGTGTTTGTGGCAAGGATGGGGGCTGCGGCCACTCGGGCACGCCATTAATATGGAGTAGTGGGAGATAGGCGGGCGGCGGTCAAACCGCTAGCTCTCCTGCCGATGAGCCTGCGCACTGGACTGCTGGCATGCCTACCGTCGTTTCACACAGCTACTCACACGCCTCCCGATGACTGTGCAGCGAGCACACCTCCCGTCAATTCACACACCTGCACACACGCCTCCCGGTCTGCCTACGCGGCGAACTGCTCGCATACATCCCGTCAACTCACGCCTGCTCGCATGGCACACGGGTCGCGTGGCGGCACATATATTGTTTTTCTATTTGGATGATTAATGCTGCCGCTTTATTGCTTAACCGAAGCATGGCACGTATCCATTGTTGGTCTAACGCTCACGGTTCGAATAAATAATCCGTTTGGGATATTGGTTCCCAATTATTAATAATCTCCTGTTTGTAAGAAGATAAAGATTACATCAAAACTGGTCTCAAATTTGACAAAAAAAAGTACAATGCCACTTTGTATTGGTGTCCATATGACAACACGATAAGTTTCATGAATTTCAAATAAGTTTTAGATGTACTAGAATTTAAAAATCAAGATTCTCAATGTTTGAAATTTCTTGCACGGGGAGTAAACATGCACCTAGTGAGACACATGTGTTTTTGCAATCTGTTTAGGTGCACTGTCACATGTGCATGTAGCTCAAATTTGATTTTTGCACATTATACCCCTAGAAAATCAATCAATGTACTAAAACGTCTTAATGATCTCTGTGTTTTTTTTAAATTAAAACGTCCCTCCTTTGGTAACATATGTTCACCGCGGGATAATTTAACATGCATCGTAGTTGCGGTGGTTTCACGGTGTGTGTGTGTGTGTGTGTGTGCGTCTGGGGGGTGGCTGGCAGTACACTACGAGTCGTGAGCCACCGTGTGGGTTGGCCGTTTTGTGAGGCAGGTGCCACATCAGAGTCGTGAATTCGTTATTTAAAACATTACACAACCCTTTCATACTTACATGTTTTGGCCACATGTAGTCGATGGTTGTGCTACATGACACTCGATACTCACGTGTGACGCTTTATGTGGGCCTGCGAGGTCGTCGTGCATCACTTTGACAAACAGCCGGCAGTGAGGTTAATTTGACCGGCAAGGTAGAATCTTTTTTGTTTGTGTTATGGTGGGAGTATATATAGTACGCGTCGAAGAGGTGGGAGGGGACTAGCATATATACTATACATACGTGTCGTGAATAAGTACACCTCACTCAGTGTCGGGACTTTTTGGTTTCCGAGGCATGTGTCACATCAAAGTTGTGAAATTGGCTATTCAAACATCACACAACACCTCTTTGGGCCACATGCATGCAGGCGGTGGTTATCCTAGGACACTCATGTGTGACGCTTCCATCTGTGGGCCCACGAGGCCATCGTCGATGCATGCATCACTTTGACCTACATCGGGAGAGGTTAATTAATTTCCCCATCAAGGAGGATTCTTTTTGGGTTGTATTACGGTAGGAGCATATAGTATGCGCCGAAGAGGGGGAAGGGGACCATCATATGTAGTACGCTTCATGAACCTCGCTCTGTGTGGGGACTTTACGGTTTTCGAGGCATGTGCCACATCAAAGTTGTGCATTTTGGGTATTCAACATATGTTTGGCCCACATGCAAAGCGATGGTGGTTGTCCTCTCGCACCCACTTAAGCGATTATCAGCGATATCGATGCTTTCCATCTGTGGGCCCGCTTGGTCCATCACTACTTTGCCTGACAACGAGAGAGGTTAATTTGACTTAGGAGGGGATTATTTTTTTGTTTGTAATACGGTATATATATAGGTCATGCTCTGGGATGACATGATACAGTTTGAGCACACACATGCATGTGTACGCATGAATCCCTCCCATCGAGTCGAAGTGGCTAGTACCACGACACGTCATGAACCGATCTCGCCCTGTGTGGGGACTGTACGATTTTCGACGCACGCGCCACGTCAATGTTGTGAAATGGTATTCAAACATGCATGCACCCATCACCTCCATACATATGCATGTAGTGGTTGTCTTCAAACGGTACGCTCCCTCGCGTGGTTATAGGCGACAAACCTATATATCCGTGGGCCCGCGTGGACATCCATGATCACCTTGACCGACAACAAGATAGGTTACCATGGCGGATTCTTCCTTTGGTTCGTGTTATCGTAGTATAGGTCATGGTGAGATTCAAACCTAATTAAGTTTGAGCGCATACTATGCACGCATGCATGCATGAATCCCCGTCATCGGCTTGAAGTGTGATGTGACATACATATGCATCGTCAACTAACCCTCACTTAGTGTGGGGATTTCTGGTTCGAAATCACGGTGCCACATCAAAGTTGTTCCATTATGTATTCAAACACACCTCTCCATACATATGTTTGGGCCACACACAGGCAGTGGTTGTCTTCGGGGACTAGCTACTTGCGTGATTATTGGCGAGCTAGCCCATCTCCGGGGTCGCATGGACGGCCATCACTTTGACCAACAACAAGAGAGAGGATGTACGACCAAGGTGGATTATTCTTGGGTCCATTTTATGATCCATCTTGGTGAGATGCCTCTTTGGCCCGCCGACTGAAAGTGGGTGTGTGGGGGGGGGGCTTCTACTTCGCACTTTGCTAGGTGAACCTCCGTGGGGGGGCATGCATTCATAGCTTAGGATTCCCTTCCTGCCGACACGAGGTGGGGGGGCAAGCAATATCGTGCGCTTTGCGAGATAGGTGCCACATCGAAGTTGCATTTGGTATTTGAACATCAAACCACCCTTTTCATACATATATTTGGTCCACATGCAAGTGTGTTCGTGTTCTGACCCTCTCCCGCGTCATTTTTCGCCAAATTTATGAACATTAGACAAGTCGGATGACGCAATAGACACGGTTCACTCACACTAACCATGTGCCACGCCGGTGCCCCTATCACGCACATCCGCACAGTACATTGGGCTCCACGAGGCTTCCCCTGTCAAAAATATCTACCCGCCTGCAGCTTTTTTCTGTATGATAACACACGGTTATTATGTTTTGACCATGTGTGATGTTTCTTGTTCCCGCTCCCGCCTGCATCCCTCGAAAATATCTGCCCACCTCAAGGGTTTTTCTGTTTCATAACACACGGTTGTTATCTCCGGACCATGTGCGATGCACCATCATCCAAATTTTCAATAGCCCCGGCATTTCACTCCCGCGTTTGACTCCCGCGTAGTAAAATTTTCAGTAGCCGCGTCATTTCCTCAAACATACCCCCCGCCCCCCCCCCCCTCCACACACACACACACCAAAACCTCCTCGAGCGCGCGCGTGCACACACACACACACCCTCCCTCGCTTGAAACCCTAGCAAGGTCGCCGCCACCGCCGTCGCAAGGCCTCCATTGTCAACATCTGCCGGTTTGCCCGTGCAGCTTACCCACCGATCTCCATACCCAGGCCGCCCTGAGTTTCTTAGATGACGCCTACCAAATGCCCCCTTTCCCACAGATCCCCATCCCCCACTCCAGAGCGTCACAGCCTAAGCCCGGCTACGCTTCCTGTGGAGCTCGAGGAGCGACTAGCCCAAAAGAGGTGTATCGCGGTCTCTTCGCCCGACGTCGCCGAGGAAGCTGACGACCATTCCTAGACAAAGGCACTCAATCAGCGGGCTAGAGTATGCGGGTATGTCGCGGACGCCGGCTACGACATCGAGGTCATTGACAGCGACGGCCTGAGGCGGGCTATGTCATAGGTTAAGTGGCCCACCCCCAACCCCTTGGGTTCAACCGCCGTCGTTCTCATCCATGGCCCCGTCGCTGATCTCCTCTAGCTCGCTATCAAGAATTTTCCATCCTACATCGCCATCGAGCCCCTTTTGTCATTTCTGAAGGACACGTTCTGCGACACTGGCTTGGGATCAACAGCTTCCAAGTCAGACCTCATCGACGGCGACCACCAGGAGGGCACCCTCTCCGACTCTTCCAAGGGGAAAGAGCCCATCTACTCTTCCAAGGGGAAAGAGCCCGTCTGCGACATCAGGGAGGGCACCCTATAGTTGTGCTCTTCTAAGGGGAAGGAGCACATCTGCGACAACATCGAGTGCATCCAGGGTCCATGCTCTTCCCACGGGAACGAGTCCATCTGTGACAAGTGAGGAAACCCATCGAGTCCCTTTTGTAGTGTAGTGAGAATATGTCCAGTTTTAATTGTTATATTTGGTTGTTTGTAGTATGCCTTGTTTATTTCAGTTGTTCATAATGTGATGCTCTATATGTGCAATTATTTACTTTTGCAGTACATTTCATCAATCCAGTTTTAAACATACCGATAGGAATACATATATTTGCTTGCTGTTAAGCCTGTTATAGCTAGCATATGCCTCTTTTAAAGTTTTTTGATTGTTCGGTTGTTTGTAGTTAGCATATGTCCAGTTTCAAATGCTATCTTTGTTTGTTCGTAGTATGCCTTGTTTATTCCGGTTATTCACAACGTGATGTTCTATATGTGCAAGTATGAACTAAGCAGTTCAATTTCATCAATACCAGTTTCAACAATACCACTATGAATGACTACATTTGGTTGCTGCATCTTGTAGTTAACACACCTTTCCATTTTTATTTAACAATAACCAGTGTACTTAGACCGGCACAATACCAGTTTGAATGACTATGTTTGCTTGTTGTTAAATGTTAGGCCTGTTGCAGTTAACACACCTTTCCACTTGTTTTGCTTTACTAGCGTGCTTAAACCTGCACACTGAAGCTATCTTTTGGAGATTATTTTGTCTGCCATGGATATATTTGGTTGATGTTTAGCCTGTTGTGCTTAACATGCCTCTCGATGTACCTACACAGGACAATTTTGGGAACGACTGCTGTTTTCCATCGAGGTTAGTTTCATCCCATGGCTTATATATACTCACTGTTCAGGATATCGGTAGCTGGTACCATATAGGTCGTGGGCTGATAAGGGACTAATCAATGAATCGGACTTTTAACTGATTATATCTGTAACCCATTTATCGTTAGGTTAACTAGGGCCATATGTAATATATCTGAGGCTACATAGCAACATCCACTGTACTTAATGTCTAAATATGCAATCCTAGGCTACATAGCAACAAGGAAGAGTGTTACCTTAATGTTCTGATGATGTCTAGATATACATAGAAGAGTAGCAACAGCAACAACAACAACACAACCCTGTTTGGATACTCAACTTAGCTAGAGGTTAGAGTTAGTTTCTAGCTCATGACTAACCCTGAACTAACTCCATCCAAAGAGGTGTTTGGATGACAGGGTTAGATTGACAATAAATGCACTAGGAGAACTAGCTCCAATTAGCACCTCTTGGGTTGGATAGTTTTTTTGGGTGGGTTAGATGCAACTAGCTCAAACTGGCCCTCATGTTTGGATATACTTTAGGGCTATTTGAGCCCGAACTAGCTCAAACTAATTCTAACCCATGGATACAGTAGCAGTTAATCAGCCGATAATTTGTAAGAATGCAATAAACTCCTTCCGGCCCATAATATAAGATGTTGATTCATCTAATATGTGAGTATATTGGATGTTATAAGATATTATAAAAGATTGTTGTACTTCATCATTTTGCAATTGTTGTTTAGCTTCTAATATTAACTTGGTGGTTTTAGATACATATGTCATTGGTAAAGATCCGCGCTTTGACCCTTTCTGCGTATGGGGCAATGAGATATCGATGAACCAGCATCAAGTGAGGAAGCTGATAAAGATTGTTAGTAAAATGGGTTAAAAGATGGCAATTAAACTATTTGTTTACACTTTATCCAAGACAACAGCGAACTGCAGGATGGTAAGTAAGAACTCTGCAGCCTTCTTTTTACTGCCCATAATGAGTTGTGTTAGATGACAATGTCTGAATCTTTTTCCTTTGCAGTGGTTCCCAAAGCAGTTTACTCAAGATTACCTCTCAAACTACATGATTGGTGGGCATGCAAAGGTTAAAGTATTTCTACCAGAACACGATGATTATCTAGATGTTTTCATGAAGACCGTGAAGGATGGGCGGTCGGCCATCACAAGGGGTTGGACTAGAGTCGTGCGTGCCTTCTGCATGGAGGAGGGCACAATATGGGCATTCCGCTTCACCTTGTTCAGCAACCAGAATGTATTTCGCCTCTTTCTTTACCGTCTTTAATAGTACAAGTATACAAATGTGGTTCATCATTCTTTATTTGGTTCTTATGTAATTCTTGAACATATGTACCTATGAATCGAATAATGCATTGGTTGTTTGAACCTGATGGATATGAATAAAGCTATAGCTACATTCAAATTCAAATCCGATACAATTTGAAATAGCAGCAATTAAATTATAGTGAAATTACACTCTGCAGGTCGTTACGGCACACACGGTTGGTAAAACACAAATGTTTGCGATATACACCATAATCCGACACGGTTCACAGAGAGGAAACGTGTGCAAGCATGCACACAGTTGCCATTTGCAAAGCGTGTGCGATGTCAGACAATATCACAAACGGTGTGGGAAAACTAAACATTTGTGATAATTGCCTTATTGATGACCCACAAGTATATGGGATCAATTGTAGCCTTTTCGATAAGTAAGAGTGTCGAACCCAACGAGGAGCAGAAGGAAATGACAAGCGGTTTTCAGCAACGTAATGTCTGCAAGTACTGAAATTGTAAGTAGCAGAGTAGTTTGATAGCCAGATAATTTGTAACGAGCAAGTAATAATAGTAGTAACAAAAGTGCAGCAAGGTAGCCCAATCTTTTTGAGGCAAAGGGCAGGCCAAAACGGTCTCTTATAATAAGCAAAGCGTTCTTGAGGGTACACAAGAATTTCATCTAGTCACTTTCATCATGTTGGTTTGATTCGTGTTCGCTACTTTGATAATTTGATATGTGGGTGGACCGGTGCTTAGGTGTTGTTCTTACTTGAACAAACCTCCTACTTATGATTAACCCCCTCGCAAGCATCCGCAACTACGAGAAAATTATTAAGAATAAATTCTAACCATAGCATTAAACTTTTGGATCCAATCGGTGCCTTACGGAATAGCGCATAAACTAGGGTTTAAGCTTCTATCACTCTCGCAACCCATCATCTAATAACTACTCCACAATGCATTCCCTTAGGCCCAAATATGGTGAAGTGTCATGTAGTCGACGTTCACATGACACCACTAAGGGAATCACAACACACATACTATCAAAATATCGAACACATATCAAGTTCACATGATTACTTCCAACATGATTCCTCCCGTGACCTCAAGAACAAAAGTAACTACTCACAAATGATAATCATGCTCAAGATCAGAGGGGTATTAAATAGCATATTGGATCTGAACATATAATCTTCCACCAAATAAACCATATAGTAATCAACTACAAGATGTAATCAACACTACTAGTCACCCACAAGCACCAATCTATAGTTCCGGTACAAAGATTGAACACAAGAGATGAACTAGGGTTTGAGAGGAGATGGTGCTGTTGAAGATGTTGATGGAGATTGCCCTCCCCAAGATGGGAGAGTTGTTGGTGATAATGATGACGATGATTTCCCCCTCCGTGAGGGAAGTTCCCCCGGCGGAATCGCTCCGCCGGAGGGCAAAAGTGCTCCTGCCCAAGTTCCGCCTCGAGATGGCGGCGCTCTGTCCCGAAAGTCCTTTCCTTATTTTTTTTCTAGGTCAAAATGACTTATATACCAGAAGATGGGCACCGGAGGTGGGCCGAGGGGAGCACAACCCACCAGGGCACGCCTGGGCTCCCTGGCGCGTCCAGGTGGGTTGTGCCCACCTGGTGGGCCCCCTCTGGTACTTATTGGCTCCAATATTTCTCATTTATTTCATAAAAAATCCCCGTAAAGTTTCAGCTCATTTGGAGTTGTGCAGAATAGGTAGCCTGACGTAGCTTTTTCAGGTCCAGATTTCCAGCTGCCGGAATTCTCCCTCTTTGTGTGTACCTTGCATATTATGAGAGAAAAGGCATTAGAATTACTCCAAAAAGCATTATTATAAATAAAAACATTATAAATAACAGTAGAAAAACATGATGCAAAATGGACGTATCACTTATTGTACATGATTCGCAACCATGAACTGTTTCTGATGTGGTATGCATCGTAAACGTTGCACCACAGAATAGCGTGTGCGATATTTGTCATGTACGACGATGTTACGATGGTCCGACATTTCGTAATCCTGTCCGACACTCGTACGATGATTAGCTAATCTTCTTAATTAGTTATCGCATACGGTTTGGGAAAAGCGAATGTGTGTGATTGTCTGCTTATCATACACGTTCTATAATAGTGAACCGTTTGTGATGGGCCGCGCATCGTAAACGTAGCACCACAGAATACCGACTGCGATGGCAATGCGAGCACAAACGAGTAGCGAGTACTGTATATGCATCAAGGCTCCCTAACCCCTACGGTTTCTGGGTCGTGTGGGAAGGACCCCCCTATCGCCCACACTCACTAGGCGACGGTTCCAAATGCCGTCACGGAAAGGGGTTAAAAACCATTTGTATAGCACCTCGCTGTACCAGTGTGCCCTGCTTCCACCATGCAATCGAGCTTATTGAACATGCTCTCCTGAAAGGATTCTTGCGTTTCAATCATGGCTGGAACAAAGAGATTATCCTTCAATTCTATGCCACACTGTATATCTCAGGAGAACTTGGAAACATCTCATCCTGGGCTCTTGAATGGATGACAATCAGAGAAAGAATCAAATGTTCGACAGATCATTTCTTGAGCATGATAAATCTTCCACGATGTGAATTTGAGAAGGAAAGAGAGCACAGGCTGCATTTCTGGCAAGTGTCTGATGCACAACTCCACCTTCTGATGGATCCCACCATGGTTGGTGATGAATGCATTGACATTGATCCGAAGAAGTTGGCCTATGATAACAAAGTGCTATTTCACATTCTGTGCAATACTCTCACACCAATTAATAGACTGAATTCCATCAAAGGCATAATAGGAAATGCACTTCTGGCCATGTCTCAGGGAATCAAGTTTGACATTCTTGACCTATTCATTCGACACCTTGCATGTGCAGCTAACAGCCCTTAGTCATTAAAGCCTCATGCTCCATGGATCATGTTCGCAATCGAGCACCTCACCAATGAGAAATTCTTCGGGGCTTATATTCCGAAGAAATTCATGCCACCAGTTCGTGATACTATGTGCATAGTAAAGGATATTGGAAAAGGGAAGGAACTTGTTGATACTGTTGCTGCTGCGTCTGCATCTGAAAATGCACCGAAGATCAAGAAGGCTAGAGTTGTAATCCCTCACGAAGAAAATCCATCTCTTTATGAGATCTGCATTCGCACTCAGCAGACTCTGGAAAGCCACATCAAGCTGGACAGAAAGGAAAAGGTGAAATTAATGGTAGAGCTGAATTTGCTTCATAATCACACTCGCCAAATTCTTCTGCATGAGAAGGAAGCCAAGAATCGCTCGTGGACTCTGTTAAGGAAGCATTACTCACGAAAGGATTTAGCCAAGAAGGGCATCATGAAGGACTATAACCATCTGGACTTGCTCGTTGTTCCTCGCATCCGAAGGCAAACTCCAGTTCTCCCACAGTGTTCTGCTTCAACAGACTTGTTGTTTGTCGGCCATGATGATGATATTACAGATACAGTCGGTACTCTTATCTTCAAGCCAGATGTTCATCCCTCCAAGTCTTCTAGAGACCAGGCTGACACTCCTACTTCTGCCTCGACCATTCCTCACTCTTTGGACTCTAAGTCGTCGAGTGGTTTTAATTCTAATTCTGAGGATTCTCCTACGGAATAGTTCCTCGCATGTCTTGTCATTCCTTTTTGACATTTGTTGACAAAAGCGGGGGATTACATCGAGTGGTAGTTTTTCGGGGTTCTTGCAGGGTGTTTTTCATTCGCTTTTGGTTTTCCCTCTAACAATTTGCTTCATGAACTTATCGCACCGCTTGTGGTGTTGAAATACTCGGTCGTGATGTAACGTTAATAACCCCCGTTGTAATATTATTTGTTTCAAACTATCTGTTTGCAGGTACCTTCGACTGTGTTTTTCCTGTGAATGACTATCTTCAATAATTATCTATCTTACAGGGAAAAACATCTGCTCCTCGAAGAAGAAGAACAAATTATCATGTGATGATACTAGAGGGGAGAAGTACTTTGAGTACTAAATGGATTATAACTGTTGTGATTGGATATGCGTTAATTCTTATCTCTAATTATCTAACCTTGCAGGAAGAGAATGTCAGTCTAAACTGTTAGGCCTTACGTGTGAAGGCCATATGATTCACTGACAAAGTTTTTTTTCGCAATTATTTCTCGTATTATCCTCTGTATTGCAGGAAAAGCTACATCTCGTGAGGATTCAAATTGTGTTCTGAGAAAACCTTCATATTTATATCCTTTGTCACAAATCTCTTTTAGCATATCTTAAAATAATTCTCTTTGAAGATTTTGTGACAGGAATCACCTCAGACACCATCAAGTGCATTGAAAGAAGTCAAGTATCAAATCATAGATCAATGTCACTTACACGAAGAATAATATCGTTTCCCTCCGGTTCTTCATGTTCTGAAGCATATCTTAAGGGGGAGAATAATTTATCTTCGTAATTATCTCTCGTCTTTCATTATTCTTCGCATTTCATTCCATTCTTTATCTATCCTTCGATGTGATCTATTTTGTCAACAATATCTGCCAACCTTGTGATATCTGCCTACCTTGTGTTTTGGAGATTGTTGGTGCAATATCTGCCTACCTTGTGTTTTGGAGATTGTTGACAGAAACAGGTATGGACTGATTTGTTTGCTAGTGCATACAGAGAGAAATAGTCCATACACAACCGAAGAGAATGATGTCTCCGGTGCTAAGTTCGAGGAACTTCACCGAAGTATATATGCGTTGCAGAGAAGAACGAGCTATATTTGCTGAAGCTATATAGTCGAGAAGATTGATGTGAAGAAATCGACCCATCGAAAGCTTTCTGCTGAAGTAAAGCTTTTGATTCGGTACTGGCGTCCGAAGAAATTGACTGCAGCAATGGAAGTCAAAGACAAAGTGAAGATGTATGATGACCCACAAGTATAGGGGATCAATCGTAGTACTTTTGATAAGTAAGAGTGTCGAACCCAACGAGGAGCAGAAGGAAATGACAAGCGGTTTTCAGCAAGGTAATGTCTGCAAGCACTGAAATTTAAGTAACGAGTAGTTTGGTAGCAAGATAATTTGTAACGAGCAAGTAACAGTAATGGTAACAAAAGTGCAGCAAGGTAGCCCAATCCTTTTGAGGCAAAGGACAGGACAAAACGATCTCTTATGATAAGCAAAGCGTTCTTGAGGGTACACGGGAATTTCATCTAGTCACTTTCATCATGTTGGTTTGATTTGTGTTCGCTACTTTGATAATTTGATATGTGGATGGACCGGTGCTTAGGTGCTGTTCTTACTTGAACAAACCTCCTACTTATGATTAACCCCCTCGCAAGCATCCGCAACTACGAGAAAAGTATTAAGAATAAATCTAACCATAGCATTAAACTTTTGGATCCAAATCAGTCCCTTACGGAATAGCGCATAAACTAGGGTTTAAGCTTCTGTCACTCTCGCAACCCATCATCTAATAACTACTCCACAATGCATTCCCTTAGGCCCTAATAAGGTGAAGTGCCATGTAGTCGACGTTCACATGACACCACTAAGGGAATCACAACATACATATCATCAAAATATCGAACACATATCAAGTTCACATGATTACTTGCAACAAGATTTCTCCCGTGACCTCAAGAACAAAAGTAACTACTCACTAATGATAATCATGCTCAAGATCAGAGGGGTATTAAATAGCATAATGGATCTGAACAAATAATCTTCCACCAAATAAACCATATAGTAATCAACTACAAGATGTAATCAACACTACTAGTCACCCACAAGTACCAATCTATAGTTCTGGTACAAAGATTGAACACAAGAGATGAACTAGGGTTTGAGAGGAGATGGTGTTGTTGAAGATGTTGATGGAGATTGCCCTCCCCAAGATGGGAGAGTTGTTGGTGATGATGATGACGATGATTTCCCCCTCCGGGAGGGAAGTTCCCCCGGCGGAATCGCTCCGCCGGAGGGCAAAAGTGCTCCTGCCCAAGTTCCGCCTCGAGACGGCAGCGCTTCATCCCGAAAGTCCTCTCCTCATTTTTTTCTAGGTCAAAATGACTTATATACCAGAAGAGGAGCACCGGAGGTGGGCTGAGGAGGGCACAACCCACCAGAGCGTGCCTGGGCTCCCTGGCGCGCCCAGGTGGGTTGTGCCCACCTGGTGGGGCCCCTCTGGTAGTTATTTGCTCCAATAATTCTTATTTATTCCATAAAAATTCCTCGTGAAATTTCATCTCATTTGGAGTTGTGCAGAATAGGTAGCCTGACATAGCCATTTCAGGTCCAGATTTCCAGCTGCCGGAATTCTCCCTCTTTGTGTGAACCTTGCATATTATGAGAGAAAAGGCATTAGAATTACTCCAAAAAGCATTATTATGCATAAAAACATCATAAATAACAGTAGGAAAACATGATGCAAAATGGACGTATCAATGTAGTATTCATTTCGTTGGTCTTCTTTCATTTTCTTTGAGTCATAGTACCTTCGTACTATTAAGAGGGGTATAGGTTCTCATTGCTTAGATCCACTGTGATGCTTAGCCAAAACTTTTGAAAGATGCGAGAGAAATCTCTTTATGCTCCGAGCAAATACTTGTCAGCAAGAGACTATGATCTTGTTCGCTGTGAGAGATTTGTCTCAGGCCGAGGAGTTACATTACTTGCTCCGCAAGCAATGTTATCGTTGTTCTCAAATTTGATCGTTGGACTCGTGTTGTTCGGCCGTTGGCTAAACCCGATGTCTAATTTGGTCATTTCCCATCTGGGAAGGCTGCGGCTATAAATAGCCACCCCACTCCAACGTTATCCGTTGGCTGCTCCGCTTGAGATTTCTGAGAAGATTGTTTTGAGCAACCCCTCTTCGAGTTATTTTAGTTTAAGATCCACTGAGAGAAAAATCAAGAGCCCAAACTTAGACAGTGGTTTAGCATCATAGTAGTTCTGAGTGAGAGTTCTTGTACCTATTACTCTTGAGAGCTGCACACTCTCTAGACGGATAGGTTTTGGCTTGAGTGTCGAAGAGTATTGTCTTCACCGAGCCAGATCTTCATCAACCAAGAGTGATTGTGGTTTGTGAAGGTCGACTGAAGGTTTGGAGATCGCCGACAAGGATCTACCATGAGTGAAATCAACCTAAGTCTGATCAACTCTGCATTGAAGGAGAATAGGGTGAAGAGAGTTTATCTTCAGTGTTAAGTAACAGCCCCTCCAACCAGACATAGCCATTTGGCAGAAGGGTGGACTGGTCTACCAAATCTATCTGTCGCCATCGAGCACCACCGGTTCTATTCTTCTTCACTACACTACTTTCAGCAATCATTATGTGTGCTCTGTGTTGATAGATATCTGATCTGTAGTCCCTGCTGCTCATCTTTCAACTTATCTCTCGCAGAGTTCTTTATCACTCGTAGGCTGAGTTATTGTTCTTCATTTCTTTTTCCTTCACAGCTCTGACTCAATTCCTCGATTATACTCTTAGTTCTGTTGGCATGTTGTTTCACTATCATCATCATTAAGCCTGTTGTAGCCTACACTCTAATCATAATTACATCTTACCTTGAAGGTTTTGTTCCTCAGTAGCGAGCTAGTGTGCACCCTTCTCTACTGATCATTTATTCTGCTGCTGTGTTTGGGTTCAGTTCAAAACATTCGCAAGAATTTTTGAATCTCCCATTCACCCCCCTCTGGTCGATATACTCTCGGTCCTAACACCACATCACACTCCAATGTGTCTTCGTAAGCTACAATCTTGAAGGAGACTTGAACCGTGTGCTCCACTTGAATGGTGCTGGAGTCGCTAAGCCATTGGACCTTGTAGGGGCAAGTATGCTTCATCTTGACCAATTGTAGCTTTGGAACATAGCTCTTCACTTGCCAAATTGTGGCAACTTCCTCCGTCGATGATGACCTTCACGAAACTTCCATTGATGCCCGCCTTGGTGTGGAAGATGTGGCAACGTTGGTCTTCCTCTTGTTGGTGTTGAAGTGTCAAGACCTTGGAGACAACGAGAGCGGGGCTCGAACCATTTTCACAAAAGACTTGGTCATCTTCATCTTCATTCACTTGCCGGTGCATGGCCACATCCTCAAGGGCTTCCATTTCTTCGTCACTCATAGAGTCATAGGTGCCGTCGTCGTTGGTGATCATGGTGCGCCGGTTGGTGCACTCGAATGTCTTATGGCCTCGGCCTCCACATGTGAAGCATTTGATGGAACTTGTCTTGACGGTCTCATCCGGTGGAGTTGTAGATGATGAATCTCTCGGCTTGAAGTTGCTTGTTGTAGGAGGACGACTTGAAGATGTCGAAGTTTTCTTATAACTTGACTTGTCGCAGTTGCTTGGGGAAGCTTTGGTTGAGGTAGAAGGCGTTGTAGTTGTTGAAGCTTGATTGTATGAACTGTATGTCTTGGAAGAGTGCTTGGCATACTTGTAATCATCTTGCACTTGTCGCTCCGCGTTGGTAGCTTGGTGCACTAGCTCGAGGAGGTTGGAGTAAGGTTGGAAGTTGACGATCTTCTTGATAGGATGGTGGAGGCCATTCAAGAAACGTGCCATGGTTTGCTGCTCATCTTCATTGACATTTGCTCGAATCATTGCAATCTCCATTTCCTTGTAGTACTCTTCAACCGACTTGGTTCCTTTCTTGAGGAATTGCAATTTCTTGAAGAGGTCGCGGGCTATAGTATGTTGGGACAAAGCGCGCTCGCATGACATCCTTCATTTGAGCCAATGTCGTGATTGGTGGGTCACCTTTTGCTTCTCTCCTCTCAATGACTTGCTCCCACCAAATAAGTACATAGTCTTGGAACTCAAGAGATGCCATGGCGATCTTCTTTTCTTCTTCATAGTTGTGCAAGCAAAAGATCTTGTCAACTTTCAATGCCCATGAAAGGTAGTCTTCGGGATCGTTGCTTCCAGAGAACTTAGACATGGTGAACTTGAGCTTGCCATATCGTTGCTCTTCATTGCGTTGTTGTTGAACTTGATGATGATCTTGCCGTGGTGGAGGATCTTGAGCCACTTGCTCCTCTTGATTGTTTTGTCGTTGAGGTCATGGAATTTTTTCACGGTTCCTCATCTCGTGAAGCTCCTCAAGACGGGCGGCTTCTTCTTGTCGCTCTCGGTGGAGGGCTTCTTCTTGTAGACGTACTTGGCGGTTTCGCTCATTGACGGCTCGAGTTGATTCACGTAGAGCTTGTTAGGCTTCAAGGTCTTGTTCCTCACAACGTTGTCGCTCTTGTCGAAGTGCATCACCATCTTGATGTTCGTGTTGGTCTTGGTGTGTTGGAGCTTGCTCTTGGACCGAAGGTTCATCAGCTTGTTGCCGGAGGCGGTCGCGTTCATGGAGGCGGCCTTGTAAACCATTGCCATGGAATGGGTTTTGTGGGGCTTGATGATCTCCATGGTATTGGTGATGATGCAAATGAGCTCGAGGAGGACTTGCATCCAAAGAAGATTGCGAAGAATGTCGACTTGAGTGGCTCTGTCTTGAATATGATGAAGATGTAGAAGAACGGTTGACCAACAAGGCACAAATCTCGTCCATCCTTGCATCGTTCTCCTCCTTTTTTGCGGCGAGCTTGTTGTCAAAGTAGTCTCTTGTACGTTGCTCGGATTGTCACAAGTCGGTAGCGAGTAGGTCGATGCGGTCACCTAATGCTTCATTCTCTTGATGTAAAGCTCTTTGTGCGCCGAAGAGGTGGTTCTTGGTGACGTAGTTGTTTGGGTCATCATCTTGCTCACTGAAGAGTGGGTTGGAAGAAGTAGTAGGCCTATCCATCATCGCAAGCAAATGTGTAAGTGGAAGAAAGGAAAGAACTATACCAAATGTACCTTATCCGATGTTGAGAATGGATCAATGGTCACTCAATAATGTAACAAGGAAATAGCATAATTGGTACCGGATCTTGTCGATTCTCACACCTATACAAATAAAGCTTTTGGAGTAGCTTGGTGAGGATGGTGGAACAAAATCTTATGCAACTGTTAGCAAGATTCAATAATGTTGCAAAAGATTCACAAATCAGCAAAGGCAACAAGTAGACCAATAGCAATATGGCACACGGAGACACACGCACGGATAGATAAATGGGGTCATGCAACCAAGGAACGAGCTCAAAATGTGGAATCCACGGAAAATGCTCTTGTTGCAAAACACAAGAAAGACGCTAGAATGATTGCTCAAAAGGCGGATATGATACTTGTGCACGACCTACAAAGCAAAAAGTGCAACGACTTCTATCCCAAGTATGCTATATATGTATGATGTTACGGTGATAAGATCCAAAATGATCGAGTATGACAAATAAGATCCAAAATGATCGAGTATGACAATCTTAATGTAGTATGATGCTATGGTTCTTGCTTAAAAGCTCTTTGCTAGTCTTTCGTTTGCTTATAAGCTTGTTTGCTCTTTCTCTTTTGAGCTCTGTCTTTAGCCACTTATACAAAACTTCAAGAACCAAGATAGCAATTGTGTATATGTGGTGACACGCTTGTGACACAAGAGATGATACCAAGATGCTTGTACTAAGATGATATTGTATGTATGCAAAGGAAACAAGTATCACTAATGTGCACAAGTAACGTTGCCGGCAATACTAAATGGCTAGTCTCGATAGGCAAGTGACGCAAAAGGTAGGCTCGGGGGTTCACAATGTAATGGCAAGAGATGCACAAAGTGTCGTCGAGGTTACCGCTCTTGCTTACGGTTGGTGTCAAAGGTCAAATGGATGTTGTCGATGACGAGTCCGTGGCGAAGATGAGTGGCGGTGATGTCGATGTTGAACCGTCCCTAAGTAGCCGAAACACGTTAGGAAACGGGAAACCGCAACTCAAATTCTCAAAGAAGAAAACATGTCAAAATTGTCGAAGTTGGTCGTGGGTAAGCGATGGTAGTTGCGAAAAGCGGTGGTGGTGGACAACTTTCTGTCAAGGCCGGAGGTTCCGGGCGAAGGCCGAAAGGTTCGGGGAGGCCGGAATGTACGGGGGCGGAAGGTCCGGGAGGGGACGGAAGTTCCGTGGGTCGGGATTTTGCCAAGAATAGAAAATTGGGGCTCGAGAATTTGGGTGGAAAAAATTTCGGGGAAAGCCCGAATCAGACGGGGAAAAGAAAATTTTTGGGAGGATGGAGGGGTGGGGAAGGTAGATCTACGTGTTACACATGAAATCCATGGATCAATTGCAACAAAACTTCATCCAACCAACAAATCACAAAAAATATGGGAGGGCTATTTTGTGGGGATTTTCAAAATTGGGACAAAACACAACAAAATTAGACTAGAAAACGAAGGGAGAGACTCCAAAATCGTGATCAACCTTGGCTCATGATACCAAAATGATGTAGGGTGGAACCCTAGGGCCGATCTTTCACGATTTGGAGGGGGATTCCCGAAGAACACACGAAGAACACAAAGGGAAAAATAAGAGGAAACACTCAAATCAACGGGATTCGATTACACATGTGCTAGATCCGAGTACACAACGAGACACACGATACAAACACAACAAGGGATGATACAAACGGTAGGTAGTCCTTCCCGATCCGTGAGGAGATGGGGTCCTGAATCCACGAGGGGATCTTCCCTTGCGGGGTCTTGAATCCACTTGGGGGAATCTTCTCCGCGGAGGCCTTGGTCTCCAATGGAGTAGAGGTACAAGTGGATGAGTGATACGTCTCCGTCGTATCTATAATTTTTAATTGTTTCATGCCAATATTCTACAACTTTCATATACTTTTGGCAACTTTTTATATTATTTTTGGGACTAACATATTGATCCAGTGCCCAGTGCCAGTTCCTGTTTGTTGCATGTTTTTTGTTTCGCAGAATATCCATATCAAACGGAGTCCAAATATGATAAAAACTTACGGAGATTTTTTTTGGAATATATGTGATTTTTGGGAAAAAGAATCAATGCGAGACGATGCCCGAGGGGCCCACAAGCCCTAGGTGTGCGCCCCCTACCCTGGGCGCGCCTGGGAGGCTTGTGGCCACCCCATAAGGAAATTGGTGCCCTTATTTCGCCGCAAGAAAGATAATATCCAGATAAAAATCGTGTTAAAATTTCAGCCCAATCGGAGTTACGGATCTCCGGGAATTTAAGAAACGATGAAAGGCCAGAATCTGGGAACGCAGAAACAGAAGGAAAGAGAGATAGAGATCCAATCTCGGAGGGGCTCCCGCCCCTCCGCCGCCATGGAGGCCATGGACCAGAGGGGAAACCCTCCTACCATCTAGGGGGAGGTCAAGGAAGAAGAAGAAGGATGGGGGCTCTCTCCCCTCTCTCCCGGTGGCGCCGGAACGCCGCCGGGGCAATCATCGTGTGACGGCGATCTACACCAACACCTCCGTCATCTTCCCCAACATCTTCATCACCTTCCCCCATCTATATTCAGCGGTCCACTCTCCCTCAACCCTATGTACCCTCTACTTGAACATGGTGCTTTATGCTTCATATTATTATCCAATGATGTATTGCCATCCTATGATGTCTGAGTAGATTTTTGTTGCCCTATCGGTGATTGGTGAATTGCTATGATTGGTTTAATTTGCTTGTGGTTATGTTGCTGTCCTTTGGTGCCCATCATATAAGCGCGTGTGTGGATCATACCATAGGGTTAGTTGTTTGTTGATAGGACTATGTATTGGAGGGTAAGGGTGACAGCAGCTTTAGCCTAGCATAGAAATTGATGCATACGGGATTGAAGGGGGACCAATATATCTTAGTGCTATGGTTGGGTTTTACCTTAATGAACGTTAGTAGTTGCGGATGCTTGCTAATAGTTCCAATCATAAGTGCATAGAATTCCAAGTAAGGGATGACATGCTAGGAGTGGCCTCTCCCACATAAAACTTTCTATCGGTCTAGTAACGTAGTCAATTGCTTAGGGACAATTCCGCAATTCCTACCACCACTTTTCCACACTCGCTATACTAACTTAATTGTTTATTTATCTAAACATCCCCTAGTTTTTATTTACGTGCTCTTTATTATCTTGGAAACCTATCCTACAACACCTACAAAGTACTTCTAGTTTCATACTTGTTCTAGGTAAAGCGAACGTTAAGCATGCGTAGAGTTGTATCGGTGGTCGATAGAACTTGAGGGAATATTTGTTCTACCTTTAGCTCCTCGTTGGGTTCGACACTCTTACTTATCGAAAGAGGCTACAACTGATCCCCTATACTTGTGGGTTATCAAGACCTTTTTCTGGCGCCGTTCCCGGGGAGCAATAGCGTGGGGTGAATATTCTCGTGTGTGCTTGTTTGCTTTACCACCAAGTAATTTTTATTTCCTGTTCTAAGTTGTTCTCTATCTTTAGTTATGGATATGGAACATGAAATACCAAAAAAATTAGGTGTGCTTGCTACTCTTGGAGATGGGGAACCTCCTAAAACCCTCGATGCTCGCTATGTGAAAAATATTAAGCACTACTTTGATAATCCTGAAAAAAACCCGTTCAACTTGATAATGGGAGACACGTTAGATCAACGTGAATAATTTAGGGATTATCACTTGACTCTAAAAGGGAAACTATTATGGGATCAAATTCATATGTGGCATTGGTATGCTTGGAATTTATGCCAGAGATATGATTATACTTGTTGCTCTAGGATGAAGGCTCCACACCTTCCCTTTTCATGTAAATTTAATGATAATGAAACTTTGGGATCTTATGCTAATGGTATATATGATTACTATGATGTGGAACGAATAGAAGAATTTGTTGCTTTTAAGGGTTCTTATGAAATTGAATCTTTGTTTGAAAAGTGTGAAAATCTTGATGATGCTGTTTACAGACCTGAAAATTATGCTATACTTAAATATTGCTATGAGAATTATGAATATAATGCCGATATTAATGAGTTTATTGAGAAAGTCTCTGCTATCCAAGAAGAGACTAATATTTTGCCAGAATCTATGGAAGAAGAAATTGATGACACTGTGTGCCCATTAGATGAAAAAGATGAGGAGGAGAGCAAAGAACAAAAGGAGGAAGAGCGGATTGATCACCCGTGCCCACCTTCTAATGAGAGTAACTCTTTATCCCATACATTGTTTAATTTCCCTTCGTGCTTACCGAACGATGAATGCTATGATGATTGCTATGATCCCTTGAATTCGTTTGAAATATACCTTTTTTATGAACTTGATGCTTGCTATGCTTTTGGCCATGATGCCAATATGAATTATGCTTATGGAGATGAACTTGCTATAGTTCCTTATGTTAAGAATGAAATTGTTACTATTGCACCCACGCATGATAGTCCTATTATCTTTTTGAATTCTCCCAACTACACTATACCGGAGAAGTTTGCGCTTATTAAGGATTATATTGATGGGTTGCGTTTTACCATTACACATGATGTTTTTGATAAATATAATATGCATGTGCTTGCTGCTTCTACTTGCAATTATTATGAGAGAGGAACTACATCTCTGCCTCTCTATGTTTCCAATACGATAAAATTGCAAGAAACTGTTTATACTATGCATTGGCCTTTACTTTGTGTGCATGAATTGTTCTTTTATGACATGCCGATGCATAGGAAGAGAGTTAGACTTCGTTGTTGCATGATATATGTTACTTTGTGCTCACTACAAAATCACAAATCATTGTTAATTAAAATTGGCTTTGATATACCTTGGGATCGGGGTGGATCCATTACTCGAGCACTATATGCCTAGCTTAATGGCTTTAAAGAAAGCGCTGCCAGGGAGACAACCCGGAAGTTTTAGAGAGTCATTTTATTCTGTTGTGTGCTTTAAAAAAAGGGTTTAAGAACAAAAAATAAAGTGGGGAACCTAAAGCTTTTCAAAAAAGAAAAGTGAAAGTAAGAAGGACGAGCACCGTTGAAGTGGGGGAGCTCCTTGAACTTTGTTCATGCCCATGGAAACTTTGCAAATCTTGAATTACAAAAAACTTTTCAACAAAAATAATTATCCCCTTGTACAAATCCATTGTATTATAAAAATAATGTGCCAAGATTTGGCTTTAGGATGATTAGATTGCTTGTTTGGTACGTGCAGTGGAAAAACAGAAACTTTAGCTGTAGCGCGTGAATTTATATTTTTTAATGGAATGTCAAAAGTTTATGAAATTTTTGCACAGTATTGCTATACAAATTTTTTATTTTGTCCTAATTTTTCATATTTTTTAGAGTTACAGAAGTATGGTAAATGTTCAGACTGCTACAGACTGTCCTGTTTAAGATAGATTCTGTTTTTGATGCATTGTTTTGCTTGTTTTGATGAAACTACCGATTGTATCGGTGGTATAAGCCATAGAGAAGTTATAATGCAGTAGCTACAATGGAAAAATAAAATGTGAATGGGTTTGCAACAGTACT
This sequence comes from Thinopyrum elongatum, assembly GCA_011799875.1. NCBI lineage: Eukaryota > Viridiplantae > Streptophyta > Magnoliopsida > Poales > Poaceae > Thinopyrum > Thinopyrum elongatum. The sequence continues at coordinate 318,868,500 of CM022297.1, forward strand.
TAAAGTGGTAATTTGCTTTATTATACTAACGGATCTCACGAGGGTTTTGTTAAGTTTTGTGTGATTGAAGTTTTCAAGTTTTGGGTGAGATCACGACGGATGAAGGAATAAGGAGTGGCAAGAGCCTAAGCTTGGGGATGCCCGACGCACACCAAGGTAATATTCAAGGACTCCCAAGCAACTAAGCTTGGGGATGCCCCGGAAGGCATCCCTTCTTTCTTCTAACGATCATCGGTAATTTTACTTGGAGCTATATTTTTATTCGTCACATGATATGCGTAAATCTTGGAGCATCGTGTGATTTTTATTTATTTATTTAATAATGCACCATGCTGGTATGAGATAGTCCTTGGTTGATTTATAGAATGCTCTTTGCACTTCACCTATATCTTTTGAGTATGGCTTTATAGAATGCTTCATGTGCTTCACTTATATCATTAGAAGTTTGGATTGCCTGTTTCTCTTCACATAGAAAACCGCCATTTGTAGAATACTCTTTTGCTTCACTTATATTTGTTAGAGCGTGGGCATATCTTTTGTAGAAAGAATTAAACTCTCATGCTTCACTTATATCTATTTAGAGAGTTGACAGGAATTGGTCATTCACATGGTTAGTCATAAAATCCTACATAAAAACTTGCAGATCACTGAATATGATATGTTTGATTCCTTCCAATAGTTTTGCGATATAAAGATGGTGATATTAGATTCATGCTAGTGAGTAATTGTGGATTGGTAGAAATACTTGTGTTAAGATTTGTGATTCCCGAAGCATGCACGTATGGTGAACCGTTATGTGATGAAGTCGGAGCATGATTTATTTTTTGATTGTCTTCCTTATGAGTGGCGGTCGGGGACGAGCGATGGTCTTTTCCTACCAATCTATCCCCCTAGGAGCATGCGTATTAGTACTTGGATTTGATGGCTAATAAATTTTTGCAATAAGTATGTGAGTTCTTTTTGACTAATGTTGAGACCATGGATTATACGCACTCTCACCCTTCCACCATTGCTAGCCTCTCTAGTACCGCGCAAATTTCGCCGGTGCATAAACCCTCCTTATACCTTCCTCAAAACAGCCACCATACCTACCTATCATGGCATTTCCATAGCCATTCTGAGATATATTGCCATGCAACTTCTATCATCATCATATACATGACTTGAGCATTCATTGTCATATTGCTTTGCATGATCGTAAGATAGCTAGCATGATATTTTCATGGCTTGTCCATTTTTTGATATCTTTGCTACGCTAGATCATTGCACATCCTGGTACACCGTCGGAGGCATTCATATAGAGTCATATATTTGTTCTAGTATCGAGTTGTAATTCTTGAGTTATAGGTAAATAAAAGTGTGATGATCATCATTATTAGAGCATTGTCCCATGTGAGGAAAGGATGATGGAAGTTATGATTCCCTCACAAGTGGGGATGAGTCTCCGGACTTTAAAAAAATAAAAGAGGCCAAAGAAGCCCCAAAAAAAGAGGACAAAGAGCCCAAAACAAAAAAAATACAAAAAAATGAGAGAAAAAGAGAGAAGGTGCAATGCTACTATCCTTTTCCACACTTGTGCTTCAAAGTAGCACCATGTTCTTCATAATAGAGAGTCTCCTATTTTGTCACTTTCATATACTAGTGGGAATTTTTCATTATAGAAAATGGCTTGTATATTCCAATGATGGGCTTCCTCAAATTGCCCTAGGTCTTCGTGAGCAAGCAAGTTGGATGCACACCCACTCAGTTTTCTTTTGAGCTTTCATACACTTATAGCTCTAGTGCATCCATTGCATGGCAATCCCTACTCACCTGCATCGATATCGATTGATGGGCATCTCCATAGCCCATTAATTTGCCTAGTTGATGTGAGGCTTTCTCCTTTTTTGTCTTCTCCTCACAACCGCCTTCTATTCCACCTATAGTGCTATATCCATGGCTCGCGCTCATGTATTGCGTGAAAGTTGAAAAGGCTTGAGAACATTAAAAGTATGAAACAATTGTTTGGCTTGTCATCGGGGTTGTGCATGATGAAATACTTTGTGTGATGAAGATGGAGCATAGCCAGACTATATGATTTTGTAGGGATAACTTTCTTTTAGCCATGATATTTTGAGAAGACATGATTGATTTATTAGTATGCTTGAAGGATTATTGTCTTTATGTCAAATTGTAGACTATTGCTTTGAATCACTCGTGTCTTAATATTCATGCCATGATTAGATTATATGATCAAGATTATGGTAGGTAGCATTCCACATCAAAAATTATCTTTTTTATCATTTACCTACTCGAGGACGAGCAGGAATTAAGCTTGGGGATGCTGATACGTCTCCATCGTATCTATAATTTTTGATTGTTTCATGCCAATATTCTACGACTTTCATATACTTTTGGCAACTTTTTATATTATTTTTGGGACTAACATATTGATCCAGTGCCCAGTGCCAGTTCCTGTTTGTAGCATGTTTTTTGTTTCGCAGAATATCCATATCAAATGGAGTCCAAATGCGATAAAAACTTACGGAGATTTTTTTGGAATATATGTGATAATTGGGAAAAAGAATCAACGCGAGACGATGCCCGAGGGGCCCACAAGCCCTAGGGGCGCGCCCACCTACCCTGGGCGCGCCTGGGAGGCTTGTGGCCACCCCGTAAGGCAGTTTGTGCCCTTCTTTCGCCGCAAGAAAGATAATATCCGAATAAAAATCATGTTAAAATTCCATCCCAATCAGAGTTATGGATCTCCAGGAATTTAAGAAACGGTGAAAGGCCAGAATCTGGGGAACGCAGAAACAGAAGGAAAGAGAGAGAGAGATCCAATCTCGGAGGGGATCCCGCCCCTCCGCCGCCATGGAGGCCATGGACCAGAGGGGAAACCCTCCTCCCATCTAGGGGCGAGGTCAAGGAAGAAGAAGAAGGAGGGGGGCTCTCTCCCCCTCTCTCCCGGTGGCGCCGGAACGCCGCCGGGGCAATCATCGTGTGATGGCGATCTACACCAACACCTCCATCATCTTCCCTAACATCTTCATCACCTTCCCCCATCTATATTCAGCGGTCCACTCTCCCGCAACCCGCTGTACCCTCTACTTGAACATGGTGCTTTATGCTTCATATTATTATCCAATGATGTGTTGCCATCCTATGATGTCTGAGTAGATTTTTGTTGTCCTATCGGTGATTGGTGAATTGCTATGATTGGTTTAATTTGCTTGTGGTTATGTTGCTGTCCTTTGGTGCCCATCATATGAGCACGCGTGTGGATCACACCATAGGGTTAGTTGTATGTTGATAGGACTATGTATTGGAGGGCAAGGGTGACAGTAGCTTCACCCTAGCATAGAAATTGATGCATACGGGATTGAAGGGGGACCAATATATCTTACTGCTATGGTTGGGTTTTACCTTAATGAACCTTAGTAGTTGCGGATGCTTGCTAATAGTTCCAATCATAAGTGCATAGAATTCCAAGTAAGGGATGACATGCTAGGAGTGGCCTCTCCCACATAAAACTTTATATCGGTCTAGTAACGTAGTCAATTGCTTAGGGACAATTCCGCAACTCCTACCACCACTTTTCCACACTCACTATACTAACTTAATTGTTTATTTATCTAAACAGCCCCTAGTTTTTATTTGCGTGCTCTTTATTATCTTGCAAACCTATCCTACAACACCTACAAAGTACTTCTAGTTTCATACTTGTTCTAGGTAAAGCGAACGTTAAGCGTGCGCAGAGTTGTATTGGTGGTCGATAGAACTTGAGGGAATATTTGCTCTACCTTTAGCTTCTCGTTGGGTTCGACACTCTTACTTAGCGAAAGAGGCTACAACTGATCCCCTATACTTGTGGGTTATCAATGAGCAAAGCTATATTCTCAAATGAGCTACAATCTTTGCTAACCCTAAAACGTAGGTAGAAGAAGAGTATATATAGTCTAGGTGGCAAAAGGGTACATGGGCCTCAGCCCGAGTCACTGCGCAAGTGGGGTAGGAAGTTCCGGGGACGGCGGGACATTTCGGGCAAGGGTCCGAGAAGTGTCAGGGCTAGCCAGAGAGTTGGCACGGTGCGAGCGAGGCTGGCGTCCGGGGGCCGGAAGGTCCAGGCAGGCCGGAAGTTTCGGGGGCCGGAAGGTCCGGGCCAGGTTCCGGGCTGGTTCCGGGCTAACCAGAGAGTTGGCACGCCCGGGCTCGTCTAGGTCGTCGGAGGCCGAAAGTTCCGGGATGGCCGGAGGTTCCGGGGGTCGGAGGTTCCAGGCTCTGGCCGGAAGTTCCGGGTTGACCAGAGAGTTGGCACTTGTTCCTTCTTCTTCAGTTCTCGGCTCCGTGGCTTGTGCGTTGTACCTGATCACACATAGTGTTTCTGACTTAGGCAGCAACCATGTCTCACTCGAAGGTAAGGGAATCTCAAGTAGGAGAGATGTCACCTTGGATTGAATAGCACGTGCTCGAGCCCTAGTCATGGGTCCACTTGGTGTTTGGTGAGACGATGGTAGGTCCGTGTGGATGACCGTAGGATGCTCTGCATCACTAGAAGTCCCAAATGTGGCAACGGAAGGTGGTGCACTTAGATCCAATGAATTGCGCATTGTAAGCCGAGGCTGGCATATAATGTCCACTCGTCGAGTGCTTCCAAACCATCTTGTCCGCGACATCCACGCAGAGGTGTGTGTGGCGAGTGTGCTCCTAGAGCGTGAAAAATTGCCTAAGGTGCTCCATGGTGAAAATCATATTGAACTTTACCTTTTGAATCCAAGTACCGTCCGCCAATGCCTCCTTAACTTTCCATTTTTTTCGTGAGGAGGCAAAGTAAATGAGAGGGGCAATGTCCTTCAGTTTCTTGCCATTAAGCCAAGGGAAGTACCAAAAAGGGGCAATGACACCATTGCCAATTGATATAATGGTAGAGGCATAAAAGATATCAGCTCCAGCTTGTCCTAGTGGTTCCCCAAACCCACCCAAAGCTTTTCGAAATCTCCCTCTCATACCGAAGCCAAGTAATGCAAGGCCCGAGCAAACCCATCGACGTGGAGCATAATATATATTAGGTGGCGAACTTGGAACGGTAAATCAAACATGACGATTTTGTATATTAGGTGGCAAAATTAGGATATGATAAAGAACTTGATATATTAGGCATGTACAATGGTGCTATCTTAGAAGTGTTATGTAGGATAAATGTTGAGATGGACGAAAGAGATAACATAAGAAAAGACTTGCCTTTTTGTTGTTGTTGAGAATGTCTTCTCTTAATTCAAATATGATCTCTTAGCAACAATATGTCTCATCACATACTTAGAGCATCTCCAATAGATGATGTAAATTCAAAAATAACTAACTTTTTTGCATCTCCAAGGTCCAAAACCTCCTCTCCAGCAGATGATGTAGATGCAAAAGAAATTACATCTCCACCTCCAGGAGATGTAAAATACAAACACCTGGAGATGTAAATTTGCATCTTCACCTACACGAGATGTAAAATCAGCAGCTCGTGCCAACTGCCCAACTGCCTTTATTTGGCTTCCGTTCGCCCACCTACCGCCCGTCCGCCTCCAGCCCGCCGCCCACCGCCCCATGGCTGGCGCCGATGACCGCGTCGCCTCCTCCGCCGCCATCGCCAGTGGTCTGATCTACCTCGCCGCAGCCATCGTCAGCGCGACCACTTTCCTCAATCCGGCCTCCGCCTCCATGTCTTCGCCCCGGATTTGCCCCACCCCGGGCGGTCGTCATCGCGCCTGACCCACCATCGAAGAAGTAGCGGGCCGCCAAGCCCCGCAGTGGAGGCGTGAAGCGGACGGCGGCACGGGGGCGCAACTCGGGGTCGAACCCGGCGCGGGCGGCCAAGAATTTGAAGCCGGACGCGGCTGCGTCGGTCGATTTGCTACCGCCGGCGGCCTTGGCGTCCGCCTCCAGCCAAGGAGCCCCTCCTCCACCTCCGCCGCCACCACCGCCGACAATGGAGGAAGATGCGGTCACGCCCACGACCACCGCATCCAACGTGTTCGACAAAATGTCGCAAAGGTGAAAAAAATTCTTTTAATTTCTTTTGTGCTCTTGTATGTTCTTTCAATTCCTATACGAATAGAATGTGAGGTTGATTACGAGTACGCTCATTTGTAGTCTTGATGATGAAGCTTTCATGCGTGCGACAAATGTGTCAAATGATGATTATTTCTCTCAAGAGTATGCGTCACAAGAATATGATACTCAATGTGATGATGATAATCTTGACATGGACGAAGAGGGCTTCATTATGAAGGGAAGAACCGCAAATTATACCAATGCCGAAAATGTGTTGATTTGCATCTCATGTAAAAAAGTCTCTCTTGATGCATCTGTTGGGACCGACCAAGCCGCGAACACGTGTTGGCAATGCATCAAGGAGTACTTCGATGACGCAACACTAACGACTACTTTCAATCAAGGAACTCTATTCGTCAACGTTGGGGCACCATCAACGCCGAATGCCAAAAGTGGGTCAGTTGCTTGGCAAATGTTGAGCGCATGAACCCGAGTGGCTGCGGTGATAGTGACTTGGTAATCATTTGCTACTTGTGTGTGCTTTCTCTACTTTGCGCAAATATTGAAAACGTCGACAAAGAAGCCATTGAGAAGGTGCTTTCGGCGGAGTTCGCGGCAACGAGACTTCAACTCATGAAAACGTCTAGAAATAAGCCATTGATGATGATCATCATCATCATACCACTGTCCACAATGTCGCTAGTGACAACAGAGAGGACGAAATGAGTGATACGTTTGATGTTTATGTGCATTTCAATTTGTTGGACCAAGAATTTTGTTTGAGACAATGCACTTTTGGTTGTATGATTTCAAACTTTGATTGATATGATGCACTTTTGTTGGTAGAAATCTAAAATTTATTGCTATTTTGAATGTTCAAATGTGGCTGTACAACGGCTGTAAATCGGCCGCGCGGGCTTCATTAGTTTTTATATCTCTATTTGAATTATCTATTGGAGTTGCACTTTTATATCTTCAATATACATCATCTGTTGAAGTTGCCTCTTTTTTAAGATATAAAATACACTATTTGGTGGCGTAAATTTTACATCTCCAAATTTGCATCATCTATTGGAGATCCTCCTAGGGATATGATAAGATTAGAAAACAACCCAATGTACTTATATTATTTTTTATCAACTTATTTTAATTACGTGGCGGGCTTAAGATAAGCCTGTCGCAGTACGTGCCCTTAGAGCATCTACAGCTGGGCGCCTCAAACCCGCTCATATGCCCGAGCGGGCCGTCCGGTCACTATTTTTTGATTCAGACGGGCCCCTCAAACGTTCGGGCTGACCGGCACCCTCATATTCAGCCTAAATATGGGGTGGATATGACGGCGCCCGGGCGCGCCCGCCACGTTGGACCTAGCCCACGCTGGCCCACCCGACCCCACATAAAATCCTTCCCATCCGCTCGCCGGACCAAACCCTAGCCACTTCACTCCTCTCCCCTCCACTCCCCTCTGTCACCCAAGCTCGTCTCCGGCATGGCGGGCAGCGGATCCGAGTGCTTCACCTCCAGATCCGTCGACCCCGAGCTCATCCCACGCGGCCCCGAGGACAAGATGCCCGTCCGGCTTGCGCTCCGCCGCGCCCGGGAGGAGGCCCGTGGACGGCTGCGCTCGGACTCCATCCGTCGGAAATCCATTGCGTCCGCCAAAATGGCGCATGGATCCGGCGCTAGGCCGGCCATAGCTGCCTCGCCGGAGGCCGTGCGGTCCGTCTGGCGTCCGAACGCGCTGGCGGACGCGCAACCCCTTTGGTGGCGCACCGATATTGGGGACGCACCATCGTCCCACGAGGCCATGGCACGACGTGCCTGCCGTGCAAGGCATCGGGCGCGGGAGGCGGCGGCAACCCCCGCGGTGGCGGACGTCGGCGAGGCGGAGTCGCATTCTCCGGTGCCATGTATGGCGCATCAGTCCGGGCGCCGTAACCGCATCGTGGTGGACGTCAGCGGCTCATCCCTGGAGGGATCCGTCATCAATCTGACGTCCACCGGCACCGTTCGGGTACCGGTCTCCGACGAGGAAGTGTAGGGCATGGGAGACGGTTACGCCTTGAGTCTCGTGAGCCGGCTCGTATCCCATGCCCTACTCTACCTTGCCGGCTACCGGACCAACACTCTGAGGGGCGCAGCCAGCCGCCGGACATGACCAGGACGGAGCTGGGCGGGTGGGAGCAGAACCGGACGAAGCTCCCGTCAAAGATCGTTGCGTTGCATGTAATAATATGGATTTGAGGTTTCTAATTTGTCGTCCGGATGTGGAACGCGTTTTTTGAGAGGTAACCGGTCACTATCCACGGAAACGTCCGGTCGCGTCCGCGGACGTCTGAGGGATCGGATTTGTCAAGTCCGGGCTGCAGACGCTCTTACGATCTTGTGACACTGTGAGGAAGGAGAGTACACGTCGCAAGTCTGGGACCGGGTTGCCAGCGAGCGGCTTTGCCCCGCGCGACCAGGGTACAGCCCGGCCTCTTCTGGATTTCTTTTGTTTTTATAAGTAAACCATCCTCTTTATTTATTAGTAATAATGGTTACATCGTCTATAAAAAAAATTACAATATCGTTTATAGGTTCCTCAAACCAGTCCCTTGTCTCAAAAAATTTAACTACTCTAGCAATTTCATGAGCTACTTTATTTGCCTCCCTATTACAATGTTCAAATCTAACTAACGTAAAATCACAAGCCATAAAATAACAATCATCAAACACAGCCGCCGCCGCTTTCGCTGTATGTCCTCCATTCTTCATTGTGTCAATTACTTCCATATTGTCGGAGTTAACAACAAGTCGGTTGCTTCCCGTCTTTTGTGCAAGTAATATGCCAAAACGTAGTGTCATGGCTTCCGCTATTAAAATATTTGTCCACCAATCCATCTTCCAATTCCCTCCAACAATAAATCTTCCTTTATCATCTCTAAGTACAGCTCCCGCTGTGCCTCTAAGCATGTCTTGATCGAAAGAAGCATCGACATTTAATTTCACAAAACCTAGAGGGGGTCTCGTCCATCCCTCTATTCTATTTGTTGCCTTGGAGGATTGGACAATAATATAGTTTGTCGTTATAGCACGGGCTCCCATCGAAATTTGGTATGCATCTTGGGTCTTCCCCTGATGGACTAGCGAACGTCTTTCCCACCATAAATACCAGGCTGTCATAGCGATCAGTTCGCGAACATTCTGTATGCCCACTCGTGTTGTGGCATAAGAACATTCTGGATTTCTCCTCTTGTTACGCGGATAACCTCTCTTTTTTCTTCTTTTGAAATCGTTACGCGGATAACTAACAGCGCTCTTCGGTTGCGCGACGTACGCAGACGCGCGCGCGCCTATCCCATTCCCTCGTATATAGGGTTGACTGGTAGGATATGCGCCGCGGCTCTCGGCCAGTCCATGCGCCCCGCGCCATTTTGCCAGCATCATCCATGGAGCCGATGTGGAGCGACGGGGAGACCGTGACGGCGGCGGCGGCGCCCGAGGAGGAGGAGGCCGGCGGCGGGGAGGAGACCGTCAAGGTGTTCGTGGCGGTGCCGGAGCAGCACAAGGACGGCAGGCTCACGCTCAGCTGGGCGCTCCGCAACCTCGCCGAACTAGCCCCGGCGGCCGCCGCCGATGTGGTGGTGGTGGTCGCGCACGTCCACGTGCCGGCGCAGACGATTCCAGTGAGTACGTACCGGCGCCGATCACTTCCTTCTCCTCTACCAGTGCGACCTCTGAGATCAATCCATAACTGATCGAGTTGGAGGTTTCTTCAGTAGAAATCGACCAAGTAGCCAATCTTAATTATACACCAAAAAAAAACTTAGAAAGATCAGTTCGTAATCGGCACAGGTCTGACTGAAATGCGCACCTGCAATCTCGTGTCTGTTCTGTTGACTACGTATTTTGTTTCTGATCAAATCGCAGTTCGTTAGTTAGTTATAGCTAATCTCATCTGGAGTCTAATGGCTTTGGCAGTGGGAAGCAAGTTCCATGCAAGCAAGCTGAGAACAGACCTGGTGAGCGCTTACAAGCAGCACGAAAGGGACAAGATGAACAAGCACCTAGACGAGTACACTCGCCAGTGCTCCAAGATGAAGGTGCAAACAGCCAAATCATCTTCATTTGTCAACCTTTCAGATTCCATAATTAATCTGCAGGAACGCGAGGAGTAAGCACCAAACTAAATTGCCCTTCATATTTTCTTGTCAGATCAAGTGCAAGACGCTTGTGATCGAGAGCGAGGACGTCGTGAAGGGGATCACGGAGCTCGTTTCGCTGCACGGTGCGAGCAAGCTCGTCATGGGAGCAGCCGCTGACAAGCACTTCCCTAGGTATATATAACATGTGTGGCTATGGAGCACATATTTTTCAGATATTTCGGCAGCCTGTTAATTGCATCAAGAATTAATGTATGTTCCAAATATACAACAGAAACTCCAGCAAAATGTTGGTGCCCAGGTCCAAGAAGGCACTTGAAGTCATGCGCGCTCATCCTTCATGCAAGATTTGGTTTGTCTGCAAGGAGCATCTCATAAGCATCAGGTACTGCTATAAATTAAGAATAAATAAGTAGCATCACGCACTTGATTTCTTCAGTTATACATACCAGCTCAAGTAATTCATGGTTTATGAGGTTCTGACTTGTGAAGCCTTCAGATTCATGACTTTTTAGTTTGGCCCATAATTTCAAACCATCTTTCGTTCAAACTGTGCGCAGCGAGGATGGTACTCTCAGAAGCCCGATACCAACCCCGGCTATTGTACCCGCACGTCGAAGCCCTATACCAGCTTCATCTATTGTGTCCGCACGTCGAAACCGATACGCGAGCAGTAATAATGCAGTTGACAGCTTGATTCAGAGGTCCGTGTCCGAGAAAGTATCGCCCTTATGGCTGCCTTGTCGATCAGCCATAAGAAGAACTCTTAGCATCCTCAGCATGGAGCACGTCTCCGTGTGCTCATGGGACAGCGTCCCAAGAGATAGCGTCCCGAGCTCGTGCCGTGAGGAGGCGTCGAGCAATTCTTCCAGCTCCTTCGAACTGCCTATAGACGACGTTTTCGCGATCCATCACAACACTGCACCGTGCTACGATGATCAGGTTGTTTGCTTTTTAACCGATCCTGCGCCTTAATCAGCACTAGCATGGACAGATTCCGGTGCATTTGTTTTTGACACTCTGATTGATCACAGGCCAAGAAAACTGAGGATGTTTCCAAGCACAAGAAGGAAGTTGAGGAGGACATACAGTTGTCGAAGGAAGAGGTGGAGGCACTCAAACGCGAACGTGACGAGGCCACCCGAAAGCTCTCGGAAGCGAGTGAAGCGAAGGCAGAACTGGAGCAGCGAGTCGTTGATCTCGAGGAGCGAACATCCCTCCTCAACTCGCAGCTCAGGCTCGCGGAGGAGACGCGCACCACGGGGCCAGGCTTGGATTTTGCATGGTGCAGCGAGTTCTCCCTGTCGGAGCTGCGGCAGGCGACGCGGAACTTCAGCGACGCCACCAAGGTCGGCGACGGTGTGTACAGAGGGGTGCTGCGCAACACCACGGTGGCCATCAAGATGCTCCACTCTCACAGCTCATCACAGTTCCAGCAAGAGGTAAATCAAATAGTACCCCATCGTGTACTTGCATGTGCATTTCTTGCAGTTCTTGAGAGCCAAGGGTAAAAAAAATGCTGAACCGCTAGGTGTTTTGCTTATGTTACTGGTGCAGGTTGGTGTTGTAAGCAGAGTGAGGCACCCAAACCTGGTGACGCTGATGGGCTGTTGCCCGGAGGCTTCAGCTCTCGTCTTCGAGTTCCTACCGAACGGGAGCCTGGAAGACCGCCTCACCCGTCGAGACGACACGCCGCCGCTGGCATGGCAGGCCCGCACGCGGATCATCGGCGAGGTGTGCTCCGCCCTCGTCTTCCTCCACTCGTGCGAGCCCCGCTCGGTCACCCACGGCGACCTCAACCCGGCCAACATCCTCTTCGACGCCAACCTAGTCAGCAAGCTTGGCGACTACGGCGCCTCCCGCCTCCCGACCATGACCGACCCCGGCAGCTCGCCGTACACGGACCCGGAGCTCCTGATCACCGGGGAGCTGACGCCCTGCTCCGACGTGTACTCCTTCGGCGTCGTCGTGCTCCGGCTGGTCACGGGGCAGCCGGCGCTGGGCATCGCGAGGAAGGTGGAGGAGGCGCTGGAGAAGGGCGAGATGGAGGCGCTCGTGGACCGGTCGGCCGGGGAGTGGCTGTTCCCGCAGGCCGAGAAGCTGATGCTGCTCGGCCTGCAGTGCGCCGAGCTCAGCAGCAGGAGGCGCCCCGCGCGGATGAGCCAGGTGTGGAGGGTCGTCGAGCCCCTGGCGAAGGCGGCTTCCATGTCTGTCGCACCAGAGTCTCTTGTGCGTGAGAGCCACATGCCGTCCTACTTCATCTGCCCAATTTCTCAGGTATATTGTTGATTTGCCCCATTTTAAATAGTGTATAGTCTTTTTACATTACTTATACTTTGTGATTTCAAGTTTGCTTTTGTGCTTGGTGTAGTGGTCACCACAAAATACAGGTTAAGGCAATTTTTGTTTGAATATGACCAATTTTACTTGAATCCCATCGAATATAATTTGAACAATTTGTGCTGCATATGGGAAAAAAGCTGACATTTACGAGTGGATGACCAGTTCTATTGGTAATTTTTTTATTGAGAAGCACGATACAAACGCAAATACACACACTCCACTGACGCATCAGTTCATTGGTACAAAATTCCAGGAGGTTATGAGGAATCCTCACACGGCGGCAGACGGCTACACCTACGAGGCGGAGGCGATCAAGGGGTGGCTCGATAGCGGGCACGAGACGTCCCCAATGACGAAGATGCCTCTCGTGCACCGTCACGTCACCCCGAGCTACGCTCTTCGCTCCGCCATACAGAATTATATGCAGCAACATCAACAAAAGATGCCACCGCGATCAGTCCGGTCAACTTGATGCATTCTTGACGTCAGAAGTTCACCGTTTTGTGTCCTTGCTTAGAAGTCAGCTCCACATTTGGTGTATATATTAGTAGTACATTGTTGTTTTTGGGTCTGTGAGTTGCAAAATGCGATCTACTGTGCATGTTTTCAAACACCGATGGATTTTTGTTGACATGATTATCATTGAATTGTAAGAAAGCTAAACCTACAAAATATCCCCTAGAAACGTGATCTACCTATTAGTCCCACCCTGAATTCAAGTTAACGCCTCATAATTCTGAACTAAGAGAAAGGTCCGGAGTCTTACTGGCTAGCAACATAGATTTGTGTGCTAGCCAGCCTAGGTTCAAGCCTTGCCTCTACCTATTAATTTGAGCATAGTTCCTCCTATGCTCAACTCATTTTTTTTCTTCTAACTACGTTAGTGCCCGTACGTTGCAACAGGGACATACATATTAGTATATGATTCAACATCATTTATGTCTAACTCATACAGTATTTGTAGAGATTCGACGTGATTGATTCCTTTTCTTAATGTTAATGGGCTGAATATTTATGCCTAATATTCCTTTCCGTAATATGTGTGCCCTATATGTGGTGTTGCCAAATATTGGTAGAGATTGACCCTGATATGTGTGCCTGATATGTGGTGTTACCAAATATTTGTAGAGGTTGGTTAAAGATTGGCCGTGATTGATTCCTTCCCATAAAGACATTACCAAATATACCAAAGATTGGTTTGATTTGACAGATAAAATCGGTTTAAATAGATCGGTGGGGTAAAACCAATTTAATACTCCCTCCGTTCCTAAATATTTGTCTTTGATGAGGACATGAATACCTTGGATACGACCAAAAATATTGCATACATCTATATTTGTGAGGTGATTTCTAATGCAAACTATGCAATAATTTATTTGTGTCATCCAGAACAAAAATACTTCACAAACTTTTGTGCCATGTCTAATTGCAGGTGTATGGGACATTTGTACAATTCACATATGAAGATAAGGGAAAACGAGAAGTTTAGGTGCTGTTCAAAAAGTCCTCTCACGTCACTTTTGGGCCGAGAGAAGATAGAGTCCAAGTCTCCCACGTTCTGGATTCAGATTCGGACTGCACAGACATACCTGACTCAAAACGCCAAGAACTTTTTCATACGGACTCCGAATTGGGTGATTCTTTTTTTGTTGGAAAGTAGATTTCGTGCTCTTTCCAACCCAATTGGATTCACCTTAAAATTCATCTGGAGCTATGAGTTATCGACGAAACAATCTGACGCTGCAGCAGAATCCGAGTCAAACTACAAGTCCAAAGGTGTTGCATCACCTCCACTTGGGCCCATGAGCCTTGTACAACCTAGGGTTAGTTTTAGGCTGCCTTGGGACGTCCTCCCACCTCCTTGGCCGCCACCACTTACTCCTATATAAGTAGATCCATCTAGTAGCTTTTTCCTTGCGATTTGTTTAGTTAAAAGTTAGCCATTGCAACTTCGTGTACTTCGTTTGTGTCCAACGACCAGACCAAGACCGCTTTCGGATCCCCACATTTATCAATACTTCATCTATATTCGCAATATTCAGATTGCATTATCATATTCTTGCTTGTTCTTCGATTGCGTGCAGGAATAGACCTTCGTGGTCAGGCTGATCGTGCTTTCAGCATCGTCAGTAACCTCGGGAGATTGGTTTAGCGATTGCTAAGGCGCAACGTCGTGCACGTTTGTAGTCGGATCGTCAAAGTCGACTCCACCAAATCGATAGCTATCATCTCATCGAAAGATCGGGACACCCCCGCCTCTATCAAGTGGTATCAGTTTTCAAGTTGCTCGGTGAGAATTTCCAGTTTTCCCTAGATTAGATTTATTTTCTTACCTATTGTTTAAGAAAAAGCCACCAAAAAAAAAGTTAGATCTATTTATCCTTTGTCCAAGCCAGTCTGAGCCTTTACAATTTTCTTTTCATTGTTTGCATTATTGAATTATCGGTTGCATCATCGTGTTCAGTTGCTGGTCTTAGTGTCTAGTTCGTTTAGAGTTTCGAGTTCTGTTCACATTAGTCACGCCGCCGCTGCATCGTTATTCCTTCCGCTGTCCACCATCCCATCCATCAATTTCCGCATCGTGCTACCCACTGTTCATTGTCATAATCATAGTTGAGGTCATTCACATCTGTGCTTGATCCAATCTACATCTTATCTAGTTTGTTTTGGAAAGAGGGAGAGAGAAAAAAGAGAGAAAAAAAGTGTGAAAAAAAAAGAGAGAAGAAAAAAAAAACAAAATTCGGATCTATCTAAACTCAATCTCGTAGCTGAATTCGGATTGGAATCTGTTTTGTGCAGTGTTCAGTAAAACAGGCATATCTTTTTCATATGAAGTCTGTTTTGGCTCCGTGAGTACTCAAATTAAAGCTAGCGACGAGACGCATCTAAATAGTTGCAGAAGCTAGTTCAATATTTGACACCTCAAAATCGGCTTCTAAATAGGTCTTTTTGCCCTCCGAAGTTCGCGAACACAGCTTGTTCCAGTTTTTCAGGCCAGTTTTAGAATTTTTTGACTCCTCATATCAACTCGGAATTGAGTGATTCTTTTTGCATTTGAAAGCTTGAGTCAATGCCATTCTTGAGAAAAACTATCATAAAATTGGCACAAACTTTTATAGAGTAAAGTTGGAGAGAGAATTGTTGGTATATGCTACTTGGTAGTTGTTTCTCATCATTATCTTTACTGCCATTGTGATCTTCACTTATATCTTGCTGTCCAGAGCTACTTCATATCCTTTATTGATGCTAGTTGTGCTATGCCGTGACCTCATTAGTGTTCTAGGCTCGCGTCTCTAGTCCGATCTTGCCTAGGACCAGCACAGTACCGTCGTTGAGCGTTTATTCAGCATTGCATCTCTGAATTGATTATTGCTAATCTTTTGCTACCAAATATTTAAGCCGTCCAAGCTCCACATATTTCTACACCGTGTATACGTACGTTCCCCTGGCAATCGCTTTACTCAATCTTCGGAGTTATTTGACACCGCTGGTTGCCTGTCACCACCTGCTGCATGGTAAGAACTTGTAAGACATTGATATTTGCTACACTATGAGCGTTTTACCACCACATCCTAGTAGTTCATAGGAACATTATTCTTGGATTTTGTTTCTTGTTTTCTACTAACTATGGCAGGTTCCGGAGTTGTTAGTTCTTGGGCTTCATCGATCATGGGAGATTTGCCATCACCTAAGAAAATACAACCACCGCCACAAGAGGAGCAATTACATCAGAATGCACATAATCAGGTTAATGTTTCCATGCCACCATTTACTGGTCGTTTTAGGCCTGATTTATATATTGAATGGGAGTACAAAATAAATGCTATATTTGCTTCTCATAATTTTGATGAGCGTAGAAAAGTTAAATCTGCGGTTAGTACGTTCAGTAGCTTCGCTTTAGTTTGGTGGAGCGAACATTGTCGGTTATACCCTGATTATATACCTACTACTTGGGATGATTTAAAACTTCTCATGAGAGATAGATTCGTCGATGTTTATTATACTCGTGGCATGATTAAAAAACTAGAACATTTAAAACAAGGTAGTGACACCGTAACAAAATATTATGATGATTTACAAACTACCTTGTTGCATACCTTTTTAGAAGAAAGTGAAGAAGATTTAATGGATAGATTTTGGGGAGGATTAAGCCATGATATTCAGGAGATACTAATTCATGAAGAGTGTTATCCTATGGACCGTTTGTTTCGTCTTGCTTGCAAAGCTGAACAGGAAATAAAACGATGTGTTGCCCATAAGGAGAATAAGCACACGGTGCACATTCCAAGAGTTGGTACGGTTGTTCCTTCAACTACTAATTGTACTTTGACAACCACATCCATTGTTGTGAGGACTACATCACCTCCACCATGTGACACATCACCCCCGAGAGTGGCTACATCAGCTGAGTTGATCATAAGAGGTAATGACAAAGGTACTGATCTTCCACCTCTACATGAGAATGAGGAATGCCTTGTCAATTTAAATGCATCATCTGATCAGCTACCCACTACTTTGATCACACCACCTATTTTAGAGGACTATGTTGATAATTTGACTTTGCCATGTGACCAAACAACTAAAAGATCAACAATTTCGAGTGGACCCATTGAATTAACTATTAATATGAAAGAACCATGTGAATCAGGGAATAAATCAGATTTGGATCAAATACGTTTGAAAATAATTGTGCCAATGTTTAATCATTTTGATATGACCTCTAATCTTGGTGATGATTCTGTGTCAAATGACTTATTGCATGTTTGCTTATTTAAGCATGTTGTAGCATGTAAATTTGATGCAAGTAAGGTTTATTCACCAATGTTGGGATGGTTTAATGATGAACATTGTCAACCTTTTGAAATGAATAAGGGCTTCACTTATATATGCAAACTGAGTTGCAATATTTTCAAGCCTTCTACTTCTTGTGATAATATTTTGGCTTTAGATTTTATGAATTATGAAGGTTACTCATGTATACATGTGTCATATGTGCAAAAACCAGGGAAGTAAAAATGGATGACATATACATATACAACATGTACACCTTGTCTCTTTTGTTAGCCACATTTCAGATTAAGCAACGTCGAGGACGGCTTTGTTTTCAAGAAGGGGAGGATGATGAGGACATGAATACCTTGGATACGACCAAAAATATTGCATACATCTATATTTGTGAGGTGATTTCTAATGCAAACTATGCAATAATTTATTTGTGTCATCCAGGACAAAAATACTTCACAAACTTTTGTGCCATGTCTAATTGCAGGTGTATGGGACATTTGTACAATTCACATATGAAGATAAGGGAAAACGAGAAGTTTAGGTGCTGTTCAAAAAGTCCTCTCACGTCATTTTTGGGCCGAGAGAAGATAGAGTCCAAGTCTCTCACGTTCTGGATTCAGATTCGGACTGCACAGACATACCTGACTCAAAACGCCAAGAACTTTTTCATACGGACTCCGAATTGGGTGATTCTTTTTTTGTTGGAAAGTAGATTTCGTGCTCTTTCCAACCCAATTGGATTCACCTTAAAATTCATCCGGAGCTATGAGTTATCGACGAAACAATCTGACGCTGCAGCAGAATCCGAGTCAAACTACAAGTCCAAAGGTGTTGCATCACCTCCACTTGGGCCTATGAGCCTTGTACGACCTAGGGTTAGTTTTAGGCTGCCTTGGGACGTCCTCCCACCTCCTTGGCCGCCACCACTTACTCCTATATAAGTAGATCCATCTAGTAGCTTTTTCCTTGCGATTTGTTTAGTTAAAAGTTAGCCATTGCAACTTCGTGTACTTCGTTTGTGTCCAACGACCAGACCAAGACCGCTTTCGGATCCCCACCTTTATCAATACTTCATCTATATTCGCAATATTCAGATTGCATTATCATATTCTTGCTTGTTCTTCGATTGCGTGCAGGAATAGACCTTCGTGGTCAGGCTGATCGTGCTTTCAGCATCGTCAGTAACCTCGGGAGATTGGTTTAGCGATTGCTAAGGCGCAACGTCGTGCACGTTTGTAGTCGGATCGTCAAAGTCGACTCCACCAACTCGATAGCTATCATCTCATCGAAAGATCGGGACACCCCCGCCTCTATCAAGTGGTATCAGTTTTCAGGTTGCTCGGTGAGAATTTCCAGTTTTCCCTAGATTAGATTTATTTTCTTACCTATTGTTCAAGAAAAAGCCACAAAAAAAAGTTAGATCTATTTATCCTTTGTCCAAGCCAGTCTGAGCCTTTACAATTTTCTTTTCATTGTTTGCATTATTGAATTATCGGTTGCATCATCGTGTTCAGTTGCTGGTCTTAGTGTCTAGTTCGTTTAGAGTTTCGAGTTCTGTTCACATTAGTCACGCCGCCGCTGCATCGTTATTCCTTCCGCTGTCCACCATCCCATCCATCAATTTCCACATCGTGCTACCCACTGTTCATTGTCATAATCATAGTTGAGGTCATTCACATCTGTGCTTGATCCAATCTACATCTTATCTAGTTTGTTTTGGAAAGAGGGAGAGAGAAAAAAGAGAGAAAAAAAGTGTGAAAAAAAAGAGAGAAGAAAAAAAAACAAAATTCGGATCTATCTAGACTCAATCTCGTAGCTGAATTCGGATTGGAATCTGTTTTGTGCAGTGTTCAGTAAAACAGGCATATCTTTTTCATATGAAGTCTGTTTTGGCTCCGTGAGTACTCAAATTAAAGCTAGCGACGAGACGCATCTAAATAGTTGCAGAAGCTAGTTCAATATTTGACACCTCAAAATCGGCTTCTAAATAGGTCTTTTTGCCCTCCGAAGTTCGCGAACACAGCTTGTTCCGGTTTTTCAGGCCAGTTTTAGAATTTTTTGACTCCTCATATCAACTCGGAATTGAATGATTCTTTTTGCATTTGAAAGCTTGAGTCAGTGCCATTCTTGAGAAAAACTATCATAAAATTGGCACAAACTTTTATAGAGTAAAGTTGGAGAGAGAATTGTTGGTATATGCTACTTGGTAGTTGTTTCTCATCATTATCTTTACTGCCATTGTGATCTTCACTTATATCTTGCTGTCCAGAGCTACTTCATATCCTTTATTGATGCTAGTTGTGCTACGCCGTGACCTCATTAGTGTTCTAGGCTCGCGTCTCTAGTCCGATCTTGCCTAGGACCAGCACAGTACCGTCGTTGAGCGTTTATTCAGCATTGCATCTCTGAATTGATTATTGCTAATCTTTTGCTACCAAATATTTAAGCCGTCCAAGCTCCACATATTTCTACACAGTGTATACGTACGTTCCCCTGGCAATCGCTTTACTCAATCTTCGGAGTTATTTGACACCGCTGGTTGCCTGTCACCACCTGCTGCATGGTAAGAACTTGTAAGACATTGATATTTGCTACACTATGAGCGTTTTACCACCACATCCTAGTAGTTCATAGGAACATTATTCTTGGATTTTGTTTCTTGTTTTCTACTAACTATGGCAGGTTCCGGAGTTGTTAGTTCTTGGGCTTCATCGATCATGGGAGATTTGCCATCACCTAAGAAAATACAACCACCGCCACAAGAGGAGCAATTACATCAGAATGCACATAATCAGGTTAATGTTTCCATGCCACCATTTACTGGTCGTTTTAGGCCTGATTTATATATTGAATGGGAGTACAAAATAAATGCTATATTTGCTTCTCATAATTTTGATGAGCGTAGAAAAGTTAAATCTGCGGTTAGTACGTTCAGTAGCTTCGCTTTAGTTTGGTGGAGCGAACATTGTCGGTTATACCCTGATTATATACCTACTACTTGGGATGATTTAAAACTTCTCATGAGAGATAGATTCGTCGATGTTTATTATACTCGTGGCATGATTAAAAAACTAGAACATTTAAAACAAGGTAGTGACACCGTAACAAAATATTATGATGATTTACAAACTACCTTGTTGCATACCTTTTTAGAAGAAAGTGAAGAAGATTTAATGGATAGATTTTGGGGAGGATTAAGCCATGATATTCAGGAGATACTAATTCATGAAGAGTGTTATCCTATGGACCGTTTGTTTCGTCTTGCTTGCAAAGCTGAACAGGAAATAAAACGACGTGTTGCCCATAAGGAGAATAAGCACACGGTGCACATTCCAAGAGTTGGTACGGTTGTTCCTTCAACTACTAGTTGTACTTTGACAACCACATCCATTGTTGTGAGGACTACATCACCTCCACCATGTGACACATCACCCCCGAGAGTGGCTACATCAGCTGAGTTGATCATAAGAGGTAATGACAAAGGTACTGATCTTCCACCTCTACATGAGAATGAGGAATGCCTTGTCAATTTAAATGCACCATCTGATCAGCTACCCACTACTTTGATCACACCACCTATTTTAGAGGACTATGTTGATAATTTGACTTTGCCATGTGACCAAACAACTAAAAGATCAACAATTTCGAGTGGACCCATTGAATTAACTATTAATATGAAAGAACCATGTGAATCAGGGAATAAATCAGATTTGGATCAAATACGTTTGAAAATAATTGTGCCAATGTTTAATCATTTTGATATGACCTCTAATCTTGGTGATGATTCTGTGTCAAATGACTTATTGCATGTTTGCTTATTTAAGCATGTTGTAGCATGTAAATTTGATGCAAGTAAGGTTTATTCACCAATGTTGGGATGGTTTAATGATGAACATTGTCAACCTTTTGAAATGAATAAGGGCTTCACTTATATATGCAAACTGAGTTGCAATATTTTCAAGCCTTCTACTTCTTGTGATAATATTTTGGCTTTAGATTTTATGAACTATGAAGGTTACTCATGTATACATGTTGTTGGGGATCGTAGCAGAATTTTAAAATTTTCTACGCATCACCAAGATCAATCTATGGAGTCATCTAGCAACGAGAGAGAGGGGAGTGCATCTACATACCTTTGTAGATCGCGAGCGGAAGCGTTCAAGAGAACGGGGTTGATGGAGTCGTACTCGTCGTGATCCAAATCACCGATGACCGAGCGCCGAACGGACAGCACCTCCGTGTACAACACACGTACGGAGCGGAGACGTCTCCTCCTTCTTGATCCAGCAAGGGGGGAGGAGAGGTTGGGGAGGACAGCTCCAGCAGCAGCACGACGGCGTGGTGGAGTTGGAGCTGCGTGGTATTCCTGCAGGGCTTCGCCAAGCACCGCGGGAGGAGGAGGAGGTGTTGGAGAGGGGAGGGGCTGCGCCAGGGATGAGGTATGGCCTCCCTCCCACCCCTCCACTATTTATAGGGGGAAGAGGAGAGGGGGCCGGCCCCCTCAGATCCAATCTGAGGGGAGGGGAGGCGGCCAGGGGAGGGAAACTTGCCCCCCAAGCAAGGTGGAAGGCTCCCTCCCCTAGGGTTTCCCAACCCTAGGCGCCATGGGCCCTTGGGGGGGGCGCACCAGCCCACTAGGGGCTGGTTCCCTCCCATATACAGCCCATTAGGCCTCCCGGGTAAATCAGTTCCACCCGGTGGACCTCCGGACACCTTTCGGTGGTCCCGGTACAATACCGATAACCCCCGAAACTATTCCGGTGACTGTATGACAACTTCCCATATATAAATCTTCACCTCCGAACCATTCCGGAACTCCTCGTGACATCCGGGATCTCATCCGGGACTCCGAACAACATTCGGTAACCACGTACAAACTTTCCCTACAACCCTAGCGTCATCGAACCTTAAGTGTGTAGACCCTACGGGTTCGGGAGACACGTAGACATGACCGAGACGACTCTCCGGTCAATAACCAACAGCGGGATCTGGATACCCATGTTGGCTCCCACATGCTCCTCGATGATCTCATCGGATGAACCACGATGTTGAGGATTCAATCAATCCCGTACGCAATTCCCTTTGTCTATCGGTACGATACTTGCCCGAGATTCGATCGTCGGTATACCGATACCTTGTTCAATCTCGTTACCGGCAAGTCTCTTTACTCGTTTCCGTAACACATCATCCTATGAACAACTCCTTGATCACATTGAGCTCATTATGATGATGTCCTACCGAGTGGGCCCAGAGGTACCTCTCCGTCACACGGAGTGACAAATCCCAGTCTCGATTCGTGCCAACCCAACAGACACTTTCGGAGATACCCGTAGTGCACCTTTATAGCCACCCAGTTACGTTGTGACATTTGGTACACCCAAAGCACTCCTACGGTATCCGGGAGTTGCACAATCTCATGGTCTAAGGAAAAGTTACTTGACATTGGAAAAGCTTTAGCAAACGAACTACACGATCTAGTGCTAGGCTTAGGATTGGGTCTTGTCCATCACATCATTCTCCTAATGATGTGATCCCGTTATCAATGACATCCAATGTCCATGGTCAGGAAACCGTAACCATCTATTGATCAACGGGCTAGTCAACTAGAGGCTTACTAGGGACATGTTGTGGTCTATGTATTCACACATGTATTACGATTTCCGGATAACACAATTATAGCATGAATAACAGACAATTATCATGAACAAGGAAATATAATAATAACCATTTTATTATTGCCTCTAGGGCATATTTCCAACAGTCTCCCACTTGCACTAGAGTCAATAATCTAGTTACATTGTGATGAATCGAACACCCATAGAGTTCTGGTGTTGATCATGTTTTGCTCGTGGAAGAGGTTTAGTCAACGGATCTGCTACATTCAAATCCGTGTGCACTTTACAAATATCTATGTCTCCATCTTGAACATGTTCACGTATGGAGTTGAAGCGACGCTTGATATGCCTAGTCTTCTTGTGAAACCTGGGCTCCTTGGCAAGGGCAATAGCTCCAGTGTTGTCACAGAAGAGAGCCATTGGACCCGACGCATTTGGAATGACTCCTAGGTCGGTGATGAACTCCTTCATCCATACTGCTTCGTGTGCTGCCTCCGAGGCTGCTATGTACTCCGCTTCGCATGTAGAACCCGCCATGACGCTTTGCTTGCAACTGCACCAGCTTACCGCTCCACCATTCAAAATATACACGTATCCGGTTTGTGACTTGGAGTCATCCGGATCTGTGTCGAAGCTAGCGTCGACGTAACCCTTTACGACGAGCTCTTCGTCACCTCCATAAACGAGAAACATCTCCTTAGTCCTTTTCAGGTACTTCAGGATGTTCTTGACCGCTGTCCAGTGTTCCTTGCCAGGATTACTTTGGTACCTACCTACCAAACTTACTGCAAGGTTTACATCAGGTCTGGTACACAGCATGGCATACATAATAGACCCTATGGCTGAGGCATAGGGGATGACACTCATCTCTTCTATATCTTTTGCCGTGGTCGGGCATTGAGCCGAGCTCAATCTCACACCTTGCAATACAGGCAAGAACCCCTTCTTGGACTGATCCATATTGAACTTCTTCAATATCTTATCAAGGTAAGTGCTTTGCGAAAGACCTATGAGGCATCTCGATCTATCCCTATAGATCTTGATGCCTAATATATAAGCAGCTTCTCCAAGGTCCTTCATTGAAAAACACTTATTCAAGTAGGCCTTTATACTTTCCAAGAATTCTATATTATTTCCCATTAGCAGTATGTCATCCACATATAATATGAGAAATGCTACAGAGCTCCCACTCACTTTCTTGTAAACACAGGCTTCTCCATAAGTCTGTGTGAACCCAAACGCTTTGATCATCTCATCAAAGCGAATGTTCCAACTCCGAGATGCTTGCACCAGCCCATAGATTGAGCGCTGGAGCTTGAACCGTGTCAGCATTCTCAGGGTCGACCAAAAACTTCCGGTTGCATCATATACAACTCTTCCTTAAGAAACCATTAAGGAATGCCGTTTTGACGTCCATTTGCCATATCTCATAATCAAGTATGCGGCATTGCTAACATATTCTGACGGATTTCAGCTTCGCTACGGGTGAGAAAGTCTCATCGTAGTCAACCCCTTGAACTTGTCGATAACCCTTAGCGACAAGCCGAGCCTTATAGATGGTCACATTACCATCCGCGTCAGTCTTCTTCTTAAAGATCCATTTATTTTCTATGGCTTGCCGATCATCGGGCAAGTCAGTCAAAGTCCATACTTCGTTTTCATACATGGATCCTATCTCGGATTTCATGGCTTCAAGCCATTTGTGGAATCCGGGCCCGCCATCGCTTCTTCATAGTTCGAAGGTTCACTGTTGTCTACAACATGATTTCCAGGAGGATTGCCGTACCACCTGGTGCGGAACGTGTCCTTGTGGACCTTCGAAGTTCAGTGGTAGCTTGATCATGATCTATCATAACTTCCTCTCTAGCCGGTGCAGGCTCCACAGAAACATTTTCCTGTGCTGCGCTACTCTCTCGGTTCGAGGGTCATCTCATCAAGCTCCACTTCCTCCCACTTACTTCTTTCGAGAGAAACTCTTTCTCTAGAAAGGATCCATTCCTGGCAACAAAGATCTTGCCCTCGGATCTTAGGTAGAAGGTTATACCCAATAGTTTCCTTAGGGTATCCTATGAATACGCATTTTTTCCGACTTGGGTTCGACTTTCTCTGGTTGAAGTTTCTTCACATAAGCATCGCATCCCCAAACTTTCAGAAATGACAGCTTAGGTTTCTTCCCAAACCATAATTCATACGGTGTCGTCTCAACGGATTTGACGGTGCCCTATTTAAAGTGAATGCGGCAGTCTCTAAAGCATAACCCCAAAAAGATAGCGGTAGATCAGTAAGAGACATCATAGATCGCACCATATCCAATAGAGTGCGATTACGACGTTCGGATACACCGTTACGCTGAGGTGTTCCAGGCGGCGTGAGTTGTGAAACAATTCCACATTTCCGTAAATGCGTGCCAAATTCATGACTCAAATATTCCCTCCACGATCTGATCGTAGGAACTTTATTTCTTGTCACGTGATTTTCAACCTCATTCTGAAATTCCTTGAACTTTTCAAAGGTCTCAGACTGTGCTTCATCAAGT
This sequence comes from Thinopyrum elongatum, assembly GCA_011799875.1. NCBI lineage: Eukaryota > Viridiplantae > Streptophyta > Magnoliopsida > Poales > Poaceae > Thinopyrum > Thinopyrum elongatum. The sequence continues at coordinate 318,893,945 of CM022297.1, forward strand.
AGAATACCCATATCTACTCAATCATCGGTGAGGGTGAGAACATAATGATAAACCACCACGAGCCTCACACTTATTGGACCACACACACAGTATGTATGATCTCCAAAATAGTTGGTTGCTCGCTCCATTGTTCCGGAGAACGGAGTCTGCGTCATCTTGCCAAGAGGCATGGTTCGCATCTGTCAAATGATTCATAATCAAGAGACTCCAAAAGTCCATCTGCATGGAGTTTCTTCATGCGTTTAACACCGATATGACCAAGGCGGCAGTGCCACACAGTATGTGGGACTATCGTTATCAACCTTGCATTTCTTGGCATTACATTATAAACATGTGTAACATCACGTTCGAGATTCAATAAAAATAAACCATTCACCCCGCGGGCATGACCCATAAAACATATCTCTCATATAAATAGAACAACCATTATTCTCAGATTTAAATGAGTAGCCATCTCGCATTAAGCGAGATCCAGAGATAATGGTCATGCTCAAGCTGGCACTAATAACAAATATTGAGGTTAAAACATCCCGTAGGTAGATGCAGAGGTAGCGTGCCGCGGCGATCACATCGACCTTGGAACCATTCCCGAGCGAGCATCGTCACCTCGTCCTTTGCCAGTCTACGCTGATTCCGCAGTTCCTGCTTTGAGTTACAAATATGAGCAACCGCCCCGGTATCAAATACCCAGGAACTACTCGGTGCTGGTAAGGTACACACTCAATACATGTATATCACATATACCTTTGGTATTGCCGGCCTTCATCTGCTAAGTACTTGGGGCAATTCGCTTCCAGTGACCGTTTCCCTTGAATAAAAGCACTCAGTCTCAGGCTTGGCGTCCATTCTTTGACTTTTCCCGGCAGTGGCTTACCGGGCGCGGCAACTCCCTTGCCGTCCTTCTTGAAGTTCTTCTTACCCTGCCCTTCTTGAACTTAGTGGTTTTATCACCATCACACTTGATGTTCCTTTCTGATCTCTGCCTCCGCTGACTTCAGCATCGCATATACCTCAGGAATGGTCTTTTCATCCCCTGCATGTTGAAGTCATCACAAAGCTCTTGTAGCTAGGTGGAAGCGATTGGAGGATTCTGTCCATGACCGCGTCATCCGGGAGATTAATCCCCAGCTGAGACAAGGGCTGTGCAACCCAGACATTTTGAGTATGTGCTCGCTGACAGAACTATTTTCCTCCATCTTACAGCTGTAGAACTTATCGGAGACTTCATATCTCTCGATCCGGGCATGAGCTTGGAAAACCATTTTAGCTCTTCGAAACATCTCATATGCTCCGTGATGCTCAAAACGCTTTTGGAGCCCCGGTTCTAAGCTGAAGAGCATGCGACACTGAAGAAGGAGTAATCATCGGTGCGTGTCTGCCAACGTTCAAATCGTCTGGCAGTGCTGGGAGAGCAGGTGGGTCACCTAACGCGTGCTTCAAGGAACAATGATTTCTGGCAGCTATGAGGATAATCCTCAGGTTACGGACCCAGTCCGCATAGTTGCTACCATCGCTTTCAGCTTGTTTTCTCTTAGGAACGGTTGAAGTTGAGGGTAACATTAGCGTTGGCCATTTGATCTACAAGATAGATATGTAACATTTAGACTAAGTTCATGACAATAAGTTCATCTAATCAAATTATGTAATGAACTCCCACTCAGATAGACACCCTCTGTCATCTAAGTGATACATGATCCGACATCGACTAGGCCGTGTCCGATCATCAGTGAGACGGGACTAGTCATCAATGGTGAACATCTCCATGTTGATCGTATCTTCTATACGACTCATGCTCGACTTTCGGTCTCTTGTGCTCGAGGCATGTCTGTAATGCTAGGCTCGTCAAGTCAACCTAAGTGTATTGCTGTGAAATCTGCTTGACACCCGTTGTATTCGAACGTTAGAATCTATCACACCCGATCAACACGTAGTGACTTCGAAAACAACGAACCTTAGCAACGGTGCACCAGTTAGGGGGAACACTTTCTTAAATTTGAGTGGGGATCTCTTATATATGCTACCGTCGTTCTAAGCAAAAAGATGCAAAAACATGATAAACATCACATGCAATAAATAGTGACATGATATGGCCATTATCACTTCGCTCCTTTTGATCTCCATCTTCGGGGCTCCATGATCATCATCGTCACCGCATGACACCATGATCTCATATCATGATCTCCATCATCGTGTCTTCATGAAGTTGTCTCGCAACTATTACTTCTACTACTACGGCTAACGGTTTAGCAATAAAGTAAAGTAATTACTGGCGAATTTCAATGACACGCAGGTCATATAAAAATTACAGACAACTCTATGGCTCCTGCCGGTTGTCATACTCATCGACATGAAAGTCGTGATTCCTATTACAAGAACATGATCATCTTACATCACATATATCATTCATCAATCCTTGGCAATCACATCACAAAGCACTTGTGCAAAACAAGTTAGACGTCCTCTATTGTTGTTGCAAGGTTTTACGTGGCTTGCTATAGGTTTCTAGCAAGAACGTTCTTACCTACACCAAAACCACAACGTGATATGCCAATTTCTATTTACCTTCATAGGACCCTGTTCATCGAATCCGATCCGACTAAAGTGGGAGAGACAGACACCCGCTAGCCACCTTATGCAACAGTGGCATGTCAGTCGGTGGAACCTGTCTCAAGTAACGTAGGTAAGTGCGGTCCGGGCCGCTTATCCCACAGTGCCGCCGAATCAAGATAAGACTAGTAACGGCAAGAAGATTGACAAATCGACGCCACAACTACTTTTCGTGTTCTACTCGTGCAAGATACTACGCATAGACCTAGCTCTGATACCACTGTTGGGAATCGTAGCAGAATTTTAAAATTTTCTAGCACACCAAGATCAATCTATGGAGTATCTAGCAACGAGAGAGAGGGGGAGGTGCATCTACATACCTTTGTAGATCGCGAGCGGAAGCGTGCAAGAGACGGGTGTGATGGAGTCGTACTCGTCTGATCCAAATCACCGATGACCGAGCGCCGAAACGGACAGCACCTCCGTGTACAACACACGTACGGAGCGGAGACGTCTCCTCTTCTTGATCCAGACAAGGGGGGAGGAGAGGTTGGGGAGGACAGCTCCAGCAGCAGCACGACGGCGTGGTGGAGTTGGAGTGCGTGGTTTCTGCAGGGCATGCGCCAAGCACCGCGGGAGGAGGAGGAGGTGGTTGGAGAGGGGAGGGGCTGCGCCAGGGATGAGGTATGGCCTCCCTCCCACCCATCCACTATTTATAGGGGGAAGAGGAGAGGGGGCCGGCCCCCTCAGATCCAATCTGAGGGGAGGGGAGGCGGCCAGGGGAGGGAAACTTGCCCCCCAAGCAAGGTGGAAGGCTCCCTCCCCTAGGGTTTCCCAACCCTAGGCGCCATGGGCCCTTGGGGGGGGCGCACCAGCCCACTAGGGGGCTGGTTCCCTCCCATATACAGCCCATTAGGCCTCCCGGGTAAATCAGCCCCACCCGGTGGACCTCCGGACACCTTTCGGTGGTCCCGGTACAATACCGATAACCCCCGAAACTATTCCGGTGACCGTATGACAACTTCCCATATATAAATCTTCACCTCCGGACCATTCCGGAACTCCTCGTGACGCCCGGGATCTCATCCGGGACTCCGAACAACATTCGGTAACCACGTACAAACTTTCCCTACAACCCTAGCGTCACCGAACCTTAAGTGTGTAGACCCTACGGGTTCGGGAGACACGTAGACATGACCGAGACAACTCTCCGGTCAATAACCAACAGCGGGATCTGGATACCCATGTTGGCTCCCACATGCTCCTCGATGATCTCATCGGATGAACCACGATGTCGAGGATTCAATCAATCCCGTACGCAATTCCCTTTGTCTATCGGTACGATACTTGCCCGAGATTCGATCGTCGGTATCTCGATACCTTGTTCAATCTCGTTACCGGCAAGTCTCTTTACTCGTTTCCGTAACACATCATCCTGTGAACAACTCCTTGATCACATTGAGCTCATTATGATGATGTCCTACCGAGTGGGCCCAGAGGTACCTCTCCGTCACACGGAGTGACAAATCCCAGTCTCGATTCGTGCCAACCCAACAGACACTTTTGGAGATACCCGTAGTGCACCTTTATAGCCACCCAGTTACGTTGTGACGTTTGGTACACCCAAAGCACTCCTACGGTATCCGAGAGTTGCACAATCTCATGGTCTAAGGAAAAGTTACTTGACATTGGAAAAGCTTTAGCAAACGAACTACACGATCTAGTGCTAGGCTTAGGATTGGGTCTTGTCCATCACATCATTCTCCTAATGATGTGATCCCGTTATCAATGACATCCAATGTCCATGGTCAGGAAACCGTAACCATCTATTGATCAACGAGCTAGTCAACTAGAGGCTTACTAGGGACATGTAGTGGTCTATGTATTCACACATGTATTACGATTTCCGGATAACACAATTATAGCATGAATAACAGACAATTATCATGAACAAGGAAATATAATAATAACCATTTTATTATTGCCTCTAGGGCATATTTCCAACAGTCTCCCACTTGCACTAGAGTCAATAATCTAGTTACATTGTGATGAATCGAACACCCATAGAGTTCTGGTGTTGATCATGTTTTGCTCGTGGAAGAGGTTTAGTCAACGGACCTGCTACATTCAAATCCGTGTGCACTTTACAAATATCTATGTCTCCATCTTGAACATGTTCACGTATGGAGTTGAAGCGACGCTTGATATGCCTGGTCTTCTTGTGAAACCTGGGCTCCTTGGCAAGGGCAATAGCTCCAGTGTTGTCACAGAAGAGAGCCATTGGACCCGACGCATTTGGAATGACTCCTAGGTCGGTGATGAACTCCTTCATCCATACTGCTTCGTGTGCTGCCTCCGAGGCTGCTATGTACTCCGCTTCGCATGTAGAACCCGCCACGACGCTTTGCTTGCAACTGCACCAGCTTACCGCTCCACCATTCAAAATATACACGTATCCGGTTTGTGACTTGGAGTCATCCGGATCTGTGTCGAAGCTAGCGTCGACGTAACCCTTTACGACGAGCTCTTCGTCACCTCCATATACGAGAAACATATCCTTAGTCCTTTTCAGGTACTTCAGGATGTTCTTGACCACTGTCCAGTGTTCCTTGCCAGGATTACTTTGGTACCTACCTACCAAACTTACTGCAAGGTTTACATCAGGTCTGGTACATAGCATGGCATACATAATAGACCCTATGGCTGAGGCATAGGGGATGACACTCATCTCTTCTACATCTTCTGCCGTGGTCGGGCATTGAGCCGTGCTCAATCTCACACCTTGCAATACAGGCAAGAACCCCTTCTTGGACTGATCCATATTGAACTTCTTCAATATCTTATCAAGGTATGTGCTTTGCGAAAGACCTATGAGGCGTCTCGATCTATCCCTATAGATCTTGATGCCTAATATATAAGCAGCTTCTCCAAGGTCCTTCATTGAAAAACACTTATTCAAGTAGGCCTTTATACTTTCCAAGAATTCTATATTATTTCCCATCAGCAGTATGTCATCCACATATAATATGAGAAATGCTACAGAGCTCCCACTCACTTTCTTGTAAACACAGGCTTCTCCATAAGTCTGTGTGAACCCAAACGCTTTGATCATCTCATCAAAGCGAATGTTCCAACTCCGAGATGCTTGCACCAGCCCATAGATTGAGCGCTGGAGCCTGCATACCTTGTCAGCATTCTCAGGGTCGACAAAACCTTCCGGTTGCATCATATACAACTCTTCCTTAAGAAAACCATTAAGGAATGCCGTTTTGACGTCCATTTGCCATATCTCATAATCATAGTATGCGGCAATTGCTAACATGATTCTGACGGATTTCAGCTTCGCTGCGGGTGAGAAAGTCTCATCGTAGTCAACCCCTTGAACTTGTCGATAACCCTTAGCGACAAGCCGAGCCTTATAGATGGTCACATTACCATCCGCGTCAGTCTTCTTCTTAAAGATCCATTTATTTTCTATGGCTTGCCGATCATTGGGCAAGTCAGTCAAAGTCCATACTTCGTTTTCATACATGGATCCTATCTCGGATTTCATGGCTTCAAGCCATTTGTCGGAATCCGGGCCCGCCATCGCTTCTTCATAGTTCGAAGGTTCACTGTTGTCTAACAACATGATTTCCAGGACAGGATTGCCGTACCACTCTGGTGCGGAACGTGTCCTTGTGGACCTTCGAAGTTCAGTGGTAGCTTGATCATGATCATTATCATTAACTTCCTCTCTAGCCGGTGCAGGCTCCACAGAAACATTTTCCTGTGCTGCGCTACTCTCCGGTTCGAGGGTCATCTCATCAAGCTCCACTTTCCTCCCACTTACTTCTTTCGAGAGAAACTCTTTCTCTAGAAAGGATCCATTCCTGGCAACAAAGATCTTGCCCTCGGATCTTAGGTAGAAGGTATACCCAATAGTTTCCTTAGGGTATCCTATGAATACGCATTTTTCCGACTTGGGTTCGAGCTTCTCTGATTGAAGTTTCTTCACATAAGCATCGCATCCCCAAACTTTCAGAAACGACAGCTTAGGTTTCTTCCCAAACCATAATTCATACGGTGTCGTCTCAACGGATTTTGACGGTGCCCTATTTAAAGTGAATGCGGCAGTCTCTAAAGCATAACCCCAAAAGGATAGCGGTAAATCGGTAAGAGACATCATAGATCGCACCATATCCAATAGAGTGCGATTACGACGTTCGGACACACCATTACGCTGAGGTGTTCCAGGCGGCGTGAGTTGTGAAACAATTCCACATTTCCTTAAGTGCGTGCCAAATTCATGACTCAAATATTCTCCTCCACGATCTGATCGTGAGAACTTTATTTTCTTGTCACGTTGATTCTCAACCTCACTCTGAAATTCCTTGAACTTTTCAAAGGTCTCAGACTTGTGCTTCATCAAGTAGACATACCCATATCTACTCAAATCATCGGTGAGGGTGAGAACATAACGATAACCACCGCGAGCCTCAACACTCATTGGACCACACACATCAGTATGTATGATCTCCAATAAGTTGGTTGCTCGCTCCATTGTTCCGGAGAACGGAGTCTTGGTCATCTTGCCCAAGAGGCATGGTTCGCATCTGTCAAATGATTCATAATCAAGAGACTCCAAAAGTCCATCTGCATGGAGTTTCTTCATGCGTTTAACACCGATATGACCAAGGCGGCAGTGCCACAAGTATGTGGGACTATCGTTATCAACCTTGCATTTCTTGGCATTCACATTATAAACATGTGTAACATCACGTTCGAGATTCAATAAAAATAAACCATTCACCAGCGGGGCATGACCATAAAACATATCTCTCATATAAATAGAACAACCATTATTCTCAGATTTAAATGAGTAGCCATCTCTCATTAAGCGAGATCCAGATACAATGTTCATGCTCAAAGCTGGTACTAAATAACAATTATTAAGGTTTAAAACTAATCCCATAGGTAGATGCAGAGGTAGCGTGCCGACGGCGATCACATCGACCTTGGAACCATTCCCGACGCGCATCGTCACCTCGTCCTTTGCCAGTCTACGCTGATTCCGCAGTTCCTGCTTTGAGTTACAAATATGAGCAACCGCACCGGTATCAAATACCCAGGAACTACTACGAGTGCTGGTAAGGTACACATCAATTACATGTATATCATATATACCTTTGGTATTGCCGGCCTTCTTGTCCGCCAAGTACTTGGGGCAGTTTCGCTTCCAGTGACCGTTTCCCTTGCAATAAAAGCACTCAGTCTCAGGCTTGGGTCCATTCTTCGACTTCTTCCCGGCAGCTGGCTTACCGGGCGCGGCAACTCCCTTGCCGTCCTTCTTGAAGTTCTTCTTACCCTTGCCCTTCTTGAACTTAGTGGTTTTATTCACCATCAACCCTTGATGTTCCTTTCTGATCTCTGCCTCCGCTGACTTCAGCATCGCATATACCTCAGGAATGGTCTTTTCCATCCCCTGCATGTTGAAGTTCATCACGAAGCTCTTGTAGCTAGGTGGAAGCGACTGAAGGATTCTGTCAACGACCGCGTCATCCGGGAGATTAACTCCCAGCTGAGACAAGCGGCTGTGCAACCCAGACATTTTGAGTATGTGCTCGCTGACAGAACTATTTTCCTCCATCTTACAGCTGTAGAACTTATCGGAGACTTCATATCTCTCGATCCGGGCATGAGCTTGGAAAACCATTTTCAGCTCTTCGAACATCTCATATGCTCCGTGATGCTCAAAACGCTTTTGGAGCCCCGGTTCTAAGCTGAAGAGCATGCCGCACTGAACGAAGGAGTGATCATCGGTGCGTGTCTGCCAAACATTCAAATCGTCTGGCAGTGCTGGGAGAGGAGGTGGGTCACCTAACGGTGCTTCAAGGACATATGATTTCTTGGCAGCTATGAGGATAATCCTCAGGTTACGGACCCAGTCCGCATAGTTGCTACCATCGTCTTTCAGCTTGTTTTTCTCTAGGAACGCGTTGAAGTTGAGGGTAACATTAGCGTTGGCCATTTGATCTACAAGATAGATATGTAACATTTAGACTAAGTTCATGACAATTAAGTTCATCTAATCAAATTATGTAATGAACTCCCACTCAGATAGACATCCCTCTCGTCATCTAAGTGATTACATGATCCGAATCGACTAGGCCGTGTCCGATCATCACGTGAGACGGACTAGTCATCAACGGTGAACATCCCCATGTTGATCGTATCTTCTATACGACTCATGCTCGACCTTTCGGTCTCTTGTGTTCCGAGGCCATGTCTGTACATGCTAGGCTCGTCAAGTCAACCTAAGTGTATTGCTGTATAAATCTGGCTTACACCCGTTGTATTCGAACGTTAGAATCTATCACACCCGATCAACACGTAGTGCTTCGAAACAACGAACCTTCGCAACGGTGCACAGTTAGGGGGAACACTTTCTTGAAATTTTAGTAAGGGATCATCTTATATATGCTACCGTCGTTCTAAGCAAATAAGATGCAAAAACATGATAAACATCTCATGCAATCAAAATAGTGACATGATATGGCCATTATCACTTTGCTCCTTTTGATCTCCATCTTCGGGGCTCCATGATCATCATCGTCACCGGCATGACACCATGATCTCCATCATCATGATCTCCATCATCGTGTCTTCATGAAGTTGTCTCGCCAACTATTACTTCTACTACTACGGCTAACGGTTAGCAATAAAGTAAAGTAATTACATGGCGAATTTCAATGACACGCAGGTCATATAATAAATTAAGATAACTCCTATGGCTCCTGCCGGTTGTCATACTCATCGACATGCAAGTCGTGATTCCTATTACAAGAACATGATCATCTCATACATCACATATATCATTCATCACATCCTTTGGCCATATCACATCACAAAGCACTTGCTGCAAAAACAAGTTAGACATCCTCTAATTGTTGTTGCAAGTTTTTACGTGGCTGCTATAGGTTTCTAGCAAGAACGTTTCTTACCTACGCCAAAACCACAACGTGATATGCCAATTTCTATTTACCCTTCATAAGGACCCTGTTCATCGAATCCGATCCGACTAAAGTGGGAGAGACAGACACCCGCTAGCCACCTTATGCAACTAGTGCATGTCAGTCGGTGGAACCTGTCTCACGTAAGCGTACGTGTAAGGTCGGTCCGGGCCGCTTCATCCCACAGTGCCGCCGAATCAAGATAAGACTAGTAACGGCAAGAAGATTGACAAATCGACGCCCACAACTACTTTGTGTTCTACTCGTGCAAGATACTACGCATAGACCTGGCTCTGATACCACTGTTGGGGAACGTAGCAGAATTTTAAAATTTTCTACGCATCACCAAGATCAATCTATGGAGTCATCTAGCAACGAGTGAGAGGGGAGTGTATCTACATACCCTTGTAGATCGCGAGCGGAAGCGTTCAAGAGAACGGGGTTGATGGAGTCGTACTCGTCGTGATCCAAATCACCGATGACCGAGCGCCGAACGGACGGCACCTCCGCGTTCAACACACGTACGGAGCAGAGACGTGTCCTCCTTCTTGATCCAGCAAGGGGGGAGGAGAGGTTGATGGAGATCCAGCAGCACGACGGTGTGGTGGTGGAAGCAGCGGGATTTCAGCAGGGCTTCGCCAAGCGCTACTGGAGGAGGAAGAGGTGTCACGGGAGGGAGAGGGAGGCGCCAGGGGCTGAGCTGTTTCTCCCATGCACCTCCCCACTATATATAGGGGTGGAGGGGGCTGGTTTCTTGCCCTCCAAGTCCATTGGGGCGTTGGCAAAGGTGGAAGGAAAGAAATCCCATCCTTTCCCTTCCCCACCGATTGTTATCCCCCTTTTTTAGGGATCTTGATCTTATCCCTTCGGGATATGATCTTATTCCTTCTAAGGGGGAATCTTGGTGCGCCTTGACTAGGGGTGTGGGGCCTTGCCCCCACTACCCACGTTCATGTGGGTCCCCCCATGCAGGTGGCCCCACTCCGGAACCTTCTAGAACCTTCTCGGTACAATACCGAAAAATCCCGAACATTTTCCGGTGGCCAAAATAGGACTTCCCATATATAAATCTTTACCTCCGGACCATTCCGGAACTCCTCGTGACGTCCAGGATCTCATCCGAGACTCCGAACAACCTTCGGGTTACCGCATACTAATATCTCTATAACCCTAGCGTCACCGAACCTTAAGTGTGTAGACCCTACGGGTTCGGGAGACACGCAGACATGACCGAGACGACTCTCCGGTCAATAACCAACAGCGGGATCTGGATACCCATGTTGGCTCCCACATGCTCCTCGATGATCTCATCGGATGAACCCCGATGTCGAGGATTCAATCAATCCCGTACGCAATTCCCTTTGTCTATCGGTACGATACTTGCCCGAGATTCGATCGTCGGTATCTCGATACCTTGTTCAATCTCGTTACCGGCAAGTCTCTTTACTCGTTTCCGTAACACATCATCCCGTGAACAACTCCTTGATCACATTGAGCTCATTATGATGATGTCCTACCGAGTGGGCCCAGAGGTACCTCTCCGTTACATGGAGTGACAAATCCCAGTCTCGATTCGTGCCAACCCAACAGATACTTTCGGAGATACCCGTAGTGCACCTTTATAGCCACCCAGTTACGTTGGTGCACCCAAAGCACTCCTACGGTATCCGGGAGTTGCACAATCTCATGGTCTAAGGAAAAGTTACTTGACATTGGAAAAGCTTTAGCAAACGAACTACACGATCTAGTGCTAGGCTTAGGATTGGGTCTTGTCCATCACATCATTCTCCTAATGATGTGATCCCGTTATCAATGACATCCAATGTCCATGGTCAGGAAACCGTAACCATCTATTGATCAACGAGCTAGTCAACTAGAGGCTTACTAGGGACATGTTGTGGTCTATGTATTCACACATGTATTACGATTTCCGGATAACACAATTATAGCATGAATAACAGACAATTATCATGAACAAGGAAATATAATAATAACCATTTTATTATTGCCTCTAGGGCATATTTCCAACAGTCTCCCACTTGCACTAGAGTCAATAATCTAGTTACATTGTGATGAATCGAACACCCATAGAGTTCTGGTGTTGATCATGTTTTGCTTGTGAAAGAGGTTTAGTCAACGGATCTGCTACATTCAAATCCGTGTGCACTTTACAAATATCTATGTCTCCATCTTGAACATGTTCACGTATGGAGTTGAAGCGACGCTTGATATGCCTGGTCTTCTTGTGAAACCTGGGCTCCTTGGCAAGGGCAATAGCTCCAGTGTTATCACAGAAGAGAGCCATTGGACCCGACGCATTTGGAATGACTCCTAGGTCGGTGATGAACTCCTTCATCCATACTGCTTCGTGTGCTGCCTCCGAGGCTGCTATGTACTCCGCTTCGCATGTAGAACCCGCCACGACGCTTTGCTTGCAACTGCACCAGCTTACCGCTCCACCATTCAAAATATACACGTATCCGGTTTGTGACTTGGAGTCATCCGGATCTGTGTCGAAGCTAGCGTCGACGTAACCCTTTACGACGAGCTCTTCGTCACCTCCATAAACGAGAAACATCTCCTTAGTCCTTTTCAGGTACTTCAGGATGTTCTTGACCGCTGTCCAGTGTTCCTTGCCAGGATTACTTTGGTACCTACCTACCAAACTTACTGCAAGGTTTACATCAGGTCTGGTACACAGCATGGCATACATAATAGACCCTATGGCTGAGGCATAGGGGATGACACTCATCTCTTCTATATCTTTTGCCGTGGTCGGGCATTGAGCCGAGCTCAATCTCACACCTTGCAATACAGGCAAGAACCCCTTCTTGGACTGATCCATATTGAACTTCTTCAATATCTTATCAAGGTATGTGCTTTGCGAAAGACCTATGAGGCGTCTCGATCTATCCCTATAGATCTCGATGCCTAATATATAAGCAGCTTCTCCAAGGTCCTTCATTGAAAAACACTTATTCAAGTAGGCCTTTATACTTTCCAAGAATTCTATATTATTTCCCATTAGCAGTATGTCATCCACATATAATATGAGAAATGCTACAGAGCTCCCACTCACTTTCTTGTAAACACAGGCTTCTCCATAAGTCTGTGTGAACCCAAACGCTTTGATCATCTCATCAAAGCGAATGTTCCAACTCCGAGATGCTTGCACCAGCCCATAGATTGAGCGCTGGAGCTTGCATACCTTGTCAGCATTCTCAGGGTCGACAAAACCTTCCGGTTGCATCATATACAACTCTTCCTTAAGAAAACCATTAAGGAATGCCGTTTTGACGTCCATTTGCCATATCTCATAATCATAGTATGCGGCAATTGCTAACATGATTCTGACGGATTTCAGCTTCGCTACGGGTGAGAAAGTCTCATCGTAGTCAACCCCTTGAACTTGTCGATAACCCTTAGCTACAAGCCGAGCCTTATAGATGGTCACATTACCATCCGCGTCAGTCTTCTTCTTAAAGATCCATTTATTTTCTATGGCTTGCCGATCATCGGGCAAGTCAGTCAAAGTCCATACTTCGTTTTCATACATGGATCCTATCTCGGATTTCATGGCTTCAAGCCATTTGTCGGAATCCGGGCCCGCCATCGCTTCTTCATAGTTCGAAGGTTCACTGTTGTCTAACAACATGATTTCCAGGACAGGATTGCCATACCACTCTGGTGCGGAACGTGTCCTCGTGGACCTTCGAAGTTCAGTGGTAGCTTGATCATGATCATTATCAATAACTTCCTCTCTAGCCGGTGTAGGCTCCACAGAAACATTTTTCTGTGCTGCGCTACTCTCCGGTTCGAGGGTCATCTCATCAAGCTCCACTTTCCTCCCACTTACTTCTTTCGAGAGAAACTCTTTCTCTAGAAAGGATCCATTCCTGGCAACAAAGATCTTGCCCTCGGATCTTAGGTAGAAGGTATACCCAATAGTTTCCTTAGGGTATCCTATGAATACGCATTTTTCCGACTTGGGTTCGAGCTTCTCTGGTTGAAGTTTCTTCACATAAGCATCGCATCCCCAAACTTTCAGAAATGACAGCTTAGGTTTCTTCCCAAACCATAATTCATACGGTGTCGTCTCAACGGATTTTGACGGTGCCCTATTTAAAGTGAATGCGGCAGTCTCTAAAGCATAACCCCAAAAAGATAGCGGTAGATCAGTAAGAGACATCATAGATCGCACCATATCCAATAGAGTGCGATTACGACGTTCGGATACACCGTTACGCTGAGGTGTTCCAGGCGGCGTGAGTTGTGAAACAATTCCACATTTCCGTAAATGCGTGCCAAATTCATGACTCAAATATTCTCCTCCACGATCTGATCATAGGAACTTTATTTTCTTGTCACGTTGATTTTCAACCTCATTCTGAAATTCCTTGAACTTTTCAAAGGTCTCAGACTTGTGCTTCATCAAGTAGACATACCCATATCTACTCAAATCATCGGTGAGGGTGAGAACATAATGATAACCACCACGAGCCTCAACACTTATTGGACCACACACATCAGTATGTATGATCTCCAATAAGTTGGTTGCTCGCTCCATTGTTCCGGAGAACGGAGTCTTGGTCATCTTGCCCAAGAGGCATGGTTCGCATCTGTCAAATGATTCATAATCAAGAGACTCCAAAAGTCCATCTGCATGGAGTTTCTTCATGCGTTTAACACCGATATGACCAAGGCGGCAGTGCCACAAGTATGTGGGACTATCGTTATCAACCTTGCATTTCTTGGCATTCACATTATAAACATGTGTAACATCACGTTCGAGATTCAATAAAAATAAACCATTCACCAGCGGGGCATGACCATAAAACATATCTCTCATATAAATAGAACAACCATTATTCTCAGATTTAAATGAGTAGCCATCTCGCATTAAGCGAGATCCAGATATAATGTTCATGCTCAAAGCTGGCACTAAATAACAATTATTGAGGTTTAAAACTAATCCCGTAGGTAGATGCAGAGGTAGCGTGCCGACGGCGATCACATCGACCTTGGAACCATTCCCGACGCGCATCGTCACCTCGTCCTTTGCCAGTCTACGCTGATTCCGCAGTTCCTGCTTTGAGTTACAAATATGAGCAACCGCACCGGTATCAAATACCCAGGAACTACTACGAGTGCTGGTAAGGTACACATCAATTACATGTATATCACATATACCTTTGGTATTGCCGGCCTTCTTATCTGCTAAGTACTTGGGGCAATTCCGCTTCCAGTGACCGTTTCCCTTGCAATAAAAGCACTCAGTCTCAGGCTTGGGTCCATTCTTTGACTTCTTCCCGGCAGCTGGCTTACCGGGCGCGGCAACTCCCTTGCCGTCCTTCTTGAAGTTCTTCTTACCCTTGCCCTTCTTAAACTTAGTGGTTTTATTCACCATCAACACTTGATGTTCCTTTCTGATCTCTGCCTCCGCTGACTTCAGCATCGCATATACCTCAGGAATGGTCTTTTCCATCCCCTGCATGTTGAAGTTCATCACAAAGCTCTTGTAGCTAGGTGGAAGCGACTGGAGGATTCTGTCAATGACCGCGTCATCCGGGAGATTAATCCCCAGCTGAGACAAGCGGATGTGCAACCCAGACATTTTGAGTATGTGCTCGCTGACAGAACTATTTTCCTCCATCTTACAGCTGTAGAACTTATCGGAGACTTCATATCTCTCGATCCGGGCATGAGCTTGGAAAACCATTTTCAGCTCTTCGAACATCTCATATGCTCCGTGATGCTCAAAACGCTTTTGGAGCCCCGGTTCTAAGCTGAAGAGCATGCCGCACTGAACGAAGGAGTAATCATCGGTGCGTGTCTGCCAAACGTTCAAATCGTCTGGCAGTGCTGGGAGAGCAGGTGGGTCACCTAACGGTGCTTCAAGGACATATGATTTCTTGGCAGCTATGAGGATAATCCTCAGGTTACGGACCCAGTCCGCATAGTTGCTACCATCGTCTTTCAGCTTGTTTTTCTCTAGGAACGCGTTGAAGTTGAGGGTAACATTAGCGTTGGCCATTTGATCTACAAGATAGATATGTAACATTTAGACTAAGTTCATGACAATTAAGTTCATCTAATCAAATTATGTAATGAACTCCCACTCAGATAGACATCCCTCTCGTCATCTAAGTGATACATGATCCGAATCGACTAGGCCGTGTCCGATCATCACGTGAGACGGACTAGTCATCAATGGTGAACATCTCCATGTTGATCGTATCTTCTATACGACTCATGCTCGACCTTTCGGTCTCTTGTGCTCCGAGGCCATGTCTGTACATGCTAGGCTCGTCAAGTCAACCTAAGTGTATTGCTGTGTAAATCTGGCTTACACCCGTTGTATTCGAACGTTAGAATCTATCACACCCGATCAACACGTAGTGCTTCGAAACAACGAACCTTCGCAACGGTGCACAGTTAGGGGGAACACTTTCTTGAAATTTTAGTGAGGGATCATCTTATATATGCTACCGTCGTTCTAAGCAAATAAGATGCAAAAACATGATAAACATCACATGCAATCAAAATAGTGACATGATATGGCCATTATCACTTCGCTCCTTTTGATCTCCATCTTCGGGGCTCCATGATCATCATCGTCACCGGCATGACACCATGATCTCCATCATCATGATCTCCATCATCGTGTCTTCATGAAGTTGTCTCGCCAACTATTACTTCTACTACTACGGCTAACGGTTAGCAATAAATTAAAGTAATTACATGGCGAATTTCAATGACACGCAGGTCATATAATAAATTAAGACAACTCCTATGGCTCCTGCCGGTTGTCATACTCATCGACATGCAAGTCGTGATTCCTATTACAAGAACATGATCATCTCATACATCACATATATCATTCATCACATCCTTTGGCCATATCACATCACAAAGCACTTGCTGCAAAAACAAGTTAGACGTCCTCTAATTGTTGTTGCAAGTTTTTACGTGGCTGCTATAGGTTTCTAGCAAGAACGTTTCTTACCTACACCAAAACCACAACGTGATATGCCAATTTCTATTTACGCTTCATAAGGACCCTGTTCATCGAATCCGATCCGACTAAAGTGGGAGAGACAGACACCCGCTAGCCACCTTATGCAACTAGTGCATGTCAGTCGGTGGAACCTGTCTCACGTAAGCGTACGTGTAAGGTCGGTCCGGGCCGCTTCATCCCACAGTGCCGCCGAATCAAGATAAGACTAGTAACGGCAAGAAGATTGACAAATCGACGCCCACAACTACTTCGTGTTCTACTCGTGCAAGATACTACGCATAGACCTAGCTCTGATACCACTGTTGGGAATCGTAGCAGAATTTTAAAATTTTCTACGCATCACCAAGATCAATCTATGGAGTCATCTAGCAACGAGAGAGAGGGGAGTGCATCTACATACCTTTGTAGATCGCGAGCGGAAGCGTTCAAGAGAACGGGGTTGATGGAGTCGTACTCGTCGTGATCCAAATCACCGATGACCGAGCGCCGAACGGACAGCACCTCCGTGTACAACACACGTACGGAGCGGAGACGTCTCCTCCTTCTTGATCCAGCAAGGGGGGAGGAGAGGTTGGGGAGGACAGCTCCAGCAGCAGCACGACGGCGTGGTGGAGTTGGAGCTGCGTGGTATTCCTGCAGGGCTTCGCCAAGCACCGCGGGAGGAGGAGGAGGTGTTGGAGAGGGGAGGGGCTGCGCCAGGGATGAGGTATGGCCTCCCTCCCACCCCTCCACTATTTATAGGGGGAAGAGGAGAGGGGGCCGGCCCCCTCAGATCCAATCTGAGGGGAGGGGAGGCGGCCAGGGGAGGGAAACTTGCCCCCCAAGCAAGGTGGAAGGCTCCCTCCCCTAGGGTTTCCCAACCCTAGGCGCCATGGGCCCTTGGGGGGGGCGCACCAGCCCACTAGGGGCTGGTTCCCTCCCATATACAGCCCATTAGGCCTCCCGGGTAAATCAGTTCCACCCGGTGGACCTCCGGACACCTTTCGGTGGTCCCGGTACAATACCGATAACCCCCGAAACTATTCCGGTGACTGTATGACAACTTCCCATATATAAATCTTCACCTCCGAACCATTCCGGAACTCCTCGTGACATCCGGGATCTCATCCGGGACTCCGAACAACATTCGGTAACCACGTACAAACTTTCCCTACAACCCTAGCGTCATCGAACCTTAAGTGTGTAGACCCTACGGGTTCGGGAGACACGTAGACATGACCGAGACGACTCTCCGGTCAATAACCAACAGCGGGATCTGGATACCCATGTTGGCTCCCACATGCTCCTCGATGATCTCATCGGATGAACCACGATGTCGAGGATTCAATCAATCCCGTACGCAATTCCCTTTGTCTATCGGTACGATACTTGCCCGAGATTCGATCGTCGGTATACCGATACCTTGTTCAATCTCGTTACCGGCAAGTCTCTTTACTCGTTTCCGTAACACATCATCCTGTGAACAACTCCTTGATCACATTGAGCTCATTATGATGATGTCCTACTGAGTGGGCCCAGAGGTACCTCTCCGTCACACGGAGTGACAAATCCCAGTCTCGATTCGTGCCAACCCAACAGACACTTTCGGAGATACCCGTAGTGCACCTTTATAGCCACCCAGTTACGTTGTGACGTTTGGTACACCCAAAGCACTCCTACGGTATCCGGGAGTTGCACAATCTCATGGTCTAAGGAAAAGTTACTTGACATTGGAAAAGCTTTAGCAAACGAACTACACGATCTAGTGCTAGGCTTAGGATTGGGTCTTGTCCATCACATCATTCTCCTAATGATGTGATCCCGTTATCAATGACATCCAATGTCCATGGTCAGGAAACCGTAACCATCTATTGATCAACGAGCTAGTCAACTAGAGGCTTACTAGGGACATGTAGTGGTCTATGTATTCACACATGTATTACGATTTCCGGATAACACAATTATAGCATGAATAACAGACAATTATCATGAACAAGGAAATATAATAATAACCATTTTATTATTGCCTCTAGGGCATATTTCCAACACATGTGTCATATGTGCAAAAACCAGGGAAGTAAAAATGGATGACATATACATATACAACATGTACACCTTGTCTCTTTTGTTAGCCACATTTCAGATTAAGCAACGCCGAGGACGGCTTTGTTTTCAAGAAGGGGAGGATGATGAGGACATGAATACCTTGGATACGACCAAAAATATTGCATACATCTATATTTGTGAGGTGATTTCTAATGCAAACTATGCAATAATTTATTTGTGTCATCCAGGACAAAAATACTTCACAAACTTTTGTGCCATGTCTAATTGCAGGTGTATGGGACATTTGTACAATTCACATATGAAGATAAGGGAAAACGAGAAGTTTAGGTGCTGTTCAAAAAGTCCTCTCACGTCATTTTTGGGCCGAGAGAAGATAGAGTCCAAGTCTCTCACGTTCTGGATTCAGATTCGGACTGCACAGACATACCTGACTCAAAACGCCAAGAACTTTTTCATACGGACTCCGAATTGGGTGATTCTTTTTTTGTTGGAAAGTAGATTTCGTGCTCTTTCCAACCCAATTGGATTCACCTTAAAATTCATTCGGAGCTATGAGTTATCGACGAAACAATCTGACGCTGCAGCAGAATCCGAGTCAAACTACAAGTTCAAAGGTGTTGCATCACCTCCACTTGGGCCCATGAGCCTTGTACGACCTAGGGTTAGTTTTAGGCTGCCTTGAGACGTCCTCCCACCTCCTTGGCCGCCACCACTTACTCCTATATAAGTAGATCCATCTAGTAGCTTTTTCCTTGGGATTTGTTTAGTTAAAAGTTAGCCATTGCAACTTCGTGTACTTCGTTTGTGTCCAACGACCAGACCAAGACCGCTTTCGGATCCCCACCTTTATCAATACTTCATCTATATTCGCAATATTCAGATTGCATTATCATATTCTTGCTTGTTCTTCGATTGCGTGCAGGAATAGACCTTCGTGGTCAGGCTGATCGTGCTTTCAGCATCGTCAGTAACCTCGGGAGATTGGTTTAGCGATTGCTAAGGCGCAACGTCGTGCACGTTTGTAGTCGGATCGTCAAAGTCGACTCCACCAAATCGATAGCTATCATCTCATCGAAAGATCGGGACACCCCCGCCTCTATCAGTCTTTCTAGAAATTTCAACAAGTGACTACATACGGAGCAAAATGAGTGAATCTACACTTTAAAATATGTCTATATACATCCGTATGTAGTAGTCCATTTAAAATCTCTAAAAAGACAAATATTTAGGAACGGAGGGAGTAGTAGATTGAAGGGGTAAATCGGTGGAAGAGGATAGGCGTATGTGAAAGGTTGGACAAACGGGTGGTGGAGAAACCCTTCCTATTAGAAGTCTGATCCTAGAAAATTGTCAGACTAGCGCCCGGCCGTCAGATGAGAGCCATGCATCCGGCTTATAAACCCATGTTCCATCTCCCCTTCACGCCCATAACCCTAACCGCCTCGCTGCCCTTGCCCTGCCGCCGATCCAATGAGACCCACGGTGAGCAGCATGTTGCTGCCCTTGCCCCCGCTGCTTATCCATCGATGTCGCCGATCCGACGACGCCCACGACGAGCAGGCCTCTAGGAAGTAGCGCGTACGCAGCCTCTGTCATCTACTGCTCTCGTTTCTTGTCGCCCCATCCCGAAGCATCACGCACCTCACCTGCCACCGGCGATGGTGATGAGGATGTTGACGGGGAGCGGGGACTGCCAGCAGCCCCGCTACGACGAGATTGACACCTTTATTCCTTGGCGACCTGAAGATGTCCCTCTGCATGTGCCCTCGTTCTGATACCTCCTGCCATCGACGGGGACACCACCGATTTCTGAACACATCTGCCTATGCACCCGAGAGTTGGAATGTCGTGCTTCAATATCACAGATGCAATGCATCAGAGTGTGTATTAAGTTCTCTAGTGCCTATGTATGTAGATGTGACATGATTGTTTCGTTATTTTTACAACAGCATGGCAAAGCTTCTATACTACTTGGTTCCTGCTTCAACATTTATCAGACTATGTTTCTCATGTCTCACCAACAAATCAAATGCATCAATATTACATTTGACAAGCTTCAACCTTCATAAAATTATGCATCCGACTACAATCACACGTGCTTCAGTGCAGAAAGTAAGATGCATGGTTTGTAGTACCGGAAGCAAGTTCATCATATGATGGAAACACGTACGTGATTATATGGACCTGGAGTGAATATCCAAAGGAATTCTGCGAATATTCTGGAAGGATATTTCTTTTAAATTGAAGAAAATTTTATTCATCATGTTTTGGATCGAAGCAAACTTCAATTGCGTTGGAAGCACCATCAACATACGCCAGAAACAGAAAATATGTTCCTGACATTGAAAAATCATCGTGCTTTGTAATTAATTAATTTCCTTAAATGATGTAATAATTAGTTTCCATGAAATCAGGATCTAAGAGTGATTATCGGTAGCAATTCCACGCATGCATGTTGATTGGTTTGCAATTTAGAAACTCCCATGCAGGGTGGACACTATGCAACCGTGCTCCATCCAGCACTAATCTAGAATTGCATCTGACGGCCTAGGAGTGGTCTGATAAGAAGCAAAAAACTGTAGTCTGATGCCTAGTGGTTCCCTTCTTTTTAAGTAGTAGAGAGGAGAGATAGAGATTTTAAACTAAACCCTCCTAATTTCTCTCTAGGCCTCCAAGCTACCCCTTAAATAACCCCCACCCCAAGGGAATCTTTCCATAAGTGTAGCATTGCACATCAAATTACCTATAGGGGTTGGACTTCGAGTAGTCGGTTTGGCCAACCCTAAGTCCAGAGAGCCGACGTTGTCCTCCATGACTATACCTAGGTATTGGGTGATCGTCAGTTCGTCTGTCACACTCCACCACATTTTGCAGAGAGCCCTACATGATGATGACTGAGTTAGGCCCGTGTATCTTGAGCGTCATATGAGCATAACTTGATAACACCAAGAACTCGACATTGTATAGCCTCTTGAAATTGAACACCTCAAAGGAGCATAGTGAGAAAATTTCAACTCTTGATTCCACCACGGAAGCCCATAGTGAGAAAATTCCTAGAATGGAAGAACCATATGTTCTTGTCAGACCTTTGTTGAATAATTTAATAAATATGGTTTTGTGCATGTATTGATGAAGAGGTCGGGGGTTTCAACCTCCTTTTGAAAAAATGTCGAATACATATTAAAGACTTACAGAGAAGAAACACCACAGCTTCTCCTAGGCTGACTGTTCAACCCCATTTCTTTAGCAATTTGAACTTTGAGAGTTCTCAAAAAGTGTTGGCTAGATTACTACAAGATGGTGCTATTTCTTTTTTGAAATTTAGCTGTTCAAAACCTTGATAAAGATAGAATGTACTACAAGATGGTGCTATTTTTTTTAAAATGTGTGACCACACGAGGAAGGATCGAGTCCGGAATCATGATATATGAGATAGAGTTGGGGTAGCACCAATTGAAAAGAAGATTGTCCAACATCGTCTGAGATGGTTTGGGCATATTCATCGCAGGCCTTCAGAAGCTCCAGTGCGTAGCGGAAGGCTAAAGCGTGCGGAGAATGTCAAGAGAGGTCGGGGTAGACCGAATTTGACATGCATGGGAGGAGTCCGTAAAGAGAGATCTGAAGGATTGAAGTATCACCAAAGAATTAGCTATGGACAGGGGTGCATGAAAGTTTGCTATTCATGTGCCAGAACCATGAGTTGGTCGCGAGATCTTATGGGTTCCCCTCTAGCCTACCCCAACTTGTTTGGGACTAAAGGCATTGTTGTTATTGTTGTTGTTGTTGTAAAACCTTGATAAAGATAGAATGTATTACATTTTTTTTGCTACATAGGCTTCAAACCATATCATCCGATTGGATTGGGAGATATAGTAGTACTAGTAGGAAAGAAAGAGCATGCAAATAGTTTGTTAACATCGAGGCTGATTGGAGATGCTCAAGTGATAGGAAGTTCTTGGTCAAGAAGAGCAATCTCCATCCTTCTGTCTCTAGGATTGTCTACAACCCTATACTTCTATAGATAATTGCCCGTATGTATTTTATACACAATCATCATGATTACATACCAAAAATATACTTTAGCTGGCAATTGAATCAACACTTTCTTAAAAAGAAGTCAATGCTTATTGACTTGCTAAATAATACACGATTTCATTTGGTAAACCAATAAGATGTGTTTTGGTTTGAACGAAAACTAGTGGGAAAAATCAGAGATGGAAGAAGAAAAAGCAAAACAGAGAGGGGAAGAGGAGAGGATGCAAGTAGTGGGGCTTGGATGATGATATTGAGTGAGCGAAACGCTGATGGGCGAAATATAAAACCATACGTCTTTTTTAAATAATATATAAACAGAGAAGGTTAGTGTTTGCCGCTTCAAAGCTTTGGTCGATGCTAGTTCAACCCTAAACATAACCTAGTTGCACCTTGTGAATCAGGTAGGGGTGTGGCTCAAGTTAGAATCATGTGCGGCCATTGTTCCATACTTCTATGTCGTAAGAGAGAGAAAATAATGAAATAGCAATGACCGTTCACGACTGGTGGTAATAAATGGATCAAACTCAACTAAATTAGAACAAATATAATCGTAGGATCCTATGGAGTACAAAACTAGAATCCTAAACAAGATAAAAGCACGGCGTGCACATGAATCCTACATGATTTTAGTTTATGTGGCTATAGTAAATGCAATAGCCAAAAAGAAAGCCTAGACAAAAGAGGATTGGAACTGGGCTAAATGGATCTGAGGCATTGACTTGCAGGCCCTAGAACTGGATACTTGACGGGTAGACGGTGTCGGCCTTCCAGTTGGCGGGGATGACGTCCTTGGCGATGAGCTTCTTGCCGGACTCGCTGGTGACGCGGATGGAGAAGGGGCCCTTGAGCGGCGTGGCGCCGTCCCACCTCCAGATGGCGCCCCACGACAAGGTCATCGGTATCCACGCGGGCGACTTGCTCTGCTGGATGTCCATCTGCACGATGTCGCCGTCGTCGGAGACGAACTTGACGAGCACGGCCAGGTAGTTGGGGTTGGAGCCCTTCTCGACGTGGAAGGTGATCTTGGTGCCGGGCGCGTACTTGCAGCGCACCCTCCTGAACTGCAGCTCGAGCTCCCCGAACGACCGGAGCGTCTGCTCCTTCCCGGGCGGGGCCATGGCGCCAAAGGCCTTGCCGGAGAGGTCGATGTGGTACGGCGCGATGGGCTCGTAGTTCTTGTCGGTGATGAAGATGGTGATGGGCTTGTCGGAGCACGGCGGCGGCTTCTGGCACTTGATCTGCGACCGATCCACGTACGTACGTTTGCGTTCGCTCAGCCGATCAAGTAGAAGCAGATCTAGTAAACGACATGGATGGAGTAGACGTAGTACGTATATACCTCGTAGCAGGAGCCGCATCCCTTGCCGTCCTTGAAGATGGGGACGTTGCCGCAGGCGATCATGCCGTTGTAGGGAGCCAGGTTCACGTCCTTGATCCCGCACGCGCCGCCTGCATGCACCTAGACGTAAGCACTGGCCCCGTGCAAGATCGCGATCCAAGAAAATGGAATGGATTTTATTTTTTTGAGACAAACGGAATGGATATTACGTACCGTTGTCTTTGGGGCCGGAGCCGGTGGGCTTGCCGTACCAGGTGGCCTTGGCGGGGAGCCACTGGTTGTTGTAGTTGGTGGTGATGTTGGGGCCCGGCGGCACCTTGGGGATGCACGCGCCGCCGGAGACCAGCGCCGCCAGGACGGCCGCCGCCAGGACGTAGGAGACGGAACCCATATCGATCGTACGTGTTTGTTGCGTGTGAGTGTCAGTAGGTGGTGAAGGGCCGTGCGGCGGCGGGCGGTATTTGTAGGCGAGACGATGGATCAGCGGCTGAGTCAGCGCGCGCGCGCGCGGCGGCGGAGCGGCGGTTTGGTCATGCGTTGGTGATGTGTATGCGCGCGCGCGACGACGACCAATTCACAGCTAGCTAGCTAGGAAACCGACTCGCAGTTTATTCCGTTCTCGACCCGTAGATTCTGCATTTACATTAGGAAATCAATTTGGATGTAACAGATATGGTGTCGCGGTAATGCGATCCCTGTAATGTGTGTGATGTACTGCTGCTTGATGATTTTCCAGCTAGTGCACGTACGCCAGGAGGATGGATTTACGCGATTCCTATCTACTTTCCCGTGGCTGGAACATTATCCCATGCACTTATCATCAACGTGCAACAACGTGTCAGTGAACCCCTTGCATGTGGTATACTCTCGCGATCGCGATCGATGCCATGCATGCGTGCGCGTGCGCGTGCGCTACACCGTCGATACAAAACGATCGGTGTGCACGGTCCAGCGCCCCCGGCTGCCTTCGGGATAGCTTGCTTTTTCTTTTTTTTAGGATCTTGCTCTTTTTTTTTTTTTGAGGGATTCGGGATAGCTTTGATAGTTTCAACATCTCGATCGAGAGGGAGTTAATTGGCAAGACGATTCGTTCGCTACATACTCCCTCCGAAAAGTTCATCTCAAAAAATTCAGATCTTCATTATATTAGAGCATCTACAGCCGGATACATCAAATCTGACCGCCGGACGCGTCCGCGGACAGATAGCCAGTCATGCCTTGAATAATCTCTTCCACACGGATACCTCAATTAAGAAAGCTCAAATCCATACTATTACATGCAACGTGAGACCTAATCTAAGCGGAGATCGGAGTCCGGAGCCTTCACGGTGCCGATGGACGTGAGATCGATGATATGGATCCGCCATGGGAGGAGCCGACGACGTCCACCACGACGCGGTTGCGGCGCCCGGACTGGTCGTGCACCATACGAGGCGTCGGATAATGCGACTCCGCCTCGCCAACGTCCACCGCCGCGAGGGTTGTCGCCGCCTCCCGCGCCCGCTGCCTCACACGGAGGGCATGCCGCACCATATTTGCGTTGGACGACGCCCATGTGTTCCCCTCTGCCTCGGCACGCCAACGAAGCGGTTGCGCATCCGCCGCCGCGTTCGGATGCCAGACGGACCACACCGCCTCCAATGAGGCAGCGACAACACACTTCGCGCCGGATCCATGCGCCATTTAGGCGGACGCAATGGATTCCCAGCGGAAGGAGTCCAAGCACTGTCGTCAGGCGGCCTCTTCCCGGGAGCGGCAGAGTGAAGGCGGGCGATCATCTCCTCCTCGGGGCCACGTGGGACGAGCTTTGGATAAATGGATGTGGAGGTGTAGGACTCGGATCCGCTACCCGTCATGTCAGAGAAGGCCGGAGATCACCGAACCGGAGCTTGGGTGGTGGAGTGGACTGGAGGGGAGTGGAGTGGAGTGGCTAGGGTTTGGTCCAGAGAGCGAATGAGGACGAATATATGTGGGGTCGGGTGGGCCAGTGTGTGCCGGGTCCGACGTGACGGATGCGCCCGGTCGCGTCCTGGCCACCTCATATCCGCCCCATATTTGGGCTGGATATGAGGGGTGCCAGTCAGCCCAGACGTTTGAGGTCGGTTTGAGGCTCCCGTCTGGGTCGAGTTTGTTTTACCTGTCAGTGATCGGGCCGTCCGCCCGGGCGTTTGAGGGGAGATTGAGGAGCCTGTTGCCAACGGTCGGCTATAAGGAGTTGCCATGTCATCTAGTGCCAATCTCATAGTCGGCATTTACAATAGTAAGTTTTAAATATGTACTACTTTATTAGTAGTTGGTCCACCTTATAATCTCACAGAGCGTCTTGGGGCTCGTGTTGCAGTTGGCTACTAACCAAGAGTCCGCTTCTCTTCTCTCTCCTCCAACTAAGTAAAAATATAATATTCTAGTTTTTATAGCCTGCTTATGTCACCTTATTGTACTTGCTCTAGAACACGATTAATAATACAGCCAACAGTTGGC
Organism: Thinopyrum elongatum; assembly: GCA_011799875.1. NCBI lineage: Eukaryota > Viridiplantae > Streptophyta > Magnoliopsida > Poales > Poaceae > Thinopyrum > Thinopyrum elongatum. Next base: position 318,920,403 of record CM022297.1, read on the forward strand.
TATAAGAAGTTGCCATGTCATTTAAAGTCAATCTAATAGCCGGCTTGTACAGTAGTAAGATTTAAATATGTACTACTTTATTGATAGTTGGCCCACCACACATTCTCACAAAGTGTCTTGGGTCTCGTGCTATAGCCGGCTCTTATTCTATAGCCCGCTTTCTTTCTCTCACCTCCAACTAAGCAAAGATATAATTTTTTAGTCCTTATAGCCTGCTTATGTCACCCTATTGTACTTGCTCTTAGGCTCACTTTGAGTCCAGTTAAGTTAAAGTGCTCTGAATCTTATTTAATTCCTAGACACGAGAGGAAGGGAATTAGTGGCCATGCATGCATCTTATTCTACATGCCTTATGCATGTCCAATTAGAAGGAGGGTGTTACACTTTTTGCTTCGGGGGTTCGAACATGTAAGAAATATTTTATTGGGATGTTTTGTATTCACAAAACTCATGTCATCCATTCATCATCTACGGTTGATGAGATTTCAAATTTGAGCCCAACCGGAATGGGGGAGTATATGGGTTGTTGGTTAATTCCTTTTTGTCTTCCAATTCCAAGGATAAAGAGGAGAGGCCAATGAACTCTAGGAGAAGCCAGTGAACTCTGTCAGCAAGCATGTGATGTGATGATCTCATCTCATGGCAGATAGCTGCATCTGGGGCAGAACGTATACCATGAAACGAACGAACCTGTGCTCCCAATGCACCACAACGTTTTCGGCCGTTCGATAAAAAACGATGGAAGATTGAGGAAAACTCGGGGCTGTGAACACATTTTGCAAACAAGACATTTATTTCGTCAAAATCAACCTGCGTTTAGCTTGCACAGTGATTTCACTGCATTGGATTGATTTCGTTGAAACACAAGTGCTTCAATAACAGTGAGCCAAACTATGATGGAGTGTGGATTGATTTCATCAAAATCCGAGGTCCATTTGTGAATTAGCCAACAACCTATCTATAGTCAAACTGTGTCCGTTGGTTTTCCTCCAAAGACCCAGAATCACATTGTGCATTGGGTGCACATATTCCTTCGTTTCACATGATATGTTCTTTCATCTGGGGAGCGCGTATGCCATCTTGGGTGATGCATAGTTTTGTTGCAATTGGCTAAGCAGATGTGCATAACTATGGGTGAAGCGCTGCTCAAAAACACAAACACACAGGCTTGTAAGAATATTTTTATGTGGCCAATGTAAATTATAGTGAGATTTTAATTAAGAGTTCTAGTATGATGGTTGCTAGAAATAAAGGTTTAAAATCTGGGTTTTAATCCCCTCTTTTCTCCCTCTATTAACTTCCATAATTAACGTATATGTGTGTACGATTGCAAAGTAACATGCTTTAGTGCAAAGTACATGCGCTGACCAATCAAAAATAAATGCATGGATCGGTGTACTAGTTTGGTCGCTGCATGTGAAGAGATGAACGGCTGTAACGTGTGGCATGTGCGTTTCCTAGGACATAGCGATGCGGTTCCTAAATGAAACGACGCGTCCGCCGTCGTCTCAAGCGCTGCGTTCGCTCGGAGCGCGGCTCGCTGGAAGGACACGTCCGCTAGACGCATCCGCTCAGTAACTATAAATAGGCTATCCCGTTGTCTGTTTTGAGATACTGGTTGGCGCACAGATATCGCATTACTTGGTGCAACTGAGCAACAACTCTGTCGCAATAAAATACAAACACATGCATATGTTGTAAGGCTGGTTCTTCATCCATCAGAGGAACTTGTCAAGTAAAGAGACAGAGAGAAGAAGAACATTCGACGACCGAATTAACTTCGTAAGGCTTCATGATGGAACAAGGTACACTCGGATCATGAATAGAAAAATCTCATTGTGTGTTATTGTTGAATCAATTGTATTGCAAAAGTTTCGCACTTAAAGAAATTTTGCTTACACGCACATGCATACACGTTATCTAGTAAAAAGCTATGATTCTTCTAGTACTAGTACATGTTAACATAGCGGATGAACCTTAATAAACATCATAGATGGACCTAAATTAAGTCGGAGCGCTTACTAACATTTCTCAAACACACCCATCATCACTCATGAACCTTAACGACACTGGCGGAGCTTCAACGCGAATTGAGAGGGGGCTAAATGAATATTAAATAAATTTGAGGAGGCTAATCTAGTGTATTATGTCAAATTTGACCCAAATACTGTTAAATATTACATGTTTACATAAAGAAAGAAATTTGGTTGGAGGGCATGCCCCTCTTTGGCCCTCACTAAGCTCCGGCGCTGCTTTACGCGGCATCAGCTAACAAGTCTACATACTTGACACCGCGGGATTGAAACTAATTAAGTTTTTCCTTGCCTTTTCACTCATTCCGTTGGGCCCTTTGTTCGAGTGGGAAACATTAAGTGTTTTGGTTTACAATTTAATCTGCGTAATCGCCTAACCTCTGCTGCCTCGAGAGAATTGGTTTCTCTTTTGTCTCTATTGCAGGACTTTATGCTTCCAGATGAGCAAGACTATCGCTTCCTCAACGGGGGACACGACTTCTCAACAAAAAAACCTTATGAGATTCTTTCAGAAGACTAACGAAGACATGAATGCCAAACACATATGGCAGTCCAAGGTGCCAAATAAGATCAAGGTTTTCGCATGGTTGGTCTTCAAAGGAAGGCTAAATACAACGGTTGACCTTGCAGACAAGTCAAGGACTGCCCCAGATGCTCTCATCCAACGGAGGACAAGGATCACCTTTTCATCTCATGTCCACTCGCAGATAGGATTTGGCAGTGGCTCAGCATTGATGGAAATATGCCTAGAGGCAATAATAAAATGGTTATTATTATATTTCCTTAGTAATGATAAAGATTTATTATCCATACTAGAATTGTATTGACCGAAACTTAAATACATGTGTGGATACATAAACAAGTACTGTGTCCCTAGTGAGCCTCTACTAGACTAGCTCGTTGATCAAAGATGGTTAATGTTTCCTAACCATAGACATGAGTTGTCATTTGATAACGAGATCACATCATTAGGAGAATGATGTGATGGACAAGACCCATCCGTTAGCTTAGCATATGATCGTTCAGTTTATTGCTACTGCTTTCTTAATGTCAAATACATGTTCCTTCGATCATGCGATCATGCAACTCCCGGATACCGGAGGAATACCTTGTGTGCTATCAAACGTCACAACGTAACTGGGTGATCATAAAGATGCTCTACAGGTATCTCCGAAGGTGTCTGTTGAGTTGGCGTGAATCGAGATTGGGATTTGTCACTCCGTGTATCGAAGAGGTATCTCTGGACCCTCTCGGTAATACACATCACAAGAAGCTTGCATGCAAAGTGACTAAGGAATTAGTTGCAACATGATGTATTACGGAACGAGTAAAGAAACTTGCCGGTAACGAGATTGAACTAGGTATGAAGATACCGACGATCGAATCTCGGGCAAGTAACATACCGACAGACAAAGGGAATTACGTATGTTGTCATAAGGTTCGACCGATAAAGATCTTCGTAGAATATGTAGGAACCAATATAGGCATCCAGGTTCCTTTATTGGTTATTGATCGAAGAGGTGTCTCGGTCATGTCTACATAGTTCTCAAACCCGTAGGGTCCGCATGCTTAATGTTCGTTGACGATATAGTGTTACACTCCCTCCGTCCCAAAATTCTTGTCTTAGATTTGTCTAAATACGGATGTATCAAGTCATGTTTTAGTATTAGATACATCCGTATCTAGACAAATCTAAGACAAGAATTTTGGGACAGAGGGAGTATGAGTTATATGATTTGGTGACCGAATATTGTTCGGAGTCCCGGATGAGATCACGGACATGACGAGGAGCTCCAGAATAGTCCGGAGATAAAGATTGATATATAGGACGATACTATTCGGACATCGAAAGAGTTTCGGAGTGCACCGGGTAGTCATCGGATCGCCGAAAGGGGTTCCGGACACCCCCAGGAGGTCTATGGGCCTAATGGGCCAAGGGGAGGGACACACCAGCCCACAAGGGGTCTGGCGCGCCCCTCTCCTTGGCCACCGGCCCTAGGGGAAGGAAAGGGGGAGAGTTGGCCCCTCCTGCCTTTCCCTCCTCATGAGAGAAAGGAAAGGGGGGCGCCACCTCCCCCTGCCTTCCTCCCGCACACAAACATGGAAGGGGGGCGCGGCTAGGGGCAGGAGCCCAAGTGGGATTCGGCCCCACTTGGGGCGCCTCCTGGCTGCCTCTCCTCTCCCCCCACCTATATATATATATATATATATATATATATATATGGGAGGGGGCGCCACACATAACCACGACAATCTCTTAGCCGTGAGCGGCGCCCCTCTCCACAGTTTTGTCCCTCGGTCATATTTTCGGAGTGCTTAGGCGAAGCCCTGCGGAGATAGCATCATCACCACCGTCACCACGCCGTCGTGCTGCCGGAACTCATCCACTACTTCGTCGTCTTGTTGGATCAAGAAGGCGAGGACGTCACCGAGCTGAACGTGTGCTGAACGCGGAGGTACCGTATGTTCGGTACTTAATCGGTTGGATCGCGAAGAAGTTCGACTACATCAACCGCGTTACTAAACACTTCCGCTTACGGTCTACGAGGGTACGTAGACACACTCTCCCCTCTCGTTGCTACTAGTTCTTCCTTCCTTCCTTCCTTCCTTCCTGGTCCGAGACAAATATGTTTTAGAAATTACCACTAGTTCTTCCTTCCTGGTCCTCCGTAAGTGAATTTGCCTGGTGAAATTGGCGAGAGGGAGTAAAGATAAAGTTGCCCCTCCCATCGAGAAATAAGATCGATGGGGAACCTCCCGGCTCCTCATCGCTCGGGATTCCTGGCCGTTGGATCGGGTGGTTTGATCGGATCTGGGCCGTCGGATCGACCCCTGGAACGACCTCGCTCGTCGGATCAGATCCTGGTACTGTAGGAATGAATAGTTTCACCTCGACCGTGCCACCGCACGTAAATAGCTTGCCCCGCCGAGGGCATTTTTGTCATTTCACGCTTACGCGTATAAATTGCGTCCGCTCCCGTGTAGATGACCTAGCCGCCTCTCCCCCGCACTCGCGCCCTCAACCCCCGTCCTCCCGCATCCCAGCCCCACTCGCCCCAGCCCTCTCCCCGACCTCTCCCTCCACCAGACCTCGCCGCCCCGCCCACTTCGCCGCCACCAACGCCCCGCAGACCTCGCCGCCGCCGACGCCCCTCAGACCGCGCCGCCGTGGACCTCTCTCCTCGTCTCCCTCGCAGCACGCCGCCCGCAGCCTCGCCCTCTCGTCATCAGAAGGGAAGGGAAGGGAAGAGAAGAGGGAGAGTGAGCAGGTCAGGCGGCGGCCAAGGTGCTCGCAGATTCGCCGGCGATGTCGTCCGACCTTGGCCTCCGAGTGCTTGTGCTCTGCCTGCTCCGCGCCCACGCAATGGCCTGCTCGGGATGCCGCCCTCCCCCTGCTCCAACCCTAATCCCCTCCCCTCCCCTCACGCTGTTGCTGCTTTTGGTCACGCAGGTGCACGCACGCGTCCCTGCTCCTCTGGTGGACAAGGTCGGTTCCGATCTGGATGAACAGCAACTGCTGCAGGTGGACGAGGCACGAGCCCTCATGGCTCCTCCCTCCTCCTACCCCCCCTGAACCTGGTGAGCTCCACCCCCTCTTCCTACCCCTGCACATCTATCTTATCTAGCCAATTCTCAGATTTAGCTAGGTTCCAAAGAAGAGATTTTTCTTCGTCTTTCTTGTTTTGTTTTTACCTTGCTGCCAAGGAAGGCCTTGGATCTAGCTAATTATTTACAGAGTACATGTTTGTTGCCTTGCTTGGCTTGTTGGCCATATTCTGCTCAATGCACGTACACTCAAATCTGTATTATTTTGGGAAATTGTTAAATCTGCGTATGTTGTATTCTTGCCAATTTTAGGTTCTCAGCTACATGGAAGTGATAGTACATTTTAGTTCTCCATGCTTATTATCATTCTTGACAATTTTATATTTGCAGCTGCATGGAAGTGTTAGAACTTTTCAGTTCTCCATCCATGGTAACTATCGATATATAACTCCAGTTCATGTTCTTCTAATTCTACATCAGGGTATGAAAAATACATACTCTTATACATTACTACTCCTTTACTTCATATATGTGTCTTGATAAATATGTGAAGGATGTGAGATGTCGCTGATGAGACCTTTGTGCTAGCCAGTGATCATGGACAATGTTATATAGTTAGTTTGATATGCTATATGGTCTAGCTAGGTTCGAAGGAATGGGACTTTTGGATCAGTCCCATATTCATGTTAGTTTTATAACAAATCGGTGAAATTTACTTTTGTGTGCTGTTGCTTCAAGTTAAAGTTTGGTCACTTGTTTTAAGCATCCTATCCGATTAAGGATGTGTTTCTCTTGGTACTGCATGCCCATGCTAATTGTTTGAGGATGTGTCAGATTGGGCGTCACATGCCGTCACATGTTTAATACTGATATATCCTTAAGCATCCTATTCGATTAAGGATGTGTTTATCTGGTTATCACATGTTCACGCTAACTGTTTAAGCGATGTGCGGCTCGGGTGTGGATTTGTGTCTAACCAATTAACAGTTCTATTAATACTGATATGTCCTTAAACATTATATGTGTATTGCATCACTCCCGTGTTTACTCTTCTCTGGTGCTGTTGTTACTCACACAGTTTGGATTGTGAATACAGCACTGTTAAACATTCAGTTTTGTTTTCTCAGTGCTTTGGAGAAGATGGACATGAGGCCCCAACCTAAACTGCATAGCCAGGCGGGGTTTTATCCTTCCACTTGACATTTCCTTCTCAGTTTTGTATGTTTAATTTTTAGAGTCGTGGTTACTATGTAAACTGAGATGTGGAGATTGCAGTATTGATCTTAGTTCAGTTCATTCTATTACGTGGCCTCACTTTGTTATCCGTGATTTCCCTCATTTGATTGATCTGACACATGTTCATTGACTAGATTATAGTTTACTTCATTTCTAAGTGATACTTGATTTCTTGGCATTGTTCACTGCTTCGAGCCATGTCTGATACTGAATTTGACCATGATCCTCTTGCAGTAAATATGACTTATTTGCTCACTATTGGAATATTTCTTTTCACATGTTGCTAGCTCCTTAGGTGTAATGTTGTTTAAAAGGTTTGTCCTGGAGCTCCTTTGCTCCTGATCTTGGTGTAGATAAACCAAAACTGCTCCTTTTAGGCCATCCAAGAGTGTGAAACGACCAACAATGTAATTAGCATATGTGGACAGATATGCTACAATCCTCCCAATTGTTTTTCAGTGATAACTCTTGCTCCAAATTTTGCTTTCCGAGAGATGGTTGAGGCAGAGATTACTGTGTTATGGCAGTGCACACTATGGTGCCGGGTTGCATAAGGGCATGCCCTTAGTATTCAAATAGCATGTACTAATTGAGGTTTCACCTTTTATTGCCTACTCACAGATGTCACCGGAAGCGTCATGGTTATTTCTGAAGCTCACTATTTTCTTGGCTTTCTTGGGGTTTGATGTAAATCTGGAAAGGGCTATATGGCAACATCCGTCTGCCGAAAAATTAATTATTTGGTATGTCAGAGAACTTCCCATTACCCAGTTCTGCTTTTGTATTTCCTTTTGCATCGGCTTATTTGGTTTCAGGCTTATGTGTTCAGTGCTCATCTTGTAGAAGATCTTACATCATAATTTGGTGTCCTGTTCAGTGCTAAACAATAAAAATTATTGTTGTCTCTTGCGACGATGAACAATTTATAGTTGTTTTAGTAGCATAATTAGATAATGATATTGTTAAAAGTTAACTGGTTTATGAGAATAGTTCCATTATTTAGTCTGACGATCGTGTTCTTCCTGCAACGGCTTGGGGAGGAGTGTCGTGTTTACGAGGTAAAATGCTGAAGTGAAAGCGCCGCTGGGACTGCTCACGGTGCATAGAACTTCCATGGCAGCACGGGCGATTCCAAGGCCCACTTGAGCTCCTCTTGCTGATGTCAGACAGTGAGGTTTCTCAACCTCCACTCTATTAGCCTAGCCATGTAAGATTGCTTTGCTAGAGATCATTCATTTTTTTTCATCCATTCGTTACAAACTCGATTCTTCGTCACAAATGGATCCTTAATTATGCATGTCACGTTGTTTCCCTGAAAGCGGACGATCGAGACACATTTCTTATTTTTCTGTTGTGATTTGAGGAGCTTGCGGTTTTAAAAGTATGTCTCAGATGTAAAAATGTGGAAATGATGGCCAAGTAGCTGGTTGGCACCATCCCATGAATTATAGGAAATGGGGTTGTAGTTTTACCGTCTCCACTGCCACTATGTTTGACTTTTGCTCTCTATGTTTATGTTCTTCGTACCGAACTTAATGTCAGCTAATTAACTTTTGTAATCTCTTGACTGTAAAAACATTGGCGACTATAGTTTAATATGTATAAATCTGTTAATTTACAATGCTAAACACATACGTGACTCACCGTTTAATTACTTCTAGCCCAACTTATGGCTTGGTCTAAATGGTATGATTACTGATGGTACATACCATGGTTTTAGCCATATAAGCAGTACACACTATGCTCTTACAAATATTCTTACTTTTAGTTTCAAATTATAAGATGAATACTCCCTCCGTTCCTAAATATTTGTCTTTATAGAGATTTCAAATGGACTACCACATACGGATGTATATAGACATATTTTAGAGTGTACATTCACTCATTTTGCTCCGTATGTAGTCACTTGTTGAAATCCCTAGAAAGACAAATATTTAGGAACGGAGGGAGTAGATTCTATCTCATGTTTCATCATAAATTGTCTGCTAGCGGTGACAACTGTGTGTAGGCTCATAACAGAATATGATCTTTTGCTCTCTTTTTTCTGTGACAGTCTGTTCTTGCTAATGCTTTAGTAATAGTTGCGCATTTAAAGGAGCCAGGTTCATATTACCTTCGTATTACCTGCCCTCTTTTATATCTTTTAGAGCTTCTAGAAGTTGGTCCTGGTTTCAGATACAAAGCACCTGATGGTTCTCTGTAAATTTATTCTACTCCTTTCATGAGGATCTGTGCTGCTTTTAAACCTGAGTGAAGATTTTTACTGTAAGATGTAAATTAAACCGTTTGTTTCTACTCCATGTTAAAGAGCTGGCCAATGTTGGCATGAAGCCATAAAATTAGCTGGCTATGGAGGATTTTGGTAGTGGTGATGAATTGCCACCTTTTCCTTGCTTGACAGCATGCCATGATTTGAATTTTAGTTGTCAGGCTAGGTAAAGCACACGGAGACTAGCAAAAGGATCACGTGTGCTGCCATCATACATTTCCACTTCTAAACTTAGTTTGTTGACTAAATTGTGTAGTTTCCTTTCGCCTACGTCTTCTATTTTTTGTCGTTGTAACTGTAAAATATGATATAATGGGTATTTGTACATCCAGCAATGATGTAATTTCTTTTAATAGCGCTTCAGTTCTACAATCGACAGTTTGACATTACGCGAGAGCTAGGCTCAACCGCTTGCCTCTTCTATCAAAGGTAAAGATGAAAGCCTTTTTATTTTCTATTGCTGCATGGAAAGTTTACTAGAACTTATGATTCTAAGTGGATGTGAAATAGCATGTTTTGTCTTGACACAATGACACAGAGAAACTATACTTCCCATAGTGAACTTGGTATTTTAATTCACACAAGTTTCTGCGTACTGCTGATTAAACCCATACTTGTCATATGAATAAAGTGAACATCAAAAGGAAATTTATTTTTTCTTGCACCGATAATCATTCAGTTATTATTTTGCAATACATATCCCATTCCTTTTACCCCCTCTGTATATTTTGTAGGGCGTTGATGTCTCAAAGCAGTAGTATACTGAGCGACATGAGGTAATCGTGCAGAGTTTGACGAATTTAAAATGCCGCAAGTTCAACACATTAGTCACATTATTTAGTATAGGCGTTACTATTTTGGTATGCCATGCCAATTTTCTTTTATCAAGATTACTTCTTCCTTTATAAAGTTCATGTACATTCCTTACCATGAACGGTGGCGTCATGGGGTAGTACATCATAAGATACCTAACAGTTCGAGTTATTTATGTTGACTCTGCACTGAGACATATGGTTTAAATCTTCACTTGGAGGACAGATCTATGGCCAAATCCTGGAGCACATGTATCTGGTGAGCTCTTGAAGATCTGATGTTTTTTAGAACCCCCTTTTTTTAGCAAAAGTTGGTTTAAAAATATATAACTTAAGTTATGAATTGAAGAAGCACTTGCCTTCACAAGGGTGTTAATGAATTAGAGAAATAACTAGCTACTTACGTGTTGAATTATGTCACTCCTTTTGTAGAATAAACAAATCAGAAAATTATATATGTTACCTTTCATTTCCAATGTTCCTAACCTTCGTGTTGTTACTTTTGATTTGCAGTATATCTCGATCAATTTCACCGACGAATATCTCCGCCGCTGTATTCGCCCAAAGCTATATGACTTGCCAATAAAATCTGCAGATGGAAATATGTGTATCAAAGCCCACCTCATCAAATGAGTTGATAACAGAACAACAATTACCAAAGGCTGGGCATACTTCTTCCATGCAGCTAATGTGAAGGAAGGAAAAATATATGCCTTCGCCTTCAAGCGCTGCTACAGTCGCCTGCCTCTCACAATGCACGCCCTCTGAAAATCATGTTCAATCTACTTCGCCTTCAAGCACTACAGTAATCTCAGGCATCTCACTGTCCACGCCCTCTGAACATATGTTCAATTGATGTTCAGTCTACCAATCTACCTAAATAGCCTATGAATTTGTGTGTGTATGGCCTCTACTAAAAACCTGTTTGCTTTTGGCACTAGACTCTGCTGGTCATGTACAAATTTGGAATACATAATGCTATGTTAAATTCGTCTAAGATATCTATGTCGACTGCATCTAATCTACTGTTCAATGCATCTATGTCAGACTGCTTCTATGACCAATATGGATCAGAAATCCATTTATATTGCTCGATCGTCGATGAATATCCCGAGGAGATCATAAGACACAAAAGCAATATGTTTACATCTATAACATGTCTTCCTTTATCTTACTTGACTGATAACATCACTTAATTATCACTTTTGAGTTTTGACTGGTTTAATGTGTCATTGGCGCGGTTCTTTAAGTGCAAAACATTATGCATTAATATGTATCATTTCTATGCAGCGACTGTAAGTGAACTATGTTCTGATAAAACCTCACTCTGAGATTTAGAAATATATAACATAAAATTACAAAAATATATTTTGTTAAGAAGATTACAGCAGGGCATTCATTTTGTGCTATATTTTTTGGTGTATATATATGCGATTGCGACATAGAACTCTATGTTGACTGAAGTCATGCTAGCAATAATCCATAATTTTACTTTGGAGCAAGGGACGCTATAGTTTTTATTTTAGGGTTCATGTGAAGTGCCGCCTACGAAGTTGATCGACAAGGTAGTTGAATGGAGCTACTTATTATTATACCTAATAGGCGTGGCTTTGTAGTTATACCGTCTCTACTCCCACTGTGTCAGCCTTTTTCTTCTTTATTATGTTCTTGCTCTCTTGTGTTCACGCTCTTAGTATTGAACTTAATGTCAAGTGGTTACCTTTTATGGTCTCATGAACACACTAAACTCGATGTTGCCATATAATCTCCTGATGATATTGAACTTGATGATGTCTTGCTTCTATTATAAGTAAATGTTTTTCTCTTTTTAATTTTGTTGTCCTGTTTGAATACTACGCTAAACCAGAATTCCTACTAACTTGAGCATTACCTGCTTAACCACATAGTTGAGACTGTCACCCTCGCGCGCACTGTCGATATTGAGCACCACTGTGTCTCGCTTCTATCACAATTCAATGTTTCTTTTTCACTGTATTGTTATCCTTTATGAATGGATATGGTAAACCTGGATTACTATTGGCTTACCATCACCTGCTTGACCGACGTTGGAACCGGCACCCTCGCGCCAAGGCGCGATCCCGATCTAGTTCTCCATGATGACATGAATGTCTCGGATCAGCGCCGCATTGTCCCACTCAGAGCCGAAGGCTCCACTGCCCATCGGAGGAGGTGTGGTAGTCTTAGACTCGAGAGCATGGCCGCCCAACACGACTTGAGTTGCTTTGTAGAAGAAGTCGTCAAATAGTGACGCCGGGAAGTAAGCGACCGGGATCGGGTCCTCGTCGTTTACACCAGCGTGCAACCACCAGTTCCATTCAACTTGGTCTGTAATTTTCACATATTTCATGGAGAAAAAGATGACTGCGTTAGAGTTTCGACCATATATTCTACTCCCTCCGTTCGGAATTACTTGTCGCAGAAATGAATGTATCTAGACGTATTTTAGTTCTAGATACATCCATTTCCTAGATACATCCATTTCCGAGACAAGTAATTCCAAAGGGAGGGAGTACATTCCTGGTGAGTGAAAAACTTGCAAGTGAACACATACGTACGTACCCTGAACAGCTTAATGGTGATAGTTTGCTGTGTCCCGTTAACCTGGGCTACTGGGGCTATGACATCTCCGGGGAATATTGGAGACCCGCTCACAAGCTGGATACCAGGACAATCATAGTTGACACACCCTGTGCTCTGCCGGCTGTCTTTCTGCAATTACATTCATGTCATGATGTAATCATCACGAGCTTATTAAAACCCTCTTTCAGTGAAGAAAGAAGTCGGTGTACGTAGTTTGCGAGCTTTTAAAAATCTTCATCACAAGATGAATTTGGAGGGGACACGTACCGTCCAAGCCGTATAAAGGTGAGTTTGCGAGTCATTAAAGTAAGATGGCCACACCTACATATTTTTCGATCGATATAAGTGAGAAAGGTTTAGGCTGTGTTTGATAGTAAAGTATTAAAAAAACAAAGTATTGAAAACTACAACATTTTAGCATGTAGGTGTAAGATACCACAGTTTTAACATACCACAGTATTTTGAAGTATTGAGAATACTTTGAGCTGTTTGGTAGTGTTGTATATATCGACGCACCTAATAACTAGTTAGCCGTTTTCTACTTGCTTACCCTGTTACGCAAACCCAACGGCCATGCAAAAAGGCCACCCATATGCACAAAGTCCACAGCCAAACTGTCAACGACCATGCCCAAAGCTCGTCCTGCAGCTTACAAAGATGCGAAACACCGTGCACTGCGTTAGTCACCAACTCCTTCCTCCCAGTTACGGCGAGATGACTCGGACATGCCGTCGGCTGACCGGCATCGTAGCGTAGCAGCCGCACGAAGAGAAGTAGGAGCGGCGGTGATGCAATCTTCATGAGGTGGCAGGAGGTTTCTTCCTCGGCAAACAAGGCCTGCTAGCTTCGTGCCACGGGCCTCCTTGAGAAGGGAACGGATGATTAAGCGTACTCGCCGTTTTTCCATGATCGTCTCTTTGTCTGTCCATGGTAACCGAGGGAGAGACGATCTCCAGCGACGAGAGAGCGTCGGCGGTCTGGGAACGAACGAGGACGAAGAAAGGTGTTCGTTTTTTTCGCCAGCTCTGCTTTTTAAAAAGAGGTCCAGGGTTATTTTTATTAGACAGAGAAAATACTGCGTTTTGAGGAATACTGTAGTATTAATACTACAGTTTTTTGTGGAGACCAAACAGCTCAAAGTAATTAAAACCATAGTATTTAGAAAAACTGTAGTATTCACAAAATACTTAGAAAATGCAGAGCTATCAAACAGGGCCTTAAGTAGAGAAAAGCCATCGCAATGACGAGGCAAATCAACAGAGCAGAAGAAGGCAACTTACCACCCATCCAACGGTAATTGCACTGACGTTCTTGCTAAAATCAGCCTCGAAGTTACTTATCGAAAAATGCTGCCCCGCTCACTTGGCCATCTTTGAGATTGTATCCATAGACATCCAGGGTGGCAAATACCGAGGCCTTAAGAGTGGCCCATCTCCTTAATTGTAAGCTGGGCACTTTTCCCTTCAAATATTTAGGTCTTCCTATTTCCCCGAATGTGCTTTATGCGAAAGAGTTCGCCCCTGCGGTGGCGAAAGTTGGCAACAGAGTACTGCCTTGGCGAGGTAGATATAATACTAATGCCGGGAAAGTGGCGTTGATCAATGCTTGCTTATCTTCCTTACCAATGTTTCTAATGGGCTTCTACTCGCTCTCGGCTGGCACCCACGCAGGCTTCGATAAGCATAGAGGTGCTTTTTACTGGAATGTGGCTGACAATAGGCGTAAATATAGATTTGTCAAGTGGAAACTTATGTGCAGACCCAAAAACCTTGGGGGGTTGGGCATTATTAACACTGCCGTCATGAATAAATGCCTCTTGATTAAGTGGTGGTGGAAGATTATGACAACTGGTGTTGGTTCCTTATGGTTCTCCATTCTTAAAGCTAAATATTTCCCTCAGTCTAGTCCGTTATTTGCCTCTGCTCGAGGAGGCTCACAATTCTAGAAGGATGTGATTAAAGTCAGACCTCTGTTTTTTGCTAATGTTAAGTTTGTTGTCGGGGATGGTTTGTCTGTGCGTTTCTGGCTTGATTGGTGGTGTGGAGATTCACCTCTCTCTCTGAGTTTTCCCACACTCTTTTCTTATTGTCCTAACCCGAATATCTCTATAGCCGAGCTTTCGGCTAACAACTGGGACTTGGCCTTCCGGCATCCCTTTCTCCTGTAGAGTTCGAAGACTGGCAAAGACTCTCTGCTCTCTTCCCTACGCTCTCAGAGAACGCGGACACGGTGGTGTGGCCCCACACTTCCTCTGGTCGTTTCTCAGTTAAATCTCTTTATTCTAAGCTTATTGGTGGATCTCCCACCAATAGATTTACTCAGGTTTGGCGGGCCCGTATTCCCCCGAAAGTTAAGATCTTCCTTTGGCAAGCTTTTAGAGGTCGTCTGCCAGCGGCGGACCAAATCCGTAAAAGGAATGGCCCGGGTTCGGAGTTCTGTGCCCTCTGTGGTGCTCTGGAGAACACAAATCATATTTTTTTTCAGTGTGTTTTGGCCAAGCTGGTCTGGAGTTGTGTTAGATCGTGGCTACAGGTCCCCTGGGACCCCTCGTCCTTTTCTGAGCTCCGGGCCCTTGCTAATCACCTGGTTGGAGTTACTAAAAGGGTTTTCTGGGTTGGACTTGGAGCGATTTGTTGGTCTCTGTGGACGATTAGGAATAAGTTTACCATCGAACATGTTTTCCCTGCTAAGCCTGCTGACTGCTTATTTAAATCATGTGTGTTCTTGCAGCAGTGGAGATCATTGACTAAGACGGAGGACCGGGATGCTCTTGATCTACTGATTTCTAAAGTTCAGGCCTCGGCGTCTTCTCTATCCAGACAGGAGCATATTGCTTAGATGTTTTGCGGTGCATCGACTAGTTGCTGGCTATGTCGCTTTCAGTCTTTCCGGCCTGCGTGCCGTGTGCTGGCCTGGGTGCCATGTATCTCTCCTTAAAACTGTGGGGCTATTCTGCGTTTATTCGTTTGGTTGGTGTTGTGCGCTGGTACTCTGTCTGGTGGCTTTATTTATAAAGTCGGGCGTATGCCTTTTCTCTAAAAAAAGGGTGGCAGATACTCCATAATATCCACAGTCACTGTCACTGTTTTTAATATAAACAGCCACCTGAAATTAATACATGAAGCTACATTAGTCACTAAATATTCTCGCAAACAAATATTAGTCGGTAATTAAATAGAGGGCCAAGCAAAGGAACTCACGTATGGCTGAACAGTGCCACCATGCTTGGGTGGGAGCTCAATGTATGGGAGCTGAAGATGAACGGAGCTCAGTGAACGTGATGAACTTGATGGTTTCGCTTCCATGCTGGCACCCGCATTTTCCTTTCAAGACATAATTAGGGTAGCGTATACTCGTTAGTGATTATTCTATTTGAAGCAGTGGAGAAGATTCAGCTTACTGTTAGATTATCAGAGATCGTGTACCCAACCATGTTACAAGTTCTGAAGTTTGAACTTTCAAAACAAGAAACAAGATTATGAAAACTAGAACAGCAATCTGCGGCTAGAGGATGATAGGAGATGATATGTCCGGTGTATCTAAGCCTGAACCGTAAGCAGATTCGTGCGATGTCTAGATCGATGCAGGTAAAAAACAATGCCATTGCATGTTTAAATTGAATGATTTAACGAGGAGTGTACCGCTGTTTAGCGTTTACCTCTTGATGATTGATCTGATGAAGTCGGCCTCCAAGGGTTTTTTTTTAAACGGAGGCAAAAGCTTTGCCTCATCCATTAAATAAGGAAGAATAGAGTTTGTTACAAGTAACCCGAATACATGACATGAGATTACTCTCGCAAAATAATGGACCATAATTTCTTTGCACCGGCGATGATCCAAAGGTTGGCCTCGGTCACAATGGAGGCAAGTAATATGGTCGGCGGTGCGCTCTTGTGCTTGAAGACTCTTGTGTTTCGCTCGTTCCAGATAGTCCATGAAACAAGCATGGTTAGGGACGCCTTAGCTTGGCGGTTTGGCGTGTCGTTGTCGCAGGTACTTGCCCACCAAGCCTCAACCGAGTCGAACAAGGGCCAACCGGAGGCGTCAAGTCCGAGAATGTGGTATTTGTCAATGATCAAAGACCAAAGCCTTCGAGTGTAGCGGCATTTGAAGAAGAGATGAGACCCACATTCTTGCACTCTCTTGCAGAGAGGGCAAAGACCACAGTTGGGCCACCCACGCTTCGCCAATCTATCGGCGGTCCAAACTCTATCTTGTAGAGCCAACCAAGCAAAGAACTTGACCTTTGGAGGAGCCCAAGCCTTCCATATCATTTTATCCATGGGTGAGAGAACCATCCCTAAAAATTGCGCCTTGTATGCGGATGCCGCCGAGTAGAGCCCACTAGCCGTATGCTTCCATAGGATGTCGTCCTCGGTGAGCTCATCGAGTTGGACCTCATGCAGAAGAGCCCAAAGTGTGAAGAATTGTGTGATGTGCTCCACGGAGACGTTGGCGGGAGGTTTGATCTTGAGAATCCACGCGTTGTGTTTGAGGGCCTCTCGAACCTTCCAATTCTTTCTCGTGGACGCTTCGTGAATGAGCGGGGCAATGTCTTTCGGTTTGCGCCCAAGGAGCCAAGGTGAGTCCCAGAAGGGGTTTTTTGCACTGTTACCAACGATGATAGTGGTGGATGCATAGAAAAACTCTAGGTCCTCCTCGTCACATGGGTTTCCCATCCCCACCCACATCTTGGTGGGCTCCTTCCATTCATACCACGGCCATCGCAACCGTAGGGCACGCGTAAACTTGTTGGTGTTGAGAACCCCGAGTCCCCCATATTGAAGTGGCCGGCAAACAATCTCCCAATTCACCTTACATTTTGCTCCCGTCGTCTTGTCTGAACCAGACCAAAGGAAAGCTCTCTCAAACTTGTTGACATTGAGAAGGATGGTTGGCGGGATGACCAACGGTGTGGCGGGGTAGACCACCAAAGAGGTGATCACGGACTTGACAAGAGCCATTCGACCGATGGTGGTGATGTTTTTGCCCTCATAAGTTGTTAGCTTGCTCGCAACCTTGTCCACTAAAAACTGAAGATCCACCAACTTTAATTGCCAAACTGAGAGAGGGAGCCCCAAGTATCGCAGGGGGAAGGAGGTCCTAGTTGCCGGGAACCTTTGGGTTAGGCGACCCAAATCGAGGTGGTTGCAACGGATGGGCACAAAAGAGCTCTTGTGTAGATTGGTGCACAACCCTGTGACCTCACCGAAGCCCCTCAAGATGCCTGCAAGGTTGTCAATGTCTCTTTTGATCAGAGCCAAGAAGACGGCCGCATCATCCGCAAATAGAGAGGTCCTCATCGTGGCAACCCTTCCCCTCACTTTATGGAGGAGCCCTTTCTCGTAGCAACCTCAAGAATTTTTTGGAGCGGATCAATGGCGATGACAAAAAGCAATGGGGATACGGGGTCCCCTTGCCGAAGGCCCTGTCCATGTTTAATTGGGTCGCCGGCAATACCATTAAGGATGATCCTCGAGGAAGATGAGCTAAGGAGGGCCACAATCCAATCCCTAAATTTGCTTAATCCTCTCCGTTGGAGTAGGTCGAGCAAATACTCCCATTTCACGGTGTCGAAGGCCTTGCGGATGTCAAGCTTGAATAGAAGGGAAGGGGTCTTGCTCTTGTGAAGGCGCCGAGCGAGATTGCGGACATACATGAAGTTGTCATGGATGCTTCTAGTTTTGATGAAGGCGCTTTGGGCGTTGGAAACGAGCCTTGACATATGAGGGCCAAGCCTTAGGGAGAGCACCTTCGCAATAATTTTTGCGACCGCGTGGATGAGGCTGATGGGCCTATAGTCGGCGATTCCCTCCGCCCCTTCTTTTTTAGGCAGGAACACCACATTTGCAGAATTGACCCACTGGAGGTTTGAAGTGTGAAGGGAGTCAAAATGACTAATGACCCTCATGAGGTCGGCCTTGACAATGTTCCAGCACCTCTTGAAAAATAGGCCCGTGAAGCCATCCGGCCCTGGGGCCTTGTCACTTGGCATGTCATTGACCGCTTCAAGGACCTCACTTTCAGTCATCGGGGAGTCAAGGCCATGTAGATCGAGGGGTTCTAAATTTAGCTCGTCCCAATTGAAATCTTTGCGGCTTTTGGGGCCTCTCTTCATGACATTTGAGAAGTGGTCTTGGATTACTTTCTCCTTGGCTTCGTGCTCGGTGACCCACCCATGCTTGTTCTTGATTCTGTGGATATGGTTTTTTCTCCGTCTAGCATTAACTCGACGGCGGAAAATTTTAGTATTGGCGTCCCCCCCTAAGGTTGGAAATTCTTGCACATTGCTTCTTGCGAGACCTTTCAAGCACAGACAAGGCAATGACTCGTCTTTTGAGCCTAGCCCGGAGCTCACGCTCGTCGGGGGAAAGAAGCCCAAACCCTTGGAGGCTTCGCCTGCCAAGCCTCCAAGGGTTTGATGTGCAAGAATGCTGCACAAGAACAAGATGTGTACTTCTATGAAGTCGAGACATGTTGGAGACAACAACAAAGAGAGAGCAATATTTTTCTGGTTTAGTAGTACGTATGGCAACCTCTTTATATGGAGATCTCTTATATGGACGCCTCCATCCGACCGGTGTTCCCTCGGTTGCGCCGCCCCCGCGGCAGCCCATAATCAAAATCGGAATGTCTTCTTTCCAGTTCAAAAAAAAAATTCGGAATGAAAAATATGGAAGAGAATATGTTCAGAGATGAAATATGGAATGTAATCCTCCTCCAAAAGATTTAATTTGTGGGGCGACGCCGATTGATTTCTTTGTTAAATGGAAAGAACCGATTCTCTCCTTTGTCCAACATTAAATGTGCACCATGCAAAAACGACTTATTTTTCAAGGTACCAAACACGATCGGAGAAATGTGTACCCTCTGGATTGTAGCACACTTCATAAATTTTTTGCACATGAAGAACCCGGACATTTATTTGTCTATTTTTCATGAAAACTGACATTGGGGAAATTGTTTTTTTCCATTCTGGTGTGCCTTTAATGTACCGTAAAATAACTTACAATTTTCAAGGCCATCTACTTATCTACTCTCCAGCAATCATCAATGATGATCATAAGCTAGTTGTTTGTTAGCAGTCAGCAGTCAGCAGTCAGCAGCCGAGGTTGGAACCTTGAGCAAAAGCTGGATCAGATCGGCTAGTCTATCTTTGAGAAGCTCGGCCATCTTGCGAACATCACAATCAGTGGCTCTCTGGTAACCTGTGGCAGCCAGAGAGAAGCAAGATCAGTAAATCGGTGGTTTTCATGTGAAACGACATTGCAAAAGAGGAAATCTGGTACAGCAGAATCTCTGAAGCAATACAAATGCGGTCAGAGCAAGTTATGCAAAAAAAAAATGGACATCACAAAATGCAAGGTAGATCACACGAATTGGACTGGAATTTATATCGTGTGATTCCTTTGGGTGTTTTGGTGGGGGCTTGTATTTTCTGTAGGACATGAAAAACCAGAGGCAAGGCAAAGTGCTAAGGCACAACCTTATGGCAGCAAGCACATATTCATGAATCATGAGGGATGAAGCCCTGAGAACAGGGTTCAAGTGATTCAGAACGAAACGTACCGCCATGGAAACTCAGAGGTATCTATTCCAGATCGATGCAATTGATCAACGTATTGCAGTGCTTCTCGGCACTCTTCCCTGTCATCAAAGAACTCCTTCTTATCGCCTTCCATCTGATAAGTATCATTCCCTTTTCCAGTGACAACCTGAAAGATGAACCAAAGCAATCAGGAATAAGGATCAAGAGGGGCCAACAGGTGGAAGATGGTCAGCAGTAAAAATGCAATACATGCTATCACCTAGAGGGTCAAGCCTTCTATCTCATAACATTAATGCAACTCCTTAGTTGTTCACTAGCACATTAAGTTCACCGCAGATAGTAACACATCAATCTACTTTCAAGCTTTCTGAGCATGTTCTACATTCTAATAGATTAATGCATTTGGTGCTTAGATCTTTGAAATCATTATAGCTGGTCTGACAAGATCCCAGATCAGCTTCTGTAAGCATTTTTACACAGGATCTTACGCATGGAGACTCAAGTGTAGCATATTTCAACAATTTCTCCACATAGGATTATAACGGTGACTATGGTCAACAGCAAATCTTTCCTTATAGTGAAGAAAATTATAGAAAACTTACAATAACATCGCCTTGTTCGCCCATTGCAACAGCAGCTCGCACTGCAACTCTTCTAATATCATGTAAGAAGAGTCTGTGACCATTTGGTAGGGGCGGGTAATAATCATTTGCACCATGCTTCAAGTATTCTTCCATGGTCCATCCAACACCAGACAACATATCGTCCAGGATATCCACTGCTCAGAATAGACCAAGAAATGTGTAAACTTCAGCTCACTCATTTATTTAATAACATTAGGATCTCATAACGAAATATACTAAGAACCATACATGGATCTTCACTTGCTGGATTGTCGGATGTCAACATAACAACATCACTTTTCTCAGCGGCAATCTTTGTCATCATCGGCCTCTTCCCTCTTTCTTTCTCACCGCAACATCCAACAACTACAGAGAACAACATACCAGGAGGCTCAGTTTGTAATACCACAACCGGAATAAAGAATATATAGAAAAATGTACAGCAAATTAACAGTTTGAAACCAATATAAACTTTGTGGAGGCAGTGTGTTAATGAGAACCATGAGAGGAAGTATCATACCAGTGACAATACGCCGTGGACCTAGTTCCTTTACACTGTCAAGAAGCCTTGACAGAGCTTCTGGAGTCCTGGCATGATCAATGATCACCCCAAAGGCTTGCTCCTCGTCAATTAGCTCACACCGGCCTGGGATTGCATCTACCTCTTCAATACCTTTTACTATGTCCTCCAATGGCGCACCCACTGCAACACCAACTGCTACAGTTGCAAGGATATTGTAGATGTTGTCTCTTCCAAGCAGTCCAGAGGAGATTTCAAGGATTCCGTGCGGTGTCTGTACCAGAACCTCCGTCTCAAACAGGGAAAGCTGGTACTTGAGAGTGTGCACATCAGCTTTCTTGTTCTCAAATGAATATGTCACCACCGGGACACCATGCCCCCCTTGGGCAGCGAAGAATGGTGCGCTTGGATCATCGATGTTTACCACCTTACGGTGGCGCTCAGGGTCCACCATTCTGGAGAAAAGGGAGGCCATGCTGCTCATGTACCCCTCGTATGTCATGACAGCCTCCAAATTGGCATGCCTAACATTGGTCAGCACGGCGATATCATAATCTATCTCACTGTCCACACCTGATGGTAGCATCTCATCAGTGCTCGTCTCCAACACAACCGCTTCAGCGCCATTGTGCAACATCGTTGCCATCAGCTTCTGCACGGCCATTGAATCACCAGATGCAGCAGGCTGCGCATCCAGCTTGTTGCTGCCGAAGGCATAGGCTCCAAGAACGCCTACCATGCCAGTCCTGACACCCATGGCCTCGTACATTGCTTTGACGAGGTGGGACGTGGTGGTGACCCCGTCTGTGCCCGTGATGCCAATAACAGCCATGTCCTTGGAGGGCCGTCGGTAGAGGCAGGCAGGGAGCACGCGGAGAGCGGCCGTGATGTCATCGACGATAACCAGAGCGCGACAGGCCAAGGTGCCCTCGATGTCCACCTCCTGGTCGGCCACCACGGCGACGGCACCGCGCTTGTCAGCCTCGGTAAGCCCAGCAAGCCCGCTCTCTCCCACGCACACGAAGAGATCCCCGGCAGCCACGAGGGTGGCGTCGCTCTGCACCCCCGCGAGCACGACGTCCTGGTCGCCCGTCACCGCTACCGGCACCAGCTTGCTCTCGTCGAGGAGCTCGGCCAGCGTCATGCGGAAGGCGGGCTGCCGTATCCTGGCCCCCTCTAGGCCGAGCTCGTCCGCCACATCAAAGACTTCGCCGTCTTCGTCGAGCGGCAAGCCCTCGTCGCCGTACTCCTCCTCGCCCCCCTCGCCTTCCTCGTCCTCCTCGTCGGCCGCGGACGCCACACTGAGGCCCTGCAGCCTCCGAATCTCGTCGAGGTCGATGGCCTCCTCGGGGGACAGCTCGTCGGCGGGGACGTCCACCTCGGGCGGCGGAGGCGGGGTGGGCTTAATGAGCCCGCGCCGCGTAAACTCCTCCCTCTTCTCGGCAATAGCGCGGTCGATCTCGTCGAAGAACTCGTCGTCGGGGTCATAGCTCCCGCCGGCGGGGGCCGGGGGAGGCGACGAGAAGAGCGGGTGGTCGGCGGTGACCTCCGGCTGGTCGGCCTGCTGCCGTTTGCGCGCGCGCTCCACGTGGCGCGCGAGTTGGTCGTACCGGTTGAGGCCGTGGGACGAGTCCTCGGCGGCCTCGGGGGGCTCGTCGTCCGCGGTGGGCGGTCGGAAGCGGCGCCCCGCGGCGAGGCGGAGAGGGGCCCGGCGCGGGGGCGGAGGTGCTAGGGCTCGGGGCGGTGGGCGGGAGGTGGAGGGGAAGGGGAAGGGGAGGTGGAAGGCGAGGTGCGGCGCCGTGGCCATGGGAGACGAAACTGTGGGTGTGGGGGTTAGCGTCGCTGACAACGGGAAAGGTGGGAGGTTTAGGATTGGGGAAGACGGGGATGAGGTGCGGTGTTGCTTCGGGCCGGATTGGTGGGCTGACTTTTGAATTTCGTACGCCCGGCTGAGCAAATATATGAACGAAGCTACTCCCTCCATTTGTCTCAAAAAAAAAAAAGCTACTCCCTCCATTACTCAAAAAAATTGCAAGTTCTCAACAAAAAACTCCAAAAAATTTGCATCACAAAAAATTACTCAAGAAAATAGTCTAAAAAAACTACTCAAAGATTCGAGTATAATTTAACTCAAGAAAAAAAAACTACTTCCTCCATTCCACGCTCTTCAAAATCCAATTTTAACTATGTACTCCTCTGTGGGCACTTCAAGGATGAATTCAAATTTGAACTATTTTATTACAAAACTTCATTTTTGGATTGTAATATTTATATTTGAATTATTGTGTCCCGCTGCGACATTCCGTCGAACAGGATGTGGGCAGAGCAGGCGTCGGCGTTGCCCGTGCTTGTTCACGCCAGTTAGAGTTGCGGCGAGTCACACGTCTCCGACGCCTCCGAGTGTGTAAGGGTGTCCGGAATCGCCCATCTGGACGGTAGATCGTCATCACTCATGGGTGGGGTGGGGTGGCGGCTTCCTCGTCGGCAGCGGGGCGGACGGACACGGGGGGAACGGGCATGGCAAGGGGACACATCCTCCCCAACATCCAGAACCTCCTTTGCCGGAACTTCCTTCGTCGTCGCTTCAAGTTCGCACTGCTAAGGCATCATCCGTGCTGGCGGTGGGGGATGGGGTACCCAGCAACGACATCTAGGGCGGCGGACGATGCCGACGACGCGGATGGGGGAGCAAGTGTTGGGAAACGTAGTAGAAAACAAACATTTCGCACCTACGATCAACATCAATATGAAGATGCATAACGGGTTGGGATCGACGATCGTTACCGACTCCGGAGTGCAGCGGAAGTAGACGAGTCGGTGTAGATCGTGCTCGAAGTCCCTCGAACGTTGATGACGATCCCACGAACCGCCCTCAAACGATCCCTCAAACTGAAGACCGAAAGCACGGCCTCTCTATTTGGTTGCAAGCGTACGGTCTTCATGATCCGGCAGCGCTTTGCCGCCCAGAGCTAATCGTCGCCGGAGAATTAGAGGGAGGAGATTAGAACCACACTGGGCTTCTAATTATGAGGATTAGAGGTGGCTGGGCTAGCTCTAATTAGTCTATGACCAATTAGAACTAGAACTAGATCAACTAGAAGAGGCACCCAAAACTTGTGTCTACATAGGATGGAAATCCTCTAGTATATATAGGATTGGGGGGAAGAGGGGCTGCCATCAAGGGAGAAAGAGCCCCCTTGGGGCGCCGGCCAAGGGAGGGGGAGTAGGACTCCCCCTCCAAGTAGGATTCGCCCCCCGCGTCTCCCTTGTTGGGCCCTTGTGGCCCAACTCCTTCTCCACCTCTTGGCCTTATTTGGCACGTTGATACTAAATTAAATACATTTTTGTTCTAAACATTTTCAGAGCATAATATATATAATTTAACATCTCCGGAAACATTTTCCACCTATATTAATAGGTAATACCCGGTATTACCCGATATTCACCGAAAACCCTTCTGGTGACCCCGAAACGCTTCCGGAACCTCTCGGAACTATTCCGGATATTAATGAAACAATTCCAAAAATATATTCTCATCACTCCCGTCCTACTAATATTCAACAGATCATGATTTACCTTAAGCTTGTGACCCCATAGGTTCGGTAACCATAGACATGAACGAAACTCCTTCGTTCAATGACCGATAGCGGAACCGTGGACATCCATATTGGTCCCTATGATTACACGAATGATATTCGAGTGAACCTTCGGTTATCATGCGATGTTCCCTTTGCTTCACGATACTTTACAAAACCCGGTGTGCATCGGTATCCTCCTGAGTCATCACCATGCTCTATACCGTTGCTCTTGTTACCGGTTTTGTTCTTCTTTCTCGTTAGCTTGTTCCGGCATCCCCATGACGTAGTCACCTGTGTCTGGCCAGACGATGATGGATGCCTTCACACCGAGATGGCCCTAAGAATATCTCTCCATCGTCGGAGGAGCAAATCCCACTGTCGTGGACTTAACACGGCAGATGCCCTAGCGAAAGGACTTAGGTGTGGAGCCATCGCAACTTGGTTAGCTTAAAGGGGTTGAACGGGACAAAGGACACAGAGAGTTTACCCAGGTTCAGCCCCTCTCAATGAGGTAAAAGCCTACTCCTGCTTTTGGTTGTATTGCTTGGGTTTCGATTACCAGGGAGCGAATACGCTTGACCTAGCTTTCGATCGATTGTTTCTTGAGTTAACCCGCCGCCGGGTCACCCCTTTATATACAGGTTGATGCCCGGCGGCTTACAGAGTCCCGGTCGGGCCACACAAACGTGACCGGCTCGGTTTCTAACTAAGCTTGCCTTACAGAACAAGTCATCGCCTGGCGGTTCACACCTCCTGGCCTTAAGTCGCCTCCGGGTCTTGGGCCTTCAATGGGCTTGCTCTATGAACCGCCATCTTCATCTTAAGTCGCCAATGGCATGACCCGGCCCCTCCTGGGCGGGTCATACCTAGTAGTTATATCCCCAACATTAGGCCCCAGGTTGATTTGAACTTGTTCACATCAATCTTCACCACTTGACTTGGCAGAATCTTCCATTATCAATTCCTTACCAATTCGTTGTAACCCGCCATGACGTCATATCACAGAACCTCTATAACCCGCCATGACATCATGCATATTAATCCCGCACAAAGCCCAGGACATCTCAATAGATCTTTATCTTAATAGACCTCCCGAAAATCGAGGCGTCCATATAGCCACATAATCATTTTCGGCCTCCTCGATTTCCGCGCATGCCGTCTAGTCACCTCCTTATAAACAGGGACAGGGGGCCCTTTTTCACTTTTTACCCCAGTCCTCTCATCTTCTTCTTCCTCCTCGCGACTCCGCTACGACCGAGCTCCGCCGCCGTCGTCCTTCATCAACAGCACCAACTCCGGCCGCTGCATCGACCTGAACAGACCAGAAAACTGCGGCGCACCTCCGCTGTTCATCAGCGTCAGTAAGTACTCACCTTCCTTCATAGCAGATCTGCATTAGGGTTTCCGCCGTTCGTCGGTGTTCTTCATCGTTCTTCATTTTTCCTCTTTAGAATGCGTAGTTTGATTTGAACACGATACTGAAGTTGTGCGGTAGTAGTTTTAGTATCCCTTTCCAATCGCAGAAGGTACCCTTTCTGCACAAGATCCCATCTGAGCACATGAGTTCTTCCATTGCCGCAACCTTAGGTTTAAGATTTATTTTATTTTTTGAACTGTTGTAGATCCAAAATCATAGAACTGATCCGCGGAACCTGTTTGTTCAATACTTAGCAAAATTTCACTTATAGGTCTACAGATACTCGTGAACTGCAGCCGTGCGGGCGGCTTATATGATAGGCGGTAACCCGCCAAACACCATTAGTCCCGCTTTAAGCCGCCAGTGTATGTCCAGAATCTGTATAACCCGGCATTGTCTTCCGGTTTAATCATGCCAACCTTTATAGCATGTATTCTCTGCATACAAATTAGCCTTGCATAATGCACTTACTTTTTAATCATTGGACGGCTTTAACAGCATAACCTTAATCCGGCAATATTTTCCTTTCTAGGCATTTCATCAACAAAATGACCAAAACCGTTACTTCATGCAACTGGGTCGCCTCCCGGGTCACAGAACAAACGCTGAATGAGTATGTCCAAGTGGGTGCCTTAGCTGCAAAAAATGTTATCCACTGGAGAGTCCCAGGAACAGAGACCACCCCTGTCCCACAAGAAGGCGAAGTCATAGTTTTTACTGATCATATGCTCCAGGGGTTTACCCCACCCGGCTCAAAATTCTTTCGTGATGTGCTGCATTTCTTCCAACTTCATCCTCAAGACATCGGGCCCAACTCTGTTTCAAATATTTGCAACTTTCAAGTTTTCTGCGAAGTGTACCTTCAACAAGAGCCGACTGTAGAATTGTTCAGGGAATTTTATTACTTGAACCGCCAGACTGAGTTCACAGATGGGCCCAGCCTAGAACTAGGTGGCATTTCAATCCAAAGGCGGAAAGAAGCCACTTTTCCTGCGCCGCACTTCCCAGTCATCCTAAGGACTGGAACCAGACTTGGTTTTACTGCAAAGACACATCTCCAGAGGGCGAAAATCCTCTGCCGGGTTACCGTGAAAACCGGCTTAGCAATAGGCACCCTCTCCCAGAACGGATCAGCACAGAAGAACGGGCCAAATATATGCCCATTTTTGGAAAGATCAGAGCCTTAATGGCCAATGGTTTGACTGGAGTCGATCTAGTTCGATGCTGGGTCGCATGGAGAATCTTACCCTTAAGCCGCCGGTCCGGCTTAATGTGTGAGTATACTGGCGATGTCAAAGATCCGCTGCGTTACTCTCCAATCCCTCTGGAAGATAAACAGATCAACGATATGACTAAGACTCTACTCAACGAGAGTTTAGAGACTTGCAGTAAAGCGGGGCTGAACCCCTTCTGCACTCTTAACCCGGCTCCAGCCGTAAGTACCTTATCTCGATTTTCTTATAATCATTATCCATATTGCATTGTACATTTTTCATCTTGGTTTGCTTCCTTTTCAGGCTGATGCTCCCTTCTGGAGCAAGAAATTGCAAGATAAGCCGGCCAAGAAGACCAGGACAAAGAATAAGGCTCACAAAAAGCCTGCTAAGAAGAAAACGAACACCTCAGAGCTATTTGCTTTGAATGACGATGAGTCGGAGATAGAACTTGACTCCCTTGGCTCTTTTTTTATACACCTTATTGATGCTGAAAATTCTCAGGATGACGCGGAAGCCAGCCACGCAGATGGTGAAGAGGTAACTATCCTTTCCTCCGACTCTGAACCTCTGCCAAGACAGAAAGTTCGACAAGCGAGCCGGAAAGTAAGGTTTTCTCACCCTTTAGCTTACCTGGATCCCAACTTTATTTTGAAGAAACAACAGCATGAAGTTCGCCGCATGACCCGGAACAACAGCGGCGGCAATCTTTCCTCCAGCTTACCCAACACGCCGGCTCCTCGGAAACGCCGGAATGA
This sequence comes from Thinopyrum elongatum, assembly GCA_011799875.1. NCBI lineage: Eukaryota > Viridiplantae > Streptophyta > Magnoliopsida > Poales > Poaceae > Thinopyrum > Thinopyrum elongatum. Next base: position 318,948,559 of record CM022297.1, read on the forward strand.
GGTGCCACAAATTTCAACCCTCTCCTTTCCTAAGGCGGGTCTTATCCGTCAACCACTTAATCCGTCCAACTCAAATTATCAGGGTACTTCTCACTCCTCTTCTGGCGACTCAACTGGGACTTAGATTCCCTTCTTCAAAGTTGCTCCTGGGTGAGTATATTAAACTTTTCTGCTTTAACACTTGTATAATGATATACTGATATCCTTATATGTCTTACTTTCAGCGGCATAGCCAAACCCTGCAAGAAGTTAAAAGTAAATAAACCGGCCGAAGATCCCAAGATTGTTGAGCCGGAAATACCAACTCTATCTGAAGCTTCTCAAAGGACTCCGGAGGCTGCTGCTGATGACCCGCCACCAGAAACTCAGAACCTTGCGGAGGAGCCAATAGGTGTTGATCCCTCTAACACTGAACCGCCAAGTTCCACCAAGCCTGCTGAAGAAGAAGCTGAAGATATTATGGTCACTGGGACCAGTTATGTAGAGCCAGGCAATCCCACCGTGTTATCAAAGCACAGTGCCAAGGAAGAATTCTCCGCTGCTGAAAAAGGCAAATGGAAACTCGACTTGGAGAGTTACGCCAGTTTCAGCGCCAGCGAGATTCATTCGGGCTACCTAAGCCGCCTGCATACTAGCCGAGACATGGAAGCCGGCTTAGTCAACCTGATGAAAGAGCGCTTTGAGGTAACCACTGAAATCCTTCTCATAGTAATATATATGTCAGCCGCCAAGTCTATAGGATATGAAAGAAATTGAGAATGCTGTAGACTTAAATGATAGCCTTCATGCAATCCTTCAAAATTACTCAATCTGTATTAGATCCAATTACGTAGCCCCCAAGGGCCGGCTTAAGCTGAATAGCTAAGTCGGGACTTAACGTCATGTTTGTAATCAAAATCCGAATATGTAGCCCCCATGAGCCAGCTTAATTTAGAAAATCTAGCCGGGTCATTAAGGATCTGTCTTGAGAAAGAATCAACCTACATTAGCCCCCAAGTGCCAAGTAGAATACTTTGTAATGTGCTTGGGACTTCAATAAAATCATTGTTATCATTCATGAGCATTGTCTGATTTACCCTTTCAGGCTGAGTTAAACATGAAGGAATCCCAGGTGATCGATCCGCAGAAGAACATCTCATTACAGCAATCAGAGACATCAAAGGCCAAATCAGAATTGAAAGCCGCCTTGGAGTTTCTGAAAAGTTAAAGACGGATTTCAACACGCAGAGAGACGGCTGGGAAATTGAGAAGGTCGCTCTTTTGAAGAGAGCTGAAGATGCTGAGGCTGCTCTTAAGCCGGTGACTGAAGAGTTATCCGGCTTGAAGCGTCAGATTAATAGCATGATAGCTGCCATCTTTGGTAAGTAATATTGTACTTCAATCTTTCACCACCAATATATAACAACCATCAGCCGATTTATCAATATCTTTGCCGATGCAGGCCCCAGAAGTTCCAACCTTGGTCAAGACATGCGTGTGAAACTTAAAGCTGCATATACCCTTGTGGAGCAGTTATACACCAGCGCTCAACGGGCTATATCTGCTATCTCACATAAAAAACAATCACCTTCACTCATCAGGGAAGTGCTGGATAAATTATCTGTGCTGCCTCAAAGAGTTGAAGAGCTAAAGCGATCAGCTGCCAGATCCGGTACCATCACCGCGCTGAGCCGGGTAAAGGCATGGCAAGCAGAACTGGACCCAGAAGAGTTGGCCACCGGCTGCCCAGGCCTGAAAGAGGACGGGTCTCCCTTCGAAGCAGCAGATTTCGCCAAGTGTGTAAGGGAAATGCGCCCTTTGGCAAGCAAGCTAGCTGAGGAGACTGACTTGTCAAAATATCAGGCGGCTTACACCAAAGAAAACTCAAAAGTATCAGCGCCGGTTCATGATGCCGTGGATCTTATCCCGCCAACACGTAAGCACACCTTCGCTCCTGATATTGATCCGTCGACCCTTATAGATGATGAAGTTGTATTTAAAGCTTTGACTGGGATCAATTGGGCCACATCTGACTTCCAGATGATGGGAGAAGACGAAGAATCGGCGCAGGATGACCCGGAACCTTCAACCCGCCAGGACCAAGATAACTGACCAAAGGGCCGGCTTGTAACCTGCCGTGTAGAATCTGTGCGCAGAAAAAACACTTATTCTTTTGGGACGTAAGACGCCTTGTAATAGGCTAGCTGAACACAATGATCTGCCATGCCATCGTGCATGTTTATCGTTTTCGTTTTGAAAACTGCTGATGAAAAACTTGATGTGCTACCGATGAGGCAAAAAATTTCATCATCCTTTCCAGTGATCATATGATTTCAAATATTCCTGCACATATGTTTAAACAATATTCGCCCTGGCGGTTTAAGCCAAGGCGGGTCATAATGCCCAACAAAATATTTTCTGGCGACTTTAAAGTCTATAACCAGGGCGGGTTATCAAACCTCGCATATTCATATAACAAGTAAAAACATACCTATGAAATTGGTTCATACCGTCGGCTTACATCGCCATATCCAGTGAGGGCGACAACCCAAAGATTTATAAGCGCATAATTTCAATTGCGCAATCAAAGTATACTGGCGACTTAACGTCCAAAGCCAGGACGGGTTATCAAAACCCCAAATATGCTCAAATATGAGTCATAAAGAATAAGGCTACATGGCCTGAATTGTTTTAAACCATATATTAATATGGTACAAGGATATGAATCCAAACAATGTTCAGAGAAAATAACAAATCAGAAAAAAATAAGGCTTTCATAGGCCGCCAAGCCGAAATTTCAAGTGCTTTCATGGGCCGCACAACCACTGAGTTAATCCTTCATTAAAACCCGTAAGCCGGCCCCCACATGACCAACCGCCGTTTTAACCTCGACAAGTTCAGGGTCTTTATTACAAGATTGACTGTTGAGAGTACGGCGGGTCATTCCAGGATTACCTGGGCGGAGTGACAAGGACATACAGGCAGGATAACCCGGAATTTGGTGTTTACACCTGGCATACAAGCCGATCAAGAGGGTAAGTATAGCTATGTTCATTGAACAGGAAGCCCCCAAGTGACCTATAATAAGCCCTCAAGGCAGGATACCTATGTTTGAACTGTGCACTGCAGCAAGTTCTCTTTGATAACCTTTAACTTGGGTAGGAAGCCCCCAAGTGATTTGTAACAAGGCGTGTAAGCCGGATCAAGAGGGTAAGCACAACTATGCTCATTGAGCAGGAAGCCCCCAAGTGATCTTATGAACTAACAATAAAGACTCAGATACTCAGAAATGAAACGACAGAGGCCTTGAATTATCAGGGATGCCGGCTTTATTATACTGATCATAATATATACATTGATGAAAGTATGTACAACACAAGAGCCGGTGGCTCAAGTGTAATAAGGCCGAAGATGAGCAATGTTCCAAGGCCGGCAGGTCTCCTCCTCCGATGTTCATGAGTCCTTGTGGTCTCGAATGTCAATGAGATAATATGACCCATTGTTCAGATTTTTGCTGACCACAAAAGGCCCTCCCCAAGGTGGGGATAATTTGTGCATATCTGTTTGATCCTAGATGAGCCAGAGCACCAAATCACCTTCTTGAAAGGTCCGGGTTTTAACCCGGTGACTATGATAACGACGCAGATCTTGCTGGTAAATCACCGAACGAGCCGCCGCAAGGTCACGCTCCTCATCCAGGAGGTCGAGATCATCCTGACGTGCTTTTTCGTTATCAGCTTCAACATAAGCCGCCACACGGGGCGAGTCGTGGCGGATGTCACTGGGAAGAACCGCCTCTGCTCCGTAAACCATGAAGAAGGGCGTATAACCCGTGGATCTGTTGGGGGTAGTATTAATACTCCAAAGCACTGAGGGTAACTCTTCCACCCAACAACCCGGCGTCCTCTGCAAAGGGACCATAAGCCGGGGCTTTATGCCTCTCAAGATTTCTTGATTGGCCCTTTCGGCTTGACCATTGGACTAGAGGTGAGCCACTGATGAAACGTCAAGACGAATATGCTCTTGTTGACAGAACTCTTTCATAGCACCCTTAGACAGATTAGTACCATTATCAGTTATGATGCTATGCGGGTAGCCAAAGCGGAAAATCACCTTTTTAATAAATTGAACCGCCGTTGCCGCATCACACTTGCTGACCGGCTCTGCCTCAACCCACTTAGTAAATTTGTCAACCGCCACCAAAAGGTGGGTCTTTTTGTCCTTGGATCTCTTGAAAGGTCCAACCATATCTAACCCCCAGACTGCAAATGGCCAAGTGATTGGAATCATCCTCAATTCTTGAGCTGGCACATGAGCTCGTCTGGAAAATTTCTGACAGCCGTCGCACTTGCTAACCAGATCTTCTGCATCGGCATGAGCCGTCAGCCAATAAAACCCATGACAAAAAGCCTTAGCCACGAGAGACTTAGAGCCAGCATGATGGCCACAATCTCCTTCATGAATCTCTCTTAGAATCTCACGGCCCTCCTCAGGAGAAATACAGCGATGAAACACCCCTGTGACACTGCATCGGTGTAACTCGCCATTGACAATGGTCATTGACTTAGACCGCCGGGTTATTTGCCTGGCCAAAGTTTCATCCTCAGGTAACTCTCCCCGGGTCATATAAGCCAAATACGGAACTGTCCAATCAGGAATAGCATGAAGAGCCGCCATCAACTGCGCCTCCGGGTCAGGGATAGCAAGATCCTCTTCCGTAGGCAATTTAACTGAAAGATTATTCAGAATATCAAGAAAGACATTAGGTGGTACCGGCTTACGCTGAGATCCCAGCCGGCTTAAAGCATCAGCCGCCTCGTTTTTTCTGCGATCAACATGTCCCACTTGATAACCCTTGAAATGACCAGCAATACCATCTACCGCCCGGCGATAAGCCGCCATGAGTGGGTCTTTGGAATCCCAAGTTCCTGAGACTTGCTGAGCCACCAGATCTGAATCGCCAAAACACCTGACCCGGCTTAGGTTCATCTCTTTGGACATCCGAAGACCATGGAGTAAGGCCTCATATTTAGCTGCATTGTTAGTACAAGGAAACATCAGCCTTAAGACATAACAGAACTTATCACCTCATGGGGAAGTCAAAATAACTCCAGCCCCCGAGCCTTCAAACTGCCTGGATCCATCAAAATGAATAGTCCAATACATATTATTAGGCTTCTCCTCAGGCATCTGCAACTCTATCCAGTCATTGATAAAATCCACAAGTGCCTGAGATTTGATGGCTGTCCGAGGCATATACTTTAAACCATGGGGTCCAAGCTCAATGGCCCACTCGGCCACCCGGCCTGTAGCTTCTCTGTTCTAAATAATATCCCCTAGAGGAGCAGAACTAACCATAGTAATAGGATGACCATGGAAATAATGCTTCAGCTTGCGACTAGCCATGAACACTCCATAAACTAGCTTCTGCCAATGTGGGTACCTTTGCTTAGATTCAATTAATACCTCACTGACATAGTAAACCGGCCTTTGAACCGGATATTCCTTGCCCGATTCCTTTCTCTCCACCACAACTGCTACGCTGACGGCTCTGCTGTTAGAAGCCACATACAAAAGCAAGGGCTCCTTATCAATAGGAGCTGTAAGAACCGGCGGCTCGGCCAACTATTTTTTAAGCGCCTCGAACGCCTGATTGGCAGCATCACTCCAGACAAAATGATATGTTTTCTTCATCATCTGGTATAGAGGAATAGCCTTTTCTCCCAGGTGGCTTATAAACCGGCTTAAAGCCACAATATGACCCGCCAAACGCTGGATGTCGTTAATACATGCCGGTTTAGCCAAAGAAGTGATAGCCTTGATTTTCTCTGGGTTAGCTTCAATACCTCTCTCAGAGACCAAAAAACCCAAGAGCTTGCCAGCTGGCACACCAAAGACACATTTGGACGGGTTAAGCATCATCTTGTAGACCCGGAGATTGTCAAAGGTCTCCTTCAAATCATCTAACAAGGTCTCCTTCTTCCTGGATTTCACAACAATATCATCCACATAAGCATGAACATTACGCCCAATCTGGCTGTGGAGGCAATTCTGAACACAACGCTGATAAGTCGCCTGGGCACTCTTGAGCCCAAAAGGCATAGACACATAGTAGAAGGCTCCAAAGGGAGTGATGAAAGATGTCTTCTCCTGGTCCTTAACTGCCATCTTGATCTGATGATAACCAGAATAAGCATCTAAAAATCTCAAACGCTCACAACCCGCCGTAGCATCAATGATCTGATCAATACGAGGGAGAGCAGAAGGATCAGCCGGACAGGCCTTATTAAGGTCCGTGTAATCCACACACATACGCCAAGTGCCATTTTTCTTAAGTACCAGCACCGGGTTAGCCAACCATTCAAGATGAAAAACTTCAACAATAAACCCGGCCGCCAAGAGCCGGGCCACCTCTTCACCAATGACCTTGCACCTCTCTTCATTAAAACGACGAAGGAATTGCTTGACCGGTTTAAACTTTGGTTCAATATTGAGAGTGTGCTCAGCGAGTTCCCTTGGTACACCTGGCATGTCTGAAGGCTTCCATGCAAAGATGTCTCGGTTCTCACGGATGAACTCGACGAGCGCGCTTTCCTATTTCGGATCCAAGTTGGCACTTATAATGAACTGTTTGGATGAATCGCCAGGGACAAAATCGACCTGCTTGGTGTCATCTGCCGACTTAAACTTCAACAAGGGGTCATGCTCTATGGTTGGCTTCTTCAAAGGGGTCATATCCGCCGGGTCAACATTATCCTTGTAAAACTTCAACTCCTCTGTTGCACAAACAGCCTCAGCATAGGCAGCATCGCCTTCTTCACATTCCAAAGCTATCTTCATGTCACCATGCACCATGATGGTACCCTTACGACCCGGCATTTTAAGCTGCAAATAAACAGAACAAGGCCGTGCCATAAATTTGGCATAAGCCGGCCATTCAAACAAGGCGTGACAAGGGCTCTTAATCTTGACCACCTCAAAAGTCAATGTTTCAGCCCTATAATCATGCTCATTGCCAAAAGCCACTTCCAAGGCTATCTTACCCACCGGATATGCCGACTTACCAGGCACCACCCCATGAAAGACGGTAGAAGACGACTTAAGATCTTTGTCAGTCAAATTCATGCGGCGAAAAGTATCATAATAAAGGATGTTGATACTGCTGCCCCCGTCCATAAGCACCTTTGTGAACTTGTATCCTCCAACCTGAGGAGCGACCACCAAAGCCAGCTGACCCAGGTTGTCAACCCGGGGCGGGTGATCCTCACGGCTCCATACAATGGGCTGCTCTGACCATCGCAAGTACCGAGGGACTGCCGGCTCAACCGCGCTCACTGCTCGTTTATGAATCTTCTGGTCTCACTTGCATAAACTCGTGGTAAAAACATGATATTGGCCACTATTCAGCTGCTTTGGATTGTTCTAGTAGCCGGACTGCTGTTGCTGATTACCCTGACTGGGTTGCTGATTAAAACTGCCTTGATTGCCTTGGCCTTGAAACCCAGAGTTTGAGCCGCCACCTCCAAAGCCGGGCCCGTGAGAGCCGGATCATGGCCCGAAAGGATCCTGACCTGCCATTCGGGCCATGATGGTCCTGATAAAAACCGGAATTTCTATACTCCTTCATGATGAAACAATCTTTTCATTGATGAGTAGCCGGCTTATCTTGAGAACCGTGCTTTGGGCAAGGCCGATTCATTATCGCCTCAAGGTTGAACTTTGGCCCGCCAAACCGGGGCATCGATGATTTCCCCTTCCGACGCTGATTGTTATTCTGCATGTTGGTATTAGCCACAAAATCTGAACCGCCGTCAGCTTGCTTGCGTTTACCATTATTGCCTTGGTTCTGACCCGCCGTATTGTGTTGTTGTCCCTTACCGTTCTTCTTCCCCTTGCCAGACTTCTCCTCATCAGACTCAGGGTCTTTAGTGTTATCAGAGTCGGCATATTTGATGAGAGCTGCCATGAGCTCTCCCATGTCGTTGCAGTGGTGCTTGAGTCGCCCCAGCTTCTGTTTGAGGGGAATGAACCGGCAATTTTTCTCCAAAATTAGGACGGCTGAGCCAGCGTTGATGCTTTTCGATGAGTGGATAATGGTCGAGATCCGGCGTACCCAATGGGCGGTTGACTCGTCCTCCCTCTGGATACAAGTGTCTAAATCAAGAATCGACATAGGCTGCTTGCATGTGTCCTTGAAATTATGAATAAAGCGCGTCTTCAATTCAGCCCATGAACTGATGGAGTTAGGGGGCAATCCCTTTAGCCAGGTGCGAGCCGGCCCATCCAACATCATGGTGAAATACTTAGCGCACACCGCGTCATTGACGTCCAACGTCTCCATGGCCAGCTCATAGCTCTCAATCCAAGCCTCCGGGGGTTGATCTGTTGTGTAATTGGGCACCTTGCGGGGGGCCTTGAAATCCTTTGGCAGACGCTCATTACACAAAGCCGGCACAAGACATGGCACACCTACGGTCCTAGAAGTCATCCCAGCTTCTACAGACACCGACGGGTTATGCTGAGGTTGCTGCTGAGCCGCTAGCTCCGCCTCCCGACGTACCCTGGCCTGATCCACCAAAGTCTGAGCATTGTTATCAACACGTGGTGGGTCATGCCCACGGGGCTGGTTACGGTGCCGCTCACTGCTCGAAACCGCCGGTGACTCGATGCGCCGGCTATAACTTCGGCTATGACATGGGGTTGAATGAATCCGCTCACGGCTATATGAGTACGCCGCTTGTTGAGCTACCGCGGTTTGAAGAAGTTCCACGGCCTTCCGCGCCTCAACCGCCGCGGGAGACTCGCCTTGCACCAGGAGAGCCGCCAGCCGCGATGCCGCAGCAATCATGTTATCCAGAGGGTTAGAATAATGACCCGGCGGTGTCGGCACCTGCTGAGGCGGGGTTACATTCAAATGAGCCGGGTCTGCAATACGTGGTTGAGCCGTCGCCCCGGTTACGGGCGCCTCGACAGCCCGGGTTACCTCAGGCGGATTACTTGGTCCGGCCCCAGGTGTGTTGAAAAGATTCCTCGCATCGTACTCCAAAGGTAGAAGACTCTGGTGCCTCCTTCGCAGAATGGCATTGGATGCATTCTGATCCAAGCTTAACCGGAAATTCTCCGCTTGAATCCGTTGTGACTCGGCGTCCAGGGTGGCTCGTTCTGTCGCCATCCTAGCATTCTCAGCGTTAAGCTCAACTTTGACCTGAGCTATCTCATCTCACAGTTTTGCTACGTCCACCTTATGCTGTGCTTGAGTCGTCGGGGTCGCCTCTGCCTCCAATAGAGTTGCCAAAGCATCCAAGAGCTCAGACAAAACCTGAGCCGGCGGGCGCACAGAGCCGCTCGCTCTAGTCGTCGCCTCAGCCGTTGAACCGGAAGTCATAGCCACAACAGTTGATGAATTGAGCACCGGTTGTGTGCCGGCCATGAAGATCGCGACTCTGTTCGGCGGCTCATAGGGGTCCGGAATACTGTCGCCATCGGAACAGCCCCCAAGCCTGCCGTCTTGCAGTTGATACATTGAACTGGTCTCACCGGTTGAGGACTCATCATCAGAGTAGATGGCCGTCTCTCCACCGGATACAGATCCTTCCTCAAGATCCGCTCCGTGAATAAAACCAACAAAAGTGTGCTTCACGGCGGTTTGAACCTTGGCGGGTCGCGCGTGCAGAGCCGTCTCGATGATGTCGGTGCAGGTGTCCGGCTCAGCCTCCGACTCGCCAATCTTGCCGATGAAGACATGGATTCCGCAGAAGGGGACCCGGTACCTGTATTCGATTGAATCGGCCTCGGGGCCCCAGCCTGCGTCGTCGATGTAGATTTTGCCGCGGCGACTCTTGGTCATCTAGCCCACGGCATATCCCTTGATCCCTGAGAAGTTGCCCTTCAAGAACTCGAAACCATCGTGCGCTGGCCCCACGGTGGCCGCCAACTGTCGTGGACTTAACACGGCAGATGCCCTAGCAAAAGGACTTCGGTGTGGAGCCATCGCAACTTGGTTAGCTTAAAGGGGTTGAACGGGACAAAGGACACAGAGAGTTTACCCAGGTTCGGCCCCTCTCAATGAGGTAAAAGCCTACTCCTGCTTTTGGTTGTATTGCTTGGGTTTCGATTACCAGGGAGCGAATACGCTTGACCTAGCTTTCGATCGATTGTTTCTTGAGTTAACCCGCCGCCGGGTCACCCCTTTATATACAGGTTGATGCCCGGCGGCTTACAGAGCCCCGGCCGGCCCACACAAACGTGACTGGCTCGGTTTCTAACTAAGCTTGCCTTACAGAACAAGTCATCGCCTGGCGGTTCACACCTCCGGGCCTTAAGTCGCCTCCGGGTCTTGGGTCTTCAATGGGCTTGCTCTATGAACCATCATCTTCATCCTTAAGTCACCAATGGCATGACCCGGCCCCTCCTGGGCGGGTCATACCCAGTAGTTATATCCCCAACACCCACTCTCGAGCTGTCTGGTCACTTGTCAAACTTTCTGTGAGCCTGAAAGTTGTCGTTATGATCACCTTGTTACAGATGACGTTTGAGCAACCCCAAAGCCCACCATATGGTAGGAAGTGGCCGAGACACTCTCATGGTCTGTGGAACTAAAACACTTGCTAACACTCCTTGAATATAGACGATATTAACTCAATTCATAACAAACAAGTTTGGGTCGATTCAATATGATCGCTCTTCCAACGTCATAATCTCAATGTTGTTTTAGGATCATCGTTACACTTAACGATATCCTAAGATCCGGAAAACATGATCACCAACAACACTTGAGCTAGTCTTAGAGGCGAGACTAGGAACCTTCATTTTATCCATTTATCATTTCACACGTGCATATGAGTTTTCCACGGAATCGCATATTCCAGGATCATAGCAGTTATAGCATGAAATATAAACTCTTAATTATGAATATGGAAATATAATAATACAAATATTATTGCCTCTAGGACATATTTCCAACAGCAAGAGTGGAGGACGGTGATGACTCGGACACGGGAAATGGAGGACGGCAACGACTTAGACGCAGAAAATGGAGGACAACGACGACTCGGACATAAAAAATGGAGGACGGACGTGGGAAGAGGGCTATGTATTTGGTGGACTTGGTCAATTTGGTGAATTTTCAAGTGAGTCTGGTCTATCTGGTCCTACGTGACGAACACGCCTCAGTGCGTCCTAGCCTCCACCATAGATATGGGCTGTTATGAGGGGTGTCGGTCAGCCTAGACGTGTAGGGCTGGTTTAGGGAGCTCGGCTAAATCGTGATTTGACTGGTTAGTAACCAGGCCGTTCCGGACAGTGTCGTTTGAGGAGCCCAAGTGCAGTGGCGGATCTAAAATCACATACTGCAACAGTTTAAGGTTTACATTGAATATCATCATAATCTCAACAAATAGTCTGAAAATAGCAACAACTAAATGGATATTTAGCGTTAAGTACTCCGTCCGTTCCTAAATATAAGTCTTTGTAGAGATTTCAATATAAACTACATAAGGATGTATGTAGACATAGTTTGGAGTGTAGATTCACTTATTTTGCTCCGTATGTAGTTTATATTGAAATCTATAAAAAGACTTATAGTACATACTATTTAGTAACGGAGGGAGTATATAGTAAAATTTATTTTGCAACTTTGGAGGGGGTGGCATCCAGGACACCCCCACAGAGAGAGTATAGGTGCTCGGCTAGTGAACCCTCTACAAAAATGCAGAATAGAGAGGATGGGCACCTCGGGAGCGGAGCCTGGGAGGCGATTTTCCCCTTCTCCTTCCCCCTCCTCCTCCTACCTACCACTCGTCCGCCATTACCGCGCCTCCTCTGTACTTAGCCACTTCTTCATCCATCGCTGGGCTGGATGACAACACCTTACCGCCGCGGCGCTCCGTTGTCTTCGGCCGGCGACGCGGGTGGCGGAGCCACTGCTGCTTCCTCCTCCCCCAGTCGATGCGAACTCACCAGAGGCGTATCGGGAGATGGAGCGGGTGGTACGGGAGAGGTTCTCGGACCGCTCGGAGTGGTCGGATCTCTTTGATGTCATCATCCAACACGCCACGTTCGAGGAGTACGCGAGGTTCACCGGCGACGACGGTGCATTGGATGTGGAGCTCCTGTTCTGGGTCATTCAGGAGGCGAGCTCCCCAGTTCCAGCGCAGGCAGCGAGATGGAGCGACTTCCGCGTGCTCAATCCGCCTCGGCTCAACATCGCAAGGCCGCGGGTGGATGCTCTGTCCAGAATTCCACCGGATGTGCTACTGCCGGGGGTTCACCCTCCCCGCCTGCAATAGCCATCGCCGGTGGCGATGGTTGGGACATGCGGGGTGGGAGTCCTGCTCCTGCTGGTCACAATCGGGCCTGCGAGGGGATCAAGCGCGACATCGAGCCTCCTCCATGGCCTGGAGACCATGGTAAGATCCCTGAGACCCTATCTACTGCATCAAGGAATTACTTGCGTGCATTTCGTTCTCGCCGTAGATGCGCTGCAGTCAGTCAATTTAAGCCTGAATGTGTTACCATTTCGGAAGAGACAGTTCCAGGGGATTCCCTCTGCGGTAATATTATTGTGGGTTGTGAACGAGATGTTGTGAGTTCGAGGGTTCTCCCTCAGGATGTTGGTGGTCCAGTTAAATGCAATTCTGTAGTTGAGGTGTTCGTTTCTAGAGAGAAAAGTGATAAACTAGTTGTGCATTCTTGCACTTCACCGAGTTCAGATACAGACAGCGAAGCTTTTGATTCGAAAAAGTATGACAAAACTCAAAAAATGCCCAGTCCTTTCCTGTCGTGCAGGAGCCACCCATCCGTGGATGTGTGGTGGTGCGCAAAGCGGGTTCTAGAAAATCGTCTTCCTGTTCTCAGGACCGTGACCTAGAGTATATAGAGGAGCACTATGGCCAATTATGGTCCATTCCTTCCCCTCCCTGCCGCCGCAGTAACCCTAGTTCGTTCCTACCCAAACCTCTCCCTCATATTTTCTGGGTGCGGAAAGATCTCCTTGCTACTGGGGAATTTACCCGTTCTGATTGTCACCCTGCTACCCTACGATTTTCTGATCCTATTCCAAAACAAATCCACATTATGTGTGAAGGGCTTGGTCCGGGATCACGCTCGTTTGCTGAAGTTGTGAAACAAGGTGTGGGTATGGCTGATCGTCGTCCTTCTGGATCCAGCTCTGGGGCAGCATCTCAACGTGGCCCTGCCCAGCGTGCCCCAACCCCTGGCAGCGTAGGCAAGCTTCTGCTCCATCTGGTAAGGACCCTATGCCTGCACAGAAATCGAAATCTACTGCATCTACAACATCGTCCTCTCAAGTTCCTGCGTCTCAAGCTATAGATGGTGAGGTAGAGCAAGTGTTAGACCCCAGATATAAGGATATGATATGCTTCAACTGTGGGGCCCCTGGTCATTATGTGGGGAACTGTGTGAAAACCAAAGCATGTTTCATTTGCCAGCAAAATCAAAATGTCAACAATTGTGCTGCTTGGGCCAAGATCCAACCATCTGCTACTTTCTTTGGGAGTGGTGCTAGTGGGTTAGGTTTCTACCATGTAGATGTCCCTGCTGCTTCTGAGACTAAGTGGCTTAATTACCAGAACTGTGCTATGGTGAATATACTGAAAGGTGAAGTGCTTAAATATGAGCTTTTTGGATTGCTATTTGCTGTTTTCTGCAAGACCAGGTACTGGCCCTGGCAAATTAGGGAACTATCCAGTAAAACCTTTTTAGTTAGGTTTCCACCTTGGAAGAATGCTGAAGATCTGATAGAATTTCCTGCTTTTAACCTACCCAAGGAGGGAATAAATATGAATGTGACTGAATGGAAGGGTGCTTGTGACCCCTTTGGGGAACTTGTGGAAGCATGGGTTTTGATTGAAGGTATCCCACCAAAATGGTGTACTTGGAAAGTGTTCTGTCAAATTGCTTCTTTGTTTGGTGTTCTCACTGATGTGGATTGGAATGGTATGTTCAGAACCTTCTTTGAGAATGTGAGGACAAAAATTGCTTGCAGAGATCCATCTAAAATCCCTTTTGAAAGGCTGATTGAGATGAAAAAGAAACTGTTCCCCCTTGGCTTCACTGTGGAGGGATATGAACAGGTGGGAGGGATTGACTCTGTGGTAGATGATGAAGATGGAGATGATGAAGAAGGTGGGGATGAGGACATTGCTGAGGAAAATGGTAATTTGCATCGGGATAAGGCTGATGATGTTCAGAATGAAACCCTAACAAATGATGAGAATGTCATAGATGAGTTGGATAGAGATAACCTGAGCTCACATGGGGATGTGAATGGTGGTAGTCACAAAAAGACATCTGAAGCTATGCTTTACCATGCTACTTGGACTGATGTTGATCATGAAAACTTCATCATGGAATGTGCTGTTGAGAAAGTTAAAACTCATGAAAATGTACAACAAGATGGACCAAGTGAGGGGGGATCTCATGTTGGAGCTTGTGCTTCATCTATTCAATGCAAGGCTGAAGAGGCAGGTCAGGCTTTGCTGACTGCTTCACCTGTTAAAACACCTGGGGGGAAGGTTGTTGCCTCTTTTGAGGGTGTGGGTATCTGTACCACCAACAAGGTTGAAGTTTCTCCTGGGAACTTATATCCCTGTGATGACCAAGATAATGCTGTTGGGGACAAGAGTATGGACTATTGTAAGAAGCTGTTGATGTCTATTGACTGTTCTGACTCTGAGGATGAGATAACTAAGGAAGAAGAGATGGAAGTTTTACCTACTGAAGCTGTTGAAATGATCAGTTCTTGTGGATTGAAGAGGTCACTGATTACTTCTTTAGATGAGGCGGTTGATGCTGGAAAGCCTAAGAACACAAAGGTCAAGTGGGGTCCTGTGTTTTCTCAGAAACCACATACTAGAGGCCATGGTAATGTGAACATCATGCAAAAAGCTGCTAACTATAAAAGGAAACAGAACCTGGAGGTGCCTCACACTTACAAAGGTAACTCATTTGCTATCCTTGATCCTGCTATCCTTGCCAATTATACTGATAGAGTTAACTTGAAGTTGGGTAGTGATCCATGTTCTTAGTCTGAGATTATTAATGATTTGATTGCTGATTAGAAGGAAAAATGCCTGATATTTGCCAATAATAATCCTGAAATAGTTTTACCTACCAATTTAGATATTAGTGTGGATGATGATAGTTACACTCCAGTCAGGTCTACATTCCCTAAATCAGTGGGCACTGTTGATGTTTTGGGAAAATCACCTGCTGTGTTGACAAAAGTTAAGCCTTATGGCTTGTCTCACCCCTTCAAAATAGCTTAGATATGATTGGTCTCATTTGGAATATTAGAGGGCTTGGTCAACCTGGAAAAATTCAGTGCCTATGTGATACTATTTGTAACATCCTCAGATGTTAACCCTGTCATCAAGCTAATTAATGTGCCAAGTCATCTTCATTTGCAATGCTTGATCATAGTGTTCAAACACTTCAATTCAAATTTCTCTCTGAAAAGAATTCAAATTCACAGTGCAAAATGAAGTTGCTCAAAACTTGCTAGAAAAATGTTCATCATTTGACAAAAAATCCATAACAATTATTTGTTAAGGAAAACAACATCACTCTTGTGCAAGATGAACAGTAGCAATTAAATCAGAGCGGTTTCAGCATTTTTAAATGCTATTTCATTTATGAAAATTCCAAATAACTTCTTCTAGTATCCAAAATATTTGTGGCAGTGCCATAAATAGCAAAGGATATTTTGGGCCAAGTCACACATTTTCTAAAAAATGTTTAGCAGCCCATAAAAATCACTAACCCTCTCTGTCTATTAGCTAAATGGAAAAACAGAAAATAAACAAAAGGGCAGAGGCTTACCTGGCCCTGGGCCGAAGCCACAGTGCGGCCCAGGCAGCCCAGCAGGCCTCCTCCACCTACCTCGCCTCGGTGTCGACTCCTCCATGGACGACTGCGCTCGCGCCGGTCATCGCTCGACACCGCGACGAGAGCAGGCCGGGCGAGGGGATAAGGACTCGCCCATGCATCCCCCTGGTCGCCGCGCCACTCGTCTCCCTCCCTCACACGCTCGTTCCCCTCTTCTTCCCCTTCGCCCGAATGCCATCGCCGCCGCAGTTCCGTCGATTCCCCGGCCACCAGCGGCCCCGCGACTGCTGACTGCGTCCGCAAGCTCCGCCAGCGTCCTTCCCTTCCCCTGGTGCGTTCGGTTGGAGTCGGGGAACCCCGTAGCTGCCGCGTCATCATCGTCCTCTTCTCCGGCCGCCGCGGAACTCCGGCGACCTCCCTCGACTGCTGCTGCTACTAAACTGAGCACCGGCCTTCGTGAGCCCCTACGTGAGCGTCTCTCTCTCTCCTCTCCCCCTCCGTTTGCGAGCTGCTACCCCGTAGCTAGCTGTCACTGACGCCACGCGCTGCTTCCGCCATTGCCGGCGTGCAGCTCGAAGCGCAGCCGCCCGAGCCCTGCCGTCTTGTCCGTCATGCTCCTGGCGCGCCCAGGAGGCCGCCCAGCCACTTAGCTCGCTCAAAACACCCCCAGGAGCCGCGTTCCGTTCGCACCCGAAGAACCACCGCTGCCTTCACTCATCGCCGGTGAAGCTCCGGCCACCCCCGAGTCCAACCGGTCACACCACTCGACGCGCGCGGCACTGGCCGTTCGATTGCAGCAAACCGCGCCGAAAACGGGCCACCGAGCGCGAAATCCGAGCTCGCCGGAGCTCCCTGCCGCGTCCGGCGCTCGCCGGAGCATTTTCCGGCGCCGGCGTCCGACGTGGCGAAGCTGGGCCCCGCCTCTGGGTCACTGACCAGTGGGCCCTGGGGGCCCCCGTTGACCAGTTGACCTCGGTCAACTGCTGACTGGGCAGCCCCCAGCCACTGACATGTGGCCCCCTTTTCTAATTAGATTAATTAAAACATTTTACAATTTAAAACTAATTAGCTAACTAATTATCACACTGACATATGGGGCCCACATCCCTAATTAACCCTGTTAGATAAATTAATCCAGTGATAAATCAACAGAGGTTGATATGTGGGTCCCACTGGACCCACATGTCAGGTTTGACCCTGGTTAGCGAGTCTGTTGACTGCTGACGTCATCCACACGTCATGCTGACGTCATATCTCTTTTCTGGATAATTCTGTTAATTTAAATAATTTCAAAAAAAGCAATAATCTTCGAAAATTCGTAAAAAATAAACCGTAGCTCAGAACGAAAAACTTTATACATGAAAGTTGCTCAGAATGACGAGACGAACCTGATCGTGTCATCTGTTTCCATGTTGGAACCCCCTACGTAGGTGAACCCGTAACTTTTAGCCTGATTCCGGTAGATGAATAGTGCATATACACCGGATAATAAATCCAACTTAAATCCTAAAATAACTAAAATGACTTAGACATACTTTTAGGCAACCATGCACTGCATCCTAGGCATAGCATGCTCTGTGTTGCATTATTGCTGTGTATTTATTTGTTTCCTCCCCCTCTTCTCTCTCGTTAGACCCCAACACCGACGTAGTCCCCGAGGCCGACGCAGCTCCGGAGTACGACTACGCCCCTGACGACCAGACCCTTGCCGCAGAGCTTCCAGGCAAGCACCCCCCTTTTGAGCATTCCGATATCGCCTATTCTCTTCTCTCTTATGCTTGCATTAAAAGTTGCTGCTGTTACTATTATCCTATTTCTGCTTCATAGCCTGTTTATTGTAACCTGTTGTTGATTCCTACTTGCTTATCCTAAACTGTTTAGTATAGTCTGGGTAGAGACCCTTCAGAGACCCCCACCTTGTCCCGACTGCCCCGCTGGATTAACAGAAGATCCGATCAACGGGATCGAAGACCAGGCCCCGGCACCGCACATCACTTCCCCCTTAGTTGCACGACACTACTGGGTTATTATCTAGTGCCGAGGGTGATACCTCATCAACACTTCTGATGTTAACCTTGTAGGTTAGTTCATCGGTTATGGTCATCGAGGGTGATTCCTCCTTCTCCACTCCCGATAACGACACTGTCGTGCAACTCCTCAAGAATGTACCTCGAGGGTGATTCCTCCTTCGTTCACCTTGACGATAACATCAGGTGGAATTCCATCGAGGGTGATTCCTCAGGGTTCCCCTTGGTGTTAGACACACGGATACTATGGTTACTATGACTTTACACTGAACCATGTTACTAAAGATGGGTCGGCCCTGAGGGGTACCCGCGCGAGCTTAATTGCGAGAGATGTGGAGTCGGGTTGATCTGGAGGGTACCCGAGAGATGCATACGAGGCGTGGCCGGGCATTCTTAGCCCTTGCCGCAAGTCCTCGAGACGGGGCGACGGGGTCACATCTTTCGTAAGTCTCTGCTCGTTACCGCACTACCAACACACTAACGGTTTGGATCCGAGGGGCCTCTGGCCTGATAGCACTAACCATCACGTGGGCATAGTATGGGCGTTCTGCGTCGTATACATCAGCCGAAGCTTAATAGACGTTAGCGAGGAGCGGCGCGCGCTGGATTGGATCGGTTAAGCCCGCGCTTGTATTAAGGGGGCTAGGTCTGCTTCTGGCCGCCCTCGCAACACACATGAGTTCCCGGGGCGAAGGCCCATGACCCCTGGGCGCATAGGTTTAGTCCAGCGTGCTGACCTCTCTATTAAGTATTTGGTCGGGTTGCGGCGTATCGTTTGGCCGAGGCCGGGCATGACCCAGTAAAGTGTGTCCGGCCGGAGTTAAGCGAGCGTGGTGGGTAAGTTGGTGCACCCCTGCAGGGAAGAACTAATCTATCGATAGCCTGTCCTACGGTAACGGACACTCGAAGTTGTATCCCGATCGGTACAACTAGAACTGGACACTTGAGATGATAACTGGATAGTATGGCTCTGGGATTGCTTTCTCGCAGGGAGTCAAGGAAGAATCTCTGGGCGAGGTTGATAACACTACTACTACTTTACATTATGCTAATCTGCACTCTTCTAATGCTGCAAGACCGCTGAAGATGCTTGAAGATGCTAGTCTTCGATAGGACTAGGCCTTCCTCTCTATTCTGGCATTTCTGCAGCCCAGTCCACATATACAGCCTCCTTTGATAATGTTGCATATGTAGTGTAGATCCTTGCTTGCTGAGTACTTCGGATGAGTACTCACGTTTGCTTTGCTTTCTTTTTCTCCGCATATCCCTTTTGGTGCATCCAGATGACGGAGCCCCAGAGACCACTGCCCCCGCCGACGGCTACTACTACTACCCTCCTGGCGGGTACTACTACGAGGAGCCGACCGACGACCAGGAGTAGGTTCGGAGGGTCCCAGGCAGGAGGCCTGCGCCTTTCGATCATAGTTTTTTATTTTGCCCCGCCTTTCTAAAAGGCTTATCTGTTTCTCTGTAATATCTGTACCCAGATATCTGATGCTTCCGCTGACGCTTGTATGCGAGCTTATGTATTCGAGCCCTCGAGGCCCCTGGCTTGTAATATAAAGCTTGTATGACTTTATTTATGTTTTAGAGTTGTGTTGTGATATCTTCAAGTGAGTCCTTAGGCTTGATCATGTGCATTTGCGTGTATGATTAGTGCACGATTAAGCCGAGGTCATCACACTATTGCTAAGGCTAATCCTGATTTTATTGGATTTCAAGAAACTAAAAGAGAGCTTATTTCTGAGGGTTTCCTCAAGGCTTTAGATAAAAATAGTCTGTTTACCTGGCATTTTTTGCCTGCATTAAAAACTGCTGGTGGTATTTTAGTGGGGTTTAAAAATGATATGTTTGAGGTGATTGGGTTTTCTAACAAAGAGTTTGGTGTGGTTTCTACCATTAGATCCAAAGCTGACAATCTTGTGTGGCAGTTAGTTGTGGTTTATGGCTCATCATACCCTGAGTTTAAGCTAGATTTTATTGCTGAATTACATGACATTTTGGGGGCTGTCTCCTACCCTGTTTTGATATGTGGTGATTTTAATCTAGTTAGACAGCAGACTGACAAAAGCAGTGGGAACATTAACTCTCACATTACTTTCCTTTTCAATGATTGGGTGAATAGGTGGGGCCTGTTGGAGATTCCTATCTCCAATAGGGCTTTTACTTGGTCTAATAATCAGAGCAACCCAATATTTGCTGTTCTTGATAGAATTTTCACTTCTGTGGATTGGGACAATCATTTCCCTTTATCTTCATTGATTGCTCTCCCTAGGGTGGGAAGTGATCACACCCCCTTGGTCTTGGATACTAGGGCTAGGAAAGTCTCTAGTCCAAAAATGTTTAGGTTTGAAAAATGGTGGCTATCCCAACCTGGGTTCTCCCAGCTGGTCCATGATGTGTGGGCAGCCAATGGGGAGCCTAGATCGTCTATTGAAAATTGGATGTGCAAGACCAGGGCCCTTAGGAAAATCATTAAGGGGTGGAGCATTAATATTGAGGCTGCTATGAAGAAAAAGAAAAAATCCCTCCTTATGGAGTTTGATATATTAGATGTGCTCTCTGAAAAAAATCCTCTTTCAATTAGTGATTATGGGAGAATGAATCAGATTAAGACTGAGTTGGAGGAAATTTGGAAGAAGGAAGAAACTGCCTTATGGCAGAGATCCAGAGATAGGAAAATCTTGGAAGGTGATCGTAATAATGCTTATTTTATGGCTCTGGCTAATCATAGACATCGCAAAAATAATTTAGTGGAATTGAACGGTCCTGATGGCCCTGTCACCTCCACTACTGACATGTTGTCTGTTGCTACTACCTTTTATAAGAAGTTATTTTCTTTTGAACCCAAACCTGACATTCATCTAGACTCAGATTTCTGGGATGAATGTGATTTGATTACGGAGGAGGATAGATTGATCCTGGAGAGACCCTTTTCGGAGGAGGAAATTAGAGACGCTATCATGAGTTCTTATGCGGGGGGGGGGGGGGCTGGTCCGGATGGCCTCTCCTTTATTTTCTATCAAAAATTCTGGGAGTTGATAAAAAATGACTTTATGTGGATGGTTAAAGATTTTGAAAATGGTGATCTTGATGTTTCTAGGTTGAATTTTGCTATTATTACCCTTATTCCTAAAGTTAGCAATGCTAAAGATTTAAAGAATTTCAGACCTATTAGTCTTGGTAACTGCTCTGTTAAGATCTTTTCCAAAGCCATGAACACTAGGGCTTCGCCCATTTGTGACAAAATTATTTCTCAGAACCAAACCGTTTTCATAAAAGGGAGATTTATACTGGAAAGTGTGGTTATGGCCCATGAGGTGATCCATGAGATACATAGAACAGTGACTAGTGGGTTGGTTTTGAAGCTTGACTATGAAAAAGCCTATGATAAGGTGAATTGGGATTTCCTTGTGGAAATGCTTAGATCTAGAGGTTTTGGGGATAAATGGATTGGATGGGTGTGTAGTTGCTTACATCAAGGGACATTTTCTGTTAGGATTAATGATACCAATGGCCCACATTTGGTGGGTGGGAAAGGACTTAAACAAGGAGACCCTTCATCCCCTTTACTCTTTAATTTGGTAGCTGATGTTTTTTTCTAAAATGCTTAAGAAAGCTGCTAGTCAAGATTTGATCAAGGGGCTTTTACCTCATGTAATACCAGGTGGTGTGGTCAGCCTGCAATATGCTGATGACACCCTGCTCTTCTTAGAAGCCTCTATTGATCATGCTAGGAACCTCAATGTAACACCCCCTTGTAATGACCACAGTGATCAACTGCTAATAATGCCATGTCATCATCATTTGCTTTGCCTAGTCACTTGGGTTAATAATCCAATTCAAATTCAAATCAGAAAATCAAATTAAATTCCAAAGTGCAAATTGAAGTTGATCAAACTCTGCTGGAGAAATGTTATTTAATTAGCAAATAATCCAGTGGTCATGGCAAAATCATAATCATTATTTTTGGAGTTAGCTAAGTGAGTGAAACAACCTGAAACAGCACTCAAAACAGACTATTTACATCTATTAAATTAATATTAAATTCAAACAAACTTCAAATCAGTCCAAACCACTTTTTGGTGAGAGATAATATTGCATTGCAATATTTGGGTCAACTCTCACTTTTTTCAAAAGTGCACAAGTGGCCTAAACATTTTGAAACAGAAAAGGGATTAAAAGAAAAGGAAACAGAAAATAGAAAATGTGAAAGCGAGGCACTGTGCACTGGGCCTTAGTGCACAGTGCCCCGACCGCGGCCCACCTGGCCCAGCTCGCTACAGTCGTCGTCCTTCTCCGTCGCCGTGTCGCCTCGTCCATGGACGCGCGCGCTCGCTCCGGTCGCTGCTCGACAGCGCGACGCCGCGAGAGGATAAGGGCAGGCCCGTGCCTTCCCCTGGTCATTTGCCTCATCCCCATCTCTCTCCCTTGCCGCTCTGTCTCTTCCCCTTCCTCCAGATCCGAGCGCCACCGCCGCCGTTCTCGTTCGTCCCCGCGGCCACCGAGCCCTGCCTGCCGCTCTGCCATGTCCTGCGCCATCGCCATGGACTGCCACGGCCTTGGGCGCCGTTGATTGGGGCCGAGGAGCTCCACGTTGCGCGGATCGAGCCGCGCCCCTCTTCTGCATCTCCGGCGCGCTTCCGGCGACCTCGACCCCTGCAGCTCCTAATCCTCACACGGGCCACCTTGTGCCGCTCGGTGAGCACTCTCCCTCTCTCTCTGGCCTCTCTGGTAGCCCGTCTGCACGCTGTAGCCGCGGCACCTCGGAGACCCGAATGTCACCGCCGCCATTGCCGCTGCAGCCAAGCTCCCGAGCTGTTGCTAGCTCGTTTGACTCCTCCGGCGAGCTCCCTGTGAGCCGTAGGCCCCGCACAGCTAGCTAGTTAGGTCGCCCCCGCGCTAGAACGTCGAACCCGACGAGCTCGAGCTTCGGACGTCCGCCTCGCTCAACGCCGGCGACGTTCCGGCCACCTCCGAGCCCGGCTGTTGGCTCAGCTAGATGCGCGAGGACGCCAGCTTTCGAACGCACCCAAGCCCGGCTCGAACCGAGCCCTATAGCTCGATTCCGGCCAACTCCGGCGACGCGCCGCCGTGCGATTTGGTCGCCGGCGACCAGCCGCCGGCCCCGCTGACGTGGCACAGGCGGGGCCCACCCCCTGGGTCACTGACCCGTGGGTCCCAGGGGCCCGGCCGGCCAGTTGACCAGTCAGCCTTGCTGACTGGACCGGCCCAGCCGCTGACAGGCGGGCCCCACCTCCCTGATTAATTAATTAAAACATTTTAGAAATAAAAATAAACTAATTAACCTAATGTCTCACTGACATGTGGGGTCCACCCCCTAATTAATCCTGGTAATTAAACTGAATCACTGGTTAAAGAAACAGAGGCTGACATGTGTGTCCCACTGGACCCACATGTCATATTTGACTTAGTCAGCCGACTGTTGACTTGCTGACGTCAGCAGCGCGTCATGCTGACGTCATAATTCATTTTTTGATAAATAAAATAATTTCAGAAATTCAAATAATCTTTAAAAATTAATAACTTTTAAACCGTAGCTCGGATCGAAAAAGTTAAAACATGAAAGTTGCTCAGAACGACGAGACGAGTCTGATCGTGCCGTCTGTTTCTCCATCGGAACCTCCTACGTAGAAGAACTCGTAACTCCGGACCCGAATCCGGCAGATGAATAGTGCACACACGTCGGATATTAAATCCCAGAATAATTCTAAAAATAACTAAAATGACTTAGATGCATAATTAGGCAACCCTGCACTGCATCGTAGCATCACACGCACTGTATTGCATTTGTTTGCATTATGTTTACCTGTTTCTTCCCCCTCTTCTCTCTCGGTAGACCCCGACATTGACGTAGCTCCCGAGGCAGACGCCGCACAGGAGTACGACTACGTCCCCGACGATACTACTGAAGACCTTGCCCTTGCCCCCGAGCAAACAGGCAAGCACCCCCATTTTGAGCATGCCTATATCGCCTACTCTCTTCTTTCTTATGCTTGCATTAGAACTGCTACTGCTACTGTTTTCCTATATCTGCTGCATAGCCTGTTTATTGTAACCTGCCTTGCTGCCTTACTGGTTATCCTAGACTGATTATTATAGGCTGGGTAGAGACACGACAGAGACCTCCACTTGATCCCGACTGCCCTGCTGGATATCAGAAGACCCGATCATCGGGATTGAGGACCAGACCCTGGCACCGCACATCACTACCCCTTAGTTGCCGACACTGCTGGGTTACCGTCGAGTGCCGAGGGTGATACCTCGTTAGCACTTCTGATGTTAACCCTGTAGGTTAGTTACTCGGTCGTGGTAAGCGAGGGTGATTCCTTCTACACCACCCCCGATCACGACGTCGTCGCGCAACTCCTCAAGGTGGACCTCGAGGGTGATTCCTCCTTCGTTCACCTTGATGATAACATCGAGCGGGAATTCCATCGAGGGTGATTCCTCAGGGTTCCCTTCGGTGTCAGACACACAGTTACCTTGGATATTATGACTTGCACTAAACTATGATACTAAAGACGGGTCGGCCCTGAGGGGTACCCGCGTGAGCTTAACGCAAAGTGATGTGGAGTCGGGTTGACCTGGATGGTGCCCGCGAGATAACTACGAGGCGTGGCCGGGCATTCCTAGCCCTTGCCGCAAGTCCTCGAGACGGGGCGACGGGGTCACATCGATCGTGAGTCTCTGCTCGTTTCCGCGCGCTCCTAATCCACTACGGTTTGGATATTTGATCCGAGGGGCCTCTGGCCCGATAGCACTAACCATCACGTGGGCATAGTATGGGCGTTCTGCGTCGTACACATCAGCCAAAGCTTGTTTGACGTCAGTAAGGAGCGGCGCACGCCGAGTTGGACTGGTAACGCAACCGCGCTTGTATAAGGGGTTGCTAGGTCTGCTCTCGGTGGCCCCGTAACGTGCAGGAGTTCCCGGGGCGATGGCCCAAGACCCCTGGGGGCATAGGTTTAGTCCGGCGTGCTGACCTCTCTTATAAGCCTAGGTCGGGTTGCGGCGTGTTGCTTAGCCGAGGCCGGGCATGACCCAGAAAAGTGTGTCCGGCCAGAGTTAAGTGAGCGTGGTGGGTAACTTGGTGCACCCCTGCAGGGAAGAAACTTCTATCGATAGCCTGTCCTACGGTAACGGACACTCGGAGTTGTATCCCGATCGGTACAACTAGAACATGTGGTGAGAACTGGATAGTACGGCTCTGGGATTGCTTTCTCGCAGGGAGTCGAGAAAGGATCTCAGGTCGAGGTTGATGATATTACTACTACTACTTTACATTATGTTCATCTGCTCTCTCCTGATGCTGCAAGACTGTCGAAGATTGTTGAAGATGCTAGTCTTCGATAGGACTAGGCTTTCCCCCTCTACTCTGGCATTTCTGCAGCCCAGTCCACATATACAGCCATTCCTTTGACAATGATGCATATGTAGTGTAGATCCTTGCTTGCTGAGTACTTTGGATGAGTACTCACGTTTGCTTTATTTTCTTTTTCCCCCATTTTCCATTTGATGCCACCAGACGACGGAGCCCCTAAGCCAGAAGCCCCAGCCGACGACCAGTACTACTATCCGCCTGGCGAGTACTACTACTACGAAGAGCCGTTCGACGACCAGGAGTAGGATCGGAGGGTCCAGGGCAGGAGGCCTACGCCTTTCGATCGTAGTTTTTATTTTTACCCCGCCTCTGTGAAGGCTTATCTCTCTCTCTGTAATATATCTGTACTCAGATATCTAATGCTTCCGCTGACGCTTGTATGCCATCGAGCTTGTATTCGAGCCCTCGAGGCCCTGGCTTGTAATATTAAGCTTGTATGACTTTATTTTTATGTTTTAGAGTTGTGTTGTGATATCTTCAAGTGAGTCCTTAGGCTTGATCGTGCGCATTTGCGTGTATGATTAGTGCACGATTAAGCCGGGGTCGTCACAGACCTCCACTTGATCCCGACTGCCCTGCTGCATATCAGAAGACCCGATCATCGGGATTGAGGACCAGACCCTGGCACCGCACATCACTACCCCTTAGTTGCCGACACTGCTGGGTTACCGTCGAGTGCCGAGGGTGATACCTCGTTAGCACTTCTGATGTTAACCTTGTAGGTTAGTTACTCGGTCGTGGTAAGCGAGGGTGATTCCTCCTACACCACCCCCGATAACGACATCGTCGCGCAACCTCTCAAGTGTGGACCTCGAGGGTGATTCCTCCTTCGTTCACCTTGATGATAACATCGAGCGGGAACTCCATCGAGGGTGATTCCTCATGGTTCCCTTCGGTGTCAAACACACAGTTACCTTGGATATTATGACTTGACTATGAACCACGATACTAAAGACGGGTCGGCCCTGAGGGGTACCCGCGCGAGCTTAACGCGAAGTGATGTGGAGTCGGGTTGACCTGGATGGTGCCCGCGAGATAACTACGAGGCGTGGCCGGGCATTCTTAGCCCTTGCCACAAGTCCTCGAGACGGGGCGACGGGGTCACATCGATCGTGAGTCTCTGCTCGTTTCCGCGCGCTCCTAATCCACTACGGTTTGGATATTTGATCCGAGGGGCCTCTGGCCCGATAGCACTAACCATCACGTGGGCATAGTATGGGCGTTCTGCGTCGTACACGTCAGCCGAAGCTTGTTTGACGTCAGTAAGGAGCGGCGCACGCCGAGTTGGACTGGTAACGCAACCGCGCTTGTATAAGGGGTTGCTAGGTCTGCTCTCGGTGGCCCCGTAACGTGCAGGAGTTCCCGGGGCGATGGCCCAAGACCCCTGGGGGCATAGGTTTAGTCCGGCGTGCTGACCTCTCTTATAAGCCTAGGTCGGGTTGCGGCGTGTTGCTTAGCCGAGGCCGGGCATGACCCAGAAAAGTGTGTCCGGCCAGAGTTAAGTGAGCGTGGTGGGTAAGTTGGTGCACCCCTGCAGGGAAGAAACTTCTATCGATAGCCTGTCCTACGGTAACGGACACTCGGAGTTGTATCCCGATCGGTACAACTAGAACATGTGATGAGAATTGGATAGTACGGCTCTGGGATTGCTTTCTCGCAGGGAGTCGAGAAAGGATCTCAGGTCGAGGTTGATGATATTACTACTACTACTTTACATTATGTTCATCTGCTCTCTCCTGATGCTGCAAGACTGTCGAAGATTGTTGAAGATGCTAGTCTTCGATAGGACTAGGCTTTCCCCCTCTACTCTGGCATTTCTGCAGCCCAGTCCACATATACAGCCATTCCTTTGACAATGATGATATGTAGTGTAGATCCTTGCTTGCTGAGTACTTCGGATGAGTACTCACGTTTGCTTTATTTTCTTTTTCCCCCATTTTCCATTTGATGCCACCAGACGACGGAGCCCCTGAGCCAGAAGCCTCAGCCGACGACCAGTACTACTATCCGCCTGGCGAGTACTACTACTACGAGGAGCCGTTCGACGACCAGGAGTAGGATCGGAGGGTCCAGGGCAGGAGGCCTACGCCTTTCGATCGTAGTTTTTATTTTTACCCCGCCTCTGTGAAGGCTTATCTCTCTCTCTGTATTATATCTGTACTCAGATATCTAATGCTTCCGCTGACGCTTGTATGCCATCGAGCTATGTATTCGAGCCCTCGAGGCCCTGGCTTGTAATATTAAGCTTGTATGACTTTATTTATGTTTTAGAGTTGTGTTGTGATATCTTCAAGTGAGTCCTTAGGCTTGATCGTGCGCATTTGCGTGTATGATTAGTGCACGATTAAGCCGGGGGCGTCACACTCAAGTGGGTCCTGGCCTGCTTTGAAAAACTTTCTGGTTTGTGTATTAATTTCCATAAAAGTGATCTTCATACTATCCATATAGATGAGGAGACTTCTAAGGAGTTTGCTCAAATCTTTTGTTGTCAAATTAGGGATTTCCCCTTCAAGTATTTAGGTGTTCCTCTGCATTATAAGAAGCTCAGAAGGGAGGACATCCAACCTATTATTGATAGAATCATTAGGAACATTGCTGGGTGGCTGGGGAGAAATTTATCTTATAGAGGGAAGCCTATTCTTCTTACCACCTATATTGCCAGCATCCCCACTTACTTGATGTCCATGATGAAATTTCCTAAGTGGGCAATTGATGATATTACATCTCAGATGTCTCACTTCTTTTGGGGTAATGTAGGTGATAATCATAAATACCATTTGGCCAATTGGGGGATGATTTCCCAGAAAAAAGAATGGGGTGGTATGGGTGTCCCTAATCTTAGGGAATTCAATATGTCTTTGTTAGCTACTTGGAGTAAACGTTTTTTTGATAATAGAGACAGTGACTGGAAAAAACTTCTTAGGTTTAAATATAATGGGGATAAACCTAACATTCTCTGGTCCAGAACTGGGGTGGGCTCTCCTTTTTGGAAGAGCATCACCTGGGCTTTTTCAGCTGCCAAAAAATTCTATAAGTGGGTTCCTGGGAATGGTAGGAATGTGTCATTTTGGCATGACACGTAGATTGGTGATTATTCACTCAAAACCAGGTTCTGGGATTTATACATTATTTGTCAGCAACAGGATGCTTCTGTTGCCCAAGTTTGGGATGGTGTGAACTTGCGGTTGACCTTTAGGAGATGTGTGGATGAGTGTACTTTAAGTATGTGGGAAGAAATGCTAGATCTGGTTAGAGATTTTTCCCCTTCTAATGCTGTTGATAAACCTGTTTGGTCCTTAGAAAGTAAGGGTTTATACTCTGTGGAATCTCTTTATAAGATGATCAATTTTGGGGGAGTGACTTCTGTTTGGAAGGATTACATCCGGAGAATCAAAATTCCCCCAAATATCCATGTGTTTCTTTGGTTAATGGTGCACAACAAAAGTTTAACTAGAGATAACTTGTGGAAACGTCAACATGTTGAGGATATGACATGTGTTTTCTGCAATGAGCTTGGAAGTATACATCATCTGCTTTTTGACTGTGTGGTTGCCCGACAAGTCTGGGAAGTGATATCCGATTGTGTTGAGATGCCTACCCCTGATTTATTTAGTTAATTTATCTCCTTCTGGAAGAAGAAAAAGTGCTATGATGCTATTAATTTAGTCTCTGCTGCTACCTTATGGAGCTTATGGTTGCTTCGAAATGAATTTGTTTTCCAGGGGCGAAGGTGGCGAAATATCAGGTGTGTGTTGGATTTGGTGGGGAAACACATTCGTCAAATGGAAGGTTCTTTGTACGGACTCCCAAGCTGGGCTACTCCTCCGATGCTTGAGGCTGCTCGACCATCATCGCGGGGAACTGCTTAGGATCGCTTGGCGTGTGGATGACGCTGGGGTAGTTAGATAATGGAGCTGCTGTTTTGTTGTGCGTGAAGGTTCTCATATAGCTCTGTTGTCTATTCTTCCCTTTGGCTTCAGGCTTGATAAGTTTCGTTGAGAGAGATGTTTAACTTTCAGTTCTGTAATAATTCTGCTGCAGCTACTGTCTGGCTGGAGCCGGGAGCTGTTAACAGTCTGATGTGGTTTTGCCTTTGCTTCTTAATAAAAGTTGGGGCGGGGGGCAACCCCTATCTTTAAAAAAAAAACTTTTCCAACTGCTGAACACGAGAAGACTGCAAAGAACGGAGTCACTGACATGTGGACAAAATGGCGGTGGGACCCAAATGTCTGCTTCCGTGGCATGGATCTCACGGAGGTTCTGCGTGCGCGCAACGAGCCACCACCCCGTCCGATCTGGCACTCGTCGTCGTCTCCCTTGCTCGGTTCCTCCTCTACAAACCTATCCCCGCCCGTCCGCCGCCGCCGCCGCCGCGAAACCCTAGACCGCCGCGAGCGAGCGTGAGCTCCATTAGCGAGCCTCACACAACATGGATTGCGGCACAGCCTCGCACGGCGCCCTGCTCGCCGCCGCGCCGCTCGCCGCCCGGCGGCCCCGGCTGCTGCCCCTCTCGCCGCCGCCGTCGACGCCGTCCATTCAGGTCCTTGTTCAGATCTCACTGGCGTTCTCCTGCACTGGCCGATACGGCTTTCTGTTGTAGATTCGTACAGAGCGGAGCTAATTAGCATGTGCTCGTGTGCGATTAGATGGGAAAGTTGGGATTAAAAACCTTTTTTTTCTTTGGAAAGGATTTCTGAAAGTTGAACATTGGAAAAAGCAAGGAACCATCGTTGTTTCTTGTGTTGATGTGTATTGAATAATCTAATGTGTGGTACTTTTATTATCGTTAATGCAGATTCGGAATCGACTTTATTCGATGTCACTCCTTCCGCTTCAAAAGGCCCGAGGCATGGGAAGATGCGAGGCTTCTCTAGCAAGTAACTACACGTACGTGATTTCCACTATGAACTGCATCGCATGTCTTGTTAGACTCAGCGCACAACAATTTGCTTGTGCTAGTCTGCTAGATTGTCCGCCGCAATGTGGTGGTCGTGTCAAAATAGTTCTGATGGGAATCTCTTGGCTTGGCAGGCAGACATCAGAGTTTGCTGATTTGGATTGGGAGAACCTTGGTTTTGGACTTGTGCAAACTGACTATATGTATACTGCAAAATGTGGGCCAGATGGGAACTTTGACAAGGGTGGAATGGTGCCGTTTGGGCCGATAGAAATGAACCCAGCATCCGGAGTCCTGAATTACGGACAGGTTTGTATGGGAGGTAGAAACTCCTTGATTCGTGTCTCTGGCAGACTGTAGTAATGTTTTGAAGGCCTAAATCTTCTTGTTCTGAAATTGTATTGGTTATGATTTGTAGGGATTGTTCGAAGGCCTAAAGGCGTATAGAAAAACTGATGGCTCCATCCTGTTGTTTCGCCCAATGGAAAATGCAATGAGGATGCAAACTGGCGCCGAGAGGATGTGCATGCCTGCACCTCCTGTTGAGCAATTTGTGGATGCAGTAAAACAAACCGTTTTAGCAAACAAGAGATGGGTCAGTCGTCTATCTGAAATGTTGGGTCATTTCCATTATGCTATGTCATTGTTTATATGTGCAATTTGATCATTCATCAAATATCTTATGCTTCCAGGTGCCTCCTACCGGTAAAGGTTCTTTGTACATTAGGCCACTACTCGTGGGAAGTGGGGCTGTTCTTGGTCTTGCACCTGCTCCTGAGTACACATTCATTATTTTTTCCTCCCCTGTTGGGAACTACTTTAAGGTTTGCATAAAAAAAATTGAACTTCTTTGTCCACTACTTTCATGAGATATTTTGCCCCAAATAAAAATAATAATTGGGCCATATACATTGTTCTACTTTCCACTTTGCATGACAACACATTTCGGACTAGAAATTATGTCATTTATTGTAGTACTGTTTTTGCCTTTTTGGTTGATGATACACTAATCATGAATCAGATGTGGAATTCCAACTCATTTATGTACGAGTGTTCCCGTTTAGTTTTTTCAGTGCCCATTTAATTTGTCAGTGATATCTGCAGGAAGGATTAGCGCCAATAAATTTGATAGTTGAAGACAAGTTTCATCGGGCCACCCCTGGTGGAACTGGAGGTGTTAAGACCATTGGGAATTATGCCTCGGTAATTATGCTGTTAACTTTAGGTCCATTGTTTATGATTTGTTGGCTTGAATCGACAACTTTGCGATGCAAGTTTGTACCTACAGGAATTTGACTTTGCATCTTGAATTTCTGATATTTGTGTTTCTGACGTCTTGATTTGATTTAATTTTTATTTTTTATTTGATGATTTTGGGCTTTCAGTGTTTAAAGTTTAAAATACAAAAGAACAATATCATGTTCTGATTGAAATAGGCTATGCCATCAGTGCAATTATTTTATTGCTGTTAAATCTGATATGACAAAGCTTAAGCATAGCATACACTTGAAAAATTGAAATGGAATAATGTCGAGATATTTTTCAAAGTGGAATACTGTAACATAGATAATTATACCATGCATCTTTACCCTTTAAATCTGTCGTAGTCGCTTCTACAGTTATTATTTTGTAGTAGCAAAGTAGCATTCACACACACATTGAATTCTTCTGCTGGGACTTCAAATTTACAACATTTTCTACTTAGTTTTAGAAAAATTGTTGATGGATTGAATACATATTGGAATTACAAAGCCTATGTGTTATAATGGTAAAGCCTATTTGTTATGATTGTGGATGCTCATTTATCCTCAAGTCCACTATCTTCCGGTTGTTTAAATTGTGGTCAAAGCCTATAGAATATAGATGCAATGGGTTATAAGGCTGGAATGGCCAGTCTATTCACTAGCTGAAATCCGTAATCAAAAACATCTTCTGCTATCTTCTCTGCTAACTGTGTTGAACTTGTGTATTCATGGCTTCTTCATTATCAGTATGTGTCCTTTTTGTTGAATAGGTCTTGATGGCACAGAAGATTGCAAAGGAGAAAGGTTATTCTGATGTTCTCTACTTGGATGCTGTTGAGAAAAAGTATCTTGAAGAAGTATCTTCGTGTAATATTTTTGTTGTGAAGGTAAGGCATCGCTGTCACTGTCAGATATGCTTGCTATTTTTGATAATAATAATCTTCAATCAGTTCAGGTAACGCTGCTTAATTCTGAAAGCTACTACTGTGGTTAGATGTCCGGATATCCTAGTACCATCTTTACTCGAACTTAACGTATTTTGCTTAAAGGGCATATTTGTCCTTTCTACGTAAAAGGAAAAAAGGCGAAAACTAAATTATATGCAGAATTGTTGAACTGGAGTAGATATCTTGATTTCAAAATACTTTTGGCTTTCAGCACATGTGCCTGCCATATCAACTATGGAAACCAAAACATTGTGGTTTTTATGAGCACGTGGTTGATAGCAACATCCATTAGCATGGCCCTTCCACTTATGGAATATTAGCTGATAAAGGAATAAATTTCATACCTTTGAATAGATTACTTTGTGGAATCCGTCAACAGATCAGCATTATTTCATAGATAACGATTTGGATATCCTAGTAATATAGCAGCATCAATGACTGTTCCTTAAGATATAGCACCATCTGGCTGATCTACACCTGTTAGGTTTGGCATGGTTGTCTACCTATCACCTTGGTTTCTTATAAATGTTGCAGAACAATGCCATCATCAGAATGATGAGACTGATTACAAACAGTTATTTTAGCACAATTCTTGTCTATTTTATGCATATTGTTTGTAACTTTGATCTTATTTCTTTTCTTGCTATTTGGACCAGGGCAATGTTATTTCAACTCCAGCGATAAAAGGAACAATATTGCCGGGCATCACAAGGAAAAGTATAATTGATGTTGCTCTGAGTAAAGGCTTCCAGGTACTATTATTTGTCAATCCCATGAATCGAAAGTCGAGATTGTTATGTTGCCATGGTTTTCCAGTCGCGACTCATCCGAGTCGCTCTGGGGTAGCGACTCGGAAAAAGTCGAGCCTGCAGTTGCGACTAGTCGCGACTCGCGACTCGAGTTGACACTAAGTTGAGTCGACATTTTTTTGCGACTAGTCACACGACTCGAAAATCATGTATGTTGCCAATCAGTTTGTGTAGATAGTTTCCTGTGATTGGCAGTTAGCTATAGCATTGTGTGATGAATAGTGAGCATATTTAAGTGTGCTAGGTAGTGGTAAACTGGTAATTGCTTTTGTATCCCAATCTCCAGGATCCCTTTGTTTATAATTTTTTTTAAAGTGCCTTTGCAAGTTTTAAATTATTCCAAAAAAACCAGCTGTATATTGGAAGAGGATTCACTATGAATCTACAAAAATTAGTGAAAAAAGCTTCCATTTGTGCGATGGATGAAGAAGCAAACGGTAGCGCTGCTATTTGCTATTATAGATCACCATATTTATCTTTTTGTGCAGCGCGTTTTTCATTAAGTTTCGTAGATCCACGGTACGTTTTAACATGTATATGTGGAAATACTATCTTTAGCTTGTAAATGCACTTTGTGAATTTTTCAAAACAAATGATCACTGGGGTTTAGGAGCCAAAATCCGCTCTCGTTAGGTACAGTACATCCATGTTTTGTTAATCGTATTCCTCAATCCTTCACCGTCCGTTATGAATGAATATTAACAGCGGACATTTTTCTTGTACGAATAATACATTTGTGAAAATATAGCTCATTTCTCCTAGCGACGTGGATCCAAGTAGAAGAGGCAAAATACTGTTCTGAAACTGCTACTGAAAATATCTGAAAGCGTGTTGTCAAATTCTGTTTAACATTTTTGCATGTATTTGGTTTTTGGAAGGTCGAGGAGCGGCTTGTGTCGGTGGATGAGTTGCTCGATGCCGATGAAGTGTTCTGCACAGGGACCGCCGTCGTAGTGTCTCCCGTAGGTAGCATTACATATCAAGGGAAAAGGTAAAACTACCTCTGTTTGTTCCTTGAGAGCTGAGCTCCTAGCTGAAACGTGTGCGTCCTTGGATCAAAATCCAACTTGTCTCTCGAACGAACTCGGATATTCATTCCTCCATGAGTTCCACCACAGTAGCACACGAGATCTCATGCCCATCCACTGGCTCGTGCTTTGCAGGATAGAGTATGCTGGCAACCAAGGAGTCGGCGCGGTGTCTCGGCAACTGTACACCTCGCTAACAAGCCTCCAGATGGGCCAGGTGGAGGACCCCATGGGCTGGACCGTGCAACTGAATTAGCCAACCATCTTTGCCTGCCATCGTCGCGCCGATGGGTTCATCGTGTTCTCGGCCTAGATTAAAGCATGCTGATGGATGGGGTCGCAAGGTCTTGTGTATCTTCAGTCAGTTTTGTAGTAGGCTCTGCCCAAGTGGCGTCCCAGTGTGCATCTGTAGATGGCGGCGCATAACATGCGTAGCCTCTCCTCGTATGCGCCTTTTTTGAGGTTTATTTATTAATGCTGTGGAACTGGAAACCGTAGCCTGTGTGGTGACTAGTGAGCGATGTAACGTAGGATAAATTTCTTATACTTGCCATATCGAGTGCCTTGTTTTTTTTTTCTGGAGGACATTGGAGTAGCTTGATTTGTGATGATAATAAGAATATAATAGCTTGGTGTGCCGCAGTAGCATGATGAACTGCTCCTTGCCGTAATAAAAGAGCTCAAGGAGAAACACGACCTTGACGATAAGCAAGCTGGCCAATGTTGCGCAATGGCTGGCACTCTTTATCACTGCCCGTTCATATAGCTAGGCTGTCACGTTTGTGCTGAACGGACTTGGGCAGTTGGCAGCACAAACGGTCGCTACGAATCCACGGTTCCTGTGCCCACCCGGCGTTCTAGTTGTTTGCATCGATACCAGGAGGGCAATATCCATCTGGACCGTACGTTTTCATCACGGGAGGCGACGTAGCTAGCACGTACTCCCTCCGTCCGTACTCCCTCCATCTTTTAAAGGTGTACTTCCAACTTTGTTGGAAAGTCAATTTTTTTTATGTTTGATCGTATTTATACAATAATACATCAATATTTATGCCATCAAATTAATAGCATTAGATTCATGATAAAATATATTTTTATCATATACTTATTTGGTTTCATAAATATTGATATATTTTTGCATAAACTCGGTCAAATTTTGAGATAATTTGACCCTCCAACAATATTGGAAGTACACTCTTTAAAGGACGGAGGGAGTAGTACATGATGATCATCATCATCATGCCAAATGCTTACCGAATCGAGAGCGACTTTTGCCTACGTGCACTACAAACGCGCTTGCCCTACTACTCCACCCTCATGCAAGTAACTCGGTGTTAGCCTGTACAGGGTCCACCGACGCTCGGCTTAACACCAACATTACGCGCTGCATTTTGCTTTGTCGGGTACGTACCTTTTTTTTTTTTAGTTTGAGGATCCTACCAAACTTGACGACTGAGCAGTATGCACCTATCTCTATTTTTTTTGGTTTCAAGATCCTACCAAACTTGACGACTGAGCAGTATGTGCATCTGCGTTCCAAGATCCAATTTAAACAGCCAGAAGAGATAGGTGCAGTTAAGATCCTACCCAACGAATGTATAGATCTGAGTCCGATCCATCCAGTGACTCAATAAAGGGCTGAAATAGGTTGCCCGAATTGGGTACGTACAGTACAGATCGGGAATAATATCCATCCCATCCCAGGCAGCTCAGCTGTACCTGTACGTACATTGGGACAGTACAGTACTCCCCACAGTACGTACTGCCAAGGCCAATGCCGCACTAAATTTCATCGACGCGTCCGGCGTTCGCTTTGCATAATGGAAGCCCAAAAACTCCCAAGGCGCACATGCCTACATTATTACATAGTCGTTGCAAAAAGGTACTGTAATTTTACAGGCCATCGGAGGAAAACAGAGGCTACATTTTTCTGAATAAATCCTCATCTGTTAGTCAGGCCACACCGATAAGAGCATCTCCACCCGGTCCCCCAAGAGCCCCTCAGGACACTTTTTTTTATCATCGGCGTAAAAAAAACCGTCCAGTCACGTCTCCAGGAGCCCAAAATTCGCTGATTTGGACCGAAATTAACGCCGGCGGATCCAGGCCGAACCCAGCGCGCTGGGGGCCGACCGAGGGCGCCGGGGGAAAGAAAAATGGCGCAGAAACAAACCGCGTCAGATTTTCCTCCTGTGGGCCCGCCGAGTCAGCGACTATGCTTCGTCGTCCTCATCGCCTCGCCTCGGCTCCCGCGCGATTCAATGCTAATGCTTCGCCGGTCAGCCTTCCATTGATGACGGGCGGTGCAGTAATGGCGAGCCACCGCGCGTCCTGCCCTTTCCCGCCACGCGTCCACACCACTGCCGCCCTCTCGCCGCTATAAAAGCCGCCTTCGTCGCCGCTCGCCAAAGCCATCTCTCTCTCGCCTGCACCGCTCCAGCGCCGACCACCTTTCTCGCCCTCTCTCCTTCACCGTCCTCAAGCACTCACCATCGCGGAAAGGTTCCCCGGCGACGGTGCGGCGGCCAACGGCTTCGGCCGCCGCTGGCTGCACGAGTGGGAGGCGCGCCTGCTGCAGGAGGCGAACTACCCAACGCCGCCCGGCATGCGCGTGCCCGGCGCATGGCGGCTGAGCGCAAGCGGCGTCCCCGTGCCTCCGCTGCCTTCGACATGGAACGCCGCGCCGAGATCGCGGCGATCCGGGCCAACATGCCGGAGCAAGCGCGCCAACAGCCACGGTACGCGGCGGACAACCACGCGCTCTGGACCGCCTACTTCGAGCGGCGCCGCGCCGAGCAGATGGCGTCCTGGGGGGGCACAACTCGGAGGGCCGCTGTCAATGGTGGGGCGCGCCCGGGCGGACTCTCTCCGCCATGCTCGCGCACATCGAGTGCGGCAATGAGCCGCCGCTGGAGTACCCGGTGCCCCCTTCTCTCGCCGGCGCGGAAGCTCCTGGACGCCAAGGCGCATGGACACGCTGTCCTCGTCGTCCTCGGGCTCCCGCTCCTCCAAGTCGGCGCCGGCGGCGCTCCTCCCCGTCAAGCCCGAGCACCAGGAGACTGTGACGACCCCGGCTTAATCGTGAACCAACCATACACGCAAATGCACACGATTAAGCCTAAGGACTCACTTGAAGATACCACAACACAACTCTAAAACATAATTAAATTCATACAAGCTTTATATTACAAGCCAGGGCCTCGAGGGCTCGAATACATAGCTCGATGGCATACAAGTGTCAGCGGAAACATCAGATATCTGGGTACAGATATATTACAGAAACAGAGATAAGCCTTTATGAAGGCAGGGCAAAATAAAACTCTACGATCAAAAGGCGTAGGCCTCCTGCCTAGGACCCTTCGAATCCTACTCCTGGTCGTCCGTCGGCTCCTCGTAGTAGTACTCGCTGGGAGGGTAGTAGTAGTAGCCGTAGCCGTCGACGGGGGCAGCTAACTCAGGGGCTCCGTCATCTGGCGGCGTCAATTGGATATGGGGAGAAAAAGAAAATAAAGCAAACGTGAGTACTCATCCGAAGTACTCAGCAAGCAAGGATCTACACTACATATGCAACATTTCCAACGGAGGCTGTATATGTGGACTGGGCTGCAGAAATGCCAGAATAGAAGGGAGAGCCTAGTCCTATCGAAGACTAGCATCTTCAGCAACTTCATCGGTCTTGCAGCATTAGAAGAGTGCAGATTAACATAATGTAAAATAGTAAGTAATGTATCAACCTCGCCCAGAGATCCTTCCTCGACTCCCTGCGAGAAAGCAATCCCAGAGCCATACTATCCAGTTCATCTCAAGTTCTAGTTGTACCGATCGGGATACAACTCTGAGTGTCCGTTACCATAGGACAGGCTATCGATAGATGTTTTCTTCCCTGCAGGGGTGCATCAACTTACCCACCACGCTCGATTAACTCCGGCCGGACACACTTTTCTGGGTCATGCCCGGCCTCGGCCAAACGATACGCCGCAACCCGACCAAATACTTAACAGAGAGGTCAGCACGCCGGACTAAACCTATGCCCCCAGGGGTCTTGGGCCATCGCCCCGGGAACTCCTGGACGTTGCGTCAGGCGGCCGAGAGCAGACCTAGCAACCCCTTAATACAAGCGCAGTTGCTTAACCAGTCCAACTCGGCGCGCGCCGCTCAGTCGCTGACGTCCATTAAGCTCCAGCTGAAGTATACGACGCAGAACGCCCATACTATGCCCACATGATGGTTAGTGCTATCAGGTCAGAGGCCCCTCGGATCAAATATCCAAACCGTTAGTGGATTAGGAGCGCGCGGTAACGAGCAGAGACTCACGAAAGATGTGACTCCGTCGCCCCGTCTCGAGGACTTGCGGCAAGGGCTAGGAATGCCCGGCCACGCCTCGTGTTCAACCCTCGGGCACCATCCAGGTCCACCCGATTCCACATCACTCGCAATTAAGCTCGCGCGGTGTGACGCCCCCGGCCCGATCGTGCACTAATCATACACGCAAATGCACACGATCAAGCCTAAGGACTCACGGGAAGATATCACAACACAACTCTAAAACATAAATAAAGTCATACAAGCTTTATATTACAAGCCAGGGCCTCGAGGGCTCGAATACATAGCTCGATGGCATACAAGCGTCAGCGGAAGCATCAGTTATCTGAGTACAGATATGAAAGAGAAACAGAAAGGCCTTTAGAAAGGCGGGGCAAAATAAAACACTACGATCGAAAGGCACAGGCCTCCTGCCTGGAACCTCCGAACCTACTCCTGGTCGACAGCCAGCTCGTAGCAGAAGCCATCCTCGGGGTAGTAGTAGTAGTCGAACGTCGGCGGGGTAGCTGTCTCAGCGGCTCCGTCATCTGGTCACGACGAACTGATATGGGGGAAAAAGGAAAGAAAAGCAACCGTGAGTACTCTGAAGTACTCAGCAAGCAAGGATCTACACTACATATGCAACATTATCAAGGGGAGGCTGTATATGTGGACTGGGCTGCAGAAATGCCAGAATAGAGAGAAGGCCTAGTCCTATCGAAGACTAGCATCTTCAGCGGTCTTGCAGCAGTAGAAGAGAGTAGAACAATACCATATAATGTAGCAGTAATAATATCAACCTCATCCTGAGATCCTTTCTCGACTCCCTGCGAGAAAGCAATCCCAGAGCCATAACGTCTTCAAACCTCGTCCTGAGATCCCTTCTCGACTCCCTGCGAGAAGCAATCCCAGAGCCATATATACAGGTCTCATCACAGGTATCCAGTTCTAAATTGTATCAATCAGGATACAACTCCGAG
The DNA here is from genome assembly GCA_011799875.1 of Thinopyrum elongatum. NCBI lineage: Eukaryota > Viridiplantae > Streptophyta > Magnoliopsida > Poales > Poaceae > Thinopyrum > Thinopyrum elongatum. The sequence continues at coordinate 318,988,023 of CM022297.1, forward strand.
TGTCCTTTACCATAGGACCGGCTATCGATAGAAATGTTCTTCCCTGCAGGGGTGCACCAACTTACCCAACACGCTCGATTAACTCCGGCCGGACACACTTTCCTGGGTCATGCCCGGCCTCGGCCAAACGACACATCGCAACCCTACCTATAGCTCAGCAGAGAGGTCCCCGTCGGTCTACATCCTAAGCGCTCAGAGGTCTTGGGCCATCGCCCTGTGCACTCCGAGTCGTTGCGCGCAGGGAGAAGCCTGGCACCAGGAGGGCGCCGGTCCGTCCGTGCCGCCATGCTGAACTGGACGTCTGACAGAGCTTTCGGCTGATGCTACGATGCAGAACGCCCATGCTATGCCCACGTGATGGTTAGTGCTATCAGACCAGAGGTCTGCTCGGATCAAATATCCAAATCGCTAGGACTAGGGGCTTGCGGTAACGAGCAGAGACTCACGAAAGATGTGACCCCGTCGCCCCGTCTCGAGGACTTGCGGCAAGGGCCAAGAATGCCCGGCCGCGCCTCGTATTCACCACTCGGGCACCACACTGGCAACCCGCCTTCACATCACACGCGGGTACCCCTCAGGGTCGACCCGCCTTTCCAAGTAACATTGTAAAGTCCAAGTATCCGTGTGTCCATAACATCAGGGAATCCGAGGTATCACCCTCATTGAATTCCCACTCGACGTATCCGTCAAGGTGAACTAGGAGGGATCACCCTCACTGGGTCCACACTTGAGGTGTTGTAGGACAGCGTCGTTATCGGAAGCGGTGAAGGAGGAATCACCCTCGATGACCACGACCGAATAGCTACTCTACAGAGTTAACATCAGAAGTGCTACAAGAGGTTTCACCCTCGGCACTCGATAGTAACGCTGCAGTGTCGTTACAACTAAGGGGGGGTGATGTGCGGTGTCGGGTCCTGGTCTTCAATCCCGTTGATCGGGTCTTCTGACGATCCAGCGCGGCAGTCGGGATAAGTGGGGTCACTGATAGGTCTCTACCCAGCCTAGACTAAACAGTTTAGGATATGTAGGTAATTATCAACAGCAGGTTACAATGAACAGGCTATGCATCAGAATAGGTAAAGCAGCAGCAGAAGTAATTCTAATGCAAGCATGAGAAATTAGAATGGGCGATATCGGTATGCTCAAGGGAGGGGCTTGCCTGGTTGCTCGGCGGCAAGGGCAAGGTCGTCTATGGTGTCTTCGGGATCTGGAGCTGCGTCGGTCTCGGGGACGACGTCGGTGTCAGGGTCTAACGAGAGAGAAGAGGGGGAGGAAACAGTATAAATACACAGTAAATATGAGCAACACAAAGTATGACATGGCAGTACGCAGTGCTAGGGGTAGTCTAACGCAGTACTATACGTATCAGGCGTTGCGGGAGAATATCTGGTGATATTTCCCGGGTCTTTGGATTTATCGGATAGACGAACCGGAGGGGGAATGTTGCATGTTCGGATAGTTAGGGACGTGTGACGGACGAACGGATCGCGTACTCGGATTCGTCTCGTCGTTCTGAGCAACTTTCATGTAGAAAGTATTTTCATCGGAGTTACGGTTTAAAAGATATGATTTTCTAAAGTTTAAACAATATTCTGAAATTACAGATTTATTATTAATTCGAATTATCCAGAACAGTAGCAGGGTGACATCAGCATGACGCATGGATGACGTCAGCAGTCAACAGGGGGCCGGCCAGGTCAAACCTGATATGTGGGGCCCACATGTCAGTGACCCAGTTAACTAAACAGAGTTAGCTTAATCTATTTAAACTAATTAGCAGGCGGGGCCCAGCAGTCAGTGGGTAATTAGTGTTTTAAATCACTAATTAATTTTATTAACGGATTATTTATTTAATAAAACGTTTTACCGAGCGGGACCCACATGTCATAGACACAGGGCCCGCCCAGTCAGCGTGGACTAGGTCAACGGGACCCAGTGGGGCCCAGAGTCAGTGGCTGGGCCGTGGGGCCCGCGGCGCCACGTCGGACCGGCCGCCGGAGTCGCGCCGGAGTGCCCAGACGCGGTGGCGAGCTCCGGCGAGCTCGGGTTTCGCCCTCAGGGCGTCTCCGGGGCCGTGGCTTGGCCCGTTCGAACGGGCGGCGAGCGCCGCGTCACGTGGTGGTGTTGGCGTGGTTGGGGGCCGCCGGGAACGGCGCCGGCGATGGCCGCAGCGGCGATGGCGTTCGGGTGGTGCACGGGGTCGGCGCTACGGCGCGCTAGCGAGCGAAAGGAGAAGCTAGGTGTGGCCTGCGCGATGCGGGGAGCACGATGCGCACGGGCCCGAGGCCGTTTGGTCACCGGAACGGCACCGGCGACGAGCTAGGCGGCGGTGCGTTCGGGCGAAAGAGGGGCGACGCGTACGGGCACGAAGAGCGCGCGGGGAGAGGGGGAGGGGGACGAGGTGCTCACAGCGAGTCTGTAGGTGAGCTTAGCGTGCGCGGGGAGGGCTCGGAGTGGCCGGAGTCGGCGATGGCGTGCGGCGGCCGAAGGTGGAAGATGACGGCGCCGGCGACGCAGCGACGCGTTCTAGCTCGTGGGGCTCGGGGGAGAGGCGTAGTCGACGGAGGCGAACCATGCGGGCACGGTCACGCGACGAGGCAGAGGCGGTGGCCGCGCGTGCTACGGCGGCGGTGCCATGGCTGCGCACTGGAGAGAGAGGAGGGGTGGTGTCCAGGGGAGAGTGAGGCGAGGGAGAGCCAGGGGGTCCGGGGTGCTGCTCATATACGCGGCAGTCGCGGCGACGCGCTGTCGACCGCGAGGGAGGGGGGGCCTGGGCGTGCGCGCGTGCGTGCGCCAGGTGCTCGACAGCGAGCCCCGGGCGTGAGCAGTACGAAGAGGACGAGCGAGTTGGGCTGGGCCGGCCACTGTGCTGACTTAGGCCCAGCACAGTGGGCCTTTTTCTTTTTCTTCTTTTCTTTTCTGTTTTCTCTTTTTAGTTTCTGTTTTGACTTTTGTTTTGATTTCAAAATACTTTTGTAAAATATGAAACTAGCCCAAATAAATATGGTGCATTATTAGTCACTGCTAGAAACTGGTTTGGCGTCCATATCTTTTTGGTTTGGATTTTATTTAATTGAAAAGGGGTTGAATAGTGCTATGTTGCTGCTGTTTCTTGTTGTTCGAGTCCTTTTACAATTCCAACTAATGTTGCAATCATTTTTATAAATGCTAGGGGAATATTTGCAACAAGATGCACATTTTAGTTTTCCAGTTTGAACAACTTTTATTTTCCACTTTAATTTAATTTGAATTTGAGTTAGAAGTTGAAATGCATTATGATGCAAATGATGATCATGCACTGTTAAACATGATGACATGGCATAATCAAAAGGGTGATTACTGTAGTTAACCACTGGGGGTGTTACACGCGGGTACCCCTCAGGGCCGACCCGTCTTTATCCAGTATGAACAGTAACATCAGTAATGTAAGTCATCTGTGTGGCTATCGCATCAAGAAGGAATCCGAGGCATCACCCTTATTGGATCCCCACCTGACATAACCGTCAAGGTGAACGTAAGAGGAATCACCCTCGAGGTCCACTCTTGAGGAGTTGCACGACAGTGTCGGTTTCGGGGGTGGTGTAGGAGGAATCACCCTCGCTTACCATGACCGATTAACTAACCTACAAGGTTATCATCAGAAGTGCTGACGAGGTATCACCCTCGGCACTCGATAGTAACCCAGTAGTGTCGGCAACTAAGGGGGAAGTGACGTGCGGTGTCGGGGCCTGGTCTTCAATCCCGTTGCACGGGTCTTCTGATCATCCAGCGGGGCAGTCGGGATAAATGGGGTCTCTGATGGTCTCTACCCAACCTATTCTAAGCAGTTTAGGATAACAGGTAAGTATCAACAGCAGGGTACAAGTAAACAGGCTATGCAGCAGATATAGGATAACAGTAGCAGCAGTAACTTCTAATGCAAGCATATGAGAGAAGAGAGTGGGCGATATCGGAATGCTCAAAAAGGGGGTGCTTGCCTGCAAGCTCTGGGGCAAGTGGTTGGTCGTCGGGGACGTAGTCGTACTCCGGAGCGGCGTCTGCCTCAAGAGCTACGTCAACGTCGGGGTCTAATCGAGAGAGAAAAGGGGGAGGAAACAGGTAAACATAATGCAATCAAATGCAACACGGGGCATGCTATGCTACAATGCAGTGCAGGGTTGCCTAAAGATATGTCTAAGTCATTTTGGTTATTTTAGGATTAAAGTTGGATTTATTAACCGGTAAGTATGCACTATTCATCTACCGAAATCGGGCTAAAAGTTATGGGTTCTCCTACGTAGGGGGTTCCGACATCAAAACAGACGACACGATTAGATTCGTCTCGTCGTTCTGAGCAACTTTCATGTTTTAAGTTTTTCGATCTGAGCTACGGTTTAAAAGTTATTAATTTTCAAAGATTTAATCATTTTCTGGAATTATTTTTATTTACAGAATTGAATTATGACATCAACATGATGTCACTGTGACATCAGCAGGTCAACTGGTCGGCTGACCAGGTTAAACCTGACATGTGGGTCCAGTGGGACCCACATGTCAGTCTCTGTTAAGACTAACAGTGTATTAATCTAACTAACAGGGTTAATTAGATGGTGGGCCCCATCTGTCAGTGAGACATTAGTCTAACTAATTAGTTTTTATTTAAAAAAATGTTTTAATTAAACTAAATAGCAGCAGGGCCCACATGTCATTGACACCGAGTGCCCAGTCAGCAAAGTTGACTGAGTCAACTCAGTCAACGGGGCCCCCGGACCCACTGGTCAGCGACCCAGGGGCGGGGCCCACCCGCGCCACATCGGCGGCGTCGCCGGAAATGCGCCGGCGAGCGCTCCGCGGCGGCTGTCTCGCCGGAGACGCTTGGGAATCACCTACGGGGCACCAAATCGAGCGCCGCGGCTCGCGTTCGAACGAGGAGGGTGCCCCGCATCCATCTACAGCGTCGGAACGCGCGGGGGTAGCCGGACGGCGAAGTGCCGCGGCGATCGCTTACGGGCTTGATCGGGTTCACTGCTACGGGGTGATTTCGAGCGCGCGAGGTGGCTAAGCGGGGCTATGGCTCTCTAGGAGCACGTAGGAGTAGCTGGTTCGGGCAAAGGGGCACGGGAAGCTCGAGTTGGCCGGCCATGGCGGCGGCAGCGTTCGGGTCCCTGTGGCGCCGCCGTTCTATCGCGCAAACGAGCTACCAGAGAGGCCAGTGGAGAGGGAGAGTGCTCACCGAGCGGCGCAAGGTGGCCCGCGATAGGTTTAGGAGCTGTAGGGAGTCGCCGGAGTCGGAGACAGCCGGCGGCGGTCGGAGATGGGGATGGAGACGAACGGCCGCTGCACGGCTCCCCGGCCTCGCCTGAGACCACCAGAAGAAGAGGGAGACCGCGGCGAGTCCACCGGACTAGTCAGTGAGGCAGGCGGGCGTCGGTGGCCGCGTCGGAGCTCGGCGCGTGGCGTCGGTGCCGCTCGGGCAGAGAGGAAGGGGAGGGGAGTGCTTGAGGGAGAGGAGGGAGGAGCGAGCGAGGAGAGTGGGGGGAAATGGCGGAGGAGGCCAGGGGGGATGGACGGGCCTCGTCCTTATCCCCCTACTGTCGGCGGGCGTCGGTGGCTGCCGCGGTGTCGCGCGCTCGCCGGTGCGCGCGCGCGCAGCCACGGGCGCGATGACACGGCGATGGAGAGAGAGGGAGGTTGGGCCAGATGGGCCGTTTCGGTGCACAGTGCCTCGTTTTATTTTTCTGGTTCTGTTTTTCTATTTTCTTTTTTTTCCTTTCTATTTTGTAATTGTTAGGCCACTTTTGCATTTTTGTAAAATATGAGAGTTGTCCCCAATATTACAATGCAATATTCCCTTCCACCAAAAATTGGTTTGGGCAAATTTGGATTTCTTTTGGATTTGATATTATTATAAATGATTTAAATAATGCTGTTTTGGTGCTGTTTCATGTGGTTTGAGTCATTTAGTTAATCCAAGTATCATTGATTATATTTTTATAAGTGCTTCTGGAATATTTACTATTTAGTGAACATTTTTCCAATAGTGTTTGAGCAAATTTATTTTGCACTTTTGAATTTGAGTTGATTTTCGGAGAAGTATTTGAATTGCTGAGATTAACCACTATGACTAGGCACTGCAAATGGGATGACTTGGCATTATTAGCAGGTAACCACAGTGGCTATTACACAGGGGTGTTACAAATTCTCCTCCTCTAAAAGAAATTCTCGTCCCGAGAATTTAGGAGGTAGAAGGAAAGAGGTCCGGATATTCTTCCCGAAGATGATCCTCGCGATCCCAAGTGGCTTCATCTTCAGTATGATTTGACCACTGCACTTTCAGGAACTTGGTCGTCTTCTGACGAGTTCGATGCTCAGCTTCATCGATAATGCGGATGGGGTGCTCCTTATAAGAAAGATCATCTTGCAACTGGAGCATCTCGTGATCCACTGCGCGGTGTGGAGATTCCTTGAAGCATTTACGAAGTTGCGACACGTGGAAGACATCATGGATATGAGAGAATTGTGGTGGCAACTCCAATTTATATGCCACCTGTCCACGTCTAGCCACGATGCGGAAAGGACCAATATAGCGAGGAGCTAGCTTGCCCTTGATTCCGAAACGACGAGTGCCCTTCATAGGAGTGACACGAAGATAAGCTTGATCACCTGGTTGATAAGTCAGACCCCATCGCTTGCGATCATAATTACTCTTCTGACGGTCCTGAGCCGCCTTAAGATTTTCTCGAACAATTCTGACTTGTTCTTCAGCATGTTGGATAATGTCCGGTCCCACGAGAGGTCGTTCCCCAGTTTCTGACCAATTCAGAGGGGTTCGACACTTACGTCCATAAAGCACTTTGAAGGGGGCCATTTTCAGGCTGGCTTGATAGCTATTGTTATAAGATAATTCGGCATACGGGAGAGATTCCTCCCATTTCTTACCGAATGATATAGCACAAGCGCGAAGCATATCTTCAAGCACTTGATTTACTCGCTCGACTTGGCCTTGGGATTGAGGATGATAGGCTGAACTCCAGGTAATGTGAGTTCCCATAGCTTCTTGTAAACTTTCCCAGAACTTGGACGTGAAAAGACTGCCACGGTCTGAACTAATCTCCTTCGGAATACCGTGGAGTGAAACAATTCTGGAGATGTAAAGTTCTACTAGCTGGCTAGCAGTGATAGTCTCCTTGACAGGCAGAAAATGTGCAACTTTGGAAAGTTGGTCGACGACGACAAGAATAGCATCATGACCTTTCTGAGACTTGGGAAGACCAGTAATGAAATCCATTTGCACTTTATCCCACTTCCACAAAGGAATAGGGAGTGGTTGAAGAATTCCAGCAGGCTTCTGATGTTCTGCTTTCACGCGACGACATACGTCACATTCATCGACATATCGAGCAATGTCCTGCTTCATTTTGGACCACCAGTACCTTTGTCGGAGATCCCGATACATCTTGGTGCTACCCGGATGGATAGACAGCGGTGTATCATGAGCCTCCTTCATGACTTTGTCAGTCATAAGCTCGAATCGAGGTACCACGATGCGGTCTCTGAAATACAAGGTTCCGTCTTCTGCAATCGAGAAATCCCTGTACTTCTCAAGATGAAGCTCTTTCTTCATCAGATCTACTTCAGCATCCTTGGCTTGCGCTTCTTTAACAGCTTTCTCAAGGTCTGGCTGTACCACAAGGTTATTAAGAGAACCCTGCGGAATGATACACATGTTCAACTTGCACAATTCTTCATATAGCTGGGGTTGAGCTTGCTTAACCATAAGGTTATTGCAATAGGACTTGCGGCTCAAGGCATCAGCCATCACATTAGCCTTGCCAGGGGTATAATAAATACCACAGTCATAGTCCGTAATTGTTTCCAACCATCGTTGTTGACGAAGATTAAGATCCGGTTGGGTGAACAAGTACTTCAGACTCTGATGATCGGTATAAATCTCACACCGATTACCCAGAAGGTAATGTCGCCACTGTTTCAAAGCATAGATCACAGCAGCGAGTTCGAGATCATGCACTGGATAATATTCTTCATGAGGACGCAATTGACGCGAAGCATAAGCAATTACTCTTCGTTCTTGCATTAAGACATAGCCTAATCCCTGACAAGAGGCGTCACAATATATGACAAAGTCCTTACGAGAATCAGGAGGAGCAAGCACTGGAGCAGAAGTAAGCTTGTCCTTGAGGGTCTAGAAACTCTCCTGACATTTGTCTGTCCACTCAAACTTTATGCCTTTGTGGAGCAGATTAGTCAAGGGCTTGGCAATCTTGAAAAAAAATTTGACGAATCGACGGCAATAACTTGCAAGGCCGAGAAAACTTCGGACTTGCTTGGCATTCTTCGGAGGGGTCCAGTCAAGAATAGCCTGAACACGCTCCGGGTTAACGGCGATACCGTCCTTGGAAATCACATGTCCAAGGTAGGTCACTTCAGAGAGCTAGAATTCACATTTGGAGTACTTGGCATACAACTTGTGCTCTCGAAGTCTCTCCAGAACAAGGCGAAGATGTTCGGCATGTTCTTCCTTATTCTTCGAATATACTAGAATATCATCCAGATATACCATGACCAACTTGTCGAGGTAATCCATGAATATATAATTCATCAGACGGGAGAACATAGCTGGAGCATTCATTAGGCCAAATGACATGACAGTGTATTGATAGGAGCCATAACGAGTGACGAATGCAGTCTTGGGAATATCCTCTTCATGGACACGGATCTGGTGATAACCCAACCTCAAGTCGAGTTTAGAGAACACCGATGATCCAGCAAGTTGATCATATAAATCATTGATCCGGGGAAGCGGATATTTATTCTGAATGGTTGCCTGATTGATAGGACGGTAATCTTGAACCAACCTATTCGTACCATCTTTCTTCTTGACAAAGAGAGACGGTGCTCCCCAGGCAGAGGAACTAGGACGGATGAAGACCTTCTTAAGTGATTTATCGATCTCTTCCTTGAGCTCAATAAGGTGATGCGGTGGCATCTTGTAAGGGCGCTTCGCAATAGGAGTGGTGCCAGGCTTCAAGTCAATGACAAACTTGACAGCTCTAGCAGGGGGTATTCCTGGAAGTTCTTCTGGGAAAACATCCTGGAATTCGCAGACAAGTGGAACATTTTCGATCCCCTCAAGTGGAGAAGCGTTCAACGCATTCAAGGCATAAATCTGAGCCTCGGCGTTCTGAGTGAGGTGAGCATGATAATTTACTATCTCATCTGATGGGTGTAGGAGGTGAACAACCTTGGTGGCACAATTGATTGAGGCGTAGTGAGCCTTCAACCAATCCATTCCCAGTATAAGGTCAATCGAAGAAGACTTGAGTATAATGGGAGAAGCGCGGAACTTTAACCCTTCAATATCAATAATGATATCGGGGCTGAACACGAAGGCTCGGCACTGGCCCGCGGGAGTGTTCACAGCTAATGAATGGTGTAGCGCTTCACTCTAACGTCATGCATGAGTGCAAAATGCTCTGACATGAATGAATGCGATGCTCCTGAATCAAATAAAACAGTTGCAGGTACTGAATTAACAAGAAGTGTACCCATCACGGTTTCAGGTTGATCTTGAGCTTCAGCCATGTTGACGTGATAGTTCTGTCCACGACCATAAGAAGGCCTGATATTGCTGTAGCGAGGCTGAGAATTCCCACGGCCATTACCACGGCCAGCAGTAGGAAGAGCTAGTTGATTCTGATTCTGAGAACAATCTCTGGCACGGTGACCTGGCTGGCCACACTTGAAGCATAGTCCACTGTCAGGACGTGGTGCGGGAGCTCGAGGTGGTGGAGCTCGAAGGGGCTGCCTCGGTGGTGGAGGAGGAAGACGAGGTGCGGCATATGCAGGCCTGTACACTGGAGCTGCTGGACGGTACATGCTCTGTGGAATCCATATGCGGTGCTTCTGGGAAGACGAGCCCGAAGATGAGCCCGCTTCACGAGTGCGTCTGGTCGCTTCCTTGTGTTTCTTCAGGCCAGTCTCGACCATGATAGCCTTATTTGTAACATCCCCAGCATCACACTACAGTGATCCCCACCTAATGATGGCCATGTCATCTTGATCATCATGCCAGACAGCCACTTGTCTAAAATCAAAGTCAATTCCCAATTTAAATTGTATGGCAAAAACTTACTTTCTCTGTCATGCAATCAAAATAGTTCACCATGTTGCAAATAATTCCAGAGCTTTAAAAAAAAATAAAGCTGACATCATTTGTATGCCTGTTTTGCCCCTGGAAATTCAAACAGTAACTCTATAATCTTTCTTCTTTTGGTTGAGTACCGCTACTCACGACAGATCCTATGTCGTCTACCTAATCTTTCGTTGGATTATTATCCGACAATGTTATTCATCTTCTATCTTTGAGAGTTCTTCCCCTATTACAATTGCCTTCGGCAATGCGGTATCATTTAATTCTTTTCTTCCATATCCAATTTTGAAATGTAGTCTGTTGCTTCTATAAGCGTGTGGTATAGATCCGTAAAAATGCCCCTTGGGTAGTGTCTATGCCTTCGCTAGCTGAGAGAACCCTCAAGGCTTCATGTGCCATACCTTTTGATATTCCACCACTTAAACTTACAAACTCTAAACCTTCTTAACAAAGAGCAGTGAATGAGAAGTTGTTCATTGAAGAAGTGGGAGTCGACCTTGAACCTTTGTGTACATGCCCATGGACCCGATGTAGAACTTATCATGGAAGCTGCTCGTAAAAATAATTATTTCTTTGGTACAAGTTCATCTTGAATCTACGAATTGATCCTTTGCAATCGTGGTTTCGACCATATTTCCTCCTTGATTCCATTTCCCGGATAAGATAAAATACTTATCCTCTGCAAATCATTTCCCCCGTCCAACCTCTACTCCGATTTACCTTCCGGTATTATCCCTAGTATTTGTTACTGGGAAGTTAAATACTCCATTACATCATTCCTAGCCTGATCGGCTATATCATTATCATGCCAACTTTTAACTGTGCTACCTGATCCTTCTTCCCGGAGCACAATTTTCGACGATGAGCTAAGCTTGCGTCAATCTTCCTCATCTTGTCATTTCACCTTGAACAACAAGCTTGACTTCAAGCTTGTGTCGTATCCATGGTTCCAATAACCTTTCGCTTCATCATTCCTTTGATTTGATGTCATCACCGATCGATTACATCTTCTTGAAACCTCTCGACAAATGAGTCATGATCATCATCAACATTCCGAGCTCTAACAGGTTATCAATTGAATTCATGGCTAGAAATATCATCCTTGCCCCGCGATGATTTGTAATATCATCGACCTCCCTCTTGTTTTCTTTCTAACACATGTTGATCATGTCTTGCTTATACACTGATCCCCTAACTAATCTCGCAATTGTTCCTTGAGTAATTCTTGTGATCTTCAACTCCAACCCTTACTTGAAACACCATGTTATTGCTACCTCGAAGCATGATAGTGGTATTCCGAATATCAACAAGAACATTTGAGGCACATTGCCGAATGTTTCTTGATCAATTATCCAAACACCGTTGTATGGGTAATATCATGATTCATCCCTCGCCCCTTTACCTAAAAGCTTTTGAACTTGCTGTCCCATCATGTATATCATGCTCCGCTTTTCCTTGGACAGGATATACTCCCAATTCTTGTGTGTAAACACATTTTCCTTTCCATTGTTTTGTTTAACCTTTCCAGTAATCTAGCTTATTTAAGCAGAAATAATTCTCTGCCTATGAAAACATCTCGGTCTACAACTCTGTCAGTGTGACCCTGTTACTATTGTTGATGACATTCCGGTAACCACCGATGGACGAGAACTTTGCCTATTGGTCCGCCTCGTTTAACGAGCAGGAAAATGGTTCTCTTCGTCCCTCGCCCTTGGTACCGACGATGTTGACGACATAGCTAACAAGATACCTTCTGACATACCTTGTTGATGTGACCGGTAAAATGTCACCGTTTCCACTACTTTTGATCGACACCCCTCCACAGTTCCACAGGATCAGAACCTGACTCTTCCATACAACGTTGATTCCGAAGTTTCCTATGATAATGACTTTATGTGTTATCATGAGCCACCCCTTGAGAGATGATCTACTCCCGATACTCTGAACCACTGTTCACACTTCGTTTAGGTATCGATCGAATGTCCATTCGCTTGATACTTCTTATCGTACCTTCATACTTTGCTCTCGATGTTTTCCTAAGTTTTAACTCGAGAGATACTTCTGCCACATTCCCTGGATGTCCACCAGATAATCGACCCCGCAAAGGTCAGTTCCCCCGAAAGTTACCCTTTACTTCCCCACTTAAATCTCGGGACGAGATTTCTTGTAGTGGAGGAGATTTGTAACATCCCCAGCATCACACTACAGTGATCCCCACCTAATGATGGCCATGTCATCTTGATCATCATGCCAGACAGCCACTTGTCTAAAATCAAAGTCAATTCCCAATTTAAATTGTATGGCAAAAACTTACTTTCTCTGTCATGCAATCAAAATAGTTCACCATGTTGCAAATAATTCCAGAGCTTTTATAAAAAAATAAAGCTGACATCATTTGGATTCTTGTTTTGCCCCTGGAAATTCAAACAGTAACAAACAGCCCTCTTAAATGCCCTATTCATTTTTGAATAAATTCAAAACAGTTCCAAAAATCCTCAAACTTTTTGTGACACTGTCTAAGATCACCAGGGATTTATTGGGATACCCCCCCATATTTTTCCTAAGTGAATTAGTTGCTCAAAGAATTCCTTTTCACTCTCTGCTACTAACTAAAAAGAGAAAACAGAAAAAAAGGAAAAGACAGAACCACTTACCTTGCGTCGGCCCAGCCCATCTCTCATCCTCCCACCTACTTCTGCCGCCGTGTCACTGCCGCCATGGCCGCTCGCGCCTCTGCCGTCCACCGCTCGACACCGCGACGCCGCGGCCAGCGAGGGGATAAGGACCCCCCCTCGTTCTTCCCCTCTGGTCACTCCCTCCATTCTTCCCTCTTCTCCCTCGCTCCCATGCCGCCCCTCCTTCTCTGTCAAGCGCGCCCAAGCGCCACCTTCGCCGCGCTCGCCTCGCCCTCGCGGTCTCCGTCGTCCTTGCGGGCCACCATCGGGTCTGGGGGAAGCGCCTTGCCTGACTACGTCGCCTACGCACACCAGCCGGAGTCGGGGAGCTCTGCTTCATCGGCATCGACCGGTTCCCCTCGTCGGACCTCGTGCACCATCGCCGGCCGATCCGCTCCGGTTCAGCACTACTAAGCAGTCGACGGCCTCCGTGCGCCGCTCCGTAAGCTCCCACATCTCTCCCCATCCCTTAGTTGCTCGCTGCTGCCCCGTAGCTCGCAGCCCAGCCGCCGCGCCGTGGTTGCCGAACAGAGCTCCGCCGCCGATGCTGTTGCCGTCGCGTTAGTGCTCGTCGCTGCCCGCTGAGCTCATCAACGAGCCTAGTGCGCCTCTCTGGAGCCGCCTGTGCCCTCCGCTCGTTTCCCTGAGCCTCGTAGCGGTGAGTTCGCTAAAGCCCGAACGCCGCCACCGCCATTGCTCGTCGCCGGCGCCCCTACCGGCCTCCTCGGGTCGAACTGCGCCCGTTCGAACCCCACCACCCACGCACGCTCCCGTGGTCGGAAACAGCCGGCCGGCAATCGCCGGAGCTGCCGGGTTAGCGCCGGAGTTAACTCCGGTGATGACGATGACGTGTCACCATTAGCCACTAACCCTCCCCACTAACCACTCGCTGACAACTGGGCCCAGACCACTAAATAGATTAGTTAGTTTTAACTAAAAACTGTTAGTTAAACCGGTGTCTATGACACGTGGGTCCCGCTGACCCTTTGACTGGTCAACGTGGACCTAGTCAACTGCTGAGTCAGCAGTTGACTGGTCCCACCTATCAGCCTCACAGAGCACCTCTGGTGCACTGCACCGGGTGCACCTAGTCTTTTTGGCACTGTTGTGGATAATCTGAATTTAAAATAATACAGAAATTCCAGAAAATGCATAAAACTTAATAAATCATAGAAAATAATCCGTAGCTCGGATGGAAAATCTTTCTACATGAAAGTTGCTCAGAACGACGAGAAGAATCTGATCGTGCCGTCTGTTTCCATGCTGGAACCTCCTACGTAGGAGAACTCGCAACTCTGAGCCCGATTCTGGTAGATGAATAGTGCATACTCACCGGTAATTAAATCCCACCTTAATCCTATAATAATTGAAATGACTTAGACATACTGCAGGCAACCCTGCACTGCACCCTAGTCATGAAATATTCTGTGTTGCATTGTTAGCTATGTATTTATATGTTTCTTCCCCCTCCTCTCTCTCGATAGTCCCCGACGTCGACGTAGCTCCCGAGGCCGACGCTGCTCAGGAGCCCGATGACGCAGTTGACGACCTTGCCCTTGCCGTCGAGCAGACAGGCAAGCACCCCCTTTTGAGCATTCTGATATCGCCCATTATCTTCTCTCTTATGCTTGCATTAGAATCTGCTGCTGTTATTGTATCCTATATCTGCTGCATAGCCTGTTTACTTGTAACCTTTTGTTGATACTTACCTGTTATCCTAAACTGTTTAGAATAGGTTGGGTAGAGACCGACAGAGACCCCCACTTAATCCCGACTGCCCCGCTGAATTATCAGAAGACCCGAACAACAGGATTGAAGATCAGACCCGGACACCTCACGTCATTTCCTCCTTAGTTGCCGACACTACTGGGTTACTATCGAGTGCCGAGGGTGATACCTCGTCAGCACTTCTGATGATAACCTTGTAGGTTAGTTAATCGAACGTGGTAAGCGACGGTGATTCCTCATACACCACCCCCGATAACGACATCATCGTGCAACGCTTCAAGTGTGGACCTCGAGGGTGATTCCTCCTTCGTTCACCTTGACGAAAATATCAAGTGGGATTCCATCGAGGGTGATTCCTCAGGGTCCCTTTTGGTGTCAGACACACGGATACTTTGGTTACTATGACCGAACACTGTAACATGATACTAAAGACGGGTCGGCCCTGAGGGGTACCTGCGCGAGCTTATTAGCGAGTAATGTGGAGTCGGGTGGACCTGGATGGTGCCCGAGGGTTGAACACGAGGCGTGGCCGGGCATTCCTCGCCCTTGCCGCAAGACCTCGAGATGGGGCGACGGGGTCACATCTTTCGTGAGTCTCTGCTCATTTCCGCACTATCAACACACTAACGGTTTGAATATTTGATCCGAGGGGCCTTTGGCCTGATAGCACTAACCATCACGTGGGCATAGTATGGGCGTTCTGCGTCGTATACTTTAGCCGGAGCTTAATGGACGTCAGCGATTGAGCGGCGCGTGCCGAGTTGTACTGGTTACGCAACTGCGCTTGTATTAAGGGGTTGCTAGGTCTGCTCTCGGCCGTGAACGTAACGTGCAGGAGTTCCCGGGGCGATGGCCCAAGACCCCTGGGGGCATAGGTTTAGTCCGGCGTGCTGACCTCTCTGTTAAGTATTTGGTCTGGTTGCGTCGTATCGTTTGGCCGAGGCCGGACATGACCCAGAAAAGTGTGTCCGGCCGGAGTTAATCGAGCGTGGTGGGTAAATTGGTGCACCCCTGCAGGGAAGAAAACATCTATCGATAGCCTGTCCTATGGTAATGGACACTCGGAGTTGTATCCCGATCGGTACAACTAGAACTTGATATGATAACTAGATAGTATGGCTCTGGGATTGCTTTCTCGCAGGGAGTCGAGAAAGGATCTCTGGCCGAGGGTGATAACATTACTACTACTTTACATTATGTTAATCTGTACTCTTCTAATGCTACATGACCGATGAAGATGAATGAAGATGCTAGTCTTCGATAGGACTAGGCTTTCCCCTCTATTCTGGCATTTCTGCAGCCCAGTCCACATATACAGCCTCCTTTGGAAATGTTGCATATGTAGTGTAGATCCTTGCTTGCTGAGTACTTCGAATGAGTACTCATGTTTGCTTTATTTTCTTTTTCTCCCCATATCCATTTGACGCCGCCAGATGACGGAGCCCCTGAGATAGCAGCCCCCGTCGACGACTACGGTTACTACTACTACCCTCCCGGCGAGTACTACTACGAGGAGCCGACTGACGACCAGGAGTAGGATTCGGAGGGTCCTAGGCAGGAGGCCTACGCCTTTCGATCGTAGTGTTTTTATTTTGCCCCGCCTTCATAAAGGCTTATCTCTAATTCTGTAATATATCTGTACCCAGATATCTGATGCTTCCACTGACACTTGTATGCCATCGAGCTATGTATTCGAGCCCTCGAGGCCCTGGCTTGTAATATAAAGCTTGTATGAATTTATTTATGATTTAGAGTTGTGTTGTGATATCTTCAAGTGAGTCCTTAGGCTTGATCGTGTGCATTTGCGTGTATGGTTAGTGCACGATTAAGCCGGGGTCGTCACATTATTCACCAAGGTGGCAAAGTCAGGATAGTCTTGGACGAGCAGGGCTAACTGAATGTCATGGTGCAGCCCTTCACGAAACTTCTCTTGCCTACGAGCATCAGTGGGAATGTCTTCTTCAGTGTAGCGAGACAAGTCAAGGAACTCTCGCTGATAAACCTCCACAGTCTTGTTGCCTTGAACAAGGTTGCGGAACTCAGCCTTCTTGCGCGCTATAACTGCTTGAGGAATATAGCGGGCGCGAAAAGCAGTCTTGAACTCCACCCAGGTAACGACAGTTCCAGGAGGTAGGGTCTGTCGGTGAGTGGCCCACCATTGTGCTGCGGGTCCCTTCAGGAAGTATGTCGCGAAGGTGACATAGTTGGCAGGGGTGACATCAGCGGACTCCATCTCATAGAAGATATCATGCAGCCAGTCATCGGCATCCAGCGGATTCACTGTGTTGCGGAAGAATGACGGGTTGAGTCGCACAAACTCTGGCAGTGTGATTGAAGGTGGCGGCTGGTCGGCACTGGAACGAGGGAACTGTTGCATAATCCCCGTCATGAACTGACGGTTGAGTTCAAACTGTTGCATCATCGCAGCCATATAGTCAGGCGGTGGCGGCGGTGGTGGATTGTTATCACCCATCCTGCTAAATTCAACAGGGGTAGTTTAGCAGAAGCCAATGCGAGTGTTTAGCGACATGCATGATGTAACGTGATGGAATTTAAGTAGTACAACAGATGCTTAATGGTAGTCATTAAGTCATACAGATCCATACAGAGTCGGTTACATTCGGGCAGCATAACGGCGCAAATTTAAAAGCTAGATATACTAGGCGGCGCGCAGGCATGCGGTAAGGAAGTACACAACGGGACATAGCAAAGGCTACATCAACGTCGGAGAAAACCACGGAAACGGGGTAGCTGCAAGTGCGGGCGACGGACGTTCATCGCAGAAGGATCATGCGCTCCATGTGCACTCTGATGCAGAAACCAGTCTCGAGCTGAAAGAAGAGGCCCACGTGCAGGCGTGTGACCTCCCACAGCAAGCCAATCGATCCTTGGTGGCATCTCGGTCCTACGCGGGTAAAGAATATGCTCCGGATGTATCCCTGCTCGAACAGCTGGTAACAACTGCGTCATAGCCTCGTAGAGTCGTACTCGAGTGGCAAACAACTCGACAGCAAGAGCGCGAACAGTGTGATCCAGAGCCTGAGTACACTGAATCAGAACTCGCTGATCGTAGCGACGAGGCTCGTACGGGGCACAGATAGCCGTGTAGTATCCAGTAGCATCTCCAACAGGGGCATACGGAATGTATCGATACTCAGAAGCATCCAAGCTAGCTCTGTGCTCTCCTCGGAGACGTGCGACAGCAGAGTAGGCGGCATCATGGACTGCCATCTCAATCGTCACGCCGATACCATGGAAAAGGTATAGCTCAGTGTTCGAGTCATCCTGATGATCATAGATGCGAACATCAGCATAGTTGTAAGTGCCTCTAGTGCCCCTTAGTGATTTTGGTGTATTGAAGACTTATAGGTTAAGGGACTAATGCGTTTGTGAGTGTACACAGGTTCTATAAGTCTATGAGGAGTTTGATATTTACGATGAAAGTCGACCCCTAAAAATGAATGTCTTCACCTGAAGACTTTGGTTTTCTTGAAGACTTTGAAAGTGAAGAAATTGGTGTGACCCTGAAGACTTGATATTCATGCGAGGATTATGAAGCGTGAAGACTTTTGTTTTTGTAGTTTCATTTTCTTCTTCTTGAGTCATAGGAAACACCGTACTGTTAAAGGGGGTCGAGGTAAAACTAAGGAAAAGTTTCCAAGTGATGCTCATCTCAAAATCCTACACCTACCCAATCCTTTCGAGTGAAGCCATTGGAAATCTCATTCAGTTCAGTCAATTTCTTCAGTGACAGAGACGAAGTTCTTCTGTTCTCTGAGGAATTTGTTCTGACTGAGGAGTTAGGAATTCGCCAGTGCGGATTGCCTACAAGTGAGGAACATGATAGCCCTCAGGAATTTGATACACAAATTTCCGACCGTTGCTGTGCTACGCGCCAGCTGTCCAAATATCCTTCCCACCTAACGGTCATATCATTGAAGGGCATTTATGTCTTATCATGTCGGGCTGCTCCCTAGGCTATAAATAGCCACCCCCTACAACCACTAGCTGGTTGGCTGCTCCGAGAGATAGATTGACACTTGTCATTTAGAGCATCCCATCCTCCGAGGACTTTGAGCGATAATCATCAAGTGAGGAAAAACCCAAAAACCCAAACACCTACAAACCCAAAGTGATTGAGCATCACTGAAGAAATTGTTCTTGTGTGGAACCGACACTTGTTACCTTTGAGGACTGTGCATCCTCCAGACGGTTAGGTGTCATGGTCTAGAGCATCCAAGAGAAAATTGTGGATCGCCGAGTGACCGAGTCTGTGAAGGTTTGGAAGTCACCTGAAGACTTACCACGAGTGATTGGGCGAGGTCTGTGTGACCTTAGCTCAAAGAGAATACGGTGAGGACTATGTGTCCTCAGGTTTAAATACCTAGCCGCTCCAACCAGACGTACAACTGTCACAGCAGTTGGAACTGGTCTACCAAATCATTGTCTTCACCGAGCTACTGGTTCTATTTCCTCAACTCTTTCATTTCCTCATTCATGTGTTGATTTACTTGATCGTTACTGTGCGAAGACTTTGACTGAAGACTTTCTCAATTTCCTCAATCCTATTTCTTCAGTCATTTAGTCTTCAGCCTGCTTATCCTGTGTTTCATGCTACCTGTACTCTGTGCCTATTTCATTTCATCATGATGACTGTACTTATGCCATGTTATGTTTGCATCTGAGTACTTATTCCGCTGCTAAGTAGTTCGCTGCTTAGGAATTTCCTCAGTGACGAATTTGTAAAAATCGCCTATTCACCCCCCCTCTAGTCGATATAACGCACTTTCAATTGGTATCGGAGCAAGGTACTCCCTTGTTCTGTGTGATTTTGGTTTAACCACCTGGAGTTTTAGTTATGTCGACTGCAGGCATGATCAAGGTCTCGGCTGGGTGTCCTACCTGTGATGGGACGGACTACCCCTACTGGGAGAATAAGATGCGCATGCATCTTGAGGCAATTGACAATGATCTCTGGTACGCTGTGGAAAATGGCGTTCTCTCTGTCACTCCTTCCGTGAATGCTGCTGATGTGAAGAGATTCAAGCAACTCGACTCTCAAGCGAAGAATATCATATGTGGCCATCTGAGCAAAGGACAGTACGGCAGAGTGAGTGCTTTGGAGTCTGCAAAGCTTATTTGGGACAGGCTGTCCAAGGTCAACGAAGGAATCTCGACTCAACGTGATTCTCGAGTTGACGTTCTTCGCAATCTCTTCAACCACTTCAAAATACTCGACAATGAGAATGTCCAGCAAACCTTTGATCGCCTCACTGACATTTCAAATGAGCTTCAAGCACTGGGTGCCACTGACATCACCGACCATGAGGTGGTGAAGAAATTGCTAAGGTCACTTGATTCTTCATTCGATACACTGTCACTGATGATTCAAGAACGTGGAGACTACAAGTCACTTGATCCTGCTGATATCCTCGAGAGGCTAAATACTCATGAGTTCCAACTTGCTGAGAAGAGAGATCTCTACGGACCGAGCTATGGCAGATCTCGTGCACTGAAGGCCAAGGCAGTCTCTGAATCTGAAGATGAAGATTTTGGTAGCAGCCTTGGTGATCCTGAAGAACTGAGTCAGGAGCTAGCAATGCTCATGAGGAAATTCCAGAAGCTCTCTAGACGTGGCCGATTTGGAAAATCCTCAAGAGGTGATGACATGAAATCAGATTCCTCATCCCGTGATTACAAGAAGAGAACTTGCCACAAATGCAAGAAACCTGGTCACTACATAACTGATTGTCCTCAGTGGGAGAAGGAATCAAAGAAGAAGAAATACAAGGATGATAGTTCAGATGACTCTAAGAAGAAGAAGAAATCTTCAAAGTCCTCATCGTCAAAATCTTCAAAGTCTTCATCTCACAAGAAGAGCAGCTCCAAGAAAGCTCGGGCATTCATTGGCAAGGAAATGGACTCTGAAGCTGAATCTGAGGAACATGAGCAAGAGGAGGCATCTGAGGAGTCAGACTCTGGTGTGGCGAGCCTAGCCCTCGCTACTGCTTACATCAGCAAGTCCATCTTCAACACTGAGGAAAATGGCTTCCCCAACACTGCTGATGACGGCAATGATGACTATGCTCCCACCTATTGCTTCATGGCAAAAGGTGCCAAGGTATTCAAATATCCCTCCTCTGAATCAAGTGAGGATGAATCTGATGATAACCTCAAACCCAGCTATTCCAAACTTGCTAATATTGCTGTTAAACAACAAAAGGCTTTGGAAAAGGTTCAAAATATGCTAGACAAAAGCGATGATCTGTTAGGTGAGGAAATGGATCGAACTCAAACACTGACTGATAATCTTCAGCAACTACAGTCTAAGTTTGACAACCTTCAAAGTCATCATGAAACTCTCTTAGCCGATCATGAGAAGCTTTCTTATGAATTTCTTCAAAGAAAGCAAGATCTTGAGAAGCTAAGGGTGAGTCATGAAGATCTTCAGAAGGAAAATGATTCATTGCTTGCTCAACAGATCAGTTCCGCTCAGGAAGAATTTATTCCACCATGCTTGAAATGCATTGAACGTGAAACTGCTAATTCTTCACTTGAATGTTCAAATGCTTCTATTGCTGCAAATTCTTCAACTATCTCTATGGTCACAAATTCCTCATCTGAGGATACCACTAGTATCACTGACGAAAATGCAGGGTTGAAGGAATTGTATGTGACAGGCATGTACAAGAGCCTCAAAGGGCATCAGACTCTTTGTGATGTGCTCAAAAAGCAGATCTTGAACAAGAACCCTAGGAAAGAGGGTATTGCATTTGAGAGGAAACTCAATGCTGATGGAACCTACTGGAAACCTGAGCAGTATCCCAAAACCTCATGGGTTGGTGCGAAGGGACCTTTCGTGGATCCATCTACCTTATCTGGCTTTACTTTTGAATCCTCATATTCATCTGATGAGTCATTTGACTCCAACTATAAACTGTTCAAAAATCAGAATGGTGAAGTATTTGCTAGATATGTTGGAACTAATTGCAGGAATGGTCCCCCTATGAAGAAAATCTAGGTTCCCAAAAGGTGCCTTGAAAGTCTTCAGGTGAATGTCCTTATGACTCCACCTGTGAAGAATAAGAACCCCAGATCAAATTCTTCATATGGACCAAAGTCTTCATATGGATCCAAGTCCTCTTATGGATCAAATTCCTCACGTGGATCCATGTCCTCATATGATCATCATGCTAATGCTTCTGTTTCGCAGGGAAAATCTAAGAGTTCTGATTATGTGCATTATTCTTCAAATCATTATGTTCATAAGTCCTCGAAGAATTTCTCTGCTTACTCATATGCCTATACTAATCCCTCTCCTGTGAAACGAAGCGCTTTGGCTTCAATGCCACCTTTCTCTTATGGAGCTCACAGAATGATGAACTCTTTGCCACCCCTCCAGATGTGGGTGGTGAAGAAAAAGAACTAACCTCTTATGCAGGGTCAGGTCTCCAGACGAACTAAATCGTCTGAAGAATTTTCTGGAGACCTGAAATGCTTGAAAGGACACAAGCTAATCATGAAGAAATGAATCATTCATTTCTCACGCCCTTATACTGCTATATATACATATGTTGCATTAACTGATGAATTTCTGTCTGATGAATTTGATGCCATATTCTTCACTCTGAAGATATGTGTTCGTAAGATGCACTAATTCATCTGCAGGATGACTTACCCAAAGCTACTGAGTGGGTCCTCGACAGTGGATGTACTAATCACATGACTCGTGACAAGAGCTTACTGATGAACACTCCTTTATCTCCATCACATTTGAAGCATATCACCTACGCAGACAAAGGCAAAAGCAAGGTATTGGGTCTAGGTAGGGTTGCAATCTCAAAGGATCGACACATGGACAAAGTCATGCTTGTCGAGTCCCTCGGATTCAACCTCATGTCTGTCTCAATGCTTTGTGATCTTGATATGGTTGTTGTCTTTGGCAAATATCGCTGCTTAGTGCTCATGGAATCTGACAATTCCAAAGTCTTCGAAGGCTTTAGGAGAGGAGGCTTGTATATTGTTGATTTCTCTCAGGACCACAACCTGCCACTTGTCTACTTGCGAATGCTTCAGAAGGCTGGCTATGGCATCGACGAATGGGTCATGCTGGCATGAGGAACTTACACACGCTCGTGAAGATGAAGCACGTCATTGGCATTGAGAGTGTCAAATTCCTCAAAGATCATCTTTGTGGGGCTTGTGAGGCTGGAAAGATGACCAGAGCCAAGCACCCCTCGAAGACTATCATGACTACCTCTCATCCTTTTGAACTGCTTCATATGGATCTCTTTGGTCCTACTCATTATGCCACACTAACAAATGCAGCATCTCTATATGGCTTTGTCATTGTTGATGATTATTCTCGTTACACATGGGTGCATGTCATTACTTACAAAACTGAAGTGCAGGAAGTCTTCAGACGATTTTCTTCGAGGGCTTCGACGAATTTCGGTGTGAAGATCAAGCATATACGTAGTGACAATGGGACTGAGTTCAAGAATACTGGTCTTGATGACTATCTTGATGAACTCGGTATTACTCATGAGTTATCTGCCCCATACACTCCTCAGCAGAATGGCGTCGTGGAGCGCAAGAACAGGACTCTTGTTGAGATGGCTCACACTATGCTTGATGAATACAAGACATCTCGTCGCTTCTGGCCTGAAGCAATTGATACTGCATGCCACATTATCAACAGGGTATATCTTCACAAATTCTTCAAGAAGACCTCATATGAACTCCTCACTGACAAGAAACCCAATGTGAGTTATTTCAAAGTCTTTGGTGCTAAATGTTGGATTAGAGATCCCCATCACATTTCTAAATTTGCACCGAAAGCACATGAAGGTTTTATGCTTGGTTACGGAAAGGACTCGCACACCTACAGGGTCTTCAACACCTATCACAACAAGGTTGTTGAAACTGTAGATGTGCGGTTCGATGAAACTAATGGCTCGCAAAGAGTGCACCTACCTCCTGTGCTAGATGAAATGTCTCCTAAGGAATCCATCAAGCTAAAGGCTACTAAGGATGTTATTCCTACCGAAGAATCTGCTGAAGAAGTCATTCCAGATCGTGAAGAAAATCATGCTGGTGCATCTGAAGAAAATGGCTCTGAAGAAAATGCTGAGCCAAATCAAAGTCATCAACCTGCTCATCCTCGCGTTGCAAATGAAGTACAGATTGAGAGAATCATCAACGACATCAACGCACCAGGTCCTCTCACTCGCTCAAAAGCCTCACATTTGTCTAACTTTTGTGGGCATTTTGCTTTCGTCTCTATCACAGAGCCCACCAAAGTAGATGAGGCATTTCTGGAGCCTGAATGGATTCAAGCGATGCAAGAGGAATTACATCAATTCGAGCTAAACAATGTGTGGGAGCTTGTCAACGACCAGACCCTCGCAAGCACAATATCATCGGCACCAAATGGATCTACCGCAACAAACAAGATGAAAATGGCCTAGTAGTGAGGAACAAGGCTCGTCTTGTAGCTCAAGGCTACACACAGGTTAAAGGAATTGATTTCGATGAAACTTTTGCACCTGTTGCTAGACTTGAGGCTATTCGCATATTGCTTGCCTATGCTAACCATCATAATATCATCTTATATCAAATGGATGTGAAAAGTGCATTCCTCAATGGTAAGCTTGAGGAAGAAGTATATGTTGCTCAACCCCCAGGTTTTGAAGATCCTAAGCATCCTGATCAAGTCTTCAGACTCAATAAGGCCCTCTATGGCCTCAAGCAGGCCCCTCGGGCGTGGTATGATACTCTGAAGGAATTCCTCATGAAGAAAGGCTTCAAACCCGGTTCACTCGACCCAACTCTTTTCACCAAAACATATGATGATGAATTATTCGTGTGCCAAATATATGTTGATGATATTATCTTTGGCTGTACTAACCAACGTTATACTGACGAATTTGCTTATATGATGAGTGAGGAATATCAAATGTCCATGATGGGAGAATTGAAATTCTTCTTAGGTCTTCAAATTCGTCAACAACGCAATGGCATCTTCATTTCTCAAGCGAAATACCTCAAGGACGTTCTGAGGAAATTTGGTATGCAAGATTGCAAAGGCGCCAAAATCCCTATGCCCACAAATGGCCATCTATGCACTGATGATAATGGTATAGACTTCGATCAAAAGGTATACCGCTCCACGATTGGCTCTTTACTGTATCTATGTGCATCTAGACCGGATATTATGCTTAGTGTTTGCATGTGTGCCCGTTTTCAAGCTACACCGAAGGAATCACACCATAAGGCTGTGAAACATATTCTTCGATATCTAGCTCACACTCCAACACTTGGATTATGGTATCCCAAGGGCTCGGCTTTTGATCTCATTGGATATTCTGACTCTGACTATGCTGGTGATCGTGTGGACCGCAAGTCAACATCAGGCACATGCCATTTCCTCGGACGATCTTTAGTATGTTGGTCCTCAAAGAAGCAGAACTGCGTATCACTCTCTACTGCTGAAGCTGAGTACA
Source organism: Thinopyrum elongatum (assembly GCA_011799875.1). Taxonomy (NCBI): domain Eukaryota; kingdom Viridiplantae; phylum Streptophyta; class Magnoliopsida; order Poales; family Poaceae; genus Thinopyrum; species Thinopyrum elongatum. The sequence goes on from CM022297.1 coordinate 319,013,081, forward strand.
TTGCTGCTGGTTCTTGCTATGCTCAACTGCTGTGGATGAAGCAAACCCTCAAGGACTACGGCATCAATGTGAAGAATGTGCCACTCTTCTGTGACAATGAGAGTGCCATCAAGATTGCTCATAACCCAGTTCAGCACTCGAAGACAAAGCACATCCAGATTCGTCATCATTTTCTTCGAGATCATGTGTTGAAGGGCGACATCTCTATTGATCAAGTGAAGTCTGAAGAACAGCTAGCGGATATCTTCACCAAGCCCTTGGATGAGAAGAGATTTAGCAAGTTGCGGTGTGAGCTAAATATCTTAGAATCTTCGAACGTCCTTTGAAAAGGACACACATCCTAACACTTATGCAAATTGATGACTTAAATGCGCAACACACGAAGAAACGTTTTTCTTCAAATCAATGAAGACTAACCCTCTAAGTGTGAAGAAATTAACGAAGAATCTGATTCTCAGAGCCCTACGACAATTGTACGTGGCGTCTGAAATCATCATTCTTATACGGTGGGTCACGCCACCACAAAAAGTTGAAAATCTTCAAAATTGAGTTTTTCTTCATTTTGCAAATTCTTCAAATTTTCAAATTCTTCAACTTTGCAAAGTCTTCACCCTTTCCGACTGTGTTCTTCATTGACTATATATATATATATATTTGAGTTTTCATGTCCTCTACAACATTCACTTATTGCTAATTCTTCAAAATTGATTTTCTTCTAAGTGAATGTGATCGGACCCTTTCCCCCTCTATGCTAAACTCAACCCAGTCTGTTCACAAATTCTTCATGTGCGTTCTATTTGAAACCCGTTCAAAGTCTTTACTGTGTCCTTGACAGCTGAAGAATTTGCGGACGAAAACATTAAAATATTCTTATCTGAATTTTCGGCTTTTGCCGCTCAAACCGTTCCATATCCCTCGATAAGATTTATCTATTCACCCATGATCTAACACGATCTCCACTTCACAGTACGTGGGTGACACATGTCGTTAGGATGAGAAGGGTCAGGGGCATGTTCGTCCATTTTCTTCGGACGAGCGGTTTTTCACCTCGGCTATAAATACCCCTCGCCCTCCTCAGATCTCATTTACCCCGGTCGATCTTACTCCCTCGCGCGAGCTCTCAGACCTAGCGCCGCCGCTACACTCCATCGTCGCCGGTGAGGAAGAGCTTCACTGCCTCGACCTCATCGCCATCGTACTCACGCCGGCCGTGGAAATCTTCACTCCGCCGCCGCCGTAGCTGTTTTCCATCGCCAAGTTAGGGCGTGGAAGATCTGAACGGACGAGCTTCTCCACTGCTACCCTCAGTTCGTCGTGTTCTTCGTCAAGGGTAAATAAAATCTATTTTTACTACCCTTGTTGATTCTGATGATTTCCACAAAATCTTCAAAAGGTGTTTATTCTTCAACTTTCATGTTATTAAACACCAACTTGCTTCTGTTCTTGATCTGTTTCTCTAAGCAACGTTTTTCTTCAAGATTCCTCAATTGTGTGGATTTTCAATCTATACAACTCTGGAACCTAAGTCAAAGAACGCTTAGTGAAATTCCTCAAGACACCTCTGGTCAAATTCCTCAAACTTGATACTTTTGAAAAACTTCTGAGAACGCATATGACCTCTCCAAATTCTTCGCACCTATATTCTGTTCACAGGTACACATGTCCGCTGCTGAATCTCTAGGTTCTCATCAACTTAACTCATTTGCAGCGTTCCTCGAAGAAAAGTTGCACACTTCCTCAGAAACATCCATTGTTCAAAATCCTCAAGTGAGGAAAATGGCTGATGGTAAAAGATCTCAGAAGGGAGGAAAGAGGCCAGAAACAAATACTGCTTTTGAGATCCCTGAAGACATCTATGATGAATATTGTACTCCTGATGAAGCAACTCATGGCAAGGAGAACAAAAATCAGCGCAAAGTGCGCATTCAGAAGATTGAGAGAAGATGGGCAAGAGAATGGAGAGAGTATCGATATGTGACTCCAAAGTACATGAAGAAATTCGCTGTTAACCCTCCATGCCCAAGACCTCCATTGGCTCCAGGCCAAGAAGCTGATCCCACAAGCATCAGAAGAGGTGAGGAATTTCCTCAGGAGTGGGCTAAGCGTCAAACCAAGCTGGCCAAAGTGGCTAAAGAGGCAGTGAAGAAATTCAACGAAGAGTCTGCTGCTGCCACTGCTGAGGCCTCTGCTAGCAAGCCTAAGAAGGCTATGACAAAGAAACCAGCTGTCAAGACAAGTTCCTCAGCTGCAATGCCCTCACGGCCAAGCTCTTCAAAGCCCTCACGGCCTGATCCTCAAGCAACTTCTTCAAAAGCAGCTCCAACTCCCTCAGTTGCAAAGTCCTCAGCTGCTCCTGCAAAGTCCTCAGCACCTGTGCATCTTGCCACGTGCCAAAGGACTACTGGAATCTCAATTGCTTCTGGAGCCTCTGTAGGTTCCTCAGCTCCACCTCAGTCTTCAACAGCTTCGACCTTGCTAAAGAAAAAGGCCACTGCTGGACGAGGCACAAGGCCAAGTCTTCACAAGAAGCAGGTCGCCTTTCAGGTTCCGTCAAGCGAAGACGAAGCTGATGATGAAGAATTAGCTGAGATCATCAGAGATCGACAACAAAGGGCCTCTAGTGCCAAAGGCAGTGCTGTGCCCCTCATGCTGGATCCAAGGAAGATCCTTGATTTCATCGATCTATGGCACAAGGATCCAAATACACCTTTGCCTGAATTAAACCTCACTCCTGGTCAAAGTCACATGTTGACGGCCTTCATTACTGAAGAGAAATGGAAATTTGAAAAGGCCAGGCAGGTGAAGAAGGCTCAGTACAAGAAGGAGCATTTTCTGAAGAACAATGTTGTGAAAATGTCTCCTGAAGAACTTGTGACTATGCAGGCTGAGATCAAAGCACTCAGTGATGAATTTCACGCATACCGTGCAGATTGGCTAGGTGCCAAAGTCAGATTCGTCAGAATGGCAAAGGGATTCACTCCAAATGTTGCAGCTTCATCGCAACCCAAATTTCCTCAGACTGACACATCTGCTCAGCCTACTGAAGAACATGCAAGTACTACTGATGAAAATCAGATTGTTGAAGAAAATGAAGGCACCAGGGCTGATGAAGAAATTCCAGTCTCTGAAGAAAATGCCAGGGTAACCACCAATGTTGCGCCTGAAGAGCAAACCAGGCCAGTTGATACATCAGCTACTGCGCCTGAGGAATCTGATCAAGCCAGGGCAACTGCATCAGTTGTGCCTGAAGAAATTCAACCAATTTCATCTGCTCCTCCTGCAAAGTCATCACAGATGAAAGATGTCCTTCCTTCTGCATCAGAAGCGAAGAAGACCAAAGCCGCAGAGAAGGCTGCGGTGAAGAAAAGTAAAGCATCTGCCTCCTCAGAGTCTTCAGCTCCCAAGAAAGTGAAGACTTTGACGAGCTCAACTGAAAACCCAATTGATGCTGTTCCAATATCAAGCATGCCATCAAAGGAGATTATTCCCTTTGGTAAGGAATATGCAATTCCAAGTGAATCTGATGAAGAAGATCCTTCTGCTGCTTCGACAGAGCAGTTGGATGAAGACATTGAAGTGGACAATATCACTTCAACTCCGTTGGTATCATCGCCCATGCCTCAGTTCACAGCTGAAGAGGCAGGCGTTGAGGAATTTGAAGATAAAGATGAGGATGTGGATATTGGGTCTACAACTCCTATACTAAATGATGACTTTTGGGAAAGTCATCACCCCAATTCACCTCTGACAACACCACTACATCAAGTTCCTCAGTCCCCTGTGCCAACTGAAGAAATTCATACGGGCTCTGATGGACCTCAATCTTCACTTCAATCTATTCCTGAAGAAGTTCCAGCCGCTAGTGCTGAAGAAATGGAGGCCAAGGCTGCTGCTGATACAGCTACTGAAATTCCTCAGCCTGTGGCTCCAGTGGCTATACCTCAAGAGGCTGTGAAGACTTCAACTATAAATCTTCAGCCCAAGCCACAGAACCCTCACTCCAAGAAGCAGAAGTTCAATGCTGAAGATTTCTTCAATGAGCACATATTCTTCACTGACTACAATCCCTATGACTCTGCTAAACTTCGTCGCAAGCGCTTCTGGACTGCCAGCCAGATGAACTTCTATTCCTCACTGTTGTTTGATAAGGACAAGATCTTTGATCATGAGCAAATTCCTCATGTGGATATGGAATCGCTGCCCTGCTTCACCCCAGTCCTCAGTGTTCTTCATGACGCTGGGTTACTCAACTTCTGCACCGACATCTGTGATTGGAATGAAGAACTCATTCTTCAATTCTACGCCACACTGCACATCACTGGAAATGTTGAAGATGTGAATTCATGGGTGCTAGACTGGATGACTGAAAATACTCATTACAAAGCACCGGTCTCTAAATTGCTTCATGCCGTCCCAGTCAGTCCTCCCACTAAAGGTGCTAGGCTTCTCTATGTTGAACCTGAACTATCCGATCATCTAATGCAAGTGCTGATGAAGCCTTTGAAGCCAGGCCAAGCTCCAAGGACCAAATTCCTCGTCAAGGAATTGCTCTATGTGCCAAGGACAGTTTATCGCATTTTGACCAAAACCCTCAGTCCAATCAAGGGCCACAACTCTGATGACGAAGAGGTTGTTGGCATTATGAAGAATCTGCTGTTCAATATCATTCATGGTATTCCTATCAACTACCAAGATTTCTTCATGAGGACTTTGGCCAATGCTGCTCTGTCACCTTTTGAGTTGAAGCCTTATGCTCCCTGGATCATGAAGTTCATCCGATCAAGGTCTTCAATTCATTATAAGGTTGACTTTCAAAATCATCTTAGCTTTTTGCCCCCTATTGAAGTCCTCAAACGGACTATTTCCTCAGCTGATGAGAAGGGCAAGGCTGCAGTTATTGATGAAGGTACTCGTCCATTGGATGGACAGTTTCGCAAAGCTACTTCATATTCCACCAATGATGACTCTGCAACACAAGATTCTGCCGCCAAAGCTTCAGAACATAATCCTCAAGCCACAGCTCCGCGTGTGATGACTGATCGTGAACTTCTCCTTAGTCTTCATCAGAAAGTTGATCGAAATCACAAGTGGGTCAAGCGTCAGTTTGGTGCAATTCTTCAGAACATGACAGTCACTCAAAACACTGTGAAGAAGAATCACTACTACTTGCATGAAGTCTTTGACCGCACTTGGGCTATTCTGTCGAATCTTCATAGTGCTGAAGAACTCAAGGAGATGGGATTCCAACAGGACTTTGACTGGTCTCAGCCACCTTCGAAGAAATTCAAGAAGGTCAAAGTTCCTCAGCTTGTTGCCAGTTCATATTCTTCAGCGTGCGAGACGGATGAAGCTGAAGACTTAAACGACACCACGGCAGGCCCTACTCCAATGGACGACCCCAACAACGCTGACGCTCCTCCATCGACATCATGATGATATTCTTCAGGGGCGTTAGTCCTCATTTTTCGTCCCTTTTGGTCATTCGATGACAAAGGGGGAGAAATTTGAGTTAGTCTTCAAGCGGGTCTCTATATATGGGCATTTTTTGCTAAGTTTCAACTCTCGTTCTTCTGAAGTATTTGTTGGATCGAGTTGTAAACTTAAGTCCTATGGTGGTCTGATACTTTTGCTCTGTTTTTCTGCATGCTATTTCCTCAATATGTTAATGCACGCATGCTGAATTACATCAGTCACCATATTTCATCATGCATTTCAAATTCTTCACATCATATGTATGAATTACAAGATATAGGGGGAGATCTCCATGATATTACTCTACAATGTGCATTTGCAATCCAAAGCAAAATCCTCAATATGCACATCTTCAGGGGGAGTTTTTCTATATCTTGCAATCAAATTCCTCATTATCAGTATTTACACTTCATATGTTTATCCCCGTTGAAAACTTAACCTATATTGTCATCAATCACCAAAAAGGGGGAGATTGTAAGTGCATCTAGTGCCCCTTAGTGATTTTGGTGTATTGAAGACTTATAGGTTAAGGGACTAATGCGTTTGTGAGTGTACACAGGTTCTATAAGTCTATGAGGAGTTTGATATTTACGATGAAAGTCGATCCCTAAAAATGAATGTCTTCACCTGAAGACTTTGGTTTTCTTGAAGACTTTGAAAGTGAAGAAATTGGTGTGACCCTGAAGACTTGATATTCATGCAAGGATTATGAAGCGTGAAGACTTTTGTTTTCGTAGTATCATTTTATTCTTCTTGAGTCATAGGAAACACCGTACTGTTAAAGGGGGTCGAGGTAAAACTAAGGAAAAGTTTCCAAGTGATGCTCATCTCAAAATCCTACACCTACCCAATCCTTTCGAGTGAAGCCATTGGAAATCTCATTCAGTTCAGTCAATTTCTTCAGTGACAGAGACGAAGTTCTTCTGTTCTCTGAGGAATTTGTTCTGACTGAGGAGTTAGGAATTCGCCAGTGCGGATTTCCTACAAGTGAGGAACATGATAGCCCTCAGGAATTTGATACACAAATTTCCGACCGTTGCTGTGCTACGCGCCAGCTGTCCAAATATCCTTCCCACCTAACGGTCATATCATTGAAGGGCATTTATGTCTTATCATGTCGGGCTGCTCCCTAGGCTATAAATAGCCGCCCCCTACAACCACTAGCTGGTTGGCTGCTCCGAGAGATAGATTAACACTTGTCATTTAGAGCATCCCATCCTCCGAGGACTTTGAGCGATAATCATCAAGTGAGGAAAAACCCAAAAACCCAAACACCTACAAACCCAAAGTGATTGAGCATCACTGAAGAAATTGTTCCTATGTGGAACCGACGCTTGTTACCTTTGAGGACTGTGCATCCTCCAGACGGTTAGGTGTCATGGTCTAGAGCATCCAAGAGGAAATTGTGGATCGCCGAGTGACCAAGTCTGTGAAGGTTTGGAAGTCACCTGAAGACTTACCACGAGTGATTGGGCGAGGTCTGTGTGACCTTAGCTCAAAGAGAATACGGTGAGGACTATGTGTCCTCAGGTTTAAATACCTAGCCGCTCCAACCAGACGTACAACTGTCACAGCAGTTGGAACTGGTCTACCAAATCATTGTCTTCACCGAGCTACTGGTTCTATTTCCTCAACTCTTTCATTTCCTCATTCATGTGTTGATTTACTTGATCGTTACTGTGCGAAGACTTTGACTGAAGACTTTCTCAATTTCCTCAATCCTATTTCTTCAGTCATTTAGTCTTCAGCCTGCTTATCCTGTGTTTCACGCTACCTGTACTCTGTGCCTATTTCATTTCATCATGATGACTGTACTTATGCCATGTTATGTTTGCATCTGAGTACTTATTCCGCTGCTAAGTAGTTTGCTGCTTAGGAATTTCCTCAGCTTGAAATTCCTCAGTGACGAATTTGTAAAAATCGCCTATTCACCCCCCTCTAGTCGATATAACGCACTTTCAATAGTACTGCTCCTGGTTGAACTCGCGGTATACCTCGTAGACCATGTACTCGGGATACCAGCGGTAACCCAGTCTGGTCAAGAGAGCGATCAGAACAAGCTGGAAACCCAGGGGCATCACGAGCCCAAGTGCGAAGCACAAGCTGCATCGTAGGACGTGGCGGGAACAGACGATCCATCTGAAACAAAGGAGTTCAGGGTTGTCATATGACGATGAGAAATATAACAAATCTCGGAAGGAAAGGTTAAACAAAACAATGGAAAGGAAAATGATTATCAAACTAATCAGGTCAATGACAGGGAAATCGCACAGAATTCCAGCTCTCCGGGTGGACGGAACTTACAAGATCCTAAGTGTCGGTGTTAGTAAATTTATTAAACCCGAATAGATGAGAAATTAGAGTCCCAGAGTAAAGATTGAGGAGTAAAAGATCCTAATACCACCCAGTTGGCGACGTGGGCCCGTAAGCCACACATCCAAGTTAGTAAAAAAGTTTTGGACCACTAGACTCAACTTCGACCAAGGAGTTGGAAAGGGGGATTCCTAGAGGCAGTCGGCTCTGATACCAACCTGTGACGACCCCGGCTTAATCGTGCACTAACCATACACGCAAATGCACACGATCAAGCCTAAGGACTCACTTGAAGATACCACAACACAACTCTAAACCAAAATTAAATTCATACAAGCTTTATATTACAAGCCAGGGCCTCGAGGGTTCGAATACATAGCTCGATGGCATACAAGTGTCAGCGGAAGCATCAGATATCTGGGTACAGATATATTACAGAAACAGAGATAAGCCTTTATGAAGGCGGGGCAAAATAAAACTCTACGATCGAAAGGCGTAGGCCTCCTGCCTAGGACCCTCCGAATCCTACTCCTGGTCGTTCGTCGGCTCCTCGTAGTAGTACTCGCCGGGAGGGTAGTAGTAGTAGCCGTAGTCGTCGACGGGGGCAGCTAACTCAGGGGCTCTGTCATCTGGCGGCGTCAATTGGATATGGGGAGAAAAAGAAAATAAAGCAAACGTGAGTACTCATCCGAAGTACTCAGCAAGCAAGGATCTACACTACATATGCAACATTTCCAACGAAGGCTGTATATGTGGACTGGGCTGCAGAAATGCCAGAATAGAAGGGAGAGCCTAGTCCTATCGAAGACTAGCATCTTCAGCAACTTCATCGGTCTTGCAGCATTAGAAGAGTGCAGATTAACATAATGTAAAATAGTAGTAATGTATCAACCTCGCCCAGAGATCCTTCCCCGACTCCCTGCGAGAAAGCAATCCCAGAGCCATACTATCCAGTTCATCTCAAGTTCTAGTTGTACCGATCGGGATACAACTCCTAGTGTCCGTTACCGTAGGACAGGCTATCGATAGATGCTTTCTTCCCTGCAGGGGTGCACCAACTTACCCACCACGCTTGATTAACTCCGGTCGGACACACTTTTCTGGGTCATGCCCGGCCTCGGCCAAACGATACTCCGCAACCCGACCAAATTCTTAACAGAGAGGTCAGCACACCGGACTAAACCTATGCCCCCAGGGGTCTTGGGCCATCGCCCCGGGAACTCCTGCACGTTGCGTCAGGCGGCCGAGAGCAGACCTAGCAACCCCTTAATACAAGTGCAGTTGCTTAACAAGTCCAACTTGGCGTGCGCCGCTCAGTCGCTGACGTCCATTAATCTTCGGCTGAAGTATACGACGCAGAACGCCCATACTATGCCCACGTGATGGTTAGTGCTATCAGGCCAGAGGCCCCTCGGATCAAATATCCAAACTGTTAGTGGATTAGGAGCGCGCGGTAACGAGCAGAGACTCACGAAAGATGTGACTCCGTCGCCCCGTCTTGAGGACTTGCGGCAAGGGCTAGGAATGCCCGGCCACGCCTCGTGTTCAACCCTCGGGCACCATCCAGGTCCACCCGATTCCACATCACTCGCAATTAAGCTCGCGCGGGTACCCCTCAGGGCCGACCCGTCTTTATCCAGTATGAACAGTAACATCAGTAATGTAAGTCATCCGTGTGGCTATCGCATCAAGAAGGAATCCGAGGCATCACCCTCGTTGGATCCCCACCTGACATAACCGTCAAGGTGAACGTAAGAGGAATCACCCTCGAGGTCCACTCTTGAGGAGTTGCACGACAGTGTCGGTTTCGGGGGTGGTGTAGGAGGAATCACCCTCGCTTACCATAACCGATTAACTAACCTACAAGGTTATCATCAGAAGTGCTGATGAGGTATCACCCTTGGCACTCGATAGTAACCCAGTAGTGTCGGCAACTAAGGGGGAAGTGACGTGCGGTGTCGGGGCCTGGTCTTCAATCCCGTTGCACGGGTCTTCTGATCATCCAGCGGGGCAGTCGGGATAAGTGGGGTCTCTGATGGTCTCTACCCAACCTATTCTAAGCAGTTTAGGATAACATGTAAGTATCAACAGCGGGGTACAAGTAAACAGGCTATGCAGCAGATATAGGATAACAGTAGCAGCAGTAACTTCTAATGCAAGCATATGAGAGAAGAGAGTGGGCCATATCGGAATGCTCAAAAAGGGGGTGCTTGCCTGCAAGCTCTGGGGCAAGTGGCTGGTCGTCGGGGATGTAGTCGTACTCCGGAGCGGCGTCTGCCTCAGGAGCTACGTCAACGTTGGGGTCTAATCGAGAGAGAAAAGGGGGAGGAAACAGGTAAACATAATGCAATCAAATGCAACACGGGGCATGCTATGCAACAATGCAGTGCAGGGTTGCCTAAAGATATGTCTAAGTCATTTTGGTTATTTTAGGATTAAAGTTGGATTTATTAACCGGTAAGTATGCACTATTTATCTACCGGAATCGGGCTAAAAGTTGCGGGTTCTCCTACGTAGGGGGTTCTGGCATCAAAACAGACGACACGATCAGATTCGTCTCGTCATTCTGAGCAACTTTCATGTTTTAAGTTTTTCGATCTGAGCTACGGTTTAAAAGTTATTAATTTTCAAAGATTTAATCATTTTCTGGAATTATTTTTATTTACAGAATTGAATTATGATGTCAACATGATGTCACTGTGACATCACCAGCTCAACTGGTCGGCTGACCAGTTTAAACCTGACATGTGGGTCCAGTGGGACCCACATGTCAGTCTCTGTTAAGACTAACAGTGTATTAATCTAACTAACAGGGTTAATTAGATGGTGGGCCCTATATGTCAGTGAGACATTAGTCTAACTAATTAGTTTTTATTTATAAAAATGTTTTAATTAAACTAAATAGCAGCGGGGCCCACATGTCATTGACACCGAGTGCCCAGTCAGCAAAGTTGATTGAGTCAACTCAGTCAACGGGGCCCCCGAACCCACTGGTCAGCGACCCAGGGGTGGGGCCACCCGTGCCACATCGGCGGGGTCGCCGAAAATGCGCCGGCGAGCGCTCCGCGGCGGCTGTCTCGCCGGAGACGCTCGGGAATCACCTACGGGGCACCAAATCGAGCGCCGCGGCTCGCGTTCGAACGAGGAGGGTGCCCCGCATCCATCTACAGCGTCGGAACGTGCGGGGGTGGCCGGACGGCGAAGTGCCGCGGCGATCGCTTACGGGCTTGATCGGGTTCGCTGCTACGGGGTGATTTCGAGCGCGCGAGGTGGCTAAGCGGGGCTACGGCTCTCTAGGAACACGTAGGAGTAGCTGGTTCGGGCAAAGGGGCACGGGAAGCTTGAGTTGGCCGGCCATGGCGGCGGCGGCGTTCAGGTCCCTGCGGCGCCGCTGTTCTATCGCGCAAACGAGCTACCAGAGAGGCCAGGGGAGAGGGAGAGTGCTCACCGAGCGGCGCAAGGTGGCCCGTGATAGGTTTAGGAGCTGCAGGTAGTCGCCGGAGTCGGAGACAGCCGGCGGCGGTCGGAGATGGGGATGTAGACGAACGGCCGCTGCATGGCTCCCCGGCCTCGCCTGAAACCACCAGAAGAAGAGGGAGACCGCGGTGAGTCCACCGGACTAGTCGGTGAGGCAGGCGGGCGTCGGTGGCCGCGTCGGAGCTTGGCGCGCGGCGTCGGTGCCGCTCGGGCAGAGAGGAAGGAAAGGGGCGTGCTTGAGGGAGAGGAGGGAGGAGCGAGCGAGGAGAGTGGGGGGAAATGGCGGAGGAGGCCAGGGGGGTGGACGGCCCTCGTCCTTATCCCTCCTGCTGTCGGCGGGCGTCGGTGGCTGCCGCGGTGTCGCGCGCTCGCCGGTGCGCGTGCGCGCAGCCACGGGCGCGGTGACACGGCGATGGAGAGAGAGGGAGGTTGGGCCAGACGGGCCGTTTCGGGGCACTGTGCACTTAGGCCCAGTGCACAGTGCCTCGTTTTATTTTTCTGTTTCTGTTTTTCTATTTTCTTTTATTTCCTTTCTGTTTTGTAATTGTTAGGCCACTTTTGCATTTTTGTAAAATATGAGAGTTGTCCGCAATATTACAATACAATATTCCCTTCCACCAAAAATTGGTTTGGGCAAATTTGGATTTCTTTTGGATTTGATATTATTATAAATGATTTAAATAATGCTGTTTTGGTGCTGTTTCATGTGGTTTGAGTCATTTAGTTAATCCAAGTGTCATTGATAATATTTTTATAAGTGCTTCTGGAATATTTACTATTTAGTGAACATTTTTCCAATAGTGTTTGAGCAAATTTATTTTGCACTTTTGAATTTGAGTTGATTTTCGGAGAAGTATTTGAATTGCTGAGATTAACCACTATGACTAGGCACTGCAAATGGGATGACTTGGCATTATTAGCAGGTAACCATAGTGGCTATTACACAGGGGTGTTACAGAGACGTCGCTCCGTCGGCGCAGCCGCGGCAGCAACCTCGTCATCAACGAGGGCGGCCACGTCCCTTCCCCTCCCCGCGGCCACTCCCGCCTAGTCAAGCCGAAGAAGGAGCCGGCGGCAACCGTCATGGTGAAGCAGGAGCACAAGGCCATGGTCGCCGACCTCGAGAGCGGCCTCGCCTGGTCGCGGCAGGACTACGTGGCGCAAGAGATGGAGCGTCAGCGCCGCGCCCTGGAAGAAATTGCCGCGGCCGCGACGAGGGCGGCGTCGTCATGCTCTCCGACAGCGACGACGAGGTCACTGCGCCGAGCCAGGCGGTCCACAGCGGCGATCCAGGGCAGGGTTGTAGCCAGGACGCCCCAAAGGACGGAGCGCCGAGCAACGGCGGCGGCGGCGATGACGACGGTGACGACTACACTGCCTTCTACAAACTCCTCGTCATGGAATAGGCGTTATTTTAATGTTTTTATCTATGTTTTTTCAGTCACCAAAATATCAATGTTAATCGCCCAAATTTCGTCCAAAATGACTGAGTTTCGCCGAGTTTGGGCGTTTCAAATTGGTTTCGACCTTCTGTCGTGTGTTCGCGGCTGGTAATCGCATGCCCCCCACGCCAAAAATTTCGTCGGCGGCGCCTCAAGAGGTGCTATTTTCGCCCGAATAACGCCCTTGGGGGGCCGAACGGCTGGAGATGCTCTTACCATCTGGTATAGTTATTATCTAGCTACCTTTGGTAGAACTGGTGTGGCTGGGATCAAGGCCAGGTGATGTCATTGACCTTTGTAAGAATGAGCTTGCTCCTGAGGGCAACTACAACGCATGACGTCAAATCGTTCGGCCGCGTCCGTTCGGGGGTAGACGGACAAAACAGGCGGTCCAACGCGCGGGAACAAACAGATCAACGTTCGTTTTCGGTCCGCTTTCGATCCATTCCCGGCCCAACTTTGGGCCGCATTTGCGTCGAAACGGACAACACGCGGACGTGCGGGACACGCGCCCTTGTCCTCCCCTGGCCCGCCCGTCGGGGACACGTCCGTCCACTTTCCCTCCATTTCGCCCAAAGCCCTCCCGCGCCCTCCCTCCACCATGGCCGGCGGCCGGACGAATCCCGGCGAACCGGCCCCGGCCGCGCACCCCGCGGCGAAGAAGAAGGCTTCCAAGAAGCCTCGGTCGGAGCTCACGCTAGCGGAGCTAGCTAAGCTCGACGCCGAATCGGCCAAGAGGAGGAACCAGTGGACAAAGGTGGCGGAGAAGAAGGCCGCTGCCGACTACGCCGCCGAGGCGGCCTTGCTGCGTGCCATGCAGCACCTGGCCGATGTTGACGACAAGGAGTCCATCATTACCAAGGCGCACGCCCTCCTCATGTTAGGGTTGTGCCGACCCCCACCGGCATTCTCTCAGTCGCTGCCTTGGCCGCGGCCAGTACAGGCTCGTCAGTTATTCGTCCTCCACAGCACTGGTCCCCGAGCTCGTCCGTCACACTCGAGACGCCAGGGTATCGTGCGCCGCCGCTGCACGGCCATGGGCAGACACGGTTCTCCACGTCGTCGGACTGCAGCGTGGTCGCTCCGGCCACGCCAGCGGGCGTCATCGACCTCAACGTCACGTCGGGTACAGTGGCGTTGGCCAGCCGTCCGATGGGACGCAAGGGAATCAGCCGGTTGTTCCCTTCGGCGAAAATGGCTGGCGCCCCCAGGTTGTTCGATGAAATGCCACTGCCGACGCCGACGGTCGACGACCCTGACTACGCGGCGTTCATGGAGAACGTCATCTTCGAGGGCCGTGGTGAGGCCTTCCACGTCGACGGCCAAGGCCAAGCTTTTGATCCCGAAGCGACCCAAAGCCAGGATGCCGTGGCCACTACGATGACACTCAATTCGCCGGCCATGATGAAGATGAGGACGACCATGGCAACTCATGGCATGAGGATGATGACTTGTATTGTGAAGATGAGGAAGAAGAGGTCGACATTTCGGCGGAGCCATTGGTGTTTATCGATGAGCTCACCCAAAGGGCCGAAACACAAAAGAAGAGGCAAAGCATTCGCACGGGATCATACACCCAAGAGGAGGACACTTTGATTTGCGAGAGTTGGATGGAGATAGGCCAAGATCCCATGAAAGGTGCCCTGCAAAAAGGATCCGTCTTTTGGACTAGAGTACACAAAAACTTTCATGAGCGAAGGAAGTTTGCTCCCTACCAATTTGCGAGCACCCGCGACATCAATTCAATCCAAAAGAGATGGGGGTTCATCCAACAAGAGTGCAACAAATATTGTGCCGTGCTTGAGAGCATTCAAGCCCGTCCCGTAAGTGGCCTAGGCATTGGTGACTTGGTATGAACCTCTTGTTTTTTTATCTTGTGTCCTTTCATGTTGGCATGCCATTTATGTTTGATGCATTTTGTGTCTTTCCAAGTTACACTTGTGGCCGCATCTTTGATTGTGTAGGCATTCCAATCTTTGGAAGCCTTCAAGGTCCGACGCAAGAACAAGCCATTTACTCTCACGCATTGTTGGTCGCTCATCAAAGATTGCCCCAAGTTCAAAGACCAATATGCCGCTCGTAAGAAGAAAGGAGGGAAGGCGGTTGTGGCTGATGGGGGAGACTTGCTCAAGAGGCCGACGGGCAAGACAAACTCGAAGGCCGACAAGAAGCGTGATGCGTCTTCCATAGCCTTGTAAGAAACTTTGGAGAACATGATGAGCCAAAAGGAAGTGAGGGAGGAGAGGAGGAGCAAATGAAGATATACCTAGATCTTCAAACGAAGAAGCTTGACATGAAGAAGGCCGTGAAGAGAAGGAAGCTTGACATCGAGGAGGCCGCTCAACTCAAGAAGCTCGAGATCGAGGCCACCAATATCGAGACCAAAGCAAAAGAGGTGGCACTCGCGTTCATGAGCGTCGACAAGAACAACATGTCACCAAAGAGGAAGGCTTGGTTCGTGAACCGGTAGAAGGAGGCGTTCGCCCGCGACGACATGAATAGATGAGACCTCGACCACGATGGCCGTTCATTTTGAAGGCTGGCTAGTGTGCCGGCCGCTGGCTTTGTTGCCAGCCCCAAAAACTTGTCCATTTTGAAGACTGGCTCGTGTGCCGGTCGTTGGCTTTGTTGCCGGCGTAAAAAACATGTTCATTTTGAATGCTGGCTAGTGTGCCAACCGCTGGCTTTGTTGCCGGCGTGAAACTTGGGTGACCATTCTGTACGCCGCTGGCTTTGTTGCCGGCCAGCATGAACTGGCGTGAACTATGGCTGCTACCATTTAGCTACTTCTTTTATTCTTTTCATATTTGTATGTACAGCGGACGAGATGCGGCTGCGCGTCCGGCGCATCCACAAACTCGGACGGACGGGGTCTTATTGTCACCCCAAACGAACAAAAAGCAGACAAAACAAACGTCCGTTTGGGTCGTGCGTTGGAGTTGGCCTGAGTGATAAAAAAAGAATCACACGATTTTACATTTGATGGTTCCATCGGAGGATACCATGTTATTCTAGTTCTAGTGGAAAACCGTGAGATCCATCCACGAATATGTCCGTTTCAGGACAAGAGGAATAAAATGGCAAACAGGGTGTCTTCAAACAGACACCACGCGGGATCGACCATGACATCGCGCAAGGCAAACCAAACACGGCGAGGCGATGCCAAAAAGTTGCCATCTGACTCTGATGCGTCTGGGTTTAGGGTACTCCGCACTCGCTGTCGTGCAACGCAAGGTAGCATTAGGGGAAACTAACCAAATGTCAAGTCCCTGACCTAAACCTAACGACCCCCCTGTTGCACAGTGAGTCTGTGAGTGCCTCCGCTACTGGCAGCTGGGCCTGCTCCTTTCTGAATCAGACTGCAGGTGTAAAGTTCACTGCTTGCCAGGCCCACCCGGATAGATCCCATCTGAACCACCACCCCCTTGTCTCTAGCTAGTGCTAGTTGAATAACAAACCGCATCTTGGTTCTTGGGAAATGAGCGCTGTGTTTTTTTCTATTCTACAAAGGAGAATGAGCTGCCCTGTGTGATAGGATCAAGTTGATATGCAAAATAGCTATAGTATTTCCAATGATACAACATCAAGAGCTTATTGATATATCCATGATGCGCACGGCCAATCATCACAAAAAAAGCAGACTAAGAGCATCTACACCCGGATGCCACAAACCCTCTCTCATATGTTTGTGGACACGCCCGGTCAGTAATTGGACAGGAGAGAGAAGGAAAAAAATGACCCAACCACATCTCTCATATCATTCCTATACGTCCGGACTGTCCGTGAACCCTCGTATTAAGAACAAATGTAGGAAGGATATGAGGGCTCGCGGACGCGCCCGTGCAGTCCGCCATGTAGGACACGGCCCACCCCTGACCACCTTTTTCTCTTTGTTTATTATTTCTTTTCTTTATCTTTTTTCTCTCCACCAATCACATGCAAAGCGACTGGACATATAAGGGGAAAAAAAATGAGAACTGTGGATGCATGAACGGAAAAATAGGGGCTCAAAACGGACATGCCCGGTCACTGACCGGGCGCGTCCGCGGGTGTTTAAGGGGCCAGGTTTGCTAAGTCCGGCTGTAGATACTCTAAGGCATTAGCCTAGTGATGGAAAGGAGCTGGTGTCTTTCCACCCACCCAGATTTAATACATGGTGCTTGCAATTTGAATTTGTTGCACCAATTATACTATAGGGCCTTGCTTTATCGTCTTTCTGTCAAAAAGACTATCACAAAAAATAGAAAGAACAAAATGGCATGACCTCAACATGTATGCCGAAGAAATAAACCAAGACACCATAGCAAAACCCCAGCATCGCTCACCATTTTTAGCGGCGTCCATATGGCGATAAAGGTTCTCCAAAGCCACGCCTCCGGTAAGAGAAAGGCACGTGAGTGTTGTCGTCGCCATATCCTACCACCACCATAGATTTTTTTTACCATGTAAAGCAAGCTTGATCCATCGTCAAAGCAGTGCGTTCAACAAGAAAATGATATGAGCAATCAAGATTAGGTCTAGAGTTTTCACACCTGAGCTCTAGAACCGATACTCAAGGGGCAACGGACAAACCGAAGTCGCCATGTGTTGCGCCCCCAGTTGCCGAGCTAACATCGGCGTGCCTCCCCGATTGACAACACCGAACGTCTGTACGCTCTTAAGCATCTTACAAGGGCACGTCGAAACGCCTCTGAAGAGCGTTCTTAAATTCTCTCTCTTACGGGCAGTGGCGGACCCAGGAATTGAAGCTAGCCGGGGCGAACATCTAAAATCAAATTTTTTTGGATGCAAATACACATATACTGAAACAAAAGTCATGGCATTCAACTACCAAAGTCATGAAAAGGTATAAAAAGTTATTAGAAACTACTGATAACATGGACTCTTGTCGCTCCATGCATTTTGTGTTCGATATCTTGGCACGTCTTGTTCTTTCAAAAGCCAATAAGATATGACTTCATCATGTGATTCCACTTGATCCACCACAATTCTTGGTGGTATGACATCGAAAGTGCAACTTTAGCATCAGAAGCTATTTTAAATGTTGCATACAGCAATACAGTATTGATAATACCTGGATGTAACGTGTCTGCTCATTTTACTAGAATTAACCAGACAAAGCACTTTGTTGCCAGCACTTGATCAATTGCGACATAGCTTAGCCTAGAGCGGTGTTGGCACTTGGCACTATAATTCATACACTGATTAAGTAAGTATTCAGTAAGGGTATGAGTCAAAGAGTAGAACAAATCAAAATACACGAGAGTGGGGCGGCGCAGTAGTGGGGCGGCGCAACAGTGAGTGGCTAGTGCTCGGGGATCGATTGGGGCTGGATCGGTTGTATTGGTGGCCGGCAGCGTGCTTGTGGTCTTTGGGCCTTAAGTGCAATTGTGCAAACGCTGCAGCCCAGCCCAATCTTCTTTCTCTCCCTCACCCGGTCACCCTCACGGCCTCACGTACGGCTTCGCAGAAACAGGAAACATCCGCGCCGCCATGAAAACTGCCCGCCACCGGAGGAAATTGGGAGGAGCAGAGGAAGGGTAGGTAGGCGGGGGTCGCTGCTCCGCCGCCGGCGACCCGGGGCGGCCGCCCCAGCTCGCCCCAATGGTAGATCCGCCACTGCTTACGGGTCTAGCTGGTTCGCATGATTCCGAAAGCATGTTTGGAATAGCGTGAGATGTTGAAACCTACAGGAATTGGAAACACAAGAATTCATAAATAGAAACCATTTGGTTGCATTGTAGAAAAAATGCAGGGATTTTGATACATCATTAGGTGCATGGTATAATTGTCATAGAAATTCACGAGTTTCACCTCAATAGGATTTTTTCTTCGAAACTGCATGCAAAATGGACCGTAGGAGTATTTCCTACGATTTATAATCCTACAAACCAAAGAAACATTCTTTAAAAAAATTATATGGTATCTCACCGAACCAAACATGTTCCATACGACCTTAAACCCTGATCAAATCCCGCCTCACTATACTGCATCACTTACTGAAGATTTGGACATGCCAGAACGGTATTATTCAAATTGAATTTTGCCTAGATACTCTGGAGGCAATTTCTGTAGCTCGTACGCTCCAAAAGAAATTTTGCAAACACATTATATTGTAATAAGATGGCTACCACATGACTAGCAGTTTGATTGATTGCTAATAGTGCCGGCAAAACAAAGAAACAGTGTTTAAATTGGCTGTGCATAAACTACACAACTGTTGGTGAGGATTGGAGTGGGGCAGCACCTCTTTTCTTTCCGGGGAAATAATAGCCGGCGTTCTGAGACAGCTGATAGGTAACAAACCATCACCGTCGGTATCGTTATCCAGAAACCACGACGGTATCCGTCACTGCGTGTGGTTGGGTTGGGTTGCAAGCACATGTTTACCCCGTTTGTATTTCGGAATTTCGAGGTCGAAAAATCATCATCTTCTTGGGTAATAAGGCCGGTCCTAAAGTGCAGTCTGTATAATTCCCTCTTTTTTAAGACCACTCTGTCTAATACTTACTATAGTATCTGTAGAGACAGCTACCAGATCAGAACTAAGTCCAGCTTGCTTGCAGGCATCGCCTACCTCCACTCCGCTTTTTCTCCGAGCGAGCGAGAAAATGCTGGCGCACTCGCCGAAAGTGGCATGTGGTGGGCGGCCTGCTACCGTGCCGTAGCCCCGCCCCTGGTGCGCTCCTTCCGTCCCATCCACACCGTCCCGTTCCAGTCCATTCCTTTCCTTTCCTTTCCACCAAGGAAGCAACCAGTGCGGAGCCGACGCTGACCAGCCTCACCCGGGGTAGCTTGGGTTGGGCGAGCTGATTCCCGCTCCACGGAAGAGAAAAAAAAAAGGAAAGCAGAGCAGCCCACCGATTCCTTCCTTCCCCGCCCGCCCAAAGCCAAAGGATGGGCGACAGCGCAGGGCCGACCCAGACCCAGGCGACGCTGTGAGGATCGATTCCGCAGCTGGCTGTTTTTCTCTTCTATGCGTCAGGAGGCCGGAGAGAGAAGGGGAAAGCGGCCGGCTGCTGAGGCTGAGGCTTCTCCCCGGTCGTGATCTGTGATTCATTCCTCAGGTAGGTAGGTTCCCCGTGATCTCTCATGGATGGGTGGGTGGGTGGGTGTGTTCGTTGGTTGGGATCTGCGATGTTTTCTGTTGGTTGGGATTCGTTTTGGTTGTTTGGGTTCATTTCCCCCCTTGTTTTAAGTTTTAACCAATTCACAGTCTGGTGAGTTCTCATACTTATGCTTGCAACAAGATGCGAGCTTGTCAGGTATAGTTGCTGAGCAGCTGATTAGCTAGATTGGTTTTATCAATAACTATCATTTGCCTCATTAAGATTTACTTACTAGTCCCCTGCAAACAGATTTCATTGGTTGGTTCATCACATATACGCCAACCTCCCCTGTTCTTCCTTTGTTTTGCGGCTGAAAACTTCCACTTCTGCTTATTTTGTCTCAACACTTCACACAAATATGCTTCCTTTGCCATTGAATACCCGGCTGTGAACTTATGTTCATCTTATCATCTACGTGCAGTGGTCCTGAGATTATTAGTTGTAGGAGACAATACAAGAGACAAGAAATATTCCCACAAAAAAAAGGAGACAAGAAATAACAGGTTGATCTGAAATGGGGAAACGAAGCAACAGACGGTCCGCGGCGCAAGACGATACCAATGTCGGCTGCGTCTGGGGCCTAATGCGAATGGTCTATTTCCGCCGCGACCCAAGATTCTTGATGGATGCGAAGCAAGCCGGTGGGAGGCATAAGCTCCGGGAGATCACAGGTAAAACAATCTCTTATTACTCATCATAGGCTCATTGCTGCTGCCAAATTCAGATGGTTCAACTTGCTTTTGAGTTTCAGATGCTGTCACTCACTTGTCCAGTAAAGTTACTAGTTTTATACGAAAACCACACTACAAGTTTGCGTGTTAGCAAACTGTTACAAGGAAATCAAAAGAGATGCTAATACTATCAGTTCCTTGATCATTTTGCTTGGTTGCATTCACTGGCTTGTTCCACAGAATTATGCTTACAGTTTACAAGTGCAACCTGTGTGTCTGGATGAGTTTTGTCACTCCCTTCTCTACTTTTAGATTGAGTTAAATAAGATCGGTCACTGCATCTGATGCCCAATGTAGAACTAGTAAATGATGGATGTAAAGATAGTTTAGCAAAGGAATGCGCAGCGTGAATTTTCTCTTGACTTGTAATGTTATTTCATAATATTCTGATGATGGACGTTGTATTTCTTTTTCAGACGGAAGGGACTCAGGGAAGAGGCCAAGGGATTTTGAGGATATAGAAAAAGATGATGTAAGTTAAACAAACTAAGAAAATTAAGGTCTCAGGAGTAAATCCACTTTCATATTTCATTGACTACTTTGTGTAAATGAAACCATAATTTTTCAAATCTGCAAGTATCATGGATCCATACAGAAACATCGGTTTTCCTAAAACAGTTCTGTTTTACTTTCTCTGTTTTTCAGAACATAGAAAACGGTCCTTTGCAGCAACCCACCGTCAAAAAACTTATGGAGGATGAATTGGGGCGTGTGAATCTTTTGAGGACAGTTCCAAACAACGAGGTTCAGAGAAGATTAGCTGATCTGGGAAATGATCTATCTCTTGATGGAAATTCAGAGCATACAAACAACACAACAGGAACTTTAAATCACGGCACAGATATCTCCGTGTCTCGTTTATCTGGATCAGTGGATTCTGAGGGTTCCAAGAGCTTGAACCATGCTGAATATGATCTCGAATCTGTCTTGGCAAGCTTCTTAGGTGAGATTTATAGGTGCCACAATGAATGTCCACATGATGATTGCAAGAGTAACAGTGAACTGTGTCCTTCATTGAAGTCTCTAATACATAAGAAGCTTAATGATTTAAGCAATCTTCAATCCAATATTGATTTTGAGCAACCTCAGGAGAGCAAGGGAGAAAAGCTACTAGATGGTAATGGTATTTCTAGCAGCAGGGCAGTTCAGTCCAAGGAATTCAAGGATGCACTGGAGATACTGGGTTCAAACAAGGAACTTTTCCTGAAGGTGCTTCAGAAGCCTAATTCACATATGTTGGACAATATCAGAAACCACCAAAACAGTAGATTGACAACCAAGTTAGAGCCCAATAAAAATCTTGGAGAAACTAATTCCCTTGAAGAGACAAGAGGCTCAAATCATGACTTGTCTGCACCTGCACAGGCTAAGGAGAGCAAACATATGTTCTTCTGGAGGAAAGACAAGTCGAAAATAAAGCAGATGCTGCCAGAAGGAATTAATGGATCTCAGCCTGTTAGCAAAATAGTTATTCTGAAGCCAAATCCAGGAAAAGGAATTGATCAGACAGTGACAAGCAGTGCAAGATTTTTACATCAGCAACCTAGTACCTCTCAAACTCCAGAGTACAGTGGGAGGGAAACCTCAAAATTTTCAATCAAAGAAGTCAGGAGGAGATTCAGAATTGTGACTGGTGAGACAAGAAGAGAAAGAAATGCAGCACCTGCAGACGACCTTCAAAGAGTTTCACGTTGGCATTCCATGATTGCAACGAAGAAGAGTTCTGGGTATCACACACAAGGGAGCTTGGCAGACAAATCTGCATCATATTTTAAGAACGACATCGCCAGACCTTCAACCAGCAGCAATCAAAAGCAACAAAATGGCAGCGAGACTGAAATTAGTGGTCGTATAGCAGTGCCACAAGATGATTCTATCTTCTACAAGGAGGCTAAGAAGCATTTAACAGATATGCTAAAGGATAACAATAAGTCCGGCGACTATCCAACAGCCCAGGTCTCAAAATCCTTGGAAGGAATGCTTTCGCTCCCTCACTGCGATGTGTCATCTCCTAGGAGTAGCCGTAGTGGAAAATGCCACACTGATCTCTCACCTGAAGAGACAGACTCTTGCCTTGTACCCATGGTTGACAGTGAAGAAACCACACAAGAGAGCAGTCAATCATGGGACGACTCACTGTTCAACACTGCACATTGTCCTAGTGTAGCAGTTGATGATCAGGTGGTTGTTCAGGACAAATGTAGCATGAAAGAAGAACCACAAGAAGGTAACCTTCTATAGTTGCATGAATCATCAGGTTGAATTGAGTGGTACATTTTTTTATCATCAAACAGAAATAACTCTGGAATCTTGTGCAGGACAAGGAGATGTTACTGATGTGGTAGACACCATATGTATTGAAGAAATTGGCAAAATAGATTGTTCTGAAACAATCTGCAACACACAATCCATCTCAGCAGAACTACGCAGAGATAGCCCGCGGCCAGTAAGCTCCCCCAAAAAAACATAGCATTGTCTCATGTTTTTGTTGCGATATTATTTATGTTAACGTCGCATGTTTCATTTATAGGATATGATAGAGGAAGCAGAGCAAGGAAAAGAACCTGTTCAAATCTTGTTGAGCTATCCTGAGAGCATAGTTGAATTGGAGCAGCAAGAACCAGGAACACCTGAACCAAGAGTATCGGCCAAATTTATCTCAGATTGTACCCCCGAGCTAAGCCATGACAAGCAAGAACAGCCCAGTCCTGTGTCTGTTCTTGATTCATTCTATGAAGATGTTGCAGATCCTGAATGCGAAAACATTAAACAATGTGAGCCCAATTTACATAAATATATGTAACCCTTTTCCCCTTTCCCAGTAAAAAATAATCTGTTCAAATAGATCTGTATGACTTAACCCTTTGGTGACATACAGGTGACCTGCATGAAGAGTTACGTGGAACCCTGTACTTCCCAGATAACGAATCAGATCTAAAGGTCTTTTGGGAGGACAAGAATGTCCGATTAGATTATATAAAGTTGGTTTTGGAGCTCTCAGAATTATGCACAGAACAGAATTTAGAGGTATGGTATCTGGAGGACGAGTTAATCAGCCCTTGCCTGTTGGAAGAACTACCGAATCAAGGTGATCAAATAGACGATCTGAAAATTCTGTTTGACTGTATCTGCGAAGCTCTAACAGAGATCCAGGAGAGATATTTTAGGCTCTCTTCTGGGTTGTCGTTTCTCAAACACGACATACGGGCTCCTCCAATGGGAGAAGACCTCGTCGCAGAAGTTGACAAATATGTTGACGATTACCTCCGACATAGTTTTCCAAGTACATTAGATCATACAATAAAAAAGGATTTCGAAGTTCGGACATGGATGGACATTCGGTCAAAGACTGAAGGGATCGTTGTGGAGATATGGGAGTTTGTGTTAGACGAACTTATCGATGAGGCTGTTTTCGATTTGTGGATTTGAAGCTCTGATCAGGTCCCCTGTCGCTGGTGCTTTGTGAGGGGTATATACACTAGGTATAACTGTAGAGGTTTTCATGCTGACAATAACACCATTTTACGTGGCAGAATAACACGGGCTGTTTTGTTTGGCCCGTTCGAGTAAAGTAATGAGAGTGTGAACTTCAACGACGTTTTGCTCGTCGAAGTGTGTATTACTGCAGCGGAAGAAACTTTTCTGATGCATGACAGCGGAAGTTTCGACCTGCAAACCTCCCAGCCGTGCAGCTTGTCTAGACTAGATGAAGTTTGGGCAGCCTGTCACAGCCATGCCTCTTGGACAGCTAAAATGCACAGCAGTCTGAAGGCTTTGCGGATTTTCCTCTTGTACATTGTGATCAGAGGTGATCACACATGTACATTTTCTCTCTCTTTGTGTTTGTGTGTACATGTGTAATAGTTTTTCGAGAATCACACATGTGTAACAGTTACCATGATATATGACATATTATGTGCTACAGTACTACATTCTCTTCACTTTACGAAATACCAGTGTATTTTCAGTTAAGTTAGACCACGCTTTGTTTCCTTGGATAAACATGTGCGCTACCTGTATTTGCTGTTACTCAAAGCAGCTGCCAACTAGTATGTGTGTGAAGTACAGTGCATTTGATCACAAACTTTTCTAATGTTATCGCAGTAAATTCAAGTTTTCTCTAAGGTTTCAGAGTCAAAATGAATGGTCAGTTGGTCATGAGTGAATCTGACTATTTTTATGTCTTGTTAAGTTGGATGTTTGAGTCCTAACTCTTGAGGATATACAGCAAGCCTTTTGACATTCCTAGCTACCAAGCATCGCACTTGGTCCTTAGCTTGCCAAGATCGATGGGCAAATCACACTGTTGGTCGGACACAACCTGAAATCAGAGCAAAAACAAAACAAAAAAAAATCTTACAGGAATCACAGTTGGTCAGACAAACTCTGCATATTCTCTTTGCAAGATATAAACCTTACAAATCCTTGACTACGTCAGTGGTAGAAATCTCACTGTACAAAAGTTACCGTAAGATCATCATCCTAACCTACGCCGTTTCCCTTCACAGAGAGCTGGGAACAAGGCTCGAAAGTAAGTACATTGTGCTCTTATATAAGAGCATTCATTCATTGTCTCGACGAATCCGTCCGTCAGGTTTGGTTCGTCGCTCACTGTTTATTTCCTGGCAGCCTTGTCGGCAAAAAGAACTTCGTCCGTCCACGAGACGATGTTGAACGCCAGGCTCTCCAGCACCCTCGAGTAGCTCTCCAGGATCGCCTGCCCAACATCCTACACAGAAAAATAACATCCATCTCACCCCATCAGAAAAAAGCATTTCATCTACGTCGTGATGAACTGATGATGATGTCAAGTTCAGATAAAAATGATGATGTTCAAGTTCAGATAAATGTATGTATCTTCGTGTCAAATTCAGATGATGCAGATATGGGATGCTGTTGTTGATTTGATTGGCTACCTTGTTGAACTGGATCTTGCTGGTGTCGAGGGTGGTCTGGGAGAGGCCGGGGAAGCGGTGCTTGATGCACAGCAGGAGGCTCTCGGCCCTGCCGGCCAGCGCCACGTTCTTGCCGCCCTCGCCGCCGTCGTCGGCGGCCGCGGCGAGCTCCTTCACCCTGCTCCACTGCGCCGACCTCCCCGCGCCGTGGCTCGTGGTCGCCTTGCGCCGCCACACGTACATGGCCGCCTCCACCCGGTCGGCCAGCGCCAGCGCCTCGTGCTCCGACGACACGTCCACGCAGTCCAGCAGGTAGTCCGGCGAGAACTTGTCCGAGCTGTGCATGGCGCGGTACACCGCGTCCCCCACGCTCGCCTTGCCGCTCTTCGGGAGCAGCGCCATGAACGACTCCGGCACCTCCATGTCGCTCAGCACGCCGCTGTTGATGGCCACGGCCGCCTTGTGGATCTGGTTCGCGCACTCGCGCCTCTGCCGGAGCTCCTTGCGCGCCTTCACGGACAGCCCGCCCTCCGGGACGCACGGCACCGGCACCCACCACTTGTCCTCGTTCCGCTGGGTCGTCGTCGTAGACCGCCGGAACGATGACGACGGCGAGGACGACGAGGTCACCGACCCGAACGACCTCGTACCGGCGTCCGCGTACCAGAACTCCGCCTTCTGGAAGCTGTCCAAGATCTCCTGCACATGTCAACGACACATTTCGTTGGCACTGATCAGAATTCAGAACAAAGAAAAATCAATCATCTCGTCGTCGACAGAGCTGCTGCTTACGATGAGCATGGCGTCGAGCTTCTCGAGGGCGGGGAGATTGATGTAGATGTCGGATCTTGGCCTGGTGGCCATGACCTCGACGCGGGTGCCGTCGGAGAGCGGCTGCGTGGAGGGGTAGAACTCGACGATGTAGTCGCAGACGGCGAGGAGGCAGTCCATCTCCCTCCTCCACATGGTCTTCTTCCCCGCCGGCAGCGGCTCCAGCTTGTGGCAGTTCCCGAACACCGTCGCGTAGAGGTTGGTGATGGCGTTGGAGATGGCGACGGCGGTGCAGACGCCCTTGCCGCCGCCGGACATGTCCTCGCCCAGCAGCAGCTTGGAGAACCGCTCCTTGACCAGGTCCAGCTCGTCCTCGGCGGAGCGGCGGTCGAGCACGTCGGCGCGGGGCTTCATGCTGAGCCGGCTGAGCGCGGCGGCGGGGGAGCCGCGGCCGCCGATGAGCTTGGACACGGCGGCCGTCCCGAAGGGCCCGCTGTGGTCAACGCTGCGCTCCGAGAAGGTGGACACGTCCGAGGCTGTGCGGCTGAAGTCCACCGTGACGTGCAGGCTCGGCGCCGTGGAGGACGACGAGCAGCACTGCGCCTCCGCCTCCGAGCTCTCGTCGGACACCGAGGTCGACGGGCTGTTGCTGCTGTCGGCCATGGCGCCGGTTGGTTATTTTCCTGCCTTCCTTCCTTCCTTCGTGTACTCCTAGCTTCTAGTCCTGCTTTATAAGGAAAGGGTCCCGGTGAATTCTCGCGACAAATCCATCGAAATGGGAGCACTGGACAAAAATTGAACTCCTGTGCGTTAACACAAAATTTAAGCGCATTTCCCGAAATTTGAGAGATTCATTCTTGTTTAACATCTCAATTTGCTGCTTTTTAGACGATGGCTACTTCTGATCAGCATGCCATGCAGATCGCAGGAAAGTAAGCATGAAAATGGGAACAGTAAATCTGCCGATGCTTTTGCTTTTGAATCTTCTTTAGATGCATGGGAAGAAAACAAGCACGCCTTTTTGTAATTCCACCGCACATTCTTCTTGGCTGTTGGGTGCAAATCAAAGAAACCAAATGGGAACGGGAAACAAATTAGTACCTTTTGTGCCGCTGATTTGATCCCTAAGCCAATGATCTCCTTGCCCTTGCCATATGCATTGGAAGAAGAAATGCTCTTGTGTTCTCTCCAAATGTTTCCCTCTATCAGCTTTCTCTCTGCTCTGGCAGGTTTCCCTTTTTCTCTCTCAACAATGGCAACGTACAGAGGGGAGAAGCGGCAATGTGAGCAATGGATGGTATGTTTTCCTTGGTCATGGAAAGTGGTCATGCCATAGGAGGGATTAGTGATTTTCCCCCCCTTATTTTATTGGACGTGGGATGGAAGTGTCTGTCTAAAGAAATCGGGGCAGGATTACGTTTGCGTGTATGAAATTAAGGGATAGTCAACCGTGGTATTGGTGGGCTGGATCATTGCTAATCTTTGTGATACGTATAATATGGAGTATATACTGGACAGACAAAAGAAGAGGGGGAAATGTTTGCGTCCACTTCAAGCTGGCTTATGCTGAGCGGAACGAGCGAGGGGACAGATCGCTAGCACATCCTAGCGATACAGATCGCCCAGGTCGCTCCCGCAGGCGGCTGGGCGAAACCCTAGCCACCGCCGCCCGCACCTCCTCCCCGCCTCCCCCTCCCCTCGCCGCCGTCGGAGGGCGCCACCGGGCGAAGCCCAGTTGGCATCGGCGGCGGCGGGGCCCCTTATCCCTCCTCCCCTGGTGGCTACGGTGCGGGACGTGGCGAGCGGGCGTGGAGCGTGGCGCTCCCGTAGGGCGTTGCGGCGGCGTCTTGAACGGCCGGGCCTTGGGCGCGGCGGCTGCGTGGCGAAGGTGGCGGGCCGGGCCGGCGTGGCGTGATGGCGGGGGCGGCTGGTGCCGGTTCCGTCAGATCTGGCGCTTGGAGTCGTGGGCTGTGAGCAGCGAGGGCCGGCGTCCTCCCTCGTGGCGGCGATGGCGTCGGCATGATGGAGGCAGCGGTGTGGTGGCGGTCCTTTTACTCTTGTCGCATCACGACAATGATCTGCATGATCGGTCCTCCTCGATCTGGCTGTCGACGTGTTCTGGAACTACTGCCGGAGATCTTGCCCAAGGATATCTGGATCGGATAGTATCCGGTCGTGCGCGTTCATATCAGCCTACGTGGCTCCAGGAGGGCGCGTCGCGAAACTCTGTTGTTTGTTGACACCATGGGACATGTCGGCATCTTGATTTCCATGGCACAGACGGCAGCGGAGAAAGTATTGATGGCTAAGATCGGAGGATCAGTAAGGCGGAAGGGGCCTTGTAGGCGATGGAGTCAGCCAGATGTTTGATAACTTTCAGTAGCAGCAGTGTCAAGTGGGGGGCGGCAGCACAGAAGGATTTCATTTTTGGTTGTGCTTCTCGGGTGCCGAGTCGTGACTTTCAGGGTGAAAACCTAAGGTCTGGTCTTCATTGATTGTGCCTGGCAATTGCATTGTTGAAGGTATTGTTTTGAGAGCTCGATTTTTCTCCAGGGTGAAAACCTATGATCTTAGATCGGGCGACGACAGCGCTTGTGCAATGTTTCCTTCTTGAAGGTGTCGCTTTTGGAAGCGTTTTATATTTTTCGGGTGCTGTCTTTGGTGGTGGTTGTGTGCTGATGCTGAGAGGAGTTGATCACTTTGATGAGGCCATTTTTTTCCTTTCTTTTTTTTTCTTTTCGGGTTGTGTGTGTTCTAGATGTCTTTGTGACTTCTTGTTGGTGCCGAGGCTGTGTGTAATTGATATCTTCGTTATATTAATATATTCTCTTTTTTTAGAAAAACTGGCTTATGCTTTCTAGTTACACATTTTAAGCATTATATCATACAATACATGTTTAAATGACACAGAAATATGACAGATAATCCATTGATCAAGAAAAGTGAACGAAAACAACCTTGCAACTTACAAAACTACAAATGGGCATTTTAGACACCGAGGCTCTGTCTGGCATTGCAGTGGAAACCAATTTTCCACGTTGAGTTAATTGCACTTTGTACCCTAAGTTTTAGGTTTGTGACATCAATTATTCATTTAGCAGATTTTTCGCATTTCATTCCATTTAAACAAACTTGTGCCACAACTAAAAATGTGAAAATCTACTCCCTCTGTACCGAAATATATGTCCTTGAAGCAACTGTAGTTTAACTTCTCCAGTGACATATTTCGGTATGGAGGGAGTACTAAGGTAAGTGTTGTCACAAACGTGAAACTTAGGGGCAAAAAGCAAAATCTTCCCTTCCACTCGCTTCACTTCATCTTCCTCCTCCTCCTGGTACCATCGTTCGTCCCACTTCCCCTTCTTCTCCTTCTACCTCCCAGACCCACTTTTGTTGATTCTCAAAAAAAAGACCCTCTTTTGTTATGCCTGGTCAGTCATGTTGTAAGGCACGATTTCAATGTGGGCTCTCTAGATTCTTTTTTCTTTCTAGAAGACATAATGCATCACAATCACATCACATGTGTCACAATGATTGGAGGGCAGTAAGATTACTGAGCTGGATAGGGCGGTTTACCATGGCCTATCAGGCCATGCAACAGAAGAGGATGCTTGGGATTAGTTGGTTACATTACAAATGATGGTGCTTGGGATTAGTTTTGGAAAACTTCTGGCTGGTTCCCTCTAGTTAGGGTTTTGTTCTCTCGGAGGCGACTTTGCCGCCGCCGTCGAGTTTCTTGACCTTCCCTCCTCCGATCTCCCTTGGCTGAAGGATTAGGGCCGCGAGGTCTTGATCGGTGCCTTGGGTAGAGAAGAGAGATAGGGTTCCCCCCTTGCTTATCGCCCGATCTGAGTCTTTCTCGGGCAAGTTTTTCGATCATGGCGGCAGACGGATCTGGATCTTCGGGACCGAACACTGCTACCGAAGTGGAAAGGATGATGGCCAAGCTTGGCCTGCGGGAAGAGGATCTTGATGATGTGGTGTACGACGAGAAGGAAGCGCCGCCAGATGCAGCAAGGTGGGTGGCGCTGGCTAGAGTTCACATCGATAAACCCTACAGCCAAACTTGGTTTTTCAAGAACATGTGTGCTGCATGGGATCTAGCCCACGACGTCAAGTTCCGTCCGCTGGAGGACAATCTGTACTCTCTTCAGTTGTTTTGCCTTGGCGACTGGGAACGTGTCATGCAAGAGGGGCCTTGGAATTTTAGGGGAAACGCGGTGGTGCTGGTTCCCTATGATGGTGTCACGAAACCAACCATGGTCAAGCTAGATACAATTGATATCTGGATCCAAATTCATGATGTTCCGGATAAGTATGCACACCTGGTGGGTGCCCTAGCAGCAAAGGTGGGAGAAGTCCTGTTTGCAGAACCAATCACTCAAGATTTTGCCGGGAACTTTTACCGGGTCTGGGCGAAGATTAATGTTTACAAACCTCTGAAGAACGCAGTTTCAATGATTCGGGGAGGAGAAAGGCAGATTTATTTGGTGAAGTACGAAAGGCTCCCGGATTGGTGTGCGGTGTGTGGACACCTTGGTCACGTTTTCAAGGAGCACGGCAATGGAATCCATGCCCCATCAGCTTTGTTTTTCAAGGATCTCAGGGCAACCTGGAACATGCGTGTGGGATCAGGACCGGGTGGCGGCCGTGGCTGTGGAAGGCGCGGTGGTCGCCGGGGTGGACGCTATGGAGGCCGAGCAAATAACCAGCCTGGAGCAGAGGATAGGGACGACCTGGATCAGGATATGGACCTGGAGATGCAGCATGCTGAAGATGCGAACAGGAAGCGCTCCTCTGAACTGTCTGAACCAATGGATGGAACCGGGACTGTAATGAAGGCAGGAGAGTCCCTCCTAGCTCTGCCCCCTCCAGCGGTTCCTGCCAGCCCATCGTCAAAGCAGGATCCGAAGAGAATCAGGACGAATTCTGAGAAGAATAATGGGAAGAAAGCACCAGCAAGTGACAAACAAATTGATGCAAAATCGGCGACCTCCCGAGGGGAGGATCGCCACGCACAATGAATCTCCTGTGTTGGAATTGTCGTGGTGTGGGCAAAGCTGCGACAATTCGTGAGCTTCGCGACCTAGCGAAGCAATTTGCCCCGACAGTGCTTTGCATAGTAGAAACTCAGATATCTAAAGCACGTGTCGAAAATCTT
The DNA here is from genome assembly GCA_011799875.1 of Thinopyrum elongatum. Classification (NCBI taxonomy): domain Eukaryota; kingdom Viridiplantae; phylum Streptophyta; class Magnoliopsida; order Poales; family Poaceae; genus Thinopyrum; species Thinopyrum elongatum. The sequence goes on from CM022297.1 coordinate 319,044,452, forward strand.
GCTGGTACTTTAGGGTTTAATCATTCTTATGCTGTTAGTAGTTCAGGCCGTAGTGGCGGCATTGGTGTTTTTTGGAACGATGGAATAAAGCTAGATGTTTTTGGTTACTCGGAGTATCATGTAGATGCTACTGTTTCTATCCCAAATTTTGCAGAGTGGAGGCTTACATGTGTGTATGGCGAGGCACAAGTGGGAGAAAGATACAAAACCTGGGATTTACTAAAATCCTTGACTGCAGAAAGCAACTTGCCGTGGCTTTGTATTGGGGACTTCAATGAAGTTCTACACCAACATGAACATTCTGGGGCCGGCCAACGCAGGTCTTCTCAGATCGAAGGATTTCGAGAAGCCATGGCCGTTTGTGCCCTTCAGGATTTGGGCTATCATGGTAAGGCGTGGACTTTTGAGAAGAAGACATCGGGTGGGGGTTACTGCCGTGTCTGGCTCGACCGTGCGATGGCAAACTCGGAGTGGACATCGCTATACCCCCAGGCAAGTCTGTTTCATGAGACGGGCGCCGCTTCAGATCATTGCCCGATTAAATTAGCTTTGGAGCCCGGTGATCCGGTGTCAGTCAAGAGGAAGCTTTTTAAGTACGAATTGTACTGGGAGAAACATGAGGAATTTGGTGCTTCCCTCGAGGGCATGTGGACAGAGGCACCCCAGGGACAAACTGTCACAGAACTAAGCACAAAACTAGGTGATCTGTCAGCATCTTTGCAACAATGGAGTGCGGCTACCATTGGAAACATTGCAAAGGAAATTAAAAAACTAAAGAAGGAATTGGCAACTTTGCAGAATGACCCCCGGCGCTTATCTCCCTCACATGCAAAGATAAAAATTACGGATCGCCTGGTGGAGCTATATCATATGGAGGAGATAAAACAGCGGCAGCGCTCTCGTATCGACTGGCTATCAGACGGGGACCGTAATACTAAATTCTTCCAGAGACGTGCCAGTATGCGCCGAAGAAAGAATATGATAAAAAGCCTGCAGCGTGCTGATGGCTCTCTAACCCAGGATCCGGCTGAGATGGCTCAGTTAACTAATGAGTTCTATAAAAACTTGTTTACCTCGGAAGGCACATCGGGCATGGATGTGGTGCTTGATTCAGTTCCGGCCAGGGTCACGGATGAGATGAATGATGGGTTGACTGCTCCTTACACTCCCATTGAGGTAAAAAATGCTCTTTTCCAGATGTATCCCACAAAAGCACCGGGGCCGGATGGATACCCGGCACACTTCTTCCAGAGGCATTGGGAGCTTTGTGGTACTGAAGTCACGAATGTGGTCCTGAGGATCCTGCGTGGGGAGGAGAGCCCCGAGGTAATCAACGAAACAATCCTTGTGTTAATACCCAAGGTTAAAGATCCCACAAATTTAACCCAGTTTCATCCCATAAGTTTGTGTAATGTGCTTTACAAAATTGCGTCAAAGGTGCTGTCTAACAGGTTGAAGCAAATCTTGCCTGATATAATCTCTGAGGAACAATCTGCATTCGTTCCAGGCCGGCTAATCACTGATAATATTATAACTGCTTATGAATGCTTACACTTTATGAAGAGGAACAAAGCCAAGAGAAATAGATTTTGTGCGGTGAAATTGGATGATGAAGGCCTATGATCGTGTGGAATGGAATTATCTTCGAGCAATCATGACCAAGATGGGATTTGCACAGTCTTGGGTTGATACAGTGATGAGAATGGTATCTTCGGTAAAGTTTTCAGTCCTTTTTAATGGATCCAAGCTTGATGTTTTCAATCCTTCAAGGGGAATCCGTCAGGGAGACCCTATTTCTCCATACCTATTTTTACTTGCAGCGGAGGGCCTTTCGTGCCTCTTAAAAAACCAAGATGAATCATCCCAGTTGAACGGAATTCGAGTGGCACCTTCGGCTCCGCCGGTTAGCCACTTGCTCTTCGCGGATGATAGCCTGCTGTTTGTAAAAGCTAGTGCTACTGGAGCAAATGGTTTGTCTTCTTTGATGGAAAGCTATTGTAATGCATCGGGCCAGAGAATAAACCTTGCAAAGTCCTCCGTATTTTTTAGCAAGGGATGCCCCAACTCTCTTAGAGAAGAGGTAAAGGAAGCCCTAAATATTGAAAATGAATCCTTAACAGAGAGATACTTGGGGATGCCTTCGGATGTGGGAACAAGCAAGAATGGGGCTTTCAAATTTTTGAAGTATAGGGTTTGGGCCAAGATAAAGGGATGGATGGAAAAACTCCTCTCGGTAGGAGGAAAAGAAGTCCTGATTAAATTGGTTGCCCAAGCGGTGCCGGTGTATTCCATGTCATGCTTCAAATTGCCTCGTGGCCTCAGTGAACATTTGAACTCTCTGATTAGAAAGTTTTGGTGGTGCAGTAGAGAAGGACAAACAAAACCTAGCCGGGTGTCTTGGAGTACCATGACAAGGCCGAAAAATTGCGGAGGTTTAGGCTTCCAGGATGTCGAGATTTTCAATCTTGCACTACTGGCTAGACAAGCGTATAGAATTCTGCAAGATCCAGAGGCCCTAAGCGCGCGGGTGCTAAAGGCCAAATATCATCCTAACTCAGATTTTTTACAAGCTGAGCTTGGTTCAGCCCCGTCCTAGATATGGAGATCAGTACTTGAGGGGAGAGATGTTATGAAGCAAGGTCTCATTCGTCGCATCGGGGATGGCCAAACAACAAACATCTGGGACCATAATTGGATTCCTAGACCATCAAATATGAGGCCTATCGCATGTACAACTGCTAACCCGCCCCAATGGGTGGGAGATTTGATCTTGCCAGGAGCAGAATGGGATAGAGGAATGATTTCTCAGGTCTTCCTTCCTACAGATGCGCAAGCCATAATGTCAATACCTTTATGCACACGGCACATCCAGGATTTTTGGTCATGGATCCATGAGAAGAACGGGGTTTTCTCTGTGAGATCAGCTTATCGGATGCTAGTTGAAACAAAGATGCGGAGAGAGGCATGGCTCGAGGGGCGACCAGCTAACTCAAATAGCGAACAGGAGTCCAAGCTCTGGGATAAACTGTGGAAAGTTGAGGTGCCATCTAAAGTTAAAATCTTCTTATGGAGACTTGCACATCAATCAATTCCTACGGCTGATGTGCGCCATCATCACAACATGTCTACCACTTCGACATGTGGCTTGTGCGGCGCTGAGGACTCGTGGCAGCATTCGCTGCTTCACTGCACGGTGGCTCGGTGTGTCTGGGCTCTCGAGGATCCTGAGCTGGTCGAAGCTTTGAACAACACTACAGAACCTGATGCCAAAAGATGGCTGTTTGCCTTAATTGTTATGCTGTCGTCTGCAGAATTCATTCAGGTAGCGGTTACCCTCTGGGCACTCTGGTTCTCAAGGAGACAAGCATTACATGAGAATATATTCCAAAGTCCACTAGCTACACATCACTTCATTCGAAGGTACATAAGGGATTTGGAAGAATCTAAGCCAAAGAGGGTTTCAGCACTTGCTGGACAAAACCAACAACGAGCATCTCCGAGATGGATCCCACCTCCGCTTGGTTCTGTAAAGATAAGAGTAGATGGTGCAGTTTCAAGAAATCAAAACGAAGGGTCCTTCAGCGCGGTCTGCAGGGATGCCGCGGGGCTATACTTGGGTTCTTCCGCAATCAGAGTAAGGGGCATCACTGATCCACCAACTTTGGAAGCACTAGCATGTCGAGAAGCACTTGCTATGGCTACGGACCTTGACCTATCACATGTGATCATCGCCTCAGATTGCCAAGGAGTTATCAAGGACATTCACAAGCAGGAGGGAGGGACGTACGCAAGCATAGTGAAGGAAATTGTAGAGACAGCAAGAACGATCGACGACTGCACCTTCATCTTCGAGGGTAGAGTTACCAATATTGAGGCACATAGTCTCGCTAAGCACGCTTTCGGTCTGGATTTTGGGCGCCATGTGTGGCTTATAAACCCCCCAGATCTTCGATGTATTCCTATGAACATTACTGAGTTATAATAAAGTGTGTTTAGATTCAAAAAAAAACGTACGGCTAAGCTATAGCTAAGCGTTCATGATACATAATTCTAATCCAGTTAGGGCGGTGGTAGTATAGTAGCAGTAGGGGCAGGTCGCTAACGCGGCGTGATTTATGCGATGGAAGATGAAAATGTTCATTTATTTGCGTTTAGCTGTAGTAGTGTTAACTTTGCGTGCAGAGTGGCCAAAGCTCCCTTCAACCCTTGCACGACGCAAGCAAGTTTTCTCCGAAACCGTGGTGTGATCATGGATGGACGGTGCGGAGGTCAAGGAAACGGTAGGTCTATTTTCTCTCTCTTATATATAAGAGACAAATTTGAAGAAGAAACTAAGTAATCTTGTGATGAATTAATTAAATTTTCTTCTTGAGAATTGAATCAGCTGGCTGTTTAGCTCATCCTCAGTATCATGTACATTATTTCTTAAAGAACTGTACATATTTTCTTTTAACACATAACAAAGGAAAATGCTCAAATACATGCACATACACTCACTCCATACGGACGCGCACACGTACATCCTAACTGTATGAGTATTTTCGAGATAGTGAGTTGGTACACCATTTTAAAATTGATGAAGTCACCACAGACGTCTCATCGGCTCAAAAGAACCACATACATCTTATAATCGACGGGAACGCCTCCTCCTACTGAATGAACATCGTCGTAAGACTTAATAAATCTAGGAAAATGTGAGCCTTAGTGCCAAGTCTAGGACTTGAACCTTGGTGGTCTATTTTCACCACAAAGAACCTAAGGGCATCTCGAAAGCGGGCCCTCAAAACGCCCGCATACGTCCGGACCAAACTGCTTGGAAGTAGTTTGCTAACCAACGCGGACCCCTATTTGTCAGCTGACGCGGATGCTTGTTCGAGTTCCCACAAACTAGACACAAACCGAGGGAGCTTTGCCGGAGTCCGGACCGCCACCATGTAGGACTCTAACACCCCGGACACACTCAAATCCCCTCCCGGCCACTTTTCCCACTCCGTGCATGCTCTTCCGGCTCTTCATCCGCACTGTCCTCGTCCGCCGCAGCCGCTGTACCTCTCCGGCCGCCGCCCAGGATTGTGAAGCATCAACAACCCCCACCCACACGCCTTATCGCCTTGGACTACGCCGCCGTTCACCTAGGATCGTCCGTAGCTAACTAACCTCTGCCCCCTGCTGACGCCATCCATGGCGGACACCACGCACGACAAGTGTTCAGTCAAATGCCTTTTGTTGAAAATATGCCCTAGAGGCAATAATAAAGTGGTTATTATTATATTTCCTTGTTCATGATAATCTTTTATTATCCATGCTATAATTGTATTGACCGGAAACTCAAATGCATGTGTGGATACATAGACAACAACATGTCCCTAGTGAGCCTCTACCAGACTAGCTCATTGATCAAAGATGGCTATGGTTTCCTAGCCATAGACATGAGTTGTCATTTGATAATGGGATCACATCATTAGGAGAATGATGTGATGGACAAGACCCAAGCTATGAACATAGCATATGATCGTGTCAAGTTTATCGCTATCGTTTTCTGCATGTCAAGTATATGTTCCTATGACCATGAGATCATGCAACTCACTGACACCGGAGGAATACCTTGTGTGTACCAAATGTCGCAACGTAACTAGGTGACTATAAAGGTGCTCTACAGGTATCTCCGAGGGTGTCTGTTGAGTTGGCATGGATCAAGACTGGGATTTGTCACTCCGTATGACGGAGAGGTATCTCAGGGCCCACTCGGTAATACAACATCACAAGAAGCTTGCAAGCAATGTGACTAATGAGTTAGCCACGAGATCTTGTATTACAGAATGAGTAAAGAGACTTGTCGGTAACGAGATTGAACTAGGTATGGAGATACCGACGATCGAATCTCGAGCAAGTAACATACCGATAGACAAAGGGAACTACATACGGGATTAGCTGAATCCTTGACATCGAGATTCGACCGATAAGATCTTCATAGAATATGTGGGAACCAATATGGGCATCTAGGTCCCGCTATTGGTTATTGACCGTAGAGGTGTCTCGGTCATGTTTGCATAGTTCTCGAACCCGCAGGGTCTACACACTTACTGTTTGGTGACAATATGAATATAGTTGAGTCATTATGATGGTTACCGAAGGTTGTTCGGAGTCCCGGATGACATCTCGGACATGACGAGGAACTCTGGAATGGTTCGGAGGTGAAGATTGATATATTGGACGAAGGGTATTGGAGTCCGGAATTGTTCCGGGGGTACCGGGTGATGACCAGCATGACCGGAAGGGGTTTCCAGGGGGGGGGGGGAGGGTTGGGGGGGCCTCATGGGCCAAGGGGAGGGGCAAACCAGACCACTAAGGGGCTGTGCGCCCCCTCACCCCATCCCACATTGCCAGAAGAGGTGGGGGCGCCTCCCTAGGGTTTTGCCTCCACCTCGCTTGGGGGCCAAGTCTCCTAGGGGGAGGGCCAAAACCCATCTAGGGTTTCCCATCCCTTGTGGCCGCCGCCCCCCTAGATGGGATCTGGGGCGCCCCCTCCTCCTCCCTTCCCCCTATATATAGAGAGGTAGAGAGAGGGCAGCCGCACCCTTGAGTACATCTCCACGCCACGGTGCTGCCCTTCCTCTCCCTCGTAGCCTTCTTCCTCTCCGTAGTGCTTAGCGAAGCTCTGCTGAGATTTCACCACCACCACCGCCATCACACCGTCGTGCTGCCGGAGGACTCGAGCTACTACTTCACCACCGCTCGCTGGACCGAGGAGGTGAAGGCGTCATCAAGCCATACGTGTGTTGAACGCGGAGGTGCCGTCCGTTCGGCACTTGGATCGGAGTTCGCGGGACAGATCATGATTGGATCGCGAAGACGTTCGACTACATTAACCGTGTTTCTTAACGCTTCCGCTTAGTGATCTACAAGGGTATGTAGATTCAATCTCTCCTCTCGTAGATGGTCATCTCCTAGATTGGATCTTGGTGAGCGTAGGAATTTTTTTGTTTCCCATGCAACATTCCCCAACAGTGGTATCAGAGCTAGGTCTATGTGTAGATGACATCACGAGTAGAACACAAAGGAGTTTGTGGGCGTTGATATTCAGATTGCTTCCTTCCTTGGTCTTTTTTTGATTCGGCGGTATTATGGGATGAAGCGGCCCAGACCAACTTTACATGTCCACGCACATGAGACCGGTTCCATCAACAGACATGTGACTTTGTTGCATAAAGATGGCTGGCAAGTGTCTGTCTCTCCCACCTTAGTTGAATCGGATTCGACAAAGGCGGTCCTTGTAGAAGGTTAAATAACAACTTGCATATCACCGTTGTGACTTTGCGTAGGTAAGAATCGTTCTTGCTAGATACCCATAGCAGCCACGTAAAGCATGCAACAACAATTAGAGGACGTCTAACTTGTTTTTGCAGGGTATGTTGTGATATGATATGGCCAAAGACATGATGAAATATATTTGATGTATGAGATGATCATGTTTGTAATAGTTTATATCGACTTGTATGTCGATGCATACGGCAACCAGCAGGAGCCATAGGGTAGTCTTTAATTATTGTATGACCTGCGTGTTAATCATTAAGCGCTATGTAATGCTTTACTTTATCGCTAAGCGGTAGCAATAGTAGTAGAAGCATGGTTGGCGTAACAACCCTGATGGCGGCACGATGATGGAGATCATGATGATGGAGATCATGGTGTCTTGCCGGTGACGATGGAGATCATGCCGGTGCTTTCGAGATGGAGATCAAAAGCACAAGTTGATGGCCATATCATGTCACTTATGATTTGCATGTGATGTTAATCCTTTTATGCATCTTATTTTGCTTAGGACGACGGTAGCATTATAAGGTGATCCCTCACTAAAATTTCAAGATAAAATTATGTTCTCCCCAAGTGTGCACCATTGCGAAAGTTCGTCGTTTCGAAGCACCACGTGATGATCGGGTGTGATAGACTCTATGTTCGCATACAACGGGTGCAGGCCAGTTTTACACATGCGGAACACTTGGGTTAAACTTGACGAGCCTAGCATGTACAGACATGGCCTCGGAACACAAGAGACCGAAAGGTCGAACACGAGTCATATAGTAGATATGATCAACATAGAGATGTTCACCATTGAAACCACCTCATCTCACGTGATGATCGGACTTGGGTTGGTGAATTTGGATCATGTTACACTCGGACAACCAGAGGGATGTTGATTTGAGTGGGAGTTCTTAGGTAATATGATTAATTGAACTCATTTATCATGAACAATAGTCTAAGTTATCTTTGCAAACTTATGTTGTAGATCAATGGCTCGCGCAGTAGCTCCCCTCATTTTCAATGCGTTCCTAGTGAAAGCTAAGCTGAAAGATGATGGAAGTAACTTTGTGGACTGGGCCCGTAATCTAAGGATTATCCTCACGGCTGCCCAAAAGTCTTATGTCCTTGATGCATCGCTTGGTGCGCCACCCCCTCCAGCGACTATGGACGTTGTGAACGCCTGGCAGTCGCGTGTTGATGACTACTCAATAGTTCAGTGCGTCATGCTGTATGCCTTAGAGCCGGGACTTCAAAGGCGTTTTGAATGTCATGGAGCATATGAGATGTTTCAGGAGTTGAAGTTTATCTTTGAGAAGAATGCCCGGATCGAGAGGTATGAGACCTCTGATAAGTTCTATGCCTGCAAGATGGAGGAGAACGGGTCTATCAGTGAGCACATACTCAGAATGTCTAGGTACTACAACCGTCTGGCTGAGTTGGGAGTTGAGCTCCCGCCAGAGGCTGTCACTGACAGAGTTCTTCAATCGCTACCACCTAGCTACAAGAGCTTTGTGTTGAACTATAACATGCAAGGGATGAACAAGTTAGTCTCCGAGCTGTTCGCGATGCTGAAAGTCGCTGAGTCAGACATCCAGAAGGAGCATCAAGTGTTGATGGTGAATAAAACCACTAGTTTCAAGAAAGGCAAGGGAAAGAAGGGAAACATCAAGAAAGGTGGCAAAGCAGTTGCTCCTCCCGTGAAGAAACCCAAGGCTGGACCCAAGCCAGAGACTGAGTGCTTCTATTGCAAGGGAACTGACCACTGGAAGCGAAACTGCCCCAAGTATCTGGCCGACAAGAAGGGGGCCAACATCAACAAAGGTATATATGATATACATGTTATTGATGTGTACCTTACCAACTCTCGTTGTAGTGCCTGGGTATTTGATACCGCTTCGATTGCTCACATTTGCAACTCAAAGCAGGAACTACGGAATAGACGGAGGCTGGCGAAGGATGAAGTGACGATGCGCGTGGGAAATGGTTCCAAGGTTGATGTGATCACGGTCGATACGCTCTGTCAGGACCCCGATTCTAAGTCACACCGATCTAGCCTGTAACACCTCATATCACTTTGCGGCCTCACGCACGGTATTCCCACGGGTGTCGCCTTACCATGGCCCGGGACCGTTTGCGCCTTTTGGCTCACGTATATGATAGTGTTGCTAGCATCCATATGACAGAGAACCCGGGCCGACATGGCTAGTCGTGAACCCAAAGCGGCGCTAACTTACGGGGACAGGCATACATGAATCAACATCGAGCATGTCGGTCAGCAGCGTGTGAATCCGGGCTGTAGCACTGGGCTAGCAGGACTCCGGGAAACCGGGCTGTAGCAGGCTAGGCAGGACTCCGGATATCACCGCGTGACATTTCCCCGAAGGGACAGACACAGGAACGAAGTGAAACACATGCCGGCCAGTCTAAGTGTTCCGGACCAGCAGTGCTGGGCTAGCAGGACTCCGGTAAACCGGGCTGTAGCGGACTACCAAGGCTCAGTGGAGACACCAGACTACATTTCCCCATAAGAGAGGCTGCCAAGGATAAACAACTAGATAGTCGGATCCCACACATACCAAGCATTTCAATCATACACACAATATGCTCGATATGTGTAAATACAACATGGCATCACAACAAAACTCTACAACTCAAAGTACTTTATTTAAAGGCTCCGGGGAGCCATACATAACATGTTCATACAGATAGGGGTCACACGACCCGACACTCAAATCATACAAACATACAAGCACATGCGGAAGCAACTAGTCTGAGTACAGACACTAGAAAGAAAGAAGGCTTGACGAAGCCTGTCTATCTACATAGGCCCTTCACAAGCTCAGGTCACCACCTGGGTGGCAAGTCACTCGTCAACGTCGAGATCTACATAGAACCCATCGGAGGGGGTGGTGTTCTCGTCTGCAACAGTTATTAAAGCAACATGAGTACAAAGGTACTCAGCAAGTCTTACAACAGATCCTAATATATATGCACATTCTCAAGAAGGGTGGTGGAGTTATTGCAGCAAGCCAGCTTTGACTCTTGGCTACACTATCCTACGAGACACCACTTGAGAAATTAGCTTTCGCACACGAGTCCACTAATCACCATCACAATACTCCACCGTGGATCCTCCCTCGTAATCCTACGAGAGGGCCATCCGCGGTACTCACACTTATCTTGAGTCTTTTAGTAGTAACCATTAACTTGTCTATGAACTGCATAAGCGACCAAGTAGTCCTTTACCGCGGACGCGGCTATTCGAATAGTTTTATACCCTGCAGGGGTGTACTTCGTCACACATGTCTCCACCACTTAGCGTCTGCACACGACATGTGCTCGGTAGACTTCAAGCGAAAACCGACGTGGGTGTAGACCACGACCTGACTAACCACACAAGTCTCTAGTCCAGGTTTATCGCCTATTCGGGTTCCATCCGCAAGGAAATCCGGCCGGGGTGTCCTCAACGGCCCCAAACGATGTGTGCAGGGTTCCCGAGACACCAAACGGGCGACTCGGTACACCGGCCACGTGCCTACCGCATCACAGCCCACCCCTAAGGTCAGCGCTGCGCACGGCCTCCAGCAACTACAAACACCAGTAACTACTTGCAACTCCTGGACAGAGGATGAGAGGGGTCAGTAAGTCGAGCGGGGTCATATTTCAGGGCCCAACGTGTGGTAGTAGCTGAATCTTAAATCACGCATACAGATCTCAGTTCTTAAGGACGGCCTCAATGAAACAACCCACCATGTACTCCTACATGGCCTTCCATCGATACCTTTACCAAATCATGTTCAACACTTCACTCTCATTACCGACACAACCATTCACTCTAGTTCACCACCCTGATGAGCCAGACCTGACACAACTCTAAGCATAGCAAGCATAGCATGGTAGGAAACACAGACTTGGCTCAATCAACTCCTACACATGCTAGTGGGTTTCATCTAGTTACTGTGGCAATGACAGGTCATGCAGAGGATATGGGTTCAACTACCGCAACACACAGCAGTTTGAAACGCGTTGTCTTAATGCAGTAAACAAGAGCAGAAGCGAGAAGATGGGTTGGTATCAAAATGATCAATGGGGTTGCTTGCCTGACAGAGTGGTAGTGGAATACTGCCCTTCAGTTGGATAATCGTGAATATCCTCGGAGGCAGAACCTACCACGAAGAACACATCGAAACACAATCATCACATGGCAATATGCAACAATATGATGCATGCTATGACATGGCAAAATGAGTGTGTTTTGGCTAATGCATCTTAGAACAGGTTGGTTTGAGTTCATTTGAATCAAGGATTCAAATGCAAACCCAAAATAAGAGGTCATATTAGTGCATTAACTTGTTTCATCTAATCAGCAAGGTTAAAGTGTTCTGACATGCATGAAACCAGTACAGATGGAAAGATTGGATTTTTCTGATCCAAATTCATATATAATTTGTTTGATTTGGAGCTACAGATTAATTTCTATGAATTTTTGAAGTTTGTAGAATTTTCTGGAATTTCCTGAATAAAAATAAATCCAGAGAAATACTTATTGCATCAGCATTGCGTCAGGATGACGTCAGCGGTCAACGGGGCCGGTCCAGGTCAAACCTGGCCAGTGGGTCCCGCGTGTCAGTGTCATTAGTCTAACTAATTTTTTGTTTAGTCCTAATCCTAAGTTAATTAGCAGGCGGGTCCCACCTGTCATAGACCCAGGGGGGTCAAACTAGGTCAGCGGGGTCAAACCCGCCGGCGTTTAGCCGCCGGCGAGGCCAGACACGGCGGCGCTGTGCGGGATTCGTGCTCCGGCGACCAAAACGACGGCGGAGCACATCTACGTGATGCGGGGAGTGAGCCGCGTTGAGTGGTGGCAGTGGGTGGAGCTGGGGTGGCCGGAAACGACGCCGGCGACGAGCTGTGCGGCTGCCGGAGTTCGGGCGAGCTCGGGCTCGTCGCTAGGGGGCACGGCGAGGTGCGTGGAGTGGTTCTGTGGACTCCTGCGAGTGCGGCGAAGACGATGGCGTGCTCGGAATCGAGCCAACGTGGCTGTGGCCACGACGGCGACGTGCTGAGGCGGCGGCGGGTGCGGCCGAGCTCGGTGCAGTCGATGCAGGGCTCGAGAGCGAGAACGGAAAGGATGGGGAGGTAGCTGAGCTCACGGCGGTCACGACGGAGCAGACGGCGAGGTCGGGGACGAGCTGCTGCGGTGGTGACGGCGAAAGGGATCTCCGGCGACGGCGAGGTCGGGCGGGGCTGTTGCGGTGGTTCCGAGGCGAACGAGCGCTCGGGGCTCGGTCTGCTCGATGGAGAGGACGACGACGGAGCTCGTGGACACGGCAGCGCGGCTCGGGGACGACGGTGGACGCGGGTTTCACGGTGGCGCGGCTGCGGCTGCGTCGGTCATGGTGGGGAGAGAGCGAGAGAGAGGCGCAGGGGGGGAATGAGGTGTCTAGGGGGTCGAGGCGACGACGTGGAGGACGTCCAGGCGTCCAGCGGCTCGAGCGGCAAGCAGCTGGCGCCGTGGCGGGCTCGCGCACGCCGGCGTCACCTCCCTGCCTGCCTGGCGGGGACGAAGCAGCTGGCTGGCATGGGCCAGCACAGTGCTGGGCCGCCAGGTGGGCCGGCTGGTGACTTTGCCAGGTAAGTTTTTTTCCTTTTTTTTATTTCTGTTTTCTAATTTCTGCAAGTTTGTGGCATTTCTAAAAATACCTAGGCACTTTCAAAAATCACCAAACTGCTCATGCCCACTGTATAGAGTATATCCAACATGGAACATTTCAGTTTGGGATTATTTGGACATTTAAAATATTTACTAGCATTTAAATGCCCAAATGCAGGTTACATATGATTTAATTCAATGACCTTATGATGACCTAGAAAAATGTGAACCAGTTTTGGCAGAGGTTCTAACCCAAGACAAAAATGATGGACATTTTAGAAGGGCATTTCAGGTTCATTGAAAAAGATTTTAGTAAACCCTAGTTGTTTCCAGGGGGGGCTGGGGGTTCTATCATCCCCATTTCAAGTTTCTGGAAAAGCTTAAACATGATGCAACACTCTAATGCCTGAACTAGCTAGGGTGTGACACGCTCGCTCTTCGATTACCATTAGGATTAGTGATGAACCTAAATAATTGTTATTTAGTGCCTGCGTTGAGCATGAACATTATATCTGGATCTTGTTTAATGCGAGACGGTTATTCATTTAAATCAGAGAATAATGGTTGTTCTATTTATATAGGTAATATCTTTTATGGTCATGCACCCATTGTGAGGGGTTTATACTTATTGAATCTCAGTAGTGATGATACACATGTTCACAACTGTTGGGAAACTTTGCATGGAAAACAAAAAAAAATCTACGCACACACAAGATCTATCCATGGAGATGCATAGCAATGAGAGGGGGAGAGTGTGTCTACGTACCCTCGTAGACCGTAAGCGGAAGCGTTTAGTAATGCGGTTGATGTAGTCGAACTTCTTCGTGATCTAACCGATCGAGTACCGAACGTACGACACCTCCGCGTTCAGCACACGTTCTGTTCGGTGACGTCCACGCCTTCTTGATCCAGCAAGACGGCGAGGTAGTGGATGAGTTACGGCAGCACGACGGCGTGGTGACGGTGATGGTGATGCTATCTCCGCAGGGCATCGCCTAAGCACTACGAAAATATGACCGAGGGTGTAAACGGTGGAGGGAGGCGCCGCACACGGCTAAACAATTGTCGTGGTTATGTGTGGCGCCCCCCTCCCACATATATATAGGTGGGGGGAGAGGGGAGAGGCCAAGGGGCGCCCCAAGTAGGGCTGAATCCTACTTGGGGACTTCCCCAAGCCGCGCCCCCCTTCCATATATGAGTGCGGGAGGAAGGCAGGAGGAGGAGGCGCCCCCCTTTCCTTTCTCTCACGAGGAGGGAAAGGCAGGAGGGGTCACCCCTCCTCTTTCCTTCCCCTAGGGCCGGCCTGCCATGGAGAGGGGCGCGCCAGCCCCCTAGTGGGCTGGTCCGTCCCCTCCTTTGCCCCATTAGGCCCGTACACTTACCGGGGGTGTCCGGAACCCCTTCCGGCGACCCGATGACTACCCGGTGCACTCTGAAACTCTTTCGGTGTCTGAATACCATCGTCCTACATATAAATCTTTACCTCCCAACCATTTAGAGACTCCTCGTCATGTCTGTGATCTCATCCGGGACTCCGAACAACATTCGGTCACCAAATCATATAACTCATATAACACTATATCATGAACGAACGTTAAGCGTGCGGACCCTACAGGTTCGAGAACTATGTAGACATGACCGAGACACCTCTCCGGTCAATAACCAATAGCAAAACCTGGATGTCCATATTGGCTCCTACATATTCTACGAAGATCTTTGTCGGTCGAACCATTATGACAACATACGTAATTCCCTTTGTCTATCAGTATGTTACTTGCCCGAGATTCAATCGTTGGTATCTTCATACCTAGCTCAATCTCATTACTGGCAAGTCTCTTTACTCGTTCTGTAATACATCATCTCGTAACTAATTCCTTAGTCATTTGCTTGCAAGCTTATGATGTGTATTACCGAGAGGGCCCAGAGATACCTCTCCGATACTCGGAGTGACAAATCCTAATCTCGATCTATGCCAACTCAACAAACACCTTCGGAGATACCTGTAGAGCATCTTTATGATCACCCAGTTACGTTGTGACGTTTGATAGCACACAAGGTGTTCCTCCAGTATCCGGGAGTTGCATAATCTCATAGTCGAAGGAATATGTATTTGACATGAAGAAAGCAATAGCAATAAACTGAACGATCAATATGCTAAGCTAACGGATGGGTCTTGTCCATCACATCATTCTCCCAATGATGTGATCCCGTTATCAAATGACAACACATGTCTATGGTTAGGAAGCCTTAACCATCTTTGATCAACGAGTTAGTCTAGTAGAGGCTTACTAGGGACATGGTATGTGTTTATGTATTCACACATGTATTTAAGTTTCCGGTCAATACAATTCTAGCATGAATAATAAACCCTTATCATGATTAAGGAAATATAATAATAACCATTCTATTATTGCCTCTAGGGCATATTTCCATCAGTCTCCCACTTGCACTAGAGTCAATAATCTAGTTCCCATCACCATGTGATTTAACACCCATAGTTCACATCGCCATGTGACCAACACCCAAAGAGTTTACTAGATTCAATAATCTAGTACACATCGCCATGTGATTAACACCCAAAGAGTACTAAGGTGAGATCATGTGTTTGCTTGTGAGAGAAGTTTAGTCAACGGGTCTGTCACATTCAGATCCGTATGTATTTTGCAAATTTCTATGTCTACAAAGCTCTGTATGGAGCTACTCTAGCTAATTGCTCCCACTTTCAATATGTATCCAGATTGAGACTCAGTCATCCGAATCGGCGTCAAAGCTTGCATCGACGTAACCCTTTACGACGAAATCTTTATTACCTCCATAACCAAAAAATATCTCCTTAGTCCTCTTAGGTAACTAAGGATAATTTTGACCGCTGTCCAGTGATCTACTCCTGGATCACTATTGTACCCCCTTGCCAAACTCATGTCAAGGTACACAACAGGTTTGGTACACAGCATGTCATACTTTATAGAACCTATGGCTGAGGCATAGGGAATGACTTTCATTCTCTCTCTATCTTCTGTCGTGGTCGGGTTTTGAGTCTTACTCAACTTCACACCTTACATCATAGGCAAGAACCCTTTCATTGACTGATCTATTTTGAACTTCTTCAAAACTTTTGCCAAGGTATGTGCTTTGTGAAAGTACTATTAAGCGTCTCAATCTATCCCTATAGATCTTGATGCCCAATATATAAGCAGCTTCACCAAGGTCTTTCATTGAAAAATTCTTATTCAAGTATCCTTTTATGCTATCCAGAAATTCTATATCATTTCCAGTCAACAATATGTCATTCACATATAATATCAGAAATGCTACAGAGCTCCCACTCACCTTCTTGTAAATACAGGCTTCACCGTAAGTCTATATAAAACCATATGCTTTTATCACCTCATCAAAGCGTATATTCCAACTCCGAGATGCTTGCACCAGTCCATAGATGGATCGCTGGAGCTTGCACACTTTGTTAGCACCTTTAGGATTGACAAAACCTTCTGGTTGCACCATATACAACTCTTCTTTAAGATATCCATTAAGGAATGCAGTTTTGGCATCCATTTGCCAGATTTCATAATTATAAAATGCGGCAATTGCTAACATGCTTCAGACAGACTTAAGCATCGCTACGGGTGAGAAAGTCTCATCGTAGTCAACCCCTTGAACTTGTCAAGAACCTTTCGCGACAAGTCGAGCTTTGTAGACAGTAACATTACCATCAACGTCAGTCTTCTTCTTGAAGATCCATTTATTTTATATGGCTTGCCAATCATCGGGCAAGTCCACCAAAGTCCATTCTTTGTTTTCATACATGGATCCTATCTCAGATTTCATGGCCTCAAGCCATCTGTCGGAACCTGGGCTCATCATAGCTTCTTCATAGTTCGTAGGTTCGCCTTGGTCTAGTAACATGACTTCCAGGATGATTATCGTACCACTCTAGTGTGGATCGTGCTCTGGTCGACCTATGAGGTTCAGTAGTAACTTGATCTGAAGTTTCATGATCATCATCGTTTGCTTCCTCTCTAGTTGGTGTAGGCATCACGGGAACGGTTTTCTGTGATGTGCTACTCTCCAATTAGAGAGAAGGTACAATTACCTCATCAAGTTCTACTTTCCTCCCACTCACTTCTTTCGAGAGAAACTCCTTCTCTGAAAAGGATCCATTCTTAGCAACAAAGATCTTGCCTTCGGATCTGTGGTAGAAGGTGTACCCAATAGATTCTTTAGGGTATCCTATGAAGACGCACTTCTCCAATTTAGGTTCGAGCTTATCAGGCTGAAGCCTTTTGACATAAGCATCGCATCCCCAAACTTTAAGAAACGACATCTTAGGTTTCTTGCCAAACCATAGTTCATACGGTGTCGTCTCAACGGATTTAGACGGTGCCCTATTTAACGTGAATGCAGCTATCTCTAATGCATAACCCCAAAACGATAGTGGTAAATCGGTAAGAGACATCATAGAACACACCATATCCAATAAAGTACGGTTACGATGTTCAAACACACTATTACATTGTGGTGTTCTAGATGGCGTGAGTTGTGAAACAATTCCACGTTGTTTTAAATGAAGGCCAAACTCGTAACTCAAATATTCGTCTCCGTGATCAGATCGTAGAAACTTTATTTTCTTGTTACGATGATTCTCCACTTCACTCTGAAATTCTTTGAACTTTTCAAATGTCTCAGACTTGTGTTTCATCAAGTAGATATACCCATACCTACTCAATTCATCTGTGAAGGTCAGAAAATAACGATACCCGCCGCATGCTTCAACACTCATCGGACCGCATACATCGGTATGTATTATTTCCAATAAGTCATTAGCTCGCTCCATTGTTCCGGAGAACGGAGTTTTAGTCATCTTGCCCATGAGGCATGGTTCGCAAGTATCAAATGATTCATAATCAAGTGACTCCAAAAGTCCATCTGTATGGAGTTTCTTCATGCGCTTTACACCAATATGACCTAAACGGCAGTGCCACAAATATGTTGCACTATCATTATCAACTTTGCATCTTTTGGCATCAATATTATGAATATGTGTATCACTACGATCGAGATTCAACAAGAATAAACCATTCATCAAGGGTGCATGACCATAAAAGATATTACTCATATAAATAGAACAACCATTATTCTCCGATTTAAATGAATAACCGTCTCGCAATAAACAAGATCCAGATATAATGTTCATGCTCAACGCTGGCACCAAATAACAATTATTGAGGTCTAAAACTAATCCCGAAGGTAGATGTAGAGGTAGCGTGCCGACGGCGATCATATCGACCTTGGAACCATTCCCGATGCGCATCGTCACCTCGTCCTTAGCCAATCTTCGTTTATTCCGCAGCTCCTGTTTCGAGTTACAAATATGAGCAATCGAACTAGTATCAAATACCCAGGCGCTGCTATGAGCATTAGTAAGGTACACATCAATAACATGTATATCAAATATACCTTTGTTCATTTTGCCATCCTTCTTATCCGCCAAATACTTGGGGCAGTTCTGCTTCCAGTGACCATTCCCTTTGCAGTAGAAGCACTCAGTTTCAGGCTTGGGTCCAGCTTTGGGTTTCTTCCCGGGAGCGGCAACTTTCTTGCCATTCTTCTTGAAGTTCCCTTTCTTTCCCTTGCCCTTTTTCTTGAAACTAGTGGTCTTGTTAACCATCAACACTTGATGCTCCTTCTTGATTTCTACCTCCGCGGCCTTAAGCATTGCGAAGAGCTCAGGAATCATTTTATTCATCCCTTGCATATTATTGTTCATCACGAAGCCTTTGTAGCTCGATGGCAGTGATTGAAGAACTCTGTCAATAACACTATCAACTAGAAGATCAACTCCCAGCTGAGTCAAGTGGTTATGATACCCATACATTTTGAGTATGTGTTCACTGACAGAACTGTTCTCCTCCATCTTGCAGCTATAGAACTTGTTGGAGACTTCATATCTCTCAACCCGGGAATTTGCTTGAAATATTAACTTCAACTCTTGGAACATTTCATATGCTCCATGATGTTCAAAACATCTTTGAAGTCCTGGTTCTAAGCCGTAAAGCATGGCACACTGAACTATAGAGTAGTCATCATTCCGCGTTTGCCAGGCGTTCACATCGTCCAGATTAGCGGGAGTGGGTGGTTCACCTAGCAGTGCATCAAGAACATAATTCTTTTGTGCAGCAATGAGGATAATCCTCAAGTTACGGACCCAGTCCGTGTAGTTGCTACCATCATCTTTCAACTTCGCTTTCTCTAGGAACGCATTAAAATTCAGGGGAACGGTAGCATGGGCCATTGATCTACAACATAGATATACAAAACAATTAAGACTAAGTTCATGATAAATTTAAGTTCAATTAATCATATTACTAATGAACTCCCACTTAAATTAACATCCCTCAAGTTATCTAAGTGGTACATGATCCAAATCAACTAACCCATGTCCGATCATCACGTGAGATGGGGTAGTCATCAATGGTGAACATCTCTATGTTGATCATATCTACTATATGACTCACGTTCCACTTTTCGGTCTCCAGTGTTCCGAGACCATGTCTGTACATGCTAGACTCGTCAAGTTGAACCCAAGTATTCTGCATGTGCAAAACTGTCTTACACCCGTTGTATGTGCACGTAGAGTCTATTACACCCGATCATCACGAGGTGCTTCGAAACGATGAACTTTGGCAACGGTGCATACTTGGGGAGAACACTTTTATCTTGAAATTTAGTGAAGGGATCATCTTATAATGCTACCGCCGTTCTAAGAAAAACAAGATGCATAAAGGATAAACATCACATGCAATCAAAATATGTGACATGATATGGCCATCATCATCTTGTGCTTTTGATCTCCATCTCCAAAGCATCGTCATGATCTCCATCGTCACCGGCTCGACACCTTGATCTCCCTCATTGCGTCGGGGTCCTCTCGCCAACTATTGCTTCTACAACTATTGCTAACGCATAGCGATAAAGTAAAGCAATTACATGGCGCTTGCATTTCATACAATAAAGAGACAACCCTAAGGCTCCTGCCGATTGTCAATATTCAAAACATGATCATCTCATACATCCAGAAATAAGAATGACGGGGAGCACCGAGCTCTCTCAGAGTTTAGCGACTCTCGGCCGTCCGATCGTTTTCCTGATGCGTTTTCGGCCGCTCGATCTCGCGTGTGGAAGAGCTCGGCCGTTGGATCAAAAAACGGCGCTGTAGAATGGATAGTTTCACTCCCGGCTTGCCACCGCGCGTAATTCCAGCGCCCCCTGAGGGTATTTTCGTCGTTTCGCTTCCTGGGTGTATAAAAGGGGGCCACGCCCGTGGTGAAACCCTAGCCGCCTCGCTCCCTTTCTCGCGCGTCGCCGCCTGCCTCCTCTCCTCCCCGCGACCCCGTACCACGTCTTCTCTCAGTCACCCACTCGCCCCACCCCCGATTGAACCCTAGCCGCCACTCCTCGCTGGCCATCCTCCCCGTCCACGGCCACCACGCGCATTGCCGCCAGAGGGCGTCGCCAGGTGTGCGCGTGCCTCCGCGGGTTCGCGCCGCGGTTGCCGGAGGCGTGGGCGCCGCGGGTCAACCTCCTCGGGGACGATGGGCGCCACAAGCCTCGTCGGAGGTCGCCTCTCCATCCGCCACGGCTCCGGCGCTCGTCCTCCTCACCGACGGTCGCCTCTCCATCCGCCATGGCAGCGGTGCTCGTTCTCCTCCTTGGCTATCCGCCTTCCCATCTGCCATGGCTGTGGCCTCCAAGCTTCTGGTTGTGATGGCTTAGCTGCACCATGACGTTGGGTAAGATAGTGTCCCTTGTCTCATATTATTTCTTTCCATTGGGTTGACCATCCTTGATTGATTTTGCATCTCATTTGTTTGCAGGTCTCTTATTCTTATCATCGTTGATGTGTTAGATCTGTTGCTGTGCTAGCTGAACTGTAGGTATGCATCTTTTTTGTCCCGTTCTTGGTCATTGGCTGCTGCTCATCCGTGATTTACCTTTGATTTTGCTGCAGGTTGGTTCATAGTTTCCGGTTTCACGTCTGCTTGGTCGATCCCTTGTTCGGCATGTGCCTGCATGTTGTCTCCCTGCCGCGGCATTACGGATCTGTAGGTTGACCCTTCTTCTCCTCCTCTCTGCTCCTCTTATGCAGATTGGCCAATGAGAGCCTTTTGTTTTATATGTTTTGTTCCTGGTAGAGAGTCTGTGCACTTAATTTTGGTCGTTTCCTTGCCTTCCTTGTTTGTTTTTTACTGGAGTATAAATATGTGCCTTTTCCTCCTGTTAGGGCCTAGGATTGTTGCTTTTGTTCCTTTCCTTGCTTTATTTGTTTGCTTCTGTTTTTTGTCCATGGTCTTAGTAGCAGCCTACTGAATCATTTTGTTTTCTTGTTTGCCTTTGTTGTGTTGCTTAGGCTACCAAACAAAGCAATGACACGCACCTGGTGCAAGCCAATTACCATGCTTTGACTCTCAAATCTTCTGCACAAATATATTAGAACATGGTAGTACTGGCAATTCAAATAAGCAGAGCAAGCCTTTGCATCTTTCAAGTAGCTATTAATATGTGAGCTTACTATTTTGCACAGATTGTGAAACTTGCAGCACCAGTTTTCCCAAACGCTGCCACATAATCCGAAGATTGTTGAACCATTGAGGATATAGAGATGAACCTATATGTGCAATTCTGGACTATAATAAATAAGCATGATCAGGTTCAGTAGAAGAGTCTACCAATAGTATATCATAATTGAACCTATATATGCAATTCTGGACAGTAATAAATAAACATGATCACGTTCTAAATCTTCTATTGGTTCAAAAATAGTAGATCTATTAAGGCACAAATCCATACTTAAAATACAGGCGGTAAATCCAGAAGTATGGACAGAGAAAGACGGGGTGCTCTGCCTTTGCTGAAGGTGGTAGGATTTGTTGTGCTGTAATGTAAGTTTTCTGTGCGTTCTGTGTGGGTGAAACTTTGTAGTGGTAAGGTGGCAGGGCGTGGAGCTATTGTGATGATCCGATTGAGGGTAAGGTACTTGTAGAGGCAAGCTTGTGAAATTAATTGGCTGAAAATCAAATCAACAACTCTATCTTTGTGATGCCCTATGATGTCACCACCAAAGTAGATCTAAGTACACCCATATAACTGTTACACCTATATTTTCTGTGATTATTTGCAGTCTCAAGTTCGAACTATTCTTCTTAAATCACTACCCTCTCAAAAGAAAACCAAGAGTAATAAACCACCTATGATGACATTGTACGGATATCAATGTGAGGTATTGGTGTTGCTAAGTTAGCAATTACCTGCCAAGATCTGCAGCAAAAGTGTTCGTTGATGGACCAATTCATCATGCTTCCTGAGACCAGAACTATAATGATTGGTGGTCCAGTTTGCTAGAGGAACATGGAGCTGGCCTTGCCACTTGCTTGTGTCAATCAGACTGAGCCGCCTACAGTTCATCCACGACATAATGTCCGCTGAGTCTACTTCTGCGCCCAAAATGACCGAGAAAACGGCAGGTATGATGATGATGTTTGTACAGAGTCTATTTTATGGGAAAGAGGTTATTCTCGGTGATGATAAGATGTCGTTTGTGCATTGTCTATCCTCGGTCATCAATAGACACTGTGTCTTCTATCACAACTGGATGTTTCTCTCCTATCTCATGCCGATATATTGTTGGTTCACATGCTGTATTGTTGGTTCTGACATCTGGAATATATCATTGCAGGATGATTGTTGATGGGGTGCCGAGACATGTGTGTGAACTACCTCATGTGACTGAAGAAAGAGGGCAGGTGGCCGACCATCTTGATATCCTTGCCAGTAAGGATTATATATGTCCGTTTTAGCATTTTGTTCATATGTATGCCATTCGATAATGACTGCAGTCTTTAGATTTGGATTCAGAGATACTGTAGTGTGTGCCCTATGTTGAATATTATAACTGTAGGAGCTTGCAGTCAAGCTAATTTATTGTCTCGAGAAGTGGGCCTTGGGAGTTGTTAATTGGCTAAACATGTACCTTCTGGGAGTTGTTTTATTTGATGGTCCGGTAAATGACTTGCTTCCAGCAATGGTTAGTTGTTTTTATATTTTGTTATGGCTACTAGATGGGTGATTGCGATTGAGACTGTATTCAACTATTGATTTTCTTGATGTGACTGAATTTGGTATGAGGTGTTTGTGTGTTTGGATGCTCTTCAACTTTTCTGGTTATACTAGATACTAATCTACAATTCTATATATGCCATGCTATTTGGCTATTCATTTTCTTGATCTACTTGAATTAGTACTACAGAGATGTCTGATGTACGTGTGTGTGTGTGTGTGTGTGTGGTTAGGCAGTTTAGCCTCCTATTCGTTTCAACGCTTGGTTTTGCTATTAGGAGAACCAAGGAGGTTCTGTTAGGAGAATTTCCTATTGTTTCCATGGTTAATTAATCCTTGGAGTATTCAAAAGTAGGCCATCATTGCTATTAGGAGAATAAAGGAGGTTCTGACAGTCTTGTGTTTAGTGTACGATGGTCACATTTGTATTGACATCAAAACTCAGATTTAATATGTTTATTGGGAGACCTTACTTCTATAACTAGATCATGAATATCTTTTGATCTTCTAAGAAACAGTTCTCCTGGATATTCCAAGTTATACCTGCTCATACATCTGTTATATTACAAAATCATGAATATCTTTTAATCTTCTAAGAAATAGTTCACCACGTCAACCCACTCCACATTGCATTGAACTATATGCAGTTTACTTTTATCATAAACCATGTGGCTTAAGTTAAGCTTGGTAGGTCACTGATTACTTAGTATGGCAGCTTTTGTCAAAAAAAAAGTATGGCAGCTTAGTATTTAGTGCTTACTGTATTAGTCAGTCAAGTATGCCGAATACCCTGTTCTGAAAGCAGACACTTGATATTTGAAGCTTTACATACACTTGGATGGTAACATAATACCCATGCTTTGAATTTTAAAATGCCAAATTGGCAATGCTCCTTAACTACCATATCTGCTCTGTAATCTCTGGCTTGATCGATGGAAAAGATTTTTTTTATGGTTTCTGTAATCTCTATCAGCTATTCCCATAGCAAAATACTTGGAAGGTTTAGTCTTAGGGAATTCTTCATATTTATTTCCCGTTCGAAAGAGAATCTTCACAGCATGAGAATGCTTAGGACCCTAAATAAATTTGTAGGAATTTTTTATAAGGCCTCTCACAGATTTAAATATAACAAACTGTATTTGTAGTATTTAATTTGGATTGAAACTATTTATACCAAAGCAATTACAGGTACGTTGATTTAGTACAATTGCATTTCCTGTGTTTCCGTGAAAAAGAATAAATATTTCCTTTTGTTTTCTCCTATTGTGTGATGAATTCCTTTAATCAAGTCTGGCTAGCACCTACTCTGTATTCGCCTTAGACTAGAGTAACAAGCCCATATAAGAGCAGTAAGGGCCCAAGTGATGGAGTATCCTAATTAACCTACCGCTTCTTGGATTATTAATTAGTGAGACAAGATCAATGGAGTTCGTAGTATACATTGAGTTTGTTTTACTGCCTGGAGAAAGAACAAGAGCCCTTTCTTAGAGGGGCGTTCACGTGGATGACCGAACTGAGTCCTCTTCTTTTTTGTATCTTGAAGTACAAATATGGTTTGATTTGATAGTATATCATAGTATAAATTGTTAAGATTCTCAGTCTATAATCTATAGACAGTTACAGTAGTTATGATTAGTTAATCGCTCCCCTGATTTTTGTACATTATTCTCACATAGAAAATACTGTTTGTTCCTCTCTTTTTTCAAGTTCACGCGTTGTACTGGAGATTACTGTAAGACACAAGCAGAAAGGATGATGTGGTAATCAAGTTCTTCGTGGAAACCTTGCCTTGGTTGATCTTGCGGGCAGGTAATAGCTATTCTTTTTGGGCTGCTGTTTTCTTTTCACCCTGTCAACAAAAGTAAACTGCAAAACAATTTTCTTTGAGCAGTGAGCAAGCCTCTAAAATGAATAATTTTGACCAAAAGCTCAATTCGATCTTGCTGTTCTGCGGCTCAAAGGTTGATGACTACCGTTGGGCACTGACCAGTTAAGTCTATCAGGCTGTAAGCTCCTCCATGTTATGTTCCTTTGTTTACTTTTAGTAAGATTTGCCCAATTGTTGGACTGGTTAATTCCTGTATGACCAAATAATACATTGGAAGATAGAAAAACATGTCCGCATGCATGTAACATAGAAGCCAATGTTGAGCATGAGAGCCATTTAAGAGAAGCTATCTGAAGCGTTATTTTTTGTACTATTCCATTTTAGGTTCCACTGATCATATATTTCTTTGGGGGCATTTCAGGCTCCTTTCAAGGAAGAACGGTTAAAATGGGATCAGGACGATCTTCAAAAGCGCTAACAGGTAAGCATGTTTCTGGTGTACCTGGTACTACAGAGTAAAATTAGGCATGCACCAACTGTTAGCTTCTTTCATTTTTTAATTCTTCAGGCCAGTAAACTCTGGTATAATGAACTGGTCACACAAGTTCCTGAGACAGCAATGCCACTCCCAAGGCAAATTGAAGTACCAAGGTATTATTGGTGCCTCCATAGATTTGTCCTTGTGGTGTAGTTAGTTCACCTTTCTTTTCTTATTGGGTGTATATACCACCTACACAGTCTGTGAATCGAGTTTTTTCAGCTGTTTGAAGTACGCTAATCAATCGTGTGCTAATTTTAACAGGAGTCAGCTGCTCGAAGGGAAGAAGCTTGGGCTGGTGTGGAGAGAACCTTGAACTCTCGCCTTCAGGTCTGCTCTGTTCTGATTTTGGGGTCAGAAGGAATGGGCGTAAATTGTGACGTCAGTAGCCATGTTCATGTAGTTTATGCTTTTCTTCCCTTTTACTTCTCATACA
Organism: Thinopyrum elongatum; assembly: GCA_011799875.1. Lineage (NCBI taxonomy): Eukaryota > Viridiplantae > Streptophyta > Magnoliopsida > Poales > Poaceae > Thinopyrum > Thinopyrum elongatum. Next base: position 319,070,322 of record CM022297.1, read on the forward strand.
TAAACCCATTACTCGCTTATTTTCATTCCGTGATTTTTTTTTAGATATTCCATAGCATGTTATCTCAAAACATTAGCAAGTTCCTTTAATTCACCTCTTCATATGTCTCAGATTGTTGAAGTTGTCCTTTTGTTCCGCTATGTGCTTTCAAGCCCCGATTCAGTAACTTTCTTATAAGATTCTTTAGTTTATCCTATTAGATTCGAAATCCGACTTTGGGAAGCTGCTCGAGGAAGTTTCTCCTGGTCTTTTTGTGTGTGATTCTTGCTATATTGGTTGAATTGGTAATGTTGTGTGCATACAATTGAAGCACCGAATGAGACAATAGTGATGGTAGTCAGATAGTTTTTTTTTCTTAAGCATGAGTTTAGTTTCTCCTTCCTCTTTCACTAAAATGTGTACTAACATTTTCTTAAGTACAGAACTAGGGCAGTGCACATATAAGATTAATTTGTTCTTCTTTCGTGTTGGAGAGAGTGGTAGTACGCCAATTAAGCTACATTCTTTCCTATTAGAGAGCTGTGTATATTCTCTTGCTGCTTGATGTTTTCTTCGCTTTTCCTGCACACAATGGTTAGTATTATCAAAGTGGCTACTTTTCCCAGGTTCCTTCTTAAAGTAACTGTAAGAATGATTTTAATTGCTAGATATATACATATGGGAGAGCTAGTTGTATCTCTTTTTTCTGTTAATGTTGGAGAAGATAAAAAAAAATTCCTTTTCAGATTCCTTTGTTCTCACATTAGCTTGCAAATAGAGTCCTTGACTGGATAATAATTTTGTCTCCTATTACAGTGTACTATTTTATAAAAGTGTGTTTTTAATGCCCTTTTTATTTGGTCTTGCAGCTATTTTGTGTTTCTGGTTCTATATATATACTGGTGGGATGTTGACAAACAATGCATCCATGCCTTCTTTTTCTATGGATGTATGCTCAAGACAAGACAGCATAAAAAATGCCATGGTCGAGGTCGGCATCTCCGGGAAGGTCTCCACAACAGGGAGGGCTCCATTATCGTTATCCAGTTATTTCCCACTTATCTCCTTCAGATGTGGTCAATTTGGCATGGGCACGCGTTCGGTCGGAATGAGTCAGATGGGCTTCTGTCTATTGTTTTTTTTGTGTTTCTTTCTCTTATCTCATGGTTGCCTATTGTATGCATGAAAATGACTGACAATGGAGGCAGCCACAAGCACACATATGTTGTAGCTTCGAGGCACTGACTTGTGTGTGTTCTGAACTTACATTAGATCTTCATAGACTGTATGCTTTTCTTTTGAGACATCTTAATCATTTTGATTAATCACATTGATGTACTGATGATACTTAGATATGCTATAAATGTGCCGTTGCAAGTTACTAGAGATGATCTGTTAAAAACAGTACCCCAACAGAGAGAGCCGTAGGTTTAGTTTTCACTTATGGCAGTTGATGTGCTATGTTTGCTGATGTGCATTTTTTTTCATGCTATGCATGCTCTCCATTGATATAACAAATCCATTTCTATTATTTACATAATTCTTTGCTAACAGTTTGAACATAGTTTTTCCATTGATAGTGATTTGCTGTTGAATGATCAGTTCTCGCTACAGATTTGTAGGTTTAGTTTACTACTGTACTATGCATTATGAAAGCAGTGTAAATAAGTTAGCCGTGACAACCACTATGGCCTGCTTTTGGTATATGAACAACGATGCTTTAGGTGTCTGATGCTACATTATATGAACCTCTAATAGGAATCGTCACTATGAGAAGCTGCAAGGCCAGTGTGTCTACCTCTTCCTGAAGTGGCACATAAATATCTGTCTTTCTTTAGTTATATCATGCTGCATTTTCAGTGACATGCTCAAAAGATGTAATCAACTGAACCACTACTATTAGTAATTGCCTGCTTCCTCATGTTTCTTTGAGAAATCCTAATGTTGAGTCAATGGTCTCAATAATTCCTTTTATGTGTTTGTTGTTACTTTACCTTTGCATCATGTGTATACTACCGGGTTGGATGAAACTGGACCGGGTGGGGTGCGGCAAGCCGCACTTCCTATCTAGTCAATATATATCACATCACGTCTTGACCATATCACATCACAACATGCCCTGCAAAACAAGTTAACGTCCTCTACTTTGTTGTTGCAAGTTTTATGTGGCTGCTACGGGCTTCTAGCAAGAACCGTTCTTACCTACGCAAAAACCACAACGGTGATTCATCAAGTTTGCTGTTTTAACCTTCTTCAAGGACCGACCATAGTCAAATTCGATTCAACTAAAGTAGGAGAAACAAACACCCGCCAGCCACCTTTATGCAAAACTAGTTGCATGTCAGTCGGTGGAACCGGTCTCATGTGCATGGACATGTAAGGTTGGTCCGGGCCGCTTCATCCCACAATACCGCCGAATCAAAATAAGACGTTGGTGGTAAGCAGTATGAATATCACCGCCCACAACTCTTTGTGTTCTACTCGTGCATATCATCTACGCATAGACCTGGCTCTGATACCACTGTTGGGAAACGTTGCATGGAAAACAAAAAAAATTCTATGCATATGCAAGATCTATCCATGGAGATGCATAGCAACGAAAGGGGGAAAGTGTGTCTACGTACCCTCGTAGACCATAAGCGGAAGCATTTAGTAATGTGGTTGATGTAGTCGAACTTCTTCGTGATCCAACCGACCGAGTACCGAACATACGACACCTCCGCGTTCAGCACACGTTCAGTTTGGTGACGTCCACGCCTTCTAGATCCAGCAAGACGGCGAGGTAGTGGATGAGTTCCGGCAGCACGATGGCGTGGTGACGGTGATGGTGATGCTATCTCCGCAGGGCTTCGCCTAAGCACTACGAAAATATGACCGAGGGTGTAAACGGTGGAGGGAGGCGCCGCACATGGCTAAACAATTGTCGTGGTTATGTGTGGCGCCCCCTCCCACATAAATATAGGTGGGGGGAGAGGGGAGAGGCCAAGGGGCGCCCCAAGTAAGGCCGAATCATACTTGGGGACTTCCCCAAGCCGCGCCCCCCTTCCATATATGAGTGCAGGAGGAAGGTAGGAGGAGGAGGCGCCCCCCCCCCCCCTTTCCTTTCTCTCACGAGGAGGGCAAGGCAGGAGGGGACACCCCTCCTCTTTCCTTCCCCTAGGGCCGGCCTGCCAAGGAGAGGAGCGCGCCAGCCCCCTAGTGGGCTGGTCTGTCCCCTCCTTTGGCCCATTAGGCCCGTACACTTACCGGCGGTGTCCGGAACCCCTTCCAGTGACCCGATGACTACCCGGTGCACTCTGAAACGCTTCCGGTGTCCGAATACCATCGTCCTATATATCAATCTTTACCTCCCAACCATTTCGAGACTCCTGATCATGTTTGTGATCTCATCCGGGACTCCGAACAACATTCGATCACCAAACCATATAACTCATATAACACTATATCGTCAACGAACGTTAAGCGTGCGGACCCTACGGGTTCGAGAACTATGTAGACATGACCGAGACACCTCTCCGGTCAATAATCAATAGCGGAACCTGGATGTCCATATTGGCTCCTACATATTCTACGAAGATCTTTACCGGTCGAACCGTTATGACAACATACGTAATTCCCTTTGTCTGTCGGTATGTTACTTGCCCGAGATTCGATCGTCGGTATCTTCGTACCTAGTTCAATCTCGTTACCGGCAAGTCTCTTTACTCATTGTGTAATACATCACCTCGTAACTAATTCCTTAGTCATTTGCTTGCAAGCTTATGATGTGTATTACCGAGAGGGCCCAGAGATACCTCTCCGATACTCGGAGTGACAAATCCTAATCTCGATCTATGCCAACTCAACAAACACCTTCGGAGATACCTGTAGAGCATCTTTATGATCACCCAGTTACGTTGTGACGTTTGATAGCACACAAGGTATTCCTCCAGTATCTGGGAGTTGCATAATCTCATAGTCGAAGGAATATGTATTTGACATGAAGAAAGCAATAGCAATAAACTGAACGATCAATATGCTAAGCTAACGGATGGGTCTTGTCCATCACATCATTCTCCTAATGATGTGATCCCATTATCAAATGACAACACATGTCTATGGTTAGGAAACCTTAACCATATTTGATCAACGAGCTAGTCTAGTAGAGGCTTACTAGGGAGACGGTATTTGTTTATGTATTCACACATGTATTTAAGTTTCTGGTCAATACAATTCTAGCATGAATAATAAACCTTTATCATGATTAAGGAAATATAATAATAACCATTTTTATTATTGCCGGGCATAATTCCATCAATAACATTGATGCCAAAAGATGTAGAGTTGATAATTATAGTACCACTTTCTTGTGGCACTGCCGCTTAGGTCATATTGGTGTAAAGCGCATAAAGAAACTCCATGCAGATAGACTTTTGGAGTCACTTGATTTTGAATCACTTGACACATGCGAACCATGCCTCATGGGCAAGATGACTAAAACCCCGTTTTCCGGTACAATGGAACGGGCAAGTGACTTGTTGGAAATCATACATACTGATGTGTGCGGTCCGATGAGCGTTGACGCGCGTGGTGAATATCGTTACTTTCTCACCTTCACCGATGACTTGAGTAGATATGGGTATATTTACTTAATGAAGCATAAGTCTGAAACATTTGAAAAGTTCAAGCAATTTCAGAGTGAAGTTGAGAATCATCGTAACAAGAAGATTAAATTCCTACGATCTGATCGAGGGGGAGAATATCTGAGTTATGAGTTTGGCAATCACTTAAGACAATGTGGAATTGTTTCACAGTTGACGCCACCTGGAACACCTCAGCGTAATGGTGTGTCCGAACATCGTAATCATACCTTATTGGATATGGTGCGTTCTATGATGTCTCTTGCCGATTTGCCACTATCATTTTGGTGTTATGCGTTAGAGATAGCTGCATTCACTTTAAATAGGGCACCATCTAAGTCCGTGGAGACGACACTGTATGAACTGTGGTTTGGCAAGAAACCTAAGTTGTCATTTCTTAAGGTTTGGGGCTGTGATGCTTATGTCAAAAGGCTTCAGCCGAAAAAGCTCGAACCCAAAGCGGACAAATGCGTCTTCATAGGATATGTTGGGAAATGTTGCATGGAAAACAAAAAAAATTCTACACACACACAAGATCTATCCATGGAGATGCATAGCAACGAGGGGAAGAGTGTGTCTACGTACCCTCGTAGACCGTAAGCGGAAGCGTTTGTTAACGCGGTTGATGTAGTCGAACTTCTTTGCGCTCCAACCGATCAAGTACCGAACGTACGGCACCTCCGCGTTCAGCACACGTTCAGCTCGGTGACGTCCTCGCCTTCTTGATCCAGCAAGACGGCGAAGTAGTGGATGAGTTCCGGCAGCACGACGGCGTGGTGATGGTGATGGTGAAGCTATCTCCGCAAGGCTTCGCCTAAGCACTACGAAAATAAGACCGAGGGTGTAAACGATGGAGGGGGGCGCCGCACACGGCTAAGCAATTGTCGTGGTTATGTGTGGCGCCCCCTCCCACATATATATAGGTGGGGGTGGGAGAGGGGAGCAGCCAGGATGCACCCCAAGTAGGGTCGAATCCTACTTGGGCTCCTGCCGAATCCCCCTCCTTTCCTTCCTCCCATAGGACGGCTGCCATAGGGGGGTGCGCCAGCCCCTTGTGGGCTGGTGTGCTCCCCTCTAATGGCCCAATAGGCCCATCTTCCTCCCGGGGCTTCCCGGAACCCCTTCCGGTGATCCGATGACCATCTGGTACCTCCCGAAACTCTTCCGGTGTCAGAATAGTATCGTCCTATATATCAATCTTTACCTCCGGACCATTCCAGAGCTCCTCGTCATGTCCGTGATCTCATCTGGGACTCCGAACAACATTCGATCACCAAATCATATAACTCATATAACACTATATCGTCAATGAACGTTAAGCATGCGGACCCTACGGGTTCGAGAATGATGTAGACATGACCGAGACACCTCTCCGGTCAATAACCAATAGCGGAACCTGGATGCCCGTATTAGTTACTACATATTCTACGAAGATCTTTATCGGTCGAACCTTATGACAACATACGTAATTCCCTTTGTCTGTCGGTATGTTACTTGCCTGAGATTCGATCGTCGGTATCTTCATACCTAGTTCAATCTCGTTACCGGCAAGTCTCTTTACTCGTTCCGTAATACATCATCTTGTAACTAACTCCTTAGTCACCTTGCTTGCAAGGCTTCTCATGATGTGTATTACCGAGCGGGCCCAGAGATACCTCTCCGATACACGGAGTGACAACTCCTAATCTCGATGCATGCCAACTCAACAGACACCTTCGGAGATACCTGTAGAGCATCTTTATGATCACCCAATTACATTGTGACGTTTGATAGCACACAAGGTATTCCTCCGGTATCCGGGAGTTGCATGATCTCATAGTCGAAGGAGTATGTATTTGACATTAAGAAAGCAATAGCAATAAACTGAACGATCATATGCTAAGATAACAGATGGGTCTTGTCCATCACATCATTCTCCTAATGATGTGATGCCGTTATCAAATGACAACTCATGTCTATGGTTAGGAAACCTTAACCATCTTTTGATCAATGAGCTAGTCTAGTAGAGGCTCACTAGGGACACGATATTTGTTTATGTATCCACACATGTATTTAAGTTTCCGGTCAATACAATTCTAGCATGAATAATAAACATTTATCATGATTAAGGAAATATAATAACAACCATTTTATTATTGCCTCTAGGGCATATTTCCATCAGTTTCCCACTTGCACTAGAGTCAATAATCTAGTTCACATCGCCATGTGATTAACACCCATAGTTCACATCGCCATGTGACCAACACCCAAAGAGTTTACTAGAGTCAATAATCTAGTTCAAATCGCCATGTGATTAACACCCAAAGAGTACTAAGGTGTGATCATGTTTTGCTTGTGAGAGAAGTTTGGTCAACGGGTCTGTCACATTCAGATCCGTATGTATTTTGCAAATTTCTATGTCTACAATGCTCTGCATGGAGCTATCTAGCTAATTGCTCTCACTTTCAATACGTATCCAGATTGAGACTCAGAGTCATCCGAATCGGTGTCAAAGCTTGCATCGACGTAACCCTTTACGACGAACTCTTTATCACCTCCATAACTGAGAAATATTTCCTTAGTCCTCTTAGGTAACTAAGGATAATTTTGACAGCTGTCCAGTGATCTACACCTGGATCACTATTGTACCCCCTTGCCAAACTCATGGCAAGGTACACAATAGGTCTAGTACACAGTATGGCATGCTTTATAGAACCTATGGCTGAGGCATAGGGAATGACTTTCATTCTCTCTCTATCTTCTGCCGTGGTCGGGCTTTGAGTATTACTCAACTTCACACCTTACAATACAGGCTAGAACCACTTCTTTGACTGATCTATTTTGAACTCCTTCAAAATCTTGACAAGGTATGTACTTATTGAAAATCTTATCAAGCGTCTTGATCTATCTCTATAGATCTTGATGCCTAATATGTAAGCAGCTTCACCGAGGTCTTTCATTGAAAAGTTCTTATTCAAGTATCCTTTTATGCTATCCAGAAATTCTATATCATTTCCAATCAGCAATATGTCATCCACATATAATATCAGAAATTCTACAGAGCTCCCACTCACTTTCTTGTAAATAGAGGCTTCACCGTAAGTCTGTATAAAACCATATGCTTTGATCACTTCATCAAAGCGTATATTCCAACTCCGAGATGCTTGCACCAGTCCATAGATGGATCGCTGGAGCTTGCACACTTTGTTAGCACCTTTATGATTGACAAAACCTTCTGGTTGCATCATATACAACTCTTCTTTAAGAAATCCATTAAGGAATGCAGTTTTGACGTCCATTTGCCAGATTTCATAATCATCAAATGCGGCAATTGCTAACATGATTCGGACAGACTTAAGCATCGCTATGGGTGAGAAAGTCTCATCATAGTCAACTCTTTGAACTTGTCGAAAACCTTTCGCAACAAGTCGAGCTTTGTAGACAGCAACATTTACCATCAGCGTCAGTCTTCTTCTTGAAGATCCATTTATTTTCTATGGCTTGCCGATCATCGGGCAAGTCCACCAAAGTTCGTACTTTGTTCTCATACATGTATCCTATCTCATATTTCATGGCCTCAAGCCATTTATCGGAATCTGGGCTCATCATAGCTTCTTCATAGTTCGTAGGTTCGCCATGGTCTAGTAACATGACTTCCAGGACAGGATTACATACCACTCTGGTGCGGAACGTGCTCTGTTCGACCTACGAGGTCCAGTAGTAACTTGATCTGAAGTTTCATGATCATCATCATTAGCTTCCTCTCTAGTTGGTGTAGGCATCATGGGAACGGTTTTCTCTGATGTGCTACTTTCCAATTCGAGAGAAGGTACAATTACCTCATAAAGTTCTACTTTCCTCCCACTCACTTCTTTCGAGAGAAAATCCTTCTCTAGAAAGGATCCATTCTTAGCAACAAAGATCTTGCCTTCGGATCTGTGGTAGAAGGTGTACCCAATAGTTTCTTTAGGGTATCCTATGAAGACGTACTTCTCTGATTTAGGTTCGAGCTTATCAGGCTAAAGCCTTTTGACATAAGTGTCGCATCCCCAAACTTTAAGAAACGACAGCTTAGGTTTCTTGCCAAACCACAGTTCATACGGTGTCATCTCAACGGATTTAGACGGTGCCCTATTTAACGTGAATGCGGCTGTCTCTAATGCATAACCCCAAAACGATAGTGGTAAATCGGTAAGAGACATCATAGATCGCACCATATCTAATAAAGTACAGTTACGATGTTCGGGCACACCATTACGCTGTGGTGTTCCAGGTGGCGTAATTTGTGAAACAATTCCACATTGTTTTAAATGAAGGCCAAACTCGTAACTCAAATATTCGCCTCCGCGATCAGATCGTAGAAACTTTATTTTCTTGTTAGGATGATTCTCCACTTCACTCTGAAATTCTTTGAACTTTTCAAATGTTTCAGACTTGTGTTTCATCAAGTAGATATACCCATACCTACTCAAATCATCTGTGAAGGTCAGAAAATAATGATACCCGTCGCGTGCTTCAACACTCATTGGACCGTATACATCGGTATGTATTATTTCCAATAAGTCATTAACTCGCTCCATTGTTCCGGAGAACGGAGTTTTAGTCGTCTTGCCCATGAGGCATGGTTCACAAATATCAAATGATTCATAATCAAGTGATTCCAAAAGTCCATCCACATGGAGTTTCTTCATGCGCTTTACACCAATATGACCTAAACGGCAGTGCCACAAGTATGTTGCACTATCATTATGAACTTTGCATCTTTTGGCATCAATATTATGAATATGTGTATCACTGCGATCGAGATTCAATAAACCATTCACATTGGGTGTATGACCATAGAAGGTTTTATTCATATAAACAGAATAACAATTATTCTCTGAATTAAATGAATTACTGTATTGCAATAAACACGATCTAATCATGTTCATGCTCAACGCAAACACCAAATAACATTTATTTAGGCTTAACACTAATCCCGAAGGTAGAGGGAGTGTGCGATGATGATCATATCAATCTTGGAAACACTTCCAACACACATCGTCACCTTGCCCTGTACTAGTCTCCGTTTATTCTGCAACTCCTGTTTCGAGTTACTAATCTTAGCAACTGAACCGGTATCAAATACCCAGGGGCTACTATGAATACTAGTAAGGCACACATCAATAACATGTATATCAAATATACCTTTGTTCACATTGCCATCCTTCTTATCCGCCAAGTATTTAGGATAGTTGCGCTTCTAGTGACCATTCTCTTTGCAGTAGAAGCACTTAGTTTCAGGCTTAGGTCCAGCTTTGGGCTTCTTCACGGGAGTGGCAACTTGCTTGCCATTCTTCTTGAAGTTCCCTTTCTTTCCCTTGCCCTTTTTCTTGAAACTAGTGGTCTTGTTTAACCATCAACACTTGATGCTCTTTCTTGATTTCTACCTTCGCCGATTTCAGCAGTGCGAAGAGCTCGGGAATCATTTTCGTCATCCCTTGCATATTATAGTTCATCACGAAGTTCTAGTAGCTTGGTGATAGTGACTAGAGAACTCTGTCAATCACTATCTTATCTGGAAGATTAACTCCCACTTGATTCAAGCGATTGTAGTACCCAGACATTCTGAGCACATGCTCACTGGCTCAGCTATTCTCCTCCATCTTGTAGGCAAAGTAGAGGTCTCATATCTCTCGACACGGGCATGAGTCTGAAATACCAATTCCAGCTCTTGGAATATCTCATATGCTCTGTGGCGTTCAAAACGTTTTGAAGTCTCGGTTCTAAGCCGTAAAGCATGGCGCACTAAACTATTAAGTAGTCATCATATCGAGCTTGCCAAACGTTCATAGCATCTGCATCTGCTCCTGCAATAGGTCTGTCACCTAGCGGTGCATTAAGGACATAATTCTTCTGTGCAGCAATGAGGATAATCCTCGGATCACGCACCCAATCCGCATTATTTCTACCATCATCTTTGAACTTAGTTTTCTCTAGGAACATATCAAAAATAGGGGAGATAAATCGCGAGCTATTGATCTACAACATAGATATGCAAAAACTATTAAGACTAAGTTCATGATAAATTAAGTTCAATTAATCAAATTACTAATGAACTCCCACTTAAATTAACATCCCTCAAGTTATCTAAGTGATACATGATCCAAATCAACTAACCCATGTCCGGTCATCACGTGAGATGGGGTAGTCATCAATGGTGAACATCTCTATGTTGATCATATCTACTATATGACTCACGTTCGACCTTTCGGTCTCCAGTGTTCCGAGACCATGTCTGTACATGCTAGGCTCGTCAAGTTTAACCCAAGTATTTCGCGTGTGTAAATCTGGCTTACACCCGTTGTATGTGAACATAGAGTCTATCACACCCGATCATCACGAGGTGCTTCGAAACGACGAACTTTGGCAACGGTGCATACTCGGGGAGAACACTTTTAGCTTGAAATTTAGTGAAGGGGTCATCTTATAATGCTACCGCCGTTCTAAGCAAAATAAGATGCATAAAAGATAAACATCACATGCAATCAAAATATGTGACATGATATGGCCATCATCATCTTGTGCTTTTGATCTCCATCTCCAAAGCATCGTCATGATCTCCATTGTCACCGGTTTAACACCTTGATCTTCATCGTTGCGTCGGGCTCGTCTCGCCAACTATTGCTTCTACAACTATTGCTAACGCATAGCGATAAAGTAAAACAATTACATGGCGTTTGCATCTCATACAATAATCAAGAGACAACCCTAAGGCTCCTGCCGGTTGTCGATATTACAAAACATGATCATCTCATACATCAACATATATCACATCATATCTTGACGATATCACATCACAACATACCCTGCAAAACAAGTTAGACGTCCTCTACTTTGTTGTTGCAAGTTTTTCGTGGTTGCTACGGGCAACTAGCAAGAACCGTTCTTACCTACGCAAAACCAGAATGGTGATTATCAAGTTTGCTGTTTTAACCTTCTTCAAGGACCGGCCGTAGTCAAATTCGATTCAACTAAAGTAGGAGAAACAGACACCCGCCAGCCACCTTTATGCAAAACAAGTTGCATGTCAGTCGGTGGAACCGGTCTCATGTACGTGGACATGTAAGGTTGGTCCGGGCCACTTCATCCCACAATGCCGCCGAATCAAAATAAGACATTGGGGGTAAGCAGTATGACCATCACCGCCCACAACTCCTTTGTGTTCTACTCGTGCATATCATCTATGCATAGACCTGGCTCATGATGCCACCGTTGGGAAACGTTGCATGGAAAACAAAAAAAAATCTACGCACACGCAAGCTCTATCCATGGAGATGCATAGCAACGAGGGGAAGAGTGTGTCTACGTACCCTCGTAGACCGTAAGCGGAAGCTTTTGTTAACGCGGTTGATGTAGTTGAACTTCTTCGTGTTCCAACCGATCAAGTACCTAACGTACGGCACCTCCGCGTTCAGCACACGTTCAACTCGGTGACGTCCTCGCCTTCTTGATCCAGCAAGACGGCAAAGTAGTGGATGAGTTCTGGCAGCATGACGGCTTGGTGACGGTGATGGTGAAGCTATCTCCGTAGGGCTTCGCCTAAGCACTACGAAAATATGATCGAGGGTGTAAACGGTGGAGGGGGGCGCCGCACACGGCTAAGCATTTGTCGTGGTTATGTGTGGCGCCCCCCTCCCACATATATATAGGTGGGGGGAGAGGAGAGCAGCCAGGAGGCGCCCCAAGCAGGGCCGAATCCTACTTGGGCTCCTGCCCTGGCCGCGCCCCCTTAGCATATATGTCGGAGGGGGAAAGGAAAGGGGAGAGACAGAAGGAAGGGGGAGGCCGAATCCCCCTCCTTTCCTTTCTTCCATGGGCCGGCTACCATAGGGGGGTGCGCCAGCCCCTTGTGGGCTGGTGTGCTCCCCTCTAATGGCCCAATAGGCCCATCTTCCTCTCGGGGCTTCCCGGAACCCCTTACGGTGATCCGATGACCACCCGGTACCTCCCGAAACTCTTCCAGTGTCCGAATAATATCGTCCTATATATCAATCTTTACCTCTGGACCATTCCGAAGCTCCTCGTCATGTCCGTGATCTCATCCAGGACTCCGAACAACATTCGGTCACCAAATCATATAACTCATATAACACTATATAGTCAACGAACGTTAAGCGTGCGGACCCTATGGGTTCTTGAATGATGTAGACATGACCGAGACACCTCTCCGGTCAATAACCAATAGCGGAACCTGGATGCCCATATTGGTTCCTATATATTCTACGAAGATCTTTATCGGTCGAACCTTATGACAACATACACAATTCCCTTTGTCTGTCGGTATGTTACTTGCCCGAGATTCGATCGTCGGTATCTTCATACCTAGTTCAATCTCGTTACCGGCAAGTCTCTTTACTCGTTCCGTAATACATCATCTCGTAACTAGCTCCTGAGTTACTTTGCTTGCAAGGCTTCTCATGATGTGTATTACCGAGAGGGCCCAGAGATACCTCTCCGATACACGGAGTGACAAATCCTAATCTCGATCCATGCCAACTCAACAGACACCTTTGAAGATACCTGTAGAGCATATTTATGATCACCCAGTTACGTTGTGACGTTTGATAGCACACAAGGCATTCCTCCGGTATCCGGGAGTTGCATGATCTCATAGTCGAAGGAATATGTATTTGACATTAAGAAAGCAATAGCAATAAACTGAACGATCATATGCTAAGCTAATAGATGGGTCTTGTCCATCAAATCATTCTACTTATGATGTGATCCCGTTATCAAATGACAACTCATGTTTATGGTTAGGAAACCTTAACCATCTTTTGATCAGCGAGCTAGTCTAGTAGAGGCTCACTAGGGACATGGTATTTGTTTATGTATCCACACATGTATTTAAGTTTCCGGTCAATACAATTCTAGCATGAATAATAAACCTTTATCATGATTAAGGAAATATAATAACAGCCATTTTATTATTGCCTCTAGGGCATATTTCCATCAGGATACCCAAAAGAGACGGTTGGGTATACCTTGTATCTCAGATCCGAAGGCAAAGTGTTTGTCGCTAAGAACGGGTCCTTTCTCGAGAAAGAGTTTCTCTCGAAAGAATTGAGTGGGAGGAAGATAGAACTTGTTGAGGTTGTGGAACCTTTACTTTAACCAGAGAGTAGCGCAGCACAGAAAGATGTTTCTGTGGCACCTATGTCAGTTGAAGAGAAAGCTAATGATGATGATCATGAAGCTTCGGATCCAGTTACTATCGAACCTCGTAGGTCGACAAGGGTACGTACAGCTCCTGAGTGGTACGGTAACCCTGTCTTAGAGGTCATGTTGTTGGACAACGGTGAACCTACCAGCTATGGAGAAGCGATGGTGGGCCCAGATTCCGACAAATGGTTGGAGGCCATGAAATCCAAGATGGGATCCATGTATGAAAACAAAGTATGGACTTTGAAAGTATTACCTGAAGGGCGAAAGGCCATTCAGAATAAATGGATCTTCAAGAAGAAGACAGACGCGGGCGGTAATGTCATCGTCTATAAAGCTCGACTTGTGGCAAAGGGGTTTTCACAAGTTCAAGGAGTTGACTACGATGAGACTTTCTCACCCGTAGCGATGCTTAAGTCCGTCAGAATCATGTTAGCAATAGCTGCATTTTTCGATTATGAAATCTGGCAGATGGATGTCAAAACAGCGTTCCTTAACGGTTTCCTTAAGGAAGAGTTGTATATGATGCAACCGGAAGGTTTTGTCGATCCAGAGAATGTTGGCCCAGTGTGCAAACTCCAGCAATCCATTTATGGTCTGGTGCAAGCATCTCGGAGTTGGAATATTCGCTTTGATGAGGTGATCAAAGCGTTTGGGTTTATATAAGTTTATGGAGAAGGTTGTATTTACAAGAAAGTGAGTGGGAGCTCTATAGCGTTTCTAATATTATATGTGGATGACATATTGCTGATTGGAAACAATATAGAACTTTTGGAAAACATGAAGGAATATTTGAACAAGAGTTTTTCAATGAAGGACCTAGGAGAAGCTGCTTTCATATTAGGCATCAAGATCTATAGAGATAGATCGAGACGCTTATAGGACTTTCACAAAGCACATACCTTGATAAGATTTTGAAGAAGTTCAAAATGGATCAGTCCAAGAAGGGGTTCTTGCCTGTTTTGCAAGGTGTGAAGTTGAGTCAGACTCAATGCCCATCGACTACAGAGGATAGCGAAAAGATGAGTGTCATCCCCTATGCTTCTGCCATAGGCTCTATCATGTATGCGATGCTGTGCACAAGACCGGATGTCAGCCTTGCCATAAGTATGGCAGGAAGGTTTCAAAGTAATCTAGGAATTGATCACTGGACAGCGGTGAAGAATATCCTTAAGTACCTGAAAAGGACTAAGGAAATGTTTCTCGTTTATGGAGGTGATCAAGAGCTCGTCGTAAAGGCTTACGTCGATGCAAGCTTTGACACTGATCCGGATGACTCTAAGTCTCAAACCGGATACGTATATATTCTAAATGGGGGAGCGGTAAGCTGGTGTAGTTCCAAGCAAAGCGTGGTAGCTGATTCTACATGCGAAGCGGAGTACATAGCTGCCTCGGAGGCAGCGAAGGAAGCTGTCTGGATGAAGCAGTTCATGACAGATCTTGGAGTTGTTCCTAGTGCACTAGACCCAATGACTCTACTCTGTGACAACACTGGTGCCATTGCTCTGGCCAAGGAACCAAGGTTTCACAAGAGAACCAGACACATAAAGCGATGCTTCAATTCCATCCACAACTGGGTCAAGGAGGAGGACATAAACATTTGCAAAGTACATACGGATCTGAGTGTTGCAGATCCGTTGACTAAACCTCTTCCACGGGCAAAACATGATCAACACCAGAACTCTATGGGTGTTAGGTTTATTACCATGTAATACTAGATTATTGACTCTAGTGCAAGTGGGAGACTGTTGGAAATATGCCTTAGAGGCAATAATAAAGTTGTTATTATTATATTTCGTTATTCATGATAATCATTTATTATCCATGCTATAATTGTATTGACCGGAAACTCAAATGCATGTGTGGATACATAGACAACAACATGTCCCTATTGAGCCTCTACCAGACTAGCTCGTTGATCAAAGATGGCTATGGTTTCCTAGCCATAGACATGAGTTGTCATTTGATAACGGGATCACATCATTAGGAGAATGATGTGATGGACAAGACCCAAACTATGAACGTAGCATATCATCATGTCAAGTTTATTGCTATCGTTTTCTGCATGTCAAGTATATGTTCCTATGACCATGAGATCATGCAACTCATTACACCGGAGGAATACCTTGTGTGTACCAAACGTCGCAACGTAACTAGGTGACTATAAAGGTGCTCTACAGGTATCCCCGAGAGTGTCTGTTGAGTTGGCATGGATCAAGACTGGGATTTGTCACTCCGTATGACGGAGAGGTATCTCAGGGCCCACTCGGTAATACAACATCACAAGAAGCTTGCAAGCAATGTGTCTAATGAGTTAGCCACGAGATCTTGTATTACGGAACGAGTAAAGAGACTTGCCGGTAATGAGATTGAACTAGGTATGGAGATACCGACGATCGAATCTCGAGCAAGTAACATACCGATAGACAAAGGGAACTACATACGGGATTAGCTAAATCCTTGACATCGAGGTTTGACCGATAAGATCTTCATAGAATATGTGGGAACCAATATGGGCATCCAGGTCCCGCTATTGGTTATTGATCGTAGAGGTGTCTCGGTCATGTCTACATAGTTCTCGAACCCGCAGAGTCTACACACTTAACATTTGGTGACGATATAAGTATAGTTGAGTCATTATGGTGGTTACTGAAGGTTGTTCGGAGTCCCAGATGAGATCCCGGATGTGACGAGGAACTCCAGAATGGTCCGGAGGTGAAGATTGATATATTGGACGAAGGGTATTGGAGTCCGGAATTGTTCCGGGAGTACGGGGTGATGACCAGCATGACCGAAAGGGGTTTCGGGGGGGCCCCCGGCAAGTGTTGGGGGGCCTCATGGGCCAAGGGGAGGGGGCAAACCAGCCCACTAAGGGGCTGTGCGCCCCCCTCACCCCATCCCACGTTGCCAGAAGAGGTGGGGGCGCCTCCCTAGGGTTTTGCCTTCACCTGGCTTGGGGGCCAAGTCTCCTAGGGGAGGGCCAAAACCCATCTAGGGTTTCCCATCCCTTGTGGCCGCCGCCCCCCTAGATGGGATCTAGAGCGCCCCCTCCTCCTCCCTTCCCCCTATATATAGAGAGGTAGAGAGAGGGCAGCCTCCACGCCACGGTGCTGCCCTTCCTCTCCCTCGTAACCCTCTTCCTCTCCGTAGTGCTTAGCGAAGCTCTGCTGAGATTTCACCACCACCGCCGCCATCACGCCGTCGTGCTGCCGGAGGACTCGAGCTACTACTTCACCACCGCTCGCTGGGTTGAGGAGGTGAAGGAGTCATCAAGCCGTACGTGTGTTGAACGCGGAGGTGCTGTCCGTTCGGCACTTGGATCGGTGTTCACGGGACGGATCGTGATTGGATCGCGAAGACGTTCGACTACATCAACCGTGTTTCTTAACGCTTCCGCTTAGCGATCTACAAGGGTATGTAGATCCAATCTCTCCTCTCGTAGATGGTCATCTCCTAGATTGGATCTTGGTGAGCGTAGAATTTTTTTTGTTTCCCATGCAACGTTCCCCAACACCTTTGAGCTTTTTGTTGAACTTCTTGTTGTTTTCTAGAGTAAGCATGATGGCGGGGTACTCGATGACGGATAATGAGTTGATATGCGATGCGTGGAAGGTCATATATGTGGACTTTGTAGGCATGAGCAAGTGGGCTCGATGTTTTAGCAAAACGGGTGGTTCATTTCATTAGCAAAAGCACTTCACACACAACGAGTTGCACGTGAGAAATGATTGCAATGTGAAGTCGCTAGCCCAGCGGTGCCACACCATCTCCAACTCCCACATGAAGTTTTGTGATGCGGTTGCGCGTACGAGTGGAGACAATGTGGCCACCGAGCTCGTTAACCATGGAGATTGTAAGTTTTGCCTCTTGTTGCTCTACATGTTGGTCAATTCATTGATTCACTCAACTCAATGTTGCAACTTGATAACCACCATATTGTATAGCCGAACATGCTGTCGTGTTGTACCACATGACCGAGGGGTGACCATTTGCGTTCATACATTATTGGATGAAGCTCATGGGGCACCGTGCGTGGAAGGACTTGTGCAGATTCAGGCTCGAGTATCATTGAATTCGAGAAATTTGTTGAAATCCGGTTATCTCGGATATAATATTTACATTTGAACTATTGTTGTACTAGAGATATTTGCAAGTTATTTATAGATGAATTGTACTACTTTCTATAATTATTTTGAGTTTTGCGGACTTACAGAAAAAAACAGGGGTGGACATTTAGGGGCCATGGTTGGATGGCCGGCTCTTGTAACAATGTCCGCGGACCAGTTCACAGACAAATAGTGTGTTCGTTTTGAGGGTCGGCGTTGGAAATGCCCTAAGCATTCGAGTTACTCTCACGTCAGTAGAGCTTGCGGTGTGGATTTTTGGGACATGGTTCTAGGCGCACTCTATATAGCATTTCAATTTATTAAAATGCGTATGAAAATAAAACAATACTGAAACTTGCTTGTGACGAACATGTCCGAGTGTTCTATCACATATCACATATGAAGTTTCGCCAAGAAATGGCTTTGGTGTTCTTCGGACGGAAAAAGAAATTGCAACTCGAAAAACTTGAGCAGTAACCTTTTCACAAAACCAATTTTATTTTCTTTGTGCAGAAGACCATAAAAGTCATTTTCCGCAAAACTTTACACGTGATTATAAAACTAGACCATATTCGTTATAAAATACTACCTCCGTCCTGGTTTATAAGTCCTCTTTGTAGTTTGTGCTAAATTTTCACTAGTATAACTAATAAAATATTAATGCATGTCACAAAAAATTGTATCGTTGGATTCGTATTTGAACATAGTTTTCAATTATATTATTTTCTATGACATGCATTAACATTTTCTTAGTTAAATTTAAAATCAAAATTTGACACATAATACAAAGGGGACTAATAAACCAGAACGAAGGTAGTAGTTTCATAACTGTTTGATTTTTTTATACATAGCTTGATGTCAAAACGTTTTCCGTCTCTCCGTTTGGTAAGCCAGCAATGCTATTAATAGTCTATGTTTGGGCTAGGTAGGTAGCTAGTCGTGCGCACTGCGTGGCCGTCACGATGCTCCCCTGCTTGCAGAGTCTCTCGTTTGGGGCGCATGTTACCGGGTACGGGTAGGTGTACGTGCATGGCACGTAGCCGCCATTAACGCCACAAGATAAGAGGATGTCTTGTGTTTGTGTCTCTCCAAATTTATTTTTTAATAAAAATATTTGGTTTGAGTTGACCATATGCGCCTCAAGGAGGTTCACATTTTCTCCTGGGTTAACAGCTGGTTCGTGAGTCGTGCCCCTGGCCCTGGGCTCTGGGTGGCTGGCTGGCCGGCTCGATTTTAAAAAGAGTTGACATTTTGTATGTGTGGCCGTGTGTTGTCGTTTGTTCAGCGGTAACTCCTGCATTTGCAGGCGTCGTGTCTCCCAGGGAAGAACTTAACGGAGCACGAGCGCGCTGTGCGACGAGGAGGAGCTTCTCCGTATCTACAGTCTCCTACAGTCTCCTTTGATGGTAGGAAAATTGTAGGAAAAAAGTCATAGGAAATAAGATGACATGTATCTAAAATCCTACAAGTAGAAATAGAAAAAGAGATGCTTTTTGATTCACATCATAATTTTTTTTTCATTAAGTCTAGACTAATGTTTATTTTCCTATGAAATATGAAGGATATGAAGAATTCTTCCGTAGGAATAGGATTCCATTCGTACAAATCAAAGGGTTCTAAAGGAATTTTTCCTATAGAAATCCTATCCTATGAAATTCCTACAAAATTCCTCTAAACCAAAGGAGGCCTACACTTTATGTTAGAGCATATGCTAGGCTTTAGCTTTCCGACGGTATTATTCAAAGTAAAACTACTCAGTTCTTGCACCAAATGTGCGCAAATTTGATGCAAGCAGAGCAACTTGTTTGTCTTTCAGGTTGGTTATGGCAGGCGTCTGCATTCCCATTCCTTTGTTTTATTTCCCCCCTTTGAGGAGACTCAAGGATCCCCGCAAAAAAAAAGGAGACTCAAGGAATTGGAGTACATGAAATAGATTACTTTAGGCCTTTAGCAATACATGCAACAGACTTTACATTTTGCATTTCGGTAATGCCCCCCGTTCATGTAAATGGGTCTTTAAGTGCACGAAACTGGGCTTCGAACACACGGTGGCATACCCCCGCACGGAAGTAAGCACAGAAGTAAACTACACAGCAAAATCCTTCTGTTCACAAATCTTTAAAAAATTCAATTCACTAATATTTTTGGAATTTGAGAACATTTTTTGAATTCACGAATCTTTCTAAAAATTGAGAACATTTTTGAATTCATGAACCTTTTTTGAATAACTTGGGCAAAAAAATTGAATTCATGGACAGTTTTGTAATACACGAACATTTTTCAAAATCAAGAAATTTTCTGAATTTACAAACATTCTGTTTTTCAAAAAATGGAAAGAACTCGAATTTGCAAACTTTCAAATTCATGATTTTTTTTAAAAAAAACCAGAACTTTCAGACAGCCCGAATGTTATTTTAAAAAGCAAGCAAAATTTAAAAATGAAAAAACGTAGAACAAAAAACGTAGAAAAAATTGAGGCAAAGAACAAAAAAAGGCAATGAAAAAATAAACAGGGGTGGCTACGCCTGATATGATGGCCCGAACTGTGCGACTGGGCGTTTCCTCGTTTCCCCCCCCCCCCACACTCACTATGTATGGAAATTCCTATCTGTCACAACGGGGGGAGTGACCAGCGAACGAGATGGGCCGGTCCTAATGAACGCGCCAGCGCCATAGTATGCGGTTTTGGGAGCCTTTTACCTTACTAGCAAAAATGCCCGTGCGTTGCAACGGGAGAAAAAGTACCGCATATCCACCCCGTTTTATTTCCTAAAAATTGCATGATCGTGAACAACCGCCTCGAACCATGCTTCCGTTGCTCTTTTATTGCCCTTCTATGGAATGATCACCATCAGAAAACCAGATCACACGAAATTGTGCTTCACCTCCCCGTATATTCGATAAACACTTGGAAGTGCACCACGACACGCCACGACGGTGGCGTCAATTGTCTAACGGTAGGTCCACAAAATCTTGTCTTATTTGTTTTTTTAGGGGTAATCGCAACTTTATTTAACTAAACAAGGTTTGGCACCTCAGCCGCTACAATGTGCAGAATACAGTCAGGTGGTACCTCATACCAAAACATACTACTCTCATTGCTAACCCCCTCTCTAGCTAAAACGTGAGCTGTAGAATTGGCAGTGCGCCGAGTCCAAGTGACCCTGTAATCTTGCCGCGAACGAAGCATCTCCTTAATATCTTTAATATACGGTCCAAATGTTGACAAGTTCTTGGCCCCATCATTCAGCATGGAGACTACACCTTTGCTGTCTAACTCCACATGAGCTTGCTGAACATCTATCAATCGCCATTTGCACTGCATGTCTTGTTGCTAAAATCTCCGATAGTTCAGGGGTAGTGATGCATGGGAAGAACATCGCAGCACCCCCTCTGTAAGCACCATCGTGGTCCCTTAGGACCACTCCCCCACCCCCTTTATCTTGCGTCCTCGACGTAGTCTTATTTGTTGGTCTGCTGTACTGGAGTGTGCACCGTCTGCAACTCCCTTGTTTTTTTTGAGGAATGTGCAACTCCCTTACCATGCATCGTTGCTAGTAGGTGATCATGCAAGAAGACGGGACAGGAGGATACCTCATGGATGAGACTCTGTAGGCTATCACATGTGTTTCTTGAAGTTGCTCTTCCATGGATACAGTTGATAACTTGTTGTGGCATCTTGTATCGCTACTTGAGCACCTTGAACCCATCACGGATAGAGATGAAGTCGAGATCAAATTTGCACATGAAGGGTGCATCTACGGCAGTTCCGTCAAGCCGGTGGAACGATCCATCTCATGTGTCCCTCTTATAGAATGACATGTCCTACTTGCCTTTCAAGTATATGGTGTTCGCGAGCACACAGTCCGTACTCGGGGGTTCCTCAAGACCTCCATGATCCGGGCGTTGAAGAGATGCACTTTATGCCACGTTCTCCCGGAAATCCAAGGAACACACCTCCGCTTCCGTACATGTCGGTTATAGTCGCGCGGTAAGCCGACTTCAGCGGTCGCCTTTCGTCATTCCACATGCCACAAGCGAACACGATGTTCGGCCCGTGGACCCCGACAGGTTCTGGAGTGTGTCATCCGCCATGTGTTAGATGGATTCCTCGAGTTCATCAAGGAGAATTCCGAGGAGGCGGAGGATCTCATCTTCGGGCACCAGAAGCGTGACGACAACGTACATGCATGGACAACGACAATTGGTGCGAGGGTTTTCACCGGTGAGGCGTTTGTTGAGGTGGGCGGGGAGCTCCGCCAGGCCAGAGCGAGCTACGGCAACTTCTTGCTCGGCTCTACCAACATTACGAAATCCATCAAGTCCCTGCATAAACGAAAGTTTCAATAGTTGTTGGTTCTTCAAAAACTAACAGAATATATAGCTTCGGGCTAAAGCAGAGTATTTAACCAAAAACTACCACAATTCGTGGATCCGTGCCTACAAACTACCACTTTACGAATTTGTGCCGAAAACTATCATTTTTTTGCTAATCTATGACTAAAAACTACCATGTCTGTAAATCGACTGATTCGTCCATTTTAAACGCGCTTATGACAGACTAGGCCCATCTGTCAGGACTGAAAAAGTCAGCACCGTTAACTTTGACCGTTAACATGTGGGGCCCACATGTCAGTTCTATCCCCTTCCTCTGCAATTCCCCTCCTCAGAGATTCGATCTGCGGAGCTTCGACAGGAGTAGGCTGCGGCAGAGGAAGCATGTACTAGTACGTACCACTCCGCGACGCTGGAGACGTGGACGGCCCAGGTGGGCAGCGACAGCGCGTTCGCCGGCTCGGCCAGCGCGGTGAGCACCGGCGGAGCTCCTGCCGCGACGGCGGAGGAAGAAGAGGCGTGGACGGCCCAGGTGGGCAGCGACAGCGCGTTCGCCGGCTCGGCCAGCGCGGCGAGCGCCGGCGGAGCTCCTGCCGCGACGGCGGAGGAAGAAGAGGCTTGGAAAGGGCTGGGCGGCGAGCTCGTGCGGGCGGAGCTCCTGCCGCGATGGCGGAGGAAGAAGATCTCGCCGGCGAGGCTCTAGTGTCCTAGGGGTTGAGCTGGCCATGGCCACCGCCGCGCGAGCTAGCCTACGCGCTGCCGGGCTGGCTGGCTGCCGCACCGCCTGCCAAGCTGCCCGCCATGCTGGCTAGCCATGGCCGCAGCTGTGCCCAGGCTTGTGCTTGGTGGGGAATTTCAGAGGTAGGAGTTGTAGGAGATGGAACTGACATGTGGGCCCCTTAGGTTGACGGTCAAAGTAACGGTGTTGACTATTTCAGCCCGGACGGGTGGGCCTAGCTTGTCATAATCAGGTTTAATCGACCATTTTTCATACTTGGTAGTTTTTAGCAAAGGATTAGAAAAAAAAGGTAGTTTTCGGCACAAATTCGTAAAGTGGTAATTTGTGGGCACAGATCCACGAATTGTGGTAGTTTTTGGTTAAATACTCGGCTAAAGCAAGACTTGACGCTTTTGCTAAAAAAAAACCACCCTAAACATCCAAGAAATTATTGGCTCTGGTTTGTATTAGCATTATAGTTCATTTATACAA
This sequence comes from Thinopyrum elongatum, assembly GCA_011799875.1. Classification (NCBI taxonomy): domain Eukaryota; kingdom Viridiplantae; phylum Streptophyta; class Magnoliopsida; order Poales; family Poaceae; genus Thinopyrum; species Thinopyrum elongatum. The sequence continues at coordinate 319,093,754 of CM022297.1, forward strand.
CCATACATCAAGCAATTGCATCGGGAACAAATAGATGATTAGGATAAAAAATAGTTAACTAAGGAGATATGCCACTTACCTTCATATGTGTTGAACGTATTTGCGCATGCATGCAATGCAACTCTGATCCTATTCTTTAGCTAGCCATCCCGCGTCTCCTCTCTTCTCTCAGCCAATGGCTAGATTGTAGGACGTTGTTGAGCACCCGAGAGCTGCTCCCCTGTGTATATGTACAACTGGATCGCAGTGAAACTAACTGTGTTGCCTCCTCGACCTTTCTCAGTTCTCTACAAAATGGAGCAGTGGGAGGTTGCTGGGATAGGGGCAAGTTCATCTTGCTGGTCGGGAGCCCGACATGGTTTCGCAAAAAAAAAGGAGCCCGACATGAGCATCTAAAGCACGGTAAGGACAGCAGGGACTAGTCGCCTCGACCCTTCGTCCTCGCCGCCGGGGCCACGGGGAGCAGCAGGCGAAGGTCGTCGGGGACAGCTCTGTAGCAGGCGAGTCCAGTCAGGACCAGCACGTGACCGTGGATGGAGCAGCCTCAGGCGAGCATGGCCGTCACCATCACCGCTCTTGCAAGCCGCTCGCCGTCCGTGGCCGCCGTGACTGCTGTTCATGCAAGTCGCCGGGAGCAGAGTTGTCACAAGTATGTGCATATCGTTCGTCACGACTTATTCAGATCGTCCATCGCAGCTTCTCTGCTTGACCTAGTATTTGGATTTGGAGTTAGTTACTCATGGACTTCGAGATGAAGGTTCGTGTGCGTGTAGGTTTTCTCCTTGGATCCCCGGTTCGAATCCCATAAGATAGGTATTCTATTTTTTTGATGTTGTGGAGCCGGCTCGTGAGAATATGCAGATTTATAAAACACCCACGAATATGATCAAATAAACTAAGGTCCCTTCTATGGGCAAGAAACATGAGTTGGATGAGCTGGTTGGTGTGGCTATGTTCAAATCCTGATATGAGCAATTTTTTTTTACGAAAACAAAAGACCAGGAGGGTACACCATGGACGGACTTGATTACCTGATAAGCAAGGGCCTATTCTGCAAAAAAATTGCGAACCATTTTATCTTCAATTCAGGAGTGTGGGTTTATTATTAAAAAAATAAGGGGTGTTTCTGCAAAATAGCATGACGGACTAAGAATACCTATTTCTTTTATTAGTAGGTATAGATCGGAACCATTCCTGGACTGTTGTTTTTAGTTTTTACCTTTTCTTCTCTTTTTTCGTTTTAAAATTTTCGTTTTCCTTTTCTTTTCTTTTAGTTTTTCGTTTTTTCTTTTATTAAAACTTGTTCAAATTTTCAAATATAGTTCGGAATTTCAGAAAATGTTTTAATTTTCACATTTTGTTCACAAATAAAAAAATGTTTGTGTTTTCAAATTTGTTCACACTTTAAAAAAAATGTACGAGTTTCAAAACATCTTGAGGAATTTCCATAAAAAATATTAGTTTCAATATTTAGTTACAATTTGAGAAAAAAGTCCGTTTTCAAATCTTTTCAACATTCAGAAAAAAATTCGTTTTTGAATCTTTTCCACAAATTCCAAAATGCTCAGAAAGTTACGAAAAAATATTTTTACTTTCAAAATTTATTCTGAATTTCAGAAATGTTTCAGTTTTCTAAAAAAATACCACATTTAAAAATGTTCAGCAAAATTTTAAAAACTTTTGTGATCTCAAAATTTTGTTCCTCTTCTTTTGAAAAAATGTTTGAATACCAATTTTTGTTTTTGTTTCGAAATAATATATTTTTTAATTTATTTGTTTTTTTGAAAAAATATCATATTTTGACATTCCAATTTTTTTTTGAAATTCTCTTACAATTTTTTAAAATGTGAATATCTTTAAAATTTCTGAACAATTATATATATATATATTTTGAAAAGCAAGGATAATTTTTTGAAAAAATAGGGGGTCAATATTGTTGTTTTTTTTAGGGGTGAAAAACAACTTTATTCATCAAAAGCCACATCAAGTGGGATGCGGTTCTGGTTATAAGGAACGCCAAACCAGACGTGGCGACCAGGACCTCTAGAAAGGGAAAATTTCGCTAAACTATGTGCTTCATAATTCGCATCACGACACTCAAAAGTAAATTTACATTGAACAGTAGCAGCTTTAAGGTTAATATCGCTGATTATTGCTCCGTATCTCCCTCTAGCGCTTTGGCCAATATCTGCCACGACCTGTTTGCAGTCTGATGCAATGACAAAGTTGTGGATATTCAGGTCTTCCGCCAAGCACAGCGCTAGCGTGCCGTGGGTCAATATTGTTAGTTCTAAACTGTTCGCACTACATGACGAACACTGACTAGCTCCAGTGGCCAGCTGTGTGCACCCACCAGAGGGAGTTGCCGCATTTTTTTTTGGTTATTTTTCACCGCTGGTTGTTCCCTCGTGGGCCGGCCTAGCTGGTGAGTTCCTGTGAGGGGCCCCGTCGTCATTCTACCGCTTAATGCGGCTGTTGAGTGGCTAAATTTTCTCACAACTCAAGGTGCCCTCCCGTCGCTACTATTGCCCGGCCCAATTAGCCATTTGTTGGTTAGTTCGTTTTTTTTTTTCATATTTTTGGAAGAGATATTCTAAATCTGCATATTCCAAAATTAAAAAATACCTAAAGGACTAGACAAAAAGAATTTAAAAAATGTTAACATGGTGTAAATTTTTTGTTTGCGTAGGTTGAAAAATGTTCTTAGCATTACAGAAATGGTGGTGTCATTTTAAAAATTGTTCACGCATTTAAAAAAATGTATGTAACATTAAAAAATGTTTATACATTGTACACAAAATGTTTGTGCAATTTTGTAAAAAAATGGTTCGTACCATTACAAAATTGTATGTTCCATTTTAAAAAATGTTCACATGTTTCAAAACATGTTTGCGACATTTAAAAATTATTATATACACTGTAGAAAAATTGCATAGTTGAAAAGAAATGATTTGCACTGTTCAAAAGAGGGTTTCAACATGTATTTGAAAATTGTTTAACACACATCATAAAAAATGTTGAAAAACATGGATTTGAAAAAATATAAAGATATATAAAAATATATTAGATGTGTACGAAAAATGTGCAACGTGTATGGAAAAAGTAGACATCAAAACATATGTTTGAAAATAATTGATCATGTGTTGAAAAAATGTTAAACATGTACGAAAAAATGTTCTGCTATATTCACAAAATGTACAATGTGTAGGAAAAATGTAAACATGGGTTTAAAAATGAGCATTTGTTTTTGAAAAAGAAATAAAGAAAACAAGAAAACTGAAAAAAATTAAACAAAAGAAAGAAAAACCCTGAAGAAAACCAAAGGAAAACTATGCAAAATGGTGGAAACCAATAAGAAACAACTCAAGCCAGAGGCGCTACAATACTTGGTTGGCCCACATGCCTAGAGGCGAGACTGAGATCAGTCTTGGTACGGACGAGTGCTTAGCCGCTTGCGTTATAGCCTTAAATGTTTCTCAACCCAGATTAATTTGCCCTTGGCCCAGTTATTGTCCTTAAAATCTTCCATATGTGCCAGGGGCCCTGAAAAACGTTCCTCATGTCCCAAAGCTATGAATTCAATTTATTTTTGCACCTAAGATAAGTTTTTTTATTTTGGTTAGGAAATAAAACAAGAAACTTATTGCGAGCAACATTTAGAATATGCTTTTGTTCTAATGCAAATGAGAACAGAAAACATCTAGCATGTGTGATACGTCTCTGACGTATCTATAGTTTTTTATTGTTTTATGCTATTATATTATCATTCGTACATACTTTTGTCATTATTTTATATTATTTTTATGGACTAACATATTAATTTAGTGCTCAATGCGAGTTGTTTTTTTTCTGTTTGTTTTTGGTTTCACAAAAAATCGATACCTACGCATGTCCAAACACGATGCCAATTTTGATGATTTTTTCTAGACCAAAAGGAACCCTGGAAGTTTCGGGAGTCGTTGAGACGATGCTCGAGGGCCCCTCAAGGGCAGACGACACGATCAGGGGGGTGGCCGCGCCACCTGGCTTTTTGTGGCCCCCTGAGCCTCGTCTTGACCTAATTCCTGGCCTATAAATTCACAAATATTCTGAAAAACAATTTTATCACTGCGGAAGCGTCTATTCCGAAGCGATCCCATCGGGAGCCCTGTTCCGGAGTTCTCCGGAGGTGGAAACCATTGGGGTAGCCATCTTCATCAACCTTGCTGCCTCCATGATGGTGTGTGAGTAGATCTTTTAGGACCTACGAGTCCATAATAGTAGCTAGATGACTTTCTCGCTCTCTATCTTTAAGATCTTCAATACCATGTTCTCTTTTGAGATCAATCCGATGAAATTCTTGTGGTGTGTTTGTTGGGATTCGATAAATTGTGGAATTATGATCAGATTGTTCATTGATTTATATTGAACATCTTGAAGTTTCTTTGCTGCATAATTAAATAGCTATGTATGCTTTCCGATCTATGATTCTTCTTTGACCAAGATAGATGAGTAGTTCTTCAAAGGGAGTGGTGCATAGTAGTGGATTCAATCTGGTGTTGCTCTAATTCAGTCACAATAAGGACGAAGACACATGTTGTATTGTTGCCACTAAGGATAAAGCAACGGGTTTTAATCTTATTGCTAGATTTCTTTCTGTCTACATTATGCCATCTTGCTTATTGCGTTACTCTATTTTTTTTGTGAACTTAATACTTTGAGATGCATCCTGGATAGAGGTCTTGGGGTGGAGTAATAGAAGTAGACGCCGGTAAGTTTAACGGTCTACTTATAATGGACGTAATGCCTATGTGAGATTATGCCATGAATGATCATAGTTATAAATTGCTACTTTCCTGTCAGTTGCCCAACAGTAATTTGTCTACCATCCCATTACCTACTTTCGCAAGAGATGCCCCTAGTGAACCTATGCCCCCGGGGTCCATTCTCCATTAATACGAAACTCCCATAAAAATTGCTCTTTTATTTTCCTTTACTTTTTTCGTTTACTTTTATCACTATCTATTTGCTTTTAATCTTGTAACTAGCGGGACAAGGGGCCTGACAAACCCCCTTGCCATGTTGGGTGCAAGAAAATTTGATCTATTTGTGTGAAGGTGTTGTTTACATTGTTAGTGTGGTAACTCCTACTGGTTCGATAAACCTTGGTTCTTAACTCAGGGAAATACTTTGCTGCTGTGCTACATCACCCTTCCTCTTCGGAGAATATAACACCTCCTATGGGAGTAGCAGTGCGTTTCCGCCCAAAAAATGGTCACACTTGGTGTCCTCTTTTGTTCTCCAAATGTGTAGATACAAATTTCAATTATTATATCACTATGAATCAAAAGTTGAAGGTGAAGACACACAATACTTTATTTCTTTTTTACTTCTGTCAACCCACAATATTATGTTCTCCTACTAATGATTAGGGCATGGGACTTGGACTTTGGCTCATATTCTGTTCTAAGTTGTTTGATTGGTTGAAATAGCGCAGAAAAGAAACAAGTGTTTGTATTTGGTCTCATATCAAGTGTTGGCCTAGAAGTGATTGTCATGTTAAACATTCTTTGCTTTGAAGGTTATCATTATGTTCCCAATAAATAATGACATTCTTTCTAAACCTTTGACAATGGTGATTTTCAAATGATCCATTTGATTATCAAATAACATTTTGGAACTTCTTTTATATTGTCGGTGTGCGACACCTATGGGACCCACGAAGAATCCCTTTACGATTCGGCAGGGGGAGAGGTATGCGCAAAGAGCAGAACCAACGATCGAAGCGGGGCGATTTACCCAGGTTCGGGCCACTGATCAGCGTAAAACCCTACTCCTGCCTTGTTTTATTATCGATGTTCTTGAGCCCAGGCTCCAGGAGCGCTCGCAGTGAACATTACGTTCAAAGAGCAGCTACGCATGCAGAATGGGCCAGAAGATCCTCCTCCCCTGTAGCAGTTGCCTTGGGCCTCCTTTTATATCACAAAGGGGTTACCACAGTGGCAAAATGTACATACATTGAGGTGTAAAGTAGCTACAGGGTCATCATACCTAACCCCTGACGAATTAGGACGAACGTATTTAATGCACCGTGAGGTGTCCGTTTAGGTGTCCTCACTTTCTTGGGGATGGAAAAAAGGGCCATCCCATCAGCACCGATTAAGCTCTCCTACACTGGCGCGTCGCCACGCATCCAAAGAAGGACCCAGAATGTCGGGTTTGTTGCTGTGCCAGAGCGGTGGCACAGCAACAAAATCTTGCCGGGTGCTGAACCTTGCCGGGCGCCGAGCCTTGCCGGGCGCCGAACCTTGCCGGGCTTCGCAGGCCACCCCGGCAAGATCTTGCCGGGGAAGCTGGCCTACGGATTCCAGCTCTTCTTATCTGCTGATCCTCAGATCTTTGACTTGAGGATTTCTTTGGTGGCCTGAGTCAACCTCGAACTGTTCCCCGACAAGCCTTGCCACGAGTATGGCTACAACTGCCCGTGCACAAGTACGGGGTACTAATGGCCCAATACTTAGTACACCGACAGGAGCCCCCGGGCCTAGGCCACACACGAGTGCGAGGCGTTGTTGGGCTAGGCCCAAACAGTGCACGGGCACACGTGGCAGGGGATTAACTGTTCGTAAATATTCCGTTTACTGTGCCCCCACTACGCGCGCTGAATGCGCGACGTGGGAAGCGTGCATCAAAAAGCTGCAACTGCAATGCGCCTGCAGACGCGCATTCACATTGGGGAGTAAAAGAGGTGGCCTCGCACCTTCCCCGACACCTATGGCGCGCCAAGTAGACCCCTTTACGATTCGGCAGGGAGAGAGGTATGCGCAAAGAGCAGAACCAACGATCGACGCGGGGCGATTTTACCCACCCGCCGTTGGTGCCTTGACACGCATCCAGGAGGACAAAACCCATCTGACAGGTTTGGTCGCTGCACTGGAGGGTGGCAGCTTGGCGGGGTCATCTTGCCGGGACAAAGCTTGCCGGGATCATCTTGCCGGGGCTCCTCAGCAAGAATCTTGCCGGGGCTCACTAGCAAGAATCTTGCTGGGGCTTCGGCCTTTGGTCTTCTGCCTTCCAATTATTGACTCGAATGCTTTTTGGATAGTCTTGTGCTTGTTCCCAGTTGTCTTCTCCCAGGAAGGCTCGCTTCCCTGCCATGCCCTTCCCGCCTGGGGGCTGCAACTCGCCGGTGCGTGTCCAGGGGTAATGAACACCCCCTGTTCACTACACCGACATATATGCACTGAGATAGTTTAGGACTGTTAAATACAGACAATTAGCATGCATCTTTAGTATTTATATAGACTCGCCAAAAGAATTTACATCAAATGATCAAGTTCTTGATAGATAGCATTCACATACATAAATTAGCCTTGTTGTTGGTGCAATTGAGTGCAGAGAGTTTTGGATTGGATGATGAATGATATTTTTACACTCATCTACCCTTTGTTTAAACCGAGATATTTCAATTAAATCGAGATATTCGCTCCGATATTGCCACTAATGATTAATGAATACATATAACTCCACAAATCCTCTCTTTATTTTGTTTCCATGGGAATTGGGCTAAATGTGGATGAAATCAAGTGAGAACATGAAAATGAGTGAAGGAGGAGATAGAACAAATCTGGAGGAGGCGCACCAGAAGCCACAGAGCAAAAGGTAGTGTTTCATGCGACCGCAACCGCTCGCATGAGTGGTTGTAGCGTGTGGAAATCGAGGCCTCTCGTCCACCTGAATATATTTTATAAAAGAGATCGAGGCCGAAATGTCAACCGAACATTCGCGAGCGAAGCCAGAATAGAGTCATCCTCATCCATATCCATCAACCCTAGCCGCCGCCATTTTGATCTCCATAGCCGCCATCAACACCATAGTTCTTCTTCCACTAGATCATACTTGTAAACATGCATCGCACACACATTCATTGTAAGACATATTACCAATCAATCAATCTCCATGATGTGTTCTTCAATGTGTTCTTTGTGTGATCTCATCTCCATGTGTGATTAGTTCAATAAGGTATGAGTTGAGGCAAGAGCCTTGCAACCCTCTGTATTTGTTGTGGGGATCAATGGAAGTGCTTTGAATTAACGTGTCGCATGTGTGAAATAAAATTGTTCCGTAGATGTCTCTTATCTCGTATGTGTTCTTCATCCCTGTAAGCACCCAAGATCATGGAGAGCGAGCCACGAAGAGGCTAAGGGCAAGGAGACCATGAAGTGTTATTCTGAACACCAGTGATAGATGGGTTTAGTACGGTAATGCTACTTCTTTAGCTTGCGTTGGTTTTTCCCTTGAAGAGGAAAGGGTGATGCAGCAAAGTAGAGATAAGTATTTCCCTCGGTTTGAGAACCAAGGTATCAATCCAGTAGGAGACAATGCACAAATCACCGAATACCTGCACAAACAATCAAACAACTTGCACCCAACGCGATAAAGGGGTTGTCAATCCCTTCACGGTTACTTGCAAAAGTGAGATCTGATAGATATAGATGAAACTAAATAAAAGATAAATTAAATATTTTTGGTATTTTTGGTTTATAGATCGGAAAGTAAAAGATTGCAAAATAGTAGATCGGAAACTAATATAGTAGATTGGAAACTTATATGATGGAAAATAGACTCGGGGGCCATAGGTTTCACTAGAGGCTTCTTTCAAGATAGCAAATAATACGGTGGGTGAACAAATTACTGCCGAGTAATTGATAGAAAAGCGCAAAGTTATGACGATATCTAAGGCAATGATCCTGAATATAGGCATCACGTCCGTGTCAAGTAGACCGAAACGATTCTGCATCTACTACTATTACTCCACACATCGACCGACTCCTGCCTGCATCTAGAGTATTAAGTTCATGAAGAACAGAGTAACACATTAAGTAAGATGACATGATGTAGAGGAATTAACTCAAGCAATATGATGAAAACCCCATCTTTTTATCCTCGATGGTAACAATACAATACGTGCCTTGCTGCCCCTACTATCACTAGGAAAGGACACCGCAAGATTGAACCCAAAGCTAAGCACTTCTCCCATTGCAAGAAAAACCAATCTAGTTGACCAAACCAAACCGATAGTTCGAAGAGAATTACAAAGATATCAAATCATGCATAAAAGAATTCAGAGAAGATTCAAATAAGATTCATAGATAAGCTGATCATAAATCCACAATTCATCGGATCTCGGCAAACACACCGCAAAAAAGTATTACATCGAATAGATCTCCAAGAATATCGAGGAGAACATGGTATTGAGAATCAAAGAGAGAGAAGAAGACATCTAGCTACTAGCTATGGACCCGTAGGTCTGAGGTAAACTACTCACGCTTCATCAGAAGGGCAATAGAGTTGATGTAGAAGCCCTCCGTGATCGAATCCCCCTCCGGCAGGGTGCCGGAAAAGGTCCCTAGATGGGATCTCACAGGTGCAGAAGGTTGCGGTGGTGGAAAAGTGTTTTCGTGGATGCTTCTGGTGGTTTGGGAACATATGTGAATATATAGGCGAAAGAATTAGGTCAGGAGGGTCACGGGGGGCCCACAAGGCAGGGAGGCGCGCCTTCCACCCTTGTGGCCACCTCGTGGCTCCTCCGACTTCATCTCCAAGTCTCCTGGGTGTCTTCTGGTCCAAGAAAAATCATCGCGAAGATTTTATTCCGTTTGGACTCCGTTTGGTATTCCTTTTCCACGAAGCTAAAAAACAAGGAAAAAACAGAAACTGGCACTGGGCTCTAGGTTAATAGGTTAGTCCCAAAAATAATGTAAAATATCATATTAATGCATATAAAACATCCAAAACAGATAATATAATAGCATGGAACAATCAAAAGTTATAGATACGTTGGAGACGTATCAAGCATCTCCAAGCTTAATTCCTGCTCGTCCTCGAGTAGGTGAATGATAAAAATAGAATTTTTGATGTGGAATGCTACCTAACATATTTATCCATGTAATTTTCTTTATTGTGGCATGAATGTTCAGATCCATAAGATTCAAAACAAAAGTTTAGTATTGACATAAAAACAATAATACTTCAAGCATACTAACAAGGCAATTATGCCTTCTCAAAATAACATGGCCAAAGAAAACTTATCCCTACAAAATCATATAGTCTGGCTATGCTCCATCTTCATCACACAAAATATTCAAATCATGCACAACCCCGATGACAAGCCAAGCAATTGTTTCATACTTTTGATGTTCTCAAACTTTTTCAACTTTCACGCAATACATGAGCGTGAGCCATGGACATAGCACTATAGGTGGAATAGAATATGGTGGTTGTGGAGAAGACAAAAAGAAGGAGATAGTCTCACATCAACTAGGCGTATCGACGGGCTATAGAGATGCCCATCAATAGATATCAATGTGAGTGAGAAGGGATTGCCATGCAACGGATGCACTAGAGCTATAAGTTTATGAAAGCTCAAAAGAAAACTAAGTGGGTGTGCATCCAACTCGCTTGCTCACGAAGACCTAGGGCAATTTGAGGAAGCCCATCATTGGAATATACAAGCCAAGTTTTATAATGAAAAATTCCCACTAGTATATGAAAGTGACAACATAGGAGACTCTCTATCATGAAGATCATGGTGCTACTTTGAAGCACAAGTGTGGTAAAAGGATAGTAACATTGTCCCTTCTCTCTTTTCTCTCATTTTTTTTATTTTGGCCTTCTCATTTTTTTTGGCCTCTTCTTTTTTTCGTCTAGAGTATCATCCCGACTTGTGGGGGAATCATAGTCTCCATCATCCTTTCCTCACATGGGACAATGCTCTAATAATGAAGATCATCACACTTTTATTTACTTACAACTCAAAAATTACAACTCGATACTTAGAACAAAATATGACTCTATATGAATGCCTCCGGCGTTGTACCGGGATGTGCAATGAATCAAGAGTGACATGTATGAAATAATTATGAACGGTGGCTTTGCCACAAATACGATGTCAACTACATGATCATGCAAAGCAATATGACAATGATGAAGCGTGTCATAATAAATGGAACGGTGGAAAGTTGCATGGCAATATATCTCGGAATGGCTATGGAAATGCCATAATAGGTAGGTATGGTGGCTGTTTTGAGGAAGGTATATAGTGGGTATATGGTACCGGCGAAAGTTGCGCGGCACTAGAGAGGCTAGCAATGGTGGAAGGGTGAGAGTGCGTATAATCCATGGATTTAACATTAGTCATAAAGAACTCACATACTTATTGCAAAAATCTATTAGTTATCGAAATGAAGTACTACACGCATGCTCCTAGGGGGATATATTGGTGGGAAAAGACCATCTCTCGTCCCCGACCGCCATTCATAAGGAAGACAATCAATAAATAAATCATGCTCCGACTTCGTCACATAACGGTTCACCATACGTGCATGCTACGGGAATCACAAACTTTAACACAAGTATTTCTCAAATTCACAATTACTCACTAGCATGACTCTAATATTACCATCTCTATATCTCAAAACAACCATAAGGAATCAAACTTCTCATAGTATTCAATGCACTTTATATGAAAGTTTTTATTATATCCCTCTTGGATGCCTATCATATTAGGACTAAATTTACAACCAAAGCAAATTACCATACTGTTTAAAGACTCTCAAAATAATATAAGTGAAGCATGAGAGTTCAACAATTTCTATAAAATAAAACCACCACCGTGCTCTAAAAAGATATAAGTGAAGCACTAGAGCAAAATTGCCTAGCTTAAAAGATATAAGTGAAGCACATAGAGTATTCTAATAAATCACGATTCATGCGTGTCCCTCTCAAATGGTGTGTACATCAAGGATGATTGTGGCAAACTAAAAAGCAAAGACTCAAATCATACAAGACGCTCCAAGCAAAACACATATCATGTGGTGAATAAAAATATAGCCTCAAGTAAAGTTACCGATAGACGAAGACGAAAGAGGGGATGCCTTCCAGGGCATCCCCAAGCTTAGCCTCTTGGTTGTCCTTGAATATTACCTTGGGGTGCCTTGGGCATCCCCAAGCTTAGGCTCTTGCCACTCCTTATTCCATAATCCATCAAATCCTTACCCAAAACTTGAAAACTTCACAACACAAAACTCAACAGAAAATCTCATAAGCTCCGTTAGTATAAGAAAATAAATCACCACTTTTGGTACTGTTGTGAACTCATTCTTTATTTATATTGGTGTAATATCTACTGTATTCCAACTTTTTCATGGTTCATACCCCCTGATACTACCCATAGATTCATCAAAATAAGCAAACAACACATAGAAAACAGAATCTGTAAAAAACAGAACAGTCTGCGAAATTCCGAATTGTTCTAATACTTATGTAACTCCAAAAATTATGAAAAATTAGAAAAACAGAGGCAATTTGTATATCAATCTCTTGTAAAGGGTTTTTCAATGCTCCAGTGAATCTAAACAATTCTGTGACTGGACGCAAAAGTTTCTGTTTTTCAGCAAGATCAAATCAACTATCACCGTAAGCCATCCCAAAGGTCTTACTTGGCACAAACACTAATTAAAACACAAAAACACATCTAACCAGAGGCTAGATGAATTATTTATTGCAAAACAGCAAGGAAAAATATTGGGTTGTCTCCCAACAAGCGCTTTTCATTAAAGCCTTTTTAGCTAGGCATTGGGATTTCGATGATGCTCACATGAAAGACAAGAATTGAAGCACAAAGAGAGCATCATAAAGCATGTGAAAAACGAGTTTAAGTCTAACATACTTCCTATGCATAGGCATTTTATAAGCAAACAAATTATCAAGACAAGAAAAACCTAGCATATGCAAGGAAGGAGAATAAAACATCGACAATCTCAACATGAAGAGAGGTAATTTAGCAACATAAAAATTTCTATGACCATATTTTCCTCTCTCATAATAATTAAATATGAAGATAATCTAGTGCACTCAAATCACTAGAAATTGGTTCATCATAATTGGATCTCTTAAAAAGATTAGCAAGTGGATGAGGATCCATAAACTTTTAGCAAGCGAAGATGCAAGCAAAAAGAAGGCACATGGTAACACAAACAAACAAAAGATCGAACGAAAAGAAGGCAAACAAAAAGGCAAATATTTTTGTGTTTTTCTGAAATTGTTTTAGAAGTGGGGGAGAGGAAAATGAGAGGCAAATGGCGAATAATGTAATGCAAGAGATGAGAGTTTATGATGGGTACTTGGTATGTCTTGACTTGGCGTAGATCTCCCCGGCAACGGCGCCAGAAATTCTTCCTGCTACTTCTTGAGCTTGCGTTGGTTTTTCCCTTGAAGAGGAAAGGGTGATGCAACAAAGTAGAGATAAGTATTTCCCTCAGTTTGAGAACCAATGTATCAATCCAGTAGGAGACAACGCACAAATCACCGAATACCTGCACAAACAATTAAACAACTTGCACCCAACGCGATAAAGGGGTTGTCAATCTGAAAGGATCGAGAATAGGTGTCTAGAGGGGGGGGGGGGGGATTAGACCTAAAGGACAAAAACAGCCGTTTTTTAAGTTCTTCAAGTTGAGGTAGAGTTTTAACACAAGTTTAAGCATTCACAATACATTTCAAGCAAGCATGATAAGAGTATGAGCAGCGGAAAGAGTAAAGCATGCAATTTGCAAGAAAGTAAAGGGATGGGATTGGAGTGTGCAAACGCAATTGGAGACACGGAGATTTTTGGCATGGTTCCGATAGGTGGTGCTATCGTACATCCATGTTGATGGAGACTTCAACCCACGAAGGGTAACAGTTGCGCGAGTCCACGGAGGGCTCCACCCACAAAGGGTCCACGAAGAAGCAACCTTGTCTATCCCACCATGGCCATCACCCATGAAGGACTTGCCTCACTCGGGTAGATCTTCACGAAGTAGGCGATCTCCTTGCCCTTACAAACTCCTTGGTTCAACTCCACAATCTTGTCGGAGGCTCCCAAGTGACACCTAACCAATCTAGGAGACACCACTCTCCAAAAGGTAATAAATGGTGTGTTGATGATGAACTCCTTGCTCTTGTGCTTCAAATGATAGTCTCCCCAACACTCAACTCTCTCTCACAGATTTGGCTATGGTGGAAATATGATTTGAGTGGAAAGCAACTTGGGGAAGGCTAGAGATCAAGATTCTTGTGGTTGGATTGGAATGTCTTGGTCTCAACACATGAGTAGGTGGTTCTCTCTCAGAAAATGAGTAGTGGAAGTGTAGGCACGTTCTGATGGCTCTCTCTTGAATAGAGAAGGGGGTGGAGGGGTACATATAGCCTCCACACAAAATCTAACCATTACACACATTTGACCCAACTCGGTCAGACCGAATAGAATAACTTAGTGAGACCGATTCAATTCAAAATGTGGACATTAGGATTTTTGGTGGGACCGATATACTCAACTCGGTGGGACCGATGTGCTAGGGTTAGGGCAAAACCTCATCTCGGTGTGACCGATTGCACGAACTCGGTGAGACCGATTTCAGCAATGAGCAAATAGAGAATTGGTCAGGCAAACTCGGTGTGACCGGTTGCACATTTCGGTGAGACCGAAATCGTTGCAACAGGCAACAGAGAGTTTGCAAGGCGAACTCAGTGAGACCGATCGCTCATCTCGGTAAGACCAAAATGTTACGAAGGGAAACAAAGAGTTTGCATTGCCATCTCGGTGAGACCGAGACACCTATCGGTGAGACCGAACTGATTAGGGTTTCTAGCAGTGGCTATGTCAAAGGAACTTGATGGCGCCGGATAGATCAAATCGGTGGGGCCGAGTTTGACTTTAGGTTTAGGACATATCTGGAATTGAGAGAGTGGTCGAGGGCTTTGGAGCATATCACTAAGCACTTTGAGCAAGTAGACCATTAAGCAACACCTCATCCCCTTTTAATAGTATTGGCTTTTCCTATGGACTCAATGTGAATAGAACATTGAGACCGAAATCTACTTCAGTGAATAGAACATTGAGACCGAAATCGGCTAGTCTAGATACGGAAAGTAAATTGTAGCCAAGAGATTCAACGAGCATAACATTTTGGATGGAGCTGTCATGTGAGATGGCCACCTTACCAAGGCCAACCACCTTACCCTTTGAGTTATCACCAAAAGTGACATACTTTCGAGGGCCGTCATTTTTAGCAAGCTCACGAAACATCTCCTTGTCTCCGGTCATGTGATCTGTACATCCACTATCAAGAACCCATTCCTTTCCTCCAGCCATGTAACCACGAAGGTTAGCCATAAGACCAAAGTGCCTCATAGACTCTTCAAGATCAAGGTCACTATCATCATCCTCATCATAATATCCATGCTCAACATCATCATCATATGAATGATCATTACCTAGAGAAGGTAACTCATTAGATTTATGACCATGACAATGTTCATATTTATGAATTGTAATAACTTGAGAGATAATGTCACTAATGAATCCAACATCTCCTTTGGCTTGCATGAGGTCACGAAGCTCAAATAAACAATCACCAAACTTAGGATCACTAGAATTCATCTTATTTAAAGCAAAGGACTTTTGAAGAATCTCATCTAGATTTTTCAAGGAATAGTTTGGAAAGCGTTTCTCGAGATATTTCCATATAGTGTAAGCACATTCAAGTGTAGGCAAGCACACAATCAAGTTTCTAGACAATCCTCTAATGATAAGATTAACAGTTCTAAGATTGCGGATCATGTCAAGAGACTCATCGGGAGATGCAAGGGATCAATAGGAGGCGCACAAGGACAAGTAATATACTTTTTCAAATTATATTCATTGAAAATCACAAGCATCTCATTTTTCCAATCATGATAGAACTCTCCATCAAGTAAAGGTACTCTATGTCTAATACTCCCAATCGTAGACTCATCCATCTTCCTCCAATGGTGATTAAACCAAAGCAATGGAGACCAAGGCTCTGATACCAATTGAAAGGATCAAGAAGAGGTGTCTAGAGGGGGGGGGGGGTGATTAGGCACTCAACTAGCAAAACTAGCAGTATTTAAGTTCTTCAAGTTGAGGTAGAGTTTTAACACAAGTTTAAGCATTCACAATACATTTCAAGCAAGCATGATAAGAGTATGAGCAGCAGAAAGAGTAAAGCATGCAATTTGCAAGAAAGTAAAGGGATGGGATTGGAGTGTGCAAACGCAATTGGAGACACGAAGATTTTTGGCATGGTTTCGATAGGTGGTGCTATCGTACATCCACGTTGATGGCGACTTCAACCCACGAAGGGTAACGGTTGCGCGAGTCCACGGAGGCCTCCACCCACGAAGGGTCCACGAAGAAGCAACCTTGTCCATCCCACCATGGCCATCGCCCACGAAGGACTTGCCTCACTCGGGTAGATCTTCACGAAGTAGGCGATCTCCTTGCCCTTACAAACTTCTTGGTTCAACTCCACAATCTTGTCGGAGGCTCCCATGTGACACCTAACCAATCTAGGAGACACCACTCTCCAAAAGGTAATAAATGGTGTGTTGATGATGAACTCCTTGCTCTTGTGCTTCAAATGATAGTCTCCCCAACACTAAACTCTCTCTCACAGATTTGGCTATGGTGGAAAGATGATTTGAGTGGAAAGCAACTTGGGGAAGGCTAGAGATCAAGATTCTTGTGGTTGTATTGGAATGTCTTGGTCTCAACACATGAGTAGATGGTTCTCTCTCAGAAAATGAGTAGTGGAAGTGTAGGCACGTTCTGATGGCTCTCTCTTGAATAGAGAAGGGGGTGGAGGGGTATATATAGCCTCCACACAAAATCTAACCGTTACACACATTTGACCCAACTCGGTCAGACCGAATAGAATAACTCAGTGAGACCGATTCAATTCAAAATGTGAACGTTAGGATTTTCGGTGGGACCGATATACTCAACTCGGTGGGACCGATGTGCTAGGGTTAGGGCAAAACCTCATCTCGGTGTGACCGATTGCACGAACTCAGTGAGACCGATTTCAGCAATGAGCAAACAGAGAATTGGTCAGGCAAACTCGGTGTGACCAGTTGCACATTTCGGTGAGACCGAAATAGTTGCAACAGGCAACAGAGGGTTTGCAAGGCGAACTCGGTGAGACCGATTGCTCATCTCGGTAAGACCGAAATGTTACGAAGGGAAACAAAGAGTTTGCATTGCCATCTCGGTGAGACCGAGACACCTATCGGTGAGACCGAACTGATTAGGGTTTCTGGCAGTGGCTATGTCAAAGGAACTCTGTGGCGCCGGATAGATCAAATCGGTGGGGCCGAGTTTGACTTTAGGTTTAGGACATATCTGGAATTGAGAGAGTGGTTGAGGGCTTTGGAGCATATCACTAAGCACTTTGAGCAAGTAGACCATTAAGCAACACCTCATCCCCTTTTAATAGTATTGGCTTTTCCTATGGACTCAATGTGATCTTGGATCACTAAAATAGAAATGTAGAGTCTTGAGCTTGTGCCAATCTTTGTCCTTAGCATTTTGAAGGGGTTCCACATCCTCTTGTCCAGGCCACGCCATCGTTGAACTATCTGAAATACACTAGATGAAAGTATTAGTCCAACAAGAGATATGTTGACATTAATTACCAAAACCACCCAGGGAGCACTTGTGCTTTCACAGGGAGCACTTGTGCTTTCAATCTCCCCCTTTTTGGTAATTGATGACAATATACATCAAAGCTTTAGATAAGGATATGAAAGGTAACAAGTAAAGCTTTGGAAGGACATGTAACATGCATAGGCTCCCCCTACATGTATGCAATCATGTAAAGAAAGTATGAAAGATCATGTGAGTGCATAAGCATGTCAGAGCAAGCAATGAGTTACATGTAACTTGGCTATATGCATCAGAGCAAATGATGTAGATACAGGGAATGTACCTTCATGTTCATGGGTCTTTCTTGCAAACAATATATACATCAGCAAGGGATCATCATGCACATGAGTGTGATGCATATACTTACCTTGTGATCTTGAGCTGGCTTTGGAAGAGATGACTCTGAGAAAACAGGGTTAGATAACATAAAAACACTAGTAAACAAAGCAAGTTCAGAAAACCACAAGAGTACCAAGACTGGGATGACATGTAGTAAGTGAGTACTTAGTACTCTATTTGGGTATAGACATGTCCCCAAAGATTAAAGATATGTAATGAATTCCAAAGATTTTCTTCCCTTAGATGTGAACTCCCTCTCCCCCTGAATCTGATATTGGATAATGGGAGAAGGTAGGGTAAGAGAAAATCAGAGCAAGAAAGAAAAAAGTCAGAGCAAAAATAAATTAACATGTCTTTCCCCTCTTAAAGACATGTGACTTCTCTCCTCTATTGTTAATAAGCATCTGGAGATGTGCTTTTCTCTCCCATGTGATAAGGTTTGATGTGTTCTCTCTCCCCCTTTGACATCAATTTCCAAGAAGGGTCTTCTGGAGCATGAGTCAAATAGGATTGGTCCTTGAGTCACATTATAAAGCAACATGTAGTTTAAGATGCGAGTAGAGGATAAGAATCATCGAGTGGAGCTGGAGAAGAAATGGCGTTTGTAATGGCAAAAAGTTTTCTCAGTAGTGAAATCGGTCACGCTGATTCATTTTCATCGGTGACACTAAGTTGGCAGTGTCATAGATGATGCAAATCGGTCAGACCGGGTTAGTCCTTGTCGGTTGCACCGATGAACTATCTACAAGGTGTTCTTGTAGTTCGGTCTAGCCGATTGGCGTGTGAAAGTGCAACTAATCCCTGGGTGGTTTTGGTAATTCATAACAACATATAGCTCATTGAACTAATAACTTTTCAAGATGATTATTTCAGATAGTTCAATGATTGGCATGGCATGAACTAGAGATGTGGACCCCTCAAAATGCTAAGGACAAATATTGGCAAAATCTCAAGACTCTACATTTCTATTTTAGTGATCCAAGATCACATTGAGTCCATAGGAAAAGCCAATACTATTAAAAGGGGATGAGGTGTTGCTATATGGTCTACTTGCTCAAAATGCTTAGTGATATGCTCCACAGCCCTCAACCATCTTCTCATGTCCAAATATGTCCTAAACCTAAAGTCAAACTCAGGCCCACCGATTTGATCTATCCGGTGCCACCGAGTTCACTTGACATAGCCATAGCCAGAAACCCTAATCAGTTCGGTCTAACCGATAGGGATCTCGGTCTCACCGAGATAGGATTGCAAACTATCTGTTTCCCTTCGTAACGTTTCGGTCTCACCGAGATGAGTGATCGGTCCCACCGAGTTCGCAATGAAAACTCTCTGTTGCCTATTGCAACTATTTTGGTCTCACTGAAAGGAGCGATCGGTCCCACCGAGTTTGCCTGACCAACTCTCTGTTTGCTTATTACTGAAATCGGTCTCACCGAGTTGAAGTAATCGGTCAAAATGAGATCAAGTTTTGCCCTAACCCTAGCTCATCGATCCCACTAAGTTGATCATGTCGGTCCCACCGAAAAGCCTAACGTTCACATTTTTGACTGGATCAGTCTCACCGAGTTTACCTATTCGGTCTGACCGAGTTGGCTCATTTGTGTGTAACGGTTAGATTTTGTGTGGAGGCTATATATACCCCTCCACCCTCCTCTCCATCAGAGAGAGAGCCATGAGAACGTGCCTACACTTCCACTACTCATTTTCTGAGAGAGAACCATTTACTCATGTGTTGAGACAAAGACATTCCAATCCAACCACAAGAATCTTGATCTCTAGCCTTCCCCAAGTTGCTTTCCACTCAAATCATCATTCCACCATAGCCAAATCTGTGAGAGAGAGTTGAGTGTTGGGGAGACTATCATTTGAAGCACAAGAGCAAGGAGTTCATTATCAACACACCATCTATTACCTTTTGGAGAGTGGAGTCTCCTAGATTGGTTAGGTGTCACTTGGGATCCTCTGTCAAGATTGTGGAGTTGAACCAAGGAGTTTGTAAGGGCAAGGAGATCGCCTACTTCGTGAAGCTCGGGCAGGGTCGGGGGTGCCGTCGTAGCGCGGAGGCAGGTCGGGCTTGAACTTCCCCGGCCAGACGACGCTGCGAAGCTCCGGAGTGAACGCGCGGCAACCTGCTATGGTCACGGAAGCCCATCCTGGAGGTGGAGCCTAGTCTTGGTGCTAGCGCGCCACCGCTGCAGGCGGTGCGCGGTCTTGATGTGGCGGTGCTGGGAGTGCACGAGCATCTTCTCGCGGCCGCTGCACCACCTGGCATCTTTCGTCTTCACGCACCGGCACCTTGTGTGGCGGGTCGTGCCGCGGGGCCTCGCGCCTTGGCTCGAGGGCGATGTCTTGACGGGGAGGTGGAGGAGGTGCTCCGTGGGCTACGTCACCCGCAGCAGGCGGCGGGTGAGGCAGCGAGCGAGACAGTGCAGGAGAGTCCCCGGCGGCGCTGACAAGCTCGGCGATGCGGTCCAGCCAGTCTTCATAGAGGTCGTCGACGGGGTGGTAGCATAGGAGCTCGTGCGCCATGAGCAACATAGCCTGCGCGTTCGCCAGCCCGCGACGAGCATGAGACGACGAACCAGCCGGAGTCAGCGATGGGGTGGCGGTGCGTCCATCCCGCCACACAGAAGGGTGCAGCGACGAAGCTAGCTGCTTGTGCCCCGCGGGGCCGGTGGCGATGTTCGCCACTGGAGACAGGGGACGGCGAGGGCAGCCGTCACCCGCCGGCGCTATCTGAGCGACGCAGGCGGCGAGGGCGGCCTGGCGCTCAGCACGAGCTCGATGAGCGTCAGCCATGGAAGCGGTGGAGCGATGCCAGATCGACCAGTGAAGAGAGGCTCCGACACACCCCTACCTGGCGCGCCAAATGTCGGATTTCGGGTTCCGCAAACCCTTGAGAGGTTCGAACTCTGGGGTGCGTGCGAAGAACTCGTCCTCCCCAGTCTGCCTACTCGCTAATCTCACAGCCTAGCTCGTCGAACTGAAAGGAAAAGAGACACAACAGTTTACCCAGGTTCGGGCCACCTTGCGGTGTAAAACCCTGCTCCTGCTTTGTGGTGGATTGGCCTCAGGGGGCTGAGGATGAACTAGTACAGTGGCGAACAGCCTCAGGAGGAGAGGTGTTCTTGGGCTCGGGTGAGCTGGTGAGTGTGTGGGTGATCTGGATGATCCGTCGATGCGATCCCCCTCTACGGTGGTGGCTAAGTCCTATTTATAGTGGCCTTGGTCCTCTTCCCAAATGAAAGGAGGGAAGGCATCCCACAACGGCCAAATTTGAAGGGAGACAGCTAGTACATGCTATACTGACAAAAGTAGTCTTCGCCTACAAAAGCCTCTGGTCATGACACTGTGGTGGGCTCGGTGATGACCTCCGTCCTGCCATCCTGGCGGTCTTGGTCTTATTGCACGGGAATGGAAACCTTTGGCTGATTCCTCGGGACACCGTGCTTGCGCTTGCCTCTTTAGCACCGAAGAGGAAACTGGTACACTGCGCCTGCTGGCGCCCGCCTGGCCTTGGTCATCATGGCTCACGTCATTCGGACCTCATGAGGTGAGGCTTGCATAGAGATCTCCGCTCCTCGGGAGCCAACGTGAGGAGGCCGCTCCTCGTGGAGGTCTTGATGTCGTCCGCCTCATGAGGCTTGGCCCCTCGCGAGGGTCTTGAGTTGTTGTCGCTGAAGCTGGGCCGTACCAGGCCATCGATGAAGCCACGCCGTGGGCCGCAGGCAGGCAAGTCTGGGTACCCCCATTCCTAGAACACTGACACCGAGTTGGCTCATTTGTGTGTAATGGTTAGATTTTGTGCGGAGGCTATATATACCCCTCCACCCTCCTCTCCATCAGAGAGAGAGCCATCAGAACGTGCCTACACTTCCACTACTCATTTTCTGAGAGAGAACCACCTACTCATGTGTTGAGACCAAGACGTTCCAATCCAACCACAAGAATCTTGATCTCTAGCCTTCCCCAAGTTGCTTTCCACTCAAATCATCTTTCCACCATAGCCAAATCTATGAGAGAGAGTTGAGTGTTGGGGAGACTATCATTTGAAGCACAAGAGCAAGGAGTTCATCATCAACACACCATCTATTACGTTTTCGAGAGTGGTGTCTCCTAGATTGGTTAGGTGTCACTTGGGAGCCTCCGTCAAGATTGTGGAGTTGAACCAAGGAGTTTGTAAGGGCAAGGAGATCGCCTACTTCGTGAAGATCTACCCGAGTGAGGCAAGTCCTTCATGGGCGATGGCCATGGTGGGATAGACAAGGTTGCTTCTTCGTGGACCCTTCGTGGGTGGAGCCCTCCGTGGACTCGCGCAACCGTTACCCTTCGTGGGTTGAAGTCTCCATCAATGTGGATGTACGATAGCACCACCTATCAGAACCACGCCAAAAATCTCCATGTCTACATTGCGTTTGCCTCTCCAAACCCCTCCCTTTACCTTCATATGCAATGATTTACATTCCGCTGCTATACTCTTAGAATTGCATGTGTAGGTTCATTGCTTGACTTGTGCTAAGTTGTTAAAATCTGCCAAGACTTAAAATTGGGAAAAGGCTAGATTTTTATTTGGTCAAGTAGTCTAATCACCCCCCTCTAGACCTACTTTCGATCCTACAAGTGGTATCAGAGCTTTGGTCTCCATTTGCCTTGATTTCCATAGCTTTGGTGATCATAGCCTTGGTTTCACAACCTAGGAGAGTATGGCATCTAGCGAAGGAAATTACCACCGTAGAGGTCCTTACTTTGATGGTACTAATTTTGCTAGTTGGAAGCATAAGATGAAAATGCATATTCTTGGACATAACCCCGCCGTTTGGGCTATTGTGTGTATTGGCTTGCAAGGTGAATTCTTTGATGGAAGAGAACCGAATCGTGAAGCAACCGCGGAAGAATTGAAGATGTTGCAATACAATGCTCAAGCTTGCGATATCCTCTTCAACGGATTGTGCCCCGAAGAATTCAACAAAATCAGCCGCCTTGAGAATGCAAAGGAAATTTGGGATACTTTGATTGATATGCATGAAGGTACCGAGTCTGTCAAGGAATCCAAATTGGATGTGCTTCAAAGTCAACTTGACAAGTTCAAAATGAAGGATGGTGAAGGTGTCGCTGAAATGTACTCTAGGCTTGCTCTCATCACAAATGAGATTGCCGGCTTAGGAAGTGCAGAGATGACCGACAAATTCATCATCAAGAATATCCTAAGAGCCTTGGATGGAAAGTATGATACCGTGTGCACATTGATCCAAATGATGCCCAATTACAAAGATCTCAAGCCAACGGAAGTCATTGGTAGAATTGTTGCTCATGAGATGTCACTCAAGGATAAAGAAGAGCTTCACAACAAGTCTAGTGGTGCTTACAAAGCTTCATGTGATGATCCTACATCATCAAGTGAGAAACAAGTCTTCAATGAAGAATTGAGCCTAATGGTGAAGAACTTCAACAAGTTCTATAAGAGTAGAAGCAAAGAAAGAAGTCAGAAGTCAAGGTCCTACAATGACACAAGATCTTCTAGTCATGATTGCAATTGCTACAATTGTGGAAGACCCGAACATTACTCTAGTGAATGTATGACTCCCTACAAGAGAAGAGAAGACTCACCTAAAAGGAGAAGCAAAAGAGAAGAATCACCTCCGAGAGAGAGAACGAGTAGAGATGATCGTTATGAACGAAGACCCTCTCGCAGAAGCAAGGATTCGAAAAGGAAGGACAAGTCATCAAAGAGCTACACAAGACGAAGACATCAAGCTCATGTTGGTGAATGGGTATCCGGTTCCGACTCCGACAACTACTCCGAGAGAAGTTATCACTCCGACTCCGAATATACTCAAGATGAAGGTGTTGCCGGTCTTGCACTTGTGTCATCCAACTCCTACGACATATTTGATTCACCAAATGAAGGGATTGGAAGATGCTTCATGGCTAAAGGCCCCAAGGTATCACACCCCGAGTATGTTGATTTCAATAGTGATGAGGATGACTTGCTAGGTGATGATGATTTACTTGTTGACAATTCTAGTGGTGAAAACTATGATGAAATTGCTCTTAATCATGCTAATCAAGATGAAACGAATGACAATGTTAAGAAGGAGATTAAGCATCTAACTAAAGAACTAAACACTCTTAAGTTAGCTCATGAAACTACCTTAGAAGATCATCCAGAGCTTTTAAAGACTCATGAGAAGCTACGCTTTGAAAAGCTCAATCTAGAGCAAGAGCATTAGTTGTTAAAAGCAATCAATGATGATCTTCGTAAGAAAAGTTCTTCTTACATTGCCAAGCGTTTACTCTTGTCTACTTACATGCCTCAAGTAAAATTTAGCAACAAGAGTAAGAAAGATTCTTTGTCTAGTAGTAACAAATATCATGTTAAATCCAACATTGTTGCTTCTAGTAGTTCTCTTGATTCCACTAATGATTCTCTTAGCCAAGTTACACTTGAGCAAGAAAATAGCTTATTGAAGGGAATTATAGAGAAAGGTGTTTACAAGAGCCTTGCCGGAAGTAAGCAATTTGAGGAAATTGTACGCAAGCAAGGAAGGCATCGGAAGAATCAAGGTGTTGGTTTTGAACGCAAGTTCAATGCCAATGGAGTTGAGTGGGAAGAATATCAATACCCCAAGACGAAGTTTGTTCCTCAACAAGAGAAGTATGACCCCACTTCTTTCGAGGGAACACAAGCTCATGAAGATCTTCCACCACAAGACCACAAGCTAAAAGGCAAGGACAAGCTTCAAGAGGAGATTGATGCATTTGAAGAAGCTCCTAAGGCCTTGGTCAAGTGGGTTCCCAAGACTACATTAAGTTCTACTTCATCAAGTATGACTACAACTCCAAGGATTCCCATCAAGATGATGTGGATCCCAAAGAAGAAGAACTAGAGAGTTCTTGAGGGTGACTCCACCAACATACTTCACTCATATTCATTTTGGAAGGAACAAGTGCAAACAACTTCCACATCTTGCACTAGTTCAAGGAGTCACAAACCCTCTTGTTGGTAAGACAAGGGACAAGGTAACCTAATGCTTTCATGGACATCATCATATGTGTGAACTTCACTCTATGTCTATGGATATTCTTGCATGTTCCTTGTGGGACTAACCCATGTAGGTATTGAAAGTGCAACTCACTCCAAAGGATTGCTCCAAATGATCTACATCGACATTGAGCATCCACATCTTCAACACCTACATGAAGTCATCATTGACAAAACCCAAGGTTAGTTCATCCCTCATAAGGGGGATATCACATCTAGGGGGAGCTTTACTCTAAGAATTGAGCTAAAGCAACTCTAATGGTGTGAACACAACAATGCTTTATGTAAAAGTGGTAACCCCACTTGTGCTTAAACGATGAGTATGACCTATGATCAAATGTTCTCATTTGACTCCTAAGTCAATATACTCATATATAGATGACCTAGTCATCGCAAAATTGCTTGATAGATGCTAGAGTGTTTGTGCATGCTTTGCCACATATTTCATTTGCTATCTTATTGTGTGAGCATGTTGGTTGCATATTTTTCTCATTCAAGAACATCCATTTGTTGCTTTGATTGATTGGCTTTTCTTTTGCCAAATGGATGGACAAGAATGCCTAAGTACTCCCTCTAGCTATCTATGCTTTTCTCATCTCGAACTCTATTCATGCTACATCACAAAGTTTGATCAAGTCATATTCGGACCCTCCGGGTGAGGAGCACTCAGAGCCACCGATTCGTCATAGACTTAAACTTCCAAAACCTCTTAGTGTATTTCAGTCTGACCGATCCATCCCTTTCGGTCATACCGAGTTCATTAAGTTGATCTAGGTTTTAATCTCGGTGCAACCGATTTGAACCATTCGGTCACACCGAGTTGCAGCAACCGCTTGCGATTCTGCATCTCGGTGCCACCGAGTTGTTCCACTCGGTCACATCGACAGGGTCTGGATATATATACCCGGGTTGAAAATTTGGAAATTCCTCCAAACATCTTCGCCCGCGCCTGTCCAGCTCTGCCGACTCGTGGTCTCCGGATCGTCTCCTCATCGCCCGTGACCTCCTGCCGCTGGTCTTCGCCGCCGTCGACGGGAATCCTCACCGCCGTCGTCGCCGTAGCGGGTTCATCACCAAGTTAGGGTATGAACTCGACCCTTTGCGCTTTCCTCACTCCGATTCTTAGCACAAAGTTCAATGCCATGATTCTTGCCACGATTGAAATAGTTCTATCCAGTCAAAACTTCCTCTAGACTAGTTTTCATCCAAAAACTTAGGGTTAGGTTTCCGCCGAACTCATCTCGGACTGACCGATTTGAAAGATTCGGTCTCACCGATTTGGCCCAGGCCATTGCACATGTACTACTCGGTCTGACCGAAGTGTACAAATCGGTGTGACCGAGTTTACTTTCTCTGTGAAACCCTAGCATCTCGGGGTCACCAAACTGTGTCTCGATCTGACCGATTTCACATGTTTAGACTCTAAAGTTGCTTCGACGTCACCGAGTTTGTCATATCGGTAGCTCCGAAATGCTTTCTGCAGAAAACTAAAATTAAGTTTTTGAGTCATTCCTTTTGCCAAAATAGCTGCACTTTGTGACACTCATCTACTCTATCTCAATCCATCTATTCACACGGTCAGTTTCAGCTATGTCAGTTCCTCAGACATCAGCTGAAGTCTTTGCAGATGTTGTTCTCTCCACGCCATCTTCGCACTCCGGAGCTCCTGGAGATCGTGCTTAGAGTGCCGTATAGCACTATGCATTTTCAAGCTTTTTGGTAACTTGTTGCCAAAGGAGGAGAAAGTGTATAGATCATAGGCTTCGAGAGAGAGAGTGTTTTGCTTTATTTGTCTCTCTTGCTACTTATTTGGTCGTTTGTTTGCTACTTATTAGTGCCTGTGTGTGAGATACCTCTTATGATCATGTGATTGATCATATTTTACTTAAATATGTGTGCTTGAATGATGTTATCTTATCATTTTTGTATGATCAATCATATTTGTCTTGGTGATAAGTGCATGCTATCTATACTTTATCATTTTGAGTGCTCCACCAAGATGTATGTGACATGGAAGAGTAACCCATGATCCTAATCGATTGTGCATTTGCATTCAAAAGCAAATCATAAATAATGCACAAATTTAGGGGGAGCTCTTGCTTATCACATACTTCTCAAAGCGACGATATGTTTCATTCTTATTATCATTTGTTGAAGATTTGATCTATATGTTGTCATCAATTACCAAAAAGGGGGAGATTGAAAGTGCAACTAATCCCTGGGTGGTTTTGGTAATTCATAACAACATATAGCTCATTGAACTAATAACTTTTCAAGATGATTATTTCAGATAGTTCAATGATTGGCATGGCATGGACTAGAGATGTGGACCCCTCAAAATGCTAAGGACAAATATTGGCAAAAGCTCAAGACTCTACATTTCTATTTTAGTGATCCAAGATCACATTGAGTCCATAGGAAAAGCCAATACTATTAAAAGGGGATGAGGTGTTGCTATATGGTCTACTTGCTCAAAATGCTTAGTGATATGCTCCACAGCCCTCAACCATCTTCTCATATCCAAATATGTCCTAAACCTAAATTCAAACTCGGCCCCACCAATTTGATCTATCCGGCGCCACCGAGTTCACTTGACATAGCCATAGCCAGAAACCCTAATCAGTTCGGTCTAACCGATAGGGATCTCGGTCTCACCGAGATAGGATTGCAAACTCTCTGTTTCCCTTCGTAATGTTTCGGTCTCACCGAGATAAGCGATCAGTCCCACCAAGTTCGCAATGCAAACTCTCTGTTTCCCTTTCGTAACGTTTTGGTCTCACCGAAAGGAGCGATCGGTCCCACCGAGTTTGCCTGACCAACTCTTTGTTTGCTTATTACTGAAATCGGTCTCACCGAGTTGAAGTAATCGGTCAAACCGAGATCAAGTTTTGCCCTAACCCTAGCTCATCGGTCCCACCGAGTTGATCATGTCGGTCCCACCAAAAAGCCTAACATTCACATTTTTTACTGGATTGGTCTCACTGAGTTTACCTATTCGGTCTGACCGAGTGTCGAATTTCGGGTTCCGCAAACCCTTGAGAGGTTCGAACTCTGGGGTGCGTGAGAAGAACTCATCCTCCCCAGTCTGCCTACTCGCTAATCTCACAGCCTAGCTCATCGAACTATAAGGAAAAGAGACACAGCAGTTTACCTAGGTTCGGGCCACCTTGCAGTGTAAAAACCTACCCCTGCTTTGTGGTGGATTGGCCTCGGGGGGCTGAGGATGAACTAGTACAGTGGCGAACAGCCTCAGGAGGAGAGGTGTTCTTGGGCTCGGGTGAGCTGATGAGTGTGTGGGTGATCTGGATGATCCGTCGATGCGATCCCCCTCTACGGTGGTGGCTAAGTCCTATTTATAGTGGCCTTGGTCCTCTTCCCAAATGAAAGGCGGGAAGGGATCCCACAACGGCCAAATTTGAAGGGAGACAGCTAGTACATGCTATCCTGACAAAAGTAGTCTTCGCCTGCAAAAGCCTCTGGTCGTGACGCCGTGGTGGGCTCGGTTATGACCTCCGTCCTGCCGTCCTGCCGGTCTTGGTCTTGTTGCACGGGAATGGAAACCTTTGGTTGATTCCTTGGGACTCCGTGCCTGCGCTTGCCTCTTTAGCACCGAAGAGGAAACTGGTACACTGTGCCCGCTGGCGCCCGCCTGGCCTTGGTCGTCATGGCTCACATCATTTGGACCTCACGAGGTGAGGCTTGCATAGAGATCTCCGCTCCTCGGGAGCCAGCCTGAGGAGGCCACTCCTCGTGGAGGTCTTGGTGTCGTCCGCCTCGCGAGGCTTGGCCCCTCGTGAGGGTCTTGAGTTGTTATCGCTGAAGCTGGGCCCTACCAGGCCGTCGATGGAGCCACGCCATGGGCCGCAGGTAGGCAAGTCTGGGTTCCCCCGTTCCCAGAATGCCAACAGTAGCCCCCGGGCCCAAGGCGCGCTCGAACTTGGCTTCGAGGCGAAGCCAAGGGGCAAGTGCGGAGCGCCGCGGACCCTAACCGCCTGCAGCCTTGGTCGTGGCGTGGCGATTGATGGGACGTGGGCGTCTCCGCTTCCCCACGCTGCCTCGACAACCGTCCCTAGCTGACAAAAAGCCTGGCGCTTGCCGCTGAGCCTTCATTGCCTTCCTTCCATTTTGCTCCAGATCCCCTTCTCCTTCTGCTTAGTGCGCCTCCAGATCTGCTGAATCCTTTCCTCAGGCTCGCCACCAATGGCCACCGACAAGGCGAAGTCATCGGCCTCCGCCACGCGTTCGGCTCTCTGGTTTGAGCCAGCCTTGAGTGCGTCCTCCATCGCCGAGGAGAAGCACCTTGCCGCCGTGCTCCCGCTGACGGCGGGCACCGATAATGAGGGAGTGGAGACGGTGCTTCGAGTCGGCTCCGCCCAGCCGGAAGCCTTGGGTGACACCTTCTACCCCTTCTTCCTGCACAGCATCTTCGCTGGGCTGGTTCCCCCTTTCTCCCGTTTCTTCTATGCTGTCCTCAACCACTATGGTCTCCATGCCCTCCATCTTTATCCCAACTCCATCCTTCTCCTGTCGATCTTTGCCTTCTACTGCGAAGCGTTCGTGGGGGTGACGCCCTCCGTCGCGCTGTTCCACCACTTCTTCTACCTCCGGATAAGCAGCGGCCCTGGGTGCGCCAGCTTTATCGCGGCCAACGGCAGCAACGCGATCTCGCGGGCTGGGAAGAAGGTGGAGGACTTCCGAAACAAGTGGATCTTCATGGACGCCAAGCGCTCCCACGCTCAGCTGGAGCTGCCGACCGCGCTGCCGAAGCCCCTGGATCGATGGGCTCACGAGAAGCTCACCGACCCCAGGGCGGAGCAGTTGCTGGAGAGGATGATGGCCGACCTGAAGGCGGAGGACCCAAAGGCGGAGAAGCTGACAGGGGCCATGATTGTCAAGGAGTTCCTGACGCAGCGCCTGGCTCCGCTCCAGGCGCACTCGCGCCCCCTGTGGAGTTTCAAGGGCGTGGAAGACGACCTCCGGTTGCGCCCGGACAACTTGTCCGACGAGGAGCTGAGCAAGGTCATGCGCACCTTGCTCGCGAAGGACCAGGGTGGCCCCTCGGACGCCCATCTCTCGTTGTACCGTCGTGCCGACGGGGAGAAGGTAGCCGCCGCCATGCCTGTCTTCAACGAGCGAGGGCTCGTGCCACTGGAGCCTTCCCTGCCCCTGGGCTCCCTGGTGCCGGTGTCCTCCAGCGATCCCTCCGGGGAGGAGGAGAACGAGAGCTCGGAGGCGACCTTGGAGGAGGTGGGGGAGACCTCTCCCCCACGGCGGAGCAAGCTCCTCCGCGCTTTTTCTGATGACGATGTCGATGAGTACCCAGTCAGGGAGTCGCCGCACTCCGCCGGGGTCACCACGAGGTCTAGGGGCACCCCTCCGAAGAAGCTGAAGCTGGGTGTCCCGAAGAAGGACAGGTCGTCGCTGCTTCCCCGAGGTGGCGCCTCCGCCCCACCGTTGGCCGCCGCTGCCGCAAATCCGGCCACCGCGCGCTCATCCGCTCCTGAGAACGCGGCGGGGCTCGCGCCCACGAAGCCTGTGGGTATCGCACTCCTGAAGAGGACGAGGGATTACATCGCCACGGACCAGTAAGCGCACCTTTCATCTTTGCTTCCTGCTCTTGATGTAGTGCTTTAACATTTTCCTCTCCGCGGCCAGGCCAATGTCGGTGGCGAAAAAGAAGGAGGAGGCGAGGGCTCCTGAGGCCAAGCAGCCCACCTCAGCCCCGGAGGCCCTGGGGCAGACGGACGAGGCAGGCTCGCATCTTCCTGCCGCAGGGTTTCCCTCACGAGACACAGGGGCCCAGCCTCAGGAGAAGGATGCCTCCGCGGCCGCGCCGGCTTCAGAGACGCTTGCCTTCAGCGCGCCTGCTGACGACCCGAGGGCTCCGGGGCCCCCGGCCATCCTTGCTGCTGCTGCTTCACCGGTCTTGATGCCGTCGCCATCTTCTCAACCAGCCGCCACATTGGCGGGCCGCGGCTCTTCTACCATGCCCGGTGCTCTAGAGCAGGCCTTCTCTGCGTTGGATCAACTCCGGAACGATCTTCGGGGGCCCCGCCCGGTGCCGGGCGTCAGGGCGCCTGGAGCTGGTCTCGAGGTGGCTCCAGGCTGACTTGTCCGTCAGGGCGGCCTGGGACCGGGCCGACGCTGCTGAAGAGGAGGGCCGGAAGGTGGCTGGTGTGGCCGCCGTCGCCCGTGACATGGCGTTGAAGGACACGAAGGACGCCAAGGAGCGCTACCGCGCAGCGGAGGCCAAGCGGAAAGCCCTTCACGACGAGCAGGCCACCCGCGCCCGCCAGCTCGAGGAGCAGAAGGAAAAGCTGAAGGAGCGGGAGTCTGCGGTCGCCGGTCGTGACGCCGAGCTGGAGCAGGCATCTCAGGAGCAGGCCACGGAGCGCGGCCGCCTGGAGAAGCTGAAGGAGGAGGTGGAGGCGGCCCAAGCGTCCCACGCCCAGCTTGTCTCCGATGAGAAGGCTCGGCTGGAGGCCAGGGAGAAACTCCTTGCCAAGGTTGAGGAGGCGGCCACCGCGGGGCGTGCCACCTTTGACTCCCTCGAGCAGAGGTCCCGCAAGGCACTGCAGAATCTCTACGGGAGCGGGTACAAGGAGCCGCTGGTGACTCCGGAGGAAGGCCCCGCCGGGCTGCTCCCCAAGCTCGTCGCAGCGCTCGAGGGCATCGTCGTCGGAGTGGGCCCCATGGTGGAGGGGGAAGCCCGCGCGCTATCGGCCTCGGCTGCAACACGCGTCTTCAGCCACCTCCATCTTCGGGACTCCAGCTTCGACTTTGGTGCCCTGCTCGAGCCCGTGGACCCTGAGCTCCAAGATGCTGCTGCCAAGGCCGTGAAGGGTCAAGTGGAGGCCCTGTTGCGGAAGTTCCTCGCCGTCGACCCCGTGCCTACGGCTGACGGCAAGGACGGCGGCGACGTCGTCGATGACGGGGCTCCCCAAGCGGGCAACGGTGGCATTCAAGGCTGAAGGAGATGGCGGCGCTTTCCCCTTGTTTTATTCCTACAACATGTACCGTGCCTCGTGGAGGCGTAAGAACTTATGCTTTGGAACTTTAAGAGACAGTATGTTTTGTAATAACTTGCTAAGGTTCTGCGGTTTCCTTTCCATTTGCTTTGATGTTCTGTGTTGGCAGGGCCCGGCCCCGTGCATACCTCAGCCGCCGTTGGGTCATCCGGATCACCAGGACGAGACCAAGCGGTGAGGGGCTACGTGGCCAGTTAGGCTCCTGAGTCGCGATGCTTAGGAGTCCCCCTTGACGTACGAACAGCCTTTGGGAAGGAGACGCGAGGGTGGGTCTTGGCGTTCTATGTCGACAGGGCCCGGCCTCGCGCATACCTCAGCCGCCGTTGGGTCGTCCGGATCACCAGGACGAGACCAAGGGGTGAGGGGATACATGGCCAGTTAGGCTCCTGAGTCGCGATGCTCAGGAGTCCCCCTTGACGTACGAACATCCTTTGGGAAGGAGACGCGAGGGTGGGTCTTGGCGTTCTGCGTCGGCAGGGCCCGGCGTCGCGCATACCTCAGCCACTGTTGGGTCGTCCGGATCACCAAGACGAGACCAAGGGGTGAGGGGCTACGTGGCCATTTAGGCTCCTGAGTCGCGATGCTCAGGAGTCCCCCTTGACGTACAAACGAAAACCCCATACCTGTCCTCACCGGGCTTTCGCTCGAGAGGGATGCGCGAAGACTAGGTCCGAGGGACCGGGCAAGGTGGCGTATGCCAGGCATGACCTGAGTGTAGCCCCCGTGCCTAGCCCCCTCGCGCTACTCTCCCGAGGGGAAAGCAGTGCGGTGAGGCTGAACACCGAGCCTGGTGGCTCTCCTGAGGTTAGTGCAACCGTTAGGCTGCCCCTAGTTGTTTATCACCAGCGCGAAGCATGGCGCTACCGCTCTTGCATGGGCATAGCCGCTCCTCGACCGTGTCGACTGCCAACACGGAGGATGGTGCTTCCACTGGTACGTGGGTGGGGGCTCCCACTGAGGGGAGACCCCGGGGCGTGTACAGCCCCGCCCTGACACGTGGCTTCACGGCAGGGCTGGAGGAGGTGTATATGGGCACTCGTGAGCCAGCGCGGGACTCACGAGGCCCTACCTCAAGGCGGGTTGCGCCTAAATTTGATTCGTAACACTTGTGATAGTCCTGCGAGATGGTTAGGCAACCTGCGCCGAGTGAATTTCCCGAGGTTATCGCATGAGAAGGCCAAACACCAACGACCCCAGGAGGTGATGTGAACGGGTCCGGCCCGCCAGACAGAGCTCAGCCATTGGGTTTGTCGACGCTGTAGGGACGGACCCGAGCACAGACGCTGTGGCCAGTCTTCTCATGTGAATGTCCTGAAGAAAGACAACCGACGCACGGCTCCCGCAGTGGCAAGGCACCGGGTCGTGTGCCCTAACTTACCCGCCCCCGATTAGCTCATGCGAGAACAAGGCACGAAGGACCATGGGAGTTGACGTGCACGGGAGCTGGCCCGCGAGCCAGAGCTCAGCCACTTGGGTTTAGCGACGCTGCAGGGATGGACCCTAGCACAGACGCCGTGCCAGTCCTTAATCATGAGGCGGTCGTGGGTGGGCTTGCAAGGGCGTACGACGTTCATGGTGACGAAGCACCGGACAGGCAAGTGATAATAATAAATGAACTCATGGATATGGTAGAGCTAGTTCTGATAGATGCAAAATGATACATGCCGCAGGGATGGACCCACGCGGCTTGGGGATAATGCAGCCTGAGGGGCGTCCCCAACTGAACAAACCAAAAAATGTCACCTGGCACCGTTGCTGAAGAGATGTTGGAGTAGCTGAAGACGCATGCCGCAGAAATCGCTCCTCATGAGCCACCCAGACCCCGAACCTCGGGAGGCTCTGGGGGCCCGGGGGGCTTGCGAGGATCCATCTCCTCCTCTGACAGGATCGCCTGGCTTCTGGCCTCATGAGCCGCCAGGACGCCCCGCATGTGGCGCTGGAATGCAACAGCTGTGCTCGGCATGCCCAAAGGCATGCGAACATAGCTGTGAGGGGGACCCTCGCATCGGCCAGTGCGGGACGGCCAGAAGTGCTCCTGAGATGCGGCCCTGTTGAGCCCTGAGATGTTGACGCAGACGCGCAGCTCGTTGTCCTCGCCGGGACAAGGAGCCGCGCCGGGTGGTGGCTGATAGTCGCCTCGCATAGCTCTTGCCTCCTGAAGCTCATTGATTGCCTTGGTGATGAACTCCTGAGCACCTGGTGCCTCGCGCCTTATACCCTCCTGGCGGAAGCGTGCGCTGAAGCATGCCTCCACATGGTGCCCGAGCGCCTCCCTCGTGACGTTGGCCAGGTCAGAGGCCCTCCAAAGAAGAGCCCCGAGCCCAGTCTGAGAGGGGCGCCGGGTGCGCCTTCCTATGTGAGAGAGGGAGGCACCCCGTCAGTGGGCGCTGGGCCTGAGGTGGTGCTGCTGGGCACCCCACCCTCCTGAGGTCCTTAGCGGAGCAGCTGCTTCTTCTTCTTGGGGACAACCTCAGGAGGGTAGACGGCGCCTTCATCGTCTAGGTTCTCAACCGCTGCAGCCTGGTAGGCGCGCTCGAGAGAGCACACCGCATCCTTCTCCTCGCAGGCAACCGTGATGACGCCGCAGCTCCCTGACATCTTGAGGACATTGTAACCATGATGAGTCACTGCCATGAACTTGGCCAGGGCCGGATACCCAAGGATGGCGTTGTATGGAAGGCGAATGTGGGCAACGTCGAAGTCGATGAGTTTAGTGCGGTAGTTGTTGCGCTTGCCAAAGGTGACAGGGAGGTGGATCTGCCCTATCGGGGTGGTGGAGCCGCCGGTCACTCCTGAGAAAGGCTTGGTAGGCTGCAGCTGGTCGTAGGGCACCTGGAGTCAGTTGAATGCCTCGATGGAGAGAACATTGAGCCACGCACCGCCATCGATGAGAGTCTTGGTGACGAGCACGTTGCTGATGGTAGGCAAGCAGAGCATCGGGAGAGCACCGGCAGTCGCCGCGCACTTGAGCTGGTCGGATGAGCTGAAGGTGATGGTGCACTTGGACCACCTGAGCGGACACGTTGCCTCGAGCTTGGGAAGGGCCGCGTTCACCTCACGGGCAAACTGCTTGAAGATGCGATGAGAGGCAGGGGCCTGAGCACCGCCAAGGACGCAGGCAATGGCACGAGGCTCCTGGAAGCCCCCAGCCCCCTCGTCCTGGTGATGGTCATCATTCCTTCTTGGTGGTGGCGGCAGCGAAGGAAGGCTAGCGTTGCCCTAAGGACGGTCCTCACGAGGCTGGTCCCTCCAGGGGCCCTCGCAAGGGTAGCCTTGCCAGTGGTCCTCACGAGGCTGATCGCGCCATTCTTGGCGGGGGTCGCGGCTGTCCCAGCATCCTCCACCTCGGCCTCCTCCGCAGCTGTAGCCTCGGTTGTTGCACTCGGGGCGACGACCGAGGCGCCCGTCGCGGATGGCCCTGAGCTCCTGGCAGTCGTTGGTGTTGTGGCTGTGCACGTTGTGGAAGACGCAGAATGGGCGGCTTCCCTTGGATGACTCTGGGTGGTCGCAGCCGTGCTTCATCTCTGGCTCGGCCGCGAGCACGGCCGGTCCCTTGCACTTCACGTCCTTGGCTTTGGCCTTCTTGTCTTCTGGGTCAGCCTCCGGGAGCTCCAGGAGAGAGAGCCGACCTTCCTCAGCTCTCGCACACTTGGTTGCCATGTTGAACATCTCCAGAGCCATGCACAGGTCTTCATGTATGGCGAGCTCCTCCTTCATCTTGATGTCGCAGACGCCATCAGTGAACACTGAGATGATGGCCTCGTCTGATACCTTGGGGATCTTGAGGCGGACGCTGTTGAAGCACTGGATGTACTTCTGCAAGGTCTCTCCTGGCTGCTGCTTGATGCGTCGCAGGTCACCCGCAGCCGGTGGACGGTCGTGAGTGCCCTGGAAGTTGGCGACGAAACGCTCTCGTATTTCGTCCCAGGAGGAGATCGATCCCGCGGGCAGGTTCAGTAGCCACGAGCGTGCACCATCCTTGAGGGCCATGGGAAACCAGTTCGCCATAACCTTGTCGTCGCCGTTGGCTGCCTCGATGCTCAACTCGTAGAGCTGCAGGAACTCGGCAGGGTAGGGGGTGCCGTCGTAGCGCAGAGGCAAGTCGGGCTTGAACTTCCCCGGCCAGACGACGCTGTGAAGCTCCGGAGTGAACGCGCGGCAACCTACTGTGGTCATGGAAGCCTGCCGTGGAGGTGGAGCCTGGTCTTGGTGCTCGCGCGCCACCGCTGTAGGCGGTGCACGGTCTTGACGTGGCGGTGCTGGGAGTGCATGAGCATCTTCTCACGGCCGCTGCACCACCTGGCAGCTTTCATCTTCACATGCCGGCGCCTTGCGTGGCGGGTCGCGCTACGGGGCCTCGCACCTTGGCTCAAGGGCGACGTCTTGACGGGGAGGTGGAGGAGGTGCTCCGTGGGCTACGTCACCCGCAGCAGGCGGCGGGTGAGGCAGCGAGCGAGACGGTGCAGGAGAGTCCCCGGCGGCGCTGACAAGCTCGGTGATGCGGTCCAGCCAGTCTTCGTAGAGGTCGTCGACAGGGGCGGTAGCGCAGGAGCTCGCGTGCCATGAGCAACGTAGCCTGCGCGTTCACCGGCCCGCGACGAGCATGAGACGACGAACTAGCCGGAGTCAGCGACGGGGTGGCGGTGCGTCCATCCCGCCGCACAGAAGGGTGCAGCGACAAAGCTTGCTGCTTGTGCCCCACGGGGCCGGTGGCGGCATTCGCCACTA
The DNA here is from genome assembly GCA_011799875.1 of Thinopyrum elongatum. Lineage (NCBI taxonomy): Eukaryota > Viridiplantae > Streptophyta > Magnoliopsida > Poales > Poaceae > Thinopyrum > Thinopyrum elongatum. The sequence continues at coordinate 319,130,421 of CM022297.1, forward strand.
GAGACGGGGGACGGCGAGGGCAGCCGTCACCCGCCGGCGCCATCTGAGCGACGCGGGCGGCGAGGGTGGCCCGGCGCTCATCACGAGCTCGACGAGCGTCTGCCATGGAAGCGGTGGAGCGATGGCGGATCAACCGGCAGAAGAGAGGCTCCGACGCACCCCTACCTGGCGTGCCAAATGTCGGATTTCGGGTTCCGCAAACCCTTGAGAGGTTCAAACTCTGGGATGCGTGCGAAGAACTCATCCTCCCCAGTCTGCCTACTCGCTAATCTCACAGCCTAGCTCGTCAAACTGTAAGGAAAAGAGACACAACAGTTTACCTAGGTTCGGGCCACCTTGCGGTGTAAAACCCTACTCCTACTTTGTGGTGGATTGGCCTCGGGGGGCTGAGGATGAACTAGTACAGTGGCGAACAGCCTCAGGAGGAGAGGTGTTCTTGGGCTCGGGTGAGCTGGTGAGTGTGTGGGTGATCTGGATGATCCGTCGATGCGATCCCCCTCTATAGTGGTGGCTAAGTCCTATTTATAGTGGCCTTGGTCCTGTTCCCAAATGAAAGGCGGGAAGGCATCCCACAACGGCCAAATTCGAAGGGAGATAGCTAGTACATGCTATCCTGACAAAAGTAGTCTTCGCCTGCAAAAGCCTCTGGTCGTGACGCCGTGGTGGGCTCGGTGATGACCTCCGTCCTGCCGTCCTGGCGGTCTTGGTCTTGTTGCACAGGAATGGAAACCTTTGGCTGATTCCTCGGGACTCCGCGCCTGCGCTTGCCTCTTTAGCACCAAAGAGGAAACTGGTACATTGCGCCCGCTGGCGCCCGCCTGGCCTTGGTCGTCATGGCTCATGTCATTCGGACCTCACGAGGTGAGGCTTGCATAGAGATCTCCGCTCCTCTGGAGCCAGCGTGAGGAGGCCGCTCCTCGTGGAGGTCTGGATGTCGTCCGCCTCGCGAGGCTTGGCCCCTCGCGAGGGTCTTGAGTTGTTGTCGCTGAAGCTGGGCCATACCAGGCCATCGATGAAGCCACGCCGTGGGCCGCAGGCAGGCAAGTCTGGGTACCCCCGTTCCCAGAACGCCGACACCGAGTTGGCTCATTTGTGTGTAACGGTTAGATTTTGTGTGGAGGCTATATATACCCCTCCACCCTCCTCTCCGTCAGAGAGAGAGCCATCAGAACGTGCCTACACTTCCACTACTCATTTTCTGAGAGAGAACCACCTACTCATGTGTTGAGACCAAGACGTTCCAATCCAACCACAAGAATCTTGATCTCTAGCCTTCCCCAAGTTGCTTTCCACTCAAATCATCTTTCCACCATAGCCAAATCTGTGAGAGAGAGTTGAGTATTGGGGAGACTATCGTTTGAAGCACAAGAGCAAGGAGTTCATCATCAACACACCATCTATTACCTTTTGGAGAGTGGTGTCTCCTAGATTGGTTAGGTGTCACTTGGGAGCCTCCGTCAAGATTGTGGAGTTGAACCAAGGAGTTTGTAAGGGCAAGGAGATCGCCTACTCCGTGAAGATCTACCCGAGTGAGGCAAGTCCTTCGTGGGCGATGGCCATGGTGGGATAGACAAGGTTGCTTCTTAGTGGACCCTTCGTGGGTGGAGCCCTCCGTGGACTCGCGCAACCGTTACCCTTCGTGGGTTGAAGTCTCCATCAACGTGGATGTACGATAGCACCACCTATCGGAACCACGCCAAAAATCTCCGTGTCTACATTGCGTTTGCCTCTCCAAGCCCCTTCCTTTACCTTCATATGCAATGATTTACATTCCGCTGCTATACTCTTAGAATTGCATGTGTAGGTTGATTGCTTGACTTGTGCTAAGTTGTTAAAATCTGCCAAGACTTAAAATTGGGGAAAAGCTAAATTTTTATTTGGTCAAGTAGTCTAATCACCCCCCCTTTAGACCTACTTTCGATCCTACGGCGTGAATCAGTGAGGCCGAGTTCAGTACAGAGGAAAAGTTTGTCACCTCAGCTCACTTGGCAAATAAGATCTCTCAAAGATTTGCAAAGGAATTAACTGAAGGATTTGCAATGAATTAGATGCAGAAAGTGCAGAGAAAAATAAAAGAAAGGATCTAGATGAAGTTTTTTCTTTGAAAAAGGGAAACAAACAAGCAAGAAACATATGCAAGAACACAAAGAAACAATAGAGAACTTCATCTAGAGGGTGTCAGCGACAAAGTCACCTATGTTAGAGTATATTGACTAAGGAGTCAAGTGATAACACTTGATCGTAGGTCATACTCATCGTTTGAGCTCAAAATGGGGTTACCATTTTTCGTTTAAGCATTTTGATGTATTCTCATCTTGTTGAGTTGCTTTGACCCATGACTTGTGGTAAAGCTTCTCTAAGATGGAATAACATACCTTGGGTGGTGGTGGTGATCTTGATCATGTAGTCGAACTTGTGTTTGATGCTCAAGGTTGATGTAGTTCATCAAGAGTTAGGAGCACCACTTCTAGTTTGAGTTCATCTTCCTACATGGGTTAGTCTTGCAAGGAAGAGCACTTGTGTATCCAAAATGACAATCATGAAACTTGATACCAAATGAAATTTGATATATAGAAATTGTCAAAGGATATGTTGAGTGAATTCAAGCTTCCTTGTCTTCAACCTCCATATTGTAGAGACTTGGTGATGTAGAGATCGCTCTAGATGTGAGTGGCTTGCAATCTCATAGATTTGGGCTTATCCAAGTACCTACAAGGGTTAGATAACATGCAAGGGTACAAGTATAGATGCAAGACATATGATCATCATCGTAAGAGAAATATCAAGGATTAGTCAAAAAACTCATGCCTTGCATGTATCCATATGGAGTTTCTACTCCAAGTTTGAGGCATCAATTGTATTCAATTAACCTCTCAAACAACAAAATACTTTCTCATCAAGCAGTTTGGTGAATATATCCGCCAATTGCTTATCGGTACGAACATGCTTAAGATCGATGTCTCCTTTAGCAACATGATCTCGAATGAAATGATGACAAACTTCAATATGCTTAGTTCGAGAATGTTGCACGGGATTGTGAGCAATCTTAATGGCACTCTTGTTATCACAAAGCAATGGAACAAGTTTCACATATATCCCTTAATCTTTAAGAGTTTGGGTCATCCAAAGTAATTGAGCACAACATGAACCGGCGGCAATGTATTCCGCTTCGGCAGTGGATAAGGATTCTAAGTGTTCAACTCAAGGTTGTTTGGTTTTGATCCGGCCAAAAGATGGAATTGTTTCTTTAATAAAAGCTTGTTAGAGACCCTAGCTTAAAGGGGGCTTTCCTCCAGTGGTTTCGATAACTTAGTGTCACCTCTGGGGAAATAGGCGAGAATCCTTCCTGCCCTGTTTCTGGATCACTATAGGAAGTAATCAAGCCTTTTTCTGGCGCCGTTGCCGAGGAGGAGTTGAATGTTCCTAGTCTTTGTGTTTAGTGTTTTTGTTAAAGTTTTAGTTTTTGTTTAAGTTTTAGTTTTAGTTTTATTTTTGTTGTAAGTCTTGTCAGTTGAAAAACCCCAAGGATTACCATGGCTTGTAATCTTGGAAGTTTTGCTACTCCCAACAATAACTTTATGTGTGAACCCATAGCACACCCTGAAGTTGCTGCCGCTGAGTATGAGCTCAACCAAACTTAGTTTCCATGGTTCAATAGGACCAATTTGGAGGCTCTGCTTCTGAAGAAGTCGGTATGCACTTCCATAATTTCACTGAATTGTGCAACATGACACACATTAGAGATTATGACCCTGACGCTTTGAAGTTGCATCTATTTCCTTTCTCTCTGAGACGAAAAGTAAAAGAATGGCTTCTAGCTTTACCTAAATGTAGTATAACTTCTTAGACTAATTGTTGCAACAAATTTTATCTAAGTTTTGTCCCCCTACAAAAATTATGCAATTTCATTATCAGATTACAAGTTTCAAGCAGGAAGAACATGAGCCACTAGCGCTTGCATGGATAGAATGAAAGAAGCCATAAGTTACTATCCTAATCATGGAATGGAGGAATGGTTACTCCTCCATATGTTTTATAATGGTATAAATCCTATGTCAAAAACTATGCTTGATACAGGTGCAGGAGGAACACTCATGGGAAAGCCCATAGATGATGTCAGGAAGCTACTTGATGACATACAAGAGAACCATGCCCAATGGCATGTTGAGAGAACCACCACCAATAGAGTGAATGCAATTGAAGCAAATAATGTGGAGTTGACAGCCAATCTTGATGATCTCATCTATGTTATGAAAGGTAAGGAAGAGGTAAACGTAAATGCCATCACTATCGGAATCGGGGCTCCGGGGACCCAAAGTAAGGTTTGAACTCTGGGGTGTGCGCGAAGAACTCCACTAGCTACGACCCGCTGCTCACTGCCTCACGGTGATGCTCCGGCGTGCTCGAGCGAGAGGGAAGACAGGGCAGAACACGATGATTTACCCAGGTTCGGGCCACCTTGCGATGTAAGACCCTACTCCTGCTTTGGGGTGGATTGCCTCGCGAGGGAGGATGAGAATGAACCAGTACAAGAATGTGGTGCCTGGGGAGGGCTCAAGACTCGACCCTCTCTACGGTGGAGACTAGCCTATACTTATACTAGCCCTGGTCCTCTTCCCCAGAAAACTCTAGGCGGGAAGGGATGCCACAACAACCAATTTTGAAGGGGGACAGTAGTACATCTTATCCTGGCAAAAGGTGGTCTTCGCCTGCAAAGCTTCTGTCTGTGACACGCAGGTGGGCTCGACGATGGCCTCTGCTTTGGCGAGCCGACGTCCTGGTCTTGTTGCACCAAAGAAGCAACTTTTGGGGCCGCCTTGGGAACCCGCGCGCTGATACGTCTCCAACGTATCTATAATTTATGAAGTATTCATGCCATGTTTACAATAATTTTATATGGTTTTTGTATGATTTGGATGGAACTAACCCGGACTGACGCTATTTTCAGGAGAACTACCGTGGTGTTGTTTTTTTGTGCAAAAATAAAAGTTCTCCAAATGCAACGAAACTTTTTGACGATTTTTTTTGGAAAAAAAAGAGGCACTAGAAGCTTCGTGGGAGGACCAGAAGGTGAAGGAGGTGGGCACAAGACACCTGGGCACGCCAGGCGGCCGAGACACGCCCAGGTGGGTTGTGCTCACCTCGAGGCCCATCTTCGCGTGATTCCAACGTTGAAAAATCCTATAAATAGAGAAACCATCAGAAATAACCCTAGATCAGAAGTTCCGCCACCACAGGCCTCTGTAGCCACGAAAAACCAATCTAGACCCATTTCAGCACCCTGCCGGAGGGGGAAATCATCACCGGAGGCCATCTTCATCATCCCGGCGGCCACCATGATGAGGAGGGAGTAGTCCACCCTCGGGGCGGAGGGTTTGTACCAGTAGCTATGTGTTTAATCTCTCTCTCTCTTGTTCTTGAGATGTCATGATCTTGATGTATGGCGGGCTTTGTTAATATAGTTGGATCATATGGTGTTTTCCTCTCTCTATCTTGTTGTGAATTGAGTTTTCCCTTTGAGATTTCATTCTTATCGGATTGAATACTTTTATGGATTTGAGAACACTTGATGTATGTCTTGCTATGAATACCCGTGGTGACAATGGGGTATCATATTGATTCACTTGATATATGTTTTGGCACTCAACTCGCGGATTCCCGAGGTGACATTGGGGTAATCTATGCATAGGGGTTGATGCTCGTTCTCGTGTTTGTTTCTCCGGTAGAAATCTTGGGGCACTCTTTGAGGTTCTTTGTGTTGGATTGAGTATTATGAATCTAAATTTGTTTCGGTGTTATTTTAGTACGAACTCTTGATAGATCGATCAGAAAGAATAACTTGGTGTAATTTTAGTACGAACTCTTGATATATCGATCGGAAAGAATAACCTTGTGTTATTTTGGTACGAACTATTGGATAGATCGATCAGAAAGGATAAATTTGTGTTATTTTAGTACTAATAAATATCTCACCTATCAAACTCAAGCAAGAGTCGAACCGCTAGCTTTTTGTGGAGGGAAATTGGATAACTGACGACACGAGTTTCCCGTTCAACGTTCCGCTTTGCTCCACTGTTAGATAGGCAATTCAATAGTTACCGACGAAAGGCTCTTGGAAAGATTGATCGGAAAGAATAACTTTGAGGTGGTTTCGTACCCCACCAACAATTTCTTATTATGTTCTTCGCTAGATAAGAACTTTGGAGTGATTCTTCATCGCATGTTGAGGGATGGTTATATGATCCAATTAGATTAGCATTGTTGAGAGATTGCACTAGCGAAAGTATGGACCCTAGGCCTCATTTTCAAGCATTGCAATACCGTTTGTGCTCCATTTTATCAATTGCTACCTTGCTGTTTTTTATTGTTCCTATTACAAAAATCAATATCTACCATCATTACTATGCTTGTATCACCGTCTCTTTGCCGAACTAGTGCACCGATACAAATTACCATTGTATTTGGTGTGTTGGGGACATAAGAGACTCTTTGTTATTTGGTTGCAGGGTTGTTTGAGAGAGACCATCTTCATCCTACGCCTCCCACAGATTGATAAACCTTAGGTCATCCACTTGAGGGAAAATTGCTACTGTCCTACAAAACTCTGCGCTTGGAGGCCCAACACGAGTCTACATGAACAAGTTGTGTAGTAGACATCACGCGCTGGCCTTGTTCCTTTAGCACCAAAGAGGAAAACCTCACCATCCGCGCCCGCTGGCAGCGGTCCTGGTGACGCTCATCGTGGCTCGCATCACACACGTGCATCGTGAGGCGGGGTGGCGAGCCTAGAGATGTCCGCCCCGCGAGGGGCCTCGGGAGGCCGCCCCTCATGGAGTCCTCGGGGTACCTGACGACGCTTGTTTCGTGAGGCGGGGGCCCTCGCGAGGGCCTTGCTTGCGAAGTCTTGATGCTGGGCCACGCCAGGCCCTTTGACATTGCCACGTGATGGGCCGCAGGCAGATGGGCCTGGGTACCCCCAGTCCCACGGGCCTGACAGTAGCCCCCGGGCCCGTGACACGCGCAACCTTGCTTGGAGGCAGAGGCGAAGAGGAGAGAGGGTGAAGCGACACAGGCCCTAACAACCTACAGGCTAAGCTCGAGGTGTGGTGCACAATGGGGCGAGGGACGCCCCCACTTCCCCACGTCGCCTTGGCAACTGCCCAGGCTGATATAAAGCCTGGCGGCACCACAGGGCTATCATTACTCCGAAGGCGAGGGGGCATGGACCGGTCTCCTCCGATTGCTATAAAAGGGCGAGGGGTCGGACCCCTGGCCCATCTCCGTCTTCTCGCCTCTCCGTCTCCAACCACCGCAGCCGCAGCCATGGCACCCTTGAGAAGGTTGTTCGCCGCCGAGAAGGGCAAGGCAACGCTGGAGGGATCAGAGCCACCGCAGCCGGCGAGGGGGCGAGGCCGCCCTCGAAAGTCCACCGCTATGCCCGGGGCGCCTCCCCGGGGACATGGGCGTCCTACATTGGCGGTGCGCACAGGCTTGGGTAGCCGCAGGACGAACCCCACATGCGGGCGCGGCCGCGGGGGTCAAGGCGGCCGTGACCGAGGAGGAAGAAGTGGCGGAGTCGCCCGGCCGCCTCAGGAAGGGTCCCACTCCGTCAACTCAGCCCGCGAGTTCGTCGTATGGATGAACAGTCCGCCCTGTACCTGGCTCTAGCTCTCGGACTCCTTCGCGGAGGAGCTGGCGGCTGACGCACCCCTGGGGCTATGGCTGCAGCCGGATGACTGCTGCAATAAGTCCTCATGGGTGGCTGTGGAGTTCACCCCATCCGGCTACATGTACCCGAGGCGGGGGTGGAATTCGTTCGCCCTCGCCCGCGGCTTGAAGGAGGGGTAGACCCTCCACTTCAAGTTCGATGGGGCCGTGATGCTCTTCGTGAAGATATTCGAGGAGGCCGGCGGCCGCCTGGAGTGCTGCATGGAGAGCGACAGCAGCAGCAGTGACAACTCATCCGGCGACGAGAACAGCGACAGCGGCGACGCCTCCCCCAGGGGAAGCGGGAGCGACTTCGACTCCGACGAGCCGCCACGCCGCCGCGTCAAGACTAAGGACTCCGACTAGGCGCTCGCGATGCCGGAGCCAGGGCCTCAGGAGCGACGGCCTCCACGGGGGAGTTTCTTTGTTTTCATTCATTTCCTGCACCAGAGCGACATGGGCCCCGCGGGGGCGTGTAAGAACTCCGGCGCTTGCGCCTTGATTTAAACGCTTTTGGCTCGAGTTTTAAGTTATCACGGCGCCCCTTGTTTTGACTTAGCCTTTTCTTCCCGATCGCGTTGATGCTTTGCGTCGCTAGGACCCGACCCCGAGCAAGCCTCAGCCGTCGCTGGTATGCCAGGTCGCGGTGCCTTGGCAAGGCCAGGAGGTGAGGGGCTCAAGGTCCGGTAAGAGCTCCCGAGGCATGATGCTCGAGAGGTCCCCCTTGATGCACAAGCAGCTCATGAGAGAGAAAAGGTTTCCGCCCAGACGAGATTGCAAAAGTAGTGGCGAAGCGTTATTAGTAAGACTCGCATGCCGCGCGAGGCATTCAACTTAGCTTAGGGTGCAGCGTGGGGGGATCCGTGGCCCGTTGGGAATCCTTGCAACATGTGGGCGCGCTTCCTTGGAGCTTGGCTTCCTATCCATCTTCCGTTCTACGGAAAATTAACACAAGTCCCAAGAGGGGTGCGTGAAAAATCGACGTCCTTTGCGTCTTAATCAATATAAACGCAACTAAACTGCAACCCTCCATCCCAAACCTCCTCGCAAGGCCTGCCTCTCTTTTCCTTGCTCATCAGATGTGACGCCCCGCCTGATTACCACTGTAGCCAGACGGTCGCCACGCATATTAGCCCAGGATATCACTCTGGCATGCGCGTCTACAACAAGTATCAAGAACATAGGCATTTCTATTAATGGATATATAAGTCTTACATAATATTTTACAAAGGTGATGGCAGCGGAAAGGCTCTATCTAAGGCAGACGGGTCTTGGTGCAGCTCCAATCCACAGGGATCTGACGGGGTTACTCTCCTAGCCCGCGAACGCTCTGGCTCCTTGTCGATGGATGACGGATCCTTATGTGAATCTGGCCACATTGAAGGCCACTGAGTACTTTTGAATGTACTCGCAAGCAAACCAAACTAACATATACACCAAGCAAAGCAATCCATGGCATTCAAGCATGCATTAATAATTAGAGCAATATTAATTATCATGACATAGCATACCTATCTAGCAATATTAATCATCAAGTCTTAGCAAGTTTATCAGCAAGGTAACTACAAAAGTAGAATACGGTAAAGTAAAGCATATCAAGTAAATAATCCGTACTCTCAATAATCTCAGGATCCAATCCAAACCTTAACCAGATCTAGCTTACTCTCTTCTGGGTTGCCTTACAACCCGCCGAACATTCATGATCCACTGAGTACTTTAGGGCATAAGACAAGTTCTTCCATCATTATTATGGTTCACCACCTAGTGAGGTCTGGACGGACTGTCCAATACCGTGGACGCGGCTATTCGAATAGATTCTTACAATCTGCAGAGGTTGTGCACTTTACCCACACCATGGAGCACCTGGCCTCGTGATCCCATTCGGGTGGACCAGGGTTGCTCCAATGAAACCTGCCTAACCCGTGACTTCTCTACCGTACCACCGGCAACCATTCTCCCTCGGAGTCAATCCCTGGGTGGCCCCTGTGTCACCTCGTGACACCTGCCACCGTCGTGGCCAAACTAAACTGTCCCAAACGGGGACACCGGCAAATAACTCAACTGGGTTCACAAGGTTATCGCCGCCTACCGGGCCAGGGTAGCGCGCGCATAACCTTCCCTGTTTGGTGGTATCGATAAAAGAGCACGTGATCAGACCAAGTCAAGGCCGTCCCATACCGGCAAATGTGGCTGCACGGATAAGTCCGGACAGGTGACTCTGGGTCAACCGACTAGGTTTAACTTTAGCAGGTACTTAGCAAGCATGGTTGTTTATCACAACAAGTTGAGCTGGCAGCAACTATGCCTTTAAGTAAATTACTTTGAATTATCACATAGCAAACTAATGCCAGTAATGTAAATAGTAAGTGCAATCTAGAATAAGTTTAGTTACTTCTATCACAGGCATAATCATTAATTAAACACACAAGAATAACATAGAGCAATGCTTTAGGGCATATGTCAGATGGTTGGCTTGCCTGGGGTCGCAGAATACTCCGAGAAGAAGTGTGGAGAGTCTACGGAAAGGATCACCAGAAACTGTTCTCCCTCGGAGGGGGCTGATTAGAGACAATGGTAAAATGGTCATTTTCAGAATGTCTAAACATTATGAAAATGATTCCCTCGAAACGGGTTCGATGAACTGAAGACGTGGGCATTGGTTTCACCTGAATCGGACTTACGGTTGCGGAGTTGCGGACGTTCGTTTGTTAGCCGAAAAACAAATAAAAATATATGCTTTTTTGTTGCTAACGGGTGAACGTTCACAAACTAGCAGTTTCAGCTGGCAGGGTTTAAACAGAAAGCGCATTCCTGGAAGTACGCTTTACAGCAGAGAAAACGTATTCCTGCCCGTAGCCGCAGCGGAATAGGCCTTCAACCGCAGAAGACGTAAAATCCGAAATGCGCCTTCACTTAAACACGTCAGCGGGCCGGCTGGGGGAATGATAGGTAGGGTTCGCGGGCACGGTGGTTGACGTCTTCCACCTCGCGCGCGCGCCCGTGGAGCAGAGGAGGTGGCGCACTCCGGCAGCCGTCCCGTGCGGCTCCGGCCGCCTCCGGTGTCGCTCCGGCCACCGGAGTGACCAACGCGAGGAGGCGGGTCCGTTAGATGGTCTGGCCCTCACCGGGAGCGACGAAGCAAGCAGGTCCTCGGCCGTGGCGGACAGTGGTGCCGGCGATGATGGGCTCTCGGCTCTGGTCGGCTCCGGCCGAACGGGGAGCACCTGCGGCCTCGGGGTGAGGTGGCACATCCACCTGGAGGGGCGACGGGGCCGGGGAGAGATGGGGCGGCGGCACCGTGCGGTGGTAGAGGATGAAGGGAGGCGGCGACCGGAGTTGGGGGCGGCGGTCTCCGGCACTCCAGCGAGGAATGGAGGGCGGGAACGGGTCTCCTGCGATCGGTGGAGTGAGGGGTTGAGGCAGGAGAGGGAGGGAGAGGGCCAGGGCGTTGGAATTCCTCGCGGGCACCGGCGGCAGAGCTTCGGCCTTTGGGGAGGCAAAGAGCTCCTAGAGCTCGAAGAGGAGGGGGCCGGGGCTGCTGGTGAAGAGGAGGGGCTCGGGGATGCTTTAAATAGCTTGGGGAGGAGCTAGCCGACACCGACCGAGGCTCCCAGAAGCTCGTCACCGTTGCGGCGATCCGGTGGAGCATCGGAGGTTGGCACAAGTGGCCAGGGAGCTAGAGGACGAGGTGGAGCAGAGGAGCAGGCAACATGGGCGAGCAAGGGGAGCTGGGCGGCGGGCTGGGGACAGCCAGAGGGGACCGAACGTCGACTGTTGCCACAGTTCATGCCGGCTGCCGACTAAAGTCGTGGTTACCACAGGCACCACACGTCCAAGACACTGGATGGCTCTGGAAACTTGTCAATGCGATGTCTCACTGCTCAAATAGGCGATAACAGTAGCTGGAACCATCTAGGTTGAGCTAAGATGAGAGAAACTTGCAGAAGAAGATTTTAACAGCAAACTTGGGTGGATTCTACTGAAGAAATAAATGAAGGAGAGGAGCTGGCTTTTTGCCACAATGAAATGTGATAGGAAGGACTAGGTGCTGGAAAAATTTGAAGGCATTCGGACTTCATTTGCATATACTTCCTTTGTAATACAAATTTTGGTCCAGAAAATGGATTTTGAAGCTGTGCCCAAATGGTTTGATGAAATGAGCTGAATTTTGGTGGAGAGTGATGATATGGAAATATAAATATACTGGGAAAATTTCAGCTCATTTGGATATACGAAAGTGGTACTTCCTTCACAGAGCTTCCAAATGGACAGAAACTTAGGAAAATTGCTGTGGATGAATGAATAAATGAATTGAGCTGGTTTTTGGTTTCCATGAGTGATTTAGCAATGTTAATCACCATGAAGAATTTCAGCTCAAATAGATCAAGGGTTCAAGCACTTCCTTTGCAATTTGTCCAACTGGACAGAAATTGCAAATGGATGTTGTGCTCAAAATTTGAACTATGGAACTTTGGTTCTTGATGGAAATGGTGAATATATGGATAGGAGAAGCTCCACAATTTATTTGGGATTCTTCCTGGCTACCAAAATGGTAGTTCCTTTAGAAACTGGACAAAATGCAATATTGGCATTAAATAGGAAAATGCAATTTCCTTTATTTAATTATGGCCAATATTTTTATGGGAGCTCAATATGATCACAAAGAATATATCCATAAGGTTTCATGAACTTTGGAGATGGATAGATATTTTCCTGGATTTAATTCCTTTAACTGGCAGAAAAAGGAATTAATTTTAAATGAAAAATATTGCAAATGACTTGGCAATATTTTTGCATATCCAGGGTTTATAGATGTGGGTTGATCATTGGGAAAAGTTTAGGAGGCAACATGTCAAAGGAAATTGGGGTTCCTTTGTAACTGCAAGGATCAGGGTTTCCCTTCCGGTAACTCGGAAGGTAGGGTTTCGATGGAAAAGTCTTGAGAACATATCTTGGGTGACAAGATTGGACTGGAGAGAATCTCTGGTTGGATATGGAAGGTAAGGTTAAATGACCATCTTCATATACCCAAGAGCTAAAGAAATTCGATAACACCGAGAAAAAAGACGGGCGTCAAATCCCGCGAAGGAAAAAAAAAACAAGAGCGAAAACCAGGGTGTTACAAACCTACCCCCCTTAAGAAAATCTCGTCCTCAAGATTTCCGGGCTTACCTCTCGGTGAAGGGGGACTTACCTATGTGCGACTTGGATCCGTCAGCTGTCTCTTGTCTTTGTTGGCTCACTTACCTTTTAATTGCCTCTTCTGATGGACCCTGTCAGGTGTACCATTGTCCTGGCAATGGTGTTGCTGGGTGGGGTAGCGGGTAAAATCAACAAACAACTCGGTTTCCATGGCCTGGAAGTGGCTGCTTCGGGTTTTGTTGCGATACTTCATACTCTGACTGTCATGGGCAAGACATCCTTTCCTAGTACCAGGGCTCACATGCTCATATTGCCTCGAGTGAGTGGGAGTGGCTTTCTTTTTGCCGTGTCAGAATACTCAGTCTGGCTGCGGGTTCCGTACTGACATTTCCTTTTGTCTTTGGCATTCTGACTTTGTCCTTAGGTGATCCACAATTCAAGGAACAACATGACCGAGTCATTGCTGCTGTATCCCAACTGAAATGTCAGGCATGATCACAAAGTAATCATAGACAGTAATCTCTTATTCTAATGCTGTCATGATGCCTATGAGCTGTTGATGCTGATGTACATGTGCTTTCAGCTATTCTATCAGAATGTCTTGTTTCAGACTCTGCCGCTTGTGGCGATGGCTCTGTCATATATAGCCTCTGTAGTCCGTGCTATGACCACTGAGCTGAACATAGTATGGCTATCATTTGGTGCATCCTTTAGAGCATAGTCTCTTGCCTTGGTTAGTGGCCCATATTCATGATGAGTATGACATGTTGGCTGCATTGTTGTGGCCGTATATGCAAGAGTGCGACGAGGATCGGTAATACCACTCTGTCCGTGAAGCTGTATCTTGTTGACCGTCACGGAGGTTGTTTGTCCGCAACTTCTTTGTTCTTGAGTAGTCCTTTGATGGACCTTTCATGACCTGCGAGCACGGCTCCTTGATTGTTTTCCCGGTTTGTCGGGCTTGTTCTCACAACTTACTCCTGCATACCTCTTAGAGGTTGCTGTATTCATATCCTTCCTTGAACTATAGGGCCAATGGAACACAGTCATTCTCGTGTACGAGTGGCTCGCATGAACTAATCCATTGGACTGCATGCTCACAACATATGCAGGTGTAAGATGAATCCTTTCATAACCACGGAGTTCTAAGGCAGACGGGTGTGTCTGGACTAGCTCATGCTCCTTACAAGATTGTCGTGGGCACAATGGCGTGTTGAAGAAGGCTGGATTCCTTATGCTCAAAGCTTCTGCTAGGGTAGCGTGCTGCAGAAGGCTGGGTATCGTACCTCAGGAGCTTTCCCTCATGTGTCTTGCTGGGGATGGTCAAGTGCCTTATGCCGGAAGTTTTTCCGCGGTAGCACGCTGTGGAAGATGGGACTGCTGTAGCCCAGAAGATTTTTCTCACCAAGTGGCGTACCGAGGAAGATTGGTAGTATTGCATCGTAAGCTTCTCCCTGTAGCTTGCGGAGGAAGGCTGGGTTCCTTATACCAGAAGCCTTTCGCTGTGTACGCAGTCGGATCTGTGGCCGAGTCTGGCTTCCTTCTGAAGTATCCGGAATTTTACCCATAGCGGAGCCAAACTTGGTATAGGCCATACCTTGTCTGAAGATATTTTGCACACCCCTTGTCTTCTGCTGGTTTGATCATTGCTGCTGTAAGGGTTGCAGAACTGATGCAGGCTTCGTGTTGTTAATTAGTTCGGAATACCCCTTGCATTCAAACCAAGTGTTGCCGATAATAAGCAGTTGACGGATAATTCCATTCAGTTTAGCTGATCTTCCAAGCATGTGAAGTTCTCATTGATTCTGGATAGCCGTGAATGCATCCATATTCCTTGCAGACCTTGTCACCATGACTAGAAAATTTTGCATTTACATCGGTGAATTCCGAAATATGCTTTGCAATTTGTACCAACGTACCGGAATTTTGTTGCTGCTCTTGGTACATTCACATTCTTGCAATATGTCTTCGGTGGGTAATAAATGATTCTTGAGTCCATTGAGAAAAGACTCGGTTCACCTCACTGACTGAAATAATCCTTGTATCACGGACGGAATAATTTGTCCTTACTGGTATTCATTCTTGGTAGCTCATCTGACTGTTCCTTAGGCGTGATTTGTTCTTAGGCCAATTCTCTCAGGTATATTATGTCCTTGTCTGTTGCACATAGATTCTGCTTCTGACCCATTCTTCATTCCTGACAGATCCGGTGTTGCCATTCTGAATATCAGGCAGTTGGCTTGGCTTGACTCTTGCTGAATTGGGATTATTGGGTAGTATTCCAGTTGTATGCTGGTCTTCTTGACGGCACTTGCGGATGGATCCAGTCGGAGCGAAGAAACGAAACCGACAAAACAAACAAAAACCACGAAAAACCAAAAAGCAAGTAAAGCTCAAATTTTGCGGACCTTACACACGTGGCCAAAGATTCACTAGTATAACTAGTATGGCGCACTCGATGCACCTCTAAGGATTTAGAAGCGAAACCACACAATGCTCCTGGCAGCACTGGTGTCAAGCTCTTGCTACTTCCTTAGGGAACATCAAACTCGATGCACGACCATAGCCAAAATGGCTTAGTCAATGATCCTAAGATTGTCGGGAAAAGATGGAATTTATAAGCGTTTCCCAAAGGAAACTAGAGTTAAGAAGAGAAATGCCATGGTTAGCAAGCAGGGTAGGGATATCTAGTTTAGCTAAGGGTTCAGGGCTCACGGGTCGTTGCTGGGTGCGAGCGTTTCACATCGGAGGCAAAGGCCACGAGAGTTGGAGTCTGATGGAGCCAAAGACCTATGGGGTTGCCTTATGATCAATAGTAGCCGTGCCTGCTTGGCAAAGATGGCTGAAATCCATCTGGGCTTTCTCTAATCAAGAGGCAATGAAGTCTGGCTAGGGTAACCTATAGTCAGCCTGGCTGCTCTGATGCCATCCATTGTGGCGCCCCGCCTGATTACCACTGTAGCTAGATGATCGCCACGCATACCAGCCCAGGATATCACTCTGGCATGCGCATTTACAACAAGTATTAAGAACACAAACATTTCTATTAATGGATATTTAAGTCTTACATAATATTTTACAAAGGTGATGGCAGCGGAAAGGCTCTATCTAAGGCAGCATGGTCTTGGTGCGGCTCCAATCCACAGGGATCTGACTAGGTTAATCTCCTAGCCCGCGAACGCTCTGGCTCCTTGTCGACGGACAATGGATCCTTATGTGAATCTGGCCACATTGAAGGCCACTGAGTACTTTTGAATGTACTCGCAAGCAAACCAAACTAACATATACACCAAGCAAAGCAATCCATGACATTCAAGCATGCATTAATAATTAGAGCAATATTAATTATCCTGACATAGCATACCTATCTAGCAATATTAATCATCAAGTCTTAGCAAGTTTATCAGCAAGGTAACTACTAAAGTAGAATACAGTAAAGTAAAGCATATCAAGTAAATAATCCGTACTCTCAATAATCTCAGGATCCAATCCAAACCTTAACCAGATCTAGCTTACTCTCTTCTGGGTTGCCTTACAACCCGCAGAACATTCATGATCCACTGAGTACTTTAGGGCATAAGACGAGTTCTTCCATCATTATTATCATTATTACGGTTGACCACCTAGTGAGATCTGGACGGACTATCCAATACCGTGGACACGGCTATTCGAATAGATTCTTACACTCTGTAGAGGTTGCACACTTTACCCGCACCATGGAGCAGCTGGCCTCGTGATCCCATTCGGGTGGACCAGGGTTGCTCCAACGAAACCTGTCTAAACCGTGACTCCTCTACCGTACCACCGGCAATCATTCTCCCCCGGAGTCAAGCCCTGGGTGGCCCCTGTGTCACCTCATGACACCTGCCACCGTCGTGGCCAAACTAAACTATCCCAAACGGGGACGCCGGCAAATAACTCAACTGGGTTCACAAGGTTATCGCCGCCTACCGGGCCAGGGTAGCGCGCACATAACCTTCCCTGTTTGGTGGTATCGATAAAAGAGCACGTGATCAGACCAAGTCAAGGCCGTCCCATACTGGCAAATGTGGCTGCACGGATAAGTCCGGACAGGTGACTCTGGGTCAACCGACTAGGTTTAACTTTAGCAGGTACTTAGCAAGCATGGTTGTTTATCACAACAAGTTGAGCTGGCAGCAACTATGCCTTTAAGTAAATTACTTTGAATTATCACATAGCAAACTAATGCCAGTAATGTAAATAGTAAGTGCAATCTAGCATAAGTTTAGTTACTTCTATCACAGGCATAATCATTAATTAAACACGCAAGAATAACACAGAGCAAAGCTTTAGGGCATATATCAGATGGTCAGCTTGCCTGGGGTCATAGAATACTCCGGGAAGAAGTGTGGAGAGTCCGCGGAAAGGATCGCCGGAAACCATTCTCCCTCGGAGGGGGCTGATTAGAGGCAAGGGCAAAATGGTCATTTTTAGAATGTGTAAACATTATGAAAATGATTCCCTCAAAACGGGTTCGACGAACTGAAGACGTGGGCGTTGGTTTCACCTAAATCGGAGTTACGATTGCGGAGTTGAGGACATTCGTTTGTTAGCAGAAAAACAAATAAAAATATATGCTTTTCTGTTGCTAAAGGGTGAACATTCACAAACTAGCAGTTTCAGCCGGCGGGGTTTAAACAGAAAGCGCATTCCTGGAAGTACGCTTTACAACAGAGAAAATGTATTCCTGCCCGTAGCCGCAGCAGAATAGGCCTTCAACGGCAGAAGACATAAAATCCGAAATGCGCCTTCACTTAAACACGTCAGCGGCCAGCTGGGGGAATGACAGGTGGGGTCCGCGGGCAGGGGTGGTCATCGTCTTCCACCTCGCGCACGCGCCCGTGGAGCAGAGGAGGTGGCGCACTTCAGCGGCCGTCCTGTGCGGCTCCGGCCGCCTCCGGCGTCGCTCCGGCCACTGGAGTGACCAACGCGAGGAGGCGCGTCTGTCAGATGGCCTGGCACTCACCGGGGAGCGACGGAGCACGCAGGGCCTTGGCCATGGTGGACAGCGGCGCCGACGACGATGGGCTCGCGGCTCTGGTCGGCTCCGGCCGAACGGGGAGCACCGGCAGCCTTGGGGTGCGGTGGCATCCACCTGGAGGGGCGACGGGCACCGAGGAGAGACGGGGCGGCAGCACCACGCGGTTGCAGAGGATGAAGGGAGGCGGCGACCAGAGTTGGGGGCGGTGGTCTCCAGCACTCCGGCAAGGAATGGAGGGCGGGGAACATGTCTCCTGCGATCGGTGGAGCGAGGGGTTGAGGCAGGAGAGGGAGGGAGAGGGCCAGGGCGCCAGAATTCCTCGTGGGCGCCGACGGCAGAGCTTCGGCCTTTGGGGAGGCAAAGAGCTCCTAGAGCTCGAAGAGGAGGGGCCGGGGCTGCTGGTGAAGAGGAGGGGCTCGGGGATGCTTTAAATAGCTCGGGGAGGAGCTAGCTGACACCGGCCGAGGCTCCCAGAAGCTCGTCACCGTTGCGGCGATCCGGTGGAGCATTGGAGGTCGGCACAAGTGGCCAGGGAGCTAGAGGACGAGGTGGAGCAGAGGAGCAGGCGACATGGGCGAGCAAGGGGAGCTGGGCGGCGGGTTGGGGACAGCCAGAGGGGACCGAACGGCGACTGTTGCCACAGTTCGTGCCGGCTACCGACTAAAGTCGTGGTTACCACTGGCACCACGCGTCCAAGACACTGGATGGCTCTGGAAACTTGTCAATGCGACGTCTCACTGCTCAAATAGGCGATAACAGTAGCTGGAACCATCTAGGTTGAGCTAAGATGAGAGAAACTTGCAGAAGAAGATTTTAACAGCAAACTTGGGTGGATTCTACTGAAGAAATAAATGAAGGAGAGGAGCTGGCTTTTTGCCACAATGAAATGTGATAGGAAGGACTAGGTGCTGGAAAAATTTGAAGGCATTCGGACTTCATTTGCATATACTTCCTTGTAATACAAATTTTGGTCCAAAAAATGGATTTTGAAGCTGTGCCCAAATGGTTTGATGAAATGAGCTGAATTTTGGTGGAGAGTGATGATATGGAAATATAAAGATACTGGGAAAATTTCAGCTCATTTGGATATACGATAGTGGTACTTCCTTCACAGAGCTTCCAAATGGACAGAAACTTAGGAAAATTGCTGTGGATGAATGAATACATGAATTGAGCTGGTTTTTGGTTTCCATGAGTTATTTAGCAATGTTAATCACCATGAAAAATTTCAGCTCAAATAGATCAAGGGTTCAAGCACTTTCTTTGCAATTTGCCCAACTGGACAGAAATTGCAAATGGATGTTGTGCTCAAAATTTGAACTATGGAACTTGGGTTCTTGATGGAAATGGTGAATATATGGATAGGAGATGCTCCACAATTTATTTGGGATTCTTCCTAGCTACCAAAATGGCAGTTCCTTTGGAAACTGCCCAAAATGCAATATTGGCATTAAATAGGAAAATGCAATTTCCCTTATTTAACTATGGCCAATATTTTTATGGGATCTCAATATGATCACAAAGAATATCTCCACAAGTTTTCATGAACTTTGGAGATGGATAGATATTTTCCTGGATTTAATTCCTTTAACTGGCAGAAAAAGGAATTAATTTTAAATGAAAAATATTGCAAATGACTTGGCAATATTTTTGCATATCCAGGGTTTATAGATGTGGGTTGATCATTGGGAAAAGTTTAGGAGGCAACAGGCAAAGGAAATTAGGGTTTCTTTGTAACTGCAAGTATCAGGGTTTCCCTTCCGGTAACTCGGAAGGTAGGGTTTTGATGGAAAAGTCTTGAGAACATATCTTGGGTGACAAGATTGGACCAGAGAGAATCTCTGGTTGGATAGGGAAGGCAAGGTTAAATGACCATCTTCATATACCCAAGAGCTAAAGAAATCCGATAACACCGAGAAAAAAGACGGGCGTCAAATCCCGCGAAGTAAAAAAAACAGGAGCGAAAACCAGGGTGTTACATCAGAGTGCTCTACGTCCTTAGGACCCGGCCCTTGAGAGAAGCTCAGCCACCGCTGGTGTGTCAGGTCACGATGCCTGGGACAAGGCCAGGGGGCGAGGGCTCGAGAGCCAGTAAGAGCTCCTGAGGCGCGATGCTCAAGAGCTCCCCTTTTAACGTGCAAGCGACTTGCGCGGAAAAGAGGCGACGTGCTCCGCGAGGTCGTAGGGGAAGGGATCCCGTCTGGCAACGGCATGGCGTATGAGATGGCTGTACTTAGCTTTTTGCTGCTGGTGATGCGGGCCGGACCATCGCCGGACCGAGGCCGGTCCTCCTAAGGCAACGAGGCATTGTTCAAACACCGCTAAATGCCAGGCTCCTGAAACTTCTGCATGCCGACAGCTACGAAGTATACAGGGCAACGTGCGCTAACTGATCTGCTCATGACTGTTCTGTGAGAAGACAAGGCACTTAAGGACCCGATGAGGTGACGTGCACGGCGCCGTCCCGCGAGCCAGTGCTCGGTCGCTTAGGTTTATCAGCGCTGCAGGGACGGACCCAAGGACATGCGCCGTGCCAATAGCCCCCTCTCATGGGTCATTCAGGAGGAGAGCTGCTAGCGCGTGGGGCCCTAGGGGATGGCGCCTCCGAACTCGATGCGGTATCAAGCACAAGGTTAACATGCATAGCAATCCATGAAAACATAATTGGTCTTAATACATAGCCAAAGCACAAAACAACTGCGGGGGCTGACCCCAAGCAGCTTGAGGATGATGCAGCCCGAAGGGCGCCCTCAATTGAACAAACCAAAAAGTCACCTGGCGGTTGCTACGGAAATGACGAGGTAGCTGATGAGGCGTGCCGGGGAAGTTTGCTTCTCATGAGCCGGACGGTTCCTGAGGCTCGGGAGGCCGACGAGGGGCTGAGGCCTCATGAGACACCAGCGCCAAGCGTCGGGCCTCGTGAGATGCTAGCGCGACCTGCACAGGCCGCTGGTACATGGCGCCCACATTCAGCAGGATGAAGGGCATGCGGATGTAGTTGCAGGGGAAACCCCCGCTCCGACCGACGCGTGATGACTAGAAGAGGTCCTGAGAAGCAGCCGTGTTGAGGCATGGGATGTTGACGCAGACGCGCAACTCGCCACCCATGTCGGGGGTAGCAGCTGAGCTGGTGGGGCGAGCGGGGCGGCGCTTGCCACTACTAGAACCAGAATATTTGTCATCTGCTGGCTCTTTGCCGTCTGCCAGCGAACGGCAAAGACTGTCTTTGCCGTCAGCTTAGCATAAGCGGACGATAAAGAAAGGACTCGTGGCAAAGACTATTTTTGCCGTCAGTCCCTTCTTTGCCGTCTGCCAGCTGACGGCAAAGAGCAAAATGGCAGACGGCAAAGAGGGAGGTGAGCCCCACCAAAAAGCTGCGTTGCTAACCCTAGCGGCCCCCTCTTTGCTGTATGAGGGGGGCCTTAAAGGCCAGCCCGGCCCGTCCATCTCTCTCTCTCTCTTTGGCTCAAAACAACCCTGCCGGCCCGCGCTATCTCTCTCTCTCGTTCTCTCACCACTGCCGCCCCGATGCTCCCCAGCCCCGCCGCCATCACGCTCCCCCACACTACCCCGCCGCCGCCCTCTGCCCAGCCGCCCCATGCCGCCGCCCTCTGCCCCAACACCACCGCCCTCTGCCCCGACGCCGGCCACCCTCTGCACCGCCCCGACGCCTCTGCCCCGACCCCTCCTCCGGTGAGCCCCCTGCCCCACCCCCACCCCCTCTGTTTTTTTCATCAATTAGGTTTTTTTTGCATCAATTAGTTTTTTTAGGGAAGGCCAGACAGATAGGATAGATAGATGGATAAGATAGATAGATGGATAGGATAGATAGGATAGATGGTGGAGCCAGTGGGTCTTGCCGGTCCCGGAGCCGACGCCCAGGCCGAGAATCCCCCAGTCCGGGTGCTGCCGGAAAGAGGGGGAGGGGACTAGGTGGTGAATCAAGCAAATGAGGAAGAGGAGGAGGAGGAGGATAGGGAAGATATGGCCAGGGTAGCCTGTCGGCGGACCTCATCAGCAGCATCCTCGGAGAGGAGAGGCAGAGAGGAGAGGTCTTCGGAACTAGAAGAGATGGCATGCTGACCCGTCGACCGTGCGTCGGCATACCTGAGGGCGCCCGGGGACGAGCGGGTTAGGGGGTTCCTCGGTGTCGATGGAATCCTAAATGACGGCTATTTAGGTTAGGGGGTGCCTTGGCGTCGACGAAAGCCTAAATGACATCTATATAGGTTAGGGGTGCCTCAACGTCGACGAAACCCTGAATGACATATATTTTGGGTAGGGGTGCCTCCACGTGGACGGAAACTTAAATAACATCAATTATGGTTAGGGCGTACCTCGGCGTCGATGGAGCCCTAAATTACAGCTATTTAGGTTAGGGGGTGCCTCGGCGTCGATGGAACAATAAATGACATCTGTTTAGGTTAGCGGGTGCCTCGGTGTCGACGGAACCCTAAATGATAACTCTTTAGGTTAGGGGTTGTTGCGCGGAATGAGCATTGCGAATCGTTTTTTTACAACTTGGCGGTGGCATCCTGTTGTAAATATTTAGTTATGTTGATGGAAAAAACAATAATGCTATTTTACTCATCTTTGGATTTAAATGTGTAGTTGTTTCGTCACTGCGAGGGTCTGGTGTTTGACGAGCTCCGCCCCTGCGTTCGTGGGTGAGCACAAATGACATCTCCTCCTCCCCCCTTTATTTGCTCTGTTCCGGTCTTTGTGCCGATGGAACTTGCTAGCTATAGGTAGATTAAATCATCAGTATGCGTCTCCTGTTCGAAAGGGTTACAGTTATGAATATGCATGCATTTGCATATTTATAATCGTGATTCTTTCAAGTTGTCCAATGTTATCCATGGACAGCTCGAGTATGTGTAGATTGGGTTCGTTTTCCCATATGCTCTGCTCCGGATCCGATGCATAATTTCGTCAGTGCCACCCTGTTGTTCTCCCGGTACACATCCTCTCTGTTTATTGCCGAGACGTGTATCAGGAGAACAGCGGGGAGGTGCTGCCAACATTTTGCGTCGAATCCGGAGCAGAGCATGGGAAAATGAACCCAATCTACACATACTCGGGCGAGATTAGGACCTATTGTCGTGGTGGGCGCATGGCAGATGCCAAGGGATGGCTAAAGAGAGGGATAGGCTCGAGGGCACCGGTGGGCTCCAGAGGTGGGGTCGGTATGAGCGAGCGAGGGACGCAAGACATACCCAGGTTCGGGGCTCTCCAAAGAGAACACCCCTAGTCCTGCTGAATGTGGTTTATATGTGGAGGATACAAGCTTGCTCCTAGAGCTGTTTTGGGGAGGAAGGACGACAGGCCAGAGCATAGGTTGTTCCTTCTCCTTGTGTGTGTGCGTATTCTACTGATGGTCGACCCTTTGCATGGAGGCCTCCTGGGGGGTTTTATAGGTTAACCCCCTAGGGTTACAATGGTAAAGTTATATGGGCGCGGAGCTGGGTTGTCAGCGTCTGGGAAGCCGGCGTTGGGGCCCTCCGGGTGCCAGGGTACGCTGGGTTCTTCGGGTACGGGCCTCCCGCGCCAGAGGGCACTGTTCCTCATCTTGTCGTGCGTCACGGAGTGGTTGAGCCGGCTTGGCTACAGTGGCGCCTCGCCTGGTCGCTGTCGGCTTGCGTCAGCGGGACTGGGATGCACTGTAGCCATGCCTGCCCTGGTCAGCGGGGTAGGTGGGCCACTGTTGCCACGCTCATCCCGGTCAGCGGGGTAGGTGGGTCACTATTGCCTCGCTCATCCCTTCATGGGGACTTGTTTCGTCGTACGCCTTGGACGGGACGGGAGCTGACCCCCGGCCGGGTTGAGAGGTGTACTATGATTGTGTTTGCTTGTTGATGAAGGCTTGACTTGCTGGAGTCGGCCGGCATGCGCCAGCGGGCTTGGTCGGGTTGTGGGACTTTGCTGGGTTGCACTGGGAACCCGGCCAAGGGCAAGCCTGATTGAGGGGCGTGGCCAACCCCGATGTTTTTGAAAAGGATCCGGGTTCCGTTGCCTGCCCGGGGTCCATCCCCCCGACAGTAGTCCCCGAAGCTGTGAAGGCTCGCCGGCTTCAAGCAGGGGGGCCTTCGCAGTTTCACCCCCTGAGAAGGCGACTAGTGTTGATGAAGCTTGCGGCCGCCGAGTCCGACAACACCCACTGTGTGCCGGCTTCCGGAAGCCGGATCGCGGCATACTGGCCTGGGCGGGAAACCGAGGAGTTCGGCAAATCTTGAAGGGGAGGGGACGCGCCTCCCATGACCCGACATAGGCGCCACATGGCGAACAGCAGCCGGAGAGGCACTGCTAGGCCACGTGCGTGACGGGACGTTACAGCGAGCTGGGGCCCGCCACGCCGCGCCCTCGGCCCCCGCGCAGGGATTTAATGTGGCGGCCGCGGAGAGTTGCCCTTCTTGATGCAGTTAATTTGTCGTGGGATCGTGCCCACTTAATGCGGGGAAATGGAATCGTGGGCACAGTCAATTCCACTTCCCCACGTTCCCGCCTTGGTTATAAAGCCGGGGGGGGAGGTGGCAGCGGAAATCATTCACGCACACGCCCCCTATCTCCTTCTTCGTCCTTCGCCCTATCTTCCGAGCCCGAAGCACACCGCAGCGCTCCGCCGCCCGCGAGCAACGCACTGCCGCTGCTCCAAAACGCCTAGCCGCTACCCCAACTCTTCGCCTTAGCCGACACGCCTCTCTTCCCCCACCACACTTCACCGATGGCAAGGCCCAAGGGATCGTGGAAGGGGTCGGAGGTCACCGCAGAGAATCTTCAGTACTTGCGCGATGTGCGACGGTTGCCACCGGCGACGGAGGTGGCCGTGCGCCTGCCGGGCCGCGAGCTGGCACTGCGGCCGGAGGGGACTAAGCGCATGGTCTTCTTCTCCCACTTCAAGCGTGGGTTTGGCCTCCCTTCGAGCGACTTCTTCTGCTCGTTCTTAGATTTCTTTGGGCTGCAGCCGCATCACTTGGGAACGAACACGGTGCTGCAGCTCTCTGGGTTCGTCACCCTGTGCGAGGGCTACCTGGGCGTCGAGCCCAGCATCGACCTCTGGGTTCGCTTCTTCTTCTTGAAGCACCAGGGGCCGGCGGCCGGCGTGATGTCTGCCTGCGGGGCCGCCGTCATCTCGACTCAGCCGCACGGGGTGTGCCCCAAGATGCCGCTGGAGGATTCTGCCAAGAAGTGGCAGAATTCTTTCTTCT
Organism: Thinopyrum elongatum; assembly: GCA_011799875.1. Lineage (NCBI taxonomy): Eukaryota > Viridiplantae > Streptophyta > Magnoliopsida > Poales > Poaceae > Thinopyrum > Thinopyrum elongatum. Next base: position 319,155,477 of record CM022297.1, read on the forward strand.
ACGTCCGCAACCTTGGCGCGGACAACATCAACCTGCCACCCTTCGTTGATGTGACGCCGCATGCCAAGACCAACTGGAATTACTGCCCCAAGAACCTGGAGCAGGCGGTGCTGAACCTGAGCAACCGGGTCGTGGAGATGACGATGCGTGAGGGGCTCACCGGGACGGACCTCATCGCCACCTTCATTGCGCGCCGGGTGCTGCCGCTGCAACGCCGGACGCACATCATCGGCTAGATGACCGGCCTCCAGGACCCCAACCGGATGTCATCCCGGCGGCTGACGCAGGAGCAGATCGCCGGCCGGGTCAACGACATCTTGAAGGCCGGGATGCCGGAGGAGTGTCACTTCGAGAAGGTGCCCTACAGCCAAGGGAGCCCGGCGCTGGCGTTGAGTTCTTGGTCTCCGTATTTTGCTATGTGCCATCTCTTTCTTCGTCCCGATGCGAGAAGGAAGGTGCTGCTAAATGTCGTTCGGCATTCGTATGACGGAACAATGATGCAGGTAGCGACCGTAGCGAGCCGGCTCGGAGGAGGCGGAGACCCTCGCCGAGAACCCGAAGACAGCCGATGCTGAAGCCAGCGAGGCACGCTGCACGGGTAAGTTTCCGTGTCCTAATCCCCTGCGAGATTGGTCGGATGATGACATGGAGGCTTTGACGCACGCTGATCGTGTAGCACCGCCGAGGGAAGGAGACGGCAATGTCGGCCCCCAAGACGGCCGAAGAAGACGGCCGATGCCGGTCGTCGCGGGCGCAGGCGATGGTGAGCCGGCCACACGGAAAAGACTCGGTGCCGTCAAATCCGGCCGCGAAGCGTGAGGCGGACCCGGCCACGGGTGGCAAGCCGGCCGCCAAAAGGACGCGCCGTGTTATCCCGGCGGCGCCGGCCAGGCAGGCCGTCCCGACGGCGATCGGGTATGTTTCCTTGTTGGCTCTGGGGTGCCGCCCAATCATTCTTTTCTTATGCTTTCCTTGGTGTGATTCAGGTCGCTGCTAGACTTGGTGTTGGCGGCGACGGATGCCACGTCTGGGGGCGGCTTCTCGTTCTGGAGGACCCGGAGCAGCGCCATCGACCTGCCCGAGGGCTCGGCCGAGGAGGACCTTTTTCTAGACCCGGAGGACACGGAGCACTGTGCCTGCCGAGATCAGAACAAGGCCCTGGAGGTGGAGGAGGCGGCCGTCAGGGCCACGGAGGAAGCTTCGTTCTGGGCATGGTCGAGGGCCGTCGGGGCGAGCGGGCGAGCCGTAGCGGAGCGGGCTTGGCCGGAGATGCCGGAGGGCATGGAGCCGGCGGAAACGGTCATCGAGCCGCCGACGGAGGACGGGCGCGACCCAGACGGCCGGATGGAGATGGCGGTGGACGACCGGGAGGTCATGGAGATTGACGATGACACCCCACCCCGGAACGACGTGGTCGAGCGGGTGGAGGTCGAAGGAGGTGGAGGGGGGTCCGCCCCGGAAGGGACGTCGCAGGTGACACCGGACGGGGCCAAAACACCGGATAGGACACCGCTGGTGATGCCGGCCGGAGCGTCGGAGGGGACACCGGTCGGCGCGCCAGAGCTGAGGCCGGCCGCAGAGGAGACAGCGGGCGGCGAGCACGCCTTGGTGGTCAGGCAGCCGCAAGCGGTGCTGGAAGGCCGTCCTGCCACCGGGTCGCAGCAGGTTCGGGATGGGTCCAGCCGAGCCGTCTTCAGGCCACTAACGCAGGAGGAGGCGTCGATGGACACCGTGCGCCGGCATCTCCGCGGGCACGTGGACTGGGTTCAGGCCTTCGCCCAAACCGAGCTGGAGCGGGCACGGGAGCTAGAGCGCTTCGTTATCGTAAGTCTTCCTTTGGTTTTTCTTTTGCAACCGGCTAGTGGGTGTCGGTGTTCTGGGAACCAGGGTACCCAAACTTGCCTGCCTGCGGCCCACGGCGTGGCTCCATCGACGGCCTGGTATGGCCCACCTATGAAGATTATCAAGACAAGACCCTCGCGAGGGGACAAGCCTCGCGAGGCGGACGACGCCAAGACCTTCTGAGAGAGCGGCCTCCCCAGGCTACCTCCTGAGGAGCGGAGATTCCTATGCAGGTACCCAACCTCAGGAGGTTGCGATGATGCAAGCCGTGATGACCAAGGCCAGGCGGGCGCCAGCAGGCATAGAGAAGACGGTTTCGTCTTTGGTGCTAAGGAGGCAAGCGCAGGCGTGGGTTCATGAGGAATCAGGAAAAGGTTTCCATTCCAGTGCAACCAGACCAAGGTCGCCAGCTCGGCAGGACGGATGTCATCGCCGAGCCCACCACGGTGTCATGACCAGAGGCTTTGCAGGCGAAGACCACCTTTCGTCAGGACAAGATGTACTGCTTGTCCCCTTTCAAATTGGCCGTTGTGGAATCCCTTCCCGCCTAAGTTTTGGGGAAGAGGACCAAGGCCACTATAAATATAGGTTAGCCACCACCATAGGACGGGGGGACGAGAAGAGACCGAACCGAAGGATGACTCACCCTCACCCCAGAGTAGACCTTGCGAGGTTGTTCTTCCCTTGTACTAGTTCATCCCTAGCCCCTCGTGAGGCAAATCCACCACAAAGTAGGAGTAGGGTCTTACACGGCAAGGTGGCCCGAACCTGGGTAAACTGCCGTGTTCGTCTTCTTCCCTGTTCATCGAGCTAGGCTATAGGGCGGCAAGTTGGTTGGTTGGATAGGTTGAGTTCTTCGTACACGCCCCAGAGTTCGAACCTTCTTCGGGTCTGCGGAGCCCTGAATCTGACATTTGGCGTGCCAGGTAGGGGCGTGTCGAAGCCTCTTCTCCACCGTTTGCTCCGCCGCCGTTCTGTCATTCCTATGGCCGACGCTCGCCATGTCCGTGCCGAGCGCCGGGCCGCTCTTGTTGCCTAGACGGCACCTGTGGGCAATGGCACCCCTCGCCGCACTGCCTCCCTGGTGGCTAACGCCGCCACCGACCCTGCTGCCCGCGAACAGCAGGACTCGTCGCTGCCACCGTCCGTGAAGCGCGACGGCCGCACCACGACTCCATCACCCACTCCAGCCACGACGTCGTCTTTTCATGGCCATCGTGGGCCAGCGAACACGCAGTCTACACTGCTCATGGCGCGCGAGCTTCTACGCTATCGTCCGGCCAACGACCTCTATGACGAGTGGCTCGCCCGCATCGCCGATCTCGTCAACGCCGCTAGCGAGGCCCCTGCAAAGTCTCATTCGTTTCGCCCTCCGCCATCCCTGGCGGGCGACGTGGCTCACGGCGCGCCTCCTCCCGCCTCTCATCGCATCTTCAAGCAGTTCGCTCGCGAGGTGAACGCGACCCTTCCCAAGCTTGAGGCGTCGCGTCCCCTCAGGTGGTCCAAGTACGCCATCACCTTCGACTCTATGGGCCAGCTCAAGTGTTCAGCCGCTGCTGGCGCGCTCCCGATGCTCTGCTCACCGACCATCAGCAACGTCCTCGTCACCAAAACACTCGTCGATGGTGGCGCGGGGCTCAATGTTCTCTCTGTCGAGACATTCGAGATGCTCCAGGTGCCCTACGACCAGCTTCAGCCTACCAAGCCCTTCTCAGGAGTGACCGATGGCTCCACCGTCCCCATAGGGTAGATCCGCCTCCCTGTCACCTTCGGCTAGCGACAACTCCCACACCGAGCTCATCGACTTCGATGTCACCCATATCCGCCTCCCGTACAATGCCATCCTCGGGTATCCGGCCCTCGCCAAGTTCATGGCTGCAACGCACCACGGCTACTATGTCCTCAAGATGCCAGGGAGCGGCGGTATCATCATGACCGCCTGCGACGAGAAGGCTGCAGTGTGCTCCTTTGAGCGCGCCTACCAGGCTGCGGCGGTCGAGAACTCAGAGGGCGAGGGTGCCATCCTGCCTCCTGAGGCCATCCCCAAGAAGAAGAAGCAACTCCTCCCCAAGGGCCGTCAGGAGGCTGGCGCACCTGACGATCGTGCCTCAGGCCCGGGATGGGCTCGGGGGCTCTCATTTGGAGGGCCCCTGACCTGACCAGCATCACGAGGGAGGCGTTCGGGCACCACGTGGGGGCGTGCTTCGATGCGCACCTCCATGAGCAAGGCGAAAGGTGCGAGGCGCCAGGCGCTTAGGAGTTCATCCCCAACATGATCGAGGAGCTTTAGGAGGCACGAGCCATGCATGGTGAGCGTCGCCCCGCATCATCCAGTGCAGCTACCGCCCCTGACGTGGGTAGCGAGCTGCGCGTCTGCGTCAACATCCCAGGTCTCAACATGGTTGCTTCTCAGGGGCTCTTCTGGCCATCCCGCGTTGGACAGAGTGGGGGCTGCCCCCGCAGCTACGTCTGCATGTCGTTCGGCCTGCTGAACATGGCCGCCTTGTACCAGCACTTCATGCAGGACATCCTGGCGACTCACGAGGCCAAGCGCCAGGCGGTCCTGACTGAGGAGGTGACGGACCCTCACGAGCCCCTCGGACCTCCGGAGCCTCCCGGGGCTTAGGAGCTGGTCGGCTCGTGAGGAGCGATCTCTGCAATACGCGTCTTCAGCTACTTCAATGCTTCTACAACGATGGTGCCAGGTGACTTTTTGGTTTGTTCAACTGAGGGCGCCCCTCGGGCTGCATCATCCTCAGGCAGAACTGTCTTTGCCTTCATGAGTTTCCTAAGTATCTCAACTGCCTGTCCGGTGCTTCGTCACTATGATGTCGCTGCGCCCTCGCGAATCCGCCCGCGACCACCTCATGATTAAGGACTGGCACGGCGTCTGTGCTCAGGTTTGTCCCTGCAGCGTCGACAAACCCAAGTGACCGAGCTCTGTCCCGCGGGCCAGCTCCCGTGTGCGTCACCTCCCGTGGTCCTTGGTGCCTTGTTCTCGCATGAGCTAATCGCGTGTGGGCAAGTGCGGGCGCACGGCCCGGTTTGTACAACCACAGTTCGGCGCTTCGCCGCAGCGGGAGCCGTGCGCCGACTGTTTTTCCGTGGGATCGTTGCATAAGAAGACTTGGCACGGTGTCTGTGCTCGGGTCCATCCGTGCAGCGTCGATAAAACCAATGGCTGATCTCTGTCTGGCGGGCCGACCCCATTCACATCACCTCCTGGGGTCATTGGTGTCTGGCCTTCTCATGCGATAACCTCCGGAGGGGCATTCGGCACAGGACCCCCCATTGCCCCGTAGGTTTCTTACGCGCGCCCCGCACCACAAAAATCAGGCGCAACCCGCCTTGAGGTAGGGCCTCATGAGTCCTGTGCTGGCTCACGAGTGCCCAGATACACCTCCTCCAGTTCTGCCGTGCTAGCCACGCGTACGAACGGGGTTATACACGCCTCAGAGTCTCCCCCAGCGAGAACTCCCACCCACGTACCAGTGGAAGCCCCATGCTCTGTGCTGGCAGATGACACGGTCGAGGAGCGACTATGCCCATGCACCAGTGGAAGCACCATGCTCCGCGCTGGTGAATAAACAACTGAGGGCGCCCTCGCGGCCGCACCAACCTCAGGATAGCCTCTCGGCTCTACGATCGGCAACACCCCACAACTTCCCCCTCAGGAGGATCGCGTGAGGGGGTTGGACACGGGGGCTGTGCTCAGGCCATGCCTGGCACACACTACCCTACCAGGTCCGGGTACCTGGTCTTCTCGCGTTCCCCCCAGGTGAAAGCTGGTGGTCAAAGGTATGAGGGCTGCTCGCACGTCAAGGGGGACCTCCTGAGCATCGCGACTCAGGGGCCTCACTAGTCACGTAGTCCCTCGCCCCTTGGTGTCGTCCTGGTGATCCGGACGCCCCAACGGTGGTCGAGGTATGTGCGGGGCTGGGCCCTGCCGACGCAGAGCGCGAAGTCCTACACCCCGACTGCCGGATTCAGGGTTCCACAGACCCTTGAGAGGTTCAAACTCTGGGGTGCGTGCGAAGAACTCTCCCTCACCAGTCTGCCTGCTCAACGATTCCACGGCCTAGCTCGACGAAACCAAGGAACAAGAGACACAACAGTTTAACCAGGTTCGGGCCACCTTGCGGTGTAAAACCCTACACCTGCTTTGTGGTGGATTGGCCTCGAGGGGCTGAGGATGAACTAGTACAGTGGCCAACAGCCTCCGGAGGAGAGGTGTTCTTGAGCTCGAGTGAGCTGGTGGAGTGGGGGTGATCTGAATGATCCGTCCCCTCTATGGTGGTGGCTAAGTCCTATTTATAGTGGCCTTGGTCCTCTTCCCAAATATAGGCGGGAAGGGATCCCACAACGGCCAAATTCAAAGAGAGACAACTAGTACAAGTTATCTTGACAAAAGTAGTCTTCGCCTGCAAAAGCCTCTGGCGGTGATGCTGAAGTGGGCTCCGCGATGACCTCCGCCCTGCCGTCCTGGCAGTCCTGTTCTTGTTGCACCGATATGGAAACCTTTGCTTGATTCCTCTGGACTCCGCGCTTGCGCTTGCCTACTTGGCACCAAAGAGGAAACTGGTACACTGCGCCCGCTGGCACCTGCCTGGTCTTGGTCGTCATGGCTCATGTCAGGTGAACCTCGCGAGGTGCAGCTTGCATTGATATGTCCGCTCCTCGGGAGCCAGTCTGGGGAGGCCACCCTTCGTGGAGGTCTTGGTGTTGTCCGCCTCGCGAGGCTTGGCCCCTCGCGAGGGTCTTGAGTTGTTGTTGCTAAAGCTGGGCCATACCAGGCCGTTGATGGAGCCACGCCATGGGCCGCAGGCAGGCAAGTCTGGGCACCCCCGGTCCCAGGACGCCGACAGTAGCCCCCGGGCCCAAGGCGCGCTCGAACTTGGCTTCGAGGTGAAGCCAAAGGGCAAGTGCGGAGCGCCGCGGGCCCTAACTGCCTGCGGCCTCGGTTGCCGCGTGGCGATTGATGGGGCGTTGGCGCCTTCGCTTCCCCACGCTGCCTCGGCAACTGCTCGACTTGACGAGACCCTACTGCATGCAGAGAAAAATCATCATTACGCGCGATCGTGGAGGCCGGCGGTCAGCCTCCTCTTGGCTATAAATGAGGAGAGGGGCGAAGCCCCCCTTGCTCGTCTCTGTCTTCTCGCCACCCGCTCCTTCTTCTTCCTTCTTGCCTCGCCATCTTGCCGCGGTGCTCATGGCGCCAACGAGGAAGTTCTCTGCTGCCAAGAAGGGGAAGGCCCCTAAGGAGGGGCCCGGCTCGCCGCCGCCCAAGAGGGGACGAGGCCGCCCCTGCAAGCATGCGGCGACCCCTGTGGTGGCTCCTCATAGACGTGGGCGCTCCTCGAGTGGCCACGGCGGTGCCTTTTCTCGTGGCGGGATCCGCCAGGGGCGAGGCAGCCCCTGTGATGGAGGAAGGCGTGCCGTGGTCGCCCGGCCTCCTCGGCCGCGCTTCCACTCGATGGAAGTGCTCCCAGAGTTGGTCGTGTGGTCGGAGGGGCCGACCGGAACCTGGCTCTCGCTCCCCCGCTTCTTCGCGGGCGAGCTGCCGGTCACTGGCCTTGACGGCCTCTGGCTGCAAGCTGACGGCTACTGCAGCAAGGCTTCATGGGTCGGGGTCGAAGTTTCCGCCGCCGGGAACGTGGCCCTGACCCGCGGCTGGCAGACGTTTGCCCGCGCGCGTGGCCTGAGCAGGAGGTGCACCCTCCACTTCAGGTACGACGGCGTTGCGACCCTCTACATGAGGGTGTTTGGGGAAGATGGCCGCCGCGCAGGGTGCTGCCCCAAAGGCGACGATGAGCTTGGCCTTGGCGACGGCCGTGGCTCGTTCAGCAGTGGCGGATCTTCCTCCGGTGAGAGCACAAGCAGCGGTGGTTACGACCAGCTGCCACGCCGCCGGGCTCGCTTCGAGGGAGGTGGCGGGTCTTCTCGCCGCCGCGCCCCATTGAAGCGGGAGGAGGGCTCAGGCTGAGCCCGGAGAACCTCCAGAGCCGAGCCTCAGGAGCTGCTGCAGTCACGCGGGCCGCTTCTGTTTAACCTTTCCTTTCTTTTGCATTTTGAAAAAAGTAGAGAGCCCTGCTAGGGCGTGTAATGAACCATGGTACTTATGCCGCTATGCTATGTTTATTGTTCTTGTGTTATGCTATGGTGTTCATGTCCCGAGTAGGTGTGGTAGGATAACTTAGCTTGGTACACCCACGGTAGCTTCCCTCCTCGCGAGGGCACGTCCTTCAGCACCTGGTGGGGCCCCCTTGCTGCCGACCTAGGAGCCGCTGGCCTTGGGAGGCATCATAAAATTGCAGGGTTTGTTAGAAAACTTGTCGGGTGCCTTGTTCTTCCTTGCGTGAGCCCTCAGGCATGACTAGTCGTGGCTTAGTTCACCGCATCACGATACCCGGGGGGCACGGACTTAAGAGGGTGCGGAAATCACGAGCTCAATCGAGGGCGCCTCGCGAAGATCAAGGAAGCCGAAGCTCTGGGGCAACAGGGCTTTGGCGAGGTGTGTTCATGGCGTGGGCTAGCCCAACACACGCACACACCTGTCCAGCCCCCGTGGGAGGCCCACGAGGGAGAGCGATGGGCAACTGCCATTCTCCCTGACCCAGAAAAAAAAGCAAGCGAGGCAAGAAGAGAAAACCCAACTAGGCAATCGAGAAACGCTAGAGCTCCAAATTCCATTAAAAGGTTGCAAACCAGCTGCAGAAAGCAAGCAAATGAACAGCCGCGTCCGGCACCTAGTCTAGTCTTCTCACTAGCGCGGAGCTAAGTGCTGCCACTAGGATGTGGGAGGGAGCCCCCGAGGCTGGAGAGCGGCACTCTGGAGTCTCCGAGGCGTGTACATCCCCACTCATTATTACGTGAGAGTGTCACGAGCGGAGACCTTCACAGGCGCGGGGCCTTGCTTCACGTCGCCTGACGAGGGCCCCGCCCTGCGCCTCCCCCGACCACCGTTGGGGCGTCCTGAAGAGGCTGGTCAGCAATGCGGGAGGCCGCGGAGGCGCTAGAACACCAGGCAAGCAGGTGATAATCATAAAGTGACTGATGGCAAGAATAAGGCTAGTTCTGATAGATGCAAAGCGATACATGCCACAGGGATGGACCCACGCGGCTTGGGGATGATGCAGCCCGGGGGCGCCCCCAACGGAGTGAATCAAGATGCAAAAGGATACATGTCGTAGGGACAGGCCCACGCGATCTGGGGATAATGCTGCCCGAGGGGCGCCCCCAACTGAATAAACTAGAAAATGTCACCTGGTACTGTTGCTGAAGAGATGTTGGAGTAGCTGATGATGTGTGCTAAAGAAGTCGCTCCTCACGAGTCGCCTGGGTCCTGAACCTCGGGAGGCTCTGGAGGCTCAGTGGGCTTGCGGAGAACCGTCGCCATCTCCACCAGGACCGCCTTGTGCCTGGTCTCCTGAGTCTCCAGGACGCGCCAAATTCGAAGGGATCCCCCAACTGCCAAATTCGAAGGGAGACAACTAGTACAAGTTATCTTGACAAAAGTAGTCTTCGCCTGCAAAAGCCTTTGGCGGTGACGCTGTAGTGGGCTCCGCGATGACCTCCGCCCTGCCGTCCTAGCGGTCCTGGTCTTGTTGCACCGATATGGAAACCTTTGCTTGATTCCTTGGGACTCCGCGCCTGCACTTGCCTCCTTGGCACCAAAGAGGAAACTGGTACACTGCGCCCACTGGCACCCGCCTGGTCTTGGTTGTCATGGCTCATGTCAGGTGAACCTCGTGAGGTGTGGCTTGCATTGATATCTCCGCTCCTCGGGAGCCAGCCTGGGGAGGCCGCCCCTCGTGGAGGTCTTGGTGTCATCCTCCTCGCGAGGCTTGGCCCCTCGCAAGGGTCTTGAGTTGTTGTTGCTGAAGCTGGGCCATACCAGGCCGTCAATGGAGCCACGCCATGGGCCGCAGGCAGGCAAGTCTGGGCACCCCCGGTCCCAGGACGCTGACACCGGCGTTCATGTTGCCTTCATGAGGGCTGCTCGCACATCAAGGGGGACCTCCTGAGCATCGCGACTCAGGGGCCTCACTAGTCACATAGCCCCTCGCCCCTTGGTGTTGTCCCGGTGATCCGGACGCCCCAACGGCGGTCGAGGTATGCGCGGGGCTGGGCCCTACCAACGTAGAGCACAAAAGCAAGCACGAAGGAAACTTGGCACAATAAGGAAACCACGGGGTCCTAATAATTATTACAAGCACATATTGTTCCACAAGCTTAAACTGAAGTCTTACGTCTCCACGAGGCACGTTGAATGTTGCAGGGTAAATCTAAGAAGGAACGCCACTGCCGCCACCTGCCCCGCTCGTTGGAAGCCCCTCGTCGACAACGTTGTCACCGTCCTCACCGCTTTCGACTTCTGCTACTGGAGCCTCAGAGATGGGAACCTCCGGAGGCAGGATCATGAGCAGCTTCGCCAACACCTCGCCACCACGGAAGGATACCGTGCTATGTGCCATGGGTGCAACCCCTCCTAGGTACCCCCTCGGAGCCAGCCACTCTTTTCTCGTGCAAGTCATTTGCACGTTAAAGGGGGGGGGGGCTTGAGCACCGTGCCTCAGGGGCTCCTACCGGCCCTCGAGCCCTCACCCCCGGCCTTGACCATGGCATCGCGACCTGGCATACCAGCGGCGGCCGAGCCTCGCTCGACAGCCGGGTCCCGAGGACGTAGAGCACCCTGACGAGCGGAAGAGATGGATTCGGTAGGAGCCCCCGCGGTTTTGTGGTTTTGTGTGGCGCCATCAGGAGAAGGGCGCAGCCTAACGTCGGACAAGAAGCTCGCCCTCATGTGGCACCCCGGCTCAGAGTGACCGGTTTGCCTTGCATTGCTAGCCCAGAGATCAAGTCTTCTGGCAACACACAACAACTTGGTACAGAAAGACAACCACTTTATTGGGACATAGCATCGATATTACATCAAGTAGCGAGGCCAAGCGGCACACACGGTGCTGCTGAACATATGTACATTATTTAGTAGACATGAGCAGGGGCCTCGACATCATGATAAGGCTATGCGGCAGCGGAAAGACGATGTAGTAGGACTCCATCTCACAGGGACACTGATGTGGACATGATCTAGACTGTGATGCATGATGCAACTCCAACTCCGGTATGACTTCTCCTAAAACTGGCATGACACGCCAGGTAAGTACTTTGAATGTACTCGCAAGCTCACCCAAATAAAGCAACAATGGCAAACAATAGCAATGATATTTAAGCAGGTTTAATGCAAGAATTAACATGATACTCATGAAGTGATTGTGCTCATAACAGGGCCTTTCAGACCCGCTTACCATCTCGGTTACCTCGTAACCACAAACATCATCATACCAAGGTGATCACCTCCGGATCACAAATGAAACCACCTCGGTGGTCTCAACAACTTCATCAACATAACCAGTGCCACAAGTATTCTTTTAGTGTGCAAGTTTAATATTTCTGTTGATCCACGGTGTGACCTACTACGAACTTGTGTCCATGACCGAGGACGCAACTATCGATAGATTAAATACACTCTGCAGAGGTTAGCACACTGTACCCACACCGCGGAACCCATGGCCTCGAACTCCCATTCGGGTGGACCAACGGTGTTCCGACAGAACCAATCTATTGCCATGACACTCTCCCGGCCACTCCGACCAACTCCCCTTTGGGCTAAGTCATGGGTGGCCCTGATGCCACTCCAGACATCCAACGGCCACCGTCGTGGCAAAGTAATCATCCCAAATGGGGACATGGTACCAAAATAACTACGAGCACACAAGGTTATACCTGCCTACCGGGCTAGGGTAGCGCCAGCGCATAACCTTCCCTAGTTGGAGGCACCGGCGAGAGGCATAACAATAGACCGAGAAAGGGCCTCCCCATAAAGGCAAATGTGGTTGCACTTGGGAAGCTCGATTCGGTGGCACCATGACTCGATCAACATCATGTTCAAGTTGGTTTATTATCAGGTTTCAACTTGCAAATAATTTCACCGAGTCATAGTATGCCATGAAAATGCAATGAACAGTCTATGCACCATTTTCAACATAATATCGATATGAACTAGATCAAGCATAATGTCACATTACTCTACTACATAAACTTAGTTATCCAACTACCACGCTACTGATAACAGAACAAGCATAGCAAGAACATGCAATAGCATCAAATGAATTTATAGGAATTTTCTATATGCATTTAAAAAAATCATATTCAAGTGAAAATCTTAGTCATTGAAATGACATTCTTGCAAATATTTGTGATGGCTTGCCTTAGTGCAGAGGAGGGTCACACTCCTCCTGGTTATCCTCAAGGCAGCAATTTCCTTCTGAAAAGAATTAAAATACCAAAAAGAAAAGGTCGCATAACACTGTTTAATGCACCAGAAAATATTCACAGCAAGCAAAAATCTCATCTTTTACAAGCTGATAGAGGGGTTCAACACAAAACCAATGCAAAAAGAATCATGTCATTTGGACTTATAGAATAGGAGTTATAGATGGTCAAAGTTGAGTCAAAATATTTGAATTATCTGAATATTAGAAAAACCAGAGCGGCTGACGTCGAAGACGTATTCCAGGGAATACGCCTCCAATCATACCGCTTCGGCCGTGTGCTGTGAGGCTGACAGCGGGCCCACCTGGTCAGGTGAGAGAGAGGGAGAGAGAAGAAATAAAGGAGGCGGTTGTCGCCGGTGCGTACGCCGGCGAGGAGAGCTCGGCGGCTGCCATGGAAAGGAGGGATGGACACGCAAGGTCACGGCGCACCTGCACATACCCGAAACGTGGCGAGAGGTGGTCGGAAGTGGTCGGCATGGTCGTCTCCAGCGGCTGTAGCGGGCAGAGCACGTCGGAGAAGAAGACGCCGGCGAAGTGAGGGAGTTCTAGGGGCTCCAGAGGCGTCAGCTCGAACCAGTGGATCACCAGGAACACGCCGGAGAAGATGGTGGAGATCGAGAGGCAGTGGAGTGGGAGGGTGCAGAAGGCTTGGATCGCCGGCGAGTGGCGGAGGGGAAAGGCGGCCAGAGGCCCGCCTGGCCTGGCCGCGGCTAGCTGCAGAGGTGTGGAGGTCAGATGAGTGTGGTTTGGTGCTCGGAGAGGGGCGGGACGAGCTGTATTTATAAGCGGAGTGGAATGGGGTCTCGGGCTCGCCGGAGGGCTCTGGAAGCGGCACTCGGCGACGACTGACGCCAGTGAGAGAGGGGAAAGGCTCCATGGTTCACGCGGCCACTGTGGGAGGACACGGACGAGCACATGACGCAGGTGGAGACGAGCACAGGGGCACGGGCGCACTGTGCACTTGGCCTCATCGTGCCCGTGCTCGCTGCGGCGAACTCCGGCATCGGCGAGCGGCTGGGAGTGGTCAAGGGCGATGAGTCGAGGGTGGTGGTGCGGTGCGGCAGGCTGGGGCGAGCTCCAACGCGTGCACGAGCAAAACAGAGGCGCTGGCGCGACGTAGAGCGCGTCAACCATACGCCAGGGGCCTTGTCCTCGCGCGGTCACCGCGTGAACTCTGGCATCACGCGGCCTGAGCTGTTCAAAGCGTGTCTGGCGTGTAGTTGTGGATGGCGTACTGCCAGGCCGACCGAGATAGACATGAGAGGGGGAGCAAGTTTCTGGACAAAAACTTGTGAGCAATATTTGGATAGGTTCTAGAAGGAGTTTAGTGCTGATCTTTGGAGGTTAAGGTTTGCTTAGGAAGATAATGAAGCCCTAAAATTTTCAGCTCTAGAAGATCAAGCAAAAATGCACTTCCTTCACAACATGCATTTTCTGACCAGAATGGAAAATATTTTCTGTAGCAAAAATATTCCAAATAACCATGAAATATTTTTGCACAGGGAGTTGTGCCAAGGTCCAAAGAATATTCAGGAATTTTCTTAGATTTTTGTGGTCAAGAAAAATGAGGGTTGCTTTGGAGTAGAAGTGACTGAAGTGCTATAACAGAGAGAAAATGAATATTTTTCATTTAAGAAAAATATTCCCAAGGTCATATTTGGATATATCAGAGGGCAAGGGATGGGTTTGAAGGTGAGATGAGTCACTTGGGTGAAATCAAAGAAATGCCCAAGTGATTAAGTCCAAATGAGTTGATTCAAAACTCAAATTCAATTCAAAATGCAATAAAATCCAAAAAAGGAAAAGGGCAAAAACCAGGGTGTCACACCTCGCGACAAGGAAACTGCCGCAGGCTCGCCAAGATAAGTCGCTTCGCACACCCGGGCGCGAACCCCATAATCAGCATTTCATCTCTCGTGATTTTGCTCGGGCAAGGGAACTCCCCTTTCAGTCCTTCGGGAGCCGCTTGCGTGCCAAAGGGGACCTCCTGAGCATCGCGCCTCGGGGGCTCTTACCGGACCTCGGGCCGCTCACCTCCTGGCCTTGACCATGGCATCACGACCTGGCATACCACCGACGGCCGAAGCTTGCCTGGGGACTGGGTCCTGTCGGCGTAGAGCACTAAGCTACCGCGAGAATAAAAAGGGAGAACCGTGCCCAAGCGAGAGACGCAAACACAACATAAGTTGGGGACGCTAACATTAAATCAAAAGTGTCACGATCTTTTCACACCCCCGCGGGGCCCTTCATGACTTTTGCGCAGGAATGAAACGAAAGGGAAGGTCCTCTTGAGGATCGCGACCCAGGCGGTGTCGCCCATGACGCCTGGCCGGCGCCATTCCTCCCTCAAGCCCGAGCGCGGCGGTGCGGCGGCTCATAGCCGTCATCATTGCTTAAGCTTGGTTCGGAGGAGGCGTCGCTGCTGCTGGAGGAATCGCAGACAAGGCCAAGGGCAAGTTCACCGCGAGGGGCCTAGCCGATTTGCCGGTTTGTGAGGGGGTCGCCGTCTCGATCGCTTCCCCTGGGGCAGCACTCCAAGCATCGGCCATCCTCCCCGAAGACCTTGAAGAATATTGTCGACGCCCATGTCCCATCAAGTGCCACGCGTCAGCCTGGCCCGCAGGCGATTGGGGCCCGCGGCGCTTCGCCCTTGCCTCTGGCTTCGCCTCGAAGCCAAGTTCGAGCGTGCCTTGGGCCCGGGGGCTACTGTCGGCGTTCTGGGAACCAGGGTACCCAGACTTGCCTGCCTACGGCCCATGGCGTGGCTCCATCGACGGCCTGGTACGGCCCACCTATGAAGATTATCAAGACAAGACCCTCGCGAGGGGCCAAGCCTCGTGAGGCGGACGACGCCAAGACCTCCTGAGGGAGCGGCCTCCCCAGGCTGCCTCCTGAGGAGCGGAGATTCCTATGCAGGTACCCAACCTCAGGAGGTTGCGATGACGCAAGCCATGACGGCCAAGGCCAGGCGGGCGCCAGCGGGCACAGAGAAGACGGTTTCCTATTTGGTGCTAAGGAGGCAAGCGCACGCGTGGGTTCCCGAGGAATCAGGCAAAGGTTTCCATTCTAGTGCAACAAGACCAAGGTCGCCAGCTCGGCAGGACGGATGTCATCGCCGAGCCCACCACGGCGTCACGACTAGAGGCTTTGCAGGCAAAGATCACCTTTTGTCAGGATAAGATGTACTGCTTGTCCCCTTTCAAATTGGCCGTTGTGGAATCCCTTCCCGCCTAAGTTTTGGGGAAGAGGACCAAGGCCACTATAAATATAGGTTAGCCACCACCATAGGATGGGGGGACGAGAAGAGACCGAACCGAAGGACGACTCACCCTCACCCCAGAGCAGACCTCACGAGGTTGTTCTTCCCTTGTACTAGATCATCCCCAGCCCCTCATGAGGCAAATCCACCACAAAGCAGGAGTAGGGTCTTACACTGCAAGGTGGGCCAAACCTGGGCAAACTGTCGTGTTCGTCTTCTTCCTTGTTCTTCGAGCTAGGCTGTCGGGCGGCGAGTTGGTTGGTTGGATAGGTTGAGTTCTTCACACACACCCCAGAGTTCGAACCTTCTTTGGGTCTGTGGAGCCCTAAATCCGACAGTGGGGGCGCGCCAGCGCACCCACTGGGTTTAGCCCCCGAGATTCGGGCAAACTACGTAGTAGTTGGGTTGAATCTTAAGGAATGTCTTGTGCTGATCCTTGCTTTTCTTTAGCACCTGGATGCCCTCCGAGTTGGCATCTATAATCGGCTTCTTGAGAAGCACCAGCAGGTCACGGCGCAGCTCACCGCCAAGGAGGAGGCGCTCCGCCTTGCCGAAGGTACGTCTTGCATGCTTTTTAAGTGGGGGCGCGCTAGCGCACCCACTGGGTGTAGCCCCCGAGATTCGGGCTAACTGCGTAGCAGTTGGGTCAAATCTTAAAATGTCTTTCTTTCCTGCCATCATCTTCACTTAGGATTTGACCGCGCAGCCGCTACAGCCGAGGTGCCGGGCCTGCGAACCCGGCTGGCCGAAGCCGGCCAGCGGCACGACCAGGCGGTTGCCGATGCCGGCCAGCTCCAGACCGAGGTGGAGCAGCTGAAGGCGGAGGCCACCAAGGTGGCGGAGGCCCAGTAGGCGCTCGTCGAAGCCGGCCAGCAGCGTGACCAGCTGGCCGATGACAAGGGCCAACTCTAGGCCGAGGTGGAGCGCCTGAAAACGGAGGCCGCCAAGACGGCGGCGGCCCACCAGGAGGAGCTCCTCCGGCGCGGAGCCTCAGCTGGCGGCGGAGGCGGACCGGATTGCCGCGTGGGCAAGCTACCTCACCTCGTTTGCATCGCAGGATGAGTTCCAAGTGGAGCGGACTGAAGACGGCAGGGTGGTGCCGCCTGATGACTTTGGCTTGGCGCTTGACGATCCGGCGGGTAGCGATGCAGAGTCGGGCCCTTATGCGGAATCTGAGGCCGAGGCCGGGTTGGACGATACCGGCGCCTCGGTGGACCCGGAGGCCACCGCGGAGGAGCCGGCTGTCGCGCAACCCAACGTGGGAACCACCTAAAGCCGCCCTGCTTTACCTTTATTGTACTTTTTGTTAAGTGACAAGACCACCCACCCACTGGGTGCATGGTGAATGTAATGAACTCCGGCCGTGGGCCTTTATCTTTGTAATGTGAATATTTTTGTGAGTGTTTGCGCCTTTGCTCTTTGTTCTCTGAACTTTTTTCCTTGCTTGTTCCCTCTTTGGGCCTCCCCCCCGCGAGTCGAACAGCCGGGTTCTGGTCTGTGGCAAGGGGTTCGCCCGTGGGAAAGAACACGCAGTACTTAGGCCTTTCGAACGTTGAACATGAGCGAAACACCCACTGGGCCGGCTGGCAGTGGCCGGCGAAGCCGGCCGGCACACAGCCGGTCGTGCGGCAACTTAGTGCGATGAGGCTGGAGTGACCGATTCTGCGAGTCCAACTTAGCGATTTTTGGCGTGCCAGCGCTTTGGCCTTTAGTTCTTGCCGGCCAGCAGCCGAAGCCGGAATGCGGCTTGGGGCGAAGTGGAGGGCCTCGGCAACTCGGACATGCCAAAATGCACTATGGAGGGCAGCGGGTTGCGGTCAAACCGGCTAGCCCTCGAGCCGGATGGGCAGACCCGGTGGTGGGGGTCAGAAAGCATGATGATATGTGAGACATAATAATTTGGTAGTAAAAGGTAGCCCCCGAGTGTCGTTCGGGGGTCCCATTGTCTTTCATTAAATTACAAAAGGCAACGATACATAGGTGCGTACAACTAGCTATAAAACGGGCGGAGGAGCTCTACATTCCAGGGCCGGCTTGTTTCTTCACCGGCGGTGTCTCTCTTGCGCTTGTTCGGCTTGCGCGCGTCGATGAGGTAGTAGGTGTTGTGGCCGCACAGGGCTTTGCTGATGATGAAGGGGCCCTCCCATGGGGAGGCCAACTTGTGCTGGCCGGCTTGCTGCTGGACGAGCCGTAGGACGAGGTCTCCCTCGAGGAATGCGAGGGGCTTGATCTTTTTGCTGTGGTAATGCCTCAGGCCTTGCTGATAGATGGCCGAGCGGCTAAGGGCCAAAAGGCGTGCTTCTTCATGTAGGTCGACGTCGTCTTCTCGGGCTTCTTTGGCTTGAGCTTCGGTGTATATGGTGACTCGGAGTGAGTCGAACTCGATGTCAGTCGGGATGACGGCTTCTGCTTCGTAGAGGAAGAAAGGGGTGAACCCGGTCGACCGGTTTGGCGTTGTCCGGAGACTCCAGAGGACGGCCAGCAGCTCGTCGAGCCAGCTGTCGGGTGAGCGGATGAGGGGCTCGACGAGTCACGGCTTGATGCCGGACAAGATCAGCCCGTTGGCCCGCTCGACCTGGCCGTTGGACTGAGGATGAGCGATGGAGGCCAGGTCAAGCCGGATGCCGGAGGCTGAGCAGTATTGCGCCAGAGTGCCTTTGGCGAAGTTGGTGTCGTTATCCGTGATGATGCTGTGCGGGACGCCGTAGCGCACCGCGATGTCCTTGACGAACTGGACAGCCGTGGGCCCATCCAGCTTCTTGATCGGTCGTGCCTCGATCCACTTGGTGAACTTGTCGACGGCCACCAGCAAGTGTGTCATGCCGCCTCGAGCGGTCTTGAAAGGTCCGACCATGTCCAGCCCCCAGACGGCAAAGGGCCTGGTGATCGGGATGGTCTGCAGGGCTGAAGCCGGTTGGTGGCTGCGCTTGTTGAAGCGTTGGCAACCCTCGCACTTAAGAACGAGCAACTCAGCGTCTTTGAGGGCTGTGGGCTAGTAGAAACCATGGCGGAAAGCCTTGGCCACCAGGGACCTGGAGGCGGCGTGGTGCCCGCACTCGCCCTGGTGGATGTTGAGGAGGATCTCTATGCCCTTGTCCTGCTCGACGCAGCGCTGGAACACGCCTGTCGCGCTGTGCTTGACGAGCTCGTTGTTGATGATGCTGTAGGCGGACGCCCGGTGTTGCATTTGCCGGGCCTCGATCCCGTCCATGGGAAGCACTCCGCTCTCCATGAAGGCCAGGATGGGCTACGCCCATGACGGTGCCGTCACGATAGTGAAGACGGCCACCAAGACGGGTTCCCGGGCGGCAGCCCTCGAGCCGGGTTCAGCAGCCCCCCGCTGGAGACGGCAGCAGCCGGGTTGGCAATGGCAGCCCTCAAGCCAGGTTCGGCAGTCCCCGGGCCGGGTTCATTGGTGGCTGGGTTGGAGACGGCAGCCCCCAGGCCGGGATCAACGGCCCCCGGGCCGGGATCCGTAGCCCCCGGGACCGGTTTGGGGATGGCAACCCGCGAGCTTTGACCGGCAGTCCCCGGGTCCGGGTTGGGGAGGGGCGCCGCATGGTCGTCCGGGATGAAGATGGACTCGGAATCCAGAGACGGCTTGACAGATGGCTTGCGCAAATGCTCGAGGGAGATGCTGGACGGTATGGACTACCGAGATGAGCCAATCTTGGCTAGCGTGTTAGCGGCTTTGTTTTCCGCACGTGGTACATGTAGGAATTCGCAGCCGTCGAAGTTGCCGGAGAGCTGTTGGACCAGGAAGCGATAGCTGGCCATGTTGGCGTCCTGGGCGTCCCACTCGCCGGAACACTACTGCACCACCAGATCCGAGTCGCCATAGCACAGGATGCACCGGACGCCGTGTTCCTTGGCAAGCCGGAGGCCGTGCACAAGGGCCTCGTACTCGGCGACGTTGTTGGAGTCGGCGAAGTGGATCTGGAGTGCGTACCGCAGTCGGTCGCCCTTCGGGGAGGACAGCACGATGCCGGCTCCCAGACCAGAGCGCATTTTGGAGCCGTCGAAGTGCATGCGCCAGTGCATTGATTCCGGCGGCTGGGGTAGGTACTGGGTCTCTGTCCAGCTGATGAGGAAGTCGGCCAGGGCCTGGGATTTGATCGTGGTGCGGGGCTCATAGAGGATAGTGTGGCTGGCCAGGTCGATTGCCCACTTGGCAACCCGGCACCCCACAATCTCGCCGATGGGGGCCGTGCTGACCACGGTGATGACATGCTCTTGGAAGTACTGCTTCAGCTTCTTGGCAGCAAGGTACACGCTGTAACACATCTTCTGGTAGTGCGGGTATTTCTGCTTGGAGGCGGAAAGCACCTCGCTCAGGTAGTAGACCGGGCGCTGGACGGATTGGATTTTACCCTCCTCTGGTCGCTCAACCACCAGCACCATGCTGACCGACCGCGAGGTGGCGGCAATGTACATCAACAACGGCTCCTTGTCGGCCGGCGCGGCCAGGACGGGCGTGGTCGAGAGGATGCGCTTGAGATCCCGGAACGCTTCATCCGCCTGGTCGTTCCACTCGAAAGTCAACGTCTTCTTCATCACCTGCTATAGAGGCAAGGCCCTCTCGCCCAGCCGGCTGAGAAACCGGCTGACCGAGGCCAAGCAGCCAGTGATCTTCTGGACATCGCGTAGCCGGGTTGGCCTGCGCATGCACTCGATGGCCTTGATCTTCTCCAGGTTTGCCTCAATGCCGCGCTCCGAGACGAGGAAGCCGAGCAGCTTTCCGGCCGGCACGCCGAAGATGCACTTTTACGGGTTGAGCTTGATCTGGTAATGGCACAGATTGGCGAAGGTCTCCTTTAGGTCGTCAAGGAGTGTGAGGTGCTGCTTGGTCTTCACCACGATGTCGTTGACGTAGACATGGATGTTGCGGCTGAGTTTCTTCAACAAGCATTTCTGCATGCAGCGCTGGAAGGTGGCGCCGGCATTCTTCAAGCTGAACGACATGATGATGTAGAAGTACGCCCCGAAGGGCGTGATGAAGGGCGTCTTCAGGGCGTCGGCCGGTTCCAACTTGATCTGATGATAGCCGGAGTAAGCATCCAGGAAGGACAGAAGCTCACAGCCGGCGGTGGAGTCGATCACTTGATCTATCCACGAGAGAGCGAAAGGATCCTTGGGGCAGGCCTTGTTCAGGCTGGTGTAGTCTATGCACATGCGCCAGGTGTTCTTCTTCTTCAGGACGAGGACTAGGTTGGCCAGCCACTCGGGGTGAAACACTTCCATGATGAAGCCGTCCGCGAGTAGCTTGGCGACCACTTCACCGACGGTTCTTCGCTTCTCCTCAGAAAGACGACGTAATGGTTGACGGACAGGCTTGGCGTCCTTGCGGACATGTAGTTTGTGCTCGGCGTACTCCCTCGGAATTCCCGGCATGTCCTTTGGGGACCATGCGAAGATATCCCGATTCTCACGGAGGAAGTCGACGAGCTCGCCTTCCTATTTGCTGTTGAGGCGAGTGCCCACAACAACGTAGTTGCTGCAGCTGGGGTCTTCCTGGTTCAGTTTGATGTTCTTGGTCTCCTTGGACGGCTGGAATGAGGTCTCGCAAGCCGGCTCCTTGGCGGAGACCGGCACGGCCGGCTGCTCACTGGCTAGTGCGACAATCCGGTCAAGCTGGTGCCACTCCTCGGCTATGACCAGTGATTCGGCCAACTTGGTGCCGGCTTGGGCGCATTCCAGGGACTTCCTGTAGTCGCTGACGATAGTGATGAGGCCCTTGGGACCCGCAGCTTCATCTTCAGGTAGGCGTAGTGGGGGACCGCCATGAACTTGGCAAGCGCAGGCCAGCCGAGCAGCGCGTGGTACGCGCTGGACAAGTCCACCACTTCGAACCAGATAGGTTCGCGCCGGAAATGATCGCTCATGCCGAACAGGACGTCAAGCTGGATCCAGCCGATGGGAGAGCAGGACAGACCTGACATGATGCTGTAGAACACCGTCCGGGATGGCTCCAGCTGCTTGGCTTCGATGCCGAGCTTGATTATGGTGTCACGATAGAGGATGTTGATGCTGCTGCCGCCATTGATGAGGACCCGCGAGAAGTTGCAAGTGCGCTTAGCGGCGACGATGGTGGTGTCGAGGACAAGGGCGTAACCACTCGGGTTCGGCATGATGGCCGGGTGGTCCTCCTGGGTCCAGTTGACTGGGCGCTCCGACCAGTGCATGTACTTCGGCACGGACGGGATGATGATGTTCACCTCCTGCCAGAGCAGGCACTCGCTACGCTTGTCGTCGCCAAGGCTGGTGAAGACAACGTAGCAGCCGTTTGCGTCGGGGAAGACTTCATCGCGCATGGCGCCGTTTGCCGGGGCGGGGGCGGCTGCCCTGCAGCCGGAGCCGGAGGCGGCGGGATGTCGCCCCTCATGAGGCGTTTGGTGATGGTGCACTGCCGGAGCGTGTGCATGGACGACCTTGCGCCGCTGTGGTGCTTGCAGGGAGCGTCGAGCATCTCCTTGAAACTCATGGCGGGTTGCTAGGCTGTCTTGTTGGTTTGCCGGCATTTGGCGCCGCCCTGCTCACCGGGAGGCGCTTGCTCGATAGCGGCGACAAGGCGATTGTCGTAGCAGGGAGCCGGTTGCTCGGCCTTGCGCTTGTTGCTCTGCTAGTTGTTCTGCTGGTGGCTGCTCTCGCTAGCCGGCATGGAAGGTGATGCCGGCGTCATCCAACATGACTTGGATCTTCATGGCGGAGTCGGCCATGGCATACTTGTCCGCCGTGACCATGAGCGCTGCCATGGTGGTCGATTCGGAGCGCAGAAGCTTGTGCTTGAGGAGAGTGCCATCCCGGGAGCCGTTCACAATGTACTGAATGGCCTGAACTTCATGGACCCTCTCGCAGCTGTTCCGGAGCTTGGTCCAGCGCGCGAGATACTCGCGGCAGGTCTCGTTTGACCCCTGCACGCACATGGCGAGCTGACTGGGGCGGCCGGATCGCTTGTAGGTGCCGGTGAAGTTGTGCATGAAGGCTTGCTCGAAATCAACCCACGAGTTGACGCTGCCAGCCGGCAGGCTGTTCAACCATGTGCGGGCTAATCCTTGGAGCATGAGCGGGGCTTAGCGCACGGCGAGGCGGTGATTGCCGCTCGCGATGCCGATGGCAGTGGTGTAGTCGATGAACCAGTCCTCCGGTTTGACGGTCCCGTTATACTTGGGGTTGTCGCGGGGGAGCGTGAACCCTTTGTGGAAGTGCTCATCCCGGATACGCAGTCCGAAGCAAGCAGGCCCGACGGAGTTGTCTTCCTCGAGCTCAAGGGAGAGGGCGAGATGATCTTGGCGGTGGCGAGCATCGGTGTCGTCGATGGCGCGCAGACCCAGCCGGCTTGCGGCTGGGCCGCGGGGGGCTGGGTTGGCAGAAGTCAGATTGCCACGCCGGCCGGATGGCGGGGGATGGTCTTGCCGGCGCCGATCCTCTGGAGCCGGCTCGTTGCCCTGGTCGTCGCCGGCGGTCAGGGCGCGGTTGGGCCAGGTCCGCGTCTGGCCGGAATGAGCTTCGCTAGGGCATGGGGAAGATGCCGTGTTCCGTTGCTCGGGGTCCTTGGTGCGGCGTGAGTCGGACGCAGCGGGATGGTCGAGGCGGTCTTGCTGCATGTTCACAACGCCGAGAAGTTCGGACATGCGCTGCAGGCACTCCTACAGTTCCTCGCCCTGTAGCTGCTCCATGCCAACATCGGTCGCCTGCGTGGCGCGCATGTTCTTGACGGGGGTGTCGTAGACAGGCAGGACCACGCCCAGCGTGCGGCCGATGGCGGCGCCACGGTTCCGCACTTCGCCAACCCGACTAGGCTCGGTTGCAGCTGGTGTGAAACAGTATGCGGCCTCGCGCTCCCGCTGGAAGGCCTCCAGCCGGCGCTGCCTTGCAGCGAGCGCCGTGGCCTTGTCCAGCAGGCGCTTGTGCTCCTCCTCGAGCCGAGCCCTGGCCTCCACGGCATTGGTGGCATCGAGGTCGGGGGTGATGGGAACACTGAGGTTCTGCACCATGGCGCGCAGCGGGTCGGTCCTGCCGGCATGCGCAACTGCGGCCTGGGCAGCCTTTCACGCGGTGCTGGACGAGCCGAAGTCGAAGCCGGTGACGAGCACCTCCACCCGGTCGCAGAGATCCGCCACCCCGGCGGAGATGTTGCCACCGAGGGGGACGGGTGAGTCGGTGACGTCGAGCACCCCGCTGGGGTACTCAGCGGCCGCGGGCGCGTCGGAGATGCGCAACGCGCCGAAGGAGGCGATGAGTGAGTCGGTGAGGCCAGCCATTGCCGCGCCAGGCGCGGGGAACGCGTAATGCGCGATGTGCTCGCCAAAGTCGATGAAGGGCCCCGTCTAGAACATGTCTCCAGCCGGGACCTCGAGCGGCCCCACGGTGGGCGCCAACTGTCGTGGTGAGCGCACGGCAGATGCCAAGGGATGGCTAAAGAGAGGGATAGGCTCGAGGGCACCGGTGGGCTCCAGAGGCGAGGTTGGTATGAGCGAGCAAGGGATGCAATACATACCCATGTTCAGGGCTCTCCAGAGAGATAACACCCCTAGTCCTGCTGAATGTGGTTTATATGTGGAGTATACAAGCTTCCTCCTAGAGTTGTTTTGGGGAGGAAAGAAGACATGCCAGAGCATAGGCTGTTCCTTCTCCTTGTGTGTGTGTGCATATTCTACTGATGGTCGACCCTTTGCATGGTGGCCTCCTGGGGGTTTTTATAGGTCAACCCCCCAGGGTTACAATGGTAAAGTTATATGGGCGCGGGGCCGGGTTGTGAGCATTTGGGAAGCTGGCGTTGGGGCCCGCCGGGTGCCAGGGAACGCTGGGTTCTCCGGGTGCGGGCCCCGCGTGCTAGAGTGCACTGTTCCCCATCTTGTCGTGCGTCACGGAGTGGTTGAGCCGGCTTGGCTATAGTGGCGCCTCGCCTGGTCGCTGTCGGCTTGTGTCAGCGGGACTGGGATGCACTGTAGCCATGCCTGCCCTGGTCAGCGAGGTAGGTGGGCCACTGTTGCCACGCTCATCCCGGTCAGCGGGGTAGGTGGGCCACTGTTGCCGCGCTCATCCCTTCATGGGGACTTGTTCTGTCGTACGCCTTGGACGGGACGGGAGCTGACCCGCGGCCGGGTTGAGAGGTGTACTATGATTGTGTTTGCTTGTTGATGAAGGCTTGACTTGCTGGAGCCGGCCGGCATGCACCAGCGGGCTTGGCCGGGTTGCGGGACTTTGCCGGGTTGCGCTGGGAACCCGGCCAAGGGCAATCTGGATTGAGGGGTGTGGCCAGCCCCGATGTTTTTGAAAAGGATCCGGGTTCCGTTGCTTGCCCGGGGTCCATCCCCCCCAACACCTATCTTTACCAATTAGCGTGTAGGTTGCATGGACATAATAAAACTGACAAACTTGATTAACTGATGAATATATATGCTAAATTATATATATATATTTCTTGTGTGTCCAGTAGCTAGGCAAGATGAGTCATCGTGCGTGGATGTACACCGGTCACACTAGTCAGGAAGACATGACCAATGAATGGTTAACAAAAACCAAGGGGTTTGTGAGAGCCGCATTTGCAAATGGCCAGAGAAAAACCTGGTGCCTCTGTGTACGGTGCGACAACTGGAAAAAGAGGACAGAGGGTGAAATGGGTAAACACCTATAGAAGTGGGGTTTTACGCCTGATTATACGGTGTAGGCATTTCATGGTGAGTCCGCCCAACGTGCCAGAGCTGAGGTGGTTCGTCGTCGCACCGACGAGCATGGTACCAGGATCGAAGACATGGTGGAAAACTTTGATGATGCTCGGGATTCGGACGATGAGATGGAGGAATCTACAAAGGCCTTCAATGAAATGTTGGAGTCTTCAAAACGTCCTCTCCACAAGCACACTGAGCTTTGTCAGCTGGATGCCATCGCACAAGTAATGGCTCTGAAGGCTCAATTCAACTTGGGCAGAGAATGCTACGACATGATGATGATAGTATTTGGACGCTTTCTACCCAAAGGCCATGTAATGCCTGCAAACCTGTACCAGTCGAACAAAATCCTCCGTGTACTTAAGATGCCCTATGAGAAGATAGATGCGTGTGAGAATGGATGTGCCTTATTTAGGCTTGACTATGCGGACTTGAACTATTGTCCCATTTGCAAGTCCTCCAGGTATGTTGTGGTAGACAACGGTATGGGTGAGAAGAGTCAGACCAAAATCCCCGTTAACATTCTTCGGTATATGCCAATCATACCAAGACTTTAACGTCTTTTCATGGTCGAAGAGACGGCCAGACAGATGACATGGCAGAAATTGGGCAAAAGAACCGAACTAGATGCAAATGGGAATCAGATGTTGGTACACACTTCGGACGCTTTTGCGTGGAAGCACTTCAATGCATTACATAAGTATAAAGCGGCAGATCCAAGTCATCCTCGAGTCACCATCAGCACGGATGGATTCAATGTGTTTGGTATGACGGCAACCCAATACAGTTGTTGGCTTGTATTTGTCATTGCACTCAATCTCCCCCCGGATAGATTATGCAAAGAAAGAACATTTTCCTGACGTTGATAATTCCAGGTCCCAACTATCTGGGGAAGAATATGAATGTGTACATGCAACCGCTTAAGGATGAATTGCAAGAAGCTTGGGATAATGGTATCAAGACATATGACGCCTTTACAAAACAGAACATCCCAATACATGTGTGGTACATGTACTCGATGCATGACTTGCCGGTGTATGCGCTATTCATTGGCTGGTGTGTGCATGGAAGGTTCCTGTGACCCACATGCAAGGTAGCCCTTCAGTTTTGTTGGCTACAGGCGGGTCGCAAGTTTTCTTGCTTCGACTTGTATAAACAGTTCCTGGATCCTCGCCATAAGTTCAGAAAAGACAAGAAGAACTTCATCAAAGGTAGAGTTGTCAAAAACTCTGCACCACTTGCGTTGGTAGGCCAACAGACCCTGGATCAGTTAAACACTCTTGAGCCTGATCCAGAGCGTCCAGGGTATTTCAAAGGGTATAATTCGGAACACGCTTGGACTCACAAAACATGCTTGTGGGATCTGCCTTACTTCAAAGACCTCCTTTGCCCACACAACATCGACGTGATGCACACTGAAAAGAATATCGCCGAGGCCCTTTTTGGTACATTGTTCGGCATACAGGGGAAGTCAAAGGATAATCATAAGGCTGGAGTCGATTGGGAGGCTCTATGTGATAGACCGTTACAAAACATGCGACAACAGAAAGGAAAGTAGAACTGGACGAAGCCAAAGGCATGGTTCAATCTTGGAAGGCCAGCTATAAGGGAAATTATCTTGTGGGTGAAAATGCTATTGATGTTCCCTGATGGGTATGCAGCGAATCTAAAGAGGGGAACAAGTCTTGAAAAATTGAAAATATTTGGTCTCAAGAGTCATGATTGGCACATATGGCTTGAGCGGGTAATGCCGATGATGTTGCGTGGCTTTATCCCTGAGGATGAATGGCTAGTACTAGCAGAGCTGAGCTATTTCTTCCATGTTCTTTGTGCGAAAGAACTATCTCCTGGCGTGCTAGATGAAATGGAAGAGTTGGCGCCGGAGTTGATCTGCAATTTAGAGAAGATCTTTCCATCGGGCTTCTTTAACCCAATGCAGCATTTGATTTTGCATCTCCCGACCGAGGCAAGATTGGGGGGGCCCGTGCAAAATCGTTGGTGCTACGCAACTGAGAGGATGCAGAAGACGCTTCAAGCAAAATGTAAAAATAAATGTAGAATTGAAGCATCGATGGCCAAGGCATTCATTACAGAGTAGGCGGCAAACTTCGTGATAGCACACTACGAAGCCAAAAATCATCATTTGCATAATCCGAAGCCTCGGTACAATGTTGGCGACCCTAAAAAAGGTGGATCCAACCTCAGCCTATTCAAAGGGAAGCTCGCACTAGCCGATGCTTTGAAAGCAATAGTGTTGGATGCCGAAGAATGGCGGACCATTTTGTTGTATATCTTCAACAACCTAACAGAAGTGCGGCCGTACATCAAGTAAGTTCTCGGTACATTGTTTTGCAACTTCTAATTTCTTTGAACTCCTCTTATTCCCAGATATTTGATACAGTCGATACGTCACCAAATTCTCAGATGGAGCGATGATCCAAAAGGATTCCATTGAAGAGTATGATCTTCTGGCAAAGCATGGAGGCGGCTATCCCGGTTTCATCTGTTGGATCAAACAAACGGTAATTTCCATAAGACCATTTCATTTCTTCGTCTAATTTGCGGCTAATGCAACAATCCTTTCATATTAAACTTGTAGGCTATTTCAGAGTCTATGGACGCCGAATTGAGACAAGTCGCTAATGGTTTTGACTATAAGGTTCGTTCATTTGACAAATACGACATCAACGGGTACCGCTTTCGTACCTTTGGAAAAGAGCTATCTATGGCCGACCGAAAGTCTACAAATTGTTGTGTCTCTGCTATCGCCGAAGGAGGTACCAAGTATTATGGAAGAGTTGAAGCAATTTATGAACTTCTATTCTATGGTGAAAACCCACCGAACATCGTAGTCTTCAAATGTTTTTAGTTCCAGCCGAAGGAGACTAGAAGGACTCATGAACATATAGGGCTAGCACCCATTAAATGTTCCTGATGTCTATATTATGGCTCAACATGCGACCCGAGTTTTCTATCTATCGTGGGCCTGCCAAAATGATCCAAATCTGAATGGTTGGGATGTCGTTTATGAAGTGCCGCCACGTGTTAGACCACCTCCCTCCAATGAAGAGGATTATGAACCTCACATTAAACCAGACACATATGAAGGAGAATTCTTCCAAGAAACATGTCTTTCCAAAAAACGTTTCAAGAACCGCTCTACTTCACCCCAGAACATTGAAGTAGACAGCGATAGTGAATCCGACTTCACCCCTAAGCCGGAACAAGAAGAGGTTACTGCTGCGGATGACCTGACAATGCTTGACCGATTATATAAAGGAGGCCTTCCACATGTTGATGCCGCTGAACCCAATGAGCACGTCATTCATGATAGTGATGATGATGATGCATTTATTGATCCCGGAGCATATATAAACGATCAAGATTATTATTAGTTCATGTCAGGTATTCAATTTTTATTATATACATATATATTATTAGTTCATGTTAGGTATTCAATTTTTATTACATACATGATGATGATACACTTAAATTATATACATATTATTATTCATGTCGGTATTCAATTTTTTTACATTGTACTAATTTTGTTTACTCTTTGTCATGGCAGGTGCTGAAAGATGGTGGGCGCGGGTCCAGAGCGCTCCGCGGCTCCTTCTTCGTCGGCGCGTGGTGTGAGGGGTACTTCCATTCCACCCCAATCTCTCCAGAGAGCGTTGCTCGACAGTATGCAGACACCGATGGGCGCTTCTTCGTCGGCGTCTTTGCCCACCAGGAGAGGAGGTCGGGGGAAGAAGAGAGCTAATAGAGGTGCACGTGGCTGCGGGAGAGGTAGGCAGGCTGCTACGCCTTCCTCGTCGCCACCCCCAGCTGATTCACTCGAGCACAGGACTGCTAGGGTGGACCTGTCTGAGGTGGAGGCTACGCGGACTCCAGTCCACGAGCCTCGGGTCGACAGGCCTTCGGCCCACGAGACTCTGGTCCAGAGGCTTTGGCCCACGAGACTTTGGACCACGAGACTCCGGACCAGACTACGTCCCAGGAGACGTCCGGATGGGGTACCTGGCCGGATCCGCCTGAGGGGCCGAGTGGCCATGCTGATGGTGGCGGGGACCGGTTTTCTGATAGCGAGGGTGAGGTGGTTGAGGGGGGCACCGTCTACCAGCGTGGTAGTACACGGCTCCCGCCCGTGTCGGCGACTCGCGGGCAGAGGTTGTTGGTTAGGCCTGATGGGGAGAAGTAAGTGCATTTACTCTTTTTTAGCCTTTTGCCTTCACGTTTCTTCAAATATCTTATGCGTTGGCCTTGTCATACTGCAGGGGTTGGCTACATGCCAAGGATGTCCCTAGGCCCAACCAAGTCCTTGGTGTGATTTGCCGACAAAACTTCCCGGGGTTTGTCACGTTGCCCGGTGAGGGTCAGCTTCCACATCTAGGATTGAGCTGGGAGCACTACTTGGCTGCCCCGGCCCCACCGGAGGAGATGATCGACGGTGTCTTGTGCCGCACGAGGGCCGACATGGTGATCAGAAAGTTTTGGGTAATTTATCCTTTACACAATTAAAAATCAACAATAGCTAGTTATTGTACTAATCAGTGTTGTCTCGTTTGATTGCAGACCTTCTATAGGTGTGAGGAGGGATATGAGGAGGTCGCGGCATAGGTTATCTATGCCGAGTGCAAGCGCCTACTACAAAACTTACGGCATGGGGCTCGGCCGCAGGCTGTTCAAGACTACTACACCTCACGTGGTGTTAAGAAGGACAAGCTGTTGTGCTGCACAAAGTTTCTTAAGAAGGAGCAGTACATGAAGGTAATTACCTATTCTTAAGGCCTTGTACTTAGTTTCCTTGATTTGATTCGTAGGCGTAGCGCTCAAATTTCTCTTTACTAACTTAGGTGCCCCCGAGATGGTGTGCGGATAAGATGGATTGTTGGGAGGCGTTGGTGGATGAGTGGTGCTCAGACGAATGGCTAGCCATCCACAACAATGCCAAGGACTGGCATGCCAAAATGGTTTGTGTGCCACACCATCAAGGCAACGCCAACTTATATCAGTTTGGGCGGAACTGGGTATGTGCTTTGCTTCATGATTCATGCAATTCATTCTTGATGCTAGCTTGAGCCCTTTACTAATACTTTGTTCCTCTCTTTTAGGCGCGACACAATAACACGGAGGTGCCAGAGGTGTACGACCTCTATGCCATGGCCCATACTACAAAGTACAAGAAGGCCAAGGCATTCTATGCATCTGACCTCGATCATCCAGAGAACTTCACCAACACCTCCTCCCACCACAAGCTCATGAGGTACAGAGATGAGGGGAAGGCGAGGAAAGGGGAGGACTTTAACCCGAGCTAGCTTCCTATTGATCCAGAGCTGGTGGTGATAGCTGGTGGCGGGAGGCCCCATGGCTCGATAGCCATTGGAGATGGACTTATACGTTGTCCTCGCACTCTCCCGGAGATCAAGGCACGCCAAAAGAGATCCTTTCTTGAGATAAGGCCTCGTCCACGGCTAGTCAAGCTCACCATCGAGGTTAGTTATACGGACTTAGATATCTTTCCTCCATTACATTGTGTGTGCGGCCATCGATGATTACAATGCTAATGATGAGTGGTGCTGCAGGATGCTCTTCAGAAAGTGAGAGAGGCAACCCAGTCGCTTCTACAGGATAGGGACCAGCAGGCGGCGGAGAAGGAGAGGGAGTTGGAGGAGAGGACGGCTAGGTTTTTGGAGGAGAAGAGGGCACGGAATGACACGGCTCATCCGGCCATGTACGAGCTCCTCATGGTAAGTTTCTTCTGCATATTAGCCAAATCATGCACGTAATGTTTGTTTCATTACTAACTAATATGACTGACTCATCAAAACGAAATGTGCAGTCTGTGTGCGAGAAGACCGGTCAGACCCCTCCGCCGATGCCAGTCATTGCTCCGGGGACCATGGTGAGTTTCATTTGAATGGTCATTAGTTACTAGTCTTAACATTTGAGTGTCATCATGCTAATGAAACATTGCAAATGATCTTTGGTGCAGCGTAACTCCAGACAAGCATCGCACGAACCTTCTCTAGGTGTAACCGGCATGAGCAACCCCGGTGCTCCACCTCCATGATGACGGTAAGTTTTCTCTAGTGTTTTGCTTAACAAATGCATACTGACCTATACTTAGCTTATTTAGTTCATTTATGACATAATTAGCTTACTTAGGTCAAAAATTGCATAATAACCTTGGTTAGCTCTTATATGTCATATACTTAGCTTATTTTCCCCCAAAATGACATAATAAGCTTACTTAGCTCCAAAATGACCTATTTTACCTAAGTTAGCTCTAAAATGACCTATACTTAGCTTTGTTTCCTCCAAAATGATATAATAAGCTCAGTTAACTCAAAAATGGCATAATTACCTAGGTTAGCTCAATAATGACCTATACTTAGCTTATTTTAGTTCATTTATGACATAATTAGCTTACTTAGGTAAAAAATGGCATAATAACCTTGGTAAGTTCATAAATGTCATATACTTAGCTTTTTTCCTTCAAAATGACATAATAAGCTTACTTAGCTCCAAAATGACCTATTTTACCTAAGTTAGCTCTAAAATGACCTATACTTAGCTTTGTTTCCTTCAAAATGACATAATAAGCTTAGTTAACTCAAAAATGGCATAATTACCTATGTTAGCTCAATAATGACCTATACTTAGCTTACTTATGTCAAAAATGGCATAATTAGCTTGCTTAGGTCAAAAATGGCATAATAACCTTGGTAACCTCATAAATGTCATATACTTAGCTTATTTTCCTCCAAAATGACACAATAAGCTTAGTTAGGTCAGAAATGGCATAATTACCTAGGTTAGCTCTAAAATGACACAAACAAGCAATAAGAAGAAAAATAAGAGGAGAAAAAGAAAGAGAAGAAAAACTCTTGTTCTTCTTCTTCTTCTTCTTCTTCTTCTTTTTCTTCTTCTTCTTCTTCTTCTTCTTCTTCTTCTTCTTCTTTCTTCTTCTTCTTCTTCTTCTTCTTCTTATTCTTCTTCTTCTTCTTCTTCTCTTTCTTCTTTCTTCTCTTCTTCTTCTTCTTGTCTTCTTCTTCTCTTCTTCTTCTTTTCTTCTCTTTTCTTCTTGTTCTTCTAGTCTTCTTCTTCTTCTAACTTTCTTATTTCCCATTTTGCAGATCTGATTCACTTCACGGAAGCTTGCATTGATGGAGTGCTTGTTTTTACTTTTTCTTTTGATTTTGTATCGATGAACAATGTGAAACTTGCTACCTATGGATGAAATTGTTGTAATATGGTGAAACTTGCACATTTTGATTTGGTATATCTGTTGGATGATCATATCCATATGGTAGGGATATAGTTTCTTATGTGTTCGATATCATATACTTGCTATGAAACTTGCATATATTGTTTGCCCTGGGATATATATATATATATATATATATATATATATATATATATATATATCATATATCATATATTTGTTGTGAAAATGCTTGGATATAACAAAAAACAGAATAAAAAGGGGCAATACAGCAACCTGTGCAACCTGGGAGCACTAGGTCTGACCCATTTGGTCACTTTGCCGTCGGTGGCGGACGACAAAGGCTGGTGTGACTTTGCTGTCGGTGGTGGATGACAAAGTCTGCCAGTAGCCACCTAAGTCCAGCTGACATCACCTGGCAGACGGCAAAGGAGCCTGTCTCTTTGCCATCTGCAAGCAGACGACAAAGTCTGCCGTTAGCCACCTATGCCGACCACTTACCTTGCCGTCTGTTTGGCCTGTATGGCAGACGGCAAAGGTCTTTGCCATCTGCTTTATTTATGCAGACGACAAAGTAGCCCTTTACCGTGGTTTTCTGTGCTGGAAGTGGGGCCGTCTGCCAGCAGACAGCAAAGACATTTGCCGTCCATGAACCTGTCAAAGTACCTGATTCCTGTAGTGTGCCGCGCATGGCCCGTACTTCCTGAAGCTCGCAAATCGCCTTGGGGATGAACTCTTGCGCTCCTGGCGCCTCACGCCGCGTTCCTTGCTCGCGGGGGTGTGCGTCAAAGCATGCCTCCAAGTGGTGCCTGAGCACCTCCCTCGTCACACTGGTCAGGTCAGATGCTCTACAGGTGGAAGCCCCCGAGCCTGCCCTGAGGGAGGCATCGGGCGCGCCTTCCTATGCGGGAGGAAGGCATGCCCCGGCGATAGGTGCGGCGCCCAAGGCTTCGCCGGCGGGTGCCTTCTTCGCCTCAGGATGGTTCTTGGGGAGGAGCTTCTTCTTCTTTGCGGGGGTAGCCTCGGGAGATTCGACGTCACCCTCGCCATCAGAATTCTCGGTCACCGCAGCCCGGTAAGCGTGCTCGAGGGAGCAGACCGCATCCTTCTCATCATAGGCGACAGTGATGACACCGCTGCACCCTGGCATCTTGAGGACATTATAGCCATGGTGGGTCGCCGCCATGAACTTGGCAAGGGCAGGGTACCCCAGGATGGCATTGTACGGGAGGCCAATGTGGACCACGTCGAAGTCGATGCGCTCGGTGTGGTAGTTGTCGCAGGTACCGAAGGTGAATGGGAGGTGCACCTGCCCCAGGGGGTGGTGGAGCGTCTGTCACCCCAGAGAATGGCCTGGTGGGCATGAGCTGGTCATAAGGCACTTGAAGCGTCTCAAAGGTTTCGAAAGAGAGCATGTTGAGTCCGGCGCTGCCATCGATGAGGGTCTTGGTGACAGAGACGTTGCTGATGGAGGGCGTGCACAGCATGGGGAGCGCGTCGGCAGTGGCTAAACACCTGAGGTGGTCCTTGGAATCAAAGGTGATGGCGTACCGCGACCACTTGAGGGGGCGCATAGCCTCGAGCCTCGAGAGGGCGGCGTCCACCTCATGAGAGAACTGCTTGAAGAGGCAGCTCGACGGGGGGGCCTGAGCTCCACCGAGGATGCAGGCTATGGCTTGAGGCTCCTGGTAGCCCCCAGTCCCCTCGTCTGGCTGGTTGTTGTCGTTCCTCCTGGGGGCGGCGGTAGCGGCGGGAGGCCCGTGTTGCGCTGAGGATGGGCCTCGCGAGGCTGATCGCCCTAGGCGCCGTCATGAGGTTGATCACACCATCCCTCCTCGCGAGGCTGGTCACGCTAGCCTTGACGGTGGTTGCGGTTTGTCCCAGCGTCCTCCCCCGCGGCCTCCTCCGCGGCCGAAGCCACTGTCATTGCGCTCGGGGGGGGGGAGGTGGGGTTCAAGCGCTCATCACGGAGCGCCCTAAGCTCCTAACAGTCATCGGTGTTGTGGGAGCGCATGTTGTGGTAGACGCAAAACAGGCGGCCGTCCTTGCCGGGAACGTCATGGTCGCGGCCGCGCTTCAGCTCTAGCTCCACCGCTAGCACAGCGGGGCCTTTGCGCTTCACTTCCTTTGCCCTTGCCTTCTTATCCTCGGGCTCAACATCGGTGTTGTTGACGAGAGAGAGGCGGCCTTCTTCCGCCCTCGCGCACTTGGTAGCCAGCACCATGCATAGGTCGCCGTTGATGGAGAGCTTTTCACTCATCCTGACATCCATGACGCCATCGGTGAACACTGAGATGATGGCTTCGTCCGAGGCCTTCGGGATCTTGAGGCGGACCTGGGTGAAATGTTGAATGTACTTGCGGAGGGTCTCGCCGGGGCGCTGCTTCACTCGCCGCGAGTCGTTGATGGTGACGGCGTGGTCACAGGTGCCCTGGAAGTTGGCGATGAACCGCTCGTGGAGCTCATCCCACGAAGAGATAGACCCCTCAGGAAGGTTCATGAGCCAGGAGCGCGCACCATCCTTGAGGGCCATGGGGAATGAGTTCGCCATGACCTTGTCGTAGCCGTTCGCTGCCTCGATGCTCAGCACGTAGAGCTGGAGGAACTCCGTGGGGTCGGGGATGCCGTCGTGGCGAGGGGGCAGTTCTGCTTGAACTTGACTGGCCAGACCACCCGGCGTAGCTCACGAGTGAAGGCGTGGCAGCCGGCGGCGCTCACGGGCGCGCAACGCGTGGGAGCGGCGTGGTCATGGCACCCATGCGCCACGGTTTCTTGGACGGCCTGATCTTGGTGCTGGCGTAGCAGCGTGGGGGGCGCAAGCGCGTCGTGCAGCGACTGATGCACAATCTGGCTACTGGCCTCGTCCCGAGCCGGCACCGGTGCTCCATGTGGCGGGTCGCGAGGCCGCGCATCATGCCAGGGCTCAGCGTTGTCGCCGCGCAGGGGAGGGGGCGGAGGCGCACCGTTCACCACATCACCTGCGGGGGATGGTGGAGGACGGAGCGAATGGGAGGGCGCCGGGGCTTCGCCCGCGGCATTGACGAGCTCGGTGATGCGGCCTAGCTAGGCGTCGTAGCCTTTGTTGGCGGGGCGGTAGTGCAGCAACTCACGGGCCATTAGCAGCGCAGCCTGCGCGTTCGCCGGCCCGCGGTGAGCAAGGGAAGACGAAGCTGTGGCCGGGGTGAGAGAAGGCGTGGCGGTGCGGCCATCTTGCTGCATGGAGGGCGGCAGGGAGGAGTTCTGCTGCTCGTGAGTGGCGGGGTCGGTAGCAGCGTTGTCCGCAGCCGGCAGGGAATGACGGCGGGTACCGCAGCCCGCCGGCTCCGTCTGGGTGACGCGAGCTGCACGGCGCTCGGCAAGAACACGACGAGCATCAGCCATGGGAACGTTGGAGCAGGGATGGAGCAAAGCGGAAGAACTGCGGCACACCCCTACCTGGCTCGCCAAATGTCGGAATCGGGACTCAGGCAATCCAAAGTAAGGTTCGAACTCTAGGGTGTGCGCGAAGAACTCCACTAGCTACGACCCGCTGCTCACTGCCTCACGGTGATGCTCCGGCATGCTCGAGCAAGAGGGAAGACAGGGCGAAACACGATGATTTACCCAAGTTCAGGCCACCTTGCGGTGTAAGACCCTACTCCTGCTTTGGGGTGGATTGCCTCGCGAGGGAGGATGAGAATGAACTAGTACAAGAATGTGGTGCCTCGGGAGGGCTCAAGACTCGACCCTCTTTGCGGTGGAGACTAGCCTATACTTATACTAGCCCTGGTCCTCTTCCCCCGAAAACTCTAGGTGGGAAGGGATGCCACAACGGCCAATTTTGAAGGGGGATAGTAGTACATCTTATCCTGGCAAAAGGTGGTCTTCGCCTGCAAATCTTTTGTCCAAGACGCACAGGTGGGCTCGATGATGACCTCTGCTCTGGCGAGCCTACATCCTGGTTTTGTTGCACTGAGGCAACTTTTGGGGCCGCCTCGGGAACCCGCGTGCTGGCCTTGTTCCTTTAGCACCAAAGAGGAAAACCTCACCATCGGCGCCCACTGGCAGCGATCCTGGCGACGCTCGTCGTGGCTCGCGTCACCCACGTGCATTGCGAGGCGGGGTGGTGAGCCTAGAGATGTCCTCGGGGCACGTGGCGAAGCTTGCTTATGCTTGCCGCACGAGGCGGGGGCCCTCGCGAGGGCCTTGCTTTTGAAGTCTTGATGCTGGGCCGCGCCAGGCCCTTTGACGATGCCACGCGATGGGCTATAGGCAGACGGGCCTGGGTACCCCCAGTCCCACGGGACCAACAATCACTAATGAAGAATTTAGTGATGTGAGTTTCATTGATCCCAATAGGTAAAATCCCAACTGGAAAAATAATGGGTATGCTCCTAGACTTCCTTATCCTAATAATAGTGGAACATCAAATAATTTCAATGGAACTATAAATGGCAATAGCAATAGAAATACTCTTGAAGGTACTCTGATTTTTTTATTGCTAGTCAAACCAAGCAAAATAAAAACTTCAAAAATATTTTGAAGAACCATGATAACTTACTTGGTCAGTTGACCGGTAAGATTGTTGGACTTACAAATGATGTGCAAATGCTAGATGGAAGATCCAAGAATATGGAAGCACAAGTGTCTAAAAATGCAGAGAGCCAAACATTGATCCTAGCTAAGTTTGTAGGTAAACCGGAACATAACCCGGTTGAAGATGTCAAGATGGTGAGAAGTAATGAAGAGAAGGCAGAAGAGCTAGACAAAAGCCATGTGCCAGAGGATACCTACATCGTTGCAGGCTTTGTAAAATGATAGCAATGAAGCATCCACTACCTGAGGTATCCAATGATGAGGCATATAATGTCTTTGTTGATGATGTTGCAGCCAAGGTACGTTAACTAGATGATGAAAGAAAGAAGTTGTACTGTAAGTTAACAGCTAAGCAAGAAGATGCTTTTGAGCCTACTATTGTCGGATTTAGGGCTCCGCAGACCCAAGAAGGTTCGAACTCTGGGGCGTGTGCGAAGATCTCAACCAACCCAGGTCTCCACTCGCCGCCCTACATCCTAGCCTCGACGAACTCACGCGAGCGGGGAAGAAGACAAACATGGTAGCTTACCTAGGTTCGGGCCACTGTCGGGGTATTCTCGCGACAGATGCCAGGGGGTGGCTTATCATGGATGTGGACAGGAGGACGTCGTCGGGCCCTGGAAGCGGGAATGGGCGAGAGCTCGAATGCACGCGAGTCTTACCCAGGTTCGGGGCTCTCCGAGGAGATAACACCCCTAGTCCTGCTCTGCGGGGTCTCCGCATGTTAACTATGATCAGATAGTGGCTACAAGTTTGCTCCTTGAGCTGTTGGCTAGAGGAAGAAGAAGGGCAAGGCTAGCTCCCCTGCTTCTCCTAGCTATGTGTGTGTGAATGGCGTGGATGCCGAACCCCTTGCATGGGTGAGCCTCGGGGGTTTATATAGGCCTACCCCCCAGGGGTACAGTGGTAATAGGGCCGGGTGTAGGACCTGGATGCCAGTGTCTATGGTCGCCGGGTTCTCCACCGGCGGCGGGCCCCGCCGGCGGCCGAGGATTCGGCCGACAGGTAGGGCCCGCCGCCCGTGGGTCACGCTGATTGCCCTTTGCTGTAGCCTCGCCCTTGATGACGGGGGCCTTGTCGGGGGAGGCATGGCTACAGTCCCGCCCCCTGGAGTGTGCTCACTGTAACCACGCTCCGTCTCGTCGGAGTAACGGCGTGTTGACTCCGAGTGGAGAGAAGGGCCGGCCGCTGGGAGCCGGTCCGCCACCGAATCCGCCTTCTTGGGGAGCGCCGTCTTCTGGTTGCTCACGGATAGGTAGGGCCCGCCGCCCGCGGGCCGTACTGACCGCCCGTCGTGGGAGCATGGCCTCTGCTGACGAGGGCTACGTCATGCGCCGCATGGTCACAGTGAGCGCCTAGCAGAGGGGTGTCCGCTTGGTCAGCCCGCACTGTGGCCACGCTCCTCCGGGATTCGGGGGAACAGTGGGCCCTCTAGCCACGCCCCATCTTATCGTAATGAATGGGTGCAGACTCCGAGGGGAGGAGGGGCCGTCTGCTAGGATCCGGCCTCCCCCGAAGCCGCCTTCTGAGAGCGCGCTGCCGTCTGGGAGCCGGCCTCTCAGACCAGTCGGCCCGAGGAGCCGGCCACGCATCCGGAAGGTGCGAGGGGCTTTGCTGGCCCCGATGCCTTGAAATGCTATGGGTGTTGATGAGGCTACCCGTGGTCAATCCCTCCGACAGTAGTCCCCAAAGCTGGTGAGGCGCCGCGGCTCAAGCCGGAGTGCCTCAGTAGTTTCCTACTCTGAAAGGTCTTGGGTCTCTTGCTTCGTCTGACTTGGTAGAAGCCGTCTGCCAAGAGCCGGCCGAGGTTGGGCCAGCCGCCTGTTGAACTCGAATGGTCGCTGCGTGCGCCGGCCAGCACGCCTGCCGCCCGTTGCACGCCTGCCACATGACGCCAGCAGGCCAGGCCGGCCTGCCAACCCACGCACGCGACGGGACGTCGCCGCAGGCCCGGGCCCACCACTACCGGGCCTCGGCACACGCGCGGATCTGCTGCGGTCGAGGCGGGCCGTTGCCCTTCCGGGGCCAAATGAAGACGCGCCATGATGGCGCAGAAATTATGGGGATGTGCGGGGCGTGGGCGCAGTTAATCCCCACGCCCCCCATGATTTGCCTCTTCGGCTCCACCGCCGCAGCCGTATAAGTATGGGAGGGGCGGGGGAGTGGCCAAACGCACGCGCCCCTTCCCTCGCTTTCTTCTTCTTCTTCCATGTCGCTGCTGCTGCTCCGCGCCGTCCTCCACCGAAGTGCTGCCGCTGCCCGCCGTTGCTCGACCTCTCCGCGCCACCGCGGCCTCGCGATTACTCGACCTCGCCGTGCTGCCGCGGCCACGCCATTACTCGACCTCGCCGTGCCGCCACCAAGAAACCACAGAGCATGGCGCGAGGCGAGTGGGATGACTCAAACATCATCGACGAGCACATCGACTTCCTCCGCGCGACGTGGAGGATGCCCAACGAAGCGTGCGTGGGTGCGCGGGTTCCTGCAGCGAGGGAGATCACACCGGTGCCGGAGGCCGGCGAATTCGTCGTCTTTCACAGCCACTTCCTCCGCGGCTTCGGTTTGCCGGCGAGTGGCTTCTTCCGCGCCTTCTTCAACCTCTACCGCCTGCAGCCGCACCACCTCACACCCAATACCGTGGTACTCCTCTCCGCCTTCGTCACCTTTTGCGTGGGCTACCTCGGTGTCCTTCCCACGCTCGAGTTGTGGGGGAGGTGTCGGCGTCCTGGGACCGGGGGTGCTCAGCTACGGCCCATGGCGTGGCTGCATCGACGGCCTGGTATGGCCCAGCTTCAGCAACAACAACTCAAGACCCTCGCGAAGGGCCGAGCCTCGCGAGGCGGATGACACCAAGACCTCCACAAGGGGCGGCCTCCCCAGGTTGGCTCCCGAGGAGCGGAGATATCAATGCAAGTCGCACCTCGCGAGGCTCACCTAACGTGAGCCATGAAGACCAAGACCAGGCGGGCACCAGCGGGCGCAGTGTACCAGTTTCCTCTTCGGTGCCAAGGAGGCAAGCACAGGCGTGGAGTCCCAAGGAATCAAGCAATGGTTTCCATATCGGTGCAACAAGACCAGGACCGCCAGGACGGCAGGACGGAGGTCATCGCGGAGCCCACTGCAGCGTCACCGCCAGAGGCTTTTGCAGGCGAAGACTACTTTTGTCGGGATAACTTGTACTAGTTGTCTCCCTTCGAATTTGGCCGTTGTGGGATCCCTTCCCACCTATATTTGGGAAGAGGACCAAGGCCACTATAAATAGGACTTAGCCACCACCATAGAGGGGGACGGATCATTCAGATCACCCCCACTCCACCAGCTCACTCGAGCTCAAGAACACCTCTCCTCCAGAGGCTGTTCGCCACTGTACTAGTTCATCCTCAGCCCCTCGAGGCCAATCCACCACAAAGCTGGAGTAGGGTATTACACCGCAAGGTGGCCCGAACCACGATAAACTGCTGTATCTCTTGTCCCTTGGGTTCGTCGAGCTAGGCCGTTGGATCATTGAGCAGGCAGACTGGGGAGGGAGAGTTCTTCACACGCACCCCAGAGTTCGAACCTCTCAAGGGTCTGCAGAACCCTGAATCTAACATTTGGCGCGCCAGGTAGGGGTGCATCGGAGCCTTTCTGCCGTCGGTCGACCCGCCGCTGCTCCACCGCTTCCATGGTTGACGCCCGTCGAGCCTGTGCTGAGCGTCGGGCCGCCCTCGCCGCTCGCGTCGCCCAGACGGCGCCCATCGGCGGGCCTCCCCGCCGTTCTCCATCGCCTGCTGCTAACGCCGCCACCGGCCTGGCGGGGCACAAGCAGCAAGCTTCGTCGCTGCACCCCTTCATGCAGCGTGATGGGCGCACGGCCACTCCATCGCTGACTCCGGCTGGTTCGTCGTCTCACGCTCGTCGCGGACCGGCGTACGCGCAAGCTGTGTTGCTCATGGCGCGCGAGCTCTTGCGCTACCGCCCCGTCAATGACTTCTATGAGGACTGGCTCGAGCGCATCGCTGAGCTTGTCAGCACCGCAGGGGGCACGCCTGCACCGTCTCTCTCGCTGCCTCGCCCGCCACCTGCCGTGGGCTACGTAACCCACGGAGCGCCTCCACCACCTCCCCGTCAAGACGTCGCCCTCGCACCAAGGTGCACGGCCCCATGGCGTGACCCGCCGCGCAGGGCACCCGTGCGTGAAGAAGCAAGCTGCCAGGAGGTCCAGCGGCCACAAGAAGATGCTCCTGCACTCCCAGCACCCCCACGCCAAGACCGCACGCCGCCTGTGGTGGTGGCGCATGAGCGCTAAGATCATGTTCCTCCTCCACGTCGGGCTCCCGTAACCACTGCGGGCTGCCAAGCCTTCACTCCCGAGCTACGCGGCGTCGTCTGGCCGGGGAAGTTCAAGCCCGACCTGCCTCCATGCTACGACGGCACCCCCGACCCTGCTGAGTTCCTGCAACTCTATGAGCTGAGCATCGAGGTGGCCAACGGCGACGAGAAGGTCTTGGCGAACTGGTTCCCCATGGCTCTCAAGGATGGCGCGCGCTCATGGCTCCTGAACCTGCCCGCAGGATCGATCTCCTCCTGGGGCGAGATGCGCGAGCGTTTCGTCGCCAACTTCCAGGGCACCCGCGACCGCCCGCCTGCCGCGGGCGACCTGCGACGCATCAGGTAGCAGCCAGGGGAAACCCTACAGAAGTACATCCAGCGCTTCAACAGCATCCGTCTCAAGATCCCTAAGGTGTCGGACGAGGCCATCATCTCAGCATTCTCTGATGGCGTCCGCGATGTCAAGATGAAGGAGGAGCTTGCCATACACGAAGACCTGTGCATGGCTCTGGAGATGTTCAACATGGCGACCAAGAGCGTGAGAGCTGAGGAGGGACGCCTCTCCCTCCTCGAGCTCCGAGCAGCCGACCCAGAAGACAAGAAGGCCAAGGCCAAGGACGTGAAACGCAAGGGGGCGGCCGTGCTTGCGGCTGAACCAGAGATGAAGCGTGGCTGTGACCACCCAGAGTCATCCAAGGGCAGTCGTCGGTTCTGCGTCTTCCACAACGTACACAGCCACAACACCAACGACTACCATGAGCTCAGGGCCATCCGCGACGGGCGCCTCGGTCGACGTCTCGAGCGCAACGATCTAGGCTACGGCCACGGAGGAGGCCAAGGCGGAGGACGCTGGGACGACCGCGGGCCTCGCCAGGAGTGGCATGACCAGCCTTGTGAGGACCGCTGGCAGGGCCAGCCTCGCGAGGGCACCTGGAGGATCAGCCTCATGAGAACCATCCTCAGGGCAACGCCGACCTCCCTCTGCTGCCACCGCCACCAAGAAGGAACGACGACCACCACCAGGATGAGGGGGCTGGGGGCTTCCAGGAGCCTCGCGCCGTCGTTTGCATCCTGGGCGGTGCTCAGGCCCCAGCCTCCCAGCTCATCTTCAAGCAGTTCGCCCGTGAGGTGAACGCGGCTCTCCCCAGGCTCGAGGCCACACGCCCACTCAGGTGGTCCAAGTGCATCATCACCTTCAGCTCGTCAGACCAGCTCAAGTGCGCGGCAACCGCCGGTGCCCTCCCGATGCTCTGCTCTCCCGTCATCAGCTACGTCCTCGTCACCAAGACCCTCATTGATGGCGGTGCGGGGCTCAATGTCTTTTCCATCGAAATGTTCGATCGCCTCCAAGTTCCCTATGATCAGCAGCAGCCCACCAAGCCCTTCTCAGGAGTGACCGACGGCTCCACCACCCCGATAGGGCAGATCCGCCTCCCTGTCACCTTCGGCCAGCGCGACAACTACCGCACCGAGCTCATCAACTTCGACGTTGCCCACATCTGCCTTCCGTACAATGCCATCCTTGGGTACCCAGCCTTGGCCAAGTTCATGGCGGTGACTCATCATGGCTACAATTTCCTCAAGATGACAGGGAACCGCGACATCATCACGATCGCCTGCGAGGAAAAGGATGCGGTGTGCTCTCTAGAGCGCACCTACCTGTCGGCGTCCTGGGACCGGGGGTGCCCAGACTTGCCTGCCTGCGGCCCATGGCGTGGCTCCATCGACGGCTTGGTATGGCCCAGCTTCAGCAACAACAACTCAAGACCCTCGCAAGGGGCCAAGCCTCACAAGGTGGACAACACCAAGACCTCCACGAGGGGCGGCCTCCCCAGGCTGGCTCCCGAGGAGCGGAGATATCAATGCAAGCCGCACCTCACGAGGTTCACCTGACGTGAGCCATGATGACCAAGACCAGGCGGGCGCCAGCGGGCGCAGTGTACCAGTTTCCCCTTTGGTGCCAAGGAGGCAAGCACAGGCGCGGAGTCCCGAGGAATCAAGCAAAGGTTTCCATATCGGTGCAACAAGACTAGGACCGCCAGGACGGCAGGATAGAGGTCATCGCGGAGCCCACTACAGCGTCACCGCCAGAGGCTTTTGCAGGCGAAGACTACTTTTGTTAGGATAACTTGTACTAGTTGTCTCCCTTCAAATTTGGCTGTTGTGGGATCCCTTCCCGCCTACATTTGGGAAGAGGACCAAGGCCACTATAAATAGGACTTAGCCACCACCATAGGGGGGGGGATCGGATCCATTCCACCCTGACCACCTCACTAGCTCATCGAGCTCAAGAACACCTCACCTCCGGAGGTCGTTCCACCTCTGTACTAGTTCATCCTCAGCCCCCCGAGGCAATCCACCACAAAGCTGGAGTAGGGTATTACACCGCAAGGTGGCCCTAACCAGGGTAAACTGCTGTGTCTCTTGTCCCTTGGGTTCGTCGAGCTAGGCTGTGGGATCGTTGAGCAGGCAGACTGGGGAGGGAGAGTTCTTCGCATGCACCCCAGAGTTCGAACCTCTCAAGGGTCTGCGGAACCCCGAATCCGACATTTGGCGCACCAGGTAGGGGTGCCTCAATGCTTCGCCTCTTCGTCCGCTTCGCTCCTCCGTTCAGCTCTCATGGCGGGCGCCGCTCCACCGGCCGGATCGACGGGCGCGCATGGAGGCGTCATGGGCCTTCGGGCCTTCACCCCCGCCTTACGACATGTACAGTGGCCACCCTAGTTCAAGCCAGAGATGCCACCTCGCTACGACGGTGCGGCAGACCCAGCGGCATTTCTTCGGGTGTATGAGGAGGCCGTTTGGGTGGCCGGTGGCGACGACAAGATCATGGCCAACTGGTTTCCCATGGCCCTCGGTGGCGTGCCACGCGCCTGGATGCTCAACCTACCGGAATCTTC
Source organism: Thinopyrum elongatum (assembly GCA_011799875.1). Taxonomy (NCBI): domain Eukaryota; kingdom Viridiplantae; phylum Streptophyta; class Magnoliopsida; order Poales; family Poaceae; genus Thinopyrum; species Thinopyrum elongatum. The sequence goes on from CM022297.1 coordinate 319,199,603, forward strand.
TGTGGCCTCCTGGGAGGAGCTGCGCGGTCTCTTCATCGCGCGCTTCGCGGCGCCGGCGCCCCTTGTTGTCGCAGCCCTCCTCAGTGGTTCGCAGGCGCCGCCCTCGGACCGTCACGTCAAGCAGTTCTTCTGCCAAATAGGTGCCATGCACGTGCAGCAGGGAGCTCCTCCGGGATGGGCGGCGCCCAAGGCCGACCTCACCTTCGACTCGAGAGACCACCCAGCAACCACCGCGGGCGCAGGCACACTCCCGATGCTCTGCACCCCCACCATCTACAACGTGGCGGTTACCAAGACCCTCATCGATGGTGGGGCTGGCCTCAACATGCTCTCTGTGGAAGCTTTTGGCTTGCTCCACGTGCCACATGGCCGGCTCCGCCCCACCAAGCCCTTCTCCGGGGTCGTCGATGGTTCCACCAGCCCCCTGGGGCAGATCCGCCTCCCCGTCACCTTCGGCACCCGCGACAACTACCGCACCGAGCTTATCGGCTTCGACATCACCCGCATCAGCCTCCCATACAACGCCATCCTCGGGTACCCAGCCTTGGCCAAGTTTATGGCAGCGACTCATCCTGCCTACAACCTCATGAAGATGCCGGGGAGCAGCGGCATCCTCACCGTGGCCGGAGACACCAAGGAGGCCCTGATGGCCCTCAAGCTCACCTTTTTCAGGGCCGCAGCAGCAGCACGCCTAGCAGGTGGAGGAGCCCCTGAGGCCCCGGGGGCTGCGCCGATGAAGAAGAAGCATCTGTTCTCCCAAGATCAGGCCGAGATGAAGCAGGTGCCGGTTGATGAGGATGGGGCGTCAGGAGCCACCTTCACCATAGGAGCCAACCTTGCCCCAGACCAAGAAAAGGCGTTGGTCGGCTTCTTGCGTGCAAACAAGGAGGTGTTTGCATGGGAGCCCAAAGATCTGGTCGGAGTCCCGAGGGAGGTAATCGAGCATCACCTGAGGGTGTGCCCCAACGTACGCCCGGTGAAGCAGAGGGCGCGGCGGCAGTCCACGGAGAAGGAGGCGTTCATCGTCCAAGAGACCCGCAAGCTACAAGATGCTGGTGTCATTCGGGAGGTGCGGTACCCAGAATGGCTGGCTAACCCGGTCATTGTCCCCAAGAAAGGCGGGAAGGAACGCATGTGCGTCGACTTCACCAACCTCAACAAGGCTTGCCCTCAAGACCCCTTCCCGCTCCCGCGCATTGACCAGATCGTCGACTCTACCGCCAAGTGCGACCTGCTGTGCTTCCTGGACGCATTCTCAGGATATCACCAAATCAAGATGGCGGTGCAAGATGTTGTGAAGACGGCCTTCTTGACCCCGTGCGGGGTGTATTGCTACACCTGCATGCCCTTCGGGCTGCGTAACGCCGGAGCGACCTTCCAGTGGCTGATGCACATCGCTCTGGGCCAGCAGCTTGGGAGGAACGCCGAGGCATACGTCGACGACATAGTGGTGAACTCTCGGGAGGCAAGGACCCTCATCGAGGACCTGGAAGAAACGTTCACCAGTCTACGCAAGGTGGACCTGCGGCTCAACCCGGTGAAATGTGTGTTTGGTGTCCCCTCCGGCAAGCTGTTGCGCTTTTTGGTGTCACACAGGGGAATCGAGGCGAACCTCGAGAAGGTCAAGGCGATAGAAAGGATGAGCCCGCCGCAGACTCTCAAGGAAATGCAAAAGCTGGCGGGCTGCGTGACCTCGCTAGGGCGCTTCATCTCCAAGCTTGGGGAGCGCGCCCTCCCGTTCTTCAAGCTAATGAAGAAGAAAGGGTCGTTTGAATGGACTCCGGAGGCTGACGCGGCGTTTCAAGACCTCAAGAGATACCTCACCAGCCCACCAGTGATGGTGGCGCCGCGACCTCTCGAGCCCTTGGTGCTTTACCTGGCCGCCACGCCACACTCTGCCAGCGCAGCACTGGTGGCGGTCCGGGAAGAGCACCAGGCCGGGGACTCACCGGGCAGCGCCACACGCCAGGACGAGACAACGCAGCTTCGGGACGGTGCTCCTGAGGCCCCGGTGGCACCAGTAGATGACCAGGCCCCTCAGGATGGCGCTCCTGGGGGCCTGGCTGCCCTTGCAAACAGCCAAGCTCCCAAGGACCCCAAGCGTCGGGAGGTACAAGACATCACCAGCGCTCCGGCCCTCATCGAGCACCCGGTGTACTTTGTCAGCACGGTATTGCGTGACGCATGGGTGCGCTATCCCATGCCGCAGAAGCTCATGCTCGCGCTCCTTGTCGCCTCCCGCAAGCTGCGCCACTACTTCCAAGGTCACCCCATCAAGGTCGTCTCAGCTTACCCACTGGAGAGGGTGCTCCGGAGCCCCAATGCTGCGGGGAGAGTCGCAGAATGGAACATCGAGTTGCAGGCATTCCAGTTGGAGTTCAGCACCACCAGAGTCATCAAGGGTGCCGTGCTCGCCGACTTCGTGGCGGAATGGACTGACGTTCCCAGCCCTGAAGTAGGCGAGGGCCGCCCACTCTCACCAGGAAGCGAGGCGCCAGACGGATGGGTCATGTACTTTGACGACGCCTTCACGCGTCAGGGCGCGGGGGCTGGAGCCGTGCTCATCTCGCCCGCCCAGGACAAGCTCTACTACGCCGTGCAGCTCTACTTCTGGCAGGGCGAGAAGGTCTCCAATAACATCGTGGAGTACGAAGGCTTAATCGCCGGTCTCAAGGCTGCGACAGCCTTGGGAGTGAAGCGCCTCACCATCAAGGGTGACTCCCAGCTCCTCGTCAACTTCTCCAACAAAGTATACGAGCCGAAGGACGAGCACATGGAGGCATATCTTGTGGAGGTACGCAAAATTGAGAAACAATTCTTGGGTTTGGAACTGCAGCACGTGCCGCGTGGCACAAAAAAGGAAGCCGACGACATCGCCAAGAGGGCGTTCCGGCGCCTGCCTCAGGAGCCCGGCGTCGTCGAGGAGCGGCTCTTCAAGCCTTCGGCAGCCCCACCCGCTGCAGAGGCAACGCCGCCTTAGGAGGAGCTCCCCCCAGCACCAACCTCGGGAGCCCCAGCCTGTGGCCCAACCTCAGGGGCGCGTCTGCTCCTCGCACTCGAGCCTCAGGAGGGATGCTGGACTGAAGAGTTCAGGGCATATCTGCTCTAGGGAACCCTGCCGGAGAAGGAGGAAGACACAGAGCGGGTGGCACGCCAAGCTACAGCATACTACATTCGGGATGGTGAGCTTTATCGGAGGTGTCCAAACGACATCTCTCTACGATGCATTTCCAGGGAGCAGGGGCGCGACCTGCTGACGGATATACATGCCGGGGACTGCGGGCACCACTCTTCATCATGCACCCTCGTGGGGAAGGCATTCCGCAGCGGGTTCTACTGGCCAACGGCGCTCAACGACGCCGCAGAGTTGGTCATGTCCTGCAAAGCCTGCCAGTTCCACTCCAAGCAGACCCACCAGCCTGCTCAGGGCCTCCAAACCATTCCGCTCACGTGGCCGTTCACGGTTTGGGGGCTGGACATCTTGGGACCATTCCCACGGGCGCCTGGGGGCTACCGCTACCTCTACGTTGCCATCGACAAGTTCACCAAGTGGGCGGAAGTGGAAGCTGTCCGCACCATCCCAGCCGGTTCGGCAGTCAAGTTCATCAAGAGCCTCGTGAGCCACTTTGGGGTCCCTAATCGTATCATCACCGACAATGGCTCGTAGTTCATAGCAATCTCTTGAAAACATATTATGCTAACCTTGGAACGCAGATATGCTATGCCTCAGTGGCGCACCCCAGGAGCAATGGCCAAGTTGAGCGCGCCAACGCGGAGGTCCTGAGAGGCCTCAAAACAAGAACCTTCAAGAAAAAGCTCGAGGCCTAAGGCAGGGGCTGGATCGAGGAGCTCCAGTCCGTGCTGTGGTCCATCCGCACCACCGCCACCAAGCCGACAGGCGAGACTCCATTCTTCCTCGTCTACGGAGCCGAAGCGGTTCTCCCACACGAAGTCAAGCATCGCTCCGCGCGGGTCCTGGCATTTGACGAGGCACGCCAGGATGCCTCGCGGGGGATGGACCTCGTGCTGGGGGAGGAACACCACCGTCAAGCCTCGTTCCGGGCAGCAAGGTACCAGCAGGCGCTGGGGCGGTACCACTATCGCAGCGTTCGCTCCAGGACGCTCGAGGTGGGCGATCTCGTCCTGAGGCGGGTGCTCTCCAGGGAGGGGCTGCATAAGCTCTCTCCCATGTGGGAGGGCCCGTTTAGGATTGCCCGCGTCTCCAGGCCTGGCACCGTGCGCTTGGAGACGCAGGACGGGATCCCCATCCAGAACGCCTGGAACATCCAGCACCTCCGGAAGTTCTACCCATGAAGCAAGGCCCAGTGCCTGTGAAGGTCTCCGCTCGTGACACTCTCACGTAATAATGAGTGGGGCTGTACACGCCCCGGAGTCTCTAGAGTGCCGCCCTCCGGCCTCGGGGGCTCCCACCCACGTCCTAGTGGTAGCACTTAGCTCCGCGCTGGTGAGAAGACTAGACTAGGTGCCGGACGCGGCTGTTCATTTGCTTGCTTTCTGCAGCTGGTTTGCAACCTTTTAATGGAATTTGGAGCTCTAGCGTTTCTCGATTACCTAGTTGGGTTTTCTCTTCTTGCCTCGCTTGCTTTTTTTCTGGGTCAGGGAGAACGGCAGTTGCCCGTCACTCTCCCTCGTGCGCCTCCCACGGGGGCTGGACAGGTGTGTGCGTGCGTTGGGCTAGCCCACGCCGTGAACACACCTCGCCAAAGCCCTGTTGCCCCAGAGCTTCGGCTTCCTTGATCTTCGCGAGGCGCCCTCGATTGAGCTCGTGATTTGCGCACCCTCTTAAGTCCGTGCCCACCGGGTACCGCGACGCGGTGAACTAAGCCACGACTAGTCATGCCTGAGGGCTCACGCAAGGAAGAACAAGGCACCCGACAAGTTTTCTAACAAACCCTGCAGTTTTATGATGCCTCCCGAGGCCAGCGGCTCCTAGGTCAGCAGCAAGGGGGCCTCACCAGGTGCTGAAGGACGTGCCCTCGCGAGGAGGGAAGCTACCGCGGGTGTACCAAGCTAAGTTATCCTACCACACCTACTCGGGACATGAACACCATACAATAACACAAGAACAATAAACATAGCATAGCGGCATAAGTGCCATGGTTCATTACACGCCCTAGCAGGGCTCTCTACTTTTTTCAAAATGCAGAAGAAAGGAAAGGTTAAACAGAAGCAGCCCGCGCGAATGCAGCAGCTCCTGAGGTTCGGCTCCGGAGGTTCTCCGGGCTCAGCCTGAGCCCTCCTCCCGCTTCACCGGGGCGCGGCGGCGAGAAGACCCGCCACCTCCCTTGAAGCGAGCCCGGCAGCTGGTCGTAACCACCGCTGCTTGTGCTCTCACAGGAGGAAGAGCCGCTGCTGCTGAACGAGCCACGGCCATCGCCAAGGGCAAGCTCACCCTCTGCACCACCACGGCCATCGTCCAGGCCAAGCTCATCGTCGCCGCCGTCATCTTCAGGGCAGCACCCTGTGCGGCGGCCATCTTCCCCAAACACCCTCATGTAGAGGGTCACGACGCCGTCATACCTGAAGTGGAGGGTGCACCTCCTGCTCAGGTCACGCGCGCGGGCGAACGTCTGCAAGCCGCAGGTTAGGGCCATGTTCCAGGCGGCGGAAGCTTCGACCCTGACCCATGAAGCCTTGCTGCAGCAGCCGTCAGCTTGCGGCCAGAGGCCGTCAAGGCCAGGGACTGGCAACTCGCCCGCGAAGAAGCGGGGGAGCGAGAGCCATGTGCCGGTCGGCCCCTCCAACCACACGACAAACTCTGGGAGCACTTCCGTCGAGTGGAAGCGCGGCCGAGGAGGCCAGGCGACCACAGCGTGCCTCCCTCCATCACAGGGGCTGCCTCGCCCCTGGCGGCTCTCACCGCGAGAAGAGGCGCCACCGCGGCCACTCGAGGCGTGCCCATGTCAGCGAGGAGCCACCACACGGGTCGCCACATGCTTGCGGGGGCGACCTCGTCCCCTCTTGGGCGGCGGTGAGCCGGGCCCCTCCTTATGGGCCTTCCCCTTCCCAGCAGCAGAGAATTTCCTCGTCGGCGCCATGAGCACCGTGGCAAGACGGCGAGGCAAGAAGGAAGAAGAAGGAGTGGGTGGCGAGAAGACGGAGACAAGAACGGGGGGCTTTGCCCCTCTCCTCATTTATAGCCAAGGGGAGGCCGACCGCCGGCCTCCACGATCGCGCGTAATGATGATTTTTCTCTTCATGCAGCAGGGTCTCGTCAAGTCGAGTAGTTGCCGAGGCAGCGTGGGGAAGCGGAGGCGCCCACGCCCCATCAATCGCCACGCGGCAACTGAGGCCGCAGGCAGTTAGGGCCCACGGCGCTCCGCACTTGCCCTTTGGCTTCGCCTCGAAGCCAAGTTCGAGTGTGCCTTGGGCCCAGGGGCTACTGTCGGCATCCTGGGACCGGGGGTGCCCAGACTTGCCTGCCTGCGGCCCATGGCGTGGCTCCATCGACGACCTGGTATGGCCCAGCTTCAGCAACTACAACTCAAGACCCTCGCGAGGGGCCAAGCCTCGCGAGGCAGACGACACCAAGACCTCCACGAGGGGTGGCCTCCCCAGGCTGGCTCCCGAGGAGCGGAGATATCAATGCAAGCCGCACCTCGTGAGGTTCACCTGACATGAGCCATGACGACCAAGACCAGGCGGGCGCCAGCGGGCGCAGTGTACCAGTTTCCCCTTTGGTGCCAAGGAGGCAAGCGCAGGCGCGGAGTGCCGAGGAATCAAGCAAAGGTTTCCATATCGGTGCAACAAGACCAGGACCGCCAGGACATCAGGACGGAGGTTATCGCAGAGCCCACTGCAGCGTCACCACCAGAGGCTTTTGCAGGCGAAGACTACTTTTGTCAGGATAACTTGTACTAGTTGTCTCCCTTAGAATTTGGCCGTTGTGGGAGCCCTTCCCGCCTACATTTGGGAAGAGGACCAAGGCCACTATAAATAGGACTTAGCCACCACCATAGGGGGGGATCGGATCCATTCCACCCTGACCACCTCACCAGCTCATCGAGCTCAAGAACACCTCACCTCCGGAGGTCGTTCCACCTCTGTACTAGTTCATCCTCAGCCCCCCGAGGCAATCCACCACAAAGCTGGAGTAGGGTATTACACCACAAGGTGGCCCGAACCAGGATAAACTGCTATGTCTCTTGTCCCTTGGGTTCGTCGAGCTAGGTTGTGGGATCGTTGAGCAGGCAGACTGGGGAGGGAGAGTTCATCGCACGCACCCCAGAGTTCGAACCTCTTAAGGGTCTGCAGAACTCCGAATCCGACACTACCAGGCCGCGGCGGTTGAGGACCCAGACAACGAAGGCACCATCTACCCTCCTGAGGCTATCCCTAAGAAGAAGAAATAGCTGCTCCACCAAGAGCCTCAGGAGAATGGTGTCTCCACCGGCACCACCTCAGGACCAGTGCCCTCAGATGGGGCGCCCCCCTCTCTCGCATAGGAAGGCGCGCCCGGCGCCCCTCTCAGGCTGGGCTCGGGGGCTCTTCTCTGGAGGGCCTCTGAACTAGCCAATGTCACGAGGGAGGCACTCAGGCACCACATGGAGGCGTGCTTCAACACATGCTTCCGCCAAGAGGGCACAAGGCACGAGGTGCCTGGTGCTCAGGAGTTCGTCATCAAGGCAACCGAGGAGCTTCAAGAGGCAAGAGCCATGCACGGCCACCGCCGGCCGCCACCTGGCTCGGCTCCTTGTCCTGGCGAGGACAGTGAGCTGCGCATCTGCATCGACTACCTCGGGCTCAACAGGGCGGCGTCTCAGGAGCGTTTCTGCCCATCGCGTGTTGGTCGGTGCGAGGGCCCCCCTCACAGCTATGTTCGCATGCCATAGGGCCTGCCGAACGCGACTGTCACCTTCCAGCGCCACCTGCAGCACGTCCTGGAGGCTCAGGAGACTAGGCACCAGCGGTCCTGGTGGAGATGGCGATGGTTCTCCGCGAGCCCCCTGAGCCTCCAGAGCCTCCCGAGGTTCAGGACCCAGGCGACTCGTGAGGAGCGACTTCTTCAGCACACATCTTCAGCTACTCCAACATCTCTTTAGCAACGGTACCAGGTGACATTTTCTAGTTTATTCAGTTGGGGGCGCCCCTCAGGCAGCATTATCCCCAGATCGCGTGGGCCTGTCCCTACGACATGTATCCTTTTGCATCTTGATTCACTCCGTTGGGGGCGCCCCTCGGGCTGCATCATCCCCAAGCCGCGTGGGTCCGTCCCTGTGGCATGTATCGCTTTGCATCTATCAGAACTAGCCTTATTCTTGCCATCAGTCGCTTTATGATTATCATCTGCCTGTCCGGTACTTCGTTGCCATGAACGTTGTATGCCCTTGCAAGCCCACCCACGACCGCCTCATGATTAAGGGCTGGCACAGCGTCTGTGCTCGGGTCCGCCCCTGCAGCATCGCTAAACCCAAGAGACTAAGCTCTGGCTCACGGGCCAGCTCCCGTGTACGTCACCTCCCATGGTCCTTGGTGCCTTGTCCTCGCATGAGCTAATCGTGGGCGGATGAGTGAGGGCGCGCGACACGGTGCCTCGTCACCACGGGAGCCGCGCGCCGGCTGTCTTTCTTCAGGACATCCGCATGAGAAGACTGGGCATGGTGTCTGTGCTCGGGTCCGTCCCTGCAGCATCGATAAACCCAACGGCTGAGCTCTATCTGGCGGGCCGGCCCCATTCATGTCACCTCCTGGGGCCGTTGGTGCTTGGCCTTCTCATGTGGTAACCTCAAGAGATTCACTCGGCGTAGGTTGCCTAACCATCTCGCAGGATCATTACAAGTGCTCTCAATCAAGACCAGGTGCAACCCGCCTTGAGGTAGGGCCCCGTGAGTCCCGCGCTGGCTCACGGGTGCCCAGACACACCTCCTCTAGCCCTGCCGTGCAAGCCATGTGCCAGGGCGGGGCTGTACACGCCCCGGGGGCTCTCCTCAGAGGGAGCCCCCTCCCACGTACCAGTGGAAGCACCATGCTCCGCGCTGGCAGTCGACACGGTCGAGGAGCGGCTATGTCCGTGCAAGAACGGTAGCGCCATGCTTCGCGCTGGTGATAAACAACTGAGGGTGGCCTCACGGCCGCAGTAACCTCAGGGAGCCACCGGGCTTGGTGCTTAGCCTCACCACGCTGCTTTCCCCCAGGAGAGTAGCGCGAGTGGGCTGGGCACGGGGGCTACGCTCAGGTCATGCCTGGCGTACACCACCTCGCCAGGTCCCTCGGACCTGGTCGTCGCGCAACCCCCCCGAGCGAGAGCCCGGCAAGGACAGGTACGAGGTCTATTTGTACGTCAAGGGGGACCCTTGGGCATCGCGACCCAAGGGCCTAACTGGTCACGTAGCCCCTCACCCCTTGGTCTCATCCTGGCGATCCGGACGACCCAATGGCGGCTGAGGCATGCGCGGGGCCGGGCCCTGCCGACGCAGAACACTAAGGCCTAATCTCGCGTCTCCTTCCCGAGGGCTATTTGTACGTCAAGGGGGACCCTTGGGCATCGCGACCCAAGGGCCTAACTGGTCACGTAGCCCCTCACCCCTTGGTCTCGTCCTGGCGATCCGAACGACCCAATGGCGGCTGAGGTATGCGCGAGGCCGGGCCCTGCCGACGCAGAACACTAAAGCAAACGGGAAGGAAATAGCAAAATCCTAGCAAATTATTACAAGACATATTGTTTCTCCAGAATACCAAACATGAGTTCTTATGCCTCCGCGAGGCATGGTTCATATTGCAGGAAATAAAATGGAGCGAGCGCCACCATCAAGCTTCTCCTTCAGCCTTGGGCGCCACCATCGCCCGCCTGGGGAGTCCCGTCATCGTCGACGTCGCCGTCGCCCGTGCCGCTAGCCGTAGTCGCGGGGTCGACGGCAAGGAACTTTTGCAGCAGGGCCTCCACCTGGTCCTTCATGGCTTCAGCAATGGCGGTGTAGCGATCCGGGTCCACAGGCTCAAGCATGGCACCGAAATCGAAGTTGGGGTCGCGAAGACGGAGGTGGTAGAAGACGCGTGTCACGGTCGAGGTGCAAAGCGCGCGGGCCTCCCCTTCCACCATGGGGCCTAGTCCAACGACAACGCCCTCGAGCGCCATGACAAGCTTGGGAAGCAGCTCGGCGAGGCCCTCCTTCGAGGTCGCCAGCGGCTCCTTCAACTCGCTCCCGTAGAGGTCCTACAGTGGCTTGCGGGACCTTTGTTTGAGGGAGTCAAACGCAGCGCGCCCCACGATGGCTGCCTCCTCAGCCTTGGCAAGGAGCATCTCCCTGGCCTCCAGCTGGGCCTTCTCCGCCTCCACCTCCTCCTTCAACTTCTCCAGGCGGCCATGCTCTGTGGCCTGTTCCCGGGCCGCCCGCTCCAACTCAGCGTCACGATCAGCAACTGCAGCTTTCTGGGCCTTCAGCTCCTCCTCCTGCACCTTGCGCTGACGGGCCTCGGCGGCCTGCTTGTCGCAGAGAGTACTCAGCTCGGCCTCCGCTGCTCGGCAGCGCTCCTCGGCGGCCTTGGCGTCCTTCACCGCCGCGTCGCGGGTAGCCGCGGCCAAGCCGGCTACCTTTTCACCCTCCTTCGAGGCCGTCACGGCTTGGTGCCAGGTCGTCCTGACGGATGCATCGGCTCGAAGCCACCCCGAGACCAGCTCCAGGTGCCCTGATGCCAGGCGCTGGTTGGCACCTTGAAGGTCGACGCGAAGCTGGTTCAGCACGGAAAGAGCCTCCTCCAGACCACCGGGCGCGGCAGAAGAGCCATGGTTCAGCGGCATGATGGACGGGGGAGGAGACGGCGCAGGCACCAAGACCGGTGAAGCAGCAGCGGTAGAAGAGGCCGGGGGCTCCGGAGGCTTCGAAGCCTCGGCAGGTGAGCTGAGGGCAAGCGCCTCCTGAGCAGGCCTGACTGCAGGGGACGCCTCCTCCTGAGGCTGGGTCTCCAAGCCACCAGGGGACGACCCAGCCGCAGGAGCGTGCAGGCTGGCCCCGTCCTTTTGCGCCGGAGGTGGTGTGGCCACGACGAGCACCTTGGTCGCGGCAACAGCTGCCCCCCTCCTTCTTCTTCTTCGCCACCGACGTTGGCCTAGCCACAGAAGAGGCAGACGTTAAGATACCAAGACAAGAGCAGGAAGCAAAGGCAAGACGGCGCACTTACTGGTCTGCGGCAACGTAGTACCTCATCCTCTTCAGGAGCGCGACATCCGCTGGCTTCGTGGGCATGGGAGCCGTCGTGCCCTGAGGAGCAGGCGGGCGCACGGCCGGCTTTGCAGCAGCAACGACTGGTGGCGAGGCAGAGGTGCCGCCTCGAGGGATCAGCGCCGACCTGCCCTTCTTCGGGACCCCCGGCTTCAGCTTCTTCGGAGGGGTGCCCTTGGACCGCGTGGTGACGCCTGCGGAGCATGGTGCCTCCCTGACCGGGTGCTCGCTGGAGTCATCGTCATCAGAGAGGCCGCGGAGGAGATCGGTCTGGCGTTGAGGGGAGGTCTCCCCCGCGCTTTCCCACGTTGCCTTCGAGTCCGTCCCCTCTTACTCGTCGGGCTCGCCGGAGGACACCGGAATAGGGGAACTCAGAGGCTGGGAAGGCCCCTGAGGTACGAGCCCGCGCTCGTTGAAGACAGGCATGGCATCAGCAATCTTCTCCCCGTCAGGGCGGCGGTACAGCGGAAGATGGAAGTCCGGGGGGCAGCCCTGATCCACCCCAAGCAAGGCACGGATGATTTTGTCCAGCTCCTCCTTGGACAAGTCGTCCGAGCGTAGCCGGAGACCCTCTTCTGCGCCCTTGAGCTTCCACAGGTGGCGCGAGTGTGCCTGGAGCAGAGCCAGGCGTTGCGTCAGGAATTCCTTAACGATCATGGCCCCCGTCAGCTTCTCCGCCTTCGGGTCATCGGTCTTCAGGTCTGCCGCCATCCTCTCCAGCAACAGCTCCGCCCTGGGATCGATGAGCTTCTCGTGAGCCCATCCTTCCAGGGGCGCCGGCTGCGAGGTCGGTAGTTCCAGCCGAGCGTCGGCGCGCTTGGCGTCCAGGAAGATCCACTTGTTCCTGAAGGTATCCACCTTTTTACCCGTCCGAGAGATCGCATTGCTGCCATTGGCAGCAATGAAGCTGGCGCACCCCGAGCACTGGCTGCCGTTGATCCGAAGGTAGAAGAAGTGGCGGAGGAGCGCAACAGAGGGCATCACCCCCAAGAATGCCTCGCAGTAAAAGGCGAAGACCGACAGGAGGAGGACAGAGTTGGGATCAAGATGGAGGGCATGGAGCCTGTAATGGCGGAGGACGGCGTAGAAGAATTTGGAGAAAGCGGGAACCAACCCAGCGAGGACGCTGTGCCAGAAGAAGGGGTAGACGGTGCTCCCCAAAGCTTTCGGCTTGGCGGAGCCGACCCAGAGCTTCGTCTCACCCCCCTCGTTGCTACCCTCCGCCGTCAGATGGAGCGCGGAGCCGAGGTGCTTCTCCTCGGTGATGGTGGACGCGCTCAAGGCCGGCTCATGCCAAGGGATAGAGCGCACGGCCGCAGCTGAAGATCCCGCCTGCTCGGAATCCATTGGTAGCGAGCTCGGGGGAGATTGGCGGATCTGGTAGTTCTCTGGGCAGAAGGAGAAGGGGATCTGGGGCAAGACGAAAGGAAGGCAATAAAGGTTTCACAGCGGGCGCCAGCCCTTTTGTCAGCCGAGAGCAGTTGCCGAGGCAGTGTGGGGAAGCGGTGGCGCCCATGTCCCATCAATCGCCACGCGGCAGCCGAGGCCGCAGGCGGTTAGGGCCCACGGCGCTCCGCACTTGCCCTTTGGCTTCGCCTCGAAGCCAAGTTCGAGTGCGCCTTGGGCCCAGGGGCTATTGTCGGCGTCCTGGGACCGGGGGTGCTCAGACTTGCCTGCCTGCGGCCCATGATGTGGCTCCATCGATGGCCTGGTATGGCCCAGCTTCAGCAACAACAACTCAAGACCCTCGCGAGGGGCCAAGCCTCGCGAGGCGGATGACACCAAGACCTCCACGAGGGGCGGCCTACCTAGGCTGGCTCCCGAGGAGCGGAGATATCAATGCAAGTCGCACCTCGCGAGGCTCACCTGACGTGAGCCATGACGACCAAGACCAGGCGGGTGCCAGCGGGCGCAGTGTACCAGTTTCCTCTTTGGTGCCAAGGAGGCAAGCGCAGGCGCAGAGTCCCGAGGAATCAAGCAAAGGTTTCCATATCGGTGCAACAAGACCAGGACCGCCAGGATGGCAGGACGGAGGTCATCGCGGAGCCCACTGCAGCGTCACCACCAGAGGATTTTGCAGGTGAAGACTACTTTTGTCAGGATAACTTGTACTAGTTGTCTCCCTTCGAATTTGGCCGTTGTGGGATCCCTTCCTGCCTATATTTGGGAAGAGGACCAAGGCCACTATAAATAGGACTTAGCCACCACCATAGAGGGGGATGGATCATTCAGATCACCCCCACTCCACCAGTTTACTCGAGCTCAAGAACACCTCTCCTCCGGAGGCTATTCGCCACTGTACTAGTTCATCCTCAGCCCCTCGAGGCCAATCCACCACAAAGCTGGAGTAGGGTATTACACTCCAAGGTGGCCCAAACCAGGATAAACTACTGTGTCTCTTGTCCCTTGGGTTCGTCAAGCTAGGCCGTGGGATCATTGAGCAGGCAGACTGGGGAGGGAGAGTTCTTCGCACGCACCCCAGAGTTCGAACCTCTCAAGGGTGTGCAAACCCCGAATCCGACAGGAGGTTTTTCTACCTCAAGCTCGGCACCGCGGCCAAGGGCGAGGCGGCTCAGTGCGGCACTTGCGTTGCCGTGCGGCGCATCGGCTCCGGAACCCGGTTTCCAGCTGTAGTCGTGCTGGAGTCGGCCAAGTTGTGGCAGAAGTCTTACTTCTATGTCCGCAACTTGGACCCGACACGCGACTACATCAACCTGCCGGATTACGTAGCCGACCCGCCTCCTGAGCCACGGAACAATTGGGGCCAGAAGCCGAGGCCGCTGTCGGCAGCCATCATCAACGTCCTCGACCGCCTGCAGGAGATGATGGACTCGGAGGGCCTCCAGCCGGCGGCCCTGCTGGCCGCCTTCATCCAGCGTCGGGTGTCGCTGCTTCAATTCCGGCCTCACTTGATCTGTGACATGAGCGGCCGCCGGGACCCTTGCCGGATGTCGACCAAGGAGATGCCGGTGGTGGAGGTTGTCTGCCATGTCAACAACATCTCTGGCAGCCAGCTCAGCGAGGAGTACTGGAGCTTCGGCAAGGAGCCTTATAGCCGCGCCAATCCGCCGCCTGCGGTTAGTATTTGGTCTCCCTTTTTTGCCTATGTCGTGTTCTTTATCTGCCCTGACCACCCGAACGTGGTGCAGCACTTTGCCGGCCAGGGAGCAGGTGGCGCGCCGGATCCCGGCCACCAGTGGATGGCGGACCGGGAGGTGAGTGACGTGGGCGACCCCGAGCTGGGGGCGGCCGTGTTGGAGGAGGACGACGCCGCCGGTGGAGGCGGCGCCGGAGCAGCCGGAGTCACAGGAGGCGGCACAGGAGGCGATGTCCGGGACTGGCCAGACGACGATGAGGATGGCGATGAGCAGTGCCGCTCGGAAGGCGCCGACAGGTCAGGAGCCGGCCTCTCAGTGATGCGGCCGACTGGCGGGGCGCCGACTGGAGCACCCGGTGCATCTAAGCGCCGCACTGACATGGGGGATGCTCGGCACCCGGCTAGCCAAGAAACCCAAGTCGACGGTTGCCGCGACCAAGTGGCAAGAGGCCGTGAAGGCGGCCGCCGTCCGAAGGGCCCCGAAGCCATGCCCGTTGGTGTCTGCGTAAGTGTTTTGACTGCTCTTGTTTTGGTTGTCTTGTCTTGGCTTTTCTTTTTCAAAACTTCTTATCTTTGCTTGTCCTGCTGAGCAGGGCTCCCCTCACTGTGTTGCGGGCCTCGTCCGCCTCGATGATTGAAGAAGCAGGCGGCTCTGAGGATTCCCGCCGCGTGGACCCGACCGCCGCCCTCTAAGAGGCAACGGAGAGGAATGTGCAGGAGGCGCGGGAGAAGCGGGAGGCGGCTGCATGGCTAGAGGCCGAAGCAGCGACCGCGGTGCAGGCGGAGGCCGAAGCCGTAGCCAAGGCGCAGGCGGACGTGGCGGCCAAGGCGCAGGCGGAGGCCGACATCAAGGCCGCGGAGGACCCGGCCTGGAACGTGGTTCCCGAGGCCGCCGACTCGCAGTAGCCGGAGCCGCCGGTGGTGGAGGACCGGGTGCCGACTGGAGGAGGCGGTGTTGGCCAGATGGCACTGAGGGATGGGATGGCCGACCTCATCATCCTGGAGGACGTTTGGCGGGCGGCGGGTGCTGATGAGCGGGGCGGAGGTCGGCCCGAAGGGCCACGGGCACTGCCGTCCAGCGCCGAGCTGGTGGAGGGCCAGGCCCTGGTGACCCGTGCTTCCACACGCATGCGCCCATCGCGAGCGACTTCTGTGCCGATGCCGGCGGGTGCCAAGGTCGTGAGCTCGCAGGCGGCCGACACCGAGGCCACGAGCGCCGCTCCGCCTGGTTGGGTACAAGGAGCCGGCCCAGCCGCCCTGAACATTGCGGTGCAGGACGTCCTCGACACATTCAAGACCCATGGTGCCACCCTCCTACTGGCGAGGAGCAAGCTGTTGGCGATGCCGACAACCGTCCAGGTATGTGCTTGAATTATCCTTTTTGCTTTTGCAGTCTTCAGTGGGGGTGCGCCAGCGGACCCACTGGGTGTAGCCCCCGAGTTCCAAGCTGGCTGCTGAGTAGGCGGGTTGGAACTCCAAGGCGTTTTTCCGAATGCTGAAGCGTTGCTCTTGTTGCAGGACTATCATAATCTGCGCGCGGCCGCCTACAACTCCTAGAACTAGCAGCTCGCCAACCAGACTGCTGAGCTGACCAAGAGCCGTGGTACATAGGCCATCTCCTAGTGGGGGCGCGCAAGCGCACCCACAGGGTGTAGCCCCTGAGATTCAGGCCGACTGCTGAGCAGTCGGGCCGGATCTTCCGGTGAGTTCTTGTCTTTGTTGATGTTGACATTTCTCTTGTGTTTTTGCAGAGGCCGCTGCCCATCTTCAGACGCGCGTGTGCGAGCTTGAGCGCCTGCTCCGGGATAAGGAGCAAGAGCGCAGCCAGGCGGCCGCAGAGCGTGACCGTCTTGTGAAGGAGCTGGCGGACCAGGCGGCCCGGGACAAGGTAGAGATCCAGCAGCTGAAGGACTGCAGGCACTCCTCAAAGCCAAGTTTGAGACCGAGCTCTCGGACTGGGTCGAGAGGGAGAAGCTACTGTCGGACAGCTATGGGGTGATCGAGGACATGGTCGAAGGTAGATCCTTTCTCCTTTGTTGCTTGGTCGCCGGTTGCTACAGGCGGCCGACTTTTAAATCTTGGACTTCTTTTGTAGAGTATTTCCCTGGTCGCTCCGTTGCCGTTTGTCAGGGAATCGAAGCGCGGCGCGAGCAGCGGAGGAGGACGGGCGCGGACATTCGGCAGGTCTCGCCCCGGACTCTAGGCGAACAGCTCATGGCCTACAAGATGCGCCTTGAGCCAGCGCACCACCTGCTTCGCCGACTTCAGCGCGCCGGGTCGCAGGTCCTGGCGGGACTCTGGCCGGGTGAGCGGATTCCTTAGACTCCCAGCCGGACTGCCGACTGGCTGGAGGTGGCGGCCGAGCGGCTTGAGGCCTGGAAGGGCGCCGCAGCTCGGGCAGGTGCCAAGACGGCGCTGGAGTTCGTCAAGGCGTGGTATCTGGGCGTGAGGTTGGCTCAGCTGGCCACTTTCCGCCAAGAGGCAGGACCCGAGCTGGAGGCGGTGAATGATGAGAACGTCCGACATGCGGCGGCTCTCATCGACTACGCCGATGTCGGTGTCTTCTTCCCGGAGCGGGCGAAAGACGGCACTGAAGCACTGCCATCCTGGTTCGGGTTGGACCCGAACGTGGGGGAGGACTCGATGGAGGGCGAGGACGATGAGGACGAGGAAGACGAGGACGTCACACCAGACGGCGGAGCAACCAACCGGACTCAACCAGATCGGGCCTTGGCCAGCGGGCCACGGGACACGACATCAGCCGCCGCCGACGCTGACCAGGCCAAGACTCAACAGCCGGACGCTCCACTAGCCGGCGCTTCAGCCACTGCCGACCTGTCCGCGCCGCCCGCAGCGCCCTTGGCCTAGGCAGCCCTTTATCTTTTTAACATTTCTCTGTCTTGTACTTGAGCAAACAAGTTAATCATGCGCAGCTCCACCCACTGGGTGTAAATCAAACTCTGTTGAATGCTGGCCTTGGGCCTTTTGCGATGTAAATAATTTATCTCCCACGTGCTTGTGTCTTTTGCCGGGCTCTAGCTCAGCTTTGCCTTTGCTCTATTTGGCTTTTTGTTTTGCCTCCTTCCTTTGGCTGCCGCCCTGCCAGCCGGACAGCCGCGCTGCGGTCTGTGGCTGGGTTAGGGACTTGGCCGTTTTTAGGATGGGCAAGTTACTTTGGCCGCCTAGAGCGTAGCTAGTCGAGCGAGAAGCCGGCCGGCCGGCTGCTAAGCAGCCGTACGGGTGAGGCTAGGAGCCGGCCAGGCCTGTGTTGGTGTTCTTCCTTAGTCATTTTTCGTGTGGACAGCGATTCCGGCCTTTAGCTCTTGCCAGCCGGACAGTCCCGCAGTGAGCTGTAGCTGAGGCGAAGAGATGGCTTTGGCGTCGGCACACTACTTGGCCGACTTCGGGTGGTGCCAACTTAGGTCAAGGCGGTGAGCCCCCGGGCTGGCTGGCCGGACCCGGACAGGGTGAAAGAATGACAGAACACATTCATAGGTGAAGCTTATCATATAGATAAAAGTGTAGCCCCCGAGTGCGCCTCGGGGGACCTGTTGTCTTAGCTTAATACAAAAGGTAGCGTGGTACATACACTGCATCAACTGTAAAATGGGCAAAGAAGATTCGCGTTCCATGGTCACTCCGTCTCTTGGCCGGAATTGTCCTTCTTGCGAGCCTTGGGCTTCTGTGCGTCGATGAGGTAGTAGGAGTCGTTGCCCAGGGCTTTGCTGATGATGAAAGGCCCCTCCCAAGGAGCCGAGAGCTTGTGCTGGCTGGCTGTTCGCTGGATCAGCCGGACCACAAGATCGCCCTCGCGGAAAGCACGCGGCTTGACCTTCTTTTTGTGGTAGCGGCGCAGGCTTTGCTGGTAGATGGCAGATCGGCTAAGTGCCAGCAGCCGGGCCTCTTCCAGAAGATCGATGCCGTCTTCTCGCGCCTCCTTGGCTTCTGCCTCTGTGTACATGGTGACGCGAGGCGAGTTGAACTCAATATTTGTTGGGATGACAGCCTCAGCCCCGTACATGAGGAAGAAGGGTGTGAAGCCGGTTGCATTGTTCGGCGTGGTCCAAAGACTCCAAAGGATGGCCGGCAGCTCCTCGATCCAGCAGCCGGACGAGCGCTCTAGTGGCTCGACCAGCCGGGGCGAGGCCGTTTGCTCGCTCCAACTGGCCGTTTGACTGCGGATGGGCAACGGACGCTAAGTCCAGTCGGATGCCCTGCATCGCGCAGAAACGGGCCAAGGCGCCTTTGGCGAAGTTTGTGCCATTGTCCGTGATGATGCTGTGCGGGATGCCGTACCGGACGGTGATGTCGGCAATGAATGTGACGGCAGTCAGACCATTCAGCTTCTTGATTGGCTTCGCTTCAATCCACTTTGTGAACTTGTCCACGGCGACCAGCAGATGTGTCAGGCCGCCGCGTGCTATCTTGAATGGGCCTACCATGTCCAATCCCCATACGGCAAACGGCCAGGTGATGGGAATGGTCTTGAGTGCAGAGGCCGACAGGTGCTGCTTGGAGCTGAAGCGCTGGCACCCCTTGCACTTGCGGACCAATTCCTTGGCGTCGTTCAAGGCAGTCGGCAAGAAGAAACCATGGCAGAAAGCTTTGGCGACGAGGGATCTGGAGGCGGCATGGTGGCCACATTTGCCATGATGGATACCTCTCAGGATCTGGACGCCCTTCTCTGGCTCAACGCAGCGCTGAAAAACGCCAGTCATGCTGCGCCTGGTGAGCTCTCTGTTGACTATCGTGTATGCTACCGCCCGGCGTTGCACCTGCCGGGCCAAAATCTCATCGGCTGGTAGCTCTCGGCTCACCAGGAAGTTGAGGATGGGCTGCGCCCAGGATGGAGCTTCTACCACTGTCATGACAGCAACCGGCACCAGGGGGTCGGGTTGGGAGGTGGCGGGTCGGAGCCGGCAGCTGCTTGCTGCGTCACTGAAGTCCTCGGGCCAAGTGCTATAGTCCCAGGGACACGTTCTGAAGTCCCCAGGCCGGGTGCAGGTGCTGCAGCCCCCGGGCTGCTTGCTGAAGTCCCCGGGCCGACTGCTGAGGTCCCCGAGCTGGACCCGACTGCTCCGGGGTCAGCCAGCACAAAGATGGACTCTGATTCTGGTGAAGGCTTGATAGACAGCTTGCGTAAGTACTCGAGGGAGATGCCGGTTGGTATTGCTTGCCAGGTGGAGCCGATCCGTGCCAGGGCGTCGGCTTGCTCGTTGTCGGTTTGTGGCACATGAAGGAACTCGCACCCGTCGAAGTGGCCGCTGATTTGCTGGACGAGGAAGCGGTAGCTTGCCATGTTAGCGTCCTTGGCGTCCCAGTCGCCTGAAGACTGTTGGACCACCAAGTCCGAGTCGCCGTAGAACAGAATCCGGTGGATGCCGATCTCCTTGGCTAGCCGGAGCCCGTGGACGAGTGCCTCGTACTCGGCCACGTTGTTGGAGGCGGCGAAGTGGATCTGCAGCGTGTACTTGAGCTTGTCGCCTTTGGGAGAGGTGAGGACGATGCCGGCTCCCAGACCGGTGCGCATCTTCGAGCCATCAAAGTGCATCAGCCAATGAGTGGAATCCGGCGTAGGCGGCAGGTACTGGGTCTCAGCCCAGTCGACGAGGAAGTCGGCCAGCGCTTGGGACTTGATGGCGGTGCGGGGCTGGTAGAGGATGGTGTGGGGAGCCAGCTCAATGGCCCATTCGGCCACCCGGCCTGAGGCATCTCTGTTGCCTATGATCTCGGCAAAGGGGGCGGTACAGACAACCATGATGTTATGCTCCTGGAAATACTGCTTCAGCTTCTTGGCGGCAAAATACACGACGTAGCACATCTTCTGGTAGTGGGGGTAGTTCTGCTTGGAGGCGGACAGCACCTCACTCAGGTAGTAGACCGGCCTCTGGGTCGGCTAGGCCTTGCCGTCTTTTGGGCGCTCAACCAAGATCACGATGCTGACCACCCGGCTGGTGGTGGCGATGTAGAGGAACATGGGCTCTTTAGCAGCCGGAGCGGCCAGAACAGGCAGCGTGGACATCACGTGCTTGGGCTGAAGGAAGGCCTCGTCCGAGTGGTCGGTCCACTCGAAGTAGGTGGTCTTCTTCATCAGCTGGTACAGTGGGAGAGCCTTCTCGCCCAGCCGACTGATGAACCGGCTAAGTGATGCCAAGCACCCAGTGAACTTCTAGACGTCCCGCAGCCGGGTCAGCCTCTGCATCCCGCTTGATGACCTTGATCTTCACGGGGTTGCACTCGATCACGCGTTCAGAGACAAGGAAGCCAAGGAGCTGGCCGGATGGTACCCCGAAGACGCATTTCTCTGGGTTGAGCTTGATCTGAAAGTGGCGCAAGTTGGCAAAGGTCTCCTTGAGGTCCTCCAAAAGGGTGCCGCGCTTCTCCGTCTTCACCACAATGTTGTCCACATAGATGTGGGCATTTCTGCCGAGTTGCTTCAGGAGGCACTTCTGCATGCAGCGCTGAAAGGTGGCGCCAGCATTCCTCAAGCCGAACATCATGGTGATGTTGCAGAAGGCGCCGAATGGTGTGATGAAGGAGGTCTTTAGGCGGTCGGCCGAGTCCAGCTTGATCTGGTGGTAGCCGGAGTAGGCGTCCAAGAAAGACAGCAGCTTGCAGCCGGCCGTGGAGTCGATCACTTGATCTATCCGGGGCAAGGTGAAGGGGTCCTTGGGGCAGGCTTTGTTGAGGCTAGTGTAGTCGATACACATGCGCCACTTGTTATTCTTCTTCAAGACAAGGACCGGGTTGGCAAGCCAGACCGGGTAGAATACTTCCATGATGAAGTCGGCTACCAGAAGCCGGGCAATCTCTTCACCAACAATCCTTCTCTTCTCTTCTGACAGGCGGCGGAGGGGTTGCTTGACCGGTTTTGCATCCGATCTCACATGTAGCTTGTGCTCGGCGAAATCCGTCGGAACACCCGGCTTGTCCTTGGGAGACCATGCGAAGATGTCCCAATTCTCACGGAGGAAATCGACGAGCTCGCTTTCCTATTTGCTGTCGAGGTGAGACCCCACGACAGCAAATCTCTCCGGGTGCGCCGGATCCAAGGCGATCTTCTTGGTTTCCTTGGCCGGCTGGAAGGAGCCCTTGGTCTCCGCGTCCTTGGGGTCGTATAGCATGTCCGCCTGCTTGCTGGCCATGGCCACCACCCAGTCAAGGAGGCACTTTTCTTCAGGGATGACGAGGGACTCGGCCAGCCGGCTGCTGGCGACGGCACACGTGAGCGACTTCTGGTAGTCGCTGGCAATGGTGATGATACCCTTGGGACCCGGCATCTTCATCTTCAGGTAGGCGTAATGCGGCACCGCCATGAACTTGGCTAGTGCGGGCCGGCCCAAGAGCACGTGGTAGGGGCTGTCCAAGTCGACCACCTCGAACTAGATTGGCTCATGGCGGAAGTGGGTCTTGTCGCCGAACAGGACGTCAATCTTGATCTTGCCGATTGGAGAGCAGGAAAGCCCAGGGACTATGCCATGGAGCACGGTTCGGCTGGGCAGGAGTTGCTTTTCCTTAATGCCCAGCTTCCCCATGGTGTCGTGGTACAGGATGTTGATGCTGCTGCCACCGTCTATCAGGATGCGGGAGAAGCGGCAAGCCCGCCTCTCCGTTGAGAAGGTGGAGTCCAGCACCATTGCATAAGCACCCGGCGAGAGCATCATGGCCGGGTGGTCCTCACGGCTCCAACTGATGGGCTTCTCAGACCAGTGCATGAATTGCGGGACCTCCGAGCCGACAGCGTTCACCTCGCGGTGCTGCTGCCGCCGACTGTGCTTGTCATCGGCTTGGCTGGTGAAGACGACGTAGGTGGCGTTGGCTTCGGGGAACTCATCATGGAGCATGCCGACTGGGCGAGTCGCCGGCTGCTGGGGAGACGGAACCGCCGGTCCAGTTGGCGGAGGCAGTAGGCCCTCGCCCTTGGCAACTGGCGAGCCAGTTGCACTTCCGAGTTGTGTGGTTGGACGGCTTCGTGCCGCTGTGGAACTTGCACGGGGCATCGAGGGCTTGCTCGAAGGAGAAGGCGGGCAACCAAGCACCCTTGCTGCCTTTCTGACGCTTGGGGCCGGGTTGTCCTTCCGGCTGCTGGTCTTCGACAGTTGCTACTTGCCGGCTGTTGGAAACCGGCTGCTGGGCTTTGCGCTGTTGTCGTTCGGCTGCTGGCGCCGGTTGATGTCACCAGCCGAAGCTTGAGGAGCCGACTGGATCACCTTCCCGGACGCGTCAACCCGGATCTCTGACTTCATGGAGGAGTCGGCCGTGGCGTACTTGTCCACCACGACCAGGAGCTCATCCAACGTAGCCGGCTCATCGCACAGGAGCTTGTGCTTGAGCAGAGTGCCTTCTCTGCACCCGGTGGTGAAGTATTCGATGGCCTGTACCTCGTGCACCCCTTCGCAGGAGTTGCGCAGCTCGGCCCAGCGCGTCAGGTAGTCGCGGGTGGATTCGGCTGGCCCCTGAACACACATGGAGAGCTGGCGAGGCTTGGGGGGCCACTTGTAGGTGCTGGTGAAGTTGCGGATGAAGACATCGGCGAAGTCCAGCCAGCTGTTGATGCTGTAGGACTTGAGGCTGTTCAGCCATGTCCGGGCCGTGCCCTGGAGCATGAGCTGAACGTACTTCACGGCAACGCGCTTGTTGCCATTTGCTATGCTGACTGCCGTCGAGTAGTTGGTCAGCCAGTCTTCCGGCTTCACGGAGCCGGTGTACTTGGGAGTGTCTCGAGGGAGCGAGAACCCTTTGGGGAAGGGCTCATCGCGGATGCGGGGGCCGAAGCAGGCCGGGCCGATCGTGTCTTCCTCTTCTACGGCCAGCGACCGAGCGAGCCGCTCGATCCGGTGGCGCGCATCGTTTTCTCCGACTCCTTCACGGGGGCCCAGCCGGCCTCCGAGAGTCGGATGATCCACAGGAGGCGGAGAGGCCAGCCTCTCCCAGCGAGGGGAGGCGGACGCTCATCCCACCGGTGCTCCACCCGTGGGCGGTCGTCATGGCTGCGCACAACCGTGAGGCAAGTGCGCCGGCTGCGGCTAGCAGCCGGCTCCGGGTCTTGCTGACCACGGTCTCCGCCTGCTGGGGACCGGGAGGTCGCTCCATGATCATGGCGGGGGGGGGGGGATGGTTTTTGGCTTGCTTGCCGGCAGCCATCGTTCTGTGGTATGCGTCTTGCTGCATGGTTGCCGCGTCGAGGAGCTCATGGAGGCGCGCCATCTGGCTGCGCCACTCGTCGCCCTCCAGGTTATCCAGCTCATCTGCGGCCGCCTGGGCAGCACGCAAGTTCTCCACTGGGGTGGCGTAGACCGGGCGTTCGACTCCCAGCATGCTGGCTATGGCCGCGCCGCGTTGCCGAACGGCGCCAGCTCGGCTGGGCTCGCCACCAGCCGGCGTGCCACTTGCGATGCGGTCGATCTCGCGCTGGCAGGCCTCAGCGCGGCGCCTCATGGCCGCCATCTTGTTGGTGCTTTCAAGGAGCCTGACACGGAACGACTCCAGCGTTGCTCCATCGTCGTTAGCAGCAACGAGGGTGGCCATGCCCTGCATGGCCGCTCGCAGCGGATCCTGGGCAGCCCCGGCGGAATCGTCGCCGTGGCCAGTGACCAGCACCTCCGCGATGGTGCCGGCATCGGTGTTGCTGGTGGTGGGAGGGAGAGGATCGTCAATGACCACCACAATGGTGGGGAAACCATTGGTGGAGGCCGCGTCCGAGTCGATGAGCATCTCGACGGGCTCGACAGATGGGTCGGTGGAGCCGACGGATTCCGCGTCGGAGGCAGGCACGTCAGAGATGCCGAGCTTGCTGAAGAGACCGATGAGGCAGCTCGCGGGGCACACCACTCCCGCGTCAAGCGATGCGCTGATGCATGCGCTAACCGGCGCGTCGGGCTAGCTGATCAGGCTAGACGCGACGTGCTCGCTGGGGAGGAAGAGGGTTCCCGTCCAGAACATGTCTCCGGCCGACGCTACGCTTTGCCCCACGGTGGGCGGCAACTGTCGGGGTATTCTTGTGACAGATGTCAGGGGGTGGCTTATCATGGATGGGGACAGGAGGACGTCGTCGGGCCCTGGAAGCGGGAATGGGTGAGAGCTCGAACGCACGCGAGTCTTACCCAGGTTCGGGGCTCTCCGAGGAAATAACCCCCCTAGTCCTGCTCTGCGAGGTCTCTGCATGCTAACTATGATCAAATAGTGGCTACAAGTTTGCTCCTTGAGCTGTTGGCTAGAGGAAGAAGAAGGGCAAGGCTAGCTCTCCTGCTTCTCCTAGCTATATGTGTGTGAATGGCGTGGATGGCAAACCCCTTGCATGGGTGAGCCTGGGGGTTTATATAGGCCTACCCCCTAGGGGTACAATGGTAATAGGGCCGGGTGTAGGACCCGGATGCCAGTGTCTATGGTCGCCGGGTTCTCCGCCGGCTGCTGGGCCTGCCGCCTGGCGGGCCCCGCCGGTGGCCGAGGAATCGGCCGACAGGTAGGGCCCGCTGCCCGCGGGCCACGCTGATTGCCCTTTGCTGTAGCCTCGCCCTTGATGACGGGGGCCTTGTCGGGGGAGGCATGGCTACAGTCCCGCCCCCTGGCGTGCGCTCACTGTAACCACGCTCCGTCTCGTCGGAGTAACGATGTGTTGACTCTGAGGGGAGAGAAGGGTCGGCTGCTGGGAGCCGGTCCGCCATCGAAGCCACCTTCTTGGGGAGCGCCGTCTTCTAGTTACTCATGGACAGGTAGGGCCTGCCGCCCGCGGGCCGTACCGACCGCCCGTCGTGGGAGCATGGCCTCTGCTGAGAAGGGCTACATCATGGGCCGCGTGGTCACAGTGAGCGCCTGGCAGAGGGGTGTCCGCTTGGTCAGCCCGCACTATGGCCACGCTCCTCCAGGATTCGGGGGAACAGTGGGCCCTGTAGCCACGCCCCATCTTATCGTAATGAATGGGTGCAGACTCCGATGGGAGGAGGGGCCGTCTGCTAGGATCCGGCCTCCCCTGAAGCTGCCTTCTGAGAGCGCGCCGCCGTCTGGGAGCCGGCCTCTCGGACCAGTCGGCCCGAGGAGCCGGCCACGCGTTCGGAAGGTGCGAGGGGCTTTGCTGGCCCCGATGCCTTGAAATGCTATGGGGTGTTGATGAGGCTACCCGTGGTCAATCCCTTCGACAGTAGTCCCCGAAGCTGGTGAGGCGCCACTGCTCAAGCCAGAGTGCCTCAGCAGTTTCCTACTCTGAAAGGTCTTGGGTCTCTCGCTTCGTCCGACTTGGTAAAAGCCGTCTGCCAAGAGCCGGCCGAGGCTGGGCCAGCCGCCTGTTGAACTCGAATGGTCGCCGCATGTGCCGGGCAGCGTGCCTGCCGCCCATTGCACGCCTGCCATGTGACGACAGTAGGCCAGGCCGGCCTGCCAGCCCACGCGCGTGACGGGACGTCGCCGCAGGCCCGGGCCCACAACTACCGGGCGTCGGCACACGCGTGGATCCGCTGCGGCCGAGGCGGGCGGTTGCCCTTCCGGGGCCAATTGAAGACGAGCCATGATGGCGCGGAAATTACGGGGACGTGCGGAGCGTGGGCGCAGTTAATCCCCACGCCCCCCACGATTTGCCTCTTCGGCTCCGCCGCCGCAGCCGTATAAGTAGGGAAGGGGCAGGGGAGCGGCCAAACGCACGCGCCCCTTCCCTCGCTTTCTTCTTCTTCTTCCATGCCGCTGCTGCTGCGCCGCGGCGCCCTCCACCGAAGTGCTGCCGCAGCCCACCGTCGCTCGACCTCTCCGCGCCACCGCAGCCTCGCGATTACTCCACCTCGCCGTGCCGCCACCAAGCAACCACAGAGCATGGCGCGAGGTGAGTGGGATGGCTCAAATGTCATCGATGAGCACATCGACTTCCTCTGCGCGACGCGGAGGATGCCCAACGAAGCGTGCGTGGGTGCGCGGGTTCCTGCAGCGTGGGAGATCACGCCGGTGCCGGAGGCCGGTGAATTCGTCGTCTTTCAAAGCCACTTCCTCCGCGGCTTCAGTTTGCCGGCGAGTGGCTTCTTCCGCACCTTCCTCAACCTCTACCGCCTGCAGCCGCACCACCTCACGCCCAATACCGTGGTACTCCTCTCCGCCTTCGTCACCTTTTGCGAGGGCTACCTCGGTGTCCTCCCCACGCTCGAGTTGTGGGGGAGGTTTTTCTACCTCAAGCTCGGCACCGCGGCCAAGGGCGAGGCAGCTCAGTGCGGCGCTTGCGTCGCCGTGCGGCGCATCGGCTCCGAAACCCGGGTTTTGACTATAGCCGTGCTGGAGTCAGCCAAGTTATGGCAGAAGTCTTACTTCTATGTCCGCAACTTGGACCCGACACGTGACTACATCAACCTGCCGGATTACGTAGCCGGCCCGCCTCCTGAGCCGCGGAACAATTGGGGCCCGAAGCCGAGGCCGCTGCCGGCAGCCATCATCAACGTCCTCGACTGCCTGCAGGAGATGATGGACTCGGAGGGCCTCCAGCCAGCGGACCTGCTGGCCGCCTTCATCCAGCACCGGGTGTCGCCACTTCAATTCCGGCCTCACTTGATCTGTGACATGAGCGGCCGCCGGGACCCTTGCCGGATGTCGACCAAGGAGATGCCGGTGGTGGGGGTCGTCCGCCTTGTCAACAACATCTTCGGCAGCCAGCTCAGCGAGGAGGACTCGAGCTTCGGCAAGGAGCCTTATAGCCGCGCCAATCCGCTGCCCGCGGTTAGTATTTGGTCTCCCTTTTTTCCCTATGCCGTGCTCTTTATCCGCCCTGACCACCCGAACACGGCGCAGCGCTTTGCCGGCCAGGGAGCAGGCGGCGCGCCGGATCCCGGCCACCAGTGGATGGCGGACTGGGAGGTGAGTGACGTGGGCGACCCCGAGCTGGGGGCGGCCGCGTTGGAGGAGGACGACGCCGCCGGTGGAGTCGGCGCCGGAGCAGGCGGAGCCGCAGGAGGCGGTGCAGGAGGCGACATCCGGGACTAGCCAGACGACGACGAGGATGGAGATGAGCAGCACTACTCGGAAGCCGCCGACAGGTCGGGAGCCAGCCCCTCAGCGACGCGGCCGACTGGCGGGGCGCCGACTGGAGCACCCGGCGCCTCTAAGCGCCGCGTTGACATGGGGATGCTCGGCACCCGGCCAGCCAAGAAACCCAAGTCGACAGTTGCCGCGACCAAGCGGCAAGAGGCCGCGAAGGCGGCCGCCGTTCGAAGGGCCCCGAAGCCACGCCCGTGGGTGTCTGCGTAAGTGTTTTGACTGCTCTTGTTTTGGTTGTCTTGTCTTGGCTTTTCTTTTTCAAAACTTCTTATCTTTGCTTGTCCTGCTAAGCCGGGCTCCCCTCACTGTGTCGCGGGCCCCGTCCGCCTCGGTGATTGAAGAAGCAGGCGGCTCTGAGGATGCCCGTCGCATGGACCCGGCCGCCGCCCTCTGAGAGGCGACGGAGAGGAACGCGCGGGAGGCGCGGGAGGAGCGGGAGGTGGCTGCACGGCTAGAGGCCGAAGCAGCGACCCTAGCGCAGGCGGAGGCCGATGCTGCAGCCAAGTCGCAGGCAGATGCGGCGGCCAAGGCGCAGGCGGAGGCCGACGTCAAGGCCGCGGAGGACCCGGCCCGGAACATGGTTCCCGAGGCCGCCGACTCGCAGCAGTCGGAGCCGCCGGTGGTGGAGGACCGGGTGCCGACTAGAGGAGGCGGTGTTGGCCAGACGGCACTGGGGGATGGGACGGCCGACCTCATCATCTTGGAGGACGTTCGGCGGGCGGCGGGTGCTGATGAGCGGGGCGGAGGCCGGCCCGAAGGGCCGCGGGCACCGCTGTCCAGCGCCGAGCTGGTGGAGGGCCAGGCCCTGGTGACCTGTGCTTCCGCGCACATGCGCCCATAGCGGGCGACTTCTATGCCGAGGCCAGCAGGTGCCGAGGTCGCGAGCTCGCAGGCGGCCGACACCGAGGCCACGAGCGCCGCTCCGCCTGGTTGGGTGCAAGGAGCCAGCCCAGCCGCCCTGAACATTGCGGTGCAGGACGTCCTCGACACGTTCAAGACCCATGGTGCCACCCTCCTGCAGGCGAGGAGCAAGCTGTTGGGGATGCAGACAACCGTCCGGGTATGTGCTTGAATTATCCTTTTTGCTTTTGCGTTATTCAGTGGGGGCACGCCAGCGCACCCACTGGGTGTAGCCCCCGAGTTCGAGCCGGCTGCTGAGCAGGCGGGTTGGAACTCCAAGGCGTTTTTCCGAATGCTGAAGTGTTGCTCTTGTTGTAGGACTATCATAATCTACGCGCGGCCGCCTACAACTCCCAGAACCAGCAGCTCACCAACCGGACTGCTGAGCTGACCAAGATCCATGGTACGTAGGCCGTCTCTTAGTGGGGGCGCGCAAGCGCACCCACAGGGTGTAGCCCCCGAGATTCGGGCCGACTGCTGAGCAGTCGCGCCGGATCTTCCGGCAACTTCTTGTCTTTGTTGATGTTGACATTTCTCTTGTGTTTTTGCAGAGGCCGCCACCCATCTTCGGTTGCGCGTGTGCGAGCTTGAGGGCCAGCTCTGGGATAAGGAGCAAGAGCGCAGCCAGGCGGCCGCAGAGCGCGACCGTCTTGTGAAGGAACTGGCAGACCAGGCGGCCCGGCACAAGGTAGAGATCCAGCAGCTGAAGGACGGGGAGGCGCTCCTCAAAGCCGAGTTCGAGACCGAGCTCTCGGACTAGGTCGAGAGGGAGAAGCTGCTGTCGGACGGCTATGGGGTGATTGAGGACATGGTCGAAGGTAGATCCTTTCTTCCTTTGTTGCTTGGTCGCCGGTTGCTACAGGCGGCCGACTTTTAAATCTTGGACTTCTTTTGTAGAGTATTCCCCTGCTCGCTCTGTTGCCGTCTGTTAGGCAATCAAAGCACGGCGCGAGTAGCGGAGGAGGAAGGGCGCGGACATTCCGCAAGACTCGCCCCAGACTCCTGGCGAACAGCTCATGGCCTACCAGATGCGCATTGAGCCAGCGCACCGCCTGCTTCGCCGACTTCAGCGCGCCGGGTCGCAGGTCCTGGCGGGACTCTGGCCGGGTGAGCGGATTCCTCAGACTCCCAGCCGGACTGCCAACTGGCTGGAGGTGGCGGCTGAGCGGCTTGAGGCCTGGAAGGGCGCCGCAGCTCGGGCGGGTGCCAAGACGGCGCTGGAGTTCGTCAAGGCGTGGTATCCGGGCGTGAGGTTGGCTCAGCTGGCCACCTTCCGCCAGGAGGCTGGACCCGAGCTGGAGGCGGTGAATGATGAGATCGTCCAGCGTGCGGTGGCTCTCGTCGACTACGCCGACATCGGTGTCTTCTTCCCGGAGCGGGAGGAAGACGGCACTGAAGCACCGCCATCCTGGTTCGGGCTGGACCCGAATGTGGGGGAGGACTCGGTGGAGGAGATCGCCTCCAGCGACGAGGGCGAGGACGATGAGGACAAGGAAGGCGAGGACGTCACACCAGATGGCAGAGCAACCAGCCAGACTTAGCCCGATCGGGCCTCGGCCAGCGGGCCGCGGGAGACTACATCAGCCGCTGCCGACGCCGACCAAGCCGAGACCCAACAGCCGGATGCTCCACTAGCCGACGCTTCAGCCACTACCGACCTGTCCGCGCCGCCCGCAGCACCCTTGGCCTAGGCAACCCTTTATCTTTTTAACATTTCTCTGTCTTGTACTTGAACAAACAAGTTAATCGTGCGCAGTTCCACCCACTGGGTGTAAATCAAACTCTGTTGAATGCTGGCCTTGGGCCTTTTGCGATGTAAATAATTTATCTCCCACGTGCTTGTGTCTTTTGCCCGGTTCTAGCTCAGCTTTGCCTTTGCTCTATTTGGCTTTTTCTTTTGCCTCCTTCCTTTGGCTGCCGCCCTGCCAGCCGGACAGCCGCGCTGCGGTCTGTCGCTGGGTCAGGGACTTGGCTGTTTTTTGGATAGGCAAGTTACTTTGGCCGCCTAGAGCGTAGCTAGTTGAGCGAGAAGCCGGCCGGCCGGCTGCTGAGCAGTTGGGCGGGTGAGGCTAGGAGCCGGCCTTTCCTGTGTTGGCATTATTCCTTAGTCGTTTTTCATGTGGACAGCGATTCCGGCCTTTAGCTCTTGCCAACCGGACAGTCGCGCTGCGAGCTGTAGCTGAGGCGAAGAGAGGGCTTTGGCGTCGGCACACTACTTGGCCGACTTCGGGTGGTGCCAACTTAGGTCAAGGCGGCGAGCCCCCGTGCTGGCTGACCGGACCCGGACAGGGCGAAAGAATGACAGAACACATTCATAGGTGAAGCTTATCATATAGATAAAAGGGTAGCCCCCGAGTGCGCCTCGGGGGACCTGTTGTCTTAGCTTAATACAAAAGGTAGCGTGGTACATACACTACATTAACTGTAAAATGGGCGAAGAAGATTCGCGTTCCATGGTCGCTCTGTCTCTTGGCCGGAATTGTCCCTCTTGCGAGCCCTGGGCTTCTGTGCGTCGATGAGGTAGTAGGAGTCATTGCCCAGGGCTTTGCTGATGATGAAAGGCCCCTCCCAAGGAGCCGAGAGCTTGTGCTGGCCAGCTGTTCGCTGGATCAGCCGGAGCACGTGATCGCCCTCGCGGAAAGCACGCGGCTTGACCTTCTTGCTGTGGTAGCGAAGCAGGCTCTTCTGGTAGATGGCGGACCGGCTGAGTGCCAGCAGCCGGGCCTCTTCCAGCAGATCGATGTCGTCTTCTCGCGCCTCCTTGGCTTCTGACTCTGTGTACATGTGACGTGAGGCGAGTCGAACTCAATATCTGTTGGGATGGCAGCCTCGGCCCCGTACATGAGGAAGAAGGGTGTGAAGCTGGTTGCTTTGTTTGGCGTGGTCCAAAGACTCCGAAAGACGGCCGGCAGCTCCTCGATCCAGCAGCCGGACGAGCGCTCTAGGGGCTCGACCAGTCGGGGCGAGGCCGTTTGCTCGCTCCACCTGGCCGTTTGACTGCGGATGGGCAACGGACGCGAAGTCTAGTCGGATGCCCTGCGTTGCACAGAAACGGGCCAAGGCACCTTTGGCGAAGTTTGTGCCATTGTCCGTGATGATGCTATGCGGGATGCCGTACCAGACGGTGATGTCGGCGATGAATGTGACGGCAGTCGGACCATTCAGCTTCTTGATTGGATTTGCCTCAATCCACTTTGTGAACTTGTCCACGGCGACCAGCAGATGGGTCAGGCCGCCGCGTGCTGTCTTGAATGGGCCCACCATGTCCAATCCCCATACGGCAAACGGCCAGGTAATGGGAATGGTCTTGAGTGCAAAGGCTGGCAGGTGCTGCTTGGAGCTGAAGCGCTGGCACCCCTTGCAGTTGCATACCAACTCCTTGGCGTCATCCAAGGCAGGCGGCAAGAAGAAACCATGGCGGAAAGCTTTGGCGACGAGGGATCTGGAGGCAGCATGGTGGCCACATTCGCCTTGATGGATATCTCTCAGAATCTGGACGCCCTTCTCTGGCTCAATGCAGCGCTAAAAAATGCCAGTCACGCTGCGCCTGACGAGCTCTCTGTTGACTATCGTGTATGCTACCGCCCGGTGTTGCACCTGCCGGGCCAAAATCTCGTCGGCTGGTAGCTCTCGGCTCACCAGGAAGTTGAGGATGGGCTGCGCCCAGGATGAAGCTTCTACCACTGTCATGACAGCAACTGGCACCAGGGGGTCGGCCTGGGAGGTGGCGGGTTGGAGCCGGCAGCTGCTTGCTACGTTGCTGAAGTCCCCGGGCTGGGTGCTCCAGTCCCAGGGCCGGGTTCTGAAGTCCCCGGGCCGGCTGCAGGTGCTGCAGCCCCCGGGCTGCTTGCTGAAGTCCCCGGGCCGACTGCTGAGGTCCCCGAGCCGGACCCGACTGCTCCGGGGTCAGCCAGCACGAAGATGGACTCTGATTCTGGCGAAGGCTTGATAGACGGCTTGCGTAAGTACTCGAGGGAGATGCCAGTTGGTATTGCTTGCCGGGTGGAGCCGATCCGTGCCAGGGCGTCGGCTTGCTCGTTGTCGGCTCGTGGCACATGAAGGAACTCGCACCCGTCGAAGTGGCCGCTGATTTGCTGGACGAGGAAGCGGTAGCTTGCCATGTTGGCGTCCTTGGCGTCCCAGTCGCCAGAAGACTGTTGGACCACCAAGTCCGAGTCGCCTTAGCACAGAATCCAGCGGATGCGATCTCCTTGGCTTGCCGGAGCCCGTGGACGAGTGCCTCGTACTCGGCCACGTTGTTGGAGGCGGCGAAGTGGATCTGCAATGTGTAATTGAGCTTGTCGCCTTTTGGAGAGGTGAGGACGATGCCGGCTCCCAGACTGGTGTGCATCTTCGAGCCATCAAAGTGCATCAGCCAATGAGTGGAATCCGGCGCTGGCGGCAGGTACTGGGTCTCGGCCTAGTCGACGAGGAAGTCGGCCAGCGCTTGGAACTTGATGGCGATGCGGGGTTGGTAGAGGGTGGTGTGGGGGGCCAGCTCAATGGCCCATTTGGCCACCCGGCCTGAGGCATCTCTGTTGCCTATGATCTCGGCAAGGGGGGTGGTACAGACAACCGTGATGGTATGCTCCTGGAAATACTGCTTCAGCTTCTTGGAGGCAAAATACACGCCGTAGCACATCTTCTGGTAGTGGGGTAGTTCTGCTTGGAGGCGGACAGCACCTCACTCAGGTAGTAGACCGGCCTCTGGGTCGGCTAGGCCTTGCCGTCTTCTGGGCGCTTGACCACGATCGGTGCTGACCACCCGGCTGGTGGCGGCGATGTAGAGGAACATGGGCTCTTTAGCAGCCGGAGCGGCCAGAACAGGCGGCATGGACATCACGTGCATGGGATGAAGGAAGGCCTCGTCCGAGTGGTCGGTCCACTCGAAGCAGGTGGTCTTCTTCATCAGCTGGTACAGTGGGAGAGCCTTCTCGCCCAGCCGACTGATGAACCGGCTAAGTGATGCCAAGCACCCGGTGAACTTCTGGACGTCCCGCAGCCGGGTCGGCCTCTGCATCCGCTCGATGGCCTTGATCTTCACGGGTTTTCACTCGATCCCGCATTCAGAGACAAGGAAGCCAAGGAGCTGGCCGGCTGGTACCCCGAAGACACATTTCTCTGGGTTGAGCTTGATCTGAAAGTGGCGCAAGTTGGCAAAGGTCTCCTTGAGGTCCTCCAAAAGGGTACCACGCTTCTCCGTCTTCACCACAATGTCGTCCACATAGACGTGGGCATTTCTGCCGAGTTGCTTCAGGAGGCACTTCTGCATGCAGCACTGAAAGGTGGCGCCGGCATTCCTCAAGCCGAACGTCATGGTGATGTAGCAGAAGGCGTCGAATGGTGTGATGAAGGAGGTCTTCAGGCGGTCGGCCGGGTCTAGCTTGATCTGGTGGTAGTCGGAGTAGGTGTCCAAGAAAGACAGCAGCTTGCAGCCGGCCGTGGAGTCGATCACTTGATCTATCCGGGGCAAGGCAAAGGGGTCCTTGGGGCAGGCTTTGTTGAGGCTAGTGTAGTCGATACACATGCGCCACTTGTTATTCTTCTTCAAGATGAGGACCGGGTTGGCAAGCCAGTCCGGGTAGAATACTTCCATGATGAAGCCGGTTGCCAGAAGCCGGGCGATCTCTTCACCAACAATCCTTCTCTTCTCTTCTGACAGGCGGCGGAGGGGTTGCTTGACCGGTTTTGCATCCGATCTCACATTTAGCTTGTGCTCGGTGAAATCCGTCGGAACACCCGGCATGTCCTTGGGAGACCATGCGAAGATGTCCCGATTCTCATGGAGGAAATCGACGAGCTCGATTTCCTATTTGCTGTCGAGGTGAGACCCCACGACAGCAAATCTCTCCGAGTGCGCCGGATCCAAGTCGATCTTCTTGGTTTCCTTGGCCGGCTGGAAGGAGCCCTGGGTCTCCGCGTCCTTGGGGTCAGATGGCATGTCCGGCTGCTTGCTGGCCATGGCCACCACTCGGTCAAGGAGGCACTTTTCTTCAGCGATGATGAGGGACTCGGCCAGCCGGCTGCTGGCGACGGCACATGTGAGCGACTTTTGGTAGTCGCCGGCAATGGTGATGATGCCCTTGGGACCCGGCATCTTCATCTTCAGGTAGGCGTAATGCGGCACCGCCATGAATTTGGCTAGTGCGGGCCGGCCCAAGAGGGCGTGGTAGGGGCTGTCCAAGTCGACCACCTCGAACCAGATTGGCTCACGGCAGAAGTGGGTCTTGTCGCCGAACAGGACGTCAATCTTGATCTTGCCGTTTGGAGAGTAGGAAAGGACTATGCCATGGAACATGGTTCGGCTGGGCAGGAGTTTCTTTTCCTTAATGCCCAGCTTCTCCATGGTGTCGTGGTACAGGATGTTGATGCTGCTGCCACCGTCTATCAGGATCCGGGAGAAGCGGCAAGCCCACCTCTCCGTTGAGAAGATGGAGTCCAGCACCATTGCATAAGCAACCCGCGAGGGCATCACAGCCGGGTGGTCCTCATGGCTCCAACTGATGGGCTTCTCGAACCAGTGCATGAATTGGGGGACCTCCGAGCCGACAGCGTTCACCTCGCGGTGTTGTTGCCGCCGACTGTGCTTGTCATCGGCTTGGCTGGTGAAGATGACGTAGGTGGCGTTGGCTTCGGGGAACTCGTCATGGAGCATGCCGACTGGGCGAGTCACCGGCTTCTGGGGAGACGGAGCCGCCGGGCCGGTTGGCGGAGGCGGCAGGCCCTCGCCCTTGGCAATTCTGGTGAGCCAGTTGCACTTCCGAGTTGTGTGGTTGGACGGCTTCGCGCCGCTGTGGAACTTGCACGGGGCATCAAGGTCTTGCTCGAAGGAGAAGGCGGGCAGCCAAGCACCCTTGCCGCCTTTCTAACGCTTGGGGCCGGGTTGTCCTTCCGGCTGCTAGTCTTCCACGGTTGCTACTTGCCAGCTGTTGGAAACCGGTTGCTGGGCTTTGCGCTATTGTCGTTCGGCTGTTGGCGCCGGTTGATGTCACCAGCCGGAGCTTGAGGAGCCGACTGGATCACCTTCCCGGACGCGTCAACCCGGATCTCCGACTTCATGGAGGAGTCGGCCGTGGCGTACTTGTCCGCCACGACCAGGAGCTCGTCCAACGTAACCGGTTCATCGCACAGGAGCTTGTGCTTGAGCAGAGTGCCTTCTCTGCACCCGGTGGTGAAGTATTCGATGGCATGTACCTCGTGCACCCCTTCGCAGGAGTTGCGCAGCTTGGCCCAGCGCGTCAGGTAGTCGCGGGTGGATTCGGCTGGCCCCTGAACACACATGGAGAGCTGGCGAGGCTTGGGGGGCCGCTTGTAGGTGCTGGTGAAGTTGTGGATGAAGACATCGGCGAAGTCCAGCCAGCTGTTGACGCTGTAGGACTTGGAGCATGAGCGGAACGTACTTCACGGCAACGCGCTTGTTGCCGTTTGCTATGCTGACTGCCGTAGAGTAGTCGATCAGTCAGTCTTCCGGCTTCACGGAGCCGGTGTACTTGGGAGTGTCTAGAGGGAGCGAGAACCCTTTGGGGAATGGCTCATCGCGGATGCGGGGGTCGAAGCAGGCCGGGCCGATCGTGTCTCCCTCTTCTATAGCCAGCGACCGAGCGAGCTGCTTGATCCGGTGGCGCGCATCGTTTTCTCCGACTCTTTCACGGGGCCCCAGCCGGCCTCCGAGAGTCGGATGATCCACAGGAGGCGGGGAGGCCAGCCTTTCCCTGTGAGGGGGAGGCGGACGCTCATCCTGCCGGTGCTCCACCCGTGGGCGGTCGTCATGGCTGCGCACAACCGTGAGGCGAGTGCACCGGCTGCGGCTAGCAGCCGGCTCCGGGCCTTGCTGACCGCGGTCTCCGCCTGCTGGGGACCAGGAGGTCGCTCCATGCTCACGGCGGGGGTGGGGGGGATGGTTTTCGGCTTGCTTGCCGGCAGCCATCGTGCGGTGGTATGCGTCTTACTGTGTCGTTGCAGCGTCGAGGAGCTCCTGGAGGCGCTCCATCTGGCTGCGCCGCTCGTCGCCCTCCAGGTTATCCAGCTCATCTGCGGCCGCCTGGGCAGCGCGCAAGTTCTCCACTGGGGTGGCGTAGACCGGGCGTCCGACTCCCAACATGCTGGCTATGGCCGCGCCGCATTGCCGAACGGCGCCGGCTCAGCTGGGCTCGCCAGCAGCCGGCGTGCCGATTGCGATGCGGACAATCTTGCGCTGGCAGGCCTCAGCGCGGTGCCTCATGGCCGCCATCTTGTTGGCGCTTTCAAGGAGCGTGACGCGGAACGACTCCAGCGTCGCTCCATCGGCGTTAGCAGCAACGGGGGTGGCCAGGCCCTGCATGGCCGCTCGCAGTGGATCCTGGGCAGCCCCGGCCGAATTCTCGCCATGGCCAGTGACCAGCACCTCCGCGATGGTGCCGGCATCGGCGTTGCTGGCGGTGGGAGGGAGAGGATCGTCAATGACCACCACATTGGCGGGGAAACCGTTGGTGGAGGCCGCGTTAGAGTCGATGAGCATCTCGACGGGCTCGACAGAGGGGTCGGTGGAGCCAATGGATTCCGCGTCGGAGGTGGGCGCGTCAGAGATGCCGAGCTTGCCGAAGAGATCGATGAGGCAGCTCGCGGGGCATGCCGCTCCCACATCAAGCGATGCGCTGATGCATGCGCTAATCGGCGCGTTGGGCTAGCTGATCAGGCCAGACGCAACATGCTCGCTAGGGAGGAAGAGGGTTCCCGTCCAGAACATGTCTCTGGCCGACGCTGCGCTTTGCCCCATGGTGGGCGCCAACTGTCGGGGTATTCTCGCGACAGATGCCAGGGGGTGGCTTATCATGGATGGGGACAGGAGGATGTCGTCGGGCCCTGGAAGCGGGAATGGGCGAGAGCTCGAACGCACGCGAATCTTACCCAGGTTCGGGGCTCTCCGAGGAGATAACACCCCTAGTCCTGCTCTGCAGGGTCTCCTCATGCTAACTATGATCAGATAGTGGCTACAAGTTTGCTCCTTGAGCTGTTGGCTAGAGGAAGAAGAAGGGCAAGGCTAGCTCTCCTGCTTCTCCTAGCTATGTGTGTGTGAATGGCGTGGATGCCGAACCCCTTGCATGGGTGAGCCTCGGGGGTTTATATAGGCCTACCCCCCAGGGATACAATGGTAATAGGGCCGGGTGTAGGACCCGGATGCCAGTGTCTATGGTCGCCGGGTGCTGGGGCCCGCCGCCTGGCGGGCCTCGCCGGCGGCCGAGGATTCGGCCGACAGGTAGGGCCCGCCGCCCGCAGGCCACGCTGATTGCCCTTTGCTGTAGCCTCGCCCTTGACGACGGGGGCCTTGTCGGGGGAGGCATGGCTACAGTCCCGCTCCCTGGCGTGCGCTCACTGTAACCACGCTCCGTCTCGTCGGAGTAACGGCGCGTTGACTCCGAGGGGAGAGAAGGGCCGGCCGCTGGGAGCCGGTCCGCCACCGAAGCCGCCTTCTTGGGGAGCGCCGTCTTCTGGTTGCTCACGGACAGGTAGGGTCCGCCGCCTGCGGGCCGTACCGACCGCCCGTCGTGGGAGCATGGCCTCTGCTGACGAGGGCTACATCATGGGCCGCGTGGTCACAGTGAGCGCCTGGCAGAGGGGTGTCCGCTTGGTCAGCCCGCACTGTGGTCACGCTCCTTCGGGATTCGGGGGAATAGTGGGCCCTGTAGCCACGCCCCATCTTATCGTCACGGATGAATGCAGACTCCGAGGGGAGGAGGGGCCGTCTGCTAGGATCCGGCCTGCCCCGAAGCTGCCTTCTGAGAGCGTGCCGCCGTCTGGGAGCCGGCCTCTCGGACCAGTCGGCCCGAGGAGCCGGCCACATGTCCGGAAGGTGCGAGGGGCTTTGCTGGCCCCGATGCCTTGAAATGCTATGGGGTGTTGATGAGGCTACCCGTGGTCAATCCCTCCGACAGCCACCTTGCGGTGTAAAACCCTACTCCTGCTTTGTGGTGGATTGGCCTCACGGGGAGGTTGAAGATGAACTAGTACAATGGTTTGAGCGACCTTGCGAGGGCTCAAGACGCAAGGGTGGAATCGATCTCCGGGGTCCGGTCCCTCTCTACGGTGGTGGCTAACCTATATTTATAGTGTCCTCGGTCCTTGTTGAGGATATAACTATTGAGTATAAACCGCCCAAGAGGGGCCGGGTTATGCTCATAGTGATTTACCTGTATTGAAGCCCATGAAGACATAGAAGATGGCGACTTACGAAGGAGACTTAATAAGAAGGCTCAAAGCCCAAAGGCGAGTTAGGGCCCATAGATGTAAACTGCCATAAGTATATGACTTGTATTGTAAGATAGGAAAGAGTGGATACCGAGCCGGACACGTTTATGAGCCGGCCGGGATTCTGTAAACCGTCGGGCGTCAACCTGTGTATATAAAGGGACGACCCGGCGGCGGTTTAGGGAAGAAAACAACAGATCGAGAGCCAGGTTAAGCGTATTCGCTCCCTGGTCATCGAAACCCTAGAAATACCACATCAAACTGGATTAGGCCTTCACCTTCACCGCAAGGGGACCGAACCAGTATAAACTCCCCGTGTCCTTTGTCCCGATTAACCCCTTTAAACTAACCTCATTGTGATGGCTCCACGACTAAGTCCTCACACTAGGACATCTGCCGTGACTATTCCACGACAGTTGGCACCCACCGTGGGGCCAGCGCATGGTGGTTTTGAGTTCTTGAAGGGCAACTTCGAAGCGATCAAGGGATACGCTGTGGGCCGGATGACCAAGAGTCGTCGCGGCAAGATCTACATCGACGACGAAGGCTGGGGCCCCGAGGCCGGCTCAATTGAGTACGGGTACCGGGTCCCCTTCGGTGGAATTCACGTCTTCATTGGCAAGATCGGCGAACCGGGCCCTGAGCCGGACACCTGCACCGACATCATCGAGACGGCTCAGCATGCAAAACCCGCCCGAGTTCAGCCCGCCATGAGTCGTGCCTTCGTGGGATTCATCAATGGTGCAGAATCTGAGGATAAATCGGTATCTGACAGTGAGATAGTTGTCTATTCTGATGGCGAGTCATCCACCAGTGAAACCGAGTCATTGTACCAACTGCAAGACGATCGGCTTGGGGGCTGTTCCGATGGCGATAGTATTTCGGACCCCTACGAGCCGCCGAACCGGGTTGCAATCTTCATGGCCGGTACGCAGCCAGTGCAGCACTCTTCAACTGCAGCGGCATTGATTTCCAGGTCAGCAGCAGCGGCGACAGCTGGGGCAGGAGGCCCTGCGCGCCCGCCGGCTCAAGTCTTGTCCGGTTTACTAGATGCCTTGGCAACACTGCTGACGACGGAGGTTAACCCGGTTAATCAAGATCAGCATAACGCGGAAGTCGTGAAATTGCGAGATCAGATAGCTCAAGCTAAGGAAGACCTGGCAGCTGAAGATGCCAGGATGGCTGCGGAGCGGGTTCCGTTGGATGCACAGGCGCAGTGGATTCAGTCGGAGTCTTACCGGCTCATGCTAGATCAGAACGCTTCAAACGAAGTCATGAGGAGGAGGCATCAGTCTCGCCTACCACCGGTTTACGAGGCGAGGAACCTCTTTAACACGCCAGGAGCAGGAACCAGTAACCCGCCAGTGGCGGACTGGATTGAAGCGCCTGGGACGGGAGCGCCGGTTCAGCCGCGCACCACGGATCCGCCTCGTCAGAACAATATCCCACCGCAACACATGCCAACACCACCGGGTCATTACTCTAACCCTTTGGATAACATGATCGCTGCGGCGTCATGATTGGCGGCTATCCCGGTTGAAGGTGAGTCTCCAACGGCGGTTGAGATGCGGAGGGCTAGAGAGCTCCTTCAGACAGCATTGGTTCAGCAGCAGGCTTATTCTTACAGTCGAAGCCGGATTCATTCCACCCCTCGCCCAAGCCGGAGTTACAGTAGGCATATTGATGAACCAGCTGTGTCAAGCAGTGGGCAGAACCATAACCAGCCTCATGGACATAACCCGGCGAGCGGGGGTACTGATGCTCAGAACGTGGTGGATCAAGGTAGAGCACGTCGAGAGGACTTGCTGGCGGCGCAATATGCGGTCCGTCAACCTTCTCCGGTTCGTCCGACAACTTCGGTGGAGCCAGGTGTAACCTTTAGGAATTTGGGCGTGCCATGTTTAGTGCCGGCCATACGTAATGAGCGTCTGCCCAAGGATTTTAAGGGTCCTCGCAAGGTGCCTAACTATACAGCCGATTTACCTCCTAAAGCATGGATCAAGAGTTATGAGATGGCCATGGAATTGCTAGATGTTAGCGATACGGCATGTGCTAAATATTTCCCCCTGATGTTGGATGGAACGGCTCGCACTTGGTTGAAGGGGCTCCCTGCCAACTCCATTGGGTCATGGGCCGAGTTAAAGGCCCGGTTTATCCAGAATTTCAAAGATACGTGCAAGCAGCCTATGTCAATTGTGGATCTGGATGCCTGTGTCCAAGAAGAGGGTGAGTCCACAACCCATTGGGTGCGCCGGGTTTTGACCATCTTACATTCATCGGATCGCATCAATGCCGGTTCAGCGGTCATAATGTTGGAGAAGAATTGCTGGTTTATGCCTCTTAAGCAGAAGTTGGGTCGGCTCAAGCGCCACTGCAATGACATGGGAGAGCTGATGGCGGCTCTGGTTAAGTACGCTGACTCTGATGGTACCAAGGACCCCAAGTCTGATGATGATAAGCCAGGAAAGGGAAAGAAGAGCAGCAGCACCAGAGGACAACAGCATAATCCGGCGCATCAGGGAGGCAATGGTAAGCGCAAAGCTGATAATAGTTTGGACTTTGTGGCTAACACCAACGCACAGAATAATGGCCAGTGTTGTAAAGGTAAACCGCCCCCACGGGCCGGAGGGTCAGGCTTTAATCTTGAGCAGATGTTAAATCCCTGCCCAAGGCATGGGACGCGAGAAAGACCGTCTGGCCACCTCTGGAAGGATTGCTACATCATGAAGGAGTATAAGAATTCCAATCTTTTTCAAGGCAATCATGGACCGGGTGGTGGTTCAGGGTCCGGTTCTCATGGGCCGGGTTACGGCGGTGGCGGTTCTAGTTCTGGATTCCAAGGTAATCAGGGTAATCAAGGCAATCAGGGTGGCTACCATCAACAGTCAGGTCAGGGGAATCAGCAGCAGCAATCTGGGTATCAGAGTAACCCAAAGCAGTTGAATAGTGGGTAGTACCACGTCTTCACCACAAATTTATGCAAACGGGATCAGAAGCTTCATAAAAGGGCAGTGAACGCCGTTGAACCGGTGGTTCCCCGTTACTTGCGCTGGTCTGAGCAGCCCATCGTGTGGAGTCGGGAAGATCACCCGCCCCGGGTTGATAATCCGGGTCACCTAGCATTAGTGGTTGCACCCCAGGTTGGAGGGTATAAGTTTACCAAGGTACTCATGGACGGAGGGAGCAGCATCAATATCCTTTATTACGAAAGTTTCCGTCGCATGGGGTTGACAGATAAAAATCTTAAACCGTCGAATACAGTTTTCCATGGTGTGGTGCCTGGTAAGTCGGCGTACCCTGTTGGTAAGATAGCTCTAGAAGTTGCCTTTGGAGATGATCATGACTCTAGGTCGGAGACATTGACCTTTGAAGTAGTCAAGATTCACAGCCCGTATCACGCTCTGTTTGGACGGCCGGCTTATGCCAAGTTCATGGCGTGGCCTTGTTATGTTTATCTGCAGCTCAAGATGCCGGGTTACAAGGGGACCATCACAGTACATGGGAGCCGAAAGATAACCTTGGAATGTGAAGAGGGTGATGCGGCTTTTGCTGAGTCGGTTTGTGCAACGGAGGAGTTAAAATTTTACAAGGACAATGTTGATTCGGCGGATATGACGTCTTTGAAAAAGCCAACTACATCG
This sequence comes from Thinopyrum elongatum, assembly GCA_011799875.1. Lineage (NCBI taxonomy): Eukaryota > Viridiplantae > Streptophyta > Magnoliopsida > Poales > Poaceae > Thinopyrum > Thinopyrum elongatum. The sequence goes on from CM022297.1 coordinate 319,241,650, forward strand.
CATTATCCGGTTTTGAAGTTTAAATCGGCAGATGACACTAAGATGGTTGATTTTTTTTCCTGGCGATTCATCCAAGCAGTTCAGCATCAGTGCTAATATGGATCCGAAATAGGAAAGCGCGCTCATCGAGTTCATCCGTGAGAACCGGGACATCTTTGCATGGAAACCTTCTGACATGCCAGGTGTACCGAGGGAACTAGCTGAGCACACTCTCAATATTAATCCCAAGTTTAAACCGGTCAAGCAGTTTCTTCGTCGTTTCAATGAAGAAAGGCGTAAGGCCATTGGTGAGGAGGCAGAGCTAGTCAGTAAGTGTGATGCAGCAACGGCGGTTCAATTCATGAAGAAGGCGATCTTCCGTTTTGGCTTTCCACACAGCATTGTAACAGACAATGGCACTAATCTCTCCAAGGGTGCTATGAAAGAATTTTGTCAACATGAGCATATCCGGCTTGATGTATCGTCGGTGGCTCACCCCCAATCTAATGGTCAAGCTGAGAGAGCCAATCAAGAGATCCTGAGAGGCATCAAGCCCCGGCTTATGGTTCCCTTACAGAGGACGCTGGGTTGTTGGGTAGAGGAGTTACCCTCGGTGCTATGGAGCATCAACACAACGCCCAACAGATCTACGGGTTACACGCCTTTTTTCATGGTTTATGGAGCAGAGGCGGTTCTCCCCAGTGACATCCGTCACGACTCACCCCGGGTGGCGGCTTACGTTGAAGCTGATAATGAAAAGGCACGTCAGGATGCACTTGACCTGTTAGACGAGGCACGTGATCTCGCAGCGGCTCGTTCGGTGATTTACCAGCAAGATCTATGTCATTATCACAGCCGCCAGGTCAAGACCAGAACCTTTCAAGAAGGCGACTTAGTGCTTTGGCTTATCCAGGATCAGACTGATATGCACAAGCTATCCCCACCTTGGGAAGGACCCTTTGTGGTCAGCAAGAATATGAACAACGGGTCATACTACCTTATTGATGTTCGAGACCACAAGGACTCACGCACGTCGGAGGAAGAGACTCGCCGGCCGTGGAATATTGCTCATCTTCGGCCTTACTACACCTGAGCCATTGGCTCTTCTGATGTACATATTTTTGACAATGTATATATTAAATCGGCACCCCTGCTAAGGCAGGGCCTTTGTTCTTTTTTCTTAATGAGTCTTTGGTTACTTGGGGGCTTCCGGCTTATGAGCAAAGTTATGATTACCCTTTGAACCGACTTATAAGCCAAGTGAAAAAAAAACTTGGGGGCTTGCTACCCAGGTTAAAGGTACCAAAGAGAGTCTGTTGCAAAATCACAGCTCAAACATAGGTGCCCCTTGAGCACAGCTCAAAAATATTACTTGGGGGCTCCTTGATTCTAAAGAACAAAGAGTTTGTATAACCCTTGTAATAGGCTTAAAAGCCAGGCTTGGAAGCCAGGTGTATTCACCTAAAACCCCGGGTTATCCTGCCTTTTTAAGTAAGCCACTCCGCCCAGGTATTCCTGGAATGACCCGCTGAATGTTTGACAAGTCAATCTTATACAGACCCTGAACTTGTCAAAGTTAAAATGACGATTGGTTATGTGAGGTCCATCTTATAAGGTTTGTATATAGGTTTAACTCAGTGGCTGTGCGGCCCGTGAAAGCACTCGATTTTCGGCCTGGCAGCCCATGAAAAGCCTTGTTTTTTCGTTTGTTTTATTCCACAGTTTTTTTGAGGTTTATTTGATAAGGATTATAATGCTTTATGATCATAATTCTTCCGGTGTTTATTAGCCCGGCCTGGTTTTTGACTATAAGTCGCCAGTATGAGATAAGATAACATTCGGTGTTTATTAACCCGGCCTGGCTTTTGACTATAAGTCGCCAGTATGAGATAAGATAATATCCGGTGTTTATTAACCCGGCCTGGTTTTGTTCATAAGCCAAGCAATCCATGATAATTACCAGTGCTCAAAGTTTGGGTTCTCCCCCTTACTACACCGGTTTGGTAAACCAACAGTGTGATCAAATATCACAGGTATGATATATTTCAAATTTGGTTATTCTTAAAGTCCAGGCTTGGGTATAAGCTATGTTAGTTTCCATGGTTTTATATTGGGCGTTATGACCCATCCAGCAGTAAACCGCCAGGACACTTTTAATCCGTTGTATGCAGGAGCAGATTCCACATTGTTAATATTATAAGCATAAGTGGCATATCTTAAGATGGTGGATCAACAGTGTCATGCAAAGTAAATATGCACGATGGCATAGCAGAACAAGAGTTTAAGCTAGCCTATTACAAGGCATTTGGTGCCCAAAAGAATAATTGTTTTAACAAGTCTTAAAGAAAGCAGCTGCTAAACCGGCCGCCGGTTTACGAGTCCTGGCCTGGCTGACTTGAAGGTTGCGGATCGTCCAGCGCTGGTTCATCTTCCTCCTCTCTACCCAGTGGCTGGAAGTCAATGGTGGTCCAATCAATCCCAGTTAAGGCCTTGAATATAGCTTCATCACTTATAAGTGTGGAGGGGTCAACATCAGGGGCATAGGTATGCTTACGGATTAGAGGAATAAGATTTGGAGCATCATAAGTTGGCGCATTAACTCTCTTGTTGTTGGCATCATAAATCGACTGATAATGTGAAAGATCGGTTTCTTCAGCCAATTGGCTAGCCAATGGGCGCATTTCCCTCGTCAAGGCTCTGAGGTCATCGTTATTAAACTCTGACCCGTCCTCCTTTATGCTCGGGTAGCCGTTTCCCACATCGGCCGGATCAAGATCAGATATCCAAGCTTTGGCCTGAGTCAGTGCAGTAAGAGCACCCGCCCTGGCAGCTGACTTCTTTAGCTCCTCAAACCGTGCAGGCATCATTGCCAGCCTTTCCAACATCTCCTTGATCAAGGTTGGGGGTGGTTTATTATGGGAAGCTATGCAGATAACCCGTTGTACGCCGGTATATAATTGCTCTATAAGTGTATAGGCGGCTTTCAGTTTTTGCCGCATATCTGAGCCAAGATGAGCAATGCGAGTTCCTGCATCATCAAAAACATCGGTAAACCGGCAGTCTCTTACATAATACATGTTCAAAGCTTATGAGGAAGTTATTTACCAAATACGGCAGCGGTCATGCATTTATTTGCTGTTTCAAGCCAGTCAGCTCCTCAGCTACCGGATTAAGGGCAGCCTCAGCATCCTCAGCCCTCTTCAGCAGAGTTAACTTTTCTGTATCCCAACCTGCCCACTCGTTCTTGAAGCTCTCCTTCAGTTTTTCCATTGCTGTTAAGGCACTGGTCAGTTCCTCCTTAGCTTTGGAGGTCTCGGCTTGTTGTGACTTGATATTTTCTTGAAGGTCGGCGAGTTGAGATTCCTTCTTGTTAAGATCAGCCTGCAAGAGACATGTAATTAATTACATAGCAGTGCATATTCAAAGTCCCAAGCACATAACAAGTAATATACATGGCACTTGGGGGCTAATGTCTATTGCTTCTTATAAAAAAAAATTACAAGTCCCAAGCACATAACAATTATCAGCTTGATGGTCAACCGGATTATAAAGGTCCTAAGTAAGAATTTTGAGCCTTACAGCATAATTAGTCTCAACTTAACACATTTATTAAGTCGACCCTTGGGGGCTACACAGGCGAAATTGAAGATTTATTGTTCTAAAGTCCCGGTTCATATTGACATTATAAACCGGCCCTTGCGGGCTAGTGGAGTTGATCTATATGGCTCTTGAAAGTTTGCAGAACATTCTATTCTTTTATGTCCAGTAAACTTGGCGGCTAAGGGAAGAATATTTATGCAGAGTTAACAGCATTTACCTCATATCGCTCCTTCATCATATTCAGTAAACCGGCTTCATAATCACGGCTTGTGTACAAACGGTTTAAAAACCCAGAATGAATATCTTGGGCGCTGAGGTGGGCATAGCTTTCCAAGTCCGCCTTCCACTTGCCCTTGTCAACAGCAGAAAATTCTTCTTTGGCACTATGTTTTGACAGAGCAGTGGGGTTGCCTGGGGCTATATACCTGACATCGGTAACTACAACATCATCAGCTTTATCATCAGCAGCCTTAGTTGGGCTTGGCGGTTTATCAACATGACCCATCGGATCAATTTCCATCTGCTCAACAAAGGCTTCATGATCTTGCGGTGGCGGATCATCAAGAATAGCTTCAGTAGTTGGTTCAAAGTGTTCCGGGTTCTTTTCCGGATCAGTTGGCGTGCTGTCATCAGCCGGTTTGTTCAATTTGGCCTTTTTACTGGGTCTGGTCTTGGCTCTGACAGAGACGCAAATAACAGGTTAGTATAATGATCAAGGATAAGGTATAAGGGGTTAATTAAAAATGATCACCCAGGAATAGTTTTGAGGGTTGGAATTTGTGTCCCTGTGGACTCGCCAGAGGATGAAAGGGAAGTTCCCTGATAGTTGGAATCAGACGGATTAAGAGGTTGTCAGAAATAACCCGCCTTGGGATAAGATGTGTCAGAAATAGAAGAGACCTCTGGGCGACGTTTACGAACTGGCGAGTTCGGTAAACCGGAAGAAGTGACCACATGGCCGCTATGCCGGGTTGTGCGGTGAGCTTCGTGTTGCTGCTTCTTCAAAAGAAAGTTTGGATCCAAGTAAGCTAGGGGGTGAGAAAATTTTACTTTCCGGCTTGCTTGTCGGGTTTTCTGTGTGGGCAGAGGTTCTGAACCGGATGAGAGAATAGTTACCTCTACGTTATTTGCGCGGCTAGCTTCTGCGTCGTCCTGATAAAAATCATCGTCAATGAGATGTATGAAAAAAGAGCCAAGTGAATCAAGTTCTACCTCTGACTCCGGGTTATCATCGTCCATGTTTAACTCGGTAGGCTCGGTGTTTTTCTTCTTAGCGGGCTTCTTGTTGACCTTGGTCTTGACACGAAGTGTTTTGGCCGGTTTATCCTGCGGTTTCTTCTTCCAGAACGGATCATCACCCTGTTTAAAGATTGAAAAGATCATAAAGGAGTGTTAAGAATATGGATTAAAGCAGGAGTGGCGCAATTCTTACAGCTGGCGGTTTATTTGAAGCGTAGAAAGGACTAAGTCCTGTTTTGCTACAGTCGGTCACCGGTTCATCCAGCATCTTCTTGATAGATTCAGTAATTTCAGCATCAGTCAGCTGAATATCAGTGTGGCGTTGAAGGTCTTTCACATCCCCTATGTACTCACACATTAAACCGGGGCGACGGCTTAAAGGCAAAATGCTCCAAGATACCCAGCAACGGACAAAATCAATGCCTATCAAACCGTTTGCCATAAAGGCTCTGATCTTTGAAAGCTGTGGTGCATATTTGGACCGTTCCTTTGCATTGAGTCTTTGGGGGAATGGATGTGCATCGGTAAGCCGGTGAGCACGGTAACCCGGCAGAGGATTCTCGCCAGCTGGAGATGTATCTTGGTAATAGAACCAAATTTGATTCCAATCTTTGGGATGGCTATGATGCCTAGCGTGAGGGAAGCTGACGTCTTTTATCTTCTGAATTGAAACCCCACTGTCGGGGACGAATCCGCGATCACCTATGGGACCCAGGGAAGGACCCCTTTACGTTCGGCAGGGAGAGACGGCCGCACGAAGAGCAAATCTAGCGAAGAACACGACAGTGCACGAGAGAGATTTACCCAGGTTCGGGCCGCACGGATGCGTAAAACCCTACTCCTGCTTTTTGGTTTATTATCTGTATGATTGTTCTAGCTCCAGGAGCGCTACAGTACCGAGTAGCTGCGTACAATACTGGAGTTCTCCATCTCCCAGTTCCTCCTTTTCTCCATGTTGCCTATGGGCCTCCTTTTATACGCACAAAGGGGTCACCAACAGGTGGCAAACAGTAAAGGTAGAGGTGGAAAGTTGCTACAGTAAGGCCATTATTACCAGGATGACATGTCCTACCTACCACTGACGGCAGGGGACAAGGGCATTAAATGCCCATGCCTTTGCTGTCCAGATACATGTACCCGGACGTCTTGGACGTGGGAAAAGCCTATCCCACCTGCTCCTGCACCGCTAGCTACAGTGTACCGCCGTCTACACAGTGCCCCGCCACACACGCTTGGAAGGACCCAGAGCGCCACGCGGGCAGAGGCACCGGAGCAGCACAGTAGCACAGTGGTACAGTAACGCTTGCCGCGGCAAGACCTTGCCGCACCTGACAGCTTGCCGCAACCCATAGCTTGCCGCGCAAGGTAACTTGCCGGGGCAAGTACCTTGCCGCAGCTGCTATCTTGCCGCAGCCAATACCTTGCCGCAGCCAATGACTTGCCGGGGCAAGTACCTTGCCGCTGCAAGTACTCTGCTATAGCAAACCTCAGGCTGGGCCTCAGCTGTCCCTCCCGGCAAGCTCCTCTTGCCGGGGCCTTAACTCTTGCTTTGTATACTTTGTTCTTGAATGGCTTAATAATCTTGAGCTTCTCTCTGGCTGTCCTCCCGCAAGCCTGGCCGCGGGATGCTACTACTGCCCGTGCACAAGTACGGGGTACTAGGGTACCCCTATTCTAGTACACCGACAGGAGCCCCCGGGCCTGGGCCACACACGGTGCCGGGCGTTGTTGGGCCAGGCCCAAATAGTGCACGGGCACGCGTGGCTGGGATAAGCCGAAACATCCCTATGCTGTTTAATTGCACGCTCTCCCACGCGTCGCACGTTGAATGCGGAGCGTGGGAAGCGTGCGCAGCTATCTCGAATGACGAAGGGGCGGATGGTTCCGCATCTTTCCCCATAAAAGGAGGGACCTGCAGAAGCACTCACACACCCCTCTCACCATTCTCGATCTCCAAATCTCCGCCTTCTTCTTCCTCCGCTCTAAAACAAAGCGGTTTCCCAATCCTCCGCCACCGCGCGCGTCCGCATCTCCCTCGGTCCTCAGCTCCGCCTTCGCCATGCCTCCCAAAGGAGAAAAGGGGAAGACGGGGAAGTCCTCAAGGACGGAGACCCAGGCGCAGTTGAAGAGGCAGAAGTACGCTCTCTTCGCTCCGACGCTCACGGGGGCGGATCTGAAGGCCAAGTTCCAAGGCATGTGGGCCGTGAGGACCAAGGCGCATCCGGCCACCCGCGTTCGCCCAGCCACCGACGAGAGCGAAGTGAGCAAGTACCCCTTCTTCGCTTGCTACTTTTGGTGCGGGCTCTACCCACCGTACTCGGATTTCTTCAGCGATGTCATGTACACCTTCAATCTCCGTCTGCTGGATCTCACAACGAATGCCGTATCCACCATGGCAATATTTGCGCATCTGTGCGAGAACTTCATCGGCGTCGCACCCAACACCGCGCTGTTCAGGCATTACTTCACTCCTCGTGCTGAAAAGGGGGAGCCTCTCACTGTTGGCGTCTCATTCGTTTCAAGATTGGGCGCCAAGGAGCATTATCTGAAGGGGGATCTCCGCCCAAGATGGGGAGAAATCCGGTCTGAATGGTGTTGGATCATTGACGACGAGCCGCCACCATACTGTGAGCTTCGCAAGACCCCAGCAGCGCGTGGCACGGACTGGAGCGATCTGGATCCCCAGGACAAAAAGCTGGAGATTGCCGCTACCAGGATCATACGGCTCAGGGAGGCCGGGCTCACCATAGGGATGGTTGGCGCAGACTTCCTCCGCCGCCGCATTGCTCCTCTGCAGCAGAGAGGAAGGCCGGCCTCTGATTGGAAGAACCCAGCCGATATCATGCGGCTGAGCCCTGGACTAATCAACAACTTCACAGTTCTGCAGCATGACTTTTTCATGCGAGAACTGTTCAAGCAAGAGACAGATCCAGAGAAGCGCGACAAGGCGTTCACGCTGCCGAAGCACATCATGCCCCTTTGCAACAACTCCGCATTGAGTGCAATCATCGCTATGATGCCGCTCTGCAATGTGCACAGCGTTGAAGCAACTTGGGACGTGCCACTGGAAGAAGACGTGCGGCGATTCTTTGACTCCACGGTCGAAAAGCAGGTCCGGGTGGAGGAGTGGCTCGTCCGCAACACCACTGAGCAAGAAATAGAATTCATTGCTCGAAGAGTGGAGGAGGACAGGCTCGCCAGGGAAGCTGGCGATTTTGGTTATACTTTGGCGGAGCTCGACGAGGCACAAAAGGAGAGCCTTGCCGAGCAGGGGATGCTTGCCGGGAAGGGCGAGCTCGCCGCACCCGGTAAGGATGTCGGGCCAAGCCAGCCTGCCGACGAGTCAGGCAGCTCGGAGGATGAGGGCTCCTCTTCCGAGGAGGGCACCGAAAGCCCACCGCAGTCAGAGTCCCCAGCCCCTCTGAGGAGGAAACGCCTTCGCAGGCTTGGCAAAGTGGCTGAGTGGCAAGAAGTTCAACAACCGCCGGAGCGCCATTCGACGCGCTCGACCGCGGCAAGGGCTGGTGCTGCGGGAGCGTCTCACGCGGCCCCGGCAACTGGAGCAGGGTCATCAAAGACCTCTGCTACTACCCCCGCCAAGCGGCCAAGGAGTCCAGCTCCCCCTCCTCACACGGAGGCGGACTTTGATTTTTTCGCTCTCAGCGAAGAGGACGACGAGGAAGAGTAAGTTCCCTTGCCGCGACCCTCAATCTTTGTAAGGTTTTGTTTCTATCCTCACTTGTCGCGCTCCGGCCTTGCTTCCGCAGGGAGGAAACCTTGGCGGAGAGGACAAGGAAGAGAGCTAAGGTCTCGACGAGCAAGACCGTGGTGGTCGTCGAAGATGAGCCCACGGCAACCACCGGGAGAGCGTTTGAGACCATCCCGACCAGCTCGGAGCCCAGCCCTCGTCGCAGCCCCCAGCGCAGCCCCCAGCGGAAGTATTTCAACTACCTTTCGCTGGCGGTCGCTGAGGAACAAGCATTTTTTCACTGACATCTTTGGGCGTGTAGGAGAGGAGCAGCAAGTGGAGCCATCTGAAGGTGCTCCAGAAGTACCACCCCCCTCGACCACACCGCCAAGGAGAAGGTCTCCGGTAAGGGCTCCCACTAGCGAGCCGAGCCACGAAGAGGAGCCGGCAAGCGCCGAAGTGCCAAGCACCAGCGCTAGCGACCCCACCCCAATGACAAACGTTGACGGGGGAGGGGAGCCCCCAGCTCCTGAGCTCAACATGGGTAAACCCACTTGCCGCAAAACTCTTTCTGCTTTCTTTCTTTCGTCTTCTTGAATTTCTTCCTGAAGCTCTTTTTGCCTTACTTCTCGGGTTGGCAGAGCCCTCCTCGGTGGAGCCAATGAACATTGACTCTTCTGCCGAGGAGAACACCACAGGGGCCGTCGATGACGAGGCTGCCAAGGCCGCCGCTGCCAAGGCCGACAAGCTGCCAGCCGACAAGCTTGCCGACGAAGAAACTGCCAGGGCTGCCGAAGAGGCTGGCAAGGCCGCCGAGGATAATACTGCCAAGGCGCCCACCGATGAAGCCGCCAACTGGACCTGCCGCAGCTCACGGGTGAACGCTGGACAACTTACCGCGTACGGCAAGTCGCCAGGATCCCCTGGCGCATGCATGTCAACAGCGGGCCCTGCGCGTCTGTCGGACTGACGATGCGCTTCTCTCCTTCGCTCGATAGTGGTACGAGCGTCTTCTCCTCTGCGTTCCTGAAGAACAAGGCGCTGGTCACAACGAGCTCGCAGGTCAGACGACGCCGTGGAATCATCGCCACGGGCGTCGTTTCGACGTGTCGGCGATCGAGGCCGTCCGGGCGGGGAGTGTACGGTTGTTGCCCCCTCGCCGTTCTTGTTGGTGACAGCATTGTCACCAGTTCTCTTGTCGGCCGCGCGCACCGGGTCGGCATCAGCGAAGTTGAGAAGGCTCTGAATGGTTGCCCTCCACTCGTCAAGCTTATCTGCTGGTGGAGGGAAGTTCAGGAGCAGCTGCGCACGTGCCAACGCTTCTGCTGGTGAGGGAGGTATCGAGTGGCGTGAGGACTGTGGGATGCTCTTACTCCTAACAGTGTTAGAAGGAGCATCTCCACGCCCAGGCGACCGTACCTCGACCCCGCCAACGTGTTGTGGCGTATGGTGACCCCGCGCATCTCGAGATCGATGCGCAAGTTCATTATCCATGGAGCGCCTGGCACCTGGGGCGTCAGGACGCTGCCTGTCACGGGCTTCTTGCGAAGGCCGCGGCGTCTGAACCGGCACAGGCGTTCCAGAACGCGCAGCACCGTTTCTGGAGCTTGCAGGGCCAGCAGCAGTGAGCAGCGCTGCGTTCCCAGACCCAGCAGCGCCAAGATTGGCGTTGCTGGCCCGGTTTTGGACAGGTGGAGGTAATAGGAGCTCTCGCTCTCCAGTCCCCCCAGCAGCCGCAATCACGTCGGCACCCTCCTGCATGGGAGCAGGCGAGTTGGACGTAGACGCACCGATGGCCGAAGTCTTCTTTTTTGGAGCCATAAGGCGGAGGATGGCCCAAAAACTAACGCGCAAATCGCTAGATTAGGTTCACACAACCTCCACTCCCCTACCTGGCGCGCCAAAGATGTCGGGGACGAATCCGCGACCACCTATGGGACCCAGGGAAGGACCCCTTTACGTTCGGCAGGGAGAGACGGCCGCACAAAGAGCAAATCTAGCGAAGAACACGACAGTGCACGAGAGAGATTTACCCAGGTTCGGGCCGCACGGATGCGTAAAACCCTACTCCTGCTTTTTGGTTTATTATCTGTATGATTGTTCTAGCTCCAGGAGTGCTACAGTACCGAGTAGCTGCGTACAATACTGGAGTTCTCCATCTCCCAGTTCCTCCTTTTCTCCACGTTGCCTATGGGCCTCCTTTTATACGCACAAAGGGGTCACCAACAGGTGGCAAACAGTAAAGGTAGAGGTGGAAAGTTGCCACAGTAAGGCCATTATTACCAAGATGACATGTCCTACCTACCACTGACGGCAGGGGACAAGGGCATTAAATGCCCATGCCTTTGCTGTCCAGATACATGTACCCGGACGTCTTGGACGTGGGAAAAGCCTATCCCACCTGCTCCTGCACCGCTAGCTACAGTGTACCACCGTCTACACAGTGCCCCGCCACACACACTTGGAAGGACCCAGAGCGCCACGCTGGCAGAGGCACCAGAGCAACACAGTAGCACAGTGGTACAGTAATGCTTGCCGCGGCAAGACCTTGCCGCACCTGACAGCTTGCCGCAACGCATAGCTTGCCGTGCAAGGTAACTTGCCGGGGCAAGTACCTTGCCGCAGCTGCTATCTTGCCGCAGCCAATACCTTGCCGCAGCCAATGACTTGCCGGGGCAAGTACCTTGCCGCGGCAAGTACTCTGCTATAGCAAACCTCAGGCTGGGCCTCAGCTGTCCCTCCCGGCAAGCTCCTCTTGCCGGGGCCTTAACTCTTGCTTTGTATACTTTGTTCTTGAATGGCTTAATAATCTTGAGCTTCTCTCTGGCTGTCCTCCCGCAAGCCTGGCCGCGGGATGCTACTACTGCCCGTGCACAAGTACGGGGTACTAGGGGTACCCCTATTCTAGTACACCGACACCCACCAAGTTCAGTATTGGGCCCATCCATAAATTCAGTACGGCAGTTTAAGTAGAAGAAATCTCTGAACAGGTCGACTGTGGGCTCTTCTTGCAGGTAGGCTTCACAAAACACTTGAAAATTGCAAATATTGGACACGGAGTTAGGCCCAATATCTTGAGGGTGAAGTTGGAAGAAGTGAAGCACATCACGGAAATTTTTTGATCCAGGAGGGCTGAACCCTCGACTCAGATGATCAACAAAAACGATCACTTCCCCATCCTTGGGCTCAGGAGGATTTTCTGGACCGGGGGCTCTCCAGTGGGTGTCTTCCTTTTTCGCTAAAGTGCCGGTTGCAACACACCGTTCAGTTCTTCTTCTGTAACCCGGGATTGAACCCAGTTATAGGAATAAAAGGATTTGGCCATTTATACGATAACCTGGAAAAGATTTGTGCCGGTTTAAGGTTCATGTTTAACAGGCAGAAAGTGTTGAAGCATGCATAAATGTTAAACCGGACTGTGACGTTATCAAATCACAAAGACGAGCACTTGGCGGTTTAAGAGGGGACTAATGGTACCTGGCAGGTTATTATTTTCTGAGGTTAAACCGCCTACACGGATATTAAAAGTATAGATCTGAAGTTGGAAAATGGCTAGGTGTTGGAAAAACAGGTTTCACAGATTAATGCTATAATTGTGGATCTACGGCAGTTCAGATAATGGAAAAATCTAGACCTAAAAAGTTTCGGTACCTGAGCAGTTCATGTATTCAGATTGGATTTCTTATGCAGAAGGAGATATTCTAATAAGCAAAAGTAAGTACCACGACCACCGCCGCACAGGAGGAGTGCCAAGTTTGAATCAGAAATTACAAGCTACAGCGAAGAACGAGGATGAACTCCGATGAACTCGTGGAAACCCTAATGGGATCTAGGGGAAAAGGAAAGAAGAGGACTCACCAGAACTGTTGAGTAGCGGCGGCGCGCGGACGAACTCTGGTCAATTCAGGTTGATGCAGCGGCCGTTGTTGAGGCAGTGGCAAAGGTCGACAACGGCGGCGGAGCTCAGGCGCTGAGGCGATGCGAGGTGGAAGACAGAGACGAGGAGGCAAGGGGGGAAAGTGAAAAGGACCCCTGGCCCTATTTATAAGGTGAATGGATAAGTGGCATGCGCGGGAATCGAGGAGCTCCAAATTGGATATGTGACAGGACTGACGCCTCGATTTTCGGAGGTTCATTAAAAAGGAGATGCATATATTATTTCTGGATGTTTATAAAATTAATGACAGGTGACGTCATGGTGGGTTATCATGATCTCGGAAGATGACGTCACGGCGAGTTACAAATTTTTGTGAAGGTAATGAAGAGGGAATTTTCCTAAGTGTTGAAGATTGACATGAACAAGTTCAAATCAACCTAGCGCCTAATGTTGAGGATATAACTATTGAGTATAAACTGCCCAGGAGGGGCCGGGTTATGCTCATAGTGATTTACTTGTATTGAAGCCCATGAAGACATAAAAGATGGCGACTTACAAAGGAGACTTAATAAGAAGGCTCAAAGCCCAAAGGCGAGTTAGGGCCCATAGATGTAAACTGCCATAAGTATATGACTTGTATTATAAGATAGGAAAGAGTGGATACCGAGCCGGACACGTTTATGAGCCGGCCGGGATTCTGTGAACCGCCGGGCGTCAACCTGTGTATATAAAGGGACGACCCGGCGGTGGTTTAGGGAAGAAAACAACAGATCGAGAGCCAGGTTAAGCGTATTTGCTCCCTGGTCATCGAAACCCTAGAAATACCACATCAAACTGGATTAGGCCTTCACCTTCACCGCAAGGGGACCGAACCAGTATAAACTCCCCGTGTCCTTTGTCCCGATTAACCCCTTTAAACTAACCTCATTGCGATGGCTCCACGACTAAGTCCTCACACTAGGACATCTACCGTGACTATTCCACGACAGTCCTCTTCCCCCAAAACTTAGGCAGGAAGGGATCCCACAATGGCCAATTCGATGGGGACAAGTAGTACATCTTATCCTGACGAAAGGTGGTCATCGCTTGCAAAGCTTTTGATCGTGACGTAGATGTGGGCTCGGCGATGACATCCGTCCTGCCGAGCTCGTGGTCTTGGTATTGTTGCACTGGAATGGAAACCTTTGGAGGGCTCCTCGGGAACCCATGCCTGTCCTTGCTCCCTTAGCGCCGAAAGGGAAACTGTCTCCTCTGCGCCCGCTGGCGCCCGCCTGGCCTTGGTCGTCATGGCTCACGTCATCGCAGCCTCGTGAGGCTGGGTACCTGCATAGAAAAATCCGCTCCTCGGGAGGCAGCCTGGGGAGGCCGCTTTTATGGAGATCTTGGCATCGTCCACCTCGCAAGGCCAGGGGGCCCTTGCGAGGGTCTTGTCTTGGAGGTCTTGCCACTGGGCCGCACCGGGCCGTTGACGGAGCCACACTGTGGGCTGCAGGCAGGCAGGTCTGGGTACCCCCGATCCCAGAATGCCGACAGTAGCCTCCGGGCCCAAGGCGCGCTCGGGCTGGCTTCGAGGTGAAGCCAAGAGGCAAGGGCCAAGCGCCGTGGGCCCCAAACCGCCTGCAGGCTAGGCTTGACACGTGGCGCACAACGAGGCACGGACGCCTCCACTTCCCATGCCGCCTCGGCAACTGCCCCGACTTGATAACTGCCCGGTGCATGCAGTAGGGCCATCATCGCTTGGAACATGGAGGGGCGCCGGTTGGCCTTCGACTGCCTATAAGAGGGCAAGCGGGGGCAGAGCCCCCTAGTCCATCTTCATCTTCTTACTCCTCTGCTCTAAACCACCAACTTGCAGTCATGGCGCCAGTGAGAAGGTTTTCTATCGCCGAGAAGGGGAAGACCCCCATGGAGGGACCAGGCTCGCCACCGCCCAAGAGGGGCTGCGGCCGTCCCCGCAAGCACACCGCGAAGTCGGCGGTGGTCCCCCGGGGGTGCGAGCGCACCCCCGCGAAGGCCGGCGCTACTTCCGGTAGCTGTGGAAAGGGCCCTTCCCGCACCGGCGGCTGTAGCGGTCAAGGCAGCCGCGACCAAGGGAAGCTTGCGGCGACCGCCCGGCCTCCCCACCGACGATCCCACTCGGCCAAGGCCACTCAGGAGTTCGTGGTGTGGACGGAGAGGCCGACAGCCACCTGGTTCCTGCTCCTGCGCTTCTTTGCGGGCATGCTGCCGGCCGGAGGGCCTGGTGGCCTTTGGCTACAGGTGGACGGCTGCTGCAACAAGGCCTCGTGGGTGGAGGTCGAGGTCACCCCCGTAGGTTATGTGTTCCTGAACAGGGGGTGGCAGGCGTTCGCCCGCGCCCGCGGTCTGCAGGGGAGGCATATCCTCCACTTCAGGCACGACGAGGTGGCAACGCTCTTCGTCAGGATCTTCGGGGAGGACGGCATACGTCTGGGGTGCTGCCCAAAGGACGATGATGGTGACGGCGACCACCCCTCCGACGATGACGGCCGGCACGGCGGCGACATCCTCGGCGGTGAACTTTCCCTTGGCAATGACCACAGCACCTCCGGCAGCAGCGGCTCCTCCTCCGAGAGAAGCACAAGCGACAACGACTACGACAAGCTGCCACGTCACCGTGCCCAGACCAGGGAGGGCGACTAGCCACCATGTCATCGCGCTCTTACTCGGGAGGACGCCGAGCCGTCTTGCCACCGCGCTCCAGTGAAGCAGGAGGAGAGCTCTGATTGAGCGCGAGCAGTGCCTGAGCTAGGCCTCAGGAGTTGCGCTCCTTGTGAAGCCACCTTTTGCTTGTTTTTTTTCTGCATCAAGAATCATAGGGAGCCCTGCTGGGGCGTGTAATGAACCATGGCGCTCGCGCCTTTATGTTAATGTTTTTTACTTCGTATCCAAGCATTCGTGTTGCTACCAATTGAAAGATTCCTGCCAACCGCGATTAGGGTAACTTAGCTTGGTGTGTTAGTGGCGGGCTCCTGTGTCGTGAGGGCGCGCTCCTCCGGGTCTTCAATGTGGCACCCCGGCTCAGAGAAACCGGAATGCCCCGTATTCTAGCCCAGAAATCGAGGAGAAGTCTTCTGGAATACGGCACTGCTTAGCATAGAACAAATCAGCTCTTTATTACAAGCTATATGGATACAAGGGGATTACATCGGCACGGCGACACTACGCCTGCCACGGTTGCTCCATGCAAGCAGTAGAACAACACAAAGCAGTGGAATAACTCTAGCAGCGGAACAGCCACGACGGTGATGAACTCCACTCCGCAGGGACTCTGGCTGGAACGCTTATCCTAGCTCGCAAACAAGGAATCCACGGCAAACAAGCAATCAAATCCGGCATGCCCTGCAAACTGGCATGACACGCCAGGTCAGTACATTGAATGTACTTGCAAGCTCACAGCAACCAAAAGCTATCAAGACAGACAACAGCATGGCAATTATAGGTTAACAAGGATTAACATGATACTATCAGATCAATCATAGCATGAACAAGATGAACATGATATAGCTAGAACAATATGAGCATGGCATGAACATATGAACATGATGATACTAGCATGCAACATGATGACGCTATCATGCACCAACTTACTCTGCTCGGGTTACCTCGTAACCATCATATGCATAAGCTTACCATCACGGACATCACACGATCATCTCAGGATCCAATCAAGCTTGGTATAACAATACCATAGTAATCATTACATGACCACAAGGAGCTTGACCTTTACCCTTGACTCTCGCATAACACCACATTTTTCCAACAATTCGGTATCCTCGATACCACGGTGATCCTCTCTCGATCACAACCAGTCTCTTTCTCGTCATCGAACCAAGGTTGTTATTAAGCACATTATTATTATTACTGTTGACTCATAGTGTGACCGATTACGAACTGGGCCCTTATCCGCGGGCGCGGCTATCGATAGATTGAATACACACTCTGCAGAGGTTAGCACACTGTACCCACACCACGGAACCCATGGCCTCGCACTCCCATTCGGGTGGACCAACGGTGTTCCGACAAAACCGATCTACTGCCATCGCACTCTTCCAGGCACTCTGACCAACTCCCCTCTGGGCTAAGTCTTGGGTGGCCTTGATGTTTACCAAAGACATTCAACGGCCATCGTCGTGGCAAAACAATAAACGGTCCCAAACGGGGACATGAGCTCAAAACCAACCTCGGGCACACAAGGCTTATGCCGTCGTACCAGTCCAAGGTAGCGCCCGTGCATAACCTTCCCTCTTTGGAGGCACCGGCGAGAGGCATTACAATAGACCCAGTTAGGACCCTCCCATAAAAGGCAAATGTGGTTGCACTGGTCAGCTCGATTTGGTGGCACCATGACTCAGCCAACAGTTGTTCAAGTTCATTTAAGTCCGGTTAAACTTGAATGCAAATGATGCTGAGTCATACAAAATAACATGATGCAACTATCATGCATGATATCAACATAAACATGGGGGTACAACATAATCATCAAGCATATCAACAACAATAAAGCATATATCTGAATAAGCATGGCATACTGACTAGCATGAACATCACAGGTATAACACTACTCATAGCATAACATGACCACTAGCATTAACAATAAATACTAAGCAAGACATATCAAGAATACAACCAAGTAAGCATATAATCAGCTGGATGCAAAGAAACAAGCATATCAACGGTACTTGGTAACCAACCATAGTCATGCAACGAAGAACATTACTAACACCAACCTGTACTACTACTCAGCATGACATACGACAGAAATACTAGCAACTAGTACATGATAACCAGGTGCATAAAAACATAGCATGAAAGTGAACACAAATCCATAAGCATCACCAAAACAACGATAACCGTATCAAAACAAGAAGACATTTATTAAATATGCAAGTTGAAAACCATGGCTACTGCATGGCCATCATGCAAGTGGGTGTTGTGGCTTGCCTGGGGATGAAGAATACACCGGGAAGAAGTGCGGAAAGATCGCGAAAGGAATCGCCGGAAAAAGGTTCTCCCTCGGAGGGGGCTGATTAGGGGCAAGGGTAATAAGGTCATTTCCAGTATGTCAAACCATAGTGAAAATGATATGAACAGAACGGGCTCGAAGAGATGAAGACATGGGCATTGGATTCACCTCAATCGGAGTATGAGCAAAAGGTTATAATAGTTTTTCTGCCAGGGACCTATCTGTGATTAAAAAAAATATCAGATTGGAACTAAACAGAAAAACCAAAAACGTATTTGAAGGGGATACGCTTTCTACAAGCGAAAACGTACTCTAGGGATGCCGTTTCCACTTGCCACGGTGGCAGAGGCGGGGCCGGGCGCTTGAGGTGCTGACTGATGGGTCCCACGGGGTCTCTCTCTCTCCTAGCTCCCTTCTTCTTCCTCCCATGTACGCGCGCCTGGCCGAGGGAGGAGCTCGCCCCAACGGCGATTGCCGGCGGCACAGGTCACCTCAGACGGCGCCCGGCCTACCGGCGGGTTCAGGAGACCGAGGCGCGCACGCCCATGTAGGTCTCGACCGCCGTGGAGCTTGGGGCAGAGCGGGACGTCGACTGCGGTGGAGCATGCCATCGGCCACCAGTGAGCTCGCGGCTACAAGCCACTAGAGGAGGAGGAGAGGTGATGGGGTGGTTCGGTAGTGGTGGTGGAGGCCTCTGGAGGTGGTTGAGCGGATTGAGATGGCCAGGATCGCCGGAATCGGAGGGACCCGAGGCGGTGGCCGGGGCGGCGATGGAAGGGCAGGGAAGCAGCTTGAGCTCAATGGAGAGGCTGGGGAGGTTTCTAGGAGTGAGGGGAGGCCGATGAGATGCTCGGGAGTGCCGCGGGGCTGGCTATTTATAGGCGGGGCGAGGTGCCCGAGCCGGTCACCGCCGCACAAGCTCGGCCAAGGCTCTGGCGACGCTCAGCGATCATGGGGAGGGACGAGAACATGATGA
This sequence comes from Thinopyrum elongatum, assembly GCA_011799875.1. Classification (NCBI taxonomy): domain Eukaryota; kingdom Viridiplantae; phylum Streptophyta; class Magnoliopsida; order Poales; family Poaceae; genus Thinopyrum; species Thinopyrum elongatum. The sequence goes on from CM022297.1 coordinate 319,259,993, forward strand.
GGCAGCGGCGCAGCGGTCACGGAGCAGAGCAAGCCAAGGGGACACGGGGAGGAAGTGGACAGAGGAGGAAGACGACGGCCATCTACAGATTTCCTGTGGGCGCGCGGCGACGTGCGCCAGCGAGCGAGCTGCCAGAGGGGGAGAGGGGTCCGGGGAGAAGAAGACAACAAGGGGGAGCTGCTAGACATGCCCGTGCTCGCTGAGACGCCGAGCAGAGGAGGGGCCCGAGCAAAACGACGGCCACCTCGCGCCCACTGCATGCCAAAGCGGTGGTCACCACGCAGACTGGCATGACGAGGACAAGAGGGGCTGCCGTGATATGTCTGGTGATGAGTCCCTGCATCACTGAGTCTGAGAGAGGTGAGGGATCAAAGAAAGGGGCTCTGGATAGATGGGATTCATCTCTGAAAGTTTGTTGTTGCATACTGTTGCATGATGCTGTGGTGAGTAGAGAAGAGATAAGGGACAGACCTCATGTCTGGGAGGTTTAGATTAAGAAGGACCATAATCCTGTCAATTATGAGGTGATTTGTACCAGTATTTAATATAGTTGCTTTACAACTACATAAATTGGTCCAGAAACAAGAACAGGAAGAAGCACTCACTAGGAGTGATGACTTGGGCTGAAAATGAACATGGCAGGGTTATTTGGTCATATGAGAGTGCCATAAAATTTCATGCCATTTGGCCAAGCCAAAATGGTACTTCCTTCATACAGCACATCTCTGGACAGAAACTTAGGAAAAATCCTGAGGGAAAATGGCTAGATGAAATGAGCCCAAATCTTGTGGAGATAGGTTATATGGATAGGAGAAGGCTTAGAATAATTTTCAGCAGTAATGGAGCAAGATAAAATATACTTGCTTCACTAACTGAAAATTTGGACAGAAACAAAGAATTGATGCTAAGCTCACATGGATGCATTTCATGAGCTCAAATCTTGAGGAGGGTGATTATTTGATCATATGAAGGACCATGCAAAATTTCAACTTATTTGGACCATCCTAGCTAGTACTTCCTTCACAAACAATTCCCTCAGACAGGAACTTTGAAAAATTGCTCAGGAATATTCACTAGGCAAATTAAGTTGAATTTTGGCATGAGGCAATTATATGGACATGAAAAGGTGTCCAAAAAGTATGGGGTCAATTGGTCAAAGGTAAATGGCACTTGCTTCACAAACTGCCATTCAGGACAGAATAGAAAAGGAATTAATTGAGCATGATGAGGAACATGGCAAATGAAATATTTTGACATATTTGAGGAATATATGACCCAAAAAATTTATGAGAATTATTTGGGAATTTTGGGAGTGATAGAAATATAGGTTGCTTCACAACCTAGGGCTAAAAGGATTATCCCTTTAATAGAAAAAGGAATATTCCCAAGAAAATAATATTGGGGTTGGGCCAAGATGAAAATGGCAAGGTCTTGGGATGGATATGAGGATGACAAGCCACTCTGGAAAGAAAGAAGAGGTCATCTTCTTCAGTTTCCAGACCACATAGCCATAGAAAAAGAAAACTCAAGCAAAATCCTTAGAAAATCAAAAGAAAAAGAAAAGGCCAAAAATCAGGGTGTGACATTCAACCTCTCGTTTCCTCAACAATGCAGCTGGGGTGCCGCAGCAGCTGGGAGATCTTGCCGGGGGGCTTCTTTTCAGGGGCCAGGCAGCTCTGGGGCATTGTGAGGTAACCTACCATAGTCATGCAACGAAGAACATTACTAACACCAACCTGTACTACTACTCAGCATGACATACGACAGAAATACTAGCAACTAGTACATGATAACCAGGTGCATAAAAACATAGCATGAAAGTGAACACAAATCCATAAGCATCACCAAAACAACGATAACCGTATCAAAACAAGAAGACATTTATTAAATATTCAAGTTGAAAACCATGGCTACTGCATGGCCATCATGCAAGTGGGTGTTGTGGCTTGCCTGGGGATGAAGAATACACCGGGAAGAAGTGCAGAAAGATCGCGAAAGGAATCGCCGGAAAAAGGTTCTCCCTCGGAGGGGGCTGATTAGGGGCAAGGGCAATAAGGTCATTTCCAGTATGTCAAACCATAGTGAAAATGATATGAACAGAACGGGCTCGAAGAGATGAAGACATGGGCATTGGATTCACCTCAATCGGAGTACGAGCAAAAGGTTATAATAGTTTTTCTGCCAGGGACCTATCTGTGATAAAAAAATATATCAGATTGGACCTAAACAGAAAAACCAAAAACGTATTTGAAGGGGATACACTTTCTTCAAGCGAAAACGTACTCTAGGGATGCCGTTTCCACTTGCCACGGTGGCAGAGGCGGGGCCGGGCGCTTGAGGTGCTGACTGATGGGTCCCACGGGGTCTCTCTCTCTCTCTCCTAGCTCCCTTCTTCTTCCTCCCATGTACGCGCGCCTGGCCGAGGGAGGAGCTCGCCCCGACGGCGATTGCCGGCGACACAGGTCACCTCAGACGGCACTCGGCCTACCGGCGGGTTCAGGAGACCGAGGCGCGCACGCCCATGTAGGTCTCGACCGCCGTGGAGCTTGGGGCAGAGCGGGACGTCGACTGCGGTGGAGCATGCCATCGGCCACCAGTGAGCTCGCGGCTACAAGCCACTGGAGGAGGAGGAGAGGTGATGGGGTGGTTCGGTAGTGGTGGTGGAGGCCTCTGGAGGTGGTTGAGCGGATTGAGATGGCCAGGATCGCCGGAATCGGAGGGACCCGAGGCGGTGGCCGGGGCGGCGATGGAAGGGCAGGGAAGCAGCTTGAGCTCAATGGAGAGGCTGGGGAGGTTGCTAGGAGTGAGGGGAGGCCGATGAGTTGCTCGGGAGTGCCGCGGGGCTGGCTATTTATAGGCGGGGCGAGGTGCCCGAGCCGGTCACCGCCGCACAAGCTCGGCCAAGGCTCTGGCGACGCTCAGCGATCACGGGGAGGGACGAGAACACGATGAGGCAGCGGCGCAGTGGTCACGGAGCAGAGCAAGCCAAGGGGACACGGGGAGGAAGTGGACAGAGGAGGAAGACGACGGCCATGTACAGATTTCCCGTGGGCGCGCGGCGACGTGCGCCAGCGAGCGAGCTGCCAGAGGGGGAGAGGGGTCCGGGGAGAAGAAGACAACGAGGGGGAGCTGCAAGACATGCCCATGCTCGCTGAGACGCCGAGCAGAGGAGGGGCCCGAGCAAAACGACGGCCAGCTCGCGCCCACTGCATGCCAAAGCGGTGGTCACCACGCAGACTGGCATGACGAGGACAAGAGGGGCTGCCGTGATATGTCTGGTGATGAGTCCCTGCATCACTGAGTCTGAGAGAGGTGAGGGATCAAAGAAAGGGGCTCTGGATAGATGGGATTCATCTCTGAAAGTTTGTTGTTGCAAACTGTTGCATGATGCTGTGGTGAGTAGAGAAGAGATAAGGGACAGACCTCATGTCTGGGAGGTTTAGATTAAGAAGGACCATAATCCTATCAATTATGTGGTGATTTGGACCAGTATTTAATATAGTTGCTTTACAACTACATAAATTGGTCCAGAAACAAGAACAGGAAGAAGCACTCACTAGGAGTGATAACTTGGGCTGAAAATGAACATGGCAGGTTTATTTGGTCATATGAGAGTGCCATAAAATTTCATGCCATTTGGCCAAGCCAAAATGGTACTTCCTTCATACAGCACATCTCTGGACAGAAACTTAGGAAAAATCCTGTGGGAAAATGGCTAGATGAAATGAGCCCAAATCTTGTGGAGATAGGTTATATGGATAGGAGAAGGCTTAGAATAATTTTCAGCAGTAATGGAGCAAGATAAAATATACTTGCTTCACTAACTGAAAATTTGGACAGAAACAAAGAATTGATGCTAAGCTCACATGGATACATTTCATGAGCTCAAATCTTGAGGAGGGTGATTATTTGATCATATGAAGGACCATGCAAAATTTCAACTTATTTGGACCATCCTAGCTAGTACTTCCTTCACAAACAATTCCCTCAGACAGGAACTTTGAAAAATTGCTCAAGAATATTCACTAGGCAAATTAAGTTGAATTTTGGCATGAGGCAATTATATGGACATGAAAAGGTGTCCAAAAAGTTTGGGGTCAATTGGTCAAAGGTAAATGGCACTTGCTTCACAAACTGCCATTCAGGACAGAATAGAAAAGGAATTAATTGAGCATGATGAGGAACATGGCAAATGAAATATTTTGACATATTTGAGGAATATATGACCCAAAAAATTTATGAGAATTATTTGGGAATTTTGGGAGTGATAGAAATATAGGTTGCTTCACAACCTAGGGCTAAAAGGATTATCCCTTTAATAGAAAAAGGAATATTCCCAAGAAAATAATATTGGGGTTGGGCCAAGATGAAAATGGCAAGGTCTTGGGATGGATATGAGGATGACAAGCCACTCTGGAAAGAAAGAAGAGGTCATCTTCTTCAGTTTCCAGACCACATAGCCATAGAAAAAGAAAACTCAAGCAAAATCCTTAGAAAATCAAAAGAAAAAGAAAAGGCCAAAAATCAGGGTGTGACATTCAACCTCTCGTTTCCTCAACAATGCAGCTGGGGTGCCGCAGCAGCTGGGAGATCTTGCCGGGGGGCTTCTTTTCAGGGGCCAGGCAGCTCTGGGGCATTGTGAGGTAACCTACCATAGTCATGCAACGAAGAACATTACTAACACCAACCTGTACTACTACTCAGCATGACATACGACAGAAATACTAGCAACTAGTACATGATAACCAGGTGCATAAAAACATAGCATGAAAGTGAACACAAATCCATAAGCATCACCGAAACAACGATAACCGTATGAAAACAAGAAGACATTTATTAATTATTCAAGTTGAAAATCATGGCTACTACATGGCCATCATGCAAGTGGGTGTTGTGGCTTGCCTGGGGATGGAGAATACACCGGGAAGAAGTGCGGAAAGATCACGGAAGGAATCGTCGGAAAAAGGTTCTCCCTCGGAGGGGACTGATTAGGGGCAAGGGCAATAAGGTCATTTCCAGTATGTCAAACCATAGTGAAAATGATATGAACAGAACGGGCTCGACGAGACGAAGATGTGGGCGTTGGATTCACCTCAATCGGAGTTACGAGCAAAAAGTTATAGTAGTTTTTCTGCCAGGGACCTATCTATGATAAAAATATATCAGACTGGACCTAAATAGAAGAACCGAAAACGTATTTGAAGGGGATACGCTTTCTACAAGCGAAAATGTACTCTGGGATGCCGATTCCACTTGCCACGCTGGCAGAGGAGGGGCCGGGCGCTTGAGGCGCTGACTGGTGGGTCCCGCGGGCTCTCTCTCTCTCCTAGCTCCCTTCTTCTTCCTCCCGCGTACGCGCGCCTGGCCGAGGGAGGAGCTCTCCCAGACGGCGATTGTCGGCGGCACAGGTCACCTCAGACGGCGCCCAGCCTACCGGCGGGTTCAGGAGACCGAGGCGCGGACGCCCATGTAGGTCTCGACCGCCGTGGAGCTTGGGGAAGAGCTGGATGTCGACCGCGGCGGAGCATGCCGTCGGCCACCGGTGAGCTCACGGCTACAAGCCACTGGAGGAGGAGGAGAGGTGATGGGGTGGTTTGGTAGTGGTGGTGGAGCGGAGGGAGATGGCCAGGGTCGCCGGAATTGGAGGGACCCGAGGCGGTGGCCGGGGCGGCGATGGAAGGGCAGGGGAGCAGCTCGAGCTCAATGGAGAGGCCGGGGAGGTTGCTAGGAGTGAGGGGAGGCCGATGAGATGCTCGGGAGTGCCGCATAGCTGGCTATTTATAGGCGGGGCAAGGTGCCCGAGCCGGTCACCGCCGCACGAGCTCGGCCAAGGCTCTAGCGACGCTCAGCGATCACGGGGAGGGACGAGAACACGACGAGGCAGCAGCGCAGTGGTCACGGAGCAGAGCAAGCCAAGGGGACACGGGGAGGAAGTGGACAGAGGAGGAAGACGACGGCCATCTACAGATTTCCCGTGGGCGCGCAGCGACGAGCGCCAGCGAGCGAGCTGCTGGAGGGGGAGAGGGGTCTGGGGAGAAGAAGACAGCGAGGGGGAGCTGTAGACATGCCTGTGCTCGCTGAGACACCGGGCCCGAGCAAAACGACGGCCAGCTCACGCCCACTGCATGCCAAAGCGGTGGTCACTGCGCAAACTGGCATGACGAGGACAAGAGGGGCTGCCATGATATGTCTGGTGATGAGTCCCGGCATCACGGAGTCTGAGAGAGGTGATGGATCAAAGAAAGGAGCTCTGGATCAATGGGATTCATCTTTGAAAGTTTGCTGTTGCAAACTGTTGCATGATGCTATGGTGAGCAGAGAAGAGATAAGGGACAGAGCTCATGTCTGGGAGGTTTAGATTAAGAAGGACCATAATCTTGTCAATTATGAGGTGATTTGGACCAGTATTTAATATAGTTGCTTTACAACTACATAAATTGGTCCAGAAACAAGAACAGGAAGAAGCACTCACTAGGAGTGATGACTTGGGCTGAAAATGAACATGTCAGGGTTATTTGGTCATATGAGAGTGCCATAAAAATTTCAAGCCATTTGGCCAAGCCAAAATGGTACTTCCTACATACAGCACATCTCTGGACAGAAATTTGGAAAAATCCTGAGGGAAAATGGCTAGATGAAATGAACCCAAATCTTGTGGAGATAGGTTATATGGATAGGAGAAGGCTTAGGAAAATTTTCAGCAGTAATGGAGCAAGATAAAATATACTTGCTTCACTAACTAAAAATTTGGACAGAAACAAAGAATTGATGCTAAGCTCACATGGATGCATTTCATGAGCTCAAATCTTGAGGAGGGTGATTATTTGATCATATGAAGGACCATGCAAAATTTCAACTTATTTGGACCATCCTAGCTAGTACTTCCTTCACAAACAATTCCCTCAGACAGGAACTTTGAAAAATTGCTCAGGAATATTCACTAGGCAAATTAAGTTGAATTTTGGCATGAGGCAATTATATGGACATGAAAAGGTGTCCAAAAAGTTTGGGGTCAATTGGTCAAAGGTAAATGGCACTTGCTTCACAAACTGCCATTCAGGACAAAATAGAAAAGGAATTAATTGAGCATGATGAGGAACATGGCAAATGAAATATTTTGCCATATTTGAGGAAGATATGACCCAAACAATTTATGAGAATTATTTGGGAATTTTGGGAGTGATAGAAATATAGGTTGCTTCACAACCTAGGGCTAAAAGGATTATTCCTTTAATAGAAAAAGGAATATTCCCAAGAAAATAATATTGGGGTTGGGCCAAGATGAAAATGGCAAGGCCTTGGGATGGATATGAGGATGACAAGCCACTCTGGAAAGAAAGAAGAGGTCATCTTCTTCAGTTTCCAGACCACATAGCCATAGAAAAGGAAAACTCAAGCAAAATCCTCAGAAAATCAAAAGAAAAAGAAAGGGCCAAAAATCAGGGTGTGACAAACCTTCCCCCCTTAAATAAATCTCGTCCTCGAGATTTGGTTGCTCAAGGAACAAGTAGGAATATACTAACTTAAGGAAACCGTTTCCAACTCGGGTATCCTTTTTCCTTTATTGATTGTTCCCCACTGAATTTCATATGACGAGACTGCCCGGCTCTGGGGTGGTTTGCTTCACTGTATCCACATTCTGACAGAACTTACCTTACATGTTCATGCTTATACTGGCTCTAATTCTTTTCATATCTGCTGACTTAGCTGAGTGTGATAGATTATCATGACTGAAATATATGTCCGTCTCACAAGTCCAAGAGTGATTTCCAATGGATATATCATCCAGCACCGACAATCTTCCATGAAGTTGTGAACAGATTTTTCCTGGTGGACACCCATCCTTTTTATTCCTTGCATTGGGTTTCTCAACTAACTATAGGTCCTCCAGGTTCAAAACAGTGTTGTGGATCATAACTGTTCTTCTGACTGATACTGATTTCTCGCGAAGTTTCTGAATCATCTTGACTGGCTCCACTGTCTTGAGTGTCAGATCCGTACCAAATAGTTGGCTGTCACCTGTCGTGGACATCATGAAGGGGTATGGCCTTATATGATAGTATTCGCAGACTTGACTGACTGTGGATCTTGCAGAAGAATTTTGTTCATGACAGGCTGCCCTTTGATGCTTCATGTAAGTGAGGGCACATGCTTCAAGACTGTTATTCACCCTTCTGATTATTCATTTTGTCAGTATGTCCATGGGGATAGTAGGCTGTCTGGTGCTTTACCATGGTTGCCGGGGTCAAACTGTTGAATGGCCCCTTAGTCCGGTTCGACAGACCCAGATATTTGATACTGACAAATCTGAGCACATATTGTTGACTGAGCGGGTTGTCTGGATATGGGGTCCTTACCAAAATTGAGCAGACCCCTTAGGTGAATATTCATGGTGATCGATGCTGACTTAGACTGTCCAAGGTATCTACACCATGTGGTACATACAACACTTTTCGTACCTTCATCATCGGACTTGCTCCTTCATTACTATTTTCTTGGTCTGGATCCTTTGCTGAAAGAGCGGGGTCATATTGCTTCTTCGTGTGACCATAGGTTTTGTCGAGTGCAATATTCTGACAGACGTACCCTTATCCTCATCACCTGACATGGTAATATTGTTTAAATGGCAGGTTCATCACCTCTCAAGTTCTGACCGTAGGGAAATGATCATCTGAACCCTTGCAAGAAATCGGCAAATAAATCAGTAGCCACCAGAACGGTCTTTACAACTTAGATCTGGGGCATTACTGAAATAACTCAACCACGACTCAAGACGGCTGAAAAGCGGCTCAGAGCATGAGACCGTGTTGATAAGAAGAAAGGGGCAGTTCCCTAAGACGGCTGAAAAGAAGCTCAAAGCATAGGGCCACTGTCACAAAAAGAAACTCAACATCTGCACGAGACGGCCAGAAAGCAGCTCAGAACTCATGACAGTTGTTGAATAGAGAAATTTAAAGTTGGCATCCCCCCCGGATAGCGAAAAACAGCTCAGGTTACAGGCGTGGTGCCATCACTAAAGAAAAGTAGACAAGGGCTCATCAGGATCATATTCCAGGTTCACAGGTACTTGTACAGAGCTCACTGTTGTCGTCAATCTTCATAGGCCTTTGTCACACTGCGGTGTATAACTGGCTTCCTTCTTTTAACAATCCTCATGTGGTTGTCAGATCCTCGTTCAAGTGACTTGCAAGATCTTGGTTGTATGCTCACAATGAAGGCATGTGTAGTTGAGCATTTGGTTTCTGAGGGGGACACTTGTGTCCAGACTGGCTCGTGTTCCTGACCAAACTGTTGTGGATCTGATTTCTGAGATGCACTGCCACATGCTGTCAATTCACAGTGTAATATCTTGCAACAATGCCGTACTGAGGACGATCGAATGGCTTATGCTGGAACCCATCGAGAGTATCTTGCTGAGGAAGACTGGGCATCGTGCTTCAGAAGCTTCCGCCCTTAAAGACTTGCTATGGAAAACTCGGTATCTTATGCCGGAAGCTTTTGCGATTGCTTACTGAAGAAGCCATCTTAATATTTCTGCTGTTGATTACTGGTATGAAACGGGGTTTGCTTGACTATCCTTCTTTCTGAGTGTTGAATACATGGCACATTCTTGCTTTCTTCCAGTTATATCGTGTTTCAGAATCATCCTCAAAGAAGAATCAAACCTTGCATCTGAACGATACCTTTGACCGATGATATTATGTCGATCTTGCACCCAATTTATCTTCTTGCTGATTCGATCATCACTGCTATGAAGAGTGCACACTGAGGGAGACTTGATTATCTGTACTATTGTGAGGAGTGCACACTCATGCAAACTTTGATTATCAGCATCACAATCAGGTATTTCTCATTTCACTGCAGTCGGCTGAGAACTCCATTCTGTTTAGCTGAGTTTTCAAATACTTGAATTCCTTGCTGATTCTTCGGGTCCGGTGTCGGTTGGCGAGCAACTTTAATAAGGGGAAAATATGTAACACCGAAGGCTCAAAGAAAGAAGCAAAAGAAACGACGAAAACAAAAGCACGCAAGCATACAAATAATAATAATCAAGCATCATCACATATTACTGCTACTCACAACAATAATATGCATGCACACTTAGGCACACAAATCTCGCGGAAACTCCGGTATTACGATCTAATATGATGTGGCGGTGTGCACGAAAAGTGAATCCATGTGTGGAAGGAGTTGGCGTAACCAAGGCTACACCAAATGCTGGCTTAACACCGGTTGCATCTGTATGGATACACAGGTGAGGACGGACTTGGTGATCATGTATCGAGACACAAGGTCACGACCACATCATCATCAAGCGTACGAAAGGGAACCGTACACGTCCAAAGAACGAGATGACAGGGTAGGGTAGCGATGGAAAAGCAAGGCTTGCTGGCATTGCCCTTTTCTGATAACATAGATCAGTAAGGGTTGCCAAAGTGGCGAGATGGAGGGCACGATTCGGGATAGAGACAAGTCTATCACCGAAACAATATGGGTGGATGGCGGAAAAGATATCGATGCGATATCCGAGCATAACTCCTGCAAATGGTGTCTGGAACACTTGGTACCAGGGCATCACTCTGCTGGGACAGATATGACGCCGAACACTGAAAAGCATTGATGAAGCGAGGGAGGGTGCAGGTAGTGGATCAAAACCGATACCACCTACACTCCCAAGATCACTACAAGCGACCAGATAGTAATCTATATGCATGCTATGCGACAAACAAATGCAGCAATCAAATGCAACAAACCAACCAAACTCTATACTACCGCACTCTAATGCTCGCGCGGGCTAGGGCGTCCTATAGCCAAACCTGCTCTGATACCAAGCCTTGTGGCACCCCGGCTCAAAGAAATTGGAACACCCCGTATTCCAGCCCAGAGATCGATGAGAAGTCTTCTGGAATACGACACTGCTTAGCATAGAACAAATTAGCTCTTTATTACAAGCTATATGGATACAAGGGGATTACATTGGCACGGCGACACTACGCCTGCCACGATTGCTCCATGCAAGCAGCAGAACAACACAAAGCAGCGGAATAACTCTAGCAGCGGAACAGCGACGACGGTGATGAACTCCACTTCGCAGGGACTCTGGCTGGAACGCTTATCCTAGCTCGCAAACAAGGAATCCACGGCAAACAAGCAATCAAATCCGGCATGCCCTGCAAACTGGCATGACACGCCAGGTCAGTACATTGAATGTACTTGCAAGCTCACAGCAACCAAAAGCTATCAAGACAGACAACAGCATGGCAATTATAGGTTAACAAGGATTAACATGATACTATCAGATCAATCATAGCATGAACAAGATGAACATGATATAGCTAGAACAATATGAGCATGGCATGAACATATGAACATGATGATACTAGCATGCAACATGATGACGCTATCATGCACCAACTTACTCTGCTCGGGTTACCTCGTAACCATCATATGCATAAGCTTACCATCACGGACATCACACGATCATCTCAGGATCCAATCAAGCTTGGTATAACAATACCATAGTAATCATTACATGACCACAAGGAGCTTGACCTTTACCCTTGACTCTCGCATAACACCACAATTTTCCAACAATTCGGTATCCTCGATACCACGGTGATCCTCTCTCGATCACAACCAGTCTCTTTCTCGTCATCGAACCAAGGTTGTTATTAAGCACATTATTATTATTACTGTTGACTCATAGTGTGACCGATTACGAACTGGGCCCTTATCCGCGGGCGCGGCTATCGATAGATTGAATACACACTCTGCAGAGGTTAGCACACTGTACCCACACCACGGAACCCATGGCCTCGCACTCCCATTCGGGTGGACCAACGGTGTTCCGACAAAACCGATCTACTGCCATCGCACTCTTCCAGCCACTCTGACCAACTCCCCTCTGGGCTAAGTCTTGGGTGGCCTTGATGTTTACCAAAGACATTCAACGGCCATCGTCGTGGCAAAACAATAAACGGTCCCAAACGAGGACATGAGCTCAAAACCAACCTCGGGCACACAAGGCTTATGCCGTCGTACCAGTCCAAGGTAGCGCCCATGCATAACCTTCCCTCTTTGGAGGCACCGGCGAGAGGCATTACAATAGACCCAGTTAGGACCCTCCCATAAAAGGCAAATGTGGTTGCACTGGTCAGCTCGATTTGGTGGCACCATGACTCAGCCAACAGTTGTTCAAGTTCATTTAAGTCCAGTTAAACTTGAATGCAAATGATGCTGAGTCATACAAAATAACATGATGCAACTATCATGCATGATATCAACATAAACATGGGGGTACAACATAATCATCAAGCATATCAACAACAATAAAGCATATATCTGAATGAGCATGCATACTGACTAGCATGAACATCACATAACACTACTCATAGCATAACATGACCACTAGCATTAACAATAAATACTAAGCAAGACATATCAAGAATACTACCAAGTAAGCATATAATCAGCTGGATGCAAAGAAACAAGCATATCAACTGTACTTGGTAACCGACCATAGTCATGCAACGAAGAACATTACTAACACCAACCTGTACTACTACTCAGCATGACATACGACAGAAATACTAGCAACTAGTACATGATAACCAGGTGCATAAAAACATAGCATGAAAGTGAACACAAATCCATAAGCATCACCGAAACAACGATAACTGTATCAAAACAAGAAGACATTTATTAAATATTCAAGTTGAAAACCATGGCTACTGCATGGCCATCATGCAAGTGGGTGTTGTGGCTTGCCTGGGGATGAAGAATACACCAGGAAGAAGTGCGGAAAGATCGCGAAAGGAATCGCCGGAAAAAGGTTCTCCCTCAGAGAGGGCTGATTAGGGGCAAGGGCAATAAGGTCATTTCCAGTATGTCAAACCATAGTGAAAATGATATGAACAGAACGGGCTCGACGAGATGAAGAAGTGGGCGTTGGATTCACCTCAATCGGAGTACGAGCAAAAAGTTATAATAGTTTTTCTGCCAGGGGCCTATCTGTGATAAAAAAAATATCAGACTGGACCTAAACAGAAAAACCAAAAACGTATTTGAAGGGGATACGCTTTCTACAAGCGAAAACGTACTCTGGGGATGCCGTTTCCACTTGCCACGGTGGCAGAGGCGGGGCCGGGCGCTTGAGGTGCTGACTGGGGGGTCCCACGGGGTCTCTCTCTCTCCTGGCTCCCTTCTTCTTCCTCCCGCGTATGCACGCCTGGCCGAGGGAGGAGCTCGCCCCGACGGCGATTGCCGGTGACACAGGTCACCTCAGACGGCGCCCGGCCTACCGGCGGGTTCAGGAGACCGAGGCGCGCACGCCCATGTAGGTCTCGACCGCCGTGGAGCTTGGGGCAGAGCGGGACGTCGACCGCGGCGGAGCATGCCATCGGCCACCGGTGAGCTCGTGGCTACAAGCCACTGGAGGAGGAGGAGAGGTGATGGGGTGGTTCGGTAGTTGTCGTGGAGGCCTCTGGAGGTGGTGGAGCGGAGGGAGATGGCCAGGGTCGCCGGAATCGGAGGGACCCGAGGCGGTGGCCGGGGCGGCGATGGAAGGGCAGGGGAGCAGCTTGAGCTCAATGGAGAGGCTAGGGAGGTTGCTAGGAGTGAGGGGAGGCCGATGAGATGCTCGGGACTGCCGCGGGGCTGGCTATTTATAGGCGGGGCGAGGTGCTCGAGCCGGTCACCGCCGCACAAGCTCGGCCAAGGCTCTGGCGACGCTCAGCGATCACGGGGAGGGACGAGAACACGATGAGGCAGCTACGCAGCGGTCACGGAGCAGAGCAAGCCAAGGGGACACGGGGAGGAAGTGGACAGAGGAGGAAGATGACGGTCATCTACAGATTTCTCATGGGCGCGCGGCGACGTGCGCCAGCGAGCGAGCTGCCAGAGGGGGAGAGGGGTCCGGGGAGAAGAAGACAACGAGGGGGAGCTGCTAGACATGCCAGTGCTCGCTGAGACGCCGAGCAGAGGAGGGGCCCGAGCAAAACGACGGCCAGCTCGTGCCCACTGCATGCCAAAGCGGTGGTCACAACGCAGACTGGCATGACGAGGACAAGAGGAGCTGCCGTGATATGTCTGGTGATGAGTCCCTGCATCACTGGGTCTAAGAGAGGTTATGGATCAAAGAAAGGGGCTCTGGATAGTTGGGATTCATCTCTGAAAGTTTGTTGTTGCAAACTGTTGCATGATGCTACGGTGAGTAGAGAAGAGATAAGGGACAGAGCTCATGTCTGGGAGGTTTAGATTAAGAAGGACCATTATCCTGTCAATTATGAGGTTATTTAATATAGTTGCTTTACAACTACATAAATTGGTCCAGAAACAAGAACAGGAAGAAGCACTCACTAGGAGTGATGACTTGGGCTGAAAATGAACATGGCAGGGTTATTTGATCATATGAGAGTGCCATAAAATTTCATGCCATTTGGCCAAGCCAAAATGGTACTTCCTTCATAGAGCACATCTCTGGACAGAAACTTAGGAAAAATCCTGAGGGAAAATGGCTAGATGAAATGAGCCCAAATCTTGTGGAGATAGTTTATATGGATAGGAGAAGGCTTAGAAAAAATTTCAGCAGTAATGGAGCAAGATAAAATATACTTGCTTCACTAACTGAAAATTTGGACAGAAACAAAGAATTGATGCTAAGCTCACATGGATGCATTGCATGAGCTCAAATCTTGAGGAGGGTGATTATTTGATCATATGAAGGACCATGCAAAATTTCAACTTATTTGGACCATCCTAACTAGTACTTCCTTCACAAACAATTCCCTCAGACAGGAACTTTGAAAAATTGCTCAGGAATATTCACTACGCAAATTAAGTTGAATTTTGGCATGAGGCAATTATATGGACATGAAAAGGTGTCCAAAAAGTTTGGGGTCAATTGGTTAAAGGTAAATGGCACTTGCTTCACAAACTGCCATTCCGGACAGAATAGAAAAGGAATTAATTGAGCATGATGAGGAACATGGCAAATGAAATATTTTGACATATTTGAGGAATATATGACCCAAACAATTTATGAGAATTATTTGGGAATTTTGGGAGTGATAGAAATATAGGTTGCTTCACAACCTAGGGCTAAAAGGATTATCCCTTTGATAGAAAAAGGAATATTCCCAAGAAAATAATATTGGGGTTGGGCCAAGATGAAAATGGCAAGGTCTTGGGATGGATATGAGGATGACAAGCCACTCTGGAAAGAAAGAAGAGGTCATCTTCTTCAGTTTCCAGACCACATAGCCATAGAAAAGGAAAACTCAAGCAAAATCCTTAGAAAATCAAAAGAAAAAGAAAGGGCCAAAAATCAGGTTGTGACATTCAACCTCTCGTTTCCTCAACAATGCAGCAGGGGCGCCGCAGCAGCTGGGAGATCTTGCCGGGGGGCTTCTTTTCATGGGCCAGGCGGCTCTGGGGCATTGTGAGGTGTTGGCTCCTTGCGAGGCCCCTAGGGGGTCGCGAGGACTCAGGGCCCTCTGGAGATGCCTCCATCTGGCACTGCGCCCCATGAAGGACTTGCACGAGGTCCCTCGGTGGTGAGCTAGACCGTGGCTGCTTTTTGGGCATCCTTCTCCTGGCGGCCTTTTCGTGCTCGAGCCCCCGAGCGAGGGTTGATCGCCACTGGTACACCGAGTCGCGATGCCCGCTGGCTCAAGAGGACATACATGCCCGCTGGCTCGCTCGAGAGCGTCACGCGAGTATTAGGACGCCAAGGTCTTGGCGAGGTGTGCGAGTGGGCGGGCCCAGGGGGCGACCTGGGCCGGGCCAGGTGTACACACCATGCCCAGCCCCCGCTCGCGAGACACGCGGGAGGGAGCGACGGGTAACTGCCACTCCCCATAAAACAAGACTCGAAAGAACAAGCGCTGCAAGGAGAAAAAAATCCCAACCCTTTCAAATAAAGACGCGAGAACTTCAAGTTTCATTCCAAAAAGTGGCGAATTGGGTACAAAAGCAAGCGAAAGAACAGCCACGTCCGGCACCTACACTAGTCTTCTAGTCTTCCCACCAGCGCAGAGCATGGGGCCTCCACTAGGCGTGGGCATAGTCGTTGATTGACCTTGTTGTCCGCTAGCGCGGAGCATGAGGCATCCACTTGGGCCTGGGTGGGAGCCACCGCGGGGTCGAGGAGTGACGCACCAGGAGACTCCGGGGCGTGTACAGCCCCACTCATTATTACGTGAGAGTGTCACGGGTAGAACTTTCGGAGATGCTGGATGTTCCAGGCATTCTGGATGGGGACCCCGTCCTGCATCTCCAAGCGCACGGTGCCCGGCCTGGAGACGCGGGCGATCCTAAACGGGCCCTCCCACATGGGCGAGAGCTTGTGAAGGCCCTCCTTGGAGAGGACCCGCCTCAGGACGAGGTCACCCACCTCGAGGGTCCGGGAGCGGACACTACGGCAATGGTATCGCTGCAGCGCCTGCTAGTACCTCGCGGCGTGGAGCGAGTCTTGGCGATGGGCTTCCTCCCCGAGCATGAGGTCCATCCCCCGCGAGGCATCTTGACGCGCCTCGTCGAATGCCAAGACCAGCGGGGAGCGATGCCTGACCTCGTGTGGGAGGACCGCCTCAGCCCCATAGATGAGGAAGAACAGGGTCTCACCGGTGGGCTTAGTCGCGGTGGTGCGGATGGACCACAACACGAACTGAAGCTCACCGAGCCAACCCCTGCTACAGGCTTCAAGCTTCTTCTTAAAAGCTCCGTGTATTGAGGCCCCTCAGGACCTCCACGTTGGCGCGTTCAGCCTGGCCATTGCTCCGCGGGTGCGCCACCGAAGCATAGCATATCTTCGTTACAAGGTTAGCACAATATGTCCTGAAGAGGTTGCTTGTGAATTGAGAGCCATTGTCAGTAATGATATGGTTGGGGACCTCGAAACGGCTCACGAGGCCCTTGATGAACTTGACGGCCAAGCCAGCCGGGATGGTGCGCACGGGCTCCACCTCCACCCACTTGGTGAACTTGTCGATAGCGACGTAGAGGTAGCGGTACCCACCGTCTGCCCGAGGAAAGGGGCCCAGGATATCCAGCCCCCAGACCGCGAAGGGCCATGAGAGCGGGATGGTCTGGAGACCTTGCGCGGGCTGGTAATCTTCTTGGCGTGGAACTGGCAAGCCTCACAGGACCGCACCAGCTCGGTGGCGTCGTTGAGCGTCGTGGGCCAGTAGAACCCGCTGTGGAACACCTTGCCCATGAGGGTGCGCGATGAAGAATGGTGTCCGCAGTCCCCACCATGGATGTCGGCCAACAGCTCGCGCCCTTGCTCCTTGGATATGCATCGCAGCGAGACGTCGTTGGGGCACCTTCGGTAGAGCTCGTCGTCCTGCAAGCAATAAGCGATGGCCTGACAAGCCACGCGCTCTGCATCTTCCTCCTTCTCCGGTAGGGTGCCGCGGAGCAGGTACACCTTGAACTCCTTAGTCCAGTAGCCTTCCTGAGGTTCCTGTGCCAGGAGCAGGCAGGCTCCTGAGGTTGGACCGCAGGCGGGGGTGCCCGAGGATGGGGCTAGAGGTGGCTCCTCCCGAAGCAACGCTGGGCCCGTGACAGGGGGCGCCGCTGATGGCTTGAAGAGCCTTTCCTCGAAGACGCTAGGCTTCTAGGGCTCGCGGCGGGATGCTCTCTTGGCGATGTCATCCGCCTCCTTGTTCGTGCCACGCGGGACGTGCTGCAATTCCAAACCCAGGAAGCGTTTCTCAATTTTGCGTACCTCCTCTAGGTATGCCTCCATGTGCTCCTCCTTTGGCTTGTATTCCTTGTTGGAGAAGTTGACGAGAAGCTGGGAGTCGCCTTGATGGAGAGACACTTGACCCCCAGGGTGGCCGGGGCCCTGAGGCCAGCAATCAGGCCCTCGTATTTCATGATGTTGTTGGAGACCTTCTCGCCGTGTTGGAAGCAGAGCTGCACGGTGTAGTATAGCTTGTCTTTGGTTGACGAGATGAGTACGGCTCCAGCCCCCGCGCCCTGCCGCGCGAAAGCACCGTTGAAATGCATGACCTAGTCGTTGGGCGCCTCGTTGCCTGGTGAGAGGGATTGGTCCCCGTCCATCCCCCGATCAAGAGCATCTGTCCACTCCGCCACAAAGTTAGCGAGGGTCGTGCCCTTGATGACCCTAGTGGTGCTGAACTCTAGCTGGAAAGCCTACAGCTTAATGTTCCATTCTGCAACCCTCCCTGCAGCGTTGGGGCTGCGGAGCACCTTCTCCAGGGGGTACACGGAGATGACCTTGATGGGGTGGCCTTGGAAATAATGACGCAGCTTCCTGGAGGCGACGAGGAGCACGAGCAGGAGCTTTTGCTGCTTGGGGTAACGCGCGCGCATCACGCAGCACCGTGCTGATGAAGTATACCGGGTGCTCGACGAGGGGCGAGGCGTCATCGGCGCCCTGCTCTGCTTGGAGCGAAGGGGGCTCAGGAGCCTCGCCGTTTGGTGGGGTAGTGGAAACCTCAGGGGTGCCACTCTGAGGTAGTGACGACGCAATTCTTCGTGGGACACCCCGCTGCACGCCCGCGCCAGCGGGCTCCTCTCCCTGACTGCCACGAGTGCTGCGCTAGCCGAGTGAGGGGTGGTGGCCAAGTAGAGCACCAGAGGCTCAAGAGGACGAGGTGCCACCATCATGGGCGTGCTCGTGAGGTACTTCTTGAGGTCTTCGAAAGCCGCCTCGGCCTCTGGAGTCCACTTGAAGGGGCCCTTCTTCTTCATCAACTTGAAGAAAGGGAGGGCGCGCTCGCAGAGCTTGGAAATGAAACGCCCCAGTGAGGTCACGTACCCTGTGAGCTTTTGCATCTCCTTGAGAGTCTGAGGCAGACTCATCCTTTCTATTGCCTGGACCTTCTCGGGATTAGCCTTGATTCCTCTGTGCGATACCAGAAGGCCTAGCAGCTTGCCGGATGGGACACCAAACACGCACTTCTCCGGGTTGAGCCTCAGGTTCACCTTACGCAGGTTGGCGAATGTCTCTTCCAGGTCTTTGGTGAGGGTCCTTGCCTCCCGCATTTTGACCACTACGTCATCGACGTATGCCTTGGCATTCCTCCCGAGCTGCTGCCCCAGGGCGATGTGCATCAACCGCTGGAAGGTCGTGCCAGTGTTCCACAGCCCGAAGGGCATGCAGGTGTAGCAATACACACCGCACAACGAGAGGAAAGCCGTTTTCTCGACATCCTCCACTGCCATCTTGATTTGATGATAACCCAAAAAGGCATCCAGAAAGCATAGCAGATCGCACTCGGCAGTGGAATCCACGATCTGGTCAATGCGCGGGAGCGAGAAGGGGTCCTAAGGACAAGCCTTGTTGAGACTCGTGAAGTCGATGCACATGCGCTCCTTCCTGCCCTTCTTTGGGAGAATCACTGGGTTGGCCAGCCAATCCGGGTGCCGCAATTCCTGGATAACACCGGCTTCTTGCAACTTACGGACCTCCTGGACGATGAACTCTTGCTTTTCCTGTGCCTGACGTTGCGCCTTCTGCTTCATGGGGCGCGCCCTGGAGCACACCATCAAGTGGTGCTCGATCACCTCCCTTGGGACACCGACTAGGTCTGACGCTTCCCAGGCAAACACATCCTTGTTGGCCCCCAGGAAGGCAACCAACGCCTCTTCTTGATCCGGAGGAAGGCCGACACCTATGGTGAAGGTGGGGCCGGAACCCCCGCTGTTGACAAGCACCTGCTTCGTCTCGGCCCGGTCCTGAGAGAACAGTTGCTTCTTCTTCGCGGGCGCAGCCTCCAGAGCCTCCGAAGCACCCTTGGTGTCGGGGCACTAGGCCGCCGCAGCTTTGTAGACGAGCCTAAGGGTCCGGACCGCATCCTTTGCGTCTCCGACCATCGTGATGACGCCGCTACTGCCCGGCATTTTGATGATGTTGTAGCCTGGATGGGTCGCCGCCATAAACTTGGCGAGGGCTGGATACCCTAGGATGGCATTGTACGGAAGGCTGATGCGGGTCACGTCGAAGTCAATGAGTTCGGTGCGGTAGTTGTCACGCGTGCTGAAGGTAACAGGGAGGCGTATCTACCCCAGGGGGGCGGTAGAGCCACTGACCACCCCCGAGAAGGGCTTGGTGGGCGTGAGCTGGTCATACGGCACCTGAAGCAGGTCAAAAGCTTCCACTGAGAGGACGTTGAGGCCGGCGCCACCGTCGATGAGGGTCTTGGTTATGCGACATTTCTGATGGTGGGCGTGCATAGTAGGGGGAGCGCACCGGTACCGACCATGGTCTTGGGGTGATCCCTGGAGTCGAAGGTGATGCCGGTCTCGGGCGCCGCGCGGCCTCGAGGAGCCTCACGCAGCGGCCAAGCAGCACTCGCCTGATGGAAGAACTGCTTGACGTGGCAGCCAGAGGCGGGCGCCTGCGACCCGCCGATGATGGGCGCGACTGCGTGGGGCACTGGTACCGCAAAGTGCAAGATGAAATGGCCGCGAAGCTCCTACCAGGAGGACACTGAGGCCTCTGGGAGGACGCGGAGCCAAGAATGTGGCATCTACATGAGGGCCAGAGGGAGCCAGTTCGCCGCAGCCTTGTCATCACCACCCGCCGCTCGGATGGCCTGCTCGTACAGCCGAAGAAAATCCTTGGGGTCGGCTACGCCGTCGTAGCGTAAAGGCAGCGCCGGTCTGAACTTCTTTGGCCATTGCACCCGCAGCAGGCTGGGGGTGAAGGCCGGGTGGCCCGCGGCGCCTCCGAAGGCGCCCGACGGCCGGGCCGGTCGGACGGCGCCCACCATGGGAACCACGAGGCTAGGGCGGAGTGCGCCTAGGGAAGAGGCGGTGCTTGGACACGCCCATACCTGGCGCACCAAATGTCGGATTCAGGGCTCCGCAGACCCAAGAAGGTTCAAACTCTGGGGCGTGTGCGAAGATCTCAACCAACCCAGGTCTCCACTCGCCGCCCTACAGCCTAGCCTCGACGAACTCACATGAGCGGGGAAGAAGACAAACATGATAGATTACCCAGGTTCGGGCCACCTTGCGGTGTAAAACCCTACTCCTGCTTTGTGGTGGATTGGCCTCACGGGGAGGTTGAGGATGAACTAGTACAGTGGTTTGAGCGACCTCGCCAGGGCTCAAGAGGCAAGGATGGAATCGATCTCCGGGGTTCGGTCCCTCTCTACGGTGGTGGCTAACCTATATTTATAGTGGCCTCGGTCCTCTTCCCCCAAAACTTAGGCGGGAAGGGATCCCACAACAGCCAATTCGAATGGGGACAAGTAGTACATCTTATCCCGACGAAAGGTGGTCTTCGCCTGCAAAGCTTCTGATTGTGACACAGCTATGGGCTCGGCGATGACATCCGTCCTACCGACCTCGTGGTCTTGGTCTTGTTGCACTGGAATGGAAACCTTTGGAGGGCTCCTCAGGAACCCATGCCTGTCCTTGCTCCCTTAGCACCGAAAGGGAATCTGTCTCCTCTACGCCCGCTGGAGCCCGCCTGGCCTTGGTCATCATGGCTCACATCATTGCAGCCTTGTGAGGATGGGTACCTACATAGAAAACTCTGCTCCTTGGGGGGCAGCCTGGGGAGGCCGCTCCTCTGGAGGTCTTGGCATCGTCCGCCTCGCGAGCCCAGGGGGCCCTCACGAGGGTCTTGTCTTGGAGGTCTTGCCGTTGGGCCGCACCGGGCCGTCGACGGAGCCACGCTGTGGGCCGTAGGCAGGTAGGTCTGGGTACCCCCGATCCCAGAACACCGACAACTGTAGAGATTGAGATTGGTTTAAATAAGTTCAATGCTTTATGTGATCTAGGTGCTAGTGTTTCCACTATCCCTAAGTCTGTTTATGATAGTTTTAATCTGGGTCCTTATGCTACTACTGAGATTAGATTGAATATGGCTAATTCTACCTTTACTCAAGCAGTAGGAATTAAGCATGGAGTTATAGTTCAAATAAATGATTGCATTGTCATGATTGATCTCGTGATAGTTAATATGCCCGATGATCCTATTGCTCCTATAATTCTTGCTAGACCTTTTCTAAGGACTATCAAAGCTATGATAAATGCGTTTGAGGGACATGTTAGATTTGACTTGCCCGCTAAAGATCCTTTTGTGAGACATTTCCCCAAGAAAAAGAAATGAATACCTACACCGGAGACAACATTGTTGTCCATGCTAGAACCTATGGTCTCAGTGTCTTTTCACCAACATGATCTTTGCTATGATCGAGCTAACCGGCCGGAAATAAGCACTTTGTGGAAGGCAACCCACGCGAATAAAGTAGAAAAGTAAGTTATGTTTTGTTTCAATAAAAAGAGTGTTGAAGTTCTAATTGTGGGATCGAAAGTATGTCTAGAGGGGGGTGATTAGACTACTTGACCAAATAAAAAGTTATCATTTTCCCAATTTTAGTTGTAGGCAAGTTTTAGCAATTCTACCAAGTCAAGCAACACCCTACACATGCAAGTCTAAGAGTTGAGCAGCAAAAAGTAAAGACTTTGCATATGAACGTAAAGGAGGGATCAGAGAAATCAAGCACAATGAAGACACATTGATTTTTGGCATGGTTCCGATAGGTGGTGCTATCGTACGTCCACGTTGATGGAGACTTCAACCCATGGAGGGTAACGGCTGCGCGAGTCCATGGAGGACTCCACCCACGAAGGGTCCATGAAGAAGCAACCTTGTCTATTCCATCATGGCTTACGTCCACGAAGGACTAGCCTCACTCGGGGTAGATCTTCACGAAGTAGGCAATCTCCTTACCCTTACAAACTCCTTGGTTCAACTCCACAAGATGTTGGAGGCTCCCAAGTGACACCTAACCAATCTGGAGACACCACTTTCCAAAAGGTAATAGGTGTGTAGTTGATGATGAACTCCTTGCTCTTGTGCTTCAAATGATAGTTTCCTCAACACTCAATCACTCTCTCACAGATTTGGCTTGGGTAGGAGATGGGTTGGAGTGTAAAGCAACTTGAGAAGGATAGAAATCAAGGTCCAAATGGTTGGATTGGAATGCCTTGATCTCAACACATGAGTAGGTGGTTCTCTCTTAGAAAATGAATGGTGGAAGTGTAGTTTCATTATGATGGCTCTCTTAGAGAGTAGCTAGGGGTGGAGGGGTATAAATAGCCTTGACCCAAAATCCAACCGTTACACACTTTTGACTCAACTCGGTGACACCGAAGCAAAAACTCGGTGAGATCGACCTGTGTAAAAGATATGAACGTTGGGCTTTTCGGTGGGACCAAAGTGAGAATCTCATAGTGGTTCCGAAATGTGATGACCTAAGCCAGACCGGGTTTCGGTAATTTAGATTGTTTCAACTCAGTAATTTCGAAGTGAAGCAACAAGGTTACAGAAACTTGGTCGGTGCAAATCAGTGGGACCGATCGCATATCGATGAGACCGAAACTCTAGGGTTTGGCTCTGGCAGTGTATAGGATCAACTCAGTGGGTCTAGGGTAGATGTTTTTGGTGGGACCGAGTTGGATATTTAGGGTTTGGACATGTATGAATTTGGGAAAGTGGTTGAGGGTTTTTGGAGCAATATCATCAAGCACTTGAGCAATTGAGTCATGATCAAAACCTCATCCCCTTTTAATAGTATTGGCTTTCCTATGGACTCAATGTGATCTTGGATCACTTAACCAAAAATGTAGAGTCTTGAAGCTTCGCCAATCCATGTCCTTAGCATTTTGAGGGGTCAACAATATCATGTCCTTGCAATGCCAATCATTGATCTTGTCTGAAATCTATTATCAATAAGCATTAGATCAATGACATATATGTTGTTATGAATTACCAAGACCACCCAGGGATTAGGTGTACTTTCACTAATTAAAGAATTGAGTTTGGAAGAGTAGATCTAATGAAGGCTTTGTTATGTGCAAAATGATTATGTGTTGTATTAACGTTCGGATGCCAGGATATATGCCTATGTATTGTGTTGGAACTAACCCCACGGGAACTTGAAGAAAAAGAGAAGTTTCAGAAAAAACAAAACAAAAGGCGGTCTATCATGCAACCACCATGGTCGTATCGGCGGTCGTATGACTTCCTGGCGGTTCGAGTACAAACAACATGAGGCAACGGAGTAGACGACTGCGTTTCATACGACCACAACCGCTCGCATGGTGCTACTTGTGATAGGCATTGGGATTTCCCCGAAGAGGAAGGGTGATGTAGTATAGTAGCAGAAAGTATTTCCCTCAGTAGAGAACCATGGTTTATTGAACCAGTAGAAGATTCAAGCAACCTATTTCAACATTACCTACACACACAAACAAATACTTGCACCCAACTCTGGCAAGAGGGTTGTCAATCCCCTTGTACTCGTTAATTGCAAGGATTAATTCTGATAGTGGTAGATATATAAATTGCAAAACTAAATAAAAGTAAATAAATTGCAGTAAGGTATTTAGGGTTTTAGTAATATGATTTGAATGGACCCGGGGGCCATAGCTTTCACTAGAGGTGTCTCTCTCAAGAACACAACAACAATGAGAACACAAATTACTATTGGGCAATTGATATAAAAGTACATATTTATGATGTTATTCATGGCATGATCAGTACATAGGCATTACGTCCATGACAAGTAGACTAAAATGATTCTGCATCTACTACTATTATTCCACTTTGAGAGCGCTTATGCTTGCCTCTCTAGGTATTAAGTTCATAACAAATAGAGTAATGCTTTAAGCATGATGACATAATGTAGACAAAATAAGACCATCATTTTACCCTTTGTAGCAACAATACAAATACATGCCTCGCTACCCCTTCTGTCACGAGGTGAGGACACCGCAAGATTGAACCTACTACTATGCACCACTTCCACTGAAGATCTACTCATCAACTTGGCCAAAGAAAACTCATAGATTGGAAAGCATTACATAGCTATAACATTCAGACATAATAGAGTTTAGAAAAGACTCAATTGCTTTAAATGAATAACATGATCATAAACCCACAATTCATTGGATCCCAACAAACGCACCGCAAAAAGATTACATTGAATCGATTTCCAAAGAGAACATTGTATTGAAGATCAAAGAGAGAGAAGAGAGCCATCTAGCTACTGCTATGGACCCGTAGGTCCTGTGAGGAACTACTCACGCATCATTAGAGAGGCAACAAGGTTGATGTAGAGGCCCTTTGTGATTGATTCCCCATCTGGCAGAGTACCGGCGGCAGAATAATTGTTTCAGGTCTCACTCCGGTGGTTTCTGGATTTTAGGGAATTTATAGGCTTGGAATTAGGTCAAATGGAGTTATGAGGGGCCACAAGCTCGGGTGGCACCTCCTTGGGGGCGCGTCGTGTGAGATTTTGGCTCTCTCGTAGAGCGTCTGGTCTCCCCTAAAGCTTCTAGGGACTCTCCTGGTCTAGAAAAAATCACCGTAAAGTTTCATCGTGTTTGGACTTTGTTTGGTATGGTTTTCCTGTGAAACAATAAAATAGGCAAAAAGAGGAACTGACATTGGGCACTGAGTTAATAGGTTAGGTCCCAAAAATGATATAAAATTACATATAAAGCACAAGATTGGTAATATAATAGCATGAAACAATAAAAAATTATAGATATGTTGGAGATGTATCAGCATCCCCAAGCTTAATTCAAGCTCGTCCTCGAGTAGGTAAATGATAAAAACAGAATTTGATGTTGGATGCTACCTAACATATCTTATCATGTATTTTCTTTTACGGTATGAATACTGAGAAATGATGATGTAATAGATATCAACATAATAATATCGATGAATAGTAGAAAATAATCATTACTCTTCAAAATCATTTTCAATTTCACTCAATATATGAGCGTGAGATATGGACTTAGCACTATGGGTGGAATAGAGTAAGTTGGTAGAGGGAAGACAAAAAGTGGAGAAAGTATCGCATCAACTCATCAGATCATTAGGCAATGGAGAGGCCTTACAATCGATATCAATGTGAGGAGTGGCAATTGCCATGCAATGGATGCACTAGAGCTATAAGTGTATGAAAGCTCGCTACTGAAACTAAGTGGGTGTGTGCTACTTGTGAGTTGCACTAGGATTTTCCCCGAAGAGGAAGGGTGGAGCAGTACAGTAGTGATAAGTATTTCCCTCAGTGATAACCAAAGTTTATTAAACTAATAGGAGAATCACACCAAGCCTTGTGAACAGCACCTGCACATACAAAAGCAAATACTTGCACCCAACACGGGCAAGAGGGTTGTCAATCCCCTTGAACTCGTTACTTGCAAGGATCAAATCTTGTAGCGGTACATAGATAAATTGCAAAACACAATAAAAGTAAATAAATTGGAGCAAGGTATTTTTGGTGTTTATAATATGTTTAAAGTAGACCCGGGGGCCATAGTTTTCACTAGAGGCTTCTCTCTCGAACACATAGCATACAGTGGGTAAAGAAAGTATTGTAGGACAATTGATAGAAAGGCGCATAGTTATGACTTTACTCATGGAAATGATCACACATATAGGCATCACGTCCATGACAAGTAGACCGACTCCTGGTTGCATCTACTACTATTACTCCACCAATCGATCGCTATCTAGCATGCATCTATGGTATTAAGTTCATGACAAACAGAGTAACGCCTTAAGCAAGATGACATGATGTAGACAAAGTAAACTCAAGCAATATGAATAAACCCCATCGTTATATCCTTGGTAGCAACATTCCAATATGTGCCTTGCTACCCTTTGTATCACTGGGTGAGGACACTTCAAGATTGAACCCACTACAAAGCACCTCTCCCACTGAAGATAAATCAATCTAGTTGGCCAAACCAGATGGATAGATCGGAGAGAAATACAAAGCTATCATAACATGCATAATAAAGTTCAGAAAAGACTCAATTACTTTCAATGAATAATCTGATCATAAACCCATAATTCATCGGATCCCAACAAACATGCCGCAAAAGAAGATTACATCGGATAGAACTCCAAGAAGATCGAGGAGAACATGGTATTGAAGATCAAAGAGAGAGAAGAAGTCATCTAGCTACTAGCTATGGACCCGTAGGTCTGTGCTGAACTACTCCCTCATCATCGGAAGGCAGCAGGGATGATGTAGAAGCCCTCCGTGATTGATGCCCCCTCTGACAGAGTACCGGAAAAGGCCTCTAGATGGGATCACGGAAGAACAGAAGCTTGCAGCGGTGGAAAAAGTGTTTCGGGTGGTTCTATGGGGTTTTCCCAATATTTGAGAATTTATAGAAGTGGAATTAGGTCAAACGGAGTCATGTGGGGCCCACAAGGTAACAGGGTGCGCCCTACCCCCTGGGGGCGCCATGTTGCCTTGTCGTCTCCTCATGTGTCCTTTGGTCTCCTCCCAAAGCTTCTAGGGTCTCTTTTGTCTAGAAAAAAATCGTCAAAAAAGTTTCATGTTGTTTGGACTCCGTTTGGTACTGATTTTCTGGAAAACAAAAAACAAGCAGAAAACAACAACTGGCACTAGGCACTGGGTTAATAGGTTAGTTCCCAAAAATGATATAAAATAGCATTAAAATGCATATACAATATCCAAGATTGATAATATAATAGCATGAAACAATCAAAAACTATAGATACGTTGCAGACGTATCAGCATCCCAAAGCTTAATTCCTGCTCGTACTCGAGTAGGTAAATAATAAAAACAGAATTTTTGATGTTGAATGTTACCTAGCGTATGTATCATGTAATCTCTTAACGGTATAAATGATGAGAAACGATGAAGTAATAATATCAACATAATAATATCCATGAATATAACAAACATAATCATTACTTTTTTCAAAATATACAATCCTTAATGAATGTTATCCCCACTCATTTTATCATGTTAGCATGCATGACTCCGCCTTCACCTCATTACTATAAATCATGAGCACCCCGGTGTCAAACCAGGCAATTGGATCGTACTTCTAACGCGCTTTACACTAGCGGAAAAAATGCTAGCCACCACTGTCGTTGGTGGCGTGCCATTTACCACCAACGCCACCACTATTTTTTTCAAATAGTGGTGGCATTGGCTTATTTGGTACGACATTAGTAGGGGCATAGTGGTGGCGTTGGAAAACAGGGTGGCGTCAGAAGTATATGGGATCAAAAATTTGTACCAGGCGTAATATAGTGCTGTCGTGGAATAGGATGGAACGCCAGCACTATTATATTTAGTTGTGGCGTGCTGTTAGTTCCAACGCAAGTATTGTTATTTTGTCAATGCCAACATTCTTTTTTTTGGTATATTCTTTTTTATAGTACATTATAGTTTACTTTTATTAAATTTCTATTATTTTAAATAGAAATAATGACATTTTTTAAAATATGTACTTTGAGACACTTTAAATTTACTTTTTAGTTTAAGACTTGGAATATATAGTTTTGAGCCTTCAAATATGTAGTTTGACACTTCCAAATTTTTTCTTTTTAGTTTTTTGTGTGGTGATCTTTTTTATAGTATATTATAGTTTACTTTTATTAAACTTTTATTATTTTAAATAGAAATAATGACATTTTTTAAATATGTACTTTGAGACACTTTAAATTTACTTTTTAGTTTAAGACTTGAAATATATAGTTTTGAGCCTTCAAATATGTAGTTTGAGACTTCCAAATTTTTTTCTTTTTAGTTTTTTATGTGGTGATCTTTTTTATAGTATATCATAGTTTACTTTTATTTAATTGCTATTATTTTTAAATGGAAATAATGACATTTCTTAGGTGGTGACCTTTTTTCTTATTGGGCTAGCCCAAATAGGATTAGGATGCCATGGGGGTCAAAACCAACGGGGGCAACGGCCCCCTCGACCCACTCCCTCTCTCTGCCCTGCTGCTCTGTTCTGTTCCTCTTTCTCTCCCTCTCTCTCGCCGTCATCACCGCTTTGATTCCGGCCGATTCCGGTGATTGCCGTCGTTCTCCGGTCCTGAGGTACACATCTGAGCCTCCCACTCTCATCTGGTCCATTTGGATTTTTTTAATTAGAGGTGTGTTTCGCATTCCCTATGCTAGGGTTTCGATGACGCCAGCAGGCGACGGCGATGACAACAGGCGATGGCGATGGTGACGGAGTAGACTGCTGTAGGCGACCCTCGGCTCCAACCCAGGTGAGCATATCATCCCTCCCTGTTGTAGGTCACTGCCAGTGTCAATTTTTTTATTTGCATCACTGGGGTTCATCACTACTAGGCAGTGACAATTTGATGTAGTTGTCTAGAATTAAGGTAGATATATTTTTCAATCTTTGGTTAGCACTAACTGTAGAAACTGGAAGTGCAATCTGTCAATCAAATTAAGGTACATTTATTTTTTAAGTCATCATCTTTGGAAGCATCTAAATTCTGAAACAAAGTGTTTGAGTTGCTGTTGTAATCCATAAGAAAGTGTTTGAGTTGCTGCTGTGTACTACTTTTTCACCATCTCACATATATCACTAGCTTCTCACTGAATCTTTGGTTTAATTCAAATAGCTGAGTGTCCAATGTGGCAATATGTTGCAAATATAGTGTCCAAGTTAGGTGTGGCAAATATAGTCACAATCCAAACAAGGCCTTAGGGGTTGTTTGGTTCCAAGCCACAACTTGCCACACTTTGTCACAACTCAACTTAGGTAAGTTTGACCAAGTTAGGTGTGTGTTAGGTTCTTGCCCACATGTTATAGATACAAACTGGCATATATTTACTACACTTCATCCATATAATTGTGTGAAGATATCGATAGTGCTATATTGTTGTTGTCCAAAGCTAGTTATGCACATGCTATGATATATTGTTGCTGTTTTACCCTTTCTAAAATCTACCAAGTCTGAAACTGGCAGAATTAAAACTTGCCATGTAGCATACTCCATCCACATGCTATGATATATTGTTGCTATTTTACCCTTGATGAATATAATAGTTTGTTAATGTAGCATACTCCATGATGCTAATGAACTTGAACCTTTGGATGAATTA
Source organism: Thinopyrum elongatum (assembly GCA_011799875.1). Taxonomy (NCBI): domain Eukaryota; kingdom Viridiplantae; phylum Streptophyta; class Magnoliopsida; order Poales; family Poaceae; genus Thinopyrum; species Thinopyrum elongatum. Next base: position 319,289,891 of record CM022297.1, read on the forward strand.
TTGTGCATCTAGCATACTCCATCCACATGCCATGCATATGCACTTTATGTTACTATAGCATGTCTTGGTCTTGCTTGTATATTGCCATGTTACTGTCATGGACAGATTTGCATTGTATACTTTGACATGTGTGTTTGGCTCTTGTCATAATAACCTATACTTGTTATTATTTTGAAGTTCTAGCCATGACTAGCTGGAACAACCACTACCAGTCCTTGTGCAACTTCACGGCCTATGAAGTTGACAAAGGCGAAACAAGCACCAACCAGGTAAGATTACAAAAACATCCATGAGCATTGCAAACACATGCATATATACATATATCATCTAACCATTCTTTATTGACGCTTTCAAATATTTGACTTGCCAGGCGTATGTACGAGACCCATCTCAAGGACCGGTCCAGCAGCAGCTACCAGTACGTGACGTGGACATGCTCAGCCATGAGCTTGTCGTGTCAAAGGAGAGTACAATGAAGGCACTTAAGGAGTTGAATGACTCCCTGAAGAAAGAGAAGGAAGAGATGATCGATGAGAACTCTGATCTCTGTGATAAGAAATTGAAGCTCATCGACCAGAAGGAGCTACTGGTCGCCGAGATCGATTCTATGAAGGAGATATGGTTCCTGAAGGCCGAGAGGGAGGAGTTGAAGTCCCGCAAAGTCTATTTCAGAAAGGAGGGATAGAGCAACAGGAACAATTTGCGTGAGATGAGGATCATTTTTTATCGTAGCTAGTTAGCGGATAACAAGTTGCGTGGGATGATGATAACTTTTGCTTGTAGGTAGCAAGCTAGTTACTGAAAAATATACTAATAGCTGGGTATATTTTTGTGGATTTGAGACTTACCACTAGAATTTTAAATGGCTGCACATATACTAATAGCTGGGTATATTTTTTTATTGCTGAAAAATACAAATTATTGGCGTTGCCTCACAATAAATGCCATAGATAACACAATATATTGTTGGCGTTAGCTAGGTGCCACGCCATCAATACTAAACTACTGCAGACGTGTCTGCCAACACCACCACTAAATTGTTTTCACTGGCGCCATATTGGTGGCGTTGGGTCTCTACGCCAGCAAGGCACTTTTTGCCACGCCATAGCTAGGTTTTTTCCACTAGTGTTAGCATTTTAGTCCCCATGCAATACATGAGCGTGAGCCATGGATATAACACTATAGGTGGAATAGACGCGGTGATAAAGATCAATAAGGGAAGTCAAAAAGGAAGAAAGTCTCGCATCAACTAGGCGGATCAACGGGCTATGGAGATGCCCATCAATGGATATCAATGCGAGGAGTAGGGATTGCCATGCAACGGATGCACTAAGAGCTATAAGTGTATGAAAGCTCAACGAAAACTAAGTGGGTGTGCATCCAACTTGCTTGCTCATGAAGACCTCGGGCATTTGTGGAAGCCCATCATCGGAATATACAAGCTAAGTTCTATAATGAAAAATTCCCACTAGTATATGAAAGTGATAATCCAGGAGACTCTCTATATGAAGAACATGGTGCTAATCTGAAGCACAAGTGTGGAAATGGATAGTAACATTGCCCCTTCTCTCTTTTTCTCTCATTTTTTTGGTTGGCTCTTTTCGCCTCTTTTTTTGTCCGGAGTCTCATCCTGACTTGTGGGATAATCATAGTCTCCATCATCCTCTCCTCATTGGGACAATGCTCTAATAATGATGAACCACACTTTTATTTACTTACAACTCGATAGAAACTATACAAGATGACTCTATATAAATGCCTCTGGCCTTGTACCATGATGTGCAATGATCTAGCATAGCATGTATAATAATGATGAATGGTGGCTGAGCCAAAAATATCATGTCAGCTCTATATGATCATGCAAAGCAATATAACGATGAACACACATGCCATGAAAATGGAACTATGGAAGTTGCATGGCAATATATCTCGGAATGGCTATGGAAATGCCATAATAGGTAGGTATGTTGGCTGTTTTGAGGAAGATATAAGGATGCTTATGTGTGATAGGGCATATCATATCACGGGGCTTGGATGCACCGACGAAGTTTGCACCAACCCTCAAGGTGAGAAAGGGTAATGCACGGTATCGAAGAGGCTAGCAAATTGCGGAAAGGTAGGAGTGCGTATAATCCATGGAGTCACATTAGTCATAAAGAACTTGTTGGGAAACGTTGCATGGAAAATAAAAAAAATTCTATACACACACGCAAGATCTATCAAGGAGATGCATAGCAACGAGAGGGGAGAGTGTGTCTATGTACCCTCATAGGCCGTAAGCGGAAGCGTTTCACAACGCGGTTGATGTAGTCGAACTTTCTTCACGATCCAACCGATCTAGTACCGAACGTACGGCACCTCCGAGTTCAGCACACGTTCAGCTCGGTGACATCCTCTGCCTTCTTGATCCAGCAAGACGACGAGGTAGTAGATGAGTTCCGTCAGCATGACGGCGTGGTGACGGTGATGGTGAAGTGATCTCCGCAGGGCTTCGCCTAAACACTACAAAAATATGATCGCGGGTGTAAACTGTGAAGGGGGACGCCGCACACGGCTAGGCAATTGTCTGCCGTGTGCTAGGCGCCCCCTCCCACATATATATAGGTGGGAGGGAGGGAGGAGCAGCCAAAGGAGGCGCCCAAGTAGGAGGAATCCTACTTGGAGTCCCTCCCAAGCCGCGCCCCCCTTTCCTTATTTGGAGCGCGGGGAAAGGCAGGGGAGGGTGCCCCCCCCCTTTCCTTTCTCCTATGACAGGGAAAGGCAGGAGGGGCTAGCCCTCCCCCTTTTCCTTCCCTAGGGCTGGCCAAACAAGGGAGGAGGTGCACCAGCCCCCTTGTGGGCTGGTCTGTCCCCTCCTTTGGCCCATTAGGCCCATAACTTGCCGGGGGGGTGCCCGAAACCCCTTCCGGTGACCCGATTCCTTCCTGGTACGTCCCGAAACACTTCCGGTGTCCAAATACCATCGTCCTATATATCAATCTTTACCTCTCAGCCATTTCGAGACTCCTCATCATGTCCGTGATCTCATCCGGGACTCCGAACAACATTCGGTCACCAAAACATATAACTCATATAACAGTATATCGTCAACGAACGTTATGCGTGCGGACCCTATGGGTTCGAGAACTATGTAGACATGACCGAGACACCTCTCCGGTCAATAACAAATAGTGGAACTTGGATGCCCATATTGGCTCCTACATATTCTACGAAGATCTTTATCGGTCGAACCGTTATGACAACATATGTAATTCCCTTTGTCCATCATTATGTTACTTGCCCGAGATTGGATCATCGGTATCTCTCTACCAAGTTCAATCTCGTTACCGGCAAGTCTCTTTACTCGTTCCGTAATACATCACCTCATAACTAACTCCTTAGTCATTTTCTTGCAAGCTTATGATGTGCATTATCGAGAGGGCCCAGAGATACCTCTCCGAAACTCGGAGTGACAAATCCTAATCTTGATCTATGCCAACTCAACAAACACCTTCGGAGATACCTGTAGAGCATCTTTATGATCACCCAATTACGTTGTGACGTTTGATAGCACACAAGGTATTCCTCCGGTATCCGGGAGTTGCATAATCTCATAGTCAATGGAATATGTATTTGACAAGAAGAAAGTAATAGCAATAAACTGAACGATCATTATGCTAAGCTAACGGATGGGTCTTGTCCATCACATCATTCTCCTAATGATGTGATCCCGTGATCAAATGAAAACACATGTATATGGTTAGGAAACCTTAACCATCTTTGATCAACGAGCTAGTCTAGTAGAGGCTTACTAGGGACACGGTATTTGTTTATGTATTCACACATGTATTTAAGTTTCTGATCAATACAATTCTAGCATGAATAATAAACTTTTATCATGAATAAGGAAATATAAAATAACAACTTTATTATTGCCTCTAGGGCATATTTCCTTCAGTCTCCCACTTGCACTAGAGTCAATAATCTAGTTCACATCGCCATGTGATTAACACCAATAGTTCACATCGCCATGTGACCAACACCAAAAGGGTTTACTAGAGTCAATAATCTAGTTCACAGCGCCATGTGATTAACACCCAAAGAGTATTAAGGTGTGATCATGTTTTGCTTGTGAGAGAGGTTTAGTCAACGGGTCTGCCACATTCAGATCCGTATGTATTTTTTCAAATTTCTATGTCTACAATGCTCTGCATAGAGCTACTCTAGCTAATTGCTCCCACTTTCAATATGTATCCAGATTGAGACTCAGAGTCATCCAGATCGGTGTCAAAGCTTGCATCGACGTAACTCTTTACAATGAACTCTTTATCACCTCCACAATCGAGAAACATTTCCTTAGTCCTCTTAGGTCACTAAGGATAATTTTGACCGCTGTCCAGTGATCTACTCCTGGATTACTATTGTATCCCCTTGCCAAAGTCATGGCAAGGCACACAACATGTCTGGTACACAACATGGCATACTTTATAGAACCTATGGCAGAGGCATAGGGAATGACTTTCATTCTCTCTCTATCTTCTACTGTGGTCGGGCTTTGAGTCTTACTCAACTTCACACCGTGTAACACAGGCAAGAACCCTTTCTTTGACTAATCCGTTTTGAACTTCTTCAAAACTTTGTCAAGGTATGTGCTTTGTGAAAGTCCTATTAAGTGTCTTGATCTATCCCTATAGATCTTGATGCCCAATATATAAGTAGTTTCACCGAGGTCTTTCATTGAAAAAATCTTATTCAAGTATCCTTTTATGTTATCCAGAAATTCTATATCATTTCCAATCAATAATATGTCATCCACATATAATATCAGAAATGCTATAGAGCTCCCACTCACTTTCTTGTAAATACAGGCTTCACCGTAATTCTGTATAAAACCATATGCTTTGATCACCTCATCAAAGCGTATATTCCAACTCCGAGATGCTTGCACCAGTCCATAGATGGATCGCTGGAGCTTGCACACTTTGTTAGCACTTTTAGGATCGACAAAACCTCCGAGTTGCATCATATACAACTCTTCTTTAAGAAATTCATTAAGGAATGCAGTTTTGACATCCATTTGCTAGATTTCATAATTATAAAATGCGGCAATTGCTAACATGATTCGGACAGACTTAAGCATCGCTACGAGTGAGAAAGTCTCATCGTAGTCAACTCCTTGAACTTGTCAAAAACCTTTCGTGACAAGTTGAGCTTTGTTGACAGTAACATTACCATCAGCGTCAGTCTTCTTCTTGAAGATCCATTTATTCTCTATGGCTTGCCGATTATCGGGCAAGTCCACCAAAGTCCACACTTTGTTCTCATACATGGATCCTATCTCAGATTTCATGGCCTCAAGCCATTTATCGGAATCTGGGCTCATCATAGCTTCTTCATAATTCATAGGTTCACCTTAGTCTAGTAACATGACTTCCAGAACAGGATTACCGTACCACTCTGGTGCGGATCGTGCTCTGGTTGACCTACGAGGTTCAGTAGTAACTTGATCTGAAGTTTCATGATCAGCATTATTTGCTTCCTCTCTAGTTAGTGTAGGCATCACTGGAACAGTTTTCTGTGATGTGCTACTCTCAAATTCGAGAGAAGGTACAATTACCTTATGAAATTCTACTTTCCTCCCACTCACTTCTTTCTAGAGAAACTCCTTCTCTAGAAAGGACCCAAACTTAGCAACAAAGATCTTGCCTTCGGATCTATGGTAGAAGGTGTACCCAATATTTTCTTTAGGGTATCCTATGAAGATGCACTTCTCCGATTTGGGTTCGAGCTTATCTGGCTGTAGCCTTTTGACATAAGCATCGCATCCCCAAACTTTAAGAAATGACAGCTTAGGTTTCTTGCCAAATCATAGTTCATACGGTGTCGTCTCAACGGATTTAGATGGTGCCCTATTTAACGTGAATGCAGCTATCTCTAATGCATAACCCGAAAACGATAGTGGTAAATCGGTAAGAGACATCATAGATCGCACCATATCTAATAAAGTACGGTTACAATGTTCGGACACACCATTCGCTGTGGTGTTCCAGGTGGCGTGAGTTGTGAAACTATTCCACATTGTTTTAAATGAAGGCCAAACTCGTAACTCAAATATTCGCCTCCGCGATCAGATCGTAGAAACTTTATTTTCTTGTTACGATGATTCTCCACTTCACCCTAAAATTCTTTGAAATTTTCAAATGTTTCAGACTTGAGTTTCATTAATTAGATATGTCCATATCTGCTTAAATCATTTGTGAAGGTCAGAAAATAATGATACTGTCGGTGTACTAAGTATTGGGCCACTAGTACCCCGTACTTGTGCACGGGCGGTTGTAGCCATCCTCGCGGCAAGGCTTGCCGGGAACAGCTCGAGGTCGATTCAAGTCACCAAGGAAGTCATCAAGTCAGAGATCTGAGGATCAATGGATAAGCAAAGCTGGAATCCGAAGGCCAGTTCCCCGGCAAGATCCTTGCCGGGATGGCCTGTGGAGCCCGGCAAGACTTGGCGCCCGGTAAGGCTTGGCGCCCGGCAAGGCTTGACGCCCGGCAAGCCTTGGCGTCCGGCAAGGCTCGGCGCCTGGCAAGGCTCGGTGCTCGGCAAGGCTTGACGCCCGGCAAGCCTTGGCGTCTGGCAAGGCTCGGCGCTTGGCAAGATTTGGCGCCTGGCGAGATCCTGCTACTGTGCCACCACTTCGGCACAGTAACAAGTCTGACATTCTAGGTCCTTCTCTCGATGCGTGGCGATGCGCCAGTGGAGGAGAGTTTAAGCGGTGCTGATGGGATGGCCCCTTTTTCCATCCCCAAGAAACTGAGGACACCTAAACGGACACCTCACGGTGCATTAAATGCGTTTGTCCTAATCCGTCAGGGGTTAGGTATGATACCCTGTAGCTACTTTACACTGCGATGTATGTACATCTTGCCACTGTGGTGACCCCTTTGAGCATATAAAAGGAGGCCCAAGGCAACTGCTACAGGGGAGGAGAACTTCTGGCCCATTCTGCATGCGTAGCTGCTCTTTGAACGTACTGTTCATTGCGAGCACTCCTAAAGGCTGGGCTCAAGAACATCAATAAGAACATAAAGCAGGAGTAGGGTTTTACGCTGATCAGCGGCCCGAACCTGGGTAAAAACTTCACGCGTCGATCACTGGTTCTGCTCTTTGCGTATACCTTCTCCCCCCGTCGAATCGTAAAGGGGTCTCTCGGGATCCCATAGGTGTCGTACCCCGACATCTTTGGCGCGCCAGGTAGGGGGATTGATGGTTGCGTGAACCTGATCTAGTGCTCGGCGCCTTAGTTTCTTCATCATCTTCATCATCATGCCGCCCAAGAAGAAGAGCGCTGCGTCAGCGCAGCCATCCACGTCTGTTTTGCCTACACCTTCGCGTACAGGCGACGGCGTGGGTGCAGAAGGAAGAGGATTAGAACCCCCGCGGCATTCTGGTGACCCAAGCCAAGCGAGCGGTACCGTTCGCAGTGGCAGTGGTAACCTGCACGCCGCTGGATCTAGAGATGGCGCTGTGTTGCCTACGGGTGGCAAAACGAACTCTAGAGATCGAAGGGCGCCTGCTGGAGCTCCCGCGCCGGCGCAAGTCTCGCGACCTACCCAGGTCGGGCAAGATGAGCGACGTCATGGCACTGGTGGTTCAGGGCGTCCCCATGAAAAGGTCTCTGCGCATCGATCCCAAGATGCGCGGGGCCAGCATGCACACCAAGCTGCCGACGGAGGTGGCGCACGGTCGCGTGACCGTGGTGGTGCTCCTTCTAACATGGTTAGGAGTCAGAGCACCTCACGTACCTCGCACTTGTCGCCGCCACCTACGCCAGCGGAAGCCTTGGCACGTGCGCAACTGCTCCTCGATTTTCCTCCCGCCCCGGAGAAGATGGAGGAGTGGCGAGCTACTATCCAGAGCCTTATTGGCTTCGCCAACAAGGATGGACCGCAAGAGGCAGGGCCCTCGCAGCGGAGGCCCATCGATCCGGCGCGAGCCGATGTAGAGAAAACCGGAGGTGGTGCAACCATAGTGCACTCCCCTCCGCGGTACCAGCGGCGGCCGACAACTCAGCAAGTCGACCATCATGAAGAAGTTTCCACGGCGTCGTCCGATCCATGGATGCGCTGTGATCAGCGTCAAGTTCTCCAGGAACGAGGCAAGGAGGACGCTCGAACAACCATCGAGTGGCGACGGGAAGCGCGTTATCAGTCTGATAAGCGCGCGGGGCCGGTTGTCGACGAGCCTATGCCAGGGGATGTAGGAGACTTGCCTTATGAGGTAGGGACTCCAGCGTTTACCCGTGAGCTACGGCAAGTCCGATGGCCCAATTCCCGAGACTTCAAGCCGGAGGTCCCGGAGAAATATGACGGTAAGACCCATCCCTCGGAGTTCCTGAGCATCTACACCATTGTGGTGCAGGCTGCCGGGGGCCGAGATGACAAGATACTCGCCAACTACTTCCCGTTGGTGCTCAAACCCAACGTCAGGTCATGGTTGATGCATCTGCCGGAGAATTCCATTTCTTCCTGGTCAAATCTGTGCCATCAGTTTGTTGGCGCCTTTGTTGGAGGCCACCAAGCTCCTGGCCAAGAGAGCGATTTGCACATCATCCCTCAGAAAGAGGGCGAGTCCCTGCTCAAGTTTATGCAGAGGTTCAGCCGAGTGCAGTACAATATTCCTGATGTTCATCCTACCGCTGTCATTAGCGCGTTCCACCAGAACGTGCGTAACCGCAGAATGCGGGAAGAGCTGGCAATGAACAAAGTCAGGAGTATTGCCGAGCTTTACGCTATGGCTGACAAGTGCGCTCGAGCTGAAGAGGGGAGGAAACTCCCTGGTGAGGCTGTTGGCGCGGCGGGCGAGTCCGAAGATGAAGACGCCGCGGCCCCGTCAAGGAAAGGCCGGCGGCGGAACAAGAAGCACGGAGGCAAGGCCGTGCTTGCTGTCGAGGAATCCGACAACCCCGGCGCCGCCAAGAAGGCCAAGGTTAGCGACCCCGGCAAGGATCTTGCCGGGTGCCCTTCCTGTCAGGCCTTGGCGGCTGCCGACAAGTCGGAAAACTCCGGCAAGCAGTATTGCAAGATCCATCGCACCAAGGGCCACGATCTCTAGAACTGCCGGCAAGTCGAGCACCTTGCTGAGAAGCTGAGGGCCGAATATGAGAGGTGAGATAAGGAGAAGGCCCAAGATGGTGCTGAGGGGTCCGGCAAGAAACGCGGTGGCCGAGGAGGTCGCCGCGGCAAGGCTAAGCAGCAGAAGGATCGCCCCGCTCGGGGCCGAGACAAAGAAGGAGATGATGATGAGGAAGATGATGAATCCAGTGAGCAAGAATTCCAGAAGGCCACGGAGGCCATGTGCATTGATGGGGGTGCTTCGCTGCATTCCTCCCACCGCCAACTTAAACAGTGGGTGCGGGAGGTCAATGCAACGGAGCCGTCCCCAGAGGCATGTAGGCCCTTGAAGTGGTCCAGCACGCCTATCATTTTCGATGCCGAGGATCACCCCGATCGCACAACTGCGGTCGGGTGCTTGCCATTGTTGGTCTCCCCAACGATTCGCAACCTCAAGGTGACGAAAATGTTAGTTGACGGCGGGGCCGGCCTAAACTTAATCTCACCGGATGTGCTCAGAAAGCTCCAGATTCCCGACGAGGACCTCGAGGAAATGGGTACGTTTCAAGGGGTCAATCCGGGAAGAACCCAGCCTAAGGGCAAGATCACGTTGCCAGTAACATTTGGCAGCGAGCTTAACTTCAGGACCGAGAAGGTGGTGTTTGATGTCGCCAAGATCCCCATGTCATACAATGGGATCCTTGGTCGGCCAGCACTGGCTAAGTTTATGGCGGCATCACACTACGCGTACAACGTCTTGAAGATGCCTGGGCCGTTGGGCGTCATCACTATCCATTCCGATAAGAGGGATGCGCTCATCTGTGCCGACCAACTTTACCGGGAAGCAGTTGCAGCACCTGCCGTCAGGGCATCTGCTCCTGCCGCTGGAACTCCCGGAGGGAAGAAGAAGACCGGCAGGAACCTTGGCGCGAACTCCGGCAAGCGCACCTCCTCGGAGTGCTGCGCTTTCGTCGAGGACGTACCAGAGAGTTCCACTGGCAAGAACAAGAAGTCCAAGGCTGCTCCACCGGAGACTAAGAAGGTGCCTGTCAGAGAGGATGGAACAGGGGGAACTTTCACCATAAGTTCCACCCTAGATGACAAATAGGAAAGCGCGCTCATTGCTTTCCCGCGGGCGAATGTCGACGTGTTTGCATGGCAACCGTCTGACATCCCCGGTGTTCCCAGGAAGGTAATTGAGCACCACCTTGCTGTCTTTCCTCATGCGTGGCCCGTCAAGCAAAGGGTCAGGAAGCAGGCCTTGGAGCGGCAAGAATTCATTGCCGAAGAGATTAAAAAGCTGGAGGCGGCAGGACTGGTCAAAGGAGTGCTTCATCCAACCTGGTTGGCCAATCCAGTCGTAGTGCGGAAAGCGAATGGGAAATGGAGGCTTTGTATCGATTATACAGATATCAATAAAGCTTGTCCAAAAGATCCCTTTCCCTTGCCGCGCATTGACCAGATTGTAGATGCCACCGCTGGTTGTGATCTCCTGTCCTTCCTTGATGCCTATTCAGGGTATCATCAGATTTTTATGGCAAAGGAAGATGAAGAGAAGACCGCCTTTATCACCCCATGTGGTACGTATTATTTTATATGAATGCCTTTCGGGTTGAAAAGTGCTGGTTCAACATTTGCCAGAGCAATCCAGATTGGTTTTGAGCCAAAACTCCATAGAAATATGGAGGCGTATATGGATGATATAGTGGTCAAAACCAAAGATAAAGCAACGCTCATTCAAGACTTAGAAGAAACATTTGCAAACTTGCGCAAGATCAACTTGAAGCTCAATCCTGAGAAGTGCGTGTTCGGTGTTCCTTCCGGCAAGCTCCTCGGATTCTTTGTATCTTGCCGGGGAATCGAAGCGAACCCCGACAAGATCAAAGCTATTGAGCAAATTGAAGCGCCAAGACGCGTCAAGGATGTGCGTCGTCTTGCCGGCTGTGTTGCTGCTCTAAGCAGGTTTATTTCCAAATCTGCTGAACGCGCCCTGCCCTTTTTCAAAATTTTGAAGAAGGCAGGTCCAATGAAATGGACTCCGGAAGTGGAGGCTGCGCTGTAAGATTTGAAGAAATACCTTTCCTCTCCGCCGACGCTAGTCGCGCCTAAACCACAAGAGCCGTTGCTGCTGTATCTGGCAGCAACAAATCAAGTGGTTAGTACTGCGCTAGTGGCACAGAGAGAAGCTGATGAGGAAACAACACCAGCGGCAGGACCGCCGGATGACGCGGCAAGATCTTCCCCGGCAAGGGTTGATCCCGGCAAGACAGGATCTGCGCAAACAGAAGAACCGTATAGAAGAAGAAGGTGGTGCAGCGCCCAGTTTATTTTGTTATCTCTCTTTTACAAGGAGCTAGGTCAAGATATTCTGGTGTGCAGAAGTTGCTCTTCGGCCTCCTTATGGCCTCAAGAAAGCTGCGCCATTATTTTCAAGCACATGAGATCACCGTCGTCACTTGCTTTCCGTTGCAACGGATTTTGCAAAATCCAGAGGCAATCGGCAGGATCGTGGAGTGGGCGTTGGAGTTGTCCAGCTTCGGCCTTAAGTTTGAAAGCACTTCGACAATTCAGAGCAGGGCCTTGGCGGAGTTCATTGCAGAATGGACCCCAATGCCAGACGAAGAAGTTCAAGAAACAACTCTCCCCGGCAAGGAAATCGATCAGCAATGGGTTATGTACTTTGACGGGGCTTTCTCGCTGCAAGGCGCCGGTGCTGGCGTGCTGCTTGCCGCACCCACCGGAGAGCACATCAAGTACGTAGTCCAAATGCACTTTCCCCGGAAGAGTTCCACCAACAACACTGCAGAATACGAAGGTTTGCTTGCCGGTCTCAGGATCGCGGCAGACCTTGGTATCAAGAAGCTCGTCATCAAAGGCGATTCACAACTTGTCGTCAGGCAAGTTAACAAGAGTTATCAAAGTCCATTGATGCAAGCCTACGTAGATGAAGTGAGGAAATTGGAAGAGCGCTTTGACGGTCTCCAAATGGAGCATGTTCCTCGTGTCGAGAACAATATTGCTGATGACCTGTCAAAGCGTGCTGCCCTCAAGTTGCCTGTGGAACCAGGTACTTTTGTGCTCCAATTGACTCAACCATCCGTGGCGGCATCGATGCGGCAAGAAAAGAGAAGGAAGTTGAACTCTGGCCAGTACTTCCCGGCAAAGCTCCCTGGAGCCGCCGGCAAGGAAGTTGCCGGGATCGACATGCCTGCCGGGGAACAACGGGTTCTGGCAGGGCCTCAGGCCCTTGCTGTCGAGACGAACATTCCCCCGGCAGAGGAGATGCCTTTAGTCCTAGCTGTCGAGCCTCAGGCTCCAGCATGGGCGCAGCACATTGTCCATTTCCTTCAGACAAGTGAACTCCCTGAGGAGCAGGAAGAAGCAGAGAGAGTAGCCCGTCGGTCTGTTATGTACAAGTTCGTCGATGACGTCCTGTACAGAAAGAGACCGAACGGTGTAAATTGAAGTGCATTCCTCGGGAGGATGGGCTAGAGCTGTTGGCAGAGATACATGGAGGCATATGTGGTTCTCACATAGGGTTAAGAGCGCTTGCCGGGAAAGCATTCCGGCAAGGTTTCTTTTGGCCTACCGCTCTCCAGGATGCGACTGCACTAGTAACCAAGTGTGAAGCGTGCCAGTTTCATTCGAAGAAATTACATCAGCCAGCTCAGGCTCTTCAGACAATCCCTCTCTCATGGCCATTTTCGGTCTGGGGGCTCGACATACTGGGCCCTTTCCCCCGTGCTACCGGGGGCTTTGAGTACTTGTACGTTGCTATCGACAAGTTCACAAAGTGGCCGGAGGTGGAAGCAGTGAGGAAGGTGACAGCGCAATCAGCTGTCAAGTTCTTCAAGGGAATTGTTTGCTGTTTCGGTGTGCCCAATAGGATCATTACCGACAACGGCACGCAGTTCACAAGTCGCACCTTCATGCAGTACGTCCAGGACCTTGGCGGCAAGATTTGTTTTGCCTCTGTTGCTCACCCGAGAAGCAACGGCCAAGCGGAGAGGGCCAATGCTGAAGTGTTGCGCGGTCTCAGGACCAGAACTTTTGACAGGCTGAAAAAGTGCGGAAGACGCTGGATTGATGATTTGCCGGCGGTTCTTTGGTCAATCAGAACGACACCAAATCGAGCCACCGGCCAGACGCCCTTCGCTCTGGTCTACGGAGCGGAAGCAGTTCTCCCCACGGAACTCATATACGGATCTCCTCGAGTGCTCGCTTATGATGAGCTCGAGCAAGAGCAACTGCACCAAGATGACGCTGTGCTCCTTGAGGAGAATCGTCTTCAGGCTGCTGTGCGAGCTGCACGCTACCAACAAGCTTTGCGTCGCTATCATAGCCGCAAAGTTCATGCCCAAAGCCTTGAGGAAGGCGACCTTGTTCTTCGACAGATTCAGTCCGCCAAGAATTCAAACAAGTTGACGCCAAAGTGGGAAGGCCCTTATCGGGTAGTATGAGTCACCAGGCCCGGCGCTGTCCGCCTGGAGACCGAAGATGGCATTCCAGTGAGCAATTCCTGGAATATCGAACATCTTCGCAAGTTCTATCCATAAGGCGCGGTTGCCGGGGGCTCCCGGCAACCACCCTTTTGTACAAGTCTTGCCGGCGAGGCATGTGATCCTTTGTACAAAGCCAGGCGCAGACCCTAAGCACAGATGAATAAATTTAAGTGTTGTACATTCCCTTATGGATCCCCATGTTCGTATTTATATATATGCATGTTTGTCTAAGATGTTGTATGACACCTAATCCCGGTAAGTTCTAACGAACCGCCAAGGTTTCATGTCTCTATTTTCTCTTCTTTCTTTTTCCCAAAAGACAGAAGGATTCCTCGCGTGCACATTTGCCGGGGGAGGGGTGGGGAGGGGGGAGGAGATATGAATACCAGTTGGCGACGTTCGGAATCGACGCTTGCCGGAGGAAGGACAGTGATAGAAAGCTAAGTCCTAAAAACTCAGAGCAAGTTTCTCTTTTATTACAAAGTTATTTCCTTGGACAATTCCGACTCTTGTATGGAAAATCTGCACGCGAAGGAACCCTTGTTGTAATCGGTCACGCCCTTATTTTGTTTCGAGCCCGCTCAGCGATTTAAGTGGCTGCACTGAGAACACCAAGGAGTCTTGCCGACCGCTGCGCCTCCAGCAGGCTGCTGAAGTCCCGCACCCAGCGCTCGCGGCAGGTTGTGGATCGACAAGTTTTTCAATAAGCGTAGGGTGAACTCCATACATAAAGGAATCAGACAAGGAAAATAGCAAGCATGAACCTAAACATAGGTAAATTGTATTACATCCATAAGTTGCCGCGATTCTAACTTGAGACTTAATTGTCTTTTACATGAGATGACGACGGCAAGAATAAAAGGGAAGCACTCAATCCCTGCGCTGGCCTTCGATCCTTTTGATGGAGTCCACCTTCTCGAGGATAGGCGCGATGCACTCTTCAAGCGCCTCAACATTTGCATCTTTTGGCAGATGGCCGAGCGCGTTGGAGAGGTCGATGCCGGGATTGTTGTGCACCATCTTGATGAGCACCTTGTGGAGGACGGCCCGGCAAAGCCGGCGGGTCTCGTTGGCCAGTTGGGTCGCCCAGCTAGACTGGAGCGCCCTCAACGCATTGATGATGCTTTCAAAGAACATCAACAACCTGGCACTTGGAGATATTCTTCCTCGGAAGAATACCTGAAGTTCGACAGGCCCATGGTTGACAGTTCTGCAGTAAGCTTCTCCGCGGTGGCGATGAGGCGTCCAGTCCAGATCTCCACTCCCTTCTCGTACTCGGTTTGGGCGGCGGCGGCACTCTTGAGCAGGTTCCTCTCTCCTTGGAGATCCTTGAGTAGAGCCTTCTCACGAGCCCTGCCGGTCTCGAGAGACTTCTGCAGCGTGGTCAGCTTCAGCTCCAGAACCGCAATATTATCAGCCGCAGAGGAGAGCTGCTTGGTCTTGTCGGACAGGGCAACTTGCATCTCCGCCAAGGAATGGAGGGTTTTTTCCCTGTCCCCCTTGAGCGTCGAGAGCTCCTTGCCGTGCTCTTCGAGATATGTTTCCAGCCTCTTCACTTTGTTGCTCAGCTTGTTCTTGGCAGCCTCTGCAGCTTCAGCAGCATCGACGGCCTCCTTGAGCTTGCCGGCGTGACTTGCAGTCAGAGCTTCGAGCGCCTCCTTATGTTTTTGCTCCAGCTCCTGGGTCCGCCGCGCGACAAGATTCTCGATATCCTCATCCTTGTTGCGAAGCTTGGCGGTGAGCGCCTGCTCATGTGCGGTGAGATCTTCTTCATGAGCATCAAGAGCAACGCGGCGCCCCGTCAGGAGAGCATCTTCGGCAGCAATCCTTTGAACAGCTTCATCATGTGCCTTCTCCATATCGGATTGCTTCAGGAGGATCTCATTCCACTGCTGGCTCACTTGTTCCCGGCCGGCAACCAACTCTTGGAGGGCATCGGCGTGCCAGATCTGCATTTGTGCGACGCGCCTTTGAAAATCCGCTTGGGCCGCCTCGACAACTGCCATCCTGGAGTCCGCCTTCTCTTTTCGGGCGCGTTGGAGAGCCTGGAGTTTGCGGAAATTCTCGCCCATGGCCTGAAGGAGCTGATCCTCTTCAGATTTGCTACTGCTAGTGCTGGGGTCATCAACAACTTCGAGCCCGGCAGCAGCAATGATTTCCTCGAAATTTTCTCCTTCGGCTGGTGCTCCAGTGCTTGCCGTTCCCGGCAAGTTGACGAACATGTTCTCGCCAACCTTGAGGTACTTGCTGGATGAGGGGCCTCCAGATGTTGATGGCTGGTCTTCAGTGGCCGCCTCACCAGTGACAGGGGGCTCTGTGGCCGGTGCAGCGCCTGGCGCTCCTGCGGCAGGAATGCTGTCAGTGCGGTCCTCAGCCTCCCTGTCGCCCTCTTCAGCAGGTTCTTCGGCGATTTCCTCTTGTGCTGTCTTGGCGGCCTCCCCGTCAAGAGCACCACCAGCCTCGACAACGTCATCCTTGGTGGCCTCACTGGCAGCGATCCTGTCTGCTTTGGCGGCGGCATCCCTGGCGGTCTCCTCGATGACGACATCGACGTCCATGTGTTCCATCACAGGGAACTCTGAAGGGCGAAGGAGGAAGACAGAATAAGATCGAGGTTGAAATTTGAAGTGACTAAAGATAGAGAGATAAGAGAAAAAGAATAACAAGCACTTTGAGGCGATCGAGTACCTGCATCGAGCTGTCGGGAGGTGGCTTCGCCTCTCCCGGCAACTACGGTTGCCGGGGGTGGGGTTGCCGGAGTCCGTGCTTGCCGGCTCCTCCTCAATCAGGACGGGCTCGTCGGCAGGATCTCTTGCCGGGGATGTGCTTGTGGGCGGAGCGGTCGATGAAGGAGGCACAATGGGGATGTCTTCTCCTTGTTGCCGCTCTTCTCCTGCGAACCCAAAGATATCAGCGGCCAGAATGAAAGCCTCGGCACCAGTTAGCGGAAAAAGGACAATGAACTTATGCTGGGGGCTGTGCTGGGGGCTGCGCTGGGGGCTGCGTTGAGGACTGGACTCCGGGCTTACAATGACAGTTTCTGGCACGCTCGTGGAGCCTACCGGGGGCTCGTCACCCGTAGAAGTCCTTGACCTCTTCGCCATCCTCTCCAGCAAGGTTTCTGTGTCACTATAGAAACAATACAAGCAAGTCAGTAAGATTGATCCAGGATTGGAAGGTAAAGGCTGTGGCAAAATACTCACTATTCTTCCTCTCGCTCCGGACTAAAGCCGGAGATGTCGAAGTCGACCTCCGTTGCGATGTCTGAGTGGGGAGGCGGAGGAGGAGTCCTAGGCCGCTTGGCTGTGGCAGGCGCCGGGGCAACTTCCGGTGCGGTAGTACGAGACCCTCCTGCCGCCCCAGCAGTGGTCGCCGGTGTGGGTCTCGCGCGCCGCGCAGGCTGTTGACGAGCCCCCTGCCGCGGTCCAGTCTTGCCGGCCACTTTCTTGCCGGGGGCTTCGCCGCTCGAAAAAGGCTGGCTTGCCGGGATGCCTGATGCAGCCTTCCGAAGAACACGCTTCGTCTTCTTCGGGGGTGAAGGCTCTTCTCGCGTCTCTTCTTCGGCCGTGTCTTCGCCGGACGAGCTCTCAGCGGCTGCGCTGCCTTCTTCCCCGGCAACCTTGTCCTCCTCGGTAGGTTTTGCCTCCACTACCACCTCTGCGTCGCTGGCTTCCCACTCTGTGAAGCCGACGCTGCCGGCCTTCGCGGCAAGATTTGCCTCCTCCACTCTAGTAGCAATATAAGCTACTTCTTAATCAGTGGTGGCTCGGATGAAATCTGACTCTTTCCGGCCAGGCTTCTCCGTCAAGTTATCGAAAAACTTCTATGCTTCCTCCTCGCTTGGCTCGGCCCAGGTCGGGTCAAGGCCGTGGGCATTGAACATCAGCATGAAGGCAATGATTGACCCCAAGGCAGAATTGTTGCACAAGGGGACAATCCTTGCTGGCAGCCGGTGCTTGTCTTCGCGCTGGAATAATTTTTAACGGAGAGCGCCAAGCTGCATAGCGGTCAGGTTGTTGTTCAGCCCGGGGCGCAATCTCATGACATCTGCCGCGTTCTTGTATTCCCAAGCTGGCCTTCCCCTATTCTGCAGAGGGGCGATGCGGCGGCAGAGAAAGTCGAAGCCGATCATTTCCATCGTCAGTCCGGCAGCCTTTAGGCGAAGGATTCTGGTAGTGGCGATTGTGAGCCTCTCGTCCTCCGCTGCGGGGTCGCTCCAATCCTTGCCGCGGACCACCTTCTGTTGCCGGGGATGACAAAATGGATGGGGATCTGCTTCCTGGATCCAGCACCATTCAGCCCGCCACTCGTCCCACTTTTCGCGGTAAACTCCCTCTGGGTATATTTCCTTATTCCAAGCCCTTGGGATCCAGGCAATAGAACCAAAGAGGGCCTCTCCTTTTTGGATGCGAGGGAAGAAATAATGGCGAAAAAGAGCAGAATTGGGGGTCACGCCAACAAAGTTTTCGCAGAGATGGGCAAAGATAGACATGCAAAGTACTGCATTCGGCGTGAAATCGAGAAGGCAAAAGCCGTATGTGTACATGATATCATTGAAGAAGTCGGAAAAGGGGGGACAGAGCCCGCAATAGAAATATGCAGTGAAGAAAGGGTATCTGTCCGATCCGCCTTCAGAACAAGAACCTGGGATTACGCGTGTGGCGGGATGGGCTTGCGTCCCCTTCGCCCACATGCATTGGTATCGCCCCTTCAGAGCTTCGGCATCGAGCGTTGGAGGGAAGACGACGAGCCTCTTCCGCATCTTCACCAGTTCGCTCTCCGGAACTTTGGCTTTCGCCTCCTTGCCCTTGCCTTTGCTAGCCTTGGGCGCCATGGCGACGGTGAGAACGAAAGCTGAGGGTGGAGCGAGCGCGGAAGCAGCGGGCGGAAGAAGAGAAGGCTTCGCTCTGAGCTCGAGAGAAGGAGGGCGATGGCGACGGCCAGATTGAGAAGAAGAGGGGGGTAAATAGGTTTGTGCCTCTGCGACTTCTCCTTTTTATGGGGAAGGAGCGGGGCCGCCTCTTTTATTCCCCAATGTGAATGCGCCTCTATAGGCGCGAGGCAGTTGCAGCCTTTTTGGCACGCTTCCCACGTCGCGCACTTCATGCGCGTAGTGGGGGGCACAGTAAAACAAGATATTTACGAGCGTTTAATTCCCTGCCACGCGTGCCCGTACACTGTTTAGGCCTAGCCCAACAACGTCTCGCACTCGTGTATGGCCTAGGCCCGGGGGCTCCTGTCGGTGTACTAAGTATTGGGCCACTAGTACCCCGTACTTGTGCACGGGCGGTTGTAGCCATCCTCGTGGCAAGGCTTGCCGGGAACAGCTCGAGGTCGATTCAAGTCACCAAGGAAGTCATCAAGTCAGAGATCTGAGGATCAATGGATAAGCAAAGCTGGAATCCGAAGGCCAGTTCCCCGGCAAGATCCTTGCCGGGATGGCCTGTGGAGCCCGGCAAGACTTGGCGCCCGGCAAGGCTTGGCGCCCGGCAAGGCTTGACGCCCGGCAAGCCTTGGCGTCCGGCAAGGCTCGGCGCACGGCAAGGCTCAGCGCTCGGCAAGGCTTGACGCCCGGCAAGCCTTGGCATCTGGCAAGGCTAGGCGCCCGGCAAGGCTCGGCGCCCGGCAAGGCTTGGCGCCCGGCAAGATTTGGCGCCTGGCGAGATCCTGCTACTGTGCCACCGCTTCGGCACAGTACCAAGTCTGACATTCTAGGTCCTTCTCTGGATGCGTGGCGACGCGCCAGTGGAGGAGAGTTTAAGCGGTGCTGATGGGATGGCCCCTTTTTCCATCCCCAAGAAAGTGGGGACACCTAAACGGACACCTCACGGTGCATTAAATGCGTTTGTCCTAATCCGTCAGGGGTTAGGTATGATACCCTGTAGCTACTTTACACCACAATGTATGTACATCTTGCCACTGTGGTGACCCCTTTGAGCATATAAAAGGAGGCCCAAGGCAACTGCTACAGGGGAGAAGAACTTCTGGCCCATTCTGCATGCGTAGCTACTCTTTGAACGTACTATTCATTGCGAGCGCTCCTAAAGGCTGGGCTCAAGAACATCAATAAGAACATAAAGCAGGAGTAGGGTTTTACGGTGATCAGCGGCCCGAACCTGGGTAAAAACTTCACGCGTCGATCACTGGTTCTGCTCTTTGCGTATACCTTCTCCCCCCGCCGAATCGTAAAGGGGTCTCTCGGGATCCCATAGGTGTCGTACCCCGACAGATACCCGCCGTGTGCTTCAATACTCATCAGACCGCATACATCAGTATGTATTATTTCCAACAAGTCATAAGCTCGCTCCATTTTCTGGAGAACGGAGTTTTAGTCATCTTGCCCATGAGGCATGGTTCACAAGTATCAAATGATTCATAATCAAGTGATTCCAAAAGTCCATCTATATGGAGTTTCTTCATGCGCTTTACACCAATATGACCTAAATGGCAGTGCCATAAATATGTTGCACTATCATTATCAACTTTGCATCTTTTGGCATCAATTTTATGAATATGTGTATCACTACGATTGAGATTCAATAAACCATTGACATTGGGTGTATGACCATAGAAGGTTTTATTCATGTAAACAGAACAACAATTATTTTCTGACTTAAATGAATAACTGTATTGCAATAAACATGATCTTATCATATTCATGCTCAACGCAAACACCAAATAATATTTATTTAGGTTCAACACTAATCCCGAAGGTAGAGTGAGTGTGCGATGTTGATCGTATCAACCTTGGAATCAATTCCAACACACATCGTCACCTCGCCCTTAAATAGTCTTTGTTTATTCTGCAACTCCTGTTCGAGTTTACTAATCATAGCAACTGAACCGGTATCAAATACCCAGGGGCTACTACGAATACTAGTAAGGAACACATCAATAACATGTATATCAAATATACCTTTGTTCACTTTGCCATCCAACTTATCCGCCAAGTATTATTTGGGGCAGTTTCGCTTCCAGTGACCATTTCCTTTGCAGTAGAGGCACTCAGTTTCAGGCTTGGGTCCAGCTTTGGGCTTCTTCATGGGAGCGACAACTTGCTTGCCATTCTTCTTGAAGTTCCCTTTCTTCCCCTTGCCCTTTTTCTTGAAACTAGTGGTCTTGTTAACCATCAACACTTGATGCTCTCTTTCTTGAATTCTACCATCGCCGATTTTAGCATCGCGAAGAGCTCGGGAATCATTTTCGTCATCCCTCGCATATTATAGTTCATCATGAAGTTCCAGTAGCTTGGTGATAGTGACTAGAGAACTTTGTCAATCACTATCTTATCTGGAAGATTAACTCCCACTTGATTCAAGCGATTGTAGTACCCAGACATTCTAAGCACATGCTCACTGGTTGAGCTATTCTCCTTCATCTTGTAGGCAAAGTACTTGTCAGAGGTCTCATACCTCTCGACACGGGCATGAGTCTGAAATACCAATTTCAGCTCTTGAAACATCTCATATGCTCCGTGGCGTTCAAAACATTTTTGAATTCCCGGTTCTAAGCCGTAAAGCACGGTGCACTAAACTATTAAGTAGTCATCATATCGAGCTTGCCAAACGTTCATATTGTCTGCATCTGCTCCTGCAATAGGTCTGTCACCTAGCGGTGCATCAAGGACATAATTCTTCTGTGCAACAATGAGGATAATCCTCAGATCATGGACCCAGTCCGCATCATTGCTCCTATCATCTTTCAACTTAGTTTTCTCTAGGAACATATCAAAATAAAACAGGGGAGCTATATGCGAGCTATTGATCTACAACATAGATATGCAAAAACTATCAAGACTAAGTTCGTGATAAATTAAGTTCAATTAATCAAATTACTAATGAACTCCCACTTAAATCAACATCCCTCAAGTTGTCTAAGTGATACATGATCCATATCAACTAAACCAAGTCCGATCATCATGTGAGATGGAGTAGTCTTCAATGGTGAACATCTTCATGTTGATCATATCTACTATATGACTCATGTTCGACCTTTAGGTCTCCAGTGTCCCGAGACCAAGTCTGTACATGCTAGGCTCGTCAAGTTTAACCCAAGTATTCTGCATGTGCAAAACTGTCTTACACCCGTTGTATGTGAACGTAGAGTCTATCACACCCGGCTAATTTTTTTAAAATAATACATTTTTAATAATTTTTTAGAAATATTACACCAAAATTATTATTTTCAAAAATAATACATAGTCGGCCATCTGGTAGCCGACTGGGTCCAGTCGGCCAGGAGGAAGCCGATAGGTGCCCTGTCGGCTACCAGATGGCCGATTGGGGACCGACAGGATGCAGTCGGCCAGCAGTAAGCCGACTGGGACTAATTGGCTTGCAGTAAGCCAATTAGTCCCAGTCGGCTTACTGCTGGCCGATAGGTGCGTGTGACCATTTTTCTTTTACTGTTTTTGGTTTTAGTTGTTGTTTTCTATTTATTCTAGCTATCAAATGAATTTGGTTTGTGTTGAAACTTTTTGCATAAATTACTATCAATATTAACAAGCCACATATAAATTTTCATAATTTTTGGAACATCACGTATTTACAATTGTATTTGATAGCTCCTGGTGAATATAGATAGGGTTTAAATTTATTTATACAAATTGATTTTTTTATTTTTATATGTTAAAATATTGAGGAGAATAGTTTAAACATTTTTGTGAAACAATTTGAGAAAACTTTTTTGGCTTTTGCATTTGGAACTTGAATTTCAAAGTTGGGTTAATGCAAAAGCCAAAAAAGTTTTCTCAAATTGTTTCACAAAAATGTTTAAACCATTCTCCTCAATATTTTAACATTTATAAAAATAAAAAAATCAATTTGGATAAATAAATTTAAACCCTATCTATATTCACCAGAAGCTATCAAATATAATTGTAAATATGCGATGTTCCAAAAATTATGAAAATTTATATGTGGCTTGTTAATATTTCTAGTAATTTATGCAAAAAGTTTCAACACAAACCAAATTCATTTGATAGCTAGAATACATAGAAAACAACAACTAAAACCAAAAACAAAAAAAGAAAAATGGTCACATGCACCTATCGGCCAGTAGTAAGCCGACTGGGACTAATTGGCTTGCTGCAAGCCAATTAGTCCTAGTCGGCTTACTGCTGGCCGACTGGATCCTGTCGGTCCCCAATCGGTCATCTGGTAGCCGACAGGGCACCTATCGGCTTCCTCCTGGACGACTGGACCCAGTCGGCTACCAGATGGCCGACTATGTATTATTTTTGAAAAAAATAATTTTGGCGTAATATTTCTGAAAATTAATAAAAAAATGTATTATTTTAAAAAAATTAGCTCACACCCGATCATCACGAGGTGCTTCGAAACGACGAACTTTAGCAACGGTGCATACTCGGGGAGAACACTTTTATCTTGAAATTTAGTGAAGGGATCATCTTATAATGCTATCGCTGTTCTAAGCAAAATAAGATGCATAAAGGATAAACATCACATGCAATCAAAATATGTGACATGATATGGCCATCATCATCTTGTGCTTTTTGATCTCCATCTTCAAAGCATCGTCATGATCTCCATCGTTGATACGTCTCCGTCGTATCTACTTTTCCTAACGCTTTTCCTCTTGTTTTGGACTCTAATTTGCATGAATTGAATGAAACTAACCCGGATTGACACTGTTTTCAGTAGAACTACCATGGTGTTGTTTTTTTGTGCAGAAATAAAAGTTCTCGAAATAGAACGAAACTTTGCGAGGATTTTTTATAAAATAAAAGAGAATTTTTGGAGCCAAGAACCACCGGAGGGGGGCACCTGGGTGGGCACAACCCACCAGGGTGCGCCCCCTCCAGGCGCGCCTAGGTGGGTTGTCCGCACCTGGTGGCCCCGCAGACCCTGAAACCGACGCTATAAAATCACATTTTTCCAGAAAAAAATAAGGAAGAAAGAATTATTGCGTTCCGCGAGACGGAGCCGCTGCCACCTCCTGTTCTTCATCGGAAGTCCAGATCTGGAGTCCGTTTGGGGCTCCGGAGAGGGGAATCTTCGATCTTCGTCATCACCAACCCTTCTCCATCGCCAATTTCATGATGCTCCCCACCGGGAGTGAGTAATTCCTTCGTAGGCTCGTTGGTCGGTGAGGAGTTGGATGAGATTCATCATGTAATCGAGTTAGTTTTGTTAGGGATTGATCCCTAGTATCCATTATGGTCTGAGATTGATGTTGCTATGACTTTGCCATGCTTAATGCTTGTCACTTTGGGCCCGGGTGCCATGATTTCAGATCTGAACCGTTTATGTTATCACCATTGTATCCATGTTCTAGATCCGATCTTGCAAGTTATAGTCACCTACTACGTGTTATGATCCGGCAACCCCGGAGTGACAATAGTCGGGACCACTCCCGGTGATGACCGTAGTTTGAGGAGTTCATGTATTCACCGTGTGTTAATGCTTTGTTCCGGTTCTCTATTAAAAGGGGGCCTTAATATCCCTTAGTTTCCAATATGGACCCCGCTGCCATGGGAGGGTAGGACAAAAGATGTCATGCAAGTTCTTTCCATAAGCACATATGACTATTTACGGAATACATGCCTACATTATATTTATGAACTGGAGCAAGTGCCGTATCGCCCTAGGTTATAACTGTCTCATGATGAATATCATCCAACAAATTACCGATCTAATGCCTACGATTTTCCTACATATTGATCTTGCTAAGTTACTATTGCACTTGCTACGAAACTACTGCTATCACTGATACCGTTACTGCTGCTGCTACTACTATCAAAACTATCATATTACTGTGCTACTGATCACTTTGCTGCAGATAATTAATCTCCAGGTGTGATTGATTTGATAGCTCAGTTGCTAATACTCTCAAATATTCTTTGGCTCCCCTTGTGTCGCATCAATAAATTTTGGTTGAATACTCTACCCTCGAAAACTGTTGCGATCCCCTATACTTGTGGGTTATCAAGACCTTTTTCTGGCGTCGTTGCCGGGGAGCATAGCTATATTTGTTGAGACACTTGGGATTATTATCAAATTACCACTATGAAGAATCTGAAGGATGCTAAGACTAAGATTTTTCCCTCTAAGACGATGGGAGGTAAGGAACTGCCATCTAGCTTCGCTTTAGATTCACCTTCTATTATAAGTAAACTTGCAACACCACCACATGCTATTAATCCTGATATGTCGCAAGTTATTGATGATGCTACTTCTGCTATGAATGATGCTAGTACCGTGCTTGATGATGATGTGCCACTAGGTGAATTTCTTGATGAACAAATTGCTAGAGTAAGACAACATGATATTGTTGAAACTGAAAATCTTAAAACACCTACTAGAACTAGCCCTCCTAGATATGAATTGCCTAAGGTACCAGAAGGTTATGTTATGGGTGAGGAGGCAACTAGAGATATTCTTGCTTGCAAAGATAGAGATGATCTAGAAAAATTACTAAGCAAGTATAAAGAAAGATCTTTGAATGCTAGAATGAAATGTGATCCTAAGTTTGCTACTTCACCTATCTTTGTTGATGATAAGGATTATGAATTCTCTATCGACCCAGAGTTAATTACTCTGGTTGAATCTGATCCTTTCCATGGTTATGAAACTGAAACTGTTGTGGCACATCTTACTAAGTTGAATGACTTATCCACCATTTTTGCTCATGATGAGAAAAATCGCTATTATTATATTCTCAAATTATTTCCGTTCTCATTAAAGGGTGATGCTAAAGCTTGGTACGATACTCTTGCTCCTGGTTGTGTGCGTAGTCCCCAGGATATGATTTACTACTTCTCTGAAAAATATTTCCCTGCTCATAAGAAACAAGCTGCCTTGCAGGAAATATTTAACTTTGTGCAAATTGAAGAAGAGAGTCTCCCACAAGCTTGGGGGAGGCTTCTCCGTTTGCTTAATGCTTTGCCTGATCATCCTCTTAAGAAAAGTGAAATACTTGATATCTTCTATAATGGAATAACCGATGCTTCTAGGGATTTCCTAGATAGTTGTGCTGCTTGTGTTTTCAGTGAACGAACTATTGAGCAAGCTGAAGAACTATTGAATAACATATTGAAAAATTATGATGATTGGACTCTTCCTGAAACACCATCTAAACCCACTCCGAAGAAGAGGGGTATTTTATATCTCAGTCCTGAAGATATGCAAGAGGCAAAGAAATCTATGAAGGAAAAAGGTATTAAAGCCGAGGATGTCAAAAATTTACCTCCTATTGAAGAAATACATGGGCTTGATACACCACCACCACCTAAGGTGGTAGAGGTAAATTCTCTAATGAAATTCAATGATAATGATAATCCTCACAATATGCACCCTAGCCAATGCCTTTATGAGTTTGAAAACTACATTAGAAAGCAAGATCACTTCAATGCAAATGTTATGAAACAGTTGAAATATAATTCTGATATGATTGCTCGCTTGTGTGACTTGTTATTTAGAATCTCAAATGGTGTTAGAGGTGTAGGGAAGCATGCTTCTATGGTTCAAACTCAGTTAGAACAAGTTGCTAAATCTCAAAGAGAATTGTTAGATGAAATGAACAATAATATCAATGATCATGCTGTTAGAGTAATGACTAGAGGAGGTAAAATGACTCAGGAACCACTTTATCCTGATGGACACCCAAAAAGAATTGAACAAGACTCTCAAAGAGTTGACACCGATGCACGTAGCCCTTCTAAAAAGAAAAACAAGAAGAAAAATGATAGGACTTTGCATGCCTCTAGTGAACCTGAAGTAGAAAAACCTCCTGATAATGATAATGATGTTTCTATCTCTGATGCTGAAACTCAATCTGGTAGTGAACACTCACCTTCTGATAATGAAAAAGATAATGATGAGGTTCATGAAGACACTCAAACAAATAATAAAGAACCAGACAATGATGTTGAGATAGAACCAGCAGTTGATCTTGATAACCCACAACCTAAGAATAAAAGATATGATAAAAGAGACTTTGTTGCTAGAAAACATGGAAAGGAAAGAGAACCATGGGTTCAAAAACCTATGCCCTTTCCACCTGTAGGAGATATGCCCTAGAGGCAATAATAAATGTTATTATTTATCTCCGTGTTCATAATTAGGTTTATGTTCCATGCTATAACTGCTGTGGTTCCCGAGCCCGTATATCCATAAAGGCTCTGGGGAAAACCCATGTGCACGTGTGGAATAATAAACGGTAAAATGTATTCCTAGTCATGCCTCTAAGACTAGCTCAAGTGTTGCATGATGATTATGTTTTCCCAATCATAGGCATGTCTATGCCAGCAACTTTGAGGGCACAAATGTTAGAAGAACATTTGTGTTGAATCGACCCGATTGATGTTATGCTATGAGATACATTCGTCACAAGTTAATGGTTAATAACGCAGAGATGGTTAATGTTTGTATAATTCCTTAGACCATGAGAGTATCGAGTTTCTTCATGCTTGCTTCATGAACTTTGGGGTTTGTTAAACGTCATCCGTAAATGGGTGGCTATTACGGCGGCTTACGGGTTCATGGAAAAGTATGTCAAGTAACTTGATAGCTCAAGATTGGGATTTGCTCCTCCGGCGATGGAGAGATATCTCTGGGCCCTCTCGGTGTTACGGTATCCATCATCGTCTGGCCAGACACTTTGTGATTTGATCACGGGGATGCCGGAACACGGTAACGAGAAAAGAGAACAATACCGGTAACGAGGTAACTAGCATAGTGGACAAGTTGTTGATCCACGGGAATGCCAACATGTCTCACCTTGGGTATTTGTAACATATCGCGAAGCAACAGGAATAGCACACGGCAACTGGAGGTTCACTCGAATATTCATTCGTGTGGGTATAGGGGTCAATATGGGTGTCCACGGCTTCGATGCTGATCATTGATCGGAAAGTGTTCCGGTCATGTCTATACTTCACCGAACCTATAGGGTCACACGCTTAAGGGTCATCTATCTGTTGAACGCTAGACAGGGAGTCTGAGAGAAAGTCACCGAAAATGTTTCGGAGACAACGGAAGAGTTCCGAGAGAGAGAACACCGAAAGAGTTTCGGTAAAACCGAAAAGTTGTTTCGGAATATATTATTTGGTCAAAAAGGGTTTCGGCACCGCCTGGAAATTTTCAGAGGATGCCAGAATTGGTCTGGGAACTTCTGGGAATTTTCGGAGAGAAAAACCGGAAATGTTCCGAAACTGCCGTAACCGCTGTTAATGCTTTCCGCTGATGAAAACCACTGCATCGAAAATGTTTCGGATCATGCCCAGAATAATTTTAGAGGGTGCCGGAAATGTTCTGGGACTTTTTGGAATTTTTCAGAAAAAGTTTCGCGGAAAACATCTTGTCTCAGCGCGAGGGGACAAGATCCCACGAATCGGGGGTTGCATGTTTCGTGGCTTTTTGTCTAGGGAGCATGCATGTTTCATGGAGACATGTTGGTGGCTTGTTGGGGGGGCCCTCCCCCATGGGGAGACAAGGTGTGGGCCGGCCCAAGGGCTGCCATGGTGGTGTCCCCTTGGTGCCCCCCTTGTGTTACCATTATGCCCTTTCATGTGTGACATAAAGCTTGGGTATTTTGGTATTTCAACATCCCACCCCACCCCTTGCCTTGGCCTATAAAAGGAGGAGAAGGGGCTGCCATTCTCCCCATCCCTTGCTCTCATACACATGCCAAGATGTTATCTGGCTTCTCTCTCCCTCCCACGAAAAGAGTTTCGTAGAGCCGAAAGGCTGTCTGGGTTCCGGCAGGAACTAGTTCTGGACGGCGAAGCCCTGCCGGATAGGTGACACCGTATGTGTGCAACTCTGTAGAGAGGTCGTAGTTTCGATCTTAGTGCCCGAGGGGCTGTTTGAGAGTGCCTCCCGAAGGGCTGTCCAAGTGACGGTCCGAGTTCTGTGAGTCCTCCCGAAGGGCTGTCCGAGTGACCATTCGAGTTTCGAAGGTCCTCCCGAAGGGCTGTCCGCGACATCGTCCGGGGGACTGTTCGACCGCCTCCCGGAGGGCCGTCCGAAGGGAAGACGAGGGTGTACATCCTCGCGGTTGGGAGGTTGTAAATCCTAGCTGCGGGGATCTGCACCGCCGATCGTCATCGACTCTACTTCCGCTGCGCTACGAGTCGGTAACGAACATGATCAAACCTTGTATGCAGTCTCCATAGTGGTCCTGGGCTGGTGCGTAGGGCGGAAAATTTTTGTTTTCTGCTGCGTTACCCTACACCACCTAAGTCAACTAAAAAGAAAGATGATGAACAATTTGAACGCTTTGCTGAAATGCTGAGGCTAGTCTTTCTGCGTACTTGCTTGACTGATATCCTTAAAATGCCTCCTTATGCAAAGTACATGAAAGACATAATCACCAATAAGAGAAAAATACCGGAAGCTAAAATCTCCACTATGCTTGCTAATTATACATTTAAAGATGGAGTACCTAAAAAACTTGGAGATCCGGGAATACCAACTATACCTTGCTCCATCAAAAGAAATTATGTGAAAACTGCTTTGTGTGATTTAGGAGCTGGTGTTAGTGTTATGCCTTTCTCTTTATATAAAAGACTTGACTTGAATAAACTCACACCTACTGAAATATCTTTGCAAATGGCTGACAAATCAACTGCCATACCTATCGGTATTTGTGAGGATGTGCCCGTTGTTGTTGCTAATGTTACTATTTTGACTGACTTTGTTATAGTTGAGATGCCCGAGGACGACAACATGTCGATTATCCTTGGTAGACCCTTTTTGAATACTGCAGGGGCTGTTATTGATTGCAATAAAAGCAAGGTCACTTTTCATATCAATGGTAATGAGCATACGGTGCACTTTCCGAAGAAACAATTCCAAGTGAATGGTATTAATGTTATTGAAAAATCTCCGACAATCACTATTGGAAGTTTTCAACTACCTCTATCTACTGTTAAAAAAGAAATATGAAATGCTTATTGTTGGGGAAATTCATATCCCTGTTGAGGTAACTTAGTGATTTACGAAAGTTCTTCGATTTCATGCTAATCGAAAGTGGTTGTTAATAAGACTTGATCAACCTTATTAATGGATCATTTTTGAGAGGTATGAAGTTGATGAATTTAGTGAGCACTACCTTCTGTCCCTACCTTTAGTTTTCTGTTTTTATTAGTTAAATAAAATAAAATGCCATGTTTTGTCTGTTTTCTAAGTTTTCCGTGTAATAAAAAATGATCCAAAAATAAAAGTTCTCAGAATGCTCTGAAAATTTAATAAGATTTTTTCTTTTGATTATTTAAGAATTTTTGGTGCAAATAATATCAGAGGGAGGCGCACCAGGTGGGCACAACCCACCTGGGCGCGCCAGGACCCCCAGGCGTGCCCTGGTGGGTTGTGGTCCCCACGTGGGACCCCTCACTTATCTCTTCATCCCACATCATCACCTACCTCCAGAAAAAATTCACCATTGATCTTGCTCTCGTGTTCTTGCTCTCAAACCCGTGGATTTCGATCTCTTTGCTCGAAGCTCCATCTCCAAAACTGTTTCAGGGGAATTGTTGCTTGGTATGTGACTCCTCCGTTTGTCCCATTAGTTTTTGCTTTAGTGGTTTATATTTTGAATAATTAGCTACTCTTGGTGCTGCTGTAGATGAGCTTGTATGTTGAATTCTTAGAGTTTTAAGTAGTTTGAATGCTTGCTATGGCCTCTATGCTTCCCTATGAGTAGTTGTTACCAATCTTGTAAAGTTTTGTTAAGAAAATTTTATGGACTAAAAATTTCAGAATTTTTGTTCATAGGAAAAACATGAGTATCTTTAGGAAGTTTGCTTCCAAGAAGAACTCCAATGGGGTGATTGGAGAGTCATCTGACAGTGATCTCCGCACCCGGAGGTTGGCAGAGCTACAGCCGTGCGAATGGCCGCATACCCCATTCATGGAAGGGGGCGGAATCCTCCAAGAGTTAGCACAATATGCTGCTAATGCCGGCCTCACCGACTTCATCACAGCTGCGTGTGAACAGTATCATCTCCTCACAAATTCCTTTGTGCAAAGTTTTAATTTCCTTCCTAGGAATAATCCCCCTGAAGTGCAGTTTAATTTATACGCTGAACCCCATTAGATACCGCTTACCGAATTCTGTGAAATATGCTTGCTTCCTTCTGATGGTGGGTTAGTAGAGCCTAGGCCTGCAGAGTTTGAAGGTTTTTATCGTACTTTGTCTATGGGGGATGAGATAGGAGTGTCGAGTGTCACCGCCACTAGCTTGCAATTTCCTGCTGTTCATTATTTTTCTCTTTTCATTACAAAGTGCTTGCTTGCTAGAGAGAAGGTGGGTGCACTCAGTACCCCAGACCTTGTCGTTTTACATCGTGCACTAGAAGGCGACAACACTTATAGCTTGGGAGCTATTGTGGCATGCCACCTCCACATTAATAAATCCAAGGGTAAAATACATGGTGGTATCTACGCTACTCGCCTGGCAGCTCGCTTTAATATTCAGATACGCCAGCATGATTATCCATTGCCCAAAGTCTACTTAGACCGCGCGGCCATGGAACACCACTAGTTTATTGCTGCTGACTACCCTGATATTCCTATTCCTTATAACTTAGTTTTTAGTGAGAAAACTCGTGATAATATTCCGCTGCCTCCACCTGCTTTGTTTGATCCTTTTGCCAGGCACGGATACAGGATTATGCCTGAGGACATCATTGCTTACCGGAACAACCAGGCTGTAGCACAGGAGGAGCCTCAACAGTTAGATCCACAGGTGCCCGCACCTCAGCACTTCAACATAGGACCTCATGGCTTCTACGACTGGTGATTACCAAGCTAGGCCAAAAGCCTAAGCTTGGGGGAGTACGTATTTCCACCAACATTACATTCATGTTCACACATTTCATTCATCGTTGTCCTCACTTTTTCATTGTATTATCCATGCTTAATTTATTTTCTCGCTTTCTTCTTTTGTGTTTGAAAAACTTTGAGAAAATCCAAAAATATTTATCACGTCTTTTTTATTTGTCTTCCTAGTTCAAATTCTTGTAGCACTAAAAAGAAAAACCCAAAAAGATTTCCTTTTGCTTGTTGGGAGCTTTCCCGTGTAAATAGTTTTCTCGTTTTTGTTTTTCCCCTTTTATTTGCTTTCCTTTAGAAAACCAAAAACTCCAAAAATATTTCAGTGTGTTTCTCTGAACTTCTTTTCTTGAGTCATACCAAGGAGAAGACCACGATGAAAATGTTGAGTGGCTCTCATATGCATTATTGTTAATCTAACAAAGAGCCCAATTTACCTTGTCTTTTATTTTTGAATAAAATGTTTGCAGATTCCAACTTAGTCCACGGCACTCTTGCACTATTATTATTTTCACATCGTTCGGTCGTGCAAGTGAAAGGCAATAATGACGATATTCGATGAACTGGCCGTGGCAGAGAGAAACGGGTATGAACTCAACTTGTTCTGTTTTTGTAAATATGTTTAACCTAGTATCCATGATTCAGCCCATTATGATTGAACATGTTTGCAATGACAATTAGAGATTATAGTTTCTCATGCCATGCATAAGTAGCTAAGAGTGGATAATGATTTATCTTGGATGTCAACATTGCATTAAAATGATTGTGATGTAGTATGATGATATGGTATCCTCCTCTGAATGTTCGAGTGGCTTGACTTGGCACATGTTCATGCATGTAGTTGAATCAAAACCAACATAGCCTTTATGATATTTATGTTCATGGTGTTCATATCCTACTCATGCTAGTTTCCAATGTTACTTATGCATAATGCATGTTCATGACCGTTGTTGCTCTCTAGCTGGCCGCTTCTCAACCTATTTGCTAGCCTTCGCCTGTACTAAGTGGGAATTCTGCTTGTACATCAAAAACCTTGAACCCAAGTTATTCCAGATGAGTCCACCATACCTACCTATATGCGGTATTACCCTGCCGTCCTAAGTAAATTTGCATGTGCCACCTCTAAAAAACTTCAAATAAATATCCTTTTTGTGTGCCAGGATTGTTCATAGAGTGACAGGAGGTAGTTGGTATCTTCCATGCTAAGCGGGTTATTCTCATGATGAGTGTTTATTTGCTCGTCCTTGCATGAGAGGGGCGGTAATAGGGATTCCCAGTCCCGAACTCAAAATGCAAATAATTAAACAAAACTCCCCCGGGACTGTTGTTGGTATGGACGGCACCCGTTGTTTCGGACAAGCCGTGGAGTGTGAATGTTGGTGGAGGGGGAGTAAACCTTTACTTTTATCGCTTGGGAACCGCCACTAATGTGTTTAGCATGGAAGATATTGATAACTGATGGTCGCGAAGTAAACAAGAAGGGTGCATCTCTCAAAATTTCATTTACCTCTGTTTTTAAAACTTGAGCTCTGGCACCTCTGCAAATCACTGCTTCCCTCTGCGAAGGGACTATCTATTTACTTTTATGTTGTGTCATCACCTTCTCAGATAAGCGCCAGAACCTGAGAGCACTGTTGTCATGCTTATGCATTGTGTGTAGCTAATGTTGGGTGCATCATGACTGGATCTTTTCTACCATGAATTACAATGTTTAGTCACTGCTCGGACTTTGGAGGTGCTCTGCATTTATGTTTTGCGGTCTCAGAAAGGGCTAGCGAGATACCACTATTGTCATATTATATCATGGTTGTTTTAATAATGTGTTGTTGTTCGAGATATCTTATTATTGCTCGCTAGCTAATTATGTCATTGTTATGAGTTAATGTAATTTTTAAGAGTAATTGTCGACATGGTTGGTTATAATCTTGGCTGAAAACCTGGGTGCTACTTAAGCTTATTTATGCAAACAAGAGCAAAAGAGTTCGTAAAAGTTTTTCTTTTTCACTTTCAATTTATCAACTAAATTGCTTGAGGACAAGCAAAGGTTTAAGCTTGGGGGAGTTGATATGTCTCCGTCGTATCTACTTTTCCTAACGCTTTTCCTCTTGTTTTGGACTCTAATTTGCATGAATTGAATGAAACTAACCCAGACTGACGCTGTTTTCAGCAGAACTACCATGGTGTTGTTTTTTTGTGCAGAAATAAAAGTTCTCGGAATGGAATGAAACTTTGCGAGGATTTTTTATACAATAAAAGAGAATTTCTGGAGCCAAGAACCACCGGAGGGGGCACCCGGGTGGGCACAACCCACCAGGGCGCGCCCCCCTCCAGGCGCGCCCAGGTGGGTTGTCCCCACCTGGTGGCCCCGTAGACCCTGAATCCGACACTATAAAATCACATTTTTCCAGAAAAATTTAAGGGAGAAAGAATTATCGCGTTCCGCGAGATGGAGCCGCCGCCACCTCCTGTTCTTCATCGGGAGGCCAGATCTGGAGTCCGTTTGGGGCTCCGGAGAGGGGGATCTTCGATCTTCGTCATCACCAACCCTTCTCCATCGCAAATTCCATGATGCTCCCCACCGGGAGTGAGTAATTCCTTTGTTGGCTCGCTGGTCGGTGAGGAGTTGGATGAGATTCATCATGTAATCGAGTTAGTTTTGTTAGGGCTTGATCCCTAGTATCCATTATGTTCTGAGATGGATGTTGCTATGACTTTGCCATGCTTAATGCTTGTCACTTTGGGCCCGGGTGCCATGATTTCAGATCTGAACCATTTATGTTATCACCATTGTATCCATGT
Source organism: Thinopyrum elongatum (assembly GCA_011799875.1). Taxonomy (NCBI): domain Eukaryota; kingdom Viridiplantae; phylum Streptophyta; class Magnoliopsida; order Poales; family Poaceae; genus Thinopyrum; species Thinopyrum elongatum. The sequence continues at coordinate 319,324,077 of CM022297.1, forward strand.
TCTAGATCCGATCTTGCAAGTTATAGTCACCTACTACGTGTTATGATCCGGCAACCCCGGAGTGACAATAGTCGGGACCACTCCCGGTGATGACCGTAGTTTGAGGAGTTCATGTATTCACCGTGTGTTAATGCTTTGTTCCAGTTCTCTATTAAAAGGAGGCCTTAATATCCCTTAGTTTCCAATATGGACCCCGCTGCCACGGGAGGGTAGGACAAAAGATGTCATGCAAGTTCTTTCCATAAGCACGTATGACTATTTACGGAATACATGCCTACATTATATTTATGAACTGGAGCTAGTGCTGTATCGCCCTAGGTAATAATTGTCTGATGATGAATATCATCCAACAAATTACCGATCCAATGCCTACGATTTTCCTACATATTGATCTTGCTAAGTTACAACTGCTGCTGTTACTATTGCACTTGCTACGAAACTACTGCTATCACTGTTACCGTTACTGCTGCTGCTACTACTATCAAAACTATCATATTATTGTGCTACTGATCACTTTGCTACAGATAATTAATCTCCAGGTGTGATTGAATTGACAACTCAGTTGCTAATACTCTCAAATATTCTTTGGCTCCCCTTGTGTCGAATCAATAAATTTGGGTTGAATACTCTACCCTCGAAAACTGTTGCGATCCCCTATACTTGTGGGTTATCAATCATCACCGGCTCGACACCTTGATCTCCATCATTGCATCATGGTCGTCTCACCAACTATTGCTTCTACAACTATTGCTAACGCATAGTGATAAAGTAAAGCAATTACATGGCATTTGCATTTAATACAATAAAGAGACAACCATAAGGCTCCTGCCGGTTGCCGATAACTTACAAAACATGATCATCTCATAAATAACATATATCACATCATGTCTTGACCATATTATATCACAACATACCCTGCAAAAACAAGTTAGACGTCCTCTACTTTGTTGTTGCAAGTTTTACGTGGCTGCTACGAGCTTCTAGCAAGAACCGTTCTTACCTACGGCAAAAACCACACCGGTGATTCATCAAGTTTGCTGTTTAAACCTTCTTCAAGGACCGGCCGCAGTCAAATTCGATTCAACTAAAGTAGGAGAAACAGACACCGGCCAGCCACCTTTATGCAAAACTAGTTGCATGTATGTCGGTGGAACCGGTCACATGTGCATGGACATGTAAGGTTGGTCCGGGCCACTTCATCCCACAATACCGCCGAATGAAAATAAGACGTTGGTGGTAAGCAATATGACTGTCACCGCCCACAACTCTTTGTGTTCTACTCGTTCATATCATCTACGCATAGACCTGGCTCATGATGCCACTGTTGGGAAACGTTGCATGGAAAACAAAAAAAATTCTACACACACGCAAGATCTATCAAGGAGATGCATAGCAACGAGCGGGGGGGGGGGGGGGAGTGTGTCTACGTACCCTCGTAGACCGTAAGCGGAAGCGTTTCACAACACGGTTGATGTAGTCGAACTTTCTTCGCGATCCAACCGATCTAGTACTGAACGTATGGCACCTCCGCGTTCAGCACACGTTCAGCTCGGTGACGTCCTCCGCCTTCTTGATCCAGCAAGACGGCGAGGTAGTAGATGAGTTCCGTCAGCACAACGGCGTGGTGACGGTAATGGTGAAGTGATCTCCGCAGGGCTTCGCCTAAGCACTACGAAAAAATGACCGGGGGTGTAAACTGTGGAGGGGGACGCCGCACACGGCTAGGCAATTGTCTGCTGTGTGCTAGGCGCCCCCCTCCCACATATATATAGGTCGGAGGGAGGGAGGAGTTGCCAAAGGAGGCACCCAAGTAGGAGAAATTGTACTTGGAGTCCCTCCCAAGCCGCGCCCCCCTTTCCTTATTTGGAGCACGGGGAAAGGCAGGGAAGGGTGGCGCCCCCCCTTTCCTTTCTCCTATGAGAGGGAAAGGAAGGAGGGGCTAGCCCTCCCAGTTTTCCTTCCCTAGGGCTGGCCAAACAAGGGAGGAGGTGCACCAGCCCCCTTGTGGGCTGGTCTCTCCTCTCCTTTGGCCCACAACTTGCCGGGGGGTGCCCGGAACCCCTTCCGGTGACCCGATTCCTTCCCGGTACGTCCCGAAACACTTCCGGTGTCCAAATACCATCGTCCTATATGTCAATCTTTACCTCTTGACCATTTCGAGACTCCACATCATGTCCGTGATCTCGTCCGGGACTCCGAATAACATTCAGTCACCAAAACATATAACTCATATAACAGTATATCGTCAACGAACGTTAAGCGTGCGGACCCTACGGGTTCGAGAACTATGTAGACATGACCGAGACACCTCTCCGGTCAATAACCAATAGCGGAACCTGGATGCCCATATTGGCTCCTACATATTCTATGAAGATCTTTATCGGTTGAACCGTTATGACAACATATGTAATTCACTTTGTCGATCAGTATGTTACTTGCCCGAGATTCGATCGTCGGTATCTCTATACCTAGTTCAATCTCGTTACCGGCAAGTCTCTTTACTCGTTCTGTAATACATCACCTTGTAACTAACTCCTTAGTCATTTGCTTACAAGCTTATGATGTGCATTACCGAGAGGGCCCAGAGATACCTCTCCGAAACTCGGAGTGACAAATCCTAATCTTGATCTATGCCAACTCAACAAACACCTTTGGAGATACCTGTAGAGCATCTTTATGATCACCTAGTTACGTTGTGACGTTTGATAGCACACAAGGTATTCCTCCGGTATCCGGGAGTTGCATAATCTCATAGTCGAAGGAATATGTATTTGACATGAAGAAAGCAATAACAATAAACTGAACGATCATTATGCTAAGCTAATGGATGGGTCTTGTCCATCACATCATTCTCCTAATGATGTGATCCCGTTATCAAATCACAACACATGTCTATGGTTAGGAAACCTTAACCATCTTTGATCAACGAGCTAGTCTAGTAGAGGCTTACTAGGGACACGGTATTTGTTTACGTATTCACACATGTATTTAAGTTTCCGATCAATACAATTCTAGCATGAATAATAAACCTTTATCATGAATAAGGAAATATAAAATTACAACTTTATTATTGCCTCTAGGGCATATTTCCTTCAGAACTCACATACTTATTGTGAAAGCCTATTAGCCCTTGAAGCAAAGTACTACTCGCATGCCCCTAGGGAATTGGTCGGTAGGAGTTAACCATCGCGCGCATCCGATTATAACAACACTCAAGGATTTCATTTCAGACATAAAAATGCTCAAACCTCGCCACCATGCCATGACTAACACTTAGATGAGAAGTTAATAACAAGCTTTAATACTGAAATTTCTACTAACCAATGGTCATGAACCAATATCCTTTCCTATTATGACATGAATATCACTAAACCATATGTTTCATATTTAGTGATCTACATGAAAGTTTTTATTCTATCCCCCTTGAATACCTATCCTTTTTGGACTGGTCTTATAACCCGTTCATATTGACATTACTATTTATTAGACCAACAAAAATATTTAAGTGAAGCATGAGAGTGCAATTATTTCTATAAAATATAACCACCACCTTGCTCTAACAAGTATAAGTGAAGCAGAAGAGCAACTGCTTAGCTCAAAAGATATAAGTGAAGCACATAGAGTATTCTGACAAATCATGATAAATGCGTGTCCCTCTCAAAAAGGTGTGTCCAGCAAACAATGATTGTGGCAAACTAAAAAGCAAACAAAGCAAATATATGGTACAAGACGCTCCAAGGAAAACTCATATCATGTGATGAATAAAAATGTAGCTCCAAGTACCATACTGATAGATTGTAGACAAAAGAGGGGATGCCATCTGGAACATCCCCAAGCTTAGACGCTTGGGTCTTCCTTGAATATTACCTTGGGGTGCCCTGGGCATCTCCAAGCTTAGGGTCTTGCTGCTCCTTATTCCTTCATCCATCGTGATCTCACCCAAAACTTGAAAACTTCAGCACACAAAACTCAAGAAAAACCTCGTGAGATCTGTTAGTATATTAGACAAATCATAAACTCTAGGTACTGTTATAAACCCATTCATATTTTATTATTTCAGAATACCTATTTTATTCTAACTTCTCCATGACTTATACCCCGCGATATAATCCATAGCATCATTATAATAAGCAAACTATGCTATAGAAATCAGAATCTGTCTAAAACAGAACAGTATGTAATGATCTGAGTAAAAATCATACTTCTGTAACTCTATTTTTAAAAAAAAATTAGGACAACAGGGTAAATTTGTATGTCAATCATGTGTAAAAAAATCAGTTCAAAAGTACATTCTAGTGATTTTTTTAGAAATTCATGGACTGAGAACAAAGTTTTTTTTACACAGAATCAAGTCAACTATTATCCAAATCATCCCAAAGGCTTTACTTGGCACAAACACTAATTAAAACACAAAAAACACAATCATAATAGTAGCAATAATTGTGTTATCACACCAAAACAGAAAGTAAAAGCAACTAATTTAAGATAATTATTGGGTTGCCTCCCAACAAGCGCTATTGTTTTATGCCCCTAGCTAGGCGTAATGTATTGTTTCAAGTATTGCCATCCTTCATTTCCAAACCCTCAATTATACATCCATGCTTCCTAGGAGGTTTAGAATTTCCCATTCCTAGGGACAAAGTTGAGGAATTTATTTTTGTTAATGGGTTCCTTTATCAAATCAATGAAGTTGGGGTTCACACTAATCATTTTAATATCCTCTTTTCCATTACTAGATGTGACACCCTTATTCTTAGGAACATACATAAACTTACAATTCTTATTAGGAGGAGTCCTATCAATAGTTTTAACGGAAGAAAAAGCGGAACCCAAATTATTAATGATTTCTTCCATCTTATCAATTCTAGAAGGACTTTGTTCTACTCTCTCAGTAATTATTGGTTCCTTCTCCTTTAATATCTTTAATGAGCTACTACTTTTGAACCAAATTGAGTAATGTGATTATGAACCTTTTTGTCTAGACTCTCAATATGTTCAATAGTAGGAATTTTATTTTCAATAGCTTCTAGCCTTTGCCTAATATGTTCAAAAGTTAATGTTGTTTCATTAATAGTAATAGGTGGTGATCCTACTAAATTTCCTATAGCATTAAAAGCATCAATAGGGTGACTACTTAAGAAATTTCCTCCGGTAATACTATCAAGCACAAAGCTATACCAAGTAGTAACACCCACATAAAAATTGCAAAGAAGTACGGCAGTGGATTGCTTACGAGTTGATCTATTTTGAGCATAGCAAATCCTATACCAAGCATATTTTAAATTTTCACCTCCCCTTTGTTTAAAATTAAGCACTTCATTCTCAGGGGTACAAGCAACAAGTGAAGAACTAGCCATAGTGGCAAAGCAAGCAAATGAGCAAAGCAACAAAGTAAAATGTTTTTGTGTTTTTGATTTTTTTTATGAGAAGTGGAGGGACATGAAAATGAGAGGCAAATAAAAAGTAGAGCAAGTAGATGATAGTTTGAGTGAAGATACCTAATAGGTTTTGGATGATGTCTCCCCGGTAATGGCACCAAAAATTCTTTCTGCTACTTGTGAGTTGTGTTGGGATTTTACTCGAAGAGGAAGGGTGGAGCAATACAGTAGAGATAAGTATTTCCCTCAGTGAGAACCAAGGTTTATTGAACCAATAGGAGAATCACACCAAGCCTCGTGAACAACACCTGCACACACAAAAGCAAATACTTGCACCCAGCGCGGGCAAGAGGGTTGTCAATCCCCTTCACTACAAAAAAACACTTCCATGATGATATGTGTTTGTCACAGTAGGTCACGTTTTCTGTCATGCATGTACATCCATGACGATTTTATGAAAGAATCAAGATAGTCATACCTCTGCTGTCATAGAAGTGTTCCATGATAATACTCAAATTATCATCACGGAAGTGTCCACTTCCATGACGATAAATGGCGTGCCATTGAGGTGTTTTTGTCAAGGGTAACTGACATGTGGCATCCACTGTAACGGGTCGCCGTTAAGCTATCAGGTCCGGTTTTGGATCCAATAACTCGTTAACAGCAATGACCAATGGCGATTTTCCACATGTAAAATTCTCACTGGCTGAAGGAACCACGTGTCAGCTCCGCGTTGGGACAGATGTCATCCAGCGAATGGACAGGACACACCTATGATACGTCAACACGTGGCTCGGCCCAACAACGGCCCATTTAGGTTAAAAGGCTGGCCTGTTTGACTTGGTCAAAGGTAGCAGGCCGGCCCATTTGACTTAGTCAACAGGTAGTGGGCCGGCCCATGGAAAATGTGTTAACGGCCTATTCGCATATAGCCCATTTACAGCCTGCTAACTCATGGCCCATTATGGCCTATCCGAATTTGGCCCAGTAGCATCATGTGGGCCGTCCAATATGATTCCAGCCCGTTGTAACTTCCGGACCATGTATGGCCCATGATGTCTTTCGGCCCATATGAGGCCATTCGTAACTCTGGGCCCTTTAACGACCCGTGGTGAAACTGACCCATAATGAACAATATATTACTTTACACTCATTAACGACCCATTATTCAGTTGGGCCGTTTCTAGCCTGTGTTATATTTCAGCCTTCTAAGGACCCATTTATTATTGGGCTCATTCCAGCACTTGGTTACTTATGGTCCGCTACTGGCCTGTTCAGCTGACGGGCCAAATTCAGGCCGTGGTTACATTCGGCCCGTTTGTGGCCCGTTAATCCGTTGGGCCGTTTTCATAGCGTCATCTAATACGGCCCATTAATGACCCGTTATGCCCGTCGATAGAATTAAGCCCGTTATACATACCGACCTCTTAACGGTCCATTATGGTCGGGCCCGTAAACAGAAGATGACCATTTTAGCCTGTTTATGGCCAATATTGCGTTCCGTTATTGGTCCACGAATAGTACGACCCATATTTGGCCAATCGATCATATGGCCCATAGAAGGCCCATTGATTCTACAACCCATACAAGGCCCATGGATCCTATGGCCCATAGGAGGCCGATGGTCACTACAGCAGGTAGCAGGACCATGGTTAAAATGGTCAGTATGTTGCCCATGGTTACTGTGGCCTAGTTCTATAAAAAGGTTATTGTGGCCACTAGCAAACCGCAGAAAAAGAACTGCAGTAACTACAAGCAAACAAATAAACAAGACAATAAGTTAAGAAATAAGCAAGAAACTTATGCTAGGCTATTACGGCTATTACACATATTACATCCACTCGACATCAAAGCTTGCCACCAGTGCAAATATAGGGAACAAAGTAGCATATTACATACACTGGGCGTCTAAATTGGCCACTGGTGCAAATAAATGCGGCAGCAAAACAAGTCTGTGTTTTTACTCCCTTAGATACTGCCATCACCCCCTCTAATTCAAATAGCTGATAAACAAGAAAAATAATTGAATGTATAGACATTATAGATAGACAGGTGCAATGGATAGTGGGGAATAAAAGAGGGCATGAAATAATTCACATTTATGTTGTCTAACCAAACAACATAGCATGACACAATTTCAAATATATGATGACTAACTAAACAGGATAGCATGACACAATTTCACATATATGATGGCTAACTAAACAAGATAGAATGACATAATTCAAAATATGATGACTATGTAAATAGGATGACATGATATAACTATATGATGTCTATATTAAATAGGTTGGCATGCTAGAATTCACATATATGCCGTCTATGGAAACATGATGGCATGATATAATTGACGGATAGAACGACATAATTCAAAATTTGATGACTATGTAAACAGGATGAGATGATATAACTATATGCTGTCTTTATTAAATGGGTTGGTATGCCATAATTGAGATACATGCTATCTATGTAAACTTGATGGCATGATATAATTCAAATATGTGATTTATATACTAAGCAAGTAAGCAGATGGCAATCACATATATGATGTCTAAACTAAGGACATGACATTCAATATTGTGTATATGATGTAAAAACTAAGGAATGCAAGACAACATATGCATGATATGAGTAATATAACCCTACCAAGTTTGAGCATACACCTCAGGGGGAAAACAGGACTGGTCATCTGTCTCTGAATCCTCCTCTGAGGAGCTATCTGTAACCAGCAAGATATCTGCTTCAGCAGGTAGCATTGTCTGCTCTGAAGACCTTGTTTTTAGTCTAAATTTTTCCATCACCAATTCAAATGGCTGATGCACAGGAAGACTAGTTGAATATACAAACATTGTCGACAAATGGAATACGTAACACAAAAAAAGGATGGTATGATATAATTCACATATATGATGCTTGGCTAAACAACATGGCATTGCATAATTCACATATATAATGCATTGCAACAAGATAGCATTGCATAATTCACATATATAATGCCTTGCAACAACATGGCATTTCATAATTCACATATATGGTAATTAGACACTAAACATGTGGCATTCAACAGTGCTAACATAATTGAATCATATAACAATCCCTCAACGTGTGACAATCACTCCAAAGTTCTTATCTAGCGGAGAACATAAGATGAAATTGTTGTAGGGTAGGAAACCACCTCAAAGTTATCTTTTCCGATCAATCTATTGAGCCATCCCTATAAGTCTCACAAACAACCCTAGAGTTTGTACTAAAATAACACCATATGATGCGCATCAACCAACTCTAATGTCACCTAGATACTCCAATGTCACCACAAGTATCCGTGAGTTGATTATTCGATATTCATCAATCAATTTCAGATTCATAATATTCAATCCAACACAAAGAACTTCAAAGACTGCCCCAAGATTTCTATTGGAGAAAGTAGGATGACAATGTGCATCAACCCCTATGCATAGATTACCCCAATGTCACCGCGGGAATCCGCAAGTTGATTGCCAAAACATATATCAAGTGAATCAAAAGAACACCCCATTGTCACCACGGGTATCCACACGCAAGACATACATCAAGTGTTCCCAAATCCAAAGTATTTAATCTGATAATAGTGAAACCTCAAAGGTAAAAACTCAATTCATCACAACAAGATAGAGAGGGAGAAACACTATATGATCCAGCTATATTAACAAAGCTCGCGGTACATCAAGATCGTGCCAAATCAAGAACACAAGAGAGATAAATCAAACACATAGCTACTGGTACATACCCTCAGCCCCGAGGGTTAACTACTCCCTCCTCGTCATGGAGACCGCCGGGATGATAAAGACGACCTCCGGTGATGATTTCCCCCTCCGGCAGGGTGCCGAAAAAGGGCTGTAGATGAGATCATGGTGGTACAAAGGCTTGCAGCGGTGGAGTCAAAGTTCTAGGGTTATTTCTGGGGGTTTCTGTATTTATATGAATTTTTGGCATCGGTCTCACATCAAGAGGTGCCACAGGGAGCCCACAAGCCACCAGGGCACAACAACCCCCTTGGGCGCGCCCTAGTGGTGAGTGGGGCCCTCGTGGATCTTCTTGTCCTCCCATAAAGCTTCTAGTGTCTCTTTTGTTCCAAAAAAATTGTCAAAAAGTTTGGCTGCATTTGGAGAACTTTTATTTCTGCACAAAAAACAACACCACGGTAGTTCTGCTGAAAACAACGTCAGTCCGGGTTAGTCCCATTCAAATCATACCAAAACCATATAAAATTGTTGTAAACATGGCATGAATACTTCATAAATTATAGATACGTTGGATACGTATCAGGGCATAGTAAGCAAGCTTCTCCTCGTTCTGCGAGTTGACAGGACACATCAAAGTAGTAGTACATAAGTGCCTACTTTCCGGTCTATATGGCTCAATTTGAAATCTCTCTAACCAAAATAGATTGTGAGTGGTGGAATAAATTTGTTACTATAGTTCGCAAAAGTACTGAACGTGTGATGGTGAACGGAGGGAGTACGATACCATTAGTACTACAGTTCTTTCGGAAGGGTGAGTCCCTCCCATTCACATGCTCACATTTCAAGCTTCAATAAAAACATTGCATGCAAGAATTAAGAGAAAACTCAGCAATGCATGTACTCCCTCAATCCATATAGGGTCTAAAATGCGTTTTCGAGGCTAACTTTGACCACATGTTAGAGCAATAACATGACATGCAACTTACACAAATCATACCATCAAATTTGTACGTGGTCATTGTACTGCTAACACATGCACGTGGTACATGATAGTAAACACTCACTATCTAGTAGTACTAGTTCATTGCTTGGTTTAGATTTGGAATTGAGGCCCATAAAATGGAAGGGAGGGAATATTATTTTCTGGAACCATCCCCATACGGCCATACTTGATGTTTCAGAGAAGGGTTATATGCCTTGTTGCAACAGTACCGTCCAATTCGGGTAAAATAAACAGTACCATCCAATCTTCACGTGTGGTGTTTTTCTTGGAAAATTATTATGAGAGGATTTAACGATGCATGAAATGATGTGTTGTTCGTGCGTCCAACTTACTATTGGAAAGGTGTGGCTTTGAGATTTGATGGCTCATTAGTAATTATTACTGCGGGGTAACGACCGGGGTGACCGGGTGAGTATTCCTTGCGGTTGTGCACTCATAATTTGGTGCATGGCACGTGCACCCTGATGCTGGATGTCCCACATGTTGAGGAAAGGAAGTTTCGTGCTCCTAGAATGGTTTCTCGCAGTGCTATCGACCTTTCAACACTTGTTTATATATAATGTGCTAGTAAATATAATTTCTCAGCGGGATAAAATTATACCAGTACAATGCTACGAAGCTTTCAACTTTTCTATCATGTGTCTTGCCTTGAAGGTTGTCTTGTTACAGCATTCCATCAAGTACAAAGGAAACTAACATGCATGCTAATGCATATCAATGATTCACATATCAGACCCAATATTTACTTCACAACTTAAGACGAAGTTGTGAGAAGGTGTACAAATAAAGAGAAAAAATGATTGATCAGGTCCCTAGACATGCTTTCATTTCCTGGCCATGGTGGACATGTTGGTAGCCACTTTCACGCGGCTCGTTGATGCTCACCAAGACATGTAGCAGTTGGATGCATGTACCATCCCATCATTTTGTGCAGTTCCACTAAAATGGAGCCGAGCATCCCTGTTGACAAGGATATTGAATAAGTGTGATTTCAATAATAGTGGCACTGTTGATGAATCATAGAAAGTACGCTAGCTGAGCTATAGTACGTTTTAGGCAAAGAACTAGAGAAGACCCACATGCAGGATTTTCCACATGCAGTGGTGTGGGAGGACGGGCGGTGGAGCAAGGTCGGTTCCAGAGGAAACTGTACCTAAGGGTCATCAGGATGTAACCAGGAGGGCAGCGGCGAGCGGGATCTGCCCATACTACGGCAACAAGCAAGGAGCAAAGGCCCTACCGCGTTGGACCTTGTTTAGAGAGAACGATGGGTACCGCCGATCGGGACGCGGCGACAGTGGGTTTTCTGCCTCGACGCCGGTGACCAGAGCAATGTTGTAAATCCTCCCTTTCCGCCGGCGGACTTGATCCGGCTGGATCAGGGACCAGCGTTGAGAGAGAGAGAGTGGCCACCGCCATCTTGTGTGAGAGAGTGTGAAGAGACCGACCCTAGCAAACAAACATTGAGGCTCCTGCCCATATTATATATAGTATAGTGGAACAATTTTCTTTTACTCTCGATAACAATTGGTTTATATTCTGTACGTGCACCATTGAGGAATAAAACCTTTTTTTAAATAACGTGCCAACGCGTCAAGTCGCACTTTGTTTGTTCACGCTTGGTACACGATCCTCCATCAAGTGGACAACCACTACACATGTCAAATTATCACATGGGCTGCCTTTTCGTACAGAAATGAGCTCCACTGTGTACCCGTGTGGGTGTGATTGGGAAAGAGACGTGAGTATGTGTGTCGTGCATGCACCTCTTCTCTTCGTGCACATACCTACGTGGGTGTGTGTGTGAGAGAGATATAAACCTAGAGAGAGATGGTGTGTGTGCATTCGTGAGTGTTTTTTTTTGGGGGTGATTTCGTGAGTGTATTTGTGTGCGTGAGAGATAGATAGGGAATGTGTGTCGATGATATCTAAAAAAATGAGACACATGCAATGTGTGTGAAAGAGAGGCCTAGCTATATCATATATAGAGGGAGCGATCCACAAGAAGAGAGGGAGGGATCATCGACGTGAGATATCGATAGAATCGAAGAGAGGATCAAGTCTGTGGGTGCAAGATCGATGAAGAGAGCCAATGAAATTGTGTGTGCGCACATCAAAGATATAGGGCGACGGATCTACTGGAACATCAGAGGGGAGAGGGCAAGTTTATGTGTGGCAGGGAGACATGACTAGAGTGCTCGATCTATCAGTGCGTGTGTGGGGGGGAGGTAGAGACCTAACTAGAGAGGTAGATTGACTAGTATATGTGTGGAGAAGGAGAGACCTAGCTATGTCTTGAGGGAGATTGATCGACATCCATACATAAGTGTAGGACAGGAAAAAGGTTGGGTGAGAGAGAGATACAGAGCTAGAGTTCCAGAGGGGTGGTGGTGGAGTTGCTTCTCGGAGATGATGGGAGAGGCCTACTAGACAAACGGAGGGTACAACTGCAATATCAAGAAGAGAGGGGATGTGTTTCTCTGTGTGTACGTGCGTGTGCATGATAGACGCGTATGGATGATGAAGGGGGAAGCATATGTGTTTGGTATGCAAACCTAACTAGATCGGTAGATCAATTGTTGTGTGTCGGAGAAAGGGAGAGACATAACTAATGAGGTAGATCGATCGGCGCATCTGGAAAAAGAGTTATAGACGACCTAGCTAGCTATATGTATAGAGGGAGATTGATCGGTGTACATCCATTTGTTAGAGGCAAATAATTAAGGCCCGGAGAGATGGATAGCGAGAGAGAGAGGGATGGAGCTAGGAGGTGGTGCGAGAGGCCTATTAGATAGGGGGAAGGAGTGTGCGATTGCGAGATTGATGAAAAGAGGGACGAGAGTTTACACGTGTGTGGGACCATATGAGAGACATGGGGCATGGATGGAGAGAGGAGGAGATGGAAAATGTGTGTGTATGTGGTAGGCAGACCTGGCTAGAGAGGTTTATCGATCAGTGTGTGTCAGAAAGAAGGAGTTGTGGAGACCGTGGGAGAACGACCTAAAGAAAATAAACAAATGTGCGTGATGAAGAGAATGCTGAGGAGGGTGTGTGCATGGATGAGAGGAAGTTAATGATAGCTACAAAGATAAGAGAATTATCACTACTGCAGCATGCTGCTAACGCGACAGTACGATCAGAGACACTTCGACGAAACTGTGTGCAATGCATTAATCACAAACAGTGATGTAAAAAACTGTCAAAAAAGATGCAAAACATTTGCGATGGCGGATACATCAAACACGGTTCAGATTTTAGTTGCTGTGCGATGCGGGGCATACGGGGTATCCATACAAACTATTTGCGATGAGACAGAACAACAGAAATGGGCAGCCATATCAAGGTGTGTGACATATACAACATACAGTTCGCTCCGATGAACTGTTTGCTATTAGGGAATGCAACAGAAATGGTTAGCCAGATCGAGGTGTGTGTGATATAAGGCATACGGTTCACTCGGACGAACTATTTCGATTAGGGAAGACAACAGAAACAGTCAGCCAGATCAAGGTGTGTGCGATATACGACATACAGTTCACTCGGATGAACTATTTGCGTTGAGCCAAGAGAACAGAAATGGTTCAACTTAACAAGATGTGTGTGATACGCGGCAAACAGTTATGTAATCAGAAATGTGTGGGAAGACCGATATCAACACAGACAGTTCCTGTTAACAAGCCGTGTGTGTTGTGAGCAAATGATTGTTGGTATACAATTGTGAGTGATTGATGAAATCATCACCGACGGGTTCCATTGTTTGGTCCGTGTGTGATGTGATTTGCTCTGTCTACAGAACATCAACATATATACTTATAATAATAGCATTGCATAACCAAATTAAGCATACAATTACATAAGTGACTACACACATAACATTTCCACACACCAAAGTAAGCAATTACATGCATACTAAACTAGGAGAAACGAGCATCTAATCATCTACATCTGGTTCCGATGATGCTTGCCATTGCTCTGCTTCCGGCTGGATCCCTGGCCATTTTGGGGAAGGAGGCACTTCCTCATGTCAATGATCCACATGTACATCTCGTAGCTCATGTACGCCTCCTTGTCCGCGTACACGACGTGAGCTTTGTCGAGTTTCTCCATCCAAGCCGAGTGCCAGGCACGCTTGTCCTTGTTGCAGGAATCCTTCATGTCTCTGTAGTAGGGGTCGATGATGGCCTCGGTGAGGTGAACCAGTGAGTCGTTCTCATGCTCCTTGCTGCCCCAAATCTTGTATTGGCCCTAGATGTCGACAAGATTCTGGCAGGCGATGCCCGAATTCGTGAGCACCTTTACATCATTGATGATGTCCACCATAGCGAACATGTAGTGGGGGCTGTCGACAAACCTGGTGAAACGCTCACAAGGCCATGTGGCGAGGCGGTAGTGGTAGACGAGGACGTGATTGTGCACGCACATCTGGGCGATGACGAACTTGGGACGAGACCCGTCATGAGCGTGGGTGTACTCGAGGTCGAACCCGACCATGTTGTACTTCTCCTCGGCAAGCAACAGCTCCATGATGTGGATGGAGTGCTCCACCCAGACTGGGTTGTTGGTGTACACCACCGAGAGCTCCGTGAACCTTCTGTGGGTGTCCACCATGGCATGCATGGTGAACTGCTACTCGTCGTCGCCAGCCACTCAGAGCACCATGGGAGCCGCGTAGGATACCCTCTAAGAATTTGTCATGGTGGGTGTGCTTCTTGCAATACAGGGGCACGATTGAAAGGTTGAAGAGGCACAAGGGTTAAATGGCCGCTGTAATAAATAAGGGACGGTTGGCCTGTAATCATCACGTCTTGTCACCGCGTTTATAGCGGAGGATTCCAATGCACGCTTGAGCACCCCACACGCGTTTCATTTGACCACGCGTGGGCTCGAAGAGGCGCCAAATGTATCATTGGTGAGCATGTTCCTGCGCAACCACGCAGTTTACCGCGCACAAGCTTCCCGCCCGCCTAGTTTGGCATGCGTCGGCTAGAAGAGGGGCAAATCATGGGTGTTTATTGGCAGAAAGCTTTGCAAAAATGAAGTGCATGGAATGACTTTGATCATAAGTTTACCCATGGGTGATGAGGTCGAAGTTACACAGAAGGGTGATGATGGACACTCAAGTGCGATAATTAGTTCTGCGCTCTTCAGGGCACATGGTTGAAGAAACCAACTGTGTGCAATAATGTAGAAGATCGGAGTCGAGTTAGCTATACAGATCGTTTGCTACGAGATCCACAAGGGAAACACATTTGAGAATGGTTAATAAAGTCTAAGTCTATTGCATATTAAGGTCAAAATAGTACTACCAATATACGAGTCTCATACGATGCCATTTCAACGATTGTACCACAAAAGCCCAAAATATTACAAGGTTCAAATTCCAGAGTTATATGGCTCAAATTCTAAGATTACAAGTGTCAGTGCAAAAAACCCCAGGTGTGTTGACCAGACTGTACACAGGCTCGAGAACAAGGTTGCAGCATCCAAGACAAGACCAAGCAGAAGAGATCAGCTCTTTGAAAAATCGAAGGGCGGATCAAGAAGACCAAGACCAACCAAAGGAGCAAGATACCACTAAGGAAAAAACCTCCCTTGCCAGGCAGGCAAGCCTGGCGGGGACGAGGTTGCCCCGAAGACAAGTCCCAAGATTGCCCCAACAGGCTTGCCGGGGACGCCGAGGGCGGATTACCCAGCCAAGGCTCCACTGCTCCACCTCACGGCAACGCAAGTCATCAATCAGTGAGGTGTCGAGCCCCCACGTGACTAAGTGGCCGTTATTTGGCACGTGGCAGCCGCTTTCAGAGGAAATCACCTCCAAATGACACCCGTCCAGGGACGTGTCACGCAGGCAAGCGAGAAGGTGGCCGAATGGCACGACAAGGCTTGCCGAGCTACGCTACGATGTGACACTAAGCGGTGCATTTAATGTGCTATGTCCTGTCTGTAGAGTTAGGTATGATAGCACTGTCTGCTATCTAATCAGTATGCAATGACTGATTTGCCATTGTGGTGACCCCTTGATCTATAAAAGGAGGGCCATGGCAACCTTAGAAAGGATTCGGATCCTTGTACACTCATACGCGCGTAGCTACTCTCGCCCTGAGGCGACCTTGCCAGGCTAGAGCGCTGCGTCTCCACCACGGTTGTCTCATCAATCCACCAAAGCAGGAGTAGGATTTTACGCCTCGCGGCGGCCCGAACCTGGGTAAAAACTGCCCGTGTGATCGCTGTCATGCTACTCCGCGCCCTTCGCTCTTTGTGCAATGCGCCCTTCCCCCCGACCGAACCACAAGGGGCCGATGGCCCCATAGGTGGCCGTGTTTTCCAATGACATCTTTGGCGCGCCAGGTAGGGGAAAGCGCTTGCGCGAACCCGAGAGTACAAGCAGCGCGTCATCTTCATCATCGTTCTCTTCATCGACGACTTCATCATCCATGGCGCCCAAGAAGAAACCCGGTGCCGCAGCTCACCCGTCCACCTCAAAGGCCCCTTCGCATGCAGCCACCGACGCCGTGGGGGCTACGGGGGCGCACGGGGACGTGGACGCTGTGGGGGACATGGTCGGCGCAGGCGGCGTCGTCACCACCT
Source organism: Thinopyrum elongatum (assembly GCA_011799875.1). Lineage (NCBI taxonomy): Eukaryota > Viridiplantae > Streptophyta > Magnoliopsida > Poales > Poaceae > Thinopyrum > Thinopyrum elongatum. The sequence goes on from CM022297.1 coordinate 319,340,768, forward strand.
CCCCTATGGCCGAAACGGGAGCAGGAGGCACCGGAGAAGGACAGCGCCAACAACATCCTAGTGGCTACGCTCCACAAGGTGCAGGAGGAGAGATCATCCCGTCCGCGCCTCTCCACCCCACCGAAGCACGTAGCCACAGCGGTGGTGCTCGCCCTGGAGCGAACCGCAACCCTCCGGCCGCCCCCGCTGCGGGTGCGGCCGCAGGGCACGCGCAACCCCTGGGACGGGCTGGCCAAGCTGATGCGCCAAACGGAGCCGCCGATCCCCAAGCACATCCATCTCGTCACCACGCCACCCTAGCGACTGGCTCACGGCGATGAGAGCATGGCGCTGCCACTACCGGCACTGTCAGAAGCAAGGCGACGTTGCGGTCTATGTCATCGTCTATGCCGAGCACTGCTTCAAAGCCCATGGCGTGGGCCCAACTCCTGTTGAGATTTCCGCCGGCGGCCGATCAGATGGATGAGTGGAGAGCCACCATTTAGAGCCTGATTGGTTTCGCCGAGGCGGGAGGATCACAGCGAGCGGGCCCGTCATGGCCTCTGCAGGCGGCGACAATGGCCAGAGCCGCTGGCCGTACCGAAGGGGCCACCCCCCATGGTGCAATCTCCTCCGCGACAGCCAGCACAGGGGCCGCAGCCAGAGCCACGTGACCAAGAACCCGACAACGTATCGATGGCTTCGTCCGATCCTCGAGCACGACGAGACCAGCGGTGAGTCCTGGAAGGCAGGCGGAGGGAAGAGGCACGCGTCACCATTGAACGACGCCGCGAAACCCAACGCCAGTCTGATAGGCGCAATGGCCCTGATGTCGACGAGCCACGCCCGGTGAAGATGGGTACCTACCTTTTGAGGTTGGGTGCCCCGCCTTCACTCGTGAGCTGCAGCAAGTTCGGTGGCCACCTGCTCGCACGTTCAAGCGAGAGATACCAAAGAAGTACGATGGAAGATTAAACCCGGTAGAGTTCTTGAGAATCTACACCATCGCTGTTCAAACTGCTGGGGGAAGAGACGAGAAGGTGTTCGCCAACTACTTCACTTTGGCACTCAAGCCAAACGTGAGGCCTTGGCTGATGCAACTGCCCGAGAATTCCATCTTGACCTGGGCTGACCTGTGCCATGAGTTTGTTGGTGCCTTCACGGGCGGCCATCAAGAACCAGGGCGGCCCAGCGACTTGCAGCTCCTTCCGCAGAAGGAATGAGAGAGTCTACGGAAGTACATGTAGAGGTTCAGTCTGGTGCACAGGAGTATTCCAGACATCCACTCGGCAGCTGTGATAGCCACGTTCCAGTCCAACATGCGCAACCGTCGGATACGTTCTAAAATGAACGTTTGGTTGCCCAAGACTGTGAATGAGCTATACACTCTGGTGGATAAGTGTGCCCGAGTAGAAGAGGGGAGACGACTCCCCAGTGAAGAATATGGCATCGACATCGACTCGGAAGACGACGACGCCGCCGCCAACCAGAAGAAGAAGAACAAGAAGCGCAAGAAGAAGCGCAAGGATAAAGCGGTGTTGACCGTTGAAGGATCGACTGCACCTAGTACCGGCAAGAAGGCCAAGACCGAGGTCCCTGGCAAGGAAGCTGCCGTGTGCACTGATTGCCGGGAAGCCGCAGCTGCCGAGAAGGCTGGGAAGGGTGATGGGCCATACTACAAGATCCATCGAACCAAGGGCCACGATCTTCAAGAGTGTCATCAGGTTGAGCAACTCGTCAAGAAGTAGAGGGTTGAGTACGAGAAGCGTGATAAGGAGAAAGGCCAAGATGGCACTGGTGGGAAGGGCCGAGACAGCAGAACAGGTCGCCCCGACAAGGTTCCTTAGTATCAGGCGAAACCCGCCAAAGGTCATGAGAGGAAGGATTGCGAGGACGAGAGTGACGAAGGAGATGAAGAGGAAACCAGCGAGCAGGAGTTCCAGAAAGCCACTGACACACTATGCATTGACGGGGGTGCATCTTTGCACTCCTCTCACCGCCAACTTAAAAGTGGGCGCATGAGGTTAATGCCGTGGAGCACAAGTGGTCCCGCACGCCCATGATCTTTGATGAGGAGGATCACCCTGACCGCACTATCGCGGTAGGGTGTTTGCCGTTGTTGGTTTCACCAACGATCCGCAACCTCAAGGTCACAAAGATGTTGATTGATGGCAGGGCCGGGTTGAATCTGATTTCTCTGAAGGTCATCAGCAAACTCCATGTCGGTGCAACAAACCCTGGGTCTATTGCCCAAACTGTGCACAGGCACGGGGACGAGATTGAAGCACCAACCCAAGTCAGAATACAAGGGACGAAGAGGGTCAAACGACTAACATGCAGATCAGAGGGACCAAGATCAAGCCAAAGAAGCAAGGCACCATCAGGAGAAGGGCCTCCTTTGCCGAGCAGGCAAGCTCGGCAAGGGGAGAGGCCACCCCCGGAAGATGACGTCCAAAACGTCCCGGCAGGGCCTGCCGGGGGGCACGAAGGAAAAACCACCTCACCAACTACTCCACCACGACCCATGTCGTTGATCAATGCGGTGTCGAACCGCGGAGTGACTAAGTGGCAGCCATTCACCACATGGCAGCCTCTCCCTACAGGAAGCACCTGCAGATGACACTCGTCCTGCGACGTGTCAAGTGAGCAGGCGTGGAGCTGGCGAGATAGCCCGGCAAGCCTTGCCGGGCAACCAACGATGTGATGTTGAGCGGTGCATTTAATGCGCCCTGTCAGCCCGCAGAGTTAGGTATGATAGCGCTGTTTGCTATCTTATCAGTGCATAATGACTGTTTTGCCATTGTGGTGACCCCTTAATCTATAAAAGGAGGCCCATGGCAACCGTAGAGAGGGTTAGAAGGTTGGATAACTCAGACCCCCATACGCGCGTAGCCACTGCCGCCCTGAGGCAACCCTTGCCAGGCAAGTGTACTACGCTCCACCACCACCTTTCCACCATCAATCCACCAAAGCAGGAGTATGGTTTTACGCCTCACGACGGCCCGAACCTGGGTAAAAATGCCTGTGTGATCTCTGTCATGCTGCCACACGCTCGTCTGCTCTTTGTGCAACACGACGCCCCCCTGCAGAACCAGCAAGGGGCCTCCTGGTCCCATAGGTGGCCGTGGTTTCCCGGGACATCTTTGGCATGCCAGGTAGGGGGACCGCTTGCGCGAACCTGAAGGCGTGTGTAGCGCGTCACCTTCATCACCATCAGCATCATCGACGACGCCATCGACCATGGCACCCAAGAAGAAACCTGGTCCTTCAGCTCGCCCTTCCACCTCGAAGGCTCCGCCGCCCGCGGCCTCGAACGCTGCGGGGGGTGCGGAGACACGCGAGGACGCGGACGCTGCTGGGGATGTGGTCGGAGCAGGCGGCGCCGTCACCAGTTCCCCTGCGGCCGACGCAGGAGTAGGAGACATCGGAGGAGTGCAGCATCGGCAACATCCCGACGGCCACGCTCCACAAAGTCCGAGTGGAGGGGTTACTCCATCTGCGCCCCTTCCGCCCGCCGACGGGCACAGCCGTAGCAACGGCGCTCGGGCCGGGGCGAATTGCCGCCCTCCGACCGCTCCCACCACGGGTGCGGTCGCAGCGCATGCACCTCCCCCGGGATGGGTCGACCAAGTCGCTGCGCCCGACGGAGCCACTGGCCCTAGAGCGCCTTCGCCGCACCACCCTACCATCCAGGTGGTCACCCCGCAGCAGCGGGGGCGCAGTGCTGCCACCACTAGCACCGTCAGGAGCCGAGCGACGGTGCGGTCGACTTCATCATCACCCATGCCAAGTACAGCCTCGGAGGCTGTGGTGCGGGCTCAGCTGCTGCTGAGGTTTCCGCCAGCGGCCGAGCAAATGGACGAATGGCGTGCCACCATCCAAAGTCTGCTCGGTTTCGCCGAAGCTGGAGGCTCACGGCAAGCTGGCCCGCCACGGCCGCCCCAAGCGACAACAACGGCTCATGCTGCTGACCGTACAGAAGGGGCCATCCTCACGGTGCAGTCCCCGCCACGGCAGCCAGCGCGAGCGCAATAGAATCAAGACCCCGACGATGTCTCGATGGCCTCTTCTGACCCTCGAGCGCGTCCAGGCCAACGACGAGCCTCCGAGGATAGGCGGAGAGGAGACACGTGCGCCGTTGTCGAGCAACGCCGCGACGACCTTCGCCGGACCGGTGGGTGCGATGGCCCGGCGTTGATGAGCCCGCGGTCGGTATTGGCGGGTGCCTACCTTTCAAGGTTGGCTGCCCTGCCTTTACCCGTGAGCTGCGGCAAGTCCGTTGGCCGTCCGTTCGCACGTTCAAGCCAGAGATACCTGAGAAGTACGATGGGAGGCTGAACCCAGCAGAGTTGCTGAGCATCTACACCATCGCTATTCAGGCTGCCGGGGGAAGAGATGAGAAGGTGTTCGCCAACTACTTTCCTTTGGCCCTCAAGTCCAATGTGAGGTCTTGGCTGATGCACCTGCCGGAGAACTCCATTTCGTCATGGGCAGACCTGTGCCATGAGTTCATCGGTGCCTTCACCAGTGGCCACCAAGAGCCGGGCCGACCCAGCGACTTGCAGCTTCTCCAACAAAAGGAAGGAGAGATCCTCCATAAGTATTTACAGAGGTTCAGCAAAGTTCCTAGAAATATCCCAAATATCCATCCGGCAGCCGTGATAGCCGCCTTCTAGTCCAATGTGCGGAACCGCCGGATTCGTTCCAAGATGAACGTACGGTTGCCCAAGACTGTGAAGGAGCTCTACACGTTGGTGGATAAGTGTGCTCGGATGGAGGAGGGAAGAAAGTTGCCCGGAGAGGAAGATTGCACCAATATTGATTCAGAGGATGAGGATGAATCAACCAGTCAGAAGAAGAGCAAGAAGCGCAGTAAGAAGCGAAGGGATAAGGCAGTAATGACTGTTGAAGGATCGGGTATGCCTAGTACCGGCAAGAAGGCCAAAGCTGAGGCCCCCGGCAAGGAAGCTGCCATGTGCACTGACTGCCGGGAGGCCGCAACTGCCGAGAAAGCCGGGAAAGGTGATGGGCCGTATTGCAAGATTCATCGGACCAAGGGCCACGACCTTCAAGAGTGTTATCAGGTTGAGCAGCTTGTCAAAAGACAGAAAGCAGAGTATGAGAAGCGTGACAAGCGAAAGGGTCAGAATGTTGCTGGTGGCAAGGGCCGAGGTGGTGAAGTAAATTGCCCCGGCAAACCCTTTCGGAACAAAGGAAAACCCGCCAGAGGTCGAGAGAAGGAAGGCTGTGGTGATGAGAGTGATGGAGGGGATGAAGAGGAAACCAGTGAGCAAGAGTTTCAGAAGGCCACCGACGCCCTATGCATTGACGGGGGTGCATCTCTGCACACCTCTCACCGCCAACTCAAGCGGTGGGCGCGAGAAGTCAATGCCGTGGAGCCAGCGCTCGAGGCCCGGAAGCCGCTCAGGTGGTCCCGTACGCCCATCATCTTTGATGAGGAGGATCATCCTGGCCGTACCACTACGGTAGGGTGTTTGCCATTGTTGGTCTCCCCAACAATCCGCAACCTCAAGGTCACGAAGATGTTGGTGGACGGCGAGGCCAGGTTGAATCTGATTTCCCCAGCAGTTATCAGCAAGCTTCAGATAGCAGAGGAAGAGCTGGAGGTTACTGGCACGTTTCAAGGAGTTAATCCTGGCAGGAGCCGTCCTAAGGGAAAGATCACATTGCCAGTAACGTTTGGGGGAGAACTAAACTACCGGACTGAGAGGATTGTGTTTGATGTGGTTGATCTCCCCCTGCCATACAATGGGATTCTTGGATGCCCGGCCCTGGCTAAGTTCATGGCAGCATCTCACTATGCCTACAACACCTTGAAGATGCCTGGGCCACTGGGAGTCATCACCATCCCATCAGATGAGAAGGATGCAATCATTTGTGTGGACAAGATGTACTGGGATGTGGTCGCAGCAGAGGCAACGGCAGCAGCAGCTCCCGCTAAGGAAAGCAAAGGAAAGAAGAAGGATTGCAGGAACTCCGGCAAAGAGTCCGGGAAGCGTGCCCCCACCAAGTGCACGGCACCCATTGATGACGTGCCGGAGTGTTCCAATGGCAAGAGATCCAAGGTCGCTGCACCCCAAGTGAAGAAGGTCCCGGCAGGGCTGGCTGGCGTTGATGGTACTTTCACTATCAGCGCCACCCTCGATGACAAATAGGAAAGCGCGCTTGTTGCCTTCCTGTGGGCGAATATCGATGTGTTTTCCTGGCAACCATCTGATATCCCCGGTGTTCCCAGGGAGGTAATCGAGCACCACCTTGCTGTCTGCCCACATGCCCGACCTGTCAAGCAGAAAGTCTGGAAGCAGGCCTTGGAGAGGCAGCAGTTCATTGCAGAAGAGATCAAGAGACTAGAGGTAGCCGGATTGGTCAGAGGAGTACTGCATCCCACATGGTTGGCAAACCCAGTGGTAGTTCGGAAGGCTAACGGGAAGTGGAGGCTTTGCATAGATTTCACAGATCTCAACAAGGCTTGCCCGAAGGACCCGGATTCCACTTCAAGTTGTGATTTGCTCTCCTTTCTGGATGCGTATTCTGGGTATCACCAGATCTTCATGTCCCAGGAAGATGAAGAGAAGACGTCGTTCAACACTCCATGTGGTACGTACTGTTTTGTCTGCATGCCATTCGGATTAAAGAGTGCCGGCTCCACTTTTGCAAGGGCAGTCCAGATTGGTTTTGAGCCACAGTTGCATAGAAACATAGAAGCCTATATGGATGATATTGTGGTCAAGACCAAGGATAGGGCCACCCTTATTCAAGATTTGTAGGAGACATTTGCTAATCTACGCAAACTCAATTTGAAGGTCAACCCAGAGAAGTGTGTATTTGGTGTTCCCTCCGGCAAGTTGCTTGGGTTCTTTGTATCCCATTGCGGGATCGAAGCCAATCCCGACAAGATCAAGGCCATCGAGCAGATCCAAGAACCTAGGACAGTTAAGGATGTGAGGCGTCTGACAGGATGCGTTGCCGCGCTAAGCAGATTCATCTCCAAGTCTGCCGAGCGCGCCCTGCCGTTCTTCAAAATTTTGAAGAAGGCAGGACCCATGAAGTGGACCCCGGAAGAAGATGCAGCTTTGCAAGAGTTGAAGGCCTACTTGTCCTCCATGCCTACCTTGGTCGCTCCCAAACCCCGGGAGCCGTTGCTGCTGTACCTAGCGGCAACCAACCAAGTAGTCAGTGCAGCTTTGGTAGCACAACGAGAAGTGGATGAGGCAGAGAGTGAGCAGAGACCGGCAGAGTCAGAGAAGGATCAGGACATCAATGAACACGACAACGAGAGCAACCCCAAGGACACGGCAAGAAAGAAAGTGGTGCAGCTCCCAGTGTACTTCATCAGCTCCTTATTATAGGGGGCTAGATCGAGGTACTCTGGCGTGCAAAAGTTGATTTTTGGTCTCATCATGGCCTCAAGGAAACTGCGCCACTACTTCCAAGCCCATGAGATCATGGTTGTCACTCATTTCCCGTTGCAACGGATACTCCGAAACCCTGAGGCTACCGGCAGAATAGTGGAGTGGGCTTTGGAGTTATCCAGTTTTGGTTTGAAGTTTGAAAGCACGTCAACTATTCAGAGCAGGGCATTGGCAGAGTTTATTGCAGAATGGATGCCAACCCCTGATGAGGAAGTGATGGAGACAGCTATCCCCGGCAAGGAATCGCCCCAAGAATGGATTATGTATTTTGATGGTGCTTTTTCCCTACAAGGTGCAGGAGCTGGCGTGCCTCTTGTTGCCCCCTCCGGGGAGCACTTCAGGTACGTCGTCCAAATGCATTTTGCCCGGGAAGAAGCAACCAACAATACAGCAGAATATGATGGGCTCCTTGCCAGGCTCAGGATTGCAGCTGAATTGGGAATTAAGAAGCTAATCATTCGAGGAGATTCACAGCTTGTGGTGAGACAAGTTAACAAGGATTACCAAAGTCCATTGATGGAGGCATACATCAAGGAAGTGAGGAGATTGGAGGAGCACTTTGACGGATTGCAAACAGAGCACGTACCCCATGCGGAAAACAGCATAGCTGATCATCTGTCAAAGTGTGCTGCGCAGAAGCTCCCTGTGGAACCAGGGACTTTTGTTCTCCATCTCACTCAGCCCTCCGTATCCCCAGCAACAATGGCCCGGAAAAGGAGAAAGTTGGACTCCGATAAGCCTCTCCCGGTAGAGCCGTCCGCTCCTGGCAGAGACCCTGCCGGAAACAACTCCTCGCAGTCTGCCGGACCACACCCTCCAGCCGGGCCCATGGACCCCACGAACGAGGCATGTGCTCCCGCAGCAGAGGAGGTGCCGCTAGTCCTCGTTGCCGAGCCCCAGGCTCCAACTTGGGCAAGGCACATTGTCCACTTCCTCCAAACCGGAGAGCTTCCTGGCAACCAAGACGAAGCTGAAAAAGTAGCCCGGAGGGCCAATATGTATCAGTTTGTCGATGACACTCTGTACAGAAGGAGGCCCAATGGTGTGAAATTAAAGTGTGTCTGCCGGGAAGATGGAAAGGAACTGCTGGCTGAGATACACAAAGGCATGTGCGGCTCCCACATTAGATCAAGGGCACTAGTTGGGAAAGCATTCCGGCAAGGATTCTATTGGCCCATTGCCCTCCAAGATGCGGTCGAGCTAGTCACCAAATGTGAAGCCTGCCAGTTCCATTCCAGGAAAACCCACCTGCCTGCCCAAGCTCTTCAAACAATCCCTCTATCATGGCCATTTTTGGTCTGGGGGCTCGATATCCTCGACCCCTTCCCCCGAGCAATCGGGGGCTTTGAATTCTTGTTCGTCGCAATCGACAAGTTTATAAAGTGGCCGGAAGTGACTGCCATGAGAAAGGTGACTGCTCAGTCAGCTATCAAGTTCTTGAAAGAATTGGTGTGTTGTTTTGGAGTTCCGGCAAGGATCATTACCGACAACCGCTCCTAGTTCACGAGCCGCGCCTTCATGCAATACATTCATGCCCTCGGATGCAAGATCTCATTTGCCTCTGTGGCACACCCCCGGACCAATGGGCAAGCTGAGAGGGCGAATGCTGAAGTGTTGCGTGGACTCAAGATGAGAACCTTTGATACGCTGCAGAAGCACGGTAGGCGGTGGATCAAGGAGCTTTCGGTAGTTCTCTGGTCCCTCAGAACGACACCAAACCGAGCTACCGGGCAGACTCCCTTCTCCCCGGTCTACGGGGCAGAAGCAGTTATCCCCACGGAACTCATTTACGGGTCACCTCGAGTGCTTGCCTACGATGAAGTAGCGCAAGATCAGCACCGGCGTGACGACGCTGTGCTACTCGAGGAGAACCGTCTCCGGGCTGCTATGGGTGCTGCACGCTATCAGCAAGCCCTGCGTCGCTATCATAGCCACAGGGTTCACGCTCGGTGTTTTGAGGAAGGTGACCTTGTCCTTAGGCGCGTTCAGTCCGCCAAGGGTACAAACAAGTTGTCACCAAAGTGGGAAGGCCCTTACCGGGTAGTACGAGCCACCAGACCTGGCGCAGTCTGTCTGGAGACCGGAGATGGCATTCAGTTGTAAAACTCATGGAATATTGAGCATCTCCGCAAGTTCTACCCGTAAGGCACGGCTGTCGGGCCCTGCCCGGCAGCCACCCTTTTGTACAGGCCTTGCCTCAGCTGCATGTAACCCCTTGTACAAAGCCAGGGCGATGACCCTGTGCAAGAGAAAATAAAGAAGCACTGTGGGGGGCCCCCGACCAAGACTGCATGCATGCATGAGCATTCCAAGATCACTGCATAAGCATTTCATGAGCATTTGCATATGCATATAGATAGGATCGCATCCTACATTCATTCTCATCTGCATGAAGCTGCAGGTTCCTGCCGTGAACTTGGCTTTGACAAGGAGTTGAGAAGATTGCTCGGCACTGCGATTCCCGGCAAGCCAAATAGATAAGTTCTACCTCCTGTCCATTAGTGTTCTGTAAGTTATGACTTGTGCATAAGAAAACCCCACCACTCTTTTGAGACTTAGGTGCTCCCATCCCTGACTCGAACGTTGCTTCGGACAGGATGGTCATAGTGGCCTTTGGGAAAAAGAAGTTGGCGGGGGGCTGGCCCCTTTGCCTGTTGCCCGGTAGACACAGCTCTCCGGCAGACAGAAAAAGTGCCGGCAGGATAGCCTGCCGGGAAAAACTCGTTTATTTACACTAAAGAGGCATCTCGCCCCTGCATGGACATACACATGCACGGGTTCCCGGCAAGGTTCATCTTTTTCATTAATATGCTAATACAAGTACAAGCATTACAGAACACAAACATGGACTCGAGAGATTACATTATTTGAATTAAAATTTGGCAATTGCCTACAAGTTTAAGATTGAAAAAAGATAAGTGCCCCGTAATGCCCTTTCTTGTCCCTCTCCTCCTAGGCACGACCGTCGAAGGCGAGGAGGGCAGAAGGAGTGCCTGGGCAAGAGCCCAGCCCGCCCCCCTCGGGCTCCGGGAGAGGTAGCCTGACGGGAGCAGGAGCACCAGGGAACGCGTCGATGGAGAGCACGGCGGAGGTGACCCGTCGACCGCCGCCACCAGGGCCAGCAGGACACGGCAAGGCTAACGGAGATGCAGCCCGAGAGGAAGCCTGCCGGGGTCCAGCTGGAGGACTGCTGGAGGAGCCCGGGAGCACCATCCCCACCTCTGCATCCAACTCCCCGGCAAATCGCACTGCCGGGAAGGAGATGCGGATGCAGATGATGGTGCTGCCGCCTGATGAAGATGGTGCGGGTGGCGATCAGCCGGAGTCAGAGTCGTCGCTCCCCCGCCCGCTGCTGTCGTCATCACCGTCATGCTCCTCCTCGTCACTTTCGCTCGAGGAGGAGCTTTCGTCATTAGTCGAGCTCTCCGCGCAGCACCCTAAGCGACCTCTCGAGCGCCCGAAGATCTTGACGTAGAGCAGGCCGCTCTCCATTAGTTTGAATTGGAGAACATGCCCCTCCAAGAAGCCATGGGCACGGGCGAAAGTCTTCCATCCATGGTGAAGGTACATAATGTGAGGGGCAGGGAAGTCGACATCAACCCACATGCTACCGTTCCCACAGCCCCTCATGTGCAACCTCAGAGCGTGCGGTTGCTCGAGCTCCATCTCCTGCGCAAAGGGAGTTGGAAGGCGAAGATGACCACACAGGGGCTTGTACAGCCTGATGATGAACTCTCGAGGTTGGTCCCCGACGTGGCCTTCCATCGGGGAAGGAGCCGCCGGTGGGGGCGCAGCCAAGGCGCCGCCCTGCCGTCCTCCTCCTCGAGCACCACGGCGACCTCGACCTCGTCCCCTCCCTCCTCCCCTCACTGTGGGTTTCCTCACCACAGGATCCGGAGGAGGAGGGATGCGCTGTCGAGTAGAAGCACTCGTCGCCGCCGCTGGGCCACCGTCGCGCCCTCGCCCCCTCACCATGGCTAGAAGGGAAAAGTTGCGAAGAAGAAGAAGAAGTGTGTGGAGAGAGGCACCGCCCTTGCCCCTTTTTATAGGGGGACGAGGCAGGGGGCTGGCTCCTCATACGGGAAATGGCCGCCCCGCTCCTCCAATACGGCCTCACTACACCCTCTAGAGCTCTAAGGATCAAGGCCGACCCTCTGTGCCAACCATCAACGCTCGGTTTTCGGCCATGGCACTCCTCCTCGTGCCCTCCGCATCCACCACCTACCACACCCAATGCATGCGAAACACATGGCAGGTGCATGCGAAACGGGAGGCAAGTGGGATGGCAGTTTCCACCCCGTGATCGTGGGGCGAGGAGAATCCGCAGGCCATGATCAAAGTTCTTCCACAGCATTGCGCATGACGCGCGGAGAAACCGAAAACTGGCCTAGAATCAAGGCTAATGAAGAAGCAAGGAAGACCTCAAGAGACCAGCCTCTTCAGCGACCCCGCCTGTGCACTTATTAGGCCCTACCCCGATGACGCTCGGCAGCGCGTTCGGGGCAGGCCCGGGGGCTTCTGTCGGTGCAACAAACCCTGGGTCTGTTGCCCAGACTGTGCACAGGCACAGGGACGAGATTGAAGCACCAACCCAAGTCAGAATACAAGGGACCGAGAGGTTCAAAGGACTAACATGCAGATCAGAGGGACCAAGATCAAGCCAAAGAAGCAAGGCACCATCAGGAGAAGGGCCTCCTTTGTCGGGCAGGCGAGCTCGGCAAGGGGCGAGGCCACCCCCAGAAGACGACGTCCAAAACGTCCCGGCAGGGCCTGCCGGGGGGCACGAAGGCAAAACCACCTCACCAACTACTCCACCACGACCCATGTCGTTGATCAATGCGGTGTCGAACTACGGAGTGACTAAGTGGCAGCCATTCACCACATGGCAGCCTCTCCCTATAGGAAACACCTGCAGATGACACCCGTCCTATGACGTGTCAAGTGAGCAGGCGTGGAGCTGGCGAGATAGGTTGCCGGGCAACCAACGATGTGACGTTGAGCGATGCATTTAATGCGCCCTGTCAGCCCACAGAGTTAGGTATGATAGCGCTATTTGCTATCTCATCAATGCACAATGACTGTTTTGCCATTGTGGTGACCCCTTAATCTATAAAAGGAGGCCCATGGCAACCGTAGAGAGGGTTAGAAGGTTGGATAACTCAGACCCCCATACGCGCGTAGCCACTGCCACCCTGAGGCAACCCTTGTCGGGCAAGTGTACTACGCTCCACCACCACCTTTCCACCATCAATCCACCAAAGCAGGAGTAGGGTTTTACGCCTCGCGGTGGCCTGGACCTGGGTAAAAATGCCTATGTGATCTCTGCCGTGCTACCACACGCTCGTCTGCTCTTTGTGCAACGCGACGCCCCCCTGCTGAACCAACAAGGGGCCTCCTGGTCCCATAGGTGGCCGTGGTTTCCCGCGACACTCCAGATAGCAGATGAAGAGCTCAAGGTTACTGGTACGTTCCAAGGGATCAACCCCGGTAGGAGTCATCCTAAGGGGAAGATCACACTGCCGGTAACATTCAGGGGGGAGTTAAACTACCGGACTGAGAAGATCGTGTTTGATGTGGTTGACCTCCCCCTGCCATACAATGGAATCCTTGGTCGCCCTGCCCTGGCCAAATTCATGGTGGCATCCCACTACGCCTACAACACTTTGAAGATGCCAGGGCCAATGGGCGTCATTTCCATTCCATCAGACAAGAAAGACGTAATCATATGCGTGGACCAGATGTACCGGGAAGCAGTCGCTGCAGAGGCCGCGGAAGCCGCTGCTCCCACCAAGGAAAGTAAGAAAAAGAAGAAAGCCAGCAAGGATGCTAGGAAGGAATCCAGGAAGCGTACCTTTTCGAAGTGCGTTGCGCCTGCTGATGACTTGCCGGAGAGTTCCAATAGCAAGAGATCCAAGGCTGCTGCACCCGCTGTGAAGAAGGTCCCGACAGGGCTGGCTGGCGCTGATGTTATGCTTACCATCAGTGCCACCCTCGACGACAAATAGGAAAGCGCGCTCATTGCCTTCCTGCGGGCGAATGTCGATGTGTTTGCTTGGCAACCATCTGACATCCCCGGCGTTCCCAGGGAGGTAATCGAGCACCACCTTGCTGTCTACCCACATGCCCGGCCCATCAAGCAGAATGTCCGGAAGCCAGCTTTGGAGCGGCAGCAGTTTATTGCCGAGGAGATCAAGAAACTTGAGGCAGCTAGTTTGGTCAGTGGAGTATTGCATCCAACGTGGTTAGCAAATCCAGTGGTGGTGCGCAAGGTGAATGGGAAATGGAGGCTTTGCATAGATTTCACAGATCTGAACAAAGCATGCCCGAAGCACCCATTCCCCTTGCCGCGCATCAACCAGATTGTGGATTCCACTTCCGGGTGTGACATGCTTTCCTTCTTGGATGCCTACTCTGGATACCACCAGATCTTCATGTCCAAGGAAGACGAAGAGAAGACCGCATTCATAACCTCATGTGGCACATACTGTTTTGTACGGATGCCCTTCAGGTTGAAGAGCGCTGGATCCACTTTGGCAAGAGCAGTACAGATTGGCTTTGAGTCCCAGCTGCACAAAAATATTGAAGCCTACATGGATGATATAGTGGTCAAAACCAAGGACAGAATGACTCTCATTCATGATTTGGAAGAGACCTTTGCAAATCTACGCAGGATCAACTTGAAGCTGAACCAGGAGAAGTTTGTTTTTGGCATTCCTTCCGGCAAGCTACTTGGCTTCTTCGTGTCCCATCAGGGGATAGAGGCCAACCCCGACAAGATCAAGGCTATCAAGCAGATACAAGCACCCAAGACAGTTAAAGATGTGAGGCGTTTGACTGGATGTGTTGCCGCGCTGAGCAGGTTCATTTCCAAGTCCGCCGAATGCGCCTTGCCGTTGTTCAAAATCTTGAAGAAGGCAGGGGCCATGGAGTGGACCCCGGAGGTGGACGCTGCGCTACAAGATTTAAAGACCTACCTTTCCTATGTTCTCACCTTAGTCGCTCCTAAACCACAAGAGTCGTTGCTGCTATATTTAGCAGCGATCAATCAAGTGGTTAGAATAGCGCTGGTGGCACAGCGGGAGGTAGATGAAGCGGCAGCCGCCACCGTTGTCACCTCTGCAGAGGAAAGTGAACCCGTCCTGGCAAAGTCATATGCAATTCAAGACAAGAGCAAGGCAGCGGAGAAAGTTCCAAGATCACGGCAAGGAAGAAGGTGGTGCAGCGCCCAGTGTACTTCATTAGCTCCCTGCTGCAGGGGGCTAGATCGAGGTACTCTGGCATGCAAAAGTTGATTTTTGGCCTCATCATGGCCTCAAGGAAACTGCGCCACTACTTCCAAGCCCACGAGATCACGGTTGTCACCCGTTTCCCCTTGCAATGCATACTCTGAAACCCCGAAGCCGCTGGCAGAATCATGGAATGGGCTTTGGAGTTATCCAGCTTTGGTTTGAAGTTTGATAGCACATCAACTATTCAGAGCAGACACTAGTAGAGTTCATTGCGGATTGGACGCCAACCCCTGATGAAGAGGTACTGGAGACAGTCATCCCCAGCAAGGAAGTGCCCCAATAATGGATTATGTATTTTGATGGAGCCTTCTCCCTACAAGGTGCAGGAGCTGGCGTGCTTCTCGTTGCTCCCACTGGGGAGCACCTTAAGTACGTCGTTCAAATGCATTTCCCCCGGGAGAAGGCTACCAACAATACTGCAGAGTATGAAGGGCTCCTTGCCGGGCTCAGAATTGCAACAAAACTGGGAATTAAGAAGCTGATCATCCATGGAGACTCACAACTTGTGGTGAGGCAAGTCAACAACGATTATCAAAGCCCATTGATGGAGGCATATGTCGAGGAAGTGAGGAAGTTGGAGGAGCGCTTTGACGGATTGCAAACAGAGCACGTGCCCCGTGCGGAAAATAGCATTGCTGATCATCTGTCGAAGTGCACTACGCAAAAACTCCCTTTGGAACCAGGGACTTTTGTTCTCCATCTGACTCAACCCTCCATCTCCCCAGCAACAATGGCCAGCAAGAGGAGAAAATTGAACTCCGGCAAGCCTCTCCCGGCAGAGCTTCCCGAAGCCCCCGGCAGAGAGCTTGACGGGAACAACTCCCCTTTGATCAGTGAGCTGCACCCTTCTGCCGAACTACCAGTCTTTGCGGTCGAGGCATGCGCTCCCACCGACGAGGAGCTGCCGTTAGTCCTTGTTGCCGAGCCCCAGGCTCCAACTTGGGCGCGGCACATTGTTCATTTCCTCCAAACAGGAGAACTTCCCGAAGAACAAGAAGAAGCTGAAAGAGTAGCCCGGAGGGCCAGTATGTATCAGTTCATTGACGACACACTATACAGAAGAAGGCCCAACGGCGTGAAATTGAAGTGCATTTACCGGGAAGAAGGAAAGGAACTGCTGGCAGAGATACACAAGGGTATGTGTGGCTCCCACATCGGATCAAGGGCCTTGGTCGGGAAAGCTTTCCGGCAAGGTTTCTACTGGCCCATGGCCCTCCAAGACGCAATTGAGCTAGTCACCAAGTGTGAAGCCTACCAGTTCCACTCCAAGAATATCCATCAGCCTGCTCAAGCTCTCCAGACAATCCCTTTGTCATGGCCATTTTCGGTCTGGGGCTCAACATCTTGGGATCCTTCCCCCGTGCGACCGAGGGCTTTGAATTCTTGTTCGTCGCAATCGACAAGTTTATAAAGTGGCCAGAAGTAGAGCCCGTGAGAAAGGTGACCGCACAGTCAGCTATCAAGTTCTTAAAGGATTGGTGTGCCGCTTCAGGGTACCTACCCGAATCATCACCGACAATGGCACCCAATTCACAAGCCGTGCCTTCATGCAATACGTTCATGCCCTCGGAAGCAAGGTCTCATTTGCCTCCGTGGCCCATCCCAGAAGCAACGGGCAAGCTGAGAGGGCGAACGCTGAAGTGCTGCGAGGTATCAAGACAAGAACCTTTGATAGGCTGTAGAAATGCGGTAGGCAATGGATCGACGAGCTGTCGGTGGTTCTTTGGTCCCTCCGTACGACACCAAATCGAGCTACCACGCAGACTCCCTTCTCCCTAGTCTATGGGGCAGAAGCAGGTATCCCCACGGAACTCATATTCGGGTCTCCTCGAGTGCTTGCCTACGATGAAGTAGTGCAAGAATGGCACCGGCGTGACAATGCTGTGCTACTTGAGGAGAACCATCTCCGGGCTGCTGTGCGTGCTGCACGCTACCAGCAAGCCCCGCGTCGCTATCACAACCGCAGGGTTCATGCCCGGAGCTTTGAGGAAGGCGACCTTGTCCTTAGGCATGTTCAGTCCGCCAAGGGTGCAAACAAGTTGACACCAAAGTGGAAAGGCCCTTACCGGGTAGTACGAGTCACCAGACCTGGCGCAGTCCGTCTGGAGACCGGAGATGGCATTCAATTGCAAAACTCATGGAACATTGAGCATCTCCGTAAGTTCTACCCATAAGGCACGGCTGTCGGGCCCTGCCCGGCAGCCACCCTTTTGTACAAGCTTTACCGAAGTTGCATGTAACCCTTTGTACAAAGCCAGGCACAGACCCTGAGCAACAGAGAAGTAAACGAAGCGCTGGGGGGCCCCCGAAACTTGCATGCATGCATAAGCATATCATGAGCATAGCATGATCATGTAGATAAGGTCGCATGTGGCATTGTTTTCATCTGCACTAAGTTGCAGGGTTCTTGCCATGGACTTGATCTCGAAGAGAAGAAATGAAGACGAGTCTACGTGACGATCCCCGGCAGACCAAACAGATAAGTTCCTTCTTATCCATACATGTTCTGTAATTTGAAAACTAGCGCATATGAAAACCCCACCACCTTCAAAACATAGGTGCTCCTACCCTTTGACTTGAACGCTACTTCGTTCAGGGTGGTCGCAGTGGCCTTTGACGGAAAAGGTTCGATGGGGGGCTGGTCCCTTCTTATGGTGTTGTGCCTGGCAGGCCTAGCCCCGTGGCAACTAACTGAGGCACCGGCAGGATAACCTGCCGGGGAAACTTGTTTACTCGAATGTATAGAGGCAGTTCACCTCTGCATGGATATGATACATGCATAAGTACCCGGCAAGGCTTGTCTTTTTCATTAAATATGCTGATAAGCAAGTACGGATCTTACAGAACACACACATGGATAAAGAAGTTTACATTATTTAGACTAAAGTTTGGCCGATGCCTACACATTTTTAATTGAAAAAAGATAAGTGCCCTGTAATCCCTTTCTTGTCCCTCTCCTCCTAGGCACTACGGTGGGAAGAGAAGAGGACAAAAGAGGTGCCTGGGCAGAAGCCCAGCCTGACCCCGTCGGGCCCCATGACAGGGAGCCCGACAAGATCAGGAGGGCACGGGCGAAGGAGATGGCGAAGAGAGGGGCGGAAGGGTCCGCCTGACCACCGCCACCAAGGCCAGCAGGACGCGGCAGGGCGAACGAGGCTGCGGCCCGCAAGGAAGCCTGTCGGGGCCCAGCTAGAAGGCTGCTAGAGGAGCCGAAGACATCATCCCCACCTCTGCATCCAACTCCTCGGCAAATCGCCTTGCCGGGAGTGGGATGCAGGTGCAGATGATGGTGCCGCCACCTGACGGTGATGGTGCGGCTGGCGTTCAGCCGGAGTCGGAGCTATCGTCCTCCCCATCGGCGCCATCATCATCACCGTCATTGTCCTCCTCTTCACTATCGCTCGAGGAGGAAGTTTTGTCGTCGGTCGAGATCTCCACGCAACACCTTAAGCGAGCTCCTGAGCATCCGAAGACCTTGACGGAGAGCAGCTCGTCATCCATTAATTTAAAATGGAGGACGTGCCCCTCCGACAAGCTGTGGGCACGGGCAAAAGTCTTCCAGTCGCATCGGAAGAGCATGACATGAGGGGCGGGGAAATCCACATCCACCCGCATGCTGCCATTACAGCAACCCCTCATGTGCTGCTTCAGTGCACGCGGTTGTTCAAGCTCCATCACCCTCGCAAATGGAGTAGGGAGGCGGAGGTGGCCGCACGGGGGCTTATACAACCTGATGATGAACTCCAGCGGTTGATCTCCGACGTGGCCTTCCATTGGGGGATGAGCAGTCGGCGGAGGTGCAATCAGAGCACCACCCCGTCCTCCTCGACCCCGGGCACTACAGCGGCCGTGACCTCGCCCCCTCCCACCTCTTCATGTGGTGGGCTCCGCCCCAACGTTTTCAATAGGAGGAGGGGGGCGCTGTCGAGAAGAAGCCCTCATCGGCACCGCCGGAGAACCGCCACGCCCCCGGCCCCTCACCATGGTGGACGAGAGCTGCTAAGGAGAAGGAAGGGATGAGATGCGTGGAGAAGCACCCTGCCCTGCATTCCTTCTTATAGGCGAACGGGGCGGGGGGCTGGCTCCTCTCCCTGAAGGCAGCCGCCCTACTCCTCCAATCTGGTTTCCCCGCGACACCAACAGCTCGTGGAATCAAGGCCGACCCTCAGCACCAATCCATAGCGTCTGGGTTTCTGCCATAGCACGCATTTCCATGCCATCTGCGTCTGCCACCAACCCCGCACAACACATGCGGTACACGTGGCGGAAGCGCTGCAAGTAGGAAAGAAAGTGGGACGACAGTTACCACCCCGTGAATGTGGGACGTGGGTAGCCCATGGATCGTGGCTTATAATCTCCCCCACAACGTCTGGCATGATGCGCGGGAAAACCGGAAGCTGACTTAATCTCAGATTGATGAAGAAGCAAAGAAGATCTCAAAGGGTGAGCTACCGCAGCCTCCTCGCCTGTGTACTGGACAGGGACTACCCCGATGATGCTCGGCAGCGCGTTCAGGCCAGGCCCGGGGGCTCCTGTCGGTGCAACAAACCCCAGGTGTGTTGACCAGACTATACACAGGCACGAGAACAAGGTTGCAGCATCCAAGACAAGACCAAGCAGAAGAGATCAGCTCTTTGAAAAATCAAAGGGCGGATCAAGAAGACCAAGACCAACCAAAGAAGCAAGATACCACTAAGGAAAAAACCTCCCTTGCCGGGTAGGCGAGCCTGGCGGGGACGAGGTTGCCTCGAAGACAAGTCCCAAGATTGCCCCGGCAGGCTTTCCGGGGACGCCGAGGGCAGATTACCCCGCCAAGGCTCCACCGCTCCACCTCACGGCAACGCAAGTCATCGATCAGTGAGGTGTCGAGCCCCCAAGTGACTAAGTGGCCGTTATTTGGCATGTGGCAGCCGCTTTCAGAGGAAATCGCCTCCAAATGACACCCATCCAGGGACATGTCACGCAGGCAGGTGAGAAGGTGGCCGAACGGCACGTTAAGGCTTGCCGGGCTATGCTACGATGTGACACTAAGCAGTGCATTTAATGCGCTTTGTCCTGTCTGCAGAGTTAGGTATGATAGCACCATTTGCTATCTAATCAGTATGCAATGACTGATTTGCCATTGTGGTTACCCCTTGATCTATAAAAGGAGGGCCATGGCAACCTTAGAAAGGATTTAGACCCTCGTACACTCATACGCACGTAGCTGCTCTCGCCCGAGGCGACCTTGCCGGGCTAGAGCGTTGCGTCTCCACCACAGTCCTCTCATCAATCCACCAAAGCAGGTGTAGGGTTTTACGCCTCGCGGCGGCCCAGACCTGGGTAAAAATTGCCTGTGTGATCGCTGTCGTGTTGCTCCACGCCCTTCGCTCTTTGTGGAATGCGCCCTTCCCCCCTGCCGAACCACAAGGGGCCGATGGCCCCATAGGTGGCCGTCTTTTCCCACGACAACAAGGTTCAAACTGATATTAGAAATGAAATTCAGCTCATTCAGCTGCAAACACACGTGCTGATTAGCTGAACATGGATATAATAGAGGTTCAAACTAATAATACCACCAGTAAGGCTGGCTTCAAAACCTCATCATTTCTGCAAAGGGATCAGCCGCTGACAAGTCATGTATTGGGTTGACACAATGACTTCCGATTACTCTGTCCTATGAAGTTCCAAAATGAAATTCAACTTTTTTGGAACCTTTTCCATTCTACAGCAGCTGCCGGTGCTGATCAACAAACTATTCATTTTTTCGATACAAATGCATGTCCAACCTCATTACCTTCAGCACCCTTGCTTTGACAACAAAGAACCTGGCAAATATAATCTCCGGTAAGGTCCCTCGGTAGGAGTTCAAAGTAATTTCTGAGAGATGCATATCTAGGCATTCGATGTGATTGTTATATTGTATCACATTATCCACCACCGGGCCTAATATTATCTGCAAAAGAAGAGAACGTGTTAGTGCCTACATGCAGTTTTGAACACTACTACATGCCTATTTGGTTTGCAGGATTTGTAAAATGCACCAACATGCCACCTTCGATCTGACATGATTAACATGGGCATTTGATTACAATCTAGAAAAATGTAGCCTT
Organism: Thinopyrum elongatum; assembly: GCA_011799875.1. Taxonomy (NCBI): domain Eukaryota; kingdom Viridiplantae; phylum Streptophyta; class Magnoliopsida; order Poales; family Poaceae; genus Thinopyrum; species Thinopyrum elongatum. Next base: position 319,361,561 of record CM022297.1, read on the forward strand.
CTTCACCAGAGGTTTGAGTGGATGAAAAATTCCCTAAGAAAACTAGTACAGATGAATCCAAAGGAGAAATGCTTATGGATTGTAACCATATGAATCAAGCAACCAATATGGGGGGGGGGGAATGTATGTACTGAAATCCTCCAAAATTCCTTCAGAAATCGTAGTACATTGTCATTGTAAACTTGGGAAAAGGTGCCAAAAATTGGAATCCCTTATGGTTAACATTTAACAGGAAAGGAACATCACCTCGATATACAGCTTCTCCAGGCACAGAAAGCATCTCAGGAAATTGACAACTTGGTGTAGGTTGGGGCTGATAGATTCTAGTGCCAAGACCTTCACTGTGCTCAGATTTTGGGTCAAGCTTGTTGGAATCATTTTCTGGATGACAAACGAACATACATCTTCAAAATTAGAAATAATGTTGATATCAAGAAGGAGAGGTAGAAGGCGACTGTTGTACCTGAACGGGTGTGGATCCAATAACAAGTTCGGAGTATTTGACAGACGAGTAGCCCACCACTGTCAATTTCGGCGCAGAAATGACATTGATTCTTGTTGGACCTTATTGATTAACTACAAGTAATCTCTCAAGCGAAGGTGTGTCCTCAATGACCATATTGTGGTCCACCTTTTGTGATCTCTTGTTGCAGCACCAGCAACACACATAAATAGTCCGGAGAGTCATGGAGGTGATGTGGAAGCTACTCAACCCATTGATCGCCTAAAGATGAAGGAACTCGAGTGTAGTACAGCCATGGAGCAGGCGCTCCATGTCATCCTTTGGGATGCAGACGGTGACGAGCTCGAGGTGCTTCAGTCGTGGTAGAAAAAGAGCATGCGCGTTATTAAGGGGGGGCAATGGTAGTTCATGAACTTGGCGAGGCGCAGCGTGGGCGCGAGGCGGAGTGCGGACGTTGGCAGCGAGCGCATATGCCCATCATTAAAACTGAGCTCCTCGATCTGATCTAGGGCAGGGGATCGGAACCACTCATCAAGCTTGGCTTGGTCCTTGCCGTTGGAATGGAACTTGCTCGTGATAAGGCCTCTGATTGGGCCATGGTGACTGCCGAGGATCTGGGAGAACACATCCAAGCTTTTGCGATAGCCATGGTAGAGCTCGTGGGCGTCGATGAGGTCGAGAGGGGTGGAGTGCCATAGGGGGCATCACCGCCGGGAAAGGATGGTTGTCCTCACCCCATATTTGATTGGGAGGAGGGAGATGATGACTTTCAACATATCATCTGGGAGGCTGCTGATGAAGTCTAGGCCTGCTGGAGTCGCTTGCGGTTCTTTCTCGACCCACCTCCGCTTGTTGGCAGCCTCGTTCTCCACCTCTGGAGTCTCCAAAAAATGGCACAAACATATATGTAGGTCATTCAAAATCAATTGTCAAGACCTGGCTAGGAATTATTAGCACGAACACTAACCCTAGTCGGATCATTAGTAGAAATCATTTGCACAGATGAAACAACTAATCACTTATCATTTGTACCATTCAAAAAATCAATACACTACACGGATCTAACGAAAATTACTCAGATTTCATGGATTGAGAACATAACCATAAGATTTCTATTCCAAAAAGCGGGAGGCAGGAGTGACCAGAGAAACCCTAGGATGCATTTGACACATAAATGGGTATAGATGACTAACCGGTTGTCTGTCGTCGTCGGAGTCGTCGCCGGAGTGGTCGTTGGTGTGGACCTCCGGCTCCGGCTGTGGAAGCACAACACCGTCGACGACGTCGAGGTGCAGCGATACCTCATCGGCGGCGACGGCAACCTCTGTCTCCATCTTCATGCTGTGCTTCAGTGCTGCAGCAGCCCCCGCATCGCCACTCCCTCCGATGGGGTGCTTCGGCGGCATCCTCATACACTAACGGCTTTGAGGACTGAGAGTGGCGTCGAGGATGCGAGCGGAGAGAGAGGATTGTGTGTGTGGCGAGGATGGGGGGGCGGCGGCTCGGGCGCGCCATTAATATGGAGTAGTGGGAGAGAGGCGGGTGTCTGTCAAACCGCGGGCTCGCCTCCCGATGAGCCTTCCCAGCGGACTGCTGGCATGCCTACCGTCATTTCACACAACTACTCACACGCCTCCCGATGACACTGCGCAGCGAGCATTCCTCTCGTCAATTCACACACCTACAGGCACACCTCCCGGTCTGCCTGCGCGGCGGACTGCTTGCATGTGTCCCATCAACTCACGCCTGCTCGCACGGCACACGGGACGCGTCACGACACGTATATTGTTTTTCTATTTTGATGATTAATGATGCCGCTTTATTGCTTAACCGAAGGATGGCACATATCCATTGTTGGTCTAACGCCCATGGTTCGAATAAATAATCCATTTGCGATATTGGTTCCCAATTATTAATAATCTCCCGTTTGTAAGAAGATAAAAATTACATCAAAACTTGTCTCAAATTTGACAAAAAAAGTACAATACCACTGTGTATTGGTGTCGATATGACAACACGATAAGTTCCATGAATTTCAACTAAGTTTTGGATGTACTACTAGATTTTAAAAATCAAGATTCTCAATGTTTGAAATTTCTTGCACGGGGAGTAGACATGCACCCAGTGACACACATGTGTTTTTCCAATCCATTTAGGTGCATTGTCATGTGTGCATGTAGCTCAAATTTGATTTTTGCACATTATACCCCTATAAAATCAACCAATGTACCAAAACGTCTTAATGATCTCTGGGTATTTTTTTCAAAATTAAAACGCCCCTCCTTTGGTTACATATGTTCACCGTGGAAAATTTTAACATGCATCATAGTTGTGTGTGTGCTTCTGGGGGCCGGGGTGTCTGGCAATACACTACGAGTCATGAGCCACAATGTGGGATTGGTTGTTTTGTGAGGCAGGTGCCACATCAAAGTAGTGAATTCGTTTAAAACATTACACAACCCTTTCGTACATACATGTTTGGGCCACATGCAGTCGGTGGTTGTCCTACATGACACTCACTCGTGTGTGACGCTTTCTGTGGGCCCGCGAGGTCGTCGCCCATCACTTCCACCTACAGCCGGCAGAGAGGTTAATTTGACTGACAAGGTTGATTCTTTTTTGTTTGTGTTACGATGGGAGTACGTATATAGTACGTGTTGAAGAGGTGGGAGGGGACCAGCATATATATACTACATACGCGTCCATGAACACACCTCACTCACTGTGGGGACTTTTCGGTTTTCGAGGCACACGCCACATCAAAGTTGTGCATTGGCTATTAAAACATCACACAACACCTCTTTGGACCACATGCATGTGCAGGTGATGGTTATCCTAGGACAATCACGTGTGATGCTTCCATCTATGGTCCCGCGAGGTCGTCATCCATATGCATGCATCACTTTGATCTACATCGGGAGAGGTTAATTAATTTCACCATCAAGGAGGGTTCTTTTTGGTTTGTATTACGGTAGGAGCATATAGTATGCGTCGAAGAGGGGGAAGGGGACCAGCATATATACTACGCTTCATGAACCTCACTCTATGTGGGGACTTTATGGTTTTCGAGGCATGTGCCACATCAAAGTTGTGCATTTTGGGTATTCAAACATCGGAACCACACACACCTCCATACATATGTTTGGCCCACATGCAAAGCGATGGCGGTTGTCATCTGGCACCCATTCACGCGGTTATCAGCGATATCGATGCTTTCCATCTGTGGGCCCGCTTGGTCCATCACTACTTTAACCGACAGCGAGAGAGGTTAATTTGACTTAGGAGGGTATTATTTTTTGGTTTTATATTATGGTATATAGGTAATTATCTGGGATGACATGATATAGTTTGAGCACATGCATGTGTACGCATATGAATCCCTCCCACCGAGTCGAAGTGGGCAGCGGGGACAGGGGCAGCGCACCACGACACGTCATGATACGATCTCGCTCTGTGTGGGGACTGTACAATTTTCGACGCAACACGCCACATCAATGTTGTGCATGGTATTCAAACAGCATGCACGCATCACCTCCATACATACATATGCATGCAGTGGTTGTCTTCGAACGGTACTGTCCCACACGTGGTTATCGGCAGCCAACCTATATATTCATGGGCCCGCGTGGACATCCATGATCACTTTGGCCGACCACGAGATAGGTTACCATGCATGGTGGATTCTTCTTCTTTGGTTCGTGTTATCATTGTATAGATCATGGTGAGATTCCAGACCTAAGTTTGAGCGCATGCGTACATATGCATGCATATGAATCCCCGTCATTGGCACGAAGTGTGGTGTGACATACACACACACACACACACAATGCGTCGTCAACTAACCCTCGCTCTGTGTGCAGATTTCTGGTTCCAAAGCACGGTGCCACATCAAAGTTTTGTTCCATTGTGCATATTCAAACATCAACACTGATCCATACATATGTTTGGGCCACATGCAGGCAGTGGTTGTCTTCGGGAACTAGCTACTTGCGTGATTATTGGCGAGCTAGCCCATCTCTGGGGTCGCGTGGACGTCCATCACTTTGACCAACAACAAGAGAGAGGTTGTACGGCCAAGGTGGATTCTTCTTGGTCCGTTTTACGATACATCTTGGTGAGATGCCCTCTCATGCCGACTGAAAGTGTGTGTTTGTGTGTGTGTGTTTGAAGGAGGGGTGCTACTTCGCACTTTGATAGGTGAACCTCCGTGGGGTCGGGGATGTCCGGTTAATTTGCGAGGCATGTGCCGAATCAAAGTTGTGAATTGGGTATTTAAATATCACACCACCTTTTTCATACATATAGTTGGGCTACCCGCAGGTGGTTCGTATGTGGTCTCACCCCATCTCGCGCTAGAAGCACACATTTCTGGGCCCGCACATGGTCCACCTTTCACTGGAAACAAAAGGAGGGCGTGGTTTGACCATGATGGACTTCCATAGGTTTAGTGTTACGGTAGGGTGATATGTTAGACCTAGCGATTTGGGGGCATGCGTTCATAGCTAGGATTCCCCTCCTGCCGACACAGGGGGGGCAAGCAATACCATGCGCTTTGTGAGACAGGTGCCACATCGAGGTTGTGCATTTGGTATTTGAACATCAAACCACCATTTTCATTCATAGTTTTGGTCCACATGCAAGTGTGTTCGTGTTCTGACCCTTTCCCGCGTTGTTTTCGCCAAATTTATAAACATTAGACAAGTCGGATGACGCAACAGACACGGTTCACTCACACTACCCGTGTGCCACGTCGGTGCCCCTATTACTCACATCAGCATAGTACATTGGGCTCCATGAGGCTTCCCTCGCAATCTCAAAAATATCTACCCGCCTGCAGGGTTTCTCTGTTTGATAACACATGGTTATTAAGTTTCGACCGTGTGTGATGTTTGTTGTTCCCGCTCCCGCCTACATCCCTCGAAAATATCTGCCCGGCTCGAGGGTTTTTCTATTTGATAACACATGGTTGGTATCTCGGGACCGTGAGCAATGCATCATCCAAATTTTACTCCCACGTAGTAAAATTTTCAGTAGCCGCGTCATTTCCTCAAACACCTCCGCCCCTCGACACACACACCCAAAAAACTCCTCGCGCGCGTGCGCACGCACACACACACCACCACCACAACTGTCGGTGTCAAAACCGGCGGATCTCGGGTAGGGGGTCCCGAACTGTGCGTCTAAGGTCGATGGTAATAGGAGACGGGGGACACGATGTTTACCCAGGTTCGGGCCCTCTCTATGGAGGTAATACCCTACGTCCTGCTTGATTGATCTTGATGAATATGAGTATTACAAGAGTTGATCTACCACGAGATCGTAATGGCTAAAACCCTAGAAGTCTAGCCTGTCTGATTATGATTGCCCCTACGGACTACCCCCTCCGGTTTATATAGACACCGGAGGGGACTTAGGGTTGTACAAAGTCGGTTACATAGAAAGGAATCTTCATATCCAAACACCAAGCTTGTCGTCCACGCCAAGGTGAGTCCCATCTGGACACGGGAGAGAGTCTTCTGTCTTGTATCTTCATGGCCCATCAGTCCGGCCCACCTTATGTGGCCTGGACGCCCAAGGACCCCTTAATCCAGGACTCCCTCAGTAGCCCCTGAACCAGGCTTCAATGACGATGTGTCCGGCGCGCAGATTGTCTTCGGCATTGCAAGGCGGGTTCCTCCTCCGAATACTGCAAAACAGACTTCGAGCATAGAAAGCGTGTCCGGCTCTGCAAAATAAGTACCACACGCAACCGCAGAGAGTATAATATTTCATGAGTCCCATCTGCTGACAACTTTTTGTAACGCGACACCACGTTCCTGCACGGTCATTATTTCGAACCGTTTTCTTTTTAGCCTCCCGCTCCACGTTTCGAGAAGCGGTTTTATTGGCACATCTTGTCGAAGCAGAGATCATGTCCCCTTATTATGGGATTCTCATCGATACGGGCGTGGGTAATCCAACCATGCAGTCTGCACGGCCCTTGGGAATAGGCGAGTTTTAAGGCGAGCGGGGAGGCGCTTGATATTCACTGCCTTTATAAGGAGATAAGGATTCACCCCTTTCACCCACGCCTTCTCTTTTCCTCATCCTTTCCAACCTCAAGTTCCAGCACCCAAGGTTCAATTTATTCGTTCCGAGCCTCCTAGCCATGTCCGGACCCAACCCTCAAGGACAGTGGGTGGCCTCCTCCGTCACAGAGGAGGATATCGCGAAGCTCCGGGCGGCAAAATACCTGACCGTGGAAATCCCCCACCGGCTCCCTGCTCAAGGGCAGGTCATTCCTACTCCTAGATCCGGCGAGAGGGTCGTATTCATCTCTCACTTCCTCCGAGGGCTAGGGTTCGCTCTCCATCCCTTCGTCCGCGGACTTATGTTCTATTACGGGCTAGATTTTCATGATCTGGCTCCGGACTCCTTTCTTCACATCTCGGCGTTCATCGTCATGTGCGAGGCCTTTCTCTGTATTCCCCCACACTTCGGCTTATGGCTCAAGACCTTTAATATGAAGCCGAAGGTAGTTGATGGGAAGCAAGCAGAGTGCGGCGGTGCGATGGTGAGCAAACTCACCCACACACCTTGGCCAAAAGGCTCTTTCACGGAAACCTCCAACCTATGGTAACGGGAGTGGTTTTACATCACTGAACCCCGTGGTACCAAGTGGGCAGCTACACCTGCGTTCCGGCCTGGCCCTCCATTACGGCTCGCATCATGGATTAATAAGGGGCTGGACTGGGGATCAATGGACGAAGTGCAGACGCTACAAAGCCGCATCCGGAGCCTCCTCGAGAAGGACACCGGCCTCATCGACGTAATCCAGGTAATGCTAGTCTGCTGGGTCCTGCCGTGCCAGTGACGGCCCCTCCGCATGTGGGAGTTCAATCCGGAAGGACCACGGACTCTTCAGCACTTCTTTGGCACAACGCACAAAGGAATGTGGAAGTTGTTCTTCAGGACCCGAAAACAGTGGCCGGATACTACCGAGGACATCGGCCTCGACTACAACCATCCGGATACCTCGGTAGGCCCTCAACTCCTGAACACAACTTAGTTAAATATCTCGTAACAATATACTGAGAAAACCATCTTCGACCAGGGCTAGATCAAGAAGGCGGAAAGAATTAGGTGTTCGGCCCCTCTTCCCGAAGACTCAGCAGATCCTGTGTTAACAAGGATGCTGGCTCCGGCGCCATACCAAGTGCCGGCGAAGGGGGACAAAGAGGAGAGCAAGAAGGCCGAAGGTGGCCTCTATTCTACAGGTACACCAGACAATATGTCTGGGGAGATTGGAACTCCCTCTTCCGAAGACAAAAGAGAAGGAGAAACTGGCATCTCCTCTCCCGATGGGAAGAAGAGGGCCGCCTCCGAAGATTTGGAAGCAAAGGCTCCTAAGCGAGGGAAGATGTCCCTGTCAGGTGGCTCGGGTTCAGAAGACGACGTTGTCGCGCAGTTCCTCCGTACGGACAAGCCTTCAGCCGAATCGTAAGTGAACAGGAGCATCCGATACATATCCCATTGCTTTCCGGTTACCAGGGTAACATTCAAAATATATGTTTGCAGTCCGACACGCAGTCTTCCTCAACAGTCCTCCTCCTCGGGGGATCTTCTTCCGGAGATGATGGAAAGCGAGACACCTCCACAGACCTTCTCGCCCGACAGGGCAGACGACTCCGAGGTGTCGTCCCGGAGGATCTCTCCCGACCAACAAGCGGTGCGAGGGACAATGAAAACTACGCCCGAAGGTGATACTTCGGCCGTCCAGAGTCCGGAGCATGCGGACCCTATGGGGACCAACAATAAAGGGCCCGGACTATCCGGTTTACAGCCGGGGACGACTCTAGAGCCGGCTAAACATATTCTTTCAAAGGGAGTCCATACTCCTGCGGCCGCTCCCAGGGATCCGGGGGCGCCGGATACAATGACGGGCATGCTGCAACATGCATCCGTTTCAGAGGAACATCGTACCTTAATGGGTACGGTTGTTGAGAGGATTCTGTCTGCGAAAAGTAGATTGAATGAATCCTTCATGAGCCTGCTAAGAGGCTTCGAGGTATGCAATGTAATACCTTTAATTGCACTTCTACGTGCAAAATGCACCTGTGTATAGATAGTAGCCCCTGAGACTCTGGTTGTCGTCCGAAGGGAGGCGATCAGAGGATCAAAAAAGATATTCCCAGGAAATAATCTGATGAATTGGAACACAGGCTGTTTCATCCATGACGACTGCCCAAGCTATAGAGGTTGCAAGGCTGAAGCAGAAACTTGATGTGGTGGATGACGACCTTACACTTATTAACAGGCGGCTCGACGAGGTGCAAGGTATGTTTTTGGGGCAGTCAGTATATGTAAATATGATAATATGAGCATGGCACTGAAAATTGTATAATGAGATATGCATAACTGCAGATAATGCTGCCGCAGTTGAGGCCCTACGGGATGAGCTTGCCCGAGCCAAGGAGCAAGCCAGGATGAGTGAGGCGGCTGCCAAGAAGGCAGCTGCTGAGTTAAAGGCCGAACAGGCTGCTCGGCGCCAGTGCGAGGAGAGAATATCTACCATGACGCGCGAGCTAAAGGATGCCAATGTTCGATGCGAATTCCTCGAGAAGGATAACAAAGCCAGAACGGTCGAACTCGGCAAGGCCTTACAAGAGGCGAGAGAAGCATGGTCCGAGTCTAGAGCGTCTCGGGAAGAGATCCGGCAAGCTGGGGAGATAGCGGCCGGTAAGCCTTTCTTATTACAGACTAAATTCGGCGATCCGAAGTATGCCCCCCTTAATCAAATGTGGAGTTCTCCAGATGCATTCTTGGACTTGCCGAAGAGTGTCTCCGATGCGGCGCAGTTTTTCCAAGCACAAGAAGGACGTGCAACGGAGAAGCTTTTCTGGTCGCAATTCAGCATGCCGAAGCGTCCGCTGTTGCTGAACGAACAGATGGCCCAGTGGGCCGAGCTCCACAAGGTATCCGGATCTGCCATGAAGGACGTCGTGGTCCGGCTGTGGCCGACTGAGCCAATTCCGAATAGTTATTTCGGTTTGGTGCAGCGACTTGTTGATGCGGTGCCGCGTATCGACGCTGTTAAGCGATCAACGTGCATTGAAGGTGCACGGATTGCCTTTGCCCACATCAAGGCGTACTGGGCGAAGATGAAGGCCACCGATATTGCAGCGAAGAGTCCACCTGAGGGCAAGGACCATCACACGCCAGAGCATTATTTTGAGGATGTCCTAGAGGGTGCCCGCTTGATAGAGGGTCAGTGCTCGAAAGATATGATGTTCGAGTGAATATACCAAGTTTGTAAAAACAATATTATGATATATTAAGGCCATATTTTTATACTTTTGCCTGAAAGTATTGGTTCCTCCTGTGCGGCCGTTCTTCATATAATCTGAAAGTTTGCCAGTGGTCGGCTTCAGCCCCCTCGCATATTATGCGGGGGTGTTCGGAAAAGCACTTGATCACTCTTGACCCAACGTCTTGGTCAATGAAGGAGGTGTCAATGCGGCGAACTAGGCAATCGGACTATAGGGCTTTAACACTTTCACTTAGCCATAGGAGTTTGACGGCGGGTCTACGATATAGCCCCTGGTATGTACGCGTTTACCCGAATACGATGCGTTACATAGGTGACCAAAAAAATGGTCCTTCGTGTAATACGGAAAGAATCGCGAAGGATTCTGATGAGTCATCGAGTGGTTGACCAGCTCTCGCCGCATCATGCCAGTCAGTTTTCGGCTTTCTCTACTGAGGTGCTCATCCGGATAAACCAGGACACAATCACAGTAGTTCTCCCTTTACAACCCTAGCCGATATAGCGGAACGTAAGGTAGTAAGCACAGGAGCCGGGTAACCCAACTATTGACCAAAGACATGATTCGGAGCTGATGCATATAAGGCCAAACTCGTGATGCCGAAGTGTGCTGAAAAGCTGTTCGGACTTGTCGGCAACTCATGTGTTGCCGTATCGAGCCCCTGGCAATTTGTGCCGAGGTGCGTTCGTGAAACAACCGAAGAAGCAAAATTCAGTACGTAAAAAAAAGCGAATACTGAATACGGGTTATGTTCACTGGAATCTGATTGATACGTTAAACGCAATTCTACAGATTATAACGCCCCTACCCGGGCTATTTAACATGCCGGGGGCCGAGTGCTGAGGAAAAAGGCACTTTACAGGTTTAAAAATAAAGAGTGCGGTCTTACAAAAATCATTAGGACCTCCTGTCGCACGTCTGCACTGCCTTGCCTCGGTGAAAGGGCTCCTTAGTAGGAATAGCCTTTGGTTATTTATACAAAGCCGAACTTTAGAAAGAGTCCGTAAGATGACCAGGCTTGGAATCACCTGTTGAAAAAGATTAAAAAAATAGTTAGGAAAAGTAAAAAAGACTATGAGGGTGCGGACCGCATTGTAGGCCTGTCCGTACTGTGCCTCCGCCGATGACCATGGTATTTTAGGTGCATAATTATATATGCGCAGTATAAACTTCGCAGGTATATGGGGCGGACGATGGAGGCCGAACTGCTAATCCAGCTTTGAGATTGATTGGTCCTGTTTAGTAGAGGCCGGCGGCTTGATAAGGCCGCTTTGTACTTCGGCTGCAGTGGCCATAGTACGCTCCTCTGTACGGAGGGAGCATTCCGTATTTCCGTTTACGGTGATGACGCCGCGTGGACCGGGCATCTTAAGATTGAAATAGGTGTAATGTGGGACCGCATTAAAACGAGTAAAAGTGGTACTCCCGAGTAGTGTGTGGTAGCTGCTGCGGAACGGTACAATATCGAAGGTCAAGCCTTCGCTTCTAAAGTTGTTCGGCGAGCCAAAAACGACTTCCAATGTAATTGATCCCGTGCAGCGAGATTCTATGCCGGACACTACTCCTTTGAAGGTAGCTGTGGTGGGCTTGATTCGTGAAGGATCAATGCCCATTTTGCGGACAGTGTCTTGGTAGAGTAGATTAAGACTACTGCCGCTGTCCATAAGGACTTTAGTGAGATGGAACCCATCGATAATTGGATCGAGGATCAGAGCTGCCGAACTTTTGTGATGGATACTGGCTTGGTGGTCCTTGCGATCGAAAGTGATCGGGCAGGCCACCCATTGGCTTAATTTTGGGGTGCCTGGCTCTATGGCATTGGCGTCCTGTAGTGCGCGCTTGCGCTCCTCTGTGTTACGTATACCATGTTGACTATTTTTACTTCGGGGGGAAATTGCTTCTGACCCCTGGTGTTCGGTTGGCGAGTCTCTTCGTCATCGCTATCACTGGGCGGCCCCTTCCCCTTGTGTTCGGCGTTAAGCTTGCCGGCTTGTTTGAAGACTCAACAGCTTCTGTTGGTGTGATTGGCTGGTTTATCGGGGGTGCCATGAATCTGGCAGGGCCAATCCAGTATCTTGTCTAAATTGGATGGTCCGTCTCTGTTTGCCTTGAATAGCTTTTTCCGTTGACCAGTTTTGGAGCCGCTGAATCCGGTGTTTACCGCCGTGTCTTGCGTTCCTTCATTATTATTTCGATGCTTGTGTTTATTGCGTCGTGGCTTGCCGTTGCCGTCTCGAACTTTGGAAATGCCCGGATCACTGGTGCTGTTGCTTCTACGAGCGAGCCAGCTATCTTCTCCCGCGCAAAAGCGGGTCATCAGAGCGGTAAGGGCTGCCATGGATTTTGGTTTTTCTTGACCGAGGTGGCGGGCAAGCCATTCATCTCGGACGCTATTTTTAAAGGCCGCGAGGGCTTCGGCGTCCGGACAATCGACAATTTGGTTCTTTTTTATTAGGAACCTATTCCAGAGCTTCCTGGCTGACTCCCCGAGCTGCTGGATGATGTGACTTAGGTCGTCGGCATCCGGAGGCCGGACATATGTACCTTGAAAGTTATCGTGCAAGGCGTCTTCCAAGTCTTCCCAGCTGCCAATGGAGTTCTCTGGGAGGCTGTTCAGCCAGTGCCGCGCTGGTCCCTTTAATTTTAGTGGGAGGTATTTGATGGTGTGGAGGTCATCGCTGCGGGCCATGTGGATATGGAGAAGGAAATCTTCAATCCATACTGCGGGATCTGTCGTTCCATCGTATGATTCGATATTCATGGGTTTAAACCCTTCCGTGAATTCGTGTTCCATTACCTCATCAGTGAAGCAGAGGGGATGTGCGGCGCCTCTATATCGGGCCAAGTCACGACGTAGTGCGGACGTAGTCCATCTGCGGTTTTTGGCCCGGACGTGGTTATGCTCGGTACGCCTGGCTTGATAGCCGTCGTCGCGCGCCAGGGCATGCCCCCGTGATCCGTAGATCGATCTAGACTGACCTGTTCTGTTCTCCAGGTTTTGCCGCAGGTCATATGTGTATTCCCGAGCTGTGGTGTCTTTGCCTGTACGGCGAGGTAGTATGGGCAGGTGTTCGGCTTGAGTTGCCGCTTTGTCCCAGCCACGTGGTGGTCGGTCAGCCGCATTACGTGTTGATGGCATCGGCTCGAGTGCCTCATCATCGAATTGGGGTGGCAATTTACGCTTCAGGTAACTTTTAATGGGGCGCTCGAGTCCGTATTCCTCGGCTGCCAGGACATCAGTCCATCTGTCGTTGAGCAGATCTTGATCAGCTTGAAGCTGCTGCTGTTTCTTTTTCAGGCTCCTCGCAGTGGCTATTAGCCGGCGCTTAAAGCGCTCCTGCTCGACGGGTTCCTCAGGCACGATAAAGTCTTCGTCGCCGAGGCTCACCTCATCTTCGGAGAGTGGAAGATAGTTGCTGTCCTCCGAGTCTTCGCTTATGGCCTGTTCGTCAGGGCTGACTTGCCCATCTTCCCTATCGTCCTGTGCAGAAGTCGACTCGACGGGATCTTTTTTGTCTTCGGCATCGTCCGGAGTATTGTTTTCTCTTGTGCCGGTATTGCTATCTTTTCCACGGCGTGATTTAGAGCGGTGCCGCTGACGTTGGCGCTTTGGCTGTGTCTCAGGAGGTTTATTCTCGACTGGATCTTTCTCGTTATTGCCGTTATTCTCTTTGGGAGTATCCACCATGTACATGTCGTACGAGGAGGTGGCTGTCCAGCGCCCAGTAAACGGCGGGTTTTGGGCCTGCTCCTCTCTGGCATCGTCGTCCATACCGTCGATGTCTTCGGAGTCGTAATCGAGCATGTCGGTTGAGTCTTCGATAGTGGCAATGAAGTGGGTGGTGGGTGGGAAGCGAAATTCTCCGTCGTTGGTCTCCAGTTCAAGCCGGATATAATTCGGCTGTGAGTCCCCCGCTAAGGAGAAGGTTTTTAATGAGTTTAGCACATCACCCAAAGGCGAGTGTCGGAAGATGTCCGCGGAGCTGAACTCAACGATCGGCGCCCGATCAAGCTCGATGGGCGCGGACACACGCGGTTCGGAACCTGTGGCCGGAGACGAATCCGAGGTTCCGGTGACACAGATCCCGTTCGAAGTTGGGTCTGTGTGCGGCTCCAACGCTGCTAAGTCTGCGGCTTCCGTGGCGGGGTTGAGCTTCCTGTCCTCGGATGGCACAATCTGCTCCGGATCTAGGGCCAGAGTGGTTATAGGCGCTATCTCCCGGGTATGGTCCGATGACAGATTTAGGTCATGTTCATCGCGGTGGCAGGGAGCGGCTGCCATGGGCTCGAATCCGTCGGAGATCAAGTCTCCGTGGATATCATCAACGTAGTTCAAGCTTCCAAACCTGACCTGATGGCCAGGGGCGTAGCTGTCGATCAACTCTAGATGGCCAAGCGAGTTGGCCCGCAGTATGAAGCCGCCGAATACGAAAATCTGCCCGGGGAGAAAGACCTCCCTCCAGGCCGCATCGTTGTGGATGATTGATGGAGCCATCGAGTCTTCTAGCGACGACACAGCGGAACTCTCAATGAAAGCACCAATGTCAGTGTCAAAACCGGCGGATCTCGGGTAGGGGGTCCCGAACTATGCGTCTAAGGTCGATGGTAACAGGAGATGGGGAACACGATGTTTACCCAGGTTCGGGCCCTCTCTATGGAGGTAATACCCTACGTCCTGCTTGATTGATCTTGATGAATATGAGTATTACAAGAGTTGATCTACCACGAGATCGTAATGGCTAAAACCCTAGAAGTCTAGCCTATCTGATTATGATTGCCCCTACGGACTAACCCCTCCGGTTTATATAGACACCGGAGGGGACTTAGGGTTGTACAAAGTCGGTTACAGAGAAAGGAATCTTCATATCCAAACGCCAAGCTTGTCGTCCACGCCAAGGTGAGTCCCATCCGGACACGGGAGAGAGTCTTCTGTCTTGTATCTTCATGGCCCATCAGTCCGGCCCACCTTACGTGGCCTGGACGCCCGAGGACCCCTTAATCCAAGACTCCCTCAACAACCCTTCCCTCGCTCGAAACCCTAGCAAGGTCACCGGAGCCGCCGCAAGGCCTCCATTGTCAACATCTGCCGGTTTGCCCGTGCAGCTTACCCATCGATCTCCATACCCTAACCGCCCTGAGTTTCTAAGATGACGCCTGCCAAACGCCCCCTTTCCCACAGATCCCCATCCCCATCCCCCACTCCAGAGCGTCGCAGCCTAAGCCCGGCTACGCTTCCCATGGAGCTCGAGGAGCAACTGGCCCAAAAGAGATGTATCGCGGCCTCTTTGCCCGACGTCGCCGAGGTGGCCGCCGAGGAAGCTGATGACCATTACTGGCCGCAGGCACTCAATCAGCAGGCTAGAGTACGCGGGTATGTCGTGGACGCCGGCTACAACATTGAGGTCATTGACAGCGACGGCCTGACGCGGGCTATGTCACAGGTTAAGTGGCCCACCCCAACCCCTCGGTTTCAACCGCCGTCGATCTCATCCATGGCCCCGCCGCTGATCTCCTCTGGCTCGCTGTCAAGAATTTGCCATCCTACATCGCCATTGAGCCCCTTTTGTCATTTCTGAAGGACACGTTCTGTGATGCTGGCTTGGGATCCACAACTACCAAGTCAGACCTCATTGACGGCGACCACGAGGAGGGCACCCTCTCCGGCTCTTCCAAGGGGAAAGAGCCCATCTGCGACATCAGGGAGGTCACCCTACAGCCATGCTCTTCCAAGGGGAAGGAGCCCATCTGCGACAACATGGAGCGCACCCAGGGTCCGTGCTCTTCCCACGGGAACAAGCAGATCTATGACAAGTGAGGAAACCCATGATTTGTTTTGCCATGCCTCTTCACAGGGGGGAACCCATGATTTGTTTTGTCGAGTCCCTTTTGTAGTGTAGTGAGAATATGCCCAGTTTTAATTGATATATTTGGTTGTTTGTGGTATGCCTTGTTTATTTCAGTTGTTCACAATGTGATGCTCTATATGTGCAACTATTTACTGTGCAGTACATTTTCATCAATACTAGTTTTAAAGATACCGATAGGAATGCATATATTTGCTTGTTGTTAAGCCTGTTATAGCTAGCATATGCCTCCTTTAAAGTTTTTTTTGGTTGTTTGGTTGTTTGTAGTTAGCATATGTCCAGTTTCAAATGCTATCTTTGGTTGTTCGTAGTATGCCTTGTTTATTCTAGTTATTCACAATGTGATGTTCTATATGTGCAAGTATGAACTGTGCAGTTCAATTTTATCAATACCAGTTTCAACAATACCGCAATGAATGACTACATTTGGTTGCTGTTAAGCATGTTGTAGTTAGCACGCTGATAACCCACAAGTATAGGGGATCGTTTGTAACTTTTTTCGATAAATAAGAGTGTGGAACCTAACGAGGAGCTAAAGGTAGAACAAATATTCCCTCAAGTTCTATCGACCACCGACACAACTCTACGCACACTTAGTATTTACTTTACCTAGAACAAGTATAAAACAAGAAGTACTTTGCGAGAATAAAACTACGAATAAATTTGCAAGGTAATAAAAGTAGATAGCTTTTGTCAAACAAGAAAGTCATTTGTCCCTAGGCAATTGATAACTAGACCGGTCATCATTCTTGCAATTTTATATGAGGGAGAGGCATGAGCTAACATACTTTCTCTACTTGGATCATATACACTTATGATTGGAACTCTAGCAAACATCCGCAACTACCAAAGATCATTAAGGTAAAACCCAACCATAGCATTAAGTATCAAGTCCTCTTTACTGCCATAAGCAATGACCTCAAACTCGGGTCTGTGCTTCTGTCACTCACGCCACCCACCATAAGCGAACCATGAACGTATTGCAACACCCTACAGTGGGGATCCCTCACATTTGTGCGACACAGAGGGCACCGTAGGACAGCACCATAATAAAATATACACTCAGACCAACCAAGATCACGATTAGCCCATAGGATAAAATGAATCTACTCAAACATCATAAGATAGCCATAGATCATTGGGGAATAATATATAGCATTGAGCACCATGTTTAAGTAGACGTTATAGCGGGTAGAAGAGAGGTTACACCCCTGCATAGAGGGGGAGAGAGTTGGTGTTGACGATAGGAAGATTGTTGATGTAGATCGCCGTCACGATCCTTGCCCCGGCAGCGCTCCGGCGCCACTGGGAGAGAGGGGGAGAGAGCCCCCCCTCCTCCTTCTTATTCCTTGGCCTTACCCCTAGATGGGAGGAGAGTTCCCCCTCTGGTCCATGGCCTCCATGGTGGCGGAGGGGCAGGAGCCCCTCCGAGATTGGATCTCCCTCTCTGTTCTCTTCTGTTTCACGTTCCCCAGATCTGGCCGAAAACTGTTTCTTAAATATCTAGAGATCCGTAACTCTGATTGCGCTGAGATTTTAACACAATTTTTTTCCAGATATAAACTTCTTTGCGCCCGAAGTAGAGCTCCAACCGACTTACGAGGAGGGCACAACCCAACACCACGCGCTTGGGCTGCCTGGCGCGCCCAGGTGTCTTGTGGTGGCTGTGGGCCCCCGTTTGCGTTGATTCCACCTCCCAAAAATCACAAATATTCCAAAATAATTCTCCATAAATTTTTATCGCATTTGGACTTCGTTTGATATGGATATTCTGCAAAACAATAAACATGCAACAAACAGGAACTGGCACTGGGCACTGGATCAATAGGTTAGTCCAATAAATCATATAAAATGTTGCCAAAAGTATGTGAAAGTTGTATAATATTGGCATGAAAGAATAAAAAATTATAGATATGACGGAGACATATCAGCATCCCCAAGCTTAATTCCTGCTCGTCCTCGAGTAGGTAAATGATAAAAAAGATAATTTTTGATGTGGAATGCTACCTAGCATAAACTTGATCATATGTCTAATCATGGCATGAATATCAAAACACGAGTGATTCAAAGCAATAGTCTATAATTTGACATAAAGACATCAATACTCAGGCATCCCAACAAACAATCATGTCTTTCAAAATATCAACGCTAAAGAGAGCTATCCCTACAAAATCATATAGTCTTGTCATGCTTTGTCTTCTCGACACAAAGTATTTATCATGCACAACCCCGATGACAAGCCGAGCAATTGGTTCATACTTTTTAACGCGCTTCAGCCTTTTCAACTCCCACGTAATACATGAGCTCAAGCCATGGATATAGCACTATGGGTGGAATAAAGTATGATGATAGGGGTAAATATAGAGAAGACAAAAAAGTAAGAAAGCCTCACATCGACGCGGCTAACCAACGGGCTATGCAGATGCCCATCAATTGATATCAATGTGAGGACTAGGGATTCCCATGCAACGAATGCACTAAGAGCTATAAGTGTATGAAAGCTCAACATGGAAACTAAGTGTGTGTGCATCAAACTCTATAATGAAATATTCCCACTAGTATATGAAAGTGACAACATAGGAGACTCTCTATATGAAAAACATGGTGCTACTTTGAAGCACAAGTGTGGTATTTGCATGCCCCTTCTCTCTTTGTCTTTTTTTTTCTTTTTCTTTTTTTCTCTCTCTTGTCCGGAGTCTCATCCCAACTTGTGGGGGAATCATAGTCTCCATCATCCTTTCCTCATTGCGACAATGCTCTAATAATGAATAATGATGATCGTCACACTTCTATTTACTTACAACTCAATATTACAACTCGATATTTAGAACAAAGTATGACTATATGAATGCCTCTGGCAGTGTACCGGGATGTGCAATGATCTAGCATAACAACAATATCAAAAAACAGACAAGCCATGGAAATACCATGCTAGCTATCTTACGATCATGCAAAGCAATATGACAATGAATGCTCAAGTCATCAAAATGGAAGCGGTGGAAGTTGCATGGCAATATATCTCGGAATGGCTATGAAAAGGCCATAATAGGTAGGTATGGTGGCTGTTTTGAGGAAGATATAATAAGCCTTATGTGTGATAGAGTGTATCATATCACGGGGTTTGGATGCAGCAGCGAAGTTTGCACCATGTCTCGAGGTGAGAAAGGGCAATGCACGGTACCGTAGAGGCTAGCAAATTGCTGAAAGGTAAGAGTGCGTATAATCCATGGACTCACATTAGTCATAAAGAACTCATGTACTTATTGCAAAATTTTATTAGCCCTCAAAGCAAAGTATTACTATGCATGCCCCTAGGGGGATAGATTGGTAGGAAAAGACCATCGCTCGTCCCCGACCGCCACTCATAAGTAAGACAATCAATAATAAATCATGCTCAACTTCATAGCATAACGAGAGACTATACGTGCATGCTTCGGGAATCACAAACCTTAACACAAATATTCTTACTAACCACAACCATTTACTAGTACCTCCCACATATTATCATCTCTATATCACAAAACTATTGCAAGGAATCAAACATATCATATTCAGTGATCCACAAGTTTTATGTAGGATTTTATGACTAACCATGCAAATGACCAATTCCCGCGGACTCTCTAAATATATATAAGAGAAGCAAGAGAGTTTAATTCTTTCTACAGAATACCATGCTCTAACAAATATAAGTTAAGCAAAAGAGCATTCTACCAATAAGGTTTTTCTATGTGAAGAGAAACAGGCAATCCTAACTTCAAATGATATAAGTGAAGCACATGAAGCATTCTATAAAGCCATACTCAAAAGATATAAGTGAAGTGCAATGAGCATTATACAAATCAACCATGTAATATCTCATACCAGCATGGTGCATAAAAGAAAAGTGAAAACTAAACACAAAAGACGCTCCAAGATTCACACATACCACATGAACGAAACGAAAACTAAAACATACCGATACTTGTAGAATAAAGATGGGATGCCATTCGGGGCATCCCCAAGCTTAGATGCTTGATTCTCCTTGAATATTTACTTGGGGTGCTTTGGGAATCCCCAAGATTGAACTCTTGCCTCTCCTCCTTCTCCTCATATCGAGACCTCCTCAATCTTTGATCACTTCATCCACACAAAACTTAATAGAAAACTGGTGAGATCCGTTAGTATAATAAAGCAAATCACTACTTTAAGTACTGTTGCAAACCCATTCATATTTTATTGTTGCATTATCCCTGCTATATTATAACTTCTCCATGGGTTATACCACCGATAAAATCGATAGTTTCACCAAAACAAGCAAAACAATGCATCAAAAACAGAATCTGTATTAAATAGGACAGTCTGTAGTAATCTGACCTTTCACCATACTTATGTAACTCCAAAACTTCTGAAAACTTAGGACAAAATAAAAATTTTGCATATAAATACTGTGTAAAAATTTCACAAACTTTTGATGTTCCAGTAAAAAATGTAAAATCACGCACTATAGCTAAAGTTTCTGTTTTTACACCGCATGTACCAACAACCAATCTAATCATCCTAAAGGCAAATCTTGGCACATTATTTTTATAATACAATGGATTTGTACAAGGGGATGGTTATTTTTTTTGAAAATTTTCTGTAATCTAGATTCACAAAGTTTCCATGGGCATGAACAAAGTTCAAGGACGTCCCCCACTTCAACGGTGTTCGTCTTTCTCACTTTCACTTTTCTTTTTGTGAAGTTTTAAGTTCCCCTCTATATTTTTTTGTTTTTAAACTTTATAAAAGAACTCAACATAATAAAATGACTTCCTAAAACTTCCGGGTTGTCTCCCTGGCAGTGCTTTCTTTAAAGCCATTAAGTTAGGCATAAAATGCTCAAGTGATGGATCCACCCGGATCCCAAGGTATATCAAAGCCAATTTTAATTAACAATGATATATAATTTAGTAGTGAGCACAAAGCAACATATATCATGCAATGACGAAGTCTAACTCTCTTCCTATGCATCGGCATGTCATAAAAGAATAATTCATGTACATCAAGTAAAGGCCGATACATAGCATAAGCAGTTTCTTGCAATTTTATCGTGTTGGAAACATAGAGAGGTGGAGACATAGTTCCTCTCTCATAATAATTGCTAGTAGGAGCAGCAAGCACATGCACATTATATTCATCAAAATCCTCATGTGCAACGCTAAAAGGCAACCCATCAATGTAATCCTTAATAAGTGCAAACTTCTCCAATATAGTGTAGTTTGGAGAATTCAAAAAGATAATAGGACTATCATGTGTGGGTGCAATAGCAACAATTTCATTCTTAACATAAGGAACTATAGCAAGTTCATCTCCATAAGCATAATTCATATTGGCATCTTGGCCACAAGCATAGCAAGCATCAATTTCATCAAAAAGGGATATTTCAAATGAATCAACGGGATCATAGCAATCATCATAGCATTCATCCTTCGGTAAGCATGAAGGAACATTAAACAATGTATGAGTTGAAGAGTTACTCTCATTAGAAGGTGGGCATAGGTAGCTAATCTGTTCTTCCCCCGTTTGTTCGTCACTCTCCTCATCATCTTTTTCATCCAATGAGCTCACAGTTTCATCAATTTCTTCTTCCATAAACTCCTGCAAAATATTAATCTCTTCTTGGACAGTGGAGATTTTCTCAATAAACTCACTAATATCGGCATTATATTCATAATTATCATAGCAATATTTAAGTATAGCAAAAATTTTAGGCTGTAAACAGCATCATCATAATCTTCATACTTTTCAAAGAAAGATTCAATTTCATAAGCACCCTTAAAAGCAACAAATTATTCTATTCGTTCCACATCATAGTAATCATATCTATCATTAGCATCAGAAGCCAAGGTTTCATTATCGTTAAATTTGCATGAAAAGGGAAGGTGTGGAGCCTTCATCCTAGAGCAACAAGTATAATCATTTTTCAAGCATAGATCCCGAGCATACCAATGCAACATATGAATTTGATCCCATAATAGTTTCCTTTTTTGAGTCAAGTGATAATCCCTAAAGTATTCATGTTGATCCAACGTGTCTCCCATTATCAAGTTGAATGGGGTTTTCTAAGGAGTATCAAAGTAGTGATTAATATTTTTCACATAACGAGCATCGAAGGTTTTAGGAGGTTCCCCATCTCCATGAGTAGCAAGTACAACTAATTTTTTTGGTATTTCGTGTTCCATATCCATAACTAAAGATAGAGAACAACTTAGAACAGAAAATTAAAACTACTTAGTGATAAAGCAAACAAGCACACACGAGAATATTCACCCCACGCTATTGCTCCCCGGCAACGGCGCCAGAAAAAGGTCTTGATAACCCACAAGTATAGGGGATCGTTTGTAGCCTTTTTCGATAAATAAGAGTGTTGAACCCAACTAGGAGCTAAAGGCAGAACAAATATTCCCTCAAGTTCTATCGACCACCGATACAACTCTACGCACACTTAGTATTTGCTTTACCTAGAACAAGTATAAAACTAGAAGTACTTTGCGAGAATAAAACTCGGAATAAAATTGCAAGGTAATAAAAGTAGATAGCTTTTGTCAAACAAGAAAGTCATTTGTCCCTAGGCAATCGATAACTAGGCCGGTAATCATTCTTGCAATTTTATATGAGGGAGAGGCATGAGCTAACATACTTTCTCTACTTGGATCATATGCACTTATGATTGGAACTCTAGCAAGCATCCGCAACTACCAAAGATCATTAAGGTAAAACCCAACCATAGCATTAAGTATCAAGTCCTCTTTACTCCCATACGCAATGACCCCCAAACTCGGGTATGTGCTTCTGTCACTCACGCCACCCACCATAAGCGAACCATGAATGTATTGCAACACCCTACAACGGGGATCCCTCACGTTTGCGCGACACGGAGGGCACCGTAGAACAGCACCATAATAAAATATACACTCATACCAACCAAGATCACGATTAGCCCATAGGACAAAACGAATCTACTCAAACATCATAAGATAGCCATAGATCACTGGGGAATAATATATAGCGTTGAGCACCATGTTTAAGTAGAGATTACAGCGGGTATAAGAGAGGTTACACCGCTGCATAGAGGGGGACAGAGTTGGTGTGGACGGTAGCAAGATTGTTGATGTAGATAGCCGTCATGATCCTTGCCCCGGCGGCGCTGCGGCGCCACCAGGAGAGAGGAGGAGAGAGCCCTCCTCCTCCTTTTTCTTTTTCCTTGGCCTCCCTCCTAGATGGGAGGAGAGTTCCCCCTCTGGTCGATGGCCTCCATGGTGGCGGAGGGGCAGGAGCCCCTCCGAGATTGGATCTCCCTCTCTATTCTCTTCTGTTTCACGTTCCCCAGATCTGGCCGAAAACCGTTCGCACTGAGATTTTAACATGATTTTTTCCAGATATAAGCTTCCTTGCGCCCGAAGTAGAGCTCCAACCGACTTACGAGGAGGGCACAACCCACCACCACGCGCCTGGCCTGCCTGTGCGCCCGGGTGTCATGTGGTGGCTGTGGGCCCCCGTTTGCGTTGATTCCACCTCCCAAAAATCACAAATATTCCAAAATAATTCTCTGTAAATTTTTATCGTGTTTGGACTTTGTTTGATATGGATATTCTACGAAACAAAAAACATGCAACAAACAGGAATTGGCACTGGCACTGGATCAATAGGTTAGTCCAATAAATCATATAAAATGTTGCCAAAAGTATGTGAAAGTTGTATAATATTGGCATGAAACAATTCAAAATTATAGATACGACGGAGACGTATCACACGCCTTTCCATTTTTATTTAACAATAACTAGTGTACTTAGACCGGCACAATACCAGTTTGAATGACTATATTTGCTTGTTGTTAAATGTTAGGCCTGTTGTAGTTAACACACCTTTCCACTTGTTTTGCTTAACTAGCGTGCTTAAACCTGCACACTGAAGCTATCGTTTGGTGATTATTTTGTCTACCATGGATATATTTGGTTGATGTTTAGCCTATTGTGCTTAACATGCCTCTCGATGTACTTACACAAGACAATTTTGGGAACGACTGTTGTTTTCCATCGAGGTTAGTTTCATCCCATGGCTTATATATCCTCACTATTCAGGATATCGGTAGCTGGTACTATATAGGCCAGGGGCTGATAAGGGACTAATCGGTGAATCGGACTTTTAACTGCATATATCTGTAACCCATTTATCGTCAGGTTAACTAGGGCATATCTAATATATCTGAGGCTACATAGCAACATGCACTGTACTGAATGTCTAAATATGCAATCCTAGGCTACATAGCAACAAGGAAGAGTGTTACCTTAATATTTTGATGATGTCTAGATATACATAGAAGAGCTGCAACAACAACAACAACAACAACAACAACAACACCACAGCAGCAGTTAATCAGCCGATAATTTGTAAAAATGCAATAAACTCCCTCCAACCCATAATATCAGATGTTAATTCATCCAATATGTGAGTATATTGGATGTTATAAGATATTATATAATGGGACAGAGGGAGTGTTGTACTACGTCATTGTGCAATTGTTGTTTAGCTTCTAATATTAACTTGGTGCTTTTAGGTACATATGTCATTGGTAAAGATCCGCGCTTCGACCCTTTCTGCGTATGGGGCAATGATATATTGTTGAACCAGCATCAAGTGAGGAAGCTGATAAAGATTGTTAGTAAAATGGGTCAAAAGATGGCAATTAAACTATTTGTTTACATTTTATCCAAGACAACAACGAACTGCAGGATGGTAAGTAAGAACTCTGTAGCCTTCTTTTTACTACCCATAATGAGTTGTGTTAGATGACAATGTCTGAATCTTTTTCCTTTGCAGTGGTTCCCAAAGCAG
Organism: Thinopyrum elongatum; assembly: GCA_011799875.1. Lineage (NCBI taxonomy): Eukaryota > Viridiplantae > Streptophyta > Magnoliopsida > Poales > Poaceae > Thinopyrum > Thinopyrum elongatum. Next base: position 319,386,046 of record CM022297.1, read on the forward strand.
CTTACTCAAGATTACCTCGCAAACTACATGATTGGTGGGCATGCAAAGGTTAAGGTATTTCTACCAGAACACGATGACTATCTAGATGTGTTCATGAAGACAGTGAAGGATGGGCGGTCGGCCATCACAAGGGGTTGGACTAGAGTCGTGCGTGCCTTCTGCATGGAGGAGGGCACAATATGGGCATTCCGCTTTCACCTTGTTCAGCAACCAGAATGTATTTCGCCTCTTCTTTACCATCTTTAATAGTACAAGTATACAATTGTGGTTCAACATTCTTTATTTGGTGCTTATGTAATTCTTGAACATATGTACAGGTGAATCGAATAATGCATTGGTTGTTTGAACCTGATGGATATGAATAAAGCTATAGCATACTTTCAAATTCAATTCGATACAGTTTTAAATAGCAGCAATTAAATTATGGTGAAATTACACTCTGCAGGTCGTTACAGCGCACACGGTCGGTAAAACACAAATGTTTGTGATATACACCATAATTCGACACGGTTCACAGAGAGGAAACGTGTGCGAGCATGCACACAGTTGCCATTTGCAAAGCGTGTGTGTTGTCAGACAATATCACAAACGGTGTGGGCAAACTAAATGTTTGTGATAGTTGCCTTATCATACACGATTTGCAATTATGAACTATTTCTGATGTGGTACGCATCGTAAACGTTGCACCACTGAATAGCATGTGCGATAGTTACCATGTACGGCACTGTTACAACGGTCCGACGTTTCGTAATCCTATCCGACACTCGTACGATGATTAGCTAATCTTCTTAATTAGTTATCGCATACGGTTTGGGAAAAATGAATGTGTGTGATTGTCTGCTTATCATACACGTTCTATAATCATGAATTGTTTGTGATCGGCCGCGCATCGTAAACATAGCACCACAGAATACCGACTGCGATGGTAATGCCAGCCCACACGAGTAGCAAGGATGGAGCGTTTGGGATAGTCGAGATATCAGAAATAGTTTTATAGGGACAACTGTATGCATCATGGCTCCCTATCCCCGATGGTTTCTGGGTCATGTGAGAAGGACCCCCCTATCGCCCACACTCACTAGGCGACGGTTTAAAATGCCGTCACGGAAAGGGGTTAAAAACCGTTTGTATAGCACCTCGCTGTACCAGTGTATGTGGGTGTAAAAGACTAACAGAGACCATAATTCGTTATAAAGGTGGATTCATATATTTGAATAAGAAATCATGGTGTTTTAAACCTATGCATGCATGAATGTAGTGGTGATACACGTAGTGTGGTTTTGGACATGTTATACTATAATGTGATAATGCGTGGCGTTTGCAACTCACAACTGATTATTGAACAATCTAAACCATGCTATATATCGAACAATCTCATATTTTATTTGAATTTGCGATAATGTGTGGTGTTTGCAGCTCACAGGTAAATACTGGTAGGCGTAGGGGGCGGGGCACCATACATTATGTGATAAACACATTATACATATGAGACATGGTTTATATTATGAAGATCTAACTAGAGCTTGAAATGTACTATGATTTGAAATCAGCATAAAGTGGATTCAAAAGTTCGAGTTCGAGTTCACATAGTACATATAGTTCATATCTAACTCAACAGTAATCATGTGGTGTGTTGTGAAGATAATATACACACGGTGGTTTAACATGACAACAATCCTGATTGTAGATCTTATTCAAATAGAGAGATGAATTAAAATTTAGTTCATATTGAAGCGGTAGTATATACATTTGGAATGCACTAAAATGTTCATTTGAGTAGCAGGTTACATGCATTATACACCTAGTGAAATATTTTAATTGAACATCACATGGATTCACAGTTTTGAATAGCAATTGCAGTAACTCATACATTAAAAGGGGACAAGACTCTCTTGTGTGGTGCGAATTGATTTTTTTTTTGTTTTTTCCATCGAGGGAAGTGCGAATTGATTTGGTACAGTACACATTAGGCTTGTCCCGAAATTTCAACCAGCGCCATGTTATCCTGAAATTTTAAGATATCTCTTTGTCTCGTTGTGCTCCGAAAACTCCCTCCTTCTCAACCCGCGCCTTGCTATCCCAAATTTACAACGCGTGCGAAAACTCCCACCTCCTGCAAAATTTCGACACACGAAATTCCCGTTATACCCCTAAACCGAAAGAACCATCTAGTTCAAATCGGCAGGGGTACTTTAGTAACTTACCCCACATTTCGGACAAGTGCGTCCCTAAGCCATGGTTCCCCGCTCCCATCCCCTCCACCCCCTATTTGTACACCGAGGCCGCCAAAACCTGTGAAGCCCCACACCCTCCTCCGTCCGCCACCCGACCGCCGCCTAGCTGAAGCCTCTTTCCCGACGACACCGTCCACTGCAACGGTTCGACGTCGCTCATCCACCACACTGGATGAGGATCCTTCATCGATCTCGTCATCTTGCCAGTTCAGCCACCCCGTCCTCCACCTCGAAGGAGCTGTCTCGATGTTCACCTCATCTATCGCACCACCGGAAGAGCAGCACCATCACCGATTCTTCGGATGAAGCTGAGGCCTAATCGGCGCCACCTAAGAGGTTCTCACTAATCGCTGCATTTTCTTCTTGACTCGATCTCACGGTGCTGCCGGCGCTCGATCCCGAGCCGCCATGGCGCGGCTCCATCTATGGTGGCATCGCCGGCCACTTCCTCCATGGCGTCTCACCGCCATGGCGTCGCTCCCTCGATGGTGACGTCCACATCAGCAGGAGCTGCTGCTGCTGCTCCAGCTCTTGCTGGCCCTACTGCTGTTACTTTGCTCTTGCTCACTCTGCTGATCTGCTCTTGCTCTCGATCGTGTGCCTAGTCTGTTCTTGCTCTTGCTCGCACTGCTGCTGCTCTTGTTCTTGCTCTTGCTTGTGCTGCTACTCTACTCTTGCTTGCGCTGCTGCATGAGCAGTAGCGCCGGCTCTCGCTCGAGCTCCTGCTGCTGCTACTACATGACCAGCGGCCCCGGCTCTCGCTTGCGCTATTGCTTCGAGCGCTACTGCTGCACGACCAGCTGCCCCAGCTGCTCTCTGGTAGTACGTTCCCTGCTGGAGCGGCTACCGATTTAGATCACTGCTACTCTGCCACTAGTGCTCGAGTGGCCAAAACTATTAGTGCACTGCTTTTCTGCTACTAGTGCGTTCAGTTTCGATAGTAAAATTCAGTTTTGATAGCAAAATTCAGTTTTGACAGTTAAATTCAGTTTCGACAGTTAAGTTCAGAGATGAGCGGTTCATGTATTTTACATCTAGCACCTTTTAGTGATGTATTTTACATCATCTATTGGAGATGCTATTAGAATACCACTTCAGGTTAACATTGTCTCTCTTGTCCTGCTTCAGCCTCGCCGTTGTACACCTCACCGAAGCTGCTCCAATGATGAAACCATCCATCACAGCGGAGCAGTACCCTCGGCTCCATCTCCAGATGTGTAAGATCTTCTTCCCCGCCTCCGGCAGCCACATCAGCCGCAGCATCCTCATCGACCAATTAATCCAATGATGCTGAGATCGATATGGTTTCGCCAAAGAGGTTGTACACTTGTTGCATCACTTTTTTTACTCTACATGTTATATATATTGTCCACTGAGCATGCGTAGTAATGAGAAATACGATTAGTGTCTCCTATATGACAAGCAGTGAGGTACTAGGCAAGTTAGCTATCCGTGATGGACTCTCTCGAAAGCCATCATTATTTTTTTTCTGTGCGTTGGAGTTGTGCATGTGTAGATGGGCCTTAAAGTTGAGCTAGTAGGGCAGTGGTCTGGGTCCAAAGTAGTAGAAGTAGCACAAAAACATTTTTGGAGTGTACACTACAAAAAAAACACTTCCGTGATGATACGTGTTTGTCACAGTAGGTCACGTTTTCCGTCATGCATGTACATCCATGATGATTTTATGATAGAATCAAGATAGGCATACCTGTGCTGTCGCAGAAGTGTTCCATGACAATACTCAAATTATCACCATGGAAGTGTCCACTTCCATGACGATAAATGGCGCGTCATGGAAGTGCTTTCGTCAAGGGTAACCAACATGTGGCCTCCATCGTAACGGGTCGCTGTTAAGCTATCGGGTCCGTTTTTGGATCCAATAACCTGCTAGCAACACAGACCAATGGCGATTTTCCATGTGTAAAATTCTCATTGGCCGAGGGAACCACGTGTCAGCTCTACGTCACGACAGATGTCAGCCGTCCAATGGACAGCGGGTGCTTATGGTGCATCGACACGTGGCACAACCCAATAGTGGCCCGTTTAGGTTAAAAGGCTGGGCCTGTCAAAATAAGTGGGTCGGCCCATTAATGGCCTACTTGTGTCAGGCCCATTCAAAACCACGGCCCATACGAGTTACGAAAAATCGGCCCATCAAAGGCCCATTCTAGATTTGAAAAATTCCAGCCCATCGTTAGTTCCGGCCCATTAACAGCCTGCTACGTCTTTGGGCTCAATTACGACCCCACCTTCTTTCAGCCCGTTAACAGCCTGCTACGTCTTTGGGCTCAATTATAGATATGGGCCAATATCCCGCCAGTACGTCTTTTAGCCTTTTGTTGGCCCATTCTGTAGTTCGGCCAACTTCTAGCCCGTTGTGCCTTTCGGCCTTTTCTCGGCCCATTCTGTTGGGCCAACTTCTAGCCCATGGTGTCTTTCGGTCTGTTAATGGCCCACACAATAGTTGGGCCTTTGACGGTCCTACCTGACTTTGGGTCCATTAGCGGCCCACGTTCTCCATGGCACAATTCCAGCCCGACCCGACTTTCGGCCTATTAAAAGCTTGTACATTGGGCCTATTTTGGCCCAAAACAATTTCGGCCTCTTAATGGCCCAAAAAGGAAACGGGCCGAGATAAAATTGACGTTTTATTTTGGCCTGCTAGAGGCCCGCGGGCCGTTTCCATTTCTGCGGCCCTATCAACCTTTCGGCCTATTAACGGCTTGATAAGAGCCCTTGTTACGATGGGCCCACAAGGCCAAAATCCACTAATTGTAACGAGCCTTGTTGATTGGGCCATCTGAGCAATTATGAGCCCACATCGATTAGGATCCACTAACTATTAGTTGACCAGCCCAATTAAGGCCCGCTTTGACTAGACATGTTTGTTCATTTGGATGGCGTCCAGGTAATGTTTGGGCGTGTTGGCCCCCGCTTCAATGATAGCATATGCAAAGAATTATCCTACTCTATACTATCCCTTCTAAAAAACCTACACTATACAATAAAGAGATTAAGGCATAGAAACGAAGAATAATCCTACACTATACCATAAAGAAATTAAAATAGATTACACCCACTAGGCATTACAGTTCGCCAGCAGTGATAATAAAGCATACACAAACAACAAATTACATACAGTGGGCAAATAAAGCTCATACATCATGGACGCGTATCAACAGAACTTACTAGTTGAACTATAATCTCTTCATAAAATAGGATTGGCTGAATTCAGATAGCATAAATTTCGGTTTGCAAAATCTCTAATTCCTTTGTGGTTACCTGAGTGTCTTGTTCCATTTTTTGCACTCATGCATCTAATACATGCACCTCCAGTCTCAATGTGTTGATTACATGTTGAGACTCATATACATGTTGTCTTCCCACTTCTGGTTGATGCTCTAGAACATCAGCACATTCCAATTCCAATCCATAATCATTTGGTAACGGCCATGCCGCACTGCTCTCAGATCTTTGTGTTGATGTCACTTCATCCTGAAATGTCTCTCTAAGTACACATGACTAGGGTAAAAATATAGTTACAACAGTGAAACGAGCAAGACAGACTATCTTGTACATGGCAAAAAAGGACTAACAATAATGTACACGTCATGAAGCATAAGAAGGTGATATTTAAAAAATTAAAAAATGGTAGTTTGTGCAGCCCGCATACAGAAATCTCTCTTAGCTCACCAAAGAAGCATGATGTTGGGGCCAAATCCAAAACACAGATAGGTTACAAATTTAGACCACACGCAGCTACTGAACATTATATATATCTTGCGTATAAGTAAGCAAGCAGTTAGCCATTCTGTAGCTCATATTAACTAGCTGGAACATTGTGTGCCATGTTCCAGAAGTGTCTTAGGGAGCATAATGAACTGCAGAGGGATTCATACAAACCTACTACAACAAGCAAAACTATGCAATCATTAGCCTCGTATAAACTAGATTGTGAGCCTCATACAGTAATAGTTGGTTTATGACTTCAAAGCTTCGGGCACACTTCGCCAGAGTAATTAAATGGTAAGGCATTTAATTATGTCAACTAATAGTTATACAAGTACCCTACATCAGGCATCATTGTTTGGGCATCTCATTAACCGAGGACAAATAAAACAATTGAAAAGAGCAATTTAACTATGCCTGAAACAAACAAGCAATTGAACTGTTGAGTTGGCAGCATGCATACATGCACGCCTCAATAACATCCTTGGCCTAGCTACAGTTGAATCAACTGATGTATCATCTGTATAAAGGAACAAGTAATGTAACATTGTTTGCCCCCTATGAAGCATCTCGACTGGTATGTAATCAAGATCCTAGTAATGATAGGGAGGCTAATGATGTGAACATACATTTGGTTATGACATCGATAACTCTACCATAGCAAGAAGCAGTTTCTCACTGTTCACTAATATAAGATTTAGATATTTAAATGTAGACTACATCCGTACTGAAATGAGTGAACAGACACATTAAAATGTATTTACATACATCTAATTTGCAAAAAAGTTAGAACATCATATAGTAGTGAGCGGAGGGAGTTTTAATCAATGGCCCAATGACTGGGTTACAGGTGAAGAACCCTACGCAAGCACGATGTCAGACAAATAGGATGTCCTGGTAATCATAATACAGTGACTTACCATAACTGGTTGAACAGGATCAACGTTGCTCCTCCTTCTCTCGCAAGGCTCCTTCCTAACATCTTGTACATGGAAATCTTGAATCTTTGATTCATTGCACCCCCTCTGCAAGGTGACACAAACTAGTTACTGGTCTCCTTACATGGAAGATAAATATGCATACTTTCCAGTCTCTGAACAACACCAAAGCATGAGTTTATAACAAAACAACACCACATAATGAAACATGCCACATCTCTTGCACACAATCAAATGAGCATTTACTATGTGTGCGCTATGTAAAAACTAGGCATACCTTCGAGCTGGACCTCCAGGTACTCTTGGAGAGCCTAGTTTAGTGTACAGACAAACATTTATGTCACCTATGAATTATACAAGCCCTCACTACAACAGCCCTTAGTGTTTAAATCGTTGAAAAGCTCTGTTAGGTCAAGAACAACAAGTAATCAAAGCAAACAGTTCTAGTATGACTGGCTGATACAAACAAGCAATCGAACACATGTGTTAGCAAATCTTGCACAACACTGAATTACATATCAAGAAAACAAGCATAGAAGGAGGCTTAAAGACCATCACTTGACTGACCAGATTTAAGAGGCATTTAAACATCATGTGCAATGTATGAACTAACATAAACATTGCATATCTCAGATTCTATAATGAAATGCACATGTATTAGGTTATGCCATGTATGATGCCTAAATGTACACTATTGCAGGCAGGAGTGATTCATCATTGCACGCACAATTGAATTGCAGGTTAAGGGCCAGTTCAATTGCACCTTTTGAGAGCTTATTATCAAAATAAGCCATAAAATATGTAAAGAACTCGTTTTTGAGTTATGGGCTTGGGCTTAACTAATTTGCACCACCCATTCCTTCACAATGAGAAAAAGCTTGGGGGGTGCTGTAATGACCAAACCTCAAAGGATTTGAGTCTCTGTGCTTATCGTGCTAGTCCCTGGATCGAGTCGCTAGCACACACAGTATAGATGAATACCAGAATAACAAGTGCATCATTTATTACAACGTATGATCCATAATTTATAAAATAAAACAATCTGCATAGCACATGGCTAGCTTTATTCAATCAAACAGCGGAAAATAGCAGAAAATAACGATGAGTCCCATCATAGCCCACTAGCGATGCTGAGTGCAGACTCGCAACCCTAACGGTACCTTACTCTTCGTCTGAATATCCTGCAACATGAGATGTTGTAGTCGTATAGGTCAATACATTGAATTTATTGGCAAGTTACACAGAAGTAATAATAAAGCAGACCTACATGTATATGCATAATATAACAAAAGGAAGGCTTGAGGGTTAATTTTGCAGAAAGCTAATTTTGTCCTCATAACTACCTAATAGTCAAATTTTTATTTAATTATTTGTTACTACAATTAAATACACAAGGTTGAATTGGCAAGTCCAACTCCAACCTACCCATTATCAAGTTTCCCAACAAATTTATTCAGTGCCACATCTGTCAAGATCATCCAACAACTGTAATGGCATAGTCGCTCAAATTTATCCATAACCAGGGACATGGCTAATCATGATTAGTTTTTAATACTTTGCAGAGTTTTGCACACTTTACCCACTAGACTCAACCCGAAGATTGAGACGAAGTCTTTCAGGAGTAGTCACCTCCACCCACCGGCAGCCGGTACACCTACTCATATCTACACCTGCTAGCTTGCCTGGGCGAGGATCCCACAACCTAATCAACTAAGCTAGAGCCCATTTAGCTAGTGGTTGCGCATGGAAGCTACTAGCCACTAAGTCTGTCTGATCTTTTTGAACCTGGGCGGCAGTCCACTTACATTCAGAGGGTATAAACCATGATGTTCTTGAAACCACCCAACAATACCAATTCCGCCTAGAGGTGAATTAAATCCTTAATTACTACTCAATTTTTTATAAATATAATCCTCACATAAGCTCAATGTATACACGAACCAACCCCGTCTACTAGCATAGCAAAACTACAACTACCACGATCTGCATTGACGAGAGATAGCTCAACAAAATAGCAAAAATAATATAGTATTCCTATACATGCATAAATTCATAATGTGATATAAACTACATGCATAGAAAAATAATAGGTAAAGGATGATCAACATGTAACTTGCCTTGGTTCTGGTTCAAAAAGTCACACCCCTGACAATAGTTTGCGTCGCACTCCGAACAATCTACACGTTTCACACAAATCAACAAATCAATCATCAAAACTCAAATAACAACAAAATAAAATCAACAGCAATAAAAACATTTTAAAATTCAAGAATAGTAGCATAACAGCATGTACAAATCATCGACAATGCACTAAGATCACAACGCAGAAAGAAACGCTCAAAACCGACAAATGGTTTGAAAGTTATGGCCTCCGAAAGGTTTAATTCAAATTTGAAAAGTGCAAACATGTGAAATTTTGGTCATGTCATATACTTCTGGTCATTGCGAGTGCATGGGAAAAAGAATCACCTAATTTGGACATAAAGACTAAAAGATATGGCTAGTTGAAGTTTGGTTGAAATTCTAAAAATAAAACAAAAAGAAAAACTGTTCTGGAAATACTGTAGCAGCTCCTGTAGCGTTCACGACGTGGCACCACCCGATTGGTCGAATGCTCCTGCGTGCGCGTGTGCTCACCAGAACAGAGGAAAACGGCAGCGGAGGGTCGGCCGTCGGTGGCGGCGGCTCTCCGGCGAGTCTTCGGAGAGGGCGAAGTCATGGATGGGTGCGGCGTCGAGCGGCGGAGGCGGTGGTGGTGAAAACGGCGGCAGGGACCTCCTCTGCAGGCGGCGGCGACGACGAAAACTCCGACGTGCTCCGGAGCTTTGGCTCAGCGTCGGGTGCCTCGCTCCGGTACGCTGTGGGCCAAACCAGAACATCAGCGAAGTGCGGCTTCGAGAGGGGGATCGAAGGGAACAAGCGGCGCGGCCGGGGCGTCCTTACGGAGACGGAAATGACCGGCGAACGGCAGCGGACTGCGTAGCTTCTCGGCGAGATCCAAACGCCCCGCGGAGGTGTGCGGACGAGCAAGGGTGTGGGAAAGGCCTTGGTAGGGTCCTCGAGGTCCCTTGCTCGCGTACGGTGTCTCGGGCGTGTACGTGGTGCCCCGGGTGCTCGAGTTCGACTTGGGCTCACGCGCGGTTGCGCGTGCGGTGTGGCACGGCTGTGCCCGACCGGAGCTAGGAGATGAGGAGCGGGGCGGGACCCGCTGTCAGCGGCTGGAGCGGTGAAGGTGTGCGGGGCGGGCGGCGCGTACCGCTTCGGGTGGAGTGGGCCGCAGCAAGGGGGTGCTGGGCCGCGGCTGTGCGCGGTTGATGGGTTGCGGCTGTGCGCACGACTGCACAGCGCGTGCTGCGATTTTTTAAAACAAAAGCTACAGAAAAAACAAAACTAAAGTAAAAACACCAGAATAAATCCTATATATATATATAGACACAGTAAAAATAACACTACTAATATAAACTACAGGGAGCGAATTCCACAACTAATGCAATTTTTGAAAAATAGTTTTCATGCAATAGGACACACAAACAGTAATAAAATACTCAAATAAAATAATTTGGAGTTTGTATTGTATGTAAGTGGACTGCCCCCGAGGTTCAAAAAGATCAGACAGACTTAGTGACTAGTAGCTTCCATGCGCAACTACTAGCTAAATGGGCTCTGGCTTAGTTGATTAGGTTGTGGGATCCTCGCCCAGGCAAGCTAGCAGATGTAGATATGAGTAGGTGTACTGGCTGCCGGTGGGTGGAGGTGACTACTTCTGAAAGACTTCGTCTCAATCTTCGGGTTGAGTCTAGTGGGTAAAGTGTGCAAAACTCTGCAGAGTATTAAAAACTAATCATGATTAGCCGTGTCCCCGGTTATGGACAAATTTGAGCGACTATGCCATTACAGTTGTTGGATGATCTTGACAGATGTGGCACTTAATAAATTTGTTGGGAAACTTAATAATGGGTAGGTTGGAGTTGGACTTGCCAATTCAACCTTGTGTATTTAATTATAGTAACAAAGAATTAAATAAAAAATTGACTATTAAGTAGTTATGAGGATAAAATTAGCTTTCTGCAAAATTACCCTCAAGCTTTCCTTTTTTTATATTATGCATATACATGTAGGTCTGCTTTATTATTACTCCTGTGTAACTTGCCAATACATTCAATGTATTGACCTATATGGCTGCAACATCTCATGTTGCAGGATATTCAGACGAAAAGTAAGGTACCATTAGGGTCGCGAGTCTGCACTCAGCATCGCCAGTGGGCTATGATGGGACTCATCGTTATTTTCTGCTACTTTTCCATTGTTTGATTGAATAAAGCTAGCCATGTGCTATGCAGATTGTTTTATTTTATAAATTCTGGATCATATGTTGTAAAAATGATGCACTTGTTATTCTGGTATTCATCTATATTGTGTGTGCTAGCGAGTCGATCCAGGGACTAGCACGGTAAGCACAGAGACTCAAATCCTTCGAGGTTTGGTCGTTATAGGTGCTTCGCGTAGAAGCTCACTAAAAATTGAAGGGAAGGGGAATAGAGAAATGACTCTGTTGTCTGCCTATATTACACTCAAAATGCCACCGCTCAAGCCCGCGTCACACCTGACCCCAAGTAAAAACAAACACGCAAGTGTTCATTGCCCTGTCCGCTTGCATCTCCTCTCCCCTTTCCCTCTACCTCGATCCCCTGCCTGCAGCGCTAGGGTTCCTTCAGCGAGCTGTCGCCACAGATCCCATCTGGCCTGCTCCTCGACGATGCTCTGTCCAGCTAGGCTACATGGCCGGCGGGTAGGGCCCAATCTCCCCGTCTGCTCCTCGCTCTGGCGCCGCCCCTCACTCTCATAGTTTCCAAGATGCTCCGCTATGGTCCGTCCAACGCTCTACTCTGGCAGTCGCCGCACAACTATGGCCGATGTCCCACTCTGACAGAAGGCACCTCGTTCCCCCTCCCCTCCGCCCAGGCTGTGGCCTTGAGGTGCTGTTGAAGGATGAGCTCATCCAACACGGTGAGGACCTCCTCTGATTTTTTGCCAAATTTTCATTTTGATTTGCTATACAACGAATTGTTACGAGTTGCTGCTCCTATATGATGATTTGCTATGAGCTGTTGCTGCAGCTGTATGATGAATTGCTATGAGCTGCTGCTACTATATGATGCATTGCTATGAGCTGCTGCTGCTATATGATGAATTGCTATGAGTTGCTCCTGCTGCTATATGATGAATTGCTATGAGCTGCTGCTGCTGTATGATGAGTTGCTATGAGCTGTTGCTGCTATCTGATGCTTTCAGGTCATGCTTCTATATGATAATAACCAGCCATTTGGACCATGGAATTTTGATAAATAATGGTTCTTCATTTAAATTTAGGCAATGGATTCTTCATTTAAATTTAGGCAATGGGCTCTCTTTGGAAGACATTGAACAAAGTAGATTGTGCCAAGTAGATGGTATCTTTGTATTTGCATTTTGAACAAATATTGATGGTCTGTTTTCCTATCATATTAATTACTGCAATGGGTTCAATTTGTGATGTTTGCAAGTAAAACTAATTTTCATATGGGCAAAAAAATGACAAAATATAATGCAATCTAGACTTTTCACTGATCATACCACAGATAAGCTGAAAAAGCAGGCAATGAAAAGAACTTGTTGGCTTATTATCTGGAGCTTATATTCAAAGGAGCTTACTTTTTTAGGATAACTCGAAATAACTGTCCCTAACCTAAGAAACCTGGCCAACAACACCGACATACAAATAACATGTCACGATGATTGCAATGAAGTGACCTACCAAACCACACTGTATAGGCTCACCGCTGCCCCTTCTTTTTTGTGATGTTCCATGAAAATGCCACATACATCTTGTACTAAGAAATCCTGTACTTTTTCATTGTGGCACCCCATTTGCAAGTTGACATGACTAATTTCAGATGTCTCTATATGATAATACATTGCATATCCCTTGCGCATATTTAAACCATCAATTAACGATTGTGTGCGTAGCATAAACTAGCCATGACTCTGTGTACTGGACTAGCAGGCACTCTAAGGGAGCCTAATTTAGTGCATTGTAATTCCTACATGCCACCTATGATTTTGTGTAATGTATCATGTATGATGTCTACATCTCTTATTTAGCAGCCAGTAGTGGAAATCATTGGCTGCACAAAGGGATTACTGATCGAAAATCCTAGCATAGCATGCAGGCAGACACAAAACAATACAAGAGAGAGACACACTTACAAGATGATAGCAATGCCTCAGTCCAGGATCTTGGTTGGCCAAGGTGTTAGATCTAGAATAAACATCGTCCTTGTAGCTCTTGCCAGCTACATAACATGTAACGGCGACCTGTTAGCATATTTGAAGTACATCTGGCAGGTGATGCTGGATGGGTTTAAAGATGACAAGTACCTAGGCCGCAGTGGGTGCTTGGCATCGTGCCAAACGGTGGGAATCAGGTTAGAAATGTCAAGGGTGATGACGCTGCGCTGGCTGTCGGGGTCCGGTAAGGAGATCTAGGACCGTGGAGGAGGGTGTTTGTGAAGCGGCTCCGTAGGGTGGACTACAGTGTGGACGAAGAAGATCTGAGGCTGTGGATGAGGGCGTCGGTGAAGCTGCTCCGGTGGTTGGGTTAAGGATGGTGTCGAGATGCGGATCTGCGGCCATTGTCGGGGTTTTGTCACGACAGATGTACCTCATGAAAGGACTTAGTCGTGAGGCCATCGCCACAAGGTGATAGCTTGAACGGGGTTGATTGGAATCAAAGGACAAGGGTTTACCCAGGTTCGGCCCCTCACGGTGGAGGTAAAAGCCTACGTCCTGCTTTGTGTTTATTGATGATGATGATCTTGATTACAAGGGTGCAACTTGGCTAACCTAGTACTTGAGAGCTTGTAACTTAGTCCCTCTCGCCTCACGGGCTCCCCTTTATATACATAGGTGGAGGCCCTGGGCTTACAACAAAGTCTGGGTCGCATTGTAACCCGTGTACTAGTATGCTTCCTACTTATCTTGCTAATTAAGAAAACTCCTTGGGCGTCTTGACAGCAAAAAGCATCCCAGGCCCTAGGCCATAAGCCGGCCCACCTGGCGAGTTATCCTCTGGACCTAGTTCTTCTGGATAACCAGAGCCCACTTGTTGTACCTCCTCTTCAAGTTGCCACGGAATAACCCGGCCCTAAACGGGCGGGTCATATTGTGGGGTTATATACCCAACAGCCATGGACGAGGATGTTAGAAGCTGCTCATGTAGGTTGGACGAGGGTGTTGACGAAGCGGATCTGAGGCCGTGGACTTGGGCATTGGCAAAGCGGCTCCGGTAGGGTTGAGAATGGTATCGGCGAAGCTACTCCGGTAGCGTTGAGGATGGTGTCGGTGAAGCAGCTCCGGTAAGGTTGAGGATGGTGTCGGCGAAGAGGAGCAAAGGCCGTCGACGGGGGGCATCGGTGGGGTGGCTCCGGGGGTGTGGGCGAAGCGGCTCCGGTGCACTGTATGAAGGAGCCGCTGCAGATGCGCTGCGGTTGACAAGAGTACCGGCGAAGCAGATCTGGCGCCGTGGACAAGGCCGGCACTGAATGAGCTGTGGTACAGTGGTGGATGAGCAGTCTACTGTTTCTAGGGGAGGTAGCAGGGGTAGATGCGGCCGCAGAAGCAGATCCAGCGAGGTGGACGACGCCTGCAGTGAATGGGCTCTTGTACTCCGGTGGATGAGCAGTCTAGGGTTTCGAGAGGGAAGGGGTAGAATGGCCGATGAAGTACGGACGGCATGATGTGAGATGCTCTGGTGCTGTGGAGTAGTCATTTTTGCGGGAGGGGAGAGGAAATGGGGGTGCCGTGTGGTGGGGGAACCGGAAGTTACCAAAGCAACCCCGACCTATTATGTAAATGAGGGCCATATTGTAACTATTGTTCTCCATGCACCAAGGAAAAAAGGGGAATTTCGCATGCTATAGACTTGGTCACGGAAATTTTAGAAGGAGGCAGGAGATTTTGCCGCCCATGGGATCTTTCGCATCCAGTTTCAACTAATTTTGGACAGTGCTAGCGGGAAGCCGGTCATGCGAGACTGTGTACACGGGAACAAATGAGCAGTTAATGACTGGTATGAAGTCCATCCCAGAAAAAAGATAATAACTCCGGATGATGCAACAATAACTTGTTACTATCACACGGGCGCGGCCGATCGTACGGGTGTAACTGAGGCGCGTTCATAAAAAACGGAGCAAACGCTCAACCTATGTATTTCTCGTGTAAATATAAAATTTTGTGCCATTGGTTATTTATTTTAAACACAATGCATTGATGTGTTAATTTTAATTATATTGGACAGTAACAAATGGATAATATAGATGCGCAAAAGAAATGGATATTATAGTCTGCTACTTAAAAGTGTTACCTGACATGATTACATGGCCTCCATTTCATAAATTGCAGTACCCGTTGAATTCATATATGAATACTACATATATTACTTCATAATAGAACCTTAAATCATCCAAAACTAATGAATTTGAATGCAAAAAACAATGTGCATGTACATGATAACTACAGTGGTTGTTTGAAGAAATATCACTGTAACTTTGGCATGCACGATTGAAAATGACTATTTGAAAAAAATGTGATATGTGAGTGTCTAATCTTTATAGCGTTGAATCGATATTGTATCTTCAGCCATGATATGAAGTAGTTACTGATTATGTTCAAGCGAGGCACATCCACGATCGTTATATAGTGATACGTGAATGAATTGTGCAATCTCTCTCACACACATACAAATCTCATTTCTCCGTGGGCATCTCAATCACACACGCACACTTCGTGTATTTCTCTCCCTCTGCCAAGGTTAGAATTCGTCTTTCTACCCCATCCTACAAGTCTCTCACACAAAAACACACACGCTCTCTCTGTCGAACACGCCCACCCCTTTAATTCCGCCCACCCACCGCCACTCATGCCTCAAAGTATAACTATGTCTCGCACACATACCCGTAAGGTTAACTCAAGTCCCAAAACCATATGAATCCATACAGTGGGATTCCAACAGAACACCTTTTGTTTTGAGATTTCGCTCTCTCTCTCACACACACACACATTGTTTCTCTCTTCATTTTTTTTCAGCACTTGCATGCACGCCACTTGTTTATCTCCGTGATGCTTTAAGTATGCCTTGCACACATGCTATCTACCCATCTCTTAATATAGATACGTAACACACAAAATCCCCCTCCCATCTCTAAGTGTCACTGGCACCCCCCTTCCTGAAACTGAAGGAGTAGGGTGACACCTTGATCTTGATATTAATCTATCTACTGGCTTCTCTCTCAAACACACACACACACACTCGCTATTTGTGCCTTTGTGCCTAGCGCGCACACACTCTCGATACATCTTTCTCTCCCTCCCCCTCCCTCCCCCCAACAATGACAAGAGAAGGGTGACACCTCGATCTTGATCTTAATCTATCTATTGGCTTCTCTCTCAAACACACACACTCGCTAGTTGTGTCTCTGTGCCTCGCTCACACACACTCAATACGTCTTTCTCTCCATAGCCCCCCTCGATATGTAGATTTCTCTCGCGCGCACAGCTGTAGTGACAATGACGCTGAACCCAGTGTGTCTTGTTTTTACCGGCCTCATGTGATGGTTTTCACCCGGTGTTCTGTTAATTAACAAGGCAATCTTTTCTTTGTAACTACTAGTGAATTTGAGATCATTCGGGACAGACATAAAATATATCACTTTAAACCAATTATCGCAGTAACTATTTAAAAAGAAAGATATCTCTTGCATCGTCTAGAAAGAACATCTGGTGGACTGGTTAGCGGCAGATGCTCGCAATGTGATGACCTGAGTTCGAATTATGTTTTAAACTTTAGATTTTTATATTTTTTAATATATACTTCTTTCTCTATTCTACTAACAGTGGAACCCACAGAGTACTTAGAATACAAGATTAAGGATTGATTTGTTTATTTTTAAGATTTTGTATGAATCTGTAGCCACCCTGCAAGTCATTTACTACTGTACATGCAATTAACTTTTTATCTTTGAGAATCATACACGCAATTAACTCAAATGGATTTGATATGACTATTATTTCCAGCATAAGAGCATCTCCAACGGCAACCGGCAAATTTCCTCCCGCTTCTGTCCGCGGAGGACGACATCCAACGCCAACGGCATACATTTTCACAACTCTAACCAACCAGACAAAATTAGTGCAAACACGGACGGATTTCATATAAACATGAAGGATTTTGTATAAAAATGCCGGATTTTCATATAAACATCATGGATTTCATTAGATTTACATCAACTAAGCGGTGCTAATCTGGCTCTGGAGGTATAATTAATACCTAATCTAAATGGCTGCCCACGGATCCCTTTGTCTTACTCATGTCCGGCAGACACTTGCGGGGTCGATGAAGGTCCTCGCAAAAGACAAACCGGGCAAGACACCGCCTGTGTACGCAGTTGTCGCCTCGATGGTGGCCTTCATGGGATCTTCCTCATGTCCGACAGACACTTGCGGGGTCGATGAAGGTCCTCGCAAGAGACGAACTGGGCAAGACACCGCTTGTGTACGTAGTCGTCGCCTCGGCGGTGGCCTTCATGGGATCCAAGCGTCGGCGGCCTCCCATGCTCCACGATGATGGCGACGGACACGGAGAAGTTGGCCACTGACTCGTCCATCTCCGCACACTCGGCATTTGTCTCTGCCTGTATGGCGCTGTCGCAGGCACGAGAGGCGCGGCCACAGACACGGGAGGCACGGCCGCAGACACTGGTGGTGTGGTACGACATGGCAGCGATGACGCCCATGCCGCTGTGCTTGCCCCCGTGTCAGCGTGGAGCAACTCGCCACTCCTCATCGAGCTGAACTGGAGCGGCGAGTTGCTGAACCACGCGTCGGCTTGGGGCGGCAACTGGCTTCGTCGGGCTAGGTGAGTTAGGTGAAGCATCGAGCGGCCTTGCTTGTATCCGGAGGGCTCGGCAGGCCACCCAGATGGCTAGTCTTACGGAGAACGGCTCCTCGGAAGCCATCAGAAGAGTGGAGAAAATGGTGAAGGAGGAGATGGGAGAGCGGCGGATGGGTGCGATTCTTGCCCGACGTCTGGCCTCGTTTAAATAGAGGGAGGACGGTAGGAGCTTGGCCAGCATCTGGCCTCATTTAAACAGAGGGCAGACGGGAGGAGCTCGGCCGATGTTGCATTTAATTCCGGCCCGCTCATGAACGGACGTGTGGTCGGAGTAGGTTGCTCGGTTTCCTTGTGGGTTTAATGGAGGCATTTGATGGCGGCGAGGAGGCGTGTTCAGTCGGGCGTGCAGCGGGTGGCGCAACACTCCCTACTAGTGTTATACTAGTATTTGATTTGAGCTTGTAAACTGCTACTTCTTAAGCTTGCATTGGTTTTTTCCTTGAAGAGGAAAGGGTGATGCAGCAAAGTAGAGATAAGTATTTCCCTCAGTTAGAGAACCAAGGTATTAATCCAGTAGGAGGTACAAGCAAGTCTCCAATCTATGCACCTGCACAAACAATCAAACACTTACACCCAACACGATAAAGGGGTTGTCAATCCCTTCATGGTCAATTGCAAGGATGAGATCTGATAGAGATAGATATAAAAGATTACTAAAACGTAAAACAACGTAAAAACAAATAAATTAAAGCAAAATATTTTTGGGTTTTTTTGGTTTATAGATTGGAAAATATATGATGGAAAATAGACCCGGGGGCCATAGGTTTCATTGGAGACTTCTCTCTTGAAAGAGAACATACGGTGGGTGAACAAATTACTGTCGAGCAATTGATAGAAAAGCGCAAAGTTATGACGATATCCAAGGCAATGAATATGAATATAGGCATCATGTCCGTGTCAAGTAGATTGACTCCTGCCTGCATGTGCTACTATTACTCCACACATCGACCGCTATCCAGCATGCATCTAGGGAATTAAGTTCATAAGAATGGAGTAACGCCTTAAGCAAGATGACATGATGTAGATGGATAAACTCAAGCAATATGATGAAAACCCCATCTTTTTATCCTCGATGGCAACAGTACAATACGTGCCTCGCTACCCCTACTATGTCACTGGGTGAGGACACCGCAAGATTGAACCCAAAACTAAGCACCTCTCCCATTGCAAGAAAAACCAATCTAGTTGGCCAAACCAAATCGATAGTTTGAAGAGAAATACAAAGATATCTTAATCATGCATAAAAGAGTTCAGAGAAGACTCAAATAATATTCATAGATAATCTGATCATAAATCCACAATTCATCGGATCTTAACAAACACACCACAAAAAAGTATTACATCGAATAGATCTCCAAGAACATCGAGGAGAACATTGTATTGAAGATCAAAGAGAGAGAAGAAGCCATCTAGCTACTAGCTATGGACCCGTAGGTCTGTCGTAAACTACTCACACATCATCGGAAGGGCAATAGAGTTGATGTAGAAGCCCTCCATGATCGAATCCCCCTTCGGTAGATCACCGGAAAAGGCCCCAAGATGGGATCTCACGGGAACAGAAGGTTACGACAGCGGAAAAGTATTTTGGTGGATGCTTCTGGTGGTGGGGAATATTTGGGAATTTATAGTGCAAGAATTAGGGTTAGGAGACCTACGATGGGCCCACAAGCCCTCAGGGTGCCCCCCTGGGGCACGCCTAGCAGGCTTGTGACCACCTCGGGCACCTCCTGGCCCCCTCTCCAAGTCCTACTGGTGTCTTCTAGTCCAAGAAAAATCATCGTGAAATTTTTATTCCGTTTAATATTCCTTTTCTGTAAAATTCAAAAACAAGGAAAAAACAGAAACTGGCACTAGGCTCTAGGTTAATAGGTTAGTCCCAAAAATAATATAAAATAGCATATTAATGCATATAAAACATCCAAAACAGATAATATAATAGCATGGAACAATAAAAAATTATAGATACGTTGGAGACGTATCAAGCACCTCCAAGCTTAATTCCTGCTCGTCCTCGAGTAGGTAAATGATAAAAACAGAATTTTTGATGTGGAATGCTACCTAACATATTTCGTAATGTAATCTTCTTTATTGTGGCATGAATATTTAGATCCATAAGATTCAAAACAAAAGTTTAATATTGACATAAAAACAATAATACTTCAAGCATACTAATAAAGCAATCATGTCTTCTCAAAATAACATGGCCAAAGAAAGTTATCCCTACAAAATCATATAGTCTGGCTATGCTCCATCTTCATCACACAAAGTATTTCATCATGCACAACCCCGATGACAAGGCAAGCAATTGTTTTATACTTTTGATGTTCTCAAACTTTTTCAACTTTCACGCAATACATGAGCGTGAGTCATGGATATAGCACTATAGGTGGAATAGAATATGGTGGTTGTGGAGAAGACAAAAAGAAGGAGATAATCTCACATCAACTAGGCAAATTAATAAGCTATGGAGATGCCCATCAATTGATATTGATGCAAGTGAGTAGGGATTGACATGCAACAGATGCACTAGAGCTATAAGTGTATGAAAGCTCAAAAAGGAACTAAGTGGGTGTGCATCCAACTTGCTTGCTTACGAAGACCTAGGGCAATTTGAGGATGCCCATCATTGGAATATACAAGCCAAGTTCTATAATGAAAAATTCCTACTAGTATATGAAAATGACAAAATAGGAGACTCTCTATCATGAAGATCATGGTGCTACTTTGAAGCACAAGTGTGGAAAAAGCATACTAACATTGTCCCTTCTCTCTTTTTCTCTCATTTTTTCTTTATTTTTTTCTCTTTTTTTTTTCTTTTTTTTTCTTTTTTATCCGGAGCCTCATCCCGACTTGTGGGGAATCATAGCCTCCATCATCTTTTCCTCACATGGGACAATGCTCTAATAATGATGATCATCACACTTTTATTTACTTACAACTCAAAAATTACAACTCGATTCTAGAACAAGATATGACTCTATATGAATGCCTCCAGCGGTGTACCGGGATGTGCTATGATCAAGAGTGACATGTATAAAAAATATGAACGGTGGCTTTGCCACAAATACTAT
Source organism: Thinopyrum elongatum (assembly GCA_011799875.1). Lineage (NCBI taxonomy): Eukaryota > Viridiplantae > Streptophyta > Magnoliopsida > Poales > Poaceae > Thinopyrum > Thinopyrum elongatum. Next base: position 319,407,005 of record CM022297.1, read on the forward strand.
GCCAACTACATGATCATGCAAAGCAATATGACAATGATGGTGCCTGTCATAATAAACGGAGCGGTGGAAGTTGCATGGCAATATATCTCGGAATGGCTATGGAAATGCCATAATAGGTAGGTATGGTGGTTGTTTTGAGGAAGGTAATATGGTGGGTTTAATGCACCGATGAAACTTGCGCGGTACTAGAGAGGCTAGCAATGGTGGAAGGGTGAGAGTACGTAAAATCCATGGACTCAACATTAGTCATAAAGAACTCACATACTTATTGCAAAAAATTATTAGTCTTCAAAACAAAGTACTACATACATGCTCCTAGGGGGATAGATTGGTAGGAAAAGACCATCGCTCATCCCCAACCGCCACTCATAAGGAAGACAATCAAAAAATAAATCATGCTCCGACTTCATCACATAACGGTTCACCATACGTGCATGCTACGGGAATCACAAACTTTAACACAAGTATTTCTACCAATCCAAAATTACTCACTAGCATGACTCTAATATCACCATCTTTATATCTCAAAACAAATGCAAGGAATCAAACTTCTCATCTATTCAATGCTATTTATATGAAAGTTTTTATTATATTCATCTTGGATGCCCATCATATTAGGACTAAATTCATAACCTAAGCAAATTACCATGCTGTTTAAGACTCTCAAAATAATATAAGTGAATCATGAGAGTTCAATAATTTCTATAAAATAAAGCCACCGTCGTGCTCTAAAAAGATATAAGTGAAGCACTAGAGCAAATTGCCTAGCTCACAAGATATAAGTGAAGCACATAGAGTATTCTAATAAATTCACGATTAGTGCGTGTCCCTATCAAAAGGTGTGTACAGCAAGGATGATTGTGGTAAACTAAAAAGCAAATAAAGCAAAGACTCATATCACACAAGACGCTCCAAACAAAATACATATCATGTGGTGAATAAAAATATAGCCTCAAGTAAATTTACCGATCGATTGAAGACAAAAGAGGGGATGCCATCCGGAGCATCCCCAAGCTTAGATGCTTAGTTGTCCTTGAATATTACCTTTGGGTGCCTTGGGAATCCCCAAGCTTAGGCTCTTGCCACTCCTTATTCCGTTGTCCATCAAATATTTACCCAAAACTTGAAAACTTCACAACACAAAACTCAACAGAAAACTCATAAGCTTCATTAGTATAATAAAATAAATCACCACTTTAAGTACTGTTGTGAACTCGTTCTTAATTTATATTGGTGTAATATCTACTGTATTCCAACTTCTCCATGGTTTGCACCTCCCGATACTACCCATAGATTCATCAAAATAAGCAAACCACACATAGAAAACAGAATCTGTCAAAAACAGAACAGTCTGTGAAGATCCGAATATTACTCATACTTCTGTAACTCTAAAAATTCTGAAATATTTGGACAACAGAGGAAATTTTTATATCAATCTTTTGTAAAACATTCAGAGTTTTTTGTCGCTTCTGTGAGTTATTAAAATTCTGCAACTGGACGCAAAACTTTCTGTTTTTCAGCAGGATCAAATCAACTATCACCGTAAGCCATCCCAAAGGTCTTACTTGGATCAAACACTAATTAAAACACCAAAACACAATTAATACAGAGGTAATAATGTGTATTATCATAAAAACAGAAAATAAAAATATTGGGTTGTCTCCCAACAAGCGCTTTTCTTTAAAGCCTTTTAGCTAGGCATTGATAATTTTAATGATGCTCACATGAAAGATAATAATTGAAACACAAAGAGAGCATCATAAAACATGTGACAAACACATTTAAGTCTAACATACTTCCTATGCATAGGAATTTTATAGGAAAACAAATTAGCAAGACAAGCAATATCTAGCATATGCAAGGAAGAAGAAAGAAACAATAGAAATCTCAACATAACGAGAGGTAATTTAGTAACATGAAAATTTCTACAACCATATTTTCCTATCTCATAATAATTACATGTAGGATCATAATCAAATTCAACAATATAACTATCACATAAAAATTCTCTTCACGATCCATATCCATGCAAAGTTGACACTCTTTCAAAATAGTGGGATCATCATCAAATAAAGTCATGACCTCTCCAAGCCCACTTTTATCAAAAATTTCATGAGATTGATCATTCTCCAAAGTAGTGGGATCATTATTACCTAGAGTTGACTCTTTTCCAAACCCACTTTCAATATTATTGCAAACATATTCATCATGAGGCTTAAATAAATTTTGAGGATCATAAGAAGAATCACCCCAGTCATGATCATTGCAATAGGTAGTGCACATATCAAAATTAGCATCGCCAAGCTTGGGGTTTTGTATATTATTAGCACAATTGACATTAATAGGATTTATAATAACATCATTGCAATCATGCTTTTCATTCAAGGAGCTATCGTGAATCACTTCATAAATTTCATCACAATTTTCAGATTCACGAATTTCAAGCAAAACTTCATAAAGATAATCTAGTGCACGCAACTCACTAGCAATTGGTTCATCATAATTGGATCTCTTAAAAATATTAGCAAGTGGATGAGGATCCATAAACTTTTTGCTTTCTGATTTTCAATAAATACACAATTATTCAAAGCGAACAAGCAAACAAACCAAGTAAGACATAAAGGCAAACGGAAAGAAGGCAAATAAAAAGGCAAATGTTTTTGTGTTTTTCTGAAAACGTTTTAGAAGTGGGGGAGAGGAAAATGGGAGCCGAATGGCGAATAATGTAATGCAAGAGATGAGAGTTTATGATGGGTACTTGGTAGGCTTGATGTAGAACCTCCCCGGCAACGGCGCCAGAATTTCATCCTGCTACTTCTTGAGCTTGCGTTGGTTTTTCCCTTGAAGAGGAAAGGGTGATGCAGCAAAGTAGCGATAAAGTATTTCCCTGAGTTTGAGAACCAAGATATCAATCCAGTAGGAGGTACAAGCAAGTCTCCAATCTATGCACTTGCACAAACAATCAAACACTTGCACCCAACGCGATAAAGGGGTTGTCAACCCTTCACAGTCACTTGCAAGGATGAGATCTAATAGAGATAGATATAAAAGATTACTAAAACGTAAAACAAAATAAAAGTAAATAAATTGCAGCAAGGTATTTTTGGGTTTTTTGGTTTATAGATCTGAAAATATATGATGGAAAATAGACCCGGGGGCCATAGGTTTCACTAGACGCTTCTCTCTTGAAGAAAGCATACGGTGGGTAAACAAATTACTGTTGAGCAATTGATTGAAAAGCGCAAAGTTATGATGATATCTAAAGCAATGATCATGAAAATAGGCATCACGTCCATGATAACCCACAAGTATAGGGGATCGTTTGTAGCCTTCTTTGATAAATAAGAGTGTCGAACCCAACGAGGAGCTAAAGGTAGAATAAATATTCCCTCAAGTTCTATTGACCACCGATACAACTCTACGCACACTTACAGTTTGCTTTACCTAGAACAAGTATGAAACTATTTTGCAAGAATAAAACTATGAGTACTTTGCGAGAATAAAACTACGAATAAATTGCGAGGTAGTAAAAGTAGATAGCTTTTGTCAGCAAGAAAGTCATTTGTCCCTAGGCAATCGATAACAAGTACCGGTAATCATTCTTGCAATTTTACATGAGGGAGAGGCATGAGCTAGCATACTTTCTCTACTTGGATCATATGCACCTATGATTGGACCCCTAGCAAGCATCCGCAACTACTAAAGATCATTAAGGTCATGAAACCCAACCATAGCATTAAGTATCAAGTCCTCTTTATCCCATACGCAACAACCCACCTACTCGGGTTTAAGCTTCTATCACTCTCGCAACCCACCATAAGCGAATCATGAACGTATTGCAACACCCTATAGAGGGGACCCCTCATGTTTGCGCGAGATGGAGGGCACCGTAGGACAGCACCGTAAATAAAATATACAATCATACCAACCAAGATCACGATTAACCCACAGGACAAAACGGATCTACTCAAACATCATAGGATAGCCACATATCATTGGGAAATAATATACAGAGTTGAGCACCATGTTTAAGTAGAGATTATAGCGGGGAGGAGAGGTGTTACACTGCTGCATAGAGGGGAAGAGAGTTGGTGTTGACGGTAGCAAGATTGTTGATGTAGATCGCCGTCACGATCCTTGCCCCGACGGCACTCCGGCGCCACCGGGAGAGAGGGGGAGAGAGCCCCCCTCCTTCTTCTTCTTCCTTGGCCTCCCCCCTAGATGGGAGGAGAGTTCCCCCTCTGGTCCATGGCCTCCATGGCGGCGGAGGGGCGGGGGCCCCTCCGAGATTGGATCTCCCTCTCTGTTCTCTTCTGTTTCGCGTTTTCCAGATCTGGCCCTTGTAACACCCCAAAAATTTAATCATGTTTTTACTAAATAAAATTTGGCCAGAATTAAAATTTTGAATTTTTGCTAGGTCTTTTATTAATTTCAGAACCATTTTCTGTTTCTATTTTTCAAAATTCTTCCCTCCATATAGCAATTTTTGGAAATAATATTGTGGCTTAGGTAGTTCTCTTAAAACATTTCAATTATAGTTTAATAACAGTAAGAATTATTTTCAGAATAAAATTTGCCTCTAAACAATTCTTGTAATAGCTATTTCAATATTTTAAATGCCTCTGTTGCACTACAACTACTTTAAATAATTCTTTCAAAATTCCACAAAAATTATGAGGGGTCATGTGATGCCTACATATCACTTTTATACAAAAACCCAACCTGGTGTTTTGAAAATTTTGAGTGAACCATCCCCTTTTGCATCCTGTCCCATTCCTCAGTTACAACTACAACCCCTATTTTCCTTGCTCCATTAATTCTGGAATTTTTCCCACTTATAGTCCTTCCAACAAAACCCTTAAGTCCAAAATTCCATCTCCATTAGAATCTTTTTAGTTCACCAAATATTCCCTTACATTTTCTGTCCAGAATTGAAATTTCCCCAAACATGCACTAGCAAGTATGTTATTTTGCCAAAACAAATCCACCATCCTCTCTAACATCCAAAGAGACATTAACCTACCAACTTCCAACCCTAACAAACCTTCCTAGATGGCCCTAGCATTCTGTCGAGCACCACATGTGCATGACAGAATTTGGCAACCTTTTTAACATTTCATTTGGAACTTGGTCATTTGGCCAAACCAGCATGTCTACTAGCTCTCCCATATTGAGGTGCATGACACTGTCAAATCTCACTTGCATCAAAACCCTCTAGTGCCCTCTGGCATGACGTCGAGCACGCTGCGGGCATGTCCAGAGCGCGAGCAGCGCGCCCGAACAGCAGCCGCTGGCACCCGAGCCCCTGTAGCTGCCCAACTCCTTGCCCCGCCCGTCCTGATCCGCTGTTGGATCGCCATGTCACCACTGAACCCCGCCGACACCCTCCCTCGTCGCATGGTGCCAGCCAGCCACCGTCCCGAGCCGCCGCCGACGACTTTCACTTGGGTACGGCACCGTCCACGACGCGTGGCTCATCCCTGAGCCGGCCAGCACACCCTAGCATAAACATGGGCTGGCACCAACCTCCCCCATACCAGAGCTCTCCCCCTGGCGCCGCCCTCCACCGTCCAGCCACCGTCCAGCGCCGCCACCCGTCGCTGTCAGCATCGACCAGGGGCACCTGGCCCAATCCACGGACACCACCACCTCCCCGCCTTAAGTGCCAACCACCTAAGCCCATCCGCACTGCCGCCGTCCTCAACAACCTCTCCTACCGCAGTAATGGCCGTCGCCGCGTCGGTTGGATAAGCCACCGGACGAACCGCCTCACCGGCGCTATAAAAAGGGCCCCCAGAGCTCCACTCGACCAGGACCAACCCCCTTCATCTCCCCACAGTCCTCCCCGAGCACTCTATCGCCAGACGAGGCCGTCTTCTCCATTCCCGGCGGTTACTGCCACCGCCACCTCGCCGATGATTTCCACCCCAACAGAGCCTTTCCCTCCCCAATTTCTTCGCCACTAGCTTCCATAGATACCCACAGACCCACCCCCGTCGACAATTTCGCCGGAGATGGCTCGTAGGCGAAAGCCCCAATTTGCTTCCGCCGGAGCCCTTCGGGTGAACTCGCCGCCGGCGACTCCACCCACTCCGGCGACCATGGCGCACCTCACCGGATTCGCCTCTACCTCTCGGTCCTCCCCGTATGCTCAGTTTACGCGGAGACGGCGTCGTTCGCCGGAGCCCCGACCCTGCTTTGTTGCGAGAAAGGGTGGGGTGGACCGGTCAAACATGACAGGTGGGCCCGCGGGACCCACCGTCAGTGACCCCCAGGTCACCCCGCAGGGTTTTAAGTGAAGGCGTAATCGCGGAAGCACGCTTTCTCCACTGGTTAACGTATTTCTTGGAATGCGCCTTCGACGTCGCAGCCTACTACGCGGCCGAGCGGCTGGGCTCGGCCCAATAGCACTTCGCGGCTATGCAGCGCTCAGGGCGCATCCCTGTTTCTCTTCCTTTTTCTTTTTCAGCGTATTTTCAGAAAACTCTACTGTGCTCTTTTCTAATCCAAATTTAATTATCAAAATTTCTACTGACTCCTAAAATCATGATCTATTTATCCAGCATAGGTGAACATTTTTCCTAAAAAGTATCTCCACTGGATCAATTAAATAGTACTTTTAATCATTTATTTTCAACTTAGAAATTCCATAAGTAATTCATATTAACTCCAAATCAATTGATTCATTTTCTGTTATTTTTAATTTTTCATCTAGTTTATTATAGTATTTATTTCAAAAATATTTGAAACAATTTTTTGGCACTGTTTTTGAATTATGTGGTAATTCAAATATTTATGAAAATAGGAAATGGAGGGAAGATAACTTGTCAAACTTTTGGAGTGCACCCCACACTTCTGCATGCTCAAGGCAAGCATCTTGAACACTTGATATGGTGATTGCATAGTTGTTTGATTTCAGGAATAATTGAACCATGCTTCTGTTGAATTCAAATAAAAATTTGCATGCATATAGAGTTGGCATGTTTCATCGTACCGTGCATCGTGTGCTGGTCATGACTAACTTGCAGAAGCAGGCATAAGAGAAATACTGTTACCGGCAGAAGGGTGATCACGTTGGAGCATGATCACGCCTTGTTTGTCATGCATGTTGGAGCATGCAAGGGTTGTGGCCCTGTTGGCATTACTATTGAAGGAATACTTTGTTGTGCCAACCGTTGCAGGAAACTTAAACCTCCTGAGTCGACCATAGATCGAGTCTTGTCACCGGTAACCCCCATACTTCATTCGTGCTACCACTTGTCCCTGCCACGGGTAGGGTGCAGACCAGTAAGTTGCTAACCCCTTTCCGTGCACACACCGTACAGAGGGCCACGATGAGGGTTTCCCAGGGATCCGGGACTAAATCCTGTCATCGGGTCAGGGGGCATGGGTGTTTCCAGTTGTGACTGAGAGGGGGGCACCCGTTGGAATCCGCGCGTATTAATAGTGATCCCATGCAGGATGTTGGTCTCTCCGTCTTAGAGTTTTTCTTGAACGATGCTTTGGGTGATTCCGGGCATCCGAAAAGTTAATCTGGTGTGTGCTGGTCAGGTGTGTTTTCAACCCAAAGACCGTAATGGGAATTAGTCAGTGTCACGGTACTGACTAAAGAAATCCTTTACTTGTGGGTAAAGGGTACACCCTCTGCAGAGTTTAAACCTATTCGAATAGCCGTGTCCGCGGTTAAGGGCTACAGTCTGGGTTGGTCAAGTGTCGGTCTTAGTGTCGGTCTTCGGAGGAAAATAATTAATTGGTCCTGAACTATTTTGCATGATATTGTTATCATCACTAACGCCGTCATGGTTATTTGAATACTATTGCTGTGAATTTTTTTTATGGTTATGCATATTATTGTGAACTAACCTGTTTCTCTTATTTTAATTTTCCTGAGTGTCTCAGGGGCTGGCTAGACTACCCCAGGCACTCAATTTTATTTTCAAGACCTCTCGTGGCGTCCCTCGAGTTAACAGGCGGTTTATCACGCCACTACTCTTGTGGACATCCGATTGGCATTTCTCTTCAAGTCCGACCATGGCGTCACTTGACACCCGACTGGCATTTCTTTTCAAGACCTCTCGTGGCATCGCCTGATTTCTCGGATGGTCCTGTCTCATCCGATTTCTCTTTTAGACACCCGATTGGCATTTCTCTTCAAGACCTACTGTGGTGTCACTTGACATCCGACCGGCATTTCTTTTATTTTGTTTCCTTTGACTTTCCTTGTTTATCACTAACAATTTTATATGTTTGCATATGCTAATATTTTATCATGCCATGATTTAATTTCTGTCAGTAGGCATTTAAGTCCATCATGAGCATACGCATATAGTGTGGTTCATCATGATCATATAATTTAATTGTTGCATTCGGTATATCTTTTGTTCCTGATGTTTGCGAGTACATTCAAACGTACTCACAGGCTTGTCTCTGGCTATTTACTTGGCCAGGTCAGGATTTCTACAAGGAGTACCACAGCGATGTCCGTGTGGAGCCTAGGATGGTAGCCATGCGGGATAGGAATTATCCAGGTCAGCCGTTCCTGTGGGGAATGGAGCCCCATCGACGTTGAAGAACCGCGAGACAATGGAAATGCGCCTTGAACACATTACGTATACTAGCTGAGCTTTGTCCCTAATCGTGACTAGTTGTTATTAGTTTCGATCAATTTTCCCCCCAGCCGGCAATGCCTCAGCCGTCATCCACCACCAGAATCACTGTTGTAACATTTGACCTTCATGGTCTTGTATCCAGTTCTTGTAATAGCTTGGTAATCTATAACAAGGACGTGTCCACCAGTAACGGTAAATCCTGGGCTGGTGATGACACGAGTGGTTAATTTCTGGGATTTCGTGTCCCGGCCCCGGCAGCCTTGGTATCAGAGCCAGGCTGACCATTGGCTAATCCTATCTTAGCCTGGTCGCTATCTCTAGCTTTCCACACCGCCCACATCTTTTCCTACCCACCGTCAAGCCCATCCCATCCGTTAAGCCTGCATAGTGGCCAGCCGACATCTTTTGACAGTCGGTGCCAAACCTATCAGTCTATCCATAGGACATGTGCCTGTGGCTGACACCTGCATTGTCCCATCCGCAAGTGTGCGATGGAAGACTCTGCTGGCTTATAAGAGAAGCCTTGCCTCAACTCAGCACATCACAGCCTCACTCCCAGTTCGATATCCAATCTCAAGATGCCTGGCCCCATCATGCACAACGAGACCACCGCAGCCGAGCTGGAAGGCTTTGCAGCCATCCTCGCCAATCTCACCCGTCGTGCTCTCGGCATCGAAGAGCCGCCGGAGTATGTCGTGTACCAAGAGTATGCAAGTGATGCCATCCACCACTTCTGGGCCACGGTGCACACCTACGGGAGGGGCATCACCGCAGAGCGCCCTTACCGGTTCACCGGGAGGACGACCACCGACGAGCGCCAAGCTATCCAAATTGCAGCCCGAGAGGCTGTAGTTCAACTTCGGCATCTGTCGCTGAGGGTTAACTGCCGCTCTTTCTACTACTACCCTAGTCGTGAAGGCTATGGTAGACCGACCCAAGTCGTCAATGGAGACCATGAGACGGATCCTGCCCTAGTGCATCTGGTGCGCTACCTGAGAGCGCAAGAGGCACTGTTCGATCAGGTCACTTTTGACCTGATTGAGACCCGCAGGACGCTCGCTCTCCTGACCCCGGCCAGAAGTGAAACTGCACCCGACACCGACTCCCCGATAGTGCTGCTTGGGAGGCCAGTTGAGCCCCCAAGGTCTGCCCCTGTCATCCACCCGGGCAATGCATTCGTTTCCACGGATGAACTCCGTCGTCTCTTGGGGATTTCCTCCAACGGGACTGTACCACTACACCCCGCGTGGGTCATCATCGCGACCCCAACCCTGCAGCTCCTCATAACACTCCAGTTAACTCCAACGTTGAAGCCCCCGGAGAAGCCTCAACGTCCGCGAGACACGCCTGTCTGGACGTCGACGAAGTGGACTGAGTCTGCCAGAGTAGTTGCCATGCCCTTAGCAACCCTGTTGCCCTGTAAATTCCACCATCATGCCATAGACGATTATGTGTATGTTTCTAGCAGTGTGTAGTGTTTGATTGAATGATGTGCTTGTGTGATGTTGTCTTGTGCATGATTGCTTGTCTGTTGTGATTTGCATTTAATTCTTCCGTCCTTAACAAATCTCGAGGACGAGATTTTCTTAAGGGGGGTAGAGTTTGTAACACCCCAAAAATTTAATCATGTTTTTACTAAATAAAATTTGGCCAGAATTAAAATTTTGAATTTTTGCTAGGTCTTTTATTAATTTCAGAACCATTTTCTGTTTCTGTTTTTCAAAATTCTTCCTCCATATAGCAATTTTTGGAAATAATATCGTGGCTTTGGTAGTTATCTTAAAACATTTCAATTATAGTTTAATAACAGTAAGAATTATTTTTAGAATAAAATTTGCCTCTAAACAATTCTTTTAATAGCTATTTCTATATTTTAAATGCCTCTGTTGCACTACAACTACTTTAAATAATTCTTTCAAAATTCCACAAAAATTATGAGGGGTCATGTGATGCCTACAGATCACTTTTATACAAAAACCCAACCTGGTGTTTTGAAAATTTTGAGTGAACCTTCCCCTTTTGCATTCTGTCCCATTCCTCAGTTACAACTACAACCCCTATTTTCCTTGCTCCATTAATTCTGGAATTTTTCCCACTTATAGTCCTTCCAACAAAACCCTTAAGTCCAAAATTCCATCTCCATTGGAATCTTTTTAGTTCACCAAATATTCCCTTACATTTTCTGTCCAGAATTGAAATTTCCCCAAACATGCACTAGCAAGTATGTTATTTTGCCAAAACAACTCCACCATCCTCTCTAACATCCAAAGAGACATCAACCTGCCAACTTCCAACCCTAACAAACCTTCCTAGATGGCCCTAGCATTCTGTCGAGCACCTCATGTGCATGACAGAATTTGGCAACCTTTTTAACATTTCATTTGGAACTTGGTCATTTGGCCAAACCAGCATGTCTACTAGCTCTCCCATATCCAGGTGCATGACACTGTCAAATCTCACTTGCATCAAAACCCTCTAGTGCCCTCTGGCATTACGTCGAGCACGCTGCGGGCATGTCCAGAGCGTGAGCAGCGCGCCCGAACCGCAGCCGCTGGCACCCGAGACCCTGTAGCTGCCCAGCTCCTTGCCCCGCCCGTCCTGATCTGCTGTTGGATCACCATGTCACCACTAAACCCCGCCGACACCCTCCCTCGTCGCCTGGTGCCAGCCAGCCACCGTCCCGACCGCCGCCGATGACTTTCACTCGGGTACGGCACCGTCCATGACGCGTGGCTCATCCCTGAGCCGGCCAGCACTCCCTAGCATAAGCATAGGCTGGCACCAACCTCCCCCGTACCGGAGCTCTCCCCCTGGCGCCGCGCTCCACCGTCCAGCCACCGTCCAGCGCCGCCACCCGTCGCTGTTAGCACCGACCAGGGGCACCTAGCCCAATCCACGGACACCACCACCTTCCCGCCTTAAGTGCCAACCACCTGAGCCCATCCACACCGCCGCCGTCCTCAACAACCTCTCCTACCGCAGTAATGGCCGTCGCCGCGTCGGTTGGATAAGCCACCGGACGAACCGCCTCACCGGCGCTATAAAAAGGGCCCCCAGAGCTCCACTCGACCAGGACCAACCCCCTTCGTCTCCCCACAGGCCTCCCCGAGCACTCTATCGCCAGACGAGGCTGTCTTCTCCATTCCCGGCAGTTACTGCCACCGCCACCTCGTCGATGATTTCCACCCCAACAGAGCCTTTCCCTCCCCAATTTCTTCGCCACTAGCTTCCATAGAGACCCACAGACCCACCCCCGTCGACAATTTCGCCGGAGATGGCTCGTAGGCGAAAGCCCCAATTCGCTTCCGCCGGAGCCCTTCGGGTGAACTCGCCGCCGGCGACTCCACCCACTCCGGCGATCATGGCGCACCTCACCGGATTCGCCTCTACCTCCCGGTCCTCCCCGTATGCTCAGTTTACGTGGAGACGCCGTCGTTCGTCGGCGGCGATCGCCGGAGCCCCGACCCTGCTCTGTTGCGAGGGAGAAGGGCGGGGTGGACCGGTCAAACATGACAGGTGGGCCCGCGGGACCCACCGTCAGTGACCCCCAGGTCACCCCGCAGGGTTTTAAGTGAAGGCATAATCGCGGAAGCACGCTTTCTCCACTGGTTAACGTATTTCTTGGAATACGCCTTCGACGTCGCAGCCTACTGCGCGGCCGAGTGGCTGGGCTCGGCCCAATAACACTTCGCGGCTATGCAGCGCTCAGGGCGCATCCCTGTTTCTCTTCCTTTTTCTTTTTCAGCGTATTTTCAGAAAACTCTACTGTGCTCTTTTCTAATCCAAATTTAATTATTCAAATTTCTACTGACTCCTAAAATCATGATCTATTTATCCAGCTTAGGTGAACATTTTTCCTAAAAAGTATCTCCACTCGATCAATTAAATAGTACTTTTAATCATTTATTTTCAACTTAGAAATTCCATGAGTAATTCATATTAACTCCAAATCAATTGATTCCTTTTTTGTTATTTTTAATTTTTCATCTAGTTTATTATAGTATTTATTTAAAAAATATTTGAAACAATTTTTTGGCACTATTTTTGAATTATGTGGTAATTCAAATATTTATGAAAATAGGAAATGGAGGGAAGATAACTTGTCAAACTTTTGGAGTGCACCCCACACTTCTGCATGCTCAAGGCAAGCATCTTGAACACTTGATATGGTGATTGCATAGTTGTTTGATTTCAGGAATAATTGAACCATGCTTCTGTTGAATTCAAATAAAAATTTGCATGCATATAGAGTTGGCATGTTTCATCGTACCGTGCATCGTGTGCTGGTCATGACTAACTTGCAGAAGCAGGCATAAGAGAAATACTGTTACCGGCAGAAGGGTGATCACGTTGGAGCATGATCACGCCTTGTTTGTCATGCATGTTGGAGCATGCAAGGGTTGTGGCCCTGTTGGCATTACTGTTGAAGGAATACTTTGTTGTGCTAACCGTTGCAGGAAACTTAAACCTCCTGAGTCGACCATAGATCGAGTCTTGTCACCGCTAACCCCCATACTTGATTCGTGCTACCACTTGTCCCTGCCACAGGTAGGGTGCGGTCCAGTAAGTTGCTAACCCCTTTCCGTGCACACACCGTACAGAGGGCCACGATGAGGGTTTCCCAGGGATCCGGGACTAAATCCTGTCATCGGGTCAGGGGGCATGGGTGTTTCCAGTTGTGACTGAGAGGGGGCACCCCTTGGAATCCGCGCGTATTAATAGTGATCCCATGCAGGACGTTGGTCTCTCCGTCTCAGAGTTTTTCTTGAACGATGCTTTGGGTGATTCTGGGCATCCGGAAAGTTAATCTGGTGTGTGCTGGTCAGGTGTGTTTTCAACCCAAAGACCGTAATGGGAATTAGTCAGCGTCACGGTACTGACTAAAGAAATCCTTTACTTGTGGGTAAAGAGTACACCCTCTGCAGAGTTTAAACCTATTCGAATAGCCGTGTCCGCGGTTAAGGGTTACAGTCTGGGTTGGTCAAGTGTGGGTCTTAGTGTCGGTCTTCGGAGGAAAATAATTAATTGGGCCTGAACTATTTTGCAGGATATTGTTATCATCACTAACGCCGTCATGGTTATTTGAATACTATTGCTGTGATTTTTTTTATGGTTATGCATATTATTGTGAACTAACCTGTTTCTCTTATTTTAATTTTCCTGAGTGTCTCAGGGGCTAGCTAGACTACCCCGGGCACTCAATTTTATTTTCAAGACCTCTCGTGGCGTCCCTCGAGTTAACAGGCGGTTTATCACGCTACTACTCTTGTGGACACCCGATTGGCATTTCTCTTCAAGTCCGACCGTGGCATCACTTGACACCCGACTGGCATTTCTTTTCAAGACCTCTCGTGGCGTCGCCTGAGTTCTCGGATGGTCCTGTCTTGTCCGATTTCTCTTTTAGACACCCGATTGGCATTTATCTTCAAGACCTACCGTGGTGTCACTTGACATCCGACCGGCATTTCTTTTATTTTGTTTCCTTTGACTTTCCTTGTTTATCACTAACAATTTTATATGTTTGCATATGCTAATATTTTATCATGCCATGATTTAATTCCTATCAGTAGGCATTTAAGTCCATCATGAGCATACGCATATAGTGTGGTTCATCATGATCATATAATTTAATTGTTGCATTCGGTATATCTTTTGTTCCTGGTGTTTGCGAGTACATTCAAACGTACTCACAGGCTTGTCCCTGGCTATTTACTTGGCCAGGTCAGGATTTCTACAAGGAGTACCACAGCGATGTCCGTGCGAAGCCTAGGATGGCAGCCATGCGGGATAGGAATTATCCAGGTCAGCCGTTCCTGTGGGGAATGGAGCCCCATCGACATTGAAGAACCGCGAGACAATTCCGTCATCCACCACCAGAATCACTGTTGTAACATTTGACCTTCATGGTCTTGTATCCAATTCTTGTAATAGCTTGGTAATCTGTAACAAGGACGTGTGCACCAGTAACGGTAAATCCTGGGCTGGTGATGACACGAGGGGTTAATTTCTAGGATTTCGTGTCCCGGCCCCGGCAGCCCTTCACCGTTTCTTAAATTCCCGGAGATCCCTAACTCCGATTGCGCTAAAATTTTTACATGATTTTTTCCCTAAATTATCTTTCTTGCACCAGAAGAAGGGCCCCAACCGACGTTTGAGGAGGGCACAAGATACCTGGGCGCACCAGGGGGTGCCCGGCGCGCCCTGGTGGGTTGTGGTCACTGTGGGCCCCTGTTTGCGTTGATTCCACCTCCCAAAAATCATAAATATTCCAAAATAATTCTCCGTAAATTTTTATAGCGTTTGGACTTCGTTTGATATGGATTTTCTATGAAACAAAAAACATGCAACAAATAAGAACTGGCACTGGGCACTGGATCAATAGGTTAGTCCAATAAATCATATAAAAAGTTGCCAAAAATATGTGAAAGTTGTATAATATTGGCATGAAACAATAAAAAATTATAGATACGACGGAGACGTATCAGCATCCCCAGCTTAAATGATAAAAAAAGATAATTTTTGATGTGTAATGCTACCTAGCATAAACTTGATCATATATCTAATCATGGCATGAATATTAAGACATAAGTGATTCAAAGCAATAGTCTATAATTTGACATAAAGACATCAATACTCAGGCTTCCCAACAAACAATCATGTCTTTCAAAATATCAATGCTAAAGAAAGCTATCCCTACAAAATCAAATAGTCTTGTCATGCTCTGTCTTCTTGACACAAAGTATTTATCATGCACAACCCCGATGACAAGCCGAGCAATTAGTTCATACTTTTTAACGCGCTTCAGCTTTTTCAACTCTCATGCAATACATGAGCGCAAGCCATGGATATAGCACTATGGGTGGAATAGAGTATGATGATAGGGGTAAATATAGAGAAGACAAAAAAGTAAGAAAGTCTCACATCGACGCAGCTAACCAACGGGCTATGGAGATGCCCATCAATTGATATCAACGTGAGGAGTAGGGATTGCCATGCAATGGATGCACTAAGAGCTATAAGTGTATGAAAGCTCAATATGAAAACTAAGTGGGTGTGCATCCAACTTGCTTGCTTATGAAGACCTCGGGCATTTGAGGAAGCCCATCATCGGAATATACAAGCGAAGTTCTATAATGAAAAATTCCCACTAGTATATGAAAGTGACTACATAGGAGACTCTCTATATGAAAAACATGGTGCTACTTTGAAGCACAAGTGTGGTAAAAGATAGTAGCAATGCCCCTTCTCTCTTTTTTTCTTTTTTTTTTCCTTTTTTTTCTCTCATTGTCCGGAGTCTCATCCCGACTTGTGGGGGAATCATAGTCTCCATCATCCTTTCCTCACTGGGACATGCTCTAATAATGAATAATAGTGATCATCACACTTCTATTTACTTATAACTCAAAAGAAATAAAAATTACAACTCGATACCTATGACAAAATATGACTCTATGAATGCCTCTGGCAGTATACCAGGATGTGCAATGATCTAGCATAACAACGATATCAAAAAACGGACAAGCCATGGAAATATCATGCTAGCTATCTTATGATCATGCAAAGCTATATGACAATGAATGCTCAAGTCATCAAAACGGATGCGGTGGAAGTTGCATGGCAATATATCTCGGAATGGCTATGGAAAGGCCATAATAGGTAGGTATGGTGGCTGTTTTGAGGAAGATATACTAAGGCCTATGTGTGATAGAGCGTATCATATCACGGGGTTTGGATGCACCTGCAAAGTTTGCACCACATCTCGAGGTGAGAAAGGGCAATGCACGGTACCGTAGAGGCTAGCAAATTGCGAAAAGGTAAGAGTGCGTATAATCCGTGGACTCACATTAGTCATAAAGAACTCATATACTTATTGCAAAAGTTTATTAGCCCTCGAAGCAAAGTACTACTATGCATGCCCCTAGGGGGATAGATTGGTAGGAAAAGACCATCGCTCGTCCCCGACTGCCACTCATAAGGAAGACAATCAATAATAAATCATGCTCCAACTTCATAGCATAACGAGAGACTATACGTGCATGCTTCGGGAATCACAAACCTTAACACCAATATTCTTACTAACCACAACCGTTTACTAGTACCTCCCACATATTACCATCTCTATATCGCAAAACTATTGCAAGGAATCAAACATATCATATTCAGTGATCCATAAGTTTTATGCAGGATTTCATGACTAACCATGCAATTGACCAATTCCTGTTGACTCTCTAAATAGATATAAGTGAAGCATGAGAGTTTAATTCTTTCTACAAAAGACCATGCTCTAATAAATATAAGTGAAGCAAAAGAGCATTCTTCAAATAACGGTTTTCTATGTGAAGAGAAACAGGCAATCCAAACTTCAAATGATATAAGTGAAGCACATGAAGCATTCTATAAAGCCATACTCAAAAGATATAAGTGAAGTGCATTGAGCATTCTATAAATCAACCATGGGCTATCTCATACCAGCATGGTGCATAAAACAAAAGTGAAAACTAAATGCAAAAGACGCTCCAAGATTTGCACATATCACATGAATGAAACGAAGACGAAAACATACCGATACTTGTTGAAGAAAGATGGGATGCCTTCCGGGGCATCCCAAGCTTAGACGCTTGAGTCTCCTTGAATATTTACTTGGGGTGCCTTGGGCATCCCCAAGGTTGAGCTCTTGCCTCTCCTCCTTCTCCTCATATCGAGACCTCCTCGATCTTTGATCACTTCATCCACACAAAACTCAACAGAAAGCTCGGTAAGATCCATTAGTATAATAAAGCAAATCACTACTCTAAGTAAGTGCTCAAGTAATGAATCCACCCGGATCCCAAGGTATATCAAAGCCAATTTTAATTAGCAATGATTTGGCATTTAGTAGTGAGCACAAAGCAACATATATCATGTAATGATGAAGTCTAACTCTCTTCCTATGCATCGATATGTCATAAAAGAACAATTCATGCACATCAAGTAAAGGCCAATGCATAGTATAAGCAATTTCTTGCAACTCTATCGTGTTGGAAACATAGAGAGGTGAAGATATAGTTCCTCTCTCATAATAATTGCAAGTAGGAGCAGCAAGCACATGCATATTATATTCATCAAAATCATCATGTGCAACGGTAAAAGGCAACCCATCAATGTAATCCTTAATAAGTGCAAACTTCTCTAATATAGTGTAGTTGGGAGAATTCAAAAAGATAATAGGACTATTATGCATGGGTGCAATAGCAGCAATTTCATTCTTAACATAAGGAACTATAGCAAGTTCATCTCCATAAGCATAATTCATATTTGCATCTTGGCCACAATCATAGCAAACATCAAGTTCATCAAAAAGGGATATTTCCAAAGAATCAATGGGATCATAGCAATTATCATAGCATTCATCCTTCGGTAAGCACGAAGGTAAATTAAACAATGTATGAGTTGAAGAGTTACTCTCATTAGAAGGTGGGCACGGGTAGCTAATTCGCTCTTCCTCCTTTTGTTCTTCGCTCTCCTCATCATCTTTTTCATCCAATGAGCTCATAGATTCATCAATTTCTTCTTTCATAGGCTCCTGCAAAATATTAGTCTCTTCTTGGACAGCAGAGATTTTTTCAATAAACACATCAATATCGTAATTGTATTTATAATTCTCATAACAATATTTAAGGATAGCAAAATTTTCAGGTCTATAAACTGAATCATCAAAATCTTCAAACTTTTCAAACAGAGATTCAATTTCATAAGCACCCTGAAAAGCAACAAATTCTTCTATTCGTTCCACATCATAGTAATCATATCTACCATTAGCATAAGAAGCTAAGGTTTCATTGTCATTAAATTTGCATGAAAAGGGAAGGTGTGGAGCATTCATCCTAGAGCAACAAGTATAATCATATCTAGAGCATAGATTCCAAGCATACCATTTCAACATATGAATTTGATCCCATAAAAGTTTTCCTTTTTGAGTCAAGCGATAATCCCTAAAGTATTAACGTTGATCCAACGTGTCTCCCATTATAAAGTTGAATGGGGTTTTCTCAGGATTATCAAAGTAGTGCATAATATTTTTCGCATAACGAGCATCGAGGGTTTTAGGAGGTTCCCCATCTCCATGAGTAGCAAGTACAACTAATTTTTTCGGTGTTTCGTGTTCCATATCCATAACTAAAGATAGAGAACAACTTAGAACAGGAAATAAAAACTACTTAGTGATAAAGCAAACAAGCACACACGAGAATATTCACCCCACGCTATTGCTACCCGGCAATGGCGCCAGAAAAAGGTCTTGATAACCCACAAGTATAGGGGATCGTTTGTAGCCTTCTTCGATAAATAAGAGTGTCGAACCCAACAAGGAGCTAAAGGTAGATGAAATATTCCCTCAAGTTCTATCGACCACCGATACAACTCTATGCACACTTTAACGTTTGCTTTACCTAGAACAAGTATGAAACTATTTTGCAAGAATAAAACTACGAGTACTTTGCGAGAATAAAACTACAAATAAATTGTGAGGTAGTAAAAGTAGGTAGCTTTTGTCAACAAGAAAGTCATTTGTCCCTAGGCAATCGATAACAAGTACTGGTAATCATTCTTGCAATTTTACATGAGGGAGAGGCATGAGCTAACATACTTTCTCTACTTGGATCATATGCACTTATGATTGGACCCCTAGCAAGCATCCGCAACTACTAAAGATCATTAAGGTCGTGAAACCCAACCATAGCATTTAGTATCAAGTCCTCTTTATCCCATACACAACAACCCACCTACTAGGGTTTAAGCTTCTGTCACTCTCGCAACCCACCATAAGCGAATCATGAACGTATTGCAACACCCTACGGAGGGGACCCCTCACGTTTGTGCGAGATGGAGGGCACCGTAGGACATCACCATAAGTAAAATATACAATCATACCAACCAAGATCACGATTAACCCACATGACAAAATGGATCTACTCAAACATCATAGGATAGCCACATATCATTGGGAAATAATATACAGAGTTGAGCACCATGTTTAAGTAGAGATTACAGCGGGGAGGAGAGGTGTTACACCACTACATAGAGGAGAAGAGAGTTGGTGTTAACGGTAGCAAGATTGTTGATGTAGATCGCCGTCACGATCCTTGCCCCGACGGCACTCCGGTGCCACCGGGAGAGAGGGGGAGAGAGCCCCCCTCCTTCTTCTTCTTACTTGGCCTCCCCCCTAGATGGGAGGAGAGTTCCCCCTCTGGTCCATGGCCTCCATGGCGGCGGAGGGGCGGGAGCCCCTCCGAGATTGGATCTCCCTCTCTGTTCCCTTGTGTTTCGCGTTTTCCAGATCTGGCCCTTCACCGTTTCTTAAATTCCTGGAGATCCGTAACTCCGATTGCGCTGAAATTTTTACATGATTTTTTTCCATAAATTATCTTTCTTGCTCCAGAAGAAGGGCCTCAACCAACATTCAAGGAGGGTACAAGATACCTGGGCGCGCCAGGGGGTGCCCGGCGCACCCTGGTGGGTTGTGGTCACTGTGGGGGCCCCGTTTGCGTTGATTCCACCTCCCAAAAATCATAAATATTCCAAAATAATTCTCCATAAATTTTTATAGTGTTGAACTTCATTTGATATGGATTTTCTGTGAAACAAAAAATATGCAACAAACAAGAACTGGCACTGGGCACTGGATCAATAGGTTAGTCCAATAAATCATATAAAAAGTTGCCAAAAATATGTGAAAGTTGTACAATATTGTCATGAAACAATCAAAAATTATAGATACGACGGAGACGTATTAGTCTGTGACAAGTAGACCGAAACGATCCTTCATCTACTACTATTACTCCACACATCGACCACTATTCAGCATGCATCTAGAGTATTAAATTCATAAGAACGGAGTAACGCCTTAAGCAAGATGACTTGCTGTAGAGGGATAAACTCAAGCAATATGATGAAAACCCCATATTTTTATCCTCGATGGCAACAATACAATATGTGCCTCGCTACCCCTACTATGTCACTGGGTGAGGACACCGCAAGATTGAACCCAAAACTAAGCACCTCTCCCATTGCAAGAAAAACCAATCTAGTTGGCCAAACCAAATCGATGGTTCGAAGAGAAATACAAAGATATCTTAATCATGCATAAAAGAGTTCAGAGAAGACTCAAATAATATTCATAGATAATCTGATCATAAATCCACAATTCATCGGATCTCAACAAACACACCGCAAAAAAGTATTACATCGAATAGATCTCCAAGAACATCGAGGAGAACATTGTATTGAAGATCAAAGAGAGAGAAGAAGCCATCTAGCTACTAGCTATGGACCCGTAGGTCTGTGGTAAACTACTCACACAACATCGGAAGGGCAATAGAGTTGATGTAGAAGCCCTCCGTGATCGAATCCCCCTCCGGCAGATCGCCGAGAAAGACCCCAAGATGGGATCTCACGGGAACAGAAGGTTACGGCGGCGAAAAAGTATTTTGGTGGACGCTTCTGGTGGTTGGGGAATATTTGGGAATTTATAGTGCAAGAATTAGGGTTAGGAGACCTCAGAGGGTCCCACAAGCCCTCAGGGCGCCCCACTAGGGCGCGCCTAGCAGGCTTGTGGCCACCTCGGGCACCTCCTGGCCCCCTCTCCAAGTCCTACTAGTGTCTTCTGGTCCAAGAAAAATCATCGCGCAAGTTTTATTCTATTTGGACTCCGTTTGATATTCCTTTTCGATAAAACTCAAAAACAAGGAAAAAAATAGAAACTGGCACTGGGCTCTAGGTTAATAGGTTAGTCCCAAAAATAATATAAAACAGCATATTAATGCATATAAAACATCCAAAACAGATAATATAATAACATGGAACAATAAAAAATTATAGATATGTTCGAGACGTATCATAAACCAGGACGGTAAAAAAATTGAGAAATGGACGGTAAACTAGTAAACCAGGACAGTTCTCGATACGACTTTAATGCAGACGAGGGAGAGGGCAGCGATTCTCGAAATGTTGAACGGCCAATGATGCATCCTACTTCAATTAGTAGCATGCTAAGGGAAGTAGGGAGGAGGGTGCGTAAAGGAGGCAGCACAATGTGAATGCAATGCAGTTTGCACTCATATAAAGGCGCCCCTCCATTCTAATGCATCTACCACATCGTACGCACCTGCGCACCTACACTAAGCGCAACAGTGCTCACTTCAGACCCATGGCGGAGATGCGATCAAGCGGCTAGCGGCTGTGCCAGATGGTCCACGACGCCGTCCTGTGGCATGGCATCGAAGATCGTCTCCAGAAGGTGTTGGCAACCGGCTGGTTCATGGCCATCATCGACACCAGCTCTGACTCTCAGTTGGACAAGATGATCGTTGATGAGGACATCAATACCATTGTTACACCCACAGCCCCTGCTTCTATACATACTGGACCAATTACTAGAGCTCGCGCATGCCAATTAAAATATCAGGTACTTTCGTTTCTTGGTAATGATTCTAAAGTTCATGAGAATATGATGCTGCCTAAATTGGATACATTTGTTTTGCTTACAAATGAAGGGCCTAGCTTGGACAAGAAAGAGGAACCTTGGAGCAAGTTCAAGCATGGAGATGATGGCATGCACAAGGGGAACAAGAACGGAGTTACAAGTGATGATTTCAGGACTTTGAAGCCACCATAATGAGTGCAGGAAGCCTTGGACGAAATATACAAGATGTCACTTCATAAATTTCGTCCAGAGGCTATTATAGGTGCTGCGTCACCTTATTATTGGGCCAGGCCCATGTAATTTCGAAATACTTGAGTATAGGCTATTTTTAGAGTCCGTATGTGTGGGGAAACAAGAGATAGGGTTGGTTTCGGACCCCTCCTTCAAGGGCCACAAAATCCCCCCCTCTTCCTCCATATATACAGCCCTTAGGGCACCGTTTAGACTTTGGGGTTTTGTTTAGATTAAAAGTTCGCCATAGCTGCAACTTCGCGTACTTCGTTTGTGTTCAACGACCAGACCATGACGTCACAGAACCCCACCTTGATCAATAAAGCTTTCATCTTATATTCGCAATATCCAGATTGCAAATCATAGTTTCTTGCTTGTTCTTCGTTTGCTTGCAGGAGATAGACCCTTGTGGTCAGGTTGATTGTGCTCCGGCGTGGTCAATAACCTCTCGGAGTTGGTTTAGCGATTGCTAAGGCGCGACGTCCTCGCACGTTCGTAGTCGGATCGTCAAAGTCTACTCCACCAAAAACGATAGCTATCATCTCATCGAAAGATCGGGACACCCTCGCCTCTATCATAGTATAATAGGAACAGCACAAGGACTAAGAGATTCGCGTATATAACCTTTGTCGAGCAGCTCCTGTACTTGACGCATAATCTCCTTCGTCTCCTCTGGATTGGTACGGTATGGCGCATGGTTTGGCAGCGAAGCACCGGGAATTAAGTCCATCTGATGCTCAATCCCGCGAATAGGTGGTAATCCCGGTGGCACGTCTTGTGGAAAGACATCAGCAAACTCCTGCAAAATGTTAGTGACAGCAGGAGGCAAAGAGGAAGGCACGTCCTCGAATGAAAATAACGCCTCTTTGCACACAAAAGCATAGCAAACAGATTTGCTGAAATCTAGCTCATCAATATCAGATTTGGTGGCAAGTAAACATGCACTTTTCAATTTAATTTCAGAAGCAACACTAGATGGTTTATTATTAGGCTTCATTTGTTGCTCAAATTCTTTTGCCACAATCTGATTTTCACTCTTATTTTTCTCCTGTTTTGCTTTACTAGCTCTATTAATATCATCTTTCAAAATAGAATCAGGAGTCATAGGAAGCAAAGTAATATGTTTATCCTTATGAACAAGAGTATACTGATTGTTTCTACCATGGTGTACAGAATTTTTATCAAATTGCCATGGTCTACCAAGTAATAATGAACATGCTTGCATGGGTACCACATCACAATCAACATAATCAGCATATGTAGAGATACTAAAATGCACACGAACAGTACGTGTTACCTTAACCTTGCCGCTGTTGTTGAACCATTGGATATAGTAAGGATGTGGATGTGGTCTTGTGGTGAGAGATAGCTTCTCCACCATCTCCATGCTAGCCAAGTTGTTGCAGCTCCCTCCATCTATGATGACGCGAACAGAACGTTCATTCACAACTCCCTTTGTATGGAACAAATTATGCCTCTGATTTTGCTCAGCTTTTGTGACCTGCACACTCAAAACACGTTGAGCAACTAAACATTCATACCTGTTAGCGTCTTCAGGAGCCATGTATTGCGTCTCATGATCAGAATCATCTCCACCGTGTTCTTCACTTGTAATAAGAGCCAAAGTCTCCTCATCATAGTCACTAGCGGACTCATACCCACCATCCTCAGTAGCAATCATAACACGCGGAGATTGGCATTCTCTCGCATAATGACCTCTTCCCTTACAACGACGACAAATAATATCATGTGTGTGCCCTGTTGATGCCATAGATGAAGAAGAGCTCTGGGCAGGCCCAGAAGGTGTACTCTTGGCAGATGGTGGTG
This sequence comes from Thinopyrum elongatum, assembly GCA_011799875.1. NCBI lineage: Eukaryota > Viridiplantae > Streptophyta > Magnoliopsida > Poales > Poaceae > Thinopyrum > Thinopyrum elongatum. Next base: position 319,431,131 of record CM022297.1, read on the forward strand.
GTGGTGCCTGTTTTCTTGTATCTCGGTTGGAATTGGCGGCTGAAGTCAGTGGTGCCGCAGTAGGACGTGTGGGAGTAGAGGAGGCACGCGGTGTCCATGATGAAGATCGACCTGCAGAAAAATTAGTTCGCGCCAATGCCTGTCGATCCTGCACTTCACGTTCAGCTTTACAAGCAAGATGGAATAAACGAGTGATATTATTATACTCCTTATACTCTAGAATGGTCTGAATCTCTCTATTTAATCCACCCATGAAACGTGCAAGCATAGCTTCATTCTCCTCAACAATACCGCATCTAATCATGCCAGTTTGTAATTCCTGATAATATTCTTCTACAGAATTTTTTCCTTGTCTTAAGCGTTGCAATTTTTGAAGTAATTCACGTTGATAATATGGTGGAACCCAACGAGTACGCATAGCAGTTTTCAAAGCAGCCCACGTAGCTGGAATAGGATATAATCTACAATGTTCAGACCACCATACACATGCAAAACTAGTGAAAGCACAAACAGCAGCAGCAACACGTCGTTCCTCGGGATATTGTAAACATGTAAAACGTTGTTCAGTTTCTAACTCCCAAGTAAGATATATATCAGGAACATATCTACCCTCGAATGGTGGAATATTCAATTTTAATTTAGGAAGATGGTCATGATCTCGTACCTGAAGTGGTGGTGCAGACCTACCATTGTGATTATTTGCATGTGGACGACCTGGTGCTGGTGGTTGCACGTAGTTATGATTTTGATCAACCTCATCCTCATAATCGCCCGCGTAATCATCCTCCTCCTCGGCACCAGAGTTGCATGATAAATTTCAGCAAATGATGAGTGGCCAGGTGGGAGATGTGCTAAACAGATTTGAAGAGGCCATGGAGAAGATAGATGGCATGGAGAAGTCGTTCGAGACAAAGCTGGATAACAAGTTTAATGAATTGCTCACGCGTCTTCCCCAACCACCACCGGCTGCACCTGTCGCACCTCTGCAACGACAACAACAACGCCCCCTTCCAAATCAGTTCGGACGAGCGAAGCGTGTTCCTCTTGAGGATGGCCAAACTTCTGGTGCTGCTGTACCTACTGTTGATGCTTCTTTGGCTCCTGCTCCTGCTGCTGCTGGTGCCGAGGAGGAGGATGATTACGCGGGCGATTATGAGGATGAGGTTGATCAAAATCATAACTACGTGCAACCACCAGCACCAGGTCGTCCACATGCAAATAATCGCAATGGTAGGTCTGCACCACCACTTCAGGTACGAGATCATGACCATCTTCCTTAATTAAAATTGAATATTCCACCATTCGAGGGTAGATATGTTCCTGATATATATCTTACTTGGGAGTTAGAAACTGAACAACGTTTTACATGTTTACAATATCCCGAGGAACGACGTGTTGCTGCTGCTGTTTGTGCTTTCACTAGTTTTGCATGTGTATGGTGGTCTGAACATTGTAGATTATATCCTATTCCAGCTACGTGGGCTGCTTTGAAAACTGCTATGCGTACTCGTTGGGTTCCACCATATTATCAACGTGAATTACTTCAAAAATTGCAGCGCTTAAGACAAGGAAAAAATTCTGTAGAAGAATATTATCAGGAATTACAAACTGGCATGATTAGATGTGGTATTGTTGAGGAGAATGAAGCTATGCTTGCACGTTTCATGGGTGGATTAAATAGAGAGATTCAGACCATTTTAGAGTATAAGGAGTATAATAATATCACTCGTTTATTCCATCTTGCTTGTAAAGCTGAACGTGAAGTGCAGGATCGACAGGCATTGGCGCGAACTAATTTTTCTGCAGGTCGATCTTCATCATGGACACCGCGTGCCTCCTCTACTCCCACACGTCCAACTGCGGCACCACTGACTTCAGCCGCCAATTCCAACCGAGATATAAGAAAACAGGCACCACCACCACCATCTGCCAAGAGTACACCTTCTGGGCCTGCCCAGAGCTCTTCTTCATCTATGGCATCAACAGGGCACACACATGATATTATTTGTCGTCGTTGTAAGGGAAGAGGTCATTATGCGAGAGAATGCCAATCTCCGCGTGTTATGATTGCTACTGAGGATGGTGGGTATGAGTCCGCTAGTGACTATGATGAGGAGATTTTGGCTCTTATTACAAGTGAAGAACACGGTGGAGATGATTCTGATCATGAGACGCAATACATGGCTCCTGAAGACGCTGACAGGTATGAATGTTTAGTTGCTCAACGTGTTTTGAGTGTGCAGGTCACACAAGCTGAGCAAAATCAGAGGCATAATTTGTTCCATACAAAGGGAGTTGTGAAGGAACGTTCTGTTCGCGTCATCATAGATGGAGGGAGCTGCAACAACTTGGCTAGCATGGAGATGGTGGAGAAGCTATCTCTCACCACAAGACCACATCCACATCCTTACTATATCCAATGGTTCAACAACAGCGGCAAGGTTAAGGTAACACGTACTGTTCGTGTGCATTTTAGTATCTCTACATATGCTGATTATGTTGATTGTGATGTGGTACCCATGCAAGCATGTTCATTATTACTTGGTAGACCATGGCAATTTGATAAAAATTCTGTGCACCATGGTAGAAACAATCAGTATACTCTTGTTCATAAGGATAAACATATTACTTTGCTTCCTATGACTCCTGATTCTATTTTGAAAGATGATATTAATAGAGCTAGTAAAGCAAAACAGGAGAAAAATAAGAGTGAAAATCAGATTGTGGCAAAAGAATTTGAGCAACAAATGAAGCCTAATAATAAACCATCTAGTGTTGCTTCTGAAATTAAATTGAAAAGTGCATGCTTACTTGCCACCAAATCTGATATTGATGATCTAGAATTCAGCAATTCTGTTTGCTATGCTTTTGTGTGCAAAGAGGCGTTATTTTCATTCGAGGACGTGCCTTCCTCTTTGCCTCCTGCGGTCACTAACATTTTGCAGGAGTTCGCTGACGTCTTTCCACAAGACGTGCCACCGGGATTACCACCTATTCGCGGGATTGAGCATCAGATTGACTTAATTCCCGGTGCTTCGTTGCCAAACCGTGCGCCATACCGTACCAATCCAGAGGAGACGAAGGAGATTATGCGTCAAGTACAGGAGTTGCTCGACAAAGGTTATATACGCGAATCCCTTAGTCCATGTGCTGTTCCTATTATTCTAGTGCCGAAAAAGGATGGTACATCGCGTATGTGTGTTGATTGTAGAGGCATTAATAATATTACTATTCGTTATCGTCATCCTATTCCTAGACTAGATGATATGCTTGATGAATTGAGTGGCTCTACAATATTCTCCAAAGTTGATTTGCGTAGTGGATACCATCAAATTCGTATGAAATTGGGGGATGAATGGAAAACAGCATTTAAAACAAAGTTTGGATTATATGAGTGGTTAGTCATGCCTTTTGGGTTAACTAATGCACCTAGTACTTTCATGAGATTAATGAACGAAGTTTTACGTGCTTTCATTGGACGATTTGTGGTAGTCTATTTTGATGATATACTGATTTATAGCAGATCTTTGGAGGAACATTTGGAACATTTACGTGCTGTTTTTATTGCTTTACGTGATGCACGTTTGTTTGGTAACCTTGGGAAGTGCACCTTTTGCACCGACCGAGTATCTTTTCTTGGCTATGTTGTTACTCCACAGGGAATTGAAGTTGATAAAGCCAAGATTGAAGCTATTGAGAGTTGGCCACAGCCCAAAACGGTCACTCAAGTGAGGAGTTTTCTTGCACTCGCTGGTTTCTATAGGCGTTTTGTGAGAGATTTCAGCACCATTGCTGCACCTCTCAATGAGCTTACAAAGAAGGATGTGCCTTTTGTTTGGGGTACCTCACAGGAAGAAGCCTTCACGGTATTGAAAGATAAGTTGACACATGCTCCTTTACTCCAACTTCCTGATTTTAATAAGACTTTTGAGCTTGAATGTGATGCTAGTGGAATTGGATTAGGAGGTGTTTTATTACAAGATGGCAAACCTGTTGCATACTTTTCTGAAAAATTGAGTGGGCCTAGTCTGAACTATTCTACTTATGATAAAGAATTATATGCTCTTGTTCGGACCTTAGAAACATGGCAACATTATTTATGGCCCAAAGAATTTGTTATACATTCTGATCATGAATCTTTGAAACACATTAAAAGTCAAGCAAGACTGAACCGTAGACATGCTAAATGGGTTGAATTTATTGAGACTTTCCCTTATGTCATTAAACACAAGAAGGGTAACGAAAATGTTATTGCTGATGCATTGTCTCGTCGTTATACTATGCTTTCACAACTTGACTTTAAAATATTTGGTTTGGAGACCATCAAAGATCAATATGTGCATGATGCTGAATTTAAAGATGTATTGCAGAATTGTAAGGAAGGGAGAACATGGAACAAGTTCGTCGTTAACGATGGATTTGTGTTTCGTGCTAACAAGCTATGCATTCCAGCTAGCTCCGTTCGTCTTTTGTTGTTGCAGGAGGCGCATGGAGGAGGATTAATGGGACACTTTGGCGTGAAGAAGACGGAGGATATACTTGCTACACATTTCTTTTGGCCAAAGATGAGACGGGATGTTGAGCGTTTTGTTGCTCGCTGCACTACATGTCAAAAAGCTAAGTCACGACTCAATCCTCATGGTTTATATATGCCTTTGCCTGTACCTAGTGTTCTGATGAGGACATCAATACCATTGTTACACCCACAGCCCCTGCTTCTATACATACTGGACCAATTACTAGAGCTCGCGCACGCCAATTAAATTATCAGGTACTTTCGTTTCTTGGTAATGATTCTAAAGTTCATGAGAATATGATGCTGCCTAAATTGGATACATTTGTTTTGCTTACAAATGAAGGCCCTAGCTTGGACAAGAAAGAGGAACCTTGGAGCAAGTTCAAGCATGGAGATGATGGCATGCACAAGGGGAACAAGAACGGAGTTACAAGTGATGATTTCAGGACTTTGAAGCCACCATAATGAGTGCAGGAAGCCTTGGACGAAATATACAAGATGTCACTTCATAAATTTCGTCCAGAGGCTATTATAGGTGCTGCGTCACCTTATTATTGGGCCAGGCCCATGTAATTTCGAAATACTTGAGTATAGGCTGTTTTTAGAGTCCGTATGTGTGGGGAAACAAGAGATAGGGTTGGTTTCGGACCCCTCCTTCAAGGGCCACGAAATCCCCTCCTCTTCCTCCATATATACAGCCCTTAGGGCACCGTTTAGACTTTGGGTTTTGTTTAGATTAAAAGTTCGCTATAGCTGCAACTTCGCGTACTTCGTTTGTGTTCAACGACCAGACCAAGACGTCACAGAACCCCACCTTGATCAATAAAGCTTTCATCTTATATTCGCAATATCCAGATTGCAAATCTTAGTTTCTTGCTTGTTCTTCGTTTGCTTGCAGGAGATAGACCCTCGTGGTCAGGTTGATTGTGCTCCGGCGTGGTCAATAACCTCTCGGAGTTGGTTTAGCGATTGCTAAGGCGCGACGTCCTCGCACGTTCGTAGTCGGATCGTCAAAGTCTACTCCACCAAAAACGATAGCTATCATCTCATCGAAAGATCGGGACACCCTCGCCTCTATCAAGTGGTATCAGATTCCCAGGTTGCTCGGTGAGATTTACAGTTTTTCGTAGTTTAGATCGAGTCTGTTTTTCATACCTACAGTCCAGGAAAAAGCCAAAAAAAAAAAAATTAGGGTTAGTTCATCATATCCGAACCAATCTGAGCCTTTGCATAATCTTTTTAGGGTTTTTGCTTTGTTGAATTTGTGGTTGCATCGTCGTGTCAAGTTGCTGGTCTTAGCGTCTAGTTCTCTAGAGTTACGAGTTCTGTTCACAAGTTGTCACGCCGCCGCCGCACCATCATCATCGCCCCTACCATATACCACCACAGCTTATCTGCTATTTCTCTGAGTCCATATATGATGAGGACATCAATACCATTGTTACACCCACAGCCCCTGCTTCTATACATACTGGACCAATTACTCGAGCTCGCGCACGCCAATTAAAATATCAGGTACTTTCGTTTCTTGGTAATGATTCTAAAGTTCATGAGAATATGATGCTGCCTAAATTGGATACATTTGTTTTGCTTACAAATGAAGGGCCTAGCTTGGACAAGAAAGAGGAACCTTGGAGCAAGTTCAAGCATGGAGATGATGGCATGCACAAGGGGAACAAGAACGGAGTTACAAGTGATGATTTCAGGACTTTGAAGCCACCATAATGAGTGCAGGAAGCCTTGGACGAAATATACAAGATGTCACTTCATAAATTTCGTCCAGAGGCTATTATAGGTGCTGCGTCACCTTATTATTGGGCCAGGCCCATGTAATTTCGAAATACTTGAGTATAGGCTGTTTTTAGAGTCCGTATGTGTGGGGAAACAAGAGATAGGGTTGGTTTCGGACCCCTCCTTTAAGGGCCACGAAATCCCCTCCTCTTCCTCCATATATACAGCCCTTAGGGCACCGTTTAGACTTTGGGTTTTGTTTAGATTAAAAGTTCGCCATAGCTGCAACTTCGCGTACTTCGTTTGTGTTCAACGACCAGACCAAGACGTCACAGAACCCCACCTTGATCAATAAAGCTTTCATCTTATATTCGCAATATCCAGATTGCAAATCTTAGTTTCTTGCTTGTTCTTCGTTTGTTTGCAGGAGATAGACCCTCGTGGTCAGGTTGATTGTGCTCCGGCGTGGTCAATAACCTCTCGGAGTTGGTTTAGCGATTGCTAAGGCGCGACGTCCTCGCACGTTCGTAGTCGGATCGTCAAAGTCTACTCCACCAAAAACGATAGCTATCATCTCATCGAAAGATCGGGACACCCTCGCCTCTATCAAACTCATGCCCACCAGGCCATTCTCTAGGGTGACCAACAGCTCCACCACTCCCCTGGTGATGAGGACATCAATACCATTGTTACACCCACAGCCCCTACTTCTATACATACTGGACCAATTACTAGAGCTCGCGCACGCCAATTAAAATATCAGGTACTTTCGTTTCTTGGTAATGATTCTAAAGTTCATGAGAATATGATGCTGCCTAAATTGGATACATTTGTTTTGCTTACAAATGAAGGGCCTAGCTTGGACAAGAAAGAGGAACCTTGGAGCAAGTTCAAGCATGGAGATGATGGCATGCACAAGGGGAACAAGAACGGAGTTACAAGTGATGATTTCAGCACTTTGAAGCCACCATAATGAGTGCAGGAAGCCTTGGACGAAATATACAAGATGTCACTTCATAAATTTCGTCCAGAGGCTATTATAGGTGCTGCGTCACCTTATTATTGGGCCAGGCCCATGTAATTTCGAAATACTTGAGTATAGGCTGTTTTTAGAGTCCGTATGTGTGGGGAAACAAGAGATAGGGTTGGTTTCGGACCCCTCCTTCAAGGGCCACGAAATCCCCTCCTCTTCCTCCATATATACAGCCCTTAGGGCACCGTTTAGACTTTGGGTTTTGTTTAGATTAAAAGTTCGCCATAGCTGCAACTTCGCGTACTTCGTTTGTGTTCAACGACCAGACCAAGACGTCACAGAACCCCACCTTGATGAATAAAGCTTTCATCTTATATTCGCAATATCCAGATTGCAAATCTTAGTTTCTTGCTTGTTCTTCGTTTGCTTGCAGGAGATAGACCCTCGTGGTCAGGTTGATTGTGCTCCGGCGTGGTCAATAACCTCTCGGAGTTGGTTTAGCGATTGCTAAGGCGCGACGTCCTCGCACGTTCGTAGTCGGATCGTCAAAGTCTACTCCACCAAAAACGATAGCTATCATCTCATCGAAAGATCGGGACACCCTCGCCTCTATCAAACAAGTTCGTCATTAACGATGGATTTGTGTTTCGTGCTAACAAGCTATGCATTCCAGCTAGCTCTGTTCGTCTTTTGTTGTTGCAGGAGGCGCATGGAGGAGGATTAATGGGACACTTTGGCGTGAAGAAGACGGAGGATATACTTGCTACACATTTCTTTTGGCCAAAGATGAGACGGGATGTTGAGCGTTTTGTTGCTCGCTGCACTACATGTCAAAAAGCTAAGTCACGACTCAATCCTCATGGTTTATATATGCCTTTGCCTGTACCTAGTGTTCCTTGGCAGGATATATCTATGGACTTTGTTTTAGGTTTACCTCGAACAAAGAAGGGGAGGGATAGCATATTTGTTGTCGTGGATAGGTTCTCGAAAATGGCACACTTTATACCATGTCATAAAAGCGATGATGCTGTTAATGTTGCTGATTTGTTCTTTCGTGAAATTATACGCTTGCATGGTGTGCCAAATACTATTGTTTCAGATCGTGATACTAAATTTCTTAGCCACTTTTGGAGATGTTTATGGGCTAAGTTGGGGACTAAACTGCTTTTTAGTACTACATGTCACCCCCAAACTGATGGACAAACTGAAGTAGTCAATAGAACATTGTCTACTATGCTTAGGGCTGTTTTGAAGAATAACAAGAAAATGTAGGAAGAATGCTTGCCTCATATTGAATTTGCTTATAATCATTCATTGCATTCTACTACTAAGATGTGTCCTTTTGAAATTGTGTATGGTTTCCTTCCTCGTGCACCAATTGATTTGTTGCCTCTTCCATCTTCGGAGAAGGTTAATTTTGATGCTAAACAATGTGCTGAATTGATCTTAAAAATGCATGAGTTAACTAAGGAGAACATTGAGCGTATGAATGCTAAATATAAACTTGCTGGAGATAAGGGTAGAAAACATGTTGTGTTTGCACCTGGAGATCTTGTTTGGTTACATTTGCGTAAGGATAGATTTCCTGATTTGCGCAAATCAAAGCTAATGCCACGTGCTGATGGTCCTTTTAAGGTGTTAGAGAAAATAAATGATAATGCATATAAACTTGAGCTGCCTGCAGATTTTGGGGTTAGTCCCACTTTTAACATTGCAGATCTGAAGCCTTATTTGGGTGAGGAAGATGAGCTTCCGTCGAGGACGACTTCATTTCAAGAAGGGGAGGATGATGAGGACATCAATACCATTGTTACACCCACATCCCCTGCTTCTATACATACTGGACCAATTACTAGAGCTCGCGCACGCCAATTAAAATATCAGGTACTTTTGTTTCTTGGTAATGATTCTAAAGTTCATGAGAATATGATGCTGCCTAAATTGGATACATTTGTTTTGCTTACAAATGAAGGGCCTAGCTTGGACAAGAAAGAGGAACCTTGGAGCAAGTTCAAGCATGGAGATGATGGCATGCACAAGGGGAACAAGAACGGAGTTACAAGTGATGATTTCAGGACTTTGAAGCCACCATAATGAGTGCAGGAAGCCTTGGACGAAATATACAAGATGTCACTTCATAAATTTCGTCCAGAGGCTATTATAGGTGCTGCATCACCTTATTATTGGGCCAGGCCCATGTAATTTCGAAATACTTGAGTATAGGCTGTTTTTAGAGTCCGTATGTGTGGGGAAACAAGAGATAGGGTTGGTTTCGGACCCCTCCTTCAAGGGCCACGAAATCCCCTCCTCTTCCTCCATATATACAGCCCTTAGGGCACCGTTTAGACTTTGGGTTTTGATGAGGACATCAATACCATTGTTACACCCACAACCCCTGCTTCTATACATACTGGACCAATTACTAGAGCTCGCGCACGCCAATTAAAATATCAGGTACTTTCGTTTCTTGGTAATGATTCTAAAGTTCATGAGAATATGGTGCTACCTAAATTGGATACATTTGTTTGGCTTACAAATGAAGGGCCTAGCTTGGACAAGAAAGAGGAACCTCGGAGCAAGTTCAAGCATGGAGATGATGGCATGCACAAGGGGAACAAGAACGGAGTTACAAGTGATGATTTCAGGACTTTGAAGCCACCATAATGAGTGCAGGAAGCCTTGGACGAAATATACAAGATGTCACTTCATAAATTTCGTCCAGAGGCTATTATAGGTGCTGCGTCACCTTATTATTGGGCCAGGCCCATGTAATTTCGAAATACTTGAGTATAGGCTGTTTTTAGAGTCCGTATGTGTGGGGAAACAAGAGATAGGGTTGGTTTCGGACCCCTCCTTCAAGGGCCACGAAATCCCCTCCTCTTCCTCCATATATACAGCCCTTAGGGCACCGTTTAGACTTTGGGTTTTGTTTAGATTAAAAGTTCGCCATAGCTGCAACTTCGCGTACTTTGTTTGTGTTCAACGACCAGACCAAGACGTCACAGAACTCCACCTTGATCAATAAAGCTTTCATCTTATATTCGCAATATCCAGATTGCAAATCTTAGTTTCTTGCTTGTTCTTCGTTTGCTTGCAGGAGATAGACCCTCGTGGTCAGGTTGATTGTGCTCCGGCGTGGTCAATAACCTCTCGGAGTTGGTTTAGCGATTGCTAAGGCGCGACGTCCTCGCACGTTCGTAGTCGGATCGTCAAAGTCTACTCCACCAAAAACGATAGCTATCATCTCATCGAAAGATCGGGACACCCTCGCCTCTACCAATCGTTGCCACCATCAAGAAGTTCACCATCATGAAGAAGCTCGCGGACGACATCGCCGTACTCCTCCAGCATGCGCACCCAGGCTTCTCATTGCCTGCCACCCTAATCGGCCTCCATAGTGAGAACCTCTTTCAAGCACTCGTGGCTCTACGACTGCCCACCGACGCAACATAGAATGTCCACCTCGAGGCCGCGCTCGCTGCTAGGCGCCTCTCCCTGCAAGAATTCATCAACCTACACATCCACGTGTACGAGGAAGTCGTGTACATAGGCATCTAGAAGGCCGGCGAGGACGCTACGACGTTGGCCTTCGTCAACCGGCTGGAAGCCTTGGACGCCTTTGTTGAGAAGCACCTTGACCTCACCACAAAAGCCGCCGCTCCTCAGCCGCTGGTCGGTGGCCCGGTGCACTGAGTCGAGGAGCAGGAGGTCGTTGATGGATGCATCTTTCTTCTTGCCTCATGTAACCACCACTGCAATCGCGTCGCCGTGGCCTTAATTCTTATTGTACTATTGCATTCTCGTTCTAGTTGATGAAGACATGTGTGATCTCTTTGCTCACATTTGGTGTCAATTATATTCATCACTGTAATTAGTACTCCCTCTGTCAACACACGAAGGGGACCAACAAACCAGGATGGACGTTGTGCTTACCTTTTGCGTCTACTTCGTAATTTACGTACAATGCTTGACCCGACCTATGAACTACTCGTAAATTCAAAACTACGATCGAACTTATAAATTCAAAACTACTCGTGCAGCACACCTGTCACGTTTGCAAGTTCAAAACGATAAACTGGAACATGTACATGAAGCATGCCCCGTTCGCGTCGCATACCACACTGTCGTTTCGGCCCCCGGTCAACGCGCATTGGCTAGGCTTTATATCACTACAACATGTGGGACCGCATGTGACCAAACCAATGATGCGCCAACCTAGCTACTACCCCGCTTATCGGCTTGGAAAAGCCCCGCCCTAGCATTTCCAATTGTTATTTCTATCTATTGTTCGTGCCAAGGAGCATAACCAAATATACATGTTTAAAAGGAAAAGGCCTGCCGCATTCACGTTGCACCCCCACGCGCTCGGGAATTGGGAGTACTCCATGGTCTGTTAGGCACGCCACATAGCTAGGGAAGGCGTGTTGCCGAGCATTTTCACTTTCATGTGGGACCGCAGTTGAGCAAACCGACTATCGGCAAACCGCACCCCGCCCACCGCGTTGGAAAACAGAAACGAGGAGGGGAAGATCTAGCTGTAGCACGGAAGCCAAGAAATTTGGTGTCAGACGGGACTCGTTGATATAGTAGGAGCACTCCGTACTACTCCTACTATCACTATATATAACTAGGTACGTGAACGGCACAATATCGTAGGAACAAAAAATAGGAAGATCTTGTTTTGGGTGATTTATCTTCTTTCAGTCAACGTAGTATGAATAATATGATGTGGGGGGGGGGGGGGGGGGCACCCATGAAGCCACGTGGCATGTCTGGAGGTCTTGTTGAGGGCTTCTTGTGTGGATCGATCACACTGTCATGCTACTCGTTTGAGAAGAGCGTGTGTGGGTACAATTAGGTTATAGTAGATCCGAATCGCAGCCACCTGGACCACTGGATCAACATCAATCAACGGTTTATATCATGTACGTGCAAATACATGCATTGAATGTCTAAAAATAATGAATATACTATATATAATGCATAATACCGCATATTGGGTTTCTCTAAAATCAAACTTTGTATACTTTCAACAAGTTTGTAGGAAAATATATTAACATATACACCACCAAATATATATCATTTGATTCATCATTGCTTTTATTTGCACATCATGTAAATTTGTTAGTGTAAATGTTCATATTGTTTTCAACAAATTTGGTCAAGCTTTATAAAATTTGGCTGCAGTCAAAGCTATGTGCGGAGTAAATTAAAAACGAGGGGAGTGGAATAGATATAAATATAACTATACAAATAAAAAATGAAATAATATAGTCTATAGATATAGATAAAGCTACTATCTTTTTCCCAGGTTAAAAGTTGCGTTTTTGTTTACACATTGTTTTGCTTCGCTATAATTTGCATCTGCGGAGTGTGTATGACTACCGCCTTGTTCAAACTCTATACCAGGGACCCCACCATTGTCCTTAATTAATTCATATTTGCAATTAAGAGTCATTATCTTAGTTCTAGCTGATTCTTCGGTTGCTTGGTTGATTTTGTGCATACGACAAGATCATCAACCATCGAAGACTGGTTTAGTAACGATTGTTGATTTGTATCACTGGGTACGATATAGCTGCATCGTCAATGTCAAAATCCACCAAATCGATACTTATCCCCACTCTCATCGAAATATTGGGTCGCCATCACGAGACTACCACCTAGACAATTCCTTCCCTATAACATACACATGAGCACCCATCTCATTATCCAGGTCCACGCATCCCTCTCTCTCTCGAAACACACACACCTCTCCACATGATACATGTCTCTTGGTCTCTCTCCCATCCCATAAAAAAAAGGCACACTGCCATTCTCTTCTTCTTGCTACCCCCATCTATGTAGTTAGGTCTCCCTGCAACAAACAAACATTCATCTCTCTCTCTTCTATCTCTCTCTACCACACATAACATTACACCCCCTAGCCAGCCGTGCTGTCGAGGTCTATCTAGCTCTCTCAAAGGCAAACAAATATTGTTTGTGTGTCCCTTCATCGCACACACTATCGCTCTCCCAATATCCCCAACCTCGTAACCTTGTCAATCCCAACATTACACGCACCCCTCTCTCTTAACACACACACGCACACGCACACACCCTGTCTCTCCCTTTCGGACACTCCTCTCTCTGCGACACACACAGTCTTTCGAACACGCATATGCCCCTCTCTCGTTAGGTATCGCTGCCCCCCCCCCCCTGTCACACAAATATTCTCTATGTATCTATCTCTCGCAATAATACATGCATAGTCTAAATTGAAACCAAATACAAAAATGAGCTCCAATTACAAAAATCAAATCCACTCCCAAACACAATATGAAAATAGGGTGAAATCGTGCATACAAATGTTTGTTTCGTGCATGAATGTCAATGATATGGATGTACTACTCGTACATCCACACAGACCCATTTCACACAAATTACATTAAACCCTTGCAAAATATGGTGCACATGTGATGTTTTTTGTACTTCTCCTACCAGCCTTCCTCCCACACATTCCAACATATTGTGCTACTTGAGATTCTATTTTCCTCCTCAGACCATGTGAAACCACGAAAAAGTCAACCCCCGCCCACTGTTACTGTAGCTCGAAGCTCCCATACGGACACAACACCCACTGGAGCACGCAGTAGTTGCCGAAGTGGACGGTGCCGCGGCTTGGGAAGACAGCAGAGTCTCCGACATCACCGAGGTGGCGCACGCCCTTGACGGCCCCGAGTAGCGCGTGTTCACTGGCCACGTGGAGGACAGTGTAATCTAGCATCTCACCCTCGTTGGCCACGAGGGGTAGCTGTGCTGTGGTAGCATGCCCTGTTCGGTCACGAGGAGGTGCATCACATCCTCGCCGCTCACAATGTGGACGAGCGCGTTCTCCAGCAGCATGCCCGCGAGCATCCTCGATGCTCTCCATGTGGATGAGAGCACGCCCGCGAACATCGCATCCTCACCGCTCTCGACGTGGACGAGCGCGTGCTCCGGCAGCACGCCCGCGAGCATCGCATTCTCGCCGCTCAGGCGCATGAGCGTGTGCTCCAACAGCACGGCCGCGAGCATGGCATCCTGGCGGCTCATGAGGTGGATGAGTGCGTGCTCCAGCCAGTACCCCAGGAGTCGGGACACGAGCACTGCGCCCCCGGTGACAAGGAGTACTACATGGTGCCCATCGCAGTTTAGGAAAATCCCATGACTCCGCCATGCCCTAGAGGAGCGCGGGCTCCAGTGGGCACTCGAGGAGTCCTGCACCGATATGCAGGTGGCGGCGGACATGCAAGATTATCCTTCGAGCTCTCCTCCTCCTACGAAGACGCCTCCACCGCCCCCATCGCGTGTCCTCTGCCTCGGCTCCGGTGGATCTTTAGAGTTTAGTTGTATGGAACATTAATATTTGGATTAATCATACCTCTACCAAAATGTGAAGGATCAAGACTAATGCAAAAAAAAACTATGGCTAATAGGCATGAATAGATGGTGTGGCAGCATTGCATGCTGGAGAGTAATGCAAGTATATTACAATTTATGGATTGCATGCATGACTAGCTTATGTGGCATGGTTGCATGGCTAAGAAAGGCTAGAGAAAAATAAATAGATAATGTGTTTAGAGTGCACTCCAATATATGGGAGCATGTAAATATCTTAAAAATGCAGTCCATTTTTTTTTCAGATGCTTAGTTGCACCGGATGCCGTGCCATGCTACAAAATGTTAAAAAAACCTGATCCAAATTTTTAAAAACATGTTATTACCTTCAAACTAGCCACACCCGTCCCTCACCTCATCAAAACAGCCCGAGGAATATATTTTGAGTGAAGCATAATTTATTTTTACTGATATATGTATATCAAAAATAGAGTGTTAATTTATATTTCAAGTTTATGAACAAGTATTATTCTACTGCTTTGGATCCATTGCAACGCACGGGCCTGCACATTGGTAGTAGTAAGAAACAAATCTCGAGTTTGGCACGAGTTCATGCAATGGTAGCACCACAAGGCATGGCGCAGGAGTTACATTTCCCTCTCGGTGCCCACGGGACTGAGCTTCAGCTCCTTACTACACCTGCCTTTGAGTCCAGGGCATGTGGACCCTACAGGTGGCTGGTCATGTCATGCTCACAAAGACAGAGGGGCGGTGGGGCCCAGAGGGTTGACGCGCAGGTCGAGGGACGTGGTGCCATGGGTTTGAGCGGTATCATGGGAATCGCGTGTGGCTGCGGTAGAAACTTGATGGTCGCCGCAGCTCAGCTGGCCCACATGTCATGCACACAAAGTCAGAGGGGCGGTAGGGACGAGAGGGGTGAGGCGCATGTCGGGGGATGTGGTGCCCTGGGTTGGAGTGGCGTCGTGGGAATCACGTGTGGCAATGGTAGAAATGTGATGGTCGCCATAGTTCAACTTCCATGGACAAGCTGTCATGTATACTGACACATGCATTGCATACCGATCGCTGCAAGGAGTAGTAGATAAAACTAGGCGGATAAATAGTTCATTATAGTCAAGCGGACCTACGCTATTACACTTGTTCCGAAGACATGCACACCAGCAAAATAGTTCATCTATAAATATATATATATATATATAGAGGAATTTTTTTTTACAAATAAGAGAGGAAATAGTTCATCCATCTATAATGCCCTGTTGCTACTACAACTTCTTCTTCCTTTTCTTTCTTCTTCTTCTTCTTCTTCTTCTTCTTCTTCTTCTTCTCCTTCTTCTTCTCCTTCTTCTTCTTCTTCTTCTTCTTCTTCTTCTTCTCATTTTCTGTGGGAGACGGCTTCGCAACAAGCTCTTTCGACCTTGCAGCTATCTCGAAACTCACACGAGCATCGAGGGCAACATATTTTATCCGCTCGTAGGTCAACAGATAATTCTCCCATCCAGACGACCTTAATCCTAGCGTCTCGTCACCCTTCTCAAGATTTGTTCCGAGCACAAAATTTGCTGCATCGAATAGGGATGGTGTTTTTTATCACAACTGTCTACAGTAATTTTGGTTTGTAGGTCAGCAATGTTTTTCAAATCAAGGTTGTACAACACTAGCTTTTGTTTGTCCCCTTCGATGGCTGCCCCACAGAAGTATATGTCCTCCCGAGACATGAAATCGTGGAGCTCACGTGGTATGGAGGGCGTGTGTATGATGTGATACACAAAAACTTCGTCTTTGAGGCACAACTGAAGGGCGGCGGCTCATTGGATCTTCCCAGCGACACGCTCCGTGTACTCTGTGTCGAGACCGATGACCTTCATCTCCACCTTTTTGAGGGAGTTGGATACATTGTTGATCCACTCCCGAACAACCCTTGGGTGGTCAGTGAGGGTAGCAGCTATGCTCAACGAGCCTTCGCTGAGGACATGTTTGACGCTAAAAAGATGCATAGGGATCTCTTTCGCCATTTGGAACCGTTGGACCAAAGGGTTGTGGTTTGCAGTATTAGGATTAGGTGGCCAGTCTAAATGGAAGAAGATGATTATTTAAAAGGGCTTCGGAATTAGTCCAGGAGCATCTGAAGAGGTTAAAACAACGTGAATCCAGTGGGGTTTGAATGCAAATGAAGGAGAGGTGAAGAAGCCGAGGAAAATCGGTTCCCGATGGAGAAGTTAATGGGAGAAGTGGCATGCAGGCAGTTGATTAGACGACTAGGTAGACCAACCTGCAAAACAAAAAGGCTATGCAGGTAGCGTACTGAGGAGTGATACGTGTCCGTGTATGTGCCCATCCTTCTAGCGCTACATGTGCCACTGGCTAGTTGAGGTCACTCTTTCAAATCACCGTCGCGGAACATTTTATGATTCCTTTTTATTTTTGCCCCCCTCTTGATAGGTGGGACCTATGCAAAACCCACTTGGGTGGACGAACAGATATACAAACATATCCATCTCTTTGCACACAAAAATGCATCGTAGCTGTTCGGATGGATATTGGCGCGTGCGTGCGAGACACAACCTTTTCTGGTTAAGGAATATGCGATTATCCTAAAAAAAATCCCTTCTTTGCACTTCCGCATGCACGAGAATTTGGTTCTGCTTGCAATATGGATGCTACCTGGAGGATGAAGTGAACCCAGAGGCATGCTAGCACGACCTCTTTCCACTATACAGTACTACTCCGTATGTTACTACTACTAGTAGTACAACTGTAGTACACTTGTTGGTCAAAATATTATTCATCTGGTCTTCACAGTGAAGTGACAAGACCCTGCGCCCGAGGTGACACTAGTCCAGGCAGTATGTTAGGGTTACCAAAGTCATCCTCACCTTGTGCACTGTGCAGTCACTGTCATCGCCGGTGTATAGCATGCCTCGCCTCGTCTCCCTCTTCCCTAGCACCACTCCAAGTTCATCTCGCCGAAGATCCTGAGGTCACTCTGCATCATCTCACTATGCCCCCGCGTACCCTCGCCTCGCTCGCCTCCCCCAGTACCACTATTCCCTCGCTGGCCCCTCCAGCACCGAGAGCCTTCTCCCTCGTAAATCAAGCCCCAAAAAACCCCACCTTCCAAACTCCACCATGGCCGAACCCGAACCGTGCAGCATCCCTATGAGCCGCAACTGGAGCGATCTCCCCAGTGACATCCTAGACCTATGTTGCTTGCGTATGGATATGTTGAGCGTCGTGCGGCTGGCGACATGCTCGAGGGACATGCACGTGACAATCATTGAAGTGAGGCCTGAGCTTTTCAAGACACCTTGCTTGTTGTTATTTGCTCTTGCGAGATGCGCTCACCATGATACGAAGGCGTACATCATGCCCCTCGACTTCAATTCGACCTACATCAGCCGAAACTGCTTTGCAGGTATGTACTGGGTCGTTGTACATCATGCCCCTCGACTTCGATCCGATCACCATCGCCCGAAACTTCTTGGCAGGTATGTACTGGGTCGGCATGAACTCCCACTGGATGGCTGGCGTCAGAGAAGACCGGAAGTCCGGAACAAGTTGGTGCTCGTGAACTTCCACATCTCCCATGAGATTATCCTTCCTCCGTTGGATTATGTAGGGTTTTATCATCGCGGTCCAAGTCATCTAGATTACTACTTCAGTTGGAAGGACCTTGTTTTGCAGAAGATTGTAATCTGCCAAGTGCCCACACGATATGCGAATTATGCAGACTTCGGGCTAATTGCCTTGTTAGACCGCGGACTTGCCTATCTTTCCGCTGGTGCCTTCTTTAGGTGGAGGCAACTCATCTCGCAGTGGATCGTCAAAGTTGATAAACACTTCTGTGATGCTATTGAACACAATCGCATCTACGCGATCGACAAAGCAGATGGCACCACGTATTGCTAGGATGGCACGTGTAAGTTGTTTTCGTCTGATTTTCATGATAATGCCATGATACTGTTTGAATGATGATTGGCATATCCCTGTTAGAGTAGAATTTGAGTCAAACTATGGTAATGTATTAAAGACGCCGTAAATCAGCTATATTTGGAATGAGTTAAATCATGTGATTGTGACCATGTCATTACAGCCAATTTGTACCCTTGAATAATCAAACGGTTAGGAAGATATGGATATTCTCCTAACTTTATAGTAATCTATATACTACTAAATATGAGTGTGTATCAATAGCCATGTTAGTTTCCTCATTTTCATGATGTAGAAACATGCATCACACTGTTGGTTTCATCTAACCATACATTAGGGAGGTAAATGTGCATATGGAGAACTCTATATTTGGAGGTAGTGAAATCCCGTCATGCTTACCATGTGTACATACCTATATTCGCCCTTCAGCAATCAATGGCTAGAATTATATCCTGACAAGAATATTGCCCACAAAACATGAGTATATAACAATGCATGGTGTGTTAGCTTCCTTGAAGAATGTATTTGTGAGGACAGAACATGATTACATAACATGCATGGCATGGTAGTTTCCTGTGAAGAATTGATTGCGAGATAACATGAGTATAACCATGCATGGCACTTCTATATTTTCGAACCCAGTATACATTTCCCTATATTTTCCTCTCGGTTCTAACAGGGACAGATAAATGTTGTTTCTTGCATTATCCTACTCATACTCTGAAAAATGCTGATCTTACAGTAACAATGCATGTCCTTTTTGTCTCCTTTTTGATATGATGCAGTGTCCCTACAGTTATTGCCCTTTGTAACCACACCACCTTTGCCAAAAACAGGGAAGCACAACTAGTTCTTCGCTCGATCAGACAACGACAAAAGACTTATGATCATTCACACACATCAGTTGGCAAAGTTATATTGCAAAAACCCCATTGTGTACAAGCACCATGAAATACGTGAGTATCCGGAGAGTGGCTGTTACGTCTATGAGCAGGATACCAGCTTGTTGGGGCCTTCAGGATTTTTGAGTTGGAGGCAAGTAAACATCCTTGGTTCACACTCTCTGCTTCTCGGACTCAATTATCTGATTAGCCAGGAGATCACGGTTGGCAAGGACCTTGATGGCATAGAGGTTGTGTTTGCTAGGAAAACTGTGCCTACACGGCGAGCCCTAGTACTTCGGGACCACACGCCCCTGATTGTCAACGATACAGCCTGCAGCCAAAAGAAGGTGAGAATGAAAAAGGCATCTGGATTGACTTTGATCCTTGGATGTCTCAACTCCAATAGGTGGTGATGTGGTTCAAGCATTCAGGTTGATAGGTAATTGGGCTATTGCGTCAAAATGGTGGAGTCCTGGTGTCTCTGAATCACTGGTGGCTAAAGGGGGCTGTAAATGATGATGGTGATCATCCATCTTCGAATGACTTGTTGTCTTTGCTGCTTGTTCTGGATGGGTAGTTCTCTCTTTTGTTATGCATACTCCTTGTCATTTGGTCATCCTCGTCTATGCCACTCTTACTATGTAGTAGTTGCCTCTCTTTAGAATGTCATTCTCGTCTGGATCACGAGAGTCTGAGCGTTGCAGATGGGTGCATTTTGGTGGTGTAGAAAGACTTCTTATGAACTATCATGTCCTGTTGTTTATACAAGTAATAGTCACTAGTCAGTGTTTGAATGTTGTATATATCATTGTTTCGAACTGTTTATTGTCTCAAACTGCGGGTGGGCTAAATGAGGGCATCACCATTCTCTAGTGTTCAGTGTATATATCCTTTTTCCAAGTTATAATTTGAGCTCGGTGTCTTTTCGATGATGTACACTTGTTTGAGCCAATGTGAGGTGTCGTTGAATATGGGCCGAGTAGTAACGGAATGCCCAATAGGCCAATTATGAACTCTCAGGCTGGGTGCTCAAAAAAAGAAAGAAAAAGGACTCTTAGGCCGACATATCGGTGCCACCGGTGTTTTCGTGTGCTTGCGCGGCGAGTGCCTATTGGCGCGTGTTTGAAATTCATGCTACCTCTTCATGTCACCTGTCAATGCGGATCTCCAAGCCGGATATCTTGAGGTCCGTCCTGCCTTCGGGTGCTGCGTGCTGTCGCTCAACAGTGGCATGGCGGCGCTTGACGACCAGTTTGCCAGTAAAGTGCTGATGGTAACAATCAACGGCGACCGGCCTCCCGTCTCGCCGGACGACCTTGTCAAAGCTCTTAGCATTACGCACGGCATCCAAATAAGTGACTTGCTTGTCGAAGTCTGTCCGCCACCGACTGATTTCTTTGTTAGGTTCCTGACAACTTTCGACTGCAGTCATGTGTTCGAATCTTCTGGCGTTTGTTCTGCGATGATGCGCTGGTGATCTTTGATTAGTGGCACCCAGGATGGGGCTCGGTGCCCTCTGAGCTTGAGTTTTTCACAAAGCTTACCTTCCATGGCATGCCTCGACATGCTTGGAATAGCGAGTCCATGAATGAGCTTATCAACGACCTAGGAGGTGAGCTCTTAAGTATGTTTGTTCCTCCAGACAGCTAGGCTCTGACGGTTATGGCATAGATGAAGAAGTTGTCCACCATACCGAAGGTGATTGGTGTTTAGATACCGGTGCAGGAACCGGGGTTGTACTATTCGTCGCCACCAAGGCCGCCACGGACCACGTTAGGTATGTACCTGTATCGAAACTTCGTGCATGTCGAAGAAGTGGTCAATCCATTAAGCAAAGTCCTACCGCCGCTGTTGGTGCCAGGGTCCGTGGATGACATCCATTACAGGAGTCAATGTCAGACTTTCCCCATGTTGCTCAGAACAATGGATAGCACAGGGCCTACTCCATCACGCGGCGGAGGTCACTGCTTCTTTGGGAGAAGGGGCCGAGCTGGCTGCCTGGATGTGCTCTAATTAGAGGTAACAACTGAATCTTCTCAGATACTAGTTATATCTGAGCTATAGGTGTGAAGCATTGATGTGCCAATGCATTTGATTGTGACATGTTCTATTTTTGTACCTGAACTTTTTAGTAGAAAGGGGTGTACGTCAACTTAATGTGCTAGCAGAACTTATTGTGTTGTCTGTCTGTTTTCTTTGCACAGCATTCAAGATATTTCCACGTCATTGATAAAGATGATGAACACTTATGTACTAGTAGTTTGTTAGTTTCAACATAGCCTAACTTGTAGCGATCCACTACTTCCACCTCTATTGTGCCGCCCGCGTGAAATTTTTGTATGCAAGCTCAATGCGTTATGATGTTGTATATGATTGTGTAAACTATATAAGTTTGTACTGAGCATTAGCAATGCATATGGCGAAAAGATGTATTCACGAGCATCGACCGATCGATTTCTCTCTATCTCTCTCTCTCTCGCTAACAAGTGGGACCTGCTGAATTATTTCTTCGCTCGTGACAACTTTTAATTAGGTTCCACTAGTCTCTACCTTTTTTCTTACGTTATTATTTGAGCTTAGTGACTTCAAAAAGTTGTACACAAGCCTTGTTTGGGCCATTTCAGGCGTCGTTGAATGTGGGCTGAGTACCTATGTAGTAAAGTTGTATTGTACTACACAAGTCTTGTTCGTTGAACATCAACAATGCAACTGGGCCGAAAGTTATACACAAGATCCTAAAATAGGTACAACCTAGCCTGAGTTTGTTTGAAGAAAATGCACAACTCAGTTCAATTTTTATATAATAAGATTACCAAGCCCAACTTAAGTTTTTTAAATAAAATCCCTAGCTCAGTATTTTTTTTATAAGAAAAGCTATGTCCAGACCAATATTGCTTTTTCAACCATCCCAAAAATGGGTCCATTTCTACTAAAATCAAATGGGTTGTAAATTATCAGAAATAATAAATGGGTTGCATGTCCGCAATATTATTATTTTACCCAGCCCAGTAAATAGGTGTATTCGAATAAATAATCTAATGCGCTGTAAATTCTCATAAATAGTAAATCCGCTATTATTCTTTCTACCCAGCCCAGGAAATAGATTATTTTTTGATTCTAAGCCTAGGAAATAGATGTATTGGAAAACAAAATGAAACGGGCTCTAAAACCTAAATAAATGGGCTGCATGTCTGCCACAACTTTCGAAGCTGACTTTGTTGGCCCACTAGGACGAAGCATGCGCAAGGTGTTGTCCATTTGGTCAACAAAACAATTTAATGGTTGATTCAAAAAACAATTTAATGGTCAAAAAAAGTCAATAAATTATACTCACAACCATAGCCATTGGATTGACATCCAACGGCCATCCTGCTTCTACAATCTCTGATCTAGTTACTCTTGCTCCAGCCGCCAACACCATCGCCGGTGGGAGCACCTGTATTTGCCTCCCGTGGTCGGCTGTGCTACCACGCAGGTCTCGCCACCCCACCCTACTCCCAACAGTGGCCACGTCATACCTGTACTCACCCACACCTTCTATTATTCTCCGCCGATGGCAGCCTCACCTTGCAGCCAAACCAGTCAACCATCGTACTCCCCTCCGCCAGGGACTCCAGTGCCCCTTCTTCCACGACTATAGATCGTTCCAATCCTAGGCCTCGCCGTCGTCGGCCGCCGTTGTGCGCTCGACAAATGCGTGGTCAACAACTGAGCCAACGTGGAGTACGTGGAGAGGCTGATAGCTGGGAACCACCAGCTACATCTACGCACGCAAGCTAGTGCCTCCTTATTACGCGGGAATAAAACGATTCCTTCCCCTAACAGGTTGGACCCACCAGCTACAATCTTCGCACGCAAGGAAGTTCCTTCTTATTCCGCGAAAAAAAAGTTTCCTCCCCATGACAGCTGGGACCCACCAGCTACATCTTCGCATGGCAGGAAGTTCCTCCTTATTACGGACAAGAAAAATGATTCTGCCTCATGCTAGCTGGGACCCACCAGATTCGAAGACTGACTGTGGGCTTACTAAGTTGACACGTATGCTGGGCTTTGTCAACTTAGTCAACAAACGATTCTAGCAGCAGTGACCATTGGATGTTAATCCAACGGCCGCGCTGCTTCTTCAATCTCTGGTCTTCTTGCTCCAGCCGCACAAACCAGCGCTGGTGGGACTGCCTGCTCCTGCCTCTCGTGGCCAGCTGTGCTACCACCGATGGCCATGCCATCCCTCTACTCACCCACACCTCCTTTTATTCTCCGGCGACGGCAGCCTCACACTGCATTGGAACCAGTAAACCCTTGTACTCCCCTCCGCATGGGCAACCACTACCGCGTCTTCCATGGCTCCTGGTCATTCCCTTCCTAGGCCTCGCCGTTGTCCACTGCCTTGGTGTTCTCGGTACGGCATCGTCAACGCGGTCAATGAACGACAGCCATTGGAAGAGAACTATCTGTGGAGAGGCTGACAGTTGAGACCCACCAGCTACATGTTCGCACGCAAGGAAGTGCATCCTTATTTGGGGCAAAAAATGAGTCCTCCCCCTGACAGCTGGGACCCACCAGCTACATCTTCGCACACAAGGAAGTGTGTCCTTATTTGGGGCCAAAAAGAATGAGTCCTCCCCCTGATAACTGGGACCCACCAGCTATATCTTCGCACACAAGGAAGTGCCTCCTTATCTTCCCTGACAGCTGGGACCCACCCGGTCGAACTGTACGTACGGTTGTCTGTCTGGTCGCGAACGTGTACGTATGGTCGATTGGTCTCCCTGCAAGGATGAACCATGCCGAGTAAGGAGCGGTAGCAGTTCACGCAGTCCTGTCTAAATCGTGTACACATATGTACAGCCACGCTGCAAAAAAGATGGTCATGTAGGTACATACGGGCGTCATCTCGAACGCGTACAGCGACGGCGTCCTGTTCATCGGCAGCCAACCGGTCGGAACAGAGGAAACATCTGCGTGTTCATTGGGAGCCAAGCGGCTGGGTCGGAATGCATCCTATTCATTGAGAGCCAACCGGCTTGGACGGAACGGCCGAAACAGGGTCCTGTTCCTCGACTCGGGGTCTCGTGTACCGCAAAACGGAGGAAATGGAGTTCTCTTCGACCGCCTACAGTCGAAACAGGGTCTTGTTCATCTGGAGGGGTGTGGCATACAATGGAGGAAACGGACTTCTGTTCAACCGCCTATGGTCGAAACGGTGTCCTGTTGATCGAGAGGGGTCTGGCGTACCGCAAAACGGAGGAAACGTACTTCTCTTCGAGCGCCTACGATCGAAATGGGGTCCTATTCATCAGGTGGGGTGTGGCGTACTACAAAATGGGACTCCACTGGCTACTGTTCATCCACCGTCAACTTCCTCCAGCCTCCACCTTGTGGTACCCTGGCTCAGAGAGACCGGAACACCCCGTATTCCAGTCCAAAGATCAAGTCTTCTGGAATACGGCACTGCTTGGCATAGAACAAATCAGCTCTTTATTACAGTCGATATGGATACAAGGGTTCCAATATAATAGGGAATTACATCAGCACGACGACACTACGCCTGCTCAGCTTGCTCTATGCTAGCAGCAAAACTACTCGTAGCAGCGGAATAACTTCTAGCAATGGAACATCGAATGACGATGATGGACTCCACTCCGTAGGGACCCTAGCTGGAACACTTATCCTAACTCGCAAACTCAGGATCCACAACAAACAAGCAAGTAGACAAGGCATGACCTGCAAACTGGCATGACACGCCAGGTCAGTACATTGAATGTACTTGCAAGGTCACAGCAACCAAAAGCAATCAAGACAAACAACAGCATGGCATTAACATGTTAAAGCAATGATGAATATGATACCACTAGAACATTATAAGCATGGCATGAACATGTTGAACATAACACATCTAGCATCACATGGAATGAGCATGGCAATGTTACTCATGATATGCACAAGATGATACTAGCATGCAGCATACTTAACATCATCCACTTACTCTGTTCGGGGTTACCTCGTAACCACCACATATACCACTTACCATCGTGGACATCACACGATCACCTCAGGATCAAATCAAGCTTGGTATTAACAATACCGTAGTAATTATTACATGACCACAAGGAGCATGATCCTTACCCATGATTACCGCATAACACCACAAACATCAACCAGCTTCGGTATCCATGATACCACTGTGATCCTCTCATGATCACATAAAGATCAACCAACTTCTTTCCTCATCGAACCAGGGTTATAATTAAGCAGGTTATTATTTCTGTTGACCCATAGTGTGACCTACTATGAACTGGGCCCTTATCCATGGGCACGGCTATCGATAGATTAAACACTCTGCAGAGGTTAGCACACTGTACCCACACCACGGAACCCATGGCCTCGTATTCCCATTCGGGTGGCCCAACGATGTTCCGGCAAAACCGATCTATTGCCATGACACTCTCCCGGCCACTCCAAAAAACTCCCCTTTGGGCTAAGTCATGGGTGGCCCCAATGTCACCTCGTGACATCCAACGGTCACCGTCGTGGCAAAACAAAAATGGTCCCAAACGGGGACAAGAGCGCTCAAACCAACACGGGCATACAAGGCTTATGTCCGCCTACCTGATCAGGGTAGCGTGCCCCATAACCTTCCCTAGTTGGAGGCACCAGCGAGAGGCATGACAATAAACCCAATCAGGCCCCCCCCATAATGGCAAGTGTGGCTGTACTGGTTAGCTCGATTCGATGGCACTATGACTCAGCCAACAGATGTTCAAGTTCGATTAATGTCCGGTTAAGCTTGAAAAGTAAATAGCTGAGCCATAATAACATGATGAAATAATAATGCACATGAGCATGATATCAACATAAGCATGGATGGGAAGCATAACCATTTAACATATCAACAACAATAAATCATTTACTCTACTGGCTGCAGATGAGCATGGCATACCGAGCACAAGTATAACACTACACATGAGCATGGCATGACCACTAGTATCAACAATAAATACCAAAATATTGCACGATAATATTAGCAAGTACTCATTTAACCCAATAGATGAAAATGATCATGGCATAAAGATAAGCATGGCCACAAGCATATATAAAGCACTCACAAAATATTTTATTGTTCAAGTAGAAAACCAATACTATTGCAAGGCTCTCATGCAAGTGGCTGTCGTGGCTTGCCTAGGGTGACGGAGACTCTGGGGAGAAGTGCGGTGAAGCCGCAGAAAGATTCGCCGGAACGGTTCTCCCTCGGACGGGGCTAGATAAGGGCAAGGGCAATATGGTCATTTTCATAGTGTGAAAACATTATGAAAATGGTACCAACAGATAGAGCTTGACGAGACGAAGAAGTTGGCATTGGATTCACCTCGATCGGAGTTGTGGTTGAAAAGATACGAGTGGTGGAAGATCAGGGACCAATCTGTAAAAAGACTATCTACAAACAGGCCCCTGGAGGAAAAACTGGAAACGTATTCTAGAGAATACGCTTTCCAGAAAGGAAAGCGCATTCCCGTGGAATACGCTTCCACTTAATGACATGGCGGGGGCGGGGTTAGCGCCTGAGACGCTGGCGAGTGGGGCCCTTGGGCAGAGAGGGGGTCCAGACGCTCGTCGTCTTCCTCCTCTCGTTCCTCCCGATGGGGAACAGAGGAGGAGAGGCAGGGGAGGAGCGCCAGCGAGCCTGGCCGGCTCGGGCCGTCTCCGGCCGAGGCGCGACCACCAGCGGGCTCAGGGGAGGAGCGGAGAGGAGGCGGCCACCGAGGAATAGAGGAGAGAAACCGCGGCGGCCGAGCTTGGGGCGAGGCCACTCGGGGCACTCCAGCAGTGAATGGAGAACGGGGGAGGGTGCGTCGGACTCCGGGAAGAACTATGGCGTGGTCTGGGAGTGGAGAGAGGCTCGGGTGGTGGTGTTTGAAGTGGTGGCCGAGAGGTGAGGCGGCGGTCAGACGTGGAGCACGCGGCCATGGTGGACTCCGGCGAGGGGCGAGGGGATGGGGAGGCGCGCCGGAGCGAGGAGAAGAAGATGGTGGTGGTGGAATGGCAAGGGGATGCTCGGACAGCTCGAATGCTTCGAGCTTCGGTGATGGCCATGGCGGGAAAGGCGAGATGGGGGCCGCTCCGGTGGGTATGGGAGGAAGGGGAGGGATCCGCGACATGCGGAGGAAGT
This sequence comes from Thinopyrum elongatum, assembly GCA_011799875.1. Classification (NCBI taxonomy): domain Eukaryota; kingdom Viridiplantae; phylum Streptophyta; class Magnoliopsida; order Poales; family Poaceae; genus Thinopyrum; species Thinopyrum elongatum. Next base: position 319,458,709 of record CM022297.1, read on the forward strand.
CGGGGGAGGTATATATAGCCGTGGGGAAGGCTCTAGAGCACACGGGAGAGCTCGAGCTAGATAACAATGGTGGAGCAGAGCAGATTGTGGCACGGGCGCGGCGATAGCGACCCAACCATGGCGAACCAGGACGTGGCAGTGACTCATAATGATTTAGGAGCTCACGGGATAGCTACTAGACACGGCGAGGGCTCAAGAAGATGGAGGAAACGGCCGAGACATGGGGCTCCACTCGCCAGAGCGCGAGATTGTGCATGCCGGCCACGCAGTCACCGCGTGAACTGGTGCACGTGGTGCACCCTGGCCAGGCAGACTATGTCTAGTAGATATAACATTCTACCCTTCGTGCAAATGAAGAAAGAAAAGAGTCCAGGGGAAAAGAAGAGATTAGCAGGTGTATCCATAGCAGAGTAATAGGAAGGTGTTTGTGCTGAAGGGAGATAGAACCAGAAGGAGGCAGAGGCTGAGCTTTGGCATGGCTTGATCACATGCCAAGGTGACTGTGTTGGCAAAATATCAGCCCAAACGAAGGAGTCTAGAGGGCACTTGCTGTAGAATGCACCATACTGTACATAAATACAAAGTATGAAGTAGCACTCACATATCAAGTTGGATTGAGCGGAATTTTTGTGTAGATGAGTTATTTGAGAATAGGAAGCTACTGTAAAATTTTCATACCATTTGGAAATACCAAAATGGTACTTGCTTCACAGTGTAGCTCTCTGGACAGAATCTAGAAAAAATTGTAGAGGAAAAATGGCTTGATTAATTGAGCCAAAAATTTGTGGAGAGAGTTTATATGGGTAGGAGCATGCCCTGGTAAATTTTCAGAAAAAATAAAGCAATATAAAATATAGTTGCTTCACAACCTGAAAATCTAACCAGAAGCCAAGATTTGATGCTGAGCTCACATAGAGTGATGACATGAGCCCAAATCTTGTGGAGGGTGATGATTTGATCATATGAAGAACCTTGCAAAATTTCAACTCATTAGGATTACCCTAGTTAGTACTTCCTTCACAAAGGCTTCCCTCAGACAGGAACTTTGAAAAATTGCTCAGGAATATTCATTAGGCAAATTGAGTTGAATTTCAACAGGAGGCAATGATATGGACAGGAAAAGGTGTCCAAAAATTTTGGGGTCAATAAAGCAAAGATAAATAGCACTTCCTTCTCAAAAAGCCACTTAGGGCATAATGAGAAAAGGAATATTTGTGAATTATCTTTGATGATGCCAAGGAAGGGTTTTGACATGTCTGTGGAAGATATGACCCAAACAATTTATGAGAATTATTTGGGAATTTTGGGAGTGACATAAATATAGGTTGTTTCACAACCTAGGGCAAAAAGGATTATTCCTTTAATAGAAAAAGGAATATTCCCAATAAAAAGAATATTGGGATTGGGCTAAGATGAAAATGACAAGGTCTTGAGATGGTTTTGAGGATGACAAGCCACTTGGGAGAGGAATCAAGAGTGATCTCCCCAGGTTTCAAGACCACAGAGCCACAGAAAAGCAATTTAAATAAAATTTTAAATAAATCCAAAAGAAAAAGAAAGGGCCAAAAATCAAGGTGTGACACACCTGCTACTGTTCATCCACCGTCGACTTCCTCCAGGCTCCACCAGCCACTGTTCATCCACGGGCTACTGTTCATCCAGACTCCACCGACTCCTGTTCAACCAGTCTCCACGGGGTACTGTTCATCCACCCCCAACCGGCTGGGGTGTGTCGCGGCCTCCTCAGTGTCCTGTTCATCCAGCGGCAACCGCCTACTACCATGGGGTCCTGTTCATCCAGCGGTAACCGCCTACACACGGTCGGGTTACTGTTCATCCAACCCCCACCGGGAACTGTTCATCCACAGCCAACCAACCGGCTGCAGGACTCAGCATGTCTCGACTCGTTGTATGTATCGCGCGCGCGGCAACAATGGGCATTGTTCATCTAGAGGCAACCCAACTGGTCGGCTAGCTCTACATCTCGCATGGGGGTTCGATCGGCTTCAGTAAGCAGCAATAGCGATCGATCGGGTTCAGTTAGCAGTGAAGGAGTCGGTCGGGTTTAGTTAGCAGCAAAGAGATCGATCGATCGGCTTTAGTACGTAGTAGTGCGATCACTCGGGTTCAGTAAGCAAATGCCTCACTCAGGTTCAGTTATAGCGAACACGACTCGCACCACGCGCGCGAACGAGAGAGAAACACGCAAAATGCTAAATCGCTCGGCCCCGACTGATACATCTCCAACGTATCTATATTTTTTTATTATTCCATGCTATTATATTATCCATCTTGGATGTTTTATATGCATTTATATTCTATTTTATATTATTTTTGGGTCTAACCTATTAACCTAGAGCCCAGTGCTAGTTTCTGTTTTTTCCTTGTTTTTGAGTTTTACAGAAAAGGAATATCAAATGGAGTCCAAATGACCTGAAAATTTACGGTGATTTTTTATGAACTAGAAGAAGCCCCCGAAGCAAAAGAGTTGGGCCAGAAGAGTTTCGAGTCAACGACAAGGGTGGAGGGCGCCCCCACCCCCCTAGGGCGCGCCGCCCTGCCTTGTCGCTGACTTGTGGACCCTCCTGACGTGAAACCGACGCCAAAAATTCCTATAAATCCAGAAACCCCCAGAAAGAAACCTAGATCGGAAGTTTCGCTGCCGCAAGCCTCTGTAGCCACCGAAAACAAATCGGGAGCCCGTTCCGGCACCCTGCCGGAGGGGGAAACCATCACCGGTGGCCATCTTCATCATCCCGGCGCTCTCCATGACGAGGAGGGAGTAGTTCACCCTCGGGGCTGAGGGTATGTACCAGTAGCTATGTGTTTAATCTATCTCTCTCTCTCGTGTTCTTGATTTGGCATGATCTTGATGTACCGCGAGCTTTGCTATTATAGTTGGATCTTATGATGTTTCTCCCCTCTACCTTCTTGTAATGAATTGAGTTTTCCCTTTGAAGTTATCTTCTCGGATTGAGTCTTTAAGGATTTGAGAACACTTGATGTATATCTTGCATGTGTTTATCTATGGTGACAGTGGGATATTCACGTGATCCACTTGATGTATGTTTTGGTGATCAACTTGCGGGTTCTGTGACCTTGTGAACTTATGCATAGGGGTTGGCACACGTTTTCGTCTTGACACTCCGGTAGAAACTTTGGGGCACTCTTTGAAGTTCTTTGTGTTGGTTTGAATAGATGAATCTGAGATTGTGTGATGCATATCGTATAATCAAACCCATGGATACTTGTGGTGACATTGGAGTATCTAGGTGACATTAGGGTTTTGGTTGATGTGTGTCTTAAGGTGTTATTTTAGTACGAACTCTAGGGCTGTTTGTGACACTTATAGGAATAGCCCAATAGATAGATAAGAAAGAATAACTTTGAGATGGTTTCGTACCCTACAATAATCTCTTCGTTTATTCTCCGCTATTAGTGACTTCGGAGTGACTCTTTGTTGCACGTTGAGGGATTGCCATATGATCTAATTATGTTATCATTGTTGAGAGAACTTGCACTAGTGAAAGTATGAACCCTAGGCCTTGTTTCCAAGCTTTACAATACCGTTTTTACTCACTTTTGTTACTAGTTACCTTGCTGTTTTTATATTTTCAGATTACAAAAACCTATATCTACTATCCATATTACACTTGTAACACCATCTCTTCGCCGAACTAGTGCACCTATACAATTTACCATTGTGTTGGGTGTGTTGGGGACACAAGAGACTCTTTGTTATTTGGTTGCAGGGTTGTTTGAGAGAGACCATCTTCATCCTATGCCTCCAACGGATTGATAAATCTTAGGTCATCCACTTGAGGGAAATTTGCTACTGTCCTACAAAACTCTGCACTTGGAGGCCCAACAACGTCTACAAGAAGAAGGTTGTGTAGTAGACATCAAGCTCTTTTCTGGTGCCATTGCCGGGGAGGTGAGTGCTTGAAGGTTTATCTTTAGAGCTTGCAATCGAATCTTTTAGTTTCTTGTTTTATCACTAGTTTAGTTTATAAAAGAAAACTACAAAAAAATGGAATTGAGGTTGCCTCATATGCTTCATCTTTTTAATGTCTTTCGTGAAAATGATGGAAAGGAAAATTGTGCTCAAGTGTTAGAAGAAGAAGTCTATAAAATGTTTGGCACTAAATTTTTGAATGATGAGCATGATTGCAATGTCATTAGTATGAATTCTTTGAATATCCATGATGCTAATGATATGCAAAGCCACAAGCTTGGGGATGCTATGTTTGATGAAGATGATATTTTTAGTCCCCCAAGTTGTGATGAGAAAATTTATTATGATGATAGCATGCCTCATATTTATGATGATTATATTGATGAAAGTGGGTTTGGAAGAGTGTCAACTCTAGGTACTAATGATCCCACTATTTTGAAGGGTGTTGAATCTTTTCACAATATTGATAAAAGTGGATTTGGAGAGGTCATGACTTTATTTAGTGATGAATCCACTATTTTGGAAGAGGTTCCAATTGATTATGAGAACAAAGTTGCTATCTATGATGATTATTGTGATGACATGTATGCTACAAAGAATAATGATAACCATGAAACTTGTCATCATGATTTTAATTTTCAATTGGATTATGCCTCACATGATAGCTATTTTGTTGAGTTTGATTCCACTACTATTCATGAGAATAAATTTGCTTATGTGGAGAGTAATAAAATTTTTATGCTTGTGGATCATGAAAATAATGCTTTATGTGATGGCTATATTGTTGAATTCATTCATGATGCTACTGAAAATTATTATGAGAGAGGAACATGTGCTTCTACATATTGCTATAATATCAAGTTTCCTCTCTATGTGTTGAAAATCTTGAAGTTATGCTTGTTTTGCTTTCCTATGCTAGTTGATTCTTGTTCCCATAAATTGTTTGCTCACAAAATCCCTATGCATAGGAAATGTGTTAGACTTAAATGTGCTAGTTATATGCTTCATGATGCTCCCGTTATGTTTCAATTCTTATCTTTTATGTGAGCATCATTGAAATCATCATGCCTAGCTTAAAAGGCATTAAAGAAAAGCGCTTGTTGGGAGACAACCCAATATTTATACCTACTATTTTTGTGTGTTCACATGATTAAGCTACTGTAGTAATCATGTTTTATAGCCTTTGCTTGAATAAAGTGCCAAGTAAAGCCTTTGGGATAGTGTGGTTGATAGTTGATTTGATTCTGTGCAAAAACAGAAACTTTTGCGTCCAGTACAGAAATTCCTATATTTCACTGGAACGTGTAAATATTCTGAATTTTGTACAGTTCATTGGTATACAAATTTTCTACGTTTTCCTATTTTTTCAAAATATTTGGAGTTACAGAAGTATGACCTTAATTCAGATCTTTACAGACTGTTCTGTTTTTGACAGATTCTGTTTTCAATGCATAGTTTGCTTGTTTTCTAGTTTCTATGGCTTATATTGCTCAATAAAAATTATAGAAATGATAGGGTACATTAGGCATCATGTGAGAAAAAAAAATAATCTTGTCTTGACAATACCAAAGTGAATGATTTGTTTTATCATACTAACCCTTCTCACGAAGTTCCGTTAAGTTTTGTGTGATTGAAGTTTTAAAGTTTTGGGTGAGAAATCGATATGAGGAGAATAAGGAGTGACAAGACCCTAATATTGGGGATTCCCAAGGCACCCCAAGGTAATATTCAAGGAATACCCAAGCAACTAAGCTTGGGGATGACCCGGAAGGCATCCCCTCTTTCGTCTTCAACATTATCGGTAACCTTACTTGGAGCTATATTTTTATTCGTCACATGATATGAGTTTTGCTTGGAGCGTCATTTTATTTTATTAGTATTTACTTGCTGTTATTTAGAGTAATGTTTTGCATCTTTTAGTTCAATAAAATGTCAAGTGTAGCCTTTACCATGCTTATTTTGCAAGTCTATATGTTGCTGTTTTGAAAACAGAAAGTTTTCTATCGTTGTCTCAATTCTTCTGGAAAGTCAGAACATGATAAAATCTTGAAATTTTTACACAATGAGTAAATTTTTTTTTTACAGTTTGGTAATTTTTCAGAAGTTTAGGAGTTAGGTAAGTATGAGTACAATTGCACTCTTTATAGACTGTCCTGTTTTGACAGATTGCTGTTATTTTTGCATTGTTTGCGTATGTTTGCTTGTTTAATGATTCTATTGGAGGATAGGAGTATTAAATATGCAGAGGCATTTAGTATGCAATGTTAAATAATAATTTTAGTGATTTGCTACAGTAGAGAATGATAAGGTTTTGCATTTGATTTATACTAACTTTTCACACAAGTTCTTGTTGAGTTTTGTGTGCATGAAGTTTTTAAGATTTAGGGAAACCGTGATATAAAAGGAATTAAGGAAACACAAAAGCTCAAGCTTGGGGATGCCCAAGGAATCCCTAGTTAATATTTCAAGAAGTCTCAAGCATCTAAGCTTGGGGATGCCCCGGTAGGCATCCCACCTTTCTTCATCAAGAATTATCGGTTAGTATCGGTTGAGCCTAAGTTTTTGCTTCTTCACATGATGTGTGCTATTTTTAGATTGTCATTTTATTTTGTTTTGCTTGCTGTATTAATAAAGTACTTAAGATCTGAAATTTTATTTATGAGAGAGAGTCTTCATATAGCTACATAATTATTCAACTACTCATTGATCTTCACTTATATATTTTTTGGAGTAGTTTGTCCCTTGCAAGAGGGATATAGTAAAAACTTTCATATAAAGCGCATTGAATACTATGAGAAGTTTGATTCCTTGTGTTTGTTTTGAGATATAAAGAGGGTGATATTAGAGTCATGCTAGTGAGTAATTGTGGATTGGTACAAATACTTGTGTTAAAGTTTGTGATTCCCGTAGCATGCACGTATGGTGAACCGTTATGTGATGAAGTCGGAGCATGATTTATTTATTGATTGTCTTCCTTATGAGTGGCGGTCGGGGACGAGCGATGGTCTTTTCCTACCAATATATCCCCCTAGGAGCATGCGTGTAGTACTTTGTTTCGATAGCTAATAGACTTTTGCAATAAGTATGTGAGTTCTTTATGACTAATGTTGAGTCCATGGATTATACGCACTCTCACCCTTCCACCATTGCTAGCCTCTCTAGTACCGCGCAACTTTCGTCGGTGCATTACACCCACCATATACCTTCCTCAAAACAGCCACCATACCTACCTATTATGGCATTTCCATAGCCATTCCAAGATATATTGCCATGCAACTTCCACCGTTCCGTTTATTATGACACGCTTCATCATTATCATATTGCTTTGCAAGATCATGTAGTTGACATCGTATTTGTGGCAAAGCCACCGTTCATATTTTCTATACATGTCACTCTTGATCATTCCACATCCCGGTACACCGCCGGAGGCATTCACATAGAGTCATATCTTTTGTTCTAGTATCGAGTCGTAATATTGAGTTGTAAGTAAATAAAAGTGTGATGATCATCATTATTAGAGCATTGTCCCAGTGCGGAAAGGATGATGGAGACTATGATTCCCCCACAAGTCGGGATGAGACTCCGGACGAAAAATAAAAATAAAATAAAAAAATAAAAATAAAAAAGAGGCCAAAAAAAGTAGAGAGCCCAAAAAAAAGAGAAAAAAATGAGAGAAAAAGAGAGAAGGGACAATGTTACTATCCTTTTACCACACTTGTGCTTCAAAGTAGCACCATGTTCTTCATGATAGAGAGTCCTATTTTATCACTTTCATATACTAGTGGGAATTTTTCATTATATAACTTGGCTTGTATATTCCAATGATGGGCTTCCTCAAATTGCCCTAGGTCTTCGTGAGCAAGCAAGTTGGATGCACACCCACTTAGTTTCTTTTTGAGCTTGGGCATCTCCATAGCTTATTAATTTGCCTAGTTGATGTGAGACTATCTCCTTCTTTTTGTCTTCTTCACAACCACCATATTCTATTCCACCTATAGTGCTATATCCATGGCTCACGCTCCTGTATTGCGTGAAAGTTGAAAAGGTTTGAGAACATCAAAAGTATGAAATAATTGCTTGGCTTGTCATCGGGGTTGTGCATGGTTTAATACTTTGTTTGATGAAGATGGAGCATAGCCAGACTATATGATTTTGTAGGGATAACTTTCTTTGGCCATGTTATTTTGAGAAGACATGATTGCCTTATTAGTATGCTTGAAGTATTATTGTTTTTATGTCAATATTAAACTTTTGTTTTGAATCTTATGGATCTGAATATTCTTGATACAATAGAGAAGATTACATTGATAAATATGTTAGGTAGCATTCCACATCAAAAATTCTGTTTTTATCATTTACCTACTCGAGGACGAGCAGGAATTAAGCTTGGGGATGCTTGATACGTCTCCAACGTATCTATAATTTTTGCTTGTTCCATGCTATTATATTATCCATCTTGGATGTTTTATATGCATTTATATGCTATTTTATATTATTTTTGGGACTAACCTATTAACCTAGAGCATAGTGCCAGTTTCTATTTTTCCTTGTTTTTGAGTTTTACAGAAAAGGAATATCAAACGGAGTCCAAATGACCTGAAAATTTACGGTGATTTTTTATGGACCAGAAGAAGCCCCCGAAGCAAAAGAATTGGGCCAGAAGAGTCTTGAGTCAATGACAAGGGTGGAGGGCGCCCCCATCCCCCTAGGGTGCGCCCCTCTGCCTTGTCTTTGACTCGTGGACCCTCCTGACGTGAAACCGACGCCAAAAATTCCTATAAATCCAGAAACCCCCAGAAAGAAACCTAGATCGGAAGTTCCGCCGCCGCAAGCCTTTGTAGCCACCGAAAACCAATCGGGAGCCCGCTCCGGCACACTGCCGGAGGGGGAAACCATCACCGGTGGCCATCTTCATCATCCCGGCGCTCTCCATGACGAGGAGGGAGTAGTTCACCCTCGGGGCTGAGGGTATGTACCAGTAGCTATGTGTTTGATCTCTCTCTCTCGTGTTCTTGAATTGGCACGATCTTGATGTACCGCGAGCTTTGCTATTATAGTTGGATCTTATGATGTTTCTCCCCTCTACCTTCTTGTAATGAATTGAGTTTCCCCTTTGAAGTTATCTTATCGGATTGAGTATTTAAGGATTTGAGAACACTTGATGTATATCTTGCATGTGTTTATCTATGGTGACAATGGGATATTCACATGATCCACTTGATGTATGTTTTGGTGATCAACTTGCGGGTTCTGTGACCTTGTGAACTTATGCATAGGGGTTGGCACACGTTTTCGTCTTGACTCTTCAGTAGAAACTTTGGGGCACTCATTGAAGTTTTTTGTGTTGGTTTGGATAGATGAATCTGAGATTGTGTGATGCATATCGTATAATCAAACCCGCGGATACTTGTGGTGACATTGGAGTATCTAGGTGACATTAGGGTTTTGGTTGATGTACGTCTTAAGGTGTTATTTTAGTACGAATTCTAGGGCTATTTGTGACACTTATAGGAATAGCCCAATAGATCGATCAGAAAGAATAACTTTGAGGTGGTTTGGTACCCTACAATAATCTCTTCGTTTATTCTCCGCTATTAGTGACTTCGGAGTGACTCTTTGTTGCACGTTGAGGGATTGCCATATGATCTAATTATGTTATCATTGTTGAGAGAACTTGCACTAGTGAAAGTATGAACCGTAGGCCTTGTTTCCAAGCATTGCAATGCCGTTTTTACTCACTTTTGTTACTAGTTACCTTGCTGTTTTTATATTTTCAGATTACAAAAACCTATATCTACTATCCATATTACACTTATATCACCATCTCTTCACCGAACTAGTGCACCTATACAATTTACCATTGTATTGGGTGTGTTGGGGACACAAGAGACTCTTTGTTATTTGGTTGCAGGGTTGTTTGAGAGAGACCATCTTCATCCTACGCCTCCCACGGATTGATAAACCTTAGGTCATCCACTTGAGGGAAATTTGCTACTGTCCTACAAAACTCTGCACTTGGAGGCCCAACAATGTCTACAAGAAGAAGGTTGCGTAGTAGACATCACCGAGCACCCACCGTAACCGGGAACTCAATGAAAAATTTCCTCGCACTCACTTCTACCACATTTTTTGTCATGGACGGCCCAAAGAATTTCATGCAGGTGCGTCCCCGGCCAGCCCAAGACGAAAAGCCCATTTTCTGTCATGATTTTTGTCATAGAAGTAGGAGCCCAGCACATCTATGATGATACGTGTTTTTCTCACAATTATCGTCATAGAAGTGTCATAACCATGACAGAAAAAAATTGTTTGGGCCATAACGTCATGAATGTGTCTTTTTTTGTAGTGGTAGGCTTTTGCCTATTCAAGCCTGCCTACTAGAATCGCTAGTGGTTGAAAGGAAAAGTTAAGGAAAAACATAGGAATTGGAAAGTTTCGTATGGTACTACTATTCATGCATTTGGTTCAAAGGAATGGAGCAAAGGAAAACTGTAGGATTTGTTCCTTTAGTGTCTCTTTCAAAGCAAAACCATAGGAATTTTAATATCCACTTGGCCCTCCTTTTCAAATTCCTATTCATGAAGAACAAGACTAAGCAATAGTAGCATAATAGCATTATAACTGTACATTTTCTTGTGGTTTGACTTAATTTGACCATGCTTCTTTGCATTCCTGTGATCTTCCAATTTCTGTGAACCAAACACCCAGATTAACAGAAATCTTGTGTTTGCAAATGCTTTGTTTTGCATGTGCATTCCTATCCTATTCCTGTGTTTTTCCTATCACTGTGTTGTTAGAATCCTCCAATTCAAACGAGCCCTTGCAGAATTACTTCTGTTGCAGATAGGTGTCAAAGAAAACCTTGTGTGGTTTGTCTCGCTCCTGCCGCACCGTCGTCCACCCCAGCGCAGCTGCTCCAACGACGGAAGGGTCCACCACAACAGGGATCCGCCCTCCAGACTATCTTTCGCTACCTCAGATCTTCTTCCCTGCCGCCGGTAGCCACCACAACTGCATTACCATCATCAACTGAGGAGATGACCTTGAGGACAACACGGGTCCGGAAGAGAGGTTGCACTCTTTCATGTCTGCTTATGTGATGCATCGCTTAATATTACCTGCTACTTTATCGTCCTGTTCACCTCTTAGACTCAGAGTCAGGTCCAAACTAATGCTCAAACTTGAGTTTTTAAATGGTTGTGGGGTACATATCAGGGTAGCAACGAATAGTATCTGTCTACTATCTGGTTAATCTCGGGTGTCTACTATGAGTCTAATGTTGGGTGGGAAACAAACAGTAAAGGATCCATTATCTATAAATTTTTTAAAGGAAGCTATTATCTACCTGCTATCACTGTTTAGGGTCTATCCACAGGTTGCTACCATCACTCTGGATTTCTGCATACACTCCTTAAATAATCTCACTATGTTTTATTCATATGCACACTGGTACAGCGAGGTGCTATACAAACAATTTTAACCCCTTTCCGCGATGGTGTTCTGAACCGTCGCCAAGTGAGTGTGGGCGATAGGGGGGTCCTTCCCACACGACCCAGAAACCATCGGGGATAGGCCCTCCGGTCACACACGCTCAGCAAAATGAGGTCGTGTGCGATGGGCGAGCGATCAAATACGGTTATACAGGCCCAATAGGTTCCGGTCGTAAGTACATCCCACACAGTCAGTCCGAAACAAACGTTTCCGTTTGTTATGTACATTCCTCACAGTCAATCCAAGGAATACGTTTCCGTTCTTATGTACATCCCACACAGTCAATCCAGGGAAAACGTTTCCGTTCGTATGTACATCCCACACAGTCAATCCAGGGAAAACGTTTCTGTTCGTATATATATCCCACACAGTTTTATGTATAGCCTCGTGTGTGATAGGTGTAACTATCACACACGCTCTGCCTCGGTTAACCATTTGCTTTTATTCAACTACATCACACACGATTTGATGAAGAAAACTGTATGGCATTGGGCTATCCATCACAAGCACTTTTACTGCTAGAACCATTTGCAAAGTTCCATGACCCATTTAGCAGGTTTATTAGTTTACAATTAATAATTCCAGTATTACGCAAATTCACATTTCATATCGAACAGCTGTTTGCCAATTTCATATTAGGCAACATCACAGTACGATAGCTACCTGAAAACAGCACAGTACAACATATAGCTAGTTCAGCTTCATAAGAACAATATTAGAACAATATATTTATTTACCTAATCGAGATCATCCAGGCTCGTCTTATCCACCTCTGCTTTCAGTTTAGTAAGAACCTGTTTTGCACTGGCCAACTGGGAAAGTTCCTCCTCCTCGGCCAACACCATCTTAGCAAAGTTTGATTGAAAAAATCTGAGCTCATTCTCCACCTTCCTCTTTTTATCCCGCATCTTCAAATATTCTTCAGTGTTGACAACACTTTCTCTAAGCCTACCTCTGTTCTCTTCCTCATACATGCTCCAGAGCTTTGCTAGGCACATCTTCAAAGACTGTGGCCACTCTTGATCAACCCACTCCAAGTAAGAACACTTCTGTTCATCCTATAATATTTAAAACTAGACCAGTAACAATTGTAGGGGAAATGGGTTTATAGCAACATAGAAAATCACCAATACTTATTTTGAAAAACTGAAGAAACAGGTTAATTATGACATATCTTCTCAAAAAGATCAATGTGCAAATGAATTAATTGCTACTGAGACAACAACCAAATTCTGAAACTTCAGAAGCTATAATTAACTACAACAACGCTACAAGTTCTTACTCATGTACTATAAATAACAAATTGAACATTTTATGAGCAAGCTAAATATAACTGCAACAGCATAGCGACAGTGTTTGGATGACAGCAAATTGATACTAACAGGTGTGTACATGCACAAATTTAGTAACATAGAACTAATAGCACTAAGGCCGTCCACTATGTATGCCAAAACCGGTGTAAAGTCAACTGTTGCTACATTTCGCACCGGTGCCCTGCACTGGCGAGCTGATGTAGCAGAAAAAAATCAGGGACCCGGACTCCGGAGCACCTAGTTGCTCTGATGCCCAGTTCCTTCGTGCCATAAAGATTTAGTATTTTACTGCTTGGCTGCTCGGATGTGTGGACCAAAGTTGGCTGCATAAACTGCTGAAGCGGTGCCAAATAATTTTCTAATGGCACCGCTGATGAGATGGCAATATTTTTAGATACTAGGTACAAACTGTGACACTGTCTTAGGATGCGTTTGGTTGAAGATGTGGTATGAATGGGTTGGGACCGTGACAGTGTCTGAATCACATCTAACAAATGATTTGTAACAACAAAAGAGGGGCTAGCCTTCTCTGCACATGCCAGAAACTTCCTCCCACTGTCCACAGATTCAAACGCAACTAGCTTAACGCATGGAGATTGATGGTGACAACGAGCAGACAGATCTTCAGCCACCCCGCTCCACTTGTTGCAACTGATGGTCCTAGGGAGCTACAAGAGGAAGAAATGACTCAAATCGACCGCCGGGTTAAAATCCTTCATTCCAAGTCATAGCCCGAGAGAGAGAAGAGAGGCATACCCGGTTGGTGAAGGAGTCTTCATCGGAGGAGGAACCGCTGGAGAGGTCATTGAAGAAGACCATGGCGACCCCGGCGGTAGGATGCGAGATGGCGAGAGCGAGGAAGCGGCTATAGCTTAGGAAGGAAGGAAGGAGGAAACAGGGGAAATGTGACTTGTGGTCGGGGAGAAAAGGGGGCGGGGAAGGGGGACGGGGGTAGATATTTCGGCGGTAGGCCAAAAATTTCGAAATGTGGAGGGAAACTTTGCGCGCGGTGCCACCGGACACCATTCACTTTGAACGATTGTGTGCATCGCAAATGATTCTTCTACTTTACGCGCATGGGATGAGTTTGATAATTCAATTTTTGGTGGAAATTTCCCCGGGTACTATCCTCATCCACGTCATTGCATAATTTAACATCGCTTGCTAATTTGGGCGCACAAAAGAGCGTACAGCACACAGACCACACTTACTGAATCGAGCAATTTTAGTAATAAAACAGAGCCAATTGACCTAAACATTGCTCTAACAAAAGACCAGCATTAAAGAAAAAACCTAAGTACGCATAAGTTTAGCAAATCCGCCACCGCCCCAGCCTATGCATCGCTAGTGTGAAATGAGACGTTGATGACTTGTCATGGCGACATGCCGCCGTTGGTGGACACCGCGTCCCCCCTGCTGAAGTCGACCACGTCCTCGTCCTCGGCACTGCCCTCAAGGTTGTAGTACTCGTAGTAGTGGCTGCGCCAGAGCTCGCGTTGGTACTCCACCACTGATTCCTTGACGGACAAACTCTTCTCTACCTTGACCTCGGCCACGCGCAACTCCTCCTCCAGGTGCTCCTCGATCACCGCCGCCTCCTGCATCTCCAGCTCCAGCTCGGCGATCTCATGAGGAAGCAGGTGCTCCATGGCCACCGCCGCCTTTTCGGACGTGGGTTGCATGCTGGATTCCGAGGTGGCCTGAAATATCTTGGCGTGTGCGTCCTTGATCTTGGCGTGGATGACCTCGACCCAGGCCAGGGCGACATTGGCTGCACAGACGGCAGCTCAAGCGCTCTCGGCATTTGCAGCCGCCGTCGCAGCAGCAGCTGCAGCCATCTCAGCTGCTGCAGCTGCCCTGTCGGCTACCGCAGACGCCCTCTCGGTGGATGCAGCCGCGCTCAATGCAGATGTGGTGGCACTCTCGGCGTAGGCGGCCGTGCTCTCAACGCAGGCAACGACGCTCGGGGAGGACGCGGCCATCGTACGGGCCTTCATGAATCGTTTCCATGGGGATCAGGATTTGTGGATTCGAGGGTTGCCGACACTGGAGCAGACGAGCTGGCGAAGCTTAAGGAGGAAGACTTAAATAGACCCAGGAATTTTCATCGCAAACGGTTCCTACAAAAAACTGTGTGTGATGTTGTTGATATTTTTTATTAGCTGTGAAAGAAGAATTTGGAGTAAAGTGGCAACGTATGGTGTTTTGAATGTACGAGAAAATTTGTAGTACCAATACAACTGTCATGTCAAATTTTGGAAAAATTCAGGGGTCATTTGACCTTTTAAAACATTTAAGTGATTTTCAGCCATTTAATGATCGTAATTCAAATTTGAACTACATGTACATGCAACAGCTAACCATAACGGTTTGAAAAGTCTTATTTTGTGTACTTGTGTGCGAGTTAATTCCATGTGCAGAAAATTGGAAGGAATTTTCAAACATATTGGTCGCACGGCTATGACACAATTAAGCATGGAGTGCCATGGCATTTAAATTCCAAAATAGTAAAAAAAGATCAGAAACACATGAAACCTTGCTTGATGTAATGTTATGCCACCAAGATGATGTGGTAAAAAATTTGGCATGTTTGACGAAAGTTTGGACACACACCCCTCACAAACCGAAGCAACTCACTAGAAGGCTCGTGGTTCCGAGAGGGAACAATGCATGTTTGATGACGAACGGGCGATAGCTTCTTCTTACGGGCTTCAAAAAAATTCTACAGTTAACGTGCACTAATATGACTGTCGTGTCAAAATTTGGAAAGTTTCAGGGGTCATTTGACCTTTTTAAGACATTTAAGTGATTTTCTAGCCATTTAATGACCGTAATCCAAATTTGGACTACATCTAAATGCAACGGCTAACCATAACGGTTTGAAAAATCATATTTGTGTACTTGTGTGCGAGTTAATTCCATGTGCAGTAAATTGGAAGGAAATTTCAAACATATTGGTCTCACGCCCTGGACACATGCATGGAGTGCCATGGCATTTAAATTCCAAAAAATTAAAAAAAAGATCAGAAACACATGAAACCTTGCTTGATGTAATGTCATGCCACCAAGATGATGTGGTAAAAAAATTGGCATGTTTGACGAAAGTTTGGACACACTCCCCTCACAAACCGGAGCAACTCACTAGAAGGCTCATGGTTCCTAGAGGGAACAATGCATGTTTGATGACGAACGGGCGATAGCTTCCTCTTACGGGCTTCAAAAAATTTCTACAGTTAACATGCACTAATATGACTGTCGTGTCAAAATTTGGAAAGTTTCAGGGGTCATTTGACCTTTTTAAGACATTTAAGTGATTTTCTAGCCATTTAATGACCGTAATCCAAATTTGGACTACATCTAAATGCAACGGCTAACCATAACGGTTTGAAAAATCATATTTGTGTACTTGTGTGCGAGTTAGTTCCATGTGCAGTAAATTGGAAGGAAATTTCAAACATATTGGTCACACGCCCTGGACACATGCATGGAGTGCCATGGCATTTAAATTCCAAAAAATTAAAAAAAAGATCAAAAACACATGAAACCTTGCTTGATGTAATGTCATGCCACCAAGATGATATGGTAAAAAAATTGGCATGTTTGACGAAAGTTTGGACACACGCCCCTCACAAACCGGAGCAACTCACTAGAAGGCTCATGGTTCCTAGAGGGAACAATGCATGTTTGATGACGAACGGGAGATAGCTTCCTCTTACGGCCTTCAATTTTTTTCTACATTTAACGTGCACTAATACAACTGTCATGTGAAAATTTGGAAAATTTCAGGGGTCATTTGACCTTTTAAAGACATTTAAGTGATTTTCTAGCCATTTAATGACCGTAATTCAAATTTGAACTACATCTACATGCAACAGCTAACCATAATGGTTTAAAAAATCATATTTGTGTACTTGTGTGTGAGTTAATTCCATGTGCAGTAAATTGGAAGGAAATTTCAAACATATTGGTCTCACGCCCTGGACACATGCATGGAGTGCCATGGCATTTAAATTCCAAAAAATTAAAAAAAAAGATCAGAAACACATGAAACCTTGCTTGATGTAATGTCATGCCACCAAGATGATGTGGTAAAAAAATTGGCATGTTTGACGAAAGTTTGGACACACTCCCCTCACAAACCGGAGCAACTCACTAGAAGGCTCATGGTTCCTAGAGGGAACAATGCATGTTTGATGACGAACGGGCGATAGCTTCCTCTTACGGGCTTCAAAAAATTTCTACAGTTAACATGCACTAATATGACTGTCGTGTCAAAATTTGGAAAGTTTCAGGGGTCATTTGACCTTTTTAAGACATTTAAGTGATTTTCTAGCCATTTAATGACCGTAATCCAAATTTGGACTACATCTAAATGCAACGGCTAACCATAACGGTTTGAAAAATCATATTTTTGTGTACTTGTGTGCGAGTTAAAAAATCATCAGACGATGTAAATATCTGGTATTCAAAAAAGAAAATGTAAAGATCTGGCAAGACAACCGGCCCCCACACGATTGGCACTCTATTTTTGTGCCTCGAGGTTTGGAAGGTGAGTGGCGCGGGTTATTAATCAGACACGGTTATGTATTGGAAACCGTCAGCTATTAAGTTCACACACGGATTTTGCTGCCGGAATCATGTGTAATTCAAATTGCAGTACTCGTAAATTCCGGTGACCGGCGTGTGTACTGTTCCCGTCGATCTATATTTCGGCCGCCAATAAATACTACCTTGCTCACATCGTCCCACCTGCATTCTCATCTACATCCTCCCCTCGCTCGCCCTCTCTCTCTCTCAAATCTCTGCCATGGCACCGCCGATCTGCCCACGCGCCGACGAGGAGTCGCCGCCCCCCGAGGATGCTCAGTTGAAGAGCAGCGACGAGGAGGACCCCTACGCGCCGCCGGACGAGGTTGCGCCGGACCCCCCAACTTTGGATTGGTTTTGGGGCCAGTACAATCTTTGTCTGTGGAAGTCGCTGCCGCTGGCTGAGAAAGCCAGGCAAGTGGCATTCAAGAAGGAGATGGCGGAGGAGGAAGCCAGGTACCAGGCGGCCTGTGAAGCCCGTGATGCCGCCTGGAAAAAGGAGGCGGTGGAACTTTGGGGGCGGGCGCATCGTCGTGCGAAGGAGGTGTACGAGGACGGGTACTTCGCGAGGAAGGTCAAAGGTGCTAGGAGCCTCATCGCTGCGTGGAGGTGGGCCGATAAGCTTCAGCGTGCCACCGACGATGAGCTCTGGTGGGCGCCCAACAAAATGGCAAGATCGTTTGCACTCGTCCGCCAGTAGGAGGCAGATCGGTACGTCAAGCGCTGCGAGGCGGAGGAGGCGGAGTACTGCCTCCACACTGGGAAGACGCCGTGCACTAGGGAGCTGCTGGTGAGGGGCTACCGGAATACTGCCCCCAGGAGGGATTATTAGTTTTAGTATTGTTCATTTTCAATTTTATGCATTGTACCTAGTAGTTAAGTATCATCACGTATATGTGATGATATTATATATATTCTGTGATGAACTAATGAATAATTAATATATATATATATATTATGAATTCCATTTTCTATCTATTTTTGTATACTAATTTGTATCTAGTTGTTATCATCCACATATACAGAATGGAAAGCATATATACACACATTGAAACAGAACATATAAGAACCAAAAACAGAGTACACACATTGAAACAGAGCAATAAACAGAGTAATATTATGATTGCTGTGAATACATAGCGATCAACGTCGAAATGACTCAACAAAATAAAATGCGTCCATGAGACCATGACCAGCAGCCCTTGCCTACGATAGCTTTTGGCTCTGCCTGAACTCGTGCAGGCGTTCGTCCAAGCGGTCGACACTCTCACGGTACATCTGGAGCGCGATCTCAAGCTCCTAGTTGGCTATTTCATCGGAGATCACCAGCTCGAGGATGCGACGGCCATGTTCCTCTACTGCGCCCAGGTGGACACCTGGGCCAAGGAGGCGGTCGAGCCTAGCGACCAGCGCGTTGGTATCGAGCGGGCCGCAGACAAGACGAACGGTGCGACCTATGTGAATGGCGTGGCGGGCGTCCGGTGCAAGTACGGCGCGGCCGGCCTCCGGTGCAAGTACGGCGTAGAGGGCCTCTACCCACTCCTGGCGAGGAATGGGGGTACTGATGGGACGTGTACCCAGCTGCGACGCCCTGTCGACAGCAGGCAAGCAATGATAGATCCGCTCTTGCTGTGCGGCGCGCCACGCCTCTCGCTCTGCGGCGCTCCAATGGTCTCGCCGTGCGGCGAGCAGCAGCCTATCGGCGCGGACGCGCCTAGCTTGCTCTGCGGCGCACCATCGATCATGTTGTGCGGCGAGCTGCAGCCTCTCGGCGCTGAGATGCCTATCTTGATCCGCGACGCTGAAGCGCCATGCGCCAAGGGTCTGCTCAACCCTGGCGATGACGCGCATCACGGTGTCGTCCATCGCGTTGTCGGGGAGCGCCTCAGCCTCAACGGGCCATGGCGCCTTCTCGTTTTCCTCGTCGGCGAGGTTGATGGCAGAGGCGGCGCTTTGGTGGGTTGGCATCTTGGAAAAGGTGGGTGTGCTACAGGCTGCGCTTGTTGCCTTCATGCGCCGCGTGCCGCTTAGGTTTATGCGCAATATCGCTGGGTGGCGAGAAACCGGTGAGGAAATGGCGGGAAACGGTGGTGTGTTCATAAAACGCCATCAATTAATGGAAACATAGCATAGAAGGAACATCGAGCTAGCACAAGAAGTAGATGATGATCAGATGATCATTTATCCTAGTTAATTATGCATGTAATAGTTTACTTTGGTGTGTGGAAATGTCATGTGTGTACTAGCCACCTATGTAATTGGATGTTTGCCGCGTATTACACACATCTTGTTTATGTGAAACGTTTCTGTTCTCTTGGCTCAACACAAATAGTTTATCGCAATGAACCGTATGCCGTATATTGCACACACCTTGATCTGCCTGACCGTTTCTTTTGTGTTGCCTAATCACAAACAGTTCATCCGAGTGAACTGTATGCCGTATATCACACACACCTTTATCTGGCTGCCCGTTTCTGTTGTTCCGCCTCATCACAAACAGTTCATCCGAGTGAACTGTATGCCGTATATCGCACACACCTTCATCTGGCTACCCGTTTCTTTTGTCCTGCCTCATTGCAAACAGTTAATTGAACTGAACCGTATGCCCCGCATCGTACATGCAACTAAAATCTAAACCATGTTTGATGTATCCTTCATCGCAAATGTTTTGCATCTTTTTTGATGGTTTTTTACATCACCGTTTGCGATTAGTGCATCGCACACAGTTTCGTCAAAGGGTCTCTGATCGTAGTGTCGTGTTAGCAGCATCCTGCAGTAGTGGCATGTCAGTTATTGTACACAATGGTACTGAACATGTAGAGCAAAAGAGACGAGCCTTGCGTGGCAATAAAATTTCATGCAGATGTCACTCCATGGTGGGTGCAAAGGCAGCCCCCCTCCCCCCATTCCAAATTGTAATCAAGAGCAAGATAACTGTTCAGAGGGGCATTCATAGGGAGCAGACAACTCCTATTTACCCCCTGTGGTCTTTGCTCTAACTTGGCATGCTGATGTTGGTCATATCATGCATGTGGCGCCTTGCATTGCTTACTTTATACATCAAATATTTCATCTTCTTAGTTTAGACATGCTTTGTGTGAATGCAATATGTTTAGTTTCTATATCATATATGTGAATTATGCAATGCCATCTTGTTTAGCCAGGCATCATATATGTAAATTTTACAATGCCATCTTGCTTAGCCAGTAATCATATATGTGAATTATATCATGCCATGCTTTTTTTATTACGTATTACATTTGACAACAATGTTAGTACATTCAACTATTCTTCCTGTGCATCAGCCATTTGACACGGTGATGGAAAAATCTGTAGTGAACAAGGTCTTCAGAGCAGACAATGCTATCTGACGAAGCGCATATCTTGCTGGTTATGGATAGTGTCGGGGCCGGATTTTCGGGACATGATATCCCAGAAATTAACCCCTCGTGTCATCACCAGCCCAGTATTACTGGTACTGGTGGACACGTCCTTGTTACAGATTACCAAGCTATTACAAGAATTGGATACATGACCATAAAGGTCCAATGATACAACAATGATTTCGGAGATGGATGACGGAAGCGACTCGTGGTTCTCCAATGTCGATGGGGCTCCATTCCCACAGGAACGGCTGACCTGGATAATTCCTATCCCGTGTGGCTGCTTCCCCAGGCTCCGTGTGGACGTCGTGGTGGTACTCCTCATAGAAATCCTGACCTGGCCAAGTAAATAGCCAGGGACAAGCCTGTGAGGACGTTGGAATGTACTCGCAAACATAATGAACAAAAGATATACCGAATGCAGCAGATATTATGTGATCATGATGAATTAAATTATATGCGTATGCTCATGCTGGACTAGTTTAAATGCATGCTGACAGGAATTAAATCATGGCATGATAACATATTAGCATGTACAAATAAATGAATATCTAAAAATGTTAGTGATAAAGAAGGAAAGTTAAAGGAAAATAAAATAAAAGAAATGCCAGTCGGATGTCTAAAGTGACACCACGGTAGGTCTTGAAGAGAAATGCCTAATGGGTATCCACAAGAGTAGTGGCGTGATAGACCGCCTAAGAACCCGAGGGACGCCACGAAGAGGTCTTGAAAAGAAATGCTAGTCGGGTGTCAAAAAGTGATGCCACAGTCGGTCTTGAAAAGAAATACCAATCGGGTATCCACAAGAGTAGTGGCGTGATAGACCGCTTGAGAACTCGAGGGACGCCACAGAGAGGTCTTGAAAATAAAACCGAATGCCCGAGGTAGTCTAGCCATCCCCTGAGACACTCAGGAAAATAAAATAAGAGAAATGGGTTAGTCCACAATAATATGCATAACCACAATAATATTAATATGCATAGCAAAAATATTCATGGTAGCATCAGGGTGACAATAATTATCCTGCAAAATAATTCAGGCACATTTTAATTATTTCCTCCGAAGACCGACACGCCGTTTGGAGATCTGAGGCCACCTCAGTGCTCATGAGGAAGAGGCGGTCCTCCCGGTACCCTCCATGGTCGCCGGGGTGAACAGAATCACCGACGATGAGCTTCTTGGCGGACGGCGGCTTTGGGAGAAAGAGGGGTTTCGCTTGTGGGTGATCCCGGGCTAAATTGAGAGGTGGAACGGAGTTGCGGACGCAAGTGGAGGCTACTAGAGAGAAAATCGAAGCGAGGGAGGCTCTGGAGATGTTGGAATGGATCGAGGGGTAGTGGCGGCTGATTTCACCGGTGATGAGGAAGGAAGGAGCTTCTGGTCAGTTGGCTGCTCCGGGAGGTCCACAAAGAGGAGGGGAGTGGTGTGTCGAGGGATTGAGCGAGCTCGGGTGCCTTCTTATAGCCGGGGAAGTCGGTTTCGAGGCTTCCCGAGCAAGATACGATGGCGGCAGCCATTTATGGTGCCGTCGAGGCCGGTGAGTGGTCGTTGGGGTTGTAGGCGAGGTAGTTAGCGAGGTTGGTGCGGCGTGGATAAGCTCCGGGGGTCTCTGGCGACCTGTGGGCGAGCCACGCGTCTCGGCAGAGACGTGGCAGAGGCGGCCACTTCGGGCGGCGGCCCTGATCGGCGTTGGTCGGCACCAGCAGCCAAGCCTGGGTGTCGGCAGGCTTCCAGGGTGTCGTGGTGATCCAGGGGTGGATCAGGACGGCGAGGGAAGGCGGCGGCAGTAGCCTGATGCCAGTGGGGCAAAACGCGCGCTCTGGACGCACTTCGTGCACGCGCACAACATGCTCGAAGAAATGCCAGTGGCATCTATAGGGATCCAATGGGGCTACAAATTAGCAGGGTGGTGCTTATGGGCATGAGGGAGGTTATGGACATGCTAGTTTGGGGAGAGGGGCTAGTGTCCAGTGCAATTTAGAAAGATGCCCAAATTCTGTCATGAGCTCAAGGTGCTCGACAAAATGTTAGGGTGACCTAGGTGATTCTGGTAGACATGGAAATTGGCAGGTGGGGGTCTCTTTGGATGGTAAAGATAGTGGTGAAGTTGGTTCGGCCAAAAGAAAAACTTGATAGTGCAACTTTGTCCAGAATTCATTTCTGGACCAGAATTTGAGGAGAGCATTTGGTGACCTTAAAGATGCAAAGGGAGCTGATATTCTGTACTTAAGGGTTTGGTTGGAAGGACTATAAGGTGGACAATTTTCAGAATTTTTGGTGCAAGGAAAATTGGGGTTGTAGTGATAACCTAGAAAATGGACAGAATGGAAAAGAGGATGGTTCACTCAAAATTTTCAAAAGACCAAGTTGGGTTTTTGCATAAAAGTGATATATAGGCATCACATGACCTCTCATAATTTTTGTGGAATTTAAAA
This sequence comes from Thinopyrum elongatum, assembly GCA_011799875.1. Classification (NCBI taxonomy): domain Eukaryota; kingdom Viridiplantae; phylum Streptophyta; class Magnoliopsida; order Poales; family Poaceae; genus Thinopyrum; species Thinopyrum elongatum. The sequence continues at coordinate 319,481,873 of CM022297.1, forward strand.
CGAATTATTTAAAATGGTTGTAGTGCAACAGAGACATTTAAAGAATTGAAAATGCTATTAAAAGAATTATTTAGAGGCAAATTTTATTATGAAATTAATTCCTACTGTTATTAAACTATAAATGAAATGATTTAATAAAACTACCAAGGCCACAATATTATCACCAAAAATTTCTATATGGAGGGAAGAATTTTGGAAAACAGAAACAGAAAAGGCTCTAAAAATTATTAAAGGACCTGTTATAAATCAAAATTTTATTTCTGGCTAAATTTTACAAAAAAAATGTGGGTAAATTTTTGGGGTGTTACAGATAGCGTCTCAAAGGAGGATTTAGAGACAGATGACTAGTCCTATTCCCCCAGATAACCCACAAGTATAGGGGATCGCAAAAGTTTTCGAGGGTAGAGTATTCAACCCAAATTTATAGATTAGACACGAGGGGAGCCAAATAATATTTGTAAGTATTAGCAGTTAAGTTGTCAATTCAACCACACCTGGAGATTAAATATCTGCAACGAAGTGATCAGTAGCACAGTAGTATGATAGTTTGATAGTAGCGGCAACAGTAGTAGTGACAGTAATGGTGATAGCAATAATTTTGTAGCAGTTCTAACAGTAACAGCAACAGTAGTAACTCAGCAAGACCAATATGTGAAAAACTCATAGGCATTGATCGGTGGTAACGTTGGGTAATATTCATCATATAACAGTCATAACCTAGGGTGACAAAGGAACTAGCTCCAGTTCATAAATATAATGTAGGCATGCATTCCGTAAATTGTCATACGTGCTTATGGAAAAGAACTTGCATGACATCTTTTATCCTACCCTCCCGTCGTAGTGGGGTCCATAAGGAAACTAAGGGATATTAAGACCTCCTTTTAATAGAGAACCGGAACAAAGCATTAACACATAGTGAATACATGAACTCCTCAAACTACGGTAATCACCAGAAAGAATCCCAATTATTGTCACCTTGGGGTATGCAGATCATAACACGTAGCAGGTGCATATAACTTGCAAGATCGGATCAAGAACATAGATATAATGGTGGAAACATAAACGGTTCAGATCTGAAATCATGGCACTCGGGCCCTAGTGACAAGCATTAAGCATAGCAAAGTCATAGCAACATCAATCTCATAACATAATGGATACTAGGGATCAAGCCCTAACAAAACTAACTCGATTACAAGATGAATCTCATCCAACCCACCACCGTCCAGCAAGCCTACAAAGGAATTACTCACTCTCAGTGGTGAGCATCATGAAATTGGTGATGGAGGATGGTTGATGGTTACCAAGACCAAAGATTCCCCTCTCCGGAGCCCCGAACGGGCTCCAGATCTGGCCTCCCGATGAAGAACAGGAGGTGGTGGCGGCTCCATATCGTAAAACATGATGAAACTTCCTCTCCTATTTTTTCTCCAAAAATAGGATTTTATAGAGTCGGGATTAGGGTCAGCGGAGCCTCGTGGGCCCCACTACCCACCAGGGCGCCAGAGGGGGGTGGCGCGTCATGGTGCCTAGTGGGCAGCTGAGGCCCCCCTCTAGTGGGTCTTGGTTCCAGTATTTTTTATTTATTCCAAAATAATTCTCCAAAAAGTTCCGTCCGATTCTGAGAACTTTTGTTTGTGCACAAAAACAACACCATGGTAGTTCTGCTGAAAACAGCGTCAGTCCGGGTTAGTTTCATTCAAATCATGCAAATTAGAGTCCAAAAAAAGAGCAAAAGCATTAGGAAAAGTAGATACGGCGGAGACGTATCAACTCCCCGAAGCTTAACCCAATGCTTGTCCTCAAGCAATTCAGTTGACAAACTGAAAGTGACAAAGAAAAACTTTTACGAACTCTTTTGTTCTTGTGTTTATACATATGCTGAAATAGCACCCAAGTTTTCAGCAAAGATCATAACTAACCATGCAAATGATAACTATTAGAAATTATATTCACTCATATCAATGGCATAATCAGCTAGTGAGCAATAATAAGTTATTTCAACTGCCAACACTTTGTCAAAATAATCATGATATAACATGACAATAATGGTATCTCGCTAGCCCTTTCTAAGACTGCAAAATATAAATGCAGAGCACCTCCAAAGTTCAAGGAACAACTAGACATTGTAATTCATGGTAGAAGAGATCGAGTCATGATGCATTCAACATTAACTATTCACAATGTATGAGGATGAAAATAGTGCTCTCAGGACTGGCGCTTATTTGAGAAGGTGATGACTCAACAATAAAAGTAAAATAACATAAAAGTAAATAGATAGGCCCATCGCAGAGGGAAGCGGGGATTTGCAGAGGTGCTAGAGCTCGAAGCTTAAATCAGAGGTAAATATAATTTTGGGAGGTTTCAATATCTTCCATGCTAAACACATTAGCGGCGGTTCCCAAGCGGTAAAAGTAAAATTTACTCCCCCTCCGCCAACACACAAGCCATGGCTAGCCGAATCCTCGGGTGCCCTCCATACCAACAACAGTCCGGGGGAGTTTTGTTTAATTATTTGTATTTTTTTATCATGGGACTGGGCATCTCTATTACTGGCCCCTCTCGTGCAAGGACGAGTGAATAAACACTCATCATGAGAATAACCCGCTTATCATGGAAGATACTGACCACCCCCTATCGCTCCATGAGCGGTACGGGCACACAAAACAGATGTTCATTTGAATAATTAGAGGTGGCACATGCAAATTTACTTGGAACGGCAGGGTAATACCGTGTATAGGTAGATATGGTGGACTCATCTGGAATAACTTTGGTTTAAGGATTTTGATGCACAAGCATTATTCCCGCTTAGTACAGGCGAAGGCTAGCAGTTAGGTTGAGAAGCGACCAACTAGAGAGCAAAAACTGTCATGATCATGCATTATGAATAATTAACATTGAGTACTAGCATGAGTAGGATATAAACACCATGAACATAAATATCGTGGAGGCTATGTTGGTTTTGATTCAACTACATGCGTGAACATGTACAAAGTCAAGCCACTTGAAACATTCAGAGGAGAATACCATATCATCATACTACATCACAATCATTTTAATGCATGTTGACACTCAAAATAAATCATTATCCACCCCTAGCTACTTAAGCATGGCATGAGCAACTATAATCTTTAATTGTCATCCTAAACATGTTTAATCAAAATATGCTGAATCATGGATACCGAGTTAAACATATTTACAAAAACAAAAACAAGTTGAGTTCATACCTGCTTTTCTTGCGTCAGTCACTTCATCATATATCGTCATTATTGCCTTTCACTTGCACGACCGAATGATATGAAAATAATAATAGTGCAAGAGTGTTGTGGACTAAGATGGAATCTGCAAACATTTTATTCAAAAGGAGAAGACAAGGTAATTTGGGCTCTTTATTAGATTAACAATAATGCATATGAGAGCCACTCAAAATTTTCATCGTGGTCTTCTTCCTTGGTACGACTCATCAAAAAGGAAAAAAGATTTCAGAGAAACACACTGAAATATTTTTGGAGTTTTTAGTTTTTCTGAAAGGAAACAAATTAAAGAAAGAAAAGCAATAACGAGAAAAACTATTTACACGGGAAAGCGCCCAACAAGCAAAAGAAGAACAAGAAATCTTTTTGGGTTTTCTTTTAATACTACAACTAAATTAAACTAGAAAGAAAAACCGAAAAGAAGCGAAAAGTATTTTTGGATTTTCTTAAAGTTTTTCAAACACACAAGAAGAAAGCAAGAAAATAAAACTAGCATGGATAATACAATGAAAAAGTGTGAACACCGACAACTCAAATGAAAATGTGTGAACATGAATGTAATGTCGGTGGAAATACGTACTCCCCAAGCTTAGGCTTTTGGCCTAGCTTGGTAATCACCACCTATAGTAGCCATCCGGTCCAACGTCAAAGTGCTGAGGCGGCGGCACCTGAGCGTCCCACTCCTAGGGCACCTCCTATGCCGCTGCCTGTGCGTTCTGGTAGACGATAATGTCCTCTGGTAGGACCGTGTATCCATTCCTGGCAATAGAATCAAACAAAGCAGGTGCAGGCAATGGGATAATATCATGGGTTATCTCACTGAATACGAAGTTATATCGAAGAGGTTCTAATAGTTCAGTGTTATCAAGAAAATGGTGGTCCACCATCGATTGGCAGTCTAGGTAAGCTCTAGGCAACAAGTAATCATGCTGGCATAGCGGAATGTTAAAGCGTCTAACCAAGCGAGTAGCATACATACCACCATGAATTTTTACCTTTAATTCTATTAGTGTGCAGGCGACGTTCAACGATAGCCCTTAGGCTAAAGGTGTGATCATCATGAAGGGCATGACGTAAAATGGCAAGGTCAAGTGCACTGAGTATACTGCCATTCTCGCTAGCAGTCAAGCATTTTGTTATGAATAGGGCAAAGTAATGCACAGAACGAAACTAAAAACTAGTGGCGGTGGCTTTCGACACACCTCTTTCCTCACCCACAATTAGGGTGCGGAGAAAACCCTCAAACTCAGCCGGTCTAGGCTCTCTTAATTCCCCATCAAAAGGAATCAAGCATATCTCACAAAATTCAGTAAGCGGTATTTTGCGAGTTTCAGAGTATAAATTAAACCGCACCTCAGGAGGCTCGTTCCTACTTAAGAAATGGAAATTTTGCACAAAGGAATTTGTAAGGACGTGGTGTTGGTCACACTCATCTGCGAGGAAGTTGGTAAGTCCAGCATTTGCAATGAATTGCGTGAACTCTTGGTGGAATCCGGCTTCATCCGTGAAAGCAATGTGAGGCAATTCGCACGGTCGGACCTCCGTCCATCGCGGAGTGTTGATGTCACCATATGATGATTCACCGGTGACTCCCTTGGCATTCTTCTTAGATGAACTCCTTAGAAAGAAATCCATTTTCCTAAGAACAAATTTCTGAAAAAATTTGGGACACAAAATGATATCAACAAAACTTTACAAGATTGATAACAGCTACTCATATGGATGTCTAGAGGCTATATCAAGCATTCAAACTACTTGGAACTCAAAGAATTCAACATGCAAGCTCATTTATAGCAACACCAAGAGTAGCCAATTACTAAAAATATAAACCACTAGAACAAAAACTAATTAGAGCAATGGAGGAGTCACATACCAAGTAGTAATCCCCCAAAACAGCTTCAAAAACGGAGCTTCGAGCAAAGAGTTCGAAATCCGTGGGTTTGAGGGCAAGAACACGATGGCAAGAGAGCTAGTGTGATTTTTTTCTGGAGGTACGTGACGAAGTGAGCTGAAGGGATAAGTGAGGGGGGGCCACTACCCACCAGGGTGCGCCAGGTGGGTGTGGCGCGCCCTGGTGCCTAGTGGGCACCAGGGGCAACCCCCTGTGATGTTATTTGCATTAAAAATTCTTAAATAATCAGAAAAAAATCATGTCAAAATTTTAGGGCATTCTGAGCACATTTATTTGTGGGTCATTTTTTATTGCACGGAATACTCAAAAAACAGGATAAACATGACATTTTATTGTATTTAACTAAAAATAACAGAAAATAAAAAGTGGGTACAGAAGGTTGTGCTTACTAAATTCATCGACCACATGCCTCTCAAAAATAATTCATTAATAAGGTTGAACAAGTCTTATTAACAACCACTTTCGATTAGCATGAACCCGAAGAACTTCCGTAAAACACTAAGTTACCTCAACGGGAATATGCATATCCCCAACAATACATATTTCATATTTCTTTTTGGCAGTAGGAAGGGGAAGTTGGAAGCTTCTGATAGTGATTGTCGGAGACTTTCCAATGGCATTAATACCATTCACTTGAAATTGTTTCTTCAGAAAGTGCACCGTATGCTCATTACCATTGATATGAAAAGTGACTTTGCTCTTATTGCAATCAATAACAGCCCCTGCAGTATTCAAAAAGGGTCTACAACGGATAATCGACATGTTGTCGTCCTCGAGCATCTCAAGTATAACAAAGTCTATTAAGATAGTAACATTTGCAACAACAATGGGCACATTTTCACAAATACCGATAGGTATGGCCATTGATTTGTCAGCCATTTGCAATGATATTTCAGTAGGTGTGATTTATTCAAATCAAGTCTTTTTTATAAAGAGAAAGGCATAACACTAACACTAGCTCCCAAATCACATAAAGCAGTTTTGACATAGTTTCTTTTGATGGAGCATGTGATAGTTGGTATTCCGGGATCTCCTAGTTTTTTAGGTACTCCATCCTTAAAAGAATAATTAGCAAGCATGGTGGAGATTTCAACTTCAGGTATTTTCCTTTTATTAGTGATAATATCTTTCATGTACTTAGCATAAGGGGGCATCTTTAAAATATCAGTCAAACGAGTACGCAAAAAGACTGGCCTAAGCATTTCAGCAAAGTGTTCAAATTCTTCCTCATCTTTTTTCTTAGATGGTTTAGGTGGAAAAGGCATGGGTTTCTGAACCCATGGTTCTCTTTCTTTACCATGTTTTCTAGCAATAAAGTCTCTGTTATCATAACATTTATTTTTAGGTTGTGGGTTATCAAGATCAACAACAGGTTCTATTTCAACATCATTATCCGGTTCTTTATCATTGTCTAGTTGAGTGTCTTCATGAACATCATCATTATCATTTTCATTATCACTAGATGAATGTTCATTACCAGATTGTGTTTTAGCATCAGAAATAGAGACATTATTATTATCCTCGGGAGGTTTTTCTACCTCAGGTTCACTATAAGTATGCAAAGTCCTATCATTTTTCTTTTTCTTTTTGGAAGGACTAGGTGCATCAGTATTAATTCTTTTAGGGTGACCTTCAGGGTAAAGAGGCTCCTAAGTCATTTTGCCTCCTCTAGTTGCTACTCTAACAGCATAATCATTCATATTATTGTTCATTTCATTAAGCAGCTCACTTTGAGATTTAGCTACTTGTTCTAACTGGGTTCGAACCATAGAAGCATGTTTTCCTACACCTCTAACATCATTTGTAATTCTAAATAACAAGTCACTCAAGCGAGCAATCATATCAGAATTTTGTTTCAACTGTTTCATAACATTTGCATTGAAGTGGTCTTGTTTTCTAATGTAGTTGTCAAATTGTCGCGGGAAACCACGGCCACCTATGGGGCCAAGGGGCCCCTTACTGGTTCGGCAGGGGGGATGTTGCGTCGCACAAAGAGCAGAAGAATGTGGGGCAGCACGGCAGAGATCACACAGGCAATTTTACCAAGGTTCGGGCCGCCGCGAGGTGTAAAACCCTACTCCTGGTTTGGTGGATTGATGGTGGAAAAGTGGTGGTGGAGCGTAGTACACTTTCCCGGCAAGCTCGCCCTGGGGAGGCAGTGACTACACGCGTACGAGCGTGGGGGTGTTCAACTTTCCAACCCTTGCTTCGGTTGCCATGGGCCTCCTTTTATAGGTTAAGGGGTCACCACAGTGGCAAAACAGTCATTATGCACTGATAAGATAGCAAACAGTGCTATCATACCTAATTCCACAAGCTGACAGAGTGCATTAAATGCACCGCTCAACGTCACATCGTTGCTCGCCCGGCAAGCCTTGCCGGGCTCGTCTTGCCAGCCTCATGCCTGCTTGCTTGACACGCCGCAGGACGGGTGTCATCTATAGGTATTTCCTGTAGAAAGAGGCCGCCATGTGGCGAATGGCTGCCACTTAGTCACCTTGCGGCTTGGCACCGCATTGATCAACGACGTGGGTCATGGTGAGATGGCTTGGTGAGGTGTCTTTGCCCTCGTGAGTCCCGGCAGGCCCTGCCGGCATGTCTTGAATGCTCCCTTCTGGGGGAGCCCTTGTCCCTGCCAGGTCCGCCTGCCTGGCAAGGGAGGCTTTTCTCCTGGTGGTGTCTCGCTTCTCTGTCTTGGTCTTGGCCTTCTTAATCTGCCCGCTGGTTCTTCAAAGATCTTGGTCTCTTGTATCTTTACACGGCCTTGGTGTTGTAATCTTGTTCTCGTGCCTGTGCACAGTCAGGGCAACAGACCCAGGGTTTGTTGCACCGACAGAAGCCCCCGGGCCTGCCCCGATCGCGCTGCCGAGCGTCGTCGGGGTAGGTCCTAATAAGTGCACAGGCAGGGGCGCTGAAGAGGCTGATCTCTTGGAGTCTTCTTTGCTTCTTCATTAATCTTAACTCTGGGCCAGTTTCCTGTTTTCCTGCTCATCGTGCGTAATGCAGCGGAAAACTTGGATTGTGGCCCGTGGATTGCCCACGCCCCACGATCACGGGGCGGAAACTGCCATCCCACTTACTCCCCGCCTCACATGCACCTGCCACGTGTTCCGCATGCATTGGTCGTGGTAGGTGGTAGATGCGGAGAGCGCAGGGACGAGTGCCTCGGTCGAGAACCAGGCGTCGATGGTTGGGGCAGAGGGTCGGCCTTGATTCTTTGGGCCGCAGAAGGTGCAGGGAGGCTGCATTGGGGGAACGGGGCGGCCGTTTCCCGTGCAAAAGGCTAGCCCCTCGCTCCGTCCTTCTATAAAAAGGGGGAAGAGCAGTGCATTTTCACTCACACCTCTTCTCCCTTCATGCAATCTTCCCCCACTCGCCATGGTGAGAGGACGAGGGCGCGACAGCACTCCAGCGCCGGCGAAGAGGGCTTCTACTTGATAGCACATCCCTCCTCCTCCTGATCCCGTGATAGAGGAGCCCACCGCGAGAGGAGGAGGGAGGGGGCGAGGCCGAGGTCGCTGCGGTGCTCGAGGAAGAGGGGGACGGGGCGATGCCTTAGCCGCGCCCCCGCCGGTGGTCCTCCCTCCAATGGATGGCCATGTCGGGGATCAGCCTCGAGAGTTCATCATCAGGCTGTACAAACCCCCATGCGGCCATCTTCGCCTCCCTACTCCATTCGCACGGGAAATGGAGCTCGAACAGCCACGCGCTCTGAGGTTGCACATGAGGGGCTGTGGGAACGGTGGCATGTGGGTTGATGTCGACTTCCCTGCTCCTCATGTGATGTACCTCCGCCGTGGTTGGAAGACCTTTGCTCGTGCCCACAGTTTCTCGGAAGGGCACGTTCTCCAGTTCAAATTAATGGAGAGCGACCTGCTCTCCGTCAAGATCTTTGGGCGCTCAGGAGCTCGCTTAGGGTGCTGTGCAGAGAGCTCGACCAACGACGAAAGCTCCTCCTCGAGCAAAAGTGACGACGGCAGCGCACGGGAGGGCGACGACTCTGGCTCCAGCTGAGCGTCGCCCACACCATCTTCATCAGGCGGCGGCACCATCATCTGCATCTGCCTCTACTTCCTGGCAAGGTGATTTGCCGGGGAGTTGGATGCAGGGTTGGGGATGATGCCGCCTGGCTTCCTCCAGTAGCCTTCCAGCTGGGCCCCGGCAGGCTTCCTCTCGGGCTGCAGCTCCGTTAGCCCTGCCGTGTCCTGCTGGCCTTGGTGGTGGTGGTTAGCGGGTCGCCTCCGTCGTGCTCTCCATCGATGCGTTCCCCAGTGCTCCCCCATCCCCGTCAGGCTAACTCTCCTGGAGCCCGATGGGAACGGCCCGGGCTTCTTCTCAGGCACTCCTTTTGCCCTTCTCGCCTTCAACTGTTGTGCCTAGGAGGAGAGGGACAAGAAAGGGCATCACGGGGCACTTATCTTTTTTCAATCTTAAACTCGTAGGCATTTGCCAAATTTTAGTTCAAATAATGTAATCTCTCGAGTCCATGTCTGTGTTCTGTAAGGTTTGTACTTGTATGACCTGCATATTAATGAAAAAGATGAACCTTGCCGGGAACTCGTGCATGTATATGTCCACGCAGAGGTGAAATGCCTCTTTATTTTAAAGAAATGAGTTTTCCCCGGCAGGCTATCCTGCCGGTACCCTTCCTTCGTTACCGAGGGAACTGAGCCTACCGGCAAGAAATAGAGGGACCAGCCCCCCGCCAACTTCTTTTCATCAAAGGCCACTACGACCATCCAGGTCGAAGCAACGTTCGAGCCAGGGATGGGAGCACCTAAGTTTCGAAGAGTGGCGGGGTTTTCTTATGCACAAGTTTTAGCTTACAGAACACTTATGGACAAGAGGTAGAACTTATCTGTTTGGTTTGCCGGGGATCGCAGCGTTGGTTCATCTCCTCATCTTCTTGCAGAAACCGAGTTCTCGGCAGGAACCTGCAGCTTTATGCAGATGAGAATGATGCAGGATGTGATCCTATCTATATGCATATGCAAATGGATGCGATCCTATCTATATGCATATGCAAATGCTCATGAAATGCTTATGCATGCATGCAACTTGGTCGGGGGCCCCCCAGCGCTTCGTTTATTTCTCTGGTGCTCTGGGTCATCACCTGGCTTTGTACAAGGGGTTACATGCAACTGAGGAAAGGCCTGTACAAAAGGGTGGCTGCCGGGCAGGGCCCGACAGCCGCGCCTGACGGGTAGAACTTGCGGAGATGCTCAATATTCCATGAGTTTTGCAATTGAATGCCATCTCCGGTCTCCAGACGGACTGCGCTAGGTCTGGTGACTCGTACTACCCGGTAAGGGCCTTCCCACTTCAGCGTCAACTTGTTTGTACCCTTGACGGACTGAACGCGCCTAAGGACAAGGTCGCCTTCCTCAAAACACCGGGCATGAACCCTGCGGCTATGATAGCGACGCAGGGCTTGCTGATAGCGTGCAACACGCGTAGCAGCCCGGAGACGGTTCTCCTCGAGTAGCACAACATCGTCACGCCGGTGCTGAACTTGCGCTACTTCGTCGTAGGCAAGCACTCGAGGCGACCCGTAAATGAGTTCCGTGGGGATAACTGCTTCCGCCCCATAGACCAGGGGAAAAGGAGTCTGCCCGGTAGCTCGATTTGGTGTCGTTCTGAGGGACCATAGAACTACCGGCAGCTCATCGATCCACCGCCTGCCGTGCTTCTACAGCGTATCAAAGGTTCTTGTTTTGAGTCCCTGCAACACTTCAGCGTTCACCCTCTCAGCTTGCCCGTTGCTTCTGGGATGTGCGACAGAAGCAAACGAGATTTTGCTTCCGAGGGCATGAACATATTGCATGAAGGCGCGGCTCGTGAATTGGGTGCCGTTGTCGGTAATGATCCTTGCCGGGATTCCAATATGACACACCAAATCTTTCAAGAACTTGATAGATGATTGAGCAGTCACCTTTCTCACGGCAGCAACTTTCGGCCACTTTGTAAACTTGTCGATAGCAACAAACAAGAATTCAAAGCCACCGATCGCTCGGGGGAAAGGGCCGAGGATATCGAGCCCCCAGACCGAAAATGGCCATGATAAAGGGATTGTCTAAAGAGCTTGGTCAGGCAGGTGGAATTTCTTGGAATGGAACTGACATGCTTCACATTTGGTGACTAGCTCAACTACATCTAGGAGGGCTGTGGGCCAATAGAATCCTTGCCGGAATGCTTTCCCAACCAGCGCCCTTGATCCAATGTGGGAGCCGCACATGCCTTTGTGTATTTCAACCAGCAGTTACTTCCCTTCTTCCCGGTAGATGCACTTCAATTTCACACCGTTGGGCCTCCTTCTGTACAGAGTGTCATCGACAAACTGGTACATACTGGACCTCCGGGCTACTCTTTCAGCCTCATCTTGGTCATTGGGGGGTTCTCCGGTTTGGAGAAAGTGGACTATGTGCCTTGCCCAAGTTGGAGCCTGGGGCTCGGCAACAAGGACTAGCGGCACCTCCTCAACTATGGGGGCACATTCCTCGTTCGCAGGGACCATGGGTCCGGCTAGAGGGTGCGGTCCGGCAGGTTGTGAGGAGTTGTTTCCGGCAGGGTCCCTGCCAGGAGCGGATAGCTCTACCGGGAGAGGCTTACCGGAGTCCAGCTTTCTCCTTTTCCGGGCCATTGTTGCTGGGGATACAGAGGGCTGAGTAAGATGGAGAACAAAAGTTCCTGGTTCCACAGGAAGCTTTTGGGCAGCACACTTTGACAGGTGATCAGCTATGCTATTTTCCGCATGAGGTATGTGCTCTGTTTGCAACCCGTCAAAGCGCTCCTCCAATCTTCTCACTTCCTCAACGTATGCCTCCATCAATGGACTTTGGTAATCCTTGTTGACTTTTCTCACCACAAGCTGTGAGTCTCCTCGAATGATCAGCTTCTTGATTCCCAATTCTACGGCAATCCTGAGCCAGGCAAGGAGCCCTTCATACTCTGCTGTATTGTTGGTTGCCTCTTCCCAGGCAAAATGCATCTGGACGATGTACTTCAAGTTTTCCCCGGAGGGAGCAAGGAGAAGCACGCCAGCCCCTACACCTTGTAGGGAAAAAGCACCATCAAAATACTAATCCATTCTTGGGGCGCCTCCTTGCCAGGGATAACTGTTTCTGGCACTTCCTCGTCAGGGGTGGCGTCCATTCTGCAATAAACTCTGCCAATGCCCTGCTCTGGATTGTTGATGTGCTCTCAAACTTCAAACCAAAACTGGATAACTCCAAAGCCCACTCCACTATTCTGCCAGTAGCCTCAGGGTTCCGGAGTATCCTTTGCAACGGGAAGCGAGTGACAACCGTGATCTCATGGGCTTGGAAGTAGTGGCGCAGTTTCCTTGAGGCCATGATGAGGCCAAAGATCAACTTTTGCACGCCAGAGTACCTCGATCTAGCCCCCTGTAGCAGGGAACTGACGAAGTACACTGGGCGCTGCACCACTTTCTTCCTTGCCATGTCCTTGGGGTTGTCTTCACTTCCGTGCTTACCTCTGTCCTAATCCCTATCTGACTCTGTTGGTCTTTGCTCACTCTCTGTTTCATCCACTTCCCGCGGCGCCACCAAGGCTGCACTAACCACTTGATTGGTTGCTGCCAAACATAACAGCAACGGCTCTTGCGGTTTGGGAGCAACCAAGGTGGGCACAGAAGATAGGTAGGCCTTCAACTATTGCAAAGCCACATCTGCTTCTGGAGTCCACTTCATGGGCCCTGCCTTCTTCAAGATTTTGAAGAACGGCAAGGCGCGCTCGGCAGACTTGGAAATGAATCTTCTTAGCGCGGTAACGCACCCTGTCAGACGCCTTACATCTTTAACCATCTTTGGTGCTTGGATCTGTTCGATGGCTTGGATCTTATCGGGGTTGGCTTCGAACCCCCGATGGGATACAAAGTACCCGAGCAGCTTGCCGGAGGGATCACCAAATACACACTTCTCCGGGTTGAGCTTCAAGTTGATCTTGCGCAAATTGGCAAATGTCTCCTCCAAATCCTGGATAAGGGTTGATTTGTCCTTGGTTTTGACCACAATATCATCCATATAAGCCTCATTGTTTTTGTGCAGCTGTGGCCCAAAACCAATCTAGACTGCCCTTGCAAAAGTAGACCCGGCACTCTTTAATCCGAAAAGCATGCGGATAAAATAGTATGTACCACACGGGGTGACGAACGAGGTCTTCTCTTCGTCTTCCTTGGACATGAAGATTTGATGATACCCAGAATATGCATCCAAAAAGGAGAGCAAATCATAGCCTGAAGTGGAGTCCACGATCTGGTTGATGCGCGGCAAGGGAAATGGGTCTTTCGGGCAAGCCTTGTTGAGATCTGTGAAGTCTATGCAAAGTCTCCATTTCCCATTAGCCTTCCGGACAACCACTGGATTTGCTAACCACATTGGATGCAGCACTCCTCTGACCAAACCAGCTGCCTCAAGTTTCTTGATCTCCTCTGTAATGAACTGCTGCCTCTCCAAGGCCTGCTTCCGGACTTTCTGCTTGATAGGTCGGGCATGTGGGCAGACAGCAAGGTGGTGCTCGATTACCTCCCTGGGAACACCGGGGATATCAGATGGTTGCCAGGCAAACACATCGATATTTGCCCACAGGAAGGCAACGAGCACGCTTTCCTATTTGTCATCGAGGGTGGTGCTGATGGTGAAAGTACCATCAACGCCAGCCAACCCTGTGGGGACCTTCTTGACTTATGGAGCAGCAACCTTGGATCTCTTGCTGTTGAAACTCTCCGGCAAGTCATCAACAGGCGCAGCGCACTCCGAAGAGGCGTGCTTCCCGAATTCCTTGCCGGAGCCCTTACTATTCTTCTTCTTCCCTTTGTTCTCCTTGGCGGGAACTGCCGCTGCCTCTGCCACAACTGCGTCCCGGTACATCTTGTCCACACAAATGATTGCGTCTTTCTCATCCGATGGGACGGAAATGACTCCAACTGGCCCTGGCATCTTCAAGACGTTGTAGGCATAGTGGGATGCCGCCATGAACTTAGCCAGGGCTGGGCGTCCAAGGATTCCATTGTACGGCAAGGGGAGGTCAACCACATCAAACACAATCTTTTCAGTCCGGTAGTTCAGCTCTCCCCCAAACGTCACAGGCAACGAGATATTTCCCTTAGGATGACTCCTGCCGGGATTAACTCCTTGAAATGTGCCGGTGACTTTTAACTCATCCTCTGCTATCTGAAGCTTGCTGATAACCTTTGGGGAAATCAGATTCAACCCGGCCCCGCCTTCCACCAATATCATCGTGACCTTGAGGTTGCGGATTGTTGGAGAGACCAACAACGGCAAACATCCTACCGCGGTGGTGCGGTCAGGACGATCCTCTTCGTAAAAAATGATGGGCGTGCGTGACCATTTGAGTGGTTTTCGGGCCCCTGGCGCTGGTTCCACGGCATTAACCTCACGTGCCCACTGCTTGAGTTGGTAGTGAGAGGCGTGTAGGGACGCACCCCCATCAATGCACAGGGCGTCAGTGGCCTTCTGGAACTCCTGCTCATTGGTTTCCTCTTCATCCCCTTCATCACTCTCATCACCGCATGCTTCCTTCTCTCGATCCCTGGCGGGTTTCCCTTTGTTCTGAAGAGGTCTACCGGGGCGATTTACTTCACCGCCATGACCCTTACCGCCAGCAACATTCTGTCCCTTTTCCTTGTCACGCTTCTCATATTCTGCTTTCTGTCTCTTGACAAGCTGTTCAACCTGATAACACTCTTGAAGGTTGTTAGTGTACTAAAGTTTGGGCCCTTCGGTACGCCTTACTTGTGCACGGGCAGTCGCAGCCGCACCTGCTGCGAGGCTTGGAGGGGGCAGTTGGAGGCAAGATAGAAGACAACAAAGACGGCGTCCAAGCCAGTAACTTGGGAGCAGAAGACAAGCTGGAGCCCCGGCAAGATCCTTGCCGGGGCGGCTCGCGAGCCCCCGGCAAGATCCTTGCCGGGATGACTTGCGAGGCACTGACAAGAATACCACCCTTGAGTTTGAGAGCTTTGACACCATCAACAACGTCAAGACCAAGACTCAGGGGCACATGCATGGTGGCATGCAGATCTTCGTGAAGACCAGAGAGCGGATTTCCCAGCAAGGTTCTTGCTGGGGGCGACCGCGAGGCCCCGACAAGGCTCACACACGACAAGGCTCCACCGCCTTGCCACTGTCCCGGCACAGCAATAAGCCAGCCAACCTGGCGAGCACCTGCGTGGCGGCATGCAGATCTTCGTGAAAATCTTGCCACCGCTCCAGCGCAGCGGCTAGCCAGCCATCTTGGCACTCGCATGCCTCGTCATCTTGGGTGCGTGTCAGGGCGGAGTGAGGCGGCGACGGATGGGACGGGCTCTGTTTCCTTCCCTGATAAAGTTAGGGGGCACGTAAGCAGCGCATTTAAGGCGCTTGTCCTAAGACGCCAGAGATAAGCACGTGCACTGTAGCACTTTACACCTCCTGTGTCCCACTGTGGTAGCCCCTTGGACGTATAAAAGGAGGCCCAAGGCATACTGTAGAAGGATTCAGACTTTTTGGACTCTCCGGCCCAGCTTGCATGCATAGCAGCTAGCTGAAGCTCAAGAACACATAATACACACACAAAGCAGGACTAGGGTTTTACGGTTCTCAGCGGCCCGAACCTGGGTAAAAATCCCTCGTGTTGATCTCTAGATCTGGTCTTTGCGCACCCCTCTTCCCTGCCAAACCGTAGAAGGGATCCACTCGATCCCATAGGTGTCGTTTCCCCAACATCTTTGGCGCGCCAGGTAGGGGGAAAGAGAAGTTGTGCAAACCTGATCTAGCAGTTAGCGCGTCAGTTTCTCGATCACCATGGCTCCCAAGAAGAAGACGATCACAGCGATCGGTTCATCTGCGGCCGATCTGCCTGTGCCAGCACGGACGGGCGACGGTGTAGACACGAATGGCGGCGGGGGTGCACATCACGAGCATCCGCGATGTTCCGGCGAATGGAGCCAGGGGAGCGGCATCATCCGCAGCCACGACGACGACCCGCGCGCCGCTGGGTCCGGGGGCGGGGCCGTGCTGCCGATGGGCGGTGCAGCGACCTCCAAGACACCCCCGCCGGCGCGTGCGCCGCGGTCTTCCCTGGCCGTGTGCGACGAACGGCACCGTAATGATGGGGTCTCCGAGAGTCCCCACGGAAAGGGCCCTCAGCATCATTCTCGAGATGCACAGGGCCAGCATGCACGCCAAGATGCTGGTGGAAACGGCGCACGGCCGCGGAACCGTGATGGGGCTCCTTCTAACGCGGTTAGAAGTCCGAGCACCCCCCGTTCTTCGCGCCTGTCGCTGCCACCTACACCAGCCGAAGCGTTGACGAGAGCACAGCTCCTCCTGGATTTTCCTCCCGCTGCGGAGAAGCAAGATGAATGGAGAGCTGTGATCCAGAGTCTCATCGGTCTCGCCAATAGAGATGGGCCGCAGCTGGCGGAGCCTTCGCGGCGGCGGTCCACTGAGCCGGCACGTGTCGATGATGGGAAGAATGGAGGCGCCGAGACCACGGTGCACTCCCCTCCACTACGATGACAGCGGTCGCCAGCTCGACGGGTCGACGCCCGCGATGACGGATCCACGGCGTCGTCCGATCCGCGAGCTCGCCGTGACCAACATCAAGTTCTTCAGGAACGGGTCAAAGAAGACACTTGAACTACCATCGAGCGGCGGCGGGAAGCGCGCCATCAATCGGATAGGCGTGCATGGCCCACTGTAGAAAAGCCTGCGCCGGGGGATCCTGGTGACTTACCTTACGAGGTGGGTTGTCCAGCTTTTACCCATGAGCTGCGGCGATTCCAGTGGCCCACTACCCGCACGTTCAAACCAGAGGTCCTGGAGAAATACGATGGCAAGGCTCACCCGTTTGAGTTCCTGAGCGTTTACACCATCGTGATGCAAGCTGTCGGGGCTCGCGACGGCAAGGTGCTCGCCAATTACTTCCCGTTGGTGCTCAAGCCCAACGCCAGGTTGTGGTTGATGCACCTACCGGTAGATTCCATCTCTTCTTGGTCGGACCTGTGCCACGAGTTTGTTGGCGCCTTTATCGGAGGCCACCAAGCTTCTGGCCAGGCAAGTGACTTACATATCATTCCCCAGAAAGATGGTGAGTGCTTACGCAAATACATACAAAGGTTCAGCCGTGTGCAGTACAACATCCCGGATGTTCATCCTGCCGCTGTTGTCAGCACATTCCATCAGAATATGCGCAACCGCAAGATGCGCGAAGAGCTGGCGATGAACAAGATTATGGATGTTGTCGAGCTTTATGTTTTGGCCGACAGATGTGCTCGGGCTGAAGAAGGAAGGAAGTACCCTGGCGAAGATGCCGGCGCGGGAACTGACTCCGGAGATGAAGACGCCGCCGCCCCAGCAAAGAAGGGCTGACGGCGTAATAGGAAGCGTAAGGGCAAAACCGTGCTTGCCGTCGAGGGATCCGGCAACCCCGGCACCGCCAAGACGAATAAGGTTGACGACCCCGGCAAGGAGGTTGCCGGGTGCACCGCCTGCCAGGACTTGGCGGCTGCCGACAAGCCGGAGGGCTCCGACAAGCAATACTGTAAGATCCAATGCACCAAGGGCCATGACCTCCAGAACTGCCGGCAGGTTGAGCTGCTCATCGAGAAGCAGAAGGCCGAATATGAAAGGCGAGACAAGGAGAAGGGCCAGGATGGTGCTGAAGGGTCCAACAAGAAGCGTGGTGGCCGAGGGGGCCGCCGCGGCAAAGACAAACAACAAGAAAGGCCTGCTCGAGGTCGCGACAAAAAGGAGGGGGATGATGACCACGAAGATGACGACGACTCCAGTGAGCATGAGTTTCAAAAAGCTACGGAGGCCATGTGCATTGATGGTGGCGCCTCGTTGCATTCTTCTCACCGCCAACTTAAACAGTGGGCGCGCGAGATTAATGCGATAGAGCCGTCGATCGATGCCCAGAAGCCACTGAAATGGTCCTGCATGCCTATCATCTTTGACGCCGAGGATCACCCTGATTGCACGACCGCGGTCGAGTGTTTGCCATTGTTGGTTTCCCCAACAATTTGCAACCTCAAGGTGACAAGAATGCTAGTTGATGGTGGGTCCGGTCTGAACTTTATCTCGCCCAATGTGATCAAGAGGTTACAAATTCCCGACGGAGATCTCGAAGAGATGGGCACGTTTCAAGGGATCAATCCGGGAAGAAGCTAGCCAAAGGGTAAGATCACACTACCAGTTACGTTTGGTGGTGAGCTGAACTATAGGACAGAGAAGATCGTTTTTTATGTTGCCAAGATCCCGTTGCCGTATAACGGGATCCTTGGCCAGCCATCATTGGCCAAGTTTATGGCAGCATCACACTATGCTTACAACACGCTGAAGATGCCCGGCCCGTTGAGCATCATCACAGTCAACTACGATGAGAAAGACGCACTCATCTGCGCCGATCAGTTCTACCGGGAGGCAGTTGTAACACCTGCCGCCAAGGCACTTGCTCCTGCCACTGGAGCTCCCGAGGAGAAGAAGACCGGCAAGACCTCTTGCCCCGGCAAGACCTCCTGCACCTACTCCGGCAAGCGCACCTCTTCGGAGTGCTGCGTTCCCATCGAGGAAGTGCCAGAGAGCTCCACCGGCAAGAGCAAGAAATCCAAGGCTACCCCACCAGAGACAAAGAAGGTGCCCGTCAAGGAGGATGGCACGGGCGGAGCTTTCACCATAAGCTCCACTCTCGACAGCAAATAGGAAAGCGTGCTCGTCGCCTTCCTGCGGGCGAATGTTGATGTATTTGCATGGCAAGCATCTGACATCCCCGGCGTTCCCAAGGAGGCAATTGTGCACCATCTTGCCGTTTGTCCTCATGCGCGGCCCGTCAAGCAGAAGGTCAGGAGGCAGGCCTTGGAGCGGCAAGAGTTTATTACTTGGAGCGGCAAGAGTTTATTATTGAAGAGATCAGGAAGTTGGAAGCAGTAGGCTTGGTTAGGGGAGTGCTCCACCCAATGCGGTTGGCCAATCCGGTTGTGGTGCGCAAGGCGAATGGGAAATGGAGGCTGTGCATTGATTATACAGATATCAACAAAGCCTGTCCAAAGGATCCTTTCCCCTTGCCGCGCATCGACCAGATCGTGGACTCCATGGCCGGGTGTGACTTGCTGTCGTTTCTTGACGCATACTCCGGATACCACCAAATCTTCATGACAAAGGAAGATGAAGAGAAGACTGCGTTTATCACCCCATGTGGTACGTATTGTTTTATACGAATGCCTTTTGGGTTGAAAAGCGCTGGTTCAACGTTTGCCAGAGCAGTCCAGATAGGTTTTGAGCCCCAGCTACATAGAAATATGGAAGCTTATATGGATGACATAGTGGTCAAAACCAAAGACAAGGCGACACTGATACAAGATCTAGAAGAAACATTTGCAAATTTGCGCAAGATCAATCTCAAGCTCAATCCTGAGAAGTGTGTGTTTGGTGTTCTGTCCGGCAAGCTTCTCGGGTTCTTTGTATCTTAGCGTGGGATCGAGGCGAACCCCGACAAGATCAAGGCAATTGAGCAAATTTAAGCACCAAGATGAGTCAAGGATGTACGTCGACTTGCTGGCTGTGTTGCTGCTCTAAGCAGGTTCATCTCCAAATCTGCTGAGCGCGCCCTGCCCTTTTTCAAGATCTTGAAAAAGGCAGGTCCAATGAAATGGACTCCGGAAGTGGAGGCAGCGCTGCAAGATTTGAAGAGGTACCTCTCCTCTACGCCAACACTAGTCACGCCTAAACCGCAAGAGCTGTTGTTGCTGTATCTAGCGGCAACGAATCAAGTGGTCAGTGCTGTGCTAGTGGCGCAGAGAGAAGTTGATGAAAAAGCAACGGCAGTGGCAAGATCGCCGGATGATGATCCGAAGCTCTCCCTGGCAGGGTCTAGTGCCAGCGAGGCAAGACCCCCAGCAGAATCTGGTGCCGGCGGGGCAGGTCCCCCGGCAGAGTCTAGTGCCGGCGAGGCAGGATCTGCGCAAACAAACAAAGTGATACAGAAGAAGAAGGTGGTGCAGCACCCCGTTTATTTTGTCAGCTCCCTCTTGCAGGGGGCTAGATCAAGATACTCTGGGGTATACCTGGCCATGGGCCGGGCCGGGACGGGCTTGTGCCAGGCCCTAAAAAGCCCACGGCAGAAAACTAAGGCCCAGGCCCGGCCTAGGCCCTGCCATCGGGCCTACTTCAAAGCCCAAGCCTGGCCCAAGCCCTGAAAAGCCCGTCGGTCCTGGGGCCGTGGGCCGGGCCTCTTCCTTAAAATCCCAATTAGCCAAGCCCAAGCCCGGCCCGGCCCTACTGGTGGGCTCAAAACTCAGGCCCAAGCCCGGCCCGGCCCTACTGGTGGGCTCAAAACTCAGGCCCAAGCCCGGCCCACGGGCAAGCCCGTCGGGCCTAGGCCCTGGATTTTAGGGCCGGGCCGGGCCTGAGATGGCCACCTATACTTTGGGGTGCATAAGTTGCTCTTCGGCCTCCTTATGGCCTCGAGGAAGCTGCGTCATTACTTTTAGGCACATGAGATCACCGTCATCACTCGCTTCCCGTTGCAATGGATCCCGCACAACCCAGATGCAACTGGAAGGATTGTGGAGTGGGCATTGGAACTGTAAAGCTTTGGTCTCAGGTTTGAAAGCACTTCAACGATTTAGAACAGAGCCTTGGCGGAGTTCATTGCAGAATGGACCTCAACGCCTGACGAGGAAAATCAAGAGACCACTCTCCCCGGCAAGGAAACAAGTCATGACTGGATTATGTACTTTGATGGGGCTTTCTCGCTGCAAGGCGCTGGTGCTGGTGTGCTACTTGTCGCACCCACCGGAGAGCACCTCAAGTACGTGGTCCAGATGCACTTTCCCCGGGAGAGATCAACAAACAACACTGCGTAGTATGAGGGACTGCTTGCCGGTCTTAGGATCGCGACAGACCTTGGAATTATGAAGCTCATCGTCAGAGGTAATTCGCAGCTTGTCGTCAAGCAGGTTAACAAAGATTATCAGAGCCCGTTGATGGAAGCTTATGTAGATGAAGTGAGGAAGTTGGAAGAGCGTTTCGATGGTCTACAAGCAGAGCATGTTCCTCGAGCAGAGAACAGCATTGCTGACGACCTGTCAAAACGTGCTGCCCTCAAGTTACCTGTGGAACCAGGAACTTTTGTGCTCCAACTAAATCAGCCATCCGTTGAACCATCGGCAGGACAGAATAAACGAAGGAAGTTGAGCCCCAGCAAGTACTTTCCCACCGAGCTCCCAGGAGCCGCCGGCAAGGAGGTTGCCGGGGATGACGCCAAGCTTGCCGGGGGGCCACAGGCTCCGGCAGGGCCTCAGGCCCTTGCCGTAGAGACAACTACTCCCATGGCAGAAGATGCACCTTTAGTCCTTGCCGTCGAGCCGCAGGCTCCAGCATGGGCACAGCACACCGTTCGTTTCCTCCAAACAGGGGAACTCCCTGAGGAACAGGAAGAAGCAGAGAAAGTAGCCCGTCGGTCCAGCATGTACCAGTTTGTGGACGATGTCCTATACAGGAAAAGACCGAAAGGCGTGAAATTGAAGTGCATCCCTCGGGAGGAAGGACTGGCGCTGTTGGCAGAAATACATGGAGGTGTATGTGGCTCTCACATAGGATCAAGAGCCCTTGCCGGCAAAGCGTTCCGGCAAGGTTTCTTTTGGCCAACTACTCTCCAGGATGCGAATGCACTAGTAACCAAATGTGAAGCGTGCCAGTTCCATTCAAAGAAGCTCCATCAGCCACCTCAAGCTCTTCAGATGATCCCTCTTTCCTGGCCATTTTTGGTCTGGGGGCTCGACATACTGGGCCCCTTTCCCCGTGCTGTTGGGGGCATTGAGTACTTGTACATCGCAATTGACAAGTTCACAAAGTGGCCTGAAGTGGAAGCAGTGAGAAAGGTGACGGCTCAATCAGCCGTCAAGTTCTTCAAGGGACTAGTTTGCCATTTTGGTGTGCCAAATAGAGTCATCACCGACAACGGCACGCAGTTCATGAGCCGCACCTTCATGCAGTACATCCAGGACCTCGGCAGCAAAATCTGTTTTGCTTCTGTTGCACATCCGTGAAGCAACGGCCAGTCAGAAAATGCAAATGCTGAAGTGCTGCGAGGTCTCAAAACAAGAACTTTTGACAGGCTACACAAGTGCGGAAGACGCTGGATTGATGAGTTTCCGGCGGTTCTTTGGTCAATCAGGACGACACCTAATCGAGCCACTGGCCAGACACCCTTCTCCCTGGTATATGGGGCGGAAGCAGTTCTCCCCACAGAACTCATATACGGGTCACCTCGAGTGCTCGCGTATGATGAGCTTGAGCAATAGCAGTTGCAGCAAGATGATGCTACGCTCCTTGAGGAAGATCGTCTTCAGGCTGTTGTACGAGCCGCGCGCTACCAGCAAGCCTTGCGCCGCTGCCACAGCCGCAAGGTTCATGCCCGAAGCCTTGAGGAAGGCGACTTTGTTCTTCGGCGCGTTCAATCCGCCAAGAATTCTAACAAGTTGACGCCAAAGTGGGAAGGCCCTTATCGGGTAATACGAGTCACCAGGCCCGGTGCAGTCCGCCTGGAGACCGAAGATGGCATTCCAGTGAGCATCTCCTGGAATATCGAACATCTTCGCAAGTTTTACCCGTGAGGTGCGGTTGCCGGGACCCCCGGCAACCCCCTTTTGTACTAGCTTTGCCGGCAAGGCATATGACCCTATGTACAAAGCCAGGTGCAGACCCTGTGCGCAGTTGAATAAATTTAAGTATGTATAGTTCTTGTTGATTTCCATGTTTATTCATATCCATGCCTGTCCAGGATATTATACTACATTCATTTCCAGCAAGTACTGATGAACCACCAAGGTTCCATGTTCCTATTTTCTCTTCTTTCTTTTTCTCAAAGGACAGAAGGTTCCCTCACATACAAGTTTGCCGGGGAGGATAGAGAGTGTGGGCATCAGCAGGCGATGTTCGAAGTGGCGTCTTGCGGGAAAGAGTACAACAGCAAAAAAGCTAAGTTGTAAAACCTTGAGGAATTTTTGTTTAAATACAAAGTTATTTTCCTCAAACGATTTCAATTCCTGTATGGAAAACCTGCATGCGAAGGAACCTCGTCGCTATTGGTTGCGTCCTTACTCTGTTTCGAGTCCGCTCAGCAGTTCAAGTGGCTGCACTAAGAGCGGCAATGTGTCTTGCCGACAGCGACACCCCCAGCAGGCTGCTAAGGATCCGTTCCTCAAAGCGCTCGCGGCAAGGGTGTGCACACCGGCAAGCCCTTCCAAAAAAAGCGTAGGGTGTATGCCATACAAGGAGGGGTCAAACAAGGAAGATAGCATGCATTCAATCCAAAATACAGCAAGTTATATTACATCAATGCTTGCCGCGGTTCTAACTTAAGATAAACTGTCTTGGGCACGAGTTCATAGCGGCAAGGAAAAGCGGAGCGACTAGTCCCGGCGCTGGCCTTCTACCCTCTTGACTTGGTCAACCATGCTGACGATGGGCGCGACACGCTCTTCAAGCGCCCTACGATCCGCATCCGCCGGCAAGCTGTCTTGGCTCAGGTCTAGGCCAGGGTTCCTGTACACCACCTTGGTGAGCACTTTGAGGAGGACGCCCCGGCAAAGCTTGCGGGACTCGCTGGCCAGTTGGGTGGCTCGGTTGGTGTGGAGCAGCTTCAGAGCCTCGTTGACGGCCTCGAAGAACATGGTCAGCCTGGCGCTCTCAGAAATCCCCCTGTCATGGGAGAACCTGAAGTTCGGCATCCCCATCACGGACAGCTGCGTGGTGAGCCCCTCCGCGGCGTCGATGAGGCGTGAAGTCCAGAGACTCACGCCCTCTACATAATCATTGTGGGTGGTGGCGGCGCTCTCAAGCAGCAGCTTCTCATTCTTGAGGTCCTTGGCCAGGGTCTTATCACGAGCCCTGCTGCCATTAAGGGATTCCTCCAGAGTGGTCAACTTCAGCTTCAGATCAGCAATGGAGTCATTGGCTTTGGAGAGCAGCTTGGTCTTGTCAGAGATGGTGACCTGTAGCTCTGGCAAGGTGTGGACAGTTTTGTCTCTGTCGCTCTTTAGTGTCGAGACCTCCTTGCGGTGCTTCTCCAGCTCCGCCTCCAGTTTCTCCACCTTGCCGGCCAGCTCGTCCTTGGCGGCCCCTGTGGCTTCGGTAGCGTCGATGGCCTCCTTCAACTTGCCGGCATGATACAGGACCAGAGCATCGAGTGCGTCTTTATGCTTCTGCTCCAGCTCCTGGGTTCGCTACACGACAAGCTTCTCAATTTCTTCGTCCTTGCCGCGGAGCTCGGCGGCAAGCGCCTTCTCGCGAGCGGCGAGGTCTTCTTCTTAGGCGTCAAGCAGAATACGGCGCTGATTCAGACTGGCGTCCTCCTTCGCGGCCTGTGCAGCGGCCTCCTCCTGTGCCTTCTCAATATCATACTGCTTCAGGAGGAGCTCGTCCCAACGCCGACCTAACTCCTCCTGGCCAATCCTCAGCTCTTGCCGGGCCTCGGTGAACCAGACCTGCGTCTGCTTAACGCGCTTTTGGAAGTCTGCCTCCGCCGCGAGGGCAACCGCTGCCTTGGAGTCCAGTTTCTCCTTACGGGCACGATGGAGCGCCTGGAGCTTCTGGAAGTTGTCACTCATGGCCTAGAGGAGCTGGTCTTCTTTGGATCCACTGCTGCTGGCGCTCGGCTCATCGA
Source organism: Thinopyrum elongatum (assembly GCA_011799875.1). Lineage (NCBI taxonomy): Eukaryota > Viridiplantae > Streptophyta > Magnoliopsida > Poales > Poaceae > Thinopyrum > Thinopyrum elongatum. The sequence goes on from CM022297.1 coordinate 319,506,725, forward strand.
CGACCCTGAGCCCGGCAGCAGCGATGACTTCTTCGTCGAAAGCCTCCCCCTCGGTTGGCGCTCCGGTGCTTGCTGTCCCCGGGATGCTGACGAACAGGTTGTCGCCAATCTTAAGGTATCTGCTTGGGGTGGGGGCTTCGGAAGCTGACGGTTGGTCTTCAACCACCGTCTCCCCAGCGGCTGAGGACCCCGGGACCGATGTAGCGCCAGGCGCTCCTGCGGCAGGGATGCCGTCAGTATGGTCGCCGGTCCCCTTGCCGGTCTCCCCAGCAGACCCCTTGCCAGCCTCCCCAGCAGGGCCCTTGGCGGCCTCGTCAGCAGCGATTTTGGCGGCCTCGGTGACAGTGTCCTTGGAGGTCTCCTCGATGATGGCGTTAACATCCATCTGATCCGCCAAGGAGGGATCTGGAGGCCAAGAAGGAGAAACAAGATGAAACCAAGATTGAAGCTCAAGGCCAGCAAGGAAAGGAGAAAAAGATTGCACTAAAAAAAGAGAAATGACAAAGGCTAGGAAGCAGGCGGTTTACCTGTGACAAGCGATGGAGGGGCGGTCCCCTCCCCTACGACGCTCGTTGCCGGGATGGAGCTGCCGGCGCCTATGCTCACCGGCTCCTCCCACACGCGAATGGGATCATCGGTGGGACTCCTTGACGGGGACCCGCCCCTAGGCGGTGTGGTTGATAGTGACGGCATGTTGGGGGTGGCCCTCAGCGGCTCCTCCTGCCGCTGTTCTTCTCCTGCGAACCCGACAAAGTTAGCAGTAAAGATACACACCCCGACGCCCGCCAGCAGGAAATGAGTAACAGACTCACGCTGGGGGCTGGGCTGGGGGCTGCGTTAAGGGCTGGAATCCGGGCTGATTGTAATCATCTCCGGTGCACCTAAGGAGCTTGCCGGGGGCTCGTCGCCTGTTGAGGTCTTGGCCTTCTTCGCCATCCTCTGTGCCAACGTTTCCGTGTCTCTGCGGGGACAGGCCAGGGCAGAATTAAGATAAGATGAAGCAAATCAGAGACTCAAGACATAAATAAAATGGCAAGATACTTACTCATCTCCTTCTTTTGCCCCCTTTTCCCTCCTCGGGCTGAAGGAGGAGAGGTCGAAGTCGACCTCCACTATGATGTCCACTTGAGGGGATGGGGAAGGGGACTTGGGCCGCTTGATTGTGGCGGGAGCGGCAGCCTAATGTGAGCTCGCCACCCCCGCTGCCTTCTTTGCCGCCGCCCTCGTCTGGCGCCCGGTTCGCTGTCGCACACCTTGCTGCTCCGCAACCTTGCCAGCCGGCCCCTTGCCGGGAACTTCTTCGGACGAGGAGGCCTGCTGGACTGGCTCGTCGGAGACTGCTCGCCGGAGGACGCGTTTCATTTTTGGCATTGGGGGCCCCACTTCATCAGTCTCTTCAGCTGTTTCTTCGGTGAGTGAGCCCCCGACATCTGCGCTACTATGCCCTCCGGCAGGTTCCTCATGCTTGGCGGGCTCCTCCTCTGCATCCGTGTCATCTCCCATTAAGCCAACACTGCCGGCCTCCTCGGCAAGGGCCAGCTCTTCCGCCCTGCTGGCGATGTACGCCAACCCTTTGTCAGTGGTCTCGCAGATGAGGCGCGGTTCTTCCCGAATGGTTCTCTCTGACAAGTTGTCGAAGAACTCTTGTGCTGGCTCCGCGGATGGCTCGACCCAGGTTTGGTCAAGGCCATGAGCATTGAACACCGGCATCATAGCGATGATCGAGTTCAGCGCCGAGTTGTTGCACAGAGGGACGATGCTTGCCGGCAGCTTGAACACGCCGTCTGGCCTAAACAACTTGTGACAGAGGGATGTGTGCTGAAGGACCGTCCAATTGTTGTTGAGGCCAGGGCGCAGCCTCATGATATCCGTCGCATTCCGAAAATCCCAGGCTGGTCTCCCCTTATTTTGCAAAGGGGTGATGCGGTGACGGAGGAAATCAGCGCCCACCATTTCCACGGTGAGCCCGGTAGCCTTGAGGCGATGAATCCTGTTGACGGCGATAGTGAGCTTCTCATCCTGAGCGTCGAGAGCGCTCCAATCACGAGTCGGCTTCGTTTGCCGGAGTGAACAGAATGGGTGCGGCTCCTCCTCTGTGATCCAGCACCACCTACCCCGCCACTCATCCCACTTCTCGGGGTATTCCCCATCCAGATATGTGTCCTTGGTCCCCAACCTAGGGATCCAAGCGATGCCGCCAGAGAGGGCCTCTCCGGCCTGGATGCGAGGAATGAAGAAGTGGCAGAAAAGGGCTTTGTTGGGGACCACCCCGGCAAAGTTTTCGCAGAGGTGAGCAAAAACAGACATGCAAGTTACGGCATTTGGCGTGAAATCAAGGAGATGGAAGCCAAAGGTAAACATGAGGTCATTGAAGAAATCAGAGAAAGGGGGGCAGAGCCCGCAATATAAATAGTCGACGAAAAAGGGGAATTTATCTGGGCCACCCTTCGACTTGGCGGCTGGGGTCACGCGAGTGGCGGCATGTCCATTCGTCGCCCTCCCTCACATGAGCAGGTACTTGTCCCTCAAGGCGTGAGCATCGAGCGTCGGGGGGAAGACGACGAGCTGCTTCCGCATCTTCACCAACTCACTCTCTGGCACATCCTTGCCCTTACTCGCTCTGGGTGCCTTGGGCGGCATGGCGACTGGGGAGAGTGAGGGAAGCCGAGGATGGCGGGAGCGCGGAAGGGGCGAGCGGACGAACAAACTATGGTTTGGGCTCGAGGAAGAAGAAGACGGCGGCGGTTCCTAGATTGGGAAAGGCAAGGGAGAAGGGTAAATGAGCAGCGCCCCTGCGGATTCCTCTTTTTATGGGGAAGGAGCGGGGCTGCCTCTTTGCTTTTCAATATGAAGGCATTTTCGCAAGCGTGCTGCGACCGTTCCACGCAGGACCCCCACGTCGTGCACCCAATGCGGATCATGGGGAAGCGCAACAGACGAGATGATTACAGCAGTTAATCCCTGCCACGCGTGCCCGCGCACTGTTTGGGCCTATCCCAACGATGCTTCGTACTCATGTATGGCCCAGGCCCAGGGGCTCCTGTCGGTGTACTAAAGTTTGGGCCCTTCGGTACCCCTTACTTGTGCACGGGCAGTCGCAGCCGCACCTGCTGCGAGGCTTGGCGGGGGCAGTTGGAGGCAAGATACAAGACAACGAAGACGGCATCCAAGCCAGTAACTTGGGAGCAGAAGACAAGCTGGAGCCCCGGCAAGATCCTTGCCGGGGCGGCTCGTGAGCCCCCGGCAAGATCCTTGCCGGGACGACTTGCGAGGCACTGACAAGAACACCACCCTTGAGGTTGAGAGCTCTGACACCATCAACAACGTCAAGACCAAGACTCAGGGGCACATGCGTGGTGGCATGCAGATCTTCGTGAATACCAGAGAGCGGATTTCCCAGCAAGGTTCTTGCAGGGGGCGACCGCGAGGCCCCGGCAAGGCTCACACACGACAAGGCTCCACCGCCTTGCCACCGTCCCGGCATAGCAATAAGCCAGCCAACCTGGCGAGCACCTGCATGGCGGCATGCAGATCTTCGTGAAGATCCTGCCACCGCTCAAGCGCAGTGGCTAGCCAGCCAGCTTGGCACTCGCATGCCTCGTCATCTTGGGTGCGTGTTAGGGCAGAGTGAGGCGGCGACGGATGGGACGGGTTTTGTTTCCGTCCCCGATAAAGTTAGGGGGGCACGTAAGCAGCGCATTTAAGGCGCTTGTCCTAAGACGCCAGAGATAAGCATGTGCACTATAGCACTTTACACCTCCTGTGTGCCACTATGGCAGCCCCTTGGACGTATAAAAGGAGGCCCAAGGCATACTATAGAACGATTTGGACTTTTGGACTCTCCGGCCCAGCTTGCAGGCATAGCAGCTAGCCGAAGCTCAAGAACACATAATATACACACAAAGCAGACTAGGGTTTTACGCTTCTAAGCGGCCCGAACCTGGGTAAAAATCCCTCGTGTTGATCTCTAGATCTGCTCTTTGCGCGCCCCTCTTCCCTGCCAAACCGTAGAAGGGATCCACTCGATCCCATAGGTGTCATTTCCCCAACAAAGGTCGTGGCCCTTAGTTCGATGGATCTTGCAGTATGGCCCATCACCTTTCCCGGCCTTTTCGGCGGCCGCGGCCTCCCGGCAGTCAGAGCACACGGCAGCTTCCTTGCAGGGGGTTTCGGCCTTAACCTTCTTGCCGGTACTAGGGATACCTGACCTTTCAACAGACATTACCATCTTATCCTTGCGCTTCTTATTGCGCTTCTTGCTCTTCTCCTGACTGGTGGACTCGTCATCATCCTCTGAATCAACATTAATGCAATCCTCCTCTCCGGGTAGTTTTCTTCCCTCCTCCATCCGAGCACACTTATCCACCAAGGTGTAAAGTTCCTTCACAGTTTTGGGCAACCGTACATTCATCTTGGAACGAATCTTCCGGTTGCACACATTGGACTGGAAGGCAGCTATCACAGCTGCTGGATGGATATTTGGGAAGTTTCTATGGACTCTACTAAATCTCTGCAAATACTTCCGGAGAGTCTCTCCTTCTTTCTGCTGAAGAAGCTGCAGATCGCTGGGCCGACCTGGTTCTTGATGGCTGCCAGTGAAGGCGCCAATGAACTCATGGCACAAATCAGCCCATGACGAAATGGAGTTCTCTGACAGGTGCATCAGCCAAGACCTCACATTGGACTTGAGAGCCAAAGGGAAGTAGTTGGCGAATACCTTCTCATCTCTTCCCCCGGCAGCTTGAACAGCGATGGTGTAGATGCTCAGAAACTCTGCCGGGTTCAGCCTCCCATCGTACTTCTCAGGTATCTCTGGCTTGAACGTGTGGACGGACAGCCAACGGACTTGCCGCAGCTCATGAGTAAAGGCAGGGCACCCAACCTCGAAAGGTAGGTACCCGCCGGTATCGAGTGTAGGCTCGTCGACGTCAGGACCGTCGCACGCATTGGCCCGGCGGTGGGCGTCGCGGCGTTGCTCCATGACAACGCGCGCGTCTCTCCTCCGCCGGTCCTCTGGCGCACGCTGCCGGCCTGGACGCACTCGAGGGTCAGAAGAGGCCGTCGAGATGCCATCGGGCTCTTGATTCCACTGCGTCTGCGCTGGCTGCCGTGGCGGAGATTGTACCATGGGGGTGGCCCCTTCCGTACGACCAGCAGCACGGGCCATTGTCGTCACTTGGGGAGGCCGTGGCAAGCCAGCTCGCCGCGAGCCCCAAGCCTCGGCGAAGCCGAGCAGGCTCTGGATGGTGGCACGCCATTCATCCATCTGCTCGGCCGCTGGCGGAAACCTCAGCAGCAGTTGAGCCCGCACCATGGCTTCTGTAGCAGTACTTGGTATGGGCGATGATGACGTGGATCGCGCCGTCGCTCGGCTCCTGGCAGGGCCAGCAGCGACCGTATCACACCCCCGCTGTTGCGGGGCGGCCACTTGGATGGCATGGTGGCGCGGTGATGGCGCCTGAGTGTCAGCAGATCCGCTAGGCGCAGCAGCCTGGTCGACTAGTCCCGGGGGAGGTGCACGCACTGCGGCCGCCCCTGTGGTGGGGGCGGCCGGAGGGCGGCGATTCACCCCGGACCGAGCGCCATCGCTGCGGCTGTGCCCGTCGGTGAGGGGATGGAGTTTGGATGGAGTAGCCCCTTCACCCGTACCTCGCGGAGCGTGGCCATCGGGGTGTTGCTGATGTTGCTCTCCTTCGGCGTCTCCTGCTCCTGCTTCGACCGCAGGGGAAGTGGTGACGGTGCCGCCTGCCCCGACCATAGCCCCAGCGGCGTCCACACTCTCGTGCACCTCCGTGTCCCCCGCAACATTGGTGGCTGCGGGCGGCGGCGCCTTCGAGGTGGATGGGTGAGCAGCAGCACTGGGCTTCTTCTTGGGCGCCATTGCCGACGGCGCCGTCGAAGACGAAGATGGTGATGAAGATGACGCGCTGCACACGCTTTCAGGTTCGCGCAAGTGATCCCCCTACTTGGCGCGCCAAAGATGTCGCGGGAAACCACGGCCACCTATGGGGCCAAGGGGCCCCTTGCTGGTTCGGCAGGGGGGATGTCGCGTCGCACAAAGAGCAGAAGAACGTGGGGCAGCACGGCAGAGATCACACAGGCAATTTTCTTCAGGTTCGGGCTGCCACGAGGCGTAAAACCCTACTCCTGCTTTGGTGGATTAATGGTGGAGAAGTGGTGGTGGAGCGTAGTACACTTACCCGGCAGGCTCGCCCTGGGGAGGCAGTGACTACGCGCGTACGAGCGTGGGGGAGTTCAACTTTCCAAGCCTTGCTTCGGTTGCCATGGGCCTCCTTTTATAGGTTAAGGGGTCACCACAGTGGCAAAACAGTCATTATGCACTGATAAGATAGCAAACAGTGCTATCATACCTAATTCCGCAAGCTGACAGAGTGCATTAAATGCACCACTCAACATCACATCGTTGCTCGCCCGGCAAGCCTTGCCGGGCTCGTCTTGCCAGCCTCATGCCTGCTTGCTTGACACGCCGCAGGACGGGTGTCATCTGTAGGTATTTCCTGTAGAAAGAGGTCGCCATGTGGTGAATGGCTGCCACTTAGTCACCTTGTGGCTTGACACCGCATTGATCAATGACGTGGGTCGTGGTGAGATGTCTTGGTGAGGTGTCTTTGCCCTCGTGAGTCCCGGCAGGCCCTGCCGGGACGTCTTGAATGCTCCCTTCCGGGGGAGCCCTTGTCCCTACCAGGTCCGCCTGCCCGGCAAGGGAGGCTTTTCTCCTGGTGGTGTCTCGCTTCTCTGTCTTGGTCTTGGCCTTCTTAATCTGCCCGCTGGTTCTTCGAAGATCTTGGTCTCTTGTATCTTGACACGGCCTTGGTGTTGTAATCTTGTTCTCGTGCCTGTGCACAGTCAGGGCAACAGACCCAGGGTTTGTTGCACCGGCACAAATTCATGCAAGCATTGACTAGGATGTTTATTATAGGGAATATCACCTTCATCAAACTTTAATAAATAATTTACCTCTACCACCTGTGGTGGTGTGTCAAGACCATGTATTTCCTCAATAGGTGGTAAATTCTTAACATCTTCAGCTTTAATACCTTTTTCCTTCATACATTTCTTTGCCTCTTGCATATCTTCAGGACTGAGAAATAATTTACCCCTCTTCTTTGGAGTGGGTTTAGGAGGTGGTTCAGGAAGTGTCCAAATATCATAATTCTTCAATATATTATTCAATAATTCTTCAGCTTGTTCAACAGTTCGTTCCTTGAAAAAACAACCAGCACAACTATCTAGGAAGTCCCTAGAAGCATCAGTTAGTCCATTATAGAAGATATCAACTATTTCATTTTTCTTAAGAGGATGATCAGCCAAAGCATTAAGTAATTGAAGAAGCCTCCCCCAAGCTTGTGGGAGGCTCTCTTCTTCAATTTGCACAAAGTTAAATATTTCCTGTAAGGCAGCTTGTTTCTTATGAGCAGGAAAATATTTTTCAGAGAAATAATAAATCATATCCTGGGAACTACGCACACAACCAGGAGCAAGAGTATTGTACCAAGTTTTAGCATCACCCTTTAAAGAGAAAGGAAATAACTTAAGAATATAGTAATATCGAATTTTTCCTCATGAGCAAATAGGGTGGCTACATATTCAATTTAGTGAGATGTGCCACAACAGTTTCAGTTTCATAGCCATGGAAAGGATCAGATTCAACCAAAGTAAATGACTCTAGGTCGACGGAGAATTCATAATCCTTATCAGTTACAAGGATAGGTGAAGTAGCAAACTTAGGATCGTATTTCATTCTAGCATTCAAAGATTTCTCTTTCAACTTGACTAGTAATTTCTTAAGATCATCTCTATCCTTACAAGTAAGAAAGTCCCTAGCTACTTCTCCATCCATAACATAACCCTCAGGTATTTCAGCCAATTCATATCTAGGAGAGCTAGGTCTAATAGGTGTTTCATAATTCTCAGTTTCAAAGACGTCATCAGTTTCAGTGATTTCATTGGTTTCAGCATTCTCAATTTCTTTAGCTCTAGCAAGTTGTTCATCAAGAAATTCACCTAGTAGCACATTCTTATCAAGTAGAGTACTAGCATCATCATAAGCATCATTCACAATAGAAGTAGCATCATCAATTACTTGCGATGTATCAGAAACAATAGCAGGTTGTGGTGTCGCAAGCTTACTCAAAACAGAAGGTGAATCAAGTGCAGAGCTAGATGGCAGTTCCTTAACTCCCCTCGTCTTAGAGGGAACGATCTTGCAACTGGTATCTTTCAAATTCTTCATAGTGATAAATAGATATAAATCCCAAGTGACTCAACAAATATAGTTATACTCCCCGGCAATGATGCAAGAAAAAGGTCTTGATAACCCACAAGTATAGGGGATCGCAACAGTTTTCGAGGGTAGAGTATTCAACCCAAATTTATAGATTCGACACAAGGGGAGCCAAAGAGTATTTGTAAGTATTAGCAGTTGAGTTGTCAATTCAACCACACCTGGAGATTAAATATCTGCAGTGAAGTGATCAGTAGCACAATAGTATGATAGTTTGATAGTAGCGGTAACAGTAGTAGCGACAGTAACAGTGATAGCAATAATTTTGTAGTAGTTCTGCAGTTGTAATAGTAACAGCAACAGTAGTAACTCAGCAAGAACAATAGGTGAAAAACTCGTAGGCATTGGATTGGTGGTAACGTTGGATAATATTCATCATATAACAGTCATAAACTAGGGCGACACAGAACTTGCTCCAGTTCATAAATATAATGTAGGCATGTATTCCGTAAATAGTCGTACGTGCTTATGGAAAAGAACTTTCATGACATCTTTTGTCCTACCCTCCCGTGGTAGCGGGGTCCATAAGGAAACTAAGGGATATTAAGGCCTCCTTTTAATAGAGAACCGGAAGAAAGCATTAACATATAGTGAATACATGAACTCCTCAAACTACGGTAATCACCGGAAAGAATCCCAATTGTTGTCACCTTGGGGTATGCGGATCATAACACATAGCAGGTGCATATAACTTGCAAGATTGGATCAAGAACATAGATATAATGGTGGAAACATAAATGGTTCAGATCTGAAATCATGACACTCGGGCCCTAGTGACAAGCATTAAGCATAGCAAAGTCATAGCAACATCAATCTCAGAACATAATGGATACTAGGGATCAAACCCTAACAAAACTAACTCGATTACATGATGAATCTCATCCAACGCACCACCGTCCAGCAAGCCTACGAAGGAATTGCTCACTCTCAAGCATCATGAAATTGGTGACGGAGGATGGTTGATGATGACGAAGACCAAAGATTCCCCTCTCCGGAGCCCCAAACGGGCTCCAGATCCGGCCTCCCGATGAAGAACAGGAGGTGGCGGTGGCTCCGTATCGTAAAACGCGATGAAGCTTCCTCTCCTGTTTTTTTCTCCAAAAATAGGATTTTATAGATTTGGGATTAGGGTTAGCGGAGCCTCGTGGACCCCACTACCCACCAGGGCGCGCCAGAGGGGGGGTGGCTTGTCCTGGTGCCTAGTGGGCAGCTGCCCCCCCCTCAGTGGGTCTTGGTTCCAGTATTTTTTATTTATTCCAAAATAATTCTACAAAATTTTTGTCCGATTCCGAGAACATTTATTTTTGCACAAAAACAACACCATGGTAGTTGTGCTGAAAACAGCGTCAATCCGGGTTAGTTTCATTCAAATCATGCAAATTAGAGCCCAAAACGAGAGCAAAAGCATTAGGAAAAGTAGATACGACGGAGATGTATCCCCCCCTCGAGGTGTTGCTCTAACTTGGCAGGGTTATATTGCTCATATCATGCATATGGTGTCTTGCATTGCTATGCCATTTGCTTAGTTTAGACATGCTTTGTGTGAATGCCACCTATTTAGTGTCTAATTACCATATATGTGAATTATGCAATGCCATCTTCTTGTAAGGCATTATATCTGTGAATTATGCAATGCTATCTTGTTGCAAGGCATTATATATGTGAATTATGCAATGCCATGTTGTTTAGCCAAGAATCATATATGTGAATTATATCATTCCATCCTTTTTGTATTACATATTCTATTTGTCGATAATGTTTGTATATTCAACTACTCTTCCTGTGCATCAGCCATTTGAATCGGTGATGGAAAAATCTGGACTGAAAATAAGGTCTTCAGAGCAGACAATGCTACCTGTTGAAGCAGATATCTTGCTGGTTATAGATAGCTCCTCAGAGGAAGATTCAGCGACAGATTGTCGGTGCAACAAACCCTGGGTCTGTTGCCCTGACTGTGCACAGGCACGAGAACAAGATTACAACACCAAGGTCGTGTCAAGATACAAGAGACCAAGGTCTTCGAAGAACCAGCATGCTGATTAAGAAGGCCAAGACCAAGACAGAGAAGCGAGACACCACCAGGAGAAAAGCCTCCCTTGCCGGGCAGGCGGACCTGGCAAGGACAAGGGCTCCCCCGGAAGAAAGCATTCAAGGCGTCCCGGCAGGGCCTGCCGGGACTCACGAGGGCAAAGACACCTCACCAAGCCATCTCACCACGACCCACGTCATTGATCAATGCGGTGTCAAGCTGCAAAGTGACTAAGTGGCAGCCATTCACCACATGGCGGCCTCTTTCTACAGGAAATACCTACAGATGACACCCATCCTGTGACATGTCAAGCAAGCAGGCATGGACCTGGCAAGACGAGCCCGGCAAGGCATGCCGGGCAAGCAATGATGTGACATTGAGCGGTGCATTTAATGCACTCTGTCAGCCTGCAGAATTAGGTATGATAGCACTGTTTGCTATCTTATCAATGCATAATGACTGTTTTGCCACTGTGGTGACCCCTTAACCTATAAAAGGAGGCCCATGGCAACCGTAGCAAAGGTTGGAAAGTTGAACATCCCCACGCTCGTACGCGCATAGTCACTGCCTCCCCAGGGCGAGCCTGTCGGGCAAGTGTACTACGCTCCACCACCCCTTTTCCACCATCAATCCACCAAAGCAGGAGTAGGGTTTTACGCCTCGCGGCGGCCCGAACCTGGGTAAAATTGCCCGTGTGATCTCTGCCGTGCTGCCCCACATTCTTCTGCTCTTTGTGCAACGCGACTTCCCCCCTGCCGAACCAGCAAGGGGCCCCTTGGCCCCATAGGTGGTCGTGGTTTCCCGCGACATCTTTGGCGCGCCAGGTAGGGGGATCGCTTGCGCGAAGTTGAAAGCATGTGCAGCGCGTCATCTTCATCACCATCTTCGTCTTCGATGGCGCCGTTGGTAATGGCGCCCAAGAAGAAGCACGGTGCTGCTCCTCACCCATCCACCTCGAAGGCGCCGCCGCCCGCAGCCACCAATGCTACGCGGGACACGGAGGCGCATGAGAGTGTGGATGCCGCTGGGGGTGTGGTTGGGGCAGGCGGCACCGTCACCACTTCCCCTACGATCGAAGCAGGAGCAGGAGACGCCGGAGGAGAACAACATCAGCAACACCCCGATGGCCACGCTCCGCGAGGTACGGGTGAAGGGGCTACTCCATCCACACTCCTTCCCCTCACCGACGGGCACAGCTACAGCAATGGCGCTCAGTCTGGGGCGAATCACCGCTCTTCGGTCGCCCCCACCATGGGGGCGGCCGCAGCACGTGCACCTCCCCCGGGACGAGTCGACCAGGCTGCTGCGCCTAGTGGAGCTGCTGACCCTCAAGCGCCATCACCACGCCACCATGCCATCCAGGTGGCCGCCCCGCAATAGCGGGGACGTGATACGGTCGCTGCTGGCCCCGCCAGGAGCCGAGCGATGGCGCAATCTGCGTCATCATCGCCCATACCAAGTACTGCTACAGAGGCCATGGCGTGAGCTCAACTGCTGCTGAGGTTTCCGCCAGCGGCCGAGCAGATGGATGAATGGTGTGCCACCATCCAGAGCCTACTCGGCTTCGCCGAGGCTGGGGGCTCACAGCGAGCTGGCCCGCCACGGCCTCCCCAAGCGACGACAATGGCCCGTGCTGCTGGTCGTACAGAAGGGGCCACCCCCACGGTACAATCCCCGCCACGGCAGCTAGTGCGGGCGCAGCGGAATCAAGAGCCTGATGGCGTCTCGACGGCCTCTTCTGACCCTCGAGCGCGGCCAGGCCGGCAGCGTGCCCCGGAGGACAGGCGGAAGGGAGACGCGCGCGTTGTTGTTGAGCAATGCTACGACGCCCATCGCCGGGCCAATGGTTGTGACGGTCCCGATGTCAACGAGCCTGCACTCGATACTGGCGGGTACCTACCTTTTGAGGTTGGGTCCCCTGCCTTTACTCGTGAGCTGCGGCAAGTCCGTTGGCCGTCCGTCCGCACGTTCAAGCCAGAGATACCCGAGAAGTACGATGGGAGGCTGAACCCGGCAGAGTTTCTGAGCATCTACACCATCGCTGTTCAAGCTGCCGGGGGAAGAGATGAGAAGGTATTCACCAACTACTTCCCTTTGGCTCTCAAGTCCAATGTGAGGTCTTGGCTGATGCACCTGCCAGAGAAGTCCATTTCGTCATGGGCTGATTTGTGCCATGAGTTCATTGGCGCCTTCACTGGCGGCCATCAAGAACCAGGTCGGCCCAGCAATCTGCAGCTTCTTCAGTAGAAAGAAGGAGAGACTCTCCGGAAGTATTTGCAGAGATTTAGGAGAGTCCACAGAAACATCCCAAATATCCATCCAGCAGCTATGATAGCCGCCTTCCAGTCCAATGTGCGCAACCGGAAGATTCGTTCCAAGATGAATGTACGGTTGCCCAAGACTGTGAAGGAACTTTACACCTTGGTGGATAAGTGTGCTTTGATGGAGGAGGGAAGAAAACTGCCCGGAGAGGAGGATTGCATTAATGTTGATTCAGAGGATGATGACGAGTCCACCAGTCAGAAGAAGAGCAAGAAGCGCAAGGATAAGACGGTAATGTCTGTTGAAGGGTCGGGTATCCCTAGTACTGGCAAGAAGGTTAAGGCCGAAACCCCCCAGCAAGGAAGCTGCCGTATGCTCTGACTACCGGGAGGCCGCGGCCGCCAAAAAGGTGAAGGACCGTACTGCAAGATCCATCGGACCAAGGGCCACGACCTTCAAGAGTGTTATTAGGTTGAGCAGCTTGTCAAGAGACAAAAAGCAGAATATGAGAAGCATGACAAGGAAAAGGGACAGGATGTTGCTGGCGGTAAGGGTCGTGACGGTGAAGTAAATCGCCCCGGCAGACCTCTTCGGAACAAAGGGAAACCCGCCAGGGATCGAGAGAAGGAAGCCTGCGGTGATGAGAGTGATGAAGGGGATGAAGAGGAAACCAGTGAGTAGGAGTTCCAGAAGGCCACTGACGCCCTGTGCATTGACGGGGGTGCGTCCCTACACGCCTCTCACCACCAACTCAAGCGGTGGGCGCGTGAGGTTAATGCCGTGGAACCTGCGCCAGGGGCCCGGAAACCACTCAAATGGTCATGCACGCCCATCATTTTTGGCGAAGAGGATCATCCTGACCACACCACCGTGGTAGGATGTTTGCCGTTGTTGATCTCTCCAACAATCCGCAACCTCAACGTCACGAAGATGTTGGTGGACGGCGGGGCCGGGTTGAATCTGATTTCCCCAAAGGTTATCAGCAAGCTTCAGATAGCAGAGGATGAGTTAAAAGTCACCGGCATGTTTCAAGGAGTTAATCGCGGCAGGAGTCATCCTAAGGGAAAGATCACGTTGCATGTGATGTTTGGGGGAGAGTTGAACTACCAGACTGAAAAGATTGTGTTTGATGTGGTTGACCTCCCCTTGCCGTACAATGGAATCCTTGGACGCCCAGCCTTGGCTAAGTTCATGGTAGCATCCCACTATGCCTACAACGTCTTGAAGATGCCAGGGCCAGTTGGAGTCATTTTCGTCCCATCAGATGAGAAAGACATAATCATTTGTGTGGACAGGATGTACCGGGACGCAGTCGCGGTAGAGGCAGCAGCAGCGGCAGTTCCCACCAAGGAGAATAGAGGGAAGAAGAAGGATAGTAAGGGCTCCGGCAAGGAATTCAGGAAGCGCGCCTCTTCGGAGTGCGCTGCGCCTGTTGATGACTTGCCGGAGAGTTCCAACAGCAAGAGATCCAAGGTTGCTGCTCCACAAGTGAAGAAGGTCCCGACAGGGTTGGCTGGCGTTGATGGTACTTTCACCATCAGCGCCACCCTCGATGACAAATAGAAAAGCGCGCTCGTTGCCTTCCTGCAGCCGAATATCGATGTGTTTGCCTGGCAACCATCTGATATCCCCGGTGTTCCCAGGAAGGTAATCGAGCACCACCTTGCTGTCTGCCCACATGCCCGACCTGTCAAGCAGAAAGTCCGGAAGCAGGCCTTGGAGAGGCAGCAGTTCATTACAGAGGAGATCAAGAAACTTGAGGCAGCTGGTTTGGTCAGAGGAGTGCTGCATCCAACGTGGTTAGCAAATCCAGTGGTTGTCCGGAAGGCCAACGGGAAATGGAGACTTTGCATAGAATTCACAGATCTCAACAAGGCTTGCCCGAAAGACCCATTTCCCTTGCCGTGCATCGACCAGATCGTGGACTCCACTTCAGGCTATGATTTGCTCTCCTTTTTGGATGCATATTTTGGGTATCATCAAATCTTCATGTCCAAGGAAGACGAAGAGAAGACCTCGTTCATCACCCCGTGTGGTACGTACTGTTTTATTCGCATGCCTTTCGGATTAAAGAGTGCCGGATCTACTTTTGCAAGGGCAGTCCAGATTGGTTTTGGGCCACAGCTGCACAGAAACATTGAGGCTTGTATGGATGATATTGTGGTCAAAACCAAGGACAGATCAACCCTTATCCAGGATTTGGAGGAGACATTTGCCAATTTGCGCAAGATCAACTTGAAGCTCAACCCGGAGAAGTGTGTATTTGGTGTTCCCTCCGGCAAGCTACTCGGGTACTTTGTATCCCATCGGGGGATCGAAGCCAACCCCGATATGATCCAAGCCATCGAACAGATCCAAGCACCAAAGACGGTCAAAGATGTAAGGCGTCTGACAGGGTGCCTTGCCACGCTAAGCAGATTCATTTCCAAGTCTGCTGAGCGCGCCTTGCCGTTCTTCAAAATCTTGAAGAAGGCAGGGCCCATGAAGTGGACTCCAGAAGCAGATGCAGCTTTGCAAGAGTTGAAGGCCTAACTATCTTCTGTGCCCACCTTGGTTGCTCCCAAACCGCAAGAGCCGTTGCTGTTATACTTGGCGGCAACCAATCAAGTGGTTAGTGCAGCCTTGGTGGTGCAGCGGGAAGTGGATGAAACAGATAGTGCGCAAAGACCGGCAGAGTCAGATAGGGATCAGGATAGAGATAAGCACGGCAGCGAAGACAACCCCAAGGACATGGCAAGGAAGAAAGTGGTGCAGCGCCCAGTGTACTTCATCAGTTCCCTGCTACAGGGGGCTAGATCGAGGTACTCTGGCATGCAAAAGTTGATCTTTGGCCTCATCATGCCCTCAAGGAAACTGCGCCACTACTTCCAAGCCCATGAGATCACAGTTGCCACTCGCTTCCTATTGCAAAGGATACTCCGGAACCCTGAGGCTACTGGCAGAATAGTGGAGTGGGCTTTGGAGTTATCCAGTTTTGGTTTAAAGTTTGAGAGCACATCATCAATCCAGAGCAGGGCATTGGCAGAGTTTATTGCAGAATGGACGCCAACCCCCGACGAGGAAGTGCCAGAAACAGTTATCCCTGGCAAGGAGGCGCCCCAAGAATGGATCATGTATTTTGATGGTGCTTTTTCCCTACAAGGTGCAGGGGCTGGCATGCTTCTCGTCACTCCCTCCGGGGAACACTTGAAGTACGTCGTCCAGATACATTTTGCCCGGGAAGAGGAAACCAACAATACAGCAGAGTATGAAGGGCTCCTTGCCGGGCTCAGGATTGCGGCAGAATTGGGAATCAAGAAGTTGATCATTCGAGAAGACTCACAGCTTGTGGTGAGACAAGTCAACAAGGATTACCAAAGTCCATTGATGGAGGCATACGTTGAGGAAGTGAGAAGATTACAGGAGTGCTTTGACGGGTTGCAAACAGAGCACATACCTCGTGCGGAAAACAACATAGCTGATCACCTGTCAAAGTGTGCTGCCCAAAAGCTTCCTGTGGAACCAGGAACTTTTGTTCTCCATCTTACTCAGCCCTCCGTATCCCCAACAACAATGGCCCAGAAAAGGAGAAAGCTGGACTCCGGTAAGCCTCTCCTGGTAGAGCCATCTGCTCCTGGCAGGGACCCTGCCGGAAACAACTCCTCACAACCTGCCAGACCGCACCCTCTAGCCAGACCCATGGTCCCTGCGAACGAGGAATGTGCCCCCGCAGTTGAGGAGGTGCCGCTAGTCCTTGTTGCTGAGCCCCAGGCTCCAACTTGGGTAAGGCACATAGTCCACTTTCTCTAAACCGGAGAACTCCCCAATGACCAAGATGAGGCTGAAAGAGTAGCTCGGAGGGCCAGTATGTACCAGTTTGTCGATGACACTCTGTACAGAAGGAGGCCCAATGGTGTGAAATTGAAGTGCATCTGCCGAGAAGAAGGGAAGGAACTGCTGGCTGAGATACACAAAGGCATGTGCGGCTCCCACATTGGATCAAGGGCGCTGGTTGGGAAAGCATTCCGGCAAGGATTCTATTGGCCCACAGCCCTCTAAGATGCGGTTGAGCAAGTCACCAAATGTGAAGCCTGTCAATTCCATACCAAGAAAATCCACTTGCCTGCCCAAGCTCTTCAGACAATCCCTTTATCATGGTCATTTTCGGTCTGGGGGCACAATATCCTCGGCCCTTTCCCCCGAGCGATCGGGAGCTTTGAATTCTTGTTCGTTGCTATCGACAAGTTTACAAAGTGGCCGGAAGTTGCTGCCGTGAGAAAGGTGACTGCTCAATCAGCTATCAAGTTCTTGAAAGATTTGGTGTGTTGTTTTGGAATCCCGGCAAGGATCATTACCGACAATGGCACCCAATTCACGAGCCGCGCCTTCATGCAATATGTTCATGCCCTCGGAAGCAAGATCTCGTTTGCTTCTGTCGCACATCCCAGAAGCAACGGGTAAGCTGAGAGGGCGAACGCTGAAGTGCTACGGGGACTCAAAACAAGAACCTTTGATATGTTGCAGAAGCACGACAGGCCGGGGATCGATGAGCTGCCGGTAGTTCTATGGTCCCTCAGAACGACACCGAATCGAGCTACCGGGCAGACTCCTTTTTCCCTGGTCTATGGGGCGGAAGAAGTTATCCCCACGCAACTCATTTATGGGTTGCCTCGAGTGCTTGCCTATGACGAAGTAGCGCAAGATCAGCACCGGCGTGACGACGCTGTGCTACTCGAGGAGAACCGTCTCCGGGCTGCTACGCGTGCTGCACGCTATCAGCAAGCCCTGCGTTGCTATCATAGCTGCAGGGTTCATGCCCGGTGTTTTGAGGAAGGCGACCTTGTCCTTAGGCGCGTTCAGTCCGCCAAGGGTAGAAACAAGTTGACGCCGAAGTGGGAAGGCCCTTACCGGGTAGTACGAGTCACCAGACCTGGCGCAGTCCGTCTGGAGACCGGAGATGGCATTCAATTGCAAAACTCATGGAATATTGAGCATCTCCGCAGGTTCTACCCGTAAGGCGCGGCTGTCGGGCCCTGCCCGGCAGCCACCCTTTTGTACAGTCCTTGCCTCAGTTGCATGTAACCCCTTGTACAAAGCCAGGCGATGACCCTAAGCACCAGAGAAATAAACGAAGCGTTGGGGGCCCCCGACCAAGTTGCATGCATGCATAAGTATTCCAAGAGCATTTGCATAAGCATTTCATGAGCATTTGCATATGCATATAGATAGGATCGCATCCTGCATCATTCTCATCTGCATAAAGCTGCAGGTTCCTGCCGAGAACTCGGTTTCTGCAAGAAGATGGGGAGATGAACCAACGCTGCGATCCCCGGCGAACCAAACAGATAAGTTCTACCTCTTGTCCATAAGTGTTCTGTAAGCTAAAACTTGTGCATAAGAAAACCCCGCCACTCTTCGAAACTTAGGTGCTCCCATCCCTGGCTCGAACGTTGCTTTGGCCTGGATGGTCGTAGTGGCCTTTGATGAAAACAAGTTAGCGGGGAGCTGGTCCCTCTATTTCTTGCTGGTAGGCTCAGTTCCCCGGTAATGAAGAAAGGGTACCGGCAGGAACTCGTTTATTTAAAATAAAGAGGCATTTCACCTCTGCATGGACATATACATGCACGAGTTCCCGGCAAGGTTCATCTTTTTCATTAATGTGTTGGTCATACAAGTACAAACCTTACAGAACACAGACATGGACTCGAGAGATTGCATTATTTGAACTAAAATTTGGCAAATGCCTACGAGTTTAAGATTGAAAAAATATAAGTGCCCCGTGATGCCCTTTCTTGTCCCTCTCCTCCTAGGCGCGGCAGTTGAAGGCGAGAAGGGCAAAAGGAGTGCCTGAGCAGAAGCCCGGCCCGTTCCTGTCGGGCTCCAGGAGAGGTAGCCTGACGGGGACGGGGGAGCACCGGGGAATGCATCGATGGAGAGCACGATGGAGGCAACCCGCCAACCACCACCACCAAGGCCAGCAGGACACGGCAGGGCTAACGGAGCTGCAGTCCGAGAGGAAGCCTGCCGGGGTCCAGCTAGAAGACTGCTGGAGGAAGCCGGGCGGCACCATCCCCACCCCTGCATCCAACTCCCCAGCAAATCACCTTGCCGGGAAGTAGAGGCAGATGCAGATGATGGTGCTGCCGCCAGATGAAGATGGTGCGGGCGACGCTCAGCCGGAGCCAGAGTCATCGCCCTCCCGCGCGCTGCCGTCGTCATCGCCATCACTGTCCTCCTTGTCGCTTTCGCTTGAGGAGGAGCTTTCGTCGTCGGTTGAGCTCTTTGCGCAGCACCCTAAGCGAGCTCCTGAGCGCCCGAAGATCTTGACGGAGAGCAGGCCGCTCTCCATTAATTTGAACTGGAGAACGTGCCCTTGCGAGAAACCATGGGCACGAGCAAAGGTCTTCCAACCATGATGGAGGTACATCACATGAGGAGCAGGGAAGTCGACATCAACCCACATGCCGCCGTTCCCACAGCCCCTCATGTGCAACCTCAGAGCGCGTGGCTGTGCGAGCTCCATTTCCCATGCAAATGGAGTATGGAGGCGAAGATGGCTGCATGGGGGTTTGTACAGCCTGATGATGAACTCTCAAGGCTGATCCCCGACATGGCCGTCCATTGGAGGGAGGACCGCCGGCGGGGGCACGGCTAAGGCATCGCCCCGTCCCCCTCTTCCTCAAGCACCGCAGCGACCACGGCCTCGCCCCCTCCCTCCTCCTCTCGCGGTGGGCTCCTCTATCACGGGATCAGGAGGAGGAGGGATGCACTATCGAGTAGAAGCCCTCGTCGCCGCCGCTGGAGTGCCGCCGCGCCCTCGTCCTCTCACAATGGTGAGTGGAGGAAGATTGCCAGAAGGGAGAAGAGGCGTGAGTGAAAATGCACTGCCCTTCCCCCCTTTTATAGAAGGACGGAGCGGGGGGCTTGCCTTTTGCACAGGAAACGGCCGCCCCGTTCCCCCAATGCGGCCTCCCTGCACCTTCTGCGGCCCAAAGAATCAAGGCCGACCCTCTGCCCCAACCATCGACGCCTGGTTCTCAACCGTGGCACTCGTCCCCGTGCTCTCCGCATCCACCACCTACCACAACCAATGCATGCGGAACATGTGGCAGGTGCGTGCGAGGCGGGGAGCTAGTGGGATGGCAGTTTCTGCCCGGTGATCGTGGGGCGTGGGTAATCCACGGGCCACAGTCCAAGTTTTCCGCAGCATTACGCACGACGAGCGGGAAAACTGGAAACTGGCCCAGAGTCGAGATTAATGAAGAAGCAAAGAAGACTCCAAGAGACCAGCCTCTTCAGCGCCCCAGCCTGTGCACTTATTAGGACCTACCCTGACGACGCCCGGCAGTGCGATCGGGGCAGGCCCGAGGGCTTCTATCGGTGCAATAAACCATGGGTCTGTTTCCCTGACTATGCACAGGCACAAGAATAAGATTACAACACCAAGGCCATGTCAAGATACAGGAGACCAAGATCTTCGAAGAAGCAGCATGCTGATTAAGAAGGCCAAGACCAAGACAGAGAAGCGAGACACCACCAGGAGAAAAGCCTCCCTTGCCGGGCAGGCGGACCTGGCAAGGACAAGGGCTCCCCTGGAAGAAAGCATTCAAGGCATCCCGGCAGGACCTGCCGGGACTCACAAGGGCAAAGACACCTCACCAAGCCATCTCACCACGACCCACATCGTTGATCAATGCGGTGTCAAGCC
The DNA here is from genome assembly GCA_011799875.1 of Thinopyrum elongatum. Classification (NCBI taxonomy): domain Eukaryota; kingdom Viridiplantae; phylum Streptophyta; class Magnoliopsida; order Poales; family Poaceae; genus Thinopyrum; species Thinopyrum elongatum. Next base: position 319,527,008 of record CM022297.1, read on the forward strand.
GCAAAGTGACTAAGTGGCAGCCATTCGCCACATAGCGGCCTCTTTCTACAAGAAATACCTACAGATGGCACCCGTCCTGCGACGTGTCAAGCAAGCAGGCATGGAGCTGGCAAGACGAGCCCGGCAAGGCTTGCCGGGCAAGCAACAATGTGACATTGAGCGATGCATTTAATGCACTCTGTCAGCTTGCAGAATTAGGTATGATAGCACTGTTTGCTATCTTATCAGTGCATAATGACTGTTTTGCCACTGTGGTGACCCCTTAACCTATAAAAGGAGGCCCATGGCAACCGTAGCAAAGGTTGGAAAGTTGAACATCCCCACGCTCGTACGCGCGTAGTCACTGCCTCCCTAGGGTGAGCCTGCCAGGCAAGTGTACTACGCACCACCACCACTTTTCCACCATCAATCCGCCAAAGCAGGAGTAGGGTTTTACGCCTCGCGGTGACCGGAACATGTGGTAAAATTACCCGTGTGATCTCTGTCGTGCTGCCCCATGTTCTTCTGCTCTTTGTGCAATGCGACTTCCCCCCTGCCGAACCAGCAAAGGGCCCCTTGGCCCCATAGGTGGCCGTGGTTTCCCGCAACACAGATGACCAGTCCTATTTTCCCCCTGAGGTGTATGCTCAAAGTTGGTAGGGTTATATTACTCATATCATGCATATGTTGTCTTGCATTGCTTAGTTTTTACATCATATACACAATATTGAATACCATCTCGTTAGGTTAGACATCATATATGTGATTGCCATCTGCTTACTTGCTTAGTATATAAATCATATTTTTGAATTATATCATGCCATCATGTTTACATAGACAACATGTATCTGAATTATGGCATTGCTACTTCTTGAGCTTGTGTTGATTTTTCCCTTGAAGAGGAAAGGGTGATGCAGCAAAGTAGAGATAAGTATTTCCCTCAGTTAAGAACCAAGGTATCAATCCAGTAGGAGGCACAGGCAAGTCTCCAATATATGCACCTGCACAAACTAACAAACACTTGCACACAACGCGAAAAAGGGGTTGTCAATCCCTTCACGGTCACGAACAAGAGTCAGATCTAATAGAAATAGGTATAAAAGATAAATAAAAGAGCAAACTAAAGTAAATATAAATAAAGTGCAATAAGGTATTTTTGTATTTTTGGTTTTATAGATCTGAAAATATATGATGGAAAATAGACCCGGGGGCCATATGTTTCACTAGAAGCTTCTCTCTTGAAGAAAACATATGGTGGGTAAACAAATTATTGTTGAGCAATTGATAGAAGAGCGCATAGTTATGATGATATCTAAGGCAATGATCATGAATATAGGCATCACGTCCGTGACAAGTAGACCGAAACGATTCTGCATCTACTACTATTACTCCACACATCGACCGACTCCTGCCTGCATCTAGAGTATTAAGTTCATAAGAACAGAGCAACGCTTTAAGCAAGATGACATGATGTAGAGGGATAAACTCAAGCAATATGATATAAACCCAATCTTTTTATCCTTAATGGCAACAATACAATACGTGCTTTGCTACCCCCTTCTCTCACTGGGTGAGAACACCGCAAGATTGAACCCATCACAAAGCACCTCGTCCATTGCAAGAAAAACCAATCTAGTTGGCCAAACCAAACCGATAATTCAAAGAGAAATACAAAGCTATCTCAATCATGCATAAAAGAGTTCAGAGAAGACTCAAATAATAATCATAGATAATCTTATCATAAATCCACAATTCATCGGATCTCAACAAACGCATCATAAAAGAAGATTACATCGAATAGATCTCCAAGAACATCGAGGAGAACATTGTATTGAAGATCAAAGAGAGAGAAGAAGCCATCTAGCTACTAGCTATGGACCCATAGGTCTATGGTAAACTACTCACACATCATCGGAAGGGCGGCAAGGTTGGTGTAGATGCCCTCCGTGATCGAATCCCCCTCCAGCGGAGTGCCGAAAAAGGCCCCAAGATGGGATCTCATGGGAACAGAAGCTTGTGGCGACAGAAAAGTATTTTTGGCGTGCCCTCTGGTGTAGGGGGAATATTTGGGTATTTATAGGATGAAGATTAGAGTTGTAAGGTCTTTGAGGGGCCCACAAGCCCTGGGGCCCCCTGGGGCGCACCCCTACAGCTTGTGGCCTCCTCGTGGGTCTTCTATCCTCCTCTCCAAGTCTCGTGGGTTTCTTCTGGTGCAAAAAAAATCATCGTAAAGTTTATTCCGTTTGATATTCCTTTTCTGTAAAAGTCAAAAACAAGGAAAAAAACAAAAACTGACACTAGGTTCTAGATTAATAAGTTAGTCCCAAAAATAATATAAAATAGCATATTAATGCATATAAAACATCCAAAACAGATAATATAATAGCATGGAACAATAAAAAATAATAGATACGTTGGAGACGTATTAGGCATGCCAACCCATTTAATAAAGACATCATATAGTTATATCATCTCATCCTGTTTACATAGTTATCATATTTTGAATTATGTCATTCCATTCGTGAATTATATCATGCCATCATGTTTCCATAGACGGCATGTATGTGAATTATGGCATGCCAACCTATTTAATAAACACATCATATAGTTATATCATGTCATCCTATTTACATAGTCATCATATTTTGAATTATGTCATTCTATCATGTTTAGTTAGCCATCATATATGTGAAATTGTGTCATGCTATCCTGTTTAGTTAGCCATCATATATTTGAAATTGTGGCATGCTATCCTGTTTGGTTAGACAACATAAATGTTAATTATTTCATGCCCTCTTTTATTCCCCACTATCCATTGCACCTGTCTATCGTAAAATGCCTGTACATTCAATTACTTTTCTTGTTTATCAGCCATTTGAATTGGAGGGGGTGATGGTAGTATCTAAGGGAGTAAAAACATGGTCTTTAGAAAAGATAGTGCTACCCGTCGATGCAGATAGAACCATAGTTGTACTTGCCCAAGAACCAACCCCACCACACATGACCCAGACTCTTGCGGATTGTACCCCTATCCAGTTGGATAGAGAACCAGCTACACTCCTTCTAACCCTAACCCCAGCAGATAGTAACCCAATTCTAGTTGACACAGCACCATCTCCACCACAGAGCACCCAAACACGAGCAGTTAGTAAGGCAACTGCAGTGCCCAAAGCACGAGGACCACCACTCCGAACCCCAACTCAACGCTTAAAGTAGAAGAAGAATTGTTCTCAGGTCAGGTTCCGTAGCTATGTTTCATACTCCTTTGCTCTTGCATCACTGTATTTACTCATACCAACTAATTTCAAATTTTAAGGATGCAATTGAAACTCCAATGGCGCAACAGGTATGTTTTAAACTTGTTTCTTTTAACTGGCTTGCTGTTGTAACTTGCTCTATGTTGATTTTAGTTTCAATTGTATAAACAGTTATGTTCTCATGGCATGCACATTACAAGTGTTGTTAGTGTTGTGTAGTTTCCCACACTTATATTCTGTCTATGCTACTTTGTCTTAAACAGATATGATTTGAACTGTGTCTCTATCTTGATTTGGCAACATAAACTAGAATGGTATAGACCATACAGTACCATAGTACATAGATATATGTTTGTTTCATGTTGTTATCCTATCCACTTTACTACTGAACTGGTTTACCAAAATGAGTTTCATATACAACATGCTAAACCTGTGATGTGTCTGCTTGTTTCTATTTTAGAATGCCGACAAAATATTGGAGAAGAGTACCCAATTATGCAATGGTAAAGGAAGTAATGCAGATGAGGTTCAAGATAGTGAGACATCCCTGTTGGACTCCAAGAAAGCTGATAAAAACTATCTTGAAGACAGTGAGACAACCCCAAAGTCTTCTCTTGATGTAGTGTTCAAGTTACTGGCCACTACTGTTGGCACAAGCTCTTCGAACTCGCTGCCAGAATCAGTTTGGCTTCTTGAGTCTCAACTACAAGCTGAAAGAGATCGATCAGTTGTGATGCGACAAGAAGCCGAAGCACTGAGAAAGTCCCTGCAAAATTCAGATGCATACTTTCTGGTGCAACAGCAAGCATTGGAGGATTTTAATGCCAAACAAGAGAAAGCTAATAAGCTTGCTAAGCTTATTGCCAGCATGGTGGATACCCAGGATAATGTTTCTTGAGCTCTTCTGAAATTGTGTCAGTTATGGACTTGTTTTGCTGCCGGGTTTATTTGCACTGGTGGCTAATTTAGACGCCCTGTGTATGTAATATGTTGCTTTGTTCGCTATATTTGCACTGGTGGCAAACTTTGATGCCCAGTGGATGTAATATGTGTAATAGCCGTAATAGCCTAGCATAAGTTGCTTGCTTATTTATTTCCTTATTGTCTTGTTTATTTGTTTGCTTGTAGTCACTGCAGTTCTTTTTCCGCGGTTTGCTAGTGGCCACAGTAACCTTTTTTTTACAACTAGGCCACAATAACCATGGGCAACATACGAACCGTTGTAACCATTGGTACAACGAGGTGCTATACAAACGGTTTTTAACCCCTTTCCGCGACGGCATTTTAAACCGTCGCCTAGTGAGTGTGGGCGATAGGGGGGTCCTTCCCACACGACCAAGAAACCATCAGGGATAGGCTCTCCTGGCACACACACGCTCGGCAAAATGAGATCGTGTGCGACGGGTGAGTGATCAAATACGATTATACAGGCCCAATCGGTTCCGGTCGTAAGTACATCCCACACAGTCAGTCCCAAACAAACATTTTCGTTTGTTATGTACATTCCACACAGTCAATCCAAGGAATATGTTTCCGTCCTTATGTACATCCCACACAGTCAATCCAGGGAAATCATTTTCGTTCGTATGTACATCCCACATAGTCAATCCAGGGAAAATGTTTCCGTTCGTATGTACATCCCACATAGTTTTATGTATAGGCCCGTGTGTGATAGGTGTAACTATCACACACGCTCTGCCTCGGTTAACCGTTTGCTTTTATTCAACTACATCACACACGATTTGATGAAGAAAACTGTGTGGCATTGGGCTATCCATCACAAGCGCTTTTACTACTAGAACCGTTTGCAAAGTTCCATGACCCATTTAGCAGGTTTATTAGTTTACAATTAATAATTTCAGTATTACGCAAATTCACATTTCATATCGAACAGCTGTTTGCCAATTTCATATCAGGCACATAAATATATTTTAACATCACAGTACGATAGCTACCTGAAAACAGCACAGTACAGCATATAGCTAGTTCAGCTTCATAAGAACAATATTAGAACAATATATTCATTTCCCTAATCAAGATCATCCAGGCTCATCTTATCCACCTCTACTTTCAGTTCAGTAAGAACCTGTTTTGCACTGGCCAACTGGGAAAATGCCTCCTCCTTCGCCAACACCATCTTAGCAAAGTCTGATTAAAAAATCTGAGCTCATTCTCCACCTTCCTCTTTTTATCCCGCATCTTCAAATATTCTTCAGCGTTGACAACACTTTCTCTAAGCCTACCTCTGTTTTCTTCCTCATACATGCTCCAGAGCTTTGCTAGGCACATCTTCAGAGACTACGGCCACTCTTGATCAACCCACTCCAAGTAAGAACACTTCTGTTCATCCTATAATATTTAAAACTAGATCAGTAACAATTGTAGGGGAAATGGGTTTATAGCAACATAGAAAATCACCAATACTTATTTTGAAAAACTGAAGAAACAGGTTAATTATGACATATCTTCTCAAAAAGATCAATGTGCAAATGAATTAATTGCTACTGAGACAACAACCAAATTCTGAAACATCAGAAGCTATAATTAACTACAACAACGCTACAAGTTCTTACTCATGTACACTACTGGAATCAGCTTCTTTGCCGTCCGCCATGGCGGACGGCAAAGGCATGGATCACGGACGGCAAACATCTTTGTCGTCCGCCAGCAGACGGCAAACTTTCCGGCTGAACACGTGCCAGCAAAGGCCTTCTTTGCCATCCGCTTCCTGGAAACGGACGGCAAAGGATTGTGCCATCCACCATCCGAGGCCAGCAGACGGCAAAGACAACGGACGGCAGTGCGGTGGCGTGAGATCCGTTAGGAGGTTAATGGCGCTCTTTGCCGTCTGCCAGCGGACGGCAAAGAGTCAAAGCTCTTTGCCGTCCACTAACAGACGGCAAACAGCTCAGCTAAGCAGTACTGGGAAGCTGCCACGTGGCCAGCTATGCCGTCCGTTGCCAAACGGCAAAGTGATTTGAATCTTTGTCGTTCGCTGGCAGACGGCAAAGTGACCAAATAGGCAGCCAGTGTTCCCAGGTTTCACAGGTAGCTGCCACGTGTCCTCTTTGCCGTCTGCTAGCGGATGGCAAAGCTCTTTGCCGTCCGCTAGCAGACGGCAAAGAGGCTATGTATCCCCTGTTTTTATTTGAATCCATTTAATTTGACAGGGTTTCAAACACAGATATACATATTTTTTTTTTCACAGGCACGCACAGATATACATATATGATGTATCCAACACACAGATATACATATACATATCTATCTCCATCCATGACAACATACATATATACATAAGAAACATAGTTCCATCCATATATACATATTACATATCACAATGTTCATCCAACACATTGTTCCATGCATCCATATAACAAGTTCCACATTTTTCATCGATACAAACGAAAAAAAGATAAGGGAAACAAGCACTCCATGCATCCATGCAAGCTTCCATATAGTGAATTAAATCTGCAAAATGGAAACAAGAAAGTTAGAAGAAGAAGACTAGAATCAGAAGAAGAAGAAGAAAATGAAGAAGAAGAAGAAGTAAGCATACTTAGGTAAAATGGAGCTAACCTAGCTAATTGTGCCATTTTTGATGTGACTAAGCATATTATGCCATTTTTGATATAACTTAGAGCTAACTTCATTTTGGAGAAGAATAAGAAACTAGAAGAAGAAGAAGAAGAAGAAGAAGAAGAAGAAGACAGAAGAAGAAGAAGAAGAAGAAGAAGAACACACAACAAGAAGAAGAAGTTCTTCTTCTTCTTCTTCTTTTCTTCCTATTCCTTCTTTTCTTCCTCTTCCTGGATTTTATTCATCTTATTATGTCATTTGTGGACTAAAAAGGATAAATTATGTCATAAATGGGCTAAATAGGCTAAATAAGAAAAAAAATGCCATTTTTGAGCTTCCTAGCTAATTATGCCATTTTGACCTAACTAAGCATATTATGAGATATAACTTAGAGCTTACTTCATTTTGGAGAAGAAGAAGAAGAAAAAACTAGAAGAAGAGAAGAAGAAGAAGAAAAAAAGAAGAAGAAGAAGACTAGAAGAAGTTCTTCTTTTCTTCTCCTTCTTTTCTTGTTCTTCTTCTTCTTCTTCTTCTTCTTCTTTCTCTCTTCTTCTTCTTTCTTCTTCTTCTTTTCTCCTATTCCTTCTTTTCTTCCTCTTCCTTGATTTTCTCATTTCTTATTATGTCATTTGTGGACTAAAGAGCTAAATTATGTCATAAATGGACTAAATAGGCTAAATAAGAAGAAAAATGCAATTTTTGAGCTTACCTAGCTAATTATGCCATTTTTGAGCTTACCTAGCTAATTATGCCATTTTTGACCTAACTAAGCATATTATGCCATTTTTGATATAACTTAGAGCTAACTTCATTTTGGAGAAGAAGAAAACTAGAAGAAGAAGAAGAAGAAGAAGGAGAAGAAGAAGAAGACTAGAAGAAGAAGAAGAAGATCTTCTTCTTCTTCTTCTAGTCTTCTTCTTCTTCTCCTTCTTCTTCTTCTTCTTCTTCTTCTTCTTTTCTTCCTATTCCTTCTTTCCTTCCTCTTCCTTGATTTTCTTCATCTTATTATGTCATTTGTGGACTAAATAGGCTAAATTATGTCATAAATGGACTAAACACGCTAATTAAGAAGAAAAATACCGTTATCACGGAGATGTAGGAATGGTCGGGGCTGCGCCAGTGCCAGACGGAGGTGAAGGACCGGTCGGGGTTCCGGCATTGGCAGAAGGAGTGGTCGATGCTTGTCGGGAGCCATGCTGCACCAAAGATCATTTCCCATAATGTCTCGTTAGCAAGTTCGCAAACTGAAATGTGAATAGTAGTAAGCAACGACCATTCAAATCAAACTCACCGTGGTCGCCGGAGCAATCTGGGGCATCGGCGGAGGGGCCTGACCGTTTTTCTTGCACAAGCTCTGCACATTTGGTTGTCATGAGTCAGTCATATTAGATAGTAATGCGAACATTACGTGCATGATTGGGCTAATATGCACGAGAAACGTACCATGATGAGCTCGTATAGGGCCCGGTTAGCGCTGTCGTTCCGGTTCCTCTCCTCCTCCAACAACTTAGCCGTCTTCTCCTCCATCTCCCTCTCCCTCTCCGCCGCCTCCCTTTGTGCCTCCCTTTTTGCCTCCTCCAGAAGCTCCTTTGTCTTCAATCTCTCTTTCTCAACAATAGCCTGCAACACACCACTCCTCGTTAGCATTGTAATCATCGACGGACGCACACACAATGTAATGGAGGAAAGGTGAGAGAGTCCGTATAACTAACCGCCATGGCGATCTCCGCAGGCCATGCACGAGGCGTTATCTTAGGATCAGAGCTACTCAGGCGCTTCTTGATCTGCGGGAGAGTCTTAGGACAACGTATCAGTCCATCACCAATGGCTAGAGAGCCATGGGACCTCCCGCCACTAGATATCATCACCAGCTCTGTATCAAAAGGATCCTGGCTCGGGTTAAAGTCCTCCCCTTTCCTCGCCTTCCCCTCGTGTCTGTACTTCACAAGCTTGTGGTGGGAGGTCTTGTTGGTGAAGTTCTCTGGATCATCTAGGTCAGACTCCGTGAATGGCTTGGCCTTCTTGTACGGGGCCATATGGGCCATGCCATAGAGGTCGAACAGACCTGGCACAGGCTTCTTGTGGTGGTGCGCCTGAGAGAGAGGAACAAAATATTAGTTAAGGGCTCAAGCTAGCATGAAGAATGATATTGCTATGTAAATAGGTCATTTTGGAGCTAAGAAAAGTTATTATGTCATTTTCGAGGAAAATAAGTTAAGTTTAGGTCATTTTCGAGGTAACCAAGATTATTATGCCATTTTTGACCAAAGTATGCTAATTATGTCATTATTGAGCTATCCAAGGTTATTATGTCATTTTAGAGCTAACTATAGCATATTTAGGCATTCTATAGAGCTATCTAAGGTTATTATGTCATTTTAGAGCTAATTATGTCATGAATGAACTAGCTAAGATTAGTTTAGGTCGTTATTGAGCTATCGAAGGTAGTTATGCCATTTTTTAACTTACTAAAGCATATTAAGTCATTTTATAGAGCTATCTAAGGTTATTATGTCATTTTAGAGCTAAATATGTCATAAATGACCTATCTAGCATGAAGAATGAATTGCATGAATCATGTAGCAAACCACATACCCAGTTATCCCCGTATTCAAACAGGTTGGAGCTCCCTTGATGGTGTGGCACACCTTCCATTTGGTCGCGCTTATCCTTGGCCCTTTGGTGTTCGACTTTCCATTGGGCAGAGCACCACGCATCCACCAACGCCTCCCAACAGTCCATCTTATCCACACACCATCTCGGGGGCACCTAAGTGAGTCAAGAGAAATTTCAGCGCTACGCCTACGAATCAAATCAAGAAAACTAAGTTCAAGGCCTTAAGAATAGGTAATTACCTGCATGTACTTCTCCTTACTCAGAAACTTGCCGCGACACTTCTCCTTGCCCCTCCTAATACCCTTCGAGGCGTAGTAGTCTCGAACGGCCTGCACCCGAGCCTCGTGCCTTAAGTTCTGAAGTAGGCACTTGCACTTGTTTTCAACAACCATACACGCGGCCTCCTGCTCTCCCTCTGAAACCCTGTAGAAGGTCTGCAATCAAACAAGACAACACTGATTAGTACAATCACTAGGTACTATTGATTTTTAATTCCATAAAGGAGAAATTACCCAAAACCGACGGAACACAATGTCGGCCACCGTCTCGCACAAGACACCGTCGACCCTCTCCTCCGGCGGGGCCGGGGCAACCGACTACAGCTCCCAGGTCAGTGCTAGCTGTGGAACCTGACCCTCATCGGGCAATGTGACCCACCCAGGGAAGTGCTGCCGGCAAAGCACACCAAGGACCTGGTTGGGCCTACGGGAACCACGGGGGCGTACCCAGCCCTTGCAGTATGACAAGGCCAATGCATTAGATATTAATTTGAAGGAACATGAAGGCAAAAGGTTAAAAAATAGTAAATGCACTTACTTCAACCCTTTAGGCGCAATCAACCACCTCTGGTCGGGGGTCGTCGGCACGGGCGGGAGCTTTGTACAGCCACGCTTGTAGACCTTCTTGCCCTTCTCAACCAGCTCATCGTCGCTGTAGCTACCTTCTGAAAAGGTGTCCTCGCTACCATCCTCCGAGCCACTAGCCTCCGGAGTCTCATGGGAAGAAGACTCCGGGATCGGAGTCTTCTGGGACGAAGACTCCGGGACCTGGGACGAAGACCCCGTGACCGGAGTCTTCTGGGACGAAGACTCTAGGACCGGACTCACATGGGGTGAAGGGTCGGCGACCCGAGTCTGGTGGGGCGAAGGATCAGTGACCGGAGGCTCATGGACCGGAGTCTGAGGGTCCACGTAAGATGGAGCACTCCTGTGGTCGGGTGAATCAGCTGAGGGTGGCGGCGAGGAAGGCGTAGCAGCCTTCCTACCTCTCCCACTACCACGTCCACCTCTACCAGCCTTCTTTGTCCTCCCCCGACCTCTCCCAGCCGTAGAAGAAGCGCCCGCCGCAGCTGTCTGCATACCATCCTGCACCGCTCTCCGGAGGGGCTGCGCTGCAATAATGCAACCACCCCTCCCAGTAGCGCTCACAGGAGGCTCGGGGCGCTCTGGACCCTTGCCCACCATCCTGTCAACACCTGCAATGACAAAAAGTAAACGAAATTAGTACAACATAAAAAAATTGGATACCTGACATGAACATAATAATATGTATATAATTTAAGTGTATCATAATCATGAACATAATAAAAATACACCCCGATCAAACAAAAGATAGAGGGTGGTCGGGGTGGGCTTCGATTGGTCGGGCTTGAAGGGTGTAGGGCGGTGGAGGAGGTAGGACGGGATTGGGGGTAGCGGGTGGGAGGCCGGGAAGGGGGGCGTAAGCGGGTCGGCAAGCGGTAGGGGGTATGGGCTGGTGGGTAGGGGGGTAGGTATGTTGTGATAAGGGACAGGGGTGTAGGGGGTTTGGGGGGTGGGGGGTAGGTAAGCGGTGAGGTGGGTGGTTTGAAACAGGGCGTGTAGGGATTTGGTAGGGGCCAGGATAGGAAGGTGTAGGGGTAGAGTAGGATGGTAGGGGTAAGGGTGAGGGGGGGTGGTGCACTAGCGGGTTGTGATTTGTGGTGTAAGGGTGTAGGAGGCGAGGGGTTATGTAGGGGTGGGGTGTTGGTTAGCTGTTGTTGAAGGGGTGGGGGGGCGAGATTGTTACGGGGTAGGGAAGTCGTAACGGGGGGGAGGGGGCCGGGTTACCGGGAGGTAGGTAGGGGGGTGGGCTAGTGTAGGCTGGGTTGGGTGTGTGTGGTTGAGTGTAAGGGGTTGGTAGTGGTAGTGGGTAGGGGTAGGGGTGTGTGGGCGGGCGGTGGGCAGGCGACGGGTCAGTGACTGTAAGGGGGTTGAGGCGCCGGTAGGGGGTAGGAGGGCGGGGGAGGGTGATGGGAAAGATTGGGGAGGGGCGGAAGGGGAGGGGGGAGAGGGGGTGAGGGAGCGAGGGAGAGAGGGGGGCAGGGAGGAGGGGGAGGAGCAGGAGGAGAGAAGGAGAAGAGGTGAGGAGGATCGAGGGGAGAAGAAAAGGAGATCGTAGGGAGGAGGAGGGAGGAGGAGGGGGAGGAGGAGGAGGAGAGGAGGAGGTAGGAGGTGGAGGGAGAAGAGAAGAAGAAGAACGCCAGAAGAAGAAGAAGAATCATGAGTATGTAGTAGTCTGCGGTGACTTAGTAGTTAGTGAGTAGGAGGATGCGGAGGAATGGTGTATGAGGATGATATTTAGGGTCGTGAGAAGGGTGGAATATGTAGTAGGGATGGTGATGAGTGAGGAGGATAAAGACGAGGGGAAAAAATCCTGCCTTCTACTTCTTCTTCTAAACTAAAATAAACTAAAACTAATCTAAAATAAACTAAACTAAAATAAACTAAAACTAAAACTAATCTAAAATAAACTAAACTAAAACTAAAACTAAACTAAAACTATAACTAAAACAGAAACTAAACTAAAAGAAACAAAAAGAAACTAATTAAACAAAAAAAGGGGAGGAGCTCACCTGGTAGAGGGGGCGGCCGGACGGCTGCGGCGACCGCTGGAGGAGGCAGCGACCCGGTGGAGGGGGAGGCCGGACGGCCGCGGTGGGACGGGGCGGGGACGGCGACGGCGACGGGGCGGGGACGGCTGCGGCACGGCTGCCCGACGTGGAAGAGGCGGCGGGGCCGCGGTGGAGGTCGGGGAGGGGTGCAGGGCGGCGGGGCGGCCGGCTACGCCGGACAGGGTCGGCGGCGGCGGCGCGGGCCGGTGCGGGTGGGGGATGGCGACGGAGGGGAGGGGGGCGGGGGGGCGGGGCGACGTGGAAGGGGCGGCGGGGGTGCGGTGGAGGTCGGGGGGCACAGGGGAGGTGTGCGGGGCGGCCGGCTACGGCAGACGGGGTCGGCGGCGCGGGTGTGGGTGGGGAGGAATGAGAGAGTGGAGAGAAGAGAGTGGGGCGGGACGACCGTTAACGTACCCGCCTCTTTGCCGTCAGCCAACGGTCGGCAAAGTTTCTTTGCCGTCCGCTTGCGGACGGAAAAGAGGTGGGGCCGGTGGGCTTGAGTTGGTTAAACAATAACTGGACCCACCCACCTCTTTGCCATCTGCTAGCGGACGGCAAAGATTCTTTGCCGTCAGCCAGCGGACGGCAAAGAACAGGCTGATGGCAAAGATTTGTTTGCATCAGCCACATCTTTGCCGTCCGTTTTCTTGTGGCTGACGGCAAAGACCTTATTTGCCGTCAGCAAGTGGACGGCAAAGAATTAGCAGACGGCAAAGAAGTGGATTCCAGTAGTGGTACTATAAATAACAAATTGAACATTTTATGAGGAAGCTAAATATAACTGCAACAGCATAGCGACAGTGTTTGGATGACAGCAAATTGATACTAACAGGTGTGTACATGCACAAATTTAGTAACATAGAACTAATAGCACTAAGGCCGTCCACTATGTATGCCAAAACCGGTGTAAAGACAACTATTGCTACATTTCGCACCGGTGCCCTGCACTGGCGAGCCGATGCAGCAGAAAAAATCAGGGACCTGAACTCCAGAGCACCTAGTTGCTCCGATGCCTAGTTCCTTCGTGCCATAAAGATTTAGTATTTTACTGCTCGGCTGCTCGGATGTGTGGACCAAAGTTGGCTGCAGAAATTGCTAAAGCGGTGCCAACTAATTTTCTAATGGCACCGCTGATGAGATGGCAACATTTTTAGATACTAGGTACAAACTGTGACACTGTCTTAGGATGCGTTTGGTTGAAGGTGTGGTATGAATGGGTTGGGACCGTGACGGTGTCTGAATCACATCTAACAAATGATTTGTAACAACGAAAGAGGGGCTAACCTTCTCTGCACATGCCAGAAACTTCCTCCCACTGTCCACAGATTCAAACGCAACTAGCTTCATGCATGGAGATTGATGGTGACAACGAGCAGACAGATCTTCAGCCACCCCGCTCCATTCGTTGCAACTGATGGTCCTAGGGAGTTACAAGAGGAAGAAATGACTCAAATCGACCGCCGGGTTAAAATCCTTCATTCCAAGTCATTGCCCGAGAGAGAGAAGAGAGGCATACCTGGGTGGTGAAGGAGTCGTCGTCGGAGGAGGAACCGCTGGAGAGGTCATTGAAGAAGACCATGGCGACCCCGGCGGTAGGATGCGAGACGGCGAGAGCGAGGAAGCGGCTATAGCTTAGGAAGGAAGGAGGAAATAGGGGAAATGTGACTTGTGGTTGGGGAGAAAAGGGGTGGGGAAGGGGGGTAGATATTTTGGCGGTAGGCCAAAAATTTCGAAATGTGGAGGGAAACTTTACGCGCGGTGCCGCTAGACACCATTCACTTTGAACGATTTAGTGCATCACAAACGATTCTTCTACTTTACGCGCATGGGATGAGATTGATAATTTAAATTTTGGTGGAAATTTCCCCGGGTACTGTCCTCATCCACGTCATTGCATAATTTAACATCGCTTGCTAATTTGGGGACACAAAAGAGCGTACAACACACAGACCACACTTACTGAATCGAGCAATTTTAGTAAATAAACAGAGCCAGTTGACCTAAACATTGCTCTAACAAAAGACCAGCATTAAAAACAAAGCCTAAGTACGCATAATTTTAACAAATCCGCCGCCGCGCCGGCCTATGCATCGCCGGTGTGAGATGAGACGTCGATGACTTGTCCTGGCGACATGCCGCCGTTGGTGGACTCCGCGTCCCCCTGCTGAAGTCGACCGTGTCCTCGTCCTCGTCCTCGGCGCCACCCTCAAGGTTGTAGTACTCGTAGTAGTGGCTGTGCCAGAGCTCGCGTTGGTACTCCACCGCCGATTCCTCGATGGACAGCCTCTTCTCTACCTTGACCTCGGCCACGCGCAACTCCTCCTCCCGGCGCTCCTCGATCTCCACCGCCTCCTGTATCTCCAGCTCCCGCTCGGCGATCTCATGAGGAAGCAAGTGCTCCATGGCCACCGCCGCCTTTTCGGACACGGGTTGCATGCTGGATTCCGAGGTGGCCTGGAATATCTTGGCGTGTGCGTCCTCGATCTTGGCATGGATGGCCTCGACCCGGGCCAGGGCGACATCGGCTGCACGGACGGCAACTCGAGCGCTCTCGGCATTTGCAGTCACCGTCGCAGCAGCAGCTGTAGCCGTCTCGGCTGCTGCAGCTGCCCTGTCGGCTGCCGCAGACGCCCTCTCAGCGGATGGGGCTGTGCTCAATGCGGATCCGACGGCACTCTCGGTGTAGGCGGCCGCGCTCTCGGCGCAGGCGGCGGTGCTCGGGGAGGACGCGGCCGCCGTACGGGCCTTCACGAAGCGTTTCCATGGTGTCATCTTTGCAAGAAGGGGTTGCGGGAATGGGGATCGGGATTCATGGATTCGGGGTTACCGGCACTAGAGCAGATGAGCCGGCGAAGCTTAAGGAGGAAGACTTAAATAGACCCAGGAATTTTCATCGCAAACGGTTCCTACAAAAAACTATGTGTGATGTTGTTGATATTTTTTATTAGCTGTGAAAGACGAATTTGGAGTAAAGTGGCAACGGATGGTGTTTTAAATGTACGAGAAATTTTGTAGTACTAATACAACTGTCATGTCAAATTTTGAAAAATTTCAGGGGTCATTTGACCTTTTAAGACATTTAAGTGATTTTCTAGCCATTTAATGACCGTAATTCAAATTTGAACTACATGTACATGCAACAGCTAACCATAACGGTTTGAAAAGTAATATTTTGTGTACTTGTGTGCGAGTTAATTCCATGTGCAGTAAATTGGAAGGAATTTTCAAACATATTGGTCTCACGGCTATGACACAATTAAGCATGGAGTGCCATGGCATTTAAATTCCAAAAAAATAAAAAAATGATCAGAAAAACATGAAACCTTGCTTGATGTAATGTCATTCCACCAAGATGACGTGGTAAAAAATTTGGCCTGTTTGACGAAAGTTTGGACACACACCCCTCACAAACCGGAGCAACTCACTAGAAGGCTCGTGGTTCCGAGAGGGAATAATGCATGTTTGATAACGAACGGGAGATAGCTTCCTCTTACGGCCTTCAATTTTTTTCTACATTTAACGTGCACTAATACAACTGTCATGTGAAAATTTGGAAAATTCTAGGGGTCATTTGACCTTTCAAAGACATTTAAGTGAATTTCTAGCCATTTAACGACCATAATTCAAATTTGAACTACATCTACATGCAACAGCTAACCATAACGGTTTGAAAAATCATATTTGTGTACTAGTGTGTGAGTTAATTCCATGTGCAGTAAATTAGAAGGATTTTCAAACAGATTGGTGTCACGGCATGGACACATGCATGGAGTGCCATGGCATTTTAATTCCAAAAAAATTTAAAAATGATCAGAAAAACATGAAACCTTGCTTGATGTAATGTCATGCCACCAAGATGATGTGGTAAAAAAATTGGCCTGTTTGATGAAAGTTTGGACACACACCCCTCACAAACCGGAGCAACTCACTAAAAGGCTCGTGGTTCCGAGAGGGAACAATGCATATTTGATGACGAATGGAAGATAGCTTCCTCTTACGGCCTTCAAATTTTTTCTATATTTAACGTGCACTAATACAACTGTCATGTGAAAATTTGGAAAATTCTAGGCCCCATTTGACCTTTTAAAGACATTTAAGTGATTTTCTAGCCATTTAATGACCGTAATTCAAATTTGAACTACATCAACGTGCAACGGCTAATCATAACGGTTTGAAAAATCATATTTTGTGTACTTGTGTGCGAGTTAATTCCATGTGCAGTAAATTAGAAGGAATTTTCAAACATATTGGTGTCACGGCATGGACACATGCATGGAGTGCCATGACATTTTAATTCCAAAAAATTAAAAAATGATCAGAAAAACATGAAACCTTGCTTGATGTAATGTCATGCCACCAAGATGATGTGGTAAAAAAATTGGCCTGTTTGACAAAAGTTTGGACACACACCCCTCACAAACCATAGCAACTCACTAAAAGGCTCGTGTTTCCGAGAGGGAACAATGTATGTTTGATGACGAACATGAGATAGCTTCCTCTTCTGGCCTTCAATTTTTTTCTGCATTTAACATGCACTAATACAACTGTCATGTGAAAATTTGGAAAATTTCAGGGGTCATTTGACTTTTTAAAGACATTTAAGTGATTTTCTAGCCATTTAATGACCGTAATTCAAATTTGAACTACATCTACATGCAACGGCTAACCATAACGGTTTGAAAAATCATATTTTTGTATGCTTGTGTGCGAGTTAAAAAATCATCAGACGATGTAAATATCTGGTGTTCAAAAAAGAAAATGTAAAGATCTAGCAAGACAACCGGCCCCCACACGATTGGCACTCTATTTCGCGCCTCGAGGTTTGGAAGGTGAGTGGCACGGGTTATTAATCAGACACGGTTCTGTATTGGAAACCGTCAGCTATTAAGTTCACACATGGATTTTGCTGTGGGAATCATGTGTAATTCAAACTACAGTACTCGTAAATTCCGGTGACCGGCGTGTGTACTGTTCCCGTCAATCTAGATTCCGGCCGCCAATAAATACTACCTTGCTGACGTCATCCCGCCTGCATTCTCATCTACATCCTCCCCTCGCTCGCCCTCTCTCTCTCTCAAATCTCTGCCAAGGCATCGCCGATCTGCCCACGCGCCGACGAGGAGTCGTCGCCCCCCGAGGACGCTCAGTCAAAGAGCAGCGACGAGGAGGACCCCTACGCGCCGCCGAACGAGGTTGCGCCGGACCCCCCAACTTTGGATTGGTTTTGGGGCCAGTACAATCTTTATCTGTGGAAGTCGCTGCCGCCGGCTGAGAAAGCCAGGCAAGTGGCATTCAAGAAGGAGATGGCAGAGGGGGAAGCCAGGTACCAGGCGGCCAGTGAAGCCCGTGATGCCGCGTGGAAAAAGAAGGCGGTGGAGCTTTGGGGGCGGGCGCATCATCGTGCGGAGGAGGTGTACGAAGACGGGTACTTCGCGAGTAAGGTCAAAGGTGCTAGGCGCCTCATCGCTGCGTGGAGGTGGGCCGATAAGCTCCAGCGTGCCACCGACGAGGAGCTCCGGTGGGCGCCCAACGAAATGGCAAGATCATTCGCGCTTGTCCGCCACCAAGAGGCAGATTGGTACGTCAAGCGCTGCGAGGCGGAGGAGGCGGAGTACTGCCTCCGCACGGGGAAGACGCCGCGCACCAGGGAGCTGCTGGCGAGGGGCTGCCGGAATACTGCCCCGAGGAGGGATTATTAGTTTTAGTATTGTTCGTTTTCAATATTATGCATTGTACCTAGTAGTTAAGTATCATCACGTATATGTGATGATATTATATATATTCTGTGATGAACTAATGAACAATTAATATATATATATATATTATAAATTCTATTTTCTATCTGTTTTTGTATACTAATTTGTATCTAGCTATTATCATCCACATATACAGAATGGAAAGCATATATACACACATTAAAATATAACATATAAGAACGGAAAACAGAGTACACACATTGAAACAGAGCAATATTATGATTGCTGTGAATACTTAGCAATCCACATCGAAAAAACTCAACAAAATAAAACGCGCCCATGAGACCATGACCAGCAGCCCTTGCCTACGGTAGCTCTTGGCTTTGCCTGAACTCGTGCAGGCGTTCGTCCAAGCGGTCGACACGCTCGCGGTAAATCTGGAGCGCGATCTCGAGCTCCAAGTTGGCTATTTCATCGGAGATCACCAGCTCGAGGATGCGACGGCCATGTTCCTCTACTGCGCCGAGGTGGACACCTGGGCCAAGGAGGCGGTCGAGCCTAGCGACTAGCGCGTTGGCATCGAGTGGGCCGCGGACAAGGCAAACGGCACGACCCATGCGAATAGCGCGGCGGGCGTCCGGTGCAAGTACGGTGCGGCCGGCCTCTGGTGCAAGTACGGCGCAGAGGGCCTCTGCCCACTCCTGGCGAGGAATGGGGGTACTAACGGGACATGTACCCAGCTGAGATGCCCTGTCGACAGCAGGCAAGCGCCGATGGATCCGCTCTTGCTGTGCGGCGCGCCGCGCCTCTCGCTCTGCGGCACTCCAACGGTCTTGTCGTGCGGCGAGCTGCAGCCTATCGGCACGGACGTGCCTAGCTTGCTCTGCGGCGCCCCATCGATCATGTTGTGCGGCGAGCTACAGCATCTCGGCACTGACATGCCTATCTTGATTCGCGGCGCTGAAGCGCCATGCGCCAAGGGTCTGCTCAACCCTGGCGATGATGCGCATCACGGCGTCGTCCATCGTGTTGCCGGGGAGCGCCTCGGCCTCAACGGGCCGTGGCGCCTTCTCGTTTTCCTCGTCGACGAGGTTGATTGCAGAGTCGGTGCTTTGGTGGGTTGGCATGCTTGGAAAATGTGGATGTGCTACAAGCTGCGCTTGTTTCCTCCATGTGTCACGCACCGCCTAGGTTTATGCGCAACATCGCTGGGTGGCGGGAAACCGGTGAGGAAATGGCGGAAAACGGTGGCGTGTTCATAAAACGCCATCAATTAATGGAAACTTAGCATAGAAGGAACACCGAGCTAGCACAAGAAGTAGATGATGATCAGATGATCATTTATCCTAGTTAATTATGCATGTAACAGTTTACTTTGGTGTGTGGAAATGTCATGTGTGTACTAGCCACCTATGTAATTGGATGTTTACCGCATATTACACACATCTTGTTTATGTGAAACGTTTCTGTTCTCTTGGCTCAACACAAACAGTTTATCGCAATGAACTGTATGCCATATATCGCAAACACCTTGATCTGGCTGACCGTTTATTTTGTGTTGACTAATCACAAACAGTTCATTCGAGTGAACTATATGCCGTATATCACACACACCTTCATCTGGCTGCCCATTTCTGTTGTTCCGCCTCATCATAAATAGTTCATCCGAGTGAAATGTATGTCGTATATCGCACACGCCTTCATCTGGCTGTCTGTTTCTTTTGTTTTGACTTATCGCAAACAGTTAATTGAACTGAACCGTATGCCCCGCATCGCACACGATACTAAAATCGGAACCGTGTTTGATGGCTCCGCCATCACAAACATTTTGCATCTTTTTTGACGGGTTTTTACATCACCGTTTGCGATTAATGCATCGCACACAGTTTCGTCAAAGGGTCTCTGATCGTAGTATCGCGTTAGTAGCATCCTGCAGTAGTGATGGTCCTGCTAACTGTTGTAGTGACCATCGGCCTCCTACGGGCCATAGAATCAATGGGCCTTCTACGGGCCGTATGATGGATTGGCCAAACATGGGTCGTACTATTTGTGGACCAATAACGGACCACAATATGGGTTGTAAACGAGCTAAAATGGGAATCATCCATTTATGGGCCCGACAATAACAGGTCGTTAATAGACCAGTATGTATAACAGGCTTAATACTATCGATAGGCATAACGGGTCATTAATGGGCCGTATTAGATGACGCTATGAAAAAGGCCAAATTGATTAACGGGCCACAAACGGGCCGACTGTAACCATGGTCTAAATTGAGCCCATCAGCGAAACAGGGCAGCAACGGACCGTAAGTAATCGAGTGCTGGAAATGAGCCCAAGAATAAATGGGCCCTTAGAAGGTCGAAAGATAGCACGGGCTGGAAATAGCCCAACTGAATAATGGGCCATTAATGGGTATAAAGTGATATACTCTTCATTATGGGCTTGTTTCACCATGGGCCATTAAAGGGCCTAGAGTTACAAAGGGCCTCATATGGGCCGAAAGACATCATGGGCCATACATGGGCTAGAAGTTACAATGGGTTGGAATCATATTGGATGGCACACATGACGCTACTGGGCCTAATTCGGATAGGCCATAATGGGCCCTGAGTTAGCGGGCTGTAAATGGGCTATATGCGAACAGGCCATTAACAGGCTTTCCATGGGCCGACCCACTACCTGTTGACTAAGTCAAACAGGCCAGCCTGCTACCTTTTGACCAAGTCAAATGGGCCGGCCTTTTAACCTAAATGGGCCATTGTTGGGCCGAGCCACATGTCGACGTATCATAGGCGCGTCCCGTCCATTCGCTGGATGACATCTGTCCCAACGCGGAGCTAACACGTGGTTCCTTCGGCCAATAAGAATTTTACACGTGGAAAATCACCATTGATCCTTGCTGTTAACGGGTTATCGGATCCAAAACCGGACCCGATAGCTTAACGGCAACCCATTACGGTGGATGCCACGTGTCGGTTACCCTTGACGAAAACACTTCCATGATGCGCCATTTATCGTCATGGAAGTGGACACCTCCGTGATGATAATTTGAATATTGTCATGGAACACTTCTACGACAGCACAGGTATGACTATCTTGATTATGTCATAAAATCGTCATGGATGTACATGCATGGCAGAAAATGTGACCTACTGTCACAAACACGTATCATCACGAGAGTGTTTTTTTGTAGTGAGTATCGCACCCCTGAGCGGTAGTACCGCTTAGTGCTGGCTGAGAGCAAGGTAACGGTTGGAATCTTTCCCATGATATAAAGGGGGTCTTCTTCCCCAAGAAGACTCACCTCTTCCTCCCCCAAACTCCATTGTTTCTCAAAGCTCCATTTTCGCCCGATCTCTCTCCCTAGCCAATCAAACTTGTTGATTTTCTAGGGATTGGTTGAGAGGGCCCTGATCTACACTTCCACCAAGAGAAGTTTTATTTCCCCCACTAATCCCTTGTGGATCTTGTCACTCATGGGTGTTTGAGCACCCTAAATGGTTGAGGTCACCTCGGAGCCACATTCCATTGTGGTGAAGCTTCGTGGTGGTGTTCAGAGCCTCCAATTAAGTTGTGGACATGGCACATATTTATATCTTTGCCATTAAGGATAAAAAATATGGGGTTTATTCATATTGATTGGGTTTACTTTGTCTACATCATGTCATCTTGCTTAAGGCGTTACTCCATTCTTTATGAACTTAATACTCTAGATGCATGCTGGATAGCGGTCGATGTGTGGAGTAATAGTAGTAGATGTAGGCAGGAGTCGGTCTACTTATTGCAGAAGTTGCATGGAAAACAAAAAAATTCTACGCACACGCAAGATCTATCCATGGAGATGCATAGCTACGAGAGGGGGAGAGCATCTTCATACCCTTGAAGATCGCTAAGCGGAAGCATTTATCAACGCGACAGATGTAGTCGTACACCTTCACGATCCGTCTCGATCAAGTATCGAACGTACGGCACCTCCGCATTCAGCACACGTTCAGCTCGATGACGTCCTTGCCTTCTTGATCCAGCAAGAGGGGCGAAGTAGTAGATGAGTTCCGGCAGCACGACGGCGTGGTGACGGTGGTGCTGAAGAACAATCTCCGCAGGGCTTCGCCAAGCACAACAGAAACTAGACGGAGGATAAACTACAGGGGACGGGGTTGCTGGCACACGGCTTGGTGAATCTTGATGTCTTCCGGATGCTAGCCCTGCCCCTCTATTTATATGTTGAGCCCTAGGGTCATTTCCTTGAGAAAGAGCCTCCTCAAAGTCGGTTTAGCCCGCAAGGATGAGTCCTTCTCGGACTTCCAGGACCAGATGCTAGGGTCCTTGGCGTCTGGCCCCAGACACCAGGGTCCCTGGCGTCTGGCCCCTGGCCTTCGCAAAACTGCCTTTTGCACCTTCCAAAAGCCTCGTGGGCTTTACCCCTTGGCCCAAATAAAGTGTTCTCGTATCCGAACATTTCGGGAAACATCTGAAACCCCTTCCGATGACCAAACACTATTATCCCATATATCAATCTTTACCTCTGGACTATTCAGGAGCTCCTCGTCATGTCCGTGATCTCATCCAGAGTCCGAACAACATTCGGTCACCAACATACATAACTCATATAATACTATATCGTCAATGAACGTTAAGCATGCGGACCCTATGGGTTCGAGAATGATGTAGACATGACCGAGACGCTTCTTCGGTCAATAACCAATACCGGGACTTGGATGCCCATATTGGTTCCTACATATTCTACGAAGATCTGTGTTGGTTGAACCTTTATGACAACATACGTAGTTCCCTTTGTCTGTCGGTATGTTACTTGCCCGAGATTCGATCGTCGGTATCTCAATACCTAGTTCAATCTTGTTACCGGCAAGTCTCTTTACTCATTCCGTAATACATCATCCCGTAACTAACTCCTTAGTCACTTTGCTTGCAAGCTTCTTGTGATGATGTGTTACCGAGAGGGCCCAGAGATACCTCTCCGTCATACGGAGTGACAAATCCCAGTCTCGATCCATACCAACTCAACAGACACCTTCGGAGATACCTATAGAGCATCTTTATGATCACCCAGTTACATTGTGATGTTCGATAGCACACAAGGTGTTCCTCTGGTATCCAGGAGTTGCATGATCTCATGGTCCAAGGAACATGTATTTGACATTAAGAAAGCAGTAGCAATAAACTGAATGATCATATGCTAAGATAATGGATGGGTCTTGCCCATCACATCATTGTCCTAATGATGTGATCTCGTTATCAAATGACAACTCATGTCTATGGTTAGGAAACCTTAACCATCTTTGATCAATGAGCTAGTCTAGTAGAGGCTCACTAGGGACACGGTATTTGTTTATGTATTCACACATGTATTTAAGTTTCCGGTCAATACAATTCTAGCATGAATAATAAACCTTTATCATGAATAAGGAAATATAATAATAACAACTTTATTATTGCCTCTAGGGCATATTTCCATCAGTCTCCCACTTGCACTAGAGTCAATAATCTAGTTCACATTGCCATGTGATTAACACCCATAGTTCACATCGCCACGTGACTAACACCCAAAGAGTATACTAGAGTCAATAATCTAGTTCACATCACCATGTGATTAATACCCAAAGAGTACAAAGGTGTGATCATGTTTTGCTTGTGAGAGAGGTTTAGTCAACGGGTCTGCAACATTCAGATCCGTGTGTACTTTGCAAATATCTATGTCTACAATGCTCTGCATAGAGCTACTCTGGCTAATTGCTCCCACGTTCAATACGTATCCAGATTGAGACTCAAAGTCATCTGGATCGGTGTCAAAGCTTGCATCGACGTAACCCTTTACAACGAACTCTTTATCACCTCCATAACCGAGAAACATTTCCTTAGTCCTCTTTAGGTATCTAAGGATAATTTTGACCGCTGTCCAGTGATCTACTCCTGGATCACTATTATACCCCCTTGCCAGACTCATGGCAAGGCACATAACAGGTCTGGTACACAGCATGGCATACATTCTAGAACCTATGGCTGAGGCATAGGGAATGACTTTCATTCTCTCTCTTTCTTCTGCCGTGGTTGGGCTTTGAGTCTTACTCAACTTCACACCTTGCAATACAGGCAAGAAACCTTTCTTTGACTGACCCATTTTGAACTTCTTCAAAACTTTGTCAAGGTATGTGCTTTGTGAAAGTCCTATTAAGTGCCTCGATCTATCCCTATAGATCTTGATGCCCAATATATAAGCAACTTCACTGAGGTCTTTCATTGAAAAATTCTTATTCAAGTATCCTTTTATGCTATCAAGAAATTCTATATCATTTCCAATCAACAATATGTTATCCACATATAATATCAGAAATGCTACAGAGCTCCCACTCACTTTCTT
Source organism: Thinopyrum elongatum (assembly GCA_011799875.1). NCBI lineage: Eukaryota > Viridiplantae > Streptophyta > Magnoliopsida > Poales > Poaceae > Thinopyrum > Thinopyrum elongatum. The sequence goes on from CM022297.1 coordinate 319,551,428, forward strand.
GTAAATACAGGCTTCACCAGAAGTCTGTATAAAACCATATGCTTTGATCACCTCATCAAAGCGTATATTCCAACTCCGAGATGCTTGCACCAGTCCATAGACGGATCACTGGAGCTTGCATACTTTGTTAGCACCTTTAGGATCGACAAAACCTTTTGGTTGTATCATATACAACTATTTTTTAAGAAATCCGTTAAGGAATGTAGTTTTGACGTCCATTTGCCAGATTTCATAATCTTAAAATGCGGCAATTGCTAACATGATTCGGACAGACTTAAGCATCGCTACGGGTGAGAAAGTCTCATTGTAGTCAACCCCTTGAACTTGTCGAAAACCTTTCGCGACAAGTCGAGCTTTGTAGATAGTGATATTACCATCAGTGTCCATCTTCCTCTTGAAGATCCATTTATTCTTAATGGCTTGCCGATCATCGGGCAAATCCACCAAAGTCCACACTTTGTTCTCATACATGGATCCTATCTCAGATTTCATGGCCTCAAGCCATTTGTCGGAATCTGGGCTCATCATAGCTTCTTCATAGTTCGTAGGTTCACTGTGGTCTAATAACATGACTTCCAGGACAGGATTACCGTACCACTCTGGTGCGAAACGTGTTCTGGTTGACCTATGAAGTTCAGTAGTAACTTGATCTGAAGTTTCATGATCATCATCATTAGCTTCCTCTCTAGTTGGTGTAGGCATCACGGAAACATTTTTCCCTGGTGTGCTATTTTCTAATTCAAGAGAAGGTACAACTACCTCATCAAGTTCTACTTTCCTCCCACTCACTTCTTTCGAGAGAAACTCCTTCTCTAGAAATGACCCATTCTTAGCAACAAAGATCTTGCCTTTGGATCTGTGGTAGAAGGTGTACCCAATAGTTTCTTTAGGGTATCCTATGAAGACGCACTTCTTCGATTTGGGTTTGAGCTTATCAGGCTGAAGCATTTTGACATAAGTGTTGCATCCCCAAACTTTAAGAAACGACAGCTTAGGTTTCTTGCCAAACCATAGTTCATACGGTGTCGTCTCAACGGATTTAGACGGTGCCCTATTTAACATGAATGCGCCTGTCTCTAATGCATAACCCCAAAATGATAGTGGCAAATCGGTAAAAGACATCATAGAACACACCATATCTAATAAAGTATGGTTACGATGTTCGGACACACCATTACGCTGTGGTGTTCCAGGTGCCGTGAGTTGTGAAACAATTCCACATTGTTTTAAATGAAGGCCAAACTCGTAACTCAAATATTTGCCTCCGCGATCATATCATAGAAACTTTATTTTCTTGTTACGATGATTCTCCACTTCACTCTGAAATTCTTCTAAACTTTTCAAATGTTTCAGACTTGTGTTTCATCAAGTAGATATACCCATACCTACTCAAATCATCTATGAAGGTTAGAAAATAACGATACCCGCCGCGTGCTTCAACACTCATCGGACCGCATACATCGGTATGTATTATTTCTAATTAGTCATTAGCTCGCTCCATTGTTCCGGAGAACGGAGTTTTAGTCATCTTACCGATGAGGCATGGTTCGCAAGTATCAAATGATTCATAATCAAGTGATTCCAAAAGTCCATCTGCATGGAGTTTCTTCATGCGCTTTATACCAATATGACCTAAACGGCAGTGCCACAAGTATGTTGCACTATCATTATCAACTTTGCATATTTTGGCAACAATATTATGAATATGTGTATCACTATGATAGAGATTTAATAAACCATTCACATTGGGTGTATGACCATAGAAGGTTTTATTCATGTAAACAGAACAACAAGTATACTCTGACTTAAATGAATAACTGTATTGTAATAAACATGATCTAATCATGTTCATGCTCAATGCAAACACCAAATAACATTTATTTAGGCTCAACACTAATCTCGAAGGTAGAGGGAGTGTGCGATGGTGATCATATCAATCTTGGAAACACTTCCAACACACATCGTCACCTCGCCCTTAACTAGTCTCCGTTTATTCTGCAACTCCTGTTTCGAGTTACTGATCTTAGCAACTGAACCGGTATCAAATACCCAGGGGCTACTACAAGCACCAGTAAGGTACACATCAATAACGTGTATATCAAATATACCTTTGTTTGCTTTGCCATCCTTCTTATCTGCCAAGTATTTGGGGCAGTTCCGCTTCCAGTGACCATTTCCTTTGCAGTAGAAGCACTCAATTTCAGGCTTGGGTCCAGCTTTGGGCTTCATCACGAGAGTAGCAACTTGCTTGCCATTCTTCTTGAAGTTCCCTTTCTTTCCCTTGCCCTTTTTCTTGAAACTAGTGGTCTTGTTAACCATCAAAACTTGATGCTCCTTCTTGATTTCTACCTCCGCGGCCTTAAGCATTGCGAAGAGCTCAGGAATCGTTTTCGTCATCCCTTGCATATTATAGTTCATCACGAAGCCTTTGTAGCCTGGTGGCAGTGACTGAAGAACTCTGTCAATAACACTCTCAACTGGAAGATCAATTCCCAACTGAGTCAAGTGGTTATGATACCCAGACATTTTGAGTATGTGTTCACTGACAGAACTGTTCTCCTCCATCTTGCAGCTATAGAACTAGTTGGAGACTTCATATCTCTCAACCCGGGGATTAGCTTGAAATATCAACTTCAGCTCTTGGAACATATCATATGCTCTGTGGCATTCAAAACGTCTTTGAAGTCCCGGTTCTAAGCCGTAAAGCATGGCACACTGAACTATTGAGTAGTCATCAGATCAAGTCTGCCAGATGTTCATAACATCTGCAGTAGCTCCTGCAGCAGGTCTATCACCTATTGGTGCATCAAGGACATAATTCTTCTGTGTAGCAATGAGGATAATCCTCATATCATGGACCCAGTCCGCATTATTGCTATCATCATCTTTCAACTTAGTTTTCTCTATGAACGTATCAAAACAGGGGAGCTACATCACGAGCTATTGATCTACAACATAAATTTGCAAATACTATCAGGACTAAGTTCACGATAAATTAAGTTCAATTAATCAAATTACTAATGAACTCCCACTCAAATCAACATCCCTCGGGTTGTCTAAGTGATACCTGACCCATATCAACTAAACCATGTCCGATCATCACGTGAGATGGAGTAGTCTTCAATGGTGAACATCTTCATGTTGATCATATCTACTATATGACTCATGTTCGACCTTTCGGTCTCCAATGTTCCGAGACCATGTCTGTACATGCTAGGCTCATCAAGTCTAACCCAAGTATTCTGCGTGTGTAAATCTGGCTTACACCCGTTGTATGTGAAAGTAGAATCTATCACACCCGATCATCACGAGGTGCTTCAAAACAATGAACTTTAGCAACGGTGCATACTCAGGGAGAACACTTTTATCTTGAAATTAAGTGAAGGGGTCATCTTATAATGCTACCGTCGTTCTAAGCAAAATAAGATGCATAAAGGATAAACATCACATGCAATCAAAATATGTGACATGATATGGCCATCATCATCTTGTGCTTTTGATCTCCATCTCCAAAGCAACGTCATGATCTCCATCGTCACCGGCTTGACACATTGATCTCCATCATTGCGTCGGGGTTGTCTTGCCAACTATTGCTTCTACAACTATTGCTAACACATAGCGATAAAGTAAAGCAATTACATGGCACTTGCATTTCATACAATAATTAAAAGACAACCCTAAGGCTCCTGCCGGTTGTCAATATTACAAAAATGATCATCTCTACAACAATGTATATCACATCACGTCTTGACCATATCACATCACAACATACCCTGCAAAAACAAGTTAGACGTCTTCTACTTTGTTGTTGCAAGTTTTACGTGGCTGCTATGGGTAACTAGCAAGAACCATTCTTACCTACGCAAAACCACAATGGTGATTATCAAGTTTGCTGTTTTAACCTTCTTCAAGGACCGGCCATAGTCAAATTCGATTCAACGAAAGTAGGAGAAACAGACACCTGCCAGCCACCTTTATGCAAAACAAGTTACATGTCTGTCGGTGGAACCGGTCTCATGTACGTGGACATGTAAGGTTGGTCTGGGCCGCTTCATCCCACAATGCCACCGAATCAAAATAAGACGTTGGTGGTAAGCAGTATGAACATCACCGCCCACAACTTCTTTGTGTTCTACTCGTGCATATCATCTACGCATAGACCTGGATCATGATCCACTGTTGGGGAACATTGCATGGAAAACAAAAAAAAATCTACGCACACTCAAGATCTATCCATGGAGATGCATAGCTACGAGAGGGGGAGAGCATCTTCATACCCTTGAAGATCACTAAGCGGAAGCGTTTATAAACGCTGTTGATGTAGTCGTACACCGTCACGATCCGTCCCGATCAAGTACCGAACGTACGGCACCTCCGTGTTCAGCACACGTTTAGCTCGATGACGTCTTCGCCTTATCGATCCAGCAAGAGGGGTGAAGTAGTAGATGAGTTCCGATAGCACGACGGCGTGGTGACGGTGGTGCTAAAGAACAATCTCCGCAGGGCTTCACGAAGCACAATGGAAACTAGACGGAGGATAAACTAGAGGGGACGGGGTTGCCGGCACACGGTTTGGTGAATCTTGATGTCTTTCGGGTGCTAGCCCTGCCCCTCTATTTATATGTTGAGCCCTGGGGCCGTTTCTTGGAGAAAGAGCCTCCTTAAAGTCGATTTAGCCCGCAAGGAAGAGTCCTTCTCAGACTTCCAAGACCAGACGCCAGGGTCCCTGGCGTCTGGCCCCTGGCCTTCGCAAAACTACCTTTTGCACCTTCCAAAAGCCTCGTGGGCTTTACCCCTTGGCCCAAATAAAGTGTTCTCAAATCCGAACATTTCGGGAAACATCTGAAACCCCTTCCGGTGACCAAACACTATTATCCCATATCAATCTTTACCTCTGGACTATTCCGGAGCTCCTCGTCATGTCCGTGATCTCATCCGGGACTCCGAGCAACATTCGGTCACCAACATACATAACTCATATAATATTATATCGTCAATGAACGTTAAGCGTGCGGACCCTACGGGTTCGAGAATGATGTAGACCTGACTGAGACGCTTCTCTGGTCAATAACCAATAGCGGGACTTGGATGCCCATATTGGTTCCTTCATATTCCATGAAGATCTTTATCGGTCGAACCTTTATGACAACATACGTAGTTCCCTTTGTCTGTCGGTATGTTACTTGCCCGAGATTTGATCACCGGTATCTCAATACCTAGTTCAATCTTGTTACCGGCAAGTCTCTTTACTCGTTCCATAATACATCCTCCCGTAACTAACTCCTTAATCACTTTGCTTGCAAGCTTCTTGTGATGATGTGTTACCGAGAGGGCCCAGAGATACCTCTCCGTCATACGGAGTGACAAATCCCAGTCTCGATCCATACCAACTCAACAGACACCTTCGGAGATACCTGTAGAGCATCTTTATGATCACCTAGTTACATTGTGACGTTTGATAGCACACAAGGTATTCCTCCGGTATCCGGGAGTTGCATGATCTCATGGTTGAAGGAACATGTATTTGACATTAAGAGAGCAGTAGCAATAAACTGAACGATCATATGCTAAGCTAACGGATGGGTCTTGTCCATCACATCATTCTCCTAATGATGTGATCTCGTTATCAAATGACAACTCATGTCTATGGTTAGGAAACATTAACCATCTTTCATCAATGAGCTAGTCTAGTAGAGGCTCACTAGGGACACGGTATTTGTTTATGTATTCACACATGTATTTAAGTTTCCGGTCAATACAATTCTAGCATGAATAATAAACCTTTATCATGAATAAGGAAATATAATAATAACAACTTTATCATTGCCTCTAGGGCATATTTCCATCACTACTTGGCTCATACGTGATCCCTATATACATGACCATTGCCTTGAATATCATCGTAACTATGCGCTTTTCTATCAATTGCCCAACAGTAATTTGTTTACCCACCGTATGCTATGTTGAAGAGAGAAGCCTCTAGTGAAAACTATGGCCCCCGTGGCTCTATCTTTATCATATATCAAAATCCAAAAATACTTTGCTGCAATTTATTTCCTATTATTTTATTTTGTGTTTTTGTTTGATCTATCTACCATTATAACACTTGATCCTTGCAATTAACCACTGAGGGGATTGACAACCCCCTTGTTTGTGTTGGGTGCAAGTATTTGTTATTTTGTGTATAGGTGTTGTTCATGAGGTTTTGCGTGATTCTCCTATTGGATTGATAACCTTGGTTCTTAACTAAGGGAGATACTTATCTCTACTGTACTGCTTCATCCTCTCCTCTTCTAGGAAATCCCAACGCAGCTCACAAGTAGGAATGTGTTGGATGAGTTTATTGCCATGAACATCTTGAAGAAGGTCACCGACAATGTTCTAGCTCGTGTCCAACGGTCAAAGTGAGCCTTATCCAACCTTGCTTTGAACGCCAAGGCAATTCCAGAAGAAGAAGAGGAAGAAGAAGAGAGTTGCCCCGAAGACACCAAATATGCTTATCACGAGCACATGGCTCTTGCATCAAGGAAATTTTGGGGCAACAAGAGAAATTCAAGGCCCAACTTCTCCAAGAACAACTCAAGTGACTCCAAGGGCAAGCAACGTGTGAGAACTTGCTACAATTGTGGCAATGTGAGTCACTTTGTGGTGGATTGCCCCTACGAGAAGAGGGAAGACAATGGTGGCAAGCTCATTCGCAAAGACAAGGCCAAGTCATTCCCCAACAAGAAAAACATCACCAAGAAGGTGCCACAAAAGGGGTTGATGGTGCAAGAAGAGTGCATCTCCGATGATGATGATGATGACGATGATGATGATCATGATCATGATGATGATGATGCAAGTGGTGAAGGAATGGCAACGGCCTCCATGGCCCTTGCCACCTCTTCCCCAACCAAGGTGTCACTCCTCGGCTCCCCCAACGAGAACCTCATTGCCAAGTGCCTCATGGCCAAAGGAATTGACAAGGTAACCCCCAACATCAAAATTCCATCACTACTAATCCTTCTTTGTTGGATTGTGTGGATGATCATGAGGGGGTAAAGGTGGATGAGAACAAGTTTGACAAGTTCATGGGTAAGCTCAAAGGTGAGACCAAGAAGCATTTTGTTGCTCTCTTAGAACAACTAGGTGAGGCCAATGATATCATTGAGTCTCATGAGGAAACCATCACTAAGATGGAGGGGCATAGCCATGATTATGTCGATGAGACACCGGATCTTTCCATTGCTCTTGAGGAAGAGCGAGGTCTTCGTTTGGCTCTTGAGAAGTCACACAACGATGACCTTGATAAATTACAGAAATATCATGATCATGCTCTTGTTCTTTCTTGTGTGCTTAATTCCGAGAAGGTTGCACTTGGGGTTGGCCATGATAGACTCAAGGAAGAGTTTGAAACATTTGACAAGGCTCACAAGGCTTTGAAGAGTGCTCATGCTTCTCTTAAGGAGTCTCATGATCAACTCCAAGTGAAACTAACCAAGGAGATAGCCACTTGCCCTCCTTTTGTTTTAATTGATAATGCCCATGCTACTAACCCTTGTTGTGAGCATGTGCACCATGTGGAGGAGAATGCCAAGTTGACAGAGTAACTTGAGAAAGGCCTTATGACTTGCATACAAGGTGAGAAGAACCTCAATGACCTTTTGAGCAATCAAAAGGAAGTTGTGGCAAAGGAAGGGATTGGGTTTGTACCCAAGTTGAAAGCACAAGTGCTCCCTGGGTGATTTTGGTAATTAATGTCAACATATCTCTTGTTGGACTAATGGTTTATCTAGTGAATTTCAGACAAGTTCAACAGTGGCGTGGCATGGATAAGAGGACGTGGAAACCCATCATGATGCTAAGGACACATATTGGCAAAAGCTCAAGACTCTTCATTTATATTTTAGTGATCCAAGATCACATTGAGTCCATAGGAAAGCCAATACTATTAAAAGGGGATGAGGTGTTGCTTTATGGTCTACTTGCTCAAAGTGCTTAGTGATATTGCTCCAAATCCCTCAACCACTTTCTCATTCCAAATATGTCCAAAACCCAAAGTCAAACTCGGCCCCACCGATTCTTTCTACCCGGAGCCACCGAGTTCTTTTGACATAGCCACTGCCAGAAACCCTAACAGTTCGGTCACACCGATATGGATCTTGGTCTCACCGAGATGACCTTGCATTCTCCCTGTGACTTGTTACACTCTTTCGGTCTCACCGAGTCAGTGCAATCGGTCACACCGAGTTAGCTTAACATCTGCTCTGTTGTCTTTTGTTTCACTTTGGTCTCACCGAGTTGAAGCAATCAGCACCACCGAGTTGATGTTTGCCCTAAGCCCTAGCACATCGGTCACACCAAGTTGTTCCAGTCGGTCCCACCGAGATTCCTAACATTCACATTTTGAACTGAATCGGTCTCACCGAGTTCTTCTATTCGGTCTGACCGAGTTGGGTCAAATGTGTGTAATGGTTGGATTTTGTGTGGAGGCTATATATACCCCTCCACCCCCTTCTCCATTTAAGAGAGAGCCATTAGAATGTGCCTACACTTCCACTACTCATTTTCTGAGAGAGAACCACCTACTCATGTGTTGAGACCAAGATATTCCCATCCTACCACAAGAATCTTGATCTCTAGTCTTCCCCAAGTTGCTTTCCACTCAAATCATCTTTCCACCATTGCCAAATCTGTGAGAGAGAGTTGAGTGTTGGGGAGACTATCATTTGAAGCACAAGAGCAAGGAGTTCATCATCAACACACCATCTATTACCTTTTGGAGAGTGGTGTCTCCTAGATTGGTTAGGTGTCGCTTGGGAGCCTCCGACAAGATTGTGGAGTTGAACCAAGGAGTTTGTAAGGGCAAGGAGATCGCCTACTTCGTGAAGATCTACCCGAGTGAGGCAAGTCCTTCGTGGGCGATGGCCATGGTGGGATAGACAAGGTTGCTTCTTCGTGGACCCTTCGTGGGTGGATCCCTCCGTGGACTCGCGCAACAGTTACCCTTCGTGGGTTGAAGTCTCCATCAATGTGGATGTACGATAGCACCACCTATCGGAACCATGCCAAAAATCTCCGCGTCTACATTGCGTTTGCACACTCCAATCCCATCCCTTTACTTTCTCGCAACTAGCATGCTTTATCTTTTCCGCTGCATATACTCTTGCCATGCTTGCTTGAAATGTATTGTGAATGTTTAAACTTGTGCTAAAACTGAACCTCAACTTGAAGATCTTAAAAACTGCCACTTTTACTTGTTGAGGGTTTAATCACCCCCCCTCTAGACCCCTCTTCTTGATTGTTTCAATTGGTATCAGAGCTTTGGTCTCCATTGCTTTGGTTTAATCACCATTGGAGGAAGATGGATGAGTCTACGATTGGGAGTATTAGACGTAGAGTGCCTATGCTTGACAGAGAGTTCTATAATGCTTGGAAGAATGAGATGCTTGAGATTTTCAATGAATATGATTTGAACAAGTATATTACTAGCCCTTGTGCGCCTCCCATTGACCCCTTGCATCCTACCCCCGATGAGTATCTTGACATGACACGCAATCTTAGAACTATTGATCTTATCATTAGAGGATTGCCTAGAAATTTGCTTATATGCTTGCCTACATTTGAATGTGCTTATACTATATCACTGGTACAGTGAGGTGCTATACAAATGGTTTTTAACCCCTTTCCGCGATGGTGTTTCGAACCATCGCCAAGTGAGTGACTGCGATAGGGGGGTCCTTCCCACATGACCCAGAAACCATCGGGGATATGCCCTCCTGGCACACACGCTCGGCAAAATGAGGCCGTGTGCGACCGGCAGCGACCAAATACAGTTATACATACAGTTGTGCTAAAAAAATTCAATTATACAGGCCAAATCATTTCCGGTCGTAAGTACATCCCACACAGTCAGTCCCCGCTAAATGTTTCCGTTCGTATGTACATTCCACACAGTCAATCCAAGGAATACGTTTCCGTTAGTATGTACATCCCCCACAGTTAATCCAAGAAGTACGTTTCCGTTTGTATATACATCCCACACAGTCACTCCAAGGAAAACGTTTCCGTTCGTAGGTACATCACACACAATTTTCCCCATTAAATCGTTTGTGATAGCGTTGCCATTGCACACGATATTAACAATTTTATCATTTGCGTTATGGAATGCATCACACACGGTGCGTAGAAGAAATTGTGTGGCAAAGGCTGTCCATCACACACACTTTTTATGTGGTAAACATTTGCGCAAGGTGGCCTAACGCAAACAGTTTTCAAGAGAATGTCGTGTGTGATTGTTCATTGATCCAACACAGTTTATTCTTAGAAACTATGTGCGTTGCCTGAGGTCATCGCCCACGGTGTTTTCTCAATAACCGTTTGCAATAGAAAAACCCAATTAGCAGGCTAATTGCCCTACTATTAATAATCCATTTATTAATCTAGTTGACATTTCATATTAAGGAAGCAGGATTTCATAATTGAAATACATCAGAGTACAACATCATATAGTTTAGCACTCAGCTACCCCACTACACAACTTCACCAGCACCAAGTTTCACATGCAACATCTATAACCTTTCGACATTAGCATCATAGATGGTACATAGACAGATGAATCTGATCTAGAAAACTGCTGAAGCAGAAGGCGAATATTGAGCCTTCATTGATGTTGAAGGTCTTTAGAACTTTAGGCCAGTGCCTGTGGATGATTGACCGTCCATCCTTTGTCTTCTTCAGGAACACTTCAATATTGAACTATGGGTGTTGTATGAATACCTTCCTCGCCTCCTGGCCATATAGGTGGTTTGAGAGGTAATCATCAGTGAGCTGCTTTGGAAAGGCCTGAAAACAAGGATGTGCATAAATATCTTCTCTAAATTGGAAATGGGGCAAAGGAATAAAAAAAAGGTAAGGTATAATAGTTAGTACCATCCTGTAGTGAACTGATGTCTTCTTCATTGTGCAGACAAAGATCTTGTTGTTTTTTGTTGCTAATTTCTTTATCCTAACAATCTTTCTAAGTTTCCTGACTTGACTGATATTCATGGACAACTCATTTCCCCATATGCAAAAAGGGTCGAACAGTGGGTCAAAACCTCTGACAGCAAGACCTACATGTGCAAGACCAAATTGTTAAAAACATAAATATTAGAATGGTTCCTGCAATTGCACAATAATGTGCTATTAGACAAAGGACCATGCATGTGCAAACCTCGATTGTAAACCTCAGTGCCTCCCATTGTTTCCCTGCAACACATATAAGGTAGTTAGTGATCAGGTTAAGTGAGGGTTCGCATGCTATCAGTAAAATATGTTGATGAAAAATAAGAACATTGCGGATTCATCAGATTAATTCAAGCCACATGGAAAACCCATTTATTCAAACCAAGCATGATTAAGAACTAGGAAATATAGCAATTGTATATGTTTCTCATGTATTAAGTGCAGCCAAATTTGATTTGTTCCTCACATGCACAACAATACAAAATTCTACCCACGACAATTGGACATCGCATTGCAGAATTGAACCAAGCAGTTAACTAAACACCACAACAAATGAACCAAACATTAACTGAGAACCACATTGCACAATATAACATACTCCTAATAGAAGATCAGACAGTTAACCAAACCAAGCATGCTTAACAACTTGGAAACATAGCAATTGTATTTGTTTCTCATGTATTTAGTACAGCCAAATTCGATTTATTTCTCACATGGTATACAATAACAGAATGCACCCACAACAATTGAACATCGCATTGCAGAATTGAACCAAACAATTAGCTAAACACCACAACAAATGAACCAAACATTAACTGAGCACCGCATTGCAGAATGTATAACATACTAGAAGATCATACAGTTAACCAAACTAAGCATGCTTAACAACTAGGAAATATTGCAATTGTATTTGTTTCTCATGTATTTTGTAAAGATAAATTTGATTTATTTATCACATGGAAGACAATACAAAATTGCAGCCTGAAGAATTGAACATCACATATGCAGAATTGAACCAAACAGTTAACTGAAGATGACAACTAATTAACCAAACAGTTAATAAGTGAGCACCACATTGCACGACATATAGAACATATAGACTAGAGCAACAGATTGCATGGTAAAAGTAGATAGGACAATTCACTAGAATTTGTTAAGGAAAGGCAGGAGCAGCACAGGCAACGGGTAAACCGAGCATGCTTAACCAGCGTAGCTAGCAAACTGAACATCGGTCCTTATAGTGAGCTAATAAGACAAGCTACTCCTCGTCGTCGGAGATATCGATGATGATTGGCTCCCTGGACATGGAAGAGGGTGAGGCCTCCACATCGTGGGTGCCCTTGTCGTAGTGGTGAGTTTCCTGAGCCGCTCCGGGCACCAACCTACTGCCTCTTGAGTTGAGGTAAGCATGGGCACGCTGAGAAAACACCTCGTAGTCTTCGTCGAAGGCACCGACGGTGGCCTCGAGGAAACGCCACGAACTGTCGTTTAAAGTAGCCAACCGTGTCATGGCGTCGACGCGCGAGGCGTCGACGGTGGCCTCGACGGCGAGGTGCTCCTCCAATATCTGGGGGTCGGCACGAATGGCAACCATCGCGACCTCATTCGCGCGTGTGGCCATGATTTGCTTCTCCGCTATCAAATGCTCCTTGAGCTCCTGGCTATACTGCATGCACCATGGCTTAGGGCGGCACTTATTTGGGGGAGGGGTTGGTGATTTGGGTGGAAGGTGCCGCGCCGGCGGTCGGGGCATGTGGGATGTGGAAGGAGGAGGAGGATGGGTGTCGGGTGTGGATTACCTGCCTGGATCGACGAGGCCGAGCAACATGAAGGAGGGTCGCCGACGAGGAGGCGGTGCTGCAAGCAAGGAGTGAAGATTTCAACTTGGAAAGGAAGGCGGAAACAGGGGAAATGTGGCTTTTGGTAAGGGGGAGGGGGCGGGGAGGTAGATATTTCCGCGGAAGCCGAAAATTTTGGATCGATGCAGCGAAAAAACTGGCGCGCAAAGTGTCATCGGACACGATCCCTTATTCAGAACTGTATACGATATGTGAATATCACAAATGATTCATATAGCTTAACTCGTGTGTGATGAGTTTGAACGTCAAAAATGTTGGTTCAAATTTCCCTGGTTACAGTGGTCATCCACGTCATTGCATTATTTGGGTACACAAAGGAGACTACAGCACACCCACACTTCTTAATCGAGCAAGTTTAGCAATTAAATAGAGCTAGCTGACCTAAACATTACTCTAACAAATTAAAGACCGGTGCACTTAATTAAACAAAACAAAGAGTACTACTACGGCTGGTGCTCGTCGATCTCCGCCGCCTCCTCCATGTCCAGCTCACGCCCGACGGTCTCCTGGGGAAGAGGCTCCATGGCATCCATCACACCATACTTGGCAAGCATCTCACCATCTGCGTCCGCCATCTCTTTGGAAAAGTCCGCCACAAGCTGGGCGTGGGCGGCCGCGATCTGGGCTTGTACGGGCTCCGTCATGGCAAGGTATGCGGCAGAGGAATGGACGGCTGCTCGAACGCTCTCGGCGATTGCCAACTCTTTGGCCGTGGGTTGCCGACCATTGTCGCAGAAGCTTCGTTCGATTTGTGCGGTGACCGCCACGAGCTGGGCGTGGGCGGCATCCATCAGGGCTAAGGCCGCCGCTGCGGAACGGACAGCTGTTGTGCCGCTCTCGCCAGTTGCTATCCACGAGGCAGATGCTGCTGCCGCCACCTGAGAAGCAACAACGGCCGTTTGGGCTGCCTTGGCCGTCCGATCGCAGATTGCGGCCGTGCTCACGAACCTTGTTAGCACGCACCTGGCGGCTGTGGCCGCGCTCTCGCCGGAGTAGGCTGCCGGAGTTGCCATGACGAAGCAGGTCCACGTCCCCATCTTTCACCGGTGATGATTGAACAGTGAAATGATATTTGGGGAGCAAGCTAATGTGCTTGACACACCGGCTATGGACTGTATCCGACGCACATTCTCGCGTAAGCCATATGCGTACTATACTCCGACGGTGCTCCAAGATATTTTGTGCTGCATCTCACATGGTTGGTGATAATTAAATGTGTGTGATCTACTTGATTTTTCATCTTGATTTGAATTACATAATGGGGTCACAGCGGCAAAGGAGGGTGTTTGAATTGCTAGAACTTTTATCTGCAGTGAACATGCAACTATAGGTGTGTCGTCAAAAAATTTGGAATTATTCAGGGTTCATTTGGACATTTTTATACATTAACTTGGTTTTCTAGGCATTTCAGGTGCACAATTCAAAATTAAACTACATGCACATGCTCCGGTGCACCAAAATGGGTTGTAAAATCATATATGTGTCCATGGGTTGATGCTTAGGTCCCATGCAAGAAATGGGGATGAATTTCAAACACCACGGCACTGTGGCTCTCCGGCAATGTTGAGGTACTTGCTTTTGTAATTCTCGTAAATCCAAAACTCGTCTGAAATTCATGAACCTTGGCACGCTATCATAGAATGGCATCAACATGCTGGGGTAAAAAATATTGTCCCATTTGGGGTAGGTTATGTTATAAGCTTCTCACAAACCAGAGCTTCTCACAAGAAGCCTCATGTTTCCGGTAGGGAAACGTGTCACCTTTGTGGACGAAACGATATCTGTTGCCTCTTCTTAATTTCAAAAATTTTCTAGTGTCAACGTAGAACAACAGGAGTATTGTGTCATTTTTTGGGATTTTTCGTGGTTCGCTAGGATATTTTTATACATTAACTGAGTTTTCTATGCATTTATGTGCATAATTCAAATTTGAACTACATGCACATGCTCCAGTGCATATAAACTGGTTGAAAAATCAAATGTGTGTCCTTGGTTGCAAGCGTAGGTCCCATGCAAGAAATGGGAATGAATGTCAAACACCTTTGCCACCGTCGCTCGGCCGCTAACATTGAGATACATGGTTTTAAAATTCTAGTAAATCGAAAACTCGTCTGAAATTCATGAAACTTGACATGATATCATGGAACGGCATCAACATGCCATGGTAAAAATATTGTTCCATTTGGGGCAGGTTTGGGTATAAGCTTCTCACAAACCAGAGCTTCTCACAACAAGCCTCATGGTTACGTTATGGAACGTTTCACCTTTCTCGACGAAACTATATCCGTTGCCTCTTCTTGATTTCAAAAAAAAAATCTACTGTCAACATAGAACAACAGGAGTGTTGTGTTTACTTTTGGAATTTTTCGGGGTTCGTTTGGACATTTTTATACATTAACTGAGTTTTCTATGCATTTATGTGCATAATTCAAATTTGAACTACAGGCACATGCTCCAGTGCATATACATTGGCTGAAAAATATAATATGTGTCCTTGGTTGCATGCTTAGGTCCCATGCAAGAAATGGGAATGAATGTCAAACACCTTGCCACCGTCGCTCGGCCGCAAACATTGAGATACGTGGTTTTCAAATTCTAGTAAATCCAAAACTCATCTGAAATTCATGAAACTTGGCATGCTATCATGGAACGGCACCAACATGTCGTGGTAAAATTTTTGTCCCATTTGGGGCAGGTTTGGGTATAAGCTTCTCACAAACCAGAGCTTCTCACAACAAATCCTGGTGGTTTCAGTAGGGAACGTGCCACCTTTGGGGATGAAACGATATCTGTTGCCTCTTCTTGCTTTCAAAATTATTTTAGTGTCAACATAGAACAACAGGAGTGCTGTGTTAAATTTTGGAATTTTTCGGGGTTTGTTTAGACATTTTTATACATTAACAGAGTTTTCCAGGCATTTTATGTGCATAATTCAAATTTGAATTACATGCACATGCTCCAGTGCATATAAATTGGTTGAAAAATCAAATTTGTGTCCTTGGTTGCATGCTTAGGTCCCATGCAAGAAATGGGAATGAATGTCAAGCACCTTGCCACCGTCGCTCGGCCGCAAACATTGAGATACGTGGTTTTCAAATTCTAGTAAATCCAAAACTCATCTGAAATTCATGAAACTTGGCATGCTATCATGGAGCGGCACCAACATGTTGTGGTAAAAAATTTGTCCCATTTGGGGCAGGTTTGGGTATAAGCTTCTAAAAAACCAGAGCTTCTCACAACAAATCCTGGTGGTTTCGCTAGGGAACGTGCCACCTTTCGGGACGAAATGATATCCGTTGCCTCTTCTTGCTTTCAAAATTTTTCTAGTGTTAACATAGAACAACAGGAGTGATGTGTTAAATTTTGGAATTTTTCGGGGTTTGTTTAGACATTTTTATACATTAACTAGGTTTTCCAGGCATTTTATGTGCATAATTCAAATTTGAACTACATGCACATGCTCCAGTGCATATAAATTGGTTGAAAAATCAAATCTGTGTCCTTGGGTGCATGCTTAGGTCCCATGCAAGAAATGGGAATGAATGTCAAGCACCTTGCCACCGTCGCTCGGCCGCAAACATTGAGATACTTTGTTTTTAAATTCCAGTAAATCCAAAACTTGTCTGAAATTCATGAAACTTGGCATGCTATCATGTAGCGGCATCAACATGTTGTGGTAAAAATTTTGTCCCATTTGGGGCAGGTTTGGGTATAAGCTTCTCGCAAACCAGAGCTTCTCACAACAATCCTGATGGTTCCGATAGGGAACATGCCACCTTTGGGGAAGAAACGATATCCGTTGCCTCTTCTTGCTTTCAAAATTTTTCTAGTGTCAACAAAGAACAACAGGAGTGTTGTGTCAATTTTTGGGATTTTTCGGGGTTCGCTACGACATTTTTATACATTAACTGGGTTTTGTAGGCATTTTATGTGCATAATTCAAATTTGAACTACATGCACATGCTCCAGTGCAGAAAAATGGGTTAAAAAATCAAATGCGTGTCCTTGGGTGCATGCTTAGGTCCCATGCAAGAAATGGGAATGAATGTCAAGCACCTTGCCACCGTCGCTTGGCCGCAAACGTTGAGATACTTTGTTTTTAAATTCTAGTAAATCCAAAACTCGTCTGAAATTCATGAAACTTGGCATGCTATCATGTAGTGGCATCAACATGATGTGGTAAAATTTTTGTCCCACTTGGGGCAGGTTTGGGTATAAGCTTCTCGCAAACCAGAGCTTCTCACAACAATCCTGATGGTTTCGGTAGGGAACGTGCCACCTTTGGGGACGAAACGATATCCGTTGCCTCTTCTTGCTTTCAAATTTTTTCTAGTGTCAACATAGAACAACAGGAGTGTTGTGTCAATTTTTGGGATTTTTCGGGGTTCGCTACGACATTTTTATACATTAACTAGGTTTTGTAGGCATTTTATGTGCATAATTCAAATTTGAACTAAATGCACATGCTCCAGTGCAGAAAAATGGGTTGAAAAATTAAATTTGTGTCCTTGGGTGCATGCTTAGGTCCCATGCAAGAAATGGGAATGAATTTCAAACACCAGGGCACCTTTGATTGCCGGTAAAACATTGAGATACTTTGTTTTTAAATTCTAGTAAATACAAAACTCGTCTGAAATTCATGAAACTTGGCATGCTATCATGGAATGGCACCCGACATGTTGTGGTATTTTTCGTGTCCATTTTGAGAGAAGGCGCACTCGAATAACAGCCAACAAAAGCATTTTGAAACAAATAACTGCCACTTTAACATCTCAAATGTTGTTTATAATTTAAATCATGTGCGTTCTGTTAACCATTCACGTGACGCCACGCCTCACTCTTCTAATGGCTAGGACGTGCCGTGCGGACAAATGCTTGACTGAACGGGAGGCGTGCGAGCTGTACTCCAATGTGCAGGCTCACCGGGAAGCGTGCGAGCTGTAGTGATGTACGTCGCGCAGGCTCAAGGGGAAGCGAGCCCTTTGACTTCCATGGCCGCTACCCGCCTTGCTCGCATCCTCTCCATTAATGGCGCCCAAGCCGCAGTTTAATACGGGCCATTCCCCTCCCGCAGACCTCCACCAACGCCATGGCGCAGAAGGATCATTTGCCACTAGTCTTCCAATTGGGTTTAATACTGTATCTCGATCATATGAATATAAATTCGCAGTGTGACTGAATGAAAGATATGGTTCGAACGAACTTGCGTCTTTCTCTCTGAATGTACAGACTTATCAAATGATTTTCTTTAAAAAAAGTCAATGGTTTTTAAATATAAACACTCATCGCAAACGTTTTAGTTAGAACACCCGTATGCAAACCGACAGCTTCCCCAGGAAGCCAAGGGAAAATGTGTCGAGCAGGATTTGTGCACCTCTTGATCGCAAACGTTTTAGATAGAATACCCATATGTAAACCGACAGATTCCCCAGGAAGCCAAGGGAAAATGTGCCGAGCAGGATTTGTGCAGCTCTTGTTCGCAAACGTTTTAGATAGAACACCCGTATGCAAAGTGAGAGCTATGGTCTTCCCCAGTAAGCCAAGGGAAAATTCGCCGCATAGGATTTGTGCATCTCTTCAACGCAAATGGTTCAGATTGAATACGGTATGCAAAGCGAGACTTCGGTGCTAAGCCAAGAGAAAATCTGGCAACCAAGGTTTGTACCTCCCTTCAACGCAAACGGTTTTTTCGGATGACCCGTGTGCAACCGCACGTACAGACAATTTGGTAAGATCTGCATCTCTCGTATTGGGTATATTCTATATTGCCATTTGTCAAACTGGAAAGATTAACATTTGTTGATCTAGTAACATTACCATTTGTCAACCTTGTAACACTGCCATTTGTCAAAATATGCAGCTAAAAATCACTAGCACTATCTAATTTTTGCAACTAAAATTCAGTAATTAAGCATACATTTCATTCATAGATTAAGCAGTCGTTCTTTTATACAAACAGTTCAACTCGACAGCTGAACCAACCAAACTTTTCCCCAATTGTTGCCAACCACGTACTGAAATAGCTAGTTAACCTATATATACTAGCCAATTTTAAGTACGTTGTACAGTTCCACCACATCTATAGTCAGATGAACTGAACAAAATAGCCCCTAAATACTACTACTACGGAGGGGCTTTGTACTACTTCCGGCAGCCTCTCCTCTGCCGAGCGCACTCAGTAAGAGGCAGAGGAGGACAAGTCTACCGACAAGCAGGACAACTGCAATACGGTGCCTGCCGCTGCTACACCTTCAGCGACGCTCACCTCGAACGCCCTCTGCCGCTCCAGACGACCCCTCTCGAAGCGGCGGGACTCCTCGTAGATCTCCTGATTCCTCGCCTCTGCGTCGGCGTGTGCTGCGGCCACGACGGCGGTAAGGCTCTTTGCGTGCTCGACGAGGCGTTCCTTCTCCTCCCGCAGGAACACGATGTAGCGCACAAGGTCGCTGACGCACGTGTGGGCCTCCACCTCCGACTCCCGCTTTGGGCAGTGGTGGCGGAGCGGGTGATGACCCCGGCGGTCGACGATGGGCTGGCGGCCACGGCGGCCGACTATGGGGTGGCGGCCACGACCACCACCTCCTGCCTTGGGGCCGCGATGGCGGAGCGGGTGATGGCCACGGTGGCCGGCAGTGGGGTGGCGTCCACGACGGCCACCTCCCGCCTTCGGGCCGCGGTGGCGGAGCAGGTGATGGCCCTGGCTTTCGATGGTGCTGTGGCGGCCACGGCGGCAGACTGTGGGGTGGCGGCAACGGCGGCTGGCAACAGCTGTCGACGGGCAGCGGCGGCGGAGCGTGTGGTGGGTGTTCTGCGCACAGCCAACAGGAGGGACGCCATGCGCACTACACTACGCCCAGGACTGAGTCGCCGCCACGGTGTAGGCTCCCAGCTAGAGCTGTCCTCTAATGACGGCGGAGTGGCTGAGCGACGACAACGGACCGGTGCCATTGGCGATTGTGGGAGAAGCAGACGAGATAAGCTACAAGGAGGGAGGGGGAAATGCGACGCAGGACTCACCGGCCCTGAGGGTTTATATAGCAGGCTGGTAAGCATTGGATTTTGGGGGATTTCACCGAGTCGGGCGGGAAGCTTGCGCGGGAACCTGCGTGGTTGCGGGGGAACGGGCTCACCACCGTTTGGCCAAAAGAACTCCCCCCCCCCCCCCCCGTGCGCTACTCAAGCTTGCACTCAAAGCCGTCTGCGGCAGCGGGGTGACAAGACGTGCGAGAGGAGGACGAAAGGACACGTACACATACACATACGGTTAATAAAAAATGTTTGCGATTTTATTACCTACTACCCCGGCCCCGTCCTAGTTTATAAGTAGGATTTAACTAATAAAATACGAATGCATGTCGCCAAAGATTATACCGTTTGTCGGCGTCAAAACCGGCAGACCTCGGGGTAGGGGGTCCCGAGCTGTGGATCTAGGATCAATGGACAACAGGGGACGACGAACACAGTGTTTACCCAGGTTCGGGCCCTCTCGAAGAGGTAAAACCCTATGTCCTTCTTGGTTGTATTGAATATATGATGGAGTTTACATAGTAGATCTACCTCGAGATCAGCATGAGCTAAACCCTAGGCTATGAGGTGATGAATATAGCTCTAACCCTAATGACTACAACCCTCGGTTTATATAGACACCGATAGGGTTAGGGTTACCGAAGATAGATTACAACAAGAGGGAAAGGGATCTCGTCCACCTTTAACTTGGAGGGCACACCACGGCTTCACAGGTCTCCGGTCACCACACGGCTCCACCAGTCCGGCCCACGTACATTGGGCCGTCGCCCCGAGACCCCTTAGTCCATGACTCCCTCAGTAGCCCCCGAACTTGCCTCCAACGCCGGGGATCGTCTTCTAGAATCTTCACATCATCATCGGCTTGCAAGACGAGCTCCTTCATTCTGTTTGAAGCCGTGTTAGTATCACCGAACATTATCCGGGAGTCGCTCTAATGAACTTGGGTCCGGACAGTCTCAAGATTCAAGGATCCGAAGACATCTCGAGATCGAGGTGGGACCATCAGAGTTTAATGCCGCTCCTCGGGGCAAGGGCTTCGTGCACCTTTCCAGAGGGCGTGCGGCCCAAAGCCATCTTTCCATGCGTCCATCCTTTCGGCTTCACGATAAGGCGCTTATTTATAGATCCAAAGGCGCTGAGAATAGTTATCTTCCCCTTTGCCAAGAACGACACTGAAGAAATTCCCCAAAGCCATGGCCGACACCCCAGGTTCTTCCTCGCGCCCTCACAGCCCGCTCCCAGGTAAGTGGTTGAGCTGCTCGGTCTCGCATATCCAGCTGAGTCGCCTGCAGACGCAGCGCTTCCTCCCCTTGCCGATCTGGTTCCAGTCCGCGCCGGTCTCATCTCCATCGATGGTCGTGCCCTCGTCGAGAATTCCCCCGCCCCAAACAAGGAGGAGAGGGTGTGTCTTGTGCCCTTCCTCCTAAGAGGTTTGGGATTTTTCCATTCATCCTTTCCGATGGGGTTTATTAGAGTTCTATGGGACCCAGCTCCACAAGCTCACCCCAGGGTCGATATTGCACATTTCTGGTTCATGGCCTTGTGCGAGATATTTCTGAGTTGCGAGCCCCACTTTGACTTGCGGAGGAAGTATTTATGTATTGTCCCCTGCCTCCGGGAGGGATCTATATTTGAGGTGGGCGGTGCCGAAATATGGTGAATAGCTGGGACCGGGTACCCAATCGGGACCCCACAGAAAGATCCCGAAGGATGGACTTCGGAGTGGTTTTACATGGAGGATGTTCCCCTCACTGACCCAATTCGGCCAGGGCTACCTGAATATTCAAATGATCCGCTCATAAAGCAGTACAACTAGCGGCCCAGAGGCCCTTCCCAACAGGACAGCGAAGAAGTGTGTGCACTGTCGGCCAAGATCAGGCTGCTCACTAGCTGCAAGCTGACCATGATCGAAGTTATGGGCATCGCCATTACCCGATGCATGCAACCCCTCCAACAGCGGGGTCACCCTTCATGGTGTTATAATGGGACCAACGATGTGACACGTCACCAGTGGCAAGGGCCGGAGAACAAGGCGGCCCTGGCCAAAATACTGGCCTATCTCTTCAAGGGAGATGAAGCGGAGTTCGCCCGCATGAGTTTTCAAGAAGGCTGCTCCGGATACAATCCGTCGGACTAGGTAAGTCACGACCCGTTACTTTGAGTCTATAGATTACGCCGAATTTTTACCACTCGTCATATAAACAGGGGTGGAGGCGTCAGGTGGCGTCCTTTAGTTGTCCTCCTCCACAACCAGAGAGTCACTCTCGAGACGGCGATCCGGGGTATCACGACGATCCAGAAACATCAATTGAATTTGAAGATGGGGTGTTCTATCAGGAGGGCCTTGATGGCGCCAAGGTGGTTGTAACCACCAATCACCCTGGGGCTCTTCCCTCTTCCTCAGTAAGTGAAAAGAAGAACCCCTCCTGAACAGGAAGCTCGTCTCGCGCTACCCCCCACGTGCTGACTTCTACTCCCAAGGATCATCGTACTACGCGTAAAAACGCATCGGGAGGAGCGCGGACCACGCCGGCTTCGACCCTTGACGAGAGGTCTAAATGGAAGGCTTCCGCCGGGGTGGACGCACCTGCCCCCTTGCTACTTCTTGAGCTTGCGTTGGTTTTTCCCTTGAAGAGGAAAGGTTGATGCAGCAAAGTAGAGATAAATATTTCCCTCAGTTTGAGAACAAAGGTATCAATCCAGTAGGAGACAACGCACAAATCACCGAATACCTACACAAACAATCAAACAACTTTCACCCAACGCGATAAAGGGGTTGTCAATCCCTTCACGGTTACTTGCAAAAGTGAGATCTGACAGATATAGATGAAACTAAATAAAAGATAAAGTAAATATTTTTGGTATTTTTGGTTTATAGATCGTAAAGTAAAAGATTGCAAAATAGTAGATCGGAAACAAATATAGTAGATCGGAAACTTATATGATGGAAAATAGACCCGGGGGCCATAGGTTTCACTAGAGGCTTCTCTCAAGATAGCAAATAATACGGTGGGTGAACAAATTACTGCCGAGCAATTGATAGAAAAGCGCAAAGTTATGACGATATCTAAGGCAATGATCATGAATATAGGCATCACGCTCGTGTCAAGTAGACCGAAACAATTCTGCATCTACTACTATTACTCCACACATCGACCGACTCCTGCCTGCATCTAGAGTATTAAGTTCATGAAGAACAGAGTAATGCATTAAGTAAGATGACATGATGTAGAGGAATAAACTCAAGCAATATGATGTAAACCCCATCTTTTTATCCTCGATGGCAACAATACAATATGTGCCTTGCTGCCCCTACTGTCACTGGGAAAGGACACCGCAAGATTGAACCCAAAGTTAAGCACTTCTCCCATTGCAAGAAAAACCAATCTAGTTGGCCAAACCAAACCGATAGTTCGAAGAGAATTACAAAGATATCAAATCATGCATAAAAGAATTCAGAGAAGATTCAAATAATATTCATAGATAATCTGATCATAAATCCACAATTCATCAGATCTTGGCAAACACACCGCAAAAAAGTATTACATCGAATAGATCTCCAAGAACATCGAGGAGAACATGGTATTGAGAATCAAAGAGAGAGAAGAAGCCATCTAGCTACTAGCTATGGACCCGTAGGTCTGAGATAAACTAGTCACGCTTCATCGGAAGGGCAATAGGGTTGATGTAGAAGCCCTCCGTGATCGAATCCCCCTCCGGCAGGGTGCCGAAAAAGGTCCCTAGATGGGATCTCACGGGTATAGAAGGTTGCGGCGGTGGAAAAGTGTTTTTGTGGATGCCTCTGGTGGTTTGGGAATATATGTGAATATATAGGCGAAAGAACTAGGTCAGGAGGGTCACGGGGGGCCCACAAAGGCAGGGGCGCGCCCTACCCCCCTGGGCGTGCCCTCCATCCTTGTGGCCGCCTCGTGGGTCTTCCGACTTCATCTCCAAGTCTCCTGGGTGTCTTCTGGTCCAAGAAAAATCATCGCGAAGATTTTATTCCGTTTGGACTCCGTTTGGTATTCCTTCTCCACGAAGCTAAAAAACAAGGAAAAACAGAAACTGACACTGGGCTCTAGGTTAATAGGTTAGTCCCAAAAATAATATAAAATAGCGTATTAATGCATATAAAACATCCAAAACAAATAATATAATAGCATGGAACAATAAAAAATTATAGATACGTTGGAGACATATCAAGCATCCCCAAGCTTAATTCCTGCTTGTCCTCGAGTAGGTAAATGATAAAAACAGAATTTTTGATGTGGAATGCTACCTAACATACTTATCCATGTAATTTTCTTTATTGTGGCATGAATGCTCAGATCCATAAGATTCAAAACAAAAGTTTAATATTGACATAAAAACAATAATACTTCAAGCATACTAATAAGGCAATTATGTCTTCTCAAAATAACATGGCCAAAGAAAGCTTATCCCTACAAAATCATATAGTCTGGCTATGCTCCATCTTCATCACACAAAATATTCAAATCATGCACAACCCCGATGACAAGCCAAGCAATTGTTTCATACTTTTGATGTTCTCAAAAAATTTCAACTTTCACGCAATACATGAGCATGAGCCATGGACATAGCACTATAGGTGGAATAGAATATGGTGGTTGTGGAGAAGACAAAAAGAAGGAGATAGTCTCACATCAACTAGGCATAACAATGGGCTATGGAGATGCCCATCAATAGATATCAATGTGAGTGAGTAGGGATTGCCATGCAACGGATGCACTAGAGCTATAAGTTTATGAAAGCTCAAAAGAAAACTAAGTGGGTGTGCATCCAACTCGCTTGCTCACGAAGACCTAGGGCAATTTGAGGAAGCCCATCATTGGAATATACAAGCCAAGTTCTATAATGAAAAATTCCCACTAGTATATGAAAGTGACAACATAGGAGACTCTCTATCATGAAGATCATGGTGCTACTTTGAAGCACAAGTGTGGTAAAAGGATAGTAACATTGTCCCTTCTCTCTTTTCTCTCATTTTTTTTTGGGCCTTCTCATTTTTTTAGCCTCTTTTCTTTTCGTCCGGAGTCTCATCCCGACTTGTGGGGGAATCATAGTCTCCATCATCCTTTCCTCACATGGGACAATGCTCTAATAATTACCGGGATGTGCAATGAATCAAGAGTGACATGTATGAAAGAATTATGAACGGTGGCTTTGCCACAAATACGATGTCAACTACATGATCATGCAAAGCAATATGACAATGATGAAGTATGTCATAATAAACGGAATGGTGGAAAGTTGCATGGCAATATATCTCGGAATGGCTATGGAAATGCCATAATAGGTAGGTATGGTGGCTGTTTTGAGGAAGGTATATGGTGGGTGTATGGTACCGGTGAAAGTTGCGCGGCACTAGAGAGGCTAGCAATGGTGGAGGGATGAGAGTGCGTATAATCCATGGACTCAACATTAGTCATAAAGAACTCACATACTTATTGCAAAAATCTATTAGTTATCGAAATAAAGTACTACATGCATGCTCCTTGGGGGATAGATTGGTAGGAAAATACCATCGCTCGTCCCCGACCGCCACTCATAAGGAAGACAATCAATAAATAAATCATGCTCCGACTTCATCACATAACGGTTCACCATACGTGCATGCTACGGGAATCACAAACTTTAACACAAGTATTTCTCAAATTCACAATTACTCACTAGCATAACTCTAATATTACCATCTCTATATCTCAAAACAATCATAAGGAATCAAACTTCTCATAGTATTCAATGCACTTTATATGAAAGTTTTTATTATATCCCTCTTGGATACCTATCATATTAGGACTAAATTTATAACCAAAGCAAATTACATGCTGTTTAAAGACTCTCAAAATAATATAAGTGAAGCATGAGAGTTCAAAAATTTCTATAAAATCAAACCACCGCCGTGCTCTAAAAACATATAAGTGAAGCACTAGAGCAAAATTGCCTAGCTCAAAAGATATAAGTGAAGCACATAGAGTATTCTAATAAATCACGATTCATGAGTGTCCCTCTCAAAAGGTGTGTACAGCAAGGATGATTGTGGCAAACTAAAAAGCAAATACTCAAATCATACAAGATGCTCCAAGCAAAAACACATATCATGTGGTGAATAAAAATATAGCCTCAAGTAAAGTTACCGATAGACAAAGACGAAAGAGGGGATGACTTCCGGGGCATCCCCAAGCTTAGGCTCTTGGTTGTCCTTCAATATTACCTTGGGGTGCCTTGGGCATCCCCAAGCTTAGGCTCTTGCCACTCCTTATTCCATAGTCCATCAAATCCTTACCCAAAACTTGAAAACTTCACAACACAAAACTCAACAGAAAATCTCATAAGCTCCGTTAGTATAAGAAAATAAATCACCACTTTTGGTACTGTTGTGAACTCATTCTTTATATATTTTGGTGTAATATATACTGTATTCCAACTTTTTCATGGTTCATACCCCCCGGTACTACCCATAGATTCATCAAAATAAGCAAACAACACAAAGAAAATAGAATCTGTCAAAAACAGATCAGTCTGCGAAGATCCGAATTGTTCTTATACTTCTGTAACTCTAAAAAATTAGAAAAACATAAGAAATTTGTATATCAATCTCGTATAAAAAATTCAGGGTTTTAAAACTCTCCAGTGTATTATTAAAATTCTGTGACTGGACGCAAAAGTTTCTGTTTTTCAGCAAGATCAAATCAACTATCACCGTAAGCCATCCCAAAGGTCTTACTTGGCACAAACACTAATTAAAACACAAAACCACATCTAACCAGAGGCTAGATGAATTATTCAAAGCAAAACAGGAACAAAAAAGCAAAAACAAAAATAAAATTGGGTTGCCTCCCAACAAGCGGTATTGTTTAATGCCCTTAGCTAGGCATAAAAACATGAATAGATCTAGGTATTGTCATCTTCTCCCTTTTGGTAGTAAAGAGAGAATTTCTTGTCCAGAGTGCTTATCTTTCTATTTTTTGTAAGTACGTGGCCATTAATGGTGGAAGAAAGATTAAGAACACTTCGAAAATTTGCATCTAAACTAGCCTTCATCTCTTTGATTATTTCATTTTGATAAAAGCACATAAGAGTAGTTGATTCAACATTTTCGCCTTTGGAGTGCCCAAATATAGTTTTCATCTTTTCATAAGAATCGATGGCATCCCCTTCAAGAAAATCATTTTCAAATATAGAATCCAAAACTTGCTTAAAAGAAGGGGGTAAACCAACATAAAAGCTTTTCAAGTATATCTCAATATGATATTGGGGCACATAGCTAGCTCAGATCCTCAACAGCCTATCCCAAGCATCTTTCAAAGATTCATCAAGCAGATAACAAAAAATTCTGGGGTCATCTTCATCAAAATTGTTAAAATTCTCATTAACAACCCCGGTAGGTCTTTCCGTAGCATCATTATTTATGAGCTTAGAGAGGATAGAGGGGCTATCTAAAGAATTAAAACTCGGGAGAAAACCCTTAACCCTTTTTGATTCGGCCATAATGATAGAAAGGCTAACTTAAGCAAACAAGAGGGTAGCGAGAGAAAAGGCAAACGAAGAAGACGAACAGAAGAAGGGCGAATAAAAAGGCAAATCTTTTCAAAAATCGTTTTAGAAGTGGGGGAGAGGAAAACGAGAGGCAAATGGCGAATAATGTAATGCAAGAGATGAGAATTTATGATGGGTACTTGGTATGTCTTGACTTGGCGTAGATCTCCCCGGCAACGGCGCCAGAAATTCTTCTTGCTACTTCTTGAGCTAGCGTTGTTTTTTCCCTTGAAGAGGAAAAGGTGATGCAGCAAAGTAGAGATAAGTATTTCCCTCAGTTTGAGAACCAAGCTATCAATCCAGTAGGAGACAACGCACAAATCACCGAATACCTGCACAAATAATCAAACAACTTGCACCCAACGCGATAAAGGGGTTGTCAATCCCTTCACGGTTACTTGCAAAAGTGAGATCTGATAGATATAGATGAAACTAAATAAAAGATAAAATAAATATTTTTGGTATTTTTGGTTTATAGATTGAAAAGTAAAAGATTGCAAAATAGTAGATCGGAAACTAATATAGTAGATCGGAAACTTATATGATGGAAAATAGACCCGGGGTCCATAGGTTTCACTAGAGGCTTCTCTCAAGATAGCAAATAATACGGTGGGTGAACAAATTACTGCCGAGCAATTGATAGAAAAGCGCAAAGTTATGACGATATCTAAGGCAATGATCATGAATATAGGCATCATGTCCGTGTCAAGTAGACCGAAACGATTCTGCATCTACTACTATTACTCCACACATCGACCGACTCCTGCCTACATCTAGAGTATTAAGTTCATGAAGAACAGAGTAACGCATTAAGTAAGATGACATGATGTAGAGGAATAAACTCAAGCAATATGATGTAAACCCCATCTTTTTATCGTCGATGGCAACAATACAATACGTGCCTTGCTGCCCCTACTGTCACTGGGAAAGGACACCACAAGATTGAACCCAAAGCTAAGCACTTCTCCCATTACAAGAAAAACCAATCTAGTTGGCCAAACCAAACCTATAGTTCGAAGAGAATTACAAAGATATCAAATCATGCATAAAAGAATTCAGAGAAGATTCAAATAATATTCATAGATAATCTGATCATAAATCCACAATTCATCGGATCTCGGCAAACACACCGCAGAAAAGTATTACATAGAATAGATCTCCAAGAACATCAAGGAGAACATGGTATTGAGAATCAAAGAGAGAGAAGAAGCCATCTAGCTACTAGCTATGGACCCGTAGGTCTGAGATAAGCTACTCACGCTTCATCAGAAGGGCAATAGGGTTGATGTAGAAGCCCTCCGTGATCGAATCCCCCTCCGGCAGGGTGCCGAAAAAGGTCCCTAGATGGGATCTCACGGGTACAGAAGGTTGCGGCGGTGGAAAAGTGTTTTCGTGGATGCCTATGGTGGTTTGGGAATATATGTGAATATATAGGCGAAAGAATTAGGTCAGGAGGGTCACGGGGGGCCCACAAGGCAGGGGGCGCGCCCTCCACTCTTGTGGCCGCCTCATGGCTCCTCCGACTTCATCTCCAAGTCTCCTGGGTGTCTTCTGGTCCAAGAAAAATCATCGCGAAGATTTTATTCCATTTGGACTCCGTTTGGTATTCCTTCTCCACGAAGTTAAAAAACAAGGAAAAAACAGAAACTGGCACTAGGCTCTAGGTTAATAGGTTAGTCCCAAAAATAATATAAAATAGCATATTAATGCATATAAAACATCCAAAACAGATAATATAATAGCATGAAAGAATAAAAAATTATAGATACGTTGGTGACGTATCACCCCTCTGCCCAAAGGTAATGTGTTTTAGAATTGCAGTGAGGATCGCCTTTGTCACTTGTTTATTAAAGCCTGCTCAACTTTGCAGAAGGCATGTGTCTCTACATCAATCTGAAGACATCCCGGATGCGATGAACCGCAACTCCAGTCCATAGTCTTTGTCCCGGGCCAGAGCCCCGTCCGAACACGCGGCGGCTGGCGTGCCTCCGGCAGACTCCGATGATGTTTCGGTCACTAATTCCGAAGTCGAGAGCGTAATTAAACATCACCACCGGAGGGAGACTTTGTGCCATGCTGCCTTTACCAAACAAGAGTTTAATGCTTTTAATTCAGTAGACGCGTACCTTGGAGCGGCCCGGACAGGTCTTGATGGGATTGCCGGTCTATTTGTCGCCCAGGTGAAGGTATATAGCTTTAAAGCAAGTTCCCTAACTAACTAGCCCTCAAGCCTTAATTTGGGCGGAACGGCCGAGTTAAGGATTTTTAACGATGTGAGTTTGTAGGCCGCAAGAGAGCAAAGCAAAAAACTGACTGAGGAGCTTGAGGCTAGCCGGAAACAGTTGGTTGAAACCAAGGCCGAAATGGATGCGGCTCGAGAAGCCAGCAGCGATAAGTTCGGTAAGTGAGAAGAACCGCCTCCCAAATCGGGGAAGGGTATATGGTATATTTTATGTGTTCACGTTGTTTTCGTCATGCAGCCGCAGAGGCCACAAACGAGTTGCGCAAAGAGCTTGAGGTTGGTAAACGCATGTTGACGCGAAGTCGTGAAGAGAAACATGAGCTCACGGTGGAGAATAGACGGCAAGCCGAGGAAATTAAGAGTTTGAGGACTCAACTGGCGCATGCCTTGGAGGAAAACCAGCGACTGAAAGGTGGCATATACGGTAAGCGCTGGTCGTACCGCACTGTTGGTCCGTGTTATTGATGTGTGAATGACGATGTGCAACACATGTTTGTTAGGTCTCCTGACTGGGCGACCCGAGGAAGAAATGGGCACTTATGACGGGAACCTGTTAAAGGAACTGTCGAAGACCTACGAGAGGGCCCGGAAAGCCCTGAAGAGCATGGCGAAGGCGTTATGGCCGTCTGATGCGCCTCCAGAGAGTATGCCTGATCTAGCCAGTCTCTTTAAAGGGGCTCGACAAAGGTTTGAACTATGGAAGATCTTAGCCTATCGAGAAGGAGTGCGCAAGGCGTGGGCTATGGTAAAAACCCGCTTCACCAAGCTCGACCCGATGCATATGGCCCGGGTTGGTCCCGTGGTCCGGACGGCCAGAAAATACCGCCGAGCTTGGTGTACGATGACGTGATGCAAGCAGCTCGCTATTCTTAGAAAGACTGTGCGTTAGAGCAATTGATAGACAATGTCGAGAATGAGTAGTTTTGTCAATTCTATATATCTATGTACTTTACATTGACCATGCTCCACCCGCGCTCTTATATTTTTTGCAAGAATGTTGTCTTGATCGGCCATCGGCTTCTGACTCGCCGATCAGAGATCGGGGAGTGTTCCGTACTACGTGCCATAGGAAACAAGGCAAGAATTCGGGAACCAGGCAATCCGGCCTTCTGGTTTGAATAGACGAAACATGTGCGGAGAGCTATGTTATATTACTATTTGACGTAAGAAACATCTTCTGATGAAAATAGTTCCTCCAAGGGTTCCTTTCTTCAAGTAAAATGGTAATCCAGATACGTAAGATCAACGAAAACCAATGGCTGCGAAAAAACCTTGGTGATAAGCGCGAGGCTGTACTCTCTTCCCGTAGGCCGACTTATTGTATTCTAGAAGAACGCTAGCTTTCGGCTTCACCCGTCTGAGGTGCGGTCCCGGATAATCCGGTCGTAGCAATCGCAGAGGTGCTCCCTTTACTCCCTAGCTGAACAATCGGGAATGTAGGGGTAAGCACAGGAGCCAGGCAACCCAGCTTGGCAAAGTTCTTGAGTCAAACAAGTGCATATGTTGGCTTAACATGTATGAGAAGGGTGCAATCAGGACGAATGCGATTTAGACATTTATTTGGCTCTTCTAGGGGAGCCCCTAGGCAAGGCTGGGTATTACATTCGATGGTATATATAGTATAAGTTCGGTATGGTTCGGTTAAGCTGAACTAGTACCATGGCGAGAGAGAGAGGAAAAAGGAAAAAAATAAAACAAGAAAAAAGGGGAAGAAGGTTATGTCGGACTTAGGCATAAAAATGTCGCAGCCGTGCTGCGTTCCACGGGTTCGACTCAAGGCCGTTGTTGGTCGGACGGCGAAGTCAATATGCTCCTCCTATGAGTACTTCGTCGATGATTTACGGTCCCTCCCATTTAGGTGAGAGTTTATCCTTCTATTTTTCAGGGAGTCGAAGGACGAGGTCACCCACATTATACGTCTTTGTCCGGACTTCACGGTTGTGGTAACGTCGTGCTTGCTGCTAATAGAACGCGGACCAAGCTCGAGCTATGTCTCGCTCTTCTTCCAGAGCGTCCAAATTATCCTGCCGATCTAGTTCGGCTTCCCTTTCTTCATACATGCGCACTCTAGGTGCGTCATGGATCTGGTCGCATGGGAGGACTGCTTCCGCCCCGTATACCATGAAAAATGATGTGTATCCGGTGGACCGGTTAGGAGTAGTGTGCAGCCCCCATAGTACGGAATCGAGTTCCTCGACCCAATGGCGGTCTGATTGTTCAAGGGAGCGAACAAGGAGAGGCATAATGCCACTCATAATGAGGCCGTTGGCTCGTTTGACCTGCCCATTGGTCTGTGGGTGATATACCGAGGCGTAATCGAGCTTGATGCCCATTTTGCCGCACCAGTCTTTAACTTCCTGAGCGGTGAAATTGGTGCCATTATCGGTGATGATACTGTGGGGGACACCATAACGGTGTACGACATCTGATAAGAAGTTGATGACGGGTCCGGATTCTACCGAAGTGACGGGTCTTGCCTCAATCCACTTGGTGAATTTGTCGACCATGACCAATAGGTACTTCTTTTTGTTTGTCCCCCCTTTGAGTGGCCCGACCATGTCAAGACCCCAGACCGCAAAAGGCCACGTAATCGGTATCGTCCGGAGAGCTGTAGGGGGCATGTGGCTTTGATTTGCAAACAGTTGGCATCCGACGCAGTGTTGGACTAAAGTCTGGGCATCCTCACGGGCGGTGGGCCAGAAAAACCCTACTCGAAAAGCTTTGCTGACCAAAGCCCGAGCTGCCGCGTGGTGTCCGCCCATGCCCGCGTGTATTTCTGCCAAAAGCTGTCGCCCCTCTTCTTCGGAGATGCACCTTTGTAAAACTCCTGTGCTGCTCTTCTTATAGAGTTCGCCTTCATGGACCTTGTATGCTTTGGAGCGGCGAACGATACGTCGTGCTTCGGTTTGATCCTCCGGAAGCTGATGTTGTGTGAGGTAGGCTAGTAAGGGTTCTGTCCAAGGTGGGATTACGGCCATTACCTCATGTGCGGAGGGCGTTTCCTCGAGTGCGGAACTGCCGATGACTTGATCGTCTTTTTCATTTTCGGGCGGGGCATTGTGAGCGGGCTCGTCGGATGGTGCACCGGAGACGCCGTCCTACCAAACCACGGAGGGCTTAAAGAGCCGCTCGAGGAAGGTGTTTTTAGGAACCGGGTCGTGCTTGGCGCCCATGTGGGCGAGGACGTCGGCTGCTTGATTGCTGTCTCTAGCGACATGGTGAAATTCAAGGCCCTCAAATCGAGCAGATATCCGGAGGACCGCGTTTCTATATGCCGCCATCTTGGGGTCTTTGGCGTCGAACTCGCCATTTACTTGAGAGATCGCCAGATTTGAGTCCCCCCTTACCTCGAGGCGCTGTACGCCCATTGTGGTGGCCAGGCGAAGACCATGCAGTAGTGCTTCGTACTCGGCTGTGTTGTTCGAATCCGTATACATGATTTGGAGGACATACCGAATAGTGTCGCCCGTGGGGGAGACGAGGATGACCCCAGCCCCTAGTCCGGCCAACATCTTTGAGCCGTCAAAGTACATTGTCCAGTGCGAGTATGTGGAGTACTCCCTGGGTAGTTCGGTTTCGGTCCATTCGGCTATGAAATCGGCCAGCACCTGAGATTTAATGGCTCGGCGTGGCTTGTATGTTATCTCGAAGGGGAGAAGCTCGATGGCCCATTTGGTGATGCGGCCTGTAGCGTCCCTATTATTGATTATATCATTCAAGGGGACTTCTGATGCTACAGTGACCGAACATTCTTGAAAGTAATGTCGAAGCTTTCGGGACGCCATGAAGACTGTGTAAGCTATCTTTTGATAGTGCGGGTACCGTGTTTTGCATGGTGTTAGCACTTCAGACATGTAATAGACCGGCTTTTGTACCTGAAATTTGTGGCCCTCGGATTCCCGTTCCACCACAAGCGCCGCGCTGACCACCTGATTGGTGGCTGAAACATATAGCAACATGGGCTCGCTGATACTAGGTGCGGTTAGGATAGGATTGTTGGCTAGGAGTGTTTTAATCTCCTCGAGCGCCGCAGTTGCTTCGTCTATCCATTGGAAATTCTTGGTCTTTTTGAGCAGCTTGTAGAGTGGCAATGCTTTTTCTTCAAGGCGGGATATGAAGCGGCTCAAGGCTGCCACGCATCCTGCCAACTTCTGAACATGCTTGAGCTCTGTTGGTATTGCGAGCTGAGATAGCGCTCTAATTATGGCCGGATTGGCCTCGATTCCTCTATGGGAAACAATAAATCCGAGCAGCTTTCTGGCGGGGACCCCGAAGATACATTTTTCTGGGTTGAGCCGTATGTTATAAGCTCGCAGGTTGTCAAAGGTTCGGCGTAGGTCGTCTACCAGTTGGTCTATGTGTTTGGTTTTGACAACCACATCGTCCATGTATGCCTTGACCGTTTTGCCAATTTGATTTTCGAGGCATGCTTGAATCATGCGTTGGTATGTGGCTCCCGCGTTTTTCAATCCGAACGGCATGGTGTTGAAGCAGAAAGAGCCATAAGGGGTAATTAATGTGGTTGCCGCCTGGTAGAACTCTTTCATCTTGATCTGGTGGCATCCGAAGTATGCGTCAAGGAAACAAAGTGAGTCGTGTCCGGCGGTGGCGTCGATGATTTGGTCTATCCTTGGCAGGGAAAATGGTCCTTGGGGCAGGCCTTGTTAACTTTGAAATCGACACAGAGCCGCCAGGACTTATCCTTCTTTGGTACCATTACCAGGTTTGCTAACCACTCGGGGTGTTTGATCTCATGGATGAATCCGGTCTCCAACAGTTTTGCGAGTTCTTCTCCCATGGCTTGTCGTTTGGGCTCGGAAAACCGACGCAGGGTCTGCTTCACTGGCTTAAAGCCTTTTAGGATGTTGAGGTTGTGCTCTGCTTTCCTGCGTGGGATTCCTGGCATGTCCGAGGGGTGCCAGGCGAATATGTCCCAATTTTCACGCAGGAATGTCCTTAATGCCTCATCGACTGTGGGGTCCAGCTGTGCTCCTATGGATGCCGTTTTGTTGGGATCTGTTGGATGCACTTGAAATTTTACTATTTCGTCTGGTGGCTTGAATGACGTGGATTTTTGCCGTTTACTGAGAACCACATCGTCCTTGTCGACGGTAGTGCGTAAAGCTATCAATTCTTCGGCCGCGAGGGCTTTGGATAGTGCCTCTAGGGCAAGAGATGCCATCTTGTTTTCAGCTCTCAAGGATCTGCTTGGGTTGCTTTTAAGTGAAATTACCCCATTGGGCCCTGGCATTTTGAGTTTCATATACCCGTAATGTGGTATGGCCTGAAATTTTGAGAATGCCTCATGTCCTAGAAGGGCGTGGTATCCGCTGCGGAAGGGCACAATGTGGAATAGCAAGGGTTCGTATCTGTAGTTATCGGGTGTGCCGAACACAACATCGAGGGTTATGCGTCCCGAGCAGTGTGCCTCCCTACCGGGTATTATACCTCGGAATGTGGTGTTGCTACGTGCGATGCGAGACCTGTTGAATTGCATCTTATCGAGCGTATCCTCGTAAATGAGATTGAGGCCGCTGCCTCCGTCCATTAGTACTTTAGTCAGCCGGAAACCATCGATGATGGGATTGAGGACCAGGGCGGTTGGTGCGTGGCTGATACGGGTGCCTGGCTCATCCTTCTCGTCAAAGGTGATAGGAGTATTTGCCCATGGGTGTGCGGTTGTCACTTGATATACCTGGTTGAGCTCCCGAAGAGCCTTTTTCCTTTTGCTTTTTGAGGTGAATGTCTCGTATACCGTAAGGACATTGTGGTCCCGTGGTGAAGCTGAGGACTGTTTATCTGGGGGTGTAAGGCCCAAGATTGGTTCGCCATGTTTGGCCACTTGTCTTACCACCCAGCAAGCTCGAAGTCTGTGGGTTGGGTTTGCATCTAGCAAGACCGAATGTATTGGACATGGTTTATCCGGTAACTCATCTAACACCGATCTGGGCCTGGCTTTCCTTTCATTGGGCTCGCGCTCCGGTGACCGATTTGTATTGGTTCGTTTAAGGCGAGGCTTTCCGTGATGGGCGGTGGGATGTAGTTCCATGCTCAGCTGTTGCGCCCTCCATGTGTCCTCCATGGCGCAATATTTGCGCACCATGTCTGATAGTTCGGTGAAGCTTTGAATTTGGCGGTGCGCGAGGGCGTTTAAGAGGCCCTCATCCCTGCAGTTGAACTGGAAGGCTTTAACTATTTCTTTGTCACAGCAAGGTGCCATCCTGTTTTTTACCAGGAGAAATCTAGCCCAATAGTGATGGACTGTTTCGTTTGGGAGCTATTTGACATACATGAGGTCCCATATGTCTGGGCTTCTCGAATCCGGGGAGTATTCCGCGTGGTGGGTGGGTGGGAAAATTTCAAGAATTCCCCTCCGCCGCGGATCCGGACTATCCTTGACGGGAGGTTGAGGCATGTCCGGTTCTGACCGCATAGGATTCGGATCCGAACTGATGTGCGGCCGGATAGGCTCAAGGCCGGGACTTGTGTCAGGTGTTGTGTCCGGACGTACATCCGGGCTGGTGTCCGACTCCGAGCTGGAGATTCGAGTGTACACCATTTTTAGCTTACATGGTTGTGACCCCTCCTGGGCCTCTTCGACCGTGGTGACGAGGTGTGTGATCGGAGGGGTGTTTATTTCTCGGTCATCGGGTTTAAACCCAACTCGGTCGTAGGTTGTGGGCCTGATAACAGAAATTCCCATTGCGCGGAACAGATCTGCCAACCGATCTGCCGGCTGGGCATGTAGGGGTGCCGAACGCTCCGGTAACTCAACAGAAGACCCTGCGGGCGGTCCGTCGGAGTTGGGCTTCGGGGCCGAACCTTGAAAGATATCGGATTTTCATGAGTTTGCCAGTCCTAGGGTCGATGCCCCTGAACTGACGATTCCTTCAATGGGGATGAGGCCTTTGATCTGGTCGAGGCGGCCGGCGGGATCGGCGCACACTAAGATGCCACTGAAGACGAGAAGGTGACCAGGGCGGTAAAGCCTTCGGTGCGGGTGCGGTCTCCATCGACCGGTTGAGCCATAGATCCTTCCGGCGATCGCACAGCGGAACTCTCAATGAAAGCACCAATGTCGGTGTCAAAACCGGAAGACCTCGGGGTAGGGGGTCCCGAGTTGTGGATCTAGGATCAATGGACAACAGGGGATGACGAACACAGTGTTTACCCAGGTTCGGGCCCTCTCGAAGAGGTAAAACCCTACGTCCTGCTTGGTTGTATTGAATATATGATGGAGTTTATAGAGTAGATCTACCTCGAGATCAGCATGAGCTAAACCCTAGGCTATTAGGTGATGAATATAGCTCTAACCCTAATGACTACAACCCTCGGTTTATATAGACACCGATAGGGTTAGGATTACCGAAGATAGATTACAACAAGAGGGAAAGGGATCTCGTCCACCTTTAACTTGGAGGGCACACCACAGCTTCACAGGTCTCCAGTCACCACACGGCTCCACCAGTCCGGCCCACATACAATGGGTCGTCGCCCCGAGGACCACTTAGTCCATGACTCCCTCACCATTGGATTCATATTTGAACATAGTTTCCAATTGATTACGAGATATGGCAGATGGATGTCAAAACGGCTTTCCTTCATGGAAATTTAACTAAGGACGTGTATATGATACAACCCAAGGGTTTTGTCAATCCGACTAGCACTAGTAAGGTATGCAAGCTCAAGAGATCCATTTATGGGTTGAGGCAAGTGTAACACCCCCAGTGGTTAACTACAGTAATCACCCTTTTGATTATGCCATGTCATCATGATCAACAGTGCTTAATCATCATTAGTATCATATCTCTTTTCAAATCCAAATTCAAATGGAAATTTAAATGAAAGTGGAAAATAAAAGTTGTCCAACATAGAAACTAAATTGTTCATTAAATAGCAGATAAATCAGAGGCTATGTTAAAATTGTAAACAACATTATTAAAATTGGATAAGTGACTCAAACAACTTAAAACTGTGGCTGAAAATAACATTTAGTAACCTTTTAATTTATTTAAAACAAATATGAAATGATGTTTTGCCCAAACTAGTTTTTGGTGTTAGGGTATAAAGCACTGGTATTTATGGACTAGGTCTCCCTTTTTACAAAATTCGGTTTGGGGCCTAACTATTTACTAAACAGAGATATATGAATTAATAAAAAGACAAAGAAAAACAAAACAGAAAGAGAAAAAGAGAAACACCCCCTCCCCCCCCCCCGGCCCAACTGGGCCCCAGCCCAGCTGGCCCATGCCGGCCCACGCCCCAGTTTTTTTTTTAAGTTAAATAAATAATTAAGTTAATAGTTAATTAATTAGTTAAAAAGTTAATTAAGTTAATTAATATTGTTTAAGTTAACTAATTAGGTTTAGTTGCTAATTAATGTTTAATCTGTTAATTAGTGTTAGTAGACTATGACATGTGGGTCCCCCTTGACCCTGTTGACTGGTCAACCTTGACCCAGTCAATGCTGACTGGATCTGCTGACTGGACCATTTGACTTAGTCAACCTATTTAAATAAATTCCAGAAATTAATAAAAACATTAGAAAATCATATTAAATAATCCGTAACTCCGATGGAAAAACTTTGTACATGAAAGTTGCTCAGAACGACGAGACGAATCCGGATACGTGGTCCGTTCGTCCGCCACACGTCCCTAACTATCCGAACATGCAACCGTTCCTCTCCGGTCATCTGTCTGACAAATGTCCAGAACCGGGAAAACATTCCCGGATGAATCCCACCTTCGCCAGTATCACCCGGCACTGCGTTAGATCACCTCTGTCACCGCGTATTGCCATGTTATGCTTTGTGCTGCACTTGTTCGCTGTGTATTTATACTGTTTCCTCCCCCTCTTCTCTCTCGATAGATCCCAACGCAGCTCCGGAGACCGAAGTCACCATTGACGACCTTGCCCTTGCCGCCGAGCAACCAGGCAAGCCCCCCCCCCCTTTGATCATCCCGATATCGCCCATTCTAATTTCTCATGCTTGCATTAGAATTGCTGCTACTGCTGCTTTACCTATTCTGATGCATAGCCTATTTATTGTAACCTGCTATTGATAACTACCTGCATACCCTAAACTGTTTAGTATAGGCTGGGTAGAGACCTACCAGTGACCCCACTTCTCCCGACTGCCGCGCTGGATCGTCAGAAGACCCGATCAACGGGATTGAAGACCAGGCCCCGACACCGCACATCACCCCCTTTAGTTGTAACGACACTGCAGCGTAACCATCGAGTGCCGAGGGTGAAACCTCATGTAGCACTTCTGATGTTAACTCTGTAGAGTAGCTATTCGGTCGTGGTCATCGAGGGTGATTCCTCCTTCACCACTTCCGGTAACGACGCTGTCGTACAACACCTCAAGTGTGAACCCAGTGAGGGTGATTCCTTCGAGTTCACCTTGACGGATACATCAAGTAGGAATCCAACGAGGGTGATACCTCGGATTCCCCTGATGTTATGGACACACGGATACTTGGACTTTACACTGTTACTTGGATAGGCGGGTCGACCCTGAGAGGTACCCGCGTGCGCCTGAGAGGCGAGTGTTGTGAAGACGGGTGCCAGTGTGGTGCCCGAGTGGTGAATACGAGGCGCGGCCGGGCATTCTTAACCCTTGCAGCAAGTCCTCGAGACGGGGCGACGGGGTCACATCTTTCGTGAGTCTCTGCTCGTTACCGCAAGCCCCTAGTCCACTACGATTTGGATATTTGATCCGAGCAGGCCTCTGGCCTGATAGCACTAACCATCACGTGGGCATAGTATGGGCGTTCTACATCGTATGCATCAGCCGAAAGCTCTGTCAGACGTCCAGTTCAGCACTGCGGCCGGGCTGGGCCGGCACCATCCTGAGGGTGGAGCCTGGTTCGCCCGGCACGCAACGACCTGGAGGGCGAGGGGCGATGGCCAAGACCCCCTTGCGCTTAGGATGTAGACCGACGGGGACCTCTCTGCTGAGCTGTAGGTAGGGTTGCGATGTGTCGTTTGGCCGAGGCCGGGCATGACCCAGGAAAGTGTGTCCGGCCGGAGTTAATCGAGCGTGTTGGGTAAGTTGGTGCACCCCTGCAGGGAAGGATACTTCTATCGATAGCCGGTCCTACGGTAAAGGACACTCGGAGTTGTATCCTGATTGATACAATTTTAGAACTGGATACTTGGATATTATGGCTCTGGGATTGCTTCTCGCAGGGAGTCGAGAAGGGATCTCAGGACGAGGTTGATGACTTTATGGCTCTGGGATTGCTTTCTCGCAGGGAGTCGAGAAAGGATCTCTGGGTGAGGATGAGACTTAATGATACTGTTACATTATATTGTACTGTTCTACTCTCTTCTATTGCTGCAAGACCGATGAAGATGCTAGTCTCCGATAGGACTAGGCCTTCTCTCTATTCTGGCATTTCTGCAGCCCAGTCCACATATACAGCCTCCCTTTGAAAATGTTGCATATGTAGTGTAGATCCTTGCTTGCTGAGTACTTCTGAGTACTCACGGTTGCTTTGTTTTCCTTTTCTCCCCATATCAGTTTGTCGTGACCAGAGGACGGAGCCCCTTGAGACAGATGCCCCGTCAATCGGCTACTACTACCTAGGGGATGGATTCTACTACGAGATGACTGACGACCAGGAGTAGGATCGGAGGGTCCCAGGCAGGAGGCCTACGCCTTTCGATCGTAGTGTTTTATTTTGCCCCGCCTTTCTAAAGGCCTTTCTGTGCTTTCTTTTATATCTATACTCACATATCTGATGCTTCCGCTGACGCTTGTACGCAAGCTTATGTATTCGAGCCCTCGAGGCCCCTGGCTTGTAATATAAAGCTTGTATGACTTTATTTATGTTTTAGAGTTGTGTTGTGATATCTTCCCGTGAGTCCTTAGGCTTGATCGTGTGCATTTGCGTGTATGATTAGTGCACGATCGGGCCGGGGGCGTCACAAGTTGGTATCAGAGCCGACTGACTGTAGGAACCCCCCCTTTCCAACTCCTTGGCCGAAGTTGAGTCTAGTAACCGAAAACTGTTTTACTAACTTGGCTGTGTGGCTTACGGGCCCACGTCGCCAATTGGGTGGTATTAGGATCTTTTACTCCTCGACCTTTACTCTAGGCCTCTGACCTCTCTTCTATTCGGGTTAAATGAAATTTTACTAACTTCAACATTAGGTTCTCGTGATCACATCCACCCGGTGTTCTGAATTATTCCCCCCTTGCTTCGAGATTATGGGCCAGGTTCTGCTTACAGGATCCTCTTATCGAGGGCACCCTGTTTTGTCACTTGCAGATTCCTCGCTCCAATAGTTTTCTCCGACATTGATGTAGCCTTTGCTATGTCTCGTTGTGTACTTCCTTACCGGTACCTGCGCGCCGCCTAGAATGTCTAGCTTCTAAATTTGCGCCGTTGTGCTGTCCGCATGTACCCGACTCTGTGCATGGATTGGTATGTCTTTCAACGACTACTATTTTACATCTAATACCCTTCCTGTTCATCTCTCGTGTTACGTCCTGAATAACTCCTTACACATGCAGTCTTTCTTGCTAAACTGCCCCTGTTGATTTGGCAGGATGGCTGACGATCCACCACCTCCACCCTATATTGCCGCAATGATGCAGCAGTTTGAACTCAACCGTCAGCAGTTTGAGCTTAACCGTCAGTTTATGACCGGCGTATTGGCTCAGTTCCCAACTCAAAATGCTCAGCAACAGTCTGCTCCAATAACTCTGCCAGAATTTGTGCGCCTCAATCCGTCCACTTTTCGCAGCTCGACTGATCCAATGGATGCTGATGATTGGCTCCGTGACATTGCCTTTCAGTTGAAGTCGGCTAATGTTATCCCTGATAGTTACGTCACCTATGCGACGTATCACCTAAGGGGTTCAGCTGCTCAATGGTGGGCAAGCCACAAGAGTATGTTGCCTGCAGAGACTGTAACCACTTGGCAGGAATTTCAGTCGGCTTTTCGTGCACGGTACATTCCACAAGGTCTGATGGACCAGAAGAAGCAGGAGTTCCGCAAACTCTCACAGGGAAAAATGACTGTGGATGAATACCAGAGGAAATTTCTTGAATTGTCCCGCTATGCTGCGGATGACGTCGACACTGACACTCGCAAGCAGGAGAAATTCCGTGGAGGACTACGTACTGATATAAAACTTGCACTTGCTGTCCATGATTGCACAGAATTCGCAATGCTTGTCAGCAAATCTTTCCAAGTTGAAACAGCTCTGACTGAGTACCAGGAGTCGCTCAAGCGCACTCGTGATGTTGGTTTGTCTTCGGGTCAGCCTGTTCAGAAACGTCGAGGCTGGATCCCACACAATGTTCATCACCGACCTGCCCCTGCACCGAGGCCGTCTTATGTTGCACCTCGTCTGCCTCCGCCGCCGAGACAGCTAACGATTCAGGGTGGACAACCCAATGTTGAAGCTCCTCCCCATAATGATGGTTTATGCCGCAAGTGTGGACACTCAGGGCATCGTGCCTTCAACTGTCCTCAGGGTCAGCGCAAAATTCATCACGTTGTTCCGTTAATCGTAAAAAGGGCCAACGAAACCATCCTAGCAGAAATCGTAATGCCAGACCACCTGCTAGTCAGCTTGTTCATGTCAACCATGTTAAAACTGAAGAAGCTCGACAGGACACCAACATTGTGATGGGCACCCTTCTAGTGAATTCAACCCCAGCTACTGTACTCTTTGATTCTGGAGCATCGCACTCCTTCATGTCCGAAAGTTTTGCACGAAGCCATGATATCCCTTTCAACAAGATGTCCACCCCATTGGTAATCCAGTCACCCGGGGCTAATTGGCAAACTACCAGGGTAAGCCACGGTAATCACATTGTGATTGGAGGATTGATGTTCCCCGTTTCACTCATTGCTCTCAAGACCTCCAACATAGACATTATTCTCGGTATGGACTGGTTGAAGCCTCATAAAGCTTTGATTGACTGTGCCACTAAAACAGTCCGCCTCACACACCCTTCCGGTCAGACTGTCAAATACTCAGCTCGTACAGTGCAGGACGCCGAAGCTCAGATATATGTTCTAAATGCATTGAACGCTTCACCTCTTGAAGACATTGAGAACGTTCCAGTTGTTCATGATTTCCAAGATGTCTTTCCAGAAGAACTTCCAGGAATACCCCCTGCTAGAGCTGTCGAGTTTGTTATCGACTTGAAACCTGGCACTACGCCTATTGCGAAGCGCCCTTATAAGATGCCTCCGCATCATCTTCTCGAACTTAAGGAAGAAATCGACACGTCACTTAAGAAAGGTTTCATCCGCCCCAGTTCCTCTGCTTGGGGAGCACCTTCACTCTTCGTCAAAAAGAAGG
The DNA here is from genome assembly GCA_011799875.1 of Thinopyrum elongatum. Lineage (NCBI taxonomy): Eukaryota > Viridiplantae > Streptophyta > Magnoliopsida > Poales > Poaceae > Thinopyrum > Thinopyrum elongatum. The sequence goes on from CM022297.1 coordinate 319,594,435, forward strand.
ATGGAACTAACCGATTGGTTCAGGATTATCGGCCCATTAACCAAGCTACAATCCAGAATAAATATCCGCTTCCTCGGATCAATGATTTGTATGATCAACTTGCCGGTTCCTCAGTATTCTCTAAGCTTGATTTGAGATTGGGATACCATCAGATCCGTGTTCGCGAAGAGGATATTCCGAAGACTGCATTTGTTACTCGTTATGGCTCCTACGAGTACACGGTCATGTCCTTCGGCTTAACCAATGCTCCAGCCACATTCTCCCGTCTGATGAATTATATATTCATGGATTACCTCGACAAGTTCGTCGTGGTATATCTAGATGATATTCTGGTTTATTCAAAGAATGAGGAAGAACATGCTGAACACCTCCGTCTTGTACTGGAAAGACTCCGAGAACACCAGCTGTATGCCAAATACTCCAAATGTGAATTCTGGCTTTCTAAAGTAACCTACCTTGGTCATGTGATTTCCAAGGATGGAATTGCTGTTAACCCAGAACGAGTTCAGGCTATTCTGGACTGGACTCCTCCGAAGAACGTCAAGCAAGTGAGAAGTTTTCTCGGCCTTGCAAGCTATTGCCGTCGATTTGTCGAGAACTTTTCCAAGATTGCTAAGCCTTTGACTGATCTGCTTCATAAGGGCGTTAAGTTCGAATGGACAGACAAATGTCAGGAAAGTTTTCAAGCACTCAAAGACAAGCTAACATCTACCCCAGTACTATCTCCTCCAGATACCCGCAAAGACTTTGTGATCTATTGTGACGCATCCCGTGAAGGATTAGGCTGTGTCCTAATGCAAGAGCGTAAGGTGATTGCTTATGGCTCTCGTCAGTTGCGCCCACATGAAGAGAATTATCCGGTACATGATTTAGAACTAGCTGCTGTCATCTCTGCACTGCAGTTGTGGCGACATTACCTTCTCGGTAATCGTTGCGAGATCTACACGGATCATAAAAGTCTGAAGTACTTGTTCACTCAACCTTCTCTAAACCTCCGTCAGCAAAGATGGATGGAGGCCATTGCGGACTATGATTTGGTTATTTCCTATACCCCTGGCAAGGCTAACGTGATGGCTAATGCCTTAAGCCGCAAGTCCTATTGCGACAACCTCATGGTTAGGTGAGCTCAACCTCGTCTTTATGAAGAACTGTGCAAGCTGAATCTCCGTATTATCCCACAAGGTTCTCTTAATAACCTTGTGATACAACCAGATCTTGAGAAAGCTGTTAAGGATGCGCAAGCTAAAGATGCTGAAATTGATCTCATGAAGAAAGACCTTCACCTTGTAAAGTACAGGGATTTCTCGCTGTCTGAAGATGGAACCTTGTATTTCAGAAACCGCATTGTCGTACCTCGCTTCGAACTCATGACTGACAAAGTCATGAAGGAGGCACATGATACCCTGCTGTCTATTCATCCGGGTAGCACCAAGATGTATCGTGATCTCCGTCAAAGGTACTGGTGGTCTAAAATGAAGCAGGACATTGCTCGTTATGTTGCTGAATGTGATGTGTGTCGTCGCGTTAAAGCAGAACATCAGAAACCAGCTGGAATTCTGCAACCACTTCCTATTCCTCTATGGAAATGGGATAAGGTTCAGATGGATTTCGTTACAAGACTTCCCAGGTCACAGAAGGGTCACGATGCTATTCTTGTCGTCGTCGATCAACTTTCTAAAGTTGCACACTTTCTGCCTGTCAAAGAAACTATTACTGCTAGTCAGTTAGCAGAGTTGTATATCTCCAGAATTGTTTCACTCCACGGTATTCTGAAGGAGATTAGTTCGGACCATGGCGGCCTTTTCACTTCCAAATTCTGGGAAAGTTTCCAAACAGCTATGGGAACTCATATTACCTGGAGTTCAGCTTATCATCCCCAATCCCAAGGCCAAGTCGAACGAGTCAATCAGGTTCTTGAAGACATGCTTCGGGCTTGTGTTATTTCATTCGGCAAGAAGTGGGAAGAATCTCTCCCGTATGCCGAATTCTCTTACAACAACAGCTATCAAGCCAGCTTGAAAATGGCTCCCTTCGAAGTACTCTATGGACGTAAGTGTCGAACCCCTCTGAATTAGTCAGAAACTGGGGAACGACCGCTCATGGGTCCGGATATTATTCAACACGCCGAAGAACAAGTTCGTATTGTCCGAGAAAATCTCAAGGCGGCTCAGGACCGCCAGAAGAGCAACTATGATCGCAAACGATGGGGTTTGACTTATCAACCTGGTGATCAAGCTTATCTACGTGTCACCCCTATGAAGGGCACTCACCGTTTTGGAATCAAGGGCAAGCTAGCTCCACGCTACATTGGTCCTTTCCGCATTATTGCTAGACGTGGTCAGGTGGCATATAAACTGGAATTGCCACCGCAATTCTCTCATATCCACGACGTCTTCCATGTGTCGCAACTTCGTCAATGCTTCAAGGAATCTCCGCACCGAGCTGTGGATCACGAGGTGCTCGAATTGCAAGATGACCTATCTTATAAGGAGCATCCGATCCGCATTCTCGATGAAGCTGAACATCGGACCCGTCAGAAGGTTACCAAGTTCCTCAAAGTGCAGTGGTCAAATCATACTGAAGATGAAGCCACTTGGGAACGCGAGGATAATCTTCGTGCAAAATACCCCGAGCTTTTTCCTTCTACCTCTTAATTCTCGGGACGAGAATTCTTGTTAGTAGAGGAGATTTGTAACACCCCCAGTGGTTAACTACAGTAATCACCCTTTTGATTATGCCATGTCATCATGATCAACAGTGCTTAATTATCATTAGTATCATATCTCTTTTCAAATCCAAATTCAAATGGAAATTTAAATGAAAGTGGAAAATAAAAGTTGTCCAACATAGAAACTAAATTGTTCATTAAATAGCAGATAAATCAGAGGCTATGTTAAAATTGTAAACAACATTATTAAAATTGGATAAGTGACTCAAACAACTTAAAACAGTGGCTGAAAATAACATTTAGTAACCTTTTAATTTATTTAAAACAAATATGAAATGATGTTTTGCCCAAACTAGTTTTTGGTGTTAGGGTATAAAGCACTGGTATTTATGGACTAGGTCTCCCTTTTTACAAAATTCGGTTTGGGGCCTAACTATTTACTAAACAGAGATATATGAATTAATAAAAAGAAAAAGACAAAAGAAAAACAAAACAGAAAGAGAAAAAGAGAAACACCCCCTCCCCCCGGCCCAACTGGGCCCCAGCCCAGCTGGCCCATGCCGGCCCACGCCCCAGTTTTTTTTTAAGTTAAATAAATAATTAAGTTAATAGTTAATTAATTAGTTAAAAAGTTAATTAAGTTAATTAATATTGTTTAAATTAACTAATTAGGTTTAGTTGCTAATTAATGTTTAATCTGTTAATTAGTGTTAGTAGACTATGACATGTGGGTCCCCCTTGACCCTGTTGACTGGTCAACCTTGACCCAGTCAATGCTGACTGGATCTGCTGACTGGACCATTTGACTTAGTCAACCTATTTAAATAAATTCCAGAAATTAATAAAAACTTTAGAAAATCATATTAAATAATCCGTAACTCCGATGGAAAAACTTTGTACATGAAAGTTGCTCAGAACGACGAGACGAATCCGGATACGCGGTCCGTTCATACGCCACACGTCCCTAACTATCCGAACATGCAACCGTCTCTCTCCGGTCATCTGTCTGACAAATGTCCAGAACCGGGAAAACATTCCCGGATGAATCCCACCTTCGCCAGTATCACCCGGCACTGCGTTAGATCACCTCTGTCACCGCGTATTGCCATGTTATGCTTTGTGCTACACTTGTTCGCTGTGTATTTATACTGTTTCCTCCCCCTCTTCTCTCTCGATAGATCCCGACGCAGCTCCGGAGACCGAAGTCACCATTGACGACCTTGCCCTTGCCGCCGAGCAACCAGGCAAGCCCCCCCCCCCTTTGATCATCCCGATATCGCCCATTCTAATTTCCCATGCTTGCATTAGAATTGCTACTACTGCTGCTTTACCTATTCTGATGCATAGCCTGTTTATTGTAACCTGCTATTGATAACTACCTCATACCCTAAACTGTTTAGTATAGGCTGGGTAGAGACCTACCAGTGACCCCACTTCTCCCGACTGCCGCACTGGATCGTCAGAAGACCCGATCAACGGGATTGAAGACCAGGCCCCGACACCGCACATCACCCCCTTTAGTTGTAACGACACTGCAGCGTAACCATCGAGTGCCGAGGGTGAAACCTCATGTAGCACTTCTGATGTTAACTCTGTAGAGTAGCTATTCGGTCGTGGTCATCGAAGGTGATTCCTCCTTCACCACTTCCGGTAACGACGCTGTCATACAACACCTCAAGTGTGAACCCAGTGAGGGTGATTCCTCCGAGTTCACCTTGACGGATACATCAAGTAGGAATCCAACGAGGGTGATACCTCGGATTCCCCTGATGTTATGGACACACGGATACTTGGACTTTACACTGTTACTTGGATAGGCGGGTCGACCCTGAGGGGTACCCGCGTGCGCCTGAGAGGCGAGTGTTGTGAAGACGGGTGCCAGTGTGGTGCCCGAGTGGTGAATACGAGGCACGGCCGGGCATTCTTAACCCTTGCAGCAAGTCCTTGAGACGGGGCGACGGGGTCACATCTTTTGTGAGTCTCTGCTCGTTACCGCAAGCCCCTAGTCCACTATGATTTGGATATTTGATCCGAGCAGGCCTCTGGCCTGATAGCACTAACCATCACGTGGGCATAGTATGGGCGTTCTGCATCGTATGCATCAGCCGAAAGCTCTGTCAGACGTCTAGTTCAGCACTGCGGCCGGGCTGGGCCGGCACCATCCTGAGGGGTGGAGCCTGGTTCGCCCGGCACGCAACGACCCGGAGGGCGAGGGGCGATGGCCAAGACCCCCTTGCGCTTAGGATGTAGACCGACGGGGACCTCTCTGCTGAGCTGTAGGTAGGGTTGCGATGTGTCGTTTGGCCGAGGCCGGGCATGACCCAGGAAAGTGTGTCCGGCCGGAGTTAATCGAGCGTGTTGGGTAAGTTGGTGCACCCCTGCAGGGAAGGATACTTCTATCGATAGCCGGTCCTACGGTAAAGGACACTCGGAGTTGTATCCTGATTGATACAATTTTAGAACTGGATACTTGGATATTATGGCTCTGGGATTGCTTCTCGCAGGGAGTCGAGAAGGGATCTCAGGACGAGGTTGATGACTTTATGGCTCTGGGATTGCTTTCTCGCAGGGAGTCGAGAAAGGATCTCTGGGTGAGGATGAGACTTAATGATACTATTACATTATATTGTACTGTTCTACTCTCTTCTATTGCTGGAAGACCGATGAAGATGCTAGTCTCCGATAGGACTAGGCCTTCTCTCTATTCTGGCATTTCTGCAGCCCAGTCCACATATACAGCCTCCCTTTGAAAATGTTGCATATGTAGTGTAGATCCTTGCTTGCTGAGTACTTCTGAGTACTCACGGTTGCTTTGTTTTCCTTTTCTCCCCATATCAGTTTGTCGTGACCAGAGGACGGAGCCCCTTGAGACAGATGCCCCGTCAATCGGCTACTACTACCCAGGGGATGGATTCTACTACGAGATGACTGACGACCAGGAGTAGGATCGGAGGGTCCCAGGCAGGAGGCCTACGCCTTTCGATCGTAGTGTTTTATTTTGCCCCGCCTTTCTAAAGGCCTTTCTGTGCTTTCTTTTATATCTGTACTCAGATATCTGATGCTTCCGCTGACGCTTGTACGCAAGCTTATGTATTCAAGCCCTCTAGGCCCCTGGCTTGTAATATAAAGCTTGTATGACTTTATTTATGTTTTAGAGTTGTGTTGTGATATCTTCCCGTGAGTCCTTAGGCTTGATCGTGTGCATTTGCGTGTATGATTAGTGCACGATCGGGCCGGGGGCGTCACAGCAAGCATCTCGGAGCTGGAATATTCATTTTGATGAGGTCGTCACTGGTCTCGGTTTCATCAAAAGCAAAGAGGACGCTTGTTTATACAAGCAGTTAAGTGGGAGCTCGATAGTGTTTTTGATCTTGTATGTGGATGACATACTACTGATGGGAAATGATGTTTTGATGCTGAACTCGGTCAAGGAGTCATTGAATGGCAAGTTTTCAATGAAGGACCTCGGCGAAGCAGTTTATATTTTAGGCATTAAGATCTCTAGAGATAGATCGAGGAGGCTGCTCGGCTTAAGCCAGAGCATGTACATAGATAAAGTGTTGAAGTGGTTCAACATGAGTGAGGCCAAGAAAGGGTTCTTGCCACTCTCACATGGTATAAGGCTAAGCGAGACTTGGAGTCCTTCTACATCTGATGAGCGAAGCAGGATGAGTAGGATACCGTATGCCTCGGCAATCGGATCCATCATGTATGCCATGATATGTACATGGCCTGATGTTGCTTTTGCAATAAGCCTAACAAGCAGATACCAGGCCAACCCCGGTGAGAGTCATTGGGCAGCGGTGAAGAACATTCTAAAGTACCTGAAAAGGACTAAGGAAATGTTCCTAGTTTATGAAGGTGAGAAGGAGCTCTGCGTAAAGGGTTACGCCGATGCTAGTTTCCAAATTGACAGAGATGATTGTCGATCATAGTCCTGATTCGTGTATGTCATGAACGAAGGAGCGGTGAGCTGGATGAGTTCCAAGCAAAATATGGTGGCCGATTTTACCACAGAAGCCGAATACATTGCGGCTTGTGAAGCTGCAAAGGAAGGTGTTTGGATCCAGAACTTTCTGGATGATCTTGGTATTTTCCCAGCCTCGGTAAAACCGTTGGACCTTTATTGTGATAATTCTGGTGAACTCGCACAAGACAAGGAGCCGAGGAATCACCACAAGGTCAGACACATAGATTGGAAATATCACCTGATACGAAAGATCATAACGAATGGTGATATAGAGTTATGCAAAATTCACATGGATGCAAATGTTGCAGATTCATTGACTAAGCCGCTTCCACAACCCAAGCATGAGGGGCACGTTAGAGCTATGGGCATTCGATGTCTATTTTATTGACTCTAGTGCAAGTGGGAGACTGTTGGAGATATGCCCTAGAGGCAATCATGTATGATGATATTTCCTATGTGCTTATGAATAAAGATAGTCCTTGGACATTATCAATGATGTGTATCAGCAAGTACGTGACTTTTTTGCGGGACTATGCATTGAATGATGACTATCCTAAAAGGCCCCTAGTCAAAAGGGTTGTGAGGACGTGCAACCGACTAGACTAGCATATGACACGGTCGATGGCTTGGTCTCACTAGCCATGGAGCATTGGATGCTAACCAGATAATATGGACTCGGAAGGATCTCATCGGATTCGACATAGTCGGATCTGAGTCGAGATAAGGTCCGAGTCGGACAGACCCAACTATGAGACGCAGCGATATGTCATCTGTGAGTCTCTAGTACAACATATGTTCTATGTCCTAAGACCTGAGCTGGCGCATGTACTCAGGATGGTGACAAACCTGCTTTGGGCCGACCAAACGCTACTCCGTGACTGGGTAGTTACAAAGGTAGGTTTCAGGCTTGTCCAGACCCATGCTGTGAGACATGGTCGAGCAAGATGGGATTTGCCACTCCGATTAGGAGAGATATACTCTGGGCCCCTCGTGTGATCCGACCAAGATAAGCATGGCCATGCGATAAGGATTATGAGATGATCCGGTTTCTGGTCGGCATCATTGGAACGAGAAAAAGGTCGGGCTAGCGCAAGGATGACAGACTCGCCTTGAGCCCGACAACATATATCGTGTGGCAAAAGGAATGGAAGTGTGATGTACAGGTTCGCCAACCGGCTTCATTGTCTACTTGGTGGTCGGCACGCCTTGCTAGAGGCCGCTACCAGCCGAGCAGGTCGGAGGTGATCCGACCTGTGACTAAGCTGACTTGAACCTAAGGGGTCGCGCGCTTAAGGGAAGGAACCTGTGAGGTCGGATCAGACTCCACGAGTCAGGTGTGTTCCTACTCGGACTCGGATCCAGGCCGAACAGATATTGGGCTTTAGGGTCCATGCGAGGCCCAAGAGTTGAGCCCGCGATGGATGCCTATATAAAGTAGAGGTGCGGCACACTCATGCGGTTGATCGCTTCGGCGATGTCACTAGGGTTTACATGTGTTGCGAATAGCTACCTCCACTCGCCACCAACTATGTGATCGGACCTAGCAGTCCGCTGCACAGTGTTCCTCCTGCACGCGCGGATACGTTAGAGGCAGTGCACCTGCGCCGCTCCGGCGAACTTGTACGTGGGATCTGACGACCGGCTGTTCGAGCGAGATCGGACAAGGAGGAGACGATCCACACGGACGCGCTGCCCCAACTCTTCTTCTGCTGCATGGCACTGTGCGTCTAGTGATAACGATCTGTGATCCATCTCCCGTAGCATATTCTTGGTTGTTCTGCGCATAGGAAAATTTTAATTTGCAGTCGACGCACCCTAGCGTAGAACCCAACAGGAAAACCTTCATGATGCTAAGGACACATATTGGCAAAAGCTCAAGACTCTTCATTTATATTTTAGTGATCCAAGATCACATTGAGTCCATAGGAAAGCCAATACTATTAAAAGGAGGTGACGTGTTGCTTTATGGTCTACTTGCTAAAAGTGCTTAGTGATATTGCTCCAAATCCCTCAACCAATTTCTCTTTCCAAATATGTCCAAAACCCAAAGTCAAACTCGGCCCCACCAATTCTTTCTACTCGGAGCCACCGAGTTCTTTTGACATAGCCACTGCCAGAAACCCTAACAGTTCGGTCACACCGACCGAGATGGCCTTGCATTCTCCCTGTGACTTGTTGCACTCTTTCGGTCTCACCGAGTCAGTGCAATCGGTCACACCAAGTTAGCTTGACATCTGATCTGTTGTCTTTTGTTTCACTTCAGTCTCACCGAGTTGAAGCAATCGGCGCCACCGAGTTGATGTTTGCCCTAAGCCCTAGCACATCGGTCACACCGAGTTGTTCCAGTCGGTCCCACCGAGATTCCTAACGTTCACATTTTGAACTGAATCGGTCTCACCGAGTTCTTCTATTCGGTCTGACCGAGTTGGGTCAAATGTGTGTAACGGTTGAATTTTATGTGGAGGCTATATATACCCCTCCATCCTCTTCTCCCTTTGAGAGAGAGCCATCAGAACGTGCCTACACTTCCACTACTCATTTTCTGAGAGAGAACCACCTACTCATGTGTTGAGACCAAGATATTCCAATCCTATCACAAGAATCTTGATCTCTAGCCTTCCCCAAGTTGCTTTCCACTCAAATCATCTTTTCACCATAGCCAAATCTATGAGAGAGAGTTGAGTGTTGGGGAGACTATCATTTGAAGCACAAGAGCAAGGAGTTCATCATCAACACACCATCTATTACCTTTTGGAGAGTGGTGTCTCCTAGATTGGTTAGGAGTCGCTTGGGAGCCTCCGACAAGATTGTGGAGTTGAACCAAGGAGTTTGTAAGGGCAAGGAGATTGCCTACTTCGTGAAGATCTACCCGAGTGAGGCAAGTCCTTTGTGGGCGATGGCCATGGTGGGATAGACAAGGTTGCTTCTTCGTGGACCCTTCATGGGTGGAGCCCTCCGTGGACTCGCGCAACCGTTACCCTTCGTGGGTTGAAGTCTCCATCAACGTGGATGTACGATAGCACCACCTATCGAAACCACGCCAAAAATCTCCGAGTCTACATTGCGTTTGCACACTCCAATCCCATCCCTTTACTTTCTCGCAACTAGCATGCTTTATCTTTTCTGCTGCATATACTCTTGCCATGATTGCTTGAAATGTATTGTGAATGTTTAAACTTGTGCTAAAACTCAACCTCAACTTGAAGATCTTAAAAGCTGCCACTTTTACTTGTTGAGGGTCTAATCACCCCACCCCCTCTAGACGCCTCTTCTCGATCCTTTCACAAGTCAAAGAAGAAGAAGAAGAGCAAGACCAAGCAACCTCTCCCACTCAAGGAAGTCTTTGTCAAAGCGGGAGAGGGTGCTCATGAGAAGAAGGACAAGGGTGTGGGTGGTAATGCCAAGAATGGCAAGACCGCTCCTTCCAACAAAGTGGGCGACTTTAACCCCTCTTATGTTTTATGTCATGCTAGTGATGGGCATGTTTATGCCTTATTTGTTGGTTCTTCTTATGAGTACATTGAATGGTCTATTTGGGTTCCTAAGACCCTTATTACTAACATCAAAGGACCCATTAAATAATGGGTACCTAAATCCAAGCATTGATCTCTTGTAGGAGTTTACTTCCGATGGGGTGTCATGGTTGCTCGATAGTGGAGCGACAAATCATATGACCGGAAGCAAGGACTTGGTGCTGGATGTGCAACCAAGCCCATCTATGCCCACCCATGTCCAATTCGGTGATGCTTCAACATCTAAGGTATTGGGTCTTGGCAAGGTGGTCATCTCTCAAGATTTATCTATTGAGAAGGTCATGCTTGTTGAGACCCTTGCATACAATTTACTTTCTGTTCGTCAACTTGCACTCATGGGCTTTACAACATTCTTTGATATTGATACCGTGGCCCTTTTGTTGGAGCAAGACTCTTAAAGTAGTTTTTGTTGGGCATGTCGAGAACGGTCTCTATGTGGTTAACTTTTCGGAGCGACCCACTAAGACCACGACTTGCCTAATGACTAAAGTTGACGTGGGGTGGGTTTGGCATCACCGTCTAGCCCACGTCAATATGAGATCTTTGCAAAGTCTCCTCAAAGGGGATCACGTTCGTGGACTAAAAATGTGAGCTTTGCCAAGGATCGTGCTTGCAGTGCTTGTATTGAAGGAAAGCTACATGAATTGGCTCACTGACCCATGACTATCATCTACTCAAAAGAGGCCCTTGGAGCTCGTTCACATGGATCTCTTTGGTCCTCCATCCTTCGATAGTCTTGGGGGAAGAAAATATTGCTTGGTGATTGTGGATGATTATTCAAGATACCCTTGGGTATACTTCTTCAAGAGGAAGAGTGAGACCCAACAAACCATCATCGACTTTGCAAATGAAGCTCAACGTCAATATGAAGCAAAGATATTCATGATCCAAAGTAACAATGGCACCGAGTTCAAGAACTACACCTTGGATGAGTTCCTTAGTGATGACGGGATCAATTACCAATACTCCGCACCATATACCCCTCAACAAAATGGTGTTGCGGAGAGGAAGAACCAGACGTTGATGGATTCGGCAAGGACCATGATGGCGGAATTCAAATCTCCGTACAACTTTTGGGCCGAAGCCATCAACACCGCATGTCATGCATCCAATCGGCTCTACCTTCGCAAAGGCTTGAACAAGACTCCATATGAGATACTAACCGGTAACAAGTCCAACCTCAAGTACTTCCGGGTGTTCGGTTGTAAGTATTTCATTCTGAAGAAAGGTGTTCGTTTGCCTAAATTTGAACCTAGGGATCAAGAGGGCATATTTGTTGGTTATGCTACAAACTCTCATGCTTACCGTGTTCTCAACAAGTCCAATGGACTCATTGAGGAGGCATGTAACGTGGAGTTTGTTGAAAATAACGGCTCCCAAGTGGAGCAAAGTGGTCTTTGTGATGTAGGTGATGAAATTTCTCCCCAAGCCATAAGAAGAATGGGAGTTGGTCAAATCCTCCCCATTGAGGAACCCCTTGTGGCCGAAGGAGAAGGACAATGTTCTACGCAAGTGGAACCATCACCAACACTAGACCCACACGCTTCCGAAGAACAAAGTGAAGGCCCTTAACCAAGTGAACAAGATCAAGGGCAAGATCAACCTCATGATGATGGCGATTCACCAAGGGATGCCCACGATCAAGTTCATGACTCCGAGCAAGCTCAAGATCAAGAGCAAGGTCAAGACGGTGCTCAAGATGATCAAGATGGTGCTCCTCAAATGCCTATTGAGGAGCTATTGGAGCGTCGAGCCGCCAAGATTGCTTCCAAACTCAAACATCAAGAACATGTCATGGAGAATGTCCTTGAAAGCTTAAGAAAGGGGGTAACTACTCGTAAACAATTGACAAACTTTTGTGAGCATCACACCTTTGTTTCTTGCATTGTACCCCAAAAGGTACATGAGGCGCTCGAGGGCTCGGATTGACTTGAAGCCATGCATGATGAACTCAACAACTTCAAGCGCGATAAGGTGTGGCAATTGGTGCCAAGGCCAAAGGAGAATCATAATGTCATTGGAACCAAATGGATCTTCAAGAACAAGCAAGATGCAAACAATGTTGTCACTCGCAAAAAGGCAAGATTGGTAGTTCAAGGCTACTCCCAAGTCGAGGGTATCGACTAGGGTGAAATCTTTGCTCCCGTTGCTTGACTTGAATCTATTCGCATGTTGCTTGCATATGCATATCATCATGATTTTAAGTTGCAACAAATGGATGTGAAGATTTTGTATTACAGTCCCCCGCTTTCATCTTGTCCAGACGAGATCTCTCCTTCCATAACATTCCTTCCTTGATCAGTAGCTCATCTATGTCACTTCACCGCAATCAGTGACTCGAGGTAGCTAAATAAGAACCTTTGTGATACTTCTAGTGGTGGTGTAGGTTTATCATGCACCACTTCATTCCGATTATGCCAGCAACACTAAACAGTCCTCGGCCTGTTGATATGAGCCAAAGGTTCAAGGGCCAGAAGAAGCCATTCTCTACCTGTATGTCAAACATCAACAAGCACATGTAATCTTCAAACTTCAGACATTTTCAGCCACAAAGACACAACCGTAGGTCCTCTACATAATGCATGAATAGTGCTCTCTGGTTCCAAATCACAAATTGGACATGTGCTTGAAACCTCCGGCCCTCTCAAATGTTTGTTTTGCCATGTAGTTAACGAATTTGTAGCAACTCTTCAAGCAAAATTTTCAATTGTTGGTGGGGCATTAGCTGACCAAATCAGTATGATCGTCATCAGTAGGGTTATGTAACATTACCTTTGTTCCAATGAGAAAGGGGCGCTCAGCCGCTAGATGGCATCAGAGCTGACGGGTCACGAGCAATTTTTTTAGATATACTGTACTTTATTTTGGACGCAAATGAGAACCGAAAACGCTCCTTGCCATAGCCCGTTCAAACCGCCACAATTGGTTTCCCCTTTTTTTCTACCACCACGAATTGCAGAGATTTAACTCAAATTATGACATCAATCACTGGGAACCGAAAGCTGAAGCTGAAGACGCGGCAGGCGATAGGATGCATTAACTGGTAAATATTCTGGATCAATACTAAGATTTCCTTTAAATAAGCCCAAATCTGACGAAATAAATCCGATGCATTTATGGGCATTGCGGCGCCAGATCATACATAAATCGTTGCGGCGCGTGCGCTTCCCGGAGACCAATCGATCGATCGAGCCAACCAACCAGCCAACCGGCCCACCTCTTGCGTTGCATGGGTCGCTCGCCTCGACGACGACGGGCGATGGCGGCGCCCCCCGATCCGGGGAAAAACCCTAGGGGGATCCTCCCCGGCGACCGCATCTTCGCCGCGCTGGCCCCCTACATCACCTTCACCGACCACCTCCGCCTCCGCCTCGTCTGCCGCGCGTGGCGCTTCTTCTCCCGCCGCCTCGGCCGCCGCCCGCCGCCCTTCCCGTGGCTCATGCTCCCGGAGCCGGCCTCCGCCTCGCAGTCCGCGCCCGCGCCGGCCAACGTGCGCCGCCAGTTCTACGACATCCCCGGGGGGCGGCCCTACGCGTACGATGTCCCGGGGGAGGGCTACCACCGCTGCGTCGCGTCCTCCGCCTGCGGGTGGCTCGTCTTCGTCTCCGTGGACGCGCCGCGCCGCCTCGTCCTCGCGAACCCCGTCGCCGGATCGCGGCTGGTCCTGTCGTGGCCGTTCAAGGAGAAGAACGCCGAAGGGCGATTCCACGCCGCGCTCACGTCGTCGCCGGCTGACCGCCGGACGTGCTTCCTCGTCCTCGCCACGGACAGGCTCGTCGCCTACTGCCGCCCCGGCCAGCAGGACCAGGGGTGGCTCAACCTGCGCGCCCCGGGGTTCCGCTACGACCCGGCCGCCAGCGACATCGTCACCGTCGGCGCCATGGTGTACCTGGTCGACGGCAGGAGGAAGGTCTGGCGCGCGGACCTCGCGGACCCGGAGCCCAAGGTGGAGCGCCGGAACACGGCGTGCCAGCTCCCATTTGGTGAGAGCAGCATGCGCCACTACCTCGTGGAGTCGCTCCGGCACGTCCACCTCGTGCTCGCGGACGAGCACAACGCGCGCGTCGCGCTCTTCAGGCTGGACTGGGACAAGAAGATGTGGATGCAGGACCGCGTGCGCGGGGACCGTGTCCTGCTTTTGGGCCGCGGGTGCTCGGCCTCTGTGCCGGCGGCGTCGGGCCGGCCGCCTGGCATGCTGCTCTTTGCGCACCAGCCGTCGTTGAGTCTCGTTGACATGGGCGGTTGTGGCGCTGGGCTCGCGTGGTTCTGGGCGGAATCGTGGGTGGATGACGGCTCGGATGATATGCTGGTGCTGAAGAAGAAGATGCACCACCGGCAAGGCGAGTTCACCGCCGGTGACTCGTTCTGGTTCTTCCCGGCCATCGATCCGGATGAAAGGGCCATGGTTGCATCGCAGGCCTAGATAGTTGGGACATGAAATTCTTGCTTCTGCTAGGCTGGTTTGAACCTCAATTATATACTGGACTAAGAGATACTCCCTCCGTCCGGAAATACTTGTCCAAGGAATGGATGTATCTAGATGTATTTTAGTTCTAGATACACCCATTTGTATCCATTTCTACGACAAGTATTTCCGGACGGAGGGAGTAGTGTAGAACCATGGGTTCTGTGAAAGCTGCATCTTATTTCTGTTCGTTTTGTCTGAAGAAAACAGTAGTCCTAAAAGTTGCAGATATCTGAAAGCTCTGGTTCTGCAGCCTGTTCCGATATGATTCAAACGAGTTGCGACACAACCAGCAATATATAAACGTAAGCAATCATATATCAACAAATGTTGATTGCGCCGTACTGGGGTGCGATGCGTGGCCATATACACGAAATGGTGAATTTTTTTCATAATTCATTTTCAGCTTTGCAGAATCCTAGCTAAGGGACTCTTTGATTCATAATATATCATTGGAATTTTGGAGGATTATATTTATTAGGAAGTTTTCATGTGTACCTTGCTTGGAATGGAGAGTTGTAATAACTTGGGATCAACTCAATAGGATACTAGTACTACGGATCAACTCATATTTCTGATTGAATTGGTAATAACTTGAACTGGATTCTGTCAAAGATGAAAACAGATGAGTCTGCCTTTGTTATATTCACATCGTGTACACTAATCTGAGCAGAGTGGTGGGCATAATCCCTGGCCCTTTGGGCACATTCATCAGACAGTGGTGATTGGTAACCCACTGTCCACTGATCCTCAAGACTAGATCGGTGCCCCACGTGGCCTAGCACGAACCATTGGTAAAGTTATTATCTAAAAAAGCATGTGATATATGTATTTGAGCTATTCTTCTCAGGCTTTTTATTGCTCTTTTTTGTGTTCTCAGGTGTTGGCCCAGGCCTATTTGTCCTCTGCATGCTTGCTTTTCTTGGCAGCCCTTCTTGGGTATAGGCAGTATCGCAATCAACCAGGGTCTAGTTCAACCCATCAAAACTTTTATAACCCGCTAAGTAGTTTTTGGCAGGTTTTGGCATACATACATGTGAAATATTTACATTTCTCTCTCTAAAAAAAAAAGAGTTGAAGCGTTGACATACATGGGGAACAAATGCATATAGTTGTTGGTTTATGATTGGCTAAAAAAAGATGAATACCAATTGAAATTCAGTCGACTGTTAAATAGACAGTCCCAAATCAAAGAATGAATGTTAAAAATTGGACCAAAGAAAGCAAATGTAGAGACATGGAAATGATGGATTTGAACCCGAAACATGCTACCTCCATGCTGGGCATCCAAGCTATTTCTTCTATATATTTGTAGTATATATGATGAACTTAGCAATATACAGTAAAATTTTGCCAATATTTCTTGTATTGAGTTGAAGAACACTATGAACCAACCTACACAACACATTGTATCCACTAGATGCCGACCTGCAAAATACCATGGGAAAATATGAACAGATATACCCTGCATAGAAAGACCCCAAACTCAAACACCCACCCTTGCATGTGCATTTGTATTTCCCAATAACTGACCTGATTAAATGGTATAATGTTGTGGCAAGTTGAGTCGCAGGGATAGGCGCAGTCGATTTCTTGGGCGGCACCCCTTTCAAAGTACCAATCACCGACTAGCTCTGCAATTGTCTGAAACTCCAAAATGATTTTCGTGCAAGCACCATGCATCACTAAAAGGCCACAAACATACAGCTTAATCTCATCAATTATTAGTACCTCATTGTCTAGTCTTGGGGAATTCGGTGCAAACCATGTGTCCTGCAGCTCGCTTTGGCAATGTGCAAAGCAAGAATTGATGAACGTCCCCACCTCCGGCTCGCCTTCGAAAGGTTTGAGAGCTGCTAACATTGCACTTCTTAGGCCTGCAGACAAATTCCTCAAGATAGTAACTCAATGAAGAACTTTTTGATACGTGTAGCGAAAATTTGTACAAAGCACTGAATGTTACCTTGGAGAGTTGCAATTTGTGATGTGCTGCATGCGCTAGGATCCGCCTTACAGTGACTCCAGTGACCCCTAGGATCAGACGAAGGAGGCACAAAGATGTGATGGAACTGCCAAAAAATAATAATATTTTTACTAGTGGTCAGCTGGTGAAAAATATTAACTGGTACAATGTATTCCTTTACCTGATATACATCGTACGCTGAATTTAAGATGAAATATGGGGTTTTAATGTTTTGAAGTGCATATTGCGGGAAAAAACACTGCACAGAAGGGGTAGAGAGTATGATCAGTAGAACTGCAGTGCCAATAATGTGGTTCAGTACTCTGAAAGGAGAGTAGGAACGAAAAGAGATCTAACCAGATAAGGATCGAGTGTTGAATTTAGACAGTCTTTGTTCAAATTCTTCTCAGCTCCCTACATTAAGAAAAGAAAATCAAAACATACTTAAAAAAACTTTCAAACATCTTAGGCCAAATTAGTGTGTAGAAAGAAGGTTTACTGGTGCAAATTAACCTGCAAAGCAACTAGGCTGCTAAAGAAAGGCCTAATGCTGTTGTTGCCAGAAATGTCATCCCTGAAAAATGACAAGTTTTTCTCTTTTAACACATTTGACCAAAAGCTCAACATTCCAAAAGTAAGCTCATTGCTCGATTAGTTCCAGCGTTACACATCAAGGAAAAACCCAGCGTCGCTCATGCATTTCACCGTGGCGGCTCCCCCGAGAAGCTCCCCGAGGTCGTCACAGTGGAAGAATGTAGCTAGGCCTCCTGCTGAGCAGCCTGAGAGCAGCACCTGTTGGATTCAGAGCTTGCTTAAAACCATGACCGACTTAACAATTACACAACTATCTGTCTTGTAGAGTGATTTGTGCTACTAAATGAAACTCCACCACTAACTAAGAGCCTAGCATTAGTGAAAAACACGCTGGAAGTATATAGACTAGTAAGTACTGATGAGATCTGCAGAAACCTTTTCGGCTTTGGCGAGGCCTTTGGTGAGGAGATCGGCGATGATAGCATCCCATATCCTTTGACCTCTCATGTAGATGACTGAAGACTGCATATGTCGGGGCGACAAACAGTACAAATAGTGAGCAAACGGAGTTCAGTTGAATGCGAGCAGCAGCTCGTTTACATATGCAGTACACTCGATGATTTAAACTTTTTAAGAGTACGTACACCATTTCTGAACTCTGAATCGCCCGCGAAGGACCCGCCATCGCAGTACCGCAGCTTCACACGATTCCAGTTGTAAAAATCTGCTCGAATTGTCAAAAATAAAATCTTTGGTAGTGACGAGAAATAATCTGAAACTCTGAATTCCTTTGACCAGAAGTTGTGCCAGTGGCCTGATGCAGATGTGGGGTAATCATCATTCATGTAGGACCATAAGCTTGAATTCGCCATGGCCCATGAGCCTAGATGTTAAAGCAAAACTGTTGGTGCTACCTACCGGATTATGGTGATTGTTGACTGGGCTCAACCTTTTGCAAAAGCAGAAAACAGTACCACCATGAACGGAGACATGCATGTGCTGTGCTGTGTTGTGTTGATCATCATCGACGACTTGGCGTAAAAGGTACGTACGTACGAGGAAATCAGGAGTGGACGGGGAAAATGTCTCTCCAATTAATCAAACCCGTGTTCGTTGCTTGGAAAAAGTATTGTGAAACAGCACGAGCGGAAAGCGTTTCTGCTGAAGAGACTGAAAAGAAACTGTAACTGAAGAGAAACAGCAAGACGAGTGCGGTACCTGGGTTCCTGGCCGGATCGTTGCTGAGCACGCCGGAGAAGACCTCGAGCTTGCTCATGAGCCGGGTGGACCCTCGCCGCGTGCCGGCTCTTGCGGCGCACGACGGCGCGTCGTTGCACCAGCCGCCGCCCTCGAACTGGAGCAGCCAGCCGCCGGCGCCCGCGCCGGAGCCGCGGTGGAGGTGGTACGCCGGCGGGCTCCCGTCGAGGCACACTGCAATTGAACACGCGCGCAGCATTAGTTGGCATTCCCGTATGCCTGCCATGCCAGAGCTTTAGGCAGAGAATCTGGTGAGCAGGGCAATGTGCGCCCGGGTAAACGCGGGTGAAGGAAAAGAGGATTGATTAAAGGCGGCGCGGACTTGCCTGCCCCCGTCGACGCGGCGCCCGGGACGAGAGTCATGCCCACCAGCAGCCTCTTCTCCTGGCCCGCTGCCGCCGCAGCCACAGCAGCGACGACGAAGACGGCCGCTGCCCACGTCCAGAGCCGCCGGCGGTCCATTGTCGGTCGACCGCGGCACGACACGCGCTGCGAAGAGATATCAAGAACGGGGGGAGGAGGCGCGGCAGGAGGAAGAAGCTTGCGAGACCTGGACTGTCCGTTTCTGGTGCCTCGATCCAGCCCAGGGAAGGGATGTCCGTCTCGTGTGCGCTGTGCATGCCACCATGTCTGTATATGTAGAGGTTGGATGGAGAGATGGCAACGGCGACGGCCAGACTGCAGCTCATCTGCGTTCGTTGGGGTGGAATGGTTGGTTTTACTAGGCAAGGCAAGATATTAATTGTATCACAATAATATTATACCAAATTATATATTAATTGGATGTTAATATTAGTTGGGACTACCTGAAACTCATTCGAATGAGATATAAAATGGTCTCAGTCGAAATCCCGTGGTAGACCGAGCAGACTCGTTCCTTTCTCCCCGCACAAAACAAATAAAAAGCCCAATTTGGTTGTAACTTCTAGGTTGTTTGTTGTGGGTTGTGGGCCTTTGTGTTGTGGGCCTTTTTAGGTTATTTGTTTTGGATTGTGAGCCTCTTTGAAAAAATGATTATATGTGGATCGCTGCAACCTGGACGAGCGAGCTCCCGTGCTGCACCTTCCCTCGTCCCTCCCCTGTCTTCCTCTGATTCTCTCTGATTTGAAATAGCAACAACACCCCCGAGAATGGGGGAGGGCTTCTGGAAAGATACATTAAAGGAGGGGCCACCTGCCATAGACTTGAGGATAAAGAAAAAATAAAAAAGAAAAAGAATATACAAGAACCAGTGGCTATACTTCTGTTTTTCATCCTTAGAAATGATTATATGTGTGTGGAAAAAAATCTTTATGACTAAGATATATTGAAAAAACAATGACTACTAACAACCATTTCAAAAAAAACCGCTAAGACAAATGACCAGTAAAAAATCATTAAAAAAAAGGCTTCGCCGTCACCGGCAACACTGCCCATGACCCACTGGTTGTGATCACGTTATACATCTTGCGAGTGCACTTGGGTGCGTTGAGTTGCGGTTGCGCTCGAATTGGGGCGATTGCAACTACAAAACAAAAATTAAACTTTAATAAAAATAATAATAATTAAGGGGCTGACATTATATGTCATGCGAGTTGCGCTTGGGTATGCTGAGTTGCAAATTGCGCTCGGGTTGGAGCGGTTGCAACTACAACAAAAAGACCTAAAAAATGAAACCGATTAAATCGGCATCGACAACCCTCCCCCCGGTTGCGGTCACATTATATGTCCTGCAGTTGCGCTTGGGTGTGCTGAGTTACGATTGCGCTCGGTTGGGGCGGTTGCAACTAAAAAAATATGAAACTAATTTCATCGGCGCCGACAACCCCTCCCCCCAGTTGCGGTCACATTATATGCCCTGCAATTGCGTTTGGGTGTGCTGAGTTGCAATTGCGCTCAGGTTGGGGCGGTTGCAACTACAACAAAAAGACCTAAAGAAAGTGGAACAGATCTCATCGACATCGACAACCCACCCCCGGACCCCTGGTTGCGGTCACATTATATGTCCTGCAGTTGCGCTTGGGTGTGCTGAGTTGCGATTGCGCTCGGGTTGGAACGGTTGCAACTACAACAAAAAGACCTAAAAAGTAATAAAAATGAAACCGATTTCATCGGCGCCGACAACCCTCCCCCCTGAACCCCGGTTGCGGTTACTTTATATACCATGCAGATGCGCTTGGGTGTACTGAGTTGCAATTGCGCTCGGGGTTGGAGCGGTTGCAACTAAAAAAAAGACATAAAAAATTGAACTGATTTCGTCGGCGCCGACAACCCTCCCCCCGACCCCCGGTTACGGTCACATTATATGCCCTGCAGTTGCGCTTGGATGTGCTAAGTTGCAATTGCGCTCGGGGTTGGAGCAGTTGCAACTGCAACAAAAAACCCTAACAAAAAATGGAACCTATTTCATCAGCGCTAACAACCCTCCCCCCTTCCCCGGTTGCGGTCACTTTATATGCCATGCAGTTGCGCTTTGGGTGTCTGAGTTGCAATTGCACTGGGGATGGGGCGTTGTTCAACTACAACAAAAAAAAATGAACAGATTCATCGCGGCGCCGACAACCCGTCCCCCCGGTTGCGGTCACATTATATGCCCTGCAGTTGCGCTTGGATGTGCTGAGTTGCAATTGCGCTCGGGTTGCAGCAGTTGCAACTATAACAAAAAGACCTAAAGAAAATAGAATCGATTTCATCGACGTCGACAACCCTCCCCCCGACTCCCGGTTGCAGTAACATTATTTGTCCTGCAGTTTCGCTTGGGTGTGCCGAGTTGCGATTGTGCTCGGGTTGCAGCGGTAGCAACTACAACTACAAGACCTAAAAAAAAATGAAACCGGTTTCATCGGCGCCGACAACACTCCCCCGGACCCCCGGTTGCGGTCACTTTATATGCCATGCAGTTGCGCTTGGGTGTGCTGAGTTGCAATTGAGCTCGGGGTTGAAGCGGTTGCAACTACAACAAAAAAGACCTAAAAAATGGAACCGATTTCATCGACGTCGACAATCCTCCCCCTTCCCCCCGGTTGCAGTCACTTCATATGCCATGCAGTTGCGCTTTGGTGTGCTGAGTTGTAATTGCGCTCGGGTTGGGGGCGGTTGCAAGTACAACAAAAAAACACTAACAAAAAATAATAATAATGAAACCGATTTCATCGGTGCCGACAACCCTTCCCCTGACCCCTGGTTGCGGTCACTTTATATACCCTACAGTTGCGCTTGGGTGTGCTGAGTTGCAATTGCGCTCGGGGTTGGAGCGGTTGCAACTACAACAAAAAAGACCTAAAAATGGAACCGATTTCATCGGCGCCGACAACCCTCCCCCCAGCCCCTGGTTGCGGTCACATTATGTGCCCGGAAGTTGCACTTGGATGTGTTGAGTTGCAATTGCGCTCGGGGTTGGAGCGGTTGCAACTACAACAAAATAATGGAACTGATTTCATCGGTGCTGACAACTCTCCCCCCTCCCCCCGGTTGCGGTCACTTTATATGCCATGCAGTTGCGCTTTGGTGTGCTGAGTTGTAATTGCGCTCGGGTTGGGGGCGGTTGCAACTACAACAAAAACACTAACAAAAAAAATGAAACCGATTTCATCGGCGCCGACAACCCTCCCCCTAACCCCTGGTTGCGGTCACTTTATATACCCTGCAGTTGCGCTTGGGTGTGCTGAGTTGCAATTGCGCTCGGGGTTGGAGCGGTTGCAACTACAACAAAAAAGATCTAAAAAATGGAACCGATTTCATCGGCGCCGACAACCCTCCCTCCGACCCTCAGTTGCGGTCACATTATATGTCCTGTAGTTGCGCTTGGGTGTGCTGAGTTGCGATTGCGCTCGGATTGGGGCGGTTGCAACTACAACAAAAAACCCTAGCAAAAAAAATGAAACCGATTTCATTGGCGCCGATAAAAAAGCCAACAACTAAAAAAAAATAGCGAGACGAGACAGAAAATCCACAGGCCGAAAAGGGGAGAATGCATGAATGTGAAAGTGTGAGCTAGCACACGGGCCACACGAAAAAATCCGCACATATTCCCTAGGGCAGGTGCGGTTGCAACCCGTTGGAAGGTTGCAGTTGCGACCCATTTAAAAACTTGCAGTAATGACCCCCTTCAATACACGTAATTTTGATCTCATTTGAAACATGTTGTTGCGATTTCTCTTGAAAATTTACATTTGCGATCCATTTTTAAAGACTTGCAGTCGTGACCCGAGAAAACAAAAATGAAAGGAAAAATAGATTTATATAGTTGTACAATCCAAAATTTAAAAAATATCATCCATTTTTAGAAAGAAATATCATCCACCTAGAATTAGTCACATGTGTTTACATTTAAAGAATGAAAAAAAGTAAAAAATAAATAAAAAGGAAATCAAATGATAAAAATAGAAAAGAAACGCAGCCAAAAAAGAAGAAAGATTAGTCACGGGAATGAGGAACGGCATGTTGGCTTTCCTTATTAACGTGTAGTCATAAAAAAACCTGACAAAAAGATAGACTTGACCCTTGAGTGTGGACTGTGGTAGCCGGGTAGTGCGTTGATGCATGTCGCTACAGCATGGACAAGCGGGCCGACAAAACAAAACAACTTGGGCTGCCGCGCCCGCGTCACTACATGCAGGAAAAACAGCAGGCATGAATCTCCGCACCTTTAGATCGGATGGCCAGGGACGTGAACGAGACCATTTTATTTTTCATCTAGCTGAGTTTTAGCAAAACCGATATTAGTTAGAATACAATTACTTGCTAATGCTCATCCGCCAAAAAATTTACTTGCTAATGCGCACATTGATATTAGGCATGATTTTTTTAGTGAACGCCTTTACGACGCACTTTATTTCAGGTAAAATTGTTTATTACAACCGTGACAATAAAACTAGGAGGATTATCATCCCAAAAGACATAAGAATTTAAATCTAAAGTATGTCTAGCTAAAGTTTGCGCCACCTTGTTTTCTTCCTATTACAATGCTGCACGGAATTATTACCAATTCTGGATGCTATCTGGAGTCTTATTGCAATGCTGCACGAAAATATTACCAATTTTGGATGCTATCTGGAAACAATATGCAAGAAGAGCCGAGTATGGATTCCACACCAGAATGGCACCGTTAAAAGCTTGGACAAGTGCGAACCAACTTGTGGTTGGATAGTTAGGTGGACAGTGGTATCTTCAGCCCACCGGGGTTCAAGTCCTGGTGCTCGCATTTATCCTGGATTTATTTCAGAATTTTCGGCGATGCGCGTTCAGTGGGAGGAGACGTTCCCGTCGACTACGAGACGTCTACGGTGACTTCGTAAAATCTCAAGAAGATATGCCGGCTCAGTCTCTCAGAGATGCTCATAGGGGTAGAGTGTGCGTGTGTGCGTTCATACGGATGAATATATGCGCGTATGGATGAGCACTTGCGACTATACTGTGTTAAAAAAACTTAGATAAGGTCCAGAGAAGAAGCGCCTCAAGGGTTATGGATCTAGATCGATCAACACTTGAAGCCTCCATAATAGTGTCCCGCAGAACCATTGAGTTCTAAACTTTTTATGCACGGATGCAACTGAACATTAAGTGTTTAATATCTTTGGGACCCGAAGAGCAAACCGAACACAGGCCAGTGGTAGGAATATGTCTATAGCAAGGACTGACAAACCCGGAATTATGCCATGCAGAGCTTGCCAACCATTTTTATTACTTTTGCTAGGCACTTTAAACTTCCACAAAATTTCCCATAATTGCATGTGGTTGTCCCTTGTCCGTCCGCTCTAGTCAGTCAGTGTCTATTAGCATGGTCCCATTCAATGTAATATGCCGACTTCACCGAGAACATATAGGATTTTGTACTATGCCAGGCCACAAAATCCTCGTTGAGGTGTTCGCCTTAGGGTATATGCAAAATTCTTTACACATCGAGTGGGTTAAAAATATCATTGATCAGCGGCTCATCACATTTTCCAGTAGCAGGGTCAATCAAATCACTAACTGTTTCTAGTAGGACTTTTATGCTAAGAGCATCTCCAATAGATGATGTAGATGCAAAAAATTGATCAGCGGCTCATCATATTTTCCAGTAGCAGGGTCAATCAAATCACTAACTGTTTCTAGTAGGACTTTTATGCTAAGAGTATCTCCAATAGATGATGTAGATGCAAAAATAACTAGTTTTTGCATCTCTGAGGCCAAAAAATCCCTCTCCAACAGATGATGTCGGGACCGTGGGACTGGGGTACCCCGACCCGTCTGCCTACGGCCCAAGACGCGACGCATGCCATGGGCCCAGCGCGGCCCACCATTAGACTTCACGAGCAAGACCCTCGCGAGGGCCCCCGCCTCGCGAGGCACATGCTAGCAAGCATCATCAGCAGCCTCACGAGGCTCCTCCTACGCGAGGCGGTCTCCCGAGGTCCCTTGCGGAGGCGGACAGATCAAGGGCGGCCTGGCGGGTCGCGCGGTACTACGTCTCCACGTGGGTGACGCGCGCCACGACGAGCGGCACCAGAGGCCGTGCCAACAGGCACGGATGTGGAGGCTTTCCTCTTTCGTGCTAAGGGAGCAAAGACAGTGTGCTGGTTCCCAAAGCAACCCCGAAAGGCTTCCCGGTTGGCGCAAGAAGACTAAGGTGGCGGGCTCGTCAGGACGGAGGTCATCCCTGAGCCCACCAACGCGTCACGGCAGGAGGCTTTTGCAGGCGAAGACGACCTTTAGTCAGGATAAGTTGCAGCCATGTCCCCCTTCAAACTGGCCATTGTGGCAACCCTTCAGGCCATGTGTTTTCGGGGGAAGAGGACCGAGGCCAGGATAAAAGAGGAGAAGGTGCGACCGCAGGGAGGGGATGGATTCGTCGGGTTCTCAACTAGTTCTTGGCAACTTGAGGCATCGCTTGTGCTCTCTCTCTCCCCAAGCAATCTAGACAAGCAGGAGTAGGGTCTTACACCATGAGGTGGCCCGAACCTGGGTAAACTGTCGTGTTCTCTGTTCTTCTTCCTTAGCTCGAGCACAGTGGAGCATGTCCGTGAGGTTGAGAGGTTGAGCGAGGCGGTAGGAGCGAGTGCACCCCAGAGTTCGAACCTTCTTGGGTCCCCGGAGCCCCGATTCTGACATTTTGGCGCACCAGGTAGGGGTGCACCATTCTCTTCCCGCTCCGCTTCGGTTTCACTTCGCCAACTCCATGGCCAACGCTCGCCGTGTGCGTGCCGAACGTCGGGTAGCTCACGTCACCCAGACGGCACCTGCGGGCCGTGACGGCCGCCACCACTCCGCTGGGGGCGCAGCTGCCGCTGCCACTGACCCTGTCACTCGCGAGCAGCAGGACTCCTCCATGCACCCTTCCGTGCAGGCCGATGGCCGCACCGCCACGCCCTCCTCCTCCCTCAGCCTCCGCGGGCTGCTGAATGTGCAAGCCGCTCTGCTCATGGCGCGTGAGCTGCTCCGCTACTGTCTCGCAGACGCCGGCTACGATGCCTGGCTTGGCCACATCACCGAGCTCATCAACGCCGCCGGAGAGGCCTCAGCGCTCTCCCACTCGCTCCGCCCTCCGTCGTCTCGCGCCGGGGACGTGGCGCACGGCACGCCTTCGCCGCCACCCTTGCGCGGTGACCTTGATGAACCACGGCGTAACGCACCCCCGCACGACCAGCCTCGCGGGGCGTCACCGCCGGCCCGAGATGAGGCCAGCTGCCAGATCATCCACCGCGTGCTGGTCGACGCACGTGTGCTTCTCGAGCAGCAACGCCAGCGCCAGGACTGGATCGCCCAAGATGTCGCGGCGGCTGGGCGCCAGAACCGAGCCGCCCTCGCACGCGGCGTTCCCTTGAACAGCGTGGGCTGCAGGGCCTTCACCCATGAACTGCGCAGGGTGGTGTGGCCCGTCAAGTTCAAGCCGGAGCTGCCCCGCGCTACGATGGCATCCTCGACCCCACGAAGTTCCTCCAGCTCTACGCACTAAGCATCGAGGCGGCCAACGGCGACGACAAGGTCATGGTGAACTGGTTTCCCATGGCCCTGAAGGACGGCGCGCGCTCCTGGCTCATGAACCTGCCCGAGGAGTCGATCTCTTCGTCGAGCAAGCTCTGCGAGCAGTTCGTCGCCAACTTCAAGGGCACGTATGACCACGCCCTCTCCATCAATGACCTGCGGCACGTGAAGTAGCGCCCTGCGGAGACCTTCCACAAGTACATCTAACGCTTCAGCCAGGTGCGCAACAAGATCCCGCGCGCCTCAGACGAAGCCATCATCATGGCGTTCACCAACGGCGTCAAGGACGTCCGGATGTGCAAGAAGCTCGCCATCAACGACAACCTGAGCTCAGCTCTAGAGTTGTTCAACATCGCCGACAAGTGCGCCAAGGCTGAAGAAGGCTGCTTGTTCATCCACAATGACCCCGACGCCGCGCCCGACGACGGCAAGGCTAAGGGCAAGGAGGTCAAGCGCAGGGGCCCTTCCGTGCTGGCGGTGGAGCCTGAGCAAAAGCGCGTCCGCGACCATGATGCGCCTGAGAAGGACCACCGCCCGTTCTGCGTCTACCACAACATGCGCACCCACAACACTGAGGACTACCAGGAGCTCAAGTCACTCCGCGATGAGCGCCAGGGCCGCTGTCCAGACCGCAACGACCGTGGCGCCAGCCGTGGAGGCAGCTGCGGACGCGGCCGATGGGACACCCGCAATGGCAACCCCCGCCAGGGCTGGCGCGAGCAGCCTCGCGAGGGCGGCTGGCGCGAGCAGCTTCGTGAGGGCGCGTGGCGCAACCAGCCTCGCGAGGCACCTCCTCAGGCCAACGTTGGCCTTCCGTCGCTACCGCCACCGCCCAGGAGGAACGACAACAACCAGCATGACGAGGGGGCTGGGGGCTATCAGGAGCCTCGCGTGATAGCCTGTATCCTTGGAGGGGCCTACGCCCCCGTGTCCAATCGCCTATTCAAGAAGTTCTCTCGCGAGGTGAACGCCGCCCTCCCGAGGCCAGAGGCCGCATGGACCCTCAAGTGGTCGCAATACGCCATCACCTTCGACTCCAAGGACAGCCTCAAGTCCGCGGCCGCTGCGGGCGCGCTTCCCATGTTGTGCACCCCCACCATCAGCAACGTCGTGGTGACGAAAACCCTCATCGATGGAGGCGCCGGCCTCAATGTTTTCTCCGTCGAGACCTTTGAGACGCTCCAAGTACCCTACGACTAGCTGATGCCAACCAGGCCATTCTCTGGAGTAACCGATGGCTCCACCATCCCCCTGGGGCAAGTTCGCCTCCCTGTTACCTTTGGCACGCGCGACAACTACCACATTGAGCTCATCGACTTCGACGTGGTACACATCGGTCTCCCATTGTCGGTGTTCTGGGAACCAGGGTACCCATATGTTGGGGATCGTAGCAGAATTTTAAAATTTTCTACGCATCACCAAGATCAATCTATGGAGTCATCTAGCAACGTGAGAGAGGGGAGTGCATCTACATACCTTTGTAGATCGCGAGCGGAAGCGTTCAAGAGAACGGGGTTGATGGAGTCGTACTCGTCGTGATCCAAATCACCGATGACCGAGCGCCGAACGGATAGCACCTCCGTGTACAACACACGTACGGAGCGGAGACGTCTCCTCCTTCTTGATCCAGCAAGGGGGGAGGAGAGGTTGGGGAGGACAGCTCCAGCAGCAGCACGACGGCGTGGTGGAGTTGGAGCTGCGTGGTATTCCTGCAGGGCTTCGCCAAGCACCGCGGGAGGAGGAGGAGGTGTTGGAGAGGGGAGGGGCTGCGCCAGGGATGAGGTATGGCCTCCCTCCCACCCCTCCACTATTTATAGGGGGAAGAGGAGAGGGGGCCGGCCCCCTCAGATCCAATCTGAGGGGAGGGGAGGCGGCCAGGGGAGGGAAACTTGCCCCCCAAGCAAGGTGGAAGGCTCCCTCCCCTAGGGTTTCCCAACCCTAGGCGCCATGGGCCCTTGGGGGGGCGCACCAGCCCACTAGGGGGCTGGTTCCCTCCCATATACAGCCCATTAGGCCTCCCGGGTAAATCAGCCCCACCCGGTGGACCTCCGGACACCTTTCGGTGGTCCTGGTACAATACCGATAACCCCCGAAACTATTCCGGTGACCGTATGACAACTTCCCATATATAAATCTTCACCTCCGGACCATTCCGGAACTCCTCGTGACGTCCGGGATCTCATCCGGGACTCCGAACAACATTCGGTAACCACGTACAAACTTTCCCTACAACCCTAGCGTCACCGAACCTTAAGTGTGTAGACCCTACGGGTTCGGGAGACACGTAGACATGACCGAGACAACTCTCCGGTCAATAACCAACAGCGGGATCTGGATACCCATGTTGGCTCCCACATGCTCCTCGATGATCTCATCGGATGAACCACGATGTCGAGGATTCAATCAATCCCGTACGCAATTCCCTTTGTCTATCGGTACGATACTTGCCCGAGATTCGATCGTCGGTATCTCGATACCTTGTTCAATCTCGTTACCGGCAAGTCTCTTTACTCGTTTCTGTAACACATCATCCTGTGAACAACTCCTTGATCACATTGAGCTCATTATGATGATGTCCTACCGAGTGGGCCCAGAGGTACCTCTCCGTCACACGGAGTGACAAATCCCAGTCTCGATTCGTGCCAACCCAACAGACACTTTTGGAGATACCCGTAGTGCACCTTTATAGCCACCCAGTTACGTTGTGACGTTTGGTACACCCAAAGCACTCCTACGGTATCCGGGAGTTGCACAATCTCATGGTCTAAGGAAAAGTTACTTGACATTGGAAAAGCTTTAGCAAACGAACTACACGATCTAGTGCTAGGCTTAGGATTGGGTCTTGTCCATCACATCATTCTCCTAATGATGTGATCCCGTTATCAATGACATCCAATGTCCATGGTCAGGAAACCGTAACCATCTATTGATCAACGAGCTAGTCAACTAGAGGCTTACTAGGGACATGTTGTGGTCTATGTATTCACACATGTATTATGATTTCCGGATAACACAATTATAGCATGAATAACAGACAATTATCATGAACAAGGAAATATAATAATAGCCATTTTATTATTGCCTCTAGGGCATATTTCCAACAGTCTCCCACTTGCACTAGAGTCAATAATCTAGTTACATTGTGATGAATCGAACACCCATAGAGTTCTGGTGTTGATCATGTTTTGCTCGTGGAAGAGGTTTAGTCAACGGATCTGCTACATTCAAATCCGTGTGCACTTTACAAATATCTATGTCTCCATCTTGAACATGTTCACGTATGGAGTTGAAGCGACGCTTGATATGCCTGGTCTTCTTGTGAAACCTGGGCTCCTTGGCAAGGGCAATAGCTCCAGTGTTGTCACAGAAGAGAGCCATTGGACCCGACGCATTTGGAATGACTCCTAGGTCGGTGATGAACTCCTTCATCCATACTGCTTCGTGTGCTGCCTCCGAGGCTGCTATGTACTCCGCTTCGCATGTAGAACCCGCCACGACGCTTTGCTTGCAACTGCACCAGCTTACCGCTCCACCATTCAAAATATACACGTATCCGGTTTGTGACTTGGAGTCATCCGGATCTATGTCGAAGCTAGCGTCGACGTAACCCTTTACGACGAGCTCTTCGTCACCTCCATAAACGAGAAACATTTCCTTAGTCCTTTTCAGGTACTTCAGGATGTTCTTGACCGCTGTCCAGTGTTCCTTGCCAGGATTACTTTGGTACCTACCTACCAAACTTACTGCAAGGTTTACATCAGGTCTGGTACACAGCATGGCATACATAATAGACCCTATGGCTGAGGCATAGGGGATGACACTCATCTCTTCTATATCTTTTGCCGTGGTCGGGCATTGAGCCGAGCTCAATCTCACACCTTGCAATACAGGCAAGAACCCCTTCTTGGACTGATCCATATTGAACTTCTTCAATATCTTATCAAGGTATGTGCTTTGCGAAAGACCTATGAGGCGTCTCGATCTATCCCTATAGATCTTGATGCCTAATATATAAGCAGCTTCTCCAAGGTCCTTCATTGAAAAACACTTATTCAAGTAGGCCTTTATACTTTCCAAGAATTCTATATTATTTCCCATTAGCAGTATGTCATCCACATATAATATGAGAAATGCTACAGAGCTCCCACTCACTTTCTTGTAAACACAGGCTTCTCCATAAGTCTGTGTGAACCCAAACGCTTTGATCATCTCATCAAAGCGAATGTTCCAACTCCGAGATGCTTGCACCAGCCCATAGATTGAGCGCTGGAGCTTGCATACCTTGTCAGCATTCTCAGGGTCGACAAAACCTTCCGGTTGCATCATATACAACTCTTCCTTAAGAAAACCATTAAGGAATGCCGTTTTGACGTCCATTTGCCATATCTCATAATCATAGTATGCGGCAATTGCTAACATGATTCTGACGGATTTCAGCTTCGCTACGAGTGAGAAAGTCTCATCGTAGTCAACCCCTTGAACTTGTCGATAACCCTTAGCGACAAGCCGAGCCTTATAGATGGTCACATTACCATCCGCGTCAGTCTTCTTCTTAAAGATCCATTTATTTTCTATGGCTTGCCGATCATCGGGCAAGTCAGTCAAAGTCCATACTTCGTTTTCATACATGGATCCTATCTCGGATTTCATGGCTTCAAGCCATTTGTCGGAATCCGGGCCCGCCATCGCTTCTTCATAGTTCGAAGGTTCACTGTTGTCTAACAACATGATTTCCAGGATAGGATTTCCGTACCACTCTGGTGCGGAACGTGTCCTTGTGGACCTTCGAAGTTCAGTGGTAGCTTGATCATGATCATTATCATTAACTTCCTCTCTAGCCGGTGCAGGCTCCACAGAAACATTTTCCTGTGCTGCGCTACTCTCCGGTTCGAGGGTCATCTCATCAAGCTCCACTTTCCTCCCACTTACTTCTTTCGAGAGAAACTCTTTCTCTAGAAAGGATCCATTCCTGGCAACAAAGATCTTGCCCTCGGATCTTAGGTAGAAGGTATACCCAATAGTTTCCTTAGGGTATCCTATGAATACGCATTTTTCTGACTTGGGTTCGAGCTTCTCTGGTTGAAGTTTCTTCACATAAGCATCGCATCCCCAAACTTTCAGAAACGACAGCTTAGGTTTCTTCCCAAACCATAATTCATACGGTGTCGTCTCAACGGATTTTGACGGTGCCCTATTTAAAGTGAATGCGGCAGTCTCTAAAGCATAACCCCAAAAAGATAGCGGTAGATCAGTAAGAGACATCATAGATCGCACCATATCCAATAGAGTGCGATTACGACGTTCGGATACACCGTTACGCTGAGGTGTTCCAGGCGGCGTGAGTTGTGAAACAATTCCACATTTCCGTAAATGCGTGCCAAATTCATGACTCAAATATTCTCCTCCATGATCTGATCGTAGGAACTTTATTTTCTTGTCACGTTGATTTTCAACCTCATTCTGAAATTCCTTGAACTTTTCAAAGGTCTCAGACTTGTGCTTCATCAAGTAGACATACCCATATCTACTCAAATCATCGGTGAGGGTGAGAACATAACGATAACCACCGCGAGCCTCAACACTTATTGGACCACACACATCAGTATGTATGATCTCCAATAAGTTGGTTGCTCGCTCCATTGTTCCGGAGAACGGAGTCTTGGTCATCTTGCCCAAGAGGCATGGTTCGCATCTGTCAAATGATTCATAATCAAGAGACTCCAAAAGTCCATCTGCATGGAGTTTCTTCATGCGTTTAACACCGATATGACCAAGGCGGCAGTGCCACAAGTATGTGGGACTATCGTTATCAACCTTGCATTTCTTGGCATTCACATTATAAACATGTGTAACATCACGTTCGAGATTCAACAAAAATAAACCATTCACCAGCGGGGCATGACCATAAAACATATCTCTCATATAAATAGAACAACCATTATTCTCAGATTTAAATGAGTAGCCATCTCGCATTAAGCGAGATCCAGATACAATGTTCATGCTCAAAGCTGGCACTAAATAACAATTATTGAGGTTTAAAACTAATCCCGTAGGTAGATGCAGAGGTAGCGTGCCGACGGCGATCACATCGACCTTGGAACCATTCCCGACGCGCATCGTCACCTCGTCCTTTGCCAGTCTACGCTGATTCCGCAGTTCCTGCTTTGAGTTACAAATATGAGCAACCGCACCGGTATCAAATACCCAGGAACTACTACGAGTGCTGGTAAGGTACACATCAATTACATGTATATCACATATACCTTTGGTATTGCCGGCCTTCTTATCTGCTAAGTACTTGGGGCAATTCCGTTTCCAGTGACCGTTTCCCTTGCAATAAAAGCACTCAGTCTCAGGCTTGGGTCCATTCTTTGACTTCTTCCCGGCAGCTGGCTTACCGGGCACGGCAACTCCCTTGCCGTCCTTCTTGAAGTTCTTCTTACCCTTGCCCTTCTTGAAGTTAGTGGTTTTATTCACCATCAACACTTGATGTTCCTTTCTGATCTCTGCCTCCGCTGACTTCAGCATCGCATATACCTCAGGAATGGTCTTTTCCATCCCCTGCATGTTGAAGTTCATCACAAAGCTCTTGTAGCTAGGTGGAAGCGACTGGAGGATTCTGTCAATGACCGCGTCATCCGGGAGATTAATCCCCAGCTGAGACAAGCGGCTGTGCAACCCAGACATTTTGAGTATGTGCTCGCTGACAGAACTATTTTCCTCCATCTTACAGCTGTAGAACTTATCGGAGACTTCATATCTCTCGATCCGGGCATGAGCTTGGAAAACCATTTTCAGCTCTTCGAACATCTCATATGCTCCGTGATGCTCAAAACGCTTTTGGAGCCCCGGTTCTAAGCTGAAGAGCATGCCGCACTGAACGAAGGAGTAATCATCGGTGCGTGTCTGCCAAACGTTCAAATCGTCTGGCAGTGCTGGGAGAGCAGGTTGGTCACCTAACGGTGCTTCAAGGACATATGATTTCTTGGCAGCTATGAGGATAATCCTCAGGTTACGGACCCAGTCCGCATAGTTGCTACCATCGTCTTTCAGCTTGTTTTTCTCTAGGAACGCGTTGAAGTTGAGGGTAACATTAGCGTTGGCCATTTGATCTACAAGATAGATATGTAACATTTAGACTAAGTTCATGACAATTAAGTTCATCTAATCAAATTATGTAATGAACTCCCACTCAGATAGACATCCCTCTCGTCATCTAAGTGATTACATGATCCGAATCGACTAGGCCGTGTCCGATCATCACGTGAGACGGACTAGTCATCAACGGTGAACATCCCCATGTTGATCGTATCTTCTATACGACTCATGCTCGACCTTTCGGTCTCTTGTGTTCCGAGGCCATGTCTGTACATGCTAGGCTCGTCAAGTCAACCTAAGTGTATTGCTGTGTAAATCTGGCTTACACCCGTTGTATTCGAACGTTAGAATCTATCACACCCGATCAACACGTAGTGCTTCGAAACAACGAAACTTCGCAACGGTGCACAGTTAGGGGGAACACTTTCTTGAAATTTTAGTAAGGGATCATCTTATATATGCTACCGTCGTTCTAAGCAAATAAGATGCAAAAACATGATAAACATCTCATGCAATCAAAATAGTGACATGATATGGCCATTATCACTTTGCTCCTTTTGATCTCCATCTTCGGGGCTCCATGATCATCATCGTCACCGGCATGACACCATGATCTCCATCATCATGATCTCCATCATCGTGTCTTCATGAAGTTGTCTCGCCAACTATTACTTCTACTACTACGGCTAACGGTTAGCAATAAAGTAAAGTAATTACATGGCGAATTTCAATGACACACAGGTCATATAATAAATTAAGACAACTCCTATGGCTCCTGCCGGTTGTCATACTCATCGACATGCAAGTCGTGATTCCTATTACAAGAACATGATCATCTCATACATCACATATATCATTCATCACATCCTTTGGCCATATCACATCACAAAGCACTTGCTGCAAAAACAAGTTAGGCGTCCTCTAATTGTTGTTGCAAGTTTTTACGTGGCTGCTATAGGTTTCTAGCAAGAACGTTTCTTATCTACGCCAAAACCACAACGTGATATGCCAATTTCTATTTACCCTTCATAAGGACCCTGTTCATCGAATCCGATCCGACTAAAGTGGGAGAGACAGACACCCGCTAGCCACCTTATGCAACTAGTGCATGTCAGTCGGTGGAACCTGTCTCACGTAAGCGTACGTGTAAGGTCGGTCCGGGCCGCTTCATCCCACAGTGCCGCCGAATCAAGATAAGACTAGTAACGGCAAGAAGATTGACAAATCGACGCCCACAACTACTTCGTGTTCTACTCGTGCAAGATACTACGCATAGACCTAGCTCTGATACCACTGTTGGGAATCGTAGCAGAATTTTAAAATTTTCTACGCATCACCAAGATCAATCTATGGAGTCATCTAGCAACGAGAGAGAGGGGAGTGCATCTACATACCTTTGTAGATCGCGAGCGGAAGCGTTCAAGAGAACGGGGTTGATGGAGTCGTACTCGTCGTGATCCAAATCACCGATGACCGAGCGCCGAACGGACAGCACCTCCGTGTACAACACACGTACGGAGCGGAGACGTCTCCTCCTTCTTGATCCAGCAAGGGGGGAGGAGAGGTTGGGGAGGACAGCTCCAGCAGCAGCACGACGGCGTGGTGGAGTTGGAGCTGCGTGGTATTCCTGCAGGGCTTCGCCAAGCACCGCGGGAGGAGGAGGAGGTGTTGGAGAGGGGAGGGGCTGCGCCAGGGATGAGGTATGGCCTCCCTCCCACCCCTCCACTATTTATAGGGGGAAGAGGAGAGGGGGCCGGCCCCCTCAGATCCAATCTGAGGGGAGGGGAGGCGGCCAGGGGAGGGAAACTTGCCCCCCAAGCAAGGTGGAAGGCTCCCTCCCCTAGGGTTTCCCAACCCTAGGCGCCATGGGCCCTTGGGGGGGGCGCACCAGCCCACTAGGGGGCTGGTTCCCTCCCATATACAGCCCATTAGGCCTCCCGGGTAAATCAGCCCCACCCGATGGACCTCCGGACACCTTTCGGTGGTCCCGGTACAATACCGATAACCCCCGAAACTATTCCGGTGACCGTATGACAACTTCCCATATATAAATCTTCACCTCCGGACCATTCCGGAACTCCTCGTGACGTCCGGGATCTCATCCGGGACTCCGAACAACATTCGGTAACCACGTACAAACTTTCCCTACAACCCTAGCGTCACCGAACCTTAAGTGTGTAGACCCTACGGGTTCGGGAGACACGTAGACATGACCGAGACAACTCTCCGGTCAATAACCAACAGCGGGATCTGGATACCCATGTTGGCTCCCACATGCTCCTCGATGATCTCATCGGATGAACCACGATGTCGAGGATTCAATCAATCCCGTACGCAATTCCCTTTGTCTATCGGTACGATACTTGCCCGAGATTCGATCGTCGGTATCTCGATACCTTGTTCAATCTCGTTACCGGCAAGTCTCTTTACTCGTTTCCGTAACACATCATCCTGTGAACAACTCCTTGATCACATTGAGCTCATTATGATGATGTCCTACCGAGTGGGCCCAGAGGTACCTCTCCGTCACACGGAGTGACAAATCCCAGTCTCGATTCGTGCCAACCCAACAGACACTTTCGGAGATAGCCGTAGTGCACCTTTATAGCCACCCAGTTACGTTGTGACGTTTGGTACACCCAAAGCACTCCTACGGTATCCGGGAGTTGCACAATCTCATGGTCTAAGGAAAAGTTACTTGACATTGGAAAAGCTTTAGCAAACGAACTACACGATCTAGTGCTAGGCTTAGGATTGGGTCTTGTCCATCACATCATTCTCCTAATGATGTGATCCCGTTATCAATGACATCCAATGTCCATGGTCAGGAAACCGTAACCATCTATTGATCAACGAGCTAGTCAACTAGAGGCTTACTAGGGACATGTAGTGGTCTATGTATTCACACATGTATTACGATTTCCGGATAACACAATTATAGCATGAATAACAGACAATTATCATGAACAAGGAAATATAATAATAACCATTTTATTATTGCCTCTAGGGCATATTTCCAACACCATACTTGCCTGCCTGCGACCCACGGCGTGGCACCTTCGATGGCCTGGTACGCCCCCTTTACAAGACCGCCAAGACAAGACCCCTGCGAAGGCCCCCTGGCCTCGCGAGGCAGACGACACCAAGACCTCCGGAGGGAGCAGCCTCCCCAGGCTGCCTCCCAAGGAGCGGAGTTTTCTATGTAGGTACCCAGCCTCACGAGCCTGCCATGACGCAAGCCATGACGACCAAGGCAGGCGGGCACCAACGGGCGCAGAGGAGGCAGTTTCCTCTTTGGTGCTAAGGAGGCAAGGACAGGCGTGGGTTCCCGAGGAATCTCCCAAAGGTTTCCATTCCGGTGCTATAAGACCAAGACCACAGGCTCGACAAGGCGGATGTCATCGCCGAGCCCACCGCTGCGTCACAACCAGAAGCTTTGCAGGCTAAGACCACCTTTCGTCAGGATAAGATGTACTACTTGTCCCCTTTCAAATTGGCCACTGTGGAATTCCTTCCCGCCTACGTTTTGGGGGAAGAGGACCGAGGCCACTATAAATATAGGTTAGCCACCACCATAGAAGGGGTCGACTCATTCTCACCCCCGAGCCCTCGTGAGGTTGTTCATCCTCAGCCCCTCGTGAGGCCATTCCACCACAAAGCAGGAGTAGGGTATTACACCGCAAGGTGGCCCGAACCTGGGTAAACTGCCGTGTCCATCTTCTTCCTTGCTCGTGCGAATCGGGCTAGGCTGTGGGGCGACGAGTTGGTAGGCTTGAGAGGTTGAGTTCTTCGCACACGCCCCAGAGTTTGAACCTTCTTCCATCGTTTGCTTCGCCTCCGTTCCGTCGCTCCCATGGCCGACGCTCGTCGCATCCGGGCCGAGCGCCAGGCCGCTCGTGTCGCCCAGACTGCACCCGTCGGCAACGGCGCTCCTCGCCGCTCTGCCTCCCCGGTGGCCAACGCTGCCACTGACTCTGCTACTCGAGAGCAGCAAGATTCGTCGCTGCCACCTTCCATGCGGCGTGATGGCCGCACAGCAACTCTGTCACCCACTCCGGCCACGGCATCGTCCTCTCATGCTCGTCGCGGGCCGGCAAACGCGCAGGCTGCACTGCTCATGGCGCATGAGCTCCTGCGCTACCACCCGGCAAACGACCTCTACGACGACTGGCTCGGCCGCATCGCCGAGCTCGTCAACGCCGCTGGTGAGGCCCCTGCGCTGTCCCGCTCGCTCCTTCCCCCGCCATCCCAGGCGGGCAACGTGGCTCACAGTGCGCCTCCTCCTCCTCCTCGGGGCAACGTGGACCCGGAGGCCAGGCGCGACGCACCCCCGCGCGACCCACGGCGCGGGGTGCCGGCAAAGGATGAAGCAAGCTGCCAAGTGGTGCAGCGGCCGCAGGCCGATGCATGCGCACTCCCGGCGCCTCAGCGCCAGCACAAAGACCTCGCGCCGCCGGAGCCTGTGGCGCGTGGGCGATAAGACCGAGCTTCCCCCGTGCGCGCTACGCCTGTGAGCGCGGCGGGCTGCCGTGCTTTCACCCCGGAGCTGCGCCGCATCGTCTGGCCCGGCAAGTTCAAGCCAGATCTGCCTCCACGCTACGATGGCACCCCTGACCCCGCGGAATTCCTCCAGCTCTACGCGCTGAGCATCGAAGCGGCAAACGGCGACGAGAAGGTTATGGCCAACTGGTTCTCCATGGCCCTCAAGGACAGCGTGCGCTCCTGGCTCCTCAACCTCCCGGAGGGGTGGATTTCCTCCTGGGACGAGCTTCGCGAGTGCTTCATCACCAACTTCCAGGGCACCCGTGACCACGCTCCCGCAGTGGCCGACCTGCGGCACGTGAAGCAACAGCCGAGCGAAACTTTGCACAAATACATCCAGCACTTTACGAGCGTTCGCCTCAAGATCCCGAAGGCGTCAGACGAGGCCATCATCTCAGCGTTCACTGATGGCGTTCGGGATGTCAATATGAAGGAGGAGCTCGCCATCCACGAGGACATGTGTTCATCCCTGGAAATGTTCAACCTGGCGACCAAGTGCGCAAGGGCCGAGGAAGGCCGCCTCTCCCTCCTTGAGCTTCCGGAGGCCGACCCTGAAGACAAGAAGGCCAAGGCCAAGGAGTCAAAGCGCAAGGGCCCCTCTGTGCTCGCGGCCGAGCCTGAGATGAAACGCGGCCGCGACCACAATGAGCCTCCCAGGAGCAACCGCCCGTTCTGCGTCTTCCACAATGTCCACAGCCACAACACCAATGACTGTCAGGAGCTCAGGGCAATCCGAGATGGGCGCCTTGGCCGTCTCCCCGAGCGCAGCGACTGCTGCTACGGCCATGGAGGAGCCCGCGGTGGAGGCCGCTGGGACAACCGCGACCCCCACCAGGACTGGCGGGACCAACCCCGCGAGGACCGCTGGCAAGGCCAGCCTCATGAGGACCGTCCTCAGGGCAACGCCGACCTCCCTCCACTGCTGCCGCCGCCAAGGAGAAATGACGACAATCGACAAGACGATGGGGTTGGGGGCTTCCAGGAGCCTCGAGCGATTGCCTGCATCCTGGGTGGTGCTCACGCGGCCCTCCCCAAGCTTGAGGCGTCGCGTCCCCTCAGGTGGTCCAAGCACGCCATCACCTTTGACTCCATGGACCAACTCAAGTGCTCAGTCGCTGCTGGCACACTCCTGATGCTCTGCACGTCCTCGTCACCAAAACCCTCATCGATGGTGGCGCGGGGCTCAACGTTCTCTCCGTCGAGACGTTTGAGGCGCTCCAAGTGCCCTATGACCAACTCCTGCCCACAAAGCCTTTCTCAGGAGTGACCGATGGCTCCACCATTCCCCTGGGGCAGGTGCACCTCCCAGTCACCTTCGGCAAGCGCGATAACTACCACACCTAGCTCATTGACTTCGACGTCGCCCATATCAGCCTCCCGTGCAATGCCATCCTCGGGTATCCGACCCTCGCCAAGTTCATGGAAGCAACTCACCATGGTTACAACGTCCTCAAGATGCCAGGGTGCGGTGGAATCATCACGGTCGCCTACGACAAAAAGGATGTGGCGTGTTCCCTTGAACGCGCCTACCAGGCTGCGACGGTCGAGAACCCTGACGACGAGGGCGCCATCCTCCCTCCTGAGGCCATCCACAAGAAGAAGAAGCAGCTCCTCCCCAAGGGCCGTCGGGAGGCCGGTGCACCTGCCGATTGTGCCTCAGGCCCCGCGCCCACTGCTGGGGCGCCTTTCCCTCTCGCATAGGAAGGCGCGCCCGGCGCCCCCCTCAGGACGGGCTCGGAGGCTCTCGTCTGGAGGGCCTCTGACCTGACCAGCGTGACGAGGGAGGCGTTCGGGCACCACATGGAGGCATGCTTCGACGCGCGCCTCCATGAGCAAGGCGCAAGGCGCGAGGCGCCAGGCGCGCACCAAGGCAATCGAAGAGCTTCAGGAGGTGCGAGCCATGCGTGGCGAGTGTCGCCCCGCATCACCGGGTGCAACTCCGCCCCCGACGTGGGTGGCGAGCTGCGCGTCTGCGTCAACATCCCAGGCCTCAACAGGGCTGCTTCGCACGACCTCTTCTGGCCGTCCTGCGTCGGCCGGAGTGGAGGCTACCCTTGCAGCTACGTCTGCATGCCGTTTGGCTTGCTGAACGTGGCCGCCTCGTACCAGCACTTTGCGCAGGGTGCCATGGCGGCCCACGAGGCCAGGCGCTAGGCAGTCCTAACGGAGGAGGTGCCGGACCCTCGCGAGCTCCCCGGACCTCCTGAGCCTCCCAGGCCTCAGGAGCCGGTTGGCTCGTGAGGAGCGATCTCTGCAGCGCGCACCTTCAGCTACCCCAATGCTTCTACAATGATGGTGCGAGGTGACTTTTTGGTTTGCTCAACTGAGGGTGCCCGTCGGGCTGCATCATCCTCAGGCTGTTGGGGCCCGTCCTCGCAGCTGCATCATTTCGATTCATGTATTCTGGACTAGTTATGCCTGCTTGAGTTATTATGGTTGTTAACATTGCGCCTGATGATCTATCATCTCTGGAATTACCCTTGCGGTCCCCGTGCGTTGCTAACCCGCCTCTTGCTTGTCCCGCGAGGGGGGCTACCGGCACGGCGCCTGTGCTTGGGTCCGTCCCTACAGCGTTGATAAACCTAAGAGACCGAGCTCTGGCTCGCGGCCGGCCCCGCGCATGTCACCTCACTAGGTCCTTAGTGCCTTCTTCTTTTCACGGAAAGATCATGGGCAGAACAGCAAGCGCGGCTACCCTTTGTGTTTCGTGGCTAATGCGCAGCAGCCTCCGAAGACGGGACCTCGAGCGGTTCCGCCAACGCCTCACCACCTTAGAAGGATGCCACACCGCGTACCGTGGGGTACGACCCCTCCTAGGCACCCCCGCGGGGCGAGCCACTCCTTCTCGCGCAAGTCGCTTGCATGTTAAAAGGGGGGCCCTTGAGCACCGTGCCTCAGGGGCTCCTACTGGCTCTCGAGCCCTCATCCCCTGACCTTGACCACAGCATCGCGACCTGGCATACCAGCGGCGGTTGAGCCCTGCTCGAGGGCCGGGCCCTGAGAACATAGAGCACCATGATGAGTGAAGAGAAGTGGGATCGCAAAGCTTTGCGAAGGGGTACCATGGGAGGGGCGTAACCCGGCGCCGGTGGCGCTCTCCTCTCGAAATATAATGAACGTCAGTGTTCTCTCACGCCCTTCACGGGGTTCGCCTTGATTTGTTTCAGGACAAGGAGCTCGCCCTCGCAGTCGCAAATTCGGAGAAGCTCGCCCTCGCAACAAGAAAAACACCGCAGGCTGCAAGCTCGCTAAGCTAAGTCGCCTCACACGCATAGGCGTGAACCTCATCGTCAGCATTTTGTTTCCTGCAATTTCGCTCAGGCAAGGAAACCTCCCTCTTAGTCCTTCGGGAGCTCCTTGCGCGCTAAAGGGGACCTCCCGAGCATCGCGCCTCGGGGGCTCTTACCGGACCTCGGGCCGCTCACCTCCTGGCCTTGACCACGGCATCGCGACCTGGCATACCAGCGACGGCCGAAGCTTGCCTGGGGACTGGGTCATGTCGGCGTCGAGCACTAAGCTACCGCGAGAGTAAAAGGGGGGCCTGTGCCCAAGCGAGAGACGTAATCACGACATAAGTTGGGAACACTAACATTAAGGCACAAGCGTCACGATCCTTACACGCCCCCGCGGGGCCCTTCATGATTTTTTACGCAGGAATGAAACAAAAGAAAAGGATATCCTGAGGGCCGCAACCCGCACTGGTATAGCGAGGTGCTATACAAACGGTTTTTAACCCCTTTCCGCGACAGCATTTGGAACCGTCGCCTAGTGAGTGTGGGCGATAGGGGGGTCCTTCCCACACGACCCAGAAATCGTCGGGGATAGGGAGCCTTAATGCATACAGTTGTCCCTATATAACCGTTTCTGATATCTCAAATATCCCAAGCACTTCATCCTTGCTACTTGTTTGTGCTCGCATTGCCATCGCAGTTGGAGTTTTGTGGTTTTACCTAAAACCAGGCACATTCCAGGCACGGGAGTTTTCCAGGCACGTACCAAACTGGCTTTACGTTTATGATGCCTGGCACATCACAAAACAGTTCATGATTGTAAACCGTGTACGATAGGTAGACAATCACACACATTTAGTTTTCCCGCATCGTTTGTGATAGTGTCTGACATCACACACGCTTTGCAAACGACAACTGTGTGCATTGTTACACATGTTTCCTCTCCGTGAACCATGTCGGATTATGATGTATATCGCACACACTGTGCTTTATAGACCGTGTGCGCCGTAATGACCTGCACATCGTAATTTCACCCTAATTTACTTGCTGCTATTTAAAATTGTACCTAATTTGAACTTGAAAGTAGGCTATAGCTTTATTCATATCCATCAGGTTCAAACAACCAATGCATTATTCGATTCACAGGTACATATGTTTAAGAATTACATAAGCACCAAATAAATAATGATGAACCAGGGTTCTATACTTGTACTATTACATATGGTAAAGAAAGAGGCGACAGACATTCTGGTTGCTGAACAAGGTGAAGCGGAATGGCCCTATTGTGCTCTCCTGGATGCAGAAGGCACGCACGACTCTAGTCCAACCCCTTGTGATGGCCGGCCGCCAATCATGTAGTTTGAGAGGTAATCTTGAGTAAACTGCATCAGGATCCACTGCAAAGAAAAAAAAGATTCAGACATTCTCATCTAACACAACTCATTACGGGCAGTAAAAAGAAGGCTACAGAGTTCTTACTTACCATCCTGCAGTTCACTGTTGTCTTGCATAAAGTGTAAACAAATAGTTCGATTGATATCTTTTGACCCATTTTAATAATAATCTTTATCAGTATCCTCACTTGATGCTGGTTCATGAATATCTCATTGCCCCATACGCAGAAAGGGTCGAAGTGTGGATCTTTGGCAATGACATATGTACCTAAAAGCACCAAATTAATATTAGAAGCTAAACAACTATTGCAAAATGATGTAGTACAACACTCCCTCCATCCCATTATATAAGATTTTATTACATGTATATCTAGACATCATCAGAACATTAAGGTAACACTCTTCCTTGTTGCTATGTAGCCTGGGATTGCATATTTAGTCATTCAGTACAATGCATGTTGCTATGTAGCCTCAGATATATTAAATATGGCCCTAGTTAACCTACTGATAAATGGGTTGCAGATATATTCAGTGAAATATCCGATTCGACGATTAATCCCTTATCAGCCCCCAGGCTATATGGTACCAGCTACCGATATCCTGAATAGTGAGTACATATAAGAAATGCGATGAAACTAAGCTCGATGGAAAACAACATTGTTCTCAATATTGTCCTGTATGAGTACATATAAAGGCATGTTAAGCACAACAGGCTAAACATCAACCAAATATATCCATGGTAGACAACATAATCTACAAATGATAGCTTCAGTGTGCAGGTTTAAGCGTGCTAGTTAAGCAAAACAAGAAGTGGAAAGGTGTGTTAACTGCATCAGGCATAACATTTAAAAACAAGCAAATAGTCATTCAAACCGGTATTGTGCAGGTCTAAAGTACACTAGTTATTGTTAAAAAAACGAAAAGGCATGTTAACTACAAGATCCTTAACAGCAACCAAATATCGTAATTCATAGTGGTATTGTTGAAACTGTTATTGATGAAATTGAACTGCACGGCAAATAATTGCACATATAGAGCATCACATTGTGAAGAACTGAAATAAACAAGGCATAAGGCCATCTCTAGCCGATCCTTTAAAAGTTAACGAACTAAAACCCTTAGTGGATATATATATACTTCAGCAATTTTTTGCCGTTTCTAGTCGATCCCCTAAACTTAACGTTGTAAACTTCAATTTGATCAAGTTCAAAGCAGGTTCAACTGAAAGTAGCATGCATTCAAACATAAACATAGATAGTTTTGCATAACCGAACATAAAACATAAATTTAAACTAAGCTAAACTACTTTCGGTCAAAGTGGAGGTCGAGCCAATCCTTCCTCGTCAGGTACAGTGTGCCGCGAGCCGGGTCCGGGCCGGTGCCGTCGTCGGGGTCATTGGGGAAGACACTCCTCCACTCGTTGACGTCGATCTCCTCGTCCTCGCCGCCCACCTGGACGCCCTCCGCGCCGCCGTCCTCGCCGCCTTCGACCTCATCATCGGAGGAGAGCACGATAACCTCGCCGGCAAAGATCACCCTCCC
Organism: Thinopyrum elongatum; assembly: GCA_011799875.1. Lineage (NCBI taxonomy): Eukaryota > Viridiplantae > Streptophyta > Magnoliopsida > Poales > Poaceae > Thinopyrum > Thinopyrum elongatum. The sequence goes on from CM022297.1 coordinate 319,638,575, forward strand.
CGCCTCCATGAGCTCCGGGTGCTGCCGGCGGAGCTCTTGCATGTAGGCCACGTCGGCGGCCTCGGCCTCGAGGCGCTCCCACGCCTTGCGGTCCTCCCGCGCCATAGCTGAGCTCACCACCCTGGCTCCGGCAGAACGAGGTCGACCGGACATGTGCCGAAAGGGAAATTGAGCCTTGCCGCCGTGCCGTGGTAGCGGACCTGCCAGAGGTCGTACTCCATGGCCGCGAGCTCGGCCGTGTGGAAGCTACCGAGCCACCGGCGGGTGTGGGTCTCCTGATCTGTAATCTCAGTGACCCACATCCCCCACCGCCGCTGCCGTACCCCGAGGTAGGACCTCGTCAGCGGCCAGACCTGAGGGAGGATGGGGATGTCTTCGAACCGGCGTAGGGGCGCGGCGACGGGCGGATCGGGCGACCGGCAATGGCGGATCGATAAAGAGCCCGCTGAGGACGACGGGGACACCTCGGCGGCCACCTCGTCGGCGTCGGGCGAAGAGGCCGCGATAAACCTCTTTTTGGCCATTGGCTCCTCGAGCTCCCCGGCACACAGGCAGAGGTTGAGGATGGAGGCGGCGGCGGCGACCAAGGGAGGGGTGGTGTGTGTCGGTGTGAGCGGAGGTTTTGGGGAGTGTGTGGTGTGTGTGGAGGGGGTGGGGGGGGCAAGGTGGTGTTTGAGGAAATACAGTGGCAACTGAAAATTTTACTAGGCGGGAGTAACAAGGCGGGGCTACTGAAAATTTGGATCAAGGGCGAGCAGATATTTTTGAGATTGCAAGGGATGCAGAGGCGGGAGTAAAATGCCGGGGCAACTTAAAATTTGAATCAAGGGCGAGCAGATATTTTTGAGATTGCGAGGGATGCAGAGGCGGGAGTAACAAGGCGATGCTACTGAAAATTTGAATCAAGGGCGAGTAGATATTTTTGAGATTGTGAGGGATGCAGAGGCGGGAGTAAAATGCCGGGGCTACTGAAAATTTGAATCAAGGGACTGAAGCAGAGCGGGAGTAACAAACATCGCACACGGTCCGCACATACTAATCGTGTGCTATCAAACATTAAAACCTTCCAGGCGGTAGATATTTTCGAGATTACGAGGCAGTAGATATTTTCGAGACCGGGAGGCAAGCCTCGTGGAGCCTAATCTAACTATGCTGATGTGAGGGACTGCAGGGCACGGGCGTGGCACACGGGTAGTCTGACCGAACCGTGTCTGTTGCGTACCCAATCACAGACGGTTTCTACATCCAGCTCGTGTGTTGTTTATAAATTTGGCAAAAAGAATAACGCGGGAGAGGGTCAGAACACGAACACACTTGCATGTGGACCAAATATATGTATGAAAAGGGTAGTTTGATGTTCGAATACCCAATGCACAACTTTGATGTGGCACCTGTCGCACAAAAGCACAGTATTGCTAGTGAGCCACCCCCTACGAACCCCACTTCGTGTCGGCGGTAAGAGAATCCTAGCTATGAATGCATGCCCCCAAATAGCTAGGTCTGAAATCTCACCCTACCGTAACACAAAACCTATAGGAGTCCATCATATATATATATGGTCAAACTTTGCCTTTCGCTTCCCGACAAAGGTGGACCGTGTGCCGACCCACAAATGTGTGCTTGTGGCGCGATATGGGTGAGACCACATACGAACCACATGCTGGTGGCCCTACTATATGTATGAAAAGGGTGTGGTGTGATATTTAACTACCATTCACAACTTTGATGTGGCACGTGTGCCTCACAAATTAACCGGACTTCCCCGACCCCACGGAGGTTGCAGGTAGCGCGAAGTAGCCCCCCCCCCCACACACACACACGTCGGGGTGAGGGCATCTCACCAAGACATACTGTAACACGGACCAAGCAGAATCCAACTTGGTCGTACAACCTCTCCCGCTCGTTGTTGGTCAAAGTGATGGACGTCCACACGGCCTCGCAAAATGGGCTAGCTTGTCGCCAATAACCTCGTGAGGGAGTACTGTATGAAGACAAACCCACTCTGTGCATGTGGCCCAAAGTATGTATATGGAAGTGGTGTGTGTGGTGTTTGAATACCCAATGCGCAAATTTGATGTGGCACCATGCTTTGGAACCGTAAAATCCCCACACTGAGCGAGGGTTCACGACGCGTAGCATGCGCTCAAACTTAATTAGGCTTGGAATGGTCGACCTACTATACGGTAACTTGAAGCAAAGAAGAAGAATCCACCCTGGTAACCTTTCTCGTCGTTGGTCGAAATGATGGACGCCCACGCGGGCCCACGAATATATATAGGCTTGCCGCCCATAACCAAGTGAGTGAGAGTGTGTCCAAAGACAACCTTTGCATGCGTGTGTCCCGAACATATTTATGGAGGTGTGTGATGCATGCATATGTGTTGAATTAATACCCGACCCAATGCACAACATTGATGTGGTGCATGCGTTGAAAATCGCAGAGGTCCCCACACAGAGCAAGAGGTTGTTCATGACGTGTCGTGTGCTCGCCGCCCCCCGCCCCTTCGATCCAGCGGGATGGATTCATGTGTGCACATGCGTTATTATATATATGTAATCTCACATCATGAGACAAACAAAAAATTAATCCCCTCCTAAGTCAAATTAGTTAACCTCTCTCGCGCTGTCGGTGAAAGTGATGGACCAAGCGGGCCGACTGATGGAAGCATCGCCGATAACTACGTGAGTGAGTGCCATATATAGGACAACAACCATAGGGATTGCACGTGTGCCAGAACATATATATGAAGAGGTGTGTTGTGATGTTTTGAATACCTAATTAATGCACAACTTTGATGTGGCATTTGCCTCAAAAACCGCAAGGTCCCCACACAGAGTGAGGTTCATGTGACACCTAGTGTATATATATATATATATATATATATATATATATATATATATATATATATATATATATATATATATGATAAACACTATTCTGATCACGGGATGAGAATATTATTCTGATCACGGGATGAGAATATTATTCTGATCACAACCTGACCTGCCCAGGTAGTAGTACGTTGAACTTACCCCAGTGCTAGGTTGAACTTCCACAAACATTGCCCAAATGGGGCTTGCGATATACCGTTGGAAAGTTATGGACATGAGTATCATGACCCAAGTTAAATTTTTGGCAAAATGTAAGCGGTTTAAGAGCAGTTTTAAAAACCATTTTTTCTTCATACAAAAAATGTGAATCGTATTTTCGATCGCATTTCTAAACCGTTTATCGAAATGAGGCAAATAATATGGCGTTAGAAAGCTGCTCTAAAACCGCTCCTTCCACATGTTGAAAGTTTTCTCTAATTCCCTATGGATAAAGAGTAATTTGGAAAATCGTAGAATTTCGCACACCGAACAGCCGAGTTCGTATTTTCGATGCCATTTCTAAACGGCTAATCCAATTGAGGCAAATGATATGGCGTTGGAAAGCTTATGAAAATGCGCTACTTTTTCATGTTAAAAGTTTTTTCTAATTTTGAACGGTTTTAAAGTAATTTAAAAAACGATACAAGTTCCACCGAGTTTGTATTTTCAAGCTAATTTTGTAACAGTACGTCCGAATGCAGCAAATGATATGGCGTTGGAAAGCTTGAGGAAATGCGAAACATTTTGGTATATATTGTTTCTCCCAATTCCTTACGGTTTTAAGTCAATTTTGAAAATGGCTAAAAACATATTTTTGCCGTAATTTCTACAAACTTTATCGGAATGGGGCAAATAATATACCGCTGAAAAGCTACAAAAAATGCGAAACTTTTTCATGTTGATGGTTTTCTCTGATTCCTAGCCGTTTACAAGTAATTTCGAAAACGGCGAGATCATTCGTTCTGCCTTTATCGCGAAACAGATTCTTCAAAAATGCACCGCATGAAGAACTTGAACTTCTCGGCATGTCTACTTGAACTTCACTCTGTTTTTTCACGTGCTTTTTTTGCTCGTAGCTCTCCATCCACTCACCGGAATTGAGCAAGTGATATATCGATGGAAAGCTGCTGTAAACACGCAACTTTCCCGTGTTGATCATATTTTCATACTCGCGATGAATTTAAAAGTTTTCATCTGAAATTCATTCAGTGTAGTAGTTGAACTTCCTGCTGTTTTCACGTTGAACTTCTGTGATGTATTTTCGTTTGTAATTTTCTCATCCATTCGTCAGTGTTACACAAATGATATTCCTTTTGTACAAACATCTCTCACAATAATTTTTTTAACTTTCTCCGACCGAGGACTTGAACTTACACAAATAATATTCCTGCCATTTTGAAGTAAATTAGAAAATGACGAGATCATGATTTCTGCCTTCATCGCGAATGGAAATGCACTGCGTGAAGTAGTTGAACTTCTCGGGCATGTCTGTTTGAACTTCACTCTGTTTTTGACGTGCTGTTTTTTGCCTGTAACTCCCAAACCACTTACCGGAATTGAGCAAATGATATACCGATGGAAAGCTGTTGAAAACACGCAACTTTTTCATGTTGATCAGTTTTTCATACTCGCGTCGGTTCAAAATATTTTTTTGAATGCGTAAAAATGTGTTTTTAACGGTATACATAAAAACTTTTAAACCATTCATCGGAATATGGCATACAATATACCGTTGGAAAGCTTATGAATAGGAGCATCTTTTTCATGTAGACAGACGTTACAAATTTTTGTCGTTTGAGAGCAGTTTTAAAAATGGCAAAACAACGTCATTTTTTGCCATTTTTTACATGTAATTGAAGGTTGGACGTCTCACACTAGAGATCTTGAACTTCACAGGGAGAAGCACGTGAACTTCTTGCAACAAACCTTTTAAGCTTTTTGTTTTCTATTCTTATATTCCTATCTGAAACGCATTCCGTGTAGTAGTTGAACTTCCCGCTGTTTTCACATTGAACTTCTGTCACGTATTTTTGTTCAACCTCTCTCACAAGAATTTTTGAACTTTCTCGGGCTGAGCACTTGAACTTCTAGCAACAAAACTTTTAGCCTTTGCTTTTTCATTCTTTTTTTTAATACAAAATGCACACTGTGTAGTACGTGAGCTTCTGGCAGTTATTAATCTGAACTTCTCTCGGTTACGTGAAAATATCTGAGTTTTTTATAGACATTGAACCGCTCTACCTTTTTTATTTTTGAATTCATTGTGTATTTTTAGAAATGTCAAAATTGGAGGTTTTTTAGAAACATCGAACTTATTCGTTATTTGAAATTGAACTTATTGGTTTTATTCTTTTAACTAGAAAATTTTGAACTTCTAGTTTTTTATGTTTGAACTTCTTTTTTTCTCATTCTTTAATATTATGGAAAATCTGAATTTTGTATAAATATTGAACTTCTCCTTTTTAAAATTTGGACTTCTTGGGTCTTTTTCAATTATTTATTCTAACATAGAGCAGCTCAAATTTATTTTTTAGACATCACAACAAACAAACAGTAGCAATTGCAAAAGTTTTCAGTTTCGTTACATGTGATTTTTTTTTGGATCACTATAGTTTCGAAAAGCATAGACACACACGGGAGAGAGAATTATGTGTGCATAAATTGGATAGCAATACACAAACTCTCTAGGTAGTAATACCAGAACTCTCACGAAAGTGATACACGAACTTCTTTTTGTACATTTTTTCTTATATTACTCCCTAGAGAGTACCACGCCCATCCTTCAGTTAACATACTTGACCTTCCCGAACACAACATTTTGACCTTTGCATAAACAAAAAAATTTAAAGTTAATTTTTTTCACAGTAATACAATTTTTTTACATATCCATTTTTGGGAGATGATATCTTCATTCACTTTTTGCTGTCGCCACTGAAGAACACAACAAACAGAGAGTAGGATGGGAGAGATGGAGCTCGGGAATTGTGTTCTACCTGAACTTGTTTTTTTGTTCTATCTAAACTTCTAAAGATTTTTTGAACTCGTTTGATGTTCCTAAGAAATGTCGTTCTGTTTTTGTTCTTTTATGAGACCGGGCTGCAGAACATACTCCAAAAAAAAGCACAAAATGTGTTTAGTTTTTTAGAAACAAGAAAATTTGTTTTCTTATTAAAAAATTGAACTACTCTGTTATTTCATTTTGACCTTCTTGGGGTTTTTTAGAATTTGGAAAAATATATCTTTGTTAGATCATCAAACATCTTTGTTATTTTAATTTTTTTTAAATATCAACAATACATAGCTCACTACATTTTTTATTTGCAGTAATTTTACTATATGCGAACTTGTCCTTATTTTATATTCGAACTTCTCACATGAAACCAAAGTTTTTTTTGTACAAAGCATCTGTTTTTCAAGGACACATGAAACTGAACCTACTTTTTTGCACCCAAAGGTACTACTGAACTTCAGACAAAAAGCCATTTAGAAACAATACATAAGTGGACATAGTACAACAGCAGGGAAGCGAGATTTCTGGTACAGGAGCAAATTCAAAGCAGCAATGATCTGATCTTTTTTGTTCAAACTTAGTTGGATTCACAACATGAACTTCAAAGAAAATCTATACATCATACATCACAGCATGCAAGCAACACACCCAGCGCACACACAAATGCCAGCATGCACGCACACACCGGTGCACGAACAGACGCATTAGCACAAACCCCATGCTTTGCTCAGGGCACACTGGAAGGGCGTTGGTGGACTGGCCGCGGAGGTCGTGAGGACGCAGGACAGTCGCGGTGGTGAATAGGATTCAGGGAGATGCTGGGTCGCGATGGCGCCCCATCCAAAAACAAGATGGCACACCAGGCAGCGCCTTGACTCCATGGACAAGATGCTAGAAGCAAGTAGTGCAAGCGATTAAGGACTCGACGACCGCTCCTATAGCGAAGAGGTAGAACTTCAGATTCAGAGGTGCTTCTCTTCCTCTGTGGGTGTTCGTAGTAGCAAAAATTCAGAGAAAACAGCCGCGAGAAGGAACGCACATGTTGTTGCACCTTCAGTAGCCTACATGGCACAAGATGATGTCGAATTGAAGGAGTTCCCAGCGGCTGGCTGGAGCTGATAACTTATTTTTTTGAATTGGTAAAGTGAAAAGATAAGGACCTTCAGTGCTCCATGTGTCCTTGAATTTGTGCCCCTGCTCACTAAATGATTAGCATTTTCTGAATGTATTTTGTCTGAACTTCTAGCTGTGCTGAAAGGAGGTCATTATCTGACCAAATGTAGTAAAGTTTTGAACTAAAAAAATGTAGCTTCTACTGTTAACTTGCAAATGATCATTTCTACAATTTTTTCAGATTCAAGCTTGCACTCGTGGAGTACCAACAAAGAGGGCATTTACTCTAGATCATCATCAAGTTGAATGCCCTCTTTCAGTGCGATGAACTGCAACCATCGCTCTGGTCAAACTGGTATCCAGAATTATCTATCACGCGCGATGGAGCGAACCTCTCCCAACACCAAAATTTGAACTTCCCAAACACAAAAAAGAGAATCAATTCAGACTAGATAAAAATTGTGAACTCACTTCAGAAGAGGCACTGAATGGAGAGACCTACAAGGCCTCTATGACGGCAACATTTTTTGTTCAAGCTCCTGAATCATATGTGTCTAATAAGAATACTCAAAGAAAGCAGTGGCATACTGCATTGCATTAGTGTCTCTAATAGGAAGTTAACAGAAGTTCAAATATTGTAGTATTGTACAAGGTTCATCTACTTCCTGCATCACGTCAAAAAGTTAGCAACGGAATGAAAAAGGGAAGGACACTTGTTACATTTTACTTGAGCATCTCCAAAATTCAAATTAGCAGAGCATATGAACGAACATGTGGACTTTCAACTGTAAAAAATCATCTATTTCTACTAGAAAATACATCCAATAAAAAACAAAATTGATTAACTACTCCCAAATAGCACCAGAAATCATGAAAAAATAAGAGGATAACTGAATAGAGCAGTTCAAGGCGGCAAGAATTTTCTCCCAAAATGGGGATTTTCTAATAATAGTGGGCATTGTCGTTACGTTGGGGAGCTGTCGATGCGGAGAAACTACCTGAGCAAGTTCAAGTTGTCTGTCGCGAGAAGAACACCCTGTGCGTGCCGGTGGCCGGAGTGGCATGATGACGGTGCTGGCGTGGAGCTTCACCGAAAGAGGGCACAACAGGAGGGATGGCACACCTCGCCGGAGATGGAGGGGCGGGAGCGGCCACTCCATGGATGAACCTTCCGCAAGGAAGGTCAAGGTGGCCGTCATGAGAAGGTCAGTGTGGCCAACCAGGATGGCACGGGGGCAGGGGAGGGGGATCCCGGCCAGCTGGGTGATGCGGCAGCCCACATCAGCTCCGGCGAGGAAGAAGGGCATGCGTGGAGAAGAGGCACTGGGGCAGGCGAGTTCCACCGTGGCGCAGGTTTGGGAGGTTCCTCTCTAGGGCGGCGGCGAGAGGAAGAACGTGGTGGTTGCCATGGCGAGCTCCGCCGGTGGGATTCGGTAAGAGGCCGCGGCATGCGGGATTTCCAGCGGGCTGCTGCGCGCGAGGTTGGCCGGTGGTGTGGTGGCGTCGAAGAGGATCTCGGGAAGAGGGGAGTGCTATCGGCCGGTGGTGGCGCCGCCGCCGGTTGGGGGCGGGGTGGCGGGCGCGTTGCCGATTTGGGCCAGGAGGTGCGGGAGGGAGGTGGAGGATCTAGATCAGGGGAGGTGGGGGATCTGGATCGTGGGAGGTGGGGTGGGTTTCCTTCTTTTGTTTGTCGCTGCCCGGTTCGGTAGTTCGGGAACATCCGATCGCTCCCTATATAGGCGCGCCGTGATCCAAATAACTATTCTAATCCTGGGATTAGAATAGTGTTACTCTCTCTCTCTCTCTCTATATATATATATGCTGGTCACCCCCCTTCGACACGTACTATACACCTAGTAACATAACCCTAAAAGAATTAATCCTCCTTGTTCGTCAAACGTACCTCTCTCTCGCTGGGTCAAAGTGATGGACGACGAACTCGCGGGCCCAGCACAGAAGCGAAGCGTACGTCGCACGCGAGTGATCATCCTATATAGGACTACGTACCACCGTCTGCATGTGGCCCAAAGAGGTGTTTGTGTGATGTTTGAATACGCAATGCACAACTTTGATGTGGCACCACATATATAGGAAACCAAAAAGTCCCCACAGAGAGCGCGAGGTTCATCATGCGTGGTATGTGCTATATGTACACCCCCATTCGACGTGTGGTATATATGTACTTCTACTGTATAGCACAAACCAAAAAAGAATCATTCCTTGATGGTCAAATTAACCTCTCTCTCATTGGGTCAAAGTGATGTGGAGGACAACCTCGCATGCCCACAGATGGAAGCGCCACACGCGAGTGAGTTTCTATAGGGCAACCACCGCCTGCATGGTATTGCATGATGTTTGAATACCAATATAATGTACAACTTTGATGTGCACCTGCCTCGGGAACCAGAAAGTCCCCACATGGAGCGAGGTTATGACACGCATATACATAGAGTATTCATGTTGCCCCCTCTTTGACATGTACATACTCCTACCGTGCATATACATAACACAAACCAAAAAGGAACCATCCTTGCTGGTCAAATTAACCTCTCTCTCGTTGTACGTTCAACTGGTCGACGACGACCTCGTGGGTCCACAAAGAGAGGCACACGCAAGTGATGTCATAGGAGAAAACCACCACGTGCATGTGCCCGTGTGTTATGTGATGTTTGAATACTACCCAATGCACAACTTTGACGTGGCACATGCTTCACAAACCGGAAACGCACCACACCATGATGCGTGTAGCCCCCTCACTTCAAGCCGGTGGGAGGGTGTGTACGCACGTGCTCGAACTTTGATATGGAATCTCACCATGATCCACACTACACACATGCCAAGATGAATCCACCTTTTGGTCAAATGCCTCTCTCGTTCTCAGTGGAAACTGAAAACCTTTGCAGGCTAACGAATGGGCACGTCGCTGATATTGACATATCATGGAAACTGAAAATTCAGTAAATCCAAAACTTAGTTGAAATTCATGAACTTATCGTGGTGTCATATATGGACACCAGTAGACTGTGATATTGTATTTTTTTCGTCAAATTGGAGACCCGTTTTGATATAATCTTCTTACAAACGGGAGATTATTAAAAATTGGCAACCAATATCTCATACGGATTATTTATTCGGACCGTGTGCGTTAGACCGTGCCATGCTTCGGTTAAGCAGTAAAGCGGCAGAATGAATCATCAATAAACCAAAAAATATACGTGCTGCCACATGCCCCGTGTGCCGTGCGAGCAGGCGTGAGTTGATGGGACGCATGCGAGCAGTCCGCCGTGCAGGCATACCGGGAGGCGTGCGTGCAGGTGTGCGTATTGATGGGAGGCGTGCGAGTAGTTGTGTGCAATGATGGTAGGAATGGCAGAAGTCCGCCACGCATGCTCACCGGGAGGCGAGACAGCCTTTGACCGCCGCCCGCCTCGCTCCCACTGGTCCGTATTAATTGCGCGCCTGAGTCGCCGGCCATAATAGGCGGCCGCATCCCCGGTCCATAGTGCTCACCAACGTCTGGACTCTGGAGTGTATGAGGATGCCGCCGAAGCGCACCATCGGAGGGAGTGGCGACGCCGGGGCTGGTGAAGCACCCGCGCAACACATGAAGTTGGGCACAGAGGTTGCCGTCGCCACCAACGAGGTCTCGCGCGGGCAGCAGCACGACCTTGACTTTGTCGGCACCGCCGTGCCCCCCCAGCCGGAGCCGGAGGTCAACAGCAACTCCAGCAACGACTGCGACTCCGACGGAAAACCTGTTAGTCATCTATATACCCATTTATGCGGCAAACATATCATGTGTTTTCTCTAGTTACTCCCCCCCCCTATAATTTTTTTGGAATACAAATCGTATGGTTATGTTCTCTAAGTCCATGAAACCAGAGTAATTAAGATGCGTTAGATGCATGTAGTGTATTGATTGTTTGAATGTTATCCGTATAGAGTTAGTGATTAATTGTTTGTTCTGTACAAATGATTTTTGCTAATAATCCAACTAGGGTTAGCTTGCATGCTAATAATTCATGGCCAGATCTTGAGAATTGATTTTGAATGTCCTACATATATGTTTGTGCCTTTTTTCTTCCAGATCTTGAGAATTGATTTTGAATATCCTACATGTATGTTTCTGCCATTTTTTTCTTTCAGATTGGTATGTACACAGATGAGGCTCCAGCCAGCACCGCCGCCGGATGTAGATCTTAGACCCGGCTACGCGGCCAGAAGCGGCCACGCCCCCTGGACCTGAGGAACCAGTAGAATCTCCGGCGGACCGCATCAGCGATCTCCCAGACGGTATCCTTGGGGAGATCATCTCCCTTCTCCCCACCAAGGATGGCTGCCACACACATGTCCTTGCATCTCGGTGGTGCACTTTGTGGCGCGCCGCGCCTCTTAATCTCGATTGTCGTCAGCTATCTGTCGATGATGATTCTGAACTCCCCGGAGCCATCATCTCCTCCCACCAGGGCTCCGTTCAACGCATCTGCATCCCGGCATGCTACCTGCTGGACATACCCTGCATGGTGGCCGCTTGGCTGACATCCTATCAATTTGATAAACTCCAGCATCTTGAGTTCTACCATTACTACAGCGATAGGTTACCACCAAGAGCTGCATCTGTGCCCTCACCACCGATGCCCATCTCATGGTTTCCCTCCTCTCTCCACACCGCCACCTTGACCCGGTGCCATCTAGCAGACAATCTGGTACAAATGCTTCGACTGCCACTGCTGAAAAAACTTGCGCTTGTGTTGGTTGATCTGTCGGTGGCCTCACTTCACAGCATCATCCACTCCAGCTGCCCTGCACTGGAGCGTTTGGTGCTTGTTTTTGGACTAGGAATCCATATCCCTTGTCTCAAAATAAAGTTGCCTCACCTTGTAAGCATTGGAATTCATTTTGACGGACAGGAGCTCATCATCGAAGATGCCCCTTCACTTCAAAGGTTGCTCCTTGATTGTTGTTATAAACCTTCGCAAATAACTGTGGTCTCTGCGCCTAAACTGGAGAACTTGGGTGCAATTAGTGATCCGTTTGAATGGTTCGAGATGGTGTTTGCCTCCAGAGGTACTGTATATTATTCATGTACACTTTTGTAATTTGCATTTTTTGTTTGTGCACATAAGTTAAGTATCATCTTGGAGTACACTTTAAGTGCTAATATTATGTTCTATGCTCAATGAAGCGCTTGTCCATCCTATCAGTGGTGGTGGATTCTGTCAAGACCTTATATATCAGTATGTGGTGTTTTGATCTCAACATCATTATTGCCTTGCTGTAATGCTTTCCATGTCTAGAGAATTTGTATATAAAGGTGACGATTTCACGCACATTGAAAGCCCATATATAATGTACTATAATTAATCATTCAGCTATCGCTCTTTCAACATAATCTTTTTTAGACATTAACTATTTTCAATCTTCATCTCTATTTAGGCACTAACACCTGGAGAAAAAGGTATAACAAATCGATGGTTCAAGAAGCACCGGGGTTTTCTCATATCTCATGACATTCGTTTGAAGACAGTAACGCTGGAAGGATATGCATCCAACAGTGCAAACACTAGCTTTGTCACATTCTTCATGTTGAATGTGAGGGCGCTATTGTCCGTGACGATTAAGTTTTTCAACAAGAAATTTCTAACGGAACTGTATGTGGAACAGCATAAAAAGAAGTTTCAGGTGGACCTAAGGGCTTTTGATCATGCTCGGCTTATATTTACAACAACTTGTCGTCATCATGGAGCAGTAGAATTATTGTACTGGGATCTTGATTTTATGGATCGGACCGATCCATTTGATTGTGACTGCCAAAAACTTTGGTTGAGTTAGATGTTATTGCCCTGTTCAATCCGGGTTATGTGTAAACCTGATGAACAATTAATCCTCGTGCTTTTGTACCTTTTGTAAGCTGGAGCTAGACATTGTTGCCCTTTTCAACTAGGGTTTGACCCACATTTTCTTTCATACTGGGCGTCTGTGTTCTTATAGGTACTACCTCTGTCGTGGTTTATTCTTTATTGTCCCCCTTCATATTTTGTAGTACCAAACTTTGACCTTAGATTTAACTAAGAATATATTAATGCATGTCATCAAAAATAATATTGTTGGACGGATATTCCCGGCTATGTTCATCTGCTATATGCAATAATTATGCATGTGCTTGCTCGCTGTTTAGGCGGCCGTGGCGCGCTCTGCTCGCGTGCCTCCGCGTGCTCTACTCGCCATTTAGGCGCCCTCGGGTCGTGTCCCTCTGGCGCTCTGCTCGCCGTTTAGGCGCCAAGTCTCGCTCGGGTCGCGTCGTCCCTCCGCGCGCGCTCTGCTAGCGGTTGGGGAAGCTTTAGTTATTTGATCTTAGATTATGTTAATTAATTATACCTCCAGAGCCAGAATCATCCGGCCCTGGAGGTATAATTAATTAACCTAAACTATGATCTCCGGCGCCCGTTCCCGTCGCGCAACTCCATCCTGTCATCGGCTGTTGGGGGTATGCCGGTATGTGTGGGTAATTAACTAGCTAGCAAGTGGATCAGTAGCGAGTCGCCACCGGCGGCCATTGCTGTGGTTATTTATAGCTAGCAGCTGGCTAGGGGATTGGGGATTTTACAATTCACCCATGTGGAGTGCGGGAAGCCTTCGCTGGAGCGCGGGAAGACTTGAGCACACAACCCGACAACCATATGAGTTGTCATGTGTTACCGAACACGTGTTAACATAAGGAAACGTATGTGTAACCTACTAATCATCGCACACGAGTACTCGCACATGCATCATGTGCGATACTCCTAGCCATCTCAAGCAACTAGTATGCATTTTCAAAGTTTTTAGTACACACATAATCGCACACGAATTAACTCTAGTAACCGTGTGTGTTATATTTTCTCATCGCAAATAGTTCATCCGAGTGGGTTGTTTGCCGCGTATCACACACATCTTGTTTACACGAATCATTTGTGTTTTTTTGGCTCATCGCAAACAGTTCATCTATGTGAACTGTCTGCCGCATATCACACACATCTTGTTAAGTTGAACAGTTTCTGTTGTGTTCCCTAATCGAAAACAGTCCGTCCGAGTGAACCGTATGCCGTATATCACACACACCTTGATCTGGCTGACCATTTCTGTTGCATTCCCTAATAGCAAACAGTTCATCGGAGCAAACTGTATGCCGTATATCGCACACACATTGATATGGCTGCCCGTTTCTGTTGTTCTGTCTAATCGCAAATAGTTCGTTTTGATCAACCGTATGCCCCGCATCGCACACGTAAATAAAATCTGAACCGTGTTTGATGTCTCCACCATCGCAAACATTTTGCATCTTTTTTGACAGTTTTTTTACATCCTCGTTTGCGATTAATGCATCGCACACAGTTTCGTCAAAGGGTCTCTAATCGTAGTGTCGCGTTAGTAGCATCCTACAGTAGTGCCGGCCAGTGTCGCCCACAACGTCGTGGCGCCTGGTCGATGCCATTCCCCTCCTAAGCCCGGGCACGGCGATGTGGCGGCTCATAATAGTCGTTGTCGCTTGAGCTTGGTCCGAAGGAAGCACCGCTGCTGCTGGAGGAATCGTGGACAAGGCCAAGGGCAAGTTCACCGCCAAGGGCCTCGCCGCCTCGCCGGCTAGCAGGGGGATCCCCGTCGATCGCCTCCCCTGGGGAAGCACTCCTGACATTTGCCGTCCTCTCCAAAGACCTTGAAGAAGAGCGTTGACGCCCCGTCGTACTCAAAGTAAAGGGCGTGCCTCCCCTCCGAGTTGCAGGCGCGGGCGATCGCTCCCCATCCCCAGGTCATGAATACGTCACCGGAGAAGACGGCCTCTACCTTCGCCTGCGAAGCTTGGCTGCAACAGCCGTCATGCTGCAGCCACAACTCGACGGCCCCTCTCGATGTTATCTCCCCCGCCAGGGACCGTGGGAGCCAGATCCATGTGCGCGGTGGCATCGCCACCCACACCACGAACTCGCGGGCCGTGCCGCCGGCATTGGCCTGCGGGTAGGGTGGTCGCGCGGCCATCGCTTGTTCACCTTCCCGGCTTCGTCCTCCGTGAGTCCCGCGGCTGCTCTCACGAGCAGGGCCCTACGCGCGAATGTTCGCGCTGATGGGGAAACCTGGCGGGGCACGCTCGCACCAGAGTTGGACAGCTGTGGGCGACTGATACGTCTCCAACGTATCTATAATTTTTTATTTTTCCATGCTGTTATATTATCATTCTTGGATGTTTTATAATCATTTTATAGCAACTTTATATCAGTTTTTGGGACTAACCTATTGGCATAGTACCCAGTGTCAGTTGCTGTTTTTGCTTGTTTTTTACTTCACACAAAATCAATACCAAACGGAGTCCAAATGCAGCGAAACTTTTTGGTGATTTTTTCTGGACCAGAAGACACACGATGGCCCAAGAAAGTACCTGAGGGGGGCTCTGAGGGGAGGACAACCCACCAGGGCGCGCCTGGGGGGCCAGGCGCGCCCAGGTGGGTTGTGCCCACCTCGGCCGCCTCCCGCACTGCCTCTTTGCTCTATAAATACCCTGGACGTCCAAAAACCCTAGGGGAGTCAACGAAAAACAATTCCAGCCGCCGCAAGTTCCAGAAACCATAGATCCAATCTAGACACCATCACGGAGGGGTTCATCATCCTCATTGGTGCCTCTCCGATGATGCGTGAGTAGTTCATTGTAGACCTTCGGGTCCGTAGTTAGTAGCTAGATGGCTTCCTCTCTCTCTTTTAATTCTCAATACAATGGTTTCTTGGAGATCTATTTGATGTAACTCTTTTTGCGGTGTGTTTGTTGGGATCCGATGAACTTCGAGTTTATGATCAGATCTATCTTTTTATCCATGAAAGTTATTTGAGTCTTTTGATCTCTTATCTGCATGATTACTTATAGCCTCGTATTTCTTCCTCGAATCTTTGGTTTAGTTAGGCCGACTAGATCGATTTTTCTTGCCATGGGAAGAGGTGCTTTGTGATGGGTTCGATCTTACGGTTCTCAATCCCAGTGACAGAAGGGGAAATGACACGTATGTATCGTTGCTATTAAGGATAACAAGATGGGGTCTAATTCCTACATGAATAGATCTTTTCTACATCATGTCATCATTCTTATTGCATTACTCCGTTTCTCCATGAACTTAATACACTAGATGCATGCTGGATAGCGGTCGATGTGTGGAGTAATAGTAGTAGATGCAGGCAGGAGTCGGTCTACTAATCTTGGACGTGATGCCTATATAATGATCATTGCCTGGATATCGTCATGATTATTTGAAGTTCTATCAATTTCCCAACAGTAATTTGTTTACCCACCGTATGCTATTTTTCTCGAGAGAAGCCACTAGTGAAATCTACGGCCCCCTGGTCTATTTTCCCATCATATACTTTCAGATCTATATTGCTATTTGCCTTTTCTTCTATTTGCATCTTTTATTTTCAGATCTATATTATCAAAAACCCAAAAATACCTCGCTGAATTTTATTTTCTTTTATTTGCATCTATCAATCTATTACAACTTTCTCACATCAACTTGCCAATTTTTGGCGCCGCTACCCGAAAGGGATTGACAACCCCTTTTACACGTCGGGTTGCAAGTATTTGTTCTTTGTGTGCAGGTGCCATTCATGTAGTGTTGCGTGGTTCTCCTACTGGTTCGATAACCTTGGTCTCATCACTGAGGGAAATACCTATCGTAGCTGTGCTGCATCATCCCTTCCTCTTTGGGGAAATACCGATGTAGTTCTAGCCACAATCAGTGACCGCGTCTTTTCTTCGGTGGGAGCAAATCCGGTTCCACCCGTGGGGCCTTGCCCTTCTCCTCGGTGGAAAACCTCCTCATCGGCGCCATGGATGCTTCGGCAAGATGGCGGGACGACGGAGAAGAAGAAGGAGCGGGCAGCAAGAAGAAGAAGATGGGTTGGGGGCTCCGCCCCCCTTTCCCATTTATAGGCGGAGGAAGGCTGACCGGCAGCCTCTCACATTCCAAGCAGTGATGGCCCCGCTGCATGCACCAGGCAGTTGTCAAGTCCAGACAGTTGCCGAGGCGACGTGGGGAAGCGGAGGCGTCCGCTTCCCGTAAAGCGCCACATGTCAACCTGGCCCGCAGGCGATTGGGGCCCGCGGCGCTTCACCCTTGCCCCTCGGCTTTGCCTCGAAGCCAGCCTGAGCGCGCCTTGGGCCCGGGGGCTACTGTCGGTGTTCTAGGAACCAGGGTACCCAGAATTTCCTGCCTACGACCCACGGTGTGGCACCTTCGATGGCCTGGTACGGCCCCTCTACAAGACCGCCAAGACAAGACCCCCGCGAAGGCCCCCTGGCCTCGCGAGGCGAACGACACCAAGACTTCCGGAGGGAGCGCCTCCCCAGACTGCCTCCCGGGGAGCGGAGTTTTCTATGCAGGTACCCAACCTCACGAGGCTACCATGACGACCAAGGCAGGCGGGCGCTAGCAGGCGCCGAGGAGGCAGTTTCCTCTTTGGTGCTAAGGAGGCAAGGACAGGCGTGGGTTCCCGAGGAATCTCCCAAAGGTTTCCATTCCGGTGCTAGAAGACCAAGACCACAGGCTCGACAAGGTGGATGTCATCGCCGAGCCCACCGCTGCATCACGACCAGAAGCTTTGCAGGAGAAGACCACCTTTCGTCAGGATAAGATGTACTACTTGTCCCCTTGCAAATTGGCCACTGTGGAATCCCTTCCCGCCTATGTTTTCGGGGGAAGAGGACCGAGGCCACTATAATTATAGGTTAGCCACCACCATAGAAGGGGTCGACTCATTCTCACCCCTGAGCCCTCGCGACGTTGTTCATCCTCTGTACTTGTTCATCCTTAGCCCCTCATGAGGCCAATCGACCACAAAGCAGGAGTAGGTATTACACCGCAAGGTGGCCCGAACCTGGGTAAACTGCCATGTCCATTTTCTTCCTTGCTCACGCAAATCGGGCTAGGTTGTGTGGCGACGAGTTGGTAGGCTTGAGAGGTTGAGTTCTTCGCACACGCCCCAGAGGTTGAACCTTCTTGGGTTTGCGGAGCCCTGAATCCGACACCCATACAATGCGATCCTAGGTTACCCAGCACTTGCCAAGTTCATGGTAGCAACCCACCATGGCTACAATGTCCTAAAGATGTCAGGCTGTAGCGGTGTCATCACCGTTGCCTGCAATGACAAGGACGCAGTCTGCTCCCTCGAGCATGCCTAGAAGGCCGCCGCGGCCGAGCACTCTGACGGCGAAGATGACGCCTCTCCTCCAGAGGCCGCGCCCCGAGGAAGAAGCAGTTCCTGCTCTCCCAAGGCCCCACCAAGATGAAGAAGGCGGTTGCTGACGCCAGTGCTGCAGGCACTGCGCCTGCCGCTGGCGCTTGCCTCCCTCTAGCATAGGAAGGCGCGCCTGGCGCCTCCCGTCGGACGGGCTCGGGGGCTTTCGCCTAGAAAGCATCTGATCTGACCAGCATACCAAGGGAGGTGCTGATGACCCAGAAGTATAGGGGATCAATCGTAGTCCTTTCGATAAGTAAGAGTGTCAAATCCAACGAGGAGCAGAAGGAAATGACAAATGGTTTTCAGCAAGTTAATGTCTGCAAGCACTGAAATTGTGGGTAACAGGTAGTTTGATAACAAGATAATTTGTAACGAGCAAGTAACGGTAACAGTAAATAAAGTGCAGCAAGGTAGCCCAATCCTTTTGTGGCAAAGGACAGGCCAAAACGGCCTCTTATAATAAGCAAAGCGTTCTTGAGGGCACACGGGAATTTCATCTAGTCACTTTCATCATGTTTGTTTGATTCGTGTTCGCTACTTTGATAATTTGATATGTGGGTGGACCAGTGCTTGGGTGCTATTCTTACTTGAACAAACCTCCCACTTATGATTAACCCCCTTGCAAGCATCCGCAACTACGAGAAAAGTATTAAGATAAAATCTAACTATAGCATTAAACATATGGATCCAAATCAGTCCCTTACGAAGTAGCGCATAAACTAGGGTTTAAGCTTCTGTCACTCTAGCAACCCATCATCTAATAACTACTCCACAATGCATTCCCTTAGGCCCAAAGATGATGAAGTACCATGTAGTCGATGTTCACATGACACCACTAAGGGAATAACAACATACATATCATCAAAATATCGAACACATATCAACTTCACATGATTAATTGCAACATGACTTCTCCCATGACCTCAAGTACAAAAGTAACTACTCACAAATGATATTCATGCTCAAGATTAGAGGGGTATTAAATAACATAATGGATTTGAATATATAATCTTCCACCAAATAAACCATATAGTAATCAACTACAAGATGTAATCAACAGTACTAGTCACCCACAGGTACCAATCTGAGGTTCCGGTACAAAGATTGAACACAAGAGATGAACTAGGGTTTGAGAGGAGATGGTGCTGTTGAAGATGTTGATGAAGATTGGCCTCCCAAATATGAGAGGGTTGTTGGTGATGATGATCGCTTTGATTTCCCCCTCCGGGAGGGAAGTTCCTCCGGCGAAATCGCTCCACCGGAGGGCAAAAGTGCTCCTGCCCAAGTTCCGTCTCGAGACGGCGGCGTTCCATCCCGAAAGTCCTCTCCTTATTTTTTTTCTAGGTCAAAAGACCTTAAGTACCCCGAAGATGGGCACTGGAGGTGGGCTGGGCTGGCCACAACCCACCAGGGCGCGCCTGGGGGCCTGGCGCGCCCTAATGTCTTGTGGTCACCGGGTGGCCCCCTCCGGTAGTTATTTGCTCCAGTATTTTTTATATATTCCAAAATAATTCTCCGTAAATTTTTAGCTCATTTGGAGATGTGCAGAATAGGTGTCTCTGACGTAGCTTTTTCAGGTCCATAATTCTAGTTGTCGGCATTCTCCCTCTTTGTGTAAACCTTGCATATTATGAGAGAAAAGGCATTAGAATTACTCCATAAAGCATTATTATGCATAAAAACATTATAAATAACAGTAGGAAAACATAATGCAAAATGGACGTATCAACTCCCCCAAGTTTAGACCTCGCTTGTCCTCAAGCGAAAGCCGATATCGAAAATCATGTCCACATGTTTAGAGAGAGAGGTGTCGATAAAAACAAAATACGAACATAGTAGCATCATGCTTATTATTATGACAACAACAAAATTTATCATATAACTTCTCATGAACAAGTAACAATTCATCACAACATCGAAGTAAAAAAGCATAAACTCTATTGAAAGCCAACAAACTATGTTCTCAGTCAACTTTGCAACTACAATTCATCATATTTTCAGGAAGGGTCTCATATCGGAGCCTTTTGGCAAGTCCACATACTCAACCATCTTTTAATCTTCTATGATTGCTCACACTCACAGCATACCCATAAGCAAAAAGTTTCAACCAGACACATAGAAAGATAGGGGCTTATAGTTTCGCCTCCCAACGTATTCACCTCAAGGGTGATGTCAACAATAATAACTCATGCTCACTCATATCCAACTGGATATATGTGCCTAGATCTTTCCTCGCCACATGATGCTTGCAAAAAGAGAAAACAAAAAGGAATAGGGAGGAATACTTTGACTCTTACATAAAAGTAAATGCATAAAAGTAAAAGATAGGCCCTTTGCAGAGGGAAGCAAAGGTTGTCATGAGCTTTTTGGTTTGTATGCCAAATCCCTTAATGCAAAAGAACATCATGTTATATTGCCCCTTATGATAGCAACCTTTATTATGCAGTCCGTCTCTTTTATTACTTTGCCATCACAAGTTTGTACAACACTCAATTTTCACTTACACTAAATGATCAAACACATTTAGAAGCAATTTTTATTGCCTTATTGCACCGATGACAACTTACTTGAAGGATCTTACTCAATCCATAGGTAGGTATGGTGGACTCTCAAAACATGAGTTTGGGTTTAGGGTTTTTCGATGCACAAGTAGTATCTCTACTTAGTGCGGAATTTTGGCTAGCAAAGATATTGAGCAAGCACCACATGTTGAAGGATCTATGAAAATATAACTTCTATGTGAATATGAACAAACATAACTCATTACGTTGTCTTCCTTGTCCATCATCAACAATTTTGGCATAAAATAATTAATGGGGGCTCACAATCATAAAAGATGTTCAAGATAGTATATTTGCATGTGAATCTTCTCTTCCCTTATTAATTCTTTCATGAGTTGCATCGCTGACCAATGTTGTGTTTGTCAATTTTCAATAAATTTTACCACTTATACTTTTCTTTATGTTATGTCATTACTTACCATAAGATTAGCATATGATCTTTTTCATTTATTTCCTTTTATTTTGATTGCAACAAAAAGTAAAGAAGCAAAAACTCAAACTTAACTTTATTATATAACTTTCACTCGATTACAAAGATAGATAGATCACGAAACTAATACTCGAAAATAGATCATACTAAACTTTTATTCAACTAAATCACGAAATAACTAAGGATCGAACTAGAATTGGTAAAGGTAATAAGAGTGATGGTGATACGATACCGGGGCACCTCCCCCAAGCTTGGCACAAGCCAAGGGGAGTGCCCATACCCGTGTACTGAAGTCTCCTTTGGTGGGGAAGATGATGGAGGTGGTAGTGATGAGGTAGTAATGTTATTTTTCTCCAGCTTGCGTCGGAGGCTAAAATTATCCTCCCTAAGATCCTCATTCTCTAGCTCAAGCTTTAATATCTTCTTGCATAATGCCGCCTTGCTATCCTACAGAAAATGAGAAGGGATAGATTGGGTCTTAGTTTTGTTGGGGAGACTTGACTTCTTGAACTCCACATGCATATCTCCAGGTTGAGGTAGTAGAACTTCGTCTTCATCTAAGGATGCATCCTCCGTCTCCTCCAGATCAGTGTCCTCTTCCTCATCCGTGAACCAAAAATACGGGAAGGTCTTCTTAAAGCTGTTTGGATCTAGAGCCCGGTGGGTAACATAACCCTCTCCAACCGAATCTTGAGATGACATATTTTTAGATCTGTCAGGAAAACAACACGAAACAAGAACAAAGGATTTTTCTGTGATGCGGTAGTCAAATCGTACAGGGGTGTATATAAAGATTTTTTATCTTGGGAAACAAGCAATATGGAAGGAAAACGGAGTCAGGAAGGTGCTCGAGGGCACCACAACCCACCAGGGTGCGCCAGGAAGGGCAGGCGCGCCCTGGTGTATCGTGGCCACCTCGGTTGCCTTCCTGGTTATTTCTTATTTTCCTATTTTTTTAATATTCCAAAACTGACAAAAAATATTTTTGCGGATTTTTTGGAATCTGTTTGCTTACCGTATCACGCACCTCCTCTTTTTCAGGATTCTGGTGTGTTCTAGAAGGTTTCTTTTATGTGTTCCTCCGGTGTCATGGTTTGAATAATATTGCTTTCCACATTAATAGGCGTACCTGAGATATAGTGTCTAATTCTTTGTCCATTGACCACCTTCGGGTTAG
Source organism: Thinopyrum elongatum (assembly GCA_011799875.1). Lineage (NCBI taxonomy): Eukaryota > Viridiplantae > Streptophyta > Magnoliopsida > Poales > Poaceae > Thinopyrum > Thinopyrum elongatum. The sequence goes on from CM022297.1 coordinate 319,660,993, forward strand.
TACCTTCGGCATTATTAATCTTGATAGCTCCAGAGCGATAAACCTCTTCGATAACATATGGTCCTTCCCATTTGGAAAGAAGTTTTCCTACTAAAAATCTAAAACGAGAGTTGTACAAAAGAACATATTCTCCAACTTTGAATTCTTGCTTTTGGATTCTTTTGTCATGCCATCTTTTAACTTTTTCTTTGAATAGTTTGGCATTTTCATAAGCTTGGGTTCTCCATTCATCTAGTGAGCTAATATCAAATAACCTCTTTTCACCAGCAAGTTTGAAGTCATAATTAAGCTCTTTGATTGCCCAATATGCTTTATGTTCTAACTCAAGAGGCAAATGACAAGCTTTTCCATAAACCATTTTGTATGAAGACATACCCATAGGATTTTTATAAGCTGTTCTATAGGCCCAAAGTGATGGAAATATGCCCTAGAGGCAATAATAAAGCTGTTATTATTATATTTCCTTATTCATGATAAAGGTTTATTATTCATGCTAGAATTGTATTGACCGAAAACTTAGATACATGTGTGGATACATAAACAAATATCATGTCCCTAGTGAGCCTCTACTAGACTAGCTCGTTAATCAAAAGATGGTTAAGGTTTCCTAACCATAGGCTTGAGTTGTCATTTGATAACAGGATCACATCATTAGGAGAATGATGTGATGGACAAGACCCATCCGTTAGCTTAGCATATGATCGTTCAGTTTATTGCTACTGCTTTCTTAATGTCAAATACATGTTCCTTTGACCATGAGATCATGCAACTCCCGGATACCGAAGGGATGCCTTGTGTACTATCAAACGTCACAACATAATAGGGTGATTATAAAGATGCTCTATAGGTATCTTCGAAGGTGTCTGTTGAGTTGGCATGGATCGAGATTGGGATTTGTCACTCCGTGTATCGGAGAGGTATCTCTGGGCCCTCTCAGAAATACACATCATAAGAAGCTTGCAAGCAAAGTGACTAAGGAGTTAGTTACGAGATGATGTATTATGGAACGAGTAAAGATACTTGACGGTAACGAGATTGAACTAGGTATGGAGATACCGACGATCGAATCTCGGGCAAGTAACATACCGACAGACAAAGGGAATTATGTATGTTGTCATAATGGTTCGACCGATAAAGATCTTCATAGAATATGTAGGAACGAATATGGGCATCTAGGTCCCGCTATTGGTTATTGACCGGAGAGCCATCTCGGTCATGTCTACATCATTCTCGAACCCGTAGGGTCCGCACGCTTAACCTTCGTTGACGATATAGTATTATATGAGTTATGTGATTTGGTGACCGAATGTTGTTCGGAATCCCAGATGAGATCACGGACATGACGACGAGCTCCGGAATGGTCCGGAGGTAAAGATTGATATATAGGACGATGCTATTTGGTCACCGGAAAGGTTTCGGATTATATCGGGTAGTCATCGGATCACCGGAAGGGGTTCCAGGAAGCCCCGAGAGGTTAATGGGCCTAATGGGCCAAGAGAGGGGAACACACCAGCCCACAAGGGGCTGGCGCGCCCCTCCTCGTGGTCACCGGCCCTATAGATGGTGAGGGGGAGGGCTAGCCCATCTTTCCTTCCCTCCACCTAAGAGGAAGGAAAGGGGGGGCGCCACCCCCTCCCGCCTTCTCCCCGCAAGCAAACTAGGAAAGGGGGACGCCAAAGGGCAGGTGCCCAAGGGGGCCGGCTGGCCACCTTGGGGCGCCTCCTGGCTGCCTCCCCTCCCCCACGTATATATATATGAGGGAGGGGGCGCCACACAAACCGACGACAATCTCCTAGCCGTGTGCGGCGCCCCTCTCCACAGTTTAGTCTTCCGTCTAGTTTTCCGCAGTGCACGGCAAAGCCCTGCGGGAACAAGTTCACCATCACCACGCCATCGTGCTGTCGGAACTCGTCTACTAATTTGCTCGTCTTGCTGGATCAAGAAGGCGAGGACGTCATCGAGGTGAACGTGTGCTGAACGCGGAGGTGTCGTACGTTCGGTACTTGATCGGTTGGATCGCGAAGGTGTTCGACTACATCAACCACGTTGACAAACACTTCCGCTTTACGGTCTATGGGGGTACGTAGACACACTCTCCCCTCTCGTAGCTATGCATCTCCATGGATAGATCTTGCGTGTGCGTAGATTTTTTTCCATGCAACATTCCCCAACAGTGGCATCATGAGCCAGGTCTATGCGTAGATGATATGCACGAGTAGAACCCAAAGGAGTTGTGGGCGCGGCGGCATTGTGCGATGAAGCGGCCCAGACCAACCTTACATGTCCACGCACATGAGACCGGTTCCACTGACTGACATGCAACTTGTTTTGCATAAACATGGCTGGCGGGTGTCTGTTTCTCCTACTTTAGTTGAATCGAATTTGACTACGGCCGGTCCTTGAAGAATGTGAAAACAACAAACTTGATAAATCACCGTTGTGGTTTTTGCATAGGTAAGAACGGCTCTTGCTAGAAGCCCGTAGCAGCCACATAAAACTTGCAACAACAAAGTAGAGGATGTCTAACTTGTTTTTGCAGGGCATGTTGTGATGTGATATGGTCAAGACGTGATGTGATATACGTTGTTGTATGAGATGATCATGTTTTGTAATATCGACAACCGGCAGGAGACTTAGGGTTGTCTCTTAATTATTGTATGACATGCAAGCGCCATGTAATTGCTTTACTTTATCGCTATGCGTTAGCAATAGTTGGCGAGATGACCCCGACACAACGATGGAGATCAAGGTGTCAAGCCGGTGATGATGGAGATCATGACGATGCTTTGGAGATGGAGATCAAAAGCACAAGATGATGATGGCCATATCATGTCACATATTTTGATTGCATGTCATGTTTATCCTTTATGCATCTTATTTTGCTTAGAACAATGGTAGCATTATAAGATGATCCCTTCACTAAATTTCAAGATAAAAGTGTTCTCCCCGAGTATGCACTGTTGCTAAAGTTTGTCGTTTCAAAGAACCTCGTGATGGTCGGGTGTGATAGACTCTACGTTCACATACAACGGGTGTAAGCCAGTTTCACACAAGCAGAATACTTGGGTTAAACTTGACGAGCCTAGCATGTACAGACATGGTCTCGGAACACTGGAGACCGAAAGGTCAAACATGAGTCATATAGTAGATATGATCAACATAGAGATGTTCACCATTGATGACTACCCCATCTCACATGATGATCGGACATGGGTTAGTTGATTTGGATCAATGTATCACTTAGATAACTTGAGGGATGTTAATTTAAGTGGGAGTTCATTAGTAATTTGATTAATTGAACTCAATTTATCATGAACTTAGTCTTAATAGTTTTTGCATATCTATATTGTAGATCAATGGCCCGTGCTACCGTTCCCCTCAATTTTAATGCGTTACTAGAGAAAGCTAAGTTGAAAGATGATGGTAGCAACTACACGGACTGGGTCCGTAACTTGAGGATTATCCTCATTGCTGCACAGAAGAATTATGTCCTTGATGCACCGCTAGGTGACAGACCTTCTACAGGAGCTACTGCAGATGTCATGAACGTCTGGCAGGCTCGATCTAATAACTACTCAATAGTTCAGTGTGCCATGCTTTACGGCTTAGAATCGGGTCTTCAAAAATGTTTTGAACGTCATTGAGCATACGAGATGTTCCAAGAGCTGAAGTTGATATTTCAAGCTAATGCCCTATTTGAGAGATATGAAGTCTCTAACAAGTTCTATAGTTGCAAGATGGAGGAGAACAGTTCTAGCAGTGAACACATACTCAAAATGTCTGGGTATCATAACCACTTGACTCAGCAGGGAATTGAGCTCCCAGATGAGTGTGTTATTGACAGAGTTCTTCAATCACTGCCACCAAGCTATAAAGGCTTTGTGATGAACTATAATACGCAAGGGATGACGAAAATGATTCCTGAGCTGTTCGTGATGCTGAAATCGGCGGAGGTAGAAATCAAGAAGGAGCATCAAGTGTTGATGGTTAACAAGACCACTAGTTTCAAGAAAAAGGGCAAGGGAAAGAAAGGGAACTTCAAGAAGAATGGCAAGCAAGTTGATACTCCCATAAAGAAGCCCAAAGCTGGACCCAAGCCTGAAACTGAGTGCTTCTACTGCAAGGGAAATGGTCACTGGAAGCGGAACTGCCCCAAGTATTTGGCGGATAAGAAGGATGGCAAAGTGAACAAAGGTATATTTGATATACATGTTATTGATGTGTTCCTTACTAATGCTCGTAGTAGTGCCTGGGTATTTGATACTGGTTCGGTTGCTCATATTTGTAACTCGAAACAGGAGCTGCAGAATAAACGAAGATTGGCTAAGGACGATGTGACGATGCGCGTCGAAAATGGTTCCAAGGTTGATGTGATCGCCGTCGGCATGCTACCTCTACATCTAACTTCGGGATTAGTCTTAGACCTCAATAATTGTTATTTGGTGCCAGTGCTGAACATGAACATTATATCTGGATCTTGTTTATTGCGAGACGGTTATTCATTTAAGTCAGAGAATAATGGTTGTTCTATTTATACGAGTAATATCTTTTATAGTCATGCACCTTTGATGAATGGTCCATTCTTGTTGAATCTCGATCGTAGTGATACACTGTAGGAACAAAGTATGTCTACCAGAGGAGGGGGAGTGAATGGGAGTTTTAAATTTTCTTCGGAAAACTTAAATCTCTCAAAACCCAGCAGGGGAATAAACAACAAGTAGACTAAGATGAACTACAACGTACGACCAAAGGGAAACTAAAGCATGCATCAAAGTAAAATACATGAATGAAATGCATTGAACGTAAACTAGAGTGATAGAGTTAACCAGTGGTGCTTGATGGCGACAAGGAACTTATTTGACCAGTTCGTCCTTCTGCACAAGGACTACGTCTGGTTGGAGGGGCTGTGACTTAACACGGAAGATAAACTCTCTTCACCCTATTCTCCTCGACAATCGATTCATCAACCGATGCCAATCACTCATGGTAGATACTTGTAGATACTTGAAGGCGATCTCCAAACCTTTACAGACTTCTTCTTCGAGAACCACAATTACTCTTGGTCTCTGAAGAACTTGACACCTAACTGTCTAGAGAGTTTGCAGCTCTCAAGAGTAATAGGTGGAGCATACTAAACTTAGATTCCAGTGATGCTGAACCACTATCTAATTCTTCGGCTCTAGGGTTTTTCTCTCGGTGGATTTTAAACTCAAATAGCTCAGGGAGGGGGTTGCTCAACAATCTTCTCAGAAATCAAATGGAGCAGCCACCGGACAAAGCCGGCGCGGGGTGGCTATTTATAGCCGCAACCTTCCCAGATGGGAAATGACCATTTTGGACATGAGGTCCAGCCAATGGCCAACCGACACGTTCTCAACGGTCGGATTTTGGATCAACGGTAACATTACTTGAGGAACAAGTAATGCTAACTCCTCGGTCCGAGGCAAATCTCTCACAGCGAAGAAGATCACAGTCTCTTGCTGGCAAGTATTTGCTCGGAGCACAAGGAGATTTCTCTCACAGCTTTCATAGGTTTGGGTTTAGCATCAGAGAATCAAAGCTTCGAAATGCTATACCCCTCTTAATAGTACGGTGGTCCTATGACTCAATGAAAGAAGAAGAACAACAAAATAAATGCTACGTCTTCACTTCGTCTTCATTCTTCCTCGAACGCAGTCATTAGCTTCGAACAATCACCGGACCAATTGCTTAAACTTCAACAATTTTTAGGGGTCACTCTCGTTTGCTTTATCTTCGGTGATAACCTTCGCTGCCTCGCAAGGAGATTATCTTTGTCGTTTTCATCAAACTCCTCGATTACTCCAGGGACCTGTTACTCTGTGTGCACTAGCAAACACATAAGTCCCAAACTATTTATGTCAACAAACTCCAAAACATAAGGGGCCTATCATTGCACCAACAATCTCCCCCTTTTTGGATGATTGTTGACAAAACAGATAATCATCGAAGTGAAGATAGATAAGAAGGTTTTAAATAGAACAAGAGTGAACTTGCGTTACTTGACTCGATGATGAAATATACTCCCCCTGGATGTATGCAGGTTCAATTGATATATAATGGAATTCCTTGCAATTCATTTGAGAGTGTGGAGAATTTTCAATCATACGAGGTAATGATTCGCACTGATGACAGATAATCCAATGAGAGAAAAGTGCAATTATTCATAACTTCTATTAACAATTTCACCTACAAAACAAAGAGCTTTGAGAGAGAGCAGTGCAGCGGGTGGGGTTATTAATATTACAGCTCATAACAGAAGTTTTACATCAGAGCACATGAAATGGTGCAATTGTCTCAAGGATAGAGCGAGAAAAACATAAACACCAAATCCAACACAGCAAATCTATCAAACTCTCGATGTCATTCTCCCCATTTTTGTGAATTAGTGTAAAAAAGGTGATGAAACAACACGAGTGGAAAACTGTGAATATGATTCACTCTGAGGCATCGCCGGAAGAACTGTCTGACGAAGTTTCTGATTTGGAAGTGTGCGGAATCTCTTCATCTTCAACGGCAGCAACAGCAGCTGATCCTTCGAGACTGACTTGGGTCTTGGACGAAGAAGGAATATTGGGGTCAGCCTCATCACACTTGCGAGATAGAGGATTTTTTCAGAAGGCTTGACAGTTGGCAAAGTGGCTTCTGATTCATCGAGCAATTTGCGCAGCTGTATTCGAAGTAAATTCATTGTGGGTTCACGAGTTGGCAAGGGTGGAGTGGAGCGATCGTGAAAATCTTCATCAGTAAAGCCTTGGTCAATGTACTGATAAAGTTCTTGAAGTTGAGATTTGCTGAGTTGCTTCTTGGAGAAAATTTTCCGAAGCAATTTCCATAGGCACTTCTTGTTTTCTATCGTAATCATGTGCACAACTTTTGTTTGCTTGTGAATAGCATTCAGTTCAGCAGCCAGATGTTCTTTCTCTTGGCGGTCTTCGGCCATATGCTTCAATAGCAACTGCTGAGTGCGCATGCTCATTTCAAGATGTGAAGGAGGTTGAGTATTCAGCAGACGATCACGCTTGGGCAGCTTCGGTCCATTGAAAGTATTGTGATAGCCCGAAGTGCTGGACCCTGGTGCTTTTCTTGAAGAAATATCTTCCATAACCTTCAGTGTATCACACACAGGAGGAATGAAGCTCTTGTGACTGACTTTAGCAAGATATTCGGTCTTCATTGCATAGTCAACCACTTTCTGAATCTATGGTGCGAATACTTTAATGGTTTTAGGACACTGAGCTGAATCCATTAAGATGCGCAAGCACTTGTCTTCGACATCAAAGATATAACCCTGAGATATGGCATGGATGGTGTTCCGAAGAACATCAGATATTACATTGTCAGTATTCATTCCAGCCAGCGGACAGATGGTATATGTGAGAATGTGGTAAAGAGTCTGATTGTCGAAGGTTAAATGTTCAGGCAGAGGAGAACCATGGTAGTCACGAATCTTTTCTTGATCCATTGTGCATCAGAAATCTTCATCAGTGACTGAATCAATGTTGTGAACGCGAATCTCAGTTTTGCCATGTTCAAATTGAGGAAAATGAAAATGGGAGACAAAGTCCATAGTAGAGCATTTGATTCTTTTTTCTTCTGTCATCCATTCCATTATCCACTGTGTGCTATCTATCTCATCACCGGAGATATATAGTGTTGCATAAAACTGAAGAATAATCTTCATGTTCCATGGATGCTGATAGCCTAAGACACTAGTGAGACCATAGTCTTTGATATCTTGCAGAATTTGATTGAAGCATCTGATGCTTTTCATGGCTGCAAAGTCTGGGAACTCATGAGGAAAAATCTTCAGGCTGTCATACAGAATACAAGAGTAGTATATCGCCTGTTCCTGAGTCCAGAATCGAGGAGAATCAGAAGTCTTGGGTTTGCTGTAAGGACTCTGTTGAAAGAAAAGTGGGTGAGTATTTCTGTTGAACAACGACCCTTCAATCCCGACACCGGTGGAGAATAGGGGCAGACGCTTGCGAGGATAGGGGTACTTTAGTTCTTCTTCAACAGAAAGTACTTCATCGTCATAGATGACAGAATCCGAATGATGAGCTAATGGTGAGTTTACTGCAGAAGGGTTAACATCTGAATGTCTTCGAGCTGCGACGAGTGAAATCCTCAAAGGAGAGGGAGTTGTCACTGGTGCAGGGACAGATTCATGCACCGAAGCTTTTTCATTTGGTTGGGGCTGTTGAGAATTGCTTCTGAAGTTGGTGGAGCAGAGGGAGGAACCGAATCTTTAGGTTCTTCGATAACAGGAGAAGCTCGTTGTTCTGACCGAGGAATCTCTCCTTCTTCGGATACTTGATGCTGAGTTAGATTTTCATCATGAGCAGGAGTAACCACAGGCACTGCATCAATTGGCCTTGGTGAGGATGGCTCATGTACAACTGGTTCTTGAGGAGCCGAAGAACTAGCTTGCATAGGAGAATTTTCTTTCTGAGTGTCACCTTCTGGAGGAGGAGGAGCAGTCTTCTTGGCGATTTTCTTCTTTTTCTTCTTCGAAGGATCAACGTGTCCTTTGACAAGATCATTCCTGTCACATTTGCTTGATGATCAAGGCAAATTTTGCGAATGATTTGGTCCAGATCCAAATGAAATCCCAGCTGTCGGGGTACGACACCTATGGGATCCCGAGAGACCCCTTTACGATTCGGCGGGGGGAGAGGTATACGCAAAGAGCAGAACCAATGATCGACGCGGGAAGTTTTTACCCAGGTTCGGGCTGCTGATTAGCGTAAAACCCTACTCCTGCTTTCTGTTCTTATTGATGTTCTTGAGCCCAGCCTTCAGGAGCGCTCACAATGAACAGTATGTTCAAAGAGCAGCTACGCATGCAGAATGGGCCAGAGGTTCTCCTCCTCTGTAGCAGTTGCCTTGGGCCTCCTTTTATACGCTCAAAGGGGTCGCCACAATGGCAAAATGTACATACATTGAGGTGTAAAGTAGCTACAGGGTATCATACCTAACCCCTGACGGATTAGGACAAGCGCATTTAATGCACCGTGAGGTGTCCGTTTAGGTGTCCTCACTTTCTTGGGGATGGAAAAAGGGGCCATCCCATCAGCACCGCTTAAGCTCTCCTCCACTGGCGCGTTGCCACGCATCCAGAGAAGGACCCAGAATGTCAGACTTGTTACTGTGCCGAAGCGGTGGCACAGTGGCAGAATCTCGCCAGGCGCCGAGTCTTGCCGGGCTCCAAGCCTTGCCGGGCTCCACAGGCTATTCTGGCAAGGATCTTGCCGGGGAAGCTGGCCTTCGGATCCCAGCTTTGCTTATCTGCTGATCCTCAGATATCTGACTTGATGATTTCTTTGGTGGCTTGAATCGACCTCGAGCTGTTCCCGGCAAGCCTTGCCGCGAGGATGGCTACAACTGCCCGTGCACAAGTACGGGGTACTAGTGGCCCAATACTTAGTACACCGACACCAGCCTTCTGTGACGAAGAACTTTCAACTCCTTGTTGATATCAGCATAGGATTCTTCAAGCTGCCTGATGACAAACATGGACTTGGTAGCTTTCATGCGGTTGTCAAGCTCTTTGAGTTGACCAATGAGTTCATTTATCTCTACTGAATCATTTCTCATATCTTCGATCAGAACAGAAGCTTGAGAGATAACTTCAGAAGGAATTGGCAAAGATGCCACTTCTCCATCAAATAAATTTTCAACAAAATGGTCTAGTTGCTCCATGATGAACTGCTGATCATAAGAATGTGGTGCATCAGTATATTTTTCAATCTCAGCAGTTGATGGAGCAGAGGGAGCAGTCTGAGCCAAATTTGGTTCGGTTGGAGGCATAGAAGCCAGAGGTTGAGTCAGTTTCGAGGCAAATTGTGCAGCTATTTTTTTTCACAACATCAGACTTGGGAACTTCCTGCTTGGTATCAGTTCCTTTGATTTGCTTCAATTTGTCCTTCGGAAGATTTTCAACTGGCTTTGCAGTTTGAACAGGGGCTTCGACACCAAATCTTGCAAGTTAATTGCATCAGGATGAGGTTTGGTGTTTACTTTGTCAACCATGGTAACAGTGGTTGTAGGGGTCTTCCTCTTTAAGGTGATCTTCTTCGGGGGTGCAACTGGAACAACATCCACACGAAGATCTGGTAGAATAGTGGATGTGGTGACATTCACTTGTTCGGAGAGAGTTGCATCGATTTCCTCCCTGGTAAGCGGTGGATTATCTTGATCAGAGGAATCACTTTCAGGTTCAACAGGCTTCGCAGGCCTCTTCCTTGGGGCGCTCTTTTTCTTCAGAGCAGCAGATTTTGGATCATGCTTATTCTTCATTCTGCGCTCGTCTTTTCCTTCAGTCTTTCTTTTTTCGATGTCGGACTTGATGAAACGATGATTTTCTTCTTCCTTTGCTTGATCTTTGGCGGCCTTCTTGGCACGCTTCTCAGCATTCTTGAGGCGCTTGGCCTTTTCTTCAGGATAGGAATCTGGAGTCTTGATGAAAGATTCATGAGCATCAGGAGGTGGTGGAGGTCTTTGCTGTGGTCCACCAACTCGAATGAGTCCAATCTCGCGACAGTCACCCAATGGGGGATGTAAAGCAAAGTTCTTGGCGTACCGAGGGTGAATCATCTTGTAATTGAACCATTTCTTTACCCAATGGTGTCGAATCTTTTGCACACGTCCTTTTCTCTGATTTGAGTCTTCTCCTGGAATAGTGTTATATTCATCGTGAGAAACAAGCTCAGCTGTGTTTTTGATTAGTTGTCTGCCACCTCTCCTTTTCTTCGGAGAATATGCTTCTTGCTCATTTGTATTTTATTTGGCATGTTTTCTTTTGCTCATCGATGAGCCTACCATTAGGCCCTTTGGTGCTTTGGACTCATCAGTAGTTCCCATGAAAGCTTCTTCATCGTCAGCCATACTGTGAATCTTGGCAGAATCTGCAACTGACTGCATTGACATGAGAAAGAGAATAGAAGCGAGGGAAAAAGAGGATAGAGTGACAAATGCTCATAGCGAAAGATTTTCTCGAACAAAACATTTTGAGGAAGAATCAGACACAGAATTTGAGAATTGTTTCAATAGAATAAAACATATAGATCGAGCTAGTAAGTTCGAATAAAAATACTAGACAGCGAGCTAGGTATTTCATTCGAGCGAAGCATAATCACAAACCCTAGATCTAACATATTTGGATGCGAGGAAAAACTACAAACCACATCCGAACTAGAGAAGTAAAAACCTAGATCTAATATAAGTGGAAAAATCGGTGAAAATTAACCACGGACGAACTCGAATCGGAAGGAAGGAAGTTCGAGCACGAACTACACGTACCCTAGCTTGGTGACGTGCAGCAGCTATGGCGGCGCGAGAGAGAAGATATCTTGCAACGACGAGGAATGACTCCGGTGACCTCTTTCTGGCAGCTAAGGGACGAAGGGTCATCGACGTCGAGCTCAAGGAGGAGCAGTGCGGTGAGGGTTTCGGTGGAGAGAGAGGGAGTGAGGAGAAAGAAGGAAAGAGGACGAAGGGGGGATGCGGTTTATATATAGGCGAGGAAAATAACCACACGCCAAGGTTAAGATCGAGTGGTTTCTATACGGGGACGATTGCAATTCAACGGATAGGATGCACTGGCAGTTGAAGTACATCATGTGGCAACTGTCACAGAACATGGTCCTGACTTGGGCGGGAAAGGCCAAACTTTGGACGGCTTTCGCCAAAACAGATTAACGTTCGGTCCGAAACAAAATCGTGGTCAAGGACACCAGATAAGTGTCGTTCCAGATAAAAATTGAGCATTTGCAACGGAACAACATAGACTGGAAGAGATAGATTAGAGGGAAAATAGGGTCCTTTGCATTTCACTCAGGCAAAAACACAAACACTCGAGCAAATGGCTATGGGAGAAATGCAGTCGGACAGAAGTCAAATTCATCAAATCGAAGAGAAATTCAACAAAGAGAAATGTGGTGGCGTAACCCACCGTATAAGAACTGTATGACCCTGAGCGTCGAACAATTATCGTGGCACCTGATACGTCTCCAACGTATCTATAATTTTTTATTGTTCCATGCTATTATATTATCTGTTTTGGATGTTTTATATGCATTATTATGCTATTTCATATTATTTTTGGGACTAACCTCTTAACCTAGTGCCCAGTGCCAGTTTCTATTTTTTCCTTGTTTTTGAGTTTCGCAAAAAAGGAATACCAAACGGAGTCCAAACGGAATAAAACTTTCGCGATGATTTTTCTTGGACCGGAAGACACCCCGGAGACATGGAATTCAAGTCAGAAGAGCCACAAGGCGGCGACAAGGGGGGAGGGCGCGCCCAGGGGGGTAGGGTGCGTCTCCCTACCTCGTGGGCCCCACATGACTCCACCGACCTACTTCTTCGTCCTATATATTCACATATATTCCCAAACACTCAGAAGCATCCACGAAAAGACTTTTCCACCGCCGCAACCTTCTGTACCCATCAGATCCCATCTAGGGACCTTTTCCGGCACCCTGCCGGAGGGGGATTCGATCACGGAGGGCTTCTACATCAACTCTATTGCCCTTCCGATGAAGCATGAGTAGTTTACCTCAGACCTACGGGTCCATAGCTAGTAGCTAGATGGCTTCTTCTCTCTCTTTGATTCTCAATACCATGTTCTCCTCGTTGTTCTTGGAGATCTATCCAATGTAATATTCTTTTGTGGTGTGTTTGTCGAGATCCGATGAATTGTGGATTTATGATCCGCTTATCTATGAATATTATTTGAATCTTCTCTGAATTCTTATATGCATGATTTGATATCTTTGTAATTCTCTTCGAATTATCGGTTTGGTTTGGCCAACTAGATTGGTTTTTCTTGCAATGGGAGAAGTGCTTAGCTTTGGGTTCAATCTTGCGGTGTCCTTTCCCAGTGACAGTAGGGGCAGCAAGGCACGTATTGTATTGTTGCCATCGAGGATAAAAATATGGGGTTTACATCATATTGCTTGAGTTTATTCCTCTACATCATGTCATCTTACTTAATGCATTACTCTGTTCTTCATGAACTTAATACTCTAGATGCAGGTAGGAGTCGGTCGATGTGTGGAGTAATAGTAGTAGATGCAGAATCGTTTCGGTCTACTTGACACGGACGTGATGCCTATATTTCATAATCATTGCCTTGGATATCGTCATAACTTTGCGCTTTTCTATCAATTGCTCGACAGTAATTTGTTCACCCACCGTATTATTTGCTATCTTGAGAGAAGCCTCTAGTGAAACCTATGGCCCCCGGGTCTATTTTCCATCATATTACTTTCCGATCTACTATTTTGCAATCTTTTATTTTCAGATCTATAAACCAAAAAAACCCAAAAATATTTACTTTATATTTTGTTTAGTTTTACATATCTCTATTAGATCTCACTTTTGCAAGTAACCGTGAAGGGATTGACAACCCCTTTATCACGTTGGGTGCAAGTTGTTTGATTGTTTGTGCATGTGCTAGGTGATTTGTGCGTTGTCTCCTACTGGATTGATACCTTGGTTCTCTAACTGAGGGAAATACTTATATCTACTTTGCTGCATCACCCTTTCCTCTTCAAGGGAAAAACCAACACAAGCACAAGAAGTAACAGGAAGAATTTCTGGAGCCGTTGCCGGGGAGATCTACGCCAAGTCAAGACATACCAAGTACCCATCATAAAACTCTCATCTCTTGCATTACATTATTCGCCATTTGCCTCTCATTTTCCTCTCCCCCACTTCTAAAACGATTTTCGAAAAGATTTGCCTTTTTATTCGCCTTCTTTCCGTTCGATCTTTTGTTTGCTTGTGTTACCATGTGCCTTCTTTTTGCTTGCATCTTCGCTTGCTAAAAGTTTATGGATCCTCATCCACTTGCTAATCTTTTTAAGAGATCCAATTATGATGAACCATTTTCTAGTGATTTGAGTGCACTAGATTATCTTTATGAAGTTTTGCTTGAAATTCGTGAATCTGAAAATTGTGAAGAAGTGTTAAAAGAAGAAATCTATGAAGTGATTCACGATAGCTCCTTGGATAAAAAGCATGATTGCAATGGTTTTACTATAAATTCTATTAATGTCAGTTGTGCTAATAATATGCAAAACCCTAAGCTTGGGGATGCTAGTTTTGCTATGTCCTCTACTTATTGCAATGATCATGATTGGGGTGATAATGCTTATTATGATCTTAAAAATTTATTTAAGCCTCATGATGAATATGTTTGCTATAATATTGAAAGTGGGTTTGGAAGAGTGTCAACTTCAGGAATTAATGATCCCACTATTTTGGAGATTGATCGATCTTATGAATTTTTTGATAAAAGTGGGCTTGGAGAAGTAATGACTTTATTTTATGTTGATCCCACTATTTTGAAAGAGTGTCAACTTTGCATGCATGAGGATCATAAAGAGAAAATTTTATGTGATAGCTATATTGTTGAATTTGATTATGATCCTACATGTAATTATTATGAGAGAGGAAAATATGGTTGGGGAAATCTTCATGTTACTAAATTACCTCTCGTTATGTCGAAATTGCTATTGTTTCTTTCTTCTTCCTTGCATATGCTAGTTTTTGCTTGTCTTGATAATTTGTTTGCTTATAAAATGCCTATGCATAGGAAGTATGTTAGACTTAAACTTGTTTTTTACATGCTACATGATGCTCTCTTCGTGTTTCAATTGCTATCTTTCATGTGAGCATCATTAAAATTATCAACGCCTAGCTAAAAGGCTTTAAAGAAAAGCGCTTGTTGGGAGACAACCCTATATTTTTCCTTGATGTTTTTCAATAAATAATTCATCTAGCCTCTGGTTAGATGTATTTTTGTGTTTTAATTAGTGTTTGTGCCAAGTAAGACCTTTGGGATGGCTTACGGTGATAGTTGATTTGATCTTGCTGAAAAACAGAAACTTTTGCGTCCAGTCACAAAATTTTAATAATTAACTGGAGCATTGAAAAACCCTGAATTTTTTTTACAAGAGATTGATATACAAATTGTCTATGTTTTACTAATTTTTCAGAATTTTTGGAGTTACAGAAGTATTATAACAATTTGGATCTTCGCAGACTGTTCTGTTTTTGACAGATTCTGTTTTCTTTGTGTTGTTTGCTTATTTTGATGAATCTATTGGTAGTATCGGGGGATATGAACCATGGAGAAGTTGGAATACAGTATATATTACACCAATATAAATAAATAATGAGTTCACAACAGTACCAAAAGGGGTGATTTATTTTCTTATACTAACGGAGCTTATGAGATTTTCTGTTGAGTTTTGTGTTGTGAAGTTTTCAAGTTTTGGGTAAGGATTTGATGGACTATGGAATAAGGAGTGGCAAGAGCCTAAGATTTGGGATGCCCAAGGAACCCCAAGGTAATATTCAAGGACAACCATGATCCTAAGCTTGGGGAAGCCCCGGAAGGCATCCCCTCTTTCGTCTTTGTCTATCGGTAACTTTACTTGAGGCTATATTTTTATTCACCACATGATATGTGTTTTTGCTTGGAGCGTCTTGTATGATTTGAGTCTTTGCTTTTTAGTTTGCCACAATAATCCTTGCTGTACACACCTTTTGAGAGGGACACGCATGAATCGTGATTTATTAGAATACTCTATGTGCTTCACTTATATCTTTTGAGCTAGGCAATTTTGCTTTAGTGCTTCACTTATATCTTTTTAGAGCACGGCGGTGGCTTTATTTTATAGAAATTATTGAACTCTCATGCTTCACTTATATTATTTTGAGAGTCTCTAAACAGCATGGTAATTTGCTTTGGTTATGAATTTAGTCCTAATATGATAGACATCCAAGAGGGATATAATAAAAACTTTCATATAAAGTGGATTGAATACTATGAGAAGTTTGATTCCTTATGATTGTTTTGAGATATAAGGATGGTGATATTAGAGTCATGCTAGTGAGTAATTATGAATTGGAGAAATACTTGTGTTAAGGTTTGTGAGTCTCGTAGCATGCACGTATGGTGAACCGTTATGTAACGAAGTTGGAGCATGAGATATTTTTTGATTGTCTTCCTTATGAGTGGTGGTCGGGGATGAGCGATGGTATTTTCCTACCAATCTATCCCCCTAGGAGCATGCGCGTAGTACTTTGTTTTGATGACTAATAGATTTTTGCAATAAATATGTGAGTTCTTTATGACTAATGTTGAGTCCATGGATTATACGCACTCTCACCCTTCCACCATTGCTGGCCTCTCTAGTGCCGCGCAACTTTCGCCGGTACCATACACCCACCATATACCTTCCTCAAAATAGACACCATACCTACCTATTATGGCATTTCCATAGCCATTCCGAGATATATTGCCATGCAACTTTCCACCATTCCATTTTATTATGGCACGCTTCATCATTGTCATATTGCTTTGCATGATCATGTAGTTGACATCGTATTTGTGGCAAAGCCACCTTTCATAATTCTTTCATACATGTCACTCTTGATTCATTGCACATCCCGGTACACCGTCGGAGGCATTCATATAGAGTCATATTTTGTTCTAAGTATCGAGTTGTAAGTAAATAAAAGTGTGATGATCTTCATTATTAGAGCATTGTCCCATGTGAGGAAATAAAAAAAAAGAGGCCAAAAGGCCAAGCCAAAAAAAAGAAGAAGAAAAAGAGAAAAGAAAAAAAATGAGAGAAAAAGAGAGAAGGGGCAATGCTACTATCCTTTTTCCACACTTGTGCTTCAAAGTAGCACCATGATCTTCATGATAGAGAGTCTCCTATTTTGTCACTTTCATATACTAGTGGGAAATTTTCATTATAGAACTTGGCTTGTATATTCCAATGATGGGTTTCCTCAAATTGCCCTAGGTCTTCATGAGCAAGCAAGTTGGATGCACACCCACTTAGTTTTCTTTTGAGCTTTCATACACTTATAGCTCTAGTGCATCCGTTGCATGGCAATCCCTACTCACTCACATTCATATCTATTGATGGGCATCTCCATAGCCCGTTAATACGCCTAGTTGATGTGAGACTATCTCCTTCTTTTTTGTCTTCTCCACAACCACCATATTCTATTCCACCTATAGTGCTATGTCCATGGCTCACGCTCATGTATTGCGTGAAAGTTGAAAAGGTTTGAGAACACTAAAAGTATGAAACAATTGCTTGGCTTGTCATCGGGGTTGTGCATGATTTGAATATTTTGTGTGATGAAGATGGAGCATAGCCAGACTATATGATTTTGTAGGGATAAGCTTTCTTTGGCCATGTTATTTTGAGAAGACATAATTGCCTTGTTAGTATGCTTGAAGTATTATTGTTTTTATGTCAATATTAAACTTTTGTTTTGAATCTTATGGATCTGAACATTCATGCCACAATAAAGAAAATTACATGGATAAATATGTTAGGTAGCATTCCACATCAAAAATTCTGTTTTTATCATTTACCTACTCGAGGACGAGCAGGAATTAAGCTTGGGGATGCTTGATACGTCTCCAACGTATCTATAATTTTTTATTTTTCCATGCTATTATATTATCTATTTTGGATGTTTTATATGCATTATTATGCTATTTTATATTATTTTTTGGACTAACCTATTAACCTAGAGCCCAGTGCCAGTTTCTGTTTTTTCCTTGTTTTTGAGTTTCGCAGAAAAGGAATACCAAACGGAGTCCAAACGGAATAAAATTTTCGCGATGATTTTTCTTGGACCAGAAGACACCCCGGAGACTTGGAATTCAAGTCAGAAGAGCCACAAGGCGGTGACAAGGGGGGAGGGCGCGCCCCCTGCCTTGCGGGCCCCACATGACTCCACCGACCTACTTCTTTGTCCTATACATTCACATATATTCCCAAACCCTCAGAAGCATCCACGAATAGACTTTTCCACCGCCGCAACCTTCTGTACCCGTGAGATCCCATCTAGGGACCTTTTCCAGCACCCTGCCGGAGGGGGATTCGATCATGGAGGGCTTCTACATCAACTCTATTGCCCTTCCGATGAAGTGTGAGTAGTTTACCTCAGACCTACGGGTCCATAGCTAGTAGCTAGATGGCTTCTTCTCTCTCTTTGATTCTCAATACCATGTTCTCCTCGTTGTTCTTGGAGATCTATCCGATGTAATATTCTTTTGCGGTGTGTTTGTTGAGATCCGATGAATTGTGGATTTATGATCAGCTTATCTATGAATATTATTTGAATCTTCTCTGAATTCTTGTATGCATGATTTGATATCTTTGTAATTCTCTTCGAATTATCGGTTTGGTTTGGCCAACTAGATTGGTTTTTCTTGCAATGGGAGAAGTGCTTAGCTTTGGGTTCAATCTTGCGGTGTCCTTTCCCATTGACAGTAGGGGCAGCAAGGCACGTATTGTATTGTTGCCATCGAGGACAAAAAGATGGGGTTTATATCATATTGCTTGAGTTTATTCCTCTACATCATGTCATCTTACTTAATGTGTTACTCTGTTCTTCATGAACTTAATACTCTAGATGCAGGTAGGAGTCAGTCGATGTGTGGAGTAATAGTAGTAGATGCAGAATCGTTTCGGTCTACTTGACACGGATGTGATGCCTATATTTCATAATCATTGCCTTGGATATCGTCATAACTTTGCGCTTTTCTATCAATTGCTCGACAGTAATTTGTTCACCCACCGTATTATTTGCTATCTTGAGAGAAGCCTCTAGTGAAGCCTATGGCCCCCGGGTCTATTTTCCATCATATTACTTTCCGATCTACTATTTTGCAATCTTTTATTTTCAGATCTATAAACCAAAAAAAACCCAAAAATATTTACTTTATCTTTTGTTTAGTTTTACCTATCTCTATCAAATCTCACTTTTGCAAGTAACCATGAAGGGATTGACAACCCCTTTATCGCGTTGGGTGCAAGTTGTTTGATTGTTTGTGCACGTTGTGACACCCTGGATTTTGCCCATTTCTTTTTTTCCTTTTTATTTTGGTCTGGATCTGCTTTTCTGTGGCTTAGTAGTCCTGAAACCTGGAGAGATCACCCTTGATTCCTCTCCCAAGTGGCTTGCCAACCTCAAAATCATCCCAAGACCTTGTCATTTCCATCTTGGACCAATCCCAATATTCTTTTCTTGGGAATATTCCTTTTTCCATTAAAGGAATAACCCTGTCAGCTCTGAGTTGTGAAGCAACTCATATTTCTATCATTCCCAAAATTCCCAAATAATTCTCATAAATCCTTTGGGACATATCTTATCCAGATATGTCAAAATATTCCTTGCCATGTTCAAAAATATTTCACAAATATTCCTTTTCTGATTCTGCCCCAGCTGGCAGGTTGTGAAGCAAGTACCATTTATATTTGCTTGCTTGCTCTCAAACTTTTTGGGCATTCTTTCCTATCCATATGATTACCACATGCCAAAATTCAAATTTATTTGGATATTAAATCTCTCTTGGCTAATTTCCAAAGTTTCTGGGCAACTAGAATCTTTGTGAAGCAAGTGCTAGCTAGGAGTATCCAAATGAGTTGAAATTTTGCAAGCACCTCCAATTGCCCAAATAATGACTCTTACACAAGTTTCAACCCTATCCAATCATCTTAGTGAGCAGAGCATCGATTCTTAGATTCTGGCCATATTTTTCAGTTGTGAAGCAACTATATTTTATATTGCTTCATTTAAGCTGAAAATTTACCAGGACATTCTTAAATCCATTTCAACTCCTTCCACCAAGTTTTGGCCCAATTCAGTAATCCAATTGCCCTGTGCAAATTTTGCAAGTTTCTGGACAGAGAGGATGCTTGTGAAGCAAGTACCATTTTGGCATGTCCATTTGGTATTAAATTTTTACAGCATCTTCATATGTCCAAATAAACCTGCCTTGCCAAATTTCAGCTCAATCCAATGAAGTATGTGAGTGCAACTTCATACTTTGCAAATCTGGTCAGTGAGGCCCTTTGAACAGCAAGTGCTATTTATCTTCATCCAAATGAGCTGCAAATTTGCAGACATGATCACCTTAGCATTTGATCATCCCATGCCAAATATCAGAGTCTAGATCCTGCTCGATCTCCCCCAGCCCACTCCAAACACCTTGCTGTTCTGGATAGAACTGCTAGCTGCGGTCACCTCAAGTCTCTCTGTGCCTATCTCTTTCCTCCTTGACCTCTTCCTATGAGTGACTGATCGAGTTGACATGTTGGAGTTGACTTGGACGCGTGGCAAGGCCAAGTTCATGCGGTGACCGTCACCCTAGCGCGCCGTGGACGCGAGCTGCGTGACTTCTTGCTCGGGCCCCTCCTCTGATCGTCGTATCCGCGCGTATGATCTTGTCCAACAGAGCCCCTCGTCGTCCTCTTCCTCCCTGGACCAGTCTCCCCCCTCTCCCGTCTCTTCCTGCGCAGTGCACAGCCGCGCTGCTCCCTGTCCGCTTCTGCCGTCGACGAGTCCCGTCGCCCCGAGCTCTCCCGAACCTCCCCGGCCGCTCCTGAACCCTCTCCGCCCTCCGTGAAGCTCACGGATGCTTCTCCTCCCCTCCAGGCGAGTTCCCGAAGCATCGGGACGCCGGTGCACGTGGCACCGTGGCCGTGCCCGGACCTCCTTGTCGCTCGGCTATATAAGGACCTCCGAGCCCCTCCCGAGCTCACCAGCCACCTCCCTGTCTTCCTCTGGTCCCGCCCAGCCACTTCCCCGAGCGGGAGAAGCTCTCTCCAGCCACCACCATCGCCATGGCCGCCGCGGCCCTTCTCCTAAATTGGAGCTCAGCCGAGCTCCTCTCCTCCTTCCAACCTCTCCACCAGCTCCTCCTCGTCCCGTTTAACTGCTCCACCCACTCGCCCTCGCCGGAGTTGCCCGTTTCGCCGGAGAGCATCACCACCGCCCGCCTCTCTGTCCTCCTCCTGGCGCCGCCCCTTCCCGCCTCCCTACTCCTCCCCGGCGCCGGACGACCCTCTGAACGGAGGCGCTACAGCCCTGCGGTCCCGCCGGTGGCCTCAGCCCGGCCGGAGCTGGCTTGAGCTGGCCGGCCCCCTAGCGCCCATCTCCCCTGCTCCCTTCCTCTGTCCCACGCGAGGCACAGCGCGGGGAAGAAGACGAACTGGAGCGAGAGGGGAGAGAGAGGTAAGCGGGGCCCGCCTATAAGCGTCACGGCAAGGTCAACGCCCGGGCCCGGTGCAAAGGCGTAATTCAGAGAAAGACGCTTTCTATTTTCAGCCGCCAGGGACCTGTTTGTAGGGTTTTCTTGCAGATTGGTCCCTGGATTTCAACTGGTTGTAACTTTTTGCTCGTAACTCCGATCGAGGTGAATCCAATGCCCACGTCTTCGTCTCATCGAGCCGTTCCGATGGTGTCATTCTCATGCTGTGTTGACACAGCAGAAATGACCCTTTTGCCCTTGTCCGTAAACAGCCCTCCGAGAGAGTACTATTTCCGGCATTCGTCCCCGCGACAATTCCGCACCTCATTCTGATGACTCCTTCATCTCCAGGCAAGCCACAACCCTCATTTGCATAATTGCAATGCAATATCATAATTACTTTAATAGCAAGAATGTTATTTGTAGCATGGATTGGATTATGACACGCATGAGTAGATGATGAATACCGGATTGTTAATGACTAGTAGTTTACCCACTCGTTGAGGTTATGATGTTGAGATTACCGTCTATGATTATTTTGGGATTTCATCCGGCATTTGTGGATATGAACTAGTAGCAGTAGCCTAAGCATGCCGGTTATTGGATTACTATGATACCGGAGTGTCAGCTGTGACAGAAAGATTGTTCGGAGATAAGATGCCTAATTTGACCAACTAAGTTAACTTGATGAAACAACCTGGTAATAAGTGAACCTAGTTGGTTGATCGAGAGTCACCTGTCCGGGCTTATTCGTGCAGCCACATTTGCCGGTATGGGACGGCCTTGACTTGGTCTGATCGCGTGCTCTTCCACCGGTACCTCCAAAGAGGGAGGGTTATGCGCGCGCGCTACCCTGGCCCGGTAGGCGGCAATAACCCTGTGAGCCCAGTTGAGTTATTGGATCCAGGTCCCCGTTTGGGACAGTTTGTTTGGCCAGGACGCTGGCAGGTGTCTTGAGGACACGAGGCCACCCAGGGCTTGACTCCAAGAGGGAGTATGATTGCCGGTCGTACGATGGAAGAGTCACGGGTCAGGCGGGTTTCGTCGGAACGTCGTTGGTCCACCCGAATGGGAGCACGAGGCCATGAGTTCCGTGGTGTGGGTAAAGTGTACAACCTCTGCAGAGTGTTAAATCTATTCGAATAGCCGTGTCCACGGAATTGGACAGCCCGTCCAGACCTCTATAGGAGATCAACCGTTATAATGATAGTAATGATGGGAGAACTCATCTGAGTATGGTAACAGTCGGATATCATGCCATGGGCAAGTATTGGTAACGATCTCGAGGATGATCGTTGGATGTTCTTGGAGTGATCATGAGTTGGTCACCAGAATACAGGGAGTATAGCCTGTATTGTTATTCTCAACTATCCTATCGGTAACATTAAATCTTAACCTAATCTTGATTACTATGATGTTGTCTTGCCTTAATGCTGATGTTTGTTGTGAGCTTGCGAGTACATTCAAAGTACTCACCTGGCGTGTCATGCCAGTTTGCAGGTCATGCCATGACTGCTTGTTTGTCGAAGATGTTGATTGCGCGAGCTAGGATACGCGTTCTAGCCAGAGTCCCTGCGGAGTGGAGTCCATCACCGCCGACGCTGTTCCGCTGCCGAGAGATACTCCGCCTCCTCAGGTCGATCCGCTGTTAGCATAGAGCTATTTTGAGCAGGCGTAGTGTCGCCGTGTTGATGTAATCTTTGTAACCATATTTATAGCAATAAAGAGCTGATTTGTTCTATGCCAACAGTGCCGTATTCCAGTGGACTTGTCCCTGGGACTGGAATACGGGGCGTTCCGGTTTCCTCTGAGCCGGGGTGCCATACACGTGCTAGGTGATTTGTGCATTGTCTCCTACTGGATTGATACCTTGGTTCTCTAACTGAGGGAAATACTTATCTCTACTTTGCTGCATCACCCTTTCCTCTTCAAGGGAAAAACCAACGCAAGCTCAAGAAGTAGCAGCACCCAGTTAGTCTAGTTCTTCGTTAGTGCATTCACTCTCAGAAAGGAACTTTCACTTTGTCGAAAATTTCAAACTCTTCGAGTGTTATACACCCATTCCTTTCAAAGATGTGGAAGTGTTAACACGGGTGCCGAGTCCAGCTTACTACACGTTAGCGAAGTCTAGGATATTTAGCTCACACCATAACGCACAAAATCTTTTCTCGTCGAGAGGCTTGGTGAAGATATCAGCGAGATTGTCTTCGGTCTTGACGTGATCGACAACAATATCCTCTCGAGCCACATGATCGCGAATAAAGTGATGTCTGATGGCAATGTGCTTCGTGCGAGAATGCTGCACAGGATTGTGTGCAATTTTGATAGCACTCTCATTGTCACAATAAAGAGGTATATGCTTGACCTTGATGCCATAATCCTTCAGTGTCTGCTTCATCCACAATAACTGAGTGCAACAAGATCCAGTAGCTATATATTCGGCTTCAGACGTAGATAGAGATACACAATTCTGCTTCCATGAAGACCAACAGACCAAGGATCTACCGAGGAAATGACATGTCCCCGAAGTAGATTTCCTATCAACCAAGTCTCTAGCCCAATCTGAGTCTGAATAACTAACAAGATCAAACTGTGCTCCCTTAGGATACCATAAACCTAAGGTGGGGGTGTGAGCCAAATATCTCAGAATGCGCTTGACCTCATGGTGATGTGATTCTTTTGGTGCAGCTTGATAGCGGGCACACATGCAAACACTCAACATAATGTCAGGTCTGGATGCATATAGGTAAAGAAGAGATCCAATCATCAAACGATATGCCTTCTTATCATAATCCTTACCGTACACATCTGCATCTAGCTTACCATTCGTGGGCATTGGAGTTTTATAGGCCTTCATTTTGGAATCTTGCATTTTGAACTTCTTCAGACACTTCTTCAGATACTTTTCCTGAGAAATGAAGATGCCATTTGCTTTTTGCCGTATTTGCAGTCCGAGAAAGAATTTGAGTTCACCCATCATGGACATTTGATATTTATCGGACATCATTTTCCAGAATTCTAAGCTGCAAGCATTGTTAGTATAGCCGAAGATAATATCATCCACATAGATTTGACAAACGAATAAATCATTATCAACTGCACGAGTAAAAAGTGTGGGATCAGTGGATCCTGTCTTGAACCGCTTGTCAAGCAAAAACTTCTTCAGGGTGTCATACCAAGCTCTAGGGGCTTGCTTCAGCCCATATAAAGCTTTCTTCAACCTGAAAAGTTTGTTAGGAAACTCAGGGTGTTCAAAGCTAGGTGGCTGTCTAACATAAACTTCCTCATCAATTTCACCATTGAGGAAAGCACTTTTCACATCCATTTGATACAGCAAGATATCATTGTAATTTGCATAAGCGAGAAGAATGCGTATTGCCTCAAGGCGTGCAACAGGAGCATATGTTTCACCAAAATCAATGCCTTCTACCTGTGTGTACCCTTGAGCAACAAGTTGTGCTTTGTTTCTTACCACAATACCATTTTCATCTTGCTTGTTGCGGAAGATCCATTTAGTGCCGATGATATTGTGCTTCTTGGAATTTGGTTTGTCAACCAGTTTCCATACATCATTTAATTCGAATTGCACCAACTCCTCTTGCATGGCATTCATCCAATCCGGATCATTCATGGCTTCTTCATATTTGGTAGGTTCTCCAATGAAACAAAGGAGAAACTGCCACAGTAGTTAGCCAAACAAGTACGCGAACGAGTTGTGGGTTGATAACCTGGATTCTCAAGTTCATCAAAAATTAGTGAGGGATCAACTTGATTTGCCACTCGAGGATGAACATTTTCTTCGTGATGGTCATTATCATCAATATCTGTATTTGTATCATCATTCCCTTCAGGATTGCCATTTTGATCGGCATTTGTGTTCTGATTACCATTTCCATTCGGAGGAGCATTTGCTTCGGCAGAGGCTTGATGAGTTATGCTTTGAGTCATGGGAGCATCATCATCAGATGACTCATGTGCATTTCCTTTAACAGGCTTGACACTCCCAATGGCCATTTGCTGAATAGCATCCGATATTAGCGGTTCATCTATCACATTAGGTAGGTGCTCCTTTTGAGAGCCGTTAGATTCATCAAACCGCACATTTACCGTTTCCATAACTTTCATGTGGTGAGAGTTATAGACTCGATAAGTATGCGAGTTTGAGCCATAACCAAGAAGAAAACCTTCATGTGCCTTAGGTGCAAACTTTGAAGAATGATTCATATCAAGACTACAACAAGGTGCACCAAAAACACGAAGATAAGAAACATTTGGTTTCTTGCCAGTGATAAGCTCATATGAAGTTTTCTTAAGGAACTTGTGAAGATAAACACGACTGATAACATGACAAGCAGTGTTAATGGCATCAGCCCAGAAGCGAATGGGAGTTTTATACTCACTGAGCATTGTTCTTGCCATTTCAATGAGAGTTCTTTTCTTCCATTCAACAACTCCATTTTGTGACGAGTGTAAGCAGCAGACAACTCATGAGTGATACCATGATTATCGAGAAATTCAGCAATGTGAGTATTTTTGAACTCAGTTCCATTGTCACTTCTGACATGCTTAATTCACACATCATATTCATTCTGGGCCTTCTTAGCGAAGCTTTTGAAGATATCTTGAGTACAAGTCTTATCTTCGAGGAAGAATACCCAAGTGTATCGAGAGAAATCATCAACAATTACCAGACCATAATGACTACCACCGAAGCTTGCATAATTCTGAGGACCGAATAAATCCATATGTAGAATTTCCAGTGGTCTTGTTGTGGTCATGACTGTCTTTGATGAATGATGCTTCTTAGCCAATTTACCAGCTTCACAAGCAGCACAGAGATGATTCTTGTCGAATTTCACATCAGGAATGCCACGGAGATGATTTTTCTTCACCAGATTCTGCAAGTTTCTCATACCTGCATGACAAAGTCTACGATGCCACAGCCATCCTTCGGTTGCTTTTGCAAGCAAACAAGTTTGGACTGAGGGACCCTTAGAGAAATCCACAATATAAAGATCACCCTTTCTAATTCCCTCAAAGACGAAGGAATGGTCAGAGGCCATGAAGACAATGCCTTTGGATATAGAGAATAATACTAGCATGCATAAATCACATAACTTGCCAACTGACATAAGATTGAATCCAAGAGATTGAACAAGTAGCACATCATCAATAGGTTTGTCCTTGGAAATAGCAATTTTACCTAAGATAAATACCTTCCCTTTGTTGTTGTCGCCAAAAGTGATATACTTCAGAGGAGAAGCAGTTAAGTTGGGGTCGACAAACAACAACTTGTCTCCGGTCATATGACTAGTGCATCCACTGTCCATAATCCATTCAGTGCACCCGGAGACATAGTCCTTTTATTTTGAGGCCTTGGCCATGAAGCAGTATGCAGGAGATTCGTCGTCACTTGAAGGATTCCCGAAGAAGTTTGTCGTAGTAGAGGAGGCACATGCTATGCTAGCCATGCCGGAGTCAGAATCTTCATCAGATTCTTCTTGTTCTTCGGAACCTGATGATTCTTCTTCTTCAGAGTCCATTTCCTTGCCGATGTAAGCCTTTGCCTTGCGAGAAGTGTTCTTGCGGTTGGAGGAGGACTTGGAAGGATTCTTTGAGGAAGATCTTGACGAAGATTTTGAGGTGGAGCTGTCCTTCTTCTTGAATAACTTCTTTGTTTTCTTCTCATCATCTGAGTCGTAGTTCTTGCTCTTGCCTTTGCTTCGATGGTTGCTCGAATCATATCTCCCACTTGCACGGATTTCATCTTCCCAGAGAGGGTAGTTAGAAATGAAGTGTCCAGGATTTTTGCACTTGAAGCAGGTATATTCTCCGGCAGGTTTTGAAGATTTTGAACCCCCAGAGTTTCTTGAACTACTTTTCTGGAACTGGCTCTTCTTGTGGAAACGTTGGAATTATTTTGTGATTAGTGCGAGATCCTTGCTGAGTTGTTCTGGATCATCAGAATCTTCTTCGGCATTTCCATCGGAGGAGGAATCAGCCACAACCTTGAGAGCATGATTTTTGCGTTGAGTTGAGCCATACAGATCTATTTTCTCTTCTTCCTGTTCCTCGTGTGTGTTCAATCTTTCCATCACATCAGCAGAGTTGAGGCTTTTGAAATCAAGACGCTCTCGAATCATTAGAACAAGCGTGTGATACGTCTCCAACGTATCTATCATTTTTGCTTGTTCCATGCTGTTATATTATCATTCTTGGATGTTTTACAATCATTTTATAGCAACTTTATATCATTTTTTGGGACTAACCTATTGACATAGTGCCCAATGTCAGTCGCTGTTTTTTGCTTGTTTTTTACATCACAGAAAATCAATACCAAACGGAGTCCAAACGCAGCAAAACTTTTTGGAGATTTTTTCTGGACCAGAAGACACCCGGTGGGCCAAAGAAGTACTAGAGGGGAGCTTCGAGGAGAGCACAACCCACCAGGGCGCGCCTGGGGGCCTAGGCGCGCCTAGGTGGGTTGTGCCCACCTCAGTGGCCTCCCGCACCGCCTCTTCGCCCTATAAATTGCCAAATATTCCAAAAACCCTGGGGGTAACCCTAGATTAGAAGTTCCGCCGCCGCAAGCCTCTGTAGCCACAAAAAACCAATCTAGACCCCGTTCCGGCACCCTGCCAGAGGGGGAAATCATCACCGGTGGCCATCTTCATCATCCTGGCGGCCACCATGATGAGGAGGGAGTAGTCCACCCTCGAGGCTGAGGGTTTGTACCAGTAGCTATGTGTTTAATCTCTCTCTCTCTCTCTCTCTCTCTCTCGTGTTCTTGAGATGTTATGATCTTGATGTATCGCAGGCTTTGTTAATATAGTTGGATCATATGGTGTTTTCCCCTCTCTATCTTGTTGTGATGAATTGAGTTTTCCCTTTGATATTTCATTTTTTATCGGATTGAATACTTTTATGGATTTGAGAGCACTTGATGTATGTCTTGGCACTCAACTCATGAATTCCCGACGTGACATTGGGGTAATCTATGCATAGGGGTTGGTGCATGTTTTCGTCCTTGCTTCCCCGGTAGAAATCTTGGGGCACTCTTTGAGGTTCTTTGTGTTGGATTGAGTATTATGAATCTGAAATTGTTTGATGCATATCGTATAATCAACTCACGGATACTCGCGGTGACATTGGAGTATCTAGGTGACATTAGAGTTGGTTGATGTGTATCATATGGTGTTATTTTAGTACGAAATCTTGGTTAGATTAACGGAAAGAATAGCTTGGTGTTATTTTAATATGAACTCTAGGATAGATTGATCGGAAAGAATAGCTTTGAGGTGGTTTCGTACCCTACAAACAATTTCTTCTTATGTTCTCCGCTAGATAAGAACTTTGGAGTGATTCTTCATCACACATTGAGGGATGGTTATATGATCCAATTAGATTAGCATTGTTGAGAGATTGCACTAGCGAAAGTACGGACCCTAGGCCTTGTTTTCAAGCATCGCAATACCGTTTGTGCTCCGTTTTATCAATCGCTGCCTTGCTGTTTTTTATTGTTCCTATTACAAAAATCAATATCTACTATCATTACTACACTTTTATTACCATCTCTTCGCCGAACTAGTGCACCTATACAAATTACCATTGTATTTGGTGTGTTGGGGACACAAGAGACTCTTTGTTATTTGGTTGTAGGGTTGTTTGAGAGAGACCATCTTCATCCAACACCTCCCACGGATTGATAAACCTTAGGTCATCCACTTGAGGGAAAATTGCTACTGTCCTACAAAACTCTGCACTTGGAGGCCCAACATGTGTCTACAAGAATAAAGTTGCGTAGTAGACATCAAGCTCTTTTCTGGCGCCGTTGCCGGGAGGTGAGTGCTTGAAGGTATATCTTTAGATATTGCAATTGAATCTTTTAGTTTCTTGTTTTATCACTAGTTTGGTTTGTAAAAGAAAACTACAAAAAAATGGAATTGAGGTGGTCTCATATTGTTCATCTTTATAATGTCTTTCTTGAAAATGATGGAAAGGAAAATTGTGCTCAATTGATAGAAGAAGAATTCAATAAAATGTTTGGCATAAAATCTTTGAATGATGAGCATGATTGCAATGTTGCTAGTATGAATTCTTTGAATATCCATGATATTGATGATATGCAAAGCCATAATCTTGGGGATGCTATGTTTGATGAAGATGATATTTTTAGTCCCCCAAGTTTGGATGAGAAAAATTATTATGATGATTTCATGCCTCCTATTTATGATGATTATATTGATGAAAGTGGATTTGGAGAGGCCATGACTTTATTTAATGATGAATCCACTATTTTGGAAGAGGTTTCAATTGATTATGACAACAAAGTTGCTATCTATGATGATTATGGTGATGACATATATGCTATAAAGAATAATGATAACCATGAAACTTGTCATCATGATTTTAATTTTCAATCCCATGATAGTTATTTTGTTGAGCTTGCTCCCACTACTATTCATGAGAATAAATTTGCTTATGTGGAGAGTAATAAAAAATTTCTGCATGTGGATCATGAAAAGAATGCTTTATGTGATAGCTGCATTGTTGAATTCATTTATGATGCTACTGAAAATTATTATGAGAGAGGAACATATGCTTGTAGGTATTGCAATAATATCAAGTTTCCTCTCTATGTGTTGAAAATTTTGAAGTTTTGCTTGTTTTGCCTTCCTATGCTAGTTGATTCTTGTTCCCATAAATTGTTTGATCACAAAATCCCTATGCATAGGAAGTGGGTTAGACTTAAATGTGCTTGTAATGTGCTTCATGATGCTCTTGTTATGTTTCAATTCTTTACTTTTATGTGAGCATCATTGAAATCTTCATGCCTAGCTAAAAGGCATTAAAGAAAAGCGCTTGTTGGGAGACAACCCAACACTTTTACCCACTGTTTTTGTGAGTTCACATGATTAGGCTAATGTATTAATCATGTTTTATAGCTTTTGTTTCAATAAAGTGCCAAGTAAAGCCTTTGGGATAGTGTGGATGATAGTTGACTTGATTCTGTGCAAAAACAGAAACTTTTGCACCCAGTAATAGAATTGTTTAAATTCACTGGAGCGTCTAAAAACTCTGAATTTTTTACAGTTGTTGGGTATACAAATTTTCTACGTTTTCCTATGTTTTCAGAAATTTTGGGATTACATAAGTATGACCTTAATTCAGATCTTTACGTACTGTTCTGTTTTTGACAGATTCTGTTTTCAATGCATAGTTTGCTTGTTTTATGGTTTCCATGGCTTATATTGCTTAATATAAGTTGTAATTGTAGGGTACATTAGTCATTGTGTGAGAACAATTATGAATCTTATCTTGACAGTACCAAAGTGAATGATATGTCTTTACCATACTAACCCATCTCACGAAGTTCCGTTAAGTTTTGTGTGATTGAAGTTTTCAAGTGTTGGGTGAGATATCGATATGAGGAGAATAAGGAGTGACAAGACCCTAAGCTTGGGGATGCCCAAGGCACCCCAAGGTAATATTCAAGGAAGATCCAAGCAACTAAGCTTGGGGATGCCCCGGAAGGCATACCCTCTAACGTCTTCAACATTATCGGTAACCTCACCTGGAGCTATATTTTCATTCGTCACATGATATGAGTTTTGCTTGGAGTGTCATTTTATTTTACTAGGATTTGCTTTCTGTTATTTAGAATAATGTTTTGCACCTTTTATTTCAATAAAAAGTGGCCAGGATAGCCATCACCATGCTTATTTTGCAAATATATAAGTTGCTGTTTCAAAACAGAAAGTTTATCTCTGTTGCAATAATTATCCAGAAAACTCATAATATGATAAAATGTTGAAACTTTTTGCACAATAAGATCTGATAAATTTTCTACAGTGTGGTAAATTTTCAGAATTTTTGGAGTTAGGGAAGTATGAGTACAATTGCACTCTTTACAGACTGTCCTGTTTAGACAGATTGCTGTTGTGTTCACATTGTTCGCATATGTTTGCTTGTTTAATGATTCTATTTGAGGATAGGAGTATTAAATATGCAGAGGCATTTAGTATGCAATGTTGAATAATAATTTTTGTGATTTGCTACAGTAGAGAATGATAAGGTTTTGCATTGATTTATACTAACTTATCTCACGAGTTCTTGTTGAGTTTTGTGTGGATGAAGTTTTTAAGAATTAGGGAAACCGTGATATGAGAGGAATGAAGAAGACACAAGAGCTCAATCTTGGGGATGCCCAAGGCATCCTAAGTTAATTTTCCAAGAAGTCTCAAGCATCTAAGCTTGGGGATGCCCCGGTAGGCATCCCACCTTTCTTCATCAACAATTATCGGTTAGCCTCGGTTGAGCCTAAGTTTTTGCTTCTTCACATGATGTGCGCTATTCTTAGAATGTCATTTTAATTTGTTTTGCTTGCTATTTAATTAAAATAATTAGATCTGAAAGTTTTAAATAAGAGGGAGTCCTCACATAGCTACCCATTTACTTAACTACTCGCATGATCTTCACTTATATCTTTTTGGAGTAGTTTTTCATTTGCTCTAGTGCTTCACTTATATCTTTTTTAGCACGGTGTGCTTTATTATTTTTGAAGAAATTCTCTCATCCTTCACTTATATTATTTTGAGAGAAGAAAATTTTTATGCTCATGTTCTTCACTTAGATTTGTTTGAGCTATCAAAAGCAACACATTAAACTAGTCCCAAAGTGATAGATATTCAATAGGGATATAATACAAACTTTCATGAAGATCATTGGACAAAATAAACTTGGTTCCTTGTAATAGTTTTGTGATATGATGATATAATATGTGAGTCATGTTGATGAGTAATTATGCTTTAGTAAGAATATTGATGTTAAGGTTTGTGATTCCCTATGCAAGCACGAAAGTCAATAGTTATGCAATGAAATTATATCCTACTTGTGGTGCATTATTCGGTGTTAGTTATGCTTAATGCTCGCTTATGAGATTTTTTGTTTCTTGGTTGGATGCTTCTCAATCTTTTGCTAGCCTTCATTTGCACTAAGTATGATCACTACTTGTGCATCCAAAATCCTTAAACCAGTTTTGCCATATGAGTCCACTATACCTACCTATATGCGGTATTTCCGTGCCGTTCTAAGCAAATTTGTATGTGCCATCTCTAATTTTCAAAATAAATTTCTCTTTTGTGTGCTCATACCGCTCATGAAATGGTAGGGGGTGGCTGATATTTTTCCATGCTAGATGTGTTATTCTCAAGACGAGTGTTTATTCACTTGTCATTGCACGAGAGTACGGCAAAGGTATTAGGGATGCCCAGTCCCAAAATGAAAAATGAATTTACTTTATGTTGTCAAACAATAAATTCCTTGGAAAGTGTTGGTATGGACGGCACCCGTGGATTCGGTTAGCCGTGGAATGTGAAAGTATGGTGGAAAAAGGAATAAACTTTATTTTCTGTTTGGGAACCGCCTATGATATATCTAGCATGGAAAGTAGTGGGAACTACTCGATCGTTTTCGTTGACAGGAAAGGCATGCCACCCAAAATGTTTTATCTCTTAATTTTTCGCTTTGAGCTCTGGCACCTCTACAAATCCCTACTTCCCTCTGCGAAGGGCCTTTCTTTTCACTGTATGCAATTTTTATTTTTATTTGAGTCTCCATCTCCTCTTATAAAGCACCAACTAAGGGGCACTATGATCGTACTTGAGCATTGGATGTACCTAATATGCGAGTGTGTTTCATGAATGGATCAATGATTGAGCATAATAGGATAGGGATAACTTGCTTTAGTGTTGATATTTTGAAAGACATGGTTGTTTGTTGATATGCTTGAGTATTGAAATCTTCATGTCAAAACTAGACTATTGCTTTGAATCATATAAAAGTCCAAATGTCCATGCTACAAAAGAAAAGAATATGTGATGAACATGTTAGGCAGCATTCCACATCAAAAATTCTCTTTTTATCATTTACCTACTCGAGGACGAGTAGGAATTAAGCTTGGGGATGCTGATACGTCTCCAACGTATCTATAATTTTTGCTTGTTCCATGCTATTATATTATAATTCTTGGATGTTTTACAATCATTTTATAGCAACTTTATATCATTTTTTGGGACTAACCTATTGATATAGTGCCCAGTGCCAGTTGCTGTTTTTTTCTTGTTTTTTACATCACAGAAAATCAATACCAAACGGAGTCCAAACGCAGCGAAACTTTTTGGAGATTTTTTCTGAACCAGAAGACACCCGGTGGGCCAAAGAAGTACCAGAGGGGAGCTCCGATGAGAGCACAACCCACCAGGGCGCGTCTGGGGGCCAGGCGCGCCCAGGTGGGTTGTGCCCACCTCAGTGGCCGCCCGTACCGCCTCTTCGCCCTATAAATTGCCAAATATTCCAAAAACCCTGGGGGTAACCCTAGATAAGAAGTTCCTCCACCGCAAGCCTCTGTAGCCACGAAAAACCAATCTAGACCCTGTTCTGGCACCCTGCCGGAGGGGGAACTCATCACCGGTGGCCATCTTCCTCATCCCGGTGGCCACCATGTTGAGGAGGGAGTAGTCCACCCCCGGGGCTGAGGGTTTGTACCAGTAGCTATGTGTTTAATCTCTCTCTCTCCCGTGTTCTTGAGATGTTATGATCTTGATGTATCGCGGGCTTTGTTAATATAGTTGGATCATATGGTGTTTTCCCCTCTCTATCTTGTTGTGATGAATTGAGTTTTCCCTTTGAGATTTTGTTTTTTATCGGATTGAATACTTTTATGGATTTGAGAGCACTTGATCTATGTCTTGGCACTCAACTCGCGGATTCCCGAGGTGACATTGGGGTAATCTATGCATAGGGGTTGGTGCATGTTTTCTTCCTTGTTTCTCCGGTAGAAATCTTGGGGCACTCTTTGAGGTTCTTTGTGTTGGATTGAGTATTATGAATCTGAAATTGTTTGATGCATATCGTATAATCAACTCACGGATACTCGCGGTGACATTGGAGTATCTAGGTGACATTAGAGTTGGTTGATGTGTATCATATGGTGTTATTTTAGTACGAACTCTTGGTTAGATCGATCGGAAAGAATAGCTTGGTGTTATTTTAGTACGAACTCTAGGATAGATTGATCGGAAAGAATAGCTTTGAGGTGGTTTCGTACCCTACAAACAATTTCTTCTTATGTTCTCTGCTAGATAAGAACTTTGGAGTGATTCTTCATCACACGTTGAGGGATGGTTATATGATCCAATTAGATTAGTATTGTTGAGAGATTGCACTAGCGAAAGTACGGACCCTAGGCCTTGTTTTCAAGCATTGCAATACCGTTTGTGCTCCATTTTATCAATCGCTACCTTGCTGTTTTTTATTGTTCCTATTACAAAAATCAATATCTACTATAATTACTACACTTTTATTACCATCTCTTCGCCGAACTAGTGCACCTATACAAATTACCATTGTATTTGGTGTGTTGGGGACACAAGAGACTCTTTGTTATTTGGTTGCAGGGTTGTTTGAGAGAGACCATCTTCATCCTACACCTCCCACGGATTGATAAACCTTAGATCATCCACTTGAGGGAAAATTGCTACTGTCCTACAAAACTCTGCGCTTGGAGGCCCAACACGTGTCTACAAGAATAAAGTTGCATAGTAGACATCAGCATGTCAAATGAAGTGTCCAGAGATCATAGCAGTTTGTTCACAACCTCATGGTCAGTGATATCTTGGGCACCGAGTCCTTGGAGTTCATTAGCTATGTCACTGAGGCGATCGAAGGTTTGCTGATAGCTTTCATTTCCAATTCGCTTGAAGCGATTGAACTTTGCTCGAAGAGTGTAACACCCCCAGTGGTTAGCTACAGTAATCACTTTTGATTATGCCATGTCATCATGATCAACAGTGCTTAATCATCATTAGCAACATGTCCCTTTTCAAATTCAAACTCAATTGGAAATTCAAACGTAAAGTGAAAATAAAAGTTGTTCAAATTTGAAAACTAAATTGTTCATAATATTGTAGATAATCCAGAGACAATTCTAAATTTATATTCAACATATACTAAATAAATTATGTGACTCTAACAACCACAAAACAGAGTTGGTTAATACCTTTTTATTTAAATAAAATCCAAAAAAAACATTTGGACTCGAAACCTTTTTATAACAGTGGCATATAATGCACTGTTATTATTGGACTAAGTTTCATAAAATACAAAAGTCATTTGAAATAATAATAAAAGAGAAAACCGAAAAGAAAATAAAAAAAAAAGAAAAACAAACCCCCCCTCCAACTGGGCTTCGGCCCAGCAGGCCACCAGGCCGCCAGGCCGGCCCAGTCCCTATCTATTAACCCCCCTCCCCACCAGGCCGAACCCTAACCCTATCCACTACTCCCCCCTCGCTCTCCCTCACCCTCTCCCCCCTCCCGATCCGCTCTGGATCGGGATCGAGCCCTGACGCCACTCGTTGTCTCCGGTGCCGTCCCGCCATCGCCGCCTCGACCTCGTCGCCTCGCCGTCCCCGACTTCCCCCTCACCGGACCCCATCGAGCGTCGCCGCCCCTGGTCATCTACATCGCCGGTGAGGCCCTGGGCCTCTTCCCCCCCCCCCTCTCTGCGCCTTCTCTCCCTCCCCGTCCGCCGCGGTCGGCCCCCACCGCGCGCGCCCGCCTCCCCCATGCTGCGCGGCTCTGCTGCTACGTAACCACGCGCTCGCGCGCCGCGTCCCTGCACCGCACCCGCGCATCCGCGCCCACCACCTGCGCCCACGGCCAGCGCACGCACGCGTTGCGCCCGCCGAGGCCCTGCTCCGCCCTCTGCTACGACTGCCGCCGCAGCCCGACGCGGCAGCTCATTCCCCCTCCTCTGCCCTGTCCCCGTCGTCGCTCCACCCACCGATCGTGCGCGCTCGCCTCCCCTCTCACCGCGCGCTGCTGCTGCTCTGCGGTCGCCGCTGCCGCTGCGGCTCTGCTCCGCCCAGTCGCGCCCGCAGCTCCGCTCCGCCCAGCCACTGACTTCCTCCTGCGCCTGCCACTGACCGGCCACCTCGCCGTGGCCGCCAGCGCCCGCGCCGCTGACCTCCGCCGCGCACTGGCTAGGGCCTCACCCTCCTCCCCGGCCGTGCGTGTGTGCGTGCACGTGTGGCCCTGAGCCACTGACGAACGGGGCCCACTGCCCAGAAAAACAAAAAAATAATATAAAATGAATTATTAAAATAAATAATTAGTAAATTAATTAATTTAGTTAATCCTGTTTAATTAAACTAATTAAATAGTTAGTCTAATTAAACAGTAATTAGTTTAGTTAATCCCTAATTAGCTTGACGTGACACTGACAGGTGGGACCCACTGGTCCTGACGTCACAGTGATGTCATGATGACGTCACCGTTACTGTTTTGGATAATGTTTAATTTAAATAAATATTTAAATTCCAGAAATCAATAAAAACTTTAGAAAATCATATCTTTTAATCCGTAACTTCGATGAAAATATTTTATATATGAAAAATGCTCAGAATTTCGAGACGGATCCGAACACGCGGTCCGTTCGTCCGCCACATGTCCCTTGCTACCCGAACATGGAACCGTTCCCCTCCGGTCATCTGTCTGACAAATGTCCAGAACCGGGAAAACATTCCCGGATGAATTCCACCTTCGCCAGTATCACCCGGCACTGCGTTAGATCACCTCTGTCACCGCGTATTGCCATGTTATGCTTTGTGTTGCACTTGTTTGCTTAGTATTTACTATTTCCTCCCCCTCTTCTCTCTCGTTAGACCCCGACGTCGTCCCCGAGACCGATGCAGCTCCGGAGACCGAAGACACCATTGACGACCTTGCCTTTGCCGCAAAGCAACCAGGCAAGCCCCCCCTTTGATCATCCCGATATCGCCCATTCTATTTTCTCATGCTTGCATTAGAATTGCTGCTGCTACTGCTTTACCTATTCTGATGCATAGCCTGTTTATTGTAACCTGTTGTTGATAATTACCTGCATATCCTAAACTGCTTAGTATAGGCTGGGTAGAGACCTATCAGTGACCCCCACTTTTCCCGACTGCCCTGCTGGATTATCAGAAGACCCGACCAACGGGATTGAAGACCAGGCCCCGACACTGCACATCACCCCCCTGGTTGTAACGACACTGCAGCGTTACTATCGAGTGCCGAGGGTGATACCTCGTGTAGCACTTCTGATGTTAACTCTGTAGAGTAGCTATTCGGTCGTGGTCATCGAGGGTGACTCCTCCTTCACCACTTCCGGTAATGACGCTGTCGTGCAACACATCAAGTGTGAACCCATCGAGGGTGATTCCTCCGAGTTCACCTTGACGGATACATCGAGTGGAAATTCAATGAGGGTGATACCTCGGATTCCCCTGATGTTATAGACACACGAATACTTGGACTTTACACTGTTACTTGGATAGGCGGGTCGACCCTGAGGGGTACCCGCGTGCGCCTGAGAGGCGAGTGTTGTGAAGACGGGTTGCCTGTATGGTGCCCAAGTGATGAATACGAGGCGCGGCCGGGCATTCTTAACCCTTGCAGCAAGTCCTCGAGACGGGGCGACGGGGTCACATCTTTCGTGAGTCTCTGCTCATTACCGCAAGCCCAAGGTACTAGCGATTTGGATATTTGATCTGAGTGGGCCTCTGGCCTGATAGCACTAACCATCACGTGGGCATAGTATGGGCGTTCTGCATCGTATGAATCAGCAGAAAGCTCTGTCAGACGTCTAGTTCAGCATGGCGGCACGGACGGACCGGCACCTTCCTGTAGTGTTGGTGCCTGGCTTCACCGTGTGCGCAACGACCCGGAGAGCGAGGGGCGATGGCCAAGACCCCCTTGCGCTTAGGATGTAGACCGGCGGGGACCTCTCTGCTGAGCTGTAGGTAGGGTTGCGGTGTGTCGTTTGGCCGAGGCCGGGCATGACCCAGGAAAGTGTGTCCGACCGGAGTTAATCGAGCGTGTTGGGTAAGTTGGTGCACCCCTGCAGGGAAGAAAACTTCTATCGATAGCCTGTCCTACGGTAAAGGACACTCGGAGTTGTATCCTGATTGATACAATTTAGAACTGGATACTTGGATACTATTGCTCTGGGATTGCTTCTCGCAGGGAGTCGAGAAGGGATCTCAGGACGAGGTTGATGACTGTATGGCTCTGGGATTGCTTTCTCGCAGGGAGTCGAGAAAGGATCTCTGGGTGAGGTTGAGACTTAATGATACTGCTACATTATATGGTACTGTCTACACTCTTCTAATGCTGCAAGACCTCTGAAGATGCTAGTCTTCGATAGGACTAGGCCTCCTCTCTATATTCTGGCATTTCTGCAGCCTAGTCCACATATACAGCCTCCCCTTGAAAATGTTGCATATGTAGTGTAGATCCTTGCTTGCTGAGTACTTCTGAGTACTCACGGTTGCTTTGTTTTCCTTTTCTCCCCATATCAGTTTGTCGCGACCAGTGGACGGAGCCCCTTGAGACAGATGCCCCGTCGATCGATCGCTACTACTACCCAGAGGATGGTTATTACTACGAGCTTGCTGACGACCAGGAGTAGGTTCGGAGGATCCCAGGCAGGAGGCCTGCGCCTTTCGATCGTAGTGTTTTTCTTTTGCCCCGCCTTTCTAAAGGCCTTTTTGTTTCTCTTTTAATATCTGTACTCAGATATCTGATGCTTCCGCTGACGCTTGTTCGCAAGCTTAGGTATTCGAGCCCTCGAGGCCCCTGGCTTGTAATATAAAGCTTGTATGACTTTATTTATGTTTTAGAGTTGTGTTGTGATATCTTCCCGTGAGTCCTTAGGCTTGATCGTGTGCATTTGCGTGTATGATTAGCGCACGATTGAGCCGGGGGCGTCACAAAGAGTATCAATCCGGGCCTCTTTCTGAGATGAAACTCCTTCATTGATCTTTTCGAGGACATCGCACAACTCCTTAGCAGTCTGACACTGGCGATACCGAAGGAATTGAGCACGAGAGAGATGGCCACCAATTTCATCTTTGGCTTGAGCATCTAATTGAATGAGCTTCTTTTCTTCATTGGTAGGAGATTGAGGAATAACAACTGTGAACACGATATGCACCACATTCCACATATCATCATCTATAGCTCGCAGACGGATCTTCATCTTCTCCTTCCAGAAGGGATAGTCTGTCCCATCGAATATGGGAATCTTGAGATGCGACTTGTAGTTCACTGAAGGCATACTTAAACTCCAAAGTCGTTAGACTAAAATGAGCAGAGTCAAGGAGTACCTTTCTCTGATATCAATTGTAGGAACGAAGTATGTCTACCAGAGGGGGGTGAATGGGAGTTTTAAATTTTCTTCGGAAAACTTAAATCTCTCAGAACCCAGCAGCAGAATAAACAACAAGCAGACTAAGATGAACTACAATGTACTACCGAAGGGAAACTAAAGCATGCATCGAAGTAAAATACATGAATGAAATGCATTGAAGGTAAACTAGAGTGACAGAGTTAACCAGTGGTGCTCGATGGCGACAAGGAATTTGTTCGACCAGTTCGTCCTTCTGCACAAGGACTACGTCTGGTTGGAGGGGTTGTGACTTAACACAGAAGATAAACTCTCTTCACCCTATTATCCTCGACAATCAATTCGTCAACCGATGCCGATCACTCATGGTAGATACTTGAAGGCGATCTCCAAACCTTTACAGACTTCTTCTTCGAGAACCACAATTACTCTTGGTCTCTAAAGAACTTGACACCTAACCGTCTAGAGAGTTTGCAGCTCTCAAGAGTAATAGGCAGAGCGTACTAAACTTAGATTCCAGTATTGCTGAACCACTATCTAATTCTTCGGCTCTAGGGTTTTTCTCTCGGTGGATTTTAAACTCAAATCGCTCAGAGAGGGGGTTGCTCAACAATCTTCTCAGAAATCAAACAGAGCAGCCACCGGACAAAGCCGGCGCGGGGTGGCTATTTATAGCCGCAGCCTTCCCAGATGGGAAATGACCATTTTGGACACAAGGTCCAGCCAATGGCCAATCGACACGTTCTCAACGGTCGAATTTTGGAGCAACGGTAACATTACTTGAGGAACAAGTAGCGCTAACTCCTCGGTCCGAGGCAAATCTCTCGCAGCGAAGAAGATCACAGTCTCTTGCTGGCAAGTATTTGCTCGGAGCACAAGGATATTTCTCTCATAGCTTTCATAGGTTTGGGTTTAGCATCAGAGAATCAAAGCTTCGAAACGCTATACCCCTCTTAATAGTACAGTGGTCCTATGACTCAATGAAAGAAGAAGAACAACGAAATAAATGATATGTCTTCACTTCATCTTCATTCTTCCTCGAACGCAGTCATTAGCTTCGAACAATCACCGAACCAATTGCTTAAACTTCAGCAATTTTTAGGGGTCACTCTCGTTTGCTTTATCTTCGGTGATAACCTTCGCTGCCTCGCAGGGAGATTATCTTCGTCGTTTTCATCAAACTCCTCGATTACTACAGGGACCTGTTACTCTGTGTGCACTAGCAAACACATAAGTCCCAAACTATTTATGTCAACAAACTCCAAAACATAAGGGGCCTATCATTGCACCAACATACACATATTCATAATATTGATGCAAAAAGATGCAAAGTTGATAATGATAGTGCAACATACTTGTGGCATTGCCGTTTAGGTCATATTGGTGTAAAGTGCATGAAGAAACTCCATGCGGATGGACTTTTGGAATCACTTGATTATGAATCATTTGATACTTGTGAACCATGACTCATGGGCAAGATGACTAAAACTCTGTTATCCAGAACAATGGAGCGAGCTAATGACTTGTTGGAAATAATACATACCGATGTATGCGGTCCGTTGAGTGTTGAGGCACGCGGCGGGTATCGTTATTTTCTAACCTTTACAGATGATTTGAGTAGGTATGGGTATATCTAATTGATGAAACACAAGTCTGAAACATTTGAAAAATTCGAAGAATTTAATAGTGAAGTATAGAATCATCGTAACAAGAAAATAAAGTTTCTACGATCTGATCGTGGAGGTGAATATTTGAGTTACGAGTTTGGCCTTCATTTAAAACAATGTGGAATTGTTTCACAACTCACGCCACCTGGAACACCACAGCGTAATGGTGTGTCCGAATGTCGTAACCATACTTTATTAGATATGGTGCGTTCTATGATGTCTCTTATAGACTTACCACTATCATTTTGGGGTTATGCATTAGAGACAGCCGCATTCACGTTAAATAGGGCACCGTCTAAATCCGTTGAGACGACACCGTATGAACTATGGTTTGGCAAGAAACCTAAGCTGTCATTTCTTGAAGTTTGGGGACGCGACACTTATGTCAAAATGCTTCTGCCTGATAAGCTCAAACCCAAATCAGAGGTGCGTCTTCATAGGATACCCTAAAGAAACTATTGGGTACAGCTTCTACCACAGATCCGAAGGCAAGATCTTTGTTGCCAAGAATGGGTCCTTTCTAGAGAAGGAGTTTCTCTCGAAAGAAGTGAGTGGGGGAAAGTAGAACTTGATGAGGTAGTTTCACCTTCTCTCGAATTGGAAAGTAGTACACCAAGGAAAAACATTTCCGTGATGCCTACACCAACTAGAGAGAAAGATAATGATGATGATCATGAAACTTCAGATCAAGTTACTACTGAACTTCGTAGGTCAACCAGAACACGTTCCACAACTGAGTGGTACGGTAATCCTGTCCTGGAAGTCATGTTATTAGACCACGGCGAACCTATGAACTATGAAGAAGCTATGATGAGCCCAAATTTCGATAAATGGCTTAAGGCCATGAAATCTGAGATAGGATCCATGTATGAGAACAAAGTGTGGACTTTGGTGGACTTGCCCGATGATCGGCAAGCCATAGAGAATAAATGGATCTTCAAGAAGAAGACTAACGCTGATGGTAATGTTACTGTCTACAAAGCTCGACTTGTCGCAAAAGGGTTTCGACAAGTTCAAGGGGTTGACTACGATGTGAATTTCTCACCCGTAGCGATGCTTAAGTCTGTCCGAATCATGTTAGCAATTGCCGCATTTTGTGATTATGAAATCTAGCAAATGGACGTCAAAACTGCATTCCTTAATGGATTTCTTAAAGAAGAGTCGTATATGATGCAACCAAAAGGTTTTGTCGATCCTAAAAGTGCTGAAAAGTGTGCAAGCTCCAGCGATCCATCTATGGATTGGTGCAA
This sequence comes from Thinopyrum elongatum, assembly GCA_011799875.1. Taxonomy (NCBI): domain Eukaryota; kingdom Viridiplantae; phylum Streptophyta; class Magnoliopsida; order Poales; family Poaceae; genus Thinopyrum; species Thinopyrum elongatum. Next base: position 319,703,238 of record CM022297.1, read on the forward strand.
GCATCTCGGAGTTGGAATATATGGTTTGATGAGGTGATCAAAGCATATGGTTTTATACAGACTTACGGTGAAGCCTGTATTTACAAGAAAGTGGGTGGGAGCTGTGTAGCATTTCTGATATTATATGTGGATGACATATTGTTGATTGGAAATGATATAGAACTTTTGGATAGCATAAAAGGATACTTGAATAAGAAATTTTCAATGAAAGACCTCGATGAAGCTGCTTATATATTAGGCATCAAGATCTATAGGGATAGATCAAGACGCTTAATAGGACTTTCACAAAGCACATACCTTGACAAAGTTTTGAAGAAGTTCAAAATGGACCAGTCAAAGAAAGGGTTCTTGCCTGTGTTGCAAGGTGTGAAATTGAGTCAGACTCAAAGCCCGATCACTGCAGAAGATAGAGAGAAAATGAAAGTCATTCCCTATGCCTCAGCCATAGGTTCTATCATGTATGCTATGTTGTGTACCAGACCTGATGTGTGCCTTGCCATAAGTTTGGCAGGGAGCTACCAAAGTAATCCAGGAGTGGATCACTGGACAGCGGTCAAGAACATCCTGAAGTACCTGAAAAGGACCAAGGATATGTTTCTCGTTTATGGAGGTGACGAAGAGCTCGTCGTAAAGGGTTACGTCAATGATAGCTTCGACACTGATCCGGATGACTCTAAGTCACAAACTAGATACGTATTTATATTGAATGGTGGAGTTGCCAGTTGGTGCAGTTCCAAGCAGAGCGTCGTGGCGGGATCTACATGTGAAGCAGAGTACATAGCTGCTTCGTAAGCAGCACATGAAGGAGTTCATATCCGATCTGGGTGTAATACCCAGTGCATCAGGTCTAATGAAAATCTTTTGTGACAACACTGGAGCAATTGCCTTGGCGAAGGAATCCAGGTTTCACAAGAGAACCAAAAACATCAAGAGATGCTTCAACTCCATTCATGAAAAGGTCAAGGATGGAGACATAGAAATTTGCAAGATACATACGGATCTGAATGTAGCAGACCCGTTGACTAAACCTCTTCCGCGAGCAAAACAAGACTCCATGGGTGTTAGATTCATTACTATGTAATCTAGATTATTCACTCTAGTGCAAGTGGGAGACTGATGGAAATATGCCCTAGAGGCAATAATAAAGTTGTTATTATTATATTTCCTTATTCATGATAAAGGTTTATTATTCATGCTAGAATTGTATTGACCAGAAACTTAGATACATGTGTGGATACATAAACAAATACCATGTCCCTAGTGAGCCTCTACTAGACTAGCTCGTTGATCAGAAGATGGTTAAGGTTTCCTAACCATAGACATGAGTTGTCATTTGATAATGGGATCACATCTTTAGGAGAATGATGTGATGGACAAGACCCATCCGTTAGCTTAGCATATGATCGTTCAGTTTATTGCTACTGCTTTCTTAATGTCAAATACATGTTCCTTCGACCATGAGATCATGCAACTCCCGGATACCGGAGGAATGCCTTGTGTGCTATCAAACGTCACAACGTAACTGGGTGATTATAAAGATGCTCTACAGGTATCTCCGAAGGTGTCTGTTGAGTTGGCATGGATCGAGATTGGGATTTGTCACTCCGTGTATTGGAGAGGTATCTCTGGGCCCTCTCGATAATACACATCATAAGAAGCTTGCAAGAAAAGTGACTAAGGAGTTAGTTACGAGATGATGTATTACAGAACGAGTAAAGAGACTTGCCGGTAACGAGATTGAACTAGGTATGGATATACTAACGATCGGATCTCGGGCAAGTAACATACCGACAAACAAAGGGAATTACGTATGTTGTCATAACGGTTCAACCGATAAATATCTTCATAGAATATGTAGGAACCAATATGGGCATCCAGGTCCCGCTATTGGTTATTGACCGGAGAGTCGTCCCGGTCATGTCTACATCATGAGTGCATGGCGAAGCCCTGCGGGAACAAGTTCACCGTCATCGTCACCATGCCGTCGTGCTGCCGGAACTCATCTACTACTTCTCCCGTCTTGCTGGATCAAGAAGGCGAGGACGTCATCGAGTTGAACGTGTGCTGAACGCGGAGGTGATGTACGTTTGGTACTTGATTGGTTGGATCGCGAAGGTGTTCGACTAAATCAACCGCGTTGACAAACGCTTCCGCTTTACGGTCTACGAGGGTACATAGACACACTCTCCCCTCTCATAGCTATGCATCTCCATGGATAGATCTTGTGTGTGCGTAGAATTTTTTTTGTTTTCCATGCAACGTTCCCCAACACAAAGTGCATCATCTAATTTCTTAGACCAATTCTTTCGGGACCAATTGACAGTTTTTTGTAATATTAATTTTATTTCTCTATTGCTAAGTTCAACTTGACCACTAGATTGAGGATGATAGGGTGATGCAATTCTATGGTTAACATCATATTTAGGAAGCATTTTTTGGAAAGCACCATGAATAAAGTGTGAACCACCATCAGTCATTAAATATCTAGGGACTCCAAACCTTGGGAAAATAACTTCTTTAAGCATTTTAATGAAGGTGTTGTGATCAACACTATTAATTGGAATAGCTTCTACCCACTTAGTAACGTAATCAACAGCAACCAGAATGTGAGTATACCCTTTAGAGGAAGGAAAAGGTCCCATATAATCAAAACCCCAAACATCAAATGGTTCAACAACAAGTGAATAATTCATAGGCATTTACTGACGCTTACCGACATTACCTATTCTTTGACATTCATCACAAGATAAAACAAACTTACATGCATCCTTGAAAAGAGTAGGCCAATAAAAACCAGATTGCAATACCTTGCGTGCAGTTCTATCTCCCGCATGATGTCCTCCATAAGCTTCAGAGTGACATTTCCATAGGATTGGTTCCTGTTCATGCTCAGGTACACAACGTCTAATAATACCATCTACTCATTCTTTATAAAGATGAGGGTCATCCCAAAAGTAATGTCTTAAATCATAGAAGAATTTCTTCTTTTGTTGGTATGTGAAACTAGGTGGGATATATTTAGCAACAATGTAATTAGCATAGTAAGCATACCAAGGAATATTATGAGAAACATTTATTGCAGCTAGTTGTTCATCAGGAAAACTATCATCAATAGGTAGTGGGTCATCAAGGATATTTTCTAACCTAGACAAGTTATCGGCTACTGGGTTCTCAGCTCCTTTCCTATCAGTGATATGTAAATCAAATTCTTGTAAAAAGAGAACCCACCTAATGAGTCTAGGTTTAACATCTTTCTTTTCCATAAGATATTTTATAGCAGCATGATCAGTGTGAACAATTACTTTAGAATCAACAATGTAAGATCTGAATTTATCACAAGCAAACACAACTGCTAAAAATTCTTTTTCAGTAGTAGCATAATTTCTTTGGGCACTGTCTAGAGTTCTACTAGCATAATGGATAACATTTAATTTCTTATTAACTCTTTGTCCTAGAATAGCACCAACAGCATAATCACTAGCATCACACATAATTTCAAAAGGCAAGTTCCAATCAGGTGGTTAAAGAATAGGTGCAGAAGTTAAGGCTTTCTTAAGTGTTTCAAATGCTTCCACAGAATCATCATCAAAAACAAAAGGAACATCCTTTTGTAAAATATTAGTAAGAGGCTTAGAAATTTTAGAGAAGTCTTTAATAAACCACATATAGAAACCATCATGACCAAGGAAACTACAAATACCTTTAATATCTTTAGGACATGGCATTTTCTCAATTGCATCAACTTTAGCTTTATCCACCTCAATACCTCGTTCAGAAATTTTATGCCCCAGGACAATACCTTCATTAACAATAAAGTGACACTTCTCCCAATTCAAGACAAAATTAGTTTGCTCACATCTCTACAAAACTCGATCAAGGTTGCTTAAGAAATCATCAAAAGAAGTTCCGTAAACGAAAAAATCATCCATGAAAACCTCAACAATCTTTTCACAAAAATCAGAGAATATAGCAGTCATACATCTTTGAAAGGTAGCAGGTGCATTGCATAATCCAAAAGGCATACGTCTATAAGAATAGGTTCCAAAGGGACAAGTGAAGGTGGTTTTCTCTTGATCAGGTGGTGACACATGTATTTGAGAGAAACCAAAATATCCATCAAGAAAACAAAAGTGTGTGTGCTTAGATAATCTTTCTAGCATTTGATCAATGAAAGGCAAAGGGTAATGATCTTTTCTAGTTGCTTTATTTAATTTTCTAAAATCAATTACCATTCTATAGCCAGTAACTATTCTCTATGGGATAAGTTCATTTTTATCATTAGGAACAATAGTAATACCTCCCTTCTTAGGGACACAATGGACAGGACTTACCCATCTACTATCAACTATGGGAACTACTCGATCGTTTTCGTTGACAGGAAAGGCATGCCACCCAAAATGTTTTATCTCTTAATTTTTCGCTTTGAGCTCTGGCACCTCTACAAATCCCTACTTCCCTCTGCGAAGGGCCTTTCTTTTCACTGTATGCAATTTTTATTTTTATTTGAGTCTCCATCTTCTCTTATAAAGCACCAACTAAGGGGCACTATGATCGTACTTGAGCATTGGATGTACCTAATATGCGAGTGTGTTTCATGAATGGATCAATGATTGAGCATAATAGGATAGGGATAACTTGCTTTAGTGTTGATATTTTGAAAGACATGGTTGTTTGTTGATATGCTTGAGTATTGAAATCTTCATGTCAAAACTAGACTATTGCTTTGAATCATATAAAAGTCCAAATGTCCATGCTACAAAAGAAAAGAATATGTGATGAACATGTTAGGCAGCATTCCACATCAAAAATTCTCTTTTTATCATTTACCTACTCGAGGACGAGTAGGAATTAAGCTTGGGGATGCTGATACGTCTCCAACGTATCTATAATTTTTGCTTGTTCCATGCTATTATATTATAATTCTTGGATGTTTTACAATCATTTTATAGCAACTTTATATCATTTTTTGGGACTAACCTATTGATATAGTGCCCAGTGCCAGTTGCTGTTTTTTGCTTGTTTTTTACATCACAGAAAATCAATACCAAACGGAGTCCAAACGCAGCGAAACTTTTTGGAGATTTTTTCTGAACCAGAAGACACCCGGTGGGCCAAAGAAGTACCAGAGGGGAGCTCCGATGAGAGCACAACCCACCAGGGCGCGTCTGGGGGCCCAGGCGCGCCCAGGTGGGTTGTGCCCACCTCAGTGGCCTCCCGTACCGCCTCTTCGCCCTATAAATTGCCAAATATTCCAAAAACCCTGGGGGTAACCCTAGATAAGAAGTTCCTCCACCGCAAGCCTCTGTAGCCACGAAAAACCAATCTAGACCCTGTTCTGGCACCCTGCCGGAGGGGGAACTCATCACCGGTGGCCATCTTCCTCATCCCGGTGGCCACCATGTTGAGGAGGGAGTAGTCCACCCTCGAGGCTGAGGGTTTGTACCAGTAGCTATGTGTTTAATCTCTCTCTCTCCCGTGTTCTTGAGATGTTATGATCTTGATGTATCGCGGGCTTTGTTAATATAGTTGGATCATATGGTGTTTTCCCCTCTCTATCTTGTTGTGATGAATTGAGTTTTCCCTTTGAGATTTTGTTTTTTATCGGATTGAATACTTTTATGGATTTGAGAGCACTTGATCTATGTCTTGGCACTCAACTCGCGGATTCCCGAGGTGACATTGGGGTAATCTATGCATAGGGGTTGGTGCATGTTTTCTTCCTTGTTTCTCCGGTAGAAATCTTGGGGCACTCTTTGAGGTTCTTTGTGTTGGATTGAGTATTATGAATCTGAAATTGTTTGATGCATATCGTATAATCAACTCACGGATACTCGCGGTGACATTGGAGTATCTAGGTGACATTAGAGTTGGTTGATGTGTATCATATGGTGTTATTTTAGTACGAACTCTTGGTTAGATCGATCGGAAAGAATAGCTTGGTGTTATTTTAGTACGAACTCTAGGATAGATTGATCGGAAAGAATAGCTTTGAGGTGGTTTCGTACCCTACAAACAATTTCTTCTTATGTTCTCTGCTAGATAAGAACTTTGGAGTGATTCTTCATCACACGTTGAGGGATGGTTATATGATCCAATTAGATTAGTATTGTTGAGAGATTGCACTAGCGAAAGTACGGACCCTAGGCCTTGTTTTCAAGCATTGCAATACCGTTTGTGCTCCATTTTATCAATCGCTACCTTGCTGTTTTTTATTGTTCCTATTACAAAAATCAATATCTACTATAATTACTACACTTTTATTACCATCTCTTCGCCGAACTAGTGCACCTATACAAATTACCATTGTATTTGGTGTGTTGGGGACACAAGAGACTCTTTGTTATTTGGTTGCAGGGTTGTTTGAGAGAGACCATCTTCATCCTACACCTCCCACGGATTGATAAACCTTAGATCATCCACTTGAGGGAAAATTTCTACTGTCCTACAAAACTCTGCGCTTGGAGGCCCAACACGTGTCTACAAGAATAAAGTTGCATAGTAGACATCAGCATGTCAAATGAAGTGTCCAGAGATCATAGCAGTTTGTTCACAACCTCATGGTCAGTGATATCTTGGGCACCGAGTCCTTGGAGTTCATTAGCTATGTCACTGAGGCGATCGAAGGTTTGCTGATAGCTTTCATTTCCAATTCGCTTGAAGCGATTGAACTTTGCTCGAAGAGTGTAACACCCCCAGTGGTTAGCTACAGTAATCACTTTTGATTATGCCATGTCATCATGATCAACAGTGCTTAATCATCATTAGCAACATGTCCCTTTTCAAATTCAAACTCAATTGGAAATTCAAACGTAAAGTGAAAATAAAGTTGTTCAAATTTGAAAACTAAATTGTTCATAATATTGTAGATAATCCAGAGACAATTCTAAATTTATATTCAACATATACTAAATAAATTATGTGACTCTAACAACCACAAAACAGAGTTGGTTAATACCTTTTTATTTAAATAAAATCCAAAAAAAACATTTGGACTCGAAACCTTTTTATAAAAGTGGCATATAATGCACTGTTATTATTGGACTAAGTTTCATAAAATACAAAAGTCATTTGAAATAATAATAAAAGAGAAAACAGAAAAGAAAATAAAATAAAAAGAAAAACAAACCCCCCTCCAAATGGGCTTCGGCCCAGCAGGCCACCAGGCCGCCAGGCCGGCCCAGTCCCTATCTACTAACCCCCCTCCCCACCAGGCCGAACCCTAACCCTATCCACTACTCCCCCCTCGCTCTCCCTCACCCTCTCCCCCCTCCCGATCCGCTCTGGATCGGGATCGAGCCCTGACGCCACTCGTTGTCTCCGGTGCCGTCCCGCCATCGCCGCCTCGACCTCGTCGCCTCGCCATCCCCGACTTCCCCCTCACCGGCCCCCATCGAGCGTCGCCGCCCCCTGGTCATAACTCGCCGGTGAGGGCCTGGGCCTCTTCCCCCCCCCCTCTGCGCCTTCTCTCCCTCCCCGTCCGCCGCGGTCGGCCCCCACGCGCGCGCCCGCCTCCCCACGCTGCGCGGCTCTGCTGCTACGTAACCACGCGCTCGCGCGCCGCGTCCCTGCACCGCACCCGCGCATCCGCGCCCACCACCTGCGCCCACGGCCAGCGCACGCACGCGTTGCGCCCGCCGAGGCCCTGCTCCGCCCTCTGCTACGACTGCCGCCGCAGCCCGACGCGGCAGCTCATTCCCCCTCCTCTGCCCTGTCCCCGTCGTCGCTCCACCCACCGACCGTGCGCGCTCGCCTCCCCTCTCACCGCGCGCTGCTGCTGCTCTGCGGTCGGCGCTGCCGCTGCGGCTCTGCTCCGCCCAGTCGCGCCCGCAGCTCCGCTCCGCCCAGCCACTGACTTCCTCCTGCGCCTGCCACTGACCGGCCACCTCGCCGTGGCCGCCAGCGCCCGCGCCGCTGACCTCCGCCGCGCACTGGCCAGGGCCTCACCCTCCTCCCCGGCCGTGCGTGTGTGTGTGCACGTGTGGCCCTGAGCCACTGACGAACGGGGCCCACTGCCCAGAAAAACAAAAAAATAATATAAAATGAATTATAAAAATAAATAATTAGTAAATTAATTAATTTAATTAATCCTGTTTAATTAAACTAATTAAATAGTTAGTCTAATTAAACAGTAATTAGTTTAGTTAATCCCTAATTAGCTTGACGTGACACTAACAGGTGGGACCCACTGGTCCTAACGTCACAGTGATGTCATGATGACGTCACCGTTACTGTTTTGGATAATGTTTAATTTAAATAAATATTTAAATTCCAGAAATCAATAAAAACTTTAGAAAATCATATCTTTTAATCCGTAACTCCGATGAAAATATTTTATATATGAAAAATGCTCAGAATTTCGAGACGGATCCGAACACGCGGTCCGTTCGTCCGCCACATGTCCCTTGCTACCCGAACATGGAACCGTTCCCCTCCGGTCATCTGTCTGACAAATGTCCAGAACCGGGAAAACATTCCCGGATGAATTCCACCTTCGCCAGTATCACCCGGCACTGCGTTAGATCACCTCTGTCACCGCGTATTGCCATGTTATGCTTTGTGTTGCACTTGTTTGCTTAGTATTTACTGTTTCCTCCCCCTCTTCTCTCTCGTTAGACCCCGACGTCGTCCCCGAGACCGATGCAGCTCCGGAGACCGAAGACACCATTGACGACCTTGCCTTTGCCGCAAAGCAACCAGGCAAGCCCCCCCTTTGATCATCCCGATATCGCCCATTCTATTTTCTCATGCTTGCATTAGAATTGCTGCTGCTACTGCTTTACCTATTCTGATGCATAGCCTGTTTATTGTAACCTGTTGTTGATAATTACCTGCATATCCTAAACTGCTTAGTATAGGCTGGGTAGAGACCTATCAGTGACCCCCACTTTTCCCGACTGCCCCGCTGGATTATCAGAAGACCCGACCAACGGGATTGAAGACCAGGCCCCGACACTGCACATCACCCCCCTGGTTGTAATGACACTGCAGCGTTACTATCGAGTGCCGAGGGTGATACCTCGTGTAGCACTTCTGATGTTAACTCTGTAGAGTAGCTATTCGGTCGTGGTCATCGAGGGTGACTCCTCCTTCACCACTTCCGGTAATGACGCTGTCGTGCAACACATCAAGTGTGAACCCATCGAGGGTGATTCCTCCGAGTTCACCTTGACGGATACATCGAGTGGAAATTCAATGAGGGTGATACCTCGGATTCCCCTGATGTTATAGACACACGAATACTTGGACTTTACACTGTTACTTGGATAGGCGGGTCGACCCTGAGGGGTACCCGCGTGCGCCTGAGAGGCGAGTGTTGTGAAGACGGGTTGCCTGTATGGTGCCCAAGTTACTCTGTGTGCACTAGCAAACACATAAGTCCCAAACTATTTATGTCAACAAACTCCAAAACATAAGGGGCCTATCATTGCACCAACATACACATATTCATAATATTGATGCAAAAAGATGCAAAGTTGATAATGATAGTGCAACATACTTGTGGCATTGTCGTTTAGGTCATATTGGTGTAAAGTGCATGAAGAAACTCCATGCGGATGGACTTTTGGAATCACTTGATTATGAATCATTTGATACTTGTGAACCATGACTCATGGGCAAGATGACTAAAACTCTGTTATCCAGAACAATGGAGCGAGCTAATGACTTGTTGGAAATAATACATACCGATGTATGCGGTCCGTTGAGTGTTGAGGCACGCGGCGGGTATCGTTATTTTCTAACCTTTACAGATGATTTGAGTAGGTATGGGTATATCTAATTGATGAAACACAAGTCTGAAACATTTGAAAAATTCGAAGAATTTAATAGTGAAGTATAGAATCATCGTAACAAGAAAATAAAGTTTCTACGATCTGATCGTGGAGGTGAATATTTGAGTTACGAGTTTGGCCTTCATTTAAAACAATGTGGAATTGTTTCACAACTCACGCCACCTGGAACACCACAGCGTAATGGTGTGTCCGAATGTCGTAACCATACTTTATTAGATATGGTGCGTTCTATGATGTCTCTTATAGACTTACCACTATCATTTTGGGGTTATGCATTAGAGACAGCCGCATTCACGTTAAATAGGGCACCGTCTAAATCCGTTGAGACGACACCGTATGAACTATGGTTTGGCAAGAAACCTAAGCTGTCATTTCTTGAAGTTTGGGGATGCGACACTTATGTCAAAATGCTTCTGCCTGATAAGCTCAAACCCAAATCAGAGGTGCGTCTTCATAGGATACCCTAAAGAAACTATTGGGTACAGCTTCTACCACAGATCCGAAGGCAAGATCTTTGTTGCCAAGAATGGGTCCTTTCTAGAGAAGGAGTTTCTCTCGAAAGAAGTGAGTGGGGGAAAGTAGAACTTGATGAGGTAGTTTCACCTTCTCTCGAATTGGAAAGTAGTACACCAAGGAAAAACATTTCCGTGATGCCTACACCAACTAGAGAGAAAGATAATGATGATGATCATGAAACTTCAGATCAAGTTACTACTGAACTTCGTAGGTCAACCAGAACACGTTCCACAACTGAGTGGTACGGTAATCCTGTCCTGGAAGTCATGTTATTAGACCACGGCGAACCTATGAACTATGAAGAAGCTATGATGAGCCCAAATTTCGATAAATGGCTTAAGGCCATGAAATCTGAGATAGGATCCATGTATGAGAACAAAGTGTGGACTTTGGTGGACTTGCCCGATGATCGGCAAGCCATAGAGAATAAATGGATCTTCAAGAAGAAGACTAACGCTGATGGTAATGTTACTGTCTACAAAGCTCGACTTGTCGCAAAAGGGTTTCGACAAGTTCAAGGGGTTGACTACGATGTGAATTTCTCACCCGTAGCGATGCTTAAGTCTGTCCGAATCATGTTAGCAATTGCCGCATTTTGTGATTATGAAATCTAGCAAATGGACGTCAAAACTGCATTCCTTAATGGATTTCTTAAAGAAGAGTCGTATATGATGCAACCAAAAGGTTTTGTCGATCCTAAAAGTGCTGAAAAGTGTGCAAGCTCCAGCGATCCATCTATGGATTGGTGCAAGCATCTCGGAGTTGGAATATATGGTTTGATGAGGTGATCAAAGCATATGGTTTTATACAGACTTACGGTGAAGCCTGTATTTACAAGAAAGTGGGTGGGAGCTGTGTAGCATTTCTGATATTATATGTGGATGACATATTGTTGATTGGAAATGATATAGAACTTTTGGATAGCATAAAAGGATACTTGAATAAGAAATTTTCAATGAAAGACCTCGATGAAGCTGCTTATATATTAGGCATCAAGATCTATAGGGATAGATCAAGACGCTTAATAGGACTTTCACAAAGCACATACCTTGACAAAGTTTTGAAGAAGTTCAAAATGGACCAGTCAAAGAAAGGGTTCTTGCCTGTGTTGCAAGGTGTGAAATTGAGTCAGACTCAAAGCCCGATCACTGCAGAAGATAGAGAGAAAATGAAAGTCATTCCCTATGCCTCAGCCATAGGTTCTATCATGTATGCTATGTTGTGTACCAGACCTGATGTGTGCCTTGCCATAAGTTTGGCAGGGAGCTACCAAAGTAATCCAGGAGTGGATCACTGGACAGCGGTCAAGAACATCCTGAAGTACCTGAAAAGGACCAAGGATATGTTTCTCGTTTATGGAGGTGACGAAGAGCTCGTCGTAAAGGGTTACGTCAATGCTCGCTTCGACACTGATCCGGATGACTCTAAGTCACAAACTAGATACGTATTTATATTGAATGGTGGAGTTGCCAGTTGGTGCAGTTCCAAGCAGAGCGTCGTGGCGGGATCTACATGTGAAGCAGAGTACATAGCTGCTTCGTAAGCAGCACATGAAGGAGTTCATATCCGATCTGGGTGTAATACCCAGTGCATCAGGTCTAATGAAAATCTTTTGTGACAACACTGGAGCAATTGCCTTGGCGAAGGAATCCAGGTTTCACAAGAGAACCAAAAACATCAAGAGATGCTTCAACTCCATTCATGAAAAGGTCAAGGATGGAGACATAGAAATTTGCAAGATACATACGGATCTGAATGTAGCAGACCCGTTGACTAAACCTCTTCCGCGAGCAAAACAAGACTCCATGGGTGTTAGATTCATTACTATGTAATCTAGATTATTCACTCTAGTGCAAGTGGGAGACTGATGGAAATATGCCCTAGAGGCAATAATAAAGTTGTTATTATTATATTTCCTTATTCATGATAAAGGTTTATTATTCATGCTAGAATTGTATTGACCAGAAACTTAGATACATGTGTGGATACATAAACAAATACCATGTCCCTAGTGAGCCTCTACTAGACTAGCTCGTTGATCAGAAGATGGTTAAGGTTTCCTAACCATAGACATGAGTTGTCATTTGATAATGGGATCACATCTTTAGGAGAATGATGTGATGGACAAGACCCATCCGTTAGCTTAGCATATGATCGTTCAGTTTATTGCTACTGCTTTCTTAATGTCAAATACATGTTCCTTCGACCATGAGATCATGCAACTCCCGGATACCGGAGGAATGCCTTGTGTGCTATCAAACGTCACAACGTAACTGGGTGATTATAAAGATGCTCTACAGGTATCTCCGAAGGTGTCTGTTGAGTTGGCATGGATCGAGATTGGGATTTGTCACTCCGTGTATTGGAGAGGTATCTCTGGGCCCTCTCGATAATACACATCATAAGAAGCTTGCAAGAAAAGTGACTAAGGAGTTAGTTACGAGATGATGTATTACAGAACGAGTAAAGAGACTTGCCGGTAACGAGACTGAACTAGGTATGGATATACTAACGATCGGATCTCGGGCAAGTAACATACCGACAAACAAAGGGAATTACGTATGTTGTCATAACGGTTCAACCGATAAATATCTTCATAGAATATGTAGGAACCAATATGGGCATCCAGGTCCCGCTATTGGTTATTGACCGGAGAGTCGTCTCGGTCATGTCTACATCATGAGTGCATGGCGAAGCCCTGCGGGAACAAGTTCACCGTCACCGTCACCATGCCGTCGTGCTGCCGGAACTCATCTACTACTTCTCCCGTCTTGCTGGATCAAGAAGGCGAGGACGTCATCGAGTTGAACGTGTGCTGAACGCGGAGGTGATGTACGTTTGGTACTTGATTGGTTGGATCGCGAAGGTGTTCGACTAAATCAACCGCGTTGACAAACGCTTCCGCTTTACGGTCTACGAGGGTACATAGACACACTCTCCCCTCTCATAGCTATGCATCTCCATGGATAGATCTTGTGTGTGCGTAGAATTTTTTTTGTTTTCCATGCAACGTTCCCCAACACAAAGTGCATCATCTAATTTCTTAGACCAATTCTTTCGGGACCAATTGACAGTTTTTTGTAATATTAATTTTATTTCTCTATTGCTAAGTTCAACTTGACCACTAGATTGAGGATGATAGGGTGATGCAATTCTATGGTTAACATCATATTTAGGAAGCATTTTTTGGAAAGCACCATGAATAAAGTGTGAACCACCATCAGTCATTAAATATCTAGGGACTCCAAACCTTGGGAAAATAACTTCTTTAAGCATTTTAATGGAGGTGTTGTGATCAACACTATTAATTGGAATAGCTTCTACCCACTTAGTAACGTAATCAACAGCAACCAGAATGTGAGTATACCCTTTAGAGGAAGGAAAAGGTCCCATATAATCAAAACCCCAAACATCAAATGGTTCAACAACAAGTGAATAATTCATAGGCATTTACTGACGCTTACCGACATTACCTATTCTTTGACATTCATCACAAGATAAAACAAACTTACATGCATCCTTGAAAAGAGTAGGCCAATAAAAACTAGATTGCAATACCTTGCGTGCAGTTCTATCTCCCGCATGATGTCCTCCATAAGCTTCAGAGTGACATTTCCATAGGATTGGTTCCTGTTCATGCTCAGGTACACAACGTCTAATAATACCATCTACTCATTCTTTATAAAGATGTGGGTCATCCCAAAAGTAATGTCTTAAATCATAGAAGAATTTCTTCTTTTGTTGGTATGTGAAACTAGGTGGGATATATTTAGCAACAATGTAATTAGCATAGTCAGCATACCAAGGAATATTATGAGAAACATTTATTGCAGCTAGTTGTTCATCAGGAAAACTATCATCAATAGGTAGTGGGTCATCAAGGATATTTTCTAACCTAGACAAGTTATCGGCTACTGGGTTCTCAGCTCCTTTCCTATCAGTGATATGTAAATCAAATTCTTGTAAAAAGAGAACCCACCTAATGAGTCTAGGTTTAACATCTTTCTTTTCCATAAGATATTTTATAGCAGCATGATCAGTGTGAACAATTACTTTAGAATCAACAATGTAAGATCTGAATTTATCACAAGCAAACACAACTGCTAAAAATTCTTTTTCAGTAGTAGCATAATTTCTTTGGGCACTGTCTAGAGTTCTACTAGCATAATGGATAACATTTAATTTCTTATTAACTCTTTGTCCTAGAATAGCACCAACAGCATAATCACTAGCATCACACATAATTTCAAAAAGCAAGTTCCAATCAGGTGGTTAAAGAATAGGTGCAGAAGTTAAGGCTTTCTTAAGTGTTTCAAATGCTTCCACAGAATCATCATCAAAAACAAAAGGAACATCCTTTTGTAAAATATTAGTAAGAGGCTTAGAAATTTTAGAGAAGTCTTTAATAAACCACATATAGAAACCATCATGACCAAGGAAACTACAAATACCTTTAATATCTTTAGGACATGGCATTTTCTCAATTGCATCAACTTTAGCTTTATCCACCTCAATACCTCGTTCAGAAATTTTATGCCCCAGGACAATACCTTCATTAACAATAAAGTGACACTTCTCCCAATTCAAGACAAAATTAGTTTGCTCACATCTCTACAAAACTCGATCAAGGTTGCTTAAGAAATCATCAAAAGAAGTTCCGTAAACAAAAAAATCATCCATGAAAACCTCAACAATCTTTTCACAAAAATCAGAGAATATAGCAGTCATACATCTTTGAAAGGTAGCAGGTGCATTGCATAATCCAAAAGGCATACGTCTATAAGAATAGGTTCCAAAGGGACAAGTGAAGGTGGTTTTCTCTTGATCAGGTGGTGACACATGTATTTGAGAGAAACCAAAATATCCATCAAGAAAACAAAAGTGTGTGTGCTTAGATAATCTTTCTAGCATTTGATCAATGAAAGGCAAAGGGTAATGATCTTTTCTAGTTGCTTTATTTAATTTTCTAAAATCAATTACCATTCTATAGCCAGTAACTATTCTCTATGGGATAAGTTCATTTTTATCATTAGGAACAATAGTAATACCTCCCTTCTTAGGGACACAATGGACAGGACTTACCCATCTACTATCAACTATGGGATAGATTATACCTGCTTCGAGAAGCTTTAATATTTTAGTTCTTACCACTTCTTTCATCTTAGGATTTAATCATCGTTGGTGATCAACAACGGGTTTAGCATCAGGTTCCATATTGATCTTGTGCTGACAGAGAGTGGGACTGATGCCCTTAAGATCATCAAGAGTATATCCAATAGCAGCACAATGCTTCTTCAGAATTTTTAGCAATCTCTATTCTTCATGTTCTGAAAGGTTAGCACTAATAATAATAGGATATATCTTTTTCTCATCAAGATAAGCATATTTCAAAGTTTTAGGCAATTGTTTTAATTCAAACACGGGATCACCTTTAGGTGGAGGATGACCTCCTAGAGTTTTAATAGGCAAATTGTGTTTTCGGATAGGTTGTTGTTCAAAGAATATTTTATCTATTTCATTTCTTTCACGAAAGTGCATGTCATTTTCATGATCGAGCAAATATTGTTCTAGAGGATCAGTAGGAGCAATGGCAATAGAAGCAAGACAAATTATTTCATCCTTACTAGGTAATTCCTTATTACGAGGTTGTCTACTAAACTTGGAGAAATTAAACTTATGAGACTCATCACCAAAACTAACACCGATAGTTTGTTTTTCACAATCTATCTTAGTACTGATAGTGTTCAAGAAAGGTCTACCAAAGATAATGGGACAAAAGTCATCTTGTGGGGAACCAAGAACTAGAAAATCAGTAGGGTATTTTATTTTCCCAGACAAGACTTCAACATCTCTAACAATCCCAAGTGGTGTGATGGTATCTCTATTAGCAAGTTTAAAAGTAGCATCTATGTCTTCTATTTCAGCGGGTGCTATGTCATTCATAATTTCTTGGTATAAAGTAAAAGGAATAGCACTCACACTAGCACCCAAGTCACATAAACCATGATAGAAATGATCACCTATTTTAACTGAGACAACAGGCATGCCAACTACGGGTCTATGTTTATCTTTTTCATCAGGTTTGGCAATTCTAGCAGCTTCATCAGAGAAGTAAATAACATGCCCATCAATATTTTCAACCGAGAGATCTTTAACCATAGCAACACTAGGTTCTACTTTAATTTGCTTAGGGGTTTTAGGTGCTTTAATATTACTTTTTTGAACCACTGTTGATACCTTAGCATGTTCCTTTATCCTAACAGGGAAAGGTGGTTCTTCAATATAAGCAGTAGGCACAACTAGATCAACATTGTAAATGATAGTTTCATCTTTAGCTAGAACCGGTTATTTAATTTCTTGTTTAATAAGGGGATGATATTTAAACCACTTCTCCTTAGGGAGATCAACATGAGTAGCAAATGATTCACAAAAATAGGTTACTATCTCAGAGTCAAGTCCATATTTAGTGCTAAACTAGTGAAAAGCATCGGTATTCGTAAAAGATTTAACACAATCAAACTCAAGCTTAATAACTGACTCTTTACCTTCATCGAGTTCCCAATATTCAGAGTTGCGTTTAATTCTTTCTAAAAGATCCCACTTGAATTCAATAGTCTGCTTCATAAAAGAACCAGTACAAGAAGTATCGAGCATGGATTGATCATCACGAGAAAGCCGAGCATAAAAATTTAGAATGATAATTTCTCTCGAGAGCTCATGATTGGGGCATGAATATAACATTTACTTAAGCCTCCCCAAGCTAGAGCGATACTTTCTCCTTCACGAGGCCAAAAATTATATATATAGTTCCGATCATGATGAACTAGATGCATAGGATAATTTTTTTGGTGAAATTCCAATTTCAATTGATTCCAGTTCCAAGATCCAATATCATCGTAGCTTATACCATGTCAATGCTTTTCCCTTCAAAGATAAATGGAAATCTTTCTCCTTAGCTTCATCTCAGGGCAAACCTGCAAGCTTAAATAATCCACAAATTTCATGCACACATATCAAATGCATATCATGATGTATAGTTCCGTCTCCTGCATAAGGATTAGCTAGATTTTGTTCTATCATACCCAAAGGAATTTCATAACCAATATTTTCAATAGGTGCAGTAGGTTGAGGGGCAACTAATTGTGCTTCCATTTGAGGTGAAGATACCCCAAACAAACCCCTCAAAGGATTGTTTTCCATAGTGACAAGTGACAATAAATTTCAGCACGTAATATAAATTTTTCCTTAATGTTTTCCACTTACCAAGAGTGCTTCACTCCCCGGAAACGGCGCCAGAAAAGAGCCTTGATGACCCACAAGTATAGGGGATCAATCATAGTCCTTTTGATAAGTAAGAGTGTCGAACCCAACGAGGAGCAGAAGGAAATGACAAGAGGTTTCCAGCAAGGTAATGTCTGCAAGCACTGAAATTGTCAGTAATAGGTAGTTTGATAGCAAGATAATTTGTAACGAACAAGTAATGGTAATGGTAAATAAAGTGCAGCAAGGTAGCCCAATCCTTTTGTGGCAAAGGACAGGCCAAAACGGTCTCTTATAATAAGCAAAGCGTTCTTGAGGGCACACGGGAATTTCATCTAGTCACTTTCATCATGTTGGTTTGATTCGTGTTCGCTACTTTGATAATTTGATATGTGGGTGGACTGGTGCTTGGGTACTGTTCTTACTTGAACAAACCTCCCACATACGATTAACCCCCTCGCAAGCATCCGCAACTATGAGAAAAGTATTAATATAAAATCTAACCATAGCATTAAACATATGGATCCAAATCAGTCCCTTACGAAGTAGCGCATAAACTAGGGTTTAAGATTCTGTCACTCTAGCAACCAATCATCTAATAACTACTCCACAATGCATTCCCTTAGGCCCAAAGATGGTGAAGTGCCATGTAGTCGACATTCACATGACACCACTAAGGGAATAACAACATACATATCATCAAAATATCAAATATCAACTTCACATGATTACTTGCTACATGACTTCTCCTGTGACCTCAAGAACAAAAGTAACTACTCAAAAATGATATTCATGCTCAAGATTAGAGGGGTATTAAATAACATAATGGATCTGAACATATAATCTTCCGCCAAATAAATCATATAGTACTCACCTACAAGATGTAATCAACGCTACTAGTCACCCACATGTACCAATCTGAGGTTTCGGTACAAAGATTGAACACAAGAGATGAACTAGGGTTTGAGTGGAGATGGTGTTGTTGAAGATATTGATGAAGATTGGCCTCCCAAAGATGAGAGGGTTGTTGGTGATGACGATGGCTTCGATTTCCCCCTCCGGGAGGGAAGTTCCCCCGGCGAAATCGCTACGCCAAAGGGCAAAATTGCTCCTGCCCAAGTTCCGCCTCGAGATGGTGGCGTTCTGGCCTGAAAGTCCTCTCCTTATTTTTTTCTAGGTCAAAAAACCTTAAGTACCAGAAGATGGGCACCGGAGGTGGGCTGGGCTGGCCACAACCCACCAGGGCGCGCCTGGGGGGCCTTGTGCGCCCTGGTGTCTTGTGGTCACCAGGTGGCCCCCCTCCGATAGTTATTTGCTCCAATATTTTTTATATATTCCAAAATAATTCTTCGTAAATTTTTAGCTCATTTGGAGATGTGCAGAATAGGTATCTCTAACGTAGCTTTTTCAGGTCCAGAATTCCAGCTGCCGGCATTCTCCCTCTTTGTGTAAACCTTGCATATTATGAGAATTACTCCATAAAGCATTGTTATGCATAAAAACATTATAAATAACAGTAGGAAAACATGATGCAAAATGGACGTATCAGGTGCTGGGGCACCACTTGGAGGCGTGCCTCGATGCGCTCCCCCGCAAGCAAGGAACACGACGCTAGGCACCAAAGGCACAAGAGTTCGTCACCCACGAAATCTGCAAGCTGTGAGAAGCTCGGCCATCCGCGGCGAGCGCCACCCTACGCGTCCCGTCAACCCAGCTGTCGCCCCCAAGGAAGGCAGCAAGGTGCGCGTGTGCGTTGATGTCGCGAGCCTCGACAGGGCCGGCTCTTAGGACCTCTTTTGGCCCTCGTGCGTCGACCTAAGCAGGGGCATCACCACCAACTACACCCACATGCCCTTCGGCCTAGAGAACACCGCCGCTACCTTCCAAAGGTTGGCATGGCTCACGATGGTGCCTCGCGGGACCTCAGCCCCTCGCGAGCCCCCAAGGCCTCAGGAGCCAGCCGACCCCTGAGAGGCGAACCTCCACGACGCCCCCCAAGCAGCATGATCGCTAGGTGACTTTTTGGTTTGTTCAAATTGAGGGCGCCCCTCGGGCTGCATTATCCTCAAGCTGGTCAGGGTCCGTCCCTGCAGTGCCTCACTTTTTGTTATGTATTGGATTTGGTTATGCTTTGATGAGTTCATGTTGCTTGCTTAACCCTGTGTTTGGTGCCTCGCCACCATTGGGATCACCGCACCCTCGCAACTCTTCTCTTGACCGTCCCATGACTAGGGGCTGGACATGGCGTCTATGCTCGGGTCCGTCCCTGCAGTGCTGATAAATCCAAGTGATCGAGCTCTGGCTCGCGGGCCTGCTCCAGTGCACGTCACCTCACAGAGGTCCTTGGTGTCTCACCTTCTCATGGGACCATCACGAGCAAGTGAGTAAGGGCGCGACCTGGCCTGTATAACTGTGAGTTTGGTGCTTCGCCACCTCAAGCGCCATGCATCCAGCGTCTCTTCCCTTGATCATTCCATGAGGAAACTCGACACGGCGTCTGTGCTCAGGTTTGTGTTGGCGTGCGACACCTATGGGACCCCAAAGGACCCCTTTACGATTCGGCAGGGAGAGAGGTATGCACAAAGAGCAGAACCAACGATCGATGCGGGGTGATTTTACCCAGGTTCGGGCCGCTGATCAGCGTAAAACCCTACTCCTACCTTGTTTTATTATGAGTGTTATTGAGCCCAGGCTCCAGGAGCGCTTGCAATGAACAGTACGTTCAAAGAGCAGCTACGCATGCAGAATGGGCCAGAAGATCCTCCTCCCCTAGCAGTTGCCTTGGGCCTCCTTTTATACGCTCAAAGGGGTCACCACAGTGGCAAAATGTACATACATTGAGGTGTAAAGTAGCTACAGGGTCATCATACCTAACCACTAACAGATTAGGACGAATGCATTTAATGCACCGTGAGGTGTCCATTTAGGTGTCCTCACTTTCTTGGGGATGGAAAAAGGAGCCATCCCATCAGCACCGCTTAAGATCTCCTCCACTGGCGCGTTGCCACGCATCTAGAGAAGGACCCAAAATGTCAGGCTTGTTGCTGTGCCGAAGCGGTGGCACAGTGGCAGAATCTTGCCGGGCGCCGAATCTTGCTGGGTGCCGAATCTTGCCGGGCGTGAAATCTTGTCGGGCTTCGCAGGCCACCCCGGCAAGATCTTGCCGGGGAGGCTGGCTTTCGGTCTCCAGCTCTTCTTATCTTGCTGATCCTCAAATCCTTGACTTGAGTGTTTCTTCGATAACTTGAATTAACCTCCAACTGTTCCCCGACAAGCCTGGCCGCGAGTATGGCTACAACTGCCCGTGCACAAGTACGGGGTACTAATGGCCCAATACTTAGTACACCAACAGGAGCCCCCGGGCCTAGGCCACACACGAGTGCGAGGCGTTGTTGGGCTAGGCCCATACAGTGCACGGGCACGCGTAGCAGGGGATTAACTGCTCGTAAATATCCCACTTACTGTGCCCCCCACTACGCGCGCTGAATGCGCGATGTGGGAAGCGTGCGCTGAAAGGCTGCAACTGCAGCGTGCCTGCAGAGGCGTATTTACATTGGGGAGTAAAAGAGGCGGCCTTGCTCCTTCCCCATAAAAAGGGAAACCGCAGAGGCGCAACCTATTTACCCCCTCTTCTTCCCAATCTGGACTCCGCCATTGTTTTCCCCTCTCGATCTCAAAGCCAGACTTCTCCTCATCCGCTCTTCGCTTCCGCACCCGCTCTATCCTTAGCCTCCGCCTTCGCAATTGCCATGCCGCCCAAGACTAGCAAGGGCAAAGGCAAGAGCAAGGAGACGAAGGCCGATGTCCCGGAGAGCGAGCTGGTGAAGATGTGGAAGAAGTTCATCGTCTTTGCTCCGACGCTCGATGCGAGGGCCTTGAAGAACTGGTACCAGTGCATGTGGGCGAAGGGGACACAAGCTCACCCCGCGACTCGCGTGATTCCAGGTTCTTGTTCCAAGAGCGGTCCTGACAGATATCACTTCTTCACCGCTTATTTCTATTGCGGACTCTGTCCTCCATTCTCTGATTTCTTCAACGATATTATGTACACATACGGCTTCCATCTTCTTGATTTCACGCCGAACGCCGTAATGTGCATGTCTATCTTCGCTCATCTTTGCGAAAACTTTGCCGGAGTAGTTCCCAATACCACCCTCTTCCACCATTATTTTATTCCTCGCATCCAAAAGGGGGAGGCCCTTTCCGGTTCTATCGCCTGGATTCCACGGGCTTGGAATAAGGAGATATACCCAGATGGAGTTTACCGCGAGAAGTGGGATGAATGGCGGTATGAGTGGTGCTGGATCAAGGAAGCAGATCCCCATCCGTTCTGTTCGCCTCGACGGCAGAAGGTGGTCCGCGGTAGTGACTGGAGCGATCTCGTCGCGGAGGACGAGAGGCTCACAATCGCCACCACCAGGATCCTTCGCCTGAAGGCTGCCGGGCTTATAATGGAGATGATTGGCTTCGATTTCCTCTGCCGCCGCATCGCCCCCCTACAAAGCAGGGGAAGACCAGCTTGGGAGTACCGGAACGCAGTAGATATCATGAGGCTGCGCCCTGGACTGAACAACAATTTGACGGCCATGCAGCTCGGCGCTCTCCGCCACAAGCTATTCCAGCGCGATGACAAACATCGGTTGCCGGCAAGAATTGTCCCTTTGTGCAACAACTCCGCGCTGGGGTCGATCATCGCCTTCATGCCAATGTTCAACGCCCACGGTCTTGACGCGACTTGCACTGAGCCAACCGAGGAAGAAGCACAAAAGTTCTTCGACAACTTGTCGGAGAGGGCCATCCGGGAAGAGACTGGCCTCATTCGCGCCACCACTGACGAAGAAGTGGCGTATATTACCTCTAGGGTGGAGGAAGCGAATCTTGCCGCGGAGGCCGGCAGTGTTGGTTTCACAGAATGGGAAACCAGTGACGCGGAGGTTGTGATGGAAGAAAATCTTGCCGGGGAGGTTGAGGCTACCGGGGAACAGAGCAGCGCGGCCGCCGAGGGCTCGTCCGACGAGGACGTAGCCGAAGAAGAGCCGTAGGAGGAGCCCCCAGCTCCGAAGAAGACCAAGCGCGTTCTTCGAAAGGCCGCTTCTGGCATCCTGGCAAGCCAACCCTCTTCAAGCAGCGAGGCTTCCGGCAAGAAGGCAGCCGGCAAGACTGCGCCGCGGTAAGGAGTCCGACAGCAACCTGCGCGGAGCGCGAGACCCGCACCTGCGGCAACTGCCGAGGCAGCAGGGGCGTCTCACACAACCGCACCGGAGGCTCAGGTGGTGGAATCACGCCAACCCCCTGCGCCTGCTACAGCCAAGCGACCCAGGACCCCTCCTCCGCCCCCTCACACGGACACTACAACGGAGGTCGACTTCGACATCTCCGGCTTTAGCCCGGAACGAGAAGAGGAAGAGTAAGTATCCTGTCATAGCCTTTATCTTCCAAATTTCGGAGTAATCTCATAGCCTTGCTCTATCTTGTCTCTGCAACGATGCAGAAACCTTGGCGGAAAGGGCGGCGAAGAGGTTGAGGACTTCCACGGGCGACGAGCTCCCGGCAGGCTCTACGAGCACACCGGAAATTGTCGTCGTGAGCCCGGAGCTCAGCCCTCAGCGCAGCCCCCAGCGTGAGTTCTCCACTCGTTTTCCGCTGGCGGGCGCTGAAGTTTTTACCCTTGCCACTGAAATCTTCAGGCTTGTAGGAGAAGAACAGCAACAGGAAGAAGTGGAAATCGCCCCCGTCGTGCCGCCTCCGTCAACCGCGCCGCCCACAAGCGCATCCCCGGCAAGAGTTACCACCGACGAGCCCATCTTGGTTGAGGAGGAACCGGTATGCATGGATACTGGCAACATTTCCCTGGCAACCAACATTGTCGGGAGGGGCAAGGCCACATCTCAACAACTCGACGCAGGTAACTGTTTGCCTTAGAGTGCTTGTTATCCTTTTCTTTATCTTTCTTTCTTTTTGTCTTCTTGAACTTCAATCTTAATCTTATTTGGTTTCCTTCCTTCGTCCTCCAAAATTCCCTGTGATGGAACACATGGATGTCGGCGTTGTCATCGAAGAGATCGCCAGAGACGCCGCCGCCGAAGCTGACAGGATCGCCGCTAGCGAGGCCGCCAAAGATGCCACTGCCGAGGTCGGCGAAACTGTTGCCGAGGAAGCCGCCAAGGAATCTGCCGAGAGGACCGGCGAGGAAACTGATGACCACACTGACGGCATTCCTGCCGCAGGAGCGCCAGGTGC
Source organism: Thinopyrum elongatum (assembly GCA_011799875.1). Lineage (NCBI taxonomy): Eukaryota > Viridiplantae > Streptophyta > Magnoliopsida > Poales > Poaceae > Thinopyrum > Thinopyrum elongatum. The sequence goes on from CM022297.1 coordinate 319,727,045, forward strand.
TACATCGGCCATAGAGCCCCCAGCCACCGGTGAGATGAACGTCGAGGACCAACCATCCACATCCGAAGCCCCCTCATCAAGCAAATATCTCAAGGTTGGCGACAACTTATTCATCAACTTGCCGGGCACGGCAAATACTGAAACATCGACCGAAGGGGAAGCCTTTGATGAAGAAATCATCGCCGCTACCGGGCTCGAGATTGTTGATGATCCAAGCGCCAGCAGTGGCAAATCTGAAGAGGATCAGCTCCTCCAGGCCATGGGCGAAAATTTCCGCAAGCTCCAAGCACTCCACCGTGCTCGGAAAGAGAAAGCAGATTCCAGAATGGCAGTTGTCGAGGCAGCCGAAGCAGATTTTCAGAAGCGCGTCGAGCAAATGCAAATCTGGTACGCCAAGGCCCTTCAAGAGTTGACTGCCAGCAGGGAACAAGTGAGCCAAAACTGGACGGAGCTCCTCTTGAAACAATCTGACCTGGAGAAAGCGCAAGAGGAAGCTGCACAAAGAACTGCCGCTGAAGATGCTCTCCTGACGGAGCGTCGCATTGCACTTGACGCCCATGAGGAGGATCTTGTCGCACGTGAGCAGGCGCTCGCTGCCAAGCTTCACGGCAAAGATGAGGAGATCGATAAGCTTGTCGTGCAGCGGATCCAGGAGCTGGAGCAAAAGCACAAGGAGGCGCTCGAAGCTCTAACTGTAGATCACGCCGGCAAGCTCAAGGAGGCCATCGATGCTGCCGAGGCTGCAGAGGCCGCCAAGAACAAGCTGAGCGACAAAGTGAAGAAGCTGGAGGTGGATCTTGAAGAACATGGCAAGGAGCTCTCGACGCTCAAAGGGGACAGGGAGAAAACTCTCCACAGCCTGGCGGAGATGCTAGTTGCCATGGCCGACAAGACCAAGCAGCTCACTTCAGCCAACGATGCCATTGCCGATCTGAAGCTAAAGCTGACCACACTGGAGAAGTCCCTCAAGGACGGCAGGGCCCGCGAGAAGGCCCTAAGAAGAGATCTTCAGGAAGAGAGGAACTTGCTTAAGAGCACTGCCGCCGCCCAAATTGACTATGAAAAGGGAGTGAAAATCTGGACTGATCACCTTGACGACGCCGCGGAGAGGCTCACTGCACAGTTGTCAACCATGAGCCAGGATGGTCTGCAAAATTTCAGGTATTCCTCTGATGAAAGGAAATCTTCGAGCGCCAGGTTGACTATGTTCTTCGAAAGCATCATTGACGCTTTGAAGCTACTACAGTCCAACCGAGCGACCCAACTGGCCAATGAATCCTGCAAACTTTGTCGGGCCGTCCTCCGCAAGGTACTCGTCAAGGTGGTGTATAATAACCCTGGTGTTGATCTCACCAACGTGCTCGACCACTTGCTGAAGGATGCAGATCTCAAGGCACTTGAGGAGCTTGTCGCGCCCATCCTTGAGAAAGTAGATTCAATCAAGAGGATCAAGGGCCAATGCAGGGACTAGCCGCCTCATTTTCCCTTGTCGCCACCATTCCATGCCAAAAGACAATCAAGTCTTATGTCAGAACTGCGACAATTTATTGATGTAATATAACTTGCGTATGTTTGGGTATATGCATGCTATTTCCCTTGTCTGATTCCTTTATGTACGGAGTATACCCTACGCTTATTGAAAACTTGCCGGCGCGCAACCTGCCGCGAGCGCTGGGTGCGGGACTTCAGCAGCCTACTGGAGGTGCAACGGCCGGCAAGGCACCTTGGCGTTCTCAGTGTAGCCACTTAAATTGTTGAGCGGACTCGAAACAAAATAAGGGCGCAACCGATTACAACAAGGGTTCCTTCGCGTGCAGGTTTTCTATACAAAAGTCAAAATCGTCTAAGGAAAATGACTTTGTAATAAAAGAAACTTGCTTTAAGTTTTATAACTTAGCTTTCTGTCGATGTTCTTCTTCCGGTAAGGCGTCAATTCTGAACGTCGCCAACTGGTACTCATATCTTTCCTTGTCCCCCCCCCCCCCCCGGCAAACATGCACGCGAGGAATCCTTCTGTCTTTTGAGAAAAAGAAAGAAGAGAAAATAAAGATATGGAACCTTGGCGGTTCGTTAGAACTTACCGGGAACAAGTGTCATACAACATCTTAGACAACCATGCATATATATATAAACATGGAAATCGATAAGGAAATGCACAACACTTAAACTTATTCATTTGGGCTCAGGGTCTGCGCCTGGCTTTGTACAAAGGATTACATGCCTTGCCGGCAAGACTTGTACAAAAGGTGGTTGCCGGGGGCCCCCGGCAACCGCGGCTTATGGGTAGAACTTGCGAAGATGCTTGATATTCCAGGAGTTGCTCACTGGAACGCCATCTTCGGTCTCCAGGCGGACAGCGCCGGGCCTGGTGACTCGTACTACCCGATAAGGGCCTTCCCACTTTGGCGTCAACTTGTTTGAATTCTTGGCGGACTGAATTCGTCGAAGAACAAGGTCGCCTTCCTCAAGGCTTCAGGCATGAACTTTGCGGCTATGGTAGCGGCGCAAAGCTTGCTGGTAGCATGCAGCTCGCACAGCAGCCTGAAGACGATTCTCCTCAAGGAGCACAGCGTCATCTTGCCACAGTTGCTCTTGCTCAAGCTCATCATAAACGAGCACTTGAGGTGATCCATATATGAGTTCCGTGGGGAGAACTGCTTCCGCTCCGTAGACCAGAGCGAAGGGCGTCTGGCCGGTGGCTCGATTTGGTGTCGTTCTGATTAACCAAAGAAATGTCGGCAACTCATCAATCCAGCATCTTTCGCACTTTCTCAGCTTGTCAAAAGTTCTGGTCCTGAGACCATGCAACACTTCAGCATTAGCCCTCTCTTCTTGGCCGTTGCTTCTCGGGTGAGCAACAGAGGCAAAACAAATTTTGCCGCCAAGGTCTTGGACGTACTGCATGAAGGTGCGACTTGTGAATTGCGTGCCATTGTCGGTGATGATCCTGTTAGGCACACCGAAATGGCAAACTATTCCTTTAAAGAACCTGATGGCTGATTGTGTTGTCACCTTTCTCACCGCTTCCACCTCCGGCCACTTTGTGAACTTGTCGATCGCAACGTACAAGTACTCAAAGCCCCCGGTAGCACGGGGGAAGGGGCCCAGTATGTCGAGCCCCCAGACCGAAAATGGCCAGGAGAGAGGGATCGTCTGAAGAGCTTGAGCTGGCTGATGTGATTTCTTCGAATGAAACTGGCACACTTCACACTTGGTTGCTAGTGCAGTTGCATCCTGGAGAGCGGTGGGCCAAAAGAAACCTTGCCGGAATGCTTTCCCGACAAGTGCTCTTGATCCTATGTGAGAGCCACATATGCCTCCATGTATCTCTGCCAACAGCTCTAGTCCATCCTCCCGAGGAATACACTTCAATTTCACACCGTTTGGTCTCTTTCTGTACAAGACGTCATCGACGAACTTGTACATAACAGACCGACGGGCTACTTTTTCTGCCTCTTCCTGTTCCTCAGGAAGTTCTCCTGTCTGAAGGAAATGGACAATGTGCTGTGCCCATGCTGGAGCCTGGGGCTCGACAGCTAGGACTAAAGGCATCTCTTCTGCCAGGGGAACATTTGTATCGACAGCGAAAGCGTGAGGTTCCGCCGGAGCCTATTGTTCCCCGGCAGGCTTGTCGCTGATCCCGGCAAGTTCCTTGCCAGCGGCTCCAGTGAGCTCTGCCGGAAAGTACTGTCCAGAATTCAACTTTCTTCTCTTTTTCTTGTCTCATTGATGGCGCCACAGATGGTTGAGTCAAATGGAGCACTAAGTTCCTGGTTCCACAGGCAACTTGAGGGCAGCGCGCTTTGACAGGTCATCAGCAATACTGTTCTCGGCACGAGGAATGTGCTTCATTTGCAGACCGTCAAAGCGCTCTTCCATTTTTCTCACTTCATCCACGTAAGCTTGCATCAATGGACTCTGATAATTCTTGTTAAGTTGCCTGATAACAAGCTGCGAATCGCCTTTGATGACGAGCTTCTTGATACCAAGGTCTGCCGCGATCCTGAGACCGGCAAGCAGCCCCTCGTACTCCGCAGTGTTGTTTGTCAAACTCTCCCGGGGAAAATGCATCTGGATTACATACTTGAGGTGCTCTCCGGTGGGTGCGACAAGCAGCACACCAGCGCCGGCGCCTTGCAGCGAGAAAGCCCCGTCAAAGTATATAACCCATTCTTGATCAATTTCCTTGCCGGGGAGGTTCGTTTCTTGAACTTCTTCGTCTGGCGTTGGGGTCCATTCCGCAATGAACTCTGCCAAAGCTCTGCTCTGAATTGTCGAAGTGCTTTCAAACTTGAGACCAAAGCTCGAAAATTCCAACGCCCACTCCACAATCCTGCCGGTTGCCTCTGGATTTCGCAAAATCCGTTGCAACGGAAAGCGAGTGACGACGATGATTTCATGTGCTTGAAAATAATAGCACAGCTTCCTCGAGGCCATAAGGAGGCCGAAGAGCAACTTCTGCACACCAGAGTATCTTGACCTAGCTCCTTGAAAAAGGGAGCTAACAAAATAAACTGGGCGCTGCACCACCTTTTTCTTTTGCACTGGTTCTTCTGACTGCGCAGATCCTGTCTTGCCGGGATCAACCCTTGCCGGGGAAGATCCCGCCGCGTTGCTTGGCGGTCCTGCCGCTAGTGTTACCTCCTCATCAGCTTCTCTCTGCGCCACTAACGCAGCACTAACCACTTGATTTGTCGCTGCCAGATACAATAGCAACGACTCTTGTGGTTTAGGCGTGACTAGTGTCAGTGGAGAAGAAAGGTATTTCTTCAAATCTTGTAGCACAGCCTCCGCTTCTGAAGTCCATTTCATTGGACCTGCCTTCTTCAAAATTTTGAAAAAGGACAGGGCGCGCACAGCAGATTTGGAAATAAACCTGCTTAGGGCAGCAACACAGCCGGTAAGACGACGTACATCCTTCACGCGTCTTGGCACTTCAATCTGCTCAATAGCTTTGATCTTGTCGGGGTTCGCTTCGATCCCCCGTTGAGATACAAAGAATCCCAGAAGCTTGCCGGAAGGAACACCAAACACGCACTTCTCAGGATTGAGCTTTAAATTGATCTTGCACAGGTTTGCAAATGTTTCTTCTAGATCTTGTATGAGCATCACTTTGTCCTTGGTTTTGACCACTATGTCATCCATGTATGCTTCCATATTTCTATGGAGCTGAGGCTCAAAACCAATTTGGACTACTCTCACAAATGTAGAACCAGCACTTTTCAACCCGAAAGGCATTCGTACAAAACAATACGTACCACATGGGGTGATAAATGCGGTCTTTTCTTCATCTTCTTTTGCCATGAAGATCTGATGATACCCTGAGTAGGCATCAAGGAACGACAGTAGGTCACAACCAGCCGTCGAGTCCACAATCTGGTCGATGCGCGGCAAAGGAAAGGGATCTTTTGGACAGACTTTATTGATGTCTGTATAATCAATACATAGCCTCCATTTCCCATTCTCCTTGCGCACTACAACCGGATTAGCCAACCACATTGGGTGAAGCACTCCTCTGACCAATCCTGCCGCTTCCAGCTTCCTGATTTCTTCGGCAATGAATTCTTGCCGCTCCAAGGCTTGCTTCCTAACCCTCTGCTTGACGGGCCGCGCATGAGGACAGACAGCAAGGTGGTGCTCAATTACCTCCCTGGGAACACCGGGGATGTTAGACGGTTGCCATGCAAACACGTCGACATTCACCCGCAGGAAGGCAATGAGCGCGCTTTCCTATTTGTCATCTAGGGTGGAACTTATGGTGAAAGTTCCTCCCATTCTCTCCTCCCTGACGGGCACCTTCTTGGTCTCTGGTGGAGTAGCCTTGGATTTCTTGTTCTTGCCGGTGGAACTCTCTGGTGCGTCCTCAACGGAAGCGCAACACTCCGAGGAGATGCGCTTGCCGGAGTTCGTGCCAAGATTCTTGCCGGTCTTCTTCTTCCCCCCGGGAGTTCCAGCGGCAGGAGCAGATGCCTTGACGGTAGGTGTTGCAACTGCGTCCCGGTAGAGTTGGTCGGCACAGATGAGTGCATCCTTTTTGTCGGAGTGGATAGTGATGACACTCAACGGCCCGGGCATCTTCAGCACATTATATGCATAGTGTGATGCCGCCAGGAACTTAGCCAGCGCTGGGCGGCCAAGGATCCCATTGTATGACATGGGGATCTTGGCGACATCAAACACTACCTTCTCTGTCCTGTAGTTGAGCTCGCTACCAAATGTCACCGGTAGCGTAATCTTGCCTTTTGGCTGGGTCCTTCCTGGATTGACCCCTTGAAATGTGCCCGTTTCCTCGAGATCTTCATCAGGAATTTGGAGCCTCTTGAGCACGTCCGGCGAGATTAGGTTCAGTCCGGCCCCACCGTCAACTAGTATTTCCATCACCTTGAGGTTGCAGATTGTCGGTGAGACCAACAATGGCAAGCACCCGACCGCGGTTGTGCGATCAGGGTGATCCTCGGTGTCGAAAATGATAGGCGTGTTGGACCACTTCAGGGGTTTACGTGCATTGAACGATGGCTCCGTTGCATTAACCTCTCGCACCCACTGTTTAAGTCGACGGTGGGAAGAATGCAACGAGGCGCCTCCGTCGATACACATGGCCTCTGTAGCTTTCTGAAATTCTTGCTCACTAGACTCATCATCTTCTCCATCATCATCATCACCTTCTTCTTTGTCACGGCCTTGAGCGGGCCTCTCCCTCTGTTGCTTGGCCTTGCTGCGGCGACCCCCTCGGCCACCGTGCTTCTTGCCGGACCCATCAGCACCATCATGGGCCTTCTCCTTGTCTCGTCTTTCATATTCAGCTCTCTGCTTCTCGACAAGCTGCTCAACTTGCCGGCAGTTTTGGAGATCGTGGCCCTTGGTGCGATGGATCTTGCAATACTGCTTGCCGGAGCTTTCCGACTTGTCGGCAGCCGCCAAGGCCTGGCAGGAGGAGCACACGGCAACTTCCTTGCCGGGGTCGTCAACCTTGGCCTTCTTGGCGGTGCCGGGGTTGCCGGATTCCTCGACGTCAATTACGGCCTTGCCTCTGTGCTTCTTGTTCCGCCGCCGGCCTTTCCTTGGCGGGGTTGTAGCGTCTTCATCTTCCGATTCGCCCCCTGCGCCAATAGCCTCGCCAGGGAGTTTCCTCCCTTCTTCAGCCCGAGCGCACTTGTCGGCCAAAGCGTAAAGCTTGGCAATACTCCTGACCTTGTTCATTGCCAGCTCTTCACGCATTTTGCGGTTACACACGTTCTGATGAAACGCGCTAACAATAGCGGCAGGGTGAACGTCAGGAATATTGTACTGCACCCGGCTAAATCTCTGGATAAACTTGCGCAGGGGTTCGCCCTCTTTCTGAGGGATGATATGCAAATCACTCTCTTAGCCAGGAGCTTGGTGGCCTCCAACAAAGGCGCCAACAAACTGATGGCACATATCTGACCAAGAAGAAATAGAATTCTCCGGCAGATGCATCAACCACGACCTGACATTGGGTTTGAGCACCAACGGGAAGTAGTTGGCAAGTATCTTGTCGTCTCGGCCCCCGGCAGCCTGCACCGCAATGGTGTAGATGCTCAAGAACTCCGAGGGGTGAGTCTTGCTGTCATATTTCTCCGGGACCTCTGACTTGAAGGTTCGAGAATTGGGCCACTGGACTTGCCGCAGCTCACGGGTAAACGCTGGAGTACCTACCTCGTAAGGCAAGTCGCCTGCGTCCCCTGGCGCAGGCTCGTCGACAGCGGGCCCTGCGCGCTTATCAGATTGATAGCACGCTTCTCGTCGCCACTCGATGGTAGTTCGAGCGTCCTCTTTGCTTCATTCCTAGAGAACTTGACGCTGGTCGCGGCGCATCCGTGGATCGTACGATGCTGTGGAATCATCATCACGGCCATCAGTCCGCCGGGTTGTCGACCGCCGCTGGTGTCGTGGAGGGGAGTGCACCGTGGTCGCACCACCTCCAGTCTTCTCCGCATCGGCTCGCGCCGGATCGATGGACCGCCGTTGTGAAGGCCCTGCCTCCTGCGGCCCATCTTTGTTGGCGAAGCCAATGAGGCTCTGGATAGTAGCTCGCCACTCCTCCATCTTCTCCGGAGCAGGAGGGAAATCGAGGAGCAGCTGCGCACATGCCAAAGCTTCTGCTAGTGTAGGCGGCGGCGACATGTGTGAGGTACGTGAGGTGCTCTGACTCCTAACAATGTTAGAAGCAGCACCGTCAGGATCACGCGACCGCGCGCCACTTCCGCCGGCAGTTTGGCGTGCATGCTGAGCCTGCGCACCTTGGGATCGATGCAGAGAAGTCCTTTCATGGGGATGCCCTGAACCACCAGCACCATGACGCTACTCATCGCACACGACCTGGGAAGGTCGTGACGCTTGCGCCGGCGCGGGAGCCCTAGAAAGCGTCCTCCGATCTCTGGAGTTCGTTGCACCGCCCGTGGGTAGCACAGCTCCATCTCTGGATCCAGCGACATGTGGGTTGCCGTTGCCGCTGCGAACGACGCCGCTCGCCTGGCTTGGATCACCGGAATGCCGTGGAGGCTCTAAAACTCTTCCTTCTGCATCCGCGCCATCACCCGTACGCGAGGGCACAGGCAAAACGGATGTGGATGGTTGCACCGTTGCGGCACTCTTCTTCTTGGGTGGCATAATGATTAAGATGATGAAGAAACTAAGGTGCCGATCACTGGATTAGGTTTGCACAACCTTCAATCCCCCTACCCGGAGCGCCATAGATGTCGGCGTGCGACACCTATGGGACCCCAAAGGACCCCTTTACGATTCGGCAGGGAGAGAGGTATGCACAAGGAGCAGAACCAACGATCGACGCGGGGTGATTTTACCCAGGTTCGGGCCGCTGATCAGCATAAAACCCTACTCCTGCCTTGTTTTATTATGAGTGTTCTTGAGCCCAGGCTCCAGGAGCGCTTGCAATGAACAGAATGTTCAAAGAGCAGCTACGCATGCAGAATGGGCCAGAAGATCCTCCTCCCATGTAGCAGTTGCCTTGGGCCTCCTTTTATATGCTCAAAGGGGTCACCACAGTGGAAAAATGTATATACATTGAGGTGTAAAGTAGCTACAGGGTCATCATACCTAACCACTGACGGATTAGGACGAATGCATTTAATGCACCATGAGGTGTCCGTTTAGGTGTCCTCACTTTCTTGGGGATGGAAAAAGGAGCCATCCCATCAGCACCGCTTAAGCTCTCCTCCACTGGCGCGTTGCCACGCATCTAGAGAAGGACCCAGAATGTCAGGCTTGTTGCTATGCCAAAGCGGTGGCACAGTGGCAGAATCTTGCCGGGCGCCGAATCTTGCCGGGCGTGAAATCTTGCCGGGCTTCGCAGGCCACCCCGGCAAGATCTTGCCGGGGAGGCTGGCTTTCGGTCTCCAGCTCTTCTTATCTTGCTGATCCTCAAATCCCTGACTTGAGTGTTTCTTCGATAACTTGAATTAACCTCCAACTGTTCCCCGACAAGCCTGGCCGCGAGTATGGCTACAACTGCCCATGCACAAGTACGGGGTACTAATGGCCCAATACTTAGTACACTGACAGTTTGTCCCTGCAGTGTCGCTAAATCCAAGTGACCGAGCTTTGTCTGGCGGGCCGGACCCATGCATGTCACATTGTTTGGGTCCTTGGTATCCAACCTCTACATCTAATGGCCTCGGGATGGCCACCCGGCGCGCATCGCCCCCACATCACAGGATTCACGAACATGCAGGTACTTCCGGGGCTAGGTGCCCGAAAGCCCATTAGGCGGCGTCTCACGTGGCGACCGGCCCGCGTGCCGCTCAAAGGCCGCCTCAACGGGGGGTCATAGCAGACTCGCCCACGGCTCCGAGCCTAACGCAACCAAGCTACAAGCGGAGAAAGGGGTCCCTGTGCTTATCGCCTAGGACGCCCAATACCTCCGGTTCTGCCATGGTTCCCACGCGTACGAACAAAACAGGGTTGTACACGCCTCGGAGACTCTAGAACAGAGCTCCCGCCCACACCCTAGTGGAAGCCCCATGCTCCGCGCTGGCAGAACGATCAAACTAGGATCATGCCAATGCCCCAGTGGAAGCCCCATGCCCTGCACTGGCGGAACGATCAAACTATGATCATGCCCACGCCCAAGTGGAAGCCCCATGCTTCGCGCTGGTGGATAAACAACCGAGAAGCGCCCCACGGGACACACCAACCTAAGGATAACCCGTGCCTGACACGGCAGCCGCTATCTTCTTCCGCATCACGCGTTGATACGTACATTTTGTATCATGTTTTTATGATGATATTTATTGCATTACGGACTGTTATTTCACTTTATCATACAATACTTATGCATTTTCTCTCTTATTTTACAAGATTTACATGAAGAGGGAGAATGCCGGCAGCTGGAATTCTGGACCGGAAAGAAGCAAATCTGAGATACCTATTCTGCACAACTCCAAATGTCCTAAAACTTTACAAAGAATTGTTTTGGAATATATTAAAAATATTGGGGGAAGAAACAACAAAAGGGGACCCACCAGGTGGCCACAAGCCTAGGGGGCGCACCCTACCCCCAGGTCGCGCCTCCCGAGCTTGTGGGCCCCCTGGCCAGCCCCCGGTGTCCATCTTCTTCTATATGGAGAGTTTTGACCTAGACAAAATAAGAAGGAAGCTTTCGGGATGAAGCGCCACCGTCTTGAGGCAGAACCTCGGCAGAAGCAATCTAGAGCTCCGGTAGAGTGATTCTGCCGGGAAAACTTCCCCTCGGGAGGGGGAAATCGAAGCCATCGTCATCACCAATGATCCTTTCATTGTGGGAGGGTCAATATTCATCAACATATTCACCAGCACCATCTCCTCTCAAACCCTAGTTCATCTCTTGTATTCAATCTTTGCCTCAGAACCTCAGATTGGTACCTATGGGTTGCTAGAAGTGTTGATTACTCCTCGTAGTTGATGCTAGTTGGTTTATTTGGTGGCAGATCATATGTTTAGATCCTTAATGATATTTATTACCCCTCTGATTATGAACATGAACATGCTTTGTGAGTAGTTATGTTTGTTCCTGAGGACATGGGAGAAGTCTTGTTATAATTAATCAAGTGAATTTGGTATTCGTTCGATATTTTGATGAGATGTAGGTTGTCTTTCCTCTAGTGGTGTTATGTGAAAGTCGACTACATGACACTTCACCATGATTTGGGCCTAGGGGAAGGCATTGGGAAGTAATAATTAGATGATGGGTTGCTAGATTGGCAGAAGCTTAAACGCTAGTTTATGCGTTGCTTCGTAAGGGGCTGATTTGGATCCACATGTTTCATGCTATGGTTAGATTTATCTTAATTCTTCTTTAGTAGCGGCGAATGCTTGTGAGAGGGGTTAATCATAAGTGGGAGGCTTGTCCAAGTAAGGAAAGCACCCAAGCACCGGTCCACCCACATATCAAATTATCTAAGTAATGAACGCGAATCATATGAGCATGATGAAAACTGACTTGACGATAATTCCCATGTGTCCTCGGGAGCGCTTTGCTTAATATAAGAGTTCGTCCAGGCTTATCCTTTGCTACAAAAAGGATTGGGCCACCTTGCTGCATCTTTGTTACACTAGTCACTTGTTACCCATTACGAATTATCTTATCACCAAACTATCTGTTACCGATAATTTCAGTGCTTGCAGAGAATACCTTGCTGAAAACCGCTTGTCATTTCCTTCTGCTCCTCATTGGGTTTGACACTCTTACTTATCGAAAGGACTGTGATTGATCCCCTATACTTTTGGGTCATCAAGACTCTTTTCTGGCGGCGTTGCCGGGGGGTGAAGTGCCTTTGGTGAGTGGAATTTGGTAAGGAAAAAATTTATATTGTGTGCTGAAATTTATTGTCACTTGTCACTATAGAAAATAATCCTTTGAGGGGCTTGTTCGGGGTATCTTCACCTCGACCGGAAGAACAAAGAGTTGCTCCTCAACCTACTACACCTACTGAAAATATTTATTATGAAATTCCTTCGGGTATGATAGAGAAACTGCTAGCTAATCCTTATGAAGGAGATGGAACGAAACATCCTGACTTGCACCTTATATATTGGATGAAATTTGTGGATTATTTAAGCTTGCAGGTTTATCTGGAGATGAGGTCAAGAAGAAGGTCTTCCCTTTATCTTTGAAGGGAAAGGCATTGACATGGTATAGGCTATGTGATGATATTGCAGCTTGGAATTACAACCGATTGAAATTGGAATTTCATCAGAAGTTTTATCCTATGCATCTGGTTATCGTGATCGGAATTATATATATATATATATATATATATAATTTTGTCTCGTGAAGGAGAAAGTATTGCTCAAGCTTGGGGCAGGCTTAAGTCAATGTTATATTCATGCCCCAATCATGAGTTCTCAAGAGAAATAATTATTCAGAATTTTTATGCTCGGTTTTCTTGTAATGATCAATCCATGCTCGATACTTCTTGTACCGGTTCTTTCATGAAGAATACTATTGAATTCAGATGGGATCTCTTGGAAAGAATTAAACGCAACGCCGAAGATTGGGAGCTCAACGAAGGTAAGGAGTCAGGTATAAATTTTGAGTTTGATTGTGTTAAATCTTTTATGGATACCGATGCTTTTCATGAATTTAGCACTAAATATTGACTTGACTCCGAGATAGTAGCTTATTTTTGTGAATCTTTTGCTACTCATGTTGATCTCCCAAAGGATAAGTGGTTCAAATATCATCTTAACATTGAATTAAAAATAGTAGAACCTACTAAAGTTGAAGAAGAAACTGTTATTTATAATGTTGATCCAATTATTCCTACTGCTTACATTGAGAAACCACCTTTTTCTGTTAGGATAAAAGAACATGCTAAAACTTCAGCTATGGTTCGCAAGAGTTATACAAGAACACCTACACCCTCTGAATAAATTAAAGTTGAACCTAATATTGCTATGGTTAAAGATCTCTTGGTTGAAAATATTGATAAGCATGTTATTTATTTTTGTAATGAAGCTACTAGAATTGCCAAACCCGATGAAAAATATAAACATAGACCTGTTGTTGGGATGCCTGTTGTCTTTGTTAAAATAGGAGATCATTGTTATCATGGCTTATGTTATTTGGGTTCTCGTGTGAGTGCTATCCTGTTTACCTTATATCAAGAAATTATGAATGATATTGCGCCTGCTGAGATAGAAGACATTGATGTTACTATTAAACTTGCCAATAGAGATACTATTACACCACTTGGAATTGTTAGAGATGTCGCAGTCTTGTGTGAAAAAATAAAATACCCAACTGATTTTCTAGTTCTTGGCTCCCCACAAGATGATTTTTGTCCCATTATATTTGGTAGACCTTTCTTGAATACGGTGAATGCTAAATTAGATTGCGAGAAAGAAATTGTTAGTGTGAATTTTGGTGATGTGTCTCATGAGTTCAATTTCTCCAAATTCCGTAGACAACCTCGTGATAAAGAATTACCTAGTAACGATGAAATTATTGGTCTTGCTTCTATTGTCGTGCCTCCTACTGATCCTTTAGAACAATATTTGCTAGACCATGAAAATGATATGCATATGAATGAAAGAAATGAAATAGATGAGATGTTCTTTAAACAAATGCTTGTGTTGAAACAAAATTTTCCTATTGAAACTCTTGGAGATCCTCTACCACCCAAGAGTGATCCTGTGTTTGAGCTTAAACAATTACCTGATACCTTGAAATATGCGTATGTTGATGAAAAGAAGATATATCATGTTATTATTAGTACTAGCCTTTCAGAGCATGAAGGAAAGAGATTATTGAAAACTCTGAGGAAGCAGTGTGCCACTATTAGATATACTCTTGATTATCTTAAGTGCATTAGTCCCACTCTATGTCAGCATAAAATTAATATGGAGCCTGATGCTAAACCAGTAGTTGATCACCAGCGACGGTTAAATCCAAAGATGAAAGAAGTGGTAAGAAATGAAATATTAAAGCTTCTGGAAGCAGGTATAATTTATCCTATTGTTGCTAGTAGGTGGGTAAGTCCTGTTCATTGTATCAATAAGAAGGGAGGTATTACTGTTGTTCCTAATGATAAAAATGAACTTATCCCACAAACATTTGTCACATGTTATAGAATGGTAATTGATTTTAGAAAATTAAATAAATCTACTATGAAAGATCATTATCCTCTGCCTTTCATTGACCAAATGCTATAAAGACTATCAAAACATACACATTTTTGCTTTCTAGATGGATACTCTGGTTTTTCCCAAATACCTGTGTCGCAAGAGGATCAGAAAAAACTACTTTTACATGCCCTTTTGGTACTTTTGCTTTTAGATGTATGCCTTTTTGTTTATGCAATGCACCTGATACCTTTCAAAGATGTATGATTGCTATATTCTCTGACTTTCCTGAAAAGATTGTTGTGCTTTTCATGGATGATTTTTCCGTATACGGAACTTTTTTGATGATTGCTTAAGCAACCTTGATCGAGTTTTGCAGAGATGTGAAGAAAATAATCTTGTCTTGAATTGGGAGAAGTGCCACTTTATGGTTAATGAAGGTATTGTCTTGGGGCATAAAATCTCTAAAAGAGGTATTGAAGTTGATAAAGCTAAAGTTGATGGAATTGAAAAGATGCCGTGTCCTAACGATATCAAAGGTATAAGAAGTTTCCTTGGTCATGCTGGTTTCTATACGAGATTTATTAAAGATTTCTCTAAAACTTCTAGGCCTCTTACTAATCCTTTATAAAAAAGATGCTCCATTCGTTTTTGATGATGATTTTTTAGAAGCCTTTGAAATACTTAAGGAAGCCTTAATTTCTGCACCTAGTGTTCAACCACCTGATTCAAACCTACCCTTTGAAATTATGTGTGATGCTAGTGATTATGTTGTTGGTGTTGTTCTAGGACAAAAAGTTGATAAGAAATTAAATGTTATCCATTATGCTAGTAAGACTCTAGAGAGTGCTCAAAGAAATTATGCTACTACTGAAAAAGAATTTTTGGCAGTTGTGTTTGCTTGTCATAAATTCAGATCTTACATTGTTGATTTCAAAGTAATTGTTCACACTGATCATGCTGTTATAAAATATCTTATGGAAAATAAAGATGCTAAGCCTAGACTCATTAGGTGGGTTCTCTTGCTACAAGAATTTGATTTACATATCACTGATAGGAAAGGAGCTGAGAACCTAGTAGCTGATAACTTGTCTAGGTTAGAAAATATTCTTGATGACCCACGACCTACTGATGATAATTTTTTTCCTGATGAACGACTAGCTTCAATAAAGGTTTCTCATAATACTCCTTTGTATGATGACTATGCTAATTACATTATTGCTAAATATATACCACCTAGTTTCACATACCAACAAAAGAAAAAATTCTTCTATGATTTAAGACATTACTTTTGGGATGACCCACATCTTTATAAAGAAGGAGTAGATGGTATTATTAGACGTTGTGTACCTAAGCATGAACTGCTTATAAGAATCCTATGGGTATGTCTCCATATAAAATGGTTTATGGGAAAGTTGTCACTTACCTCTAGAATTATAACATAAAGCTTATTGGGCAATTAAAGAGCTCAACTATGACTTCAAACTTGCCGGTGAAAAGAGGTTATTTGACATTATCTCACTTGATGAATGGAGAACCCAAGCCTATGAGAATGCTAAGCTGTTTAATGAAAAGGTTAAAAGATGGCATGACAAAAGGATACAAAAGTGGGAATTCAATGTAGGTGACCATGTCTTGCTATACAATTCTCGTTTAAGATTTTTTGTAGGAAAACTTCTCTCCAAATGGGAAGGTCCTTATATTATCGAAGAAGATTATCGTTCCAGTGCCATCAAGATCAACAATGCCGAAGGCAATAACCCGACGGTGGTGAATGGGCAAAGAATCAAACATTATATCTCAGGTATGCCCATAAATGTTGAAACTAATATTATTCATACTATAACACCGGTGGAGTACATAAAGGAAACCTTCCAGAACACTCCAGAACCCTGAAAAGGAAGGTATGTGATACGGTAAGTAAGCCGACTCCAAAAGTTTCCCAAAGGCAATTTTACTCTGTTTTGGAATATTTAAAAAATTAGGTACATAAAAAGTAGTCCGAAAGGTGTAGAGCAGGCGACAAGCCTAGGGGGCGCGCCCTACCCCCTGGGCGTGCCTACCAAGCTTGTGGCCAGCTCGTGTGCCATCCGGACTCCGTTTTCTCCCAGATTACTTGTTTTGCATGGGAAAAATTCATTATATAATCTCCCGAAGGTTTTGACCACCGTATCACGACAATATCCTCTGTTCTTGTTTTGATCTATTTTTCTGACAGATTTGAAAGCATGTCGTCTCAGGATTTAGACGGATAGAGCTATGTTTCCCATTATACGACAGATCCAAAGATCTTTGGGGAGATTTATCCCTACCTATGGTCCACGGATGAGGAGCAGGATTCCGACCCGGAGGAAGCAAAAGATGCAAGCTCAGAGGAAGATGATGTCCCTCTACCTCAACCCGAGGATATGCACATGGAGTTCAAGAAGTCAAGCCTATCGAATAGATCAAGCAAATATAAGGTTCAATTTAGCTCGTCCCATTCTCTGCAGGAAAGTAAGGCGACACTATGCAAAAGGATATTGAAGCTTGAGCAAGAAAATGATGACTTGAGGGAGGAAAGATTCATCCTCAAACGCAAGCTGGAGAAGTTCACCGCCTCATCATCAACTCCATCATCACCACCTCCGAAGAAGGAGGCTTGAGTACACGGGTATGGGCACTCCCCTTGGCTTGTGCCAAGCTTGGGGGAGGTGCCCCGGTATCATATCACCATCACTTCTTTATCATTATTTTTTATCTTAGTTCGATCCTTTTGGTTATATCATTATCTAGTAGAATAAAAGTTTTTAGTATAATCTAGTCTTTGAGTTTTGCTTTGGGTCCTATCTATGTAATCAAGTGTGAGAGTTATATAATAAAGATTAGTTTTGAGTTGAGGGCTTGCTTTCTTGCTTTGATCTTGGAAAAGAGAAAGAAATAAAAGAAATAAAAATATTATATAACAATCTTATGGAGAGTGATGACTTCACATATAAGAAGTATGATGCATTAAACCCGTTGAAAGTTGACAAACATAGTTTTGGTCATTGTTGCAATGAATAAGAAGTGGTAAAAAAAGAGTGGTCACATATAAATATACTATCTTGGACATCTTTTATGATTGTGAGCACTCATTAAATATTATATGCTAATAAGTTGATGTTGGACAAGGAAGATAACATAATGGGTTATGTTTTATTATATCCGAATAGAAGTTCTATTGTCATGGATCCTCCAACGTGTGAAGCTTGCTTCCACCTCATACTAGCCAAAAAAATTGCACCAAGTAGAGATACTACTTGTGCATCAAAACATCCTTAAACCCAGTTTCATGCCATGAGAGTCCACTATGTCTACCTATGGATTGAGTAAGATCCTTCAAGAAAGTTGTCATTGGTGCAAGCAATAAAAATTGTTCTGTAAATATGTATGATCTTTTAGTGTGGGAAAATAAGTGTTGTATGAACTTGTGATGGTAATGTAATAAAAGCGATGGACTGCATAATAAAGGTTGCTATCACAATGGGCAATACAACGTGATGTTCCTTTGCATTAAAGGGTTGTGCATTCAAACAAAAAGTGCATGACAACCTCTGCTTCCCTCTACAAAGGGTCTATCTTTTACTTTTAGTACTTATCTTTATGCAAGAGTCATGGTGATCTTCACCATTCCCTTTACTTTGCCTTTTTCTTTTGGCAAGCATCATGTGTTGGGGAAAGTGTTGGGGAATGTTGCATGGAAAACAAAAAAAAATCTACGCACACACAAGATCTATCCATGGAGATGCATAGCTAAGAGAGGGGAGAGTGTGTCTACGTACCCTCGTAGACCATTAAGCGGAAGCGTTTATCAATGCAGTTGATGTAGTCGAACACCTTCGCGATCCAACCGATCAAGTACCGAACATACGGCACCTCCACGTTCAGCTCGATGACGTCCTCGCCTTCTTGATCCAGCAAGATGAGAGAAGTAGTAGATGAGTTCCGGCAGCACGACGGCGTGGTGACGGTGGTGATGCAACTATCTCCGCAGGGCTTCGCCGGGCACTATGAAAATATGACCGAGGATGAACTAGAGGGATAGGGGTGCCGCACATGGTTGGGGATCATGGTCTTTTGTTGCCCCTCTCCCTCCTCACATATATATATAGGTGGAGGGGGAGAGGAGGCAACCCTAGGGCGCCCCCAAGTGGCCCGCGTCTGCCCTAGAGGCCTGCCTAGTAGCGCCCACTACTGCAGGATGCTGCTAATGTGACACTACAATCAGAGGCCCTTCGACAAAACTGTCTGCCATGCATTAATCACAAACGGTGATGTAAAAAACCGTCAAAAAAGGTGCAAAATGTTTGCGATGGCAGATACATCAAACACGGTTCAGATTTTAGTTGCGTGTGCGATGCGGGGCATATGGTTCAGTTCAATGAACTGTTTGCCATGAGGCAGAACAACAGAAACAGGCAGCCAGATGAAGGCATGTGCGATATACGACATACAGTTCACTCAGACAAACTATTTGTGATGAGGCGGAACAACAGAAACGGGCAGCCAGATAAAGCTGTGTGCGATATACGGCATACAGTTCACTCGGATGAACTGTTTGTGATTAGGCAACACAAAAGAAACGGTCAGCCAGATCAAGGTGTGTGCGATATACGGCATACGGTTCACTCGGATGAACTTTTTGCGTTGAGCCAAGAGAACAGAAATGGTTCAATTTCACAAGATGTGTGTGATACATGGCAAACAGGTCTGTAATCAGAAATGTGTGCGAAGATCGATAATAACACAGACGATTGCTGCTAATGAGCCGTGCGTGTTGTGGGCAGACGCTTGCTGGTATACAATTGTCAGCGATTGATGAAATCATCACCGACGGGTTCCCTAGTATGGTCTGTGTGTGATATCATTACGCACAGAATAACAGCATATGTACTTATAACTTATAAGGACTTGATTCCATAAACAGATTAAACATCCAATTACATATGGTGGCTAGTACACACATGACCTTTGCACACACCAAAGTATGTTCCAAAATGCCTAGAAAACTCAAATAATGTATAAAAAGGCAAAATAAACCCTAAATAATTCAATACAGCAGGTTGGTCCAAACGCGATAGTCCAATCAGAGACCCTTTGACAAAACTGTGTGCGATGCATTAATCACAAACGATGATGTAATAAAACCGTCAAAAAAGATACAAAACATTTGTGATGGCGGTGACATCAAACACGGTTCAGATTAGAGTTGCGTGTGTGATGCGTGGCATACAGTAAATCCAGCAGAATCATTTGCGATGAGGCAGAACAACAGAAATGGGCAGCCAGATGAGGGTGTGTGTGATATACGGCATACAGTTCACTAGGATGAACTGTTTGCAATTAGGCAACACAATAGAAACGGTCAGCCATATCAAGGTGTGTGCGATGTAGGGCATACAGTTCACTCAAATGAACGGTTTGCGACGAGCCAAGACAACAGAAACACTTCGACTGAACAAGATGTGTGTGATACGCGGCAAACATGCCCGTAATCAGAAATGTGTGCGCAGACCAATAATAACACAGACGATTGCTGCTAATGAGCCATGTGATTTGGTCTGTCTACAGAAGAATAACATATATATATATAACTAAAATAAACATCCAATTACATAAGTGACTATACAGATCATTTGCACACACCTCAATAAACAATTGCATGCATTCTAAACTAGGAGAAATGACGGTCTAGTCATCTACTTCTTGTGACACTCCCGCCACTGCTCTGTGGCTCGATCCCTCGTCTGGGGCAGGAAGAAGACACTTCCTCATGTCAACGATCCGCCTGTACATCTCGTAGCTTGTGTACACGTCCTTGGCCGCATACTTGACATGTTGTTCATCCAGTCTCTGATGCCAGACACTGTGCCAGGCGTTCTTGTCCTTCTTGCTCTCATCCTTCATCTTCATGTAGTAGGGGTCGATGATGGCCGAGGCGAGGTCAACTAGGGAGTTCTGTTTGTTGTTGTCGCTGCCCCAGACCTTATAATGGTCCTGGATGTTGACAAGATTCTGGTATTTCAAGCCCGAAACCTTGAGCACTTTTAGATCGTTGGTGGTGTCCACCGTAGCGAAACTGTAGTCGGAGCTGTTGATAAACCTGGAGAAACGCTCGCAAGGCCTTGTGGCCAGGTGGTAGTGGTAGACGAGGATGTCTTGTCGCATGCACAATTGGGCGATGACAACCTTCTGATCGTGCCCGGCACGACCGATGGTGTACTCAAGGTCAAAGCCGACCACTTGGTACTTGTCCTCAGCAAGCAACTGCTCCATAGTTTGGATGGAGCTCTCCACCAAGACCGGCTCATTCGTGTACACCACCGAGAGGGCCTTCCCCTCATGTGGGTGTCCACTACGTGATGCATGGTGAAGTGCCCCCCGTTGTCGTCGTCGGCCGCTAGGAGCGCCATTGGAGCCACGAGGAGCGCCATTGGAACCGCTAGATGCCCTCTCTATATGTGTCATCGTGGGTGTGCTTATTGTGTCATGTGGTGCGAGAGATGAAGGTAAATGGCTGCAGGAATAAATGGTGGCCGGGCGGCCTAGATTCTCGGCACGTCCGCATGGCAGTTTTTGCAGCGGGTAACTGCATGGTGGCGCTGCGCCCGGCGCAACCGCATGCATAATGGCAACACGAACATACGTGATCGTGCGCCGGCCCCAATCACTGGCACCGCGCGTGGAGGGACAAGGGTAGAGTGCCCAAAGGGACGCAAGCACAGTGCGCACGGCGGGACGTGAGCAGAGCGCGCCGCGGCCGCCTCAACCGTGAGCAACCACACCCATAGAGCAGTTGAACACGCAGGGAATGGTTGTCTACAAGCCGGCCGGCAGTTGCGACGCTGCGTAGAGAGCGGCTGTGTGCTACTACCTCCGTCTTCATCTATTAGTCCCCTTTATATTATGTGCCATATTTTGACCTTAAATTTAACCAACAAAATGTTGATGCATGTTATAAAAATTATATAGTTGGAAACTATGTTCAAATACAAATCCAATGATATAATCTTTGGCGACATGCATTCATATTTTATTAGTTAAATCTCTATTCAAAATTTGGCACAAAAATACATAGATGACTTATAAACCAGGATGGGGGTAGTAGGTAATTAAATCACAATCTTTTTTTATTAACCGTATGTGTACGTGTCCTTTCGTCCTCCTCTCGCACGTCTTGTCACCCCACTGCCACAGATGGCTTACAGCGCAAGCTTGCGTGGCACGCAGGGGCGTTCTTTTGGCCAAAGGGTGGCTCGATGTGGCGTCAATGAATCATCGGTAGCCCGTTCCCGCACAACCTCGCAAGTTCCTGCGCAAGCTTCCCGCCCGACTCGGTGAAATCCCCCAAAATCCCAATGCTTACCGGCCTGCTATATAAACCCTCATAGCCAGCGAGTGCTGCGTCGCATTTCCCCTCCCTCCCTTTAGCTTATCTCGTCTGCTTCTCCCACAATCGCCGATGGCACCGGTCCGTCGTCGTCGCTCAGCCACTCCGCCGTCATCAGAGGACAGCTCCAGCTGGGAGGCTACCCCGCGGCGGTGGCGCAGTCCCTGGCGTAGTGTAGTGCGTGTGGCATACCTGTTGGGTGTTCGCGGAACACCCACCACATGCTCCGCCGCCGCTACCCGTCGACAGCTGTTGCCGGCCATCGTGGCCTCCACACCACCGTCGAAAGCCAGGGCCATCGCCCGCTCCGCCGCCGCGGCCCGAAGGCGGGAGGTGGCCGTCGTGGCCGCCACCCCACTGGCGGCCACCGTGGCCATCACCCGCTCTGCCACCGCGGCCCGAAGGCGGGAGGTGGTGGTCATGGCTGCCACCCCATCGTCGGCCACCATGGTCGCCAGGCCACCATTGACTGCCGGGGTCATCACCCGCTCCGCCACCGCCGCCCAAAGGCGGGAGGCGGAGGTGGAGGCCCGCACGTGCGTCAGCGACCTTGCGCGCTACATCGAGTTCCTGCGGGAGGAGGAGGAGCGCCTTGTCGAGCGCGCAAAGAGCCTTACCTCTGCCGTGGCTGCAGCACACGCCACCGCAGAGGGTGTTCGAGGTAAGCGTCACTGAAGGTGCAGCAGCGGCAGGCACCATATTGCAGTTGTCTAGCTCGTCGGTAAGCTCCTCCTCGTCTACCTCTTACTGAGCGCGCTCGACAGAGGAGGGGCTGTCGGAAGTAGTACAAAGCCCCGCCATAGTAGTAGTAGTATTCAGGGGCTATTTTGTTCAGTTCATCTGACTATAGATGTGGTGGAACTGTACAACGTTGATACGTCTCCAATGTATCTATAATTTTTGCTTGTTCCATGCTGTTATATTATCATTCTTGGATGTTTTACAATCATTTTATAGCAAATTTATATCATTTTTGGGACTAACCTATTGACATAGTGCCCAGTGCCAGTTGCTGTTTTTTGCTTGTTTTTTACATCGCAGAAAATCAATATCAAACGGAGTCCAAACGCGGCGAAACTTTTTGGAGATTTTTTCTGGACCAGAAAACACCCGGTGGGCCAAAGAAGTACCAGAGGGGAGCTCCGAGGAGAGCACAACCCAGCAGGGCGCGCCTGGCGGCCCAGGCGTGCCCAGGTGGGTTGTGCCCACCTCGGTGGCCTCCCGCACCGCTTCTTCGCCCTATAAATACCCAAATATTCCAAAAACCCTCGGGGTAACCCTAGATCAGAAGTTTCGCCGCCGCAAACCTCTGTACCACGAAAAACCAATCTAGACCCCGTTCCGGCACTCTGCCGGAGGGCGAAATCGTCACCGGTGGCCATCTTCATCATCCCGGCAGCCACCATGATGAGGAGGGAGTAGTCCACCCTCGGGGCTGAGGGTTTGTACCAGTAGCTATGTGTTTAATCTCTCTCTCTCTCGTGTTCTTGAGATGTCACGATCTTGATGTATCGCGGGCTTTGTTAATATAGCTGGATCATATGGTGTTTTCCCCTCTCTATCTTGTTGTGATGAATTGAGTTTTCCCTTTGAGATTTCGTTTTATCGGATTGAATACTTTTATGGATTTGAGAACACTTGATGTATGTCTTGCTATGAATACCCGTGGTGACAATGGGGTATCATATTGATTCACTTGATATATGTTTTGGCACTCAACTTGCGGATTCCTGAGGTGACATTGGGGTAATCTATGCATAGGGGTTGATGCACGTTCTTGTCTTTGTTTCTCCGGTAGAAATCTTGGGGCACTCTTTGAGGGTCTTTGTGTTGGATTGAGTATTATGAATCTGAAATTGTTTGATGCATATCGTATAATCAACTCACGGATACTCGCGGTGACATTGGAGTATCTAGGTGACATTAGAGTTGGTTGGTGTGTATCATATGGTGTTATTTTATTACGAACTCTTGGTTAGATCGAACGGAAAGAATAGCTTTGAGGTGGTTTCGTGCCCTACAAACAATTTCGTCTTATGTTCTCCGCTAGATAGGAACTTTGGAGTGATTCTTCATCGCACGTTGAGGGATGGTTATATGATCCAATTAGATTAGCATTGTTGAGAGATTGCACTAGCGAAAGTACGGACCCTAGGCCTCATTTTCAAGCATTGCAATACCGTTCGTGCTCCATTTTACCAATTGCTACCTTGCTGTTTTTTTATTTTCAGATTACAAAAATATATTTCTACCATCCATATTACACTTTTATCACCATCTCTTCGCCGAACTAGTACACCTATACAATTTTCCATTGTATTGGGTGTGTTGGGGACACAAGAGACTTTTTATTATTTGGTTGCAGTGTTGTTTGAGAGAGACCATCTTCATCCTATGCCTCCCATGGATTGATAAACCTTAGGTCATCCACTTGAGGGAAATTTGCTACTGTCCTACAAAAACTCTGCACTTGGAGGTCCAACACGATTCTACAAGAACAAGTTGTGTAGTAGACATCAAACGTACTTAAAATTAGCTAGTATATATAGTTGAACTAGCTATTTCAGTACGTGGTTGGCAACAATTGGGGAAAAGTTTGGTCGGTTCAGCTGTCGAGTTGAACTGTTTGTATAAAAGAACGACTGCTTAATCTCTGAATGAAATGTATGCTTAATTACTGAATTTTATTTGCAAAAATTAGATAGTGCTAGTGATTTTTATCTGCATATTTTGACAAATGGCAGTGTTACAAGCTTGACAAATGACAATATTACTAGATCAACAAATGTCAATCTTTCCAGTTTGACAAATGGCAATATACCCAATATGACAGATGCAAATCTTACCAAATTGTTTGTACGTGCTTGCACACGGGTCATCCAAAACAACCGTTTGCATTGAAGGGATGTACAAATCCTGCTCGGCACATTTTCTCTTGGCTTAGCGCCGAAGTCTAGCTTTGCATGCCGTATTCAATCTGAACCGTTTGCGTTGAAGAGATGCACAAATCCTGCGCTGTGAATTTTCCCTTGGCTTACTGGGGAAGACCATAGCTCTCACTTTGCATACGGGTGTTCTATATAAAACATTTGCGATCAAGAGCTGCACAAATCCTGCTCGGCACATTTTCCCTTGGCTTCCTGGGGAAGCTGTCGGTTTGCATACGGGTGTTCTGTCTAAAACGTTGCGATGAGTGTTTTATATTTAAAAACCGTTTATGTTGTTTTTAAAGAAAATCATTTGATAAGTCTGACATTCAGAGAGAAAAACGCAAGTTCGCTCAAACCATATCTTTCATTCAGTCACACTGCAAATTTATATTCATATGATCGAGATACACTGATACAGTATTAAGCCCCAAAAAAAACTAATTCCGGTGGCGGTGGAGGCGGCGTGCCACGCCGGCGTTGTCATCCTCCGGGACACCGTTGTTGAAGTCTTCAAGGCAGCTCAGAATGTTCTTCACTTGGAAATCAAACATCATGTTGTCGCGCGATCGACGGGCGGGGCGCGGGAGGATGACAACTCGCGGCGCTGCGAGGTAGTGGTCAACGGCGGCGTCCCTTGCCGCTGAGGGGGGCGCGCGCATGGGCACGGGCGCGGCGAGTGCAGGCAAACACACGGGGACCGGCACCGCGGTGGGTGCATGGGCGCGCACGGGAATGGGCACGGGCACTGGCGCTGGCATGTACACGAGCTCACGCGGGTCTGCGGAGACCTCGCTGACGCTAGCGGCTTGCAGCTCTGCGATAGTGCTCAGCGACCAGCCCGTCAATGCTACGGGGATGGTCGCTGGCGCGGGTGCGGGGATGGGAGCTGGGACGGGCGCGGGGGCATCAACCGCCGCGGCCAGCTCGTTCAGGGCCATGTCCATGAGGCCCCATTCCTCCTTATTTTCTATCTCCTCCGGCTCGGAGTCGACTTCACCAAACTGGAAAACTAGTGGTAGATGATCGTTCTACGTCATGGCGTTGGTGGAGGTCTGCGGGAGGGAGGGGAATGGGAGGCGAACAGTGAGGCCGCCCGTGTTAAACAGCGGCTCGGGCGCCATTAATGGAGAGGATGCGAGCAAGGCAGGCGGCCATGGAAGTCAAAGGGCTCACTTCCCAGTGAGCCTATGCAGCGTATAGCTCGCACCCTTCCCGGTGAGCCTGCGCATTGGAGAACAGCTTGCATGCCTCTCGGTCAACCTGCGCACCGGACTGCGCTCGCACGCCTCCCGTTCAGTCAAGCAGTTGTCCACACGGCACCTCCTATAGCCATTAAAAGAGAGACATGTGGCGTCACGTGAATGGTTAACAGAACGCACACGATTTAAATTATACAAACATTTGAGATATTAAAGTGGCAGCTATTTGTTTCAAAATGCCTTTGTTGGTTGTTATTCGAGTGCGCCTTCTCTCAAAATGGACACAAAAAATACCACAGCATGTCGGGTGCCATTCCATGATAGCATGCCAAGTTTCATGAATTTCAGACGAGTTTTGGATTTACTAGAATTCAAAAAGAAAGTATCTCAACATTTTGCCGGCAATCAACAGTGCCCTGGTGTTTGAAATTCATTTCCATTTCTTGCATGGGACCTAAGCATGCACCCAACGACACACATTTGATATGTCAACCTTCTGCACTGGAGCTTGTGCATGTAGTTCAAATTAGAATTATGCACATAAAATGCCTAGAAAACCAAGTTAATGTATAAAAGTGTCAAAGCGAACCCCGAAGAATCCCAAAAATTGACACAACACTCTTGTTGTTCTATGTTGACACTTGAAAATTTTTGAAAGCAAGAAGAGGCAACGGATATCGTTTCGTCCCCAAAGCTGGCATGTTCCCTACCGAAACCATCAGGCTTGTTGTGAGAAGCTCTGGTTTGCGAGAAGCTTATACCCAAACCTGCCCCAAATGGGACAAAAATTTTACCACGCACTACAAAAAAAAAGACACATCCGTGAAATTTTGGGCCGAACGAAAAAAATTTCTGTCATGCTTATGACACTTCTATGATGATAATTATGACAAAACCCGGTATCATCATAGATGTGGTGGGCTCCTACTTCTATGACAAAAAATCATGACAGAAAATGGGCTTTTCGTCCTGGGCGGGCCGGAGACGCACCTGCATGACATTCTTTGGGCCGTCCATGATGGAAAAAATCATGGTAGAAGCGAGGGCGAGGAAAATTTCGGGGAGTTCCCGGTAACGGTGGGTGGTCGGGGCCGAGCGATGCACGCGAGGTTTGCGCGTTTTCTCTCGTATACGTACGCACATGTGTGCGAGGCATTGGGCTCTAACTGAACCCAAGCGAGGCGTTCGCTTACTGAACCCGAGCGATTGCACTAGCTACGTTACTGGACCCGAGCGATCGATCGATCCCTGGCTATTAACTGAACCCGATCGAGGGATTCCTTCGCTACTACTGCTAACTAAAGCCGATCGAACCTGCTGCCTCTTGATGAACAGTGAACGTGGGGGTTGGTTGAACGAGTCGAGACATACGTGGTTGGGGTTGGATGAACATTTCCCGGTGGGGGTTGGATGAACAGGACCCCGTGGTAGTAGTAGTAGGCCGTTGCTGCTGGATGAATAGGACCCCGAGAGGTGGCAGCCACAACCGAGCTGGTTGGGGGTGGATGAACAGGACCCCGTGGAGGGCTGGATGAATAGTAGCCGGTGGAGGGTTGGATGACCAGTAGTCTATCGGCGTTCTGGGAACCGGGGTACCCAGACTTGCCTACCTATGGCCCACAGCATGGCTTCATCGACGGCCTGGTACGGCCCTTCTCCAGCATCAACAATACAAGACCCTCGCGAGGGTCCAAGCCTCACGAGGCTGACGACGCCAAGACCTCCGGAGAGAGCGGCTTCCCCAGACCGGCTCCTGAGGAGCGGAGATTTCCATGCAAGCCCCATCTCGTGAGGTTCAGATGACGTAAGCCATGACGACCAAGGCCAGGCGGGCGCTAGCAGGCGCAGTACAGCAGGTTTCCTCTTCGGTGCTAAGGAAGTGAGCGCAGACGCAGAGTCCCAAGGAACCAGCCAAAGGTTTCCATTCCCGTGCTACAAGACCAGGACGGCAGGACGGAGGTCATCGCTGAGCCCACCACGACGTCACGACCAGAAGCTTTGCAGGCGAAGACCACCTTTCGTCAGGATAAGATGTACTACTTGTCTCCCTTCAAACTTGGCCATTGTGGGATCCCTTCCCGCCTTCATTTTGGGGGAAGAGGACCAAGGCCACTATAAATATAGCTAGGCCACCACCATAGACAGAGAAAGGGAACGAGATCATCCTCACCAGCTCACACCAGCACAAGAACACTCCTCCTGAGGTTGTTCTCCCTCTGTACTAGTTCATCCTCAGCCCACCTCGAGGCCAATCCACCACAAAGTAGGAGTAGGGTTTTACACCGCAAGGTGGCCCGAACCTGGGTAAACTGCTGAGTCCCTTTCCTTTCCTGTTCATCGAGCTAGGCGGTGAGATCGATGAGTCGGCAGGCTGGGGAGATTGAGTTCTTCACACGCACCCTAGAGTTCAAACCTTTCTTGGGTCTGCGGAGCCCTGAATCCGACATTTGGCGCGCCAGGTAGGGGTGCGTCGGAGCCTCTCTTCCGCCGACCAATTCGCCGCCGTTCCACCGTTCCCATGGCCGACGCTCGTCGAGTTCGCGCTGAGCGCCGGGCTGCTCTCGCCGCCCCTGTCACCTAGACTGCACCTGCGAGCAACGGCGCCCCCCGCCGTTCCCCGTCGCCTATGGCAAACGCTGCCACCGGCCCTGCGGCCCACGAGCAGCAGGCTTCGTTGTTGCATCCCTCTGTACGGTGCGACGGGCGCACCGCCACCCCATCACTGACTCCGGCGGCTGCTTCGTCCTCCCATGCCCGTCACGGCCCGGCGAACGCGCAAGCTGCGTTGCTCATGGCGTGCGAGCTTCTGCGCTATCGCCCGACCGACGACCTCTACGAAGACTGGCTGGACCGCATCGTCGAGCTTGTCAGCGCCGCCGGAGAGACCCCTGCTCCGTCTCGCTCGCTGCCTCCCGAGCCACCTCTTGCGGGCGATGTGGCCCACGGTGCGCCTCCTCCACCTCCCAGGCAAGAAGTCGCCCTTGAGCCAAGGCGTGAGGCTCCTCAGTGCGACCCGCCGCGCAGGGCACCGGCGCGCGACGAAGAAAGCTGCCAAGTGGTGCAGCATCCCCAAGGAGAGGCGCGCGCTCCCAGCGCCGCCATGTCAAGACCGTGTGCTGCCTGAGGCGGCGGTGCACGAGCGCCAAATCCAGGCTCCCCCTCTGCGGCGGGCTCCCATGGGCGCGGCGGGCTGTTGTGCGTTCACCCCGGAGCTGCGTGGCGTCGTCTAGCCAGAAAAGTTCAAGCCAGACCTGCCTCCACACTACGACGGCACCCCCGACCCTGCAGAGTTCCTCCAGCTCTATGAGCTGAGCATCGAGGCGGCCATCGGCGATGAGAAGGTCATGGCTACCTGGTTTCCCATGGCCCTCAAGGACGGCGCACGCTCATGGCTCCTGAACCTCCCCACTGGATCGATCTCCTCATGGGATGAGATGCGGGAGCACTTCATCGCCAACTTCCAAGGCTCTCGAGACCGCGCTCCGGCTGTAGGCGACCTGCGGCGCGTCAAGCAACAGCCTGGGGAGACCTTGCACAAGTACATCCAGCGCTTCACCAATGTTCGCCTCAAGATACCCAAGGTGACGGACGAGGCCATCATTTTCGCATTCTCGGATGGCATCCGGGATGTCAAGATGAAGGAAGAGCTCGCCATGCACGAGGACCTGTGCTCGGCTCTGGAAATGTTTAACATGGCAGCCAGATGCGCGAGGGCCGAGGAAGGTCGCCTCACCCTCCTCGAGCTCCCAGAAGCCGACCCAGAAGACAAGAAGGCCAAGGCCAAGGCCAAGGACGTAAAGCACAAGGGGCCACCTATGATCGCAGCTGAACCTGAGATGAAGCGCGGCTGCGACTACCCGGAGTCCTCCAAGGGCAGCCATCCGTTCTGCGTCTTCCACAACATGCACAACCACAACACCAACGACTGCCAAGAGCTCAGGGCCATCCGGGACGGGCGCCTTGGCCACTGCCCTGATCACAATGACCGTGGCTACGGCCGTGGAGGAGGCCGAGGTGGCGGACGCTGGGACAACCGTGACCCCCGCCAGGACTGGCGCGACCAGCCCCGTGAGGATCGCTGGCAGGGATAGCCTCGCGAGGCCCCCTGGAGGGATCAGCCTCATGAGGACCGCCCTGAGGGCAACGCTGGCCTTCCTCCGCTGCCGCCGCTACCAAGGAGGAATGATGACCACCACCAAGATGATGGGGCTGGGGGCTTCCAAGAGCCTCGTGCCATGGCTTGCATCCTGGGCGGCGCTCAGGCTCCCGCCTCTCACCGCATCTTCAAGCAGTTCGCTCGTGAGGTGAACGCGGCCCTCCCCAGGCTCGAGGCGACGCGTCTGCTCAGGTGGTCCAAGTACACCATCACCTTCGACTCTACTGACCAGCTCAAGTGCGCGGCCGCTGCGGGCGCGCTCCCAATGCTCTGCTCGCCTACCATCAGCAACGTCCTCGTCACCAAGACACTCATCGATGGCGGTGCGGGACTCAATGTCCTCTCCGTCGAGACGTTCGACCGACTCCAGGTGTCGTACGACCAGCTTCAGCCTACCAAGCCCTTCTCAGGAGTGACCGACGGCTCCACCACCCTGATAGGGCAGATCCGCCTCCCTGTCACCTTCGGCAAGCACGACAACTACCGCACTGAGCTCATCGACTTCGACGTCGCCCACATCCGCCTCCCGTACAACGCCATCCTCGGGTATCTAGCCCTGGCCAAGTTCATGGCCGTAACTCACCACGGCTACAATGTCCTCAAGATGCTAGGGAGCGGCGGCATCATCACGGTCGCCTGCGACGAGAAGGATGCGGTGTGCTCCCTCGAGCACACCTACCAGGCTGCAGCGGTCGAGAACCCAGATGATGAGGGCACTGCCTACCCTCCCGAGGCTGTTCCCAAGAAGAAGAAGCAGCTGCTTCGCCCGGGACCCCAGGAGGATGGGGCGCCCGACGACCGTGCCTCAGGACCTGCGCCCACTGACGGGGCGCCTTCCCCTCTCACATAGGAAGGCGCGCCCGGCACCCCTCTCAGGCTGGGCTCGGGGGCTCTCCTCTGGAGGGCCTCAGACCTGGCCAGCGTCACGAGGGAGGCGTTCGGGCACCATGTGGAGGCGTGCTTCAACGCGCGTTTCCACGAGAAGAGCACAGGGCGCGAGGCGCCAGACGCTCATGAGTTCATCACCAATGCGATCGAGCATCTTCAGGAGGCGAGGGCCATGCGAGGCGAGCGTCGCCCCACACCACCAGGCGCAGCTCCCTCCCCTGACGAGGGCAGCGGGCCGCGCATCTGCATCAACATCCTAGGGCTCAACCGGGCCGCGTCTCAGGAGCTCTACGGGCTGTCCCACATGGGCCGGTGCGAGGGCCCCCTCACAGCTATGTTCGCATGCCTTTCGGTATGCTGAACCAGGCTGCCACGCACCAGCGCCACATGCGGAGCGTCCTCGCGGCTCACGAGGCCAGGCACCAGGCGATCCTGTCAAAGGAGGCGCCGGACCCTCGCGAGCCCCACGGGCCCCCGGGGCCTCACGAGGCTCAGGACCTGGACGGCTCATGAGGAACGACTGCTGCGGCTCGCGTCTTCAGCTACTCCAACACTTCTTCAGCAATGGTGCCAGGTGACATTTTTCAGTTTGTTCAGTTGGGGGCGTCCCTCGGGCTGCATTATCCCCAAGCCGTGTGGGTCCGTCCCTATGGCATGTATCATTCTTTGCATCTATCAGAGCTGGCCTTACCTCTTCATGAGTTCTTTATGATTATCACCTACCTGCCCGGTGTCCTGTCGCCCCTTCGCGGCCTCCACGCATTGCGAACCCGCCTGTTGCTCATCCCGCCACGGGGGCTGCTGGCATGGTGCCTGTGCTCGGGTCCGTCCCTGCAGCGCTGATAAACCTGAGAGATCGAGCTCTGGCTCGCGGCCCGCCCCGCGCACGTCACCTCACCGGATCCTCAGTGCCTTTGTCTTCTTGCGGAAAGATCAACGGCTGGACGGCAAGCGCGGCTATGTATACTAACTCGCGGGAACCTCCGGAACCAGACTACGAGCGGCTCCCGCAGGCCACTCCTTTTTCAAGCGATTCGCTTGCATGTTAAAGGGGGGGTCCCTGAGCATCGCGCCTCAGGGACTCCTACTGGTTCTGGAGCCCTCACCCCCTGGCCTTGACCATGGCATCGCGACCTGGCATACCAGCGGCGGCTGAGCCTCGCTCGAGGGCTGGGACCCGAGAACATAGGGCATCCAGATGAGCAAGAAAAAGGGGACCGGCGTGAGCCCTGCCTAGAACCGCCACCACCAGGACGCAGTCAGGCGTCGTGCGGAGGAATCGCTGCAGGCCTACCGAGATAAGTCACCACATACATGTCGGCGTAAATCTCACGACCCAGTATTTTGATTTTCGCGATCTCGCTCGGGCAAGGCCGTTTTCCCTATCGGTCTTCAGGGGGTTGCTTGCGCGCTAAATGGGACCTCCTAAGCATCGCGCCTCAGGGGCTCTTACCGGACCTCGGGCCGCCCACCTCCTGGCCTTGACCACGGAATCGCGACCTGGAATACCAGCGATGTCTGGAGCCGCCTGGGGACTGGGTCCTGTCAGCGTAGAGCGCTAAAGCTACCGCGAGAACGAAAGGGAGCACCATGCCAAAACAAGATACGCAATCGCAGCATCGAACTAGGAACAATAACACTAAGGCAAAAGCATTAAAGTTCTTACATGCCCCCACGGGGCTCGTCATGGTTTTGTGCAGGAAAAACAAAAGAAGGGAGTTTGGAGAACCCCGACCTCAGGACGTCACTGACGGCGCCAAGTCGACGCCGCTGCCGCGCTCCGTGCGCGGCGAGAGCTCGACGGCTCGTAGCTGTCATCGTCGCTGGACTCTGGAGAGTCGCTGGATTCTGGAGAGCTGCTGTCACCAGAGGAGCTGCTGGCAAGGCCAAGGGCAAGTTCAGCGCCCGTGGCCGCGCCATATGGATCGCCTCCTCCGGAGCAGTACTCCAGGCGCCGGCCGTCTTCGCCGAAGACCTTGAAGAAAATCATGGAGGCTCCGTCGTATTCAAAGTGGATGGCGAGGGCCCCCTCCGGGCAGCAGGCGCGGGCAACCTCGCCCCATCCCCGGGTCATGAAGACTTCGCCAGGGCGGACGACCTCGACCTTCGCTTCGGTAGCTTGGTTGCAGCACCCGGCGTGTTGCAGCCATAGCTCAACGGGCCCCCTTGGCGGTATCTCCTTCGCGAAGAACTGCGGGAGATGGATCCACAAGCGTGGCGGCATTGCCGCCCACACACGAACTCGTGTGATGTACCTTTGGCATGAGTTCGCAAGCCGGAAGGCCGGGCAGCCATCGCCTGTCCTCCTCCATGACCCTGGCCCCGCGGCGCTGGGCGCTGTCTCCAAGCGCAGGGCCCTGCGCGCCGGTGTACATAGGGATCGTGAAGCCCGGTGGAGCCCGCTCGTGCCAAGGCCGCGTCACCTCGGCCCCTTCGCCGGCGTCGCGGGAGCGGCCGAGCCTCTTCTTCGGCGGGAGTGGCCCGGGCTCCTCCCGAGGGGTTTTTCCCTTCTCCGACGCGGAAAACCTCCTTATCAGCGCCATGGACGCTTCGTCAAGACGGCGAGGCAAGAAGGAAAAAGAAGCAAGCAGCGGGAAGACGGAGATGAGCAGGGGGCTCCGCCCCTCCTCCCATTTATAGCCAAAGGGAGGCCAACCGCCGGCCTCCACGATATCCGGTAATGATGATCTTTTTTCAAGCAACAGGTTATTGTCAAGTCGGATGGTTGCCAAGGAAGCGTGGGGAAGCGGAGACGCCCACGTCCCATCAAGCGCCACACGTCGACCGGGTCCAAAGGCGGTTAGGGCCCGCGGCGCTTCGCCCTTGCCCTTTGGCTTCACCTCAAAGCCAAGTTCAAGCGCGCCTTGGGCCCGGGGCTACTGTTGGCGTTCTGGGAACCGGGGTACCCAGACTTGCCTGCCTGCAGCCCACAGCGTGGCTTCATCAGCGGCCTGGTACGGCCCTTCTCCAGCATCAACAACACAAGACCCTCACGAGGGTCCAAGCCTCGCGAGGCGGACGACGCCAAGACCTCCGGAGGGAGTGGATTCCCCAGACCGGCTCCTCAGGAGCAAAGATTTCCATGCAAGCCCCACCTCATGAGGTTCAGATGACGCAAGCCATGACGACCAAGGCCAGGCGGGCGCTAGCAGGCGCAGTACAGCAGGTTTCCTATTCGTGCTAAGGAAGCAAGCGCAGACGCAGAGTCCCAAGGAACCAGCCAAAGGTTTCCATTCCCGTGCTACAAGACCAGGACGGCGGGACGGAGGTCATCGCCGAGCCCACCACGACGTCACGACTAGAAGCTTTGCAGGCGAAGACCACCTTTCGTCAGGATCAGATGTACTACTTGTCTCCCTTCAAACTTGGCCATTCTGGGATCCCTTCCCGCCTTCATTTTGGGGGAAGAGGACCGAGGCCACTATAAATATAGCTAGGCCACCACCATAGATGGAGAAAGGGAATGAGATCATCCTCACCAGCTCACACCAGCACAAGAACACTCCTCCTGAGGTTGTTCTCCCTCTGTACTAGTATCCTCAGCCCACCTCGAGGCCAATCCACCACAAAGCAGGAGTAGGGTTTTACACCGCAAGGTGGCCCGAACCTGGGTAAACTGCTGAGTCCCTTTCCTTTCCTGTTCATCAAGCTAGGTGGTGAGATCGACGAGTCGGCAGGCTGGGGAGATTGAGTTCTTCGCACGCACCCCAGAGTTCGAACCTTTCTTGGGTCTGTGGAGCCCTGAATCCGACATAGCCCGTGGATGAACAGTAGCTGGTGGAGGCAGGAGGAAGACGCGGTGGATGAACAGTGCAGGTGGAGGCTGAAGGAAGTCGACGGTGGGTGAACAGTAGCCCGTGGAGTCCCGTTTTGCGGTACGCAACACCCCTCCGGTGAATTGGACCCCCGTTTCGATCGTAGCGCTCCAACACAAGTCCGTTTCCTCTGTTTTGCGGTATGCCACACCCCTCTCAATGAACAGGACCCCCGTTTCGACCGTAGCACTCCAACACAAGTCCGTTTTCTCCGTTTTGTGTACGCCACACCCCTCCCGATGAACAGGACCCCCATTTCGTCCATAGCTGGTCGAACAGAAGGCTGTTTCCTCCGTACTGCAGTACGCCAGACCGTGTTTCAGCTGTCCCATCCAAGCCGGTTGGCTCCCGTTGAACAGGACGAATTCTGACCCAGTCTGTTGCCTCCCGATGAACAGGATGTTGTATCCCCATTCCGACCCAGCCGGTTGGCTGCCCAATGAACAGGACGCCGTTGCTGCCGTCCATTGCCTCTCCATGTACACGAGCCCTGGCCGTACGTATGCGCGAGTAGGCGTTCGAGACCCCGCCCGTATGTACGTATGTGGCCGTATTTTTTGGCATGTGGTTGTACTTACATGTACACGGTTTAGAAGGGACTGCCTGAACTGCTACGTCGGGGGCTCTACTACTACACGTGCCACTGCTTGCTCGGCCACGGTTCATCGTTGCAGAGAGACCGATCGACCAGTATGTACGTACACATTCGCGAGAACGCTACGTACGCTTCGACCAGGTGGGTCCCGGCTGTCAGAGAGGATAATGACGCACTTCCTTGCATGCGAAGTTATTGATGGTGGGTCCGAGCTGTCAGGGGGAGGATTCATTTTTTCGCGCCTAATATGGAGGCACTTCCTTGCGTGCGAAGATGTCAAGGGGAAAAAGTTTTTTCATAAAATACAGCTAAGCCAAAATACAGAGGCCCTTCCGGTAGGTCCCTGCTGTCAGGTGGAGGAATCATTATTTTGCGCGTAATAAGGAGGCACTTTCTTGCTGCGGCCGTGGACCCAGCTGTCAGCCTCTCCACGTATAGTCCTCTTCTGATGTAAGTTGTTCCTTGACCATGTTGACCACGCCGCGCTGAGAGCACCAAGGCGGTGGACGACGGCGAGGCCTAGGAAGGGAATGACCCAGAGCCGGGGAAGACTCGGTAGTTGTTTCCCACGTGAAGGGGCGTACGAGGGTTTACTGGTTAGGCTGCAGTGTGAGGCTGCCGTCGCCGGAGAATAACAGTAGGTCTGGGTGAGTACAGGGATGGCCAGGCCAGCGATGGGAGTAGGGTGGGGCGGTGAGGCCTGCACGGCAGTAGAGCCGGCCACGGGAGGCAGGAGCAGGCGGCACAACCGGCGCTGGTTTGGGCGGCTGGAGCAAGAAGACCAGAGGTTGAAGAAGCACTACGGCCGTTGGATGGACATCGTACGGTCACTGGAGCTAGAATCGTTCATATTGACTAAGTTGACAAAGCCCTCCGTCCGCGTCAACTTAGTAGGCCCACAAGTCAGCCTCCAACTATGGTGGGTCCCAGATAGCAGGGGGAGTATTCATTTTTTTTGTGCGTAATAAGGAGGCACTTCCTTGCGTGCGAAGATATAGCTGGTCGGTCCGAGCTGTCAGCGGGAGGAACATTTTTTTCATGAAATACAGAGGCCCTTCCGGTGGGTCCCTGCTGTCAGGTGGAGGAATCATTATTTTGCGCGTAATAAGGAGGCACTTCCTTGCGTGTGGCCATGGACCCAGCTGTCAGCCTCTCCATGTACAGTCCTCTTCCGATGGATGTTGTTCATTGACCACGTTGACCACGCCGCACCGAGAGCACCAGGGCGGTGGACGACGGCGAGGCCTAGGAAGGGTACGACTCGGAGCCGGGGAAGACTCGGCAGTGGTTGCCCACGCGGTGGGGAGTACGAGGGTTTACTGGTTCGGCTGCCGTCACCGGAAAATAACATGAGGTGTGGGTGAGTAGAGGAATGGTCTGGCCAGCGATGGAGTAGGGTGGGGCGATGCGGCCTGTGCGGCAGCACAGCCGGTCATGGGAAGCGGGAGTAGGTAGTCCCACCGGCGCTGGTTTGGGTGGCTGGAGCAAGAAGATCAGATATTGAAGAAGCAGCATGGCCGTTGGATTAACATCCAATGGTCACTGCTACTAGAATCGTTTGTGGACTAAGTTGACAAAGCCTTTCGTACACGTCAACCTAGTAGACCCACAAGTCAGTCTCCAAATCTGTCCCAAACAGCATACAACCCGAAATTTCTAGCCAGATTCAAATTAATTTAAAAACTAAACATACCTTAATTTAAATCCAATGAAATTTTACCCACACAAAAACAATGAAATTTAAAATATCAAAATCCAAAAGAAAAAAGTATTTTGGAACTAATTGCCTGTTTGCTGTATTTTTTCATTTTACAGCCCATTTCTTATTACTTATATAGCCCATTTCTTATTACTTATAGCCCATTTTCTGGGCAAGCCCGAATGCATCCCTCCTCGTCTTGAAAGATTTCCGGCCCAGCAGGGCATAGAAAAGCAAGTAGGCCTATGTTGGTTATTCTGCAAAAAACAAAATAGCTGGGCTAGCCATTTTCAAAAAGGAAAAAAAAATTGGGCTGGTCATGTGGTAAACATATGAAATAAAAGCCTGGGCTAGATGGGCCACAGCTCCCACACAACCCAGTTGATACCCTTCTCCGTCCCGAAAAAAAATTTACTACACGCGCTGCTGGGTCCCGGGTGTCTGCCGCTCCTTGTGCAGTTATCTCGCTTATTGACTACGTTGACAGTGGCGTGTGACCCAGATGTTAGGAAACCATCAGGAGGAACCCTTTTTTTTCTTGTAATAAAGGAGGCACTTGCTTGCCTACTGCCATGGTCCTGGTGGGTCCCTACTGTCATCCTCACCATGTACAGTCATCTCCTTATTCCTGTTGGTTGTTAACCATGTTGACAACACTGGAGGGCGGTGCCGCGGCGAGCGAACCAAGGCGGAGGACGATGGTGAAGCCTCGGACGGGAACGAATAGGAGCCGGGGAAGATGCGTAGAGTTTTAGGGTGCGATGTGGCCATGATGCATGCGCGGCAGCACAGCCAGCCGTGGGAGGCGGGAGCAGGCGGTCCCGCCGGCGCTGGTTTGAGTTTGGCGGCTGGAGGAAGAAGAGACTGAAGAAACACGACAGACGTTGAATGTCAATCCAACGGTCAAGGTTGGCACAATCGTTTGTTGACTAAGCCGACATCAAGTAGCATACTTTTTTATATATAGGAAGAAAAGAAAAACCGGGCTCGTTCGCCAGATAACATTCCCGAAACTATGACTGTTTGATCTTGCGTCGCAACTAAAACTGTGAGGAAAATGCGTTCGTTTGCCGTCCTCCTCCCAGGGAACGTTCACCACATAAGTGACTAGCACCCTTGGTTTTCAACCGAGAGGTCTTGGGTTTGAGTCCCAGGAACCCTCAATTTTCTCCTCCATCCTTCCTTGCAAAAAGAAAAAAGAAAAAAAAATCAAAGACTTGAGAAGGCGTACAGAACAAGCTAGTGTACCAGTAAAGAGACATTGCTGAGTTTTAGAAAAAAGAGAGATGTGCTCCTGTAGCTAGTTCGAATCCAAACCTAGACTATGACTATATATGGTGCTATGCTACTCTGCAAGTAATGAAACTGACATATTCAACGTTCGCTTCTCCTCTTCTCTACTTACTCTGCCTAGCATCAGAAGCTTTGGCTGCAGCAACCATGTCCGCTGGCGGCTCATCCACCTGCTCTTCAG
Organism: Thinopyrum elongatum; assembly: GCA_011799875.1. Classification (NCBI taxonomy): domain Eukaryota; kingdom Viridiplantae; phylum Streptophyta; class Magnoliopsida; order Poales; family Poaceae; genus Thinopyrum; species Thinopyrum elongatum. Next base: position 319,765,294 of record CM022297.1, read on the forward strand.
CAGGCAACAACCAGATATGCGCCAAGTCGCCAACCGTACCATCGCCTGTGGGTCTCATCACACACCCACTGGCACACGCACCACAGCTGGCTGCTCATCGCAGCCCGCTGCCGTTGGTGTGGTGCCACTGCTGCAAATCATGCAGAGTCATCCGTCGCGTCTCAACCACAATCCTCAACCCTGGCTGAGTCTTCTACAAATGCCCGAATCATGGGGTAATAATATGTTTAAGTGTTGTTCCGCTGCTTTCAGTTGCTGATTTTTTTAATAGTTTGGTTGATGATCTTCTAATTTGATTCATGCAGAAAAGGGAAGATTCATGTGATTTGTATTTCTGGGAAGTTGCTGATGTGGGGGAATGCAACTACGTTGATTATTTGGTTAGCCGAGGAATCCCAATACCAGCAGGTTGGGGTGTTGGACAAGTAACTGAAGGAATGGCAAAACAGGAAGATGCAGAGCAGAAGGTTAAAGATGCAGTTCCTCTGATCATGGCCAAGCAACAGTTGCTGAGCGGCCTTGACAGCAATGAGGAGATGAAAGAGCTTGTGAAGATAATGGGCAAAATTGATGTGCTCTGTAGGATGATTGTCTCTTTATTTGCAGTGTATGTAGCACTCGTGATGTATTCAGTGGCTATGACATGAGCACTTTGCTGAAACTAGTAATGAATGAAACCTGTTTAGCAGGCTGGGCGTAGTGTTGTGAACATTTAATGATTTCTATTAACGAAAAGCGGGGGGTATCCCCTTTTGCTCATAAATAAATAAATAGCATAGGCCTTTTTGCTAACAAATAAATAAATTAGCGGAGGCCCTGTCAGGTCAGCTTTGTTCCCATTCAAAGACGTCGAGCAAATTGCAGTCCAACAGCAAACTATGTCATCAAATACAAGTTTCATAGCCAAATATGAGTACAACTAAACAACAATGTCATCATGTTTTAGTCGTCATACAATCACCAAACACAAATCAACATACATAATAAGTGATGTTCTCACAGCAAAATACTAAACAACAACTTCATCAGGTTTCAGTTGTCATAGCAAACATAATTTCACATAGTAGATAAAAAAACGTCTTCTGACAGGCAAATACGACAAAAGCAATCTAATCATCATCCGCAGCAGCAGCGTCAACATCTTCGCCATGTGTATCAGTCTGAATCATAATTCCCCCCAGTGTCATCTTCTTCTTCATCCTCAATGTCCTCGAACATTGGCGTCTTATTGACCGACTCTCGTATGTCCACAGCCCGACAGGCAATCTTTTCACCAGCATCATTGACGTGATAGTTCTCAAAGATATTAGGAACATCTATGGAATCTTCTACATCAGGAGTAGTGTAAGCATCATCTTGTTGTGCAACTTCATTAAACGAATTCCTCTGCTCAAACCTTTGCAATACTCTCCAGACATCACTACGTGCAAATGTGTCTTCCAAGAAAAATATCTGTGTTGCTTGATTTGCCAAAATAAAAGGCTCATAGGTCTGGTACGCCGCCTTGACATTGATGGATTTGAAATAATCATCAGCTCTGGGTTTTGCGATCCTGGAAAATAGGTTATACCAACGACAGCACAACAGAACCACACACCGATGAACCTCGAAACTGGAGATATACTGCAACTGAACAATGTCTGTTATGTTAGCATACATTTCAGTTGTCTCTTCGCCGTACTTATCCGTGCTCATGATGGCACTGTTTTGTGTCTTCCTGCCTTCGTCGCGTGCAAGGGTGTTGTAGCGCACATCTCCAACAACGCAAGATTCTTGATTTCTTATCCGAGTATCAGGACCCATTGCTAGTGCGTAAAGGGCATCATTAACTGCATGCCCATCCTCCCGCATCTTCTTAACCTATGGTTAGAAAATAGGCAAGCTGATCATCTTATGTACTCAATATATTAAAAAAACTGACAGTGCAATTCAAAAGCTTACATGGCTCTTGAACCATTTCGCAAATCCTGCCATAACCAGTTTGTCAATGTTACTTGGATTTTGCGGCAGTAACTCCTTTTTGTAGATGCTGCACAACATAGTGATTGCGTCAAACATCTAAATATATAAGAATGTGCTGCAAGTTTAGTAGATTACGATGTATAAGCTGCAGTACTTAGCACTTGCTTGATATAAGGTAGAATCTCAGGACAGTTATTCAACACATACCAAACCATTTTGTCCAAATCTTTAGGTTTGTCGTCTTGTCGACTCTTCCCTGTAACTCGAACTGAACAATCGAAAACATTGAGCTCGAGATTGTCTTCACCCACCTCTTTGCTAAGCTCATCAGCTGTTTCAATGTATTTTGAGCAGAATGTCAATGCTTCTGTAGCAATGTAGGCCTTTGCAATGGAACCCTCGGGTCTAGCTCTATTCCTAACATAGCCCTTGAAATTGCCTAGCCGCCTTTCAATAGGGTACATCCAGCCATACTGTACTGGACCTCTAAGTAGTGCCTCATCGGGTAGATGAACAGCCAAATGCACCATCACATCAAAGAAGGCTGGAGGATATATCTTCTCAAGCTCGCATAGGATAGTTGGTATCTTGTCTCTAAGACGCTCCAAAGCATCTATCCTGATATTTCTACTGCAGAGTTCCCTGAAGAATTGTCCCAACTCTGCAACTGCTCTGTATAAGTCAGGGCAGCCCAATCCTCTAAGGATAACAGGTAAAACTCTTTCAAGTAGGATGTGGTAGTCATTAGTTTTCAACCATTGTACCTTGTTTCCATCTGCACTGACTCTCCTTTCAGGGTTGGAAGCAAATCCATGTGGGAATCTCACACGTGACAGGACCTTGCAGAATTCTTTTCTTTTTACCTTGTCCAAGACGTACACAGCTGGTGCCATATCCCGTGGTTTACCTTCATCTTCCACCTGCAAATCCTTTCTGATACCCAGGTGTGTCAAATCAATCCTAGATTTTAAGGTATCTTTCGTCTTGCCTTCAATATTAAGAAGTGTGCCGATAATGCTGTCACATATATTTTTCTCGATGTGCATCACATCAAGATTATGCCGCAAATCCAAATCTTTCCAATACTCCAAGTCCCACAATAATCTCTCTTCTGCCCTGCCACGCTTCCTTTTCCCGCTACCATTATTAGGATGGTTTCCTGGTGTAATATGTCTGACCTTCCCTAATTCCACTTGCAACTCATCGCTGGTGAGCCTCTTTGGCGCATCACGGTTTTCATGCTTTGCATTGAACACATGTCTTCAGTATTTTGTAGGACACGGCTTATCCTTGGCAAGGAAATGGCAGTGTCCAATGTAACAGATCTTGCTAAGTATTGTGTATGACATCGGATTCTTGTCACAACGAACACATGCATTGTAACCATGTGTCGTTCGCCCTGACATAGTGCCCAAAGCCGGATAATCATGGATGCACCAAATTATAATAGCACGCAGAAAGAAATCAGCTGGTGGGCTGCTATATAGGTCTCGTGTGAGAACACCCCTCCATAGCTGTTGAAGTTCCTCCACAAGAGGCTCCATGAATAAATCAAAATCCTTTCCAGGACTTTTTGGACATGGGATGAGCAAGGCCATCATGTAGTTTGATTCTTTGGTGTAGACATTTGGAGGCATGTTGTAAGGGATAACAAGCACTGGCCACATGCTATATGTGGCGCTCTGGTGGCCAAATGGGTTAAATCCATCTGTAGCTAAGCCAAGTCTAATGTTTCTCGGGTTAGCAGCAAACTTTTTGTTTTTCTAATTGAAGCTTTTCCAGTCACTACCATGAGATGGATGGCTCATTACATTATGATCTCTGTACTCCTGGTTCCTAGAATGCCATAGTACATCCTCTTTTGTTTCAGCATCATGAAACAACCTCTGCAATCTTGGTATAATTGGAAAATGTCTCAGAACATTATGAGGAATCCTCTTCACAGCATCGCCATCTTTCCATCTTGATGATTTGGATTTTGGTCATTCACTTAAGTTGGCATAATCCTTCCAGAACAGAACACAATTATGCTTACAAACATGGATCATATCATATCCAATTCCAACTGCATGAAGGAAATTCTTCATTTTACTGTAGGTGTGTGGCAGCTCAGACGCATCTGGGAAAGATTTGCGAAAACCAGCCAACATCGCATCGAATGATTTTTTGGTCATCCGCTCAGATGTCTTCACCTGAAGAAAGGTGACCATAGCTGAGAATACTGACAGCTTATTTCCCGGGGTGACAGCCACGTTGCATTGTTCCAACATGCGGGCCCACCGTTTTTCTTCTGCAGGTGAAAGTTCACGAAATGCGCGAGCATTTTGTAGCATTGTTTCAATGTTGGTCAAACTCACTGGCTCCGCCACCACCACCTCCTCTGCCTCTTCCACCTGAGCATCAGGCAGATCAAGATGGTGATCTGCTGCTTCCACATAGTCATTAACATTGACGTTCACAGCTTCACCATGATGAACCCACCTACTATATGTGACCAACATCCCATACAAGTGTAGATGATTTTGCACAATTGACTGGGGTCTTGTAACTGAATTCATACAACCGCTACACGGGTAGAGCACATCTGATTTCAGACCACCGTACTTAGCTCTGATAAAGTTCATGAAGTTTTCAACCCCCTCGACATATGCAGCGGAGAATCTTCGAGCAGAAGTTATCCAAGTCCTGTCCATCTGTTAGACATACAAATTAGTTCTTCTACTAGATATTACAGGAAAATCATATATGCTTTTTTATGTAGTCCAGAAAAAATACCTAGGTCGATGTCTAAAGCTATAGCAAGATATTTGGACAAGCACATCTAATTAACAAAATATATATGTAAAGCTAATTCAGCAAACAGATTTGAGTGCTAAATTATGGCAGGCTGTTTCAGCAGTCAATGAGGCCGAGCACACAGCCATCGAAGGGCATCTCAGCAACAAAGATCGAGTATAAAACGGTGTAAAGCTATTTCACCTAACAGATTGGCTACTAGACCATGTCAATCTACGTCACAATAAATATATGGCAGGATATTTTAGCAACTAATCGGGCGTGGCATGCCATCTCAGCTAAGCAGATTGAGTGCAGAACAGGGCAAGGAAGCTTCTTAAGGAGAGCATATTGACTATAAACTATTTCGGCAAACAGTGAGATTAACAGCGTCTATCAGCTAACATTCAGCGATACTCCGACATGCATGGGGCCTCAGTCTAGAATGCGCGTACCATGGGAGAAGCTGACCACCATGCGTCTCCACAAGAATGTCGCCAGCGGTGGCGGCGCGGCTAGAGGACGGCAGTCTACGAGAGCGTACTGTGGGAGCGAGAGGATCGCCGTGCGTCCCCTCGATGAACCGCGGCGCCGACGTATCGGCGCGGTGGGGAGGGCAGCTTTGGCAGAGCAAATGGAGTGGAGGGGGCCGGGGGAAGGGGGTTTGGGGAATATTATTGGCTAGTTGGCCGAAGGGTGGTTGAATTTGAGATTTGGGGGGAATTTTCGCGCGGTGGGCGAGGGAGTTTAGCACATGGTCGGTTTCTCCAAGTGCGGTCCCACGTGTCAGTGAAGAGGCAAGCCGAAGCGCGTTTCGTTTGTGTGAGCCGTGTGCAGGACCGGCCGTGTGAGGGGTGCAATGCGACCGCGACAGGCGTGTTGTGAGTGTACCACCTTTTTTCCTTTTAAACTTGGTGCTTCGCGCGATCCATCGATACTACTACTAGTAATCCGGTAATCCCGACTAAAACGGCGTGGCCGGGTCTTTTCCCGCGTGATATGCTGGGAGGTTGGCTTAGTTGGTTTTTTTAGGATGAGTAATGCTACACCTACGTAATCCCAGTTACGTAATTAACATAATGTGAAATGTGTGGGTTGTTGATTGGAGATTGGGGTGAGGGAGGGGCCCACCACCATGAAAATCAGGGGGGAGAGAGAGGCAATTTACGTTAACCCTTTCGTAGGTTCCAGTAGATGTAGAAAGATGTGAAATGCGTGAATGTGTAGTGGACGTACTATTGGAGTGCCTAAGATAAATTGTGTATGTAGATCCTATGTGTTTATTTACTTCGCATGTTAGCTTTGTCTCGGGTCAAACCTTCTAAGTTTATACACCCAAAAATGAATCATCATTCCATATATTTTCATACTCCTACAATATATCTTACTATTATTGTGAAAGTTCATATACACCGGACGAGATTCATGCAAACACGGCAGAATTTCATTACATTTCGAACTTTTATAGGACAGAAAAAAAAGAAACCTGACCCTAAACCTTTTCTACGGCGGCGATCGACGTCCTCCATCTGCCATCTCCATGTACGGGGGCGGGGTTCAAGACCCGTGAAGTGAAGGTGCGGTCTCCGGCGAGGAAGAGTAGAACACGGGAGACGGACCGGCCAGTTGGCACACCATGCCCTGCCGCCTCTGATGCCCTACTCATCCTCGGAGGAGTCCTGGACCTCGGCGGTGCCGGTGGACGTGAGGTCGATGATGATGGACGTGGACGGTCCGTCGCTTCACCTGCCACATGCGCCACCGAACGTTGGATGGCGGCAAGTAGGACGCGTGGCTGACGGTGCTCCCGTTGTCGGCTGCCAGCGTGGCCACCGCTTGTGCGGTCGTGTCCGCGTCCGGCTACGCCGCTATTGCGTTATGAGTAGTGACTTGAGCGAGGGCAGCGACCTCGAGCTTCATCCCCAAAGACAAGCTCTCCCGCAGAGCGTTCGCGCTCGCGGTCATGGTGGATGTGGTGCCACCGTGCCAGGTAGCAGGAGGATGCGCTATGGTGTGGAGTTTAGCTGGGCATTGCCGCTTGAAGTAGCGCATTCTGGTGAGGCCAAGCGTCCGGGTGCGTCATTAAGTCGCCGGAGTTGGTTCCTCGGGCACCGAGCCTCTTAATGACGGCATACAGACGGACAGCATGAATGCGGGCAGCTGGTGCCGGCTGGGAATGCACCGCGCGACGGCGCGAGGGACGAGGATTTTTGGTGTGCAAGGATAGTCAGCTGCGGTCGTGGCAACGTTGGAGATGCCCTTTGCTCACATGCGATCCCCACATGTCATTGAAAAAGCAAGACGACCCGGCATGGTCTCAGGTCCTAGGGATGCAGTTGGCCACACTAGAACACTCCACGGATGCATCGCGGCGCGTGCGCACTTCGGTGCCCCGTGCATCCTCGATGAGCCGGGTGTTGATCTGCTGGTCGTGCCACAGCGCTAACGCCACCCTCGGCACCCTTAAGCCGAGCGTGTCCAGCGACGATGAGCGTGTCGCTCACCGCAGTCGCCGTGTCCAGAGGCGGTGCGGGAGCTGCGGTACGTTGCTGGCCCCCACGACCCACATGAACGGTTGCCGGTGGCGAGGAGGTCATGGGACAGCTCCTCCATTGGACTAGTCTACGCCACGTCATCTTGAAAGGTGTGCCCCACATGTCGGTTTCCCTGTTTTCATGGCCAAATTCAAGCGTCAGTGCTCCGCGTTACGCATTAGGTGCAGAACAGGTGGTTTTTGTGCCCTGGTTCAAATGTGGTACAGTACCAAGTTGTCATCCAAGCCCCAAGTGTGGTGGTTTTGGGTACGGTACCACCCTTTTCCTTTTGAACTAGTGAAGCGTAACACTTGATAGAACACCGGAAGAGTTTCAGAGTGCACCGGGTAGTCATCGGGGCACCGGAAGGGGTTCCGGACACCCCCGGGAAGTGTATGGGCCTAATGGGCCAAAGGGGGGGACAAACCAGCCCACTAGGGGGCTGGTGCACCCCTCTCCCTAGCCGGCTGGCCCTAGAGAAGGAAAGGGGAGGGGTGGCCCCTCCTGCCTTTCCCTCCTCGTGAGAGAAAGGAAAGGGGGGTACCACCTCCCCCTGCCTTACTCCCGCACTCAAATAAGGAAGGGGGCGCGGCTTGAGGAAGACCCCAAGTAGGATTCGGCCCTACTTGGGGCACCTCCTGGCCTCTCCCCTCCCCCTCCCCCCACCTATATATATGTGGGAGGGGGCGCCACACATAACCACGACAATCTCTTAGCCGTGTGGAGCGCCTCCCTCCACAGTTTTGTCCTTCGGTCATATTTTTGTAGTGCTTAGGCGAAGCCCTGCGGAGATAGCTTCACAATCACCAACACCACGCTATCGTGCTGCCAGAACTCATCCACTACTTCATAGTCTTGTTGGATCAAGAAGGCGAGGACATCACCGAGCTGAACGTGTGTTGAACGAGGAGGTGTCGTACGTTCGGTACTCGATCAGTTAAATAGCGAAGAAGTTTGACTACATCAACCACGTTACTAAACGCTTCCGCTTACGATCTACGAGGGTACGTAGACACACTCTCCCCTCTCGTTGCTATGCATCTCCATGGATAGATCTTGCGTGTGTGTAGAATTTTTTTTCCATGCAATATTTCCCGACAGTGGCATCATGAGCCAGGTCTATGCGTAGATGATATGCATGATTAGAACACAAAGAGTTGTGGGCGGAGATAGTCATACTACTTACCACCAATGTCTTATTTTGATTCGGTGGTATTGTGGGATGAAGTGGCCCGGACCAACCTTACATGTCCACGGACATGAGACCGGTTCCACCGACTGACATGCAACTTGTTTTGCATAAAGCTGGCTGGCGGGTGTCTGTTTTTCCTACTTTAGTTGAATCAAATTTGACTATAGCCGGTCCTTGAAGAAGGTTAAAACAGCAAACTTGATAATCACCGTTGTGGTTTTTGCGTAGTTAAGAACGGTTCTTGCTAGAAGCCTATAGCAGCCATGTAAAACTTGCAACAACAAAGTAGAGGACGTCTAACTTGTTTTTGCAGGGCATGTTGTGATGTGATATGGTCAAGACGTGATGTGATATACGTTGTTGTATGAAATGATCATGTTTTGTAATATCGACAACCGGTAGGAGCCTTAGGGTTGTCTCTAAATTATTGTATGAAATGCAATCTCCATGTAATTGCTTTACTTTATCGCTATGCGTTAGCAATAGTTGTAGAAGCAATAGTTGGCAAGATGACCCCGACGCAATGATGGAGATCAAGGTGTCGAGCCGGTGATGATGGAGATCATGACGATGCTTTGGAGATGGAGATCAAAAGCACAAGATGATGATGGCCATATCATGTCACATATTTTGATTGCATGTGATGTATATCCTTTATGCATCTTATTTTGCTTAGAACGGCGGTAGCATTATAAGATGATGCCTTCACTAAATTTCAAGATAAAAGTATTCTCCCCGAGTATGCACCATTGCCAAAGTTCATCGTTTCGAAGCACCTCGTGATGATCGGGTGTGATAGACTCTACGTTCACATACAACGGGTGTAAGACAGTTTTGCACATGCAGAATACTTGGGATAAACTTGACGAGCCTAGCATGTACAGACATGGTCTCGAAACACTGGAGACCGAAAGGTCGAACATGAGTCATATAGTAGATATGGTCAACATAGAGATGTTCACCATTGATGACTACCCCATCTCACGTGATGATCGGACATGGGTTAGTTGATTTGGATCATGTATCACTTAGATAACTTGAGGGGTGTTAATTTAAGTGGGAGTTCATTAGTAATTTGATTAATTGAACTTAATTTATCATGAACTTAGTCTTAATAGTTTTTGCATATCTATGTTGTAGATCAATAGCTCACGATATAGCTCCCCTATTTTTATGTTCCTAGAGAAAAAGTAAGTTGAAAGATGATGGAAGCAATAATGCGGACTGGATCCGTGATCTGAGGATTATCCTCATTGTTTCACTGAAGAATTATGCCCTTGATGCACCGCTAGGTGACAGACCTGTTGCAGGAGCTGATGCATATGTTATGAACATTTGGCAAGCTCGATATGATGACTACTTGGTAGTTTAGTGCGCCATGCTTTACGTCTTAGAATCGGGGCTTCAAAGACGTTTTGAACGCCATGGAACATATGAGATGTTCCAAGAGCTGAAATTGGTATTTCAGACTTATGCCTGTGTTGAGAGGTATCAGACTTCTGACAAGTACTTTGCCTACAAGATGGAGGAGAATAGCTCAGCCAGTGAGCATGTGCTCAGAATGTCTGGGTACTACAATCGCTTGAATCAAGTGGGAGTTAATCTTCCAGATAAGATAGTGATTGAAAGAGTTCTCCAGTCACTATCACCAGGCTACTAGAGCTACATGGTGAACTATAATGTGCAAGGAATGACTAAAACAATTTCCGAGCTCTTCGCGATACTGAAATCGGCAGAGGTAGAAATCAAGAAAGAGCATCAAGTGTTGATGGTTAATAAGACCACTAGTTTCAAGAAAAAGGGCAAGGGAAAGAAAGGGAACTTCAAGAAGAATGGCAAGCAAGTTGCCGCTCCCATGAAGAAGACCAAAGCTGGGCCCAAAACTGAAACTGAGTGCTTCTACTACAAAGGAAATGGTCACTGGAAGCGGAACTGCCCCAAATACTTGGCGGATAAGAAGAATGGCAAAGTGAACAAAGGTATATTTGATATACATGTTATTGATGTGTACCTTACTAGTGTTCATAGTAGCCCCTGGGTATTTTGATACCGGTTCAATTGCTAAGATTAGTAACTCAAAACAGGAGTTGCAGAATAAATAGAGACTAGTTAAGGGCGAGGTGACGATGTGTGTTGGAAGTGATTCCAAGGTTCATACGATCACCAGCGCACACTCCCTCTACCTTTGGGATTAGTGTTGAACCTAAATAAATGTTATTTGGTGTTTGCATTGAGCATGAATATGATTAGATCATGTTTATTGCAATAGTTATTCATTTAAGTCAGAGAATAATTGTTGTTCTATTTACATGAATAAAACCTTCTATGGTCATACACCCAATGTGAATGGTTTATTGAATCTCGATCGTAGTGATACACATATTCATAATATTGATGCCAAAACATGCAAAGTTGATAATGATAGTGCAACATACTTGTGGCACTTCCGTTTAGGTCATATTGGTGTAAAGCGCATGAAGAAACTCCATGCAGATGGACTTTTGGAGTCACTTGATTATGAATCATTTGATACTTGCGAACCATGCCTCATGGGCAAGATGACTAAAATTCCGTTCTCCGAAACAATGGAGCGAGCTAATGACTTATTGGAAATAATACATACCGATGTATGCGGTCCGATGAGTGTTGAAGCACACGGCGGGTATCGTTATTTCCTAACCTTTACAGATGATTTAAGTAGATATGGGTATATCTACTTAATGAAACACTACTGCAGGATGCTGCTAACGCGACACTACGATCAGAGACCCTTTGACAAAACTGTGTGTGATGCATTAATCGCAAACGGTGATGTAAAAAAACCGTCAAAAAAGATGCAAAACGTTTGCGATGAAGGATACATCAAACACGGTTCAGATTTTAGTTGTGTGTGCGATGCAGGGCATACGGTTCAGTTCAATTAACTGTTTGTGATGTGGCAGAGCAAAAGAAACGGGCAGCCAGATGAAGGCGTGTGCGATATATGACATACAATTCACTCAGATGAACTGTTTGTGATTTGGCAACACAAAAGAAACGGTCAGCCAGATCAAGGTGTGTGCAATATACGACATACGGTTCACTCGGATGAACTGCTTTCGATTAGGCAACGCAACAGAAACGGTTCAGCCAGATCAAGGTGTGTGCAATGGAGGGCATACAATTCATTCTGATAAACTGTTTGTGTTGAGCCAAGAGAACAAAAACGTTTCACATAAACAAGATGTGTGTAATACGCGGCAAACATCCAATTACATAGGTGGCTAATACACACATGACATTTCCACACACCAAAGTAAACTATTACATGCATAATTAACTAGGATAAACGATCATCATCTACTTCTTGTTCTAGCTCGATGTTCCTTCTATGCTGAGTTTCCATTAATTGATGGCGTTTTATGAACACGTCGCCGTTTCCCACCATTTCCTCACCGGTTTCCCGCCACCCAGCGATATTGCGCATAAACCTAGGCGGCGCGCGACGCACGGAGGCAACAAGCGCAGCCTGTAGCACATCCACCTTTTCCAAGCATGCCAACCCACCAAAGCACCGCCTCTGCCATCAACCTCGTCGACGAGGAAAAGGAGAAGGCGCCACGGCCCATCGAGGCCAAGGCGCTCCCTAGCAACGCGATGGACGACGCCGTGATGCGCGTCATCGCCAGGGTTGAGCAGACCCTTTGCGCATGGCGCTTCAGCGCCGTGGATCAAGATAAGCATGTCAGCGCCGAGAGGCAGCAGCTCGCCGCACAACATGATCGACGACGCGCTGCAGAGCAAGCTAGGCACGTCCGCGCCGATAGGCTGTGGCTCGCCGCACGGCGAGACTGTTGGAGCGCCGCAGAGTGAGAGGCATGGTGCGCCGCATAGCAAGAGCGGATCCATCAGCGCTTGCCTACTGTCAATAGGGCGTCACAGCTAGGTACACGTCCCGTCAGTACCCCATTCCTCGCCAGGAGTGGGCAGAGGCCCTCTGCGCCGTACTTGCACTAGAGGTCGGCCGCGCCTTACTTGCACCGGACACCCGCCGCGCCGTTCGCCTTGTCCGCGGCCCGCTTGATGCTAATGCGCTGGTTGCTAGGCTCGACCGCCTCCTTGGCCCAGGTGTCCACCTGGGCGCAGTAGAGGAACATGGCCGTCGCATCCTCGAGCTGGTGATCTCCAATGAAATAGCCAACTTGGAGCTCAAGATCGCGCTCCAGATGTACCGCGAGCGTGTCGACCGCTTCGACAAACGCCTGCACGAGTTCAGGCAGAGCCAAGAGCTACCGTAGGCAAGGGCTGCTGGTCATGGTCTCATGGACGCATTTTATTTTGTTGAGTCGTTTCGACGTGGATCACTATGTATTCACAGCAATTATAATATTGCTATGTTTATTGCTATGTTTCAATGTGTGTACTCTGTTTTCCGTTCTTATATGTTCTGTTTCAATGTGTGTACTCTGCTTTCCATTCTGTATATGTGGATGATAATAGCTAGATACAAATTAGTATACAAAAGCAGATAGAAAATGGAATTCATAATATATATATATATATATATATATTAATTGTTCATGAGTTCATCACAGAATATATATAATATCATCACATATACGTGATAATACTTAACTACTAGGTACAATGCATAAAATTGAAAACGAGCAATACTAAAACTAATAATCCCTCATGGGGGCAGTATTCCAGCAGCCCCTCCAGCAGCTCCCTGGTGCGCGGTGTCTTCCCAGCGCGGAGGCAGTACTTCGCCTCCTCCGCCTCGCAGCGCTTGACGTACCGATCTGCCTCTTGCTGGCGGACGAGCACGAACGATCTTGCCATTTCATTGGGCGCCCACCAGAGCTCCTCGTCAGTGGCACGCTGGAGCTTATTGGCCCACCTCCACGCAGCGATGAGGCGCCTAGCGCCTTTGACCTTCCTCGCGAAGTACCTGTCTTCGTACACCTCCTCCGCACGACAACGCGCCCGCCCCCAAAGCTCCACCGCCTCCTTTTTCCAGGCAGCATCACGGGCTTCACAAGCCGCCTGGTACCTGGCTTCCTCCTTCGCCATCTCCTTCTTGAACACCACTTGCCTGGCTTTCTCAGCCGGCGGCAGCGACTTCCACAAACAATGATTGTACTGGCCCCAAAACCACTCCAAAGTTGGGCCGTCCGGCACAACCTCGTCCGGCGGCGCGTAGGGGTCCTCCTGGTCGCTGCTCTTTGACTGAGCATCCTCGGTGGACGGCGCCTCCTCGTCGGCGCGTGGGCAGATCCACGGCGCCATGGCCGAGATTTGAGAGAGAGAGAGGGCGAGCGAGGGAAGGATGTAGATGAGAATGCAGGCGGGACGACATGAGCAAAGTAGTATTTATTGGCGGCCGGAATCTAGATCGACGGGAACAGTACACACGCTGGTCACCCGAATTTACGAGTACTGTAGTTTGAATTACACGTGATTCCCGCAGCAAAATTCGTGTGTGAACTTAATAGCTGACGGTTTCCAATACAGAACCGTGTCTGATTAATAACCCGCATAGAGTGCCAATCATGTGGGGCCCGGTTGTCTTTCCAGATCTTTACATTTTCTTTTTTGAACACCGGATATTTACATCGTCTGATGATTTTTTTAATTTTTTGGAATTTAAATGCCATGGCACTCCATGCATGTGTCCAAGCCGTGACACCAATATGTTTGAAAATTCATTCCAATTTACTACACATGGAATTAACTCGCACACAAGTACACAAATATTTTTTTTCAAACCGTTATGGTTAGCCGCTGCATGTAGATGTAGTTCAAATTTGGATTACGGTCATTAAATGGCTAGAAAATCACTTAAATGTCTTAAAAAGGTCAAATGACCCCTGAAATTTTCCAAATTTTGACATGACAATTGTATTAGTGCACGTTAACTGTAGATTTTTTTTGAACCCCATAAGAGGAAGCTATCGCCCGTTCGTCATCAAACAAGCATTGTTCCCTCTAGAAACCATGAGCCTTCTAGTGAGTTGCTCCGGTTTGTGAGGGGTGTTTTCCAAACTTTCGTCAAACAGGCCAATTATTTTACCACATCATCTTGGTGCCATGACATTACGTCAAGCAAGGTTTCATGTGTTTCTGGTCTTTTTTTTTGGAATTTGAATGGCATGGCGCTCCATGCATGTGTGTCCAGACCGTGACACCAATATGTTTGAAATTTCCCTCCAATTTACTGCACATGGAATTAACTTGCACACAAGTACACAAAATATGATTTTTCAAACCATTATGGTTAGCTGTTGCATGTAGATGTAGTTCAAATTTGAATTACGGTCATTAAATGGATAGAAAATCACTTAAATGTCTTTAAAAGGTCAAATGACCCCTAGAATTTTCCAAATTTTCACATGACAGTTGTATTAGTGCACGTTAAATGTAGAAAAAATTGAAGGCCATAAGAGGAAGCTATCTCATGTTCGTCATCAAACATACATTGTTCCCTCTCGAAAACACGAGCCTTCTAGTGAGTTGCTACGGTTTGTGAGGGGTGTGTGTCCAAACTTTCGTCAAACAGGCCAATTTTTTTACCACATCATCTTGGTGGCATGGCATTACATCAAGCAAGGTTTCATGTTTTTCTGATCATTTTTTAATTTTTTGGAATTAAAATGCCATGGCACTCCATGCATGTGTCCATGCCGTGACACCAATATTTTTGAAAATTCCTTCTAATTTACTGCACATGGAATTAACTCGCACACAAGTACACAAATATGATTTTTCAAACCGTTATTGTTAGCTGTTGCATGTAGATGTAGTTCAAATTTGAATTATGGTCATTAAATGGCTAGAAAATCACTTAAATGTCTTTAAAAGGTCAAATGACCCCTAGAATTTTCCAAATTTTCACATGACAGATGTATTAGTGCATGTTAAATATAGAAAAAATTGAAGGCCGTAAGAGGAAGCTATCTCCCATTCGTCGTCAAACATGCATTGTTCCCTCTCGAAACCACGTGCTTTCTAGTGAGTTGCTCCGGTTTATGAGGGGTGTGTGTCCAAACTTTCGTCAAACAGGCCAATTTTTTTACCACATCAGCTCGGTGGCATGACATTACGTCAAGCAAGGTTTCATATTTTTTTGATCATTTTTTAATATTTTGGAATTAAAATGCCATGGCACTCCATGCCTGTGTCCATGCTGTGACACCAATATGTTTGAAAATTCCTTCTAATTTACTGCACATGGAATTAACTCGCACACAAGTACACAAGTATGATTTTTCAAACCGTTATGGTTAGCTGTTGCATGTAGATGTAGTTCAAATTTGAATTACAGTCATTAAATGGCTAGAAAATCACTTAAATGTCTTTAAAAGGTCAAATGACCCCTAGAATTTTCCAAATTTTCACATGACAGTTGTATTAGTGCACGTTAAATGTAGAAAAAATTTGAAGGCCGTAAGAGGAAGCTATCTCCCGTTCGTCATCAAACATGCATTGTTCCCTCTCGGAACCATGAGCCTTCTAGTGAGTTGCTCCAGTTTGTGAGGGGTGTGTGTCCAAACTTTCGTCAAACAGGCCAATTTTTTTACCACATCAGCTTGGTGACATGACATTACGGCAAGCAAGGTTTGATGTGTTTCTCATCTTTTTTTATTTTTTTGGAATTTAAATGCCATGGCACTCCATGCATGTGTCCATGCCGTGACATCAATATGTTTGAAAATTGCTTCTAATTTACTGCACATGGAATTAACTCGCACACAAGTACACAAATATGATTTTTCAAACCGTTATGGTTAGCTGTTGCATGTAGATGTAGTTCAAATTTGAATTACGGTCATTAAATGGCTAGAAAATCACTTAAATGTCTTTAAAAGGTCAAATGACCCCTAGAATTTTCCAAATTTTCACATGACAGTTGTATTAGTGCATGTTAAATGTAGAAAAATATTGAAGGCCGTAAGAGGAAGCTATCTCCCATTTGTCATCAAACAAGCATTGTTCCCTCTCGGAACCACGAGCCTTCTAGTGAGTTGCTCCGGTTTGTGAGGGGTGTGTGTCCAAACTTTCGTCAAACATGCAATTTTTTTACCACATCATCCTGGTGGCATGACATTACATCAAGCAAGGTTTCATGTGTTTCTGATCTTTTTTTAATTTTTTGGAATTTAAATGCCATGGCACTCCATGCATGTGTCTAGGGCGTGAGACCAATATGTTTGAAAATTCCTTCCAATTTACTACACATGGAATTAACTCGCACACAATTACACAAAATATGACTTTTCAAACCATTGTGGTTAGCTATTGCATGTACATGTAGTTCAAATTTGAATTACGGTCATTAAATGGCTAGAAAATCACTTAAATGTCTTAAAAGGTCAAATGATCCCTAAAATTTTCCAAAATTTGACATGACAGTTGTATTAGTACTACAAATTTTCTCATACATTTAAAACACCATCTGTTGCCACTTTACTCCAAATTCGTCTTTCACAGCTAATAAAAAATATCAACAACATCACACATAGTTTTTTGTAGGAACCGTTTGCGATGAAAATTCGTGGGTCTATTTAAGTCTTCCTCCTTAAGCTTCGCCTGCTCGTCTGCTCCAATGTCGGCAACCCCCGAATCCACAAATCCCGATCCCCATTCCCGCAACCCCTTCTTGCAAAGATGACGCCGTGGAAACGCTTCGTGAAGGCCCGTACGGTGGCCGCGTCCTCCCCGAGCGCCGCCGCCTACGCCGAGAGCGCCGCCGCATCCGCATTGAGCGCGGCCGCATCCACCGAGAGGGCGTCTGCAGCAGCCGATAGGGCAGCTGCATCAGCCGAGACGGCTGCAGCTGCTGCTGCGATGGCGGCTGCAAACGCCGAGAGCGCTTGAGCTGCCGTTCGTGCCGCCGACGTCGCCCTGGCCTGGGTCGAGGCCATCCACGCCAAGATCGAGGACGCACATGCCAAGATATTCCAGGCCACCTCGGAATCTAGCATGCAACCCATGTCTGAAAAGGCGGCGGTGGCCATGGAGCACCTGCTTCCTCATGAGATCACCGAGCGAGAGCTGGAGATGCAGGAGGCGGCGGAGATCGAGGAGCGCCGGGAGGAGGAGTTTCGCATGGCCGAGGTCGAGGTAGAGAAGAGTCTGTCCGTCGAGGAATCGGCGGTGGAGTACCAACACGAGCTCTGGCGCAACCACTGCTACGAGTACTACAACCTTGAGTGTGGCGCCGAGGATGAGGACGCGGTCAACTTCAGCAGAGGGGACGTGGAGTCCACCAACGGCGGCATGTCGCCAGGACAAGTCATCGACATCTCATCTCACACCGGCGATGCATAGGCCGGCGCGGTGGCGGCTTTGTTAAAATTATGTGCACTTAGGCTTTGTTTTTAATGCTGGTCTTTTGTTAGAGCAATGTTTAGGTCAACTGGCTCTGTTTAATTACTTAAATTGCTCGATTCAGTAAGTATGGTCTGTGTGTTGTACGCTCTTTTGTGTGCCCAAATTAGCAAGCGATGTTAAATTATGCAATGACGTGGATGAGGACAGTACCCAGGGAAATTTCCACCAAAATTTGAATTATCAAACTCATCCCATGCGTGTAAAGCAGAAGAAACATTTGCGATGCACACAATCGTTCAAAATGAATGGTGTCCGGCGGCACCGCGCGCAAAGTTTCCCTCCACATTTCGAAATTTTTGGCCTACCGCCGAAATAACTACCCCCCCTCTTCCCCACCCCCTTTTCTCCCTGACCACAAGTCACATTTCCCCTATTTCCTCCTTCCTTCCTTACTAAGCTATAGCCGCTTCCTCGCTCTCGCTGTCTCGCATCCTACCGCGGGGGTCGCCATGGTCTTCTTCAATGACCTCTCCAGTGGTTCCTCCTCCGACGACGACTCCTTCACCGGTCGGGTATGCCTCTCTTCTCTCTCTCGGGCTATGACTTGGAATGAAGGATTTTAACCCGACGGTCGATTTGAGTCATTTCTTCCTCTTGTAGCTCCCTAGGACCATCAGTTGCAACGAATGGAGCGGGGTGGCTGAAGATTTGTCTGCTCGTTGTCACCATCAATCTCCATGCGTGAAGCTAGTTCCGTTTGAATCTGTGGATAGTGGGAGGAAGTTTCTAGCATGTGCAGAGAAGGTTAGCCCCACTTTCATTGTTACAAATCATTTGTTAGATGTGATTCAGACACTGTCACGGTCCCAACCCATTCATACCACACCTTCAACCAAACACATCCTAAGACAGTGTCACAGTTTGTACCTAGTATCTAAAAATGTTGCCATCTCATCAGCGGTGCCATTAGAAAATTATTTGGCACCGCTTCAGTAGTTTGTGCAGCCAACTTTGGTCCACACATCCGAGGAGCCAAGCAGTAAAATACTAAATCTTTATGGCACGAAGGAACTGGGCATCAGAGCAACTAGGTGCTTCGGAGTCCGGGTCCCTGATTTTTTCCGCTGCATCGGCTCGCTAGTGCAGGGCACCGGTGCGAAATGTAGCAACAGTTGTCTTTACACCGGTTTTGGCATACATAGTGGACGGCCTTAGTGCTATTAGTTCTATGTTACTAAATTTGTGCATGTACACACCTGTTAGTATCAATTTTCTGTCATCCAAACATTGTCGCTATGCTGTTGCAGTTATATTTAGCTTCCTCATAAAATGTTCAATTTGTTATTTATAGTACATGAGTAAGAACTTGTAGCATTGTTGTAGCTAATTATAGCTTCTGATGTTTCAGAATTTGGTTGTTGTCTTAGTAGCAATTAATTCATTTGCACATTGATCTTTTTGAGAAGATATGTCATAATTAACCTGTTTCTTCAGTTTTTCAAAATATGTATTGGTGATTTTCTATGTTGCTATAAACCCATTTCCCCTACAATTGTTACTGATCTAGTTTTAAATATTATAGGATGAACGGAAGTGTTCTTACCTGGAGTGGTTTGATCAAGAGTGGGCACAGTCTTTGAAGATGTGCCTAGCAAAGCTCTGGAGCATGTATGAGGAAGAGAACATAGGTAGGCTTAGAGTAAGTGTTGTCAACGCTGAAGAATATTTGAAGATGTGGGATAAAAAGAGGAAGGTGGAGAATGAGCTCAGATTTTTTAAATCAGACTTTGCTAAGATGGTGTTGGCGAAGGAGGAGGCACTTTCCCAGTTGGCCAGTGCAAAACATGTTCTTACTGAACTGAAGGCAGAGGTGGATAAGACGAGCCTGGATGATCTCGATTAGGGAAATGAATATATTGTTCTAATATTGTTCTTATGAAGCTGAACTAGCTATATGTTGTATTGTGCTGTTTTCAGGTAGCTATCGTACTATGATGTTAAAATATATTTATGTGCCTGATATGAAATTGGCAAACAGTTGTTCGATATGAAATGTGAATTTGTGTAATACTGGAATTACTAATTGTAAACTAATAAACCTGCTAAATGGGTCATGGAACTTTGCAAACGGTTCTAGCAGTAAAAGCGCTTGTGATGGATAGCCCAATGCCACACAGTTTTCTTCATCAAATCGTGTGTGATGTAGTTGAATAAAAGCAAACGGTTAACCGAGGCAGAGCGTGTGTGATAGTTACACCTATCACACACAAGCCTATACATAAAACTGTGTGGGATGTACATACGAACAGAAATGTTTTCACTGGATTGACAGTGTGGGATGTACATACGAACGAAAACATTTTCCCTGGATTGACTGTGTGGGATGTACATAAGAACGGAAATGTATTCCTTGGATTGACTATGTGGAATGTACATAACAAATGGAAACGTTTGTTTGGGACTGACTGTGTGGGATGTACTTACGACCAGAACCGATTGGGCATGTATAATCGTATTTGATCGCTCACCCGTCGCACACGACCTCATTTTGCCGAGCATGTGTGCCAGGAGAGCCTATCCCCGACGGTTTCTGGGTCGTGTGGGAAGGACCCCCCCTATCGCAGTCACTCACTAGGTGACGGTTCAGAACGCCGTCACGGAAAGGGGTTAAAAACTGTTTGTATAGCACCTCGCTGTACCAGTGAAACACAAATCTGAAACATTTGAAAAATTCAAAGAATTTCAGAGTGAAGTAGAGAATCATCGTAACAAGAAAATAAAGTTTCTATGATCTGATCATGGAGGTAAATATTTGAGTTACGAGTTTGGCCTTCATTTAAAACAATGTGGAATTGTTTCACAACTCACGCCACCTGGAACACCACAGCGTAATGGTGTGTCCGAACGTCGTAACCGTACTTTATTAGATATGGTGCGTTCTATGATGTATCTTACCGATTTACCACTATCGTTTTGGGATTATGCATTAGAGACAGCCGCATTCACGTTGAATAGGGCACCATCTAAATCTGTTGAGACAACACCGTATGAACTATGGTTTGGCAAGAAACCTAAGTAGTCATTTCTTAAAGTTTGGGGATGCGACACTTATGTCAAAAGGCTTCAGGCTGATAAGCTCAAACCCAAATCGGAGAAGTGCGTCTTCATAGGATACCCTAAGGATACTATTGGGTACACCTTCTACCACAGATCCGAAGGCAAGATCTTTGTTGCAAAGAATGGGTCCTTTCTAGAGAAGGAGTTTCTCTCGAAAGAAGTGAGTGGGAGGAAAGTATAACTTGATGAGGTAATTGTACCTTCTCTCGAATTGGAAAGTAGCACATCACAGAAAAACCGTTCCCATGATGCCTACACCAACTAGAGAGGAAGCAAATGATCATGATCATGAAACTTTAGATCAAGTTACTACTAAACCTCGTAGGTCAACCAGAGCATGATCCGCACCAGATTAGTACGGTAATCCTCTCCTGGAAGTTATGTTATTAGACCATGGCGAACCTACGAACTATGAAGAAGCTATGATGAGCCCAGATTCCGATAAATGGCTTGAGGCCATGAAATCTAAGATAGGATCCATGTATGAGAACAAAGTATGGACTTTGGTGGGTTTGCCTGATGATCGGCAAGCCATAGAGAATAAATGGATCTTCAAGAAGAAGACTGACGCTGATGGTAATGTTACTGTCTACAAAGCTCAACTTGTCGCGAAAGGTTTTCGACAAGTTCAAGGGGTTGACTACGATGAGACTTTCTCACCTGTAGCGATGCTTAAGTCTGTCCGAATCATGTTAGCAATTGCCGCATTTTATGATTATGAAATCTGGCAAAAGGATGTCAAAACTGCATTCCTTAACGGGTTTCATAAAGAAGAGTTGTATATGATGCAACCGGAAGGTTTCGATCCTAAAGGTGCTAACAAAAGTGTGCAAGCTCCAGCGATCCATCTATGGACTGGTGCAAGCATCTCGGAGTTGGAATATACGCTTTGATGAGGTGATCAAAGCATATGGTTTTATATAAACTTACGGTGAAGCTTGTATTTACAAGAAAGTGAGTGGGAGCTCTATAGCATTTCTAATATTATATGTGGATGACATATTGCCGATTGGAAATGATATAGAATTTCTGGATAGCATAAAAGGATACTTGAATAAGAATTTTTCAATGAAAGACCTCAGTGAAGCTACTTACATATTGGGCATCAAGATCTATAGGGATAGATCGAGAAGCTTAATAGGACTTTCACAAAGTACATACCTTGGCAATGTTTTGAAGAAGTTCAAAATAGATCAGTCATAGAAAAGAGTTATTGTCTGTCTTATGATGACCCAGAAGTATAGGGGATCAATTGTAGCTCTTTTAAATAAGTAAGAGTGTCGAACCCAATGAGGAGCAGAAGGAAATACAAGTGGTTTTCAGCAAGGTAATGTCTGCAAGTGCTGAAATTGTAAGTAACAGAGTAGTTTGATAGCAAGATAATTTGTAATGAGCAAGTAACGATAGTAGTATCAAAAGTGCAGCAAGGTAGCCCAATCCTTTTGAGGCAAAGGACAGGCCAAAACGGTCTCTTATAATAAGCAAAGCGTTCTTGAGGGTACACGGGAATTTCATTTAGTCACTTTCACCATGTTGATTCGATTTGTGTTTGCTACTTTGATAATTTGATATGTGGGTGGACCGGTGCTTAGGTGTTGTTCTTACTTGAACAAGCCTCCTACTTATGATTAACCCTCTCGCAAGCATCCGCAACTATGAGAAAAGTATTAAGAATAAATTCTAACCATAGCATTAAACTTTTGGATCCAATCGGTCCCTTACGAAATAGCGCATAAACTGGGGTTTAAGCTTCTGTCACTCTCACAACCCATCATCTACTTACTACTCCACAATGCATTCCCTTAGGCCCAAATATGGTGAAGTGTCATGTAGTCGGCGTTCACATGACACCACTAAGGGAATCACAACATACATACTATCAAAATATCGAACACATATCAAGTTCACATGATTACTTGCAACATGATTTCTCCCGTGACCTCAAGAACAAAAGTAACTACTCACAAATGATAATCATGCTCAAGATTAGAGGGGTAGTAAATAGCATATTGGATCTGAACATATAATCTTCCACCAAATAAACCATATAGTAATCAACTACAAGATGTAATCAACACTACTAGTCACCCACAAGCACCAATCTATAGTTCCGGTAACAAGATTGAACACAAGAGATGAACTAGGGTTTGAGATGAGATGGTGCTGTTAAAGATGTTGATGGAGATTGCCCTCCCCAAGATGGGAGAGTTGTTGGTGATGATGATGACGATGATTTCCCCCTCCGGGAGGGAAGTTCCCCCGGCGGAATCGCTCCGCCGGAGGGCAAAAGTGCTCCTGCCCAAGTTCCGCCTCGAGACGGCGGCGCTCCGTCCCAAAAGTCCTCTCCTTATTTTTTTTCTAGGTCAAAATGACTTATATACCAGAAGATGGGCACCGGTGGTGGGCCTAGGTGAGCACAACCCACCAGGGCGCGCCTGGGCTCCCTGGCACGCCCAGGTGGGTTGTGCCCACCTGGTGGGCCCCCTTTGGTACTTATTTGCTCCAATATTCTTCAAATATTCCATAAAAAATCTCTGTAAAGTTTCAGCTTGTTTGGAGTTGTGCAGAATAGGTGGCCTGACGTAGCTTTTCCAGGTCCAAATTTCCAGCTGCCGGAATTCTCCCTCTTTGTGTGTACCTTGCATATTATGAGAGAAAAGGCATTAGAATTACTCCAAAAAGCATTATTATGCATAAAAACATCATAAATAACAGTAGGAAAACATGATGCAAAATGGACGTATCAACTCCCCCAAGCTTAGGCCTCGCTTGTCCTCAAGCGAAACCGAAATCGAAAAACATGTCCACATGCTTAGAGAGAGAGGTGTTGATAAAAACAAAATACGGACATAGAAGCATCATGTAGATTATTATAACAGCAACAAATTTAAACATAAGACTTTTATCATAGAACTTTTATCATAAACTTCTCATGAATAAGTGGCAGTTCATCACACAATTGAAGTATAAAGCATAAACCCTATTAGAAACCAACAAACTATGTTCTCAGTCAACTTTGCAACTACAATTCATCATCTTTTCAGGAAGGGTCACGTATCGGAGCCTTTAGGCAAGTCCACATACTCATCCATCATATAGTCTTCTATGATTGCTAACACTCACCGCATACACATGAGCAAAACGTTTCAGCCAGACACATAGAAAGATAGGGGCTTATAGTTTCGCCTCCCAACGTATTCACCTCAAGGGAGATGTCAACAATAATAACTTATGCCACCCATATTCAACTGGACATATGTGCCTAGATCTTTCCTCACCACATGATGCTTGCCAAAGGATAAAAATAAAAGGAAAAGAGAGAAGAACTTTGACTCTTTGCATAAAAGTAAAAGATAGGCCCTTCGCAGAGGGAAGTAGAGGTTGCCATGCGCTTATTTGTTTGTATGCTCAACCCCTTAATGCCAAAGAACGTCATGTTGTATTGCCCCTTGTGATGGCAACCTTTATTATGCAGTCTGTCGCTTTTATTCTTCACCATCACAAGTTCATACAACGCTCAATTTTCCTTTACACTAAATGATCTCACACTTTTAGAAGCAATTTTTATTGCCTTATTGCACCGATGACAACTTACTTGAGGGATCTTGCTCAATCCCTAGGTAGGTATGGTGGACACTTGAAAATAAGATTTGGGTTTAAGGGTTTAAGGGCAAGTACCACATGTTGAAGGATCTATGACAATATAACTTCTATGTGAATATGAACAAGCATAAATCATTACGTTGTCTTCCTTGTCCAACGTCAACAATTTTGGCATATAATAATTTGATGGGGGCTCACAATCACAAAAGATTTCTAGGATAGTATATTTATATGTGAATCTTCTCTTCCCTTATTAATTCTTTCATGAGTCGCATCATTGACCAATGCTATGTTTGTCAATCTCTAATAAAATTTTATACTCATACTTTTCCTTATGTGGTGCCATCACCTACCATAAGATTAGCATATGATCTTTTTCTTTTATTTCCTTTCCCCCCTTTTTTTATTGCAACATGAAAGTAAGAAAGCAAAAACTCAAACTAAACTTTATTATATATCTTGCACACGATTACAAGGATAGACCACTAAGCAAGCTCTCGAAAAGAAAGGATCGAACTAAACTTTTATTCATCTAAAGCAAAAGATCGAACTAAAATAAGTAAAGGCAAAAAGATAGTGGGGATGATATGATACCGGGGCACCTCCCCCAAGCTTGGCGGAAGCCAAGGGGAGTGCCCATACCCGAAACTCAATTTTCCTTTGGTGATGAAGAAGAAGGTGGTGGTGATGAAGTAGATGTGATCTTGTCCTCGGGTTTCCATGGCAGAGGTCCACCATCGTAAGAGGAAGAATGAGTTTCACGGGTCCTACAACTGGCAGCCAAACTCATACCTTTAAACCTCGCCTCATATTCAAAGACTTGGTTTTGAAGATCATAGATCTGGCTTTGGAGGAAGTTGATTTGCTCGTTGAGGGTGAAGATGATGTCCTTCATGGGCTTGCCATCCACCTTGAGATCACGAGTAAGGTCCGTAATCATGAGGTGATTGGCATTGAGTCCACGCTCCACCATCCCCTTGCACCGGAAGACTTCCTGCTCCATAGCTTCAAGCCTGGCCTCCATGGTTCCCGTCCCCTTGGGTCCTTGCACATCGCGGATGTGCAGCACCCCCTCATGCATCTGGATGGCCTGAGGGTGCTGCAGCACCTCCCGCAAATATGGGTTGGTGACGTTCTTGAAGAACTTGTCCTTGGAGGAGCTTGAAGCGGCCATGGTAGATGAGATCTGACAGAAAACAGCGAGGAAAAGAAAACAGAAGATTTCTCCATGATACGGTGGTCAATAGGTTCGGGGAGTATATAAAGATTTTTTATCTTGGGAAACAAGCAAACGGAAGAAAAACGGAGTCCGGAAGGTGTCCCAGGTGGGCACAACCCACCTGGGCACGCCTGGCCAAGCCTGGCAAGCCAGGCGTGCCCTGGTGTCTTGTGCCCACCGGGGTACGCTTCCTGGAAGTTTATTATTTTCCTAATTTTCTAAATATTCCAAAACTGACAAAAAATATTTTTGCGGATTTTTTAGAGTCCGTTTACTTACCGTATCACGTACCTCCTTATTTTCACGATTCTGGAGTGTTCCGGAAGGACTCTTTTATGTGTTCTTCCGGTGTCAAAGTTTGGATAATATTACTTTCAACATTAATGGGCATACCTGAGATATAATGTTTTATTCATTGCCCATTAACAACCTTCGGGTTAGTACCTTCGGCATTATTTATTTTGATAGCTCCAGACCGATAAACCTCCTCGATAACATAGGGTCCTTCCCATTTGGAGAGGAGTTTTCCTGCAAAGAATCTAAAACGAGAGTTGTACAAAAGAACATATTCTCCAACTTTGAACTCACGCTTTTGGATTCTTTTATCATGCCATCTTTTAACTTTTTCTTTAAATAATTTGGCATTTTCATAAGCTTGTGTTCTCCATTCATCTAGTGAGCTAATATCAAATAACCTCTTTTCACCAGCAAGTTTGAAATCATAGTTGAGTTCTTTGACTGCCCAATATGCTTTATGTTCTAACTCAAGAGGCAAATGACAAGCTTTTCCATAGACCATTTTATAAGGAGACATACCCATAGGATTTTTATATGTTGTTCTATAAGCCCAAAGTGCATCATCTAATTTCTTAGACCAATTCTTCCGGGACCTATTGACATGATGCCAGTGGGCCGAGCTCCACAAGGTATCCGGATCTGCCATGAAGGACATCATGGTCCGGCTGTGGCCGACTGAGCCAATTCCGAATGTTATTTCGGTTTGGTGCAGCGACTTGTTGATGCGGTGCCGCGTATCGACGTTGTTAAGCGGTCAACGTGCATTGAAGGTGCACGGATGGCCTTTGCCTGCGTCAAGGCGTACTCGGCGAAGATGAAGGCCACCGATATTGCAGCGAAGAGTCCACCCGAGGGCAAGGACCATCACACGCCAGAGCATTATTTTGAGGATGTCCTAGAGGGTGCTCGCTTGATAGAGGGTCAGTGCTCGAAAGATATGATGTTAGAGTGAATATACCAAGTTTGTAAAAACAATATTATGATATATTAAGGCCATATTTTTATACTTTTGCCTGAAAGTATTGGTTCCTCCTGTGCGGCCATTCTTCATATAATCTAAAAGTTTGTCAGTCGTCGGCTTCAGCCCCCTCGCATATAATGCGGGGGTGTTCGGAAAAGCACTTGATCACTCTTGACCCAACGTCTTGGTCCATGAAGGAGGTGTCAATGCGGCGAACTAGGCAATTGGACTATAGGGCTTTAACACTTTCACTTAGCCATAGGAGTTTGACGGCGGGTCTACGATATAGCCCCTGGTATGTACGCGTTTACCCGAATACGGTGCGTTACATAGGTGACCGGAAAAACGGTCCTTCGTGTAATACGGAAAGAATCGCGAAGGATGCTGATGAGTCATTGAGTGGTTGACCAGCTCTCGCTGCATCATGACAGTCAGTTTTCGGCTTTCTCTACTGAGGTGCTCATCCGGATAAACCAGGACACAATCACAGTAGTTCTCCCTTTACTACCCTAGCCGATATAGCGGAACATAAGGTAGTAAGCATAGGAGCCGGGCAACCCAACTATTGACCAAAGACATGATTCGGAGCTGATGCATATAAGGCCAAACTCGTGACACCGAAGTGTGCTGAAAAGCTGTTCGGACTTGTCGGCAACTCATGTGTTGCCGTATCGAGCCCCTGGCAATTTGTGCCGAGGTGCGTTCGTGAAACAACCGAAGAAGCAAAATTCAGTACATAGAAAAAGCGAATACTGAATATGGGTTATGTTCACTGGAATCTGATTGATACGTTAAACGCAATTCTACAGATTATAATGCCCCTACCAGGGCTATTTAACATGCCGGGGGCCGAGTGCTGAGGAAAAAAGGCACTTTACAGGTTTAAAAATAAAGAGTGCGGTCTTACAAAAATCATTAGGACCTCCTGTCGCACGTCTGCGCTGCCTTGCCTCGGTGAAAGGGCTCCTTAGTAGGAATAGCCTTTGGTTATTTATACAAAGCCGAACTTTAGAAAGAGTCCGTAAGATGACCAGGCTTGGAATCACCTGTTGAAAAAGATAAAAAATAGTTAGGAAAAGTAAAAAGACTATGAGGGTGCGGACCGCATTGTAGGCCTGTCCGTACTATGCCTCCGCCGATGACCATGGTATTTTAGGTGCATAATTATATATGCGTGGTATAAACTTCGTGGCTATATGGGGCAGACGACGGAGGCCGAACTGCTAATCCATCTTTGAGATTGATTGGTCCTGTTTAGTAGAGACCGGCGGCTTAACGGCCGATGAGATACGCGGCTTGATAAGGCCGCTTTGTACTTCGGCTGCAGCGGCCATAGTACGCTCCTCTGTACGGAGGGAGCATTCCGTATTTCTGTTTACGGTGATGACGCCGCATGGACCGGGCATCTTAAGATTGAAATAGGCGTAATGTGGGACCACATTAAAACGAGTAAAAGCGGTACGCCCGAGTAGTGCGTGGTAGCTGCTGTGGAACGATACAATATCGAAGGTCAAGCCTTCGCTTCTAAAGTTGTTCAGCGAGCCGAAAACGACTTCCAATGTAATTGATCCCGTGCAGCGAGCTTCTACGCCGGACACTGCTCCTTTGAAGGTAGCTGTGGTGGGCTTGATTCGTGAAGGATCAATGCCCATTTTGCGGACAGTGTCTTGGTAGAGTAGATTAAGACTACTGCCGCTATCCATAAGGACTTTAGTGAGATGGAACCCATCGATAATTGGATTGAGGATCAGAGCTGCCGAACTTTCATGACGGATACTGGCTGGGTGGTCCTTGCGATCGAAAGTGATCAGGCAGGCCGCCCATTGGCTTAATTTTGGGGTGCCTGGCTCTATGGCATTGGCATCCTGTAGTGCGTGCTTGCGCTCCTCTGTAGGGATGTGTGTCACGTATACCATGTTGACTGTTTTTACTTTGGGGGAAAATTGCTTCTGACCCCCAGTGTTCGGTTGGCGAGTCTCTTCGTCGTCGCTGTCGCTGGGCGGCCCCTTCCCCTTGTGTTCGGCGTTAAGCTTGCCGGCTTGTTTGAAGACCCAACAGCTTCTGTTGGTGTGATTGGCTGGTTTATCGGGGGTGCCATGAATCTGGCAGTGCCGATCCAGTATCTTGTCTAAATTGGATGGTCCGTCTCTGTTTGCCTTGAATGGCTTTTTCCGTTGACCGGGTTTGGAGCCGCTGAATCCGGTGTTTACCGCCGTGTCTTGCGTTCCTTCATTATTATTTCGACGCTTGTGTTTATTGCGTCGTGGCTTGCCGTTGCCGTCTCGAACTTCGGAAGTGCCCGGGTCACTGGTGCTGTTGCTTCTATGAGCGAGCCAGCTATCTTCTCCCGCGCAAAAGCGGGTCATCAGAGCGGTAAGGGCTGCCATGGATTTTGGTTTTTCTTAACCGAGGTGGCAGGCAAGCCATTCGTCTCGGACGCTATTTTTAAAGGCCGCAAGGGCTTCGGCGTCCAGACAATCGACAATTTGGTTCTTTTTAATTAGGAACCTAGTCCAGAGCTTCCTGACTGACTCCCCGGGCTGCTGGATGATGTGACTTAGGTCGTCGGCATCCGGAGGCCGGACATATGTACCTTGAAAATTATCGTGGAAGGCGTCTTCCAAGTCTTCCCAGCTGCCAATGGAGTTCTCTGGGAGGCTGTTCAGCCAGTGCCGCGTTGGTCCCTTTAATTTTAGTGGGAGGTATTTGATGGCATGGAGGTCATCACCGCGGGCCATGTGGATATGGAGAAGGAAATCTTCAATCCATACTGCGGGATCTGTTGTTCCATCGTATGATTCGATATTCATGGGTTTAAACCCTTCTGGGAATTCGTGTTCCATTACCTCATCAGTGAAGCAGAGGGGATGTGCGGCGCTTCTATATCGGGCCAAGTCGCGACATAGTGCGGATATAGTCCGTCTGCGGTTTTCGGCCCGGACATGGTTATGCTCGGTACGTCTGGCTTGATAGCCGTCGTCGCGCGCTAGGGTATGCCCCCGTGATCCGTAGATCGATCTGGACTGACCTGCTCTGTTCTCCAGGTTTTGTCGCAGGTCATATGTGTATTCCCGAGCTGTGGTATCTTTGCCTTTACGGCGAGGTAGTATGGGCAGGTGTTCGGCTTGAGTTGCCGCCTTGTCCTGGCCACGTGGTGGTCAGTCAGTCACATTACGTGTTGATGGCATGGGCTCAAGTGCCTCGTCGTCGAATTGGGGTAGCAATTTATGCTTCGGGTAACTTTTAATGGGGTGCTCGAGTCCGTATTCCTCGGCTGCCAGGACATCAGTCCATCTGTCATTGAGAAGATCTTGATCAGCTTGAAGCTGCTGCTGTTTCTTTTTCAGGCTCCTCGCAGTGGCTATTAGCCGGCGCTTAAAGCGCTCCTGCTCGATGGGTTCCTCAGGAACGGTAAAGTCTTCGTCGCCAAGGCTCACCTCATCTTCGGAGAGTGGAAGATAGTTGCTGTCCTCCGAGTCTTCGTTTATGGCCTGTTCGTCAGGGCTGACTTGCCCATCTTCCCTATCGTCCTGTTCGGAAGTCGGCTCGATGGGATCTTCTTTGTCTTCGGCATCGTCCGGAGTATTGTTTTCTCTTGTGCCGGTATTGCTGTCTTTTCCACGGCGTGATTTAGAGCGGTGCCGCTGACGTCGGCGCTTTGGCTGTATCTCAGGAGGTTTATCCTCGACTGGATCTTTCTCGTTATCGTCATTATTCTCTTTGGGAGTATCCACTATGTACATGTCGTACGAGGAGGTGGCTGTCCAGTGCCCAGTAAACGGCGGGTTTTGGGCCTGCTCCTCTCCGGCATCGTCGTCTATACCGTCGATGTCTTCGGAGTCGTAATCGAGCATGTCGGTTAAGTCTTCGACAGTGGCAATGAAGTGGGCGGTGGGTGGGAAGCGAAATTCTCCGTCATCAGCCTCCAGTTCAAACCGGATATAATTCGGCTGTGAGTCCCCCGCTAAGGAGAGGGTTTTTAATGAGTTTAGCACATCACCCAAAGGTGAGTGTGGGAAGATGTCCGCGGAGTTGAACTCGATGATCGGCGCCCGATCAAGCTCGATGGGCGCGGACGTACGCGGTTCGGAACCTGTGGCCGGAGACGAATCCGAGGTTCTGGTGACACAGATCCCGTTCGAAGTTGGGTCTATGTGCGGCTCCAACGCCGCTGAGTCTGCGGCTTCCGTGGCGGGGTTAAGCTTCCCGTCCTCGGATGGCGCAATCTGCTCCGGATCTAGGGCCAGGGCAGTTACAGGCGCTATCTCCCGGGTATGGTCCGATGACAGATTTAGGTCATGTTCATCGCGGTGGTAGGGAGCGGCTGCCATGGGCTCGAATCCGTCGAAGATCAAGTCTCCGCGGATATCAGCAACGTAGTTCAAGCTTCCTAACCTGACCTGATGGCCAGGGGCGTAGCTGTCGATCTACTCTAGATGGCCAAGTGAGTTGGCCCGCAGTATGAAGCCGCCGAATATGAAGATCTGGTCGGGAAGAAAGACCTCCCTCCAGGCCGCATCGTTGTGGATGATTGATGGAGCCATTGAGTCTTCTAGCGATGACACAGCGGAACTCTCAATGAAAGCACCAATGTCGGTGTCAAAATCGGCGGATCTCGGGTAGGGGGTCCCGAACTGTGCGTCTAAGGTCGATGGTAACAGGAGACGGGGGACACGATGTTTACCCAGGTTCGGGCCCTCTCTATGGAGGTAATACCCTACGTCCTGCTTGATTGATCTTGATGAATATGAGTATTACAAGAGTTGATCTACCACGAGATCGTAATGGCTAAAACCCTAGAAGTCTAGCCTGTCTGATTATGATTGCCTCTACGGACTAAACCCTCTGGTTTATATAGACACCAGAGGAGACTTAGGGTTGTACAAAGTCGGTTATAGAGAAAGGAATCTTCATACGCGAGTGCCAAGCTTGCCGTCCACGCCAAGGTGAGTCCCATCCGGACACGGGAGAGAGTCTTCTGTCTTGTATCTTCATGACCCATCAGTCCGGCCCACCTTACGTAGCATGGACGCCCGAGGACCCCTTAATCCAGGACTCCCTCAGTGGGCCCCCTCTGGTACTTATTTGCTCCAATATTCTTCAGATATTCCATAAAAAATCTCTGTAAAGTTTCAGCTTGTTTGGAGTTGTGCAGAATAGGTGGCCTAACGTAGCTTTTCCAGGTCCAGATTTCCAGCTGCCGGAATTCTCCCTCTTTGTGTGTACCTTGCATATTATGAGAGAAAACGCATTAGAATTACTCCAAAAAGCATTATTATGCATAATAACATCATAAATAACAGTAGGAAAACATGATGCAAAATGGACGTATCGTCTTACATGGTGTGAAGTTGAGTAGGACTCAAATCCCG
Organism: Thinopyrum elongatum; assembly: GCA_011799875.1. Classification (NCBI taxonomy): domain Eukaryota; kingdom Viridiplantae; phylum Streptophyta; class Magnoliopsida; order Poales; family Poaceae; genus Thinopyrum; species Thinopyrum elongatum. The sequence goes on from CM022297.1 coordinate 319,797,638, forward strand.
ACCACGGCAGAAGATAGAGAGAAAATGAAAGTCATTCCCTATGCCTCAGCCATAGGTTCTATAAAGTATGCCATGTTGTGTACCAGACCTATTGTGTACCTTGCCATGAGTTTGGCAAGGGGGTACAATAGTGATCCAGGAGTAGATCACTGGACAGCGGTCAAAATTATCCTTAGTTACCTAAGAGGACTAAGGAAATATTTCTCGGTTATGGAGGTGATAAAGAGTTCGTCGTAAAGGGTTACGTCATTGCAAGCTTTGACACTGATTCAGATGACTCTGGGTCTCAATCTGGATACGTATTGAAAGTGGGAACAATTAGCTAGAATAGCTCCATGCAGAGCATTGTAGACATAGAAATTTGCAAAATACATACGGATCTGAATGTGGCAGACCAGTTGACTAAACTTCTCTCACAAGCAAAACATTATCACACCTTAGTACTCTTTGGGTATTAATCACATGGCGATGTGAACTAGATTATTGACTTTAGTAAACTCTTTGGGTGTTGGTCACATGGCGATGTGAACTATGGGTGTTAATCACATGGCGATATGAACTAGATTATTGACTCTAGTGCAAGTGGGAGACTGATGGAAATATGCCCTAGAGGCAATAATAAAATGGTTATTATTATATTTCCTTAATCATGATAAAGGTTTCCTTAATCTAAGTTTTCAGTCAATACAATTCTAGCATGAATAATAAACCTTTATCATGATTAAGGAAATATAATAATAACCATTTTATTATTGCCTCTAGGGCATATTTCCATCAGAAAGATCTAGACATATACATCCACTCGGATGTACGTGATCATGAGTTATTATTGTTGACATTACCCTTGAGGTAAATGGTTGGGAGGCAAAATTATAAGCCCCTATCTTTCTATGTGTCTGACTAAAGCTTTGATCATAAGTATGGCATGAGTGTTAGCAATTGTGAAAGACTAAATGATAGTTGATTATGTGAACTTGCCCAATAAAAGCTCTTATATAGACTCTTTCTGATACTATAATAAATTGCAATTGCTTCAATGACCGAGATCATGGTTTGCTAGTTTTCAATGAAGTTTGTAGTCTATACTTTACCTTGTGATGAATTATCACTTTAGCATAAGAAGTTATATGACAATATATTGTTGTTCTAAAGATGATCATGATGCCCGCATGTCCGTATTTTAATTTATCGACACCTCTATCTCTAGACATGTGGTCATGATTATCGATTTCGGCTTCCGCTTGAGGACAAGCGAGGTCTAAGCTTGGGGGAGTTGATACGTTCATTTTGCATCATGTTTTTATGATGATATTTATTGCATTATGGACTGTTATCTCACTTTATCATACAATACTTATGCCTTTTCTCTCTTATTTTACAATATTTACATGAAGAGGGAGAATGCCGGCAGCTGGAATTCTGACCCGGAAAGAAGCAAATCTAAGATACCTATTCTGCACAACTCCAAATGACCTGAAACTTTACGGAGAATTGTTTTGGAATATATAAAATTATTGGGCGAATAAAAAACAGAAGGGGACCCACTAGGTGGCCACAAGCCGAGGGGGGCGCCCTACCCCCCAGGGCACGCCTCCCAAGCTTGTGGGCCCCCTGGCCAGTCCTCGGTGTCCATCTTCTACTATATGGAGGGTTTTGACCTAGAAAAAATAAGAAGGAAGCTTTCGGGATGAAGCGCCGCCGTCTCGAGGCGGAACCTGGGCAGAAGCAATCTAGAGCTCTGGCAGAGTGATTCTGCCGGGGAAACTTCCCTCCGGGAGGGGAAAATCGAAGCAATCATCATCACCAACGATCCTTTCATCGTGGGAGGGTCAATCTTCATCAACATCTTCACCAGCACCATCTCCTCTCAAACCCTAGTTCATCTCTTGTATTAAATCTTTGCCTCAGAACCTCAGATTGGTACCTGTGGGTTGCTAGTAGTGTTGATTACTCCTCGTAGTTGATGCTAGTTGGTTTATTTGGTGGAAGATCATATGTTCAGATCCTTAATTATATTTATTACCCCTCTGATTATGAACATGAACATGCTTTGTGAGTAGTTACGTTTGTTCCTGAGGACATGGGAGAAGTCTTGTTATAAGTAATCATGTGAATTTGGTATTCGTTTGATATTTTGATGAGATGTAGGTTGTCTTTCCTCTAGTGGTGTTATGTGAACGTTGATTACATGATACTTCACCATGATTTGGGCCTAGGGGAAGGAATTGGGAAGTAATAATTAGATGATGGGTTGCTAGAGTGACAGAAGCTTAAACCCTAGTTTATGTGTTGCTTCGTAAGTGGCTGATTTGGATCCACATGTTTCATTCTATGGTTAGATTTATCTTAATTCTTCTTTCGTAGTTGCGGATGCTTGCGTGAGGGGTTAATCATAAGTGGGAGGCTTGTCCAAGTAAGGACAGAACCCAAGCACCGGTCCACCCACATATCAAATTATCAAAGTAACGAACGCGAATCATATGAGCATGATGAAAACTGACTTGATGATAATTCCCGTGTGTCCTCGGGAGCGCTTTGCTTTATATAAGAGTTCGTCCAGGTTTATCCTTTGATACAAAAAGGATTGGGCCACCTTGCTACACCTTTGTTACACTATTCACTTGTTACCCGTTAGGAATTATCTTATCACCAAACTATCTGTTACCGATAATTTCAGTGCTTGCAGAGAATACCTTGCTGAAAACCACTTGTCATTTCCTTCTCCTCCTTGTTGGGTTCGACACTCTTACTTATCGAAAGGACTACGATTGATCCCCTATACTTGTGGGCCATCACGCACTCGCAGCTCCCCCATGTGCCTCACGCGAGCGGGGGCTGGACACGGTGCCTGTGCTCGGGTCAGTCCCAGCAGCGCTGAAAAACCCAAGGTACCAGGCTCTGGCTCATGGGCCTGCCCCCGTGCACGTCACCCCACCAAGGCCCTTGGTGTCTAGTCTCCTCGCGTGATGCCCACATGCAAGCTGGTGAGCGCGCGTCATCCGAAATAGAACCTTTGTGTGCAGGTTTTCTAGGGGCGGTTCGGGAGGCCTCGCGAGGCGCGCCGTGCAAGCAGCGAACCAACGACGCTGCAAAGAGCTAATTCTAGACACCTTTGAGGGCGGCCTCGTTGATGCTAACGTTTCCTTCACGCGGGCCGCTTGCGCGTCAAGGGGGGACTCTTGAGCATCGTGCCTCAGGAGCCTTCACTAGCTCCTGGAGCCCCTCACCTCCTGGCTTTGTCTAGGCATCGCGACCTGACATTCCAGTGATGGCTGAGGTCTGCACGGGGTTGGGCCCTACCGACGTAGAGCACGAAGAGAAGCAAAAGGAAAAGCAAGCACGAAAAGGAAACCCCACAAGAACGCAAACATTCATTACAAGCATTAAGTGTTCAAATAAATAAAGCCATTGTTGTATGCCTCCGCGAGGCAGGATCAGTCTAGTGCAGGATCATGAAAGAGAGCTTCAGGAAGAAGGGTTGTTGTCGCCATCATCGTCACTCGCCACGGCCTCGCCAGGCTCCTCATCGCCGTTGCAAGAGAATTTCCCAAGCAGCGCGCTGACGTGGCCTTCTACGACCTCCGCAAGGCCGTCGCGGGATTCTTCGGGAACGGGGCCTATCACCTTGCCGAAGTCGAAGTTGGGGTCACGGTGAATAACGTGGCTGAAGACGCGGGTAGCCGCCACAAAGAAGAGGTCGCGACACTCCTCCTCCAGGATGCCGTCCACCTTTCGGGCCCCGTCCTCAAGCTGCTTCACGAGCTTGGAGGAGAATTCGGCGTAGCCAGCGTCGCAAGCTACAAGAGGAGCCTCAAGCCTCTCCCTGCATATGGAACTCAGGGCCTTGCGGGCCCTAAGCTCGAGAGAGGAGAAAGTGGTGCGGTTCACTGCCGCCTTCGTGTCGGCGTCCGCCTAGATCTAAATCTCCCTGACGTCCAGCTTGGCATTAGCCTTGGAGACGTGCTTCGCGTGAGCCTCCTAGGCATCGGTCACCTAGCGTCGCAACGTCTCCAGGCGCCCGCATTCCGTGGCCTGCTCGGTCGCCGCCTTCGCCAAGTCGGAGTCGCGATCCGCGAGTTTCACCTCGTGGGCTTTGAGGTCGTCTTCCCGCAGCTGGAGTTGCTACACCTATGCGGCTCGTTCGTCCTGGAGCGCCTTCAGGCTGGCTTCCGCTCCTTCGTAGCTGTTGGTGGCTGCCTCTGCCTCAGCAAGTGCGCTCTTGCGAGCTGCCTTCGCCTCGATGGCCTCCTTCCTGCTCCCCGAGATGGCGGCCTCGGCCCGGCTCTGGGCTTCCTTAGCGGTGGTGTCGAGATGGTGCCACCCGGTGGTGAGCTTCGGGCGCTCATTGGCGAGGCGCGCCTCAGCGTCTAGGAAGTCTGCCCCAAGTCGGTCGAGCGCGGCTCGAGCATCAGTCAGGGCCCCGCACCTGAGCAAGGCATTGTAGTTCACAAGGGCGAGGGCATGGTCGGGGCTCGGTACCCCAACGCTCGTGGCCGCCATGGCGGAAGAGACCCCGGCGTCATCCGCCTGAGGCGTAGGGGGCTCCGGGCCCTTCCACGCGCTCGGCGCCGTGGCGCGCTTGGGGGGACTGTCGCATCAGCCTCCTGGGTTACGCGAATGGGCGCGGCTTGATGATGCCCCGTGGTGCGCCCTGCGTCGCTCTCGGCTGCAGAGATGTGGGTAGCTGGTGGAGGCCTGGGTGCCACCTCCTTCTTCGTCGTCATGTCCCTCGCGCCTTCGGCCCCGGGGAGAGGCACCGGGGGCTGGCCTGTCAAGGCCTTGGCGGTCGGGCCTTCTCGCGGTACTGGAGAGGTGCTGGGCGCTGCTTCGGCGCCCACACGCCCGGACGTGGTGGCGCCCGTACGCCCGGGCGTGCCGCCAGGACGATGCGAGGTGATATGTCTCCAACGTATCTATAATTTTTTATTGTTCCAAGCTGTTATATTATCAATTTTGGATGTTTTATATTGATTTTATAGCAACTTTATATCATTTTTTGGGACTAACCTATTGGCATAGTGCCCAGTGCCAGTTGCTGTTTTTTGCTTGTTTTTTACTTCGCAGAAAATCCATACCAAACGAAGTCCAAATGCCACAAAACTTTTTGGAGAATTTTTTCTGCCCAGAAGACACCCAGGGAGCCAAAGAAGTGCACGAGAGGAGGCCCGTGGGGCCCACTAGGCACCAGGGCGCGCCAAAGGCCCCTGGCGCGCCCTGGTGGGTAGTGGGGCCCACGGGAGGCTTCTCCACCGACTATCAGCTCTATAAATACTCTAAAATCCCAAAAACCCTAGGGTAGCAGAGAGATTAGTGTTTCCGCCGCCGCAAGTTCCAGAACCACAAGATCCAATCTAGAGGCCTTCTCCGGCACTATGTCAGAGGGGTCAACGATCACGGAGCGGTTCTTCATCATCACCCTTGCACCTCCGATGATGCGTGAGTAGTTTACCACAAACCTACGGGTCCGTAGGTAGTAGCTAGATGTCTTCTTCTCTCTTTTTGATCTTCAATACAATGTTCTCCGTGATGTTCTTGGAGATCTATTTGATGTAATGACTTTTTGCGGTGTGTTTGTTGGGATCCGATGAATTGCGAGTTTATGATCAGTTCTATCTGTGAATATTATTTGAGTCTTTGATGAACTCTTTTATGCATGATTGTTATAGCCTCGTATTTCTTCTCCGAAACTTTGGTTTGGTTTGGCCAACTAGATTGATTTTTCTTGCCATGGGAAGAGGTGCTTTGTGATGGATTCGATCTTGCGGTGCTCAATCTCAGTGACAGAAGGAGACATGGCATGCATGTATCGTTGCCATTAAGGATAAAATGATGGGGTCTATTCCTACATGAATAGATCTTGTCTACATCATGTCATCGTTCTTATTGCATTACTCCGTTTCTTCATGAACTTAATACACTAGATGCATGCTGGATGGCGGTCCATGTGTGGAGTAATAGTAGTAGATGCAAGCAGGAGTCGGTTGATGTCTACTACACAACTTGTTCTTGTAGACTCGTGTTGGGCCTCCAAGCATAGAGTTTTGTAGGACAGTAGCAAATTTCCATCAAGTGGATGGCCTAAGGTTTATAAATCTGTGGGAGACGTAGGATGAAGATGGTCTCTATCAAACAACCCTACAACCAAATAACAAAGAGTCTCTTGTGTCCCCAACACAACCAATACAATGGTAAATTGTATAGGTGCACTAGTTCAGCGAAGAGATGGTGATACAAGTGTAATATGGATAGTAGATATAGGTTTTTGTAATTTGAAAATATAAAAACAGCAAGGTAACTAGTAACAAAAGTGAGCAAAAATGGTATTGCAATGCTTGAAAACAAGGCCTAGGGTTCAAACTTTCACTAGTGCAAAATCTCTCAACAATGATAACATAATTGGATCACATAACAATCCCTCAACATGCAACAAAGAATCACTCCAAATTTTCTATCACGGAGAATATAAGATGAAATTGTTTGTAGGGTACGAAACCACCTCAAAGTTATTCTTTCCGATCAATCCATTGAGCTATTCCTATAAATGTCACAAACAGCCCTAGAGTTCATAATAAAATAACACCATGTGATACACATCAACCAACTCTAATGTCACCTAGATACTCCAATGTCACCACAAGTATCCGTGAGTTGATTATACGATATGCATCAAACAACTTTAGATTCATAATATTCAATCCAACACAAAGAACTTCAAAGAGTACCCCAAGATTTCTATCGGAGAAAGGATTATGAAAACGCGTATCAACCTCTATGCATAGATTACCCCAATGTCACCACAGGAATCCACAAGTTCATAACCGAAACATACATCAAGTGAATCAATAGAACATCCCATTGTCACCACGGATATCCCATCGCAATACATACATCAAGTGCTCTTACATCCAAAAGATTCAATCCGACATAACAAAACCTCAAAGGAAAAGATTCAATTCATCACAAGAAGGTAGAGAGGGAAGAACACCATAAGATCCAAATATATTAACAAAGCTCGCGGTACATCAAGATCGTGCCAAATCAAGAACACAAGAGAGAGAGAGAGATCAAACACATAGCTACTAGTACATACCCTCAGCCCCGACGGTGAACTACTCCCTCCTCGTCATGGTGGCCGCCGGGATGATGAAGATGGCCTCCGATGATGATTTCCCCCTCCGGAAGGGTGCCGGAACGGGGTCCCGATTGAGTTTTTGTGGATACAGAGGCTTGCGGTGGCGGAACTTCTCATCTTGGGTTCTTTTCGGAGGTTGGGGTATTTATAGGAATTTTTGGTGTCGATCTCACGCCAAGGGGGTCCATGAGGCAGCGACAAGCTCAGTCGCCCCTCCCTGGGGGGTAGGGCGCGCCTAGCGAGCTTGTCGTGTCCTCGTGGGTCTTATGGTCCTCCCACAAAGCTTCGGGGGTCTCTTTTGGTCCACAAAAATCACCGTAAATTCTCAGCCCATTCCGAGAACTTTTATTTCTGCACAAAAAACGACACCACGGTAGTTCTGCTGAAAACAGCGTCAGTTCGGGTTAGTTCTAATCAAATCATACCAAAACCATATAAATTGTTGTAAACATGGCATGAATAATTCATAAATTATAGATACGTTGGAGACATATCAGCATCCCCAAGATTAATTCCTGCTCGTCCTCGAGTAGGTAAATGATAAAAGAAATAATTTATGAAGTGTGAATGCTAGCATAGTGCATAAATTTGATCAATGATAGTTCCAAACACTTTTTCTAGCATCATTATATATCATAAATAGTAGCTCATCTCATAAAACTTCTCATGATCAAGTAATAAGCTATTAACATGTTAAAGTATAGACCATAAACTTTCTTGAAAACTAACAAACTATGTTCTTAGTCATCAAACAATAGCAATTCATCTTATTTTCAGGAAGGGTCTATGTAAGAGCTTTGATTTAGCAAATTCCACATACTGAACTATCATATAGTCTTCCATGATTCCTAACACTCAAAGCATATTTTTAGAGCAAATAGCATCCATCAAACACAGACAAAGATAGGGGCTTAATGTTTTGCCTCCCAACTGATTTATCATATAGATAATTGTCAACAAAAACAATTCATGATCAAATATATTTGAATGGCCATATATGCTTGGATCTTTCCCCACCACATGATACTTGCCAACTAGAGAATAATTGAGGTTGAAATGAGAAGGAATACTATTGACTCTTGCATAAAAGTAAATACATAAAAGTAGAAGATAATCCCTTTGCAGAGGGAAGCATAGGTTGGCATGCGCTTTTTATTTTTGGATGTGCAAACCCTTAATGCAAAGGAACATCACATTATATTGCCCTTTGTGATAGCAACCTTTATTATGCAGTCCCTCGCTTTTATTTCATTACCATCACAAGTTTGTACAACGCTTATTTTCCCTTACAATAAAAGATCATACATATTTAGGAGCAATTTTTATTGCTTTTTGCACCGATGACAACTTAATTGAAGGATCTTATTCAATCCATAAGTAGATATGGTGGACACTTATGGCAAGAAACTGGGTTTATGGGTTTTTGGATGCACAAGTAGTATCTCTACTTAGTATGAATTTTTGGCTAGCAAAAGATCCTAAGCATGCACCACATGTTGGAGGATCCATAACAATATAACTTCTATACAATATACCCAAACATAACTCATTACATTGTCTTCCTTGTCCAACTTCAACTAATTTGCTCAAGTTTGAAAATAATTAATGGGGCTCACAATCATAGAAGATGTCCAAGATAGTATATTTATATGTGAAATCTCTCTTCCTTCAATATTCTTTCATGAATTGTTCAAGTGACCAATGTTGTGTTTGCTAACTTCCAATAAATTTTACCACCTATACTTCTTATATGTGAAGTCATTACTCCCCATGGGATAAGCATATGAAACATATATAATTTAAGATTTATGATATTCAGTTCATTCAACCATTTACTCTTAGGATATAAGTGAAGCATGAGAGTAAATGACAAACTACTCCAAAAAGATATAAGTGAAGATCAACGAGTAGTCAAATAATTAAGTAGCTATGTGAAGACTGTCTCTCATTAAAAAAATAGATCTTAAGTATTTTATTCAAACAGCAAGCAAAACAAAATAAAATGATATTCCAAGGATAGCACATATCATGTGAAGAAGCAAAAACTTAGGCCCAACCAAAACTGACCGATCATTGTTGAAGAAGAAAGGTGGGATGCCAACCGGGGCATCCCCAAGCTTAGATGCTTGAGACTTCTTGAAATATTAACTAGGGATTCCTTGGGCATCCCCAAGCTTGAGTTTTTGTGTCTCCTTAATTCCTTTTATATCACGGTTTCCCTAAATCTCAAAAACTTCATCCACACAAAACTCAACAAGAACTCATGAGATAAGTTAGTATAAATCAATGCAAAACCTTATCATTCTCTACTGTAGAAAATCACAAAAATTGTAATTTAACATTGCATACTAAATGCCTCTGCATATTTAATACTCCTATCCTTAAATAGAATCATTAAACAAGGAAACATATGCAAACATAACAACAATCTGTCTAAACAGGACAGTCTATAAAGAGTACAATAATATTCATGCTTCCCTAACTCCAAAAATTCTAAAAATTTACCACACTGTAGAAAAAAAATAGCTCACCGTGTAAAAATTTCAAGATTTTATCATGCTCTGACTATTCACAAATATTCAAAACATAACAACAAACTTTTTGTTTTCAAACAGCAACATATAGACTTGCAAAATAAGCATGGTAAAGGCTATACTTGACACTTTTATTGAAATAAAGACACAGAACATTATTATAAATAAAAGCAAGCAAATCTTAACAAAATAAAATGATGCTCCAAGCAAGACACATATCATGTGATGAATAAAAATATAGCTCCAAGTGAGGTTGCCGATAATGTTGAAGACGAAAGAGGGGATGCCTTTCGGGGCATCCCCAAGCTTAGTTGCTTGGATATTCCTTTAATATTACCTTGGGATGCCTTGGGAATCCCCAAGCTTAGGGTATTGTCACTCCTTATTCTCCTCATATCGATATCTCACCCAAAACTTGAAAACTTCAATCACACAAAACTTAACGGAACTTAGTGAGATGGATTAGCATAGTAAAACAAATCATTCACTTGGGTACTCTCAAAGAAAAGATTCATAATGGTTTCACATAATTCCTACTTTCCTCTATAATTTCCACAATTTATATTAAGCAATATAAGCCATAGAAACCATAAAACAAGCAAACTATGCATTGCAAACAGAATCTCTCAAAACAGAACAGTCTGTAAAGATCTGAGTATTGGCTACACTTATTTTACACCAAAAATTCTGAAACATCAGGACAAAGTAGGCAATTTGTATATAAATAATGTGCAAAAAATTCAGAATTTTTCAACGCTCCAGTGATTTCAAACAATTTTTTTACTGGCGCAAAAGTTTCTATTTTTGCACAGAATCAAATCAACTAACATCCACACTATCCCAAAGGCTTTACTTGGCACTTTATTGAAACAAAAGGTATAAAAAATGATTAATACAGTAGCTTAATCATGTTAACACACAAAAATAGTAGGGGTAAATGTTGGGTTGTCTCCCAACAAGCACTTTTCTTTAATGCCTTTTTAGCTAGGCATGATGATTTCAATGATGCTCACATAAAAGATAAGAATTGAAACATAATGGGAGCGTCATGAAGCATATGACTAGCACATTTAAGCCTTACCCACTTCCTATTCATAGGGATTTTGTGAGCAAACAATTTATGGGATCAAGAATCAACTAGCATAGGAAGGCAAAATAAGCATAACTTCAAAATTTTCAACACATAGAGAGGGAACTTGATATTATTGAAATATGTTAAAGCATATGTTCCTCTCCCGTAATAATTTTTAGTAGCATCATGAATGAATTAAACAATATAAATATCACATAAAGCATTCTTTTCATGATCCACAATCATAGAATTTTTATTACTCTCCTCATAAGCAATTTCTTCTCATCAATAATAGTGGGAGCAAACTCAACCAAATAACTATCACATCATACTTGATTCACATAATCAATTCGAGCATTAAAATCATGATGACAAGTTTCTTGGATATCATTACTCTTTGTAGCATACATGTCATCACAATAATCATCATAGATAGCAACTTTGTTGTCATAGTCAATTGAAACCTCTTCCAAAATAGTGGAATCGTCATTAAATAAAGTCATGACCTCTCCAAATCCACTTTCATAACTATTAGAATAAGATTTAACACCCTCCAAAATAGTGGGATCATTAATTCCTAGAGTTGACACTCTTCCAAACCCACTTTCATCAATATAATCATCATAAATAGGAGTCATACTATCAAAATCATAAATCTTCTCATCAAAACTTGGGGGACTAAAAATATCATCTTAATCAAACATAGCATCCCCAAGCTTGTGGCTTTGCATATCATTAGCATCATGGATATTCATAGAATTCACACTAACAACATTGCAGTCATGCTCATCATTCAAGAATTTTATGCCAAACATTTTATTGAATTCTTCTTCTATCAATTGAGCACAATTTTCCTTTTCATCATTTTCAAGAAAGACATTATAAAGATGAATACTATGAGGCAACCTCAATTCCATTTTTTTGCAATTTCCTTTTATAAACCAAACTAGTGATAAAACAAGAAACTAAAAGATTCAATTGCGAGATCTAAAGATATACCTTCAAGCACTCACCTCCCCGGCAATGGCGCCAGAAAAGAGCTTGATGTCTACTACACAACTTATTCTTGTAGACTCGTGTTGGGCCTCCAAGCGCAGAGTTCTGTAGGACAGTAGCAAATTTCCCTCAAGTGGATGACCTAAGGATTATCAATCTGTGGGAGACCTAGGATGAAGATGGTCTCTCTCAAACAACCCTGATATCAAATAATAAAGAGTCTCTTGTGTCCCCAACACACCCAATACAATGGTAAATTGTATAGGTGCACTAGTTCAGCGAAGAGATGGTGATACAAGTGTAATATGGATAGTAGATATAGGTTTTTGTAATATGAAAATATAAAAACAGTAAGGTAACTAGTAACAAAAGTGAGCAAAAACGATATTGCAATGCTTGAAAACAAGGCCTAGGGTTCATACTTTCACTAGTGCAAAATCTCTCAGCAATGATACATAATTAAATCATATAGCAATCCCTAAACGTGCAACAAAGAATCACTCCAAAGTTCCTATCACGGAGAACATAAGATGAAATTGTTTGTAGGGTACGAAACCACCTCAAAGTTATTCTTTCCGATCAATCCATTGAGCTATTCCTATAAATGTCACAAACAACCCTAGAGTTCATACTAAAATAACACCATATGATACACATCAACCAACTCTAATGTCACCTAGATACTCCAATGTCACCACAAGTATCCGTGAGTTGATTATACGATATGCATCAAACAACTTTAGATTCATAATATTCAATCCAACACAAAGAACTTCAAAGAGTACCCCAAGATTTTTATTGGAGAAAGGAATATGAAAACGCGTATCAACCTCTATGCACAAATTACCCCAATGTCACCATGGGAATCCGCAAGTTCATAGCTGAAACATACATCAAATGAATCAATAGAACATCCCATTGTCACCACGAATATCCCATCACAAGACATACATCAAGTGCTCTCACACCCAAAAGGTTCAATCCGACATAACAAAACCTCAAAGGAAAAGATTCAATTCATCACAAGAAGGTAGAGAGGGAAGAACACCATAAGATCCAAATATATTAACAAAGCTCGCGGTACATCAAGATCGTGCCAAATCAAGAACACAAGAGAGAGAGAGATCAAACACATAGCTACTAGTACATACCCTCAGCCCCGAGGGTGAACTACTCCCTCCTCATCATGGTGGTCGCCGGGATGATGAAGATGGCCTCCGATGATGATTTCCCCCTCCGGCAGGGTGCCGGAACGGGGGCCCTGATTGAGTTTTTGTGGATACAGAGGCTTGCGGCGGCAGAACTTCTCATCTAGGGTTCTTTTCAGAGGTTGGGGTATTTATAGGAATTTTTGGCGTCGATCTCACACCAAGGGGGTCCACGAGGCAACGACAAGCTCTGTCGCCCCTCCCTGGGGGGTAGGGCGCGCCTAGCAAGCTTGTCATGTCCCTCGTGTGTGTTCTGGTTCTCCCATGAAGCTTCGGGGGTCTCTTTTGGTCCATAAAAAATCACCGTAAATATTTAGCCCATTCCGAGAACTTCTATTTCTGCACAAAAAATGACACCACGGTAGTTTTGCTGAAAACAGCGTCAGTCTGGGTTAGTTCTAATCAAATCATACCAAAACCATATAAAATTGTTGTAAACATGGCATGAATACTTCATAAATTATAGATACGTTGGAGACATATCATCGGTCTACTAATCTTGGACGCGATGCCTATATAATGATCATTGCCTTGGATATTGTCATAATTATTCGATCTTCTATCAATTGCCCAACAGTAATTTGTTTACCCACCGTATGCTATTTTCTCGAGAGAAGCCTCTAGTGAAATCTACGGCCCCCGAGTATATTTCCTATCATATTAAAATCGAAAATACCTTGCTGCAATTTTCCTTTATTTATTTTATTTTATTTTTTGTTAGATCTATTTATTCAATCTCATACAAATTAATCTATCTCAATACCAAGGAGGGATTGACAACCCCTCTAACGCGTTGGGTTGCAAGTATTTGTTATTTGTCTGCAGGTGTTGTTTACATAGTTTGGGTGGATCCTCCTACTGGATTGATAACCTTGGTTTCATAACTGAGGGAAATACTTACTGTTGTTGTGCTGCATCATCCTCTCCTCTTCGGGGAAATACCAACGCAGATACAAGCAATCACGAGGATCCCCCACGCCCGCTGGAGCTACGGACGGGTGTCGATGCTGCCTTCGGGCCGGAGGCCACTTTCTCCCCGGCCATTACCTTCTTCTTCTGCTGGTCGCTGCCCTGACTCCTGTGCGAGCGAGGGGTCGGCACGGGCAGACGAATCACAGGAGCGCGGCATGAGAGTAGACCGGGGTACTTACTCATACTGGGCGACCCATTTTCTCTTCTTCTCGGTGGCAGACAACGCGTCGTCGCCCTCGTGCATCACCCCAGTGCTGTCCGTGAGGCGCTTGGCGCGGTCTCCGGCGAGTCCGGTTGGGTCTCCACCCTCCCTGGGGGACTGGGAAGCCCCCTGGAGGACTCGGGCGCCGTGCATGCAGCCGCCGTCTCCCCAGTGTTGGCCCCCACCACTAGCGGCTGGGCAGCCGCCGCGCTGAGCCCCGCCTCTCCTGCCGCGTCGGCAGGCCGAGGGGATGCCACTTGAGGCCGCCCATTTGCGTCGTCGTCGTCCTCGAGGTCACGAAGAGACCTGCGGTGATAGCATGGCGGCGCCCGACCAGCTGATACGTCTCCATCGTATCTACTTTTCCAAACTCTTTTGCCCTTGTTTTGGACTCTAATTTGCATGATTTGAATGGAACTAACCCGGACTGACGTTGTTTTCAGCAGAATTGCCATGGTGTTGTTTTTGTGCAGAAATCAAAGTTCTCGGATTGACCTGAAAATTTACGAAGAATTTTTGTGGGATATATAAATAATACTGGCAGAAAAAGATACCAGAGGGGGGCCACCCAGGAGCCACAAGCTCTGGGGGGCGCGCCTCCCATGCTTGTGGCCTCCCTGGACCTCCGGCAACCCTGAGTCCAACTCCATATATACCTACTCACCAAGAAAAAAATCACAGAGAAGGATTCATCATGTTTTAGGATACGGAGCTGCCGCCACCTCCTGTTCTTCATCGGGAGGGCTAATCTGGAGTCCGTTTGGGGCTCCAAAGGGTGGAAATCGACTCCGTCATCATCATCAACCTTCCTCCATCACCAATTTCATGATGCTCACCGCCAGGAGTGAGTAATTCCTTTGTAGGCTTGCTGGACGGTGATGGGTTGAATGAGATTTATCATGTAATCGAGTTAGTTTTGTTAGGGCTTGATCCCTAGTATCCACTATGTTCTGAGATTGATGTTGCTATGACTTTGCTATGCTTAATGCTTGTCACTAGGGCCTGAGTGCTATGATTTCTGATCTGAACCTTATGTTTTCATGAATATATTTGTGTTCTTGATCCTATCTTGCAGGTTATACGCACCTATTACGAGTTATGATCCGCATACCCGAAGGTGACAATAATTGGGATTCTTTCGGTGATTACCGTAGTTTGAGGAGTTCATGTATTCACTAAGTGCTAATGCTTTGTTCTGGTTCTCTATTAAAAGGAGGCCTTAATATCCCTTAGTTTCCTTATGGACCCCACTGCCACGGGAGGGTAGGACAAAAGATGTCATGCAAATTCTTTTCCATAAGCACGTATGACTATATACGGAATACATGCCTACATTACATTGATGAATTGGAGCTAGTTTTGTGTCGCCCTAGGTTATAACCGTTGCATGACGAATATTATCCAACATAATTATCCATCGCTGATCCAATGCCTACGAGCTTTTCACATGTTGATCTTTGCTAAGTTACTTTCGTTGTTGCTGCTGTTACAATCAGTACAAAATTGCTATTGTTACTTTTGCCACTGTTACCGTTACTACCATACTACTTTGCTACTAAATACTTTGCTGCAGATATTAAGTCTTTCAGGTGTGGTTGAATTGACAACTCAACTGCTAATACTTGCGAATATTCTTTGGCTCCCCTTGTGTCGAATCAATAAATTTGGGTTGAATACTCTACCCTCAAAAACTGCTGCGATCCCCTATACTTATGGGTTATCAAGACCTTTTTCTGGCGCCGTTGCTGGGGAGCATAGCTCTATTTAATGAGTCACTTGGGATTTATATCTATTGATCACTATGAAGAATCTGAAAGATACCAGAACCAAGATCGTTCCCTCTAAGACGAGGGGAGGTAAGGAACTTCCATCTAGCTCTGCACTTGATTCGCCTTCTGTTTTGAGTAAGCTTGCGACACCACCACCTGCTATTAATCCTGATAAGTCGCAAGTAATTGATGATGCTACTTCTGCTGTGAATGATGCTTATGATGATGCTAGTACTTCGCTTGATAAGACTGTGCCACTAGGTGAATTTCTTGATGAACAACTTGCTAGAGCTAAAGAAATTGAGAATGCTGAAACCGATGAAATTATTGAAACCGAAGATTATGATTCACCTATTAGACCTGATTATCCTAGATATGAATTTCCTGACATACCTGAGGGTTATGTTATGGATGGAAAGGTAGCTAGGGATTTTCTTGCTTGTAAGGATAGAGAGGATCTTAAGAAATTACTAGTCAAGTTGAAAGAAAAATCTTTGAATGCTAGAATGAAATATGATCCTAAGTTTGCTACTTCTCCCATCTTTGTTACTGATAAGGATTATGAATTCTCTATTGATCCTGAGTTAATTACTTTGGTTGAATCTAATCCTTTCCATGGTTATGAATCTGAAATTGTTGTGGCACATCTTACTAAGTTGAATGATATAGCCACCCTATTTGCTCATGAGGAAAAAATTCACTACTGCTATATTCTTAAGTTGTTTCCTTTCTCGTTAAAGGGTGATGCTAAGACATGGTATAATTCTCTTGCTTTTGGTTGTGTGCGTAGTCCCCATGATATGATATATTACTTCTCTGAAAAATATTTCCCTGCTCATAAGAAACGAGCTGCTTTACAGGAAATATTTAACTTTGTCCAAATTGAAGAAGAGAGTCTCCCACAAGCTTGGGGGAGGCTTCTCCAATTACTTAATGCTTTGCCTGATCATCCTCTTAAGAAAAATGAAATACTTGATATCTTTTATAATGGACTAACCGATGTTTCTAGGGACCACCTAGATAGTTGTGTTGGTTGTGTTTCCAGGGAACGAACTGTTGAACAAGCTGAAGAACTACTGAATAATATATTGAGGAATGATAATGATTGGACTCTTCGTGAACCACCACCTAGGCCAACTCCGAAGCAGAGAGGTATCCTATTTCTCAGTCCTGAAGATATGCAAGAGGCAAAGAAATCTATGAAAGAAAAAGGTATTAAATATGAAGATGTTAAGAATTTGCCACCTATTGAAGAAATACCTGGTCTCAATACCCCGACACAGGTAGTAGAGGTAAATTCTCTTTATAGATTTGATGAAGGTGATATTCCTTACACAAAATCTGCTAGTCAATGCTTGGATGAATTTGATAACTTTATTGTTAAACAAGAAAATTTTAATGCATATGTTAGCAGACAACTGAAACTAAATGCTTATATGATCGAACATTTGAGTGATTATATGTTTAGAACTGTTAATGATGTTAAAGGTGTGAGTAAACATGCATCCATGATAAAAACTCAAGTAGAACAAGTCCTCAAGTTGCAAAATGATTTGCTTAATGCGATGAATGATCATGCTATTAGAGTTATGACTGGAGGTGGTAAAATGACTTAGGAACCCTTGTATCCTGAAGGCCACCCTAAGAGAATAGAACAAGATTCTCAGAGAATTAATACTGATGCACCTAGTCCTTCTAAAAATAAAAAGAAAGATGATAGGACCTTGCATGCTTCTAGTGAACCTACTATAGACACACCTGAGAATCCAAATGATATTTCTATCTCTGATGCTGAGACACAATCTGGTGATGAACATGAACCTAGTAATAATGATAATGATGATGTTCATGATGATGCTCAACCTAATAATGATAATGATGTGGAAATAGAACCTGCTGTTGATCTTGATAACCCACAACCTAAGAATAAAAGATATGATAAGAGAGACTTCATTGCTAGGAAACATGGTAAAGAAAGAGAACCATGGGTTCAGAAACCCATACCCTTTCCTCCTAAATCTTAAAATAATAAAGATGATGAAGAATTGGAGCACTTTGTTGAAATGCTTAGACCTGTGTTTTCGCGCCTTCGTTTGACTGATATTCTGAAAATGTCTCCTTATGCTAAGTATATGAACGATATTGTCACAAATAAAAGAAAGATACCGGAAGCTGAAATTTCCACCATGCTTGCAAATTACACATTTAAGGGTGGAATGCCAAATAAACTAGGAGACCCAGGAATACCAACTATACCATGCTCCATTAAAAGGAATTATGTTAAAACTGCCTTATGTGATTTACGAGCTGGTGTTAGTGTTATGCCCTTCTCTTTATATCGTAGACTTGACTTGAATAAGTTGACACCAACTGAAATCTCTTTGCAAATGGCTGATAAATCAACTGCCATACCCATCGGTGTTTGTGAGGATGTACCTGTCGTAGTTGCAAATGTCACTATCTTAACGGACTTTGTTATTCTTGATATACCCGAGGACGACAGTATGTCGATCATTCTTGGTAGACCCTTTTTGAATACTGCAGGGGCTATTATTGATTGCAATAAAGGCAATGTCACTTTTCTTGTCAATGGTAATGAGCATACGATACATTTTCGAAGAAACAACCTCGAGTAAATAGTATCAATTCTATTGGAGGTTTTAAATTCCCTATTCCTACTGTCAAAAAGAAATATGAAATTCTTACTGTTGGGGACATGCATATCCCCGTTGAGGTAACCTAGTGTTATTTGAAAATTCTCCAGTTTCATGTCATTCGGAAGAAGTTTGTTAATAAGACTTGATCAATCTTATTAATGGATTCCTTTTGACGGGCATGTGGTCGATGAATTTAGGAAAGACAACTTTCTATACCCAACTTTTACGTCCTGTTATTTAGAATTAATAAAGTAGAAATGCTATTATTTTACTGTTTTCTGAACTTCCTGTGCAATAAAAAATGACCAGAAAATAAAAGTTCTCCAAATGCCCTAAAAAAATTATATGATTTTTTCTGTAATATATGAAAAATATTGGCACTGAACACACCCCAAGGGGTGCACCTGTGAGCCACAAGCTCAGAGGGCGCGCCCACCCCCTGAGCGCGCCTAGCAAGCTTGTGGGGCCCGCGTATGCCCTCTCACTTATTGCTGCCACCCATGCACCTCTTCCTCCAGAAAAATCACCAACCTGTTCAAACCCGTGTTCTAGCTCATTTTGCTGCCATTTTCGATCTCCTTGCTCGGAACTCCATTTCCAAAACTGTTTAGGGGGATTGTTCATCGGTATGTGACTCCTCCAATGGCCCAATTAGTTTTTGCTATAGTGCTTTATACTTTGCATTTTTGCTGCTGTGGTGACCATGTTCTTGAGCTTGGATGTCAAATTTATATGGTCCAAAGTAGTTATGTTGCATGATATGGCCTATAGACACTTGTAGGAGTAGTTGCTATCAATTTTGTTGAGTTTTGTTCACTTTTATTTTGAGTCACTAAAATTTTTAGAAAATTTCAAAGAAAATGGAAACCATGAAAAGGTGGCTAAGGGGCTCTTCAAGGAGGACTTTGGAGGAAACTCTGAAGGAAAAGCCCAAGTACAATCTCCCTCGTGCGGCGGAGGTTCGACCATGCGAGTGGCTGAGTGACATATTCTTGAAGGAAGCGGGAATATATGAGGATTTCTATTATTTGGCAAACAATGACGGCATCATTCCTTTCCTTCAAGATAAGTGCGACCAATACCTCCTACTCACTAATATCTTCGTGCAAAACTTTTGCTTTTATCCTAGGAAGGAACCACCCATGGTAGAATTTAACTTGTATGATGTGCCTAAGGAAATGACATTATATGATTTTTACAATGTTTGCAAATTACCTTATGAGGGCAGTGTTAGTGATCCACGTCCTAGAGACATGGAGGGTTTCATTTTTGAAACTACTGTGGGGGAAGAGAGAGAGGTGTCGGAAGCAAGAGTGACTAGTTTACATTTTCCCTGTTTTATATTACTATTCATTATTTGTTGGGAGATGTTTGATTGGTCGTTGGGAGAGTGGATCTCTCAATGCACCTGACCTTGCTATTTTGCGCCATGCTTTATATGTTGATAGAACTTTTAGTTTGGGCGCTATGGTTGCTCGGCGGTTACACACAAACCGTTCGAAGGGTATTATTTAGGGTGGTGTCTATGCCTCCCACCTCGCTGCACATTTTGAGATTCCTATTAGACATGGGGAGGAGGAGGAGATGCTGCTACCCACTAAATATTTAGATTATGCTAGCATGGTAGCGCATCATTTTATTGACAAAGATAAGCAAACGCGACTTCTTTACAACTTGGTATTCAGTCAGGGTACTCGTGAGATTGTTACTTTGCCTGCTCCTGCTTTGTTCAATCTTTATTCAGGCAGGTACACTATTATGCCCGATGACATCTATGCATACTGGGGTCTGACACAACCCCCAGCACCTGAGCCAGCACTAGTGCCTGAGCCATATTTGGAGCCTGTTCATCAGTGGGAGCCACAGGAGCTTTCCAACCAGTGGAACCCCCAGGAGCCTCCACAGTATCCAGGGGAGGGCTACTTTGAGCCGTGGCCATAGACCAACTTAGGCCAAAAGTCTAAGCTTGGGAGAGTACGTATTTCTCACTGATATTACATTCTTGCATCGCACATTCATTCCAGTTGTCGGTGTTCATCCTTTTTCATTGTATAATCCATGCTAGTTTATTTTTCTTGCTTTCTTCTTGTGTGTTTGAAAAAATTGCGGAAACCCAAAAATATTTCTTGCTTCTTTTCAGTTTTTCTTTCTAGTTTAATTAGTTGTAGTATTAAAAGAAAACCCAAAAAGATTTCTCGTTCTTCTTTTTCTTGTTGGGAGCTTTCCCGTGTAAATAGTTTTTCTAGTTTTTGTTTTCTTTACTTCTTCAGAAAAACAAAAAACTCCAAAAATATTTCAGTGTGTTTCTTTGAAATTCTTTTCTTTTCTTTTGGGCCGTAAGGAGAAGGCCACGATGAAAATGTGAGTGGCTCTCATATGCATTATTGTTGATCTAACAAAGAGCCCATATTACCTTGTCTTCTCCTTTAAATAAATGTTTGCAGATTCTAGCTTAGTCCACGGCACGTGCACTCTTATTATTATTCACATCATTCGGTCGTGCAAATGAAAGGCAATAATGACATAATTTGATGAATTTGATTGAGGTGGAGAAAAGCTGGTATGAACTCGACCTATTTTGTTTTTGTAAATATGATTAGCTCATCGTTCTTGATTCAGCCTATTATGAGTGAACATGTTTGCAATGACAATTAGAGATCATAGTTACTCATGCCATGCTTAATTAGCTAGGAGTGGATAATGGTTTGTCTTGAGTGTCAACATGCATTTTAAAATGGTTGTGATGTAGTATGATAGGATGGTATCCTCCTTTGAATGATTCAAGTGGCTTGACTTGGCACATGTTCACGCATGTAGTTGAATCAAAACCAACATAGCCTCCACGATATTTATGTTCATGGTGATTTATATCCTACTCATGCTTGTATTCAATGTTGATTAACCTCAATGCATGTTTATGACCGTTGTCGCTCTCTAGTTGGTCGCTCCTCAATCTATTTGCTAGCCTTCACTTGTACTAAGTGGGAATACTGCTTATGCATCCACTTCCTTAAACCCAGAGTTATTCCATATGAGTCCACCATACCTACCTATATGCGGTATTTACCTGCCGTTCCAAGTAAATTTGCATGTGCCAAACTCTAAATCTTCAAATAATAATCTGTTTGTATGCCCGAACCGCTCATGAAGTTACATGGGGTCGTCAGTATATTCCATGCTAGGTTGGTTATTCTCACGATGAGTGTTTATTCACTTGTCATTCACGATAAAGTGGCTGGTAATTGGGATGCCCAGTCCTATGATCAAAATCAAAATCAAAATATAATAATGAAACAAAACTCCCCCAGATTGTTGTTGGTATGGAGGGCACCCGTGGATTCGGCTAGCCATGGCTTGTGTTTGTTGGTGGATGGGGAGTAAAACTTTACTTTTCTGTTTGGGAACTGCCTATAATGTGTCTAGCATGGAAGATGGTGAAAACTCTTGGTCGTTACATTGACAATAAAAGCATACCTCTCAAAATTATATTCATCTCTGTTTTAAAAGCTTCGAGCTCTGGCACCTCCGCAAATCCCTGCTTCCCTTTGCGAAGGGCCTATCCATTTAATTTTATTGTTGACTCATCATCTTCTTATTAAAGCACCAGCTGGAGAGCACTATGGTCATTTATATGCTTTGTTTTTAGTCGATGTTGAGTATGACTGTGGCTGGATCTCTTTTGCCATGAATTACAATGTCTATTCAGTGCTTGAACTTCAGAGGTGATCTGCATTTATGTTTTGCAGTCTCAGAAAGGGCTAGCGAGATACCATTATATCATATTGTATCATGATTGTTTTGAAAAAGTGTTGTCATCCGAGATATCTTATTATTGCTCGCTAGTTGGTTATGCCATTGATACGAGTAAATGTGAGACCTAAGTATTATTGTGAATATGGTTAGTTCATAATCTTTGCTGAAAACCTGAACATTGGTTAGACATATTTGCAACAACAAGATCAAACAGAGTTTGTAAAAGATTTCTTTGTCACTTTCAGTTTGTCAACTGAATTGCTTGAGGACAAGCAATGGGTTAAGCTTGGGGGAGTTGATACGTCGCCATCGTATCTACTTTTCCAAACACTTTTACCCTTTTTTGGACTCTAATTTGCATGATTTGAATGGAACTAACCCGGACTGACGCCGTTTTCAGCAGAATTGCCATGGTGTTGTTTTTGTGCAGAAATCAAAGTTCTTGGATTGACCTGAAAAATTTATGGAGAATTTTTGTCGAATATATAAAAAATATTGGCGGAAAAGGATACCAGAGGGAGGCCACCCAGGAGCCACAAGCTCTGGGGGCGCGCCTACCCCCCAAGGCACGCCTCCCAGGCTTGTGGGCCCCCTGGACCTCTGGCAACCCTAAGTCCAACTCCATATATACCTATTCGCCAAGAAAAAAATCACAGAGAAGGATTCATCGCGTTTTAGGATACGGAGCCGCCGCCACCTCCTGTTCTTCATCGGGAGGGCTGATCTGGAGTCCGTTTGGGGCTTCGGAGGGTGGGAATCGACGTCGTCGTCAACATCAACCTTCCTCCATAACCAATTTCATGATGATCACCGCCGGGAGTGAGTAATTCCTTCATAGACTTGCTGGACGGTGATGGGTTGGATGAGATTTATCATGTAATCGAGTTAGTTTTGTTAGGGCTTGATCCCTAGTATCCACTATGTTATGAGATTGATGTTGCTATGACTTTGCTATGCTTAATGCTTGTCACTAGGGCCCGAGTGCCATGATTTCAGATTTGAAACTATTATGTTTTCATGAATATATTTGTGTTCTTGATCCTATCTTGCAAGTTATACGCACCTATTATGAGTTATGATCTGCATACCCCAAGGTGACAATAATTGGGATTCTTTTCGGTGAATACCGTAGTTTGAAGAGTTCATGTATTCACTAAGTGCTAATGCTTTGTTCTGGTTCTCTATTAGTTTCCTTATGGACCTGTCGGTGTACTAAGTATTGGGCCATTAGTACCCCGTACTTGTGCACGGGCAGTTGTAGCCATACTCGCGGCAAGGCTTGTCGGGGAACAGTTCGAGGTTGACTCAGGCTACCAAAGAAATTCTCAAGTCAAAGATCTGAGGATCAGCAGATAAGAAGAGTTAGAACCCGAAAGCCAGCTTCCCCGGCAAGATCTTGCCGGGGTGACCTGCGAAGCCCGGCAAGATTCGGCGCCTGGCAAGGTTCGGCGCCCGGCAAGATTCGGCGCTCGGCAAGATGCTGTTGCTGTGCCACCGCTCTGGCACAGCAACAAGCCCGACATTCTGGGTCCTTCTTTGGATGCGTGGCAACGCGCCAGTGGAGGAGAGCTTAAGCGGTGCTGATGGGATGGCCCCTTTTTCCATCCCCAAGAAAGTGAGGACACCTAAACGGACACCTCACGGTGCATTAAATGCGTTGGTCCTAACCCGTCAGTGGTTAGGTATGATAACCCTGTAGCTACTTTACACCTCAATGTATATACATTTTGCCACTGTGGTGACCCCTTTGAGCATATAAAAGGAGGCCCAAGGCAACTGCTACAGGGGGAGAGATCTTTTAGCCCATTCTGCATGCGTAGCTGCTCTTTGAACGTACTGTTCATTACGAGCGCTCCTGGAGCCTGGGCTCAAGAACACTCATAATTAAAAAAGGCAGGAGTAGGGTTTTACGCTGATCAGCGGCCCGAACCTGGGTAAAATTGCCCCGCGTCGATCATTGGTTCTGCTCTTTGTGCATACCTCTCTCCCTGCCGAATCGTAAAGGGGTCCTTTGGGATCCCGTAGGTGTCACACGCTGACATCTTTGGCGCGCCAGGTAGGGGATATCGACGTTGTGCGAACCTGATCCAGTGATCGGCACCTTAGTTTCTTCATCATCTTCATCATCATGCCACCCAAGAAGAAGAGCGCCGCAACGGCGCAACCATCTACATCCCTTTTGCCTGTGCCCTCGCGTACGGGCGCCGGTGTAGATGCAGAAGGAAGAGGTTTAGAGCCTCCACGACGTTCCGGTGATCCAAGTTAGGCGAGTGGCGTTGTTCGCAGTGGCAGCGGCAACCCACACGCCGCTGGATCCAGAGATGGAGCTGTGTTGCCTACGGGCGGCACAATGAACTCCAAAGATCGGAGGACGCCTTCTGGGGCTCCCGCGCCAGCACAAGCATCACGGCCTACCCAGGCCGTGCACGATGAGCAATGTCATGGCACTGGTGGTTCAGGGCGTCCCCATGAAAAGATTTCTGTGCATCGATCCCAAGGTGCGCGGGCCCAGCATGCACACTGAGCTGCCAGCGGAGGTGGCGCGCGGTCGCGTGACCATGACGGTGCTCCTTCTAACATGCCTAGGAGTCAGAGCACCTCACGTACCTTGCACCTGTCGCCGCCGCCTACGCCAGCGGAAGCCTTGGCACATGCGCAGCTGCTCCTCGATTTCCCTCCTGCTCCGGAGAAGATGGAGGAGTGGCGAGCTACTATCCAGAGCCTCATTGGCTTCGCCAACAAAGATGGGCCACAAGAGGCAGGGCCCTCACAGCGACGGCCCATCGATGCGGCGCGAGCTGATGTGGAGAAAACCGGAGGTGGTGCAACCACGGTGCACTCCCCTCCGCGACACCAGCGGCGGTCGACAACCCAGCGGGTTGATCGCCGTGATGATGATTCCACGGCGTCGTCCGATCCACGGATGCGCCGTGACCAGCGTCAAGTTCTCCAGGAACGAGGCAAAGAGGACGCTCGAACTACCATCGAGCAGCGACGGGAAGTGTGCTATCAATCTGATAAGCGCGCAGGGCCGGCTGTCGACGAGCCTGCGCCAGGGGACGCAGGTGACTTGCCTTACGAGGTAGGGACTCCAGCGTTTACCCGTGAGCTGCGGCAAGTCCAGTGGCCCAATTCCCGAACCTTCAAGCCAGAGGTCCCGGAGAAATATAACGGCAAGACTCATCCCTCGGAGCTCCTGAGCATCTACACCATTGCGATGCAGGCTGCCGGGGGCCGAGATGACAAGATACTTGCCAACTACTTCCCATTGGTGCTCAAACCCAACGTCAGGTCGTGGTTGATGCATCTGCCGGAGAATTCTATTTTTTCTTGGTCAGATCTGTGCCATCAGTTTGTTGGCGCCTTTGTCGGAGGCCACCAAGCTCCTGGCCAAGAGAGTGATTTGCATATCATCCCTCAGAAGGAGGGCGAACCCCTGCGCAAGTTTATGCAGAGATTTAGCCGGGTGCAGTTCAATATTCCTGACGTTCACCCTACCGCTGTTATTAGCGCGTTTCACCAGAACGTGCGTAACCGCAGAATGCGGGAAGAGCTGACAATGAACAAAGTCAGGAGTATTGCCGAGCTTTACGCTTTGGCCGACAAGTGCGCTCGAGCTGAAGAGGGGAGGAAACTCCCTGGCGAGGCTGTTGGCGCGGGGAGCGAATCAGAAGACGAAGACGCTGCAACCCCGTCAAGGAAAGGCCGGCGGCGGAATAAGAAGCGCAAAGGCAAGGCCATACTTGCTGTCAAGGAATCCGACAACCCCGGCACCGCCAAGAAGGCCAAGGTTGACGACCCCGGCAAGGGAGTTGCCGAGTGCTCTTCCTGCCAAGCCTTGGCGGCGGCCGACAAGTCGGAAAGCTCCGGCAAGCAGTATTGCAAGATCCATCGCACCAAGGGCCACGATCTCCAAAACTGCCGGCAAGTCGAGCAGCTTGTCGAGAAGCAGAGAGCTGAGTATGAAAGGCGAGATAAGGAGAAGGCCCATGACGGTGCTGAGGGGTCCGGCAAGAAGCGCGATGGCCGAGGGGGTCGCCGCGGCAAGGCCAAGCAACAGAGCGAGAGGCCCGCTCGAGGCCGAGACAAAGAAGAAGATGATGATGAAGAAGACGATGAGTCCAGTTAGCAAGAATTCCAGAAAGCTACAGAGGCCATGTGTATCGACGGGGGAGCCTCGTTGCATTCTTCTCACCGTCGGCTCAAACAGTGGGTGCGAGAAGTCAATGCAACAGAGCCATCACCGGATGCATGTAAGCCCCTGAAGTGGTCCAACACGCCTATCATTTTCGACGCCGAGGATCACCCTGATCGCACAACCGCGGTCGGGTGCTTGCCATTGTTGGTCTCACCAACAATCCGCAACCTCAAGGTGACGAAAATGCTAGTTGACGGTGGGGCCGAGCTGAACCTAATCTCACCAGATGTGCTCAAGAGGCTCCAAATTCCTGATGAAGATCTCGAAGAAACGGGCACGTTTCAAGGGGTCAATCCAGGAAGAACCCAGCCAAAGGGCAAGATTACGCTACCGGTGACATTTGGTAGCGAGCTCAACTACAGAACAGAGAAAGTAGTGTTTGATGTTGCCAAGATCCCCATGTCATATAATGGGATTCTTGGCCGCCCAGCGCTGGCTAAGTTCATGGCGGCATCACACTATGCGTATAATGTGCTAAAGATGCCCGGGCCGTTGAGT
Source organism: Thinopyrum elongatum (assembly GCA_011799875.1). Taxonomy (NCBI): domain Eukaryota; kingdom Viridiplantae; phylum Streptophyta; class Magnoliopsida; order Poales; family Poaceae; genus Thinopyrum; species Thinopyrum elongatum. The sequence continues at coordinate 319,824,629 of CM022297.1, forward strand.
GTCATCACTATCCACTCCGACAAAAAGGATGCGCTCATCTGTGCTGACCAACTCTACCAGGAAGCAGTTGCAGCACCTGCCGTCAAGGCATCTGCTCTTGCCGCTGGAACTCCCGGGGGGAAGAAGAAGACCGGCGAGAATCTTGGCGCGAACTCCGGTAAGCGCACCTCCTCGGAGTGTTGCGCTCCCGTTGAGGATGCACCAGAGAGTTCCACCGGCAAGAACAAGAAATCCAAGGCCGCTCCACCAGAGACCAAGAAGGTGCCCGTCAGGGAGGACGGAACAGGAGGAACTTTCACCATAAGTTCCACCCTAGATGACAAATAGGAAAGCGCGCTCATTGCCTTCCTGCGGGCGAATGTCGACGTGTTTGCATGGCAACCGTCTGACATCCCCGGTGTTCCCAGGGAGGTAATTGAGCACCACCTTGCTGTCTGTCCTCACGCGCGGCCCGTCAAGCAGAGAGTCAGGAAGCAAGCCTTGGAGCAGCAAGAATTCATTGCCGAAGAAATCAGGAAGCTAGAAGCGGCAGGATTGGTCAGAGGAGTGCTCCACCCAACGTGGTTGGCCAATCCGGTCGTAGTGCGCAAGGCGAATGGGAAATGGAGGCTGTGTATTGATTATACAGACATCAATAAAGCATGTCCAAAAGATCCCTTTCCCTTGCCGCGCATCGACCAGATTGTGGACTCCACTGCTGGATGTGACCTACTGTCGTTCCTTGATGCCTACTCAGGGTATCATCAGATCTTCATGGCAAAAGAAGATGAAGAAAAGACCGCATTTATCACCCCATGTGGTACGTATTGTTTTATACGAATGCCTTTCGGGTTGAAAAGTGCTGGTTCTACATTTGCGAGAGCGGTCCAAATTGGTTTTGAGCCTCAGCTCCATAGAAATATAGAGGCATATATGGATGATATAGTGGTCAAAACCAAGGACAAAGCGACGCTCATACAAGATCTAGAAGAGACATTTACAAATCTGTGCAAGATCAACTTAAAGCTCAATCCTGAGAAGTGCGTGTTTGGTGTTCCTTCCGGCAAGCTTCTCGGATTCTTTGTATCTCAACGGGGAATCGAAGCGAACCCCGACAAGATCAAAGCTATTGAGCAGATTGAAGCACCAAGACGCGTCAAGGATGTCCGTCGTCTTGCCGGCTGTGTTGCTGCTCTAAGCAGGTTTATTTCCAAATCTGCTGAGCGCGCCCTGCCCTTTTTCAAAATTTTGAAGAAGGCAGGTCCGATGAAATGGACTTCGGAGGCGGAGGCTGCACTGCAAGATTTGAAGAAATACCTTTCTTCTTCGCCGACGCTAGTCGCGCCTAAACCACGAGAGCCATTGCTGCTATATTTGGCAGCAACAAATCAAGTGGTTAGTGCTGCGTTAGTGGCGCAGAGAGAAGCTGATGAGGAAGCAACACCAGCGGTAGGACCATCAGGCGACGCGGCAGGATCTTCCTCAGCAAGGGTTGATCCCGGCAAGACAGGATCTGTGCAGTCAGAAGAATCATTGCAGAAGAAAAAGGTGGTGCAGCGCCCAGTTTATTTTGTTAGCTCTCTTTTGCAAGGAGCTAGGTCAAGATATTCTGGCGTGCAGAAGTTGCTTTTCGGCCTCCTTATGGCCTCGAGGAAGCTGCGCCATTATTTTCGAGCACATGAAATCACCGTCGTCACTCGCTTTCGTTGCAATGGATTTTGCTAAATCCAGAAGCAACCGGCAGGATTGTGGAGTGGGCATTGGAGTTGTTGAGCTTTGGCCTCAAGTTTGAAAGCACTTCGACAATTCAGAGCAGGGCCTTGGCAGAGTTCATTGCGGAATGGACCCCAACGCCAGACGAAGAGGTTCAAGAAACAATTCTCCCCGGCAAGGAAATTGACCAGCAATGGGTTATGTACTTTGACGGGGCTTTTTCGCTCCAAGGTGCCGGTGCTGGCGTGCTGCTTGTCGCACCCACCGGAGAGCACCTCAAGTACGTAGTCCAGATGCATTTTCCCTGGGAGGGTTCGACAAACAACACCGCGGAGTACGAGGGCCCGCTTGTCGGTCTCAGGATTGCGGCAGACCTTGGTATCAGGAAGCTCATCATCAGAGACGATTCGCAGCTTGTCGTCAAGCAAGTTAACAAGAGTTATCAGAGTCCATTGATGCAAGCCTACGTGGATGAAGTGAGAAAAATAGAAGAGCACTTTGACGGTCTGCAAATGAAGCACATCCCTCGTGCCGAGAATAGTATTGCCGACGACCTGTCAAAGCGCGCCGCCCTCAAGTTGCCTGTGGAACCAGGAACTTTTGTGCTCCATTTAACTCAACCATCCGTGGCGCCATCAATGCGGCAAGAAAAGAGAAGAAAGTTGAATTCTGGACAGTACTTTCTGGCAGAGCTCCCTGGAGCCGCCGGCAAGGAACTTGCCGGGATCAACGACAAGCCTGCCGGGGAATGACAGGCTCCGGCGAAATCTCATGCTTTCGCTGTCGAGACAAATGTTCCCCCGGCGGAGGAAATGCCTTTAGTCCTAGCTGTCGAGCCCCAGGCTCCAGCATGGGCGCAGCACATTATCCATTTCCTTCAGACAGGAGAACTCCCGGAGGAACAGGAAGAAGCGGAAAAAGTAGCCCGTCGGTCTGTTATGTACAAGTTCGTCGATGACGTCCTATATAGAAAGAGACCGAACAGTGTGAAATTGAAGTGCATTCCTCGGGAGGGTGGACTAGAGCTGTTGGCGGAAATACATGGAGGCATATGTGGCTCTCACATAGGATCAAGAGCACTTGTCGGGAAAGCATTCCGGCAAGGTTTCTTTTGGCCCACTGCTCTCAAGGATGCAACTGCACTAGTAACCAAGTGTGAAGCGTGCCAGTTTCATTTGAAGAAATCACATCAGCCAGCTCAAGCTCTTCAGACGATCCCTCTCTCCTGGCCATTTTCGGTCTGGGGGCTCGACATACTGGGCCCTTTCCCCCGTGCTACCGGGGGCTTTGAGTACTTGTACGTTGCTATCGACAAGTTCACAAAGTGGCCGGAGGTGGAAGCAGTGAGGAAGGTGACAGCACAATCAGCCGTCAAGTTCTTTAAAGGGATAGTTTGCCGTTTCGGTGTGCCCAACAGGATCATCACCGACAACGGCACGCAATTCACAAGTCGCACCTTCATGCAGTACGTCCAAGATCTTGGCGGCAAAATTTGTTTTGCCTCTGTTGCTCACCCGAGAAGCAACGGTTAAGCGGAGAGGGCCAATGCTGAAGTGCTGCGCGGTCTCAGGACCAGAACCTTTGACAGGCTGAGAAAGTGCGGAAGACGCTGGATTGATGAGTTGCCGGCGGTTCTTTGGTCAATCAGAACGACACCAAATCGAGCCACCGGCCAGACACCCTTCGCTCTGGTCTACGGAGCGGAAGCAGTTCTCCCCACGGAACTCACGTACAGATCACCTCGAGTGCTCGCTTATGATGAGCTTGAGCAAGAGCAACTGCGGCAAGATGACACTGTGCTCCTTGAGGAGAATCGTCTTCAGGCTGCTGTGCGAGCTGCACGCTACCAGCAAGCTTTGCGCCGCTACCATAGCCGTAAAGTTCATGCCCGAAGCCTTGAGGAAGGCGACCTTGTTCTTCGGCGGATTCAGTCCGCCAGGAATTCAAACAAGTTGACGCCGAAGTGGGAAGGCCCTTATCGGGTAGTACGAGTCACCAGGCCCGGCGCTGTCCGCTTGGAGATCGAAGATGGCGTTCCAGTGAGCAATTCCTGGAATATCGAACATCTTCGCAAGTTCTACCCATAAGGCGCGGTTGCCGGGGGCCCCCGGCAACCCCCTTTTTTGTACAAGTCTTGCCGGCAAGGCATGTAATCCTTTGTACAAAGCCAGGCGCAGACCCTGAGCCCAGATAACTAAGTTTAAGTGTTGTGCAGTTCCTTATTGATTTTCATGTTATATATATATATATATATATATATATACATGTTTGTCTAAGAAGTTGTATGGCACTTGCTCCCGGTAAGTTCTAACGAACCGCCAAGGTTTCATATCTTTATTTTCTCTTCTTTCTTTTTTCAAAAGACAGAAGGATTCCTCGCGTGCACGTTTGCTGGGGGGGGAAGGAGGATATGGGTACCAGTTGGCGACGTTCAGAATTGACACTTTACCGGAGGAAGAACAGCGACAGAAAGCTAAGTTCTAAAATTTAGGGCAAGTTTCCTTTATTGCAAAGTTATTTTCCTTGGACGATTTCGACTTTTGTATGGAAAACCTGCACGCGAAGGAACCCTTGTTGTAATCGGTTGCGCCCTTATTTTGTTTCAAGTCCGCTCAACGATTTAAGTGGCTGCACTGAGAATGCCAAGGAGTCTTGTCGGCCGCTGCACCTCCAGCAGGCTGCTGAAGTCCCGCACCCAGCGCTCGCGGCAGGTTGCGCGCCGGCAAGTTTTTCAGTAAGCGTAGGGTGAACTCCATACATAAAGGAATCAGACAAGGGAGATAGCATACATGTATCCAAACATAAGCAAGTTATATTACACTAATACGTTGCCACAGTTCTAACTTAAGACTTAATTGTCTTTGGCATGGAATGGCGATGGCAAGAAGAGGTGGAGCAGTTAATCTCTGCGCTGGCCTTCAACCCTTTTGATTGAATCCACCTTCTCAAGGATAGGCGCGACAAGCTCCTCAAGTGCCTCAAGATTTGCGTCCTTTGGCAGGCGGCCGAGCACGTTGGAGAGGTCGATGCCAGGATTATTATGCACCACCTTGATAAGTACCATGCGGAGGACGGCCCGGCAAAGTTGGCGGGATTCGTTGGCTAGTTGGGTCACCCGGTTAGACTGAAGCAGCTTCAGAGCATCAATGATGCTTTCGAAGAACATCGTCAACCTGGCACTCGAAGATATCCTTTCTTCGGAGGAATACCTGAAGTTTGACAGGCCCATGGTTGACTGTTCTGCCGTGAGCTTCTCCGCAGCGTCGATGAGGTGTTCAGTCCAGATTTACACCCCCTTTTCGTAGTCAACTTGGGCGGCAGCAGCGCTCTTGAGCAGGTTCCTCTCTTCCTGGAGATCTTTGCACAGGGCCTTCTCGCGGGCCCCGCCGTCCTTGAGAGACTTCTCCAACGTGGTCAGCTTCAGCCTCAGATCGGCAATGGTGTCATTTGCTGAAGAGAGCTACTTGGTCTTGTCAGACATGGCAACTTGCATCTCCGCCAGGGTGTGGAGGGTTTTTTCCCTGTCACCTTTGAGCGTCGAGAGCTCCTTGTCGTGTTCTTCAAGATCCACTTCCAGTTTCTTGACTTTGTCGCTCAGCTCATTCTTGGCGGCCTCTACAGCCTCGGCAGCATCGACGGCCTCCTTGAGCTTGCCGGCGTGATCTACAGTTAGAGCTTCGAGCGCCTCCTTGTGCTTCTGCTCCAGCTCCTGGGTCCGCCGCGCGACAAGCTTCTCGATATCTTCATCTTTGCTGCGAAGCTTGGCGGCGAGCGCCTGCTCACGTGCGGCAAGGTCTTCCTCGTGAGCATCTTCAGCAGCAATTCTTTGTGTAGCTTCTTCTTGCGCCTTCTCCATGTCAGATTGTTTCAAGAGGATCTCTGTCCAGTTTTGGCTCACTTGTTCCCGGCTGGCAGTCAACTCTTGGAGGGCCTCGGCGTACCAGACTTGCATTTGTTCGACGCGCCTCTGAAAATCTGCTTCGGCCGCCTCGACAACTGCCATTCTGAAATCTGCTTTCTCTTTCCGAGCACGGTGAAGTGCCTGGAGCTTGCGGAAATTTTCGCCCATGGCCTGAAGGAGCTGATCCTCTTCAGATTTGCCACTGCTGGCGCTTGGATCATCAACAATCTCGAGCCCAGCAGCGGCGATGATTTCTTCATCAAAGACTTCCCCTTCGGCCGGTGCCCCAATGCTTGCCATCCCCGGCAAGTTGACAAACAGGTTCTCGCCAACTTTGAGATATTTGCTGGATGAGGGGACTTCGGATGTTGACGGTTGATCCTCAGCAACCGCCTCACCTGCAGCAGGGGGCTCCGTGGCCGGCGCAGCGCCTGGCACTCCTGCGGAAGGAATGCCATCAGTACGGTCACCAGCCTCCTTGCCGCCCTCTTCAGTAGACTCCTTGGCGGGTTCCTCCTGTGCAGTCTTGGCAGCCTCATCGGCAAAGGCACCGTCAGCTTCTACAGTGGCATCCATGGCGGCCTCGCTGGCAGCGATTTTGTCGGCCTCGGCAGCAACATCCCTGGCGGTCTCCTCGATGACAGCGTCGATGTCCAAGTGTTCCATCTCAGGAAATTCTAAAGGACGAGGGAGAGAAATAAAATGAGATCCAGATTGAAGTTCAAGAAGACAAAAGAAAGAGAGATAAATGAAAGAATAGCAAGCGCTCTGAGGCAATTGGTTACCTGCATCGAGCTGTCGAGAGGTGGCCTTGCCCCTCCCGGCAACCTCGCTTGCCGGGGGTAGGATGCCAGTATCCATGGTTGTCGGCTCCTCCTCAACCAAGACAAGCTCGTCGGTGTGATCTCTTGCCGGGGATACGCTTGTGGGCGATGTGGTTGACAGAGGTGGCGCAACGAGGGTATCTCCTGATAACTCCCTTTGTTGCCGTCCTTCTCATGCAAGCCCAAAGATATCAGCGGCAAGGATAGGAACCTCAGCATTCCCCAATGGAAAAGAGTAATGAACTTACGCTGGGGGCTGCGTCGAGGACTAAGATCCGGGCTGATGGTAGTAGTTTCTGGCGCGCTCATGAAGCCTGCCGGGGGCTCGTCGCCCATGGAAGTCTTTGTCCTCTTCGCCATCCTCTCCGTCAAGGTTTCTGCATCACTGCAGAGATAATACAAGCAAGTCAATAAGATTGATCCAGGATTTGGAAGATAAAGGTTGTGGCAAGATACTCACTCTTCCTCTTCTCGCTCCGGACTGAAGCCGGAGATGTCGAAATCGACCTCTGTTGCAGTGTCTGTGTGGGGAGGCGGAGGAGGGGTCCTAGGTCGCTTGGCTATAGCAGGCGCGGGGGGTTGGCGTGTTTCCGCCACCTCAGCCTCCGGTGCGGTAGTGCGAGACACCCCTGCCACCTCAGCAGTTGCCGCTGGTGTGGGTCTCGCACGCCGCGCAGGTTGCTGTCGAACTCCTTGCCGCGGCGCAGTCTTGTCGGCCGCTTCCTTGCCGGGAGCCTCGCTGCTCGAGGAAGGATGGCTTGCCAGGATGCCAGATGCAGCCTTTCGAAGAACACGCTTTGTCTTCTTCGGGGCTGGAAGCTCTTCTTGCGGTTCTTCTTCGGCCGCGTCTTCGTCGGACGAGCTCTCAGCGGCTGTGCTGCTCTGTCCCCCGGCAGCCTTGTCCTTCCCAGCAGGATTTTCTTCCACCATTACCTCTGCGTCACTGGTTTCCCATTCTGTGAAGCCGGCGCTGCCAGCCTCCGCGGCAAGATTCGCCTCCTCCGCCCTAGTGGCAATGTATGCCACTTCTTCGTCGATGGTGGCTCGGATGAGGTCTGCTTCTTCCCGGACGGTTCTCTCCGTCAAGTTATCAAAGAACTTTTGTGCCTCTTCCTCGGATGGCTCGACCCAAGTCGCGTCAAGACCGTGGGCGTTGAATAGTGGCATGGTGGCGATAATCGACCCCAGGGCAGAGTTGTTGCACAGAGGGACAATTCTTGCCGGCAACCGATGCTTGTTGTCGCGCTGGAATAGCCTTTGACGTAGAGCACCAAGTTGCATAGCAGTCAAATTGTTGTTCAATCCAGGGCGCAGTCTCATGACGTCTGCTGCGTTTTGGTATTCCCAAGCTGGTCTCCCTTTATTCTGCAAGGGAGCAATGCGGCGGCGGAGGAAATCGAAGCCAATCATCTCCATTGTTAGCCCGACAGCTTTCAGGCGAAGGATCCTGGTGGTGGCGATTGTGAGTTTTTCATCTTCAGCAGCGAGATCGCTCCAGCCACTGCCGCGGACCGCTTTCTGCTATCGAGGCAGACAGAACGGATGGGGATCTGCTTCCTTGATCCAGCACCACTCAGCCCGCCATTCGTCCCACTTCTCGCGGTAAACCCCTTCTGGGTATATTTCCTTATTCCAAGCCCTTGGAATCCAGGTGATAGAACCAGAGAGGGCCTCCCCTTTTTGGATACGAGGGAAAAAGTAGTGGCGGAAAAGGGAAGTATTGGGAACCACTCCGGCAAAATTTTCACAAAGATGAGCAAAGATGGACATGCACAGTACCGCATTCGGCGTGAAATCAAGAAGATGGAAGCCGTATGTGTACATAATGTCATTGAAGAAGTCAGAAAATGGGGGACAGAGCCCACAATAGAAATAAGCAGCAAAGAAGGGATATCTGTCTGACCCGCTCTTGGAGCAAGAACCTGGAATCATGCGAGTGGCGGGGTGAGCCTGCGTCTCCCTCGCCCACATACACTGGTACCGCCCCTTCAGAGCTTTCGCATCAAGCGACGGGGCGAAGACGACGTGCTTCTTCCGCATCTTCGCCAGCTCGCTCTCCGGGACATCGGCTTTCGCCTCCTTGCCCTTGCCTTTGCTGGCCTTGGGCGGCATGACGGCTGCAGGGGCGGAAGCCGGGGATGGAGCGGGCATGGAGGCGACGAGTGGATGGGGGAGAGTTTTGCTTTGAGCTCGTGAGAAGGAAAGCAATGGCGGCGACCAGATTGAGAAGAAGAGGGAGGCAAATAGGTTGTGCCTTTTGCAGTTTCCCTTTTTATGGGGAAGGTGCGAGGCCGCCTCTTTTACTCCCCAATGTGAATGCGCCTCTGCAGGCGCATTGCAGTTGCAGCCTTTGGCGCACGCTTCCCACGTCGCACGTTCAACGCGCGTAGTGGGGGGCACGGTAAACGGGATATTTATGAGCGGTTAATTCCCTACCTCGTGTGCCCGTGCACTGTTTGGGCCTAGCCCAACAACGCCTCGCACTTGTGTGTGGCCTAGGCCCGGGGGCTCCTGTCGGTGTACTAAGTATTGGGCCATTAGTACCCCGTACTTGTGCACGGGCAGTTGTAGCCATACTCGCGGCAAGGCTTGTCGGGGAACAGTTCGAGGTTGACTCAGGCTACCAAAGAAATTCTCAAGTCAAAGATCTGAGGATCAGCAGATAAGAAGAGTTAGAACCCGAAAGCCAGCATCCCCGGCAAGATCTTGCCGGGGTGATCTGCGAAGCCCGGCAAGATTCGGCGCCCGGCAAGGTTCGGCGCCCGGCAAGATGCTGTTGCTGTGCCACCGCTCTGGCACAGCAACAAGCCCGACATTCTGGGTCCTTCTTTGGATGCGTGGCAACGCGCCAGTGGAGGAGAGCTTAAGCGGTGCTGATGGGATGGCCCCTTTTTCCATCCCCAAGAAAGTGAGGACACCTAAACGGACACCTCACGGTGCATTAAATGCGTTGGTCCTAACCCATCAGTGGTTAGGTATGATAACCCTGTAGCTACTTTACACCTCAATGTATATACATTTTACCACTGTGGTGAGCCCTTTGAGCATATAAAAGGAGGCCCAAGGCAACTGCTACAGGGGGGAGAGATCTTTTAGCCCATTCTGCATGCGTAGCTGCTCTTTGAACGTACTGTTCATTGCGAGCGCTCCTGGAGCCTGGGCTCAAGAACACTCATAATTAAACAAGGCAGGAGTAGGGTTTTACGCTGATCAGCGGCCCGACCCTGGGTAAAATCGCCCCGCGTCGATCGTTGGTTCTGCTCTTTATGCATACCTCTCTCCCTGCCGAATCATAAAGGGGTCCTTTGGGATCCCGTAGGTGTCGCACGCCGATAGGACCCCGCTGCCACGGGAGGGTAGGACAAAAGATGTCATGCAAGTTCTTTTCCATAAGCACGTATGACTATATACGGAATACATGCCTACATTACATTGATGAATTGGAGCTAGTTTTTGTAACACCCCCGGTGGTTAGCTACAGTAATCCCCTTTTGATAATGCCATGTCATCATGATCAACAGTGCTTAAATATCATTTGGATCATATCTCTTTTCAAATTCAAATTCAAATGAAAATTCAAACTGAAAGTGCAAATAAAAGTTGTTCAAATTTGATAACTAAAATGTTCACCTTATCCCATAAATTCTCATGATCATTATCATGTTGAAACCAGCCTCATGTGAATTCCCAAAATGCCCATGCGAATTAATTTAGTGGTCCAGCAGCAATTAATTTGGCCTTTTCAATTTCTAAAAATGGTTAGACAGCTCCTTTTGACCCAAAACTTTTTATTCCATCTCAAGGTATTGTGTTAGATGTATGTGCCAAGTTTTGTTCAAAACAAAACTCATTTGGTACTAAAAGAAAAAGCAAAACTGAAACAAAATTAGAAAAACAGAAAATTAAAACAAAATAGTAAACCCCCTCCCGGGGCTGGGCCAACCGGCCCAACTAGCCAACAGGCCGGCCCAGCCGCGCCTACTAAACCGCCCACCCCGCCGAAACCCTAGCGCAGCTACCCCACTTCCCCCTCCTCACGATCCCCTCGCCTCATCCCCCACAAAGAAACGAGTACAGATCGGGGCAAAACGCACAAGACCTCGCCGTCGGACGCCGCTCGACGGAGCCGCCTCGACGCGGCGCCCGGTGCCGCCTCGGGTCGCCTGCCCCCCCCTCGCCGGACGCCTCGTCCTCCTCCCCAGACACCGCCTCCCCGACGCATCGCCGGCGCCGCCCAGCCCGTTGCTCGCCGTCGTCCCCAACCTCCTCAACCGGCCTCCCCGAGCCTCGCCGGCGTACCCCTGCATCGGGGGTGAGCGCCTTCCCTCCTCTCCTCTCTGTCCCGTCGTAGGACGCCGTCCGCCGCGTTCTCCCGCTCGCTGACCGCGCGCGCCCGCACCTGCAACCCCTCCACGACCGCGCCCCGCTCTGTCCCGGCCTTCCCCGCTCGCGCCACGCTCCTCTGCGGCAGCTCTCGCCCGGCGTGCGCGCACCCGTGTCCCCTGGGCGCGCCCTGCTTCCCTCTCCCACGCCCGACTCACCTTCCCTAGCCGCCGTTGCCCGCGCCCGCTAGCACCGTGGCCGCGCTCACCCCGCGGCCCTCAGCTGCACGCCACGCCCAGCCACGCTTCCGCTGCGTCCGGCCTCGCCCGCTGCCTCATGCGTCTCCGCTGCCGCCGTGCTACTGCGGTTGCCGCAGTCGCGCCGTACGCCCCGCCTCCGACCGCGTGACCCCGCTCGCCCCCTGGCCTCGCCGCAGTTCGCCGTCGGCGGCGCCTTGCTCCCCGCCCGCGCCACTAGCTGTGGCCGCCAGCGCCTAGCGCGCCCGTGCGTGCCCAACCCTGTTCTGTTGGCCTGGGCCAATGACCGCAGGGGCCCACGCCCCTGAGAATTGTTTAAAAAAAATAAAAAAATAAAATTAATTAACTTAATTAATTCTGTTTAAATTAACTAATTAAGTGTAATTAGCCTAATGACTAATTAAACTACTTAACTACTGTTAATTAACGAAACAGTCACTGACAGGTGGGACCCACCTGTCAGGTTGACCCAGTCAACGGTCAATGTTGACTGCTGACGTCATGCCGACGTCAGGCTGACGCATTAATTAATTTTTGAATAAAATTAATTTATTAATTCCATAAAATGATTAAAACTTTAGAAAATCATATAAAATAATTCGTAGCTCAGATGAAAATACTTTGTACATGAAAGTTGCTCAGAACGACGAGACGAATCTGAATACGTAGTCCGTTCGTCCGCCACACGTCCCTAGCATAGCGAACATGCAACCGTCCCCCTCCGTTTCATCTGTCCGAAAATGCCAAACTTCGGGAAAACATTCCCGGATGTTTTCCCTCTTCACCTATATCGTGTAGCACCGCGTCCGAACACCCCTAGCTCTGCGTAATGTCATGTCGTGCTCTTGTTTGCTTTATATTTACTGTTTTCTCCCCCTCTTCTCTCTCGGTAGACCCCGCTACAGACGCATTTCCTGAGACCGACGCAGCTCAGGAGCCTGACGACACCGTTGACGACCTTGCCTTTACCGCCGAGCAACCAGGCAAGCCCCGTCTTTGAGCATACCGATATTGCCTATTCTTCTCTCTTATGCTTGCATTAGAATTGCTGCTGCTACTGTTTATCCTATTCTGATGCATAGCCTGCTTTTGTAACCTGCTTATTGTTACCTTACCTGCCTATTTCAAACTGCTTAGTATAGGCTGGTTAGTGACCCATCAGAGACCCACTTTGACCCAACTACCCCACTGGATTATCAGAAGACCCGATCAACGGGATCGAAGACAGGCCCCGGCACCGCACATCGCCCCCTTGGTTATACGACACTGCATCATTACCATCGAGTGCCGAGGGTGATACCTCGTATAGCACTCCTGATGTTAACTCTGTAGAGTAGCTTTTTGGTCGTGGTCATCGAGGGTGATTCCTCCTTCTCCACTTCCGATACGACCTTGTCGTACAACACATCAAGTGTGAACCCATCGAGGGTGATTCCTCCGAGTTCACCTTGACGGATACATCAAGTAGGAATCCAACGAGGGTGATACCTCGGATTCCCCTGATGTTATGGACACACGGATACTTGGACTTTACACTGTTACTTGGAAAGGCAGGTCGACCCTGAGGGGTACCCGCGTGAGCCTAAGTGGCGAGTGTTGTGGAGACGGGTTGACCTGGAGGTTGCCCGAGATATGAATACGAGGCGCAGCCGGGCATTCTTAGCCCTTTCAGCAAGTCCTCGAGACGGGGCGACGGGGTCACATCGATCGTGAGTCTCTGCTCGTTACCGCACTACCAACACACTACGATTTGGATATTTGATCACGCGGGAAAAGTTATGGGCACTCTGCATCGTAGCATCAGCCGAAGGCTCTGTCAGACGTCCAGTTCAGCAGTGCGGCATGGAGTGATTGGCGCCATTCACGACAGAGGTGGTGCTTGGATCTGAGCCATGTGCGCAACGACCCGGAGGGCGAAGGGCGATGGCCCAAGACCCCCGAGCGCTTAGGATGTAGACCGGCGGGGACCTCTCTACTGAGCTCTAGGTAGGGTTGCGGTGTGTCGTTTGGCCGAGGCCGGGCATGACCCGGAAAAGTGTGTCCGGCCGGAGTTAAGCGAGCGTGGTGGGTAAGTTGGTGCACCCCTGCAGGGAAGAACTAATCTATGCATAGCCGGATCCTCGGTAACGGACGCTCGGAGTTGTATCCCGATCGATACAACTAGAACATATTGATGAGATGAGATATGGATATTATGGCTCTGGGATTACTTTCTCACAGGGAGTCGAGAAAGGATCTCTGGCCGAGGTTGATGATAGTATGGCTCTGGGATTGCTTTCTCGCAGGGAGTCGAGGAAGGATCTCTGGGTGAGGTTGAGCCTTAATGATACTACTATTCTATACTATACTAACCTACACTCTTCTAATGCTGCAAGGCCGTTGAAGATGCTAGTCTTCGATAGGACTAGGCTTTCCCCTCTATTCTGGCATTTCTGCAGCCCAGTCCACATATACAGCCTTCTTTTGATAATGTTGCATATGTAGTGTAGATCCTTGCTGCTGAGTACTTCGGATGAGTACTCACGGTTGCTTTGCTTTCTTTTTCTCCCCATATCCTTTTGATGCAACCAGATGACGGAGCCCCTGAGACAGCTGCCCCCTGACGATCGCCACTACTACCCCGAGGGTGGATACTACTACGAGTTGGCCGGCGACTAGGAGTAGGATCGGAGGGTCCCAGGCAGGAGGCCTGCGCCTTTCGATCGTAGTGTTTTCTTTTGCCCCGCCTTCTAAGGGCTTATCTGTCTTTCTTTTTATATTTGTACTCAGATATCTGATGCTTCCGCTGACGCTTGTATGCGAGCTTATGTATTCGAGCCCTCGAGGCCCCTGGCTTGTAATATAAAGCTTGTATGACTTTATTTATGTTTTAGAGTTGTGTTGTGATATCTTCCCGCGAGTCCTTAGGCTTGATCGTGTGCATTTGCGTGTTTGATTAGTGCACGATTGAGCCGGGGGCGTCACAGTTTTGTGTCGCCCTAGGTTATAACTGTTGCATGACGAATATTATCCAACATAATTATCTACCGTTGATCCAATGCCTACGAGCCTTTCACATATTGATCTTTGCTAAGTTACTTTCGTTGTTGCTGCTGTTACAATCACTACAAAATTGCTATTGTTACTTTTGCCACTTTTACTGTTACTATCATACTACTTTGCTGCAGATATTAAGTCTTTCAGTTGTGGTTGAATTGATAACTCAACTGCTAATACTTGCGAATATTCTTTGGCTCCCCTTGTGTCAAATCAATAAATTTGGGTTGGATATTCTACCCTCGAAAATTGTTGCGATCCCCTATACTTGTGGGTTATCACCAGTGTCGTCTTCCTCCTCCGTCTCCTCTGAGTTCTCGTCGCTTTCGCCTTAGCTAAAGGACAGCACCACTGTGGAGGGGTTCCTGTGTGGGCCACCGCGACCGTTCGACACGAGCCCCCATTCATCAAAGGTGGGCATCTCCGCCTTATCCTCGTAGCTGTACAGCGGGGACGCAGCCTCAGGAAGGTCCTCGGGGGCATAGCCGAGCAGAGCCCCTAGGGCCCCGTCCAGCTCGTCGGGCATCAGGCCAGCGGCATGCAGCCTCATCGCGTCCCCAGCGTCGAAGAGTTCCCACACGGGTCGCGAGCGTGATTGAAGCGGCATAATGCGCTGCCCCAGGAACTCCTTGATGATCATTGCCCCTGACAATTTTGCGACCCTGTGCGCGGCCATCCGCTCCAGAACGGGCTCCGCCCTCGGGTCAGTAAGCTTCTTGTAGCCCTACCTGGGGTTCTGCTCAGGTTGGACCACTGGAATCATCAGGAGCGGGCTGACCCGACACGCATCCATGAAGACCCAGCGCTACCGGTAGCCTCCCACCTTCTTCCTGGCCTTCAGGCGGACATTCTCGCCCTTGACGTCGATGAAGGAGACGCACGCGAAGCGCTGGTCCTGGGCGGTGAACCGCATACTGAAGAGGTGGTAGAAGAGCGCCACCGAAGGCCTCACGCCTACGAAAGCCTCGCAGTAGAAGGCGAATATGGTGAGAAGGAGGATCGAATTGGGCTGAAAATGAAGGGCGTGGATTTGATAGTGGGAGAGGATGGCGTAGAAGAAATCGGAGAATGGCGGGACCAACCCGGCGTAGACACTTTGGAGGAAGAAGGGGTAGACGAACTCCCCCAGGATACTCCGCGCTTGCGAGCCCAGCCAGATCTTGGTCTCCCGCCCTTCGTTCTGGTCACTGGCTATCAGCGGGAGCACCGGGCCCAAGTCCTCCTCCTCGGCGACAGAGGAGGTCAGGAGCGCCGGCTCCATGGCAGGCGAGCTTGCGCCCGGTGCTGTGGATTTCGCCTTCTTGCCGGCAGGTACCATCCATGCGTTGCGGTTGCGAGCGAGGCGAGGAAGGCACCGCGCCTGAGATCGGATCGCGAGGGGTCAAGGACGAAGGGGAGGTGCCTGGAGACGGATGCGAGACACAAGAAGAGCAATGATGGCCCCGCGCTACGCAGGCTTTATGTCAGCCCGAGCAGTTGCCGAGGCGTCGTGGGGGAGTGGGGTCAACCCATGCCCCATCGTGCGCCACACGTCGAGCTTGGCCCACAGGCGGTTAGGGCCCGCGCCATTTCGCCCCCCTAACAGGCGGAGTCATGCTCGCCGCGGGCCCGGGGGCTACTGTCGGGACTGTGGGACTGGGGGTACCCCGGCCCGTCTGCCTGCAGCCCAAGACACGGCACATGCCATGGGCCCAGCGCGGCCCACCATTGGACTTCACGAGCAAGACCCTCGTGAGGGCCCCCGCCCCGCGAGGCACATGCCAGCAAGCATCATCAGCAGCCTCACGAGGCCCCTCCCTCGCGAGACGGTTTCCCGAGGTCGCCTCCCGAGGCCCCTTGCGGAGGCGGACAGATCAAGGGTGGCCTGGCGGGTCGCGAGGTACTGTGTCTCCACGTGGGTAACGCGCACCACGACAAGCGGCGCTAGAGGCCGTGCTAACAGGCGCGAATGTGGAGGCTTTCCTCTTTCGTGCTAAGGGAGCAAGGACAGCGCGCCGGTTCCCAAAGCAACCCCGAAAGGCTTCCCGATCGGTGCAAGAAGACCAAGGTGGCAGGCTCGCCAGGACGGAGGTCATCTTTGAGCCCACCAACGCGTCACGACAGGAGGCTTTTGCATGCGAGGACCACCTTTAGTCAGGATAAGCTGCAGCCCTGTCGCCCTTCAAACTGGCTGTTGTGGCAACCCTTCCAGCTGTGTGTTTTCGGGGAAAGAGGACCGAGGCCAGGATAAGAGAGGAGAAGGTGCGACCGTAGGGAGGGGATGGATTCGTCGGGTCCTCACCTAGTTCTTGGCAACTTGAGCCATCGCTTGTGCTCTCTCTCTCTCTCTCTCCCCAAGCAATCCAGACAAGCAGGAGTAGGGTCTTACACCGCGAGGTGGCCCGAACCTAAGTAAACTGTCGTGTTCTTTGTTCTTCTTCCTTAGCTCGAGCACGCCGGAGCATGGCCGTGAGGTTGAGCGAGGCGGTAGGAGCGAGTGCACCCCAGAGTTCGAACCTTCTTGGGTCCCCGGAGCCCCGATTTCGACAGATGATGTAGATGCAAAAGAAAAAAATTACATCTCCGCCTCCCGGAGATGTAAAATACAACACCTCGCGGTGCAAATATACATCTTCACCTACACGAGATGTAAAACTGGCGGCCGCGCGCCAACTGCCTAACCGCTTTCATTTTCCTTCCGCCCACCCGCCAATCGCCCGCTGACCACCGCTCGGGCCATGGCCGACTCCGACGACCGCCGCCTCCTCCGCCGCAGCCGCCCACCCCGCTGAGCTCCCCTCGCCACCCCGCTGCGACCAATTCACCGCTCGATTCACAACTGCGCCGCCGACCATTTGAGCTCCCGCCATCGCATTCGACCACCCGGCTCTCGTTGCTCGGCCGTCGGCGCACCTGCTGCCGCCGCTCGGTCCGCCGACGCTCCTCCCGGCTCTCGGCGCTCGGCCGCCGACGCTCATGCCGACTAGTTTGACATCTTCACTTGCATCATCTATTGGAGTTGCACTTTTACATCATCAATTTACATCATCTGTTGGAGTTGCCTCTTTCTTTGAGATGTAAAATGCATTTTTTAGATTCTTCAAATTTGCATCATTTGTTGGAGATGCTCTAAACATGTTACCCTAAACATCAGAGCGAAGTAGACTATTGATTTTTTTTGGCTGACTATTAGATTATTGGATAGATGCGACTGAACGGATGCGATTTGCTGGATTTCCGTAACTCGTTTCTTTTTTTATTGGTACATAGATGGTACATGGGCCTTTTGCCGTCAGAGACCTCGGGCTGGTCTGACACGGGCCTACAAGATGCGCCACCGGCCCAGCGGAGCAGTCCAGCCAGAACGCCGAAGCTCCGCCGCGGATCGCTCTTTACACTCTAGCCCTCTACCTCGATTCTCAAAAAAAGAAAGCCCTCCCTACCTCTATCTATTTCACTCTCGTCCCTAGCGGCGAAGGCGCAAAATAGGATTTGGGAATCTCCATTTCATTTTCGTCAGCCGCCAAGAATATTTCCCTCACTCACACGAGACAGATGCGCGAGGACTGACGAGCCAGTAAAGTCCACTGCCTCTTCTGCCGCGCCGGTCTGCTCCCCGTCGGCTCCGCTCCAAGGTGAATAATGGCATTTCTCGATCCCTTTCTGGTTGATTCATACGGCGGTCCTCTGCGACGCTTGCGGGCGCGGCGGCGGCTGGCTGTAGATTTGGGCGGCGGGACTTGGCCGCAAGGTTGGACTTTTTAAGGAGGAACTAATGGCGAGCAGGTTTGCCGATGAGTTTCTTCAAGAAGTGCGGCTCGGATTTGGTGCAGAGCCGCAGATGGGAGGGGACGGGTTCCTTTTCTGCTGACCTCGTGGTGGGATTTGATTCCCATCTGCGAGGGTTCATCCTTTCCTCGAATTGTTTAGCTGATTCAGTGATAATGTGCTGTGTGATCCGAGAGTAGATTTAGATTTATTTTTTGTTATTTTAGTGTTGTGCTGTTCCTCTTGGAACCTAGGTATTGAGGTTGTATGTGAATGAATGAAAACTCTTCCTTCTTTTGGAAGTGGGTATGACCTATTTTTCTTGGACGGATTTGATGCATAGGATGGGCGTAGTTTTAAGCTCGTAAAATGGTTTCCACTGCCAAACTTGATACAAACTATGGTTGTGTTTTTTGTTGGGATAAAAGCTGATGCTACTGTCATCTTTTCTCTCTTCTGATGCGAGCAATGTATTATGGTTTTAATGCAGGTTTCCTACATGGGGAACCGTTCTCGGCCTAGTGTAGCTAAGGAAACCATGGAACCAATTGATGAGGAAACAGAGAGTCCTAGCAGGGCAGCACAACTGAAATGCACAGATGGAAAATCAGGCGAAATGCGCCTCAGTGGGATCCCAAATTTTCATTGCAAGAGTCTGCCTTCAAGACGCCGCGAGGAAAACCCAGAAGATAGCATCATGCATAGTCGTGGTTCTATGTACCAGAGCTCCAGTGATGTCAGCAGACTAAGGAAACTCCAAGAGGGGAGGAGGAAGTTAGACTCTATATACGAGAGAGATGCATTCATGTCATTTGGGACCGTCGATTCGTCCTCTCAACCTAGCACAAGTGGAGCTTACTTGGTTCCGCAACGGAGCAATTCATGCAAGTCGAGGTCTTCTATGAACATAACTCATGGATTTAATCAAGATGCAAGGGAGCTTCTGGATATTTCATCGCATGAGGTTCCTATTGACAACTTGAGGCTTGGAAGGCCACGCAAGGACTGCAATTTGTTAAAAGATGATGTAAGAGACAGTTTCCTGGGCTTATCGCTCGAAGAAGACAATGCCATGTGTCCTGGCGCAAATGCTGCTCCTCATTTGCTAGAAAGCAGCAGTAGCAAAGGTACAATATCAAATTGCCAACCTCCTGTTGGCCTTCATCCTGATAGGAGTAATCATGGCAGAATAGATTCGGTGAGTAATCTCCCCAAGTCCTTGTCAGCTAAGGTGGGTGTTTTTTATGCTACATGTCCATCAGAAAGTGTTCATGGTGTTGATGGCAAGAAAAAAGCTCGATCTAGTGCATTTAAGAAAATTTTGGATCCTTTCATGAAGTCCAAATCTCTGAGGAATCCCTCCTTCATGGAAATGGAAGATGCAAAATGTGGCAATCCACCAGTTAGAGGAAAAGATAGTGCACTGCGCAAATCTTTGTTGAGTGGTATCTCAAGATCTGACCAAACGCCCACTCCTAAATGCCAGACGAGTGGGGAAGCCCGGCCTATCACAGTTGCTTCATCGCCGACTCATTTGCATGCTGTTCTTAAACTGGATCATGACAATGGTGCTTTTGGTTTTGAGTTCTGTACCAAGGGTCCAGAAGAATCCATTTACGCTAGCACTTGGAAATCCGGAAACGAACTGAATTGGATTTACACTTTCCATAGTGTTGGCAAGCGATCAAGTACCGTGGGAAGGACCTCCAAGGATAGGCATGGGTGGCTGCCTCCAATTGTTGGCCAGATGCATGTGTCTTCCTATCTGTACTCTGAAGTTGAAGAAGATGGTATTTTAAATAACTCAGCCACTAGCGAGTTTGTTTTGTATGACATTGCTCATGCACGACGGAGCTCTGCTGTTGATAGAGTTCAGCGTACAGATTCCACTCAACCACCATTCTGCAATGTTGTTAAGAATTCAATCTCTAGGGAGTCTCTAGAGAGAAATAATCAGATGGAGCGGCAAAATACTGCAAGGAATAACTCAGATGCATCGGTATCTTGTCTTTGGTCCCAAGAAGATCTTCATCCTCATTTGGAGGTTGCAGCTGTTGTAGTCCAAGTGCCGTTTCATAAAACCCGGTCCCACGAATTAAAAACTGGATCATCACCAGGTACAGTCAAAGTGGTTACAGCAGGCGGAGCACACGGGTTACCAAGGGATGATGAGACCAGTCCATCACCGTTACTTAACCGTTTAAAGAGTGGGGGAAGGTGTGACTGCGGTGGATGGGACATGTCTTGCCCAATCGTTGTCCTTGAAAATGCATATGATAGTTATTGGGTCGATTCTGTGATGAATGAAAGCAAGCATCCCATGGAGCTATTTGTTAAGGTACATTTTGTATGTTGAGACACATCTCGTGTTTGATTATTACCACCTGTCTGCATTTACTCAGTGAGTAATAATTAAATTGGTTCAAAATATGATTCCCCCCAACTTCATTAGCAGATCAAAAGAAATTTTCCTATATGATAATTGAAATGCATTGTTGTTTGTTTCCCACTTAAAAGCTATATCCCCGTTTTAGTTATACTTGCGCTACTTAACAGTTGCACTAATTAAAACTTCTTTTTGACGAATGCACTAGTTAACATTATATTCAACTAAATGTAATATTTCATTTGTGTAATTCAGCTGTTGAAGCAAACAACAATGCATTTCAACTAAATGTAGGGCTCCTTTGATTTAAAGGATTTTCGTAGGAACTTTGGAGGATTAGAATCCTTAGGAATTTTTCCTATATTGGTTATTTGATTCGTAGGATTGAATCCCATAGGAGTTTTTCCTAACGATTTCTTTGTACTACTTCCCATAGGATTTCTAGCATCCACTCAAACCTCTTTAAAAGAATCCTTTGTTTTTCCTATGATGCAATCAAACAAACAAAATCCTGTAGGCCCTAGTATTTCAATCCTATGTTTTTCCTATTCCCACGTTTTTAGAATCCTATGAATCAAAGAGGCCCTAGTATTTCAACAACAATGCACTAGTTAAAACTTCTTTTTGACAGATGCACTAGTTAACATCATATTCAACTAAATGTGGTATTTCATTTGTGTACTCCAACTGTTGAAGCAGGGTAACCAAGAAGTTCTCCCTGCCCTTTCCATGAAAGTCGATGGGAAAGGAGAGTTCTCAGTGGATTTCCATGCACGATTGTCGGCGCTGCAGGCATTCTCAGTCTGCATATCTTTGCTTCACTGTTCTGAAGCTTCTCCAACCATTGGTATAGAGAAATTCAAGCACAAGCTGTATTCCAGTTCAATGAAAATGCTCCTCAAAGAAGAAGTGAAGCAGTTAATAGGATCAGTAACAGGAAAAGAGAAGAAGAAAGTGAAGAGGAGGAAAGGAAAAACTCCGGTGGTCAACGGCCCTCCATTCTCACCCATGGGAAGAGTATAGCAGTATTTTTGCCATCATGTTCATCGTTCAACATTGGGGTTGATCATGCTCTTTTTGTTTTCTAAGATCAAAAAGGAAATTTGATCTTGTTTTTCCTTTTCACAGGAGGGCAAGTTGTCTTGTCCATAAGGATAGAAGCATCATGCAGCTGTTCATAAAGATGCAAGCATCATGTAGTTTTCTAGCAGTAGCCTTTTGTATTAGCAAGCTAGGATTAGGAAGGCCATAACAAGCTGTTGCAATTCTCAAGAGAAGAAAGTTTTGTAGGACATGCCTTCTTCCAGGCGTCAAGAAGATAGATGCACCGGATCTTGACCACTGCTCTTGTATACAACGCCGCTCTCCTTTTGGACTGCAGCCTCAAGGTCATATACACACATGCTAACATTAGTACAAGTAGAAGCAAATATTGTTCCTTCAGCATGTACCTGAATAATCCATTGCTTCCCTCCAGCAATTTTGAACTTGATGCATGCTTTTGAACTACATGGAATTGACAACATATTCAGCATGACCAAACCGCGCATCTAGTTTCAGTGTTCAGTTTCTGTATATAATACTGTATTAGTTGGTGCCTCGGTGCATATGCTGCAAGTTCAAGTTGTAGGTGCTTGCCGTTTTTTTTCCCCCTTCCTTTTTTATTTTACTACGTCCATTTAGGCAGGAGCTTGAACAAATGCAGAAGATTGACATTTCTTCAGTCAAATCTTGGGTGCTAGCCCGCCATCGTAGTAGGGTCATGCAGACAATCTGGACCCTGAGTAAATATGCTCAAAGTTGTCAAGATTTTTAGCGTAGACATGCTGAATTTTGATCTCGGTCTGACTTTTCTTGTAAGCACGAGGAGGCTGAGCTGCCGAACTTGTGGCTTTGGCGAGGTTGGATCTGCAAAATGTGGCTGTCATCTGCTCACCTGCACCTGCAGAATGCAGGCAAAGATGGGTTATCAGCTGGCAGGAACAGGGTTTGGACCCATCCCTGGGCCATTTTCTATGTGTATTCTGTGAGTGTCATGTGACTCAGATATCCACCGTGCTTCTTGCTGTTGCCACATGTACTAATTACTATTCACTTTGTTTTCATCTCATGTAGAGCTAAAATTACTCGCTCTAGCACAAAAAAATAGTAGTCAAGAAATTTACTTTATTTGAAAATGACTTTCGGATCCCAGGCTCTAGTGAGCCGGATTTTTTAAGGGCCAAACAATTCTAAATATTCTTTTGACATGGATGTGTATATACCTTTTTTGCGGGGTATATACTTATAAATTATTTTTAGATATGGTTGCACAAAAAAGATAAATATATGAATATGAAGCCTTGTTTTTTATATATGTATGTGGAATTAGTTTCAGATTATTTCCCAAAAACAAATCTGATTTTCGAATTTCAAATCAGATTTTTAGTGGAGCTCGAGCATACTTCGGTATTTTCCAATACCATAGCTGTCAGCATTTGTTTTTAAACTCATGTTGATTTTTTAGGGGCAAACTCATGTTGGTGCGGGCATCCCTGTGTCTCGCGTTCAGCGAGACTCGCTGAAGCGCGCGAGCATATGGGCCGGCCTAGGTTCGCGGGTATATATGAGACATTGCTGCCACATTTTCCTTTTTCCTTTCACGTTTTTATTTCTTTTTTATGCCATTTTTAAATTTCATTTACACTTTTAAAATAGCCTAAACATATCTATTACAAAAATATACTTTAAATAATATTTAGAAAAATGTTAATCATGCATTTGAAAAATGTTGGACAAGTATTTAAAAAAATGTTTAATGGATATTTCAAAAATGTTGAACAAGTATTTAAAAAAATGTTGAACAAGTATTTGAAAAATGTTGATCATGTATATAAAAATGTTGAACAAGTATTTGTAAAATATTGACCAAGTATTTAAAAAAATACTGATCATGTATTTGAAAAATGTTGAACAAAGTATTTGAAAAAATGTTGATCATGTATATAAAAATGTTGAATATGTATTTGAAAAATATTGACCAAGTATTTAAAAAATTGTTGATCATGTATTTGAAAAAAATGTTGAATAAGTATTTAAAAAAATGTTGATCATGTGTATAATAATGTTGAACAAGTCTTTGAAAAATGTTGAACAAGTATTTAAAAAAATATTGATCATGTGTTTGAAAATTTTTGAACAAGTATTTGACAAATGTTTAACAAGTATTTGAAAACAATGTTGATTATGTATATAAAAATGTTGAACAAAGAGTTGAAATTTTTTGAACAAGTATTTGAAAAAAAATGGTGAACAACTATAAGAATGTAGAATGAAAAACAAAAAGTAACAAATAAAAACAAAAAACTGAAAACTGAAAAAGAAAAGGGAAAACAAAGAAGAAGACAGAAAACCAAACAAAAAATGTAAAGAAAAAAAAACTAAACAAAAAATGTAGAAGAAAAGAGAAAAACCAATAAAATGGGAGAAAAAACGAATAAAACCCCGTGGAAAAAACGAAAAAGAAACCAGGAGCACCACTGAAAACCCCGCCCGAAGCCGCATCAAGTATGCCTCGCTCGTGCTGCTGAAAACGAACTGGACATGGTCGTTGTGGCTAGCATCGCAACAGTTTACCTAGTTTTTTTTTAGTTGAACACAACAGTTTACCTAGTAGACCAATGTTCGATCCCCGCACTTCCCCGTTTTCATTCTCTTTTTTTAACTGTAGCACGTGACTGGGCCGGCTGGATGTCTGTAAACGCTTCAGCGAGACATATCGTAGGTCTCGCTGAATGCGATAAATAGTCGCTGCGTGTTGCTTCGTGGCCTGGTCCGTCATCACTTGTCTATGTTCGTCTGATAATATTACGCGGCCCATAGACTCCTCTAGTCGTCCTCACAACCATCCCTCAAACCGGCCCATCTTACAAAAAAGAACGGCCCATCTGACAAAATTCAGTAACATATATAATACGGAAACCCTTTTACTCAACAAAATAATAATAATATGGAAAGCCAGGAGCAACTACCTAACGAATGCTTGTTCAGAAACCTCGCAAGGGTCACGGGGGGTGGATTAAGAGTGCGCTCTCAGCCACCGTTACGTGTCATACTCTAGACGCTCCTTTCATTTTGTTTTTTAATTTTTCCGCACGCATTTTCGGCCCTTTAAATGGGTTTTCAGTTTTTTCAGCTTTTCGGTTTTTCACCGGTCTTTCTTAACTTTTGAAAAAATGCATGATTTTTTTTCTTCCGCAAGAGGCACGGTTTTGCTTCTGCAAGAGGCACGACCGTACCTCTCAAAACCAAAAAAACGCGTTCTATTTTTTCTTCTTCCACTAGAAGCACAGCCGTGCATCTCGAAAACGAGAAAAAAATTCGCGAAAGGCATGGATTTGTTTCTGCGACAGCCGCAAACGAAAAAAATGCATTTTTTTCCTTCCGTGAAAGACATAGATTTGCTTCCACGAGAGGCACGGACATGCCTTTCGGAAACGTAAAAAACGCGTTTTCTTCTTTGCGAGAGGCACGGCCGTGCATCTCAAAAACGAAGAAAAACGTATTTTTTTTCTTCCACAAAAGGCACGGATTTGTTTCCGCGAGAGTCGAAAACAAAAAAAAAACACATTTTTTTTCCTTTCGTGGAAGGCACGGATTCGCTTCCACGAGAGATGCAGGCGTGCCTTTCGCAAACGGAAAATAAAGCATGTTTTTTCCTTTCGTGAGAGGCACGGATTTGCTTCCTTTCGCGAGAGGCACAGTTTTGCTTCCGCGAGACGCACGGACGTGCCTCTCGGAAACGAAAAAAAACATGTTTTTTCTTCTTCTGCGAGTCATGGATTTGCTTCTCATGGAGTTTTGCTTCCGCGAGTGGCACAATCGTGCTTTTTTCGGAAAGGGAAAAGAGTGCTTTCGGTTTGGTTTTTTATCCAGTTTTTTGTGGAAAAAAGGGTTCGCTAAAACCTATCAATATGGAATATAATTTTGAAGATTTCAACGCGAGAAATCCAATAATGAAAACGACTTAAGATTTGGACGCACAGTTTAAGATATAAAACATTTTAAATAAACATATTTACGCATCATTTGTCACAATCTAAAGAGATGAAAGTGACCTTTGCCAAGAGTGCTTTCGGAAGCGAATCAATCTGTGGTTGGATGGTTAGAGGGACAGTGGTATTCCCAGCCCATCAGGGTTCAAGTCCTGGTGCTCGTATTATTTCTGGATTTATTTCAGGATTTTCGGCGATGCATTTTCAGTGGGAGTAGACGTTTCCGTCGACGACGAGGCGCCTACGGTGACTTCGTAAATCTCAAGATGATATACCGGCTCGGTCTCTCGAAGGTGCTCATAAAATAGGATGTGCGTGCGTGAGTTCGTAAAGATGAGTATATTAAAAAAAAGTGCTGTCGAAAAACCCATGGAACACGCGTTGCAACGCTCCTGATGGGCGAGGGTGGATGCTGCCACGACACTCACGTGCGTGGAATCCGGACCCTGGATGGAATGGAATATTACTCCCGAAGATTCCGATTCGCTTTTTGATGGGCAGGGCGCAGCTCAAGCCGGTCGGTGAGGCCCGGCCGGAACATGCAGCTCCACTTATTAGGTCGGTCGCTCTCGTTTCAACTTTCAACACAAAAGAAGAGGGAAAATATTACAGTTCTCGAGAATAGAAAGAGGGAAATTCGTAACGTATGGGCGGTCGCTTTCCATCTCATCTCTTCTCTACTACTAATAAACAATCCAACATTATCTTTTCTACACGCACCCAAGCAAACGTCCGTGGACACATTACCACCACAGGATTAAGCCCAGACGACTCAATCTAACAGCCATCCTTAATCTAATCACGATCTGGTGTACGCTTAGCAATTTACCTAGGCTGACCGTACTCCACCAGGCTGAAAACCACCGCGTCCGCAACCCTGCCATATATTGAGCGAGCGAACGAACTGAACGCTCCGCCGCGCGACCAGAAAATAAAGAAATAAATTGATTCGCGTGATTTGTGGCCTGCATGCAGCGGCGTTATCATGGATTGGTTTGGTCTGCTCAGGTATTAATGACGAATTAAAAGGGATGATTACGTGCCACGCAAAAAAAAGGAAAGATTAGACGGAGAGAAGAGATAATGAAGCGCATGGGGCATGCACTGGCGTATTAAAAGAGATAATTAGATTTTGAGTAGTACTAGGAAAGAGCGAGACGGATGCATGTGATTAAGGGCAGATTCATTACGCGGACGGTTTGTATTCCCAGATTATCTGAGGATCACGAACAGACTAATAAACTTGACCGGAGGAGTGCTAAAATTACGGGCCTGCTATTCACGTCACGTTGTGCAAAAATCACGGATCTGCTGTTCATGTCACTATTCGAGGAAAATGACTCCTCTGAGCGCACGAGCGATAGGGTTTCTCCGCCGCCGCCATCCCTTGTGCTGCTCCGCCCGCTGCATCTCCTCCCCGCGCGACTCTCTGGCCCTCCAGGCCTTCAAGTCTACCTTTCTCTGCCCTTGCTCGTCGTCTCCTATCCTAGGTCACGGTTCTCCCTCGATGTATCGATGCCGTTTGGCTGTCGATTCTGCCGTTTCGTTCCTGCTGTTTGTGGGTACGTGCTCCTCCCCTCGCCGGCGGGCGGCCTCCATCGTCAATCGTTTGTTAGTGCTGGTGATTAGCTGCATGCATCCAATGGAGAAGGGACGGCGCAACCATTCATGTTCTGGAACACGCGTAGCAATAATCCACCCCAAAACCAGTCGAATACGAATGCAACCTCTAGGTACATTTTTTTGTCTCTCTCTAATATTTTTCTCTCTCTCACAGTGACATATCTGCACCTTCGGTCCTTTCTTGCTGCTAATCTTCTTTCTGAGGCGAGCGCCCACGCAGTACGAGACTCAGTTGAACGATGACCATTGTCCAGAAGCGTTTGATTTTCTTTGTACATTTTGATGACTGGATACAAATTTGATATTATTACCAAACTCATTTCATTGTTTGCTTGTAGTTTACGTATTGGATTTGCCATGCAAAACATTCTATCTAGGCAACATTTTTTTTTGCGGGAATAGGCAACATCTTTTTGTTCAAGATGTACGTGGGTGTTTTCTACCGTTTTCCACTTCCCTATATGAAATATGTTGCATACATCATCCCTAGCAGGCTTAGGCAGAGAGCAACGTATATCTCTACTGTGATTTTTGTATTACCTTGTTCTTTTGGGCACCATCAATAAAGAGTACAGCAGCGCAAAAATATTACCGTTTTTTGAAACGCAGGTATCAGCTCATTGACCGCATCTTAATATATTTTGTACCTCCTCTTTCACTGCTATCGAATATTTATATTGTCATTAACTAATGCCCATACCATCATAAGCTATGAGCAGACTCACCCAGGTGATTATTTCCTATCTGCTCTTGCCTATTCATTATCTATACTTTTGAAAAATCTAAGTTATTTTTTTCTCTCACGCAGTAACTTTTTGACTTGTTGAAGACAGAAGGTATAGCAGCTCTAAGCCTGATGTAGTATTGGCGTCTAATGGGGCATTAACAAGCTGTGTATAAAAACTAATTTGCTTTTTTGGTGTCGGCTCTGAGAGGGACGAGCATCAGGTTGTGAACATTTTTATCTTCAAAACTTTTTTTTTGTTGGTCAGCTGTTTCCATAAAGAATTAGTCAATGTTGTTTCTCATGCATCAACTTATTTTAGTGGAGCTGAGCATTATGAGGATTTGTAAAGGCTTTGGGGTTGCTAATCTGAACAACCATTATGATAAATGAAAGTATGTTCATTCATGTTTTTTTTAGGAAACATGTGCTTTCATCGTATAAAAGATCTACAATAAGCATCATTGCCCAGCGTCTGCATATAACTCGGCTATATCTGCTTGGGTTTGTCCCTACTAATTAATTGGACTAGCCCCTTTAGTATCCAGTGCAGCTAAGTATATCTAGCAAATGAGTGCGACTGGGTTATTAAAGGCGGCCGAAGAAGCACATCCACCTTACACCTCGGCTCTGGCTGCCTTGGCTATCTTGTGAAGTATGGGTGTGTATCCTTGTAAGACTTCTTTCTATGTTGCTTTTCTTGGTTTGATTTTTGTGATGTCCATCTTGCATGGTATCAGATGCAGCTAGGAAAAATAAATGTCGTTCCATGCTTGAAAACGCTGGCGTCAAGAAGCTCAATTAGGATATAAAATAACATGCTAATCAGTCGTGCGTTGCACGTACATGCTTACTAGTGTGGAGATAAGAAGCAAACCATTTCAGCAGAAGAAAATAGGAGGAGATAAGAACCAATTAACGCTGGTCTGCGCGTGCGCGCAGGTGGAACGTGACGTGCGATTTGGTTCGATCCTCGGAGCTGAAAAGGCGGCTCATGAAGCTTCGTCGCGTATGGTTAGCTGGGTTTAAGGGATAATACTTAATTAGTGCAACAGGGGAATGGAATGAAATGGCTGGTTGACCACCGCGGCCATGAACAAATGATAAGCGCCAACTAGTCTTAACAACCAAGGCAGGCAGGTCTCTCTTTTTCCCTTGGCAAATAAGTACTACGTTTGTACACGTAGTAGTAGTACTCCGTTGCATTCCCTTCTTATGTTCAATTTCTTGATCTTGATCTTGAGAGGAGTTTTCAATTTCTACATGAGATTGTAGCTTACGGCATCGAGTTAATTGCGCGAAACAACCACCATGGATGTCCTTGTGTTTCGGCGAGCGTCGCGCTCTTGGTATTGCCTCCTTAACTTGCTAACCGTGCTGATTTTCTGTGGCAAAGCTCCTAGTTAAGGTTCGTGTTCAAGACATTCTTGATCGTGGATGCTTTTGAATTGTGTCGCGGGGTTCGGTGCGCACGCCGGTGCGATGCGTTAGGCTGTATGCAAAATTTTGATATTGTGATCCATCGACAGCACCCTATATTTTGCATGCTAGCTAGGTCATGCCTTCTCGAGGGCGCTATTTTCTTCTATTTTCTTTTAACTTTGTTACTTATATGGTTTTGGCCTGGTTTTCCTCATAAACGGGGTCTAACTTGTCCAAAAAAATTATCCTGCTTTTCCTTATATACTGAATCAATCAAATATCATAAGGCTTTCTTCCTATAGGATCAATACTCTTACATTGAAAAAGCTACAACTATACTTTGTACACTCCAGCCTCGCCCTTCCGGCGCCACCCATTCCTCCTAGCGTCGACCAGGCCCACCCATTGCGCCCCCAGCTCTCCGTGCGTCGCCCTCGCCGTGTCTCGCGTTGGATCCGATGACATTCATCTCCAATGCCCTTGCCCCACATCGGGTTCAACGGGATTCGCCCCCATCGGGTTGTTGCTGCTGTTGGCATGCGTAATGTGTGTGCATCGGTGGAGCCTCGATGCCAGCTGTCTAAAGGCGACAACGAACTTCTGCAGGCCGAGCAGCCAGTAGAGCTTGCGTTCGCTGGATGTGCTCGTTCGCCCGGCCAACAGAGGATGGCGTCGTTGGCCACCACCGCACACAACGCTATGACTGCGTCTCTCTTGGTCGCACCGCGTCCTACCATCTACAAGATGTCATCCATGGCAATGCTCTCTCCTGGACGCACCGTGTCCTACCCAGCTGCAAAAGGTCATCCATGGCAGTGGAGAAGGGGCTATTCAGAAGGAGGAGGACCTGGCCGGAGAAGAAGGCGAAGCCTGCCAACATGACGCGACGCCGACATTGCGAGGTCTCACCAGAGCTTCACCTTGGATGCATGCAGTTGCTGGTCGTGCTACTTCTTGCCAACCGTGAAAAGCGACACAGCCACCACCTTTGAGGGTTGATTGTGTTTTGTGGTTTTGCTTGAATGGTGTCTATGTGAAATTCCCCATCTAAGTCATCTGACGAACCGTTATGCCACATCAAAAAAAAGGGGACCCATCTGTCGAAAGCATACTTAAAATGCTCTAATCCATCGATTAGGGGTGGTGTTTTTTACCAAAAAAATACTAAAGGCGCATTTTCTCCGAACCTAGTGCTCAATGTGATGGTTTCGCGCAATTAACCCAACCATATCTGATAATTCAAAGTTGCAAGTATACACCTCTCATAGTGAATTCATTTTGATTTCTGGTTTTCCATCTTCATCATCATTTAGATCATAACATGTACTATATTCTTCATATTGGACCATTGTTTTGTAGTCCCCCCTTAGAGTGTCCTTCTAAACATAATGCAACCGCAACCATTGTTCTTTACGTTTCAAAAGGTTAGGAATCTTGAGAAGGTGAGATTAAAACAACATGGGAATTTGCTAGAGCATCTACAGTCGGGCGCCTCAAACCCGCCTCATACGCCCGGGCAGGCCGCCCGGTCACTGATCGGTCACGTTTTTTTGACCCAGACGAATATCTCAAACGGGCCTCAAACACTCGGGTTGACTGGCACCCCTCGTATCCAGCCCAAATATGGGGCGACTATGGGGGCGCCCGGGCATGCCCGTCACGTCGGACTCGGCCCATGCTGGCCCACCCGACCTCACATATATTCGTCCCCATCCACTCGCCGAAGCAAACCGTAGCCACTTCACTCCCCTCGGCCACCCGAGCTCACCTCTGGCAGTTTCCGGCCTTCTCCGCCATGGCAGGCAGCGGATCGGACTCCGACCAGTCCGGATCAGTCGACTGGGGTGTCATCCCGTGTGGGTTGGAGGAAGCAATGGCAGTCCGCATTGCACTCCACCGCTCCCAGGGAGGACAGCGTCCGGCCGACGGACGGATTCGTCCGCTGCAACGCCATAGCGTCGGCTCACCGGGTGCTCGGGTCCTCTGGTGCTGGATCCTCGCGATCCCAGCAGCCCGAACACCTCTCTTTCCCCATCACCGGTCGGGCAGACTATTAGTCTCATCGGGAACGGGCGGCCCGCCGAGGGAAGAAGAGGATAAGGGCCGCCGGGCCCCGTATCACGGCGGAAATGACGGTGGCGAAGGCGGCTGATGCGGCGACGCGGGCGGCCGCAGAGGAGGAAGCCATCCGTGCCCGCATTGTGAAGAAACGGCAGCGAAGGAACACGTGCGCCCTCGCCAGAGAGCAGAATCGGGCGGTCCGTGCCATGGCCGGACTGCCACCGAAGGAGGAGAAGGAGGACAGCGACGACGAGGACAGCTCCGGCGACGAGCAGATCCGGCTCGATCTGTACTGCGTCTTCGACCAGTACTTCCGCGAGAAGAACGGCAAGGGCGCCGGGAAGGGCAGGGGCAGCCGTGGATGAACTCCACCATAGCCAAACATGCGAAAATTTGGTAGTCCGATGGCATGTTTAGTTAGTAGTGATGGAGCAGCCGGACGATGTGTGTGCATCGACGTAGTTGCATGAGTTTGTATGAATTTAAGATATGATGATTAAGGTGTCCGAATGTGGATTACATTATTTGAGGGGGGTGCCCAGTCAGTGCCTGCGGACGCGCCCGGACGCATCCGCGTGCGTTTGAGGGGCCGGATTTGCCAAGTCCGACTGTAGATGCTCTTAGTTCGCCAAGGCATATTCCTAGAAACGACAATCACTCTCCACCAAATATCTGCAAAATGTGATTCACCCGCTTCATACTCAGCCGTAAGCATGACCCTCCCCCCCCCCCCCCCCCCCCCCTACCTTTCCACCCTAAGAGAACACTTGGTTATGCAGATAAGTATGTGTCAGTCAGCAAAATCAGCTAGGTTCCTTTTGTGTTCTCCAACTTCGATGACCACTTCATATAGTAAAATCTAATTAATAACCATGAGATCTAGAATTCCAAGAATCAATAATCTTCGACAGGAAGGCTATAGGTTGGTTCACAAATGATATTTCTTCTTATCTTGTATTTCTTGTCAAACATCCATATTCGGTAGGTTCTGTTTTTTAGATCCACCTTTGCTCGGTAGCTCAAATGGTTAGGTTCCGTGTGGTGGAACTAGTTCATCAGAGTTCAAGTCTTACATTTGACATGGTGCTCGCATATTCTTATATCTATTTCATACTTTTCGGCGATGTTCGGTGGGAGGAAACATTCTCGTTAACTATGTGGTGTTTGTGGTGACTTCGTCGATCTTGAGATGTTGTACTAGCTCAGTATATCAGAGGTGCTCATAGCGATAGGATATGCGTGTCTGCGTTCGCAGGACCGAGTGTACGTTTGTGTTTGTGGGCATATGCGATTGTATTGTGTTCAAAAAAGTAGTTTTATATTTCTATCACTCCTAGAACAACACTCATCTTTATCATTTTTTTTTTGCGGATATCTTTATCGTTTGTTGGCACACCAAATTAGACACCAAAGAATAACAGCCGGATTTGGTTTTAAGTTATAGGCTTAGGCTGTTTATTTTTCCCGCAAAAAAAAAGTTATAGGCTTAGGCTGTTTATTTTTGTTGAATTGTCATATCATGGTCAAATTTGATAAACATGGATCAACTTAGACATGTCACGTCGAGTACTCAATTAATTTCCTCCCCACTTAACCACGTTTAGTGGTGTCTCGAGCCAAATCCGCAACTAATTTTGTCCATTTTCCTTGATGAGACGTTGAGCAGGATAATGTGGTGCTACCACCCACTTGGCCACTACGACCAAGAGGGGTAATAATGTTTCAAAAAATGGCAAGTTGATAGATCTTGTGATACGGCTCCTAAATTATTGCTTACCCTGCTGGAAGGATAAGAAAAGGGCATGATTGATTATCGGTAGTACTACTACTAGCACTAAACTACAAGTCTGACGGTTACGCCGGGGACCCAGAAGCAGCGTACCGCTCAAGGTGGGCGTCGGTGCCAGCCCAAACCAGCCCGACCCCACGCATGACCCGTCGACGTCGAGCTGATTCAGCTCCAGCTCCGCCAGTCCCCCCGTCCATTTCACGTTTTAACTCACGTACGATTTGGAGCCCAGGCACGGGACGCATCGGGGTTAAAGCGGGCCGTTGGGAGCCCGGGTTGGGTCGACGTTGACGGCCGCGCGCTTGTGCGCCGTCATTTCGTTTCGTTCTGGAGGGGTTGGCGGGGTTGGTGCCGTTGGCCCGTTGCGCTGCCCCTGGCTGTTTGGCTAGACGACGAGCCTGGCGCGTACGATTTTGGTTATCCTGTCGGCCGGGTGATTCCAGCCGTCCAGGTCGCGCTCCGGTGCACGTGCTGGGTACGGAGCACCGAGGGGGCTCTCTGATTGGCGCATTGTGTTTAGGCGGTACCTTGACTTAATTTATAATCCGCCACGGTCCTCGCCTTTGACAATTGACATGTCCGGTTCCTGCCGGCGGTTGGGTTGGGTGTAGACTAGACTAGAGGTGGAAAGGAGCCGAGCCGCGCGCTCCCACGAGCTGGCGTAGCCAGGAGCCAAGCCAGGGTTGGCTTGGTTTGCCTTCCCTACCACAGGATTGAGCTCGGCTCGACTCGGCCGAATGAGCCACCAGTTTCTAAAATATTTTATGCTCTATTTATTTTTTTGCGAATAATGCTCTACTATATTTTTGTTTGAAAATATATGACCATGCACAACCTGTGCAATGAAACCGGTGGTTCAAGTGCTGGTGCTAGTATTTATCCTGGATTTAGTTCAGGAATTCCGGAAATGCGCGTTCAGTGGGAGGAAACGTTCCCGTCGACTATGAGGCGCCAGGGTGACTTCGTAAAATCTCAAAATGATATGCCGGCTCAGTTTCTCGGAGATGCTCATAGGGTAAGGTGTGCGTGTGTGCGTTTATAGGGATGAGTTGATGCGCGTATATATAAGCATTTGCATTTGTGCTGTGTCAAAAAAGGGGAAAATAAATACTCTAAGAATAATGGAAAAGAAGCAAGACGATTGCTTAGCAGGGGAGTGGACTTTAGAGCAACTTCAATCGGGCAACCCAAACCGACGTGTGCTTTGTCCACTTTTCGTTCGTTTGGGTCGGCCGCGTGGACACTCATGTCCGCTTTTGCGTTTGGGTCGGCGCTTGCGTCCAACGTTGACCCGACTCATTTTTTAGTTCACGCGCGAAAAAATAAATAACGCAAATATCTTGAAATTAAAAACGTTAATTAAACATAAATGCCGGCCACAAAGGCTGACAAAGAGTCCGTGAGTACATTAATTAAAAACATTTAATAAAACAAAAAACGAAGAGGAGGCGCGTTGCCCTAGGCATCCTCGTCGTCAGCGTCGGGGCCGGTGAGGTCGGCGAGCGTCGGCATCGGGCCAGCCCAGGGGAACGCCGTCTCTCAGGCTATGGCGACGTCCTGCGGCGTCGGCGTGACCACCGCCGGCTGGGCAGCGCAGGCCCGACGCTCCTCCTACTTCGCCTCGCGGCGCTCCTCCTCCACGTCGTGCTCCCACTGCTCCAGGCGCTCGCCCTCGCGGCGCTCCTCCGCTAGCCAGCGCACCCGCCACTGCTCGAGGTAGAGCTTCTCCTACGCCGGTGTCGCCCCAAGCCAGATGGGTGGCGCACTGACCCACTCACGCACCTCTCCTTGCCAGGCGTACCGCTGGGGCGCCGGCATAGGGGATGGTGCCGGCTCGGGCTTCACGGGGGATGGCGGCATCAGCGGCGGCACGATGCAGTTGTCGGAAGCGGAGAGGGCGATTGCCTCCGACAGGCGCGCCTAGTAAGCCATCTCCTCCTCCTCCGCCTTGCGCCGCTCATCCTCTTCGCTTTTCAGCATGGCAACCGCCAGCACCGCCTGGTAGGCGGCCTCCTCCTCCAGGTCCTCGTCGCGCATGACGGGTGGCGGCGGGGTGCCAGCCCGCACGTGCTGGACGCCACGCCGGCGCTGCTCCTCGTGCCCGAGGGCGAATCAGACCTCCCAATCGGGAGAGTCTGCTGCATAGACGGGGTTGAGGCGCTGCTCCGGCGTCAGCATATCCCGTCGGTGCCGCACCTCCTCCGCGTGCGCCCGCACTGTCCGTGTCACTGTCGGCACTAGGATCCTATCTGGATCCAAATGCCAGTCATGTGGCAGGGTCACGTCGGGGTACGGGAGAGGGATGCGGTTCTCCCAGTGCCACCTCGCCTGATGCATTAGGACGCTTATCCGCTGCCTCGCCGGGCGGGCGGAGGCGGGGGGATCGCGAGCGCACGCGAAGAGGATGAGGCAGGGGCCTTGCCCTTGTTCTTGCCGGCGAAGAAGCCTATGGTGGCGCGCGCTAGGCTAGGGTTGTTGCCGGTGGGGGAGCAAAAGGGTGGCTAGATGGGGACGGGAGGCTGGAAGAGGATGAGGCCAGCCCCCGCACGCTCGGATTAAAAAAGGACGCCCGTCGTCGCTAACGTGTGGGCCTGCGGTCTGTGGTCGTCATTAATAAAGACGCGAGAGGTAGTTGACCGGTCGCCATGTGGGGACGCGACGGACGCCGCGCGTCCGCTTCGCGGTCACGCCGATTTATTTCATGCCGAAAATTGGGCCGCGTGAACACGAAGCGGACGCGTTTTGAAAATGGATTGGCGTGTTGTCCAGCACTTTTGTCCGCCGACGTATTTCATGCCCAAGATTGAGCCGAAAATGGATCTGCGCGAACACGTTTTGAAAATAAGTCGAGGCATTGAGCCAGCATTTTTGTCTGCCGTGACCCAAACAAAACATGGACGGACAAAAATGGAACGGCCTGTTGGAGTTGCCCTTACCCATTTACTTGCAGCAACTCACAGTCACCGTCGTCGCACAACTGTTGCGTTGTCGGTAGAAAAGATGGTCGGCGAAGGGGTGCGTTGGGATCCATCTCGAAATCCAGACCTCCTACACGGGTCAAACAATTAATTAGTCCCAACCGTCATTGGGTACATGCAATCGCTGGAAACGTCTATCTGGACGGTGAGCGCGTACAGCAGAAGCAATGACGCGGGCGTCTGTGCTGTAACTCCGGCCGGCCGGCTGTCACGATGACTTACTACGGAGTACAACCGAGTTGACCCACATATGGGCATCTATCTTCGCATAGCGATCTGACCACGGCGCCTAACCAAGATTTCCTCAAAGGAAGCAAATCCATCACCCCTGGGCCCTGGCTAGCTAGCTAGCTAACTATGGTTAGCATGGGAAAAGTTCTCTTCTCACACGACGTGTCGT
Source organism: Thinopyrum elongatum (assembly GCA_011799875.1). Lineage (NCBI taxonomy): Eukaryota > Viridiplantae > Streptophyta > Magnoliopsida > Poales > Poaceae > Thinopyrum > Thinopyrum elongatum. Next base: position 319,860,825 of record CM022297.1, read on the forward strand.
GTTGGGTATGGCAGGTAGTGGCGTGGTGCAGCCAACACGTCGAGCATGAGCTAGCCCTGCAAAGACTACTAGCGAAGACTAGAGAAAAATGTGCTGTCCACCGGCCAATGAACCGACCGACGAACTGCATTCGCTGGAAAAACACAGCTCCTCATCTCCTTTCCATTTTTTCCCGGTGTTGCTGGCAGGCGAGGGCATGCAATGCAGCACGTACGTGCTACCGCGGCAGCAACAACGGCTCGCGGAGGGTAGACGGCTCGCATCACATGCACGCGAGCGAGGTGGACGGGACACGGACACGGCCGCCGATCGATCACATGGTGACCGGACCAGGGAGATCTTATCGCTTGTACGGTCCTGGTCCTGGGTGACGCAGCCCCAGCTAAGCCAGCCCGGCTTCCCGGACCGCTCCCTCTGCGCCCGGAATCTCCCTTGTCGGCTTCCCGTGTATATTCGCGCGCGTGAATGCACGGCTCTGACAGCTCGGGATTAATCAAATCAACCCATACAGCCAGGAGGAACCTCACAGACGCGGTAGAACTAGAACCCCCATGGGGCTGGATCACGGTTGGAACAGCTGCCTCCAGTCCCGACCCGGGCCAGGGTCTACGCCGTCATTTCCAGCGAGCGGCGGAGCTGTCGCTAGTGGCTAGTGGGGGCAGTGCCTATGCCATGGTGGTGGTCCGATTAGCACCATCTCTTCCGTGAGCAGTGGAAGTGCACATCAACTCCTATTGCTTTTGCTTTCGGGGTCTCTCTCATGATTAATTGTTCTATCTGGACCAAATCACAGAAAGCTCTGTTTCTTCAAGGGAGGGATAAAACACAGAGAAAGCTATGGTTTTAGTGGAGTTGGACTATATCTTAAGGCCACAACAAAAACGAGGTGTAATTGCTCCTATTTGCTTTGGGGTGGTGATTATGGTACTGTTATGTGGACCGAACCAGGGAAAGCTCTTCAATAAAATCTGCTGGAATGGAATATGCTCTCTGATGATACCACAACACGAAAAATGAGGTGTATAGTGAAATCACTAAACCTAGAAAAGAATTGGGAGACTTTTCTCCTGGAAAAAACCAGCTCTAACGTATTTCTTTCGATATTCTGTATTTCTCTCTAAGCAGCTAGCCCATTCAAGTTAACTATACCAACATTAAATATGTGTTTGTATGGTGTAATTTTGAAAAACAAGGGTTCCTTAATTTTCTCGCAAAAGATCAATGATAAATTTTATATGTTTTCTTAAGGGCTTTTTTTATTCACATGATTTATTAAATGCAAGAATGGAAAAAACTAGTGCCATGGCATATTACAATACTAAAAAGTTGCTCCGTAAGCAGGCTACATAATTGCATAGCCATTTGATTGTGCATAGAAAAAAACATAGGATTCTTCGCAGGCAAATGGAGTGGATGAGAGTTTTCTTATGAAAACTAGTGCAAATGAACTAAGAAGAAATCCGATTGATTGTAAGCCTAGGAACCAAACAACCCACTAGGAAAAAATTCTAAGGATTAGAATCCTCCTGAATTCCTTTGGATATTATTTGAATCACATAGGCCCTAAGTAGGTGAGATCCGGCTTCATTTTCCTAATATAGTGTCCCTCCTATCCTGTGGCGTGAACTCTCACATGTAATCCTACCCCTAGTGTCGTCCCCGCTCATGGTCAACACAACATCGTAGTCGTGAGTTGCGACATCACATTAACCGCACCCAGAAAAAACTTTGTGCATGTACGCACCCTTGATAGAGCTTCGAGGAATTTTTAAAAATTCTAGAATGTCAAGATTTTGGAGCTAAAAAGAAGGGATACCTATTAGTCGACACCTTTGAATCTTCTTCTTTGAGGTATGAGAATTGTTGAAAGGTGTTGGAAATGTTGAGAAATTAAGAAGCTCCTTTTTCCCAATTGAAAATCCAAATCCGTTTAAGGACTTCTTGATTCGTAGGATTTGTAGAATGCACGAATAGGAAAAACACAAGAGTGGAGTGGCATGTCACCTTCAACATTAATGATTTGTACGGTCATTTGCTTGTGCGTAGAAAAAAAAAGAATTCTTAAGGGCTTTTACATGATTTGTACTGTCATTTGATTGTACGGTCATTTTTATATGTTTTCTTAAGGGCTCTTTTTATTCACATGATTCATTAAATGCAAGAATGGAAAAAACTAGTGCCATGGCATATTACAATACTAAAAAGTTGCTCCTTAAGAAAACTACATAATTGCATAGCCATTTAATTGTGCATAGAAAAAAACATAGGATTCTTCGCAGGCAAATGGAGTGGATGAGAGTTTTCTTACGAAAACTAGTGCAAATGAACTAAGAAAAAATCCGATTGATTGTAAGCCTAGGAACCAAACAACCCACTAGGAAAAAATTCTAAGGACTAGAATCCTCCTGAATTCATTTGGATATTATTCGAATCACATAGGCCCTAAGTAGGTGAGATCCGGCTTCATCTTCCTAATATAGTGTCCCTCCTATCCTGTGGCGTGAACTCTCACATGTAATCCTACTCCTGGTGTCGTCCCCCGCTCATGGTCCACACAACGTCATAGTCATGAGTTGCGACATCACATTAACCGCACCCAGAAAAAACTTTGTGCACGTACGCACCCTTGAAAGAACTTCGAGGAATTTTTAAAAAATCTAGAATGTCAAGATTTTGGAGCTAAAAAGAAGGGATACCTATTAGTTGACAACTTTGAATCATCTTCCTTCAGGTATGAGAATTGAGTTGAAAGGTGTTGGAAATGTTGAGAAATTAAGAAGCTCCTTTTTCCCAATTGAAAATTCAAATCCTTTTAAGGGCCTCTTGATTCATAGGATTTGTAAAATGCACGAATAGGAAAAACACAAGAGTGGAGTGACATGCCACCTTCAATATTAATGATTTGTATGATCAAAAATAGAATTCTTCATGTGAGGTTGACGGATATTTTCCTATGAAAACTACTACAAATGAATCCTAAGGAAAAAAAATTGGACTGAAATCTTACATATCAAACAACCCAAGTAGAAAAAAAATTCCTAAGGATTATAATCCTCTGATATCCCTTTAGAAATCCTTTGAATCAAAGAGGCTCTAAACTTCTTTGATATTTTGAGTTGAAAGTTGGTATCGGTAGCATCCTGTCTTTTTAGAAATGATATACTACTCATATCAAACAGGTGCACATTCCTGTCCGGAAACCCATCTCCAATGAACCTCCATGTCAAGCGTGGTCCTAGGTGGTAGCCAGACATAATGGCTGGGAAACGATGGTTGTGACCGCGGCATTATAAAATGGTATGAGAGCCGATCCTTGCGGTTACACGGACGTGTGGAGATCAAGGGTGCGGGCATGTGGCGCACGGGGGACGCTGCTTCTAGGATGATGAGGAAGCTGATTACTTTGAGGCGCGGTGGGGGGGGTGTATGTATCATCATGACTTAATAGAAATGATACGCTGCTCATATCACATATATTGTTTCAGTTAAAGTTTCAAACATGCAATATCTTGAGAGCTTACGTAAACTTCATCACTTATAATAGTGAGGATATGGGTTGAGGGCTTCTTTTGTGTAAAGGGTTTTCAAAATGATTTTGTAGGATTTCAATCCATAGGAATTTTCATGTGGAGTCATTTTGGTTCAAAGAAATGAAACTCTCAAATATGTATGTACTTTTTGTACACTAAAACTACATAGAATTCTAATAACCTCATGAATTTTTTTATTTTATGTCTATGTAATATATGACATTCATTCAATCTATATACAAATGCGTGCATTTTTTGGTGGTGCAACCAGATTGGAATGATGTATTCCACATGCCATTGCGTCATGTTCATTTTTTTTCTATTCCTTTATTTTAAAAATATCACGGACCAAATAGTAGGCCATGGAACTTCTTAATTTATAGCTAAAAGTGATACCCATAATCCTTACCAAGGATGAATACTAAGTATTTGAGAGGTTCATTTGAAGAGGCCAGACCTCTGGAAAAAAAGTTCATGTCCATGAAAAATAATGTTATTTAGTAATTTTGCATGTAAATTCATGCATTTTTTGGTGGTGTGACTAGATATTTTGTTTGGGATGATGTGAGATTCCACATGTTACGGTATCATGTTCCTGCACTTCTATTTATTTGTTTTTCAAATCTTGCGGACCAAAGCGTCCATGGAACATCTTAATTCATAGCTGAAAATTATACCCAAACTCCCTGTCAAGAAGAATAAATAGTAAGAATAGGATAGCAATAATGAAAGTTATCCCTGGATTCTCCGCCTAGAGGAATAATGTCGAGGGAAAGACCTTGTCTATTGAGTGCTCTGAGTCCTTTGAAACTTCTATGATTTTTTTGACTTGAGGCTGGCATGCAAGATGCAACGCTTCTTCAAGTTGAGATTTTTGTGCAACAAGTTAAATGTTGTATGCTAATCTTACCAAGGTGCACAAAAGGTAAACAACAAACCGACAAAATCAGCTTATAAAACGGTGTAGGTTTTACATTGTAAAAAAGAAGAAACTAAAAATAAATGTATTCATAGTTTTTTGGTCATTGGTATGAGTATGTGAAAGACTGCTCACCCACAATTCATTGTTTTATAGCTCTTGTGGATGTTTTAGATACCATCCCAACCGAATCATGTTCACCAAGGTCCGCTTCCATGGGTGTTCTCATTTCTATAAAAAAAAACCTTACATATTTAAAAATCATCCCACAATACACCCATATATGAGTTTCATTGATGTAATTTGGTCATCATATTTATGAGACAAACCTTATATTTTATAAATATGATCTGTAGTCCAACAACTCAAAGTTTCATCAATGAGTTTTACATATAACTAGGACGTAACTTAAATGAGTTTCAATATAATTTCCATATTCCACGATCAATGTTGTAAGCAAATGGCTAGGATTTTGCCCACATATGGACCTGAGATCATATTTACTTTTCTCATCCACCAATGGCCCATGTGTCACTGCCTGGATGACCTCCCATTGTTTCCGTCGACAAGGCCCAACACAAATTTGGTTCGAGGTTAGCTTAGTGCGGCCAAAACTTCTAGCCTATTTTTTACTATTTTTTCATCCAGATGATGTGATCTTTGATGTTCTACTATAGCAATGATAGTGGAATACAACCATGCATAAAGGTTGATTAGAAAAAAAAATAACTTCATGGTTATACACTACTGGAATCAGAGAATTTGCCGTCTGTCGGTTCTTTGCCGTCAGCTTCTAAAAACCGGACGGCAAAGACATGGCTGACGGCAAAGAGCCTGGTTGCCATCAGCCATTTAAGAATCTTTGCCTTCCGCTAGCTGATGGCAAAGAGGTGGGTGGGGTCCAGTGGAGGCCTAAACCCTAACGGCCCACCAGACCCACCTCATTGCCGTCCGCTAGCGGACGGCAAAGAAAAAGCTACCTAACGGCGCTAGCGGACCACCCCACCTCCCACTCTCTCACTCACCGCGCCCCCGACCCCAACCGCCACCGACCCCCACCGCCCTCGCTGCCGCCCCGCGGCCTCGCAGCCCTCACCGCCGCCCCGCCGCCTTGCGGGCCTCGCCGCCCCACCCGCGGCCTCGCTGCCTCGCCGCCCCACCCACGGCCTCGCCGCCCGCCGCCCCGGTGCCCCGCCGCCCCACTCCGGTGAGCTCCGGTGAGCCTCTCCCCTCTTTTCTTTCTACTGTTAGTTAGGTTAGTTACTAGGGTTAGTTAGGTTAGTAATTAGGTTAGTTAGTAGTGTGTTAGTTAGGTTAGTTCTAGAAAAAAATTATTACGAGAAGAAAAGAAGAAGAATAAGAAGAAGAAGAAAAGGGGGAGGAGAAGAAGAAGAAGAAGAAGAAGAAGAAGAAGAAGAAGAAGAAGAAGAAGAGGAGGAGGAGGAGAGAAGAAGAAGAAGAAGAAGAAGAAGAAGAAGAAGAAGAAGAAGAAGAAGAAGAAGAAGAAGAAGAAGAAGAAGAAAAGGGGGAGGAGAAGAAGAGAAGAAGAAGAAGTAGTAGTAGTAGTAGAAGAAGATGAAAAAGAAGGAAGAAGAAGATGAAAAAAAGAAGTAGAAAAAGAAAGAAAAGAAGGTCGAGGGTCGAGGATCGAGGGTTGAGGATCGAGGATCGCCGAGGGGTCGAAGTTTTTTTTCATAGTTTGAAGTGTCGATGCTTTATGTGATGTGATGTCCTAAATTTTCTTGACTCGATCGGTAAAATTTGCAGGCTTTGTGCTATTTCATCTCCTTGGAGTCATCATTGGTCGAAGTTTTTTGTCCGTGATCCCGCCGTTGTTCGACTACTTCCTCTACAGCCGAGGGTGAGCTACGAATCCACCTTCACCTCCTACGCTCTTTTAATCATGTCAGTAGATTTTATTTTCATGTTAAGTCGTGTAACCAGTATGCGTCTCCCGTCCGAAAGGGTTGCATCGATAAATATGCATTCATTTGCATATTTATCACCGTAACTCATTCGGATTGTCCAGCGATTTCCACGGACAGCCCGAGTATGTGTAGATTGGGTACGTTCTCCATGCTCTACCCCATTCTGAGACAAAATTTCGTCAGCGCCTCCCTGTTGTTCTCCGGATGCACATTCTCTCGGCTTTTTGCCGAGACGTGTATCAAGAGAACAACGGGGAGGTGCTGCCGAAATTTTGTCTCAGAATGGGGTAGAGCATGGAGAACGTACTCAATCTACACATACTCGGGTGGGATTAGGACCTATCTTTACCTATTAGAGTGTAGGTTGCATGGACGTAATAAAATTGACAAACTAGATTAACTGATGAATATACATGCTGAATTATATATATTTCTTGTCTGTCCAGTAGCTAAGCAAGATGAGTGATCGTGCGTGGATGTACACCGGTCGCACTAGTCAGAAAGAGATTACCAATGAATGGTTAGCAAAAACCAAGGGGTTTGTGAAAGCCGCATTTGCAAATGGCCAGAGGAAAAACTGGTGCCCCTGTGTCTGGTGCAAGAATTGGGAAACGAGGACAGAGGATGAAATGGGCAAACACCTGCAGAAGAGTGGTTTTACGCCCGGTTATACGGTGTGGACATTTCATGGTGAGTCTGCCCAACGTGCCAGAGCTGAGGTGGTTCATCATCGCACCGACGAGCATGGTACCGGGATGGAAGACATGGTGCAAAACTTTGATGATGCTTGGGATTCAGACGATGAGATGGAGGAATCTGCAAAGGCCTTCAATGAAATGTTGGAGTCTTCAAAACATCCTCTCCACGAGCACACTGAGCTTTGTCAGCTGGATGCCATCTCACAAATAATGGCTCTGAAGGCTCAATTCAACTTGGGCAGAGAATGGTACGACGCGATGATGACAGTGTTTGGACGCTTTCTACCCAAAGGCCATGTACTGCGTGCAAACCTGTACCAGTCAGACAAAATCCTCCGTGCTCTTAAGATGCCCTATGAGAAGATACATGCCTATGAGAAAGGATGTGCCTTATTTAGGCTTGAGTATGCGGACTTGAACTATTGTCCCATTTGCAAGTCTTCCAGGTATGTTGTGGTAGGCAACGGTATGAGTGAGAAGACGCAGACCAAAATCCCCGTTAATGTTCTTCGGTGTATGCCAATCGTACCAAGACTTCAACGTCTTTTCATGGTCGAAGAGACGGCCAGACAGATGACATGGTACAAAATGGGCAAAAGAACCGAACTAGATGCAGATGGGAATCTGATGATGGTACACACATTGGATGGTGAAGCATGGAAGCGCTTCGATGCATTACATGCGCCAAAAGCGGCAGATCCAAGGCATCCTCAAGTCGCCATCAGCACGGATGGGTTCAGTGTGTTTGGTCTGACGGCAGCCCAATACAGTTGTTTGCCCGTATTTGTCATTCCACTCAATCTCCCCCCCGGACAGATTATGCAAAGAAAGAACATTTTCCTGACGTTGATAATTCCAGGGCCCAACTATCCGGGGAAGAATATGAATGTGTACATGCAGCTGACTTCACCCCTGAGCCGGAACAAGAAGAGCCTGAACAAGAAGAGGTTACTGCTGCGGATGATTTGTCAATGCTTGACCGATTACGTAAAGGTGGCCTTTCACATGTTGATGTCGCTGAACCCGATGAGCACTTCATTCATGATAGTGATGATGATGATGATGATGCATTTATTGATCCCGGAGCATTTATTGAACCAAACGATCAAGATTATTATTAGGTATTCAATTTTTTTATGTTGTACTTGATTTATATAGTTACTTGTATGAATGTATGATTTATATAGTTACTTGTATAATTTTCTTACTTTGCATTATTGTTTGTTATACATAGTGCCATGGTCTTGATATCCGTCCCCGTCGGCCCTCGCCCGGTTTATGATTCGGATGTGGTATATTCTCTTTTATAACTATTTGTTGCATTTCGCATTTATGACAATTATGGCCATCAAGTTGACATAGAAATATTTTTATCTAGGAGGTATGTGAACCGGAAATTGCAACCGACCCTCTTGTCGAGAAGTTAAATTTAGTTGAAAAAGAAAATGAGTATTTGAAAGAAAAATGAAAAGAATTGAAGAAGAGAAGATGAAATTGGAGTTGTATGTTGCCGATGTCGTCGATGATCGCAAGATGAAGATGGATGCAATGCGCTTGAAGATGGATGCAATGCGCTTGAAGATTAAGAAGATTAGAAAATATGCCATTGATAATGAGGCTTGGTATTATTATGTCGTTGGATCAATTGTTACCTTAGTTGCGATCTTGATCGCATTTGTTGTGATGAAGGTAAGTTACCTCCAAAATGACATAATTAGCTTATTTAGTTCATTTATGACATAAGTAGCTTATTCATTTCAAAAATGGCATAATAACCTTGGTTCTCTCATAGATGTCATATACTTAGCTTATTTTCCTCCAAAATGTCATAATTACGTAAGTTAGATAAAAATGAGCTATACTTACATAAGTTGGCTAAAAAATGGCATCATCACCTAGGTTAGCACAAAAATGGTCGATACTTACCTTATTTTCCTCCAAATTGACATAATAAGCTTAGTTAGCTAAAAAAATGTCATAATTACCTAAGTTAGCTCTAAAATGACACAAATAAGGAATAAGAAGAAGAAAAACAAGGAAGAGGAGAAAAAGAAAGAATAGAAGAAGAAAGAGAAGAAAAAGAAAGAATAAAAGAAGAAGAATGAGAATGAGGAGGAAAAGGATAAAAAGATAGAAGAGAAGAAGAAAGATGAGAAAAGAAGAAGAATAAGAAGAAAATTCTTCTTCTTCTTCTAGTCTTCTTCTTCTTCTTCTTCATCTTCTTCTTCTTCTAGTCTTCTTCTTCTTCTTCTTCTTCTTCTAGTCTTCTTCTTCTAGTCTTCTTCTTATTCTAACTTTCTTACTCCCATTTTTGCAGGTTTGATTCACTTCATGGAAGCAGCATTGATGGACTACTAGTGTTTAGTTCTTGTTTTCATTTGTATTGATGCACAATGTGAAACTATATGTATGTATATATGGATGAACTCCGTGAAACTATGTATGTATTGGATCTTTTAATACCCTATGTGTTCTGTTGCATTGATGGACAGCTAGATGTTTGATACATGGGCTATGTTTGAGGTTGGAACTATATATATCATATATATCTTTTGAAAATGCAGGGATACAACAGAAAACAGAAACAATACATGCACTTTGCCGTCTGTGGCAGACGGCAAAGGCCCCTTTGCCGTCTGCCATAGACGGCAAAGTGACCACATGGCAGCAACCTGTGCAATCTAGGAGCTGACCCATTTGGTTACTTTGCCATCTGTGGCAGACGGCAAAGGCTGTGGGAGTTTGCCGTCGGTGGCAGACGACAAAGACTTGGGGGGCATGACGTATGGCTGACGTAAGATGGCAAACGGCAAATGGGAGGGCTTGTTTGCCATCTGCTGGCGGATGGCAAAGGCCGCCGTTAGGCTCCTAACATGGCTAACGCCTGTTATTTGCCGTCAGCCACAGACGGCAAAGGGCCTTTGCCGTCCGCTTTGACAAAGCAGACGGCAAAGAACCTGTTTACCGTCACTCTTTGCCGGACAACTTTGCCGTCGGTGGCAGATGGCAAAGGGGTTTGCCGTCCAGCTTTGGTGCCTTTGCCGTCTGCCATGGCAAACGGCAAAGAACCTGATTCCTCTAGTGATAGTTGGTCTTTGATATGTCTCACAAATTGAGATCTTGATATTTTAAACATTTTTCAAAAAAACTGGATAACTCCAAGTTGAAAACTTTGAAATTTCCATTCTAAATATCAAAATTGAATTGACAGGTATTGGAGATGTCGCAAAATAATAATTTCCATTGGAAGTTTAAGATGGCTGAAACTTCTTTAGTACTTTTGAGTTGAAAGTTGGTATGCAGACATAACTTTCTCTTTGCTGTAAATTTATGTGAAATTGAAAGTTATACCAAGAACTTCGCGTAAGAGCTATAATTTGTCCATCAAGCCACCAACAAAACAAGAGCTAGCCTCGGAGCCCGGGGGCTCAAAACCCGCAACTCCTAACCTAGGGCTTGGGGGCTGTAGACACAGAGCAGCAAGACACCATGGCGGTTATTCTGACCTGGACCAAGCTCATCCTTGCTTTTCTCTTGCGGAAAAGCTCGCAGTCGACAAGGTAGAAGCTAGGTGAATTGTGCGCCCATCTGAGGCATATACTCTGATCAAGGAAGAGTTGTATAAACACAGTGTTACCAGAATTGTGTATCATCGAAAGAAGGCTAGGAAATCCTTCAGAAAATCCTATGACTATGATACAAAAACAAATGGTAAAAAGGGATGCAAAATGTACTCACTGGCATACCAACGAGAAATGTACCTGAAGAAACTCCGGACGACAGGGTCGAAAGTAGAGAGGGGAGGATTTTTGAAGGTAGAGAGTGGGAGCCCTAGGTAATTTTGAGGAAATGATGAAATAGTGTGCCCGAAGGTGGCTGCATCAAGAGGGCCAAAGGTTGATTGGTGTTTAGAGGAACGGAAGTAGTTTCTTGGAAGTTGATAGCCAACCCGGTGGCTAGGAAAAGATAATACAGGAAGGATTTGGGGTGAATATCAGCATCATCTTTTGCGTTGACAATTATTAGAGGGTGGTCATCGTATTGTAATACCATTGGGCGAAGGTTTTAGTAGATTGGGTGGCCAAGGTTTTCATCTGAAATGTGAGCCGATGCTACCATGCTTTGTGGTACCATCCATGATGATGAATATATAGGGGGATAGAGGGTCACCTTCTCCAAGGCCATTCTTGCAAATAATCCAAGACACAGGAACCCCGCTTTGGAGGACAACTACTTTCCCAGAGTGGGGTATGATGACCCACAAGTATAGGGGATCTATCGTAGTCCTTTCGATAAGTAAGAGTGTCGAACCCAACGAGGAGCAGAAGGAAATGACAAGCGGTTTTCAGCAAGGTATTCTCTGCAAGCACTGAAATTATCGGTAACAGATAGTTGTATGATAAGATAATTCGTAATGAGTAACAAGTAACAAAAGTAACTAAGGTGGCCCAATCCTTTTTGTAGCAAAGGACAAACCTGGACGAACTCCTATATAAATCAAAGCGCTCCCGAGGACACATGGGAATTGTTGTCAAGTTAGTTTTCATCATGCTCATATGATTCGCGTTCGTTACTTTGATAATTTGATATGTGGGTGGACCGGTGCTAGGGTGCTGCCCTTCCTTGGACAAGCCTCCCACTTATGATTAACCCCTCTCGCAAGCATCCACAACTATGAAAGAAGAATTAAGATAAATCTAACCATAGCATGAAACATATGGATCCAAATCAGCCCCTTACGAAGCAACACATAAACTAGGGTTTAAGCTTCTGTCACTCTAGCAACCCATCATCTACTTATTACTTCCCAATGCCTTCCCCTAGGCCCAAATCATGGTGAAGTGTCATGTAGTCGATGTTCACATAACACCACTAGAGGAAAGACAACATACTTCTCATCAAAATATCGAACGAATGCCAACTTCACATGATTACTTATAACAAGACTTCTCCCATGTCCTCAGGAACAAACGTAACTACTCACAAAGCATATTCATGTTCATAATCAGAGGAGTATTAATTATCATTAAGGATCTGAACATATGATCTTCCACCGAATAAACCAACTAGCATCAACTACAAGGAGAAATCAACACTACTAGCAACCCACAGGTACCAATCTGAGGTTTTGAGACAAAGATCGGATACGAGAGATGAAATAGGGTTTGAGAGGAGATGGTGCTGGTGAAGATGTTGATGGAGATTGACCCCCTCTCGATGAGAGGATCGTTGGTGATGACGATGGCTTCGATTTCCCCCTACCGGAGGGAAGTTTCCCCGGCAAAACAGCTTCGCCGGAGCCCTAGATTGGTTCTGCCCAGGTTTCGCCTCGAGACGGCGGCGCTTCGTCCCGAAAGCTTCCTTCTGCTTTTTTCCAGGTCAAAACACACCATATAGCAGAAGATGGACATCGGGGGCTTGCCAGGTGGCCCACAAGGCAAGGGGCGCGCCCCCACCCTTGTGGATGGCTGGTGGGCCCCCTCTGGTGCTTTCTTCGCCCAATATTTTTTATATATTCCAAAATAATTCTCCTTGAAGTTTCAGGACTTTTGGAGTTGTGCATAATATGTCTCTAATATTTGCTCCTTTTCCAGTCCAGAATTCCAGCTGCCGGCATTCTCCCTCTTCATGTAAACCTTATAAAATAAGAGAGAAAAGGCATAAGAATTGTGATATAATGTGTAATAATAGCCCATAATGCGATAAATATCAATATAAAAGCATGATGCAAAATGGACGTATCAACTCCCCCAAGCTTAGACCTCGCTTGTCCTCAAGCGGAAGCCAAAATCGAAAAATATGTCCACATGTTTAGAGATAGAGGTGTCGATAAAATAAAATACGGACATGAGGGCATCATGATCATCTTTAGGACATCAACATATATTTTCATATAATTTCTTATGCTAGAGTAACATTTCATTCACAAGGTAGGGTATAAATCAGAAACTTCATTGAAAACTAACAAACTATGATCTCAGACATTGAAGCAATTGCAATTTATCATAACATCGAAAAGAGTCAATTCAAGAGCTTTTCAGCAAGTCCACATACTCAACTATCATTTAGTCTTTCACAATTCCTAACACTCACGCAATACTTATGAGTTCAAAGCTTCAATCGGACACAGAGAAAGATAGGGGCTTATAGTTTCGCCTCCCAACATTTTACCTCAAGGGTAATGTCAACAATAATACTTTATGATAACCTACATCCAAGTGGATATATATATCTGGATATCTCCAACACATAGTGCTTGCCAAAAGAAAAAGTGTAAAAAGGAAAGGTGAAGATCACCACGACTCTTGTATAAGGGTAGAAGATAAAAGTAAAAGATAGGCCCTTCGCAGAGGGAAGCAGAGGTTGTCATGCGCTTTTATGGTTGGATGCACAAAATCCTAATGCAAAAGAACGTCACTTTATATTGCCGCTTGTGATAAAGAACTTTATTATGCAGTTCTATCTCTTTTATTTCTTCCATATCACAAGTTCATATAAAGCTTATTTTCTTCACACTAATAGATCATACATATTTAGAGAGCAATTTTTATTGCTTGCACCGATAACAACTTACTTGAAGGATCTTACTCAATCCATAGGTAGGTATGGTGGACTCTCATGGCAAAACTGGTTTAAGGGATGTTTGGAAGCACAAGTAGTATCTCTACTTGGTGCAAAGAATTTGGCTAGCATGAGAGGGAAAAGCAAGCTCAACATGTTGGAGGATCCATGACAATATAACTTCTATTCGGATATAAGAAAACATAACCCATTATGTTGTCTTCCTTGTCCAACATCAACTTTTTAGCATGTCATATCTTAATGAGTGCTCACAATCACAAAATATGTCCAAGATAGTATATTTATATGTGAAGCCTCTCTTTATTTATTACTTCCTATTAATTGCAACAATGACCAAAACTATGTTTGTCAACTCTCAACAACTTTTATTCATCATACTCTTTATATGTGAAGTCATTACTCTCCATAAGATCAATATATGATCTTTTTATTTCTTTTTTATTCCTTTCTTTTATTTAATTCCCTCAAGATCATAGCAAGGAAGCAAAGCCCTCAACTCAAAACTACTCTTTATTATATATAACTCACGGACTCGATTACATAGATAGATCTCGAAACAAAACTCAAAGCTAGATCATACTAAAACTTTATTCTACTAGATCAAGATATAACCAAAAGGATCGAACTAAGAAAAAGCGATAAAGATAAAGATGTGATGGTGATACGATACCGGGGCACCTCCCCCAAGCTTGGCAGTTGCCAAGGGGAGTGCCCATACCCATGTATTTATGTCTCTTTCTTCGGCGGTGGTGCTGATGGAGTTGTTGATGTAGTGTCCTTCTTCCTCAGCTTGTGCTTGAGGATAGAATTTTCCTCCCTTAAGTCATTGATCTCTTGCTCAAGCCTTAATATCTTTTTACATAATTCCTGTTTATTTTCCCGCAAGAGACGAAAAGGGATAAACTCGATCTTAGGTTTCTTTGCTTTATTAGGGAGACTTGACTTTTTGAACTCCATGTGCATGTCCCCAGGTTGGGGTAGTGGGACTTCATCTTCATCTGAGCTTGTCTGCTCGTTTCCCTTTGGATCATAGTCTTCTTCTTCCTCTGTGGTCCAATCATAATGCTCCACATCCCCGTAGGCCTTTGGGTTTGTGATATAATCAGCTATATAGCTCTCTCCCTCCGAATCTTGGGATGACATGTTTTCAGATCTGCCAGGCAAAACAGCAAAGAACAAGAACAGAGGATTTTGTCGTGGTACGGTGGTCAAAACCTTCGGGAGATTATATAATGAATTTTTACCAACCAAAATAAGTATTGTGCAAGAAAACGGAGTCCGGAGGGCACACGAGGTGGACACAAGGCAGGGGGCACGCCCAGGGGGATAGGGCGCGCCCTCCACCCTTGTGGATGCCTCGTGCGCTCTTCGGACTACTTTTAATTTTCCTAATTTTTTAAATATTCCAAAACGGAGAAAAAATTTCCATTGGAAACGTTTTGGAGTCGGTTTACTTACCGTACCACATACCTATTCCTTTTCGGAGTCTGAAACGTTCTGGAAAGTATCCCTTATGTACTCCTCCGGTGTTATGGTATTAATTATATTGGTCTCAACATTTATGGGAGTACCTAAGATATAATGTTTGATTCTTTGACCGTTTACTACCTTCGGATTTGTGCCTTCGGCGTTGTTGATTTTGATGGCACCGGAATGATAGACCTCCTCGATAACGTAAGGACCTTCCCATTTAGAGAGAAGTTTTCCTGCAAAAAATCTTAAATGAGAGTTGTATAGCAAAACATGATCACCTACATTAAACTCACGCTTTTGTATCCTTTTGTCGTGCCATCTTTTAACTTTTTCTTTAAACAACTTGGCATTCTCATAGGCTTGGGTTCTCCATTCATCAAGCGAGCTAATGTCAAATAACCTCTTCTCACCGGCAAGTCTGAAATCATAGTTGAGCTCTTTAATAGCCCAATAAAGCTTTATGTTCTAGTTCAAGAGGTAAGTGACATGCTTTTCCATAAACCATTTTATACGGAGACATACCCATAGGGTTTTTATAAGCAGTTCTATAAGCCCATAATGCATCATCAAGTTTCTTAGACCAATTCTTTCTAGACCTATTAATAGTCTTTTGCAAAATCAATTTAACCTCTCTATTGCTCAATTCTACTTGACCACTAGATTAAGGGTGATATGGAGATGCAATTCTATGGTTAACATCATATTTAGCAAGCATTTTACGGAAAGCACCATGAATAAAATGTGAACCACCATCAGTCATTAAATATCTAGGGACTCCAAACCTCGGAAAAATAACTTCTTTAAGCATCTTAATAGAAGTGTTATGATCAGCACTACTAGTTGGAATAGCTTCTACCCACTTAGTAACGTAATCAACAGTAACTAAAATATGTGTATACCCATTAGAGGAAGGAAAAGGTCCCATATAATCAAAGCCCCAAACATCAAATGGTTCAATAACAAGTGAATAATTCATAGGCATTTCCTGACGTCTACTAATATTACCAATTCTCTGGCATTCATCACAAGACAAGACAAACTTACGGGCATCCTTGAAGAGAGTATGCCAATAAAAACCGGATTGCAATACCTTGTGTGCAGTTCTATCTCCAGCATGGTGTCCTCCGTAAGCTTTGGAGTGGCACTTGCGTATGATCTATTCCTGTTCATGCTCAGGTACACAACGTCTAATGACACCATCTACTCCTTCTTTATAAAGGTGTGGGTCATCCCAAAAGTAATGTCTTAAATCATAGAAAAACTTTTTCTTTTGCTGGTATATGAAACTAGGTGGTATAAATTTAGCAACAATGTAATTAGCATAATCAGCATACCATGGAGTATTACGAGAAGCATTTATGACAGCTAATTGCTCATCAGGAAAACTATCATCAATAGGCAGTGGGTCATCAAGAACATTCTCAAACCTAGTCAAGTTGTCTGCTACAGGGTTCTCAGCTCCCTTTCTATCAATAATATGCAAATCAAATTCTTGTAACAAGAGAACCCATCTAATAAGTCTAGGTTTAGCATCTTTCTTTTCCATAAGATATTTAATAGCAGCATGATCAGTGTGAACAGTTACTTTGGAATCAACAATATAAGATCTGAACTTATCACAGGCAAATACAACTGCTAGAAATTCTTTTTCAGTAGTAGCATAATTTCTCTGTGCACTGTCTAGAGTTTTACTAGCATAATGAATAACATTCAATTTCTTATCAACTCTTTGTCCTAGAACAGCACCAACAGCATAATCACTAGCATGACACATAACAAAGGGTAAATTCCAATCAGGTGGTTGAACAATAGGTGCAGAAATCAAGGCTTTCTTAAGTATTTCAAATGCTTCTACACAATCATCATAAAAAACAAAAGGAGCATCTTTTTGCAAGAGATTAGTGAGAGGCCTAGAAATTTTAGAGAAGTCTTTAATAAACCTCCTATAGAAACCAGCATGACCAAGGAAACTTCTTATACCTTTGATATCTTTAGGACACGACATCTTTTCAATAGCATCTACTTTAGCTTTATCAACTTCAATACCTCTTTCAGAAATTTTATGCCCCAAGACAATACCTTCATTAACCATAAAGTGGCACTTCTCCCAATTCAAAACAAGATTAGTTTCTTCACATGTCTGCAGAACTCGATCAAGGTTGCTTAAGCAATCATCAAAAGAAGTTCCGTAAACGGAGAAATCATCCATGAAAACCTCAATAATCTTTTCACAAAAGTCAGAGAATATAGCAGTCATACATCTTTGAAAGGTAGCAGGTGCATTGCATAAACCAAAAGGCATATGTCTATAAGCAAAAGTACCGAAAGGGCAAGTAAAAGTGGTCTTTTCTTGGTCCTCTTTTGACACAGGTATTTGAGAAAAACCAGAGTAACCATCTAGAAAGCAAAAATGTGTATGTTTTGATAATCTTTCTAGCATTTGATCAATAAAAGGTAGAGGGTAATGATCTTTTCTAGTAGCTTTGTTTAATTTATGAAAATCAATTACCATTCTATAACCTGTAACAATTCTTTGTGGAATCAATTCATTCTTATCATTAGGAACAACAGTAATACCTCCCTTCTTAGGGACACAATGAACATGACTTACCCATCTACTATCAGTAATAGGATAAATTATACCTACCTCCAGAAGCTTTAGTATTTCATTTCTTACCACTTCCTTCATCTTAGGATTCAGCATTCGTTGGTGATCAACAACTGGTTTAGCATCAGGCTCCATATTAATTTTGTGCTGACATAGAGTGGGACTAATGCCCTTAAGATCATCAAGAGTATATCCAATAGCTGCACGGTGCTTCCTCAGAGTTTTCAATAATTTCTTTTCTTCATGCTCTGAAAGGTTAGCACTAATAATACCAGGATATATCTTCTTTTCATCGAGATAAGCATATTTCAGAGTATCAGGTAATTGTTTAAGCTCAAACACGGGATCACCCTTGGGTGGAGGAGCATCCCCAAGGATTTCAACAGGCAAATTGTGTTTCAAAATAGGCCCTTAAAGAATATTTCATCTATTTCCCTTCTTTCATTCATAAACATATCATTTTCATGGTCTAGCATATATTGTTCTAAAGGATCAGTAGGTGGCACGGCAATGGAAGCAAGACCAATAATTTCATCCTTACTAGGCAATTCTTTATCATGGGGTTGTCTACGAAACTTAGAGAAATTAAAATCATGGGACACATCCCCAAAGCCGACAATAACAATATCCTTTTCGTAATCTATCTTAGCATTAACAGTGTTCAAGAAAGGTCTACCAAATATAATGGGACAAAAATCATCTTGTGGGGAACCAAGAACAAGAAAATCAGTAGGGTATTTTATTTTCCCACACAAGACTTCAACATCTCTAACAATCCCAATTGGTGATATATTATCTCTATTGGCAAGCTTAATAGTAACATCAATATCTTCTATCTTAGCGGGTGCAATGTCATTCATAATTTCTTGGTATAAGGTATAAGGAATTGCACTCACACTAGCACCCACATCACATAAGCCATGATAACAGTGATCTCCTATTTTAACAGAAACAACAGGCATGCCAACAACGAGTCTATGTTTATCTTTAATATCGGGTTTAGCAATCCTAGCAGCTTCATCACAGAAATAAATAACATGCCCATCAATATTATCAACCAAGAGATCTTTAACCAAAGCAATACTAGGTTCAACTTTAATTTGTTCAGGGGGTGTAGGTGTTCTAGTATAACTCTTACGAACCACAGTTGAAGCTTTAGCATGATCCTTTATTCTAACAGGAAAAGGTGGTATAAGGTATTCTGCGGCAAGGATCTGGTCGTCAGGGGCGTAGTCGTACTCCGGAGCTGCGTCTGCGGTCTCGGGGTTCTACCGGGAAGACAGGGGGAGAAGAAACAAATAAATACACGGCAACAAAAGCAATCACAAAACAAGACATGGCACTACGCGGTGTTAGGGGTGACCTAACGCAGTGATACACATCGCAGACGAAGCGGGAAGGCTCTGGGCATCTGTCAGGCAGATGAACCAAAGGGGAAGGTTACATGTTCATCATGCTAGAGGCATGTGACAGGTATAAGGAGGGCATATTCGGATTCGTCTCGTTGTTCTGAGCAACTTTCATATATAAAGTTTTTCGATCTGAGCTACGATTTATTTTCTATGAATTTTCAAAGATTATAACATTTTCTGGAATTATTTAAATCAGCAAAAAAGAGTTTATTGCGTCAGCATGATGTCAGCAATGCGTCAGCGGTCAGCTGAGCTGCTGTCTGGTCAAACTGACGGGTGGGACCCACCTGTCATAGGCAGTGGGGTTTTAACAGAGTTTATTCTAATCTAATTACCTAATTAGCTAACAGGGCCCACTGGTCAGTGTCTAATTAGGTTATTTAAATTAGCTTAAACTAATTCTGTTAATTAGTGGGGGTTGGCCCCGTCTGTCAGCGGCTGGGTGAGCCCAGTCAGTAGTTGACTGGGTCATCTGGTCAAAGTGGGGGTCAGTGGGGTCCCTGGGCCAACCAGTCAGTGGCCCTGGGGGTGGCCCAGGTCGGCCACGTCGGCGAACGGCCGGCGTTGAGCCGCCGGCGCGACAGATCATGACGGAGGCTCTGGCTCGCGTCGGAATTCCGCTGTGGTGGGCCAAAACTGGCGCGGTCGGACGTGTTCGAAAGCTGGTGGAATGCCTCGTCGAGTGGTGGCCGCGGCTTGACCGGAGGTGGCCGGAATAGACGCCGGCGGCGAGCTTTGGTGGCGGTGGTTTTCGGGTGACGGCGAGCTCGGCGGAGCGGCATGCAACAGCTTAGACGAGAGGGACCGGAGTGATCTATGCGAGCCGGCGAGCTCGTTGGACATCAAGGCACGGGCGCTTGACCACCGGAGCATGACCGGCGACGAGCTCGACGGCGTTGAGCTCGGGCGTGACGGGGAAGGCTAGCTACGAGGCGGAGACGAAGCAGAGGAAGAGAGAGAAGGACCGGCTGCTCACCGGGCTGGCTCACGGAGGCCCTTCGGGGAATGGGAGCGTAGAGAGAGGCCGAATCGACGGCGGCGGCGGCCGGCGATCCAAGGGGGAAGAAGAGGCCGGGGCAGCGTTCGGGGGCGCCCGTCGTCCTGCGGCTCGTCTGGGAAGCGCAGTTGAGGGAGACGGAGCGGGTGGACGCGGCGCGGCGACGGGAGGAGCTTGCTGGCCGCGTAGTCGACGCGGCGATGGCGACGGACGCGCTCGACCGAGGGGAAGAAGGGGCGAGCGCGTGAGGGAGAGAGGGAGAGAAGTAGCGAGGGAGAGTCAGGGGGATGGACGAGGGGTCCCTCGTCGACGCTGTAGCGTCGGCGTGTCGCCATTCGGCCGGTGCTCGCCGGCTCGGCCAGGCGCGCGTCGACACGGCGATGGAGAGAGAGCGGGAGGAGAGAGGAGTGGGCCGGCTGGACTGGGCTAAGTGCACTGTGCACTTAGGCCCAGCCAGTTAGGCCTTTTACATTTTTTTTTCTGTTTTTTTTTTCTGTTTGGTAAAATATTTGGCTACAATTTGGCTTTTGTAAAATAGGTGATTGATCAAATCAAATACTAGACGATATCTAGTACTGCCAGAAATTGGTTTGGAGCCAAAATGGTTTCATATAAATTTTGGATTAGATGAAATGGGTTAAAGGGGTGCTATTTTGGTACTGTTTCTTGATGTTAGGGTCATGTAACTAATTCAATTAATGTTGATTACAATTTTATAATTGCCTCTGGATTATTTGCAACCATATGTACATTTTGGTTTCTGATTTGAACAACTTTTAAATTCATTTTAAAATTTAAATTGATATTTGAATTGAGATTTGAAAGGGGTTATGACACTAAAGATGATCAAGCACTATTGATCATGATGACTTGGCAGGATCAGAGGATGATTACTGTAGTGTGATGCTGGGGATGTTACAAATCTCCTCCACTACAAGAAATCTCGTCCCGAGATTTAAGTGGGGAAGTAATGGGTAACTACGGGAGAACTAACCCTTATAGGGTTAATTATCTGGTGAGCATTTCAGGAAATGTGGCAGAAGCATCTCTCGAGTTGAAACTTAAGAAAACATCGAGAGCAAAGTATGAAGGTGCAATAAGAAGTTTCAAGCGATTGGACAACCGATCGATACCTGAACAGAGTATGAGAAGGGGGTTCAGAGCATCGGGAATAGATCAACTCTCGGAGGGTGGCTCGTGAATCTCATACGAAACCAAGCGTGAGGAACAATTTTGGAAAACAGGCATGTACACGAGAGTCAGGTTTCGATCCTGTGGAACGGTGGGTTATGGGCCCACCATGTGAGTTAAAAGTAGAAAGGGCACTGACATCTTTCACGGTCATGATAGCAAGGTGGGTCAGGGGATAGCCTGTCAGTTATGTTGGCAACAACATCGGTGCCAAGGGCAAGGGACGAAGAGAACCATTTTCCTGCTCGTTTGAACGAGGCGGACCAATAGGCCAAGTTCTCGTCCATCGGTGGCTACCGGAATGTCATCAACAATAGTAACAAGGTCTCACTGACAGAATTGTAGACTGATTTGTTTTTCATAGGCAGAGAATTATTTCTGCTTATATCATATAGATCACAAGAAATGTTAAACAAACCAATGGAAAGGAAAATGTGATTATCAGAATTAAACAGACCATTGGAAAGGTAAATGTGTTTTCTCACAAGAACTAGGAGCATATCCTTCCCAAGGAAAGGCAAAGCATGATATACATGATAGGACAGCAAGTGCAAAATCATTCAGAGAAAGGGGCGGAAAAGTTCACGAGGTTTACCCATACTACGGTGTTTGGATAAGCGATCAAGAAACAATTAGCATTGCGCTGCCAATGTTCTTGTTGATATTTGGAATACCATAGTCATGCTTCGAGGTAGCATTAATATGGTGTTTCAAGTAAGAGTTGGGTTTGATGATCTCAAGAGATGCAAAGGAACATTTTCAAGAATAGTAAGGGGCCCAAGGTATAGTCAAAACGCGACCAAGTCTGTGTTGGCAGGAAGCAAGGATGTTGTTGATGATAACACAAATCATCGAAGGGCAAGGATGGAATTTCTCTTCATAAATTCGATTGATATCCTGGAAGAGCTCGGAATGTTGATGATGATCACGTCACATTTGTCGAGAGGTTTCAAGAAGATGTAATCGGTCAGTGATGACATCAAGCAAAAGGAATGCCGAAGCGAGAGGTTATTAGAACCATGATTGTAAGGGATCAATTCACAGATACAAGATGAACTTATACCAAGGGGGAATTATTTTTTTACGAGCAGCTTCCATGATAAGTTCTACATCGGTCCATGGGCATGGACACAAAGGATCAAGGTCGACTCCCACTTCTCCAATGCATAACTTTTCATTCACTTCTCGCATTCGGGGAAGCTGTAGTGTTGAAATTTTATCTGGCGAAATACCAGAGGAGTATGACTCGTGAGAACCCTCGGGTTCACACGGATTATGGAAGACATAAGTTCAACCCATCTGGGCATTTTTTTACGAATCTATACAACCATCAACCAAGCAAGAGATATGAGTTCGAAAGCAGAGTATCGAAGTCAAAGCAGATGATACAATTTACCAAAGGCAATATGTATCAGGGGAAGAGCGCACAAAATTTGAATATGAAGGACACCGCCGGATAATAATCCAACAAAGGATTCAAGGGTCCTCAATGGATCAGATGTGAGTTGCGGTACTCCACCAGAAGAAGAAAGAATGTAACGACATCCGATTATAGAAACATCGAAATAATTCGACGCTTAAGCACCAAGGAGTTATGATTCCAAAATGAAGGATCAGAAGCAGAGGCTCTGATCAACAGATGAGTAAGTTGAATAGAACTAGATGGACAATCAGTTGCAACTTGACCGACCGAGAACCATCTCATGTCCAAAATGACGTCTGAGCCGGAAGGACGAATTTTAGGAATCGACGGATGATAGGGATTATTCTCATTCATATTGAATCAATAGACTTGGAATGACAATGACAAAGGATGTTAATGAATATTGTCGGACATATGGATTTAACCATAAAGCAGGCAGACAAGACTTTCAGGATCACTAGGCTGCAGATGATCTTCAGGAGATCGAATTGCATTTCGAAGAATTTTGTGAGACATATGAACAACTGGGGATGAACGAGTCCCTGATAAGTGTGTGGAATTATTCGTAGGGGTATTCAGGCGGAAAAGAGCTACAAGGCAGCCGGAAAAAGGATTCTCGAAAGTCGAAAAATACCTTCGGGTATCTTGTAATAACAAGAACAACTAGGGATGGAAGTATGAACGGTGAGGGTACGCAGTTATCTATAAGGATTCAACGGTGTTAAGGGATTGCAAAAGGAATGAACACAAGTTCTCAGGAGAAGATCGGAGAGTATCTTTGAAGTCTTCTGGTGAAGCAGGCAACCATCCGGATTGAAGGGGCTCTCCGGGGAAAGTCGTTTCGAGAACCTAATGTAGTTAGTAAATTCTTTAACCCGAATAGAAGAGAGATCAGAGTCCCAGAGTATAGACGAGGAATAAAAGATCCTAATACCACCCAATTGGCGACGTGGGCCCGTAAGCCACACAGCCAAGTTAGCAAAACAGTTTTGGACCACTAGACTCAACTTCGGCCAAGGAGTTGGAAAGGGGGATCCTACAGGCAGTCGGCTCTGCTACCAACCTGTGATGACCCCGGCTTAATCGTGCACTAACCATACACGCAAATGCACACGATCAAGCCTAAGGACTCACTTGAAGATATCACAACACAACTCTAAAACATAAATAAAGTCATACAAGCTTTATATTACAAGCCAGGGGCCTCGAGGGCTCGAATACATAAGCTCGCATACAAGCGTCAGCGGAAGCATCAGATATCTGAGTATAGATATAAAAGAAAACACAGAATAAGCCCTTAAGAAGGCGGGGCAAAAGAAAACACTACGATCGAAAGGCGCAGGCCTCCTGCCTGGGACCCTCCGAACCTTCTCCTGGTCGTCGGACGGCTCCTCGTAGTAGTACTCGCCGGGAGGGTAGTAGTAGTAGCCGTCGGCGGGGGCAGCTGTCTCTGGGTCTCCGTCATCTGGTTGCATCAAACGGATATGGGGAGAAAAAGAAAGCAAAGCAACTGTGAGTACTCATCCGAAGTACTCAGCAAGCAAGGATCTACACTACATATGCAACATTATCAAAGGAGGCTGTATATGTGGACTGGGCTGCAGAAATGCCAGAATAGAGAGGAAGGTCTAGTCCTATCGAAGACTAGCATCTTCAGCATCTTCAGCGGTCTTGCAGCATTAGAAGAGTGCAGATTAGCATAAAGTAAAGTAATAGTAGTGTCATCAACCTCGCCCAGAGATTCTTCCTCGAGTCCCTGCGAGAAAGCAATCCCAGAGCCATACTATCCAGTTCTCATCACAAGTGTCAGGTTCTAGTTGTACCAATCGGGATACAACTCCGAGTGTCCGTTGCCGTAGGACAGGCTATCGATAGATTGTTTCTTCCCTACAGGGATGCACCAACTTACCCACCACACTCGATTAACTCTGGCCGGACACACTTTTCTGGGTCATGCCCAGCCTCGGCCAAACGACACACCGCAACCCGACCTAGGCTCTAAAGAGAGGTCAGCACGCCAGACTAACCTATGCCCCCAGGGATCTTGGGCCTTCGCCCTGGGAACCCTGCACGTTGCGAGGATGCTTCGGAAGCAGACCTAGCCCCCTTAATACAGGCGCGGGCTTAACCAGTCCAATCCAAAGCGGGCCGCTCCTCGCTGACGTCTATAGAGCTTCGGCTGATGTATACGACGCAGAACGCCCATACCATGCCCACGTGATGGTTACTGCTATCGGGCCAGAGGCCCCTCGGATCAAATATCCAAACCGTTAGTGGATTAGGAGCGCGCGATAACGAGCAGAGAGTCACGTTCGATGTGACCCCATCGCCCCGTCTCGAGGACTTGCGGCAAGGGCTAAGAATGCCCGGCCACGCCTCGTAATTATCTCGCGGGCACCTTCCAGGTCAACCCGTCTCCACATCACTTCGCAATTAAGCTCGCGCGGGTACCCCTCAGGGCCGACCCGTCTGTAGTAACATGGTTCAGTGTAAAGTCATAGTAACCATAGTATCCGTGTGTCTAACACCAAGGGGAACCCTGAGGAATCACCCTCGATGGAATTCCACCTGATGTTATCGTCAAGGTGAACGAAGGAGGAATCACCCTCGAGGTCCACTCTTGAGGAGTTGCACGATGGTGTCGTTATCGGGAATGGAGAAGGAGGAATCACCCTCGATGACCATAACCGATGAACTAACCTACAAGGTTAACATAAGAAGTGCTAACGAGGTATCACCCTCGGCACTCGATAGTAACCCAGTAGTGTCGAGCAACTAAGGGTGAAGTGATGTGCGGTGCCGGGGCCTGGTCTTTGATCCCGTTGATCTGGTCTTCTGATAATCCAGCGGGGCAGTCGGGACAAAGTGGGGGTCTCTGATGGGTCTCTACCCAGCCTATACTAAACTGTTTAGGATAAGCAGGTAGGTAACAACAGCCGGTTACAATAAACAAGCTATGCAGCAGAAAATAGGATAACAGTAACAGCAGCAATTTCTAATGCAAGCATATGAGAGAAGAGAATAGGCGATATCGGAATGCTCAAAAGGGGGGTGCTTGCCTGGAAGCTCTGCGGCAAGGATCTGGTCGTCAGGGGCATAGTCATACTCCGGAGCTGCGTCTGCAGTGTCGGGGGTCTACCGGGAAGAAAGGGGGAGAAGAAACAAATAAATACACGGCAACAAAAGCAATCACAAAACAAGACATGGCACTACGCGGTGTTAGGGGTGACCTAGCGCAATGATACACGTCGCAGACGAAGCGGGAAAATATCTGGGATTTTTTCCCGGCTCTGGGCATCTGTCAGACAGATGAACCGAAGGGGAAGGTTGCATGTTCATCATGCTAGAGGCATGTGACAGTTATAAGGAGGGCATATTCGGATTCGCCTCGTCGTTCTGAGCAACTTTCATATATAAAGTTTTTTGATCTGAGTTATGACTTATTTTCTATGAATTTTTAAAGATTATAACATTTTCTGGAATTATTTAAATCAGCAGAAAAGAGTTTATTGCGTCAGCATGATGTTAGCAATGCGTCAGCGGTCAGCTGAGCTGCTGTCTGGTCAAACTGACGGGTGGGACCCACCTGTCATAGGCAGTGGGGTTTTAACAGAGTTTATTCTAATCTAATTACCTAATTAGCTAACAGGGCCCACTGGTCAGTGTCTAATTAGGTTATTTAAATTAGCTTAAACTAATTCTGTTAATTAGTGGGGGTGGGCAATGTCTGTCAGCGGCTGGGTGAGCCCAGTCAGCAGTTGACTGGGTCATCTGGTCAAAGTGGGGGTCAGCGGGGTCCCTGGGCCCACCAGTCAGTGGCCCTGGGGGTGGCCCAGGTCGGCCACGTCGGCGCACGGCTGGCGTTGAGCCGCCGGCGCGACAGATCACGGCAAAGGCTCTGGCCCGCGTCGGAATTCCGCTGTGGCGGGCCAAAACTGGCGCGGTCGGACGCGTTCGAAAGCGGGCGGAGTGCCGCGTCGAGTGGTGGCCGCGGCTTGACCTAAGGTGGCCGGAATAGACGTCGGCAGCGAGCTTTGGTGGCGGTGGTTTTTGGGTGACGACGAGCTCGGCGGAGCGGCGTTTAACAGCTTAGACGAGAGGGACCGGAGTGATCTACGCGAGCCGGCGAGCTCGTTGGACATCAAGGCGCGGGCGCTTGACCACCGCAGCATGACCAGCGACGAGCTCGGCGGCGTTGAGCTCGGGCATGACGGGGAAGGCTGGCTACGACGCGGAGACGAAGCAGAGGAAGAGAGAGAAGGAACGGCTGCTCACCGGGTGGGCTCACGGAGGCCCTTCGGGGAACGGGAGCGCAGAGAGAGGCCGAATCGACGGCGGCGGCGTCCGGCGATCCGAGGGGGAAGAAGAGGCCGGGGCAATGTTCGGGGGCGCCCGGCGTCCTGCGGCTCGTCTGGGAGGCGCAGTTGAGGGAGACGGAGCGAGTGGACGCGGCGCGGCGACGGGAGGAGCTTGCTGGCAGCGTAGGCGACGCGGCGACGGCGACGGACGCGCTCGACCGAGGGGAAGAAGGGGCGAGCGCGTGAGGGAGAGAGGGAGAGAAGTGGCGAGGGAGAGTCAGGGGGGATGGACGAGGGGTCCTTATCCCCTCGTCGACGCTGTAGCGTCGGCGTGTCGCCGTTCGGCCGGCGCTCGCCGGCTCGGCCAGGCGCGCGTCGACACGGCGATGGAGAGAGAGCGGGAGGAGAGAGGAGTGGGCCGGCTGGACTAGGCTAAGTGCACTGTGCACTTAGGCCCAGCCAGTTAGGCCTTTTACATTTTTTTTCTGTTTGGTAAAATATTTGGCTACAATTTGGCTTTTGTTAAATAGGTGATTGATCAAATCAAATACTAGACGATATCTAGTACTGCCAGAAATTGGTTTGGAGCCAAAATGGTTTCATATAAATTTTGGATTAGATGAAATGGGTTAAAGGGGTGCTGTTTTGGTAATGTTTATTGATGTTAGGATCATGTAACTAATTCAATTAATGTTGATTACAATTTTATAATTGCCTCTGGATTATTTGCAACCATATGCACATTTTGGTTTCTGATTTGAACAACTTTTAAATTCATTTTAAAATTTGAATTGAGATTTGAAAGGGGTTATGACACTAAAGATGATCAAGCACTGTTGATCATGATGACTTGGCAGGATCAGAGGATGATTACTGTAGTGTGATGCTGGGGATGTTACAAGGACACCGATGCATCCTGGGTTTTGTAAAGTATCGCGAAGCAAAGGGAACATCACATGATAACCAAAGGTTCACTCAAATGGCATTCATGTATTCATAGGGACCGACATGGATGTCCACGGTTCCGCTATCGGTCATTGAACAAAAGGGGTTTTGTTCATGTCTATATTTTACCGAACCTACAAGGTCTCAAGCTTAAGGGAATCACGATCTATTGAGTATTAGTGGAACAAGTGTTATGAGAAAATATTCTCGGAATAGTTCCAAGAATATAAGAAATGGTTTAGAGAGAGTTCCGAAAGAGTTCGGATGTTTCCAGAAATGTTTTGGTTGGAGGACACAATGGCTGGGCCAAGGGTAAGGCCCAAAAGGCTTTAGGTCAGTGCAAAAGGAGGTTTTGTGGAGGTCAGGGACCAGACGTCAAGGTCTGGCCCTCGGCCAGCTGCCATGGTCCGTGGCATTTCCAAAAACGACAGGAACCTTGGCGTTTCATATTGGAAACCGTGGAGGACTCTTCCTTGCGTTCCAACCCGACTTTGGGAGGCCTCCGCCCCAAGTTACGACCCCAGAGGTCAAAGTATAAATAGAGGGGCAGGGCTAGCCCCTAAAACACAAGTTTTGAAGGCTCCTCAATTTCTCTCTTGATCTAGTTATCGTCTAGTTTGATCTAGACTAGATCTAGTTCTAGTTCTCTCTAATCCTCATAAAAGAGAAGCCTTGTGTGATTCTCGTCTTCTCCCTCTAGTTCTCCGGCGACGATTAGCTCTGGACTGCGAAGCACTGCCGGATCATGAAGCATGTACGCTTGCAATCTGTGGAGAGGCCGTGATTTCGGTCTTCCGTTCGAGGGACGGTTCATGAATCTGTTCGAGGGATTGTTCGTCTACGATTCGAGGTACTTCAAGTACGATCTATACCAACACGTTCTTCTTCCGCTGCAACTTGGTGACGGTAACGATCGTGATCATAACCCGTTATGCATCTTCATATTGATCTTGGGTGTGCGTACGCGCGGAAATTTTGTTTTCTACTACGTTTCCCAATAGTTATGGCCCAACATATTTGATATTTCCACAGCAGAAAAACTCCCTACCAGGCTGGCCAGCTGGGCCTCACGCATTGTGCTGGCATATGCTCGTACGCAAGCAGCAGTGCAGTCAGCGGGGCACAGAGACAGCAATCGTTCCTTCATTCTCTCTTTTTTGTTAGGATTTTCCTTCCTTCTTTCATCACGTATATAAAAAGAAAAGAGTGATTGATCCCTTCCTATTCCATCTTGCATTGACGTAGCGACTCCCATGCCGCCGACGCTTCCTCTGTTCGTGACTGCGCTCCCGATGCTCCTTTTCCCTTTCCTTCTGATCCTAATTTCCGTCCTACTTCAGATGGTCAGTCACTCGCCGCCGAATTCGATTCCCTGGGGCCCCGTCGTATCCCCGCTTTGCTTTCCGTCCATCACCAATTCGACCGTCCGAGGTATATCATATATTCATATAATCATATTGTGATTCTCTGGGTTCATAGCCAGCATGGCGGCACTGTTGAACTATTAATGCGATTTTTTTAGCATTGTGTCTTATCTTGTCGCCCGAAAACAATATGCATCTGGTAGCGATAAAAGGAAAAGGAAGACAATACAAGGTATAACACAATATTTTGAGAAGTAAAAAGATGAGGAGTTTTCTGCTAGTTTTATAATTGCCAAAGGTATTACAACTGAAATGAGTATAGAGCCATTGTTTTTAGTAAAACGCCGTGCTACGAGGAAGAAACAATTTGACGGAAGTGATTGCCAACAAGAAATTCTAGAAGTTGAGAAGACCTTCCAAGTTAAATAGTTTTTTTGGTTGATATGGCGATCACTTCTTTCAAATATAGATTTAAATAACTCATGGCGTCTAAAGATATATTTAGATTTTTATTGAGCTCAGGCACTCTGAATGATAATGTGCTTTAAGATCGTTGCACAAAATTTGCAGAAACTTTCTCTCTTGATGGCCCACGCGATGTTGAGGTTTATGATCTTATTTGTGAATTGAAAAATATGAGATACGCTATAATGTTTGCTATGGAGATTTTCGAGCATGTCAACAAAAGTTCATGATTACCCTAATTTCTCATTTACTGTGCTTGTGACTATCGTAGTGGCTGAAGAAGCTTTTCAAAGTTGAAATTATTGAAGAACTATCTGAGGTCAACAATGACTCAAGAGAGGTTAATTGGTTTGGCCATATTATTGCATCAAGAAGAAATTATTGGATGAGATTGACATCGACACCAACATAAGTCACTTTGCATGGAGGAATGTTAGATGAAAATTTTAAGGTAAATAATTATAAGTTATTTGATATACATTTTGGTTTTGGATGCATTGTTATAGACAATATTTCATACATATGTATATTCATTATTACTGTTATGATGTCTATCTTAAGGGCCCCGAGTTTTAATCTCGCATCGGGCCCTCAAAATCTCAGGACCGGCCCTGAAAAACGTGTGAAGTTGATCTTTGCACAAGAGGATAAGTTTATGGTTAAAACTTCATAATTCCACTGTTGCCAAAAGATGACTTTCTGGCGATCAATGCATTGCTTCGCTCCGTCGTCTTCTTTGATGTTTTCGTGTTGAAAGTTATTACTAGTATAAGAACAAAATTGCAACTTCTCATCACTAAAAAAACGTGTAAAATTGATCTTTGCATAGGATGATAAATCTATGGTTAAAACTTCATAATTCCACATCGAAAGCTACATGTAGATTCCCTGTTGAGACTGACAAGAATGAAAGGTAAGAAAAAGAGTGCGGCAGAATCCAGATTCTCTTTTCAGGATGAATTAGTGGTAAAAGAAAGATGGCAATAGTGAACGAAAGTTACACCCAAAGATTCCCCATCAGGACGGTAATGAATAAATGAACGAAAGCTACATGCATCCAGATTCTTTGTCAGCAAGGGAAAAATGGCAGGGAGCGCAGTGCGATAGGATGCGTGCACGGAAGAAGGAACGTCCGCTCAACCGTCCAACTCCACGCACGATCCGAGTCACCGGGCGCCCCCATGAGTTTCCACGCTGGATCCGAGTCAGTCAAGCGTTCAACTCTTCCGACCGAATCCCCAGGGATCTCGCGCCCATGCCACTCCTCCCCCGCTAACCTCTCTCCCTATTTTCCAACCGATTTCCAGCTCACCTGCGGTAGAATTAATTTTCCTTGCCGTTTCGCGAGGCTTCCTCGCTCTATAAGACCCGGCTGCCGCACCACACCTGCTTCCTCCATTCTCGGACTCCTACGCATTCGTTCGCTCCCAGCCTCACACCCCCTCCTCAGCCAGACGTTCCCTCACTGCACCGATCAACACCAGCGTCGTCTCCGACTTCTTCTTCCTCCTCTAGCTACTCGGTTCTTGATTCCTCTGATCCGTCGTTCGTTCGCTGGTCAGTGGTTTCATCCATCGTCCGGTCACAGGAGAAGAACAGCCAGCGTCTCTTTTCATTGCTTTCCAGCGACCCCTCCGACCCCGACCTTCCATGGCCATCGCCTCCCGCATCACGAAGCGCGCGCTCTCCACCTTCGCCGCCGCAGCCAAGCTCCCGGAGGCGGCCGTCGCGGCCGCCGGCGCCGAGGCGCTGCCCGTGCCGTCGTCCGCGCAGCAGCAGCAGGTGCTGGAGTTTGAGGACACCGGGAGGCTCTTCACCGGGGAGCCGTCCACGGCTCTGGTGCGCACGCTCGCGGCGCTGCAGTTGATGTCCGCGGGCCCGCTGGTGGACGTGGGCCTCGCGGCGCTGCGGTCTCCGGCGGTGGCCGCCAGCCCCGTGGTCCAGGCCGCGGCGCGGGCCACTGCGTACAAGCACTTCTGCGCCGGGGAGACCGCCGATGAGGCCGCGGCCCGGGTGCAGCGCCTCTGGCGCGGCGGCATGGGCGGGATCCTGGACTACGGCATCGAGGACGCCGAGGACGGCGCCGCCTGCGACCGCAACGTCGCCGGCTTCCTCGCCGCCGTCGACGTCGCCGCCGCGCTGCCGCCGGGATCGGTGCGTCAACCGTACTTTAACTCTGTTTTTTTTCCTTCGTCACATCCGTGGCGTGCGTGCGCGCCTAGCAGTGGTACGGAAGAGTGCCACGACGGAGGGAATCCTCGGTCTGCGCTAGTGGACACCCGGATTCCTTGGGAATCTTCTCGCAGTAAACTGAATCGCACGGCTGTCTCTGTGCGTGGGCCCTGAAAACCAGCCGCCTGATCGTGTTCCGACAAGCTCGCCATCGCCATGGCTTCTCCACCGCTCGTTTTCATCTACAGCTTCCCATCAAAACCCTACTAATCACCACTCTTTGCTTTTCCTTATTTAGTCATTTCCGAGCAGCTAACCCAAAACACAAAAATAATTAGCTGCTGCAGTTAAGGTTGGATGTACTGACAAATTATGCTGTGTTTGTACGTGCAGGCGAGCGTGTGTATTAAGATCACGGCGCTGTGCCCGATCGCGTTGCTGGAGAAGACGAGCGACCTGCTGCGGTGGCAGCACAAGAACCCGTCGCTGCACCTGCCGTGGAAGCAGCACGCCTTCCCGATCCTGTCCGACTCGAGCCCGCTGTACCTGACGCCGTCGGAGCCGGCGGCGCTGACGGCGGAGGAGGAGCGCGAGCTGCAGCTGGCGCACGACCGGCTGCTGGCCGTGGGCGCGCGGTGCGCGGAGCATGACATCCCGCTGCTGGTGGACGCCGAGTACGCGTCGGTGCAGCCGTCCATCGACTACTTCACCTTCGTGGGCGCGCTGGCGTGCAACGGCGGCGGGCGGCCCATCGTGCACGGCACCGTGCAGGCGTACCTCCGCGACGCGCGCGACCGGCTGGAGGCCATGGTGCGCGCCGCCGAGGAGGAGCGCGTGTGCCTCGGGGTCAAGATCGTCCGCGGCGCCTACCTCACCAGGGAGGCCCGGCTGGCGGAGTCGCTGGGCGTGCCGTCGCCGATCCACGGCAGCATCCAGGACACCCACGACTGCTACAACGGCTGCGCGGCCTTCCTCCTGGAGCGCGTCCGCCGCGGGTCCGCCTCCGTGATGCTGGCCACCCACAACGTGGAGTCCGGGCAGCTGGCGGCGGCGAGGGCGCAGGAGCTGGGCATCGGCAAGGGCGACCGGAACCTGCAGTTCGCGCAGCTGATGGGCATGGCGGACGGGCTGTCCCTGGGGCTCCGCAACGCCGGGTTCCAGGTGAGCAAGTACCTGCCCTACGGCCCCGTGGAGCACATCATCCCCTACCTCATCCGGCGGGCCGAGGAGAACAGAGGACTGCTCTCCGCTTCCGCCTTCGACCGGCAGCTGCTCCGGTGAGGATCCCAGCACGCACACCATGCATCGATCTCTCGTTATGGCATTCAGAATTGCACAGTATCGATTGTTTTATGCCTTGTGTTCATGGCTAACTGATTCGTGGTTGGATCGTGCAGGAAGGAGCTCGTTAGGAGGTTCAAGAACGCGGTGATGGGACGGGAGTGAGGCGGCCGGCCGGAGGTCCACGGGAGAGAAGCGACGGAGTTAGATGCTGTAAATATGCATTGTTGTATCGCGACCTGAATGAAATAATCGAAATAATGCTGTTGTTCAATCGTCAGGCTCCGGTTCAGTGCTGCACCAAGCTGTTATCTTGCCTTTTTGAAAAGAAGCACGTGTTGCTGTGTTTATTTATGTTTTCATCTACGGACGGACCAGACATCTACAAACACACAGTGAACCACCAAATGGTCATATACTCGTTATAAATGCCATGGTAGATGGATCGCGACGTTACATGATGCTACAAATTTTCGATTTAAGAACAGTAAAAAAAACAACAAATCCTCTAAATTCGTCCTTTTTAAAGAAAACAAAAATCAATTCATCCCCACTCACTTCATACCTGCATTATTTACAGGTTTTTAGAAATCTTCCATGGCGCTTTAGTTGTTGGTACTCGGCAACACCATAATAACATTGCGAACCAACCTATAGTTCGATGGTTAGAAGGACAGTGATATCTTCAGCCCATCAGAGTTTTTGTCCTGATGCTCACATTTAACTTGGATTTATTTCAGGATTTTCGACGATGCGTGTTCAGTGGGAGGAGACGTTCCCGTCGACTACGAAGCACCTATGGTAACTTCTTAAAATCTCAGATGATACGCCGACTCAGTCTCTCGGGGGTGCTCATAGAGGTACAGGTATGCGTGTGCACCTTCATAGGGGATGAGTGTATACGCGTATATATGAACGCTTGCGTCTGTACTGTGTTAAAAAAGCACCACAATAGCACTAGAATTTCTGGCCATGATTTTAGTGATGACTTGCAATACCAAGGCCAATATTCCAGCTTAAAATGAGGAGTCTAGCAGCGCCGGTTAGCGTTGCTGGTGCTTGCACCGAAATGTAGTTGTCCGGCCAGCAAACGTGAAGAAAAAAAATGATAACTAGTTGTTCCGCTCGTTTCGCTAGCTCTCATTATGCTCGAGCGCTGAGTCATTTCATTATGCTCGAGCTACAATGGTACTATCTTAGGAGTACCACGTAGGATAAATGTTGAGTTGAAGTAGAGAGAAATCACAAGAAAATGATTGTCTTCTTAGATTTAAGACATGATCTCTTAGCATAATATGTCTCACTGTATTTTTAGGAATAACTAGGTGGGGAGTTGAGAATGGGAAGAAGAAGATGGCTTGGATGAGTTGGGAAAAGTTGAGATTACCTAAATCCATGGGAGGATTGGGGTTTAGAGACGTGAGAGCGTTCAACCAGGCTTTGCTTGCTAAACAAGCCTAGAGATTACTGGACAGACCGGACAGCTTATGTGCGCGTTTGATCAAGGCGAGCTATTACCCCTCAGGCCAGCTTTTGGACATAGTGTTCCTGGGCACTGGCTCAGAAGTTTGGAAAGGAATCTTGCATGGTCTTGAGCTGATTAAAAAGGGTGTCATTTGGCGTGTCGGCAATGGTACGAGGATCCGCACTTGGCGTGACCCGTGGCTCCCCCGACCTTACTCCTTTCGCCCTATCACACCGAAGGGAAATTGCCGCTTTAATTGGGTCTCGGATTTCCTGGATGGCAATGGTGCATGGAGGCAGGATCGGCTTGGAGAGTTTCTCTGGCCTATGGATGTTGACCAGATTCTGAAGATACGGACATCGCCTCGCCAGAGGGATGACTTTCTGTCCTGGTTTCCGGAGAAGAGTGGTTGCTTTACTGTGCGAAGTGCATACAAACTGGCCACGCACGATCAGAATGTTGCAGCGGCCAATGGTGCGTCCAGCAGCGCTCCTGAGGGGAACCGATCAGCTTGGAACCTCGTCTGGAAGGCTGCGGTTCCTCAAAAAATGAAGATACACGCATGGAGATGCATTACGGGGACGTTGGCGACTCAAAGATGCAAGGTTTATAGACATATAGCGACAAGTTCTACCTGTCAGCTCTGTGGGGTTGAGGAGGAAGACTCGTTTCATGCTTTGGTCGTTTGTACTCACGCGAGAATTCTATGGACAAACATGAGGCGTCGTTGGCCAATCCCGGGTGATGATCTTCTTATACTTGATGGGAAGGAATGGTTTGCTACACTATTGGCAAAATGCACGGTCCAGGTCCGGGATATGCTCATCATGTTGATCTGGCATCTACGCAACGAGCTGACACATGGGAAAGAGGTTCCACCAGTGCCGGCCACGGTAGAATACCTGGACAGCTATTACAAGTCAACTTCGATCGCTGGGAGCTACTCAACGGAGGAAATCATCAAGGGCAAGATGCCACTTTCGGCTGTTCCTGTTCCTTGCCGTGGTGACAAGCCACCCGAAGCCCCCTGGGCGGCGCCGTGCCATGGAAGACTGGCGCTGTCCGTCGACGGCTCATTCCTCAAGGACGACGGCTCAGCTGCTATCGGCATGGTACTTAGGAATGAGAAGGGAGAGGTCCTCATGGCGGCCTATCGATTCATCTTCTACTGCAACGACCCGCTTGAGGCAGAGCTACATGCGATAATGCAGGGCTTGGCCCTTGCAATTCAGCATTCTCATCTTCCGGTGGTGGTGCAAACGGACTCCTCGGAAGCGCTATCATGTCTGACTA
The DNA here is from genome assembly GCA_011799875.1 of Thinopyrum elongatum. Lineage (NCBI taxonomy): Eukaryota > Viridiplantae > Streptophyta > Magnoliopsida > Poales > Poaceae > Thinopyrum > Thinopyrum elongatum. Next base: position 319,896,869 of record CM022297.1, read on the forward strand.
ATGGCGCTCTTCTTCGCTCGGCATACGGACAGATTGTCTTGGAGATCAAGGACCTTTTAGGTAGTAGGGAGTTTTTTCCTCAAAAGATTACTAGGTTTCATAATAGAGTTGCTGATCAATTGGCTAAGTATAGTCGCACCGAGCGTGCCACTGCTGTTTGGCTAGGCTCGGTTCCACCTTGTATCGAGGACTTGTGGCCTCTTGACTGTAACTCTTTACCCATGCAATAAACTCCCTTTACCCCCGCAAAAAAAAGGAATAGCTAGTTATTTAAGATAACGTTAAGATATAACCCATTGTAGACATATTTTTTGCCATCTCTAAATTACATGCAGGACTTAAGATAAAACTCGCTTATCAACCATTGTACATGCCCTCAGTCGCTTGTTCCACTTTTCGCACGGAATATCACGCTGGTTGGCTGGTTGACCGTTGCATCTGAATAATTTACATGAATTAGAATAAAGCTTGATTTTAAAAAAAAATCATGAAATTTGAAAAAGTTTGTGAAATATGAAAGAAAATTATGAATTTTTTAAAAAGTACCCGAGCTAACAGTTCATGCATTTGGGAAACTTTCACAGATATGAAAAAAGGGTTGACGAGCTAGAAAATCTAGAAATTTAATAAAATTTGAAATTGTTCGTAAAAAATAAATAAGGATAAAACTAAAAATAAAAAAAGAAATATAAATCTATACCAATATAAAAAGATCCAAAGGGGCAGATCCAACAAATCCCGACCGTCAAACCAGGTCAATCCAACGACTCACGTTGCTCCAATGGCGAGCGCTCAACACGTTTAGTGTGCAGTTAATATCATACCAAATATTAATGCCAATGCTAATCACTTACTTAATACACAAATAATATCCTATCTAATATTTACTTGTAATTAATATATTACCTAATATCAACGTGCATTGCACGTACACATTTACTAGTAATAACAAAAAACCCAAAAGAAAAACCCAGCTGGAAAAGGTAGAAAACAAAATCGGCCGTATATGGGCCGGCCCGCTACTAACCTAGCGTATGGCGAGTGGTTTCAGGCGCGACTATGTCTCGCCTTCAGCGAGAGGGGAAGAACCCTCGCAGAAGGGGAGACCGAGATGCCGGCCCAGGAGTGCGGGAGGCCACAGCAAACTTTTTGTCTGTTTTTTTTAGGTTTCCTGTTTCGTTTGTTGCCTTACTTTTTTTTTTGCTTTTGCTTATACTTTGAAATATTCTAAATATATATTACACGAAACACTCAATAAAACATTTTAAAAATGTTGAATGTGTAGAGAGAAAATGTTTATCATGCACACCAAAAATGTATTAAAAATGTGTATAAATTTTTTCATCATGTATTTAAAAATTATTAATCAAGAATTTGAAATTTTTATGAACAAGTATTTGAATTCTTTTGACAAGCATTTGAAAATTGTTAAAAATGTATAGATAAAATGTATATCATGTATTAAAAAAATGTTGAATTTTTATATCATGTATATAAAAAGGTTAATCAAGCATTTGAAAAATGTTGATAAAGTACTTTAAAATATTAAATATGTACAGTAAAAAATGTTAATCATATATTAAAAAATTTGAAATTTTTATATCAATGTATTTTCAAATGTTAATACTTATTTGAAGATGTTTATCAAGCATTTGAAAAATATTAAATTCCTATAGAAACAATGTTGACCATGTACTAAAAAAAATGCTGATTTTTCTAAAAAAATGATATAAAAATATAATCTATCATTTGAAAAGGTTGAACTTGTATTTAAAAAATGCTAATCAAGCATTTAGAAAGTGTTTAATGTGTATAGAAAAAAATGTCGACCATGTGTTAAAAAATGATGAATTTTTTTAATCATGTATTTAAAAATGTTAAATGTATTTGGAAAATGTTGATCAAGCATTTGAAAACGTTAATTCCGGTAAAAAAATGTTGGCTAAGTTTTACAAAATGCTGAATTTTTTAAATGTTATAAAAAATGTTAATCAAACATTTGAAAATGTTGAATAGGTATTTGAAAATGTTAATCAAGCATTTAGACAATGTTAAATGTGTATAGAAAAAATGTTGATCATTTGTAGAAAATATTAGTTAAGCATATCAAAATTTTAAAGAGCATGAAAATATTAATCTTGCATTTTAAAAATTGTGTGTAGAAAACATATTCACCGTGTATTAAAAAATGTCAAACTTTTATTGTAAAAATGTTAAACTTGTATTACAAAAACAATTTGACATATAAAACAATGTAGCCATCAACACAAAAGAAAACCAAAAAATGGAAAACAAAAAAGAAACGAAAATAGAAAAATGAAAAACCAAATAAACAAAGAAAACACAAAAAAAACTAAACCAAAAAGGAAAAAAATAAAAAATAAAAAAATAAAAGCGAAAAAATATGTAGAAGAATAAAAATTTAAAACAAAACGAAAACATAAGTAGAAAAAAGAAAAGAAACAAAATAAAACGAAAAAGCATCGAAAACCAAAGAACCAAATGAAAAAAGAGTGAAAACAATGGAGAAAAAAAAGAAAAAAATTCCAAAGAAACCGAACAACATGGAAGGAAAAAAACAGAGAAGAAAAAGAGAAAATAAATATAATATATGGAAAAAGTAAAGGAAGAAATAAATAAAATCAAAGAAAAAACATTAAAGTAAAGAAAAGCAGAATGAAAATAGAGGAAAAACCATGATAAATAAAACAAAAATACCCAGGAAAAATGGAGAAGAAACAGTGCAAAACCGGGTTTGTTTAGACTTAACTATACCCGCGCTACTAGTCTATCACGAATCCGATGCAAACCTAGTGGCTAGCCCCTGCTCGCTCGTTTTTCTCTCCTCTGTTTTTCCTTTCTGCGCGAATGGCCCCCTTCAGCGAGAGAGTCGTAGGGCTGAATGCGAGAGATAGCGCTCGTGAGTGATTTCGGTAATTCGGGATCCTTTTTCCATTCATCTGGGCCGGCCATTCATCTGGAAAGCCATATATGATGCTCCTTGCTTGCAATTGTTTCTGAAACGCACAGAGCGATCCATCTGGGCCGGCCCATTTTGATATTTCTAAGTTGTGTACGCTGGTACCGGTTTTCTACACTTTCTAAAAGGTTCTAGCCCAGGTTTATACGCTCTTTGGAAACCTTCCAGATGGTTTTTGGACCGGGTTTTTTTCTTCTCTGTTTTTTTGGTTTCCTTGTGCTGCTGCTACTACTGGTGCTGCTGCTGCTGCTACTACTACTACTACTACTACTACTACTACTACTACTACTACTACTACTACTACTACTACTACTACTACTACTACTACTACTACTATTATTATTATTATTATTTATTTTTCTTCCCTTTTAGTTTTTGTTCGCTTTATAAAGAATGTTTTTATTTTCAAAGTTGTGTTCACGGTCTTTAAGAAAATCATAGGTCTTATTATTTTCAGTTTTCAAAAATGTTCAAAATTTTGAAAAAATGGGTTAATTAAATTCTTTGAATTTTTAAAAATGTTTCCGTGAAAATATACTGAAAATTTTAACAACTTTAATAATCCAAAAATTTTCTTCGTGCTTTCAACATAAGTTCGTGTTATTTAAATAGAAATAGAATTTTTTTTTCTTATGTTTACAAATATGTTACCGTTGCTAAAAAATGATTTGAAATTTCAGAATTTCATGGTTTTCGAAAAATAATTCTCACTTTTTTATATGATATCTTCTTTGAGACAATCTTTTCTTTGATTTTTTCGGGTATCCCCAACCCACTGGTGCTCGCATTTTCCTGGATTTATTGTAGGATTTTCGATGATGCGCGTTCAGTAGGAGGAGACGTTCCCGTCGACTACGAGGCACATGTGGTGATTTCGTTAATCTCAAGATGATATGCCTGCTCAGTCTCTCGGAGATGCTTATAGGGGTAGGGTCTGCATGTGTGTTCGTAGGGATGATTGTTGTATGCACGTATATATATGAGCGCCTGCGCCTGTACTGCATTTTTTTTCTATGAATAAATGCTACAATTATCATATGTTGCAGTAATCGGGCTTCAGTGAGTAGTCACTGGACTATCGGCCTACAGTATACGCGATACAGCAGCACCTCGCACAAATGATCCCGTAGCCAAACAGGGCCGCCCCTGTGCGGCTTGCTGCTGTTGGACGCATCGAGCGTCTCATGTGCATATAGTCGTGGTTTTGCGGATGCAAGTCTTCGATTGTTTCTTTTTCAGCTGCTTTTTTTTCCGGAAGTTTACTTTTTTTTCCTATGTGAGTTTTTAGGTTTGATTTTTATTTTTTCCTTTTCAGCTATTGAGTTTTTTTTAATTTTATTCTTTCAGAGTAATTTCTTATATAGGTTTTGCTATATACGGTGAGCATTTTTACAATTACAATTTTTTTCTTGTGAACGATAAACATTTATTAAATACACATAGAATGTTTTTATAATAAACAGTGAACATTTTTTATATACAGTAGTTTTAGTATACGATGTACTTTTTAAATTATACGAGGAAACTTTTAATACACACTAAATGTTTTTTTAATATAGGATATTTTTTTATAAAGCATATACTGAAGAGTTTTCTAAAATATAGTTTTCTATTGTTAATAAGTTTTTGAAATATCCAGCTCCTAGAAAAAAAGTACTTTTTTAAAGAACTGACTAAAAATCAAAGAAAACAAATAAAAAACTACTCACGTGGCAAAGTGGGCTGACCCATTTGCCTTGCCTTCAGCAAAGGCACCCCCAGTTGACGTACACATTCCCTAAAAAAGGAAAGTTGACGTAAACATGTGTCAACTAGGAGGTCGTGCATCACATAGGAGGTCCCTGTAACGAGTGTGGGAGCAATATCTCGCTTATTGCGAGATGTATGTTTCCCTCTTTTGAAGGCTTATCTCCACACACTACAATACATCTTTCCGGCATTGTAGCACTGTGCTCACTGCTTTTACTCTTGTGTAATGGTTTTGTGTGTGTGTGTGGGGGGGGGGGGGGGGGGGGGGGGGGGGGGGGGGGGGGGGGGGGGGGGGGGGGGGGGGGGGGGGGGGGGGGGGGGGGGGGGGGTGGGGGGGGGGGGGGGGGGGGGGGGTGGGGGGGGGGTTGTGTGGGGGGGGGGTGGGGGGGGGGGGGGGGGGGGGGGGTGATTTCTTCAATTTTCTTTGTTTCCCAATGTTTTCACTTTTATTTTGCTTTGGTTTTCATCAAACTTTTTTGGTTTTCCCTGTTTTCCTTCGTTTTGTGCGGCTTTACTTCAATTTCTTTGTTTTTTATTTTTCTTTTGGGTTTTTATTGTTCCTTTCGTTTTTTCTCTGATTTTATTCATTTCTTTTCTCGGTGTTCACTGTTTTTTCTTTCTTTTCTCGATGATTTCTCTGGTTCTTTTCTTTCTTTCTTGTTTTGACTCATTTTTTTCTCTTTAGTTTTTTATTTCTTTTGTTTTTTCTTTCCCGGTTTTCACTGTTTTCATTAGTATCTTTTTTTTCTTTTCCATTCATTGATTTTCTTTATCTTTTTGTTTCTTTATTGGTTTTCATCAGTTATTTTTTCTCAGTACACATTGTTCATTTTTTTTGCACACATCACACATTTAGTTCATGCACGTTGAGCATTTCTTGGATACACAAGTGATGAGGATATGACTATTTTGGATACAATAAAAAATATTTCATACATGCATATTTATGAGGTGATTTCTAATATAAACTATGCAATATTTATTTTGGTTACCCAGGACAACAACAGTTTACCGACTTTTATGCCATGTCTAATTATAGGTGTATTGGACACTTATACAAACCAGGTGTGAAGATAAAGGAAACAAAGATGATTAGGTGCTGTTCAAGAAGTCTTCTCACGTCACTTTTGGCCCAAGAGATGACAGAGACCAAGTCCCTCACGTCCTGGACTCATATTCAAACTGCACGTACATACCTCACTTCAAACGCTTACAACTTTTGCATCTCAATTCAATTTGGGTGATTTTTGTTGTTATGCCATGCATTTTCTAGCACACACCTTCAAATTCATCCGAAGCGTGGAGATATCACCAAAACAGTCCAACACGACAGCAGAATCCGAGTCAAAGTACAAGTCAAAAGGTGTTGAATCACCTCCACTTGGGCACATGGGCCTTGTACTGACATGGGACTTCCTCCCACATCTTCGGCCACCACCCCTTAGTCATATATAAGTAGATCAACCCCCTAGTGTTTTCCTTGGGTTTTATTTAGTTAAAAGTTAGCCGTTGCTGGAACTTCGTGTACTTTATTTGTGTCCAACGACCAGGCCAAGACCGTTTTGAAACCCCACTTTATCAATATTTCACATATATATATTCGCAATATTCAGATTGCTTTATCATATTCTTGATAGTTCTTCGATTGCTTGGAGGAATAGACCTTCGTGATCAGGTTGATCGTGCTTCTGGCATCGTCAGTAACCTTCTGGAGGTTGGTTTAGCGATTGCTAAGGCACAACGTCATGCACGTTCGTAGCCGGATCGTCAAAGTCGACTTCACCAAATCGATAGTTATCATCTCACTGAAAGATCGGGACCCTCGCTTCTATCAACAATGTACATTTTTTCTTAAATACATGTTTTGAACACTTTTTTGAATACATGGTCAACATTTTTTCAAATACATGGTGAACGCTTTTTAAATGGCAGAAACTAATTTTTCACATACAATGTACAATTTTCGTATACATCAGGAACATTATATATATACACGATTAACATCTTTTAATTTCAGTATTAACATTTAAGAAAAATATGTTTTGGATGTGTACTTTTATTTAATGTATGTTGTACATCTTCGTCAGAACATTTTTATACATGTTTATCATTTTTTAAATACATGATTAACTTTTTTTAAATATATATGTTTTGAGGACTATTTTTTTCATACAGATCATACATGTTTCGTCTACAGTAGGAACATTTTTTATATACTTGTTAAAAATTCAAATAGATGATTTTTTTCAGATATATGTTTTAATTTCTACTTTTTTTTCATACAAATTATACATTTTTTGTATACAAACATTTTCCTTGTGCACATCTAACATTTTTCAAATATATGATTAACAAATTTTCAGTTGTATTATTTATGCCTATTTTTTCATATAGATTATAATTTTTTTAATACATGTTTAACATTTTTGCAGTACATGATTAACAATTTTTTATCAGACGTCTACATTTTGTGTATATATTGTACATTTTTGTATACATTTTATGAAACACATTTCATACACATTTAACATAATCAAATACATGATTAACATTTTTTTAACACTTTGTACATTTTATATACATACCTTAAACAATTTTTAATACATGTTAGACATTTTTAAATCTCCTCTTCCTCTCCACTACTTATAAAAGAGCAACTTGTTGGGATACATTTTATCTCGGGCGTTCAAGTGCCTCCGACCAACGACCCAGATCATTCCAATGTTGAGCACAACTCAACTCAATTCAAATCTCACACCATCCAGCTTCTCCTATTACAAAGGAAATAATATCACATCATTTATCTCCTCCCATACAAACGCGCGTTTCTCCACTACTTATAAGAGAGCAACTTGTTGGGATACATTTTATCTCGGGCGTTCAAGTGCCTCCGACCGACGACCCAGATCATTCCAATGTTGAGCACAACTCAACTCAATTCAAATCTCACACCATCCAGCTTCTTCTATTACAAAGGAAATAATATCACATCATTTATCTCTTCCCATACAAACGCGCGTTAGAAAGGAAAGGAAAGGAAAAAATCACACCGTCCAACTCCTCCCGTAATGCGAACCAACCTGTGGTTGGATGGTTAGAGGGACTGTGGTATCCCCAACCCACCAGGGTTCAAATCCTGGTGCTCGCATTTATTCCTGGATTTATTCCAGGATTTCCGGCGATGCGCATTCAGTGGGAGGAGACGTTCCCGTCGACGACGAGGTGCCTACGGTGACTTCGTAAATTTGATGATGATATGCCGGCTCAGTCTTTCGGAGGTGCTCATAGGGGTAGGGCGTGCGTGTGTGCGTTCATAGGGGTGAGTGTATGCGCGTGTATATGAGCGCTTGTGTCTGTACTGATGTTAAAAAAAAACTCCTCCTGTAATAACACACTACGTTACAAAGAAAAAAAAACTACGACATTGATCTCCTCTAACGCACTTTACAAAGGAAAGAAAAATACTAACGCACTTTAGAGCTACTCCAACCGGGCGATTCATTTCGTCCGCCCATATCTGTTTTGGTTGCCGCGGACAGAAACGATGGCCCAACACGTCGATCCATTTCCAAAACATGCCCGCTTCGCGTCGGTGCGGACGCGAAGCACGTCCCCTCGGTGTCCGCCGCGGCCCCACATGACAGCCGGCCAACGACGGCACGCGATCATATTAATAGCGGCCACTGACACCGGGCCCACCTGGCAGTGTGTGGAAGCGTCCTTTTTTCATCCGCGCGTGCAGGGGGCCCGCCTCATCCACTTCCACTTCCGTCCACATCTGGCCCCCACCAACCCCCTCGTGCTTCCTCGGCAGCGACAACCGAAACCCTAGATATGGGGTTCTTCAGTGACAGTGGCTCCGGCAAGAGTAAGGGGAAGTTCACCCCCGGCGCTTTCTCCTCCTCCGCCGCCGCCAGCGCTTGCCCGCCCTGCGCGGCAGCGTCTGCACATCCCGGTGCACCAAGCGCGGTTGCACTGGGAGTTCAGGCAACCACTGCTATACCCCGACGTCAGCGGATTCCGGTGCCGGCGGTGCCGCGGTCATAGCGGGCACACGCCGAGGAGGTGCGTAGGCGCCGGACACAGTTCACGCCGGAGCAGCGGGGCATGCCCGAGTACACGGCAGACTCTCCCCATTGGGAGGTATGGTTTGCCCTCGAACAAGAGGAGCAAAGGCGGCTCGGCGTGCAGCACCACCACACCAACCCCCCGCCTCCCCCAATCGTCAAGCTGGAGGAGGAGAAGAACGAGACTGCCTACCAGGCGGCGCTGGCGGCGGCCTCGGCCACCTCCATCGAGGAGGGGCGGTTGAAGGCGGAAGCGGAGGAGGCGGACTACCAGGTGAGGCTAGCAGAGGCCATGGCCCCCTCTACCGCCGGCGACTGCGTGGTGCCACCGCCACCGCTCACCTCCACCTGAGCCGGCCGAGCGGTACGTGTGGACTGGGCAGCTGCGGGAGTGGGTCAATGCCCCCCCCCCCCCCCCCCGGTTTGGCTCGGCGCGACGCCGGCGCAGGAGGCCATGTACCTAGAACACTGGAGGCAGCGTAGGCTGGCGGAGGAGCGCGCAGACGGTGAGCGGCGCATGCAGAGGGAGCGGGAGGAGGAGGAGAAGGAGCGCGCCCGCGTCGCCGCATTGCCGCCCCGCAGCAGATGCCGGAGGAGGCAGCCCTGGCGGCCTATCAAGCCGCCTTTGGCTGGGCTGGGCCGCCTCCCGTCTTCATCGACCTCACCGGTGGCGTTGGCGACGGCAAGGGCAAGGACAAGGCAGATGTTAGGGCAGCGTGTGGGTGCGGACTTTTTTTTAATGTTTTAATTAATGTTTAATTATGTTTTAAGTGGACTTTGACCGGCGGTTGACCGGCCACTTATGTTTAATTAAATTTCTATTATGTTCATCTGTGTCATGTGTTTATCGTTTATGTTTTTTTTCTTTGCCGCGCGCAAATTTGGGTCGGCCTCTCGTTGGACACATCAGCCGACCCATATGAAAAAGCGGACGCGTCTGTCCGTCCTGCCGATCCAAATGGGCAAAAGCGGACAAACCGCGCGTCCGTTTGAGTCGCTAGGTTGGAGTTGCTCTTACAAAGGAAAAAAAGAAATCAGCGCCCATCCCTTATTGGTACAGCTCGGCTAAAATAGCTTCTCCTCGACACACATCGGGACGGCGCCACTGCTACCTCCCCGCCTGGCAATGCAAGCTAGGGTCCTCCGCCTGCACACGCGGCCACCTATCCCGCCGGTTGCTCCCAACGAGTGACGACCATTCCCATGTAAGAAATTCTTTCGCTTGATCATTCCCATGTAAGAAATTCTTTCGCTTGATCTCATGTGTGTCCTGCACCAATGCCACTAGTCAAGCTATTTGACTCTCTACTAAAATTCAGTACTAAAAAGGTCTAAGGAAGTTCAGAGCTTTTGTTTAATAATAGTATTTATCTGACAGAAGGAAAACATGAGAATATTCTACTGTGACATTTTTCATAATAATTCTCTTCTGAAATATTTCTTAAAGTTCAAAATCAGTTGTCTAGGAAAATGCTGAATTCCACCTTAGCTATGTAATTACTTGAATAAGATTGATAGATCTCCAGTACCTCATCACCGTCTGCACGATATGCCTTTAAGAAGTCTTCACATACAGGAGCATTAGGCCCTGTTTGTCTGGGCTTTTGCTTATACTTTTGCAGCTTTTTTATTTTGATCAAAAAGTCATAAAAACTCCTAAATAGGTGATTTTGGAGCTTTTTTTTGGCTTTTGATGAATCAATGTAACAATATTGAGTTCCAAAAGCCATAAAAGCTCCAAAAGCACCTATTTAGGGGCTTCTATGACTTTTTAGGCAAAGTGAAAAAGCTGTAAAAGCAAAATCAAAAGCCCAAACAAACATAGAGTTCACTTTCACATGCCTATAGGACAAACTGTTTTGAAATAGAGACATGCCATATTAAGAAACATATATTCAATCGGAAAAAACTTGCAGAAAATACGTACAAATGATGCACCGGGGGTGAAATTATCCACCTCTCAGAAAATAGAACAATCTTGCATGCTATTTTAGCCACCATTGATTGTTCTGTGCACCGTATTATCTTGACAAAGTATTTTGGTTCAGATGATGAACAATACGTTGTTAGTTCAAGGTTAGCTTCACGAACACATCAAGATCAAAACAAAGAGCAAGCAACAGTGAACGAATATTTGTTATTACCACAATAAGATTGAAACAAAGAGTCCCAATGGAATGTAAAATTTCTCATATATTAGACCCAATAATACCGACTTACCGTTTGCAGAGACCTTCCCATCCAAGACAAAAGCCTCCCCAAAATGAATGCATCCACACTCTGTATTATTTGTTGATAATTCTGCTCACGCATATATAAATGTGGTTGGAAAATATAAAAATTCAAACAGATGTTTAAGTATAATTTAGTATGTAACATTGCTAGGTATCAGCCGATAAAATCTAAGCCAAAGCCACTAATAAAATCCCTTGTCAAATGAGGATGCTAGATAACAGAGATATGTTTGCCCTACGTTGCTAGGAACCTCGGAATGAAAAAGGATCGCAATACAAGAATTACGAACATCAAAACTATCACATGGACATAGATAACAGGTTGCACCTTGTCGGCGTACGACACCTATGGGATCCGAAGGACCCCTTTACGATTCGACAGGGAAAAAGGTATGCACAAAGAGCAGAACCGAGGACCAGCGCGAGGAGATTTTTACCCAGCTTCGGGCCGCTGATCAGCGTAAAACCCTGCTTTAGTTTATTATCAGTGTATTCGTCCCAGTTCTTGGAGCGCTGGCAATGAACAGTGTGTTCGTGCAGCGGCTACGCATGCAGAATGGGCCCAGAGTGTTCTCTCTCTGTAGTAATTGCCTTGGACCTCCTTTTATATGCTCAAAGGGGTCACCACAGTGGCGAACTGTTCATACGAGAGGTGTAAAGTAGCTACAGGGTTATCATACCTAACCACTGGCGGTTTAGGACAAATGCATTTAATGCACCGTGAAGTGTCCGTTTAGGTGTCCCTACTTTTTTGGGGATGGAAAAAGGGGCCATCCCATCAGCACCGCTTAAGCTCACCTCCACTAGCGCTTTGCCACGCATCTAGAGATGGGGCCAGAATGCCAGGCTTGGTCGCTGCACTGGAGCGGTGGCACAGTGACGGAACCTTGCCGGGGTGCGAATCTTGCCGGGCTCTGCGGGCTACCCCGGCAAGGTCTTGCCGGGCTCCGCGGGCTACCCCGACAAGGTCTTGCCGGGCTCCGCAGGCTACCCCGGCAAGATCTTGCCGGGGGCCGAGCCCTTGATCTCCAGTTCTCCTTATTTTCTAGTCCTTGGCTTGAATGTCTCTTTGATAATCTTGGATTAATCTTCAGCTGTTCCCCGACAAGCCTTGCCGCAGGTATGGCAACAACCGTCCGTGCACAAGTACGGGGTACTAAAGGCCCAATACTTAGTACACCGACAGGAGCCCCCGGGCCTAGGCCACACACGAGTGCGAGGCGTTGTTGGGCTAGGCCCAAACAGTGCACGGGCACGCGTGGCAGAGGTTAACTGCTTGTAATTATTCCGCTTACTGCGCTTCCCCACTACGCGCGTTGAATGCGCGACGTGGGAAGCGTGCGCTGAATGGCCGCGGCCGTAGCGCGCTTGTATAGGCATGTTCACATTGGGCAATAAAAGAGGCAGCCTCGCTCCTTCCCCGTAAAAAGGAATCCGCAGAGGCGCCGCCCATTTACCCCCTCTTCTTTCCAATCTGGAATCCGTCATTACTTTCTTCCCCCCTGAGCTCAGAGCAGAACTTCTCCCCATCCGCTCACCGCCTCCGCACCCGCTCTATCCTCGGCTTCCTCCTTCGCAATCACCATGCCGCCCAAGGCTAGCAAGGGCAAAGGCAAGAGCAAGGAGACGAAGACCGATGTCCCGGAGAGCGAGCTGGCGAAGATGCGGAAGAAGTATGTCGTCTTTGCTCCGACGCTCGACGCGAAAGCCTTGAAGAACCGGTACCAGTGCATGTGGGCGAGGGAGACGCAGGCTCACCCCGCAACTCGCGTGGCCCTAGGTTCTTCTTTCAAAGGCGGACCAGATAAATATTCCTTCTTCGTTGCTTACTTTTATTGCGGGCTCTGTCCTCCATTCTCCGATTTCTTTATCGACATCATGTACACATACGGCTTCCGTCTTCTGGATTTCACGCCGAATGCCGTAACATGTATGTCTATCTTTGCTCATCTTTGCGAAAACTTCACCGGAGTAGTTCCCAACACTGCCCTCTTCCGTCATTACTTTGTTCCTCGCATCCAAAAAGGGGACGCCCTTTCCGGTTCTATCGCCTGGATCCCAAGGGCATGGAACAAGGAGATATATCCAGATGGGGTTTACCGCGAGAAGTGGGAAGAATGGCGGTCCGAGTGGTGCTGGATCAAGGAAGCAGATCCCCATCCATTCTGTTCGCCCCGACGGCAGAAAGTGGTCCGTTGCGAGGACTGGAGTAATCTTGACGCTCAAGACGACAAGCTCACGATCGCCACCACCAGGATTCTCCGTCTTAAAGCTGCCGGGCTTACAATAGAGATGATTGGGTCCGACTTCCTTCGCCGCCGCATCGCCCCTCTGCAGAATAAGGGGAGACCAGCTTGGGAGTTCCAGAACGCGGCAGACATCATGAGGCTGCGCCCTGGATTAAACAGCAACTTGACAATCATGCAGCTTGCCACTCTCCGCCATAAGCTATTCCAGCGTGATGACAAGCATAGGTTGCCAGCGAGAATTATCCCTTTGTGCAACAACTCTGCCCTGGGGTCGATCATCGCCACGATGCCAATGTTCAACGCCCATGGCCTTGACGCAGCTTGGGTCGAGCCATCTGAGGAGCAGGCGCAAACGTTCTTCGACAACTTGTCGGAGAGGGCCGTCCGGGAAGAAACATGACTCGTCCGCGCCACCACTGACGAGGAAGTGGCGTATATTGCCACTAGGGTGGAAGAGGCGAACCTTGCCGCAGAGGCCGGCGACGTTGGCTTCACGGAATGGGAAACCAGCGACGCAGAGGTCGTTTTGGAAGAAGATCCTGCCGGGGAGGATAAGGCTGCCGGGGAGCAGAGCGGCACAGCCGCCGAAAACTCGTCTGATGAGGACGCAGCCGAAGAACAGCCACAAGAGGAGCCCCCAGCTCCAAAGAGGGCAAAGCGTGTCCTTCGGAAAGCCGTCTTTGATGCCCCGGCAAATCAACCTTCTTCGAGCAGTGATGCTCCCGGCAAGAAGGCGGCCGGCAAGGCTGCACCGCGGCAAGGAGTTCGACAACAACCCGTGCGGCGCACGAGACACACACCTGCGGCAACCACTGGGGTGGCAGGGGCGTCCCACACAAAAGCACCAGAGGTTGAGGCGGCAGAGTCGCGCCAACCCCCTGCACCTACTGCAGCCAAGCGATCCAGGACCCCTGCTCCGCCTCCCCATACGGACGTCGCAACGGAGGTCGATTTTGACATCTCCGGTTTCAGCCCGAAACGAGAAGAGGAAGAGTAAATATCCCGTCACAGCCTTTATCTCCCAAATTCCGAATTCAATTGATCTCATTGTCTTGCTTTGTCTTGTCTCTGCAGTGACGCAGAAACTTTGGCGGAAAGGACGGTGAAAAGGGCGAAGACTTCCACGGATGACGAGCCCCCGACAAGCCTTGCGAGCGTGCCAGCAACTATCGTCATCAGCCCGGAGCTTAGCCCTCGACGCAGCCCCCAACGCAGCCCCCAGCATGAGTTCACTACTCATTTTCCGCTGGCGGGTGCTGAGGCTTCTACCTTTGCCGCTAATATCTTTGGGCTTGCAGGAGAAGGACGGCAACAGGGAGAGTCGTTGGGGGACGCCCCCGTCGCGCCGCCTCCGTCAACCACGCCGCCCGCAAGCGCATCTCCGGCAAGAGCTCCTACCGACGAGCCTACCTTGGAAGAGGAGGAGCCGGCAAACATGGGCACCGGCAACCTTTCCCCAGCAACCCATGTTGCCGGGAGGGATGAAACCACCCCTCAACAGCTCGACGCAGGTGACTGCTTGCCTCAGAGCACTTGTCATTCTTTCCTTTATCTTTCTTTCTCTTTGTCTTCTTGAACTTCAATCTTGATCTTATTTTGTTTCCTTCCTTCGTCCGCCAGAATTCCCTATGATGGAACACATGGACGTCGACGTTGTCATCAAGGAGACCGCTAGAGACGCCGCCGCCGAAGCTGACAAGATCGTTGCTAGCGAGGCCGCCAAAGACGCCACTGTCGAGGTCAGCGAAACTGCTGCCGAGGAAACCGCCAAGGAATCTGCCGAGAGGGCCGGCGAGGAGACTGATGACCATACCGACGGCATTCCTGCCGCAGGACCGCCAGGCGCGACATCGGCTTCAGAGCCCCCAGCCACCGGTGAGATGATCGTCGAGGATCAACCATCGACATCCGAGGCTCCCTCATCGAGCAAATATCTCAAGGTTGGCGACAACCTATTCATCAACTTGCCGGGCACGGCAAGTATTGGAGCGCCGACCGAAGGGGAAACCTTTGATGAAGAAATCATCACCGCTGCCGGGCTCGAGATCGTTGACGAACCAAGCGCCAGCAGTGGCAAATCTGAAGAAGATCAGCTCCTTCAGGCTATGGGCGATAATTTCCGCAAGCTCCAAGCACTCCACCGTGCTCAAAAGGAGAAGGCAGATTCCAGAGTTGCAGTTGTCGAAGTAGCCAAGGCAGATTTCCAGAAGCGCGTTGAGCAGATGCAGATCTGGTACGCCGAGGCCCTTCAGGAGTTGACTGCCAGCCGAGAACAAGTGAGTCAAAGATTGACGGAGCTCCTCCTGAGGCAATCCGACATAGAGAAGGCGCAAGAGGAAAATGCGCAAAGGATTGCCGCTGAGGAAGCCCTCTTAACGGAGCGCCGCGTTAGGCTTGATGATCACGAAGAAGTTCTTGCCGCGCGCGAGCAGGCACTTGTTGCCAAACTCCGCGGCAAGGACGAAGAGATTGAAAAACTTGTCGCGCAGCGGACCCAGGAGCTGGAGCAGAAACACAAGGAGACGCTCGAAGCTTCAACTGCAGATCACGCCAGCAAGCTCAAGGAAACCATCGATGCCGCCGAGGCTGTAGAGGCCGCCAAGAACGAGCTGAGCAACAAAGTGAAGAAGCTGGAGGCGAATCTTGAGGAACACAGCAAGGAGCTCTCGACGCTCAAGGGCGACAGGGAGAAAACTCTCCACAGCCTGGCGGAGATGCAAATTGCCATATCCGACAAGACCAAGCAGCTCTCTTCAGCCAACGATGCCATTGCCGATCTAAGGCTGAAGCTAACCACGCTGGAAAAGTCTCTTGAGGACGGCAGGGCCCGCAAGAAGGACCTAAGAAAAGATCTTCAGGATGAGAAGAACTTGCTTAAGAGCGCCGCCGCCGCCCAAATCGACTATGAGAAGGGTGTGAAAATCTGGACTGATCGCCTTGTCGACACCGCGGAGAGGCTCACAGCACAATTGTCAACCATGGGCCAGGATGGCCTGCGAAACTTCAGGTATTCCTCTGAAGAAAGGATATCCTCAAGCGCCAGGTTGACCATGTTCTTCGAAAGCATCATTGATGCTCTGAAGCTGCTACAGTCCAACCGAGCGACCCAACTGGCCAACGAATCCTGCAAACTTTGCCGGGCCGTCCTTCGCAAGGTACTCATCAAGGTGGTACATAAGAACCCTGGCGTTGATCTCACCAACATGCTCGACCGCTTGCCGAAGGATGCAGATCTCAAAGCACTTGAGGAGCTTGTCGCACCCATCCTTGAGAAGGTGGATTCAATCAAGAGGGTCGAAGGCCAGCGCAGGGACTAGACGTCTCACTTTTCCTTGCCGCCACCATTCCATGCCAAAGACAATTTAGTCTTAAGTTAGAACTGCGACAATTATCGGTGTAATATAACTTGCTATAATTGAATACATGCATGCTATTTCTCCTATCCAATTTCTTCCCTTATGGTATACGCCCTACGCTCACTAGAAACTTGCTGGCGCGCAACCTGCCGCGAGCGCTGGGTGCGGGACTTCAGCAGCCTGCTGGAGGTGCAGCAGCCGGCAAGACACCTTGGCGCTCTTGGTGCAGCCACTTAAACTGTTGAGCCGACTCGAAACAAAATAAGGGCGCAACCAATTACGACAAGGGTTCCTTCGCGTGCAGGTTTTCCTTACAAGGACCGAAATCGTCTGAAGAAAATAGCCTGATTGTAAAAATTGAAAAACTTGCTCAAAGTTTCGCAACTTAGCTTTCTGTCGCTGTACTCCTTCCGGCAAGACATCAATTCTGAACATTGCCCATTGGTATCCATACCTTCCTTCCCCCCCGGCAAACTTGTGCGCGAAGGAACCTTCTATCCTTTGAGAAAAAGAAAGAAGAGAAAATAAAGATATGGAACCTTGGTGGTTCGTTAATGCTTACCGGGAGCAAGTGCCATACAATATCTCAGACAAGCATGCATATAGATAAACATGGAAATCAACAAGAAATGTACAACACTTAAGCTTATTCAACTATGCACAGGGTCTGCGCCTGGCTTTGTACAAAGGATTATATGCCTTGCCGGCAAAACTCGTACAAAAGGAGGTTGTCGGGAGCCCTCGGCAACCGCGCCTTATGGGTAGAACTTGCGAAGATGTTCGATATTCCAAGAGTTACTCACTGGAACGCCATCCTCGGTCTTCAGGCGGACAGCGCCGGGCCTGGTGACTCGTACTACCCGATAAGGGCCTTCCCACTTCGGCGTCAACTTGTTTGAATTCTTGGCGGACTGAATCCACCGAAGAACAAGGTCGCCTTCCTCAAGACTTCGGGCATGAACTTTGCGGCTATGGTAGCGACGCAAAGCTTGCTGGTAGCGTGCGGCTCGCACAGCAGCCTGAAGACGATCCTCCTCAAGGAGCACAGCGTCATCTTGCCGCAGTTGCTCTTGCTCAAGCTCATCATAAGCGAGCACTCGAGGTGACCCGTATATGAGTTCTGTGGGGAGAACTGCTTCCGCTCCGTAAACCAGAGCGAAGGGTGTCTGGCCAGTAGCTCGATTTGGTGTCATTCTGATTGACCAAAGAACCGCCGGCAACTCATCAATCCAGCGCCTTCCGCACTTTTTCAGCTTGTCAAAAGTTCTGGTCCTGAGACTGCGCAGCACTTCAGCATTAGCCCTCTCTGCTTGGCCGTTGCTTCTCGGGTGAGCAACAGAGGCAAAACAGATTTTGCCGCCAAGATCCTGGATGTACTGCATGAATGTGCGACTTGTGAATTGTGTGCCATTGTCGATGATGATCCTGTTGGGCACACCGAAACGGCAAACTATCCCTTTAAAGAACTTGACGGCTGATTGTGCTGTCACCTTCCTCACTTCTTCCACCTCCGGCCACTTTGTGAACTTGTCGATTGCAACGTACAAGTACTCAAAGCCCCCGGTAGCACGGGGAAAAGGGCCCAGTATGTCGAGCCCCCAGACCGAAAATGGCCAGGAGAGAGGGATTGTCTGAAGAGCTTGAGCTGGCTGATGCGATTTCTTTGAATGAAACTGGCACGCTTCACACTTGGTTACTAGTTCAGCTGCATCCTGGAGAGCGGTGGGCCAAAAGAAACCTTGTCAGAATGCCTTTCCGACAAGCGCTCTTGATCCTATGTGAGAGCCACATATGCCTCCATGTATCTCTGCCAACAGCCCCTGTCCATCCTCCCGAGGGATACACTTCAATTTTACACCGTTCAGTCTCTTCCTGTACAGAACGCCATCGACGAACTGGTACATGATAGACTGACGGGCTACTTTTTCCGCTTCTTCCTGCTCCTCAGGGAATTCTCCTGTCTGAAGGAAATGGACAATGGACTGTGCCCAAGTTGGAGCCTGGGGCTCGACAACTAGGACTAAAGGCATTTCTTCTGCCGGGGGAACATTTGTCTCAACGACAAGGGCCTGAGCCCCTGTTGGAGCCTGTTGTTCCCCGGCAGGCTTGTCGTTGATCCCGGCAACTTCCTTGCCGGCGGCTCCCGGGAGCTCTGCCGGAAAGTACTGACCAGAATTCAACTTCCTTCTCTTTTCTTGCCTCATTGATGGTGTTACAGATGGCTGAGTCAAATGGAGCACAAAAGTCCCTGGTTCCACAGGTAACTTGAGGGCAGCGCATTTTGACAGGTCATCTGCAATACTATTTTTGGCACGAGGAATGTGCTTTGTTTGCAGACCGTCAAAGCGCTCTTCCATTTTTCTCACTTCATCCACATAAGCTTGCATCAACGGACTTTGATAATCTTTGTTGACTTGCCTGACAACAAGCTGCGAGTCGCCTTTGATGACGAGCTTCTTGATACCAAGGTCTGCCGCGATCCTGAGACCGGCAAGCAGGCCTTTGTACTCCGCAGTGTTGTTCGTCGAGCTCTCCCGAGGAAAATGCATCTGAATTACGTACTTGAGGTGCTCTCCGGTGGGTGCGACAAGCAGCACACCAGCACCGGTGCCTTGCAGCGAGAAAGCCCCGTCAAAGTACATAATCCATTCTTGATCTGTTTCCTTGCCGGGAAGAGTTGTTTCTTGAATCTGTTCGTCTGGGGTTGGGGTCGATTCCACAATGAACTCCGCCAAGGCTCTGCTCTGAATTGCTGAAGTACTTTCAAACTTGAGACCAAAGCTTGACAATTCCAACGCCCACTCCACAATCCTGCCGGTTGCCTCTGGATTTCGCAAAA
Organism: Thinopyrum elongatum; assembly: GCA_011799875.1. Classification (NCBI taxonomy): domain Eukaryota; kingdom Viridiplantae; phylum Streptophyta; class Magnoliopsida; order Poales; family Poaceae; genus Thinopyrum; species Thinopyrum elongatum. The sequence continues at coordinate 319,916,343 of CM022297.1, forward strand.
ATCCGCTGCAACGGGAAGCGAGTGACGACGGTAATCTCATGTGCTTGAAAATAATGGCGCAGCTTCCTCGAGGCCATAAGAAGACCGAAGAGCAGCTTCTGCACACCAGAGTATCTTGACCTAGCTCCCTACAAAAGAGAGCTAACAAAATAAACTGGGCACTGCACCATCTTCCTCTTTTGAACTGATTCCTCTGACTGCGCAGATCCTGTCTTGCCGGTACCAGACCTTGCCGGGGAAGATCCCGGCGCATCACTTGACGGTCCTGCCGCTACCGTTGCCTCCTCGTCAACTTCTCTCTGCGCCACTAATGCAACACTAACCACTTGATTCATTGCTGCTAGATACAACAGCAACGACTCTTGTGGCCTAGGTGCGACTAGCGTCGGCGGAGAGGAGAGGTACCTCTTCAAATCTTGCAACGCTGCCTCCGCTTTCGGAGTCCATTTCATTGGACCTGCCTTCTTCAAAATTTTGAAAAAGGGCAGGGCGCGCTCAGCGGATTTGGAGATGAACCTGCTTAGGGCAGCAATGCAGCCGGCAAGACGACGTACATCCTTGACGCATCTTGGTGCTTCAATCTGCTCAATAGCTTTGATCTTGTCGGGATTCGCTTCAATTCCACGCTGAGATACAAAGAACCCGAGAAGCTTGCCGGAAGGGACGCCAAACACACACTTCTCAGGATTGAGCTTTAAATTGATCTTGAGCAGATTTGTGAATGTTTCTTCTAGATCTTGTATGAGCGTCGCTTTATCCCTGGTTTTGACCACTATGTCATCCATGTATGCTTCCATATTTCTATGTAGCTGAGGCTCAAAACCAATTTGGACCGCTCTCGCAAATGTAGAACCAGCACTTTTCAACCCGAAAGGCATCCGTATAAAGCAATACGTACCACATGGGGTGATAAATGCGGTCTTTTCTTCATCTTCTTTTGCCATGAAGATCTGATGATATCTCGAGTAGGCATCAAGGAACGACAGTAGGTCACAACCAGCAGTGGAGTCCACAATCTGGTCGATGCGCGGCAAGGGGAAAGGATCTTTTGGACAGGCTTTATTGATGTCTGTATAATCAATACACAGCCTCCATTTCCCATTCGCCTTGCGCACTACAACCGGATTGGCCAACCACGTTGGGTGAAGCACTCCTCTGACCAAGCCTGTCGCTTCTAGCTTTCTTATTTCTTTGGCAATGAATTCTTGCCGCTCCAAGGCTTGTTTCCTGACCCTCTGCTTGACGGGCCGCGCGTGAGAACAGACAGCAAGGTGGTGCTCAATTACCTCCCTGGGAACACCGGGGATGTCAAACGGTTGCCATGCAAACACGTCGACATTCGCCCGCAGGAAGGCAATGAGCGCGCTTTCCTATTTGTCATCCAGGGTGGAACTTATGGTGAAAGTTCCTCCTGTTCTGTCCTCCTTGACGGGCACCTTCTTGATCTCTGGTGGAGCAGCCTTGGATTTCTTGTTCTTGTCGGTGGAACTCTCTGGTGCGTCCTCAACGGAAGTGCAACACTCTGAGGAGGTGCGCTTGCCGGAGTTTGCACCAAAGATCTTGCCGGTCTTCTTCTTCCCCCCGGGAGTTCCAGCGGTAGGAGCAGATGCCTTGATGGCAGGTGCTGCAGCTGCCTCCCGGTATAGTTGGTCGGTGCAGATAAGTGCATCCTTTTTGTCAGAGTGGATAGTGATGACACTTATCGGCCCGGGCATCTTCAACACATTGTACGCATAGTGTGATGCCGCCATGAACTTAGCCAGCGCTGGGCGGCCAAGGATCCCATTGTACGACATAGGGATCTTAGCGACATCGAACACTACCTTCTCTGTCCTGTAGTTGAGCTCGCTACCAAATGTCACCGGTAGCGTAATCTTGCCTTTTGGCTGGGTCCTTCCTGGATTGATCCCTTGAAACGTGCCCGTTTCCTCGAGATCTTCATCAGGAATTTGCAGCCTCTTGAGCACGTCCGGCGAGATTAAGTTCAGCCTGGCCCCACCGTCAACTAGCATTTTTGTCACCTTGAGGTTGCGGATTGTTAGTGAGACCAACAAGGGCAAACACCCAACTGCAGTTGTGCGATCAGGGTGATCCTCGGCGTAAAAAATGATAGGCGTGCTGGACCACTTTAAAGGTTTGCATGCATCAAACGACGGCTCCGTTGCATTAACCTCACGCACCCACTGTTTAAGTCGGCGATGAGAAGAATGCAACGAGGCGCCCCCGTCAATACACATGGCCTCTGTGGCTTTCTGAAACTCGTGCTTGCTGGATTCGTCGCCTTCTTCATCATCATCGCCCCCCTCGTCCTTGTCGCGGCCTCGGGCGGGCTTTTCCTTCTGTTGCTTAGCCTTGCCGCGGCAGCCTCCTAGGCCACCATGCTTCTTGCTAGATCCCTCAGTACTGTCCTGGGCCTTCTCCTTGTCTCATCTTTTGTACTCAGCTCTCTGCTTCTCGACAAGCTGCTCAACTTGCCGGCAGTTTTGGGGATCGTGGCCCTTGGTGCGATGGATCTTGCAATACTGCCTGCCGGAGTTTTCTGACTTGTTGGCTGCCGCCAAGGCCTAGCAGGAGGCACACCCGGCAACTTCCTTGCCGGGGGCGTCAACCTTGGCCTTCTTGGCGGTGCCGGGGTTGCCGGATTCCTCGACAGCAAGCACGGCCTTGCCTCTGCGCTTCTTGTTCCGCCGCCGGCCTTTCTTTGGCGGGGTTGCAGCGTCTTCATCTTCTGATTCGCCCCCTGCGCCAACACTCTCGCCAGGGAGTTTCCTCCCTTCTTCACCTCGAGCGCATTTGTCGGCCAAAGTATAAAGCTCGGCAATACTCCTGACTTTGTTCATCGCCAGCTCTTCGCGCATTTTGCGGTTACGCACGTTCTGATGAAACGTGCTAACAACAGCGGCATGATGAACATCTGGAATATTGTATTGCACCCGGCTAAATCTCTGGATAAACTTGCGCAGGGGTTCGCCCTCCTTTTGAGGGAGGAGATGCAAATCACTCTCTTGGCCAGGAGCTTGGTGGCCTCCAACAAAGGCGCCAACAAACTGATGGCACAGATCTGACCAAGAAGAAATGGAATTCTTCGGCAGATACATCAACCACGACCTGACATTGGGTTTGAGCACCAACGGGAAGTAGTTGGCAAGTATCTTGTCATCTCGGCCCCCGGCAGCCTGCACCGCAATGGTGTAGATGCTCAAGAACTCCGAGGGGTGGGTCTTGCCATCATATTTCTCCGGGAGATCTGGTTTGAACATTCGGGAGTTGGGCCACTGGACTTGCCGCAGCTCACGGGTAAACGCTAGACAACCTACCTCATAGGGCAAGTCGCCTACGTGCCCCGGCGCAGGCTTGTCGACAGTAGGCCCTGCGCGTTTATCGAACTGATGACGCGCCTCCCGTCGCCGCTCGATGGTAGTTCGAGCGTCTTCTTTGCTTCGTTCCCGAAGAACTTGATGCTGATCGCGGCGCATCCGAGGATCGGACGATGCCGTGGAATCGTCATCACGGCCGTCAGTCCGCCGGGTTGACGACCGCTGCTGCTGTCGTGGAGGGGAGTGCACCATGGTCGCACCGCCTCCAGTCTTCTCACCATCGGCTCGCGTCGGATTGATAGACCGCTGCCGCGAGGGCCCCGTAGGCTGCGGCCCATCCTTGTTGACAAAGCCGATGAGGCTCTGGATAGTAGATCGCCACTCCTCCATCTTTTCCGGAGCAGGAGGGAAATCGAGGAGCAGCTACGCACGTGCCAAGGCTTCTGCGACATAGGTGGCGGCGACAGGTGCAAGGTACGTGAGGTGCTCTGACTCCTAACAGTGTTAGAAGGACACCATCACGATCACGCGACCGCGTGCCACTTCCATCAGCAGTTTGGCGTGCATGCTGGGCCTGCGCATCTTGGGATCGATACGCAGAAGTCTTTCCATGGGGACGTTCAGACCCACCAACGCCACGGCGCTGCTCGTCGCGTGCGACCTGAGAAGGCCGCAACGCTTGCGCCGGCGTGAGAGTCTTAGAAGGCGTCCTCCGATCTCTGGAGTTCGCTGCGCCGCTCGTAGGCAGCACAGCTTCATCTCTGGATCTAGCGGCGTGCGGGTTGCCGTTGCCGCTGCGAACGATGCCGCTCGCCTGGCTCGGATCACCAGAACGCCGTGGAGGTTCTAAACCTCCATCCCCTGCATCCAGGCCGTCACCCGTCCGAGTAGGTACGGGCAAGACGGACGTAGACGGAACAACTGCTGCCGCACCCTTCTTCTTGGGCGGCATGATGACAAAGACGGTGAAGAAACTGACACGCTGATCACCGGATCAGATTCGCGCAACCTCGATCCCCCTACCTGGCGCGCCAAAGATGTCGGCGTACGACACCTATGGGATCCGAAGGACCCCTTTACGATTCGGCAGGGAAAGAGGTATGCACAAAGAGCAGAACCGAGGACCAGCGCGAGGGGATTTTTACCCAGGTTCGGGCCGCTGATCAGCGTAAAACCCTACTCCTGCTTTAGTTTATTATCAGTGTATTCGTCCCAGTTCTTGGAGCGCTTGCAATGAACAGTGTGTTCGTGCAGCGGCTACGCATGCCGAATGGGCCTAGAGTGTTCTCTCTCTATAGCAATTGCCTTGGGCCTCCTTTTATATGCTCAAAGGGGTCACCACAGTGGCGAACTGTTCATACGAGAGGTGTAAAGTAGCTACAAGGTTATCATACCTAACCACTGGCGGTTTAGGACAAATGCATTTAATACACCGTGAAGTGTCCGTTTAGGTGTCCCTACTTTCTTGGGGATGGAAAAAGGGGCCATCCCATCAGCACCGCTTAAGCTCACCTCCACTAGCGCTTTGCCACGCATCTAGAGATGGGGCCAGAATGCCAGGCTTGGTCGCTGCACTGGAGCGGTGGCACAGTGGTGGAACCTTGCCGGGGTGCGAATCTTGCCGGGCTCTGCGGGCTACCCCGGCAAGGTCTTGCCGGGCTCCGCAGGCTACCCCAGCAAGATCTTGCCGGGGGCTGAGCCCTTGATCTCCAGTTCTCCTTATCTTCTGGTCCTTGGCTTGAATGTCTCTTTGATAATCTTGGATTAATCTTCAACTGTTCCCCGACAAGCCTTGCCGCAGGTATGGCAACAACCGCCCGTGCACAAGTACGGGGTACTAAAGGCCCAATACTTAGTACACCGACACACCTACAGATATGGGCATTTACAATTCCACTGTTGCAGTGCAGATCTAAAGCACCTTCACAAAGTATTAAGCAAAACAATACAATCCTACATACCAATACGTAAACATGGCTGGTGCAGGGTAAATTTGAACAAGAAAATAAAATGTAGGATTGCTAGCACCAAATTGAACAAAATAATTTGCACAAGAGTTAGTCTAGTTCATACTATCTTGTTAATGTGTATTGGTCACTATCTACCTTGTGTTGGATTTGATCTACAGTTCAAACAAACCGTGAGAGAAAAGGGGGAGCCTTTTGACCCCAGGTGTGCAATGATCAGAAGCACCCCACATATCCACACGTTTGGTTTTGGTCCCATGTACCCAGCACACACATATATAAGGAAAATGTGGTTTTCATTATGGATAACAGTATATCGATCTAAACCACCTAAGTGCTGATCCTGAATATGTGCTGAGGTACGTGAAGGCAATCTCCACCATCGGCCACCGCAGGGCTGTGCCTGCGGCAACCCTGCTGGCGTCCACGTCACCGTGTTGGTTCTTCCCCAACCATCTCCTCGCTACTGGAGACGCTAAGGTGCAGCCGTGGGCTACACAGGGGCTGCATCAAGCAGGCATGAGATATCGCCAAGTACCTGTAAGTCGTACGCTTCCACATAATGCTGTTGATCTAGTCCGAGATTAGGTCCTTACGTTGATTAGCCTAAAGGCTAATTTCTCTAACACCTTGCAGATACCACATCCAGCAAAATAGCCGGCTCTAACGATGGAGGAACGTTCCCCGCTTAAAGACCTAACAAACATTCCTCCCAGTGGGAAGAGTGTAAATGTAGGTTTACGGGTAAAGGCCAAACTAAGACCTAAGAAAATACTATATCAAGACCACCGATTAAAAATGTTTAAGATAGGCAAAGTGTAAGGTGAGAAGAATATCACTGGTAATACAAACAAAAAGATTTATGTGCACATCTAAGGTGAGAAGAATATCACTCTAAGTTAATACAAAACAAAAAGATTGATGTGCCCATACAAATGATATGAAGCTAAGGCAACTAGCCTTTTCCACTTTGTAACCAGATTACAGATTGTGGGTTCAATAAGGACCCACCGTTCAGGATATTCGATCGGTTTGTCTTTATCTTAGGCATACTATCACAAGGGGTGTCCTAGGGCAGGCTTGGAATGCACAAACCAGAGAAAACGTAGAATAATGTGCAAGCTTCAAATAGTATTTTAAACTATGCAATTTCTTTTTTACAAAAGCAAGGCATTGACAAGGTGAATAAAGGATTCTTTTGATTGTAGCCTCAAGTATTTTAAGCGATATTAGAAACCCCACTCATAACAGTTGCTGCAATGAAGTTAAGAAGCTAAGAATACCAGGGGATAATGAAAGTTCCGATAATGAAAACATTTGAGCCTGAGTATGGAGCGCCAACGTTTACACAATACACCGTATTTCATCAAGAAATGTGTGATTGGGCAACTCACATTCAACTTCAAAATGATTTGGTTGAGCATATGTAGACTCACATAGGAAACCAATAAATTATCTCCTCTTTTTCTTTCAATGTATTTGCTACAATTTCAAATTCATTCAGTTGTAAACTATGACACATTTATTGTGTTGTAAAAACTATGTGACTTATTTTTAAAAATTATGTCCAATGTTTTATTTTTATTTGTTTAGTTGATTTATATGTATACAATGTCAAATAGAGAAAATTTGCCAAAAACAACCGGCGAGGCGGACCAAATGGGTTGGCCTGTTGGGCGCACTACCCAGAAATGCGCGGACACAGGCGGATGCTGTAACACCCCTATGTAACCTAGCACTGTGACTCTCTGTTAAACATGCCAAGTCGTCATCTATGCAATGATTGATCACAGTGTTAGCTCAACTCAATTCAAATTTCACTCTGAAAATCAATTCAAATTCAAGTGCAAAATAAAGTGGTTTGAAATTGCTAGAAAAATGTTCACCTTCTAGCAAATATTCCAAAACCATTTGCTGTTAAGGAATACAACATCATCATCAAGTCAAAGTGGGCCTAAGCATTTTAAAACAGTGCCAAAACAGCACTTTAAATGCCATATTCATTTTTGAAAAATTCAAAAGGATTCCAAAACTCCTCAAACTTTTTGGGGCAGTGAAGAAGATTCCATTGTAATTGTGTGACCAAGTTTCACATTTTTACAAAATCATTTGGTGCCTCCAAATATTGCAAAATCCTCTCTGAAAAAGAAAAGCAGAAACTGAAAAAGGAAGAAAAGGAAAAAGGCCACTGTGCACTGGGCCTAAGTACACAGTGCCTGAGGCCGGCCCATCTCTCTCTCCTCCCACTCTCTCTCTCCTATGCATGTCGCCACGCCTGTGGCCGCGCCGGCGAGCGCCGGTGAAACGACGACAGCGTGGCGCCACCGACGCGAGGGGATAAGGCCCCGGCCTCGTCCATTCCCCCTGGCCTCCCTCGCCATTCCTCCCCTTCCCCAGCGCTCGTCCCTCTCTCTTTTCCCCACTGGCCGAGCGCCATCGCCGCCGTCCTCCGTCATCACCGTGGCCACGGCCACCGGCTCGCCTCGCCGACCTGTCCGTCGACTCCGCCGTCCTCGACTACCCCGGCCTCAACCACGCGTGCGAGCAGGCGAGCTCTGCATCGCCTGGATCGAGCCGCCCCTCCCGCCTCGGCCGCCGGCGATCTCCGTCATCTCCGGCGACTCCTGCTGCTCCTAAACCTCCAAGGGCCTTCGTGTGAGCCGCTCGGTGAGCTCCTCCCCCTTCTCCCTCTCTCTAGTTGCTCTCGTGCGCCTCCTAGCTACCTTCTCCACCGTGGCCGAACGCGACGCCGCGCGAGCTCGTCGCCGGCGTGCCTCCGGTGACCATTTGGTCACGGGCTCATGCCCGCTGTACTCGCTGCATCGCATAGAACGCGCCTAACCCTTTGGCTCGAGCCGTAGCACGCTACAACACCAATTTCGTCGACGCCCGAAAAGGCTCCGCCGCTGATCTCGTCGCCGGCGCCGATTCCGGCCAAGTCCGGCGACTCTACCACCACCATTCATCGCGCCGTCGAATGCCCGTTCGAACGCGCCCGACCACGCCTGTTTTGACGGCCTGTAGGCGAATCCCGATGCCGGCCCGTGCCCTCCGCCGTGTTTTGGCGTCGCCGGCGTTGAGTCACCGCTAGTGGGCCAAGGGGCCCCGTTGACTGGTTTGACCAGTCAACGTGCTGACTGGGCACCCCCGTGTCACTGATAGGCGGGGCCCACTGCATAAATAACCTAACTAAAACATTTTTCTAAATAAAAATAATTAGTTAACTAATTAGTCACTGACAAGTGGGGCCCAGCTTCTAATTAACTCTATTTAATTAAAATAAACTGTTGTTAGTCTCTCTGAGTATGACATGTGGGACCCACTGGTCAGGTTTGACATGGCTAGCCGACTGTTGACTGCTGACATCATCCATACATCATGCTGACATCACCAAACACTATTCTGGATAATGTTGAATTAGATGAATAAAATAAATTCCAGAAAATGTCTTTAATCTTTGAAAATTCGTAGAATTTAAATCGTAGCTCGGATCGAAAATCTTTCTACATGAAAGTTGATCAGAAAAAACGAGACGAATCTGACCGTGCCAACTGTTTCCATGTTGGGACCCTCTACGGAGGTGAACCCGCAACTTTTAGCCTGTTTCCGGTAGATGAATAGTGCATACATACCGGCTATTAATTCCAACTTTAATCCTAAAATAACTAAAATGATTTAGACATGTTTTTAGGCAACCCTGCACTGCACGTTAGCATAGCATACTCTGTGTTGCCTATGTTTGCTGTGTATTTATTTGTTTCCTCCCCATCTTCTCTCTCGGTAGACCCCGACACCGACGTAGTCCTCGAGGCCGACGCAGCTCCGGAGACCGACTACACCATTGACGACCCTGCCTTTGCCGCCGAGCAACCAGGCAAGCACCCCCCCTTTGAACATGCCTATATCGCCTATTCTTTCTCCCTCCTGCTTGCATTAGAATTTGCTACTGCTTTGAGTTATCCTATTCTGATGCATAGCCTGTTTATTGTAACCTGATATTGATACCTTACCTGCTTATCCTAAACTGCATAGAATAGGCTGGTGAGTGAACCCCAGTGACCCCACTTGTCCCAATTGCCCTGCTGGATCATCGGAAGGCTTGACGACCAGGCCCCAGCACCGCACATCACCCCCTTAGTTGTACGACACTGCAACGTTACTATCGAGTGCCGAGGGTGATACCTCGTTTACCACTTCTGATGTTAACTATGTAGAGTAGCTATTCGGTCGTGGTCATCACGGGTGATTCCTCCTTCACCATTCCCGATAACGACACCGTTGTGCAACACCTCAAGTGTGAACCTCGAGGGTGATTCCTCCTAAGTTCACCTTGATGAGTACATCATGTGGGATCCGTCGAGGGTGATTCCTCAGGTTTTCCCCCTGGTGTTTGGACACACAGTTACTATGACTTTAACCATGAACCATGATAAAGTCGGGTCGGCCCTGAGGGGTACCCGCACGAGCATAAGATGCGATTGATGTGTAGTCGGGTGACCAGAGAGAGTACCCGTGAGATAATTACGTGGCGTGGCCGGGCATTCTTAGCCCTTGCCGCAAGTCCCCGAGACGGGGCGACGGGGTCACATCAATCGTCAGTCTCTGCTCGTTACCGCACACCCCCAATACACTAACGGTTTGGATATTTGATCCGAGTGGGCCTCTGGCCCGATAGAACTAACCATCATGTGGGAACAGTTATGGGCACTCTGCGTTGTATGCATCAGCCGAAGCTTAATGGATGTCAGCGACTGAGCGGTGCGTGCCGGGTTGGACCGCGTAATGCAACCGCCTTGATAGTGTGGGTTGCTAGGTCTGCTCTCGGTGGCCCCGCAACGTGCAGCAGTTCCCGGGGCGATGGCCCAAGACCCCTGGGGGCATAGGTTTAGCCCGGCGTGCTGACCTCTCTGTTAAGTTTTTGGTCGGGTTGCGGCGTATCGTTTGGCCGAGGCCGGGCTTGACCCAGAAAAGTGTGTCTGGCCGGAGTTAATTGAGCGTGGTGGGTAAGTTGGTGCACCCCTGCAGGGAAGAACTAATCTATGCATAGCCGGATCCTCGGTAACGGACGCTCGGAGTTGTATCCCGATCGATACAACTAGAACTGGATACTTGTGATGAGAAATGGATACTAGGGCTCTGGGATTGCTTTCTCGCAGGGAGTCGAGAAAGGATCTCTGGCCGAGGTTGATACTTAATGCTACTACTACTTTATGCTGTACTGATCTACACTCTTCTAATGCTGCAAGACCGTTGAAGATGCTAGTCTTTGATAGGACTAGGCTTTCTCTCTATTCTGACATTTCTGCAGCCCATTCCACATATACAGCCTCTCTTTGATAATGTTGCATATGTAGTGTAGATCCTTGCTTGCTGAGTACTTTGGATGAGTACTCACGGTTGCTTTGCTTCCTGTTTTTCCCCATATCCGTTTGATGCAACCAGATGACGGAGCCCCGGAGCCAGCTACCCCCGCCGCCGACTACTACTACCACCCCGAGGGTGGTTACTACTTCGAGCTTGCCGACGACCAGGAGTAGGATCGGAGGGTCCCAGGCAGGAGGCCTGCGCCTTTTCGATCGTAGCTTTTGTTTTGCCCCGCCTTTCTAAAGGCTTATCTGTTTCTGTTTCATATCTGTACTCAGATATCTGATGCTTCCGCTGACGCTTGTATGCGAGCTTATGTATTCGAGCCCTCGAGGCCCTTGGCTTGTAATATAAAGCTTGTATGACTTATTTATGTTTTAGAGTTGTGTTGTGATATCTTCAAGTGAGTCCTTAGGCTTGATCATGTGCATTTGCGTGTATGATTAGTGCACGATTAAGACGGGGGCGTCACAGGTTGGTATCAGAGCTGACTGCCTGTAGGAATCTCCCTTTCCAACTCCTGGGCCGAAGTTGAGTCTAGTCATCCAAAAACTGTTTTACTAACTTGGCTGTGTGGCTTACGGGCCCACGTCGCCAACTGGGTGGTATTAGAATCTTTTATTCCTCGTCTTTACTCTGGGACTCTGATCTCTCTCCCTTTCGGGTTAAAATTTTACTAACTCCAACATTAGGTTCTCGTGATCACATCCACCCGGAGTTATGAAAATACCCCCCTTTCTTCAAGATTGTGGGCCAGGTTCTGCTTACAGGATCCTTTTATCGAGGACACCCTGTGTTGTCACTTGCAGATTCCTCGCTCCAGCAGTTTTTCTCCGACGTTGATGTAGCCTTTGCTATGTCTCGTTGTGTACTTCCTTACCGCGTGCCTGCGCGCCGCCTAGCATGTCTAGCTTCTAAATTTGCGCCGTTATGCTGTCCGCATGAACCCGACTCAGTGAATGAATCTGTATGTCTTAATTGACTACTGATAAGAATCTATTACACTGCTTAATTATTATCATGTTACATCATGCTTGTCGCTAAACCCTTGCAATTGCTTTTACTAAACTACCCCTGTTGAAACTTAACAGGATGGTTAGACCAGGTGGTCGTGGTCGTGCCCCTGAACAACCACCACTGCCAGATTATATGGCAGCTATGAGGCAACAATTCGAGCTCAACCGTCAGTTCATGACTGGGATTATGTCTCAGTTCCCGCATCAGAACAACTAGGACCAGAACCCTGCTTCAATAACTCTGTCGGAATTTGTGCGTCTTAACCCCACTCAGTTCCGCAATTCTGATAAGCCACTGGATGCTGATGATTGGATTCACGACATCACTCATGAGATGGAGTCTGCAAATGTCTCCCCTGCCAACTTTGTCACCTTCGCATCCTTTTTCTTAAAGGGTCCCGCTGCTCAATGGTGGGACACACACAAGCATACACTGCCTGCTGGAACAGTCATTACTTGGCCTGAGTTCCAGGCTGCTTTTTGTGCCCGATATATTCCTTAGGGAATCATGGACCGGATGAACCCAGTTCTGCAACCTCACTCAGGGCAACAAGACCGTCGAAGCCTATCAGCAGGAATTCTTTGACCTATCCCGCTATGCTGAAGAAGACATCGCCACGGATGCTCGTAGACAAGAGAAGTTCCGTAGTGGACTCCACCCAGACATCGAGCTTGCACTTGCTGCTCAAGACTTCACCGACTTTGCTACCCTTGTGAATAAGGCTATTCTGGTTGAGACCGCTCAGATCAAGCACAAGGAGTCACAGAAGCGCTATCGTGATGCTGGCTCATCTTCGGGCTCATCTTCACAGAAGCGCCATATCTGGATTCCCCACAGCATGTACCGTCCAACTGCACCTGCACCAAGGCCGTACCATGCTGCACCACGTCTGCGTCCTCCACCACCAAGGCAGCCCCTTCGAGCTGCAACACCCCGAGCTCCTGCAATCCATCCAGACAGTGGGCTGTGTTACAAGTGTGGCAAACCAGGTCATCTTGCCAGGAATTGCTACCAGAATCAGAATCAACTGGCTCTGCCTGCTAATGCCCGTAGCAACAATTAGCCCCGCAACAACAATGCCAGGCCTGCTTATGGTCGTGGTCAGGCTTATCATGTCAACATGAGTGAAGACCCGGACCAGCCAGCTACCGTGATGGGTACTCTTCTTGTTAATTCAGTACCAGCATCTGTTTTATTTGATTCAGGAGCATCGCATTCATTCATGTTAGAACATTTCACACGCATGCATGACATAAGTGTGAGTACATGAACACTCCACTAGTGGTACATACTCCCGCGGGTGGTTGTCGAACCTCCGTGGTTAGATATGATATTCCCATTGAAATCGAAGGGATGAAATTTCTTGTTTCTCCCATTATACTGAAGTCTTCCCCGATTGACCTTATTCTGGGAATGGATTGGTTGAAGGCTTACTGCGCCTCAATCAATTGTGCCACTAAAGTTGTACATCTTTTGCACATATCAGATGAAATAGTGAATTACCATGCTCATTTAACGCAAAATGCCGAGGCTCAAATCTATGCCTTGAATGCATTGAACGCTTCTCCGCTTGAGGGGATAAAAAACATTCCAGTCGTTCGTGACTTCCAGGATGTTTTTCCAGAAGAACTTCCAGGAATACCCCCTGTTAGAGCTGTCGAGTTTGTCATCGACTTGAAACCAGGCACAACTCCTATTGCGAAGCATCCTTATAAGATGCCTCTGCATCACCTTCTCGAGCTTAAGGAAGAAATCAACAAGTCACTTAAGAAGGGTTTCATCCGCCCCAGTTCCTCTGCCTGGGGAGCACCTTCACTCTTCGTTAAGAAGAAGGATGGAACTAACCGATTGGTTCAGGATTATCGGCCCATTAACCAAGCCACAATCCAGAACAAATACCCGCTTCCCCGAATCAATGACTTGTATGATCAACTTGCTGGGTCCTCTGTGTTCTCGAAACTCGACTTGAGGTTGGGTTATCACCAGATCCGTGTCCATGAAGAGGATATTCCGAAGACTGCCTTCCTTACTTGTTATGGCTCCTATGAGTACATGGTCATGTCATTTGGCTTAACAAATGCTCCAGCTACGTTCTCCCGCCTGATGAATTACATCTTCATGGATTACCTCGACAAGTTCGTTGTGGTATATCTAGATGATATTCTGGTATATTCAAAGAATAAGGAAGAACATGCTGAACACCTTCGACTTGTACTTGAAAGGCTCCGAGAACACCAGCTCTATGCCAAGTATTCCAAATGCGAGTTCTGGCTTTTTGAAGTAACCTACCTTGGACATGTGATTTCCAAGGATGGAATTGCTATTAACCCGGAACGAGTTCAGGCTATTCTTGACTGGACTCCTCCGAAGAATGTCAAGCAAATGAGAAGTTTTCTCCGCTGATTTGTCGAGAACTTTTCCGAGATTGCTAAGCCTCTGACTAACCTGCTTCACAAAGGCGTTAAGTTTGAGTGGACAGACAAATGTCAGGAGAGTTTCCAGACTCTCAAGGACAAGGTAACTTCTGCTCCAGTGTTTGCTCCTCCGGATTCTCGCAAGGACTTTGTGATATATTGCGACGCCTCTCGTCAAGGATTAGGCTGTGTCCTAATGCAAGAACGAAGAGTAATTGCGTATGCTTCACGTCAATTGCGTCCACATGAAGAAAACTATCCAGTGCATGATCTTGAGCCTGCTGCAGTGATCTATGCATTGAAGCTGTGGCTGCATTACCTTCCGGGTAACCGGTGTGAGGTATATATTGATCATCAAAGCTTGAAGTATTTATTTACTCAGCCGGATCTTAATCTCCGTCAACGGCGATGGTTGGAAACAATTACGGACTATGACAGTGGTATTTCTTATACCCCTGGCAAGGCTAATGTGATGGCTGATACCTTAAGCCGCAAGTCCTATTGCAACAACCTCATTGTTAGGCGAGTGATACGTCTCCAACGTATCTATAATTTTTGATTGTTCCATGCTGTTATATTATCATTCTTGGATGTTTTACAATCATTTTATAGTCATTTTATATCATTTTTTGGTACTAACCTATTGACATAGTGCCAAGTGACAGTTGCTGTTTTTTGCATGTTTTTTACATCGCAGGAAATCAATACCAAATGGAGTCCAAATGCAGCGAAACTTTTTGTGGATTTTTTTTGGACCAGAAGACATCCAGTGGGCCGGAGAAGCGCCTGGGGGGTGCTCCGAGGGGAGCACAACCCACCAGGGCGCGCTTGGAGGCCCAGGGGCGCCCTGGTGGGTTGTGCCCACCTCGGGTGCCCCCCGAACCGCCTCTTTGATCTATAAATACCCCAATATTCCAGAAACCCTAGGGGAGTGTACGAAAATCAATTCCAGCCACCGCAGAGTCCAGAACCACCAGATCCAATCTAGACACCATCATGGTGGGGTTCACCACTTCCATTGGTGCCTCTCCGATGATGCGTGAGTAGTTCTTTGTAGACCTACGGGTCCATAGTTAGTAGCTAGATGGCTTTCTCTCTCTCATTTGATTCTTAATACAATGGTCTCTTGGAGATCCATATGATGTAACTCTTTTTGCGGTGTGTTTGTTGGGATCCGATGAACTTTGAGTTTATGATCAGATCTATCTTTTTATCCATGAAAGTTATTTGAGTCTTCTTTGATCTCTTATATGCATGATTGCTTATAGCCTCGTATTTCTTCTCCGATATTTGGGTTTTGTTTTGTCAACTTGATCTATTTATCTTGCAATGGGAAGAGGTGCTTTGTAGTGGGTTCGATCTTACGGTGCTTGATCCCAGTGACAGAAGGGGAACCGACACGTATGTATCGTTGCTACTAAGGATAAAATGATGGGGTCTATTTCTACATAAATAGATCTTGTCTACATCATGTCATCATTCTTATTGCATTACTCCATTTCTCCATGAACTTAATACACTAGATGCATGCTGGATAGCGGTCGATGTGTGGAGTAATAGTAGTAGATGCAGGCAGGAGTCGGTCTACTAATCTTGGACGTGATGCCTATATAATGATCATTGCCTGGATATCGTCATGATTATTTGAAGTTTTATCAATTGCCCAACAGTAATTTGTTCACCCACCGTTTGCTATTTTTCTCAAGAGAAGCCACTAGTGAAACCTAAGGCCCCCGGGTCTCTTTTCCAATATATTTGCTTTCAAGATCTGTTTTGCTATTCGCTCTTCTCTTTATTTGCAACTTTTATTTTCAGATCCATTAAACCAAAAATACAAAAATACCTTGCTGCACTTTATTTTATTTGGCGTTCGATCTATCAATATTTACTACTCTCTCACGTCCGTTTGCCAATTTTTGGCGCCGTTGCCCGAAAGGGATTGACAACCCCTTTTACACGTCGGGTTGCGAGTATTTGTTATTTGTGTGCAGGTGCTGTTTATGTAGTGTTGCTTGGTTCTTCTACTGGTTCGATAACCTTGGTTTCATCACTGAGGGAAATACCTACCGCCGCTGTGCCGCATCATCCCTTCCTCTTTGGGGAAATACCGACGTAGCTTCAAGCCGCATCAAAAGGAATTTCTAGCGCCGTTGCCGGGGAGGATCTTCAACATATACCAGGGTTCTAATCACAAATCTCATCTTCTCGCAATTTACATTATTTTCCATTTGCCTCTCATTTTCATCTCCCCCACTTCACAAAAATTTGCCGTTTTATTCGCCTTCTTTTCCCTTTGCCTTTTTCTCGTCAGATCTCTTGTTTGCTTGTGTTGCCATGTGTCTTCTATTTGCTTGCTAAAAATCTATTGATATGGATCCTCATCCACTTGCTAATCTTTTTAAAAGATCCAATTATGATGAACCAATTGTTAGTGAATTGAATTCACTAGATTATCTTTATGAAGTTTTGCTTGAGATTTATGAATCTGAAAATTGTGATGAAGTGTTAAACGAAGAAATTTATGAAGTGATTCATGATAGCTCCTTGAATGAAAAGCATGATTGCAATGATTTTACTAAAAATTCTATTAATATCAATTGTGCTAATAATATGCAAAACCCCAAGCTTGGGGATGCTAATTTTGATATGTCCACTACTTATTGCAATGATCATGATTGGGGTGATTCTTCTTATGATCTTGAAAATTTATTTAAGCCTCATGATGATTATAATATTGATAATAATGTTTGCAATAATATTGAAAGTGGGTTTGGAGGAGTGTCAACTTTAGGTAAAATAATCTCACATATTTGGAGAGTGTTCAATCTTATGAATTTTTTGATAAAAGTGGGCTTGGAGAGGTCATGACTTTATTTGATGATAATCCCACTATTTTGGAAGAGTGTCAACTTTGTATGCATGTGGATCATGTAGAGAATATGTTATGTGATAGCTATATTGTTGAGTTTGAATATGATCCCATATGTAATTATTATGACAGAGGGAAATATGGTTGTAGAAATTTTCATGTTACTAAATTACCTCTCTTCATGTTGAGATTGCTATTGTTTTCTTCCACGCATATGCTAGATCTTGCTTGTCTTGCTAATTTGTTTTCCTATAAAATTCCTATGCATCAGAAATATGTTAGACTTAAATATGTTTGCCTCATGTTTTATGATGCTCTCTTTGTGTTTTCATTATTATCTTTCATGTGAGCATCAATAAAATCTTATGCCTAGCTAGGGGCGTAAAACAATACCGCTTGTTGGGAGGCAACCCAATGAATAAAATTTATTTTTGCTTTTTTCTTTCTGTTATTGAGTGTTTGCACAATTATGCTACTGTTATAATTGTGTTTTAATTAGTGTTTGTGCCAAGTAAAGCCTTTAGGATTATGTTAGGTGATAGTTGATTTGATCTTGTTGGAAAATAGAAACTTTTGCATCCAGTAAATCAATTTTGTAAATTAAAAAAAGAGACAAAAAATTCTGAATTTTTTACACAAGATTTATATACAAATTTCCTATGTTTTCCTAATTTTCCAGAATTTTTGGAGTTTCATAAGTATTAGAAATATTCAGATTGATACAGACTGTTCTGTTTTTGACAGATTCTGTTTCCTTTGCGTTGTGTGCATGTTTTGATGATTCTATGGTTTTCTTTGATGATTTTTTGCCATATAAAAGTTGGAATACAGTAGATATAATGCAATAATAAAATATGAATTGGTTTTCTACAGTACTTATAGTAGTGATTTGCTTTCTTATACTAACGGATCTCACGAAGGTTTTGCTGAGTTTTGTGTGATTGAAGTTTTCAAGTTTTGGGTTATCTTACGATGGATGAAGGAATAAGGAGTAAGAAGAGCCTAAGCTTGGGGATGCCCATGGCATCCCAAGCTATTATCCAAAGAGAAGCAAGCAACTAAGCTTGGGGATGCCCTGAGTGGCATCCCCTCTTTCTTCTAACGACCATCGGTATTTTACTCGAAGCTATATTTTTATTCGTCACATACTATGAGTTTTGCTTGGAGCATCTTGTATGATATGAGTCTTTGCTTGTTTTGCTTTATGTTCTAAGTTATGAATCCTTTCTAAACACACCTATTTGAGAGAGCCAAAATTATGCCATGACTTGTTAGAATTGCTCTCTATGCTTTACTTAAATTTTTATGAGCTATGGATTTGCTCTAGTGCTTCACTTATATCTTTTTGAGCACGGCGTGCTTTAGTATTTTTGAAGAAATGCTCTCATGCTTCACTTAGATTTATTTGGGAGTTAGTAATTTTTTTAAGAAATTCTCTCTTGCTTCACTTAAATTAATTTGAGAGAAAGAAGTATTATGCTCATGATCTTCACTTATATTTGTTTAAGCTTATCAAAGCAACACATGAAAATTAGTTCCAAAGTGATAGATATCCAAGAAGGATATAATAAAAACTTTCATGAAGATCATTGGACAAAATAAACTTGATTCCTTGTAATAGTTTTGAGATATGATGATGTGATATGTGAGTTATGTTGATGAGTAATTGTGCTTTAGTAAGAATATTGGTGTTAAGGTTTGTGATTCCCTATGCAAGCATGAAAGTCAATAGTTATGCAATGAAATTATATCCTACTTGTGGTGCATTATTCGGTGTTAATTATGCTTAATGCTCGCTTATGAGATTATTCGTTTTTTGGTTGGTCGCTTCTCAATCTTTTGCTAGCCTTCATTTTGGACTAAGTATGATCACTACTTGTGCATCCAAAACCCTTTAAACCAGTTTTGCCACATGAGTCCACTATATCTACATATATGCGGTATTATTTTGCCGTTCTAAGCAAATTTGTATGTGCCATCTCTAATTTTCAAAATAAACTTCTCTTTTGTGTGTTCGTACCGCTCGCGAGGCGGTAAGGGGTGGCTAATATTTTCCATGCTAGATGTGTTATTCTCACGATGAGTGTTTATTCACTTGTCATTGCACGAGAGTAAGGCAAAGGTATTAGGGATGCCGAGTCCCAAAATGAAAAATGAATTTACTTTATGTTGTCAAATAATAAATCCCTTGGAAAGTGTTGGTATGGAGGGCACCCGTGGATACGGCTAGCCATGGAAAGTGAAAGAAATGGTGGAAAAAGGAATAAACTTTATTTTCTGTTTGGGAACCGCCTATGATATATCTAGCATGGAAAGTATTGGGAACTCTAAGTCGTTTTCGTTGGTGGGAAAAGCACACCTCCCAAAATGTTTTTATCTCTAAGTTTTTCGCTTTGAGCTCTGGCACCTCTACAAATCCCTACTTCCCTCTGCGAAGGGCCTTTCCTTAATTTATGCAATTTTTAATGTGAGTCTCCATCTTCTCTTATAAAGCACCAACTAGGAGGCACTATGATCGTACTTGAGCATTGGGTGTAGTTAATATGCGAGTGTGTTTCATGAATGGATCAATGGTTGAGCATGATGGGCTAGGGATAACTTATTTTAGTGTTGATATTTTGAAAGACATAGTTGCTTGTTGATATGCTTGAGTATTTAATTCATCATGTCAAAACTAGACTATTGCTTTGAATCATATAAAAGTCCAAATGTTCATGCTATAAAAGAAAGAATATGAGATGACATGTTAGGCAGCATTCCACATCAAAATTTCTGTTTTTATCATTTACCTACTCGAGGATGAGCAGGAATTAAGCTTGGGGATGCTGATACGTCTCCAACGTATCTATAATTTTTGATTGTTCAATGCTGTTGTATTATCATTCTTGGATGTTTTACAATCATTTTATATCATTTTTTGGTACTAACCTATTGACATAGTGCCAAGTGCCAGTTGCTGTTTTTTGCATGTTTTTTACATCGTAGGAAATCAATACCAAACGGAGTCCAAATACAGCGAAACTTGTTGTGGATATTTTTTGGACCGGAAGACATCCAGCGGGTCGGAGAAGCGCCTGGGGGGTGCTTCGAGGGGAGCACAACCCACCAGCCGCTGCAGAGTCCAGAACCACCAGATCCAATCTAGACACCATCATGGAGGGGTTCACCACTTCCATTGGTGCCTCTCCGATGATGCGTGAGTAGTTCTTTGTAGACCTACGGGTCCATAGTTAGTAGCTAGATGGCTTTCTCTCTCTCATTTGATTCTTAATACAATGGTCTCTTGGAGATCCATATGATGTAACTCTTTTTGCGGTGTGTTTGTTGGGATCCGATGAACTTTGAGTTTATGATCAGATCTATCTTTTTATCCATGAAAGTTATTTGAGTCTTCTTTGATCTCTTATATGCATGATTGCTTATAGCCTCGTATTTCTTCTCCGATATTTGGGTTTTGTTTGGCCAACTTGATCTATATATCTTGCAATGGGAAGAGGTGCTTTGTAGTGGGTTCGATCTTACGGTGCTTGATCCCAGTGACAGAAGGGGAACCGACACGTATGTATCATTGCTACTAAGGATAAAACGATGGGGTCTATTTCTACATAAATAGATCTTGTCTACATCATGTCATCGTTCTTATTGCATTACTCCGTTTCTCCATGAACTTAATACACTAGATGCATGCTGGATAGTGGTCGATGTGTGGAGTAATAGTAGTAGATGCAGGCAGGAGTCGGTCTACTAATCTTGGACGTGATGCCTATATAATGATCATTGCCTGGATATCATCATGATTATTTGAAGTTTTATCAATTGCCCAACAGTAATTTGTTCACCCACCGTTTGCTATTTTTCTCGAGAGAAGCCACTAGTGAAACCTACGGCCCCCGGGTCTCTTTTCCAATATAGTTGCTTTCAAGATCTGTTTTGCTATTCGCTCTTCTCTTTATTTGCAACTTTTATTTTCAGATCTATTAAACCAAAAATAAAAAAAATACCTTGCTGCACTTTATTTTATTTGGCGTTCGATCTATCAATATTTACTACTCTCTCATGTCCGTTTGCCAATTTTTGGCGCCGTTGCCCGAAAGGGATTGACAACCCCTTTTACACGTCGGGTTGCGAGTATTTGTTATTTGTGTGCATGTGCTGTTTACGTAGTGTTGCTTGGTTCTCCTACTGGTTCAATAACCTTGGTTTCATCACTGAGGGAAATACCTACCGCCGCTGTGCTGCATCATCCCTTCCTCTTTGGGGAAATACCGACGTAGCTTCAAGCCGCATCAGCGAGCTCATCCTCGTCTTTATGATGAACTGCGCAAGCTGAATCTGTGTATTGTTCCCCAGGGTTCTCTTAATAACCTTGTGGTACAACCAGATCTTGAGAAAGCTGTTAAGAAAGCGCAAGCTAAAGATGCTGAAATTGATCTGATGAAGAAATATCTTCACCTTGAAAAGTACAGGGATTTCTCGCTGTCTGGAGATGGAACCTTGTATTTCAGAGACTGCATTGTGGTACCTCACTTCGAGCTTATGACTGACATGGTCATGAAGGAGGCTCATGATACACCGCTGTCTATTCATTCGTGTAGTACCAAGATGTATCGTGATCTCCGACAAAGGTACTGGTGTTCTAAAATGAAGCAGGATATTGCTCGCTATGTTGCTGAATGTGACGTTTGCCGACGCGTTAAAGTAGAACATCAGAAGCCTACTGGAATTCTGCAACCGTTACCTATTCCTTTATGGAAATGGGATAAAGTGCAAATGGATTCATTACTGGCCTTCCCAAGTCACAGAAGGGTCACGATGCTATTCTTGTCGTCGTCGACCAACTCTCTAAGGTTGCACACTTTCTGCCTGTCAAGGAGACTATCACTGCTAGTTAGTTAGCAGAGCTGTATATCTCCAGAATTGTTTCGCTCCACGGTATTCTGAAGGAGATCAGCTCGGACCGTGGCGGTCTTTTCACCTCAAAGTTCTGGGAAAGTTTCCAAGAAGCTATGGGAACTCATATTACCTAGAGTTCAGCTTATCACCCCCAATCCCAAGGCCAAGTCGAGCGAGTCAATCAAGTGCTGGAAGATATGCTACGAGCTTGTGTTATATCTTTCGGCAAGAAATGGGAAGAATCTCTTCCTTATGCGGAATTCTCATATAACAACAGTTATCAAGCCAGCTTGAAAATGGCCCCCTTCGAAGTACTTTATGAAAGTAAGTGTCGAACCCCTCTGAATTGGTCAGAAACTGGGGAACGACCACTTGTGGGTCCAGACATTATCCAACACGCCGAAGAACAAGTCCGTATCATTCGAGAAAATCTGAAGGCGGCTCAGGACCGTCAGAAGAGCAATTATGATCGCAAGCGATGGGGCTTGACCTATCAACCTGGTTATCAAGCTTATCTGCGTGTCACTCCCATGAAGGGCACTCACCGCTTTGGAATTAAGGGCAAGTTAGCTCCATGCTACATTGGTCCTTTCCGCATTGTTGCAAGACGTGGTCAGGTGGCATATAAATTGGAGTTGCCACCGCAATTCTCTCATATCCACGACGTCTTCCATGTGTTGCAACTTCGCCGTTGCTTCAAGGAATCTCCGCAGCGAGCAGTGGATCATGAGATGCTCGAATTGCAAGATGATCTTTCTTATAAGGAGCATCCGATCCGCATTCTCGATCACGCTGAACGTCGAACCCGTCAGAAGACGACCAAGTTCCTAAAAGTACATTGGTCAAATCATACAAAAGATGAAGCCACTTGGGAACGCGAGGATCATCTTCAGGAAGAATACCCCGACCTCTTTTCTTCTACCTCCTGAATTCTCGGGACGAGAATTTCTTTTTGAGGAGGAGAATTTGTAACACCCCTATGTAACCTAGCACTGTGACTCTCTGTTAAACATGCCAAGTCATCATCTATGCAATGCTTGATCACTGTGTTAGCTCAACACAATTCAAATTTCACTCTGAAAATCAATTCAAATTCAAGTGCAAAATAAAGTGGTTCAAAAATTGCTGGAAAAATGTTCACCTTCTAGCAAATATTCCAGAACCATTTGTTGTTAAGGAATACAACATCATCATCAAGTCAAAGTGGGCCTAAGCATTTTAAAACAGTGCCAAAACAACACTTTAAATGCCATATTCATTTTTGAAAAATTCAAAAGGATTCCAAAACTCCTCAAACTTTTTGGGGCAGTGCAGAATATTCCATTGTAGTTGTGTGACCAAGTTTCACATTTTTACAAAATCATTTGGTGGCTCCAAATATTGCAAAATCCTCTCTGAAAAAGAAAAGCAGAAACTGAAAAAGGAAGAAAAGGAAAAAGGCCACTGTGCACTGGGCCTAAGTGCACAGTGCCTGAGGCCGGCCCATCTCTCTCTCCTCCCTCTCTCTCTCTCCTGTGCGTGTCGCCACTCCCGTGGCCGCGCCGGCGAGCGCCGGTGAAATGACGACAGCGCGGCGCCACCGACGCCCACCGACGTGAGGGGATAAGGCCCCGGCCTCGTCCATTCCCCCTGGCCTCCCTCGCCATTCCTCCCCTTCCCCAGTGCTCGTCCCTCTCTCTTTTCCCCACTAGCCGAGCGCCATCGCCGCCGTCCTCCATCGTCACCGCGGCCACATCCACGGGCTCGCCTCGCCGACCTGTCCGTCGACTCCGCCGTCCTCGACTACCCCGGCCTCGACCACGCGCGCGAGCAGGCGAGCTCTGCATTGCCTGGATCGAGCCGCCCTTTCCGCCTCGGCCGCCGGCGATCTCCGTCGTCTCCGGCGACTCCTGCTGCTCCTAAACCTCCAAGGGCCTCCGTGTGAGCCGCTCGGTGAGCTCCTCCCCCTTCTCCCTCTCTCTGGTTGCTCTCGCGCCCCTCCTAGCTACCTTCTCCACTGTGGCCGAACGCGACGCCACGCGAGCTCGTCGCCGGCGTGCCTCCGGTGACCATTTGGTCACGGGCTCATGCCCGCTGTACTCGCCGCATCGCGTAGAACGCGCCTAGCCCTTTGGCTCGAGCCGTAGCACGCTGCAACACCGATTTTGTCAACGCCCGAAAAGGCTCCGCCGCTGATCTCATCGCCGGCGCCGATTCCGGCCAAGTCCGGTGACTCCACCACCACCATTCGACGCGTCGTCGAATGCCCGTTCGAACGCGCCCGGCCACGCCCGTTTTGACGGCCTGTAGGCGAATCCCGACGTCGGCCCGTGCCCTCCACAGCGTTTTGGCGTCGCCGGCGTTGAGCCGCCGGCCGCCGCCACGCTGGCTGACCTGGGGCCACCCCAGAGTCACTGCCAGTGGGCCCAGAGGCCCCATTGACTGGTTTGACTAGTCAACGTGCTGACTGGGCACCCCTGTGTCACTGACAGGCGGGCCCCACCGCATAAACAACCTAACTAAAACATTTTTCTAAATAAAAATAATTAGTTAACTAATTAGTCACTGACAAGTGGGGCCCAGCTTCTAATTAACTCTGTTTAATTAAAATAAACTGCTGTTAGTCTCTCTGAGTATGACATGTGGGACCCACTGGTCAGGTTTGACCTAGCCAGCCGACTGTTGACTGCTGACATCACCCATACGTCATGCTGACATCACCAAACACTGTTCTGGATAATGTTGAATTAGATGAATAAAATAAATTCTAGAAAATGTCTTTAATCTTTGAAAATTCGTAGAATTTAAACCGTAGCTCGGATCGAAAAACTTTCTACATGAAAGTTGATCAGAAAAATGAGACGAATCTGACCATGCCATCTGTTTCCATGTCGGGACCCTCGACGGAGGTGAACCTGCAACTTTTAGCCTGTTTCTGGTAGATGAATAGTGCATACATACCGGTTATTAATTCCAACTTTAATCCTAAAATAACTAAAATGAATTAGACATGTTTTTAGGCAACCCTGCACTGCACGTTAGCATAACATACTCTGTGTTGCCTATGTTTGCTGTGTATTTATTTGTTTCCTCCCCCTCTTCTCTCTCAGTAGACCCCGACACTGACGTAGTCCCCGAGGCCGATGCAGCTCCAGAGACCGACTACACCATTGATGACCCTGCCTTTGCCGCCGAGCAACCAGGCAAGCACCCCCCCTTTGAACATGCCTATATCGCCTATTCTTTCTCCCTCCTGCTTGCATTAGAATTTGCTACTGCTTTGAGTTATCCTATTCTGATGCATAGCCTGTTAATTGTAACCTGATATTGATACCTTACCTGCTTATCCTAAACTGCTTAGAATAGGCTGGTGAGTGAACCCCAGTGACCCCACTTGTCCCAATTGCGCCGCTGGATCATCGGAAGACTTGACGACCAGGCCCCAGCACCGCACATCACCCCCTTAGTTGTACGACACTGCAGCGTTACTATCGAGTGCCGAGGGTGATACCTCGTTTACCACTTCTGATGTTAACTCTGTAGAGTAGCTATTCGGTCGTGGTCATCAAGGGGGATTCCTCCTTCACCATTCCCGATAACGACGCCGTCGTGCAACACCTCAAGTGTGAACCTCGAGGGTGATTCCTCCTAAGTTCACCTTGACGACTACATCATGTGGGATCTGTCGAGGGTGATTCGTCAGGTTTTCCCCCCGGTGTTTGGACACACAATTACTATGACTTTAACCATGAACCATGATAAAGTCGGGTCGGCCCTGAGGGGTACCCGCGCGAGCATAAGATGCAATTGAAGTGTAGTCGGGAGACCAGAGAGAGTACCCGCGAGATAATTACGAGGTGTGGCCGGGCATTCTTAGCCCTTGCCCAAGTCCTCGAGACGGGGCGACGGGGTCACATCGATCATGAGTCTCTGCTCGTTACCGCACACCCCTAATACACTAACGGTTTGGATATTTGATCCGAGTGGGGCTCTGGCCCGATAGCACTAACCATCACGTGGGAACAGTTATGGGCACTCTGCATCGTATGCATCAGCCGAAGCTTAATGGACGTCAGCGACTGAGCGGCGCGCGCCGGGTTGGACCGCGTAACGCAACCGCCTTGATAGTGTGGGTTGCTAGGTCTGCTCTCGATGGCCCCGCAATGTGCAGGAGTTCCCGGGGCGATGGCCCAAGATCCCTGGGGGTATAGGTTTAGTCCAGCATGCTGACCTCTCTGTTAAGTTTTTGGTCGGGTTGCGGCGTATCATTTGGCCGAGGCCGGGCATGACCCAGAAAAGTGTGTCCGGCCGGAGTTAATCGAGCGTGGTGGGTAAGTTGGTGCACCCCTGCAGGGAAGAACTAATCTATGCATAGTTGGATCCTCGGTAACGGATGCTCGGAGTTGTATCCCGATCGATACAATTAGAACTAGATACTTGTGATGAGAAATGGATACTAGGGCTCTGGGATTGCTTTCTCGCAGGGAGTCGAGAAAGGATCTCTGGCCGAGGTTGATACTTAATGCTACTACTACTTTATGCTGTACTGATCTACACTCTTCTAATGCTGCAAGACCGTTGAAGATGCTAGTCTTCGATAGGACTAGGCTTTCTCTCTATTCTGGCATTTCTGCAGCCCAGTCCACATATACAACCTCTCTTTGATAATGTTGCATATGTAGTGTAGATCCTTGCTTGCTGAGTACTTTGGATGAGTACTCATGGTTGCTTTGCTTCCTCTTTTTCCCCATATCCGTTTGATGCAACCAGATGACGGAGCCCCGGAGCCAGCTGCCACCGCCGATGACTACTACTACCACCCCGAGGGTGGTTACTACTTCGAGCTTGCCGATGACCAGGAGTAGGATCAGAGGGTCCCAGGCAGGAGGCCTGCGCCTTTTCGATCGTAGCTTTTGTTTTGCCTCGCCTTTCTAAAGGCTTATCTGGTTCTGTTTCATATCTGTACTCAGATATCTGATGCTTCTGCTGACGCTTGTATGCGAGCTTATGTATTCGAGCCCTCGAGGCCCCTGGCTTGTAATATAAAGCTTGTATGACTTATTTATGTTTTAGAGTTGTGTTGTGATATCTTCAAGTGAGTCCTTAGGCTTGATCATGTGCATTTGCGTGTATGATTAGTGCACGATTAAGCCGGGGGCGTCACAGACACGCTGCCCCTACAACTGACCAAAACGAAAGGCGAACAAATTTCGTGTCTGTTTGCATCGGCGTGTTGGAGTTGGCCTAAGTGTGGGGCACTGGGACATGTCCGATCCAGGTGTGCGCGTTGGGATTTTTTCGTACAATCGTCAGGCGTGTTGGCTTCAAAACAAAGTTACGGTCATTGTGTTACTGCTACTTCATACTCATATGTGTACACTTCGCACATGATTTTTTATAATAATGTTGTATGATGCATATGTAGAATGGTTTTGGACTAAGGAAGCGTTTTTTGGTACTACATATTTTGAAGTATGAAAGGAATGAAGTTTTAAACAATATATCAGCCATGGAACGAAACATTATATATCACATAAATAGGCGGACCTTCAAGAGAGAACCATTATCATCAACGAATAAATAGTAGATAATGTTGCTTATTTGTTGTTTTTAAAGTATTTTTGCAAGTAATTATACTGCATTTATGTTCGCAAATTTTATGTGAAGACATGTGTGTATCATGTGTGACGGTGTCCTGGACTAGGGGGTACTAACCTAGTCGGCCCGTAGTCCTCGGGCTAGGCCACTGGGCCCTCATTCTCATTAAGAAGGACTCCGGAAGCTACGCGCCTGGGCATGATCAAGACTGCGCTTGCCGAAGATTTAACGTATACTCCAAGACATCTCCTACCGCCTCCATGCGATCTCCCTAGATACCGACCATGTAACCCTAGATGCCCTACCTGGCGTGTATATAAGCCAAGGGATTTAGCCTGTAGAGGGGACTGAATCACAATTACATTCACCTAGCCCTAGAGTTAGACCACAACTTACGATCTCGAGGTAGATCAAGCTTGTACTCGATACATCTCTAGTAATATAAACAAGAGCAGGACGTAGGGTTTTACCTCCATCAAGAGGGCCCGAACCTGGGTAAACATCGTCTTCTTTGTTCCTGTTACCACCGATCCGAGATTCACAGCTCGGGACCCCCTACCCCGAGGTCTACCGGATTTCACACCGACACTGTTGCTTTCATTGAGAGTTCCGCTGTGCAATCAACAGAGGGATCGATGGCTCATCTGCAGATCAACTACGGCACCGGCTACGGGAACGTACATGTTCCCGGCCAACTTTTCGTGTTCGGTAGCATGATCTTTTGCGCCGACTCGGCATGCCATCTGGCTTCCGTTGAGAACTCTGCCCCGGATCAGATCATGACTTTTGGAGGCTTGGAATACACCGCGGACTCCTGCGGTGAGCTTGTTCTATCAGGCTGGACGCCCTACCGGGTTGAGGGTCTATCAGACATTGGAGGCTCGACTCCGGAACCGATCTTCTTCGAAGACGTCGGACCAGGTTCCATGGCACCACTGGAGGAACCAAACATGACAACCCCGAGCGATCTTGCCTCGGCACCATGCCCTAGTGCTAGTCCGGCACCCATCTCAGAAACTACGTCGGATTTAGAACCGACCGTTGTGCCGGATCTGGAGCTGACTTCGGATCCTCACCATGCTGAAGACATGCCGGGCTATACTCCAGGTGTAATTTGAGTTAGCCCCGCCTACAGCCAGGCCATGAACCCCGAGGAGTTATCTCAGCTGCATGCACTGGTACCGTAAGGTGCTATACAAACGGTTTTTAACCCCTTTCCGCGACGGCATTTGGAACCGTCGCCAAGTGAGTGTGGGCGATAGGGGGGTCCTTCCCACACGACCCAGAAACCGTCGGGGATGGGCGAGCGGCTACTGACGATCGCCATAGAATAAACATACGAGAAGCCGCCCCAGTCCCACACGTTACATCTTGACGTTACGTTTCTGATCAGAGAGACATCCCAAACGATTACACCGCTATAGTAGTGTAAAAAAGGTGGACATCAACATTTAATCTACCGATATATTTGTGATAGGTACATTATCGCACACGGTTCAAGAATGTAAAATGTGTGCGGTGCCTCTACTAACGCCAACATGTCCATTTTCATAACTGTGTGCGATTGGTATTCCTATCACACACGCACACTGGTTTGAAACGTTTGCCATATTACCATGAATCGCACACGCATATGAGACGAAACCGTGTGTGCGTCCGTCGGGCATCGCAAACGTTTCACGTCAAAGAACCGTCTGTTCTCTTTTTTTCATCGCACACGCTGTTTTCTTTCTAACCGTGTGCACATTATTTTATTCGCTCCTATATATTTTTATTTTTCCCTGTAATTTATTATTCGAATTGGAAATTTTGAAATATGAAACGTGCAATTCAAATTCTCAGCACAATGGTTCAACAACGAATCCATAAATAAAATTGTCAGTACAATATGTTCAGTAATTACATGATTAGACAGCAATTAACTATGATGAACCACACTATTTAGAGGCGGTAAAGGTGAAGAGACAAGTGTAAATCATTTTGACTGCCGATGGTGTTGAAGAAGCGGAATGCCCATAATGTGCCTTCCTGCATGCCATAGGCACGAACAACTTTTGTCCAACCCCTTGTGACGATCGCCCGCCCATCGTTCACCACCTTCAGGAAG
Source organism: Thinopyrum elongatum (assembly GCA_011799875.1). Taxonomy (NCBI): domain Eukaryota; kingdom Viridiplantae; phylum Streptophyta; class Magnoliopsida; order Poales; family Poaceae; genus Thinopyrum; species Thinopyrum elongatum. The sequence continues at coordinate 319,945,868 of CM022297.1, forward strand.
ACTTCTAGAGCATTATCATGGTAGCATGAATTATATACTTTAACCTTAGTTGCCTCCACTCCGATCATGTAGTTTGCAAGGTAATCATCAGTAAATAGCTTCGGAAACCACTGAAAAGAGAAAAATACCAGATACTGAGGTCTAATAGAGTAACTTGTTGTGAGCAGGGGGAAAAGGCAACACATTACATACCATCCTAAAGTTCACTGTTGTCTTGGACAAAGTGTAAATAAAGAGCTTAATTCCCATCACCCATTTCTTTCGCCTAACAATCTTTCTTAGTTTCCTCACTTGACGCTTGTTCATGAATATCTCATTACCCCATACGCAAAAGGGATCGAAGCGTGGATCAGTACCGCTCATATATGTACCTACAAGCAACCAGTAAATGTTAGAAGCTAAACTGAGATTGCACAAATGATGTAAAATACAACTATGTATGTTCCTAAGTACAAGTATTTTTAGAGATTTCAATATGAACTACATACGGATGTATATATAATTATAGATATAGTTTAGATTATAATCTAGATTCACTCATTTTGCTCCTTATGTAGTCTATATTGGAATCTCTAAAAATACTTATATTTAGAAACAGATGGTGTATAAGACATGGGATGCAGCTAACCTCGACGGCAAACAACAGCATCGCCCATTGTAGCCCTGTGTAAGTACATGGAAAGCCAATGTTAACTACAACAGGGTTAACATCCACCAAAAATAGCAAATGGTAATAAAACGACATCATCTGTAGTGATATCTTCGTTGCGAAAGAGTAGCACGGTAGCAAAGGGACGGATTAAAAAATTGATACAACTGTTAATTGCAACAGGCTTAACAACATCCTAAGTCATGTTTTGTAAGTTTGTAGCTATTGAAATACAACTGTTTAAAAATGGATACAACTGTTAATTGCAACAGGCTTAATGGCCATTGAAACCGGTACTGATAAAAATGCAATTGGCAGAGTTAAACATCACAAGGCAGGTGCTGCCATAGCAGATAATGGCCCAGTTGTCTATAAAAAGGTAGGGAAAATAGCTAAAACATGTTAGGCATGTTTACTACAACATGCTTAATACATCGACCGTACAAAACATAGCCATTAATTGCAACTGGTATTGGTAAGATTGAACTGGTGAGTTCATACTTGGTAAGTCCTGAGAGGTAGTTGCTGGGGCACTTCATCTTGGCCAGAGCCCTCCCAAAGTCAGCGGTGGCGGAGGCGAGCTCTTCCTCCAGGTCGAAGCGTGGATCAGTGCCGCCGACATGTGTACCTACAAGAAGCAAGTAAATGTTGGAAGCCAAACTGCAATTGCACAAATGATGTAAAATACTGTAAGACATGGGATGCAGCTAACCTCGACGGCAAACAATAGCATCGCTCGTTATGGCCCTGCATAAGTACATGGAAAGGCATGTTAAGTGCAACAGGGTTAGCATCCACCAAAAATAGCAAATGGGCAGCATCTCTAGTATATCTTCATTACGGAGAGTAGCATGGTAGCAAAGGGACAGATTAAAAAAATGGATACAACTGTTAATTGCAACAGGCTTAACAGCATCCTAAGTCATGTTTTATAAGTTTGTACCCATTGAAATACAACTATTTAAAAATGGATTCAACTGTTAATTGCAACAGGCTTAATAGCCATTGAAATCGGTACTGATAAAAATGCAATTGGCAGAGTTAAACATCACAAGGCAGGTGCTGCCAGAGCAGAGAATGGCCCAGTTGTCTATAAAAAGGTAGGGAAACTAGCTAAAATATGTTAGACATGTTTACTACAACATGCTTAATACATCGACCGTACAAAACATAGCCATTAATTGCAACTGGTATTGGTAAGATTGAACTGGTGAGTACATACTTGGTAAGTCCTGAGAGGTAGTTGCTGGGGCACTTCATCTTGGCCAGAGCCCGCCCAAAGTCAGCGGCGGCGGAGGCGAGCTGTTCTTCCGGGTCGAAGCGTGGATCAGTGCCACTGACATGTGTACCTACAGGCAACCAGTAAATGGTAGAAGTTAAACTGCAATTGCACAAATGATGTGAAATACTGTAAGACATCGGATGCAGCTAACCTCGACGGCAAACAACAACATCAGCCGTTATGACCCTGCGTAAGTACATGGACAGGCATGTTAAGTACAATAGGGTTAGCATCCACCAAAAATAGCAAATGGGCAGCATCTCTAGTGATATCCTGAGTCATGTATTGTAAGTTTGTTGCTGGTATTGGTGAAATTGAGCTGGACAGTTAATACTTGAACATCACACAGTGTGCAGTACATAAATAAACAAGGCACGAACATGCTTAATACATCAACCGTACAAAACATAGCCATTGCAATTGGTATTGGTAAGATTTAGCTGGTCAGATCATACCTGTTAAGTCCTGGGGGGTAGTCGTTGGGGCACTTCATCTAGGCCAGAGCCTGTAGCATGTTGGCAGCGGCGGAGGCGAGGTGTTCCTCCGGGTCAACACGAACAGCGGCCATCGCGCCATGGACCGCCATCAGCTCCTCGACCTCCACGTGATATGTGGTTGGGCTTGCGCGGCGATGCTCTGGAGGCAGGGGCGGTGGGGATTTGGAGGCATGAGGATGTTTCGCAGGCACCATTTAAGCAATCAGGCCGGGGCCGTGATAGAGATCGGTGGGTTACCTGACTGGATCCGAGCAGAACGTAGATGTGGTTGAAGCTGTGGTTGCGGCGGCGGTGGTTTGGGCTGCCGGTAGGGGGGCACCGCGGGGGGGGGTGGGAGGGGGTGAATACTGGGGAAATTGATGGGTGGGGATGTGGTTGGAGGAATAAATTCTGAAATCGCGCGCCTAATGAAAATTTCGCTGCGAAACTTGAAACTTGGGCGGGGGAAACACACAACGCAGGCGAAGCGCGTAAAATACTCGTGTGCGAGAAAAGAGAAAATAGGCAGATCCCGTCTCCAAAAAAATGTACACGTGTAGTTGATTTTTTTGGGTCAATGGTACACTTGGTTTATTAGGAAACATCGCACAGGTAACTGACTTATGGATCATTAACGCAAAAAAACGCACACGGGTACGCGATAGAAACCATGTGTTTTGTGATCTTCTAATGATTAACGCAAAAAAAACGCACATGGGCACACATGCTAATCAACGCTCAAAGCCCTCAAAGGATGCTCTTACCGACATTGTACGTCAATACTACAAACTTAAAGTACTACTGGTAATTTGCTCTAAGACTACGGGTGACACACGCACTAACTACTTCTCACATGCTGCCATCGGGGCATGCTGGCCAGACGCCGGCGTTCTCCTTCCCGGCCTTGTAGGTGGCAGCCCACCGTGCTTCGATCTCTGCCAAGCTCTCCTCACCACGGCGTGCGGCCTCTTCTTTCTTGCGGCGGCGGGACTCTCATTTCTTGACTGCTTTCTGCCTTTTCCGCTCCTTCTGTGCGGCTTTGGCCGCCTCTAGATCCACCGCCCATTCGGCCATGGCAGCCTCAAAGTCCGCCTACGTAACTGTGTGGCCGCCGGCGGCGATGAACTCGGCGCGGCGAGATGCCATCGCTTCCTTACCATGTGTGCGGTCGCGAGCGGTGAGGAACACGGCACGGCAGGATGCCATCGCTTCCTTACCAGTTACTGTGCGCCACGGTGCCATGAACGATACTTGGAGAGAGCTCTGGGACGGAGGGGCCGGGCAGCCGTACAGTGCGGTGGTTTTTAAGAGCTCAACGACAAACGACAAAGGAAATTTGGCTTCCCTTACAATTTTGCTCGTTCATTATCGCACACGGTTCATCTCCGTCGCTTCCGAAAACAGTGTGCGCTGAGCCTATTGTGTGTTGCATTATGATTGGCCAGAACCCCAGCCACGCGGATCACACGTGTGCACCGTAGGATACGCCGCGATCGAACGGCAATCCACATCCCTCACATCACACCCATGCAGCTGTAGCTGGATTGGATTTATATGCGCTAAATGCCTAGAAAATGCACACAATCCCCTAAATATGGTAAATGAGCCCGGAAAAATGCCTGATACGTCTCCAACGTATCTATAATTTTTTATTGTTCCATGCTATTATATTATATGTTTTGGATGTTTTATATGCATTAATATGCTATTTTATATTATTTTTGGGACTAACCTATTAACCTAGAGCGCAGTGCCAGTTTCTATTTTTTCCCTGTTTTTTAGCTTCGTGGAAAAGGAATACCAAACGGAGTCCAAACGGAATAAAACCTTCGCGATGATTTTTCTTGGACCAGAATACACCCAGGAGACTTGGAGATGAAGTCGGAAGAGCCACGAGGCGGCCACAAGGTTGGAGGGCGCGCCTAGGGGGTAGGGCACGCACCCCTACCTTGTGGACCCCCCATGACTCCCCTGACCTAATTCTTTTGCCTATATATTCACATATGTTCCCAAACCACTAGAGGCATCCACGAAAACACTTTTCCATCGCTGCAACCTTCTGTACCCATGAGATCCCATCTAGGGACCTTTTTCGGCACCCTGCCGGAGGGGGATTCAATCATGGAGGTCTTCTACATCAACTCTATTGCCCTTCCGATGAAGCGTGAGTAGTTTACCTAAGATCTATGGGTCCATAGCTAGTAGCTAGATGGCTTCTTCTCTCTCTTTGATTCTCAATACCATGTTCTCCTCGTTGTTCTTGGAGATCTATCCGATGTAATCTTCTTTTACGGTGTGTTTGTCGAGATCCGATGAATTGTGGATTTATGATCAGCTTATCTATGAATATTATTTGAATCTTCTCTGAATTCTTATATGCATGATTTGATATCTTTGTAATTCTCTTTGAATTATCGGTTTGGTTTGGCCAACTAGATTGGTTTTTCTTGCAATGGGAGAAGTGCTTAGCTTTGGGTTCAATCTTGCGGTCTCCTTTCCTAGTGACAGTAGGGGCAGCAAGGCACGTATTGTATTGTTGCCATCGAGGATAAAAAGATGGGGTTTACATCATATTGCTTGAGTTTATTCCTCTACATCATGTCATCTTACTTAATGCGTTACTCTGTTCTTCATGAACTTAATACTCTAGATGCAGGCAGGAGTCGGTCGATGTGTGGAGTAATAGTAGTAGATGCAGAATCGTTTCGGTCTACTTGACATGGACGTGATGCCTATAATTCATAATCATTGCCTTGGATATCGTCATAACTATGCGATTTTCTATCAATTGCTCGACAGTAATTTGGTCACCCACCGTATTATTTGCTATCTTGAGAGAAGCCTCTAGTGAAACCTATGGCCCCCAGGTCTATTTCATCATATAAGTTTCTGATCTACTATTTTCCATCATATAAGTTTCCGATCTACTATTTTCCATCATATTAGTTTCCGATCTACTATTTTGCAATCTTTTACTTTCTGATCTATAAACCAAAAAACCCAAAAATATTTACTTTATCTTTTGTTTAGTTTTATCTATCTCTATCAGATCTCACTTTTGCAAGTAACCGTGAAGGGATTGACAACCCCTTTATCGCGTTGGGTGCAAGTTGTTTGATTGATTGTTTGTGCAGGTGCTAGGTGATTTGTGCGTTGTCTCCTACTGGATTGATACCTTGGTTCTCTAACTGAGGGAAATACTTATCTCTACTTTGCTGCATCACCCTTTCCTCTTCAAGGGAAAAATCAACGCAAGCTCAAGAAGTAGCAGGAAGAATTTCTGGCGCCGTTGCCGGGGAGATCTACGCCAAGTCAAGACATACCAAGTACCCATCATAAAACTCTCATTCTTGCATTACATTATTCGCCATTTGCCTCTCGTTTTCCTCTCCCCCACTTCTAAATCGATTTTCGAAAAGATTTACCTTTTTATTCGCCCTTCTTTCGTTCGTCTTTTTTGTTTGCTTTTTGTGTGCTCGTGTGTTGGATTGCTTGCTTTGTCACAACGGCTCAAGAGAATACCAAATTATGTGATTTTTCCAACACTAATAACAATGATTTTATTAGTACTCCGATTGCTCCCGCCACTAGTGCGGAATCTTATGAAATTAATGCCGCTTTGCTAAATCTTGTTATGAAAGATCAATTTTCCGGCCTTCCTAGTGAAGATGCCGCATCCCATCTGAATAATTTCGTTGAGTTGTGCGATATGCAAAAGAAAAAAGATGTGGATAATGATATTGTTAAATTAAAGCTATTTCCGTTCTCACTTCGAGATCATGCTAAAACTTGGTTTTTATCTTTGCCTAAAAATAGTATTGATTCATGGAATAAGTGTAAAGATGCTTTTATTTCCAAGTATTTTCCTCCCGCTAAGATCATCTCCCTTAGGAACGATATTATGAATTTTAAGCAACTTGATCATGAACATGTTGCACAATCTTGGGAGAGGATGAAATTGATGATATGAAATTGCCCTACTCATGGTTTGAATTTGTGGATGATTATACAAAAAATTTATGCCGGATTGAATTTTGCTTCTAGAAATCTTTTAGATTCGGCCGCGGGAGGTACTTTTATGGAAATTACTCTAGGAGAAGCTACTAAACTTCTCGATAATATTATGGTTAATTATTCTCAATGGCATACCGAAAGATCTTCCACTAGTAAAAAAGTGCATGCAATTAAAGAGATTAATGTTTTGAGTGGAAAGATGGATGAACTTATGAAATTATTTGCTAGCAAGAGTGCTTCTATTGATCCTAATGATATGTCTTTGTCTACTTTGATTGAGAATAATAATGAATCTATGGATGTGAATTTTGTTGGTAGGAACAATTTTGGTAATAACATGTATAGAGGTAATTTTAATCCTAGGCCGTTTCCTAGTAATTCCTCTAATAATTATGGTAATTCCTACAATAATTCTTATGGAAATTATAATAATATGTCCTCTGATTTTGATAATAGTGTTAAAGAATTTATGATTTCGCAAAAGAGTTCCAATGGTTGGATTGAAGAAAAATTGCTTAAGATTGATGATTTGGCTAGGAACGTGGATAGAATTTCTCTTGATGTTGATTCTTTGAAAATTAGATCTATTACACCCAAACATGATATCAATGAATCTCTAAAGGCTATGAAAATCTCCATTGATGAGTGCAAAGAAAGAACCGCTAAGATGCGTGCTAAACGAGATTGGTTTGTAAAAACGTGTTCTTCTAGTTTCCGTGAAAATAATGATGAAGAACTTAAAGTGATTGATGTGACTCCTATTGAATATTTATTTTCCAAAATAAATCTTGATAAAGATGGGACTGGAGATGAGTCAACTTTAGTTAAAAGGCGTCCCAATGATTCGGAGTTTTTAGATCTTGATGCAAAAATTGATAAAAGTGGGATTGGAGAGGTCAAAACTTTAAGTAGCAACGAACCCACTCTTTTGGATTTCAAGGAATTTAATTATGATAATTGTTCTTTAATAGATTGTATTTCCTTGTTGCAATCCATGTTGAATTCTCCTCATGCTTATAATCAAAACAAAGCTTTTACTAAACATATCGTTGATGCTATGATGCAATCTTTTGAAGAAAAGCTTGAATTGGAAGTTTCTATCCCTAGAAAACTTTATGATGAGTGGGAACCTACTATTAAGATTAATATTAAAATTATGAGTGCCATGCTTTGTGTGATTTGGGTGCTAGTGTTTCCACGATTCCAAAAACTTTATGTGATGTGTTAGGTTTCCGTGAATTTGATGATTGTTCCTTAAATTTGCATCTTGCGGATTCCACTATTAAGAAACCTATGGGAAGGATTAATGATGTTCTTATTGTTTCAAATAGGAATTATATGCCTGTAGATTTCATTGTTCTTGATATAGATTGCAATCCTACATGTCCTATTATTCTTGGTAGACCTTTCCTTAGAACGATTGGTGCAATTATTGATATGAAAGAAGGAAACATTAGATTTCAATTTCCGTTAAGGAAGGGCATGGAACACTTTCCAAGAAAGAAAATTAAATTGCCATATGAATCTATTATGAGAGCTACTTATGGATTGCATACCAAAGATGACAATACCTAGATCTATTCGTGTTTTTATGCCTAGCTAAGGGCGTTAAACAATAGCGCTTGTTGGGAGGCAACCCAATTTTATTTTTGTTCTTTACTTTTTGCTCCTATTTTGCTTTGAATAATTCATCTAGCCTCTGGTTAGATGTGGTTTTGTGTTTTAATTAGTGTTTGTGCCAAGTAAGACCTTTAGGATGGCTTACGGTGATAGTTGATTTGATCTTGCTGAAAAACAGAAACTTTTGCGTCCAGTCATAGAATTTTAATAATTCAATGGAGCATGAAAAACCCTGATTTTTTTACACGAGATTGATATACAATTTTCCTCTGTTTTCGTAATTTTTCAGAATTTTTGGAGTTACATAAGTATTAGAAAAATTCAGATCTTCACAGACTGTTCTATTTTTGACAGATTCTGTTTTCTTTGTGTTGTTTGCTTATTTTGACGAATCTATGGGTAGTATCGGGGGGTATGAACCATGGAGAAGTTGGAATACAGTAGATATTACACCAATATAAATAAATAATGAGTTCACAACAGTACCAAAAGTGGTGATTTATTTTCTTATACTAACGGAGCTTATGAGATTTTCTGTTGAGTTTTGTGTTGTGAAGTTTTCAAGTTTTGGGTAAGGATTTGATGGACTATGAAATAAGGAGTGGCAAGAGCCTAAGCTTGGGGATGCCCAATGCACCCCAAGGTAATATTCAAGTACAACCAAGAGCCTAAGCTTGGGGATGCCCCGGAAGGCATCCCCTCTTTCGTCTTCGTCTATCGGTAACTTTACTTGAGGCTATATTTTTATTCACCACATGATATGTGTTTTGCTTGGAGCGTCTTGTATGATTTGAGTCTTTACTTTTTAGTTTGCCACAATCATCCTTGCTGTACACACCTTTTGAGAGGGACACGCATGAATCATGATTTATTAGAATACTCTATGTGCTTCACTTATATCTTTTGAGCTAGGCAATTTTGCTCTAGTGCTTCACTTATATCTTTTTAGAGCACGGCGGTGGCTTTATTTTGTAGAAATTATTGAACTATCATGCTTCACTTATATTATTTTGAGAGTCTCTAAACAGCATGGTAATTTGCTTTGGTTATAAATTTAGTCCTAATATGATAGACATCCAATAGGATATAATAAAAACTTTCATATAAAGTGCATTGAATACTATGAGAAGTTTGATTCCTTATGATTGTTTTGAGATATAAAGATGGTGATATTAGAGTCATGCTAGTGAGTAATTGTGAATTGGAGAAATACTTGTGTTAAGGTTTGTGAGCCCCGTAGCATGCACGCATGGTGAACCGTTATGTAACGAAGTTGGAGCATGAGATATTTTTTGATTGTCTTCCTTATGAGTGGCGGTCGGGGACGAGCGATGGTCTTTTCCTACCAATCTATCCCCCTAGGAGCATGCGCGTAGTACTTTGTTTCGATGACTAATAGATTTTTGCAATAGGTATGTGAGTTCTTTATGACTAAGGTTGAGTCCATGGATTATACGCACTCTCACCCTTCCACCATTGCTAGCCTCTCTAGTGCCGCTCAACTTTCGCCGGTACCATACACCCACCATATACCTTCCTCAAAACAGCCACCATACCTACCTATTATGGCATTTCCATAGCCATTCCGAGATATATTGCCATGCAACTTTCCACCGTTCCGTTTATTATGACACGCTTCATCATTGTCATATTGCTTTGCATGATCATGTAGTTGACATCGTATTTGTGGCAAAGCCACCTTTCATAATTATTTCATACATGTCACTCTTGATCCATTGCACATCCTGGTACACCGCCGGAGGCATTCATATAGAGTCATATTTTGTTCTAAGTATCGAGTTGTAATTCTTGAGTTGTAAGTAAATAAAAGTGTGATGATCTTCATTATTAGAGCATTGTCCCATGTGAGGAAAAAAAAGAAGAGGACAAAGAAGCCAAACCAAAAAAAAAGAGAGAAAAGAGAGAAGGGGCAATGTTACTATCCTTTTTCCACACTTGTGCTTCAAAGTAGCACCATGATCTTCATGATAGAGAGTCTCCTATTTTGTCACTTTCATATACTAGTGGGAAATTTTCATTATAGAACTTGGCTTGTATATTCCAACGATGGGCTTCCTCAAATTGCCCTAGGTCTTCATGAGCAAGCAAGTTGGATTCACACCCACTTAGTTTTCTTTTGAGCTTTCATACACTTATAGCTCTATTGCATCCGTTGCATGGCAATCCCTACTCACTCACATTGATATCTATTGATGGGCATCTCCATAGCCCGTTAATACGCTTAGTTGATGTGAGACTATCTCCTTCTTTTTTGTCTTCTCCATAACCACCATATTCTATTCCACCTATAGTGCTATGTCCATGGCTCACGCTCATGTATTGTGTGAAAGTTGAAAAAGTTTGAGAACACTAAAAGTATGAAACAATTGCTTGGCTTGTCATCGGGGTTGTGCATGATTTGAATATTTTGTGTGATGAAGATGGAGCATAGCCAGACTATATGATTTTGTAGGGATAAGCTTTCTTTGGCCATGTTATTTTGAGAAGACATAATTGCCTTGTTAGTATATGTCAATATTAAACTTTTGTTTTGAATCTTATGGATCTGAACATTCATGCCACAATAAAGAAAATTACATGGATAAATATGTTAGGTAGCATTCCACATCAAAAATTTTGTTTTTATCATTTACCTACTCGAGGACGAGCAGAAATTAAGCTTGGGGATGCTTGATACGTCTCCAACGTATCTATAATTTTTGATTGTTCCATGCTATTATATTATCTGTTTTGGATGTTTTATATGCATTAATATGCTATTTTATATTATTTTTGGGACTAACCTATTAACCTAGAGCCCAATGCCAGTTTCTGTTTTTTCCTTGTTTTTTAGCTTCGTGGAAAAGGAATACCAAACGGAGTCCAAACGGAATAAAACCTTCGCGATGATTTTTCTTGGACCAGAAGACACCTAGGAGACTTGGAGATGAAGTCGGAGGAGCCACGAGGCGGCCACAAGGGCAGAGGGCGCGCCCAGGGGGGTAGGGCGCGCCCCCTACCTGGTGGCCCCCCCGTGACTCCCCTGACCTAATTCTTTCGCCTATATATTTACATATGTTCCCAAACCACCAGAGGCATCCACGAAAACACTTTTCCACCGCCGCAACCTTCTGTACCCGCTAGGGACCTTTTCCGGCACACTGCCGGAGGGGGATTCGATCACGGAAGGCTTCTACATCAACTCTATTGCCCTTCCGATGAAGCATGAGTAGTTTACCTCAGACCTACGGGTCCATAGCTAGTAGCTAGATGGCTTCTTCTCTCTCTTTGATTCTCAATACCACGTTCTCCTCATTGTTCTTGGAGATCTATCCGATGTAATCTTCTTTTGCGGTGTGTTTGTCGAGATCCGATGAATTGTGGATTTATGATCAGCTTATCTATGAATATTATTTGAATATTCTCTGAATTCTTATATGCATGATTTGATATCTTTGTAATTCTCTTCAAATTATCGATTTGGTTTGGCCAACTAGATTGATTTTTCTTGCAATGGGAGAAGTGCTTAGCTTTGTGTTCAATCTTGCGGTGTCCTTTCCCAGTTACAGTAGGGGCAGCAAGGCATGTATTGTATTGTTGCCATCGAGGATAGAAAGATGGGGTTTACATCATATTGCTTGAGTTTATTCCTCTACATCATGTCATCTTACTTAATGCGTTACTCTGTTCTTCATGAACTTAATACTCTAGATGCAGGCAGGAGTCGGTCGATGTGTGGAGTAATAGTAGTAGATGCAGAATTGTTTCGGTCTACTTGACACGGATGCGATGCCTATATTTCATAATCATTGCCTTGGATATCGTCATAACTTTGTGCTTTCAATCAATTGCTCGACAGTAATTTGTTCACCCACCATATTATTTGCTATCTTGAGAGAAGCCTCTAGTGAAACCTATGGCCCCTGGGTCTATTTTCCATCATATAAGTTTCCGATCTACTATTTTCCATCATATAAGTTTCTGATCTACTATTTTCCATCATATTAGTTTCCGATCTACTATTTTGCAATCTTTTACTTTTCGATCTATAAACCAAAAAACCCAAAAATATTTACTTTATCTTTTGTTTAGTTTTATCTATCTCTATCAAATCTCACTTTTGCAAGTAACCATGAAGGGATTGACAACCCCTTTATCGCGTTGGGTGCAAGTTGTTTGATTGTTTGTGTAGGTGCTAGGTGATTTGTGCGTTGTCTCCTACTGGATTGATACCTTGGTTCTCTAACTGAGGGAAATACTTATCTCTACTTTGCTGCATCACCCTTTCCTCTCAAGGGAAAAACCAACGCAAGCTCAAGAAGTAGCAATGCCAAATTTGAACACGGTGATTTGCAGGGTGTATGTTCGTCGTAGAAAAAAAACTCCAGGGCAAAGAATGAAGAAAATTTGGATTCCCCTTCATTCTTGGTGATTTCCCTCTCGAAAGCATGTAACTTCCTCGGTGATGGTTCGATTTATGAAGGGCGTGCATGACGACATACGCCAAACCTTCTTAAATTTTTACCAGGGCATGGTGAGGTCATACCATGGCACCATGCCAGGCGTCATGTTTTTCAAGAATTTATTTCATTTTTTATATAGTTGAAAACCCAATAAACAAACGTTTGTGGTTGACTATTGCCACACATTTCATCGAAATATCTGTCCATTCCTTGTAAAAGGCATGAGAATTTACTAAATGGCACGAGCATGGTTTTCCAGGCCGTTCTTGTGCACCCTTTCATGCACCAATTTTTTGAACTTGAATTATGTGAATTAATGCCTAGAAAATGCACATAATCCCCTAAATATGGTAAATGAACCCGGAAAAGTGCCAAATTTGAACACGGTGATTTGCAGGGTGTATGTTCATCGTAGAAAAAAACTCATGGACAAAGGACAAAGGAAATTTGGATCCTCCTTCAATCTTGGTGATTTCCCCCTCGAAACCATGAAACTTCCTCGGTGATGGTTCAATTTATGAAAGGCATGCATGATGACATAAGGAAAACATTCTCAAATTTTTACCAGGGCACGGTGAGGCCATACCATGGCACCACGCCAGGCGTCATGTTTTCCAAGCATGTATTTTATTTTTGTATAGTTGTTAACCTAGTAAACGACGCGTTTATGGTTGACTATTGTCACACATTTCCTTGAAATATCTGCCCATTCGTTGTAAAAGGCATGAGAATGTACTAAATAGCACGAGCATGGTTTTCTAGACCGTTCTTGTGCACCTTTTCATGCACCGATTGTTCGAATTTGAATTATGTGCATTAATGCCTAGAAAATGCAAATAATACCCTAAATATGATAAATGAGCCTGGAAAAATGTCAAATTTGAACACGTTGCATTTGAGGCGGTATGTTGACCGTTGGAAAAAAATTGAATGACAGACTAGGACGGAAATTTGGATTCCCCTTCAATCTTGGTGATTTCCCTCTCGAAAGCATGGAACTTCCTCGGTGATGGTTCGATTTATGAAGGGTGTGCATGATGACATAAATCAAACCTTCTCAGCTTTTAACCAGGGCACGGTGAGGCCATACCATGGCACCATGCCAGGCGTCATGTTTTTCAAGCACGTATTTCATTTTTCTATAGTTGATAACCCAGTAAATGACGCGTTTGTGGTTGACTATTGCCACGCATTCCCTTGAAATCTCTGCCCATTCCTTGTAAAAGGCTTGAGAATTTACTAAATACCACAAGTATGGTTTTTCCAGACTGTTCTTGTGCACCTTTGCATGCACCGATTGTTCGAATTTGAATTATGTGGATTAATGCCTAAAAAATGCACATAATCCCCTAGTATGGTAAATGAGCCCGGAAAAATGCCAAGTTTGAACACGTTGCATTCGAGGGGGTATGTTGATTGTAGAAAAAACTGAATGACAAGCTAGGAAGGAAATTTGGATTCCCAGCCCCTTCAATCTTGCTGATTTCCCCCTCGAAAACATGAAATTTCCTCGGTGATGGTTCGATTTATGAATGGCATGCACGACGACATAAGACAAACATTCTCAAATTTTTACCAGGGCATGGTGAGGCCATACCATGGCACCATGCCAGGCGTCATGTTTTCCAAGCATGTATTTCATTTTTGTATAGTACCCACTAAATACATTTCCTTGAAATATCTGCCCATTCCTTGTAAAACGCATGAGAATTTACTAAATAGCACGATCATGGTTTTCCAGACCGTTCTCGTGCACCTTTTCAAGCACCGATTGTTTGAATTTGAATTATGTGCATTAATGCCTAGAAAATTCACATAATCCCCTAAATATTGTAAATGAACCCGAAAAAGTGCCAAATTTGAACACGGTGATTTGCAGGGTTTATGTTCATCGTAGAAAAAAACTCATGGACAAAGAACAAAGGAAATTTGGATTCCCATTCAATCTCGGTGATTTACTATCGCACACGATTCATCTCCGTCGCCTCTGCGAACGGTGTGTGTTCACCCACACATGCAAAAGGAAAAAGAAAACCCTCGCCCACTTCGTCCCCACCCACTCGCCGCGGACTGCTCCGCAACTCTGCACCTCATCAACTTCTATCGCGGCGGCCACCCTAAGCTCGATGGCTGTTGTCGGCGGGCGGAGGTCGCGCTCCAAACGGCACAGGATTTCACCCCTATCACTTTCCGCCGCCTATCTACACCGACATTCTAGACTCTGGTCGATTGGGGTTTTCTGCGGGATTGGGCTGGGGATTTTTCTCATGGAGAAGGTAATCAACTTAGCGAAATATTCACTCATCTCTTATCGCAGTCCATCCGTCGCTATTAATCAACCAACGGAAATTGCCGTGGATTCATTTTTGTTCTAGCTGATTCGTGGGTGTTCATTCATGTGTCCACAGTGCGAGCACAAATCGGGCAAGTGTGGTCGCGGCCAGTCGGAAACGAAGTTCTATCTCACCATTCCGGATGACTTCAGGGAGCGCTCGGTATGTTCAATCTCAACCTACCATGGTCGGCATGGCCTAAATTTGTGAACATATACCATCTGTTGCTACATTTGGATAAAAGGTACGGTGCCACGTGCAGCCTAGATGTCGAAGCCGCCCCCCCTATATTAGGCGAATATATGATGTATTGTTCATTCAGTTACTCTCATATTTGCATCAAATCTTTGTTACATTATCTATTTTTAATTATATATTTTTGTACTTTGCTTTCATCTATATATTGATCTGTTCTATCAGTTACTCCCATATTTGCATCTTGCTCTGTTATTTCAATATATCTAATTTACGATCTTAATTTTCATTTCAAGCAGTACATCCCTTGCTTTGCAAGAACTGGAGTAGAAGGAAATTTTGGGCTTTACTTTGTTGATGACTCCCTGGATGTCATATTGACAACACAACATGGATTTACATTGATGGTTAGCGTAAAACTTGATAAAGATGGTCACTCCTATTTTGATGCGGACCTTTGGAGAAAAATGTCTAAGTGTTATGAACTGAAAGCTGGCAATAAAATTCTAGTGCGTGCACCACAGCCTGGTCTAATTAACATGGATGTTTACTTCCCCAACGTCATCAGCCGATCAAAGTCCGATCGAGGTTAGTGCCCTTTCAACTTTCTCCATGCTGTCATATTACTTAGCAAAATCGGGGTATTTGTTCTGACTAATTGATCACTATTTAAGCAACCAATTGTGATTTCATTTTCTGACTCCGTTCCTAGGCAGTAACAAATTCTATTTACCAATTTATGCACACTATATATATATATTCTTCTGCCATGTTCTGAATAAATAATACCTTTCCACCTTTTAAGCAGGATATATTGGATGCATAGTGAATGATCTGTATGTTACTAAGCGTACCAAATTTCACTGGAAGGACTTGAAGCATGTCATAAACTTTGTTGATAATCTGACAGAGATAGCACATCGTATGAACGCTAGATTTTGGATGGGATTAATTATACCTATGGTGCACACATTGAACAAGACCAACTGTGTGCACAAAACGCTGGTAAAAAGTCTTATTTTAATGTTGATGCTCATAACCTATATATATCTTCAACAATATGTTACAATTGGTTTTTATTCTACATTTCAACAGAAATTGCCCGCTGTAGCAGTTCCTGGATCGATTTCCCGGCGTGGTCGAATTACACTTGTGCCTGCTAATAACACCAAAGTGATTGCAAGGTACTGCATTTCCCGCAGAAATGGAACCATTCAAATTAACAAGTTCTCGCTTGTCATGGCAATGCATCCATATTGGAAAATTGGTGACACTGTTCTACTCATGCTCTACCAAGGCACAGGAGGGCTCTTCCTTTTCATTGACGAGATGCCGAGTCACCATGATCAAGCTGCTTCCAGCGGATAGTTGTGGTTGTTGGCCCTCAGCCTCTTAAAATGTGCTAGCTATTACTATGTTAAGTATGTAGATATGGACCATATGGTTGTTGGCCCTCAGCCTCTTAAAATATGATAGTTGTTACTATGTTAAGTATGTAGATATGGACCATATGGTTGTCAAAACCGTGTTACAAAGATCCTCCTTTTGTCGAATAGTGTAACCACTATATATATGTTACTCAAATGCTGTTAGCCAAGTTCTTAAATTTTCATGGAAAGTATTAGTATCGTACACAGTTCAGTGAGTTTAAGCGTGTGCCCGATGTCCAGAAGGCATTTGCATATTAACTGTCCATATTGCAAATTCACACACGTGTTAACATAAGGAAACGTATGTGTAACTTACTAATCATCGCACACGAGTACTCGCAGACGCATCGTGTGCGATACTCCTAGCCACCGCAAGCAACTAGTTTGGATTTTTCAATGTTTTATGTACACACAGAATCGCACACGAACTAACTGTATTAACCGTCTGTGTTGTAATTTCTCATCGCAAACAGTTCATCTGAGTCGGCTGTTTGCCGCGTATCACACACATCTTGTTTACACGACTCATTTGTGTTCTTTTGGCTCATCGCAAACAGTTCATCCATGTGAACTGTATGCCGCATATCACACACATCTTGTTAAGTTGAACCATTTCTGTTGTGTTCCCTAATCAAAAATAGTTTGTCCGAGTGAACCGTATGCCGTATATCACACACACCTTGATCTGGCTAACCGTTTCTGTTGCACTCCCTAATAGCAAATAGTTCATCGGAGCGAACTATATGCCGTATATCGCACACACATTGATATGGCTGCCCGTTTCTATTGTTCTGCCTCATCGCAAATAGCTCGAATGGATTAACCGTGTGCCCTGCATCGCACATGCAACTACAATCGGAACCGTGTTTGATGGCTCCGCCATCGCAAACATTTTGCATCTTTTTTGACGGTTTTTTTACATCACCATTTGCGATTAATGCATCGCACACAGTTTCGTCAAAGGGTCTCTGATCGTAGTGTCACGTTAGCAGCATCCTGTAGTAGTGATGATATGCTCGACCACATCCATGCCATGACGGCAAGACCTCGGTTTATGACAAGATTGGACTTAAAGCCGACAATCGGGAAATTTACGTCCCACCCATCACCCACCTAGTCGCCACGGTCGATGATTTAACTGACATGCTAGACTATGACGATGCCACTGACATGGATGAAGATGTCGACGGCCCTACAGAAAACACTTCGCCGTTGATAACAGCGGCAAGTGGACCGCAACATCTACTTATGATGTATACATGATTAACACACCTAGAAACCCGTCAAGACGTCGACGCAGACGCGGACGGGGCACCAATGGGGACCCCAGCGGGAACAACGCCACCGACAATAATGGCGGCGCGGCAGCCGAGGAGGATGACGACCCAGGGGGGATCTTCAAGCTTCCCTAGAGCGACGCGCCAGCCCCGAAGTAATCCCCGAGGACATGGACCCCGACGACCTCTTTGAAGGGGCCGACGAAAATTATATGCCTGAACCCGAGGAAGACGAGAGCCTCGGTACCGAGGACTTCATAGTCCCCGAAGACCCTATCGAGCAAGAATGCTTCCGGCGGTGCCTCGTCGCCACCGCCCGAAGCATGAAACAGAAGCAACAACAGTTGCAGGCCAACGAAGATGCACTGAATTACAAGTGGGTGGAAATACTCTCGACAGAGCAAGATCTCGAAGAACGGCGCCGTAGTGCACCTAAATATTATCCACGCAGGCATTTGCTGCCTGAGTTTGATGAATAACTGACCGACGATGTGCCTTTCACACATGGCCGGGCGGATCAACCCGACCGACCCCCTAGAGGGCGTGATAGGCCAGTACGGGAAAGTTTCCACACTCAACCAGTGCCACGCTGTCATGGCAAGGACCCTATCGACTACTTGGATCCTCACAATGTTCGACGTAGGATAGAGGCAAACCGGGCGCCGCCGCGGTCCATTTACGGATCCAGAAGACGTGAACCCGCTGGACCCGACGGCGACGAGGCCTGGTTGGACAGGAACGACTAAGCTCGCGACCATGCTTACGCACGGATTTCTCCTGATGTCTGGCGCGACACTGCTCGGACCCGAGGTCCCGCTCACCCGATCTGTTTTACAGATAGGGTAATGGAACATTAATTCCTGGATGGGTTCAAACCCATTAACATAGAATCATACGATGGCACGACCGATCCAGTGGAATGGATCGAGGATTTCCTCCTACATATACATATGGCCAATGGAGATGACCTCCACGCCATCAAGTATCTGCCACTCAGGTTAAAGGGACCGACAAGGCATTGGCTGAATAGCCTGCCTCCTCACTCCATCGGGAGCTGGGAAGCACTCGAGGACGCCTTTAGGGCAAATTTCCAGGGCACATACATCCGACCTCCAGACGTCGATGACCTCAGCTGCGTCATTCAGCAATCCGGCGAGTCAGCTCGGAAATTTTGGG
Source organism: Thinopyrum elongatum (assembly GCA_011799875.1). Lineage (NCBI taxonomy): Eukaryota > Viridiplantae > Streptophyta > Magnoliopsida > Poales > Poaceae > Thinopyrum > Thinopyrum elongatum. The sequence continues at coordinate 319,964,783 of CM022297.1, forward strand.
ATGGTTCCTCACTAAAAAGAACCAGATTATAGACTGCTCCAACGCCAAGGCCATCGCGGCTTTCAAAAATAACATTCGAGATGAATGGCTCGCCCGACAACTCAGGCAGGATAAGCCGAGGACCATGGTGGCCCTCACCTCACTCATGACCCGCTTTTGCGTGGGAGAGGATAGCTGACTGGCCCACGGTACTCACAACGGTGAGGCAGGTACATCGGAGACTTGCGACACCATTGGCAAGCCAAAGCGCAATAAAAATAAGCGCAGACATATAAACGACAGAAGCGATACAGAGGACGCCGCAGTCAATGCAGGGTTCAAAGGAACAAGATCTGGACAGAAAAGGAAGCCCTTTAAAGGGAACAAAGATGGACCCAGCCAGCTAGACAAGATCCTTGATAGGCCATGACAAATCCACGGTACCTCGGACAAACCAGCAAACCACACTAACAGGAATTGTAGGGTCTTCAAGCAGGCTGGCAAAATGGCGACGGAGGGGAATAGTAAAGCCCAGCTTCGCAACGAAGACGAGGAAGATCCTTGGCGTCCCAATAATGGAGGCCAAAAGCAGTTTCCTCATGAGGTGAAGGACGTAAACATGATCTACGTCACCCACATCCCCAAGAAGGAGCAGAAACGCGCACTTCAGGACATTTACACGTTGGAGCCCGTCGCCCCGAAGTTCAATCCGTGGTCGGCTTACCCGATCACATTTTACAAGCACGACCATCCGACCAGCATCAGGCACGACGGATTGGCTGCGCTGGTCCAAGACCCGATCGTCAATGGCTTCCATCTGACGCGCGTCCTCATGGACGGAGGTAGCAGCCTCAATTTAATCTACGTTGATACGATCAGAAAGATGGGCATCAACTCATCTCGGATCAAACCCAGCACCACCACCTTTAAAGGTGCCATACCAGGCGTTGAAACCCGTTGCACAGGAACTGTGATGCTGGAGGTAGTCTTCGGATCACCCGAGAACTTCAGGAGCAAGGAGTTAATCTTCGACATTGTTCCCTTTCACAACGGATACCACGCGCTTCTAGGGCACACCGCATTTGCTCGCTTCAACGCGACCCCGCCTTATGCTTACTTACAGCTAAAAATTCTAGGACCAAACGGTGTTATTACGGTCAATGGCAACACCGAACGCTCTCTCCAGACCGAGGAGCAGACCGCGGCTTTCGCAGCCGAGGTGCAGGCATCCGAGTAGGCAGCCCGTGCGGGCAAGCACACCCCAAGCCCATCGAAGCGTACGCGGGCTACGCCAGCTGACCTTGGACAAGCACTCCCTCACCCTAAATAGGGGTACGGGCTCCTCACACGCCTCCCCTGGAAGGGGCACTACATCCCCAGGGTGCATAACTTTGCACTAAAAATTCCCTGGGGTGCCGAGGAGCCAAAACAATGGAAATGTCGGGATCAACTTGACCGAGCAGCGACGCACTTTGGGCTTGCACATCGGTGGGGCTCTGTAAAAGACCTAGCCAAGAATAGCATGTCCATGTGGCTTTAACCACCCAAATGGCAGCTGTAGACCTCTTCAAAGGACTCAACCGATGAAAGCATCAAGCGCGTGAATGGCCGAGGTTGCGGGTAGCCCATATCAACTTCTCTATCAATGAAGATGAGCTGGTCAACAGCATGGAGACACAGACGTGCGACAGGAAGTGGCTCAGGCTAATAAACTCGATGACAAGTCCGCCCTGTTTTGATCTACTCCTTATCTTTTTTCTTCATATTGTATCTTTTTTAAGTTCCTTTTGTCCAAGCTAGGTATACACGGCTTGATGATATGAAATAAAGAAATTGTGCCCCTTAAGGTTCCTTAGCATTCCCTTATAATTACTGCCTTTGAGCCAAAAGCATACTTTATGATACAAAGGGCCTCACTTTTAAATCGCATGCCCCAAACTACAAGCCCGAGGTACTCGGCGGCTCGGATGTTGCATTATATGAATCAGTTTCAAACCTAGATTTTGGTCAATAGTTGGGTTGCCCGACTCCTATGTTTACCCCTTACGTACCCGACCAATTCGACTAAGGATGTAACGGGAGAACCACTGTGATAGTGCCGCTAGCTCGATTGGCAGAGCGTCTCAGTGGAGAAAGCCAAAAACTGTCTGTCTTGGTAAGCGTAAACTGGTCGGCAGTCTGAAGACCACATTAAGTGACAGGTCGTTAGCGATCACCCGCGTTAAATGAAGGGCTTCTTCCTAGCATTAGCCGAAGTGGTCAGTGGCATAGAATCCGGTTACATAGCCGACCAGTTCACACACCGGGGGCTCGTCATCGGCCCCCACAGTCAAGCTCCTATGACTAACTGAAAGTCATAAAGCCATTATAGTCTGATTGCCTAGTTATTATGAGCACGGACTACCTTCGAGAACCAACACATTGGCTAAGGGTCACGATTGCCTAAAAAGAACACCTTCTGTATAATGTACAGGGGGGTCAAAGCCGACGACTGGCCACTTTGAATTTAACACGGTTAAACAGGAGCCAGAAAAAAAACAAATACAATCACATGACGAAATGTAAAGCCGCATTCATTAAAACAAAAGATAGTTTTTGTACATCCCACACACTTCGGCATTCCGAAGTACTATCAAATACAAAGTGTCCTTGGGACACTTGGCTTCGGTAATCCGGGCCCCTTCTGCTACCTCAGCGAGGAACCGCTCCGCGGTCCGATCCTTCCCTTCGAGGGGTCCCGCGGCTACGACCGTTGCTTCAATGTGCCGAAAATGTGCCTTCATGCTGGCGTACGCTCGCTGAGCCCCCTCCAGACATGCAGACCATGTACAGCGAGCCACCTGTGTGCCGGCTTCTTGCAGCTGAGCGAGGAGCCCGAAGAAGCTAGTCGGCAACACCTCCGCAGGCCACAAATTGATGCAGAGCTCCTGGAGCACCAGCCTTGCCATGCGGAGAAGCTCCACCAGCTGCTTCATCCTATGATTTAGCAGCTCCCGATGTGGAGATGCCTAGAACTGTTGCCAGAAAGCCTTCTCCGCCTCGTGCCCTCCCGCTCGCCGAAGTGGTGGGTGGCGTCCGATGCACTCTTCTAGAGATCCACGAAGAACTTTGTGGAGCGCCACAGCTGGGTGAGCTCGACGAACCCCTTGCTGCCAAACACACACTAAAGTAAAAATGGCTTACCCGCGGCAATTTGCTCCACTTGCTGGAGCACCTCGCGGTTGGCCCGAGCCTGGGTCTGGAGCTCGGCATGTGCCAGGCGGAGCTTCTTGAGCTTCTCGCTTGCCTTCTCCTCCTTGACCTGAAGGGCATCACGCGCCTCGTACACGCTCTTCAGGGTCTCCTCCACCTCCAAGCCCCGTGCCTGGTCCCTATCCCTAGCCACCTTTTCGGTGGCTAGGTCCTTCTCAGCCTAGGCGGCCACAGCCTTCTGCTGCTGGGCCTCATGCCGAGCTTTCGACAGCTCGGCCTTGAGCCCCTCAAGCTCGGCCACAACAGCTGTCATTAAATAGTTCGACATTAGCTTTTAATTCAAATAAGCTATCTTTTGCTCAAAATAAATTTGACACTACACTACAAAAAAAAACCACTTCCGTGATGATACATGTTTGTCACAGTAGGTCATGTTTTCTGTCAAGCATGTACATCCATGACGATTTTATGACAGAATCAAGATAGTCATACATGTGCTGTCGTAGAAGTGTTCCATGACAATACCAAAATTATCATCACGGAAGTGTTCACTTCCATGACAATAAATGACGCGTCATGGAAGTGCTTTCGTCAAGGGTAACCGACACGTGGCATCCACCGTAACGGGTCGCCGTTAAGCTATCGGGTCCGGTTTTGGATCCGATAACCCGTTAACAGCAACGACCAATGGGGATTTTCCACGTGTAAAATTCTCATTCGCCGGCGGATCCACGTGTCGGCTCAGCGTTGGGACAGATGTCATCCAGCGAATGGACGGGACGCGCCTATGATACGTCGACACATGGCTCGGTCCAACAGTGGCCCATTCAGGTCAAAAGGCTGGCCCGTTTGACCTGGTCAAAAGGTAACGGCCCAGCCCACTGAAAGCCTGTTAATGGCTTGTTCGCATATAGCCCATTTACAGCCCGCTAACACACGGCCCATTATGGCCTATGCGAATTAGGCCCAGTAGCGTCATCTGGGCCGTCCAATATGATTTCAGCCCATTGTAACTTCTGGCCTATGTATGGCCCATGACGTCTTTCGGCCCATATGAGGCCCTGTGTAACTCTTGGTCCACTAACGACCCATGGTGAAACTGGCCCATAATGAACAGTATATCACTTTATGCCCATTAAAGGCCCATTATTCCATTGGGCCGTTTCTAGCCCGTGTTATCTTTCGGCCTTCTAAGGACCCATTAATTCTTGGGCTGATTTGCAGCAATCGATTACTTACGGTCCGTTACTGGCCTGTTCCGGTTGTGGGCCAAATTCATCCCCTGGTTAAAGTCGGCCCGCTTGTGGCCCATTAATCCGTTGGGCCGTTTTCATAGCGTCATCAAATACGACCCATTAATGACCTGTTATGCCTGTCAATAGAATTAAGCCTGTTATACTCATCGGCCTATTAAGGGCCCGTTATGGTCGGCCCATGAACGGACGATTCTCACTCTAGCCCATTTCGGCCCACAATGCGGTCCGTTGTTGGCCCACGTTTGGCCAATCAATCATACGGACCCTAGAAGGCCCATTGATTCTACTGCCCGTAGAAGGCCCGTAGGAGGCCCATGGTCACTACAGCAGATAGCAGGACCATGGTGGCAACGGTCTGTATGTTGCCCATGGTTATTGTGGCCTAGTTTAAAAAAATAGGTTATTGGGACCACTAACAAACCGCGGAAAAAGAACTGCACTGACTACAAGCAAACAAATAAACAAGACAACAAGGAAATAAATAAGCAAGCATATTACACTAGGCATCAAAGTTCGCCACCAGTGCAAATATGGGGAACAAAGCAGCATATTACATACACTGGTTGTCAAAGTTGGCGACTAGTGCAAATAAACACCACAGCAAAACAAGTCCAGAACTGAAACCACTTCACAAGATCTCAAGAAACAATATCGCTGGTATCCACCATGCTGGCAAGACGCTTAGCAAGCTTATTAGCTTTCTCTTGTTTGGCGCTTAAATCCTCCAGCGCTTGCTATTGCACCAGAAAGTATGCATCTGAATTCTGCAGGGACTTCCTCAGTCCTTCGGCTTCCTGTCGCAGCACATCTGATCGATGTCTTTCAACTTGAAGTTGAGACTCAAGAAACCGAACTGATTCAGGCAGCAAGTTCGAAGAGCTTGTGCCAGCAGTAGTGGCCAGTAACTCGAACACTACATCAAGATAGGACTTTGCGGTTGTCTCACTGTCTTCAAGATAGTTTTTATTAGCTTTCTTGGAGACCAACAGGGATGTCAAACTATCTTGAACCTTATCTGCATTACTTCCTTTACCATTGCATACGGAGTACTCTTCTCCAATATTTTGTCCGCATTCTAAAAGAGAAACAAGCAGACACATCACAGGTTTACCATGTTGTATATGAAACTCATTTTGGTAAACCAGTTCAGTAGAAAGGTGGATAGGATAACAACATGAAACAAACATATATATATATATATATATATATATATATATATATATATATATATATATATATATGCACTATGGTCACTGTATGGTCTATATCATTCTAGTTTATGTTGCCAAATCAAGATAGAGACAGTTCAAATCATATCTGTTTAAGACAAAGCAGCATAGACAGAATATAAGTGTGGGAAACTACACAACACTAACAACACTTGTAATGTGCATGGCATGAGAACATAATTGTTTATTCAATTGAAACTAAAATCAACATAGAGCAAGTTACAATAGCAAACCAGTTAAAGAAACAGGTTTAAAACATACCTATTGCACCATTGGATTTTCAATTGCATCCTTCAAATTTAGAATTAGTTGTTATGAGTAAATATAGTGATGCAAGAGCAACGGAGTATGAACCATAGCTACGGAACCTGACCTGAGAACAATTCTTCTTCTGCTTTAAGCGTTGACTTGGGGTTCGGAGTGGTGATCCTCATGCTTTGGGCACTGCAGTTGCCTTACTAACTGCTCATATTTGGGTGCTCTATGGTGGAGATGGTGCTGTGTCAACTGGAACTGGGTTACTATCTGCTGGTGTTGGAAGGGGTGTAGCTGGTTCTCTGTCCAACTGGGTAGGGGTACAATCTGCGTGAGTCTGGGTTATATGTGGTGGGGCTGGTTCCTGGGCAAGTACAACCGTGGTTCTATCTGCATCGACGGGTAGCACTATCTTTTCTGAAGATCATGTTTTTACTCCCATAGATACTGCCATCACCCCCTCCAATTCAAATGGCTGATAAACAAGAAAAGTAATTGAATGTACAGACATTGTATGATAGACAAGGTGTAATGGATAGCAGGGAAGAAAACAGGGCATGAAATAATTCACATTTATGTTGTCTAACCAAACAGGATAGCATGACACAATTTCACATATATGATGGCTAGCTGAATAGGATAGCATGACACAATTTCACATATATGATGGCTAACTAAACATGATAGAATGACATACTTCAAAATATGATGACTATGTAAACAGGATGACATGATATAACTATATGATGTGTCTATTAAAGTAGTTGGCATGCCATAATTCACATACATGCCATCGATGGAAACATGATGGCATGATATAATTCATGGATAGGATGACATAATTCAAAATATGATGACTATATAAACATGATGAGATGATATAACTATATTATGTCTTTAGAAAATGGGTTGGCATGCCATAATTCAGATACATGTTGTCTATGTAAACATCATTGTCGGATTCAGGGCTCCGCAGACCCAAAGAAGGTTCGAACTCTGGGGCGTGTGCGAAGAACTCAACCTATCCAACCAACCAACCCGTCACCCTACAGCCTAACTCGATGGATCAAGGAAGGAGATGGACATGATAGTTTACCCAGGTTCGGTACAACCTTGCGGGGTAAGACACTACTCCTGCTTTGTGGCGGATTTGCCCCACGAGGGGATGGGGATGAACTAGTACAAGGGAAGAACAACCTCGCGAGGTCTGCTCTGGTGTGAGGGTGAGTCGTCCTTCGGTTCGGTCCCTCTCTACGGTGGTGGCTAGCTTATACTTATAGCGGCCTCGGTCCTCTTCCTCCAAAACGAAGGCGGGAAGGGATCCCACAGTGGCCAATTTGAAAGAGGACAAGTAGTACATCTTATCCTGATGAAAGGTGGTCTTCGCCTGCAAAGCTTCTGGTCGTGACGCCACGGTGGGCTCGGCGATGACATCCATCCTGCCATCCTGGCGGTCTTGGTCTCGTTGCACTGGAATGGAAACTTTTGCCTGATTCCTCGGGAACCCACGCCTGCGCTTGCCTCCTTAACACCAAAGAGGAAACCTGCTCCTCTGCGCCTGCTGGCGCCCGCCTGGCCTTGGTCGTCCTGGCTTGCGCCACCGCAACCTCATGAGGTTGGATACCCGCATAGAAATCTCCGCTCCTCAGGAGGCAGCCTGGGGAGGCCGCTCCCTCAGGAGGTCTCCGTCTACCTCGCGAGGCTTGGCCCCTCGCGAGGGCCTTGTCTTGTTGGTGTTGAAACTAGGCCGTACCAGGCCGTCGATGGAGCCATGCCGTGGGCCACAGGCAGGCAAGTCTGGGTACCCTGGTTCCCAGAACGCCGACAGTAGGCCCCGGGCCCAAGGTGCGCTCGGACTTGGCTTCGAGGCGAAGCCAAAGGGCAGGGGCGAAGCACCGCGAGCCCCAATTGCCTGTGGACCGAGCCGACGTGTGGCGCTTGATGGGACGTGGGTGTCTCCACTTCCCCATGCCACCTCGGCAACCACACAACTTGACAACTGCCTGGTGCATGCAGATCAGCCATCATTGCTCGAAACATGAGGGGCCGGCGGTTAGCCTTCCTCCGGCTATAAATGGAAGAGGGGGCCGAGCCCCCAGCTCATTTTCATCTTCTTGCTTCTTGCTTCTCCTTTGTTCTGCCATCTTGCTAGAGCGTTCATGGCACCAGTGAGGAGATTTTCCGCCGCGGAGAAGGGAAAAACCCCTCAGGTGGAACCTGAGCTGCTCCCGTCAAAGAAGAGGCGCGATCGCTCCTGCGATGCCACCGCGGCGCCCATGGCAGCGCGGCCCTGGCACGAACGCGCTCCATCGGGCTTCCTGGTCCGCGTGTATGCTCCCGCGTACAGCCCCGTCCATGAGAGCGGCCGCGGGCACCGCGAGGAACAGGGTCATGGAGGAGAGCAAGCGGTGGCCGCACGGCCACCCCGCCAGCAGGCCCATGTCGAAGGCACGACCCGCGAGTTTGTTGTGTGGGCGGCAATGCCGCCACGCACGTGGATCCTGGCGAGGGAGATACCTCCGTGGGGGCCCGTCGAGCTGTGGCTGCAGTACGACGGCTGCTGCAGCCAGGCATCAGAGGCGGAGGTCGAGGCCGTTGTCTCCGGCGACGTCTTCCTGACCCGGGGATGGGGCACGATCGCCCGCGCTTGTAACTCGGAGGGGAGGCACGCCATCCACTTCGAGTATGACGGGGCTTCGACGCTCTTCTTCAAGGTCTTCGGAGAGGACGGCCGACGTCTGGAGTGTTGCCCCAGGGGAGGCGATCGAGGTGGCGAGGCCACCGGTGGTGAACTTGCCCTTGGCCTTGTCCGCAACTCCTCCGACAGCAGCAGCGCTTCATCCGAACTGGGCTCGAGCGACGACGACAGCTACGAGCCGCCGCGCCCGTGCCTAGGGGAGGAGTGGTGCTATCCCGGCGTCGATGGTGATGCTGCCGAGGCCGTCGTTCTTAGGTTTTTTTCCTTTTGCTTCATTCCTGCGCAAAAACCATGACGGGCCCCGTGGGGGTATATAAGAAACTGTGATGCTCGCATTTTAATGTTATCGTTCCTGATTCGATGTCGTGTTTGCGTCTCTCGCCTTGGCATGGTTCCCCCTTTCACTCTCGCGGTAGCTTGGTGCTCTACGTCGGCAGGACCCAGTCCCCAGGCAGGCTTCGGCCGTCGCTGGTATGCCAGGTCGCGATGCCGTGGTCAAGGCCAGGAGGCGAGCGGCCCAAGGTCTGGTAAGAGTCCGTGAGTCGCGATGCTCAGGAGGTCCCCTTTGGCGCACAAGCGGCCCCCGAAGAACTGAAAGGGAAGTTTCCTTGCCCGAGCGAGATCGCGAGGGACATAACGCTAGTCATGAGGTTCACGCTTGTGCTTGTGAGGTGACTTATCTTGACGAGCCTGCGGTGGTTCCTTTGCTACGTGGACGAGCTTCTCGTGCGACGTTAGGCCATGCCCTTCTCTTGATGAAGCCCCCTCCGCAGGGCTCCTACCGACTCCATCTCCCCCGCTTGCCTGGGTGCTCTACGTCCTTGGGACCCGACTCTCGAGCGAGGCTTGGCCGCCGCTGGTATGCCAGGTTGCGATGCTGTGGTCAAAGCCAGAAGGTGAGGGCCCGAGAGCCGGTAGGATCCCCTGAGTCGCGGTGCTCAGGGCGCCCCTTTAACGTGCAAGCGGCTTGCACGAGAAAAGAGTGGCTGGCTGCAAGGAGGGGTTGCGCCCCTTGACACGTGGCATGGCATCCTTCCAAGGTACGAGGTGCTGGCAAGGCCACTGGTGGCCCTGCCTCTGGGGCTCCTGTGAGTTAGCCAAAACCATAACAGACAGCTGCGCTCGCTATCCTGCCGATGATCTTTCCGCGAGAAGACGAAGGCACTAAGGACCCGGTGAGGTGGCGTGCGCGGGGCCGGCTGCGAGCCAGAGCTTGGTCTCTTAGGTTTATCAGCGCTGCAGGGACGGACCCAAGCGCAGGCGCCGTGCCAACAGCCCCCATTGCGAGATGAGCAAGAGGCGGGTTAGCAATGCACGGAGGCCGCAAAGGGCAACTCCACAGATAACGAGACGGTAGGCATAACATTAACAAACATAATAGCCTGAGAATGCATAACCGGTGTGGAGTACATGAATCAAAATGATGCGGCTGCAGGTATGTGCCCTGCTAGCTTGAGGAAAATGCAGCCCGAGGGGCGCCCTCAACTGAACACACCAAAAAGTCACCTGGCACCGTTGTTGTAGAAGCGTTGGAGTAGCTGAAGACGCATGCTGCGGAGATCGCTCCTCACGAGCCGGCTGGCTCCTGAGGCTCGGGAGGCTCGGGTAGCTCGCGAGGGTCTGACACCTCCTCTGTCAGGACCGCCTGGCGTCGGGCCTCGTGAGCCGCCAGGACGTCCTGCATGTAGCGCTGGTGCGAGGCAGCCATGTTTAGCAGACCAAATGGCATGCAGACGTAGCTGCGGGGGCAGGCCCCACTTCGTCCAACACGGGACGGCCAGAGGAGCTCCTGAGAAGCAACCCTGTTGAGACCTAGGATGTTGACGCAGACGCGCATCTCGCTACCCATGTCAGGGGTGGCAGCTGCACTGGATGATGCGGGGCGACGCTCGCCACGCATGGCTCGCGCCTCCTGAAGCTCCTCGATCGCCTTGGTGACGAACTCCTGAACGCCTGTCGCCTCTCACCTTGCTCACAGAGGCACGCGTTGAAGCACGCCCCCACGTGGTGCCCGAACGCCTCCCTCGTGATGCTAGTCAGGTCAGAGGCCCTCTAGACGAGAGCCCCCGAGCCCGTCCTGAGAGAGGCGCTGGGCACGCCTTCCTATGCAAGAGGGAAGGGAGCCCCAGCGGCGGGTGTGGGGCCTGAGGCACGATCGTCAGGTGCGCCAGCCTCCCGATGACCCTTGGGGAGGAGCTGCTTCTTCTTCTTGGGGATGGCCTCAGGAGGTCGAACGGCACCCTCGTCGTCTGAGTTCTCGACTGCCGCAGCCTGGTAGGCGCGCTCAAGGAAGCACACCGCAGCCTGCTCGTCACAGGCGATCGTGATGAAACCGCCGCTCCTTGGCATCTTGAGGACATTGTAGTCGTGGTGCGTTGCCGCCATGAACTTGGCGAGGGCCGGATACCCGAGGATGGCGTTGTACGGGAGGCGGATATGGGCGACGTCGAAGTCGATGAGCTTGGTGTGGTAGTTGTTGCGCTGGCCGAAGGTGACAGGGAGATGGATCTGCCCTATGGGGACGGTGGAGCCATCGGTCACTCCTGAGAAAGGCTTGGTGGGGAGGAGCTGGTCGTACGGCACCTAGAGCGACTCGAACGTCTCGATGGAGAGAACGTTGAGCCCCGCGCCACCATCGATGAGTGTCTTGGTGATGAGTGTCTTGCTGATGGTCGGCGAGCAGAGCATCAGGAGCGCGCCAGCGGCGGCTGAACATTTGAGCTGGTTCATGGAGTCAAAGGTGATGGCGTACTTGGACCATCTGAGGGGGCGCGACGCCTCAAGCTTGGGGAGGGCCGCGTCCACCTCACGAGCGAACTGCTTGAAGATGCAATGAGAGGCGAGAGCCTGAGCACCACCCAGAATGCAGGCAATGGCACGAGGCTCTTGGAAGCCCCCGGTCCCATCATCTTGGCGGTGGTCGTCGTTCCTCCTTGACGGCGATGGCAGCGGAGGAAGGCCGGCGTTGCCCTGAGGACGGTCCTCACGGGGCTGGTCACGCCAGGGGCCGTCGCGAGGCTGGCCCTGCCAGTGCTCCTCATGAGACTGATCACGCCAGTCCTGGCAGGGGTCGCGGTTGTCCCAGCGGCCTCTGCCGCGGCCTCCTCCGCGGTCGTAGCCACGGTCGTTGCGCTTGGGACGGCGGCCGATGCGCCCGTCGCGGATTGCCCTGAGCTCCTGGCAGTCGTTGGTGTTGTGGCTGTGGACATTATGGAAGACGCAGAATGAACGGCTGCCCTTGGAGGATTCGGGGTGGTCGCAGCCGCGCTTCATCGCAGGTTTAGCCGCGAGCACAGCTAGGCCCTTGCGCTTCACGTCCTTAGCCTTGGCCTTCTTGTCTTCAAGATCGACCTCCGGAAGCTCCAGGAGGGAGAGGCGACCTTCCTCTGCCCTCGCGCACCTGGCGGCCATGTTGAGCATCTTTAGAGCCGAGCACAGGTCCTCGTGTATGGAGAGCTCTTCCTTCATCTTGAAATCCCTGACGCCCTCAAAGAATGCCGAAATGATGGCCTCGTCCGACACCGTCGGGATCTTGAGGCGGACGTTGGTGAAGCGCTGTATGTACTTGTGCAAGGTTTCACCTGGCTGCTGCTTGATGCGCCGCAGGTCGCCTGCCGCTGGAGCGCGCTCACGAGTGCCTTGGAAGTTGGCGATGAAGCGCTCGCGGAGCTCGTCCCAGGAGGAGATCGACCCCACCGGAAGGTTCAGGAGCCAAGAGCGCGCGCCGTCCTTGAGGGCCATAGGGAACCAGTTCGCCATGACCTTCTCATTGCTGTTCGCTGCCTCGATGCTCAGCTCGTAGAGCTAGAGGAACTCAGTGCGGTCAGAGCTGCCGTCGTAGCGCGGAGGCAGATCCGGCTTGAACTTGCCGGGCTAGACGATGCGGCGCAGCTCCAGGGTGAAAGCACGGCACCCTGCCGCGCTCACAGGGGCCAGCCGCAGGGGATGAGCCTGATCTCGACGCCCGCGCGCCACTGCCTCTGGCGGTACGCGGTCTTGACGTGGCGGTGCTGGGAGCGCACGCGCTTCTCCTTGGGGCCGTTGCACCACCTGGCAGCTTTCTTCATCGCGTGCCGGCGCTCTGCGCGGTGGGTCGCGCTGGGGAGCTTCACGCCTCGGCTCGGGGCCCACGCCGTGCAGAGGAGGGGGAGGAGGCGCGTCGTGAGCCATGTCGCCCGCCAGGGATGGCAGAGGGCGAAGCGAACGAGACGGTGCAGGGGCCTTGCCAGCGGCGTTGACGAGTTCGGCGATGCGGGCGAGCCAGTCGTCGTAGAGGTCGTTGGCCGGACGATAGCGCAGAAGCTTGCGCTCCATGAGCAGTGCAGACCGCGCATTCGCTGGCCCACGACGGCCATGAGAAGATGACGCCATGGCTGGAGTGGGGTGATGGAGTCGCGGTGCGGCCGTCACGATGCACGGACGGTGGCACCGACGAGTCATGCTGTTCGCGGGAAGCATGGTCGGTGGCGGCGTTAGCCACCTGGGAGACAGAGCGGCGAGGGGCGCCATTGCCCGCGCGTGCCGTCTGGGCGACACGAGCGGCCTGGCGCTCGGCTTGAACATGGCGAGCGTCAGCCATTGGAACGGCGGAACGGCGGCGGAGCGAGTGGTGGGAGAGAAGCTTCAACACGCCCCTACCTGGCGCGCTAAATGTCGGATTCAGGGCTCCGCAGACCCAAAGAAGGTTCGAACTCTGGGGCATGTGCAAAGAACTCAACCTATCCAACCAACCAACCCGTCGCCCTACAACCTAGCTCAATGGATCAAGGAAGGAAATGGACACGGTAGTTTACCCAGGTTCGGGCCACCTTGTTGTGTAAGACACTACTCCTGCTTTGTGGTGGATTTGCCCCACGAGGGGTTGGAGATGAACTAGTACAAGGGAAGAACAACCTCGCGAGGTCTGCTCTGGGGTGAGGGTGAGTCGTCCTTCGGTTTGGTCCCTCTCTATGGTGGTGGCTAGCTTATACTTATAGCGGCCTCGGTCCTCTTCCTCCAAAACGAAGGCGGGAAGGGATCCCACAGTGGCCAATTTGAAAGGGGACAAGTAGTACATCTTATCCTGACGAAAGATGGTCTTCACCTGCAAAGCTTCTGGTCATGACGTCGGGGTGGGCTCGGTGATGACATCCGTCCTGCCGTCCTGGCGGTCTTGGTCTCGTTGCACTACAATGGAAACCTTTGCCTGATTCCTCGGGAACCCACGCCTGCGCTTGCCTCCTTAACACCAAAGAGGAAACCTGCTCCTCTGCGCCTACTGGCGCCCGCCTGGCCTTGGTCGTCATGGCTTGCATCACCGCAACCTCATGAGGTTGGATACCTGCATAGAAATCTCCGCTCCTCAGGAGGCAGCATGGGGAGGCCGCTCCATCAAGAGGTCTTTGCGCTGTCTACCTCGTGAGGGCCTTGTCTTGTTGGTGTTGAAAATGGGCCGTACCAGGCCATCAATGGAGCCATGCCGTGGGCCGCAGGAAGGCAAGTCTGGGTACCCTGGTTCCCAGAATGCCGACAATCATGGCATGATATAATTCAAATATATGATTTATATACCAAGCAAGTAAGCAGAGGGTAATCGCATATATGATGTGTAAACTAAGCAGATGGCATTCAATATTGTGTATATGATGTAAAAACTAAGCATTGCAAGACAACATATGCATGCTATGAGTAATATAACCCTGCCAAGTTTGAGCATACACCTCAGGGGGGAAATAGGACTGGTCATCTGTCTCTGAATCCTCCTCTGAGGAGCTATCTGTAACCAACAAGATATCTACTTCAGCAGGTAGCATTGTCTGCACTGAAGACCTTGTTTTCACTCCAGATTTTTCCATCACCAATTCAAATGGCTGATGCATAGGAAGAGTAGTTGAATATACAAACATTGTCGACAAATGGAATACGTAATACAAAAAAAGGATGGCATGATATAATTCACATATATGATGCTTGGCTAAACAGCATGGCATTGCATAATTCACATATATAATGCCTTGCAACAAGATAGCATTGCATAATTCACATATATAATGTCTTGCAACGAGATGGCATTGCATAATTCACATATATGGTAATTAGACACTACAGGTGGCATTCACACAAAGGCTGTCTAAACTAAGCAAATGACATAGCAATGCAAGACACCATATGCACGATATGAGCAATATACCCTGCCAAGTTAGAGCATGCACCTCGGGGGGGGGGGGGGGGAATAGGAATGGTCATCTATCTCTGAATCCTCCTCTGAGGAGCTATCCGTAACCAGCAAGACATGCGCTTCGTCAGATAGCATTGTCTGCTCTGAAGACCTTGTTTTCACTCCAGATTTTTCCATGACCGTGTCGAATGGCTGATGCACAGGAAGAGTAATTAAATTTAGTAACATTGTTGACAAATTTAATACGTAATAAAAAAGGATGGCATGATATAATTCACATATAAGATGACTGGCTAACCAGGATGGCATTGCAAAATTCACATATATGATGCCTGGCTAAACAAGATGGCATTGCATGATTCACATATATGATATAGAAACCAAACAGATGGCATTCACACAAAGCATGTCTGAACTAAGCAGATGCCATATTTTATGTATAAAGTAAGCAATGCAAGGCACCATATGCATGATATGACCAACATCAGCATGCCTAGTTAGAGCAAAAGACCTCAGGGGGTAAATAGGAGTGGTCTGCTCCCTCTGAATCCCCCTGTGAACAGTTATCTTCCTCTTAATTACAGTCTGGAATGGGGGGAGGGGGGTTGCTTTTGCGCTCACCATGGAGCGACGTTTGCATGAAATTTTATTGCCACGCAAGGCTCGTCTATTTTGTTGTACATGTTCAGTAGCATTGTGTACAATAACTGACATGCATAAGAATAAAACTTAGTGATATTATGTAAGGAGTGCATGCACAAATCCAGAGTGATGGTAGCAACCTATGGATAGACCCAAGACCAATGATAGCAGGCAGATAATAGCTTCAGTTAAAAAAATAGATAATGGCTCCTTTAATGTTTGTTTCCCACCCAATATGAAACTCATAGTAGATACTCGAGATTAAGCAGATAGTAGACATATACTATTGATTGCTGCCCCAATATGTACCCCACAACAATTTAAAAACTCAAGTTTGAGCATTAGTTTGGACCCGACTCAGAGTATAATCGGTGAACAGGACAATAAAGTAGCATGCCATATTAAGTGATGCATAACGTAAGCAGACATGAAAGAGTGCGACCTCTCTTGCGGACCCGTGTAGTCCTCAAGGTCATCTGCTCAGTTGATGATGGTAATGCAGTTGTCGTGGCTGCCGGTGGCAGGGAAGAAGATCTGAGGCGGCGAAAGACAGTCTGGAGGGCGGATCCCTGCTGTGGTGAACCCTTCTTTCGTTGGAGCAGCTGAGCTGGGGTGGACGACAGCGCAGAAGGAGCGGCACAAACCACACAAGGTTTTCTTTGACACATATCTGTAACAGAAGTAATTCTATAAGGGCTTGTTTGAATTGGAGGATTCTAACAATGCAGGGATAGGAAATACAGAGGAATAGGATAGGAATGCACGTGCAAAACAGAGAATTTAAAAACACAGGATTTCTGTCAATCTGGGTGTTTGGTTCACAAGAATTGGAAGATCATAGGAATGCAAAGCATGGTGAAATTAAGTCAAACCACAAGAAAATGTACAATTATAATGCTATTATGCTACTATCTCTTAGCCTTGTGCTTCATGAATAGGAATTTGAAAAGGAGGCCAAGTGGATATTAAAATTCCTACGGTTTTTCTTTGAAGGAGACACTAAAGGAACAAATTATACAGTTTTCCTTCGCTCCATTCCTTTGATCCAAATGCATGAATAGTAGTACCGTAGGAAACTTCCCAATTCCTATGTTTTCCTTCTCTTTTCCTTTCAAGCAGTGGCGATTCTATAGGCAGGCTTGAACAGGCAAAAGCCTACACTCCATAAATGTTTTTTGTGCTACTTCTACTACTTTGGACCCAGGCCACTGCCCTACTAGCTGAACTCCCAGGCCCATCTACAAATGCACAACTCAAACGCGCAGAAATAAATAATGATGGCTTTTGAGAGAGTCCATCATGGATAGCTAAGTTGCCTAGTACCTCACTACTTGTCATATAGTAGGAGAAACTAATCATATTTCATGTTACTACGCGAGCTCAGTGGAGAATATATATAACATATAGAGTAAAAAAGCGATGCAACAAGTGTACAACCTCTTTGGCGAAGCCATGTAGATCTCAGCATCATTGGGTTGGTCGCTGAGGATACTGCGGCTGATATGGCTATCGGAGGAGGGGAAGAAGATCTTAGGCGTCTGGAGATGGAGCCGAGGGTACTGCTCTGCTATGATGGAGGGTTTCTTCGTTGGAGAAGCTCCGGTGAGTTGTAGAATGACAAGGCTGAAGCAGGACAAGAGAGACAACGTTAACCTGAGTGGAATTCTAATACCATCTCCAATAGATGATGTAAAATACATAACCAAAAAGTGCTAGATGTAAAATACATCAGCCGCTCATCTCTGAACTTAACTGTCGAAACTGAATTTAACTGTCGAAACTGAATTTAACTGTCGAAACTGAATTTTGCTGTCGAAACTGAACGCATGTAACACCGTGGATTTTGCCCATTTTTTTACTTTTGATTTTGGTCTGGATTTGCCTTTCTGTGGCTTAGTGTCTTGCAACCTGGAGGGATCACCCTTGATTCCTCTTCCTGAGTGGCCTGTCAACCTCAAAACCATCCCAAGACCATGTCATTTCCATATTGGACCAATCCCAATATTATTTTTCTTGGGAATATTCCTTCTTCCATTGAAGGAATAACCCTGTCTGCCCTGGGTTGTGAAGCAACCCACATTCCCAAATAATTCTCATAAATTTTTTGGGTCAGATCTTCCACAAAAATGTCAAAACCCTTCCTTGCCATGTTCAAAAATATTTCACAAATATTCCTTTTCTGATTCTGCACTAGCTGTCAAGTTGAGAAGCAAGTACTATTTATATTTGCTTGCTTGGTCTCAAACTTTTTGGGCATTCTTTCCTATCCATATCATTGCCACATGCCAAAATTCAACTTCATTTGGCTATTAAATCTCTCTTGGCTAAATTCCAAAGTTTCTGGTCAACTGGAAGCTTTGTGAAGCAAGTACTAGCTAGTATGATCCAAATGAGTTGAAATTTTGAAAGCATCTTCATATGCTCAAATCATGACTCTCCACTAAGTTTCAACCCTATCCAATCATGTATGTGAGCACAACCTCAAATCTTGGTTTCTGGTCAGATTTTCACATTGTGAAGCAACTATACTTTTTACTGATCCATAATTGCTGAAAATTTACCAGAGCATTCTCCTACCCGTATAACCTATCTCCACAAAATTTGGGCTCATCTCATCTTCCCAATAATTCCCTAGAATTTTCCTAAGATTCTGGTCAGAGAGGCTCATTGTGAAGGAAGTACCATTTTGGATTGTCCAAATGGCATGAAATTTTTATGTAACTCTCATATGACCAAATCATCAAGCCATGACCATTTTGAGCCCTAGGCAACACTACATGTGAGTGGCACATCAATATTTGTTTTTTGGACTAGATTGGTTAGTTGCAAAGCAACTATATTAAACCTTGGTTCATTTCTCTCCAAACTTCACAGGATCATAGTCCTTCCTATCCCAAACCTCCCAGACATCAGCCCTGGCCCTTATCACTTCTCTGTTCATCACAGTGGTGTGGTCAAGTTTGCTACAACAAACTTCAGGTGATCACTCCCATCTAACCACAGTGCATTTCATCGAGCCATCACCTCAGTTGTAACATAGCTAGGAGGGACTACTCACTGGACATGATTTGGCCAGTCAGGGTGTACCGCGTGCGCCTATTCATGCGGTGACCACACGGCTGGCATACCAGCCAGCGCGCTCTGGCAGTTGGACCCTCTAGTTCGTCGGGTTCCTCCTCGCCCTTGACACCTAGACATGTCTAGGGGCTTCGCCTCGTCGTCGCCTTCGCTCTGGATCACTCTTCCCCTCTCACGTCCCCTCCTACGCGGTGCGGTAGCCGCGCCCGTGGCGTGCCCGTCTCTGCCGCCGCCACGTCCGCTTACCTGAGCTCTCCCTTGCCTTCCCGACCTCGCCTAAGCCCTCTCCACCCCTCCGCGAAGCCTCCCGACGCCGCAAACGGACAGCCACGTCCCCCTGAAGCTCCAGTGCGCGGCTAAGCTCGCCACCGTGGCCGCGCTTATCGCCTTGCCACTACCCACCTATAAATAGGCTACCCCGCGCCTCCCCGAGCTCACCATCGCCCTCACCACACTCCTCTACCCCTCCCTAGCCTCTTCTCCTAGCGCTGGAGCCCCTCTTCGGCCACCACCATCGCCATGGCTGCCGCCACAATCCTCTTAAATTCACTCGTCTCCGGCTTTCCCCGCCTCCGCCGAGCCTCTGTTGGCCTACCCCGTCGCCGGAGACCATCCCCACTCGCTTCCCCTACCGCTGCAGGCCACCGGAGCCCCTCCCTCCCCGTGGAGCCGCTGCTCTCGGCCATCGTTGCCGCGGCCCACTCCGACAGTCCCCGTGGCCGGCGTGGCCATCCTCGGGCGCGGGATGGAGCGGCACGTCCATCCCCGGTGGCGCTTCAGCCCGCCGTGGCCTCCTGTCACCAGCGCTGGCAAGGCCGCCGCTCCTGCTGGTCTCGGTCGGGGGAGAGAAGAGGAGGAGGAGGAAGAAGGAGAGGGAGGAGAGAGAGAGGTGGGACCTGCCGGTCAGCGGGACAGAGCCCGGCCCCGCACCCGCCACGCTGGATAAGTGGAAGCGCATTTAGCGCTTTACATTTTCCCCGTGGGAAAGTGTATTCTCCTGCAGTGCGCGACCCGCCGAGCTGTCAGGGACCCCGTTGTGAGAGTTTTATTTACAGATGGGTCCCTGGCAGAAAAACTATTTTAACTTTTCACTCCCTACTCCAAGTGAGGTGATTCCAAAGCCCACTTCTTTGTCTCTTCAAGCCCATCATGTTGGTATCATTTTCATACTGCTTTGACACTGTGAAAATGACCATTTTGCCCTTGTCGTAAATAGCCCCCTCCGAGAGAGAACTGTTTC
This sequence comes from Thinopyrum elongatum, assembly GCA_011799875.1. Lineage (NCBI taxonomy): Eukaryota > Viridiplantae > Streptophyta > Magnoliopsida > Poales > Poaceae > Thinopyrum > Thinopyrum elongatum. The sequence continues at coordinate 319,984,509 of CM022297.1, forward strand.
CGGCAATCATTTCCGCAGACTCTCCGCACCCCCTTCCCGATGGTTTCTTCACCCCAGGCAAGCCACAACTCTCATTTGCATAATTGCATTGCAATATCATAGTCAAACTAATTACTTTAATAGCAAGTATGAAGTATTTGTAAAATGAATTAGATTATGCAAGGCTTGAGTAAATTCTTGAACAGGTGACTACCATGTTGAGTACCAGATGGTTAGTGACTAGTAGTTTACCCACTCGTTGATGCCATGACGTTGAGATTACCGTCTATGATGATTTTGGAATTCGTCCGGCAATTTGTGGAGATGAATTAGTAGCAGTAGCTTGAACATAGTGGCTATTGGATTACTGGTTGGTTAATGTTTTCACTTGGATTATTATGCTGTCGGAGTGTCAGTTATGATGAAGAGATTATTTGGAGATAAGATACTTCATGGTTGATCCAGAATCACCTGTCCGGACTTATCCGCGCAGCCACATTTGTCGGTATGGGACGGCCTTAACTTGGTCTGGCTCTGTGCTCTTTCACCGGTACCACCCAACAGGGAAGGTTAGGCATGCGCGCTACCCTGGTCTGGTAGGCGACGATAACCTTGTGAGCCCAGCTGAGTTATATGGTACCAGGTCCCCGTTTGGGGCAGTTGTTAGCCACGACGGTGGCAGGTGTCAGGTGGTGACACTGGGGCCACCCAGGGCAGGACTCCGGGGGAGGATGATTGCCGGTGGTACGATGGGAGAGTCACGGGTTAGGTGAGTTTCATTGGAGCAACGCTGGTCCACCAGAATGGGATCACGAGGTCAGGTGCTCCATGGTGTGGGTAAAGTGCGCAACCTCTGCAGAGTGTAAAATCTATTCGAATAGTTGCATCCACAGTATTGGACAGTCCGTCCAGACCTCACTAGGTGGTCAACCATAGTAGTGATAATGATGGAAGAACTCGTCGTAAGATCGGAAGTACTCGGTGGATCGTGAGTATTCTGAGGGTTGTAAGGCAATCCCGAAGAGAGTAAGTTTGTTAGACTTGCAGTGCAGATGGTATCAGGAATATGATATGTTAGCCATGGGATGGCTATGATGTGAGTGGTCGGATGACCACATGATTTGGATTGGATTTGGAACAGATTCAGATTGGATCCTGAGATTATTCGGAGTATGGATTAAATATGCTTTACCTTACTGCATTTACTTTAGTAGTTATCTTGCTAGATAACCATGCTTGTTAAGTACTGGCTAAAGCTAAACCTAGTCGGTTGATCCAGAGTAGCCTATTACTGTCACCCTCAACTCTAAGTCTTGACCTAATCTTGACTGCTATGATGTTGTCTTACCTTAAAGCTGATGTTTGTTGTGAGCTTGCGAGTACATTCAAAGTACTCACCTGGCGTGTCATGCCAGTTTGCAGGTCATGCCATGATTGCTTGCTTGTCAAGGATCCCGAGTTTGCAAGCTAGGATACGCGTTCTAGCCAGAGTCCCTGCGGAGTGGAGTCCATCACTGCCGTCGCTGTTCCGCTGCCAAGAGTTACTCCGCTACCTCAGGCTGTTCTGCTGCTAGCATAGAGCTACCCCGGGCAGGCGTAGTGTCGCCGTGCCAATGTAAACCTTGTACCCTTGTAGCCATATCCATTGTAATAAAGAGCTGATTTGTTCTATGCCAACAGTGCCGTATTCCAGAAAACTTGTCCCTGGGATGGAATACGGGGCGTCCCGATCTTCTCTGAGCCGGGGTGTCATAGGTATTGGTATCAGAGCAGGTCCAGCTATAGGACACCCTAGACCGCACGAGCATTAGTAACCGATAGAATAGGATCCAGTTGGTTTGCTGCACTTGTTTGTTGCATTTGTTTGTGCATAGCATACATATAGACTAGATATCTTATCACTAACGATGGATCTGGTGAGTGTAGGTGGCATCGGTTTCGATTCCCTACCTGCACTCTCCAGTTTGCATATTTGTTCCTTGGTGTGGTGTCATCTTCGTCCCAGCGGAGTGATGCCAAGGTGCTTGGTGGTGTCGATCCCTTGTCGGATTGATGCACCGGTGCCACACCAACTTATTCTCTTCCGACACCCCTATTGTTTCGGTGATAGACAAGTTCTATCCTGGATCGTGCCATTCCACTAGCCGCTTCGGCAACCCTTACTGATCCTTGTTATCAGAAAAGGGCAATGCCTGCAAGCCTTTCTCTCCACCACTAACTCATTCCGCCACCCTTTCTTTGGACGTGTACGGTTTTCTTCCGTACGCTTGATGATGATGTGGTCGTAACTTCTGTGTTCCGACCCCCCATCACCAAGTTCATCCTCACCACCGTGTTCGTCCAGATGGAACCAGTGTTCAGCTCGTATTTGGTGTAGCCTTGTTTACACCATTTTTCTTCCACACATTGATTCACTTTCGTGCACATCGGCACAACATGTTAGACCGTAATACCATAGTTCTTGCGAGATTTGTGTGCTTAAGTAGGAATGCATATTATTGCTGTGAATAGCTATAGAATGTGATATTGCTTGTGTGTGTGATCTTGTTGCGTTGTGTGCTTTTGTTTAGTCGTTTCTTTTGTTTTTTTGGGGGCCCTTGGTGTTACCTTATTTTCCCCTTATGGAAGTTACTCCCTGACACTGAACCCAAAGAGTTAGTAAAGAGACAACCATTTGGAAGCTCAGCTCAGCAATATGGAATTTTCAGCAGACTGTGTTATATTGGGAATATCGGGCCTGAATACAAATGATATCCTGGCCAGATTGGTTATCATCATCAAGTATACATCAGTGCAATTTTCACAGCAGTAATGATCGCATCAGTAAGAAGGCAAATTGTGTACATGATCCATAGTGCATTCTGTGCCAAAGGTATGATTCATATACACGGTTTGAGTCTGCTATGAGAACAATTTGAACCCTGCCATGTCTTGGAAGCAAGCCAGAGTGTGCTATGAACTTAGTGTTCAGCAAGAAGGATAGCCGAATACCTTGTTGCATACAACAAGTAACCGACAGTAGAAACATTAAGGGATATATATATATATATATATATATATATATATATATATATATATATATATATATATGGCAAAAAGAAAGCTTCAGATGTAAGCAACCCGGTCTTTCTTCAGGAGGCTACCACGGCAGAAGCTTCGAGCACAAGCTATTCGATCTTTCTCAGCAAGATACTCTTGATGGCTTCCAACACAAGCTAAGCAACCTTTGTCAGTAAGGCATCGCATCCTCATCCATACCAGCTAATCCACCAACAAATTGGCAGCGTATGACCATGCATCCTAATGATCAGCTCCACAACAGCTTGGTCGGAAGACAAGAATCAGTCAGGACACAAGTCTGCATCGGAAAGCAAGTGCCCAGCTACACATGTTTCCATAGATATGGTGAATATGCTACCAAGGTCATACGAGTCAATGATACACTGATGACACTCTGGTGAGAATCCGACTATCACCTGAGTTATGTAAAAAGGAGAAAGACAATTATACACCTCAGTGTGATGCAAGATAGGAAGCCAGACACCGTTGAGACAACAATTTTTGCAGTAATTATCAAGGCTAGTTTCCGCACACCCGACAAAGTGATATCATTAACCTTTGTCAGTATTTGTATGGTTGACGACAGCCAGGAGCCCTATACAAGTAACTATGAACCTGGGTTTGGATAATCATTACCCTACGGGTAAAGTGTGGAGGATGAGAAAGCTGGTCATGTGAGCAAAGATACCCTGTTAGGGGATCAGGATAAGATATGCCCGTCGGAATATTGCACCTGACAACACCTATGGCCACACGGAGAATCAAGAACACATAAGGCCAAGTTCTTTTAGCAAAGGGTCCAGGCAAAGAGAACTATAATGAAAAAGCAAGGTTGTCCATACAGGTATGGTAATGGTGTAAATACTCTGGACAGTCTGACTCGATACTGGTCACCATGGGTACACACCCACGGGGTCTATTCCATTTGCAAGGACCCAATATCAAGACAACCCGCCCAGCCAACCAGATATGCTTAGAATTGTCAGAAGAGGGCAACCAAGCTGGTCAGGTCAGCCGAAAGATTAACTCGACAGTTGGATTACAGCAACCGTGTCAAAGCATTGCATGGCCTACTATGTACTTAGAGGTACCGACAGACTGAGTAATCAGAAGGATGAACAACAGTCTCGAAGCATGTGTCCTCACAGATGGGAATCAGTTAAAGACTAACCTGCCGTGAACAAGATTCTGCTGCCAGGACCGCTGTCAGTCAAGTCTATGGATAATATCACCGTACACCTTTATGCTGGTCACAACAGGTGACAGTCAAATATTTGGTAGGAGCTTTATACCCAAGACAGTGAAGATAGCCAAGATGACCCAGGTATCCATGCGAGAAGTCAGATTCCGCCAGGAGAACGGTACGATTTACAGTACTGTTTTAAACCAGGAGGACACACAGCCATTTGAAGTCACCCAATGCAATGAGTAAAAGATTTCGTGTCCACCAAGAGAATCTGTTCACAACTCAGTGAACGATCGTTCGTATTGGACCTCGTCATGACACGTCCATGAGGAACCACCCTCGGACTTACGAGCGGGGCACATAGTTTGGTCAGGATAATTTATTGCCCCAGACAGGTCAGCAGATACAAAAGGATTGGAGTCAGAGTAACATATGAGGTAAGATTTGCCAGAAAAAGGGTCCAGTAAAGCAAACCACCCCGAAGCAAGGCAGTCAGTCATATGAAACTCAGTGGGAGCATTATACAAAGGTAAAAAGGAAACCCGAGTTGGAAACAGTTTCCTCAAGTGGAAATATTCATATTTGATCCCTGAGCAACCAAATCTCGAGGACGAGATTTCTTTAAGGGGTGTAGGTTTGTAACACCCTGGATTTTGCCCATTTTTTTCCTTTTGATTTTGGTCTGGATTTGCCTTTCTGTGGCTTAGTGTCTTGCAACCTAGAGGGATCACCCTTGATTCCTCTTCCCGAGTGGCTTGTCAACCTCAAAACCATCCCAAGACCATGTCATTTCCATCTTGGACCAATCCCAATATTCTTTTTCTTGGGAATATTCCATCTTCCATTGAAGGAATAACCCTGTCTGCCCTGGGTTGTGAAGCAACCCACATTCCCAAATAATTCTCATAAATTGTTTGGGTCAGATCTTCCACAAATATGTCAAAACCCTTCCTTGCCATGTTCAAAAATATTTCACAAATATTCCTTTTCTGATTCTGCTTGCTTTGTCTCAAACTTTTTGGGCATTCTTTCCTATCCATATCATTGTCACATGCCAAAATTCAACTTCATTTGGCTATTAAATCTCCCTTGGCTAAATTCCAAAGTTTCTGGTCAACTCGAAGCTTTGTGAAGCAAGTACTAGCTAGGATGATCCAAATGAGTTGAAATTTTGCAAGCATCTTCATATGCTCAAATGATGACTCTCCACCAAGTTTCAACCCTATCCAATCATCTATGTGAGCACAGCCTCAAATCTTGGTTTCTGGTTAGATTTTCACATTGTGAAGCAACTATACTTTTTACTACTACATAATTGCTGAAAATTTACCAGAGCATTCTCCTACCCATATAACCTATCTCCACAAAATTTGGGCTCATTTCAACTTCCCAATAATTCCCTAGAATTTTCCTAAGATTCTGGTCAGAGAGGCTCATTGTGAAGGAAGTACCATTTTGGATTGTCCAAATGGCATGAATTTTTTATGGAACTCTCATATGACCAAATCATCAAGCCATGACCATTTTGAGCCCTAGGCAACACTATATGTGAGTGGCACATCAAGATTTGTTTTCTGGACCAGATTGGTCAGTTGCGAAGCAACTATATTAAACCTTGGTCCATTTCTCTCCAAACTTCACAGGATCATAGTCCTTCCTATCCCAAACCACCCAGACATCATCCCTTGCCCTTATCACTTCTCTATTCATCACAGTGGTGTGGTCAAGTTTTCTACAGCAAACTTCAGGTGATCACTCCCAGCTAACCACAGTGCATTTCATCGAGCCATCACCTCAGTTGTAACATAGCCTGGAAGGACTACTCATTGGACATGATTTGGCCGGTCAGGGTGTACCGCGTGCACCTATTCACGCGGTGACCACGCGGCTGGCATACCAGCTAGCGCGCTCTGGCAGTTGGACCCTCTGGTTTGTCGGGGTCCTCCTCGCCCTCGACACCTAGCCATGTCTAGGGGCTTTGCCTCGTCGTCGCCTTCGCTCTGGATCACTCTTCCCCTCTCACGTCCCCTCCTACACGGTGCGGCAGCCGTGCCCGTGGCGTGCTCGTCTCTACCGCCTCCACATCTGCTTACCTGAGCTCTCCCGAGCCTTCGCAACCTTGCCTGAGCCCTCTCCACCCCTCCGCGAAGCCTCCCGACGCCGCAAACGGACAGCCATGTCCCCCTGAAGCTCCAGTGCACGTCTACGCTCGCCACCGCGGCCGCGCTTATCGCCTCGCCCCTGCCAACCTATAAATAGGCTACCCCGCGCCTCCCCGAGCTCACCATCGCCCTCACCACACTCCTCTACCCCTCCCTAGCCTCTTCTCCTAGCGTCGGAGCCCCTCTTCGGCCACCACCATCGCCATGGCCGCCGCCACCATCCTCTTAAATTGTCTCATCTCCGGCTTTCCCCACCTCCGCCGAGCCTCTGTTGGCCTACCCCGTCGCTAGAGACCATCCCCACTCCCTTCCCCTACCGTTGCAGGCCACCAGAGCCCCTCCCTCGTCGTGGAGCCGCTGCTCTCGGCCACCGTTGCCACGGCCCACTCCGGTAGTCCCCGTGGCCGGCGTGGCCATCCTCGGGCGCGGGATGGAGCGGCACGTCCATCCCCAATGGCGCTTCAGCCCGCCGTGGCCTCCTGTCACCTGCGCCGGCAAGGCTGCCGCTCCTGCTGGTCTCGGTCGGGGGAGAGAAGAGGAGGAGGAAGAAGGAGAGGGAGGAGAGAGAGAGGTGGGACCCGCCGGTCAGTGGGACAGAGCCCGGCCCCGCACCCGCCACGCTAGATAAGTGGAAGCACATTTAGCGCTTTACATTTTCCCCGTGGGAAAGCGTATTCTCCTGCAGTGCGCGACCCGCCGAGCTGTCAGGGACCCCATTGTGAGAGTTTTATTTACAGATGGGTCCCTAACAGAAAAACTATTATAACTTTTCACTCGCTACTCCAAATGAGGTGATTCCAAAGCCCACTTCTTCGTCTCTTCGAGCCCGTCATGTTGGTATCATTTTCATACTGCTTTGACACTGTGAAAATGACCATTTTGCCCTTGTCGTAAACAGCCCCCTCCGAGAGAGAACTGTTTCCGGCAATCATTTCCGCAGAATCTCCGCACCCCCTTCCCGATGGTTTCTTCACCCCAGGCAAGCCACAACTCTCATTTGCATAATTGCATTGCAATATCATAGTCAAACTAATTACTTTAATAGCAAGTATGAAGTATTTGTAAAATGAATTAGATTATGCAAGGCTTGAGTAAATTCTTGAATAGGTGACTACCATGTTGAGTACCAGATGGTTAGTGACTAGTAGTTTACCCACTCGTTGATGCCATGACGTTGAGATTACCATCTATGATGATTTTAGATTTCGTCCGGCAATTTGTGGAGATGAATTAGTAGCAGTAGCTTGAACATAGTGGCTATTGGATTACTGGTTGGTTAATGTTTTCACTTGGATTATTATGCTGTCGGAGTGTCAGTTATGATGAAGAGATTATTAGGAGATAAGATACTTCATGGTTGATCCAGAGTCACCTGTCCGGACTTATTCGTGCAGCCACCTTTGCCGGTATGGGACGGCCTTAACTTGGTTTGGCTCTGTGCTCTTTCACCGGTACCACCCAATAGGGAAGGTTATGCGTGCGCGCTACCCTGGCCCGGTAGGCGACGATAACCTTGTGAGCCCAGTTGAGTTATATGGTACCAGGTCCCCTTTTGGGACAGTTGTTAGCCACGACGGTGCCAGGTGTCACGCGGTGACACATGGGCCACCCAGGGCAGGACTCCGGGGGAGGATGATTGCCGATGGTAAGATGGGAGAGTCATGGGTTAGGCGGGTTTTGTTGGAGCAACGCTGGTCCAACCGAATGGGATCATGAGGTCAGGTGCTCCATGGTGTGGGTAAAGTGCGCAACCTCTGCAGAGTGTAAAATCTATTCGAATAGCCGCATCCACGGTATTGGACAGTCCGTCCAGACCTCACTAGGTGGTCAACCATAGTAGTGATGATGATGGAAGAACTCATCGTAAGATCGGAAGTACTCGGTGGATCGTGAGTATTCTGAGGGTTGTAAGGCAACCCGGAAGAGAGTAAGTTTGTCAGACTTGCAGTGCAGATGGTATCAGGAATATGATATGTTAGCCATGGGATGGCTATGAGGTGAGTGGTCGGATGACCACATGATTTGGATTGGATTTGGAACAGATTCAGATTGGATCCTGAGATTATTCAGAGTATGGATTACATATGCTTTACCTTACTGCATTTACTTTAGTAGTTATCTTGCTAGATAACCATGCTTGTTAAGTACTGGCTAAAGCTAAACCTAGATGGTTCATCCACAGTAGCCTATTACTGTCACCCTCAACTGTAAGTCTTGACCTAATCTTGACTGCTATGATGTTGTCTTGCCTTAATGCTGATGTTTGTTGTGAGCTTGCGAGTACATTCAAAGTACTCACCTAGCGTGTCATGCCAGTTTGCCGGTCATGCCACAATTGCTTGCTTGTCAAGGATCTCGAGTTTGCGAGCTAGGATACACGTTCTAGCCAGAGTCCCTGCTGAGTGGAGTCCATCACCGCCATCACTGTTCTGCTGCCGAGAGTTACTCCGCTACCTCAGGCTGTTCCGGTGCTAGCATAGAGCTACCCCGGGCAGGCGTAGTGCCGCCGTGCCAATGTAAACCTTGGACCCTTATAGCCATATCCATTGTAATAAAGAGCTGATTTGTTCTATGCCAACAGTGCCATATTCCAGAAGACTTGCCCCTGGGCTAGAATACGGGGTGTCCCGGTCTTCTCTAAGCCGGGGTGTCACAACGCACTAGTAGCAGAAAAGCAGTGCAGTAATAGTTTTGCCCCCTCGAGCACTAGTGGCAGAGTAGCAGTGATCTAAATCGGTAGCCTCTCCGGCAGGGAACATAGTACCAGAGAGCAGCTGGGGCAGCTGGTCGTGCAGCAGCAGCAGCGCCCAGAGCAGCAGCGCGTGCGAGAGCCCAGGCAGCTGGTCGTGTAGCAGCATATCGGGTAGCAGCAGCAGGAGCTTGAGCGACAGCCGGAGCTGCTGCTCGTGCAGCAGCAGCACGAGCAAGAGTAAAGCAGCAATGCAAGCAAGAGCAAGAGCAACAACGCGAGCAATAGCAAGAGCAGACCAGGCAGGGGACCGAGAGCAAGAGCAGAGCAGCAATGCGAGCAAGAGCCGAAGCAGCAGTAGGGCCAGCGAGAGCCGGAGCAGCAGCAGCTCCTACTGATGTCGAAGTCGCCGCCGAGGGAGAGACGCCGTGTAGGAAGTGGACGGTGATGCCGCCGTAGATGGAGTCGCGCCATGGCGGCTCGGGACCGAGTGCCGGTAGCACCGTGAGATCGAATCAAGAAGAAAATGCAGCGATTAGTGTAGAACCTCTTTGGTGGAACCGATTAGGCCTCAGCTTCATCCGAGCAATCAGTGATGGTGCTGCTCTTTCGGTGGTGCAGGTGAAGATGGCGGTGTGGGAATGGAGGTGGCACGATAGACGTGGCGAACATCGGGGCAGCTCCTTGGAGGTGGAGGACGGGGTGGCTGAACCGGCGGGACGATGAGATCGACGACGGATCCTCATCCGGTGCGGTGGATGAGGGACATCGAGCTATTGTGGTGGACAATGTCAACGGGGAAGAGGCTTCGGCTGGGTGGTGGACGAAGGAGGGTGTGGGGCTTCATGGGTTTTCACGGCCTCGGTGTACGAATTAGGGGGCGTAGGGGATGGGAGGGGGGAACCATGGCTTATATACGCGCTTGTCTGAAATGTGGGGTAAGTTACAAAAGTACCCCCACCGATTTGAACTAGGCGGTTCTTTCGGTTCAGGGGTATCACGGGAATTTCGCGTGTCGGGATTTCGCAGGAGGTGGGAGTTTTTGCGCGCGTTGTAATTTTGGGATAGCAAGGCGCGGGTTGAGATTGAGGGAGTTTTCGGAGTGCAACGAGACAATGAGATATCTTAAAATTTTGGGATAACAAGGTGCGGGTTGAAGAGGCGGGAGTTTCGCAGCACGATAGACAGAGATGCTAGCTTGAAATTTGGGGAGAACAAGCTTAACGTGTACAAAAAAAAGACAATTCGCACCCCACTAGAGAGAGCCATGTCCCGTTTTACTATATTATTACCCGAAATGCCATTCTGAAACAACAAAAAAAAACTAAAAAAATCGGGACAACAAGCTTAACGTGTACAATACCAAATCAATTTGCACTTCTCTCAACAATAAAAAAACATTTCCTACTGTCTACCATATGGACTAAATTTGAGTACATTTTCCCTGTTTGAATGGGATTGTACTCGGGTTAGTTATACAACCATCTAAATATTATCTTCACAACACATGACATGAATATGAGAGTACTAAATTCCCATATAAATATGAACTACATGTACATACGATCTCGAATTCAAGTATATGTATCCATTTTATGTTGAATTCAAATCATAGTACATGTATGCTCTAGCTATATGTTCGGAATCTAAACCATGTATGATACTATGTACAATGTGCTTAACACGCACAACACACACACACACACACACACCATTTAGATATGTGCTGCGAAAGCCACCCATCATCTCCAATTTGAATAGTGTGTCCACGCATGGATGCAATGTCGCCAAACGATGCCTGCCATCGGTATCTCAAATTCAAATCAGTTTGACCTTGTTCAATGTGTATACAGTATAGCATGCTCGTTTCAAAACCACACCACACATATCTCAATTATATTCATGCATGCATGGGTTTCAAACATCATGATCTCTTATTCAAATTTTTGAATTCAACTTTACATTGATTATGACCTCACCAAGTCTTTTACACCCACATAGTTGTCTTCTCTTTATAGTTGTACCACTTACTTTCTGTCGTGCATGCATGCACACACACTACCACTCGGCATTATCCATCACACACACGCAATCTTTTTCTTCAGGTCAGTCTCCCATGCATGCACACACACCCACACACCTCCCCCTCTTCATCACTTCGGGCATTCTTTATCTCTCACATGCATGCACAATGATCGATGTTCCTCTATGTGTGTATATATATAGTTAGGTCTTTCTCAGTTTTCCACACAAACCGATCGATCTATATCTCTAGTCAGGTCTCACCCTGCTCTTTGCCACGTACACATCGATCAAATCTACCTCTCCATATAGGACTACACAGCTAAAACATACACATTATCTATCCATCATCTCCCTCTCATCATCCATGCCTTCCGCTTCATCTGTCAGACGCGCGCACAATGGCGAAGACAGGGGGCAACAAGGGCCCTGGCCCTCCTAACATCACTGTATTGAGGCTAATATGAATGTGATCAGTAGATCAATTGCTGGTAAAATGATTTAAGTTGATGAATTGGCCCTCCCCATAAAGGATTAGCAATGCTTGGCCCCCCTAGCTCATTTAATTTTCATGGCTCCGCCACTGCATGCAACCGCGCACGTTCTCGCCCCCTCTCTTTAAATATCGATCTCGCACTTGTGCACTCCTTCCCAGTCTCCCTCCACTTGGCCCCTCGCACCATCTTCTAGCACCCCCATATCTCAGTGCTTCTACGCTCGTAGAGCTCTTCCCTCTATCTGTCTCAATCGATATCTCGCGCGGTTGACCCCTCCCCTCCCTTCTCATATATCACCCCGGCCCCATGCACATACATGTATGTATATAGGCCTCTCCTCCACACAAATTGCATTGACATGTATTCCCTCACCATATCTCAGTATCTCTCACCTACACGGACTACGAAATAGAAGAGGTGCACACACGCACTCGTTCCCACATACAAACGCGTGGGTGCACACGGTGGAGCACATTTGTACAGAAAATGAGCGTGTAGAAAGGCTTTAGACGATGTGCCACTAGTCTATATATCTGTACCCTTATACAGTGTGCGAATAACTTTGAAAGATGGTCATTGGATGAAGCCAATCCGACGGTGCAGAGATGGCAAATCCGAGCACTACCGGCCGTTGGATATCATCTACATTCCACCAGATTCTGCCACATGTACAATCTAGAATACTCCATGGTTGAACTTAAGCATAATGCACAAACCTCAAAACACAAGCACTTCTCCTTTGTTTTAGAATCTTTCGTATCATAATTGCCCTTTTTTTTTCTAGATGAATTGCCATTATTTTTTTTACTTTATCCTTTACAACGCACAATTCCAAGAATCTTAAAATAGATTCACTTTTTTATAAAACTAAATGATTTTGAATGGGATGAACTATAAGAATTAAACGAACATCTACATCATGCATATATGACTCAAAGCTTACATGCTATAGTGTGGTGTTTATTCATAATTTGGTTGCCAAACTCATGCGTGCAATGCACGTGTACCTGACTAGTACTTCCAGTATGTGCAAAACACGTAAATTAGAATTCCAATGGCACGCTACATAGTGTCTCTCCCTTTTTCAGTTAATATATTATGATTAAAATGATGTGGGGGGGGGGGCATCCATAAAGCCACATGGCACATGTGAGGCATTGTCGCGACCTTCTTGTGTGGATTGATCACAGTGACGTGCTGCTGGTTTCAGAAGAATGTACTCGTCCTCTCTCACGCACACTAGTAGTACGTGCACGAAGCGAAGATGTGCACGCACGCACACATTCCCTCACACGCACACGCGGGTACACGGTGGGACGCATTTTTGTACGAAGATCCACCCCATGTGATAATTTGATGCGTGTAAAGTCATTCACTTAATTGATGGTCAATTAATACAGCGCATGCAAATTGAGTGGACGTGAGGGAGGAAGTAGTTGAGAATGACATTACTACTCCATTGCGTGCATGCGAGTAGTTAAATCATGGGTTGCTACTTCCATTGATCTCCTTCGTATTTTGTGCCAATTTTTTACCATAATTTTAAGTAACATAATATTTATGTATGTCATAAAAAGTAATATCATCGAAAACTATGTTCAAATGCGATTCTAATGATATAATTTTTGGTGACATGCATTAACATTTTCTTAGTTAAATTTTTGGTCAAGATCAAAATAAAAAGGGGGCCAATAAACCAGGACGCAGGCAGCATGATCAATTTTTGCCTGGGCTACTGTTAGTGTCCTTTGTATTTAAATATGGACGGAGTGGAGTAGTACTATTTTTATCTTAGCCTCGTAGGGCTCTCCCAGCTCCTACGCTCGCCTCCCCACCTCGCCCACCGGATCCTGCCATGGATAATCCCTTAGATCCCGGGATCCCACGGGTTGCCCTCTCGCTGCGGCCCACAGCACTGCCACCTTTGAGCGAAACCCACATGTGTTTCAGAGGGGATCCATTGCTATGGAATCACAGATCGGTGGTGCCGGTGGACATGCCAGGGCTGCGTTTCAGGTGGTGGGCAGCAAGGGTAAATCGGATCGAGGAAGCGTCGCATCGATTGGAGACAAGTTCGAAGGACCTACGCCTGGTGAAGCACAAGGTGGAGGCGCAAGTCAATCTCAGGGGAGAGATGCTGAGGGATGTCAGGATCTAGCAGCGTCACATTGATTTCGAGCTGGGGCTAATGGCAGAGATCATATTCACGGAGTCGACTGCGGAGGAAAGAACGTGCATGCCTGCGGGATGGGATGAGCAGCCAGTGTAACTGTTCAAATGGGTGATAGGAGAAGCCAAATCATGGAGCCAGCTATGGCGGCGGTGCTGGGCATGCATCGTAGGCGAGGTGAGCTGCCCTCCTGCCCCGCCAATGATGCAGACCTACTCGGTTGCTGCTGCAGTGAACTTGCGGCGCCATGGCGGTTTGCAACCGTGCCAATCACTCCATCTATATGTATTCCTGTGAAAATATTTGGTCGTTTGGAAAAAGATGGTAATTGATTTATCACTAGTTTTTGAATGCTTGGTCGTGACAATCACCCGAAGCCACAACCACAAGTCTCCATCCCGTAATACTTACGGTCGGTCGCACCAACAGACGGTCGGTCGGACCCGCGTCTCACCAAAGGGAGATGCATCGGCTTGGTCTGACATGTACGACCAGTTACATCATTGACTTGTGCGACCGCATTTGAGCAGTAGTATTTGAAATTTGTGTTCCAGGAAACTCATCGGGAGCCGTTTCGGGCCTCGAAACCAAAACCATCAATTAATCTTTAGCTTGTTCCCATCACATTCCAAATTAGTATCAAACCTGAACGTGTTCCCACTATGCAGGTTTTAGTACTAGTGCTAGTACTAGGTTATAAAAAGGGGAACTACCTAGCCGAAAATTACTCTACCTTCCTCCTGATAAGTCTTTCTTGTTCGCCCTTCCCTGCCATGGCCGGTGTGCAGAGCTCTAGGTCGAGAACTACTAGTAAGAAGGGAGTGGCGACCAAGGCCGCGAAAAAAAGAGAGGGCTCGCCGCCTCACGGGGGGCTCGAAAGATCTCTCACGGGCAGGTGAGGGCTCCCAGGAGCACCCTAGCCGCGGAGGCAAACATGCCGAGCTGGCAGTGCTGGAGTCATTATCCCTCGATGACATGCCCGATCAGCTCAATAAGCAGAAGGAGTTGATCGACGGCTTGGTGGAGCTGCTGAAGGAGAGCCTTGACGACATGACCGCTGAGCTCAATAAGCAGGAGGAGTTGACTGCTGGCTTGGTGATGCTGCTGAAGGAGAGCATTGCCTCGGGTAAGAAGGCGACCGGCGAAATCCTGCAACTTCAGGAGGATAAGGCGAAGCTCCACCACGAGCTCGACCTGCTGAAGGAGGAGAACGCCGGCTGGAAGAAGCTGCATGAGAAGAGTAGTTCCTCGGTGAAGATGTTGCATGCCCTCATCATGGAACAGAAGGAGGAGTTGGCAAAGCTCCGCATCGAGCACCCGGCTGCTGTCAAGGTACGTAATGCGGCCATGGAAGAGATGATGAACGCTCGCGTCGAGAAATCCCGCGTCATGGACAGAATGAAGAACATGGCAGAGGAGACGAGCGAGGAGATAAAGGTCGTGGAGGCGATGAAGAAGCAGTTAGGACTCCGCGGTTAAGTCTTCATGAAGTAGAGAGCAGCGCCCCAGACTTGTGTCTGCAGCTTCCTTCTTTTTTTGGGGGGGGGGGGGGGGGGGTAAGGGGGGGGGGGGGGGGGGTAAATCTTCCTTCTTCTTTTGCTCCTGTGTTTCTTCTTTTGCTTCGGGTGTTTCGCCGCATGTGTCACGTTCTCTGTGAGGCACGAATAGAACAATGCTAACGATGAGCGGCACCGTGGGATCAATGACTAGCAAATTAGATCATTTTTATCGCCATATCGCACTAGGCTGCCGTGTTTCCCGCTCCTCCATCGTACTAGTACTCCAGTGGAAAACTTGAGTATACCGCACGGTTCTTTGCTCCTCCTCAGGTCGTCGGCAACATTTATACGAGCAGTCAAATCACAAGGCCCCACCTTCCAGCAGTAATGAGTCATCAAATCACAAAGGCCCTCGCCTCTCGTGAAACCGACCAAGCGAGACTGCCCCGCCCTCTAGCCTTTTAAATGTACTCTTGTACAATAGTAGTATCGATGGATTGCGCCATGGAGCAAAACTAACAAGATGAAATTAAAGAAAAAAGGTGGTACATATAGAGAGCGCTCGTCGCCAAATTATGCATATAGTACTATTAAAAAAGCTAGTACGTGCTTAGATGGGGTGCTAAAGTCTAAAATAGAAATTAGCATACCGATATAATTTTTTGACAACTAAACTCCTTCATGCTTTGGGTAAACTTCTCTCATTTAAGTTTTTTTAGAATTACATATCTCATTTAAGTGTTTTGTATATGTGGCATACTTAGAGCGTGGTTAATAGTATAGCCAACTGCTGGCTATATGATGTTGGCCATATCATATATTGTACGTGTATAATGTGAAGAAACGAGTGGTAGTACTACCAACTACAAGATGAATTGTAAGAAATACAAGTATGTACGTACTGAAGAGTTAAAGTAACGAGAAAGAACATAATATAGTTCTGCTGGGGGCTCAGCACAACACACCCCTGAAATAAAACTAAGCACCCTGAAATTAAACTATGCAACTAATCCGATAGACACTGCATTAGAATCACCATGAGCAACGACACTGCCACCTTACTCAGACTCCTCGTCCACGTCCTCGACTTCGTCCTTGTCCCTCTTCCTCTTGGCCGATACTTCTTTGCTTGAACCGCACACTAGGCTCTCGCTCTTCATCCAACCCTTGTAGATATTGAAACAAAGGTAGGCATCCGTTGCAGCGTACTGGATGTGGTCTTTATCTATTAAATTCCACTCCCATGCAAGATGAAACTTGTGGTGAGGTTTTGTCAGTTTGCCGTACGAAGGATCAATCATGGCTCCTGCCAGGGTCAGCATTGAAGGCTGACGGGAGGACACCAGCCTATTCTTCTCGAGGTCGAAGGGCTGGCCTACAACAAGGCCTATCCGACCCAGGACTTCCTCGTCGTTATGAAAGTCTACAGTAACGAATTTGACTCTGTCGCCCATGAGGAAGTTCTTAAAATCCTCGCACTTAACGTCGGCATGGCATATGTGGTAGACCAAGCACAAGTTATGCACGCAAACCTGGATCACGGCGGGCTTCTTCTTCTCTTCCTCCTTTAGATTCTTCTCTTTTTCCAGGACTGTGGTGTACTCAGCATCTAGCCCAGCAACCCACTCATCACCATCTGAATTTTCTAACATGCATTTGAAGCGAGCAAGGCATCCTTTCACCATCGCGGAAGAACGGGTGTAGATGACGTCGAACTCATCGCCGGTGATGGTTCTAACCTTGTACTCACCGCCGATCATGGAGATTTGGGACGCCATGGATTTTGGAGGAGGGTTAGGATTCGTGGAACTGCTGTAATGTGAAAGGACGAATGACTAGTAGCGAACTGCGGTAATGTTAAAGGACGGCCGGGATGAGTAGGAGCGAACTGCTAGCGGTTTTCCGATTGTAAAAATGCTGAGTGGGGCGTGCGAACGGCAGGGTAGTGGCTTGCCCGGTGGATAAATGGATTCATGCACAGTACTATGGGGGCCCAATTAGATGTCATGTTTACTAGACCCACTTCGTAGGCCTGACAGTATAGCATCTGCGTGTTCGCACGTCAAGGGTCGGGAAAATTACAGGTGATATGTGTAACACCCCGTGTCATTAGCCACAGTAACCTCCCACTGTTAATGCCATGTCAGCAAGTTTGACAGTGCCTAGTCATCATTTGCATCATGTTGCATTTCAACACCTAGTTCAAACTTCAACTAAATTCAAAGTGGAAAATAAAAGTTGTTCAAATCAAAAACTAAAATGTTCATAGTGTTTCAAATATTCTTAAAGCCATCATAAAAATATCATCAACATTACTTGAATTCCTGAAATGACCTAAGCATCCAATGACAGTAGCAAATCAGCCTATTTAATCCCTTTCTCATTTAAACAAAATCCAAACAAATTCAAGTGGTCCCCAAACTTTTTGTGCAGCATCATAATATTGTGCTTTAATTGTGTGTCAAATTTCATAAACAACTAAAATCATTTACTGGTCTAAATTAATACAAGATAGAGAGTGGAAAGAAATAACAGAAAAGAAAAACAAAAAGAAATGAAAGGACCTACTGTGCACTTACCTGGCCTCTGGGCCGAAGCCACAGTGCGCTCAGCCAGCCCAACTGGCCCAGCCCACCGGCGCTCATCCCTTTCCTCCCGCGCTGTCGCGCGCACGCACTGACACCTCAGCGCCAGCCTCGCTGTCGCGCATCCGTGCCTCCCCGGCGAGGATAAGGATGGCCGCGAGCTCCTCTCTCTCCCCCGCAACCCTATCCACTCCCAGATCTCGCCCCCTCGCTCATCTTCTCCCTCCTGCACCTCGCCCGGACGTCGATGACATGGCCGAGCTCGTCGCCGATGCCACCGGCCTCCCCAGCACCTGAGGCCGAGCTTGATCGCTCCGCCTGCTTCCTCTCCTTCCTCTTCAACTGCTGGCCCGAGCTCTGCGTGCCCACAGCGAAGGGATTGAGCGCTTCTTCGTCTTCGGTCGCCGGAGCATCTCCGACGAATGCCGGTGAACGGCTGCTCCTATGCTACCACCGGGCCTTCGTGCGCCTCCACAGTGAGCAACAGCACCTTTACCTTCTCTTCCCCGCCTGTTTGCGCCTTCGTAGCGCCGTAGCCATCGCCACCCGAAAGCGTCGCCGCCATGGAGCTCGCCGCCGTGGCACCAGCCTCTGTCATGGCTATCTGAGTGCGGGAACGCACTCCGGTGGCCGGCGCCCAACTGGCGCCGACGTGGCCCTGTGGGCCCCACCGCACAGTCACTGCCACTGGGTCCCACTGGGCCCAGTTGACTGAGTCAACTCGGCCCCGCCCACTGACATGTGGGGCCCAGTAGATTAAAACAGTTTTAGATAAATTGTAATCTGTTAATTAAATAATTAATTAATTTAAACCCTAATGAGCCACTGACATGTGGGGCCCATAGATAAATAACATCAGGTTAGTCTAAAAATAAACTCTGTTAAATAACAGAGGCTGACAGGTGGGCCCCACCAGTCAGTTTGACCAGTCAGCGTCACTGTTGACTGCTGATGTCACCTCTGCGTCATGCAGACATCACTGCTACTGTTCTAGATAATGTTAAATTTATAAATAAAAGAAATTCTAGAAAATACTAAAACCTTTATAAAATAATAACTTTTAAACCGTAGCTCGGATTGAAAAACTTAAAACATGAAAGTTGCTCAGAACGACGAGACGAATCTGATCGTGCCGTCTGTTTCCATGTCGGAACCCCCTACGTAGGAGAACTCGTAACTTTGAGCCCGATTCCGGTAGATGAATAGTGCATACTTACTGGTAAATAAATCCCACCTTAATCCTATAATAACTAAAAATGACTTAGACATACGTCAGGCAACCCTGCACTGCATCATAGCATAGCATGCCTGATGTTGCATTTGTTTGCATTATGTTTACCTGTTTCTTCCCCCTCTTCTCTCTCGATAGACCCCGACGTCGACGTCGCTCCCGAGACTGACGTAGCTCCGGAGGTCAACTACGCTCCTGACGATCAGACTCTTGCCGTCGAGCAGACAGGCAAGCACCCCCTTTTTTAGCATTCCGATATCGCCCATTCTCTTCTCTATTATGCTTGCATTAGAATCTGCTGCTGTTACTGTATCCTATATCTGCCGCATAGCCTGTTTACTTGTAACTTGCTGTTGATACTTACCTGTTATCCTAAACTGCTTAGAATAGGTTGGGTAGAGACCATCAGAGACCCCACTTATCCCGACTGCCCCGCTGGATGATCAGAAGACCTGTGCAACGAGATTGAAGACCAGACCCCAACACCGCACGTCACTTCCCCCTTAGTTGCTGACACTACTGGGTTACTATCGAGTGCCGAGGGTGATACCTCGTCAGCACTTCTGATGATAACCTTGTAGGTTAGTTAATCGGTCGTGGTAAGCGAGGGTGATTCCTCCTACACCACCCTCGATAACGACGTCGTCGTGCAACTCTTCAAGTGTGGACCTCGAGGGTGATTCCTCCTCCGTTCACCTTGACAGTAACATCAGAGGGAATTCCATTGAGGGTGATTCCTCAGGATTCCCCTTGGTGTTAGACACACAGATACTTTGGTTACTATGACTGAACACTGAACCATGATACTAAAGACGGGTCGGCCCTGAGGGGTACCCGCGCGAGCTTAATTGCGAGTGATGTGGACTCGGGTGGACCTGGAGGGTGCCCGAGAGTTGAACACGAGGCGTGGCCGGGCATTCTTAGCCCTTGCCGCAAGTCCTCAAGACGGGGCGACGGGGTCACATCTTTCGTGAGTCTCTGCTTGTTACCGCGCGCTCCTAATCCACTAACGGTTTGGATATTTGATCCGAGGGGCCTCTGGCCTGATAGCACTAACCATCACGTGGGCATAGTATGGGCGTTCTGCGACGTTTACTTCAGCCAAAGCTTAATGGACGTCAGCGATTGAGCGGCGCGCGCCGAGTTGGACTGGTTACGCAACTGCGCTTGTATTAAGGGGTTGCTAGGTCTGCTCTCGGCCGTGAACGTAACGTGCAGGAGTTCCTGGGGCGATGGCCCAAGACCCCTGGGGGCATAGGTTTAGTCCGGCGTGCTGACCTCTCTGTTAAGTATTTGGTCGGGTTGCGGCGTATCAATTGGCCGAGGCCGGGCATGACCCAGAAAAGTGTGTCCGGCCGGAGTTAAGCGAGCGTGGTGGGTAAGTTGGTGCACCCCTGCAGGGAAGAAACAATCTATCGATAGCCTGTCCCACGGTAACGGACGCTCGGAGTTGTATCCCGATCGGTACAACTAGAACTTGAGATGAAATGGATAGTATGGCTCTGGGATTGCTTTCTCGCAGGGAGTCGAGGAAGAATCTCTGGGCGAGGTTGATAACATTACTACTACTTTACATTGTGTTAATCTGCACTCTTCTAATGCTGCAAGACCGATGAAGATGATTGAAGATGCTAGTCTTCGATAGGACTAGGCTTTCCCCCTCTACTCTGGCATTTCTGCAGCCCAGTCCACATAATCAGCCCTCCTTTGAAAATGTTGCATATGTAGTGTAGATCCTTGCTTGCTGAGTACTTCGGATGAGTACTCACGTTTGCTTTATTTTCTTTTTCTCCCCATATCCATTTGACGCCGCCAGATGACGGAGCCCCTGAGATAGCAGCCCCCGTCGACGACTACGACTACTACTACTACCCTCCCGGCGAGTACTACTACGAGGAGCCGATGGACGACCAGGAGTAGGATTTGGAGGGTCCTAGGCAGGAGGCCTACGCCTTTCGATCGTAGAGTTTTATTTTGCCCCGCCTTCATAAAGGCTTATCTCTATTTCTTTAATATATCCGTACCCAGATATCTGATGCTTCCGCTGACACTTGTATGCCATCGAGCTATGTATTCGAGCCCTCGAGGCCCTGGCTTGTAATATAAAGCTTGTATGAATTTATTTATGTTTTAGAGTTGTGTTGTGATATCTTCAAGTGAGTCCTTAGGCTTGATCGTGTTCATTTGCGTGTATGGTTAGTGCACGATTAAGCCGGGGTCGTCACAATATGAAGCTTTCCATGCTCCCATGATACGGGCTTTCGAGAGCCCTTGGATTTGAGATCGAACGGTTGCATGGCGTGATTCTAGACCTATGGGTGAATATCCTATCCTGGAGGGTTATTCTGCAATTTTTCAACAACTTAGCATGCGACCATTCGATCTTAGATCCAAGGGCTGTCAGCAGCCCGTATCATGGTTGCGCCTACCATGACCGTCGCCTCGCTCGCGCGGTCGCGCCCGAGATTTCAGACGGCTATAAATGAGCATTTTTTGCCTACTTCGCATGCATGAAACTACTTCCTCCATCCAGGTGCATTAGGCTATCTGATGTTGGCATGTCATACATAGTCATCACTTATAGTCACTCATACAACAAGGTTAGCTATAAGGTTGGCTAAAAGAGTATTTTTTTTACTTCTCTCTATCTCTTTCTTCGTAGTATTTATTGCATTTGCCAAGGAGTAAGTAGGTAGGGTGTTGCACAAGAGCCCACTCCCACCATTTTGCCCATGTCTCTCCCCTCGACATGCTGGTTGTAATGGGGAGTATCATATATTAGTATCATGCATATGATACTAGTGTATGATACTACCTCCCTAATGCATAGTATCATATATTAGTATCATGTAGTACTTTATTTATTGCCATGCATGACACATATTAGCATAGAATTTATTATGATACGGTATCATGATATGATACTCAACGCTCCCTTTCTTCATTTAATTCTATGACACCTCATCAAAATTATCTAGTTGGCATGCATGATACTAGCTATGATACTACCATTACGATCAGCCTTAAGCAAAAGTGCCATGTAAGCGGGCTCTAAGCCCATTATTGTAGAGTACTTGGTCTTAGCACCTGTATACCATGGAGGGGGTCAGCGGAGACTCACCCCGGTCGTAGCGCCACAGTAATAATGACAATGGCAAGTCAAATCACAGGGCCCCACCTGTCCAGCACTAACGAGCCATCAAATCACACAGCCCTACGTTTGCAGCAGTCTACTCCTTCATCTTCTTGCCTCTCTGTCGAACCAACTAGGCAAAACTGCCCCGCCTACCGCACGGGAAAAGCCTCGCCCTCAACTTTTAAATATAATTTTGTATCCATGGATTGCGCCATGGAGCAAAGCCTGAAGAAAACGGCGGTACACATGTATACAGCACGCCCGTCGCATTCGCGTTGCACCCTAGACGGTCGGTCGGCCTGGCACGCCGCTCACCGAATGGAACGCGCGTTGCGTTTGCTCACACATGTGGGACCACAATTGAGAACCGACCATAGGCACACCTCTCGTCCCCGCAAGTCGGCTGAGTTAATAGAAGAGAGAGACGAGCGATAGTACTGGAGCAGTGTTGTACACACGTCGGTGCCTGGATGATCCCTGCACGACACGGGAGATCAGTTCGTGCAGGCTGTATTGTACAGGACTATAGTTCTGATGAGAAATCTAAAAAAGGTTTCTTGTCATCTCGCAATAATAGTTGTCATGTGCTTCAGATCACTGCGAGGGTTAAACAGCGACAACTGCGTTCCTCCAAGGCGCTGGTCATTGGGGGCACATGCACTCGGCTGCCATCTAGGTCAAGCCGGCTATGTTAATTAGGACATCCATCGATTGACCCCTTTTCTACAAGTTTGTCTTTAATTTGAGCTTTGATCCTCGTGAAGTTATGGTTTCTTGTCATGTGGCATTTTTTCGTGTTATATGTTAATCCGGTGCTTCAGATCAAAATGACGACAACTGCGCCTCCCGGGCACGTGCATGAA
This sequence comes from Thinopyrum elongatum, assembly GCA_011799875.1. Lineage (NCBI taxonomy): Eukaryota > Viridiplantae > Streptophyta > Magnoliopsida > Poales > Poaceae > Thinopyrum > Thinopyrum elongatum. The sequence goes on from CM022297.1 coordinate 320,007,588, forward strand.
GACTTCTCGACGTCATTGACGAGGTCAAGCGGGCTCTGGAAGAAAAAAGAAAACTACTACACTATATAGACAGGAGACTCCGCGCTTGCTTGCTAGTGTTGCTCTCTTCACACTCTCTCGTCCTCTCCAGATCAAAACACTATAGCGGTGGCCACACTCTCTCTCTCTGCTCACCGCTGGTCACAGATCCGGGCGGATCCCCTCCGCCGGGGAAGGTCAGAAGGTGCAACGTTCACGCGGTCGTCCTCGGCGATGGCTCTTACCCACTGCTGGCGCATCCCGATCAGCGTGCCTTGCCGTTCTCTCCCACGCAGCGCCGGCTAGGGAGGGCCTCCGACCCCTTCTTCCTCGCTGCCGTAGTGTGGGCAGATCTGGCCTCCCGTCGCCCCCCTAGCGACATCCCGGCGACCCTCAGGTATAACTTCCTTCAAAACCGACCTTGCTCTACTGCCCCAGCTCCTCACGTCGCTGCATTTGTATCTTTTACTATTTATCAGGCCCCCTCGTAGATAGGATCGATGGGCTATTCGAAAGCCACCTAAATTTTTACTGTTAAGAGGTAAAACTACTTCATGCAGTCGAATCTAGTAGTAGTACTTCATGCAGTCGAATCTAGTACTACTTGGTTCAAACAGGGAAGAAAGGGGGTGGGGGTTGGGGGAAGATTTGTTACCTAAATCTAGGACTTGGTCGAAAGAGGAAATAATGGGGGCGAAAAGTAGCAGAGACTGGCTATCCAACTGGTCTCTTGGTCTAATAGGGAAATAAAGGGAAATGCGGTACAAACTCGATATAAACCGAACTATTGGTTGAAAAAGGAAAGAAAGTGGGGACTGGGGGACAAGTCAACAGAGTATGTCCAGCACTAGATTTGCTAGCCTCACAAAGTATAAGGTGGCTATACCGAACAAAAATGGGACCAACCCAGATATCCTGTTTGGATGTTTGTTGCCCCGAGCCCCTCTTATGTAATGCCACTGGTAAAATGTAGCAGTCCCACTGTTAAAGTAAGGTCACATTAAACCAATGTAGTTTTCAATGTAATGCCTCTAGTAATATGATTTGATGGCACTGTTTTTCATGTCCTACTAAATTTCCCATTAAGATAAGTTGCTTTCTTTCGTTAGAAATGCAACTGTCCTGGTCCGCCTACTCTCTCATGCCCAAATACCAACTCTTTAGCAGCTGTTAATGTAATGTTGCTGGTAAAATGAAGCAATGGCACCATTAAAGTAATGTCATATTTAACGGTTGTCATAGTTCCTAATGCCCACACTAATATCTAGCAATGTTGCTGCTTTAGAAATTTCTAGTGTCCTTGTAGGATCGCCATTCAGATAAGGAACATGCTTCTTTTCATTTGATGTATGTATCATCACTTGTTAGTCACCCTCCTTTCCACCTTTTTGTCCAAACAGAGATATACATTTCACGCTTGATCTTAGTTGAACTGCACAAAACGATATCCAAATTATAGTTGAACATTCCATGAGCTTCACGAGCAACCTTGATGTTGCTCAATTTTATTGCAACTAATGAAGAAGAATCTGCTAGCTCATGGGACCAAGTACTTGCAAACTGCATGATGCAAACATTGCTTCATTTTAGGTAAACTGCACAAAAAGGTCACATGAATTGAATCATCCATGTTGGTAACTGGTGTCATCCCTTCTACGATGGCGTTGACTGCAGATATGGTTCCCATCATGAAGTATGTTCCTTTTTGGTCCGACCGTTTGCCAAAGATCCTGCATGTTGACTCTGCTCTTGTGCTACTGTTTTGGCACTGCCATGATAAAGCAGTAATGTTATTATTTTGCACCTTAATCTAGTGGCACTATTAATTTGAGGCAATGTTTTGGCACCGCTAGTGCCACTGATTTTTTTATATCAAAAGAGGGGGGTTCCTCCAATTTCATTAAAGAAACCCAACCATAGAGAACCATTATCCGACAACATCTCAGTGTAAACGGGCAGTTATGCAACTACTACTAGAACAGACTGAGTACTAGCAGGAGACAAGTTCACCACATAAGCTAGGAAGGTAGGGGGACGTAGCCCCAGCTCGACCAAGTTTGGATTACAACCCAAAAGCTACCACAGAAACATCAGGGGGGAAGATAGGGACTGAAAGAGACAGCTTCAGCATCCCAGTCTAAGCACCCCCGGCCTCCATCCTTGCAAAGCACGGTACACCTTGCTTGCCACCTGCTCGACCCTAGTGCCACTGATGAAATGAAGTAATAATACAGTTAAAGTAGAGCTAGTGTCCTCTCTATCATTTCATTTCCAATGTAGATAAAGAAAGTGCATATCTTTGTTAGTATATGTTTCATCAACTAGTCCCATTGTTAATGTTTAAGTGTTTCTACAAACTGGGGTGCTTAAATTTAGTTGATCTGCACAAAAATAGAGATTGGAATGTCTCAAGGCCCCTCCTTGTACTACTGTTGTACACTGATGTTCATCACTGGCAGAAGGTGTATCGGGGAGAATTGGGTCGATTTCCAGTATGAGGCATACCGTATGAGGCGTCGCAGGGCCCATCTCGCCCTCGCAGCATGGCATACTGTGATACTATCACAATATTTTCAAATTAAGAAAATGAAGTTTCTTCTATTTATTATTGTATGTTTCATCAACTAGTGCCACTATAATGTAATCACACTTTTTCATTATCTGTGCGAACAGGGTTATTCAGCTACATTTTGGTGGAACTGCACAAATGTACAGATGGAATCGACATATATGCAGAGTGCGAGGTGCCAAGTAAAAATTACCAACACCAACCATGCTCCATCTAAGCATTGGCATCCACCACCGGTGGGATGAGTGGCGCTCTCTGTGGACGGATCTTTCTCGGCAGCAATCCTCTAATCAAATACTAGTAGCTTATATTGGCACTTTTCTAGGGAGTACTCTTTTCTGAAAGAAGCACCAATCGATTTTTCTTTATTTGTACACATTGTCACAACTTTGTTTTTGGTCCAGAGCTATTTTAGGGTGATTAGCGTAGTACTCGGAGTACTACCTAGTACTTACCCGTATGGTTTTCATTAGCCGTCACACTCATTGTAAGCATGAGTAGATGGAAGATTAGGCTAGTGCAAAGCTTACCTTAAACCCTACCGCTGCCGTTGAAATGAGGCAAGCGGCGAGGGAACCGTGGAGAACGGTGGGGAAGCGACGTCACGCCATCCGGCCTCCTCTTGCGGTGGGAGAACGAATACTCCTATGGCTCCGGCTGGCACTGCACCCTCACGAACGGCACACCGTACTCAATCGATTCTTTATCCTCTGGATGCTCGACCTTCGACCTGTACGTCCACCACCTCCACCTGAATTTTGCCTCGGGCGAATCTGTCTGCTCCATTGCCCATAGGAGATACTCGACGAACTCGAAGGACTGCGGCGTGACTGCCGTCGGGGAGTACATCGCCGCCCTCATTGGCGCCGTCTTGCTCTTTCGCATACATTGCCACTTGGCCCTCACCGTCCTTAAAATCTCCCACTCGTTGTCAAACCAAGTAAGGATCTCCTTCAACCTGGCAAACTTTGCCTGGTCGCCGTCGGCGATCTGCCCGATTCGCTGCTACATCCTCTTCATAGATGTCCTTCTGAGAGGTCCAGTTCTAGCTTTGGAAGATGGGAGGAGAGACGGTGGTCTTGCAATGGAGAAGAGGAAGAGGCGAGACGGTGGTTTTGCAATGGAGAAGATGGAGAGGAGAGGGGTGGTTTTGCAATGGAGAAGAGGGAAAGGCGAGACGGTGGTTTTGGAATGGAGAAGATGGAGAGGTGAGGGGGTGGTTTTGCAATGGAGAAGAGGGAGTGGAGCGTGTGACAGCGATTTACACGATTGGACGAGAGGGCCGGCGCGCTGTGACTGGATCAAAATCAAAATCAATTTACCCTTCAATTAAGAAAGCGACCCCACATTAACTAGCCTCCCTTGTATTCTGGGTCATATTTGACCATGATTTTAACAAATAAAATATATGTTATACGTTGCAAAAATAATATAATTTGAAAGTACATTCATATACGAACCAAACGATACAATTTTTGATGACATGCATTCACATTTTGCTTGTCAAATACAGTACGTGGTCAAACTTTAACCCAAAATACGCAAAACAAAAAAAATACTTCCAAGACCAGTGCCGCTCCTCTCCTCTTAAACCACCGCCGCTCCTCTCCTGTTCCAATCCAAAACCAGCGCCGCTCCTCTCCTCTTCCATTTCAAAACCACCGCTGCTCCTCTCGTGTTCCAATCCAAAACCAGCGCCGCTCCTCTCCTCTTCCATTTCAAAACCACCGCCGCTCCTCTCCCATTCTAATCCAAAACCAGCGCCGCTCCTCTCCTCTTCCATTGAAAAACCACCGCCGGCGAGTGAAGGTGCTGTGGAGAAGTAGATCGATGGAGGAGTACAACCGATACGTGTGGATCGCAGGCGGCGACCCTGTGAAGCTAGCTAGGATGTTGGAGATACAGTCTTGGTTTGACAACCCGGAGCAATTAGCGGCGACGGCGACAGTGATGGCCAAATATCTGGAAAAGAGCGAAAAGGCGGCGATACTCCTGGAGGGAGTCGCGCGGAAGTACAAAGAGCTGCTCCTCTAGACCATGGAGCAAACAGATTCACCGGATCCAATCGTGAGGCTGCGGTGGTGGGAGTATCGATCCAAGATGGAGCATCCACCCGAGATTGAAGGATCAAGCATCTACACGGTGCCGTTTGTGAGGGTGCCGTGGCAGAGCGAGCCGACGGAGTCTTCGTCGACCGAAGCCAACTGCAAGAGGAGAAAAACAGTTGGCGTGATGATGCTTCCCCGCCATCCTCTCCCTCGCCGTTCACCTCGTCCCACGAGGCGGTTGTCTACCGCCGAGGAATAGGAGGGGACTCCCCCCCAAATAGTCGGAGGAGGAGCCTAGGGTTGTCAGTATTTGCAGGTTGCGAATTGTGTTTTGTGTTGTGTATTTTGAGGGTACTTTTAGATATGAATGTCTTTTGAATTTCAAATTTGCAGTATTGAGCATATGAAGTATTTTATGAATTCTAGAGATCTATTTTTAGCACTTTAAAAAATGTAGTTTCATATAAAAGTGCAGACAATGTGATTCTCAGAGAAGAAACTGCAAGTTTCAGTTTCAGATAAGAAACTGCAAGTTTCAGAGGCAGAGCATTTATATTAACACGCCCTTTTCAAATAGGGATAACATCATGTTGGAAGTTTTATTCATGGTAGAAAATGGAACTACCAGCCAGATAACATCATGCTGATCAACATTCATGCATAGCACATCTTCATATGATGCACTGTCAAAAAGATATGCTATTTTCAAAATGCCCACACAATGTTGAGCATGCGAAAGACAGCGAAACCAACGGACGAAGTTTTCGGAAGTGTTGGAGGTGGTGTGAATAGATGACAATGGGCATCCACATGTCAGAGGCAGAGGCAAAAAGTTGAGAGTACTTTCAGATATGAATGTCTTTTGAATTTCAGATTTGCAGTATTGAGCATATGAAGTATTTTATGAATTCTAGAGATCTATTTTTAGCCCTTTAAAAAATGTAGTTTCATATAAAAGTGCAGACAATCTGATTCTCAGAGAAGAAAGTGCAAGTTTCAGTTTTAGATAAGAAACTGCAAGTTTCAGAGGCAGAGCATTTATATTAGCACGCCCTTTTCAAACAGGGATAACATCATGTTGAAAGTTTTATTCATGGTCGAAAATGGAACTACCAGCCAGTTAACATCATGCTGATCAACATTCATGCATAGCACATCTTCATATGATGCACTGTTAAAAAGATATGCTATTTTCAAAATGCCCACACAATGTTGAGTGTGCGAAAGACAGAGAAACCGAGGGACGAAGTTTTGGCAAGTGTTGGAGGTGGTGTACGTAGATGACAATGGGAACCCACATGTCAGAGGCGGAGGAAAAAATTAGTGGATATTTTCACTGCATCAGGTGGAATCGAACCCGGGCGGAGCAGCGGTTGGTGAGAGGAACTTGGCCACTAGGCTACTCCAGTACTTTCTCTAGAAATTAGGCACAACATCTACCACTACTGTAGCACGTCTTCCCCGGCTCCGGTGCGTTCTCGTCTGGGGCCTGGACGTCATCCTCCGCCTTTGTGCGCTCACCGCGGCGCCGCTGTCTGCCATTGTGGACATGCTCAACAACCGAGAGGAATCTGGGGAGGACTGTACGTGGAGAGGCGGACAGTCGGGACCCACCAGGTCCATGGCCATACGCAAGAAAGTACCTCATTGAAAAAAATATACTTCCTCCTAATGCTATACTGACGTTGGGGGCCACGGGTTTGTCAACGTAGTTATTAAAGGAGATAAATTTACAACGAAGCTAGTCATCGGGGTGCTGGCAGGTATCATTTATTATCAGTGGGCCAACAAGTATCAGCTGGGTTGTGGGCTGCCTGGTCTAGGCTTTCTTTTTTAACATGTGCAGCCCACTACATGCCGGTTTGTATTTTTTTGAGGGCCGTCATGTATCGACCGGCCTATGGCCCTCCCATCCTAGGTTTTATTTTTTCTTAAACATCCGTAGCCCAACTTATATTATTTTTTTAAGAAAACGCAGAGGTCTGTTCTATTTTTCTATATAAGAATAGGAACGCCAGGTCCAACTTATGTTTCCCTTCTAACTATAATATATATATTTATATTATTTTATATGTTATTATATATTATTGTTATTATCATCATATATTTAACAGATACTTACATATATAGAAGAAAAAAATATCCCACATATTACGAACTTATAAAAATAAATGTTTAACAATAAAATCTTGGGTTTTATTACATTAAGGTCAACGAAAATCCAGGTGATTGTGTACAAAAGCTTGGTAAGATTTAAGGACAAATGTAAATAAAGCACTTATTATTTAAATATATTTATAACAAAATGCTCAGCCCATGTTTATTTTTTGATAACATTGCTGCGCCCAACCATTATAATTAGAACCAGCCCAGCAAAATCGTGTATTTCGAGAAAGTGCAAATGGGCTGTAATTTTTTAGGAAAAAATAATGGGCCGCATGGATGCTACATTATTTGTTCACCCAGCCCAACAAATTTGTGTTTTTAGAGAAAGTGCAAATGGGCTGTAATTTTTTAGAAAAAAAAATAAATGGGCCGCATGGACGCTACATTATTTGTTCACCCAGCCCAGCAAATGGACTGTAAATTCTAAATAAATGGGTTGAATACGTGCGACATTTTTGGAGGCTGAAATGTGGGCCAATATGTCGAAGCCAACGCAAGGCTTGTCAACTTAGTCAACAAATGATTCTGACATCGATAGCCATTGGATTTACATCCAACGGCCGGCATTCATCTTCAATCTCTCATCTTCTTCCTCCAGCGCCGCCAGGACCACCTGCTCCCGCTTCCGGCTGCTAGCAGCTCTGCTTAGCACGCTTCGCTGCAAAGCGCTACCCCACTGCCGGCCAAGCCAACCCTCCACCCCTCCACACCTCCTGTTATTCTCCGCCGACTACAGAACCACGCCGCACCAGAACTAGTTAACCCTCGTACACCTCTCCGTCTGTGATTCCACTGCCGCGTCTTCCCATCACCGGCTCGTTGCCGTCCGAGGCCTCGCCATTGTCCACCACCTTGGTGCGCTCGACGCGGCGCGGTCAATGTGGTCAACAAACGAGAGTCATCGAAAGAGGGTTGTATGTGGACAGGCTGACAGTGGGGACGCACCAGGTCCATGGACGCACGCATGTAACCGCCTCCTTATTACACAAAAATAAAATTATTCCTCCCCCTGAAAGCTGGGACCCACCACATATATCTTCGCAAGGAAGGAAGTGCCTCCTTATTCCTGCACCTGACCGCTGGGACCCACCAACAACATCTTTGCACGCAAGGAAGTGCCTCCTTATTACGGTCAAAAAATATATGATTCCACCCCTGACTGCTGGGACCCGCCAGCTATATATTCGCACGCAAGCAAGTGCCTCCTTGTCCTCCCTGACAGCTGGGACCCACCCGATCGAAGCATACGTAGAGTTGTATGTGTACATACCGGTCGATCGGTCTGTCATCAGCAGCCAACCGGCTGGGTCGGAACGGAGGAAACAGCGTCGTCTTCATCGAGAGGCAACTGACTGGGTCGGAATACGTCTTGTTCATCGGGAGCCAACCGGCTTGGACGGAACAGCCGAAACGAGGTCTCGACCGCAGAACGGAGGAAACGACCTTCTGTTCGACCTCCTACGGTCGAAACAGGGTCCTGTTCATCGGGAAGGGTCTGGCGTACAGCAGACGGAGAAAACGGCCTTCTTTTCAAGTGCTTGCGGTCGAAACGGGGTGCTGTTGATCAGGAGGGGAGTGGTGTACCACAAAATGGAGGAAACAGACTTGTGTTGGAGCACCTACGGTCGAAACAGGGTCCTGTTCATCGGGAGGAGTGTGGCGTACCATACAACGGGACTCCACAGGCTACTATTCATCCACCGTCAACTGCCTCGCTCTAGCCTCCACGAGCTACTATTCATCCACCATCGACTTCCTCCAGCCTCCACCTGCTACTGTGCATCCACCGTCGACTTCCTCCAGCCTCCACCAGCTACTGTTCATCCACAGACTACTGTTCATCCACCCCTCCACGGGGTCCTGTTCATCCAACCCCCACCAGGAACTGTTCATCCAACCCCAACACCGGTCACTGTTAATCAAGAGGCAGCTGGTTCAATCGGCTTCAGTTAGCAGCAGTAGCGAAGGAATCGCTCGGGTTCAGTTAACAGCCAAGGGATCAATCGCTCAGGTTCAGCAACGTAGCTAGTGCAATCGCTCGGGTGCAGTAAGCGAACGCCTCGCTCGGGTTCAGTTAGAGCCCAACGCCTCGCACACACACGCGTACATGTACGAGAGAAACGCGCAATCCTCCGTGCATCGCTCGGCCCCGACCACCCACCATAACCGGGAACTCCCCAATATTTTCCTCGCCCTCGCTTCTACCACGATTTTTTCCGTCATGGACGGCCCAAAGAATGTCATGCAGGTGCGTCCCCGGCCCGTCCAGGATGAAAAGCCCATTTTCTGTCATGATTTTTTGTCATAGAAGTAGGAGCCCACCACATCTATGATGATACGTGCTTTTGTCACAATTATCGTCATAGAAGTGTCATAAGCATGACAGAAAAAAAATTGTTCGGCCCAAAATGTCACGGATGTGTCTTTTTTTTGTAGTGCTACCTTGGATTTATAACTTACCTGGGGACTGCTTGATCTGCTTGTTCATCAGATCAAGGTCCTCTTCGGACCTCTTAAGCTTCCGGTTCATCTCCACAATCTCCTCGGAGGCAGAGTTCGGAGCTGAGGTCGAAACCTGCAACCAAATAATTATTACTTAGCCCCTGATCGAGACATCAATACTCCGGACACACATTTCATGATGCTTGCCAGAGTCTTGGGGGCTACTTATTTGGCACTTTATGATATTCTACTTCGACATCAAAGCCAGTTTCTTAAAACTAGCCTTGGGCTCGAGGGCTACTCACTGGCTATGTTGTCTAACTGCTATGCTGTGATATAAGTGAAAACGTCTTCGGACAGATACATGGATTTGCAAATAAATCTAAGCAGGAAGGTTATTCTTAATACAAATATAGAAAAATACCTCGAAGCTCGTAACGAGGCCCTTGAAGACCTCACGCATTCCGGCCTCTGCAGACCGGATGCCCTGCATCACCGCGCCGATCAAAGCGGGTGCTTTTCTTTGAGGGAGGAGCCCGTTAGGGCTACCTCCATCTCTTCGGTCCACCCTGCTGTAGCCTGCCCTCGGGGGGGGGGGGAGTCGATGATGGTAGAACCTCAGAACCCAGCACCGGAGTGCTGGGCATGAGGGTCTCCGGCTGTGGTGTTGGTGCCAGAGTTCACTTCGGCTGGACCGATGTCTGGCCCAGCCCTTCCTTGATGACCTCGGGGACCTTGTCCCCTTGGCCCTTTTGGGCCGAGGTAGACCTCGGCCATGATGACTGATACATCGACCCCCGTTGTGTTAACTGGGGGGGGGGGGGGGTGGCGGAGCAGACATCGCTTCCCCCAGCCCCTTTAGAGCGGGAAGGGGAGTGGCGGGATCAGGCATGCTGCTGGCAGGTGGCAGCCCGTTTGAGGAGTCGCCACTGAGGCGCACCTTCGGCGGATTGAAGGAAAATACTTTTATGAGTTCTATCTTGATAGAAAGACTTGTTAAAAAAATGGACATATTGACGACGACATACCTCCGGGGCGCAAAATTCTCCCTCCCCATCTCGAGGAGGTCGTCATCCGACTCGTTAGAGAAGGTGATCTTCTCCGGAGGAGCGGGCCTGCTGGCGGGCTCGGCAGGGGCCTTGCGCACTCTCTTCTGGCCCTTCGCGCTTGGGCCTCGGCGTCCTCAGACGCTACCCTCTTCCCCTTGAGGAAGGGTTCTCTTCCCCCTTGTCCTCCTTTGCGCCATCCTTGTGGGTGGAGGAGGTGTGTGTTTCCTCGCATCGAGTGACCGAGGTCTCCCAGGTCCGAAGACCCGCCTTGCCCTTCGGGAGCTTTGACCCCTTAGGGATCACCACATGTGGCTCCACGACCAGGAGGGTCATGAGCAGGGGGTTCTCTCCCCCTCGGGCAGCGGCGCTGGCCACAACATCCGTTGCGCCTTGGTGATCCAGTTCTGTAAGCACAAAGATCAGTTAATTAGTCGAGGTCTAGATCACAGAATATTGAACTGTGTATCAATAGATTACCTCGGGGGCGTCGTAGCCGGCTTCGAAGCCGAGGTCGCGCCCTTTCGAAGGGAAATTGTCCTCGTATGACTTAAGCAGCTGCGTCCATATTCCGACCAAGGTGGAGCGGAAGAAGCGGTGAACGGGCCCTGCGTCCTCAGACTTGTGCTCCCACATCGAGGTGGCCCGAAGTTGGAGTGGGAGGATGCGGCGGTGGAGCATGACGTTTATTACGTCAGCCAGGTGGAGGTTTTTCTGATCCGACTACCACTGGATCTTCTTGATCAGTGCCTCCACCTCACCTGGGTTCCACCAGGTGATGCCCTTCTTCTTCTTCCAGGACACAAGCTTCCTCGGGGGCCCGGCCGAAAATGCCGGGACCTCGGCCTGGCCAGCGGCAAGCAACTCAGTGATGTAAAACCACTCGCGCTGCCATTCTTTGTTGGTCTCTATGAAGGCGCCCTTGAACTAGTCGACCTTCTTGTTCTTGCTGATCATGGCGCCTCCACACTCCACAAGGTCGGAGCTGCTAGACTTCGGCTTAACGCTGAAGATCTTCGGCCTGCGGCTTGCCACGGAGGAAGGCCTTGCAGACCGTGATGAAGGAGGCGAGGTGGAGGATGGAGTTCGGGGCCAGATGATGAAAATCCAGCCCGTAATAGAACATGACCCCGCGCACGAAAGGGTATAGCGGGAATCCCAGACCTCTGAAGAGGTGGGGAACAAAGACTACCTGCTCCCCTGGATTGGGAGCAGGCACCTGTTGGTTGGGGTCCGGTGGGCAGGTGTCGCCCTCCAAGGGGATGTACCCTGTGCTACACAGCTCCAGGATGGTGCCCTCCACAACAAAGGAACCAGCCCAGTGCCCCTTGATGGTGGCGTCGGCCATTGCTGGGAATGGGAGCTAGGATGCGCTGCGATGGAGGAGAGTGAGATTGGATTTGGGCGCTGGTGGTCAAGAGGCAGTAGGCGAGGGAAATGAGAGCGTGCGTCTTCCCATCGCTATCTCTTTACTCTTATAGGCTGGTGAAAGGCCAAAAGTGCCTCTGTCGCGCCGGTGAAATCGCCACTCCCCGCAAAAGATGTCGCTATGCATATGGGGAGAAACAAAACCTTAATGATATCCCTAAGAAAACAGGCACGATCTCCACTTTGATGGGATGTGCTAGTAAAAAGATTACCTCGGGCCATGATTTGAGTGAGCAGTAACTGCTTGACCAGTCGTGGGTAATGCCGCTTCGATAAAGTTATCAGGCTAGAAAGCACTATTCACACCAATGTGGCCGGCCTTCGAGGCTAAGTAACCCCGCGTCTTCGGGCACTAAGCGAGTTCGGCTAAGCCATGGTTGAGGTATGCCATTCCTTTGAGAAGTGGTTTATAGTGTCCTTTAAAGGGAAGGAATCTCGAATTACCAGAAAGGGGGAATTAATCTATCAAGCCAAGGACTTCGCGTCTGAAGTTATTTACTTCAAGGAGGTCGTCCTCGGCATAGAAGACCAGTTCAGGGGGCTACTGACGGTGTCCTGGACTAGGGGGTACTAACCTAGTTGACCCGTAGTCGTCGGGCTTGGCCAGTGGGCCCACAATCTCATTAAGAAGGACTCCAGAAGCTATGCGCCTGGGCGTGATCAAGACTGCGCCTGCCAAAGACTTGACGTATACTCCAAGACATCTCCTATCGCCTCCATGTGATCTCCCTGGATACCGACCATGTAACCCTAGATGCCGTACCTGGCGTGTATATAAGCCAAGGGATTTAGCCTATAGAGGGGACCGAATCACAATTACATTCACCTAGCCCTAGAGTTAGAACACAACTAATGATCACGAGGTAGATCAAGCTTGTACTCGATACATCTCCATTAATATAAACAAGAGCAGGGCGTAGGGTTTTACCTCCATCAAGAGGGCCCGAACCTGGGTTAACATCGTCTCCTTTGTTCCTATTACCACCGATCCGAGATCCACAACTCGGGACCCCCTACCCCGAGGTCTGCCGGATTTCACGTCGACAATGTGTTTCACGCACTCACATCATTGGGCATGAGACACATTTAAGTGGCTCGGTAAAAAATCGCTAAAAGGGAGAAATAAGATTCAAAACAGATGTTTTAATTATAGATTATGAGACGTACGTTGCACACTCATGCTTACTAGTACATGATTAACATTGTTTTGATGTTCGTTCGATGCAAGATGACGTCTCCGTTGATTATGAGACACCTATGGTGATTTTCTCAATTTCGAGATGTATCTGTATAGTATCTCGGTGATGTCCATATGGATAGGGTGTGCGAGTGGGTGTTCATAGGGCTGAGGATGTTTACAGGTTGGTTCGTTTATTTTTTTCACACGCGCATGATATTGGTGTGGTAATTAACAATGGGTATATCAAAGCACCAAAACCTCAACCTCGCGATACAAATTACCATTTGATTTTATTCGATGAACATAAAAAATCACGCAAAACAAAAGAATATAACATGGTACTAACAAATAAACAAAGAGTGCTTAAAAATCCAGGCAAGACAACATCAAGATACTAGATCTAGTTCTAGTGGCCTAGGCACTGGAAATCGGTGGGGCATACCTTGTCGCAGTTGTTGAGAATGAGGCTTAGGTTGACGGGGAGGTCGAGCACGTTGGCATGGAGATTTGTGCAGAGGCAGAGTGTCGCGTCTAGACCAATGAGGCCGTTGAGGAGCGAGCAGCAATGCCCATCGTGCGGATGGATAACATTGACCTTGAGAAGGCCCAGCACATCCACGCGCGCCTTCACCTTTGAACCATCCTTGGGGCATGAGCCGTACCCACCGTGGGCACTCGCCGATGCCAGGACCATGAGCCCAACAGCCAGGAGGAGCAACGCTCTGGGTGCCATGGCCATTTGTGATGGAGTAGGTAGCACAGCACGCTAGTGCGATCGAGTTGCTTGTGCTTGTGATGTGCGCTTGCTCTATGTATGAGTGAGTGTGTGCATGGCGATTGGTATTTAGGGCGTGTTTGGTTGCCTGCATAAGGCCCAACCAGCCCCACGCGGGATGAAAATAGCTTGTTTGGTTGCCTGGGCTGCATCTAAATCTCGGGCTGCACAGAACTTAAAGCAGTCCCGGGTCAGGCTCGCGAGCGCCTACCAAATCAGCAGTTTCTCAGCAGCTAGGCTTAGCGTGACCACGCGTGGTTCTTGGTTGCATGCCTCGGGGAGCACGGGAGACAGACATGATGTCTCAATAACTCCCCTCTCCTCTCATGTCATCGCCCACGCTCCATTCACACCACTCCCCCCCACTCTCCTCTCCTCCGGTGGCTTACCCGCCGCTGTTCCATCTCCTCACCCCCATCGAGGCCAGCGACAACCGCATCCACGAGAGGTGGATTGCCGGCCTAGCAAACTCTGGCATCGACCTCAAGGCGGTCCTCCGTCGCCCATCTGCTGTAGGTCCCTCTCGTCCGGCCAATGCGGTGCCAGCCACTCTGGCTCCGCCGCCTTATCCGGACCTTATGGTCCTCGCTTCAATGGTGGCGCCAGAGGGGGCAGCAACCGCGCCGCTGCATGAAACCCCTATGGATTGGTTTTTTACCCCCATTCCAGGGTTTTCTCCGGGCAGTGCGTCGGGGCCATGGACGATGATGCCCGCTTTCTCGACCTCCCGCATGGCCATGAGCATCGAGGCAATGCCAACGACTGTCGCATTACCGGCTCCTCCCCCTCCACTTTACCCGCCATCCTCTTCCCGTTGGGGTTTTCTCCCCGGCTGGCGTACGCTCAACTCCATCCGCTCCGATAAGTTACTAATTTCCCCTCTGCAGATTAGGGTTTTCTGCATTAGGCATCACAAGGAATCAATTGGATTTGAATCCAATCGATTCCTTCTTGGTTGCTACTGTTCATGTTGTTCTTGCTATTCATAGCGTTCATAGTGTTCATGCTTTTCATGTTCATGTTGTTCGTATGCAGGGTAGATTGGTTCTTGGTCATGGGTAGTTACATCGTAGTTCATAGGCAGGGTAGATTGGTTCTTGCATGATAGGTACTTACATGTTCATGTTGTTCATAGGTAGGGATTGTGTGTGATGTTGAAGAGCTAGATTGGTGCTGGCTTAGGCATGGTTTGTTGCATGATTTCATTATGTGCACGGTGTTCATGGTAGGTAGGACAAATTTGCATGCTCATACACGTTGTAGGACCATTGTGTTTCATCGTTTAGGTACTAGTACCAATTGATACTTCTTGAGCTTGCATTGATTTTTCCCTTGAAGAGAAAAGGGTGATGCAGCAAAGTAGAGATAAGTATTTCCCTCAGTTAAGAACCAAGGTATCAATCCAGTAGGAGGTACAAGCAAGTCCCCAATAGATGCACCTGCACAAACTAACAAAACAGTTGCACACAACGCGAAAAAGGGGTTGTCAATCCCTTCACGGTCACTAGCAAGAGTGAGATCTAATAGAGATAGATATAAAAGATAAGTAAAAGGCAAAATAAAGTAAATATAAATAAATTGCAGCAAGGTATTTTTGGGTCTTTGATTTTATAGATCTGAAAATATATAATGAGAAATAGACCCGGGGGCCATAGTTTTCACTAGAGGCTTCTCTCTTGAAAGAACACATACGATGGGTGAACAAATTACTATTGAGCAATTGATAGAAAAGTGCAAAGTTATGACGATATCTAAGGCAATGATCATGAATATAGGCATCACGTCTGTGACAAGTAGACCGACTCCTGCCTGCATCTTCTACTATTACTCCACACATCGACCGCTATCCAGCATGCATCTAGTGAATTAAGTTAACAAGAACGGAGTAACGCCTTAAGCAAGATGACGTGATGTAGAGGAATAGATCCAATCAATATGGTAAAAACCCCATCTTTGTATCCTTAATGGCAACAATAGAAATCCGTGCCTCGCTACCCCTACTGTCACTGGGTGAGGACACCTCAAGATTGAACCCATCACAAACCACCTCTCCCATTGCAAGAAAAACCAATCTAGTTGGCCAAACCAAATCGATAGATCAGAGAAAAATACAAAGATATCTTAATCATGCATAAAAGAGTTCAGAGAAGACTCAAATAATATTCATAAATAATCTAATCATAAATCCACAATTCATCGGATCTCAACAAACGCACCGCAAAAGAAGATTACATTGAATAGATCTCCAAGAACATCGAGGAGAACATTGTATTGAAGATCAAAGAGAGAGAAGAAGCCATCTAGGTACTAGCTATGGACCCGTAGGTCTGTGGTAAACTACTTACATATCATCGGAAGGGCAGAAAGGTTGGTGTAGAGGACCTCCATGATCGAATCCCCCTCCAGCAGAGTACCGGGAAAGGCCCCAAGATGGGATCTCACGAGAACAGAAGCTTGTGGCGGCGGAAAAGTATTTTTGGTGTGCCCCCTGACGTAAGGGGAATATTTGGGTATTTATAGAGCCAAGATTAGGGTTAGGAGGTCTGCGAGGGGCCCACAAGCCTAGGGGACGCCCCCTCAGGCGTGCCCCTAGGGCGTGTAGCCCCCTCGTGGGTCTTCTGGCCTCTTCCCGAAGCTCAGTGGTTGTCTTCTGGTCCAAGAAAAATCCTCAAAAAGTTTCGTTCCGTTTGGACTCCATTTGGTATTGATTTTCTGTAAAAGACAAAAACAAGGAAAAAAACAGCAACTAGCACTAGACACTAGGTTAATAGGTTAGTCCCAAAAAATGATATAAAATAGTATAGTAATGCATATAAAACATCCAAGATGGATAATATAATAGCATGGAACAATAAAAAATTATAGATACGTTGGAGATGTATCAAGCATCACCAAGCTTAATTCCTGCTCGTCCTCGAGTAGGTAAATGATAAAAACAGAATTTTGGATGTGGAATGCCTACCTAACATATTTATCAATGTAATTTTTCTTACTGTGGCATGAATGTTCAGATCCATAAGATTCAAAACAAAAGTTTAATATTGACATAAAAACAATAATACTACAAGCATACTAATAAAGCAATCATGTCTTCTCAAAATATCATGGCTAAAGAAAGTTATCCCTACAAAATCATATAATCTTGGCATGCTCTATCTTCATCACACAAAGTATTTATCATGCACAACCCCGAGGACAAGCCAAGCAATTATTTCATACTTTTAATGTTCTCAAGCTTTTTCAACTTTCACGCAATACATGAGGGTGAGCCATGGATATAGCACTATAGGTGGAATAGAGTATGGTGGTGGTTGTGAAGAGAAGACAAAAAGGAGAAAGTCTCACGTGAACTAGGAAAATTAATGGGCTATGTAGATGCCCATCAGTTGATATCGATGCAAGTGAGTAGCGATTGCCATGCAACGGATGCACTAGAGCTATAAGTGTATGAAAGCTCAAAAGAAAACTAAGTGGGTGTGCATCCAACTTGCTTGCTCACAAAGACCTAGGGCAATTTGAGAAAACCCATCATTGGAATATACAAGCCAAGTTCTATAATGAAAAATTCCCACTACTATATGAAAGTGATAAAATAGGAGACACTCTATCATGAAGAACATGATGCTACTTTGAAGCACAAGTGTCGTAAAAGGATAGTAACATTGTCCCTTCTCTCTTTTTTCTTTTTTTTCTTCTTATTTTCTTATTTATTTATTTTTGGGCTCTTTGGCCTCTCTTTTTTAAGTCCGGAGTCTCATCCCGACTTGTGGGGGAATCATAGTCTCCATCATTCTTTCCTCACATGGGACAATGCTCTAATAATGATGATCATCACACTTTTATTTACTTACAACTCAAGAATTACAACTCGATACTAGAACAAAGATATGACTCTATATGAATGCCTCCGACGGTGTACCGGGATGTGCAATGATCTAGCGTGACATGTATCAAAAAATATGAACGGTGGCCAAGCCACAAATACTATGCCAACTACATGATCATGCAAAGCGATATCACAACGATGCTGCGTGTCATAATAAACGGAACGGTGGAAGTTGCATGGCAATATATCTCAGAATGGATATGGAAATTCCATAATAGGTAGGTATGGTGGCTGTTTTGAGGAAGGGTATATGGTGGGTTTAATGCACCGGCGGAAGTTGCGCGGTACTAGAGAGGCTAGCAATGCTGGAAGGGTGAGAGTGCGTATAATCCATGGACTCAACATTAGTCATAAAGAACTCACATACTTATTGCAAAAATTTATTAGCCATCAAAGCAAAGTACTAATACGCATGCTCCTAGGGGGATAGATTTGTAGGAAAATACCATCACTCGTCCCCGACCGCCAAACATAAGGAAGCCAATAAAAAATAAATCATGCTCTAACTTCATCGCATAACGATAGACCATATGTGCATGCTTCGGGAATCACAAACCTTAACACAATTATTTCTACTAATCCACAATTACCAACTAGCATGACTCTAATATCACCATCTTTATATCTCAAAACAAATGCAAGGAATCAAACTTCTCATATATTCAATGCTCTTTATGAAAGTTTTTATTATATCCCTCTTGGATACCCATTGCCTTGGACTTAACACGGCAGATTCCCTAGCAAAAGGACTTAGGTGTGGAGCCATCGCAACTAGGTTAGCTTAAAGGGGTTAAACGGGAGAAAGGACACAGAGAGTTTACCCAGGTTCGGCCCCTCTCAATGAGGTAAAAGCCTACTCCTGCTTCAGGTTGTATTGCTTGTGTTTCGATTACCAGGGAGCGAATACGCTTGACCTAGTTCTCAATCGATTGTTCCTTGAGTTAACCTGCCGCCGGGTCACCCCTTTATATACAGGTTAATGTCCGACGGCTTACAGAGTCCCGGCCGGCTCATACAAACATGACCGGCTCGGTTTCTAACTAAGCTTGCCTTACAAGACAAGTTTAAACATATGGCGGCTCACACCCGTGGGCTTCAAGTCGTCTCCGGGTATTGGGCCTTCAATTGGCTTGCTCTATGAACAGCCATCTTCATATCTTCTTGGACCTTATCGGGCTTCTTCATCTTTCAGCAGCCAGTGGCGTGACCTGGCCCCTCCTGGGCGGGTCATACCCGGTAGTTACATCCCCAACATTAGGCCCCAGGTTGGTTTGAACTGGTTCACATCAATCTTCACCACTTGACTTAGCAGAATCTTCCTTTATCAATTCCTTTCCAGTTCACTCTAACCCGCCATGAGGTCACATCTCAGAATCGTGTCAACCCGCCATGACATCATTGCACATTAATTTCGCACAAAGCCCAGGATATCTCAACAGATCTTTATCTTAATGGACTTCCCAAAAATCGAGGCGTCCACATAGCCACATAACCATTTTTTAGCCTCCTCGATTGCCGCGCATGCCATCTATCTACTTCCTTATAAATAGGAACAGGGGGCCTTCCTTTCACTTTCTACCCTGCCCCCTCGTCTTTGTCTTCCTCCTTGCAACGCCTCAGCCGATCCGAGCTCCGCCGCCGCTGTCTACCTCCAGCGTCCTCAACTTTGGCCGCTGCATCGACCTGAACGGACCAGAGAACTGCGGCGCATCTCCATTGTTCATCAGCGTCAGTAAGTATTCACCTTTCCCCGAAGCAGATCTGCATTAGGGTTCCCACCGTTCATCGGTGTTCTTCACCGTTCCTCATTTTCCTCTCTAGATTTGTGTAGTTTGATCTGAACATGATACTGAAGTTCGCGCGGTAGTAATTTAACATACCTTTCCAATCGCAGAAAATACTTTTTCTGTATAAGATCCCATCCAAGCACAGGAGTTCTTCCACTTCCGTGACCGTAGGTTTAGAGTTTATTTTATTTTCTGAACTGCTGTAGATCCAAAATAATAGAACTGATCTGTGGAACTTGTTTGTCCATCACTTAGCAAAATTTCACTTATAGATCTGTAATACTGCAGCCATGCGGGCGGCTTATAAAATAGGCCGTAACCTGCCATATACCATTAGTCCCCTTTTAGGCCGCCAGTGTACGTTCAAAATCTGTACAACCCGGCATCATCTTTCGGTTTAACCATGCTAATGTTTATAGCACATACCCTCTGCATACGAAATGGCCTTGCATAACACACTTACTCATTGATCACTGGACGGTTTAAGAGCATAACCTTAATCCGGCAACATTTTTCTTTTCTAGGCTTTCATCAACAAAATGACCAAATTTTTTACTTCATGCAACTGGGTCACCTCCCGGGTTACCGAGCAGACGCTGAATGAACATGTTTAGGTGGGCGTTTTAGCCGCAAAGAACGTCATCCACTAGAGAGTCCCAAGAAACGAGACCACCCCTGACCCAAAAGAAGGCAAAGTTGTGGTTTTTACTGATCACATGCTCCGGGGGTTCACTCCACCCGGTTCAAAATTCTTTCGTGACGTGCTGCATTTCTTCCAACTCCATCCTCAAGACATCGGGCCCAACTCTGTTTCAAACATCTGCAACTTCCAAGTTTTTTGTGAAGTGTATCTTCAACATGAGCCCACTGTAGAACTGTTCAGGGAATTCTATTACCTGAACCGCCAAACCGAATTCACAGATGGGCCCAGCTTAGAACTAGGTGGCATTTCAATTCAGAGACAGAGAGAGGCCATGTTTCTTGCCGCCGCACCTCCCAGCCATCCTAAGGACTGGAACCAGACTTGGTTCTATTGCAAAGACACCTCTCCAGAAGACGAAAATCCTCTGCCGGGTTATCATGAAAGCCGGCTTAGCAACAGACATCCTCTCCCCGAACGGATTAGTACAGAAGAACGGGCCAAATATATGCCCATATTTTCAAAGATCAGAGCCTTGATGGCCAACGGTTTGACTGGAGTCGATCTGGTTCGCTGCTGGGTCGCATGGAGAATCTTGCCCTTAAGCCGCCGATCCGGCTTACTGTGTGAGTATACCGGCGATGTTAAAGATCCGCTGCGTTACTCTCCCGTCCGTCTGGATGACAAACAAATCAATGATATAACCAAGACTCTGCTGAACGAGAGTCTAGAGACTTGCAGCAAAGTGGGGCTGAACCCCTTCAGCACCCTCAACAAGCCGCCAGCTGTAAGTATTTTTAAGCAACTTTCATCAACTCATTATCTGTCAATCTGCCTTCTCATTATTATTTAAACTTCTCCAGGCTGATTCCCCCTGCTGGAGCAAGAAGCTTCAGGATAAACCAGCCAAGAAGACCAGGATAAAGCATAAGGCTCCCAAAGAGCCCGCCAAGAAGAAAACGAACACCTCTGAACTATTTGCTTTGAATGACGATGAGTCGGAGGTAAAACTTGACTCCCTTGGCTCTTTCTTTATACACCTCATTGATGCCGAAAATTCTCAGGATGACGCGGAAGGAAGTCAGGCGGATGTTGAAGAGGTAACTATCATTTCCTCCGACTCAGAGCCTTTATCAAGACAGAGAACTCGGAAAGTGAGCCGGAAAGTAAGATTTTCTCATCCTTTAGCTTACTTGGATCCCAACTTTATTTTGAAGAAACAGCAGCATGAAGCCCGCCGCACAACCCGGAACAGTGGAGGTGGAGAACTTTTCTCCGGTTTACCCAATACACCGACTCCTCGAAAACACCGGAAAGAGGTGCCTCGGAATCCAATCTCTTTTTACCCAAAAGCAGGTCTTATTCGCCAACCAATTAGTTCGTCCGACTCAAATTATCAGGGAACTCCTCACTCTTCCTCCGGCGACTCAACTGGAACTCAGATTCCTCTTTTCAAAACCGTACCCGGGTGAGAACATTAAGCTTATTTGCTTTAACACTTACTCAATTGATATACTAACCCCGTCATGTGTTTTATTTTCAGTGCTATAGCCAAGCCCAGCAAGAAGCCGAAAGTGAATAAACCGGCTGAAGATCCCAAAGCTGCTGACCCGGAGAAGCAGACAATATCTGAATCTTTGCATCAAACCTCTAAAGCAGCCATTGATGATCCGCCGCCAGAAGAGCACCATGTCACTATGGACTCCATGGATGTTAACCCAGCTCCTGCTAAGCCGCCCAGTCCCGCTTAGCCGGCTCAAGAAGCTGAAGACATAGTAGTTACTGGGACGGCTTATACAGCACCAGGCAACCCCACAGTCTTATCTAAACACAGCGCCAAAGAAGAATACTCAGCTGCTGACAAGGGCAAGTGGAAACTGGATTTGGAGAGTTATGCCCAGTTCAATGCTGATGAGATTCATGCGGGTTATCTAAACCACCTTCACACCAGCCGTGATTTTGAAGCCGGCCTGGTTAACCTCATGAAGGAGCGCTTTGAGGTAAGCACTAACAAAACCTTCTCATATAAGTATATATCTGTCAGCCACCAAGTCTACTGAATATGAAAAAATTAAATATGTTGTAGACTTAGATAACCTCTTTGATCTTGCAACT
The DNA here is from genome assembly GCA_011799875.1 of Thinopyrum elongatum. Lineage (NCBI taxonomy): Eukaryota > Viridiplantae > Streptophyta > Magnoliopsida > Poales > Poaceae > Thinopyrum > Thinopyrum elongatum. Next base: position 320,029,688 of record CM022297.1, read on the forward strand.
ATGCCATAGCATTATATAACTGCTGAACAAGTAGTCCCCAAGGGCCGGCTTAAACTGGAAGGTTAAGCCGGGACATCAAACTGTAGCGCTTAAAAATCGCAGACGTAGCCCCCAAGGGCCGGCTTAAGCTGCCTAGCTATGCCGGGACTTACCACCATATTTATGAACAAATCCAAATATGTAGCCCCCATGAGCCGGCTGTAGTTGAAGAAACTTAGCCGGGTCATTAAAAATTTGTCTTCAAAAAGAGCAATGTACATTAGCCCCCAAGTGCCAAGTAAAATACTTGTATTATGCTTGGGACTTTAAATAAGATTATTATCATAACCACATACTGCTGCTTAATCTCCTTATCTTGCAGGCTGAATTAAATATGAAAGAATCCCAAGTAGTGGATCTATGGCAGAACATCCAAACGCAGCAATCTGAAACTTCCAAGGCCAAATCAGAACTGAAAACCGCTTTGGAAGACATTGAGAAGTTGAAAAAGAATTTCAGTGCTGAGAGAACCGGCTGGGACACCGAGAAGGCGGCTCTGCTAAAAAGAGTGGAAGATGCTGAAGCTGCTCTAAAGCCGGTGACTGACGAGTTATCCGGCTTGAAACATCAAATCAATAGCATGACAGCTGCCATCTTTGGTAAGTAATATAGTACTTCAATCTTTCACCATCAATGTATAACAATATTAGCTGGTTTATCAATATCTTTGCTAATGCAGGCTCCAGAATTTCCATCCTTGACCCAGACATGAGCGTGAAGCTTAAAGCTGCGTACACCCTTGTAGAGCAGTTATACACCGGTGCTCAACGAGCTATAGCTGCCATCTCCCATACTAAACAGCCACCTTCACTCATCAGAGAAACACTGGACAAACTGTCCGTCGTACCCCAAAGGGTGGAGGAGATAAAGCGGTTAGCCGCCAGAGCTAGTGCCATCACTGCCCTGAGCCGGGCCAAGGCATGGCAAGCAGAGCTTGACCCAGAGGAATTGGCCACTGGCTGTCTCGGCTTAAAAGAAGATGGGTCTCCCTTCAGTGCAGACGACTTCACCAAAATTGTAAAGGAAATGCGTCCTTTGGCAAGCAAGTTGGCTGAGGAGACCGATCTCTCCAAGTATCAGGCGGCTTATACTGTTGAAAACGCAAAAGTGAGAACGCCGGTTTACGAAGTTATGGACCTTATTCCACCAGCACGTAAGCACACTTTTGCTCCTGATATTGATCCATCCATGCTCATAGATGATGAAGCTATATTCAAAGCCGTAACTGGCATCAATTGGACATCGCTTGATTTCCAGCCAGTGGAGGAAGATGAAGAACCGGCGCTGGATGACCCGGAAGCTTCAACTCGCAACGACCAGGGCAACTGAATCACAAGGCGGCTCTCAGACGGCAACCCGACGCATTTTGCTCGGAAAAACTTCCAATCAATTGGGTCGCAGAAAGCCTTGTAATAGGCTAGTGTAAAACAGTGATCTGCCATGCCATCGTGCATGTTTATCTGCATAATACTTTAAACCGCTGATCTTGATATTGGAAGATCTGTTGTTCATGCTCATAATATTATCAATCATGTAGGTCATATTATCATATTCCCTGCACACAAGCAGATAACATGTGCCCTGGCGGTTTATCCCAGGGCGGGTCATGATGTCCCATATAAAATTTGCTGGTGACTGTATAATCCATAACCAGGGCGGGTTATCAAACCTCGCATATTCATATAACAAGTAAACACATGCCTGTGAAATTGGTTCATACCGCCGGCTTACAGCGCCATATGCAGTAAGGGTAACAGCCCAAAACTTAGAGCGCATAACTCTAAGTGCACAATCAAAATATACTGGCGACTTATCGTCTAAAGCCAGACCGGGTTATCAAACCCCTAATATGCTCAAATATGAGTCATAAGGATTAAGGCTACATGGCCTGAATCATTTTAAACCATATATCAGTATGGTACAAGGATATGAACCCAAACAATGTTCAAAGAAAATAACAAATCAAAAAAAGCAAGGCTTTCATAGGCTGCCAAGCCTCAATATCAAGTGCTGTTCATGGGCCGCACAGCCACTGAGTTAATCCTTCATTCAAACCTATAAGCCTAGCCTCACATGACCAACCGCTGTTTTAACTTTGACAAGTTCAGGGTCTTTATAAGATTGACTGTCAAGAGTACGGTGGGTCATTCCAGATAACCTGGGCGGAGTGGCGGACATATAGGCAGGATAACCCGGAATTTGGTGCTTCACACCTGGCATCCAAGCCAATCAAGAGGGTAAGAATAGCTATGTTCATTGAACAGGAAGCCGCCAAGTGACCTATAATGAGCCCTCATGGCAGGATACCTATGTTTGAACTTCTCATTGTAGCAAGTTCTCTTTGGTAACCTTTTAACTTGGGCAATAAGCCCCCAAGTGATTTGCAACAAGGCGTATAAGCCGGATCAATAGGGTAGTCATAGCTATGCTTAGTGAGCAGGAAGCCCCCAAGTGATCTTATGAACTGATAATAAAGATTCAGATACTCAGAAATGAAACGACAGAGGCCCTGAATTATCAGGGATGCCGGCTTTATTATGCTTGATCATAATATATACATGGATAAAAATATGTACAACACAAGAGCCAGTAGCTCAAGTGTAATAAGGCCGAAGATGAGCAATGTTCCAAGGCCGGCGGGTCTCCTCCTCAGATGTGTGTGAGTCCTTGTGATCTCGAATATCAATGAGGTAGTATGACCCGTTGTTCAAATTCTTGCTGACCACAAAAGGCCCTTCCCAAGGTGGGGATAACTTGTGCATATCTGTTTGATCCTGGATGAGCCGGAGCACCAAATCACCTTCTTGAAAGGTCCGGGTTTTAACCCGACGGCTATGATAACGACGCAGATCTTGCTAGTAAATCGCCGAACGAGCCGCCGCAAGGTCACGCTCCTCATCCAACAGGTCAAGATCATCCTGACGTGCTTTTTCATTATCAGCTTCAACATAAGCCGCCACATGGGGCGAATCATGACGGATGTCACTGGGGAGAACCGCCTCTGCTCCGTACAACATGAAGAAAGGCGTATAACCCGTGGATCTGTTGGGTGTAGTATTGATACTCCAAAGTACGGAGGGTAATTCCTCAACCCAACAATCCGGCGTCCTCTGCAAAGGGACCATAAGCCGGGGCTTTATGCCTCTCAAGATTTCTTAATTGGCCCTTTCGGCTTGACCATTGGACTGGGGGTGAGCCACTGATGATACATCAAGACGAATATGTTCTCGTTGACAGAATTCTTTCATAGCACCTTTGGACAGATTAGTACCATTATCAGTTATGATGCTATGAGGGTAGCCAAAAGGGAAAATCACCTTTTTAAGGAATTGAACCACCGTTGCCGCATCACACTTGCTGACCGGCTCTGCCTCAACCCATTTTGTGAATTTGTCAACCGCCACCAACAGGTGGGTCTTTTTGTCCTTAGATCTCTTAAAAGGCCCAACCATATCTAGCCCCCAGACCACAAACGGCCAAGTGATTGGAATCATCCTCAATTCTTGAGCTGGCACATGAGCTCGTCTGGAAAATTTCTGACAACCGTCACACTTGCTAACCAGATCCTCTGCATCAGCATGAGCCGTCAGCCAATAAAACCCATGACGAAAAGCCTTAGCTACAAGAGACTTAGAACCGACATGATGGCCACAGTCTCCTTCATGAATCTCTCTTAGAATTTCATGGCCCTCTTCAGGAGAGATACATCGCTGAAACACCCCTGTGACACTGCATCGGTGTAACTCGCCATTGACAATGGTCATCGACTTAGACCGCCGGGTTATTTGACTGGCCAAAGTTTCATCCTCAGGTAATTCACCCCGGGTAATATAAGCCAAATACGGAACTGTCCAATCAGGAATAGCATGAAGAGCCGCCACCAGCTGTGCCTCCAGGTCAGGGATAGCAAGGTCCTCTTCTGTAGGCAGTTTAACTGAAGGATTGTTCAGAATATCAAGAAAAACATTAGGTGGTACCGGCTTACGTTGAGACCCCAGCCAGCTCAAAGCATCAGCCGCCTCATTTTTCCTGCGATCAACTTGTTCCACTTGATAACCTTTGAAATGCCCAGCAATAGCATCAACCACCCGGCGGTAAGCCGCCATGAGCGGGTCTTTAGAATCCCAAGTTCCTGAAACTTGCTGAGCCACCAGATCCGAGTCACCAAAACACCTGACCCGGCTTAGATTCATCTCTTTGGCCATCCAAAGACCATGGAGCAAGGCCACATATTCAGCTGCATTGTTAGGACAAGGGAACATCAATGTTAGGACATAGCAAAACTAATCACCCCGTGGGGAAGTTAAAATAACTCCAGCCCCCGAGCCTTCCAACTGTCTGGATCCATCAAAATGAATAGTCCAATATGTGTTATCAGGCTTCTCCTCCGGCATCTGCAACTCCGTCCAGTCATTGATCAAATCCACAAGTGCCTGAGACTTGATGGCTGTCCGAGGCATATACTTGAAACCATGAGGTCCCTGCTCAATGGCCCACTTGGCCACCCGGCCTGTAGCTTCTCTGTTTTGAATAATATCCCCTAAAGGAGCAGAACTGACCACAGTAATAGGGTGACCTTGGAAATAGTGCTTCAACTTGCGACTGGCCATGAACACTCCATACACTAGCTTCTACCAATGTGGGTATCTTTGCTTAGATTCAATTAATACCTCACTGACATAGTAAACCGGCCTTTGAACCGGATATTCCTTGCTTGATTCCTTCCTTTCCACAACAACCTCTACGCTGACGGCTCTGCTGTTAGCAGCCACATATAATAGCAAGGGCTCCTTGTCAATAGGAGCTGCAAGAACCGGCAGCTCAGCCAACTATTTTTTAAGCGCCTCGAACGCCTGATTAGCCGCATCACTCCACACAAAGCGATCTGCTTTCTTCATCATCTGGTAGAGGGGAATAGCCTTTTCTCCCAGGCGGCTTATAAACCAGCTTAGAGCCGCGATACGACCCGCCAAATGCTGGACGTCATTAATACATGCCGGCTTAGCCAAAGAAGTGATAGCCTTGATTTTCTCCGGGTTAGCTTCAATACCTCTCCCAGAGACCAAAAAACCCAAGAGCTTGCCTGCGGGCACGCCAAAAGACACACTTGGCTGGGTTAAGCATCATCTTATAGACCCGGAGGTTGTCAAAGGTCTCCTTCAAATCATCTAACAAGGTCTCCTTCTTCCTGGACTTCACAACAATATCATCCACATAAGCATGAACATTGCGTCCGATCTGGCTGTGGAGGCAATTCAGAACACAACGCTAATAAGTCGCCTGGGCACTCTTAAGCCCAAAAGGCATAGACACGTAGCAGAAGGATCAGCCGGACAGGCCTTGTTAAGGTCCGTGTAATCCACACACATACGCCAAGTGCCATTTTTCTTAAGCACCAGCACCGGGTTAGCCAACCATTCGGGATGAAAAACTTCAACAATAAACCCAGCCGCCAAGAGCCGGGCCACCTCTTCACCAATGGCCTTGCGCCTTTCTTCATTAAAACGACGAAGAAATTGCTTGACCGGTTTAAACTTCGGATCAATATTGAGAGTGTGCTCAGTGAGTTCCCTCGGTACACCTGGCATGTCTGAAGGCTTCCATGCAAAGATGTCCTGGTTCTCACGGATGAACTCGATGAGCGCGCTTTCCTATTTCGGATCCAGGTTGGCACTGATAATGAACTGTTGGGATGAGTCGCCAGGGACAAAATCTACCTGCTTGGTGTCATCTGCCGACTTAAACTTCAACAAGGGGTCATGCTCTATGGTCGGCTTCTTCAAAGGGGTCATATCCGCCGGGTCAACATTATCTTCGTAAAACTTCAACTCTTCTGGTGCACAAACAGACTCAGCGTAGGCAGCATCGCCCTCTTCGCACTCCAAAGCTATCTTCATGTCTCCATGTACCATAATGGTACCCTTACGACCCGGCATTTTAAGCTGCAGATAAACATAACAAGGCCGTGCCATAAACTTGGCATAAGCCGGCTGTCCAAACAGGGCGTGATAAGGGCTCTTGATCTTGACCACCTCAAAAGTCAACGTTTCAGCTCTATAATCCTGCTCATCACCAAAAGCCACTTCCAAAGCTATCTTACCCACCGGATACACCGACTTACCAGGCACCACCCTGTGAAAAACGGTAGAAGACGGCTTAAGATCTTTGTCAGTTAAATTCATATAGCGGAAAGTATCATAGTACAGGATATTGATACTGCTGCCTCCATCCATAATTACCTTTGTGAACTTGTATCCTCCAACCTGAGGGGCCACCACCAAAGCCAGCTGACCCGGGTTGTCGACCCAGAGCGGGTGATCCTCACGGCTCCATACAATGGGCTGTTCTGACCATCGCAAGTATCGAGGGACTGTCGGCTCGACCGTGCTCACCGTGCGTTTATGAACCTTCTGATCTCGCTTGCACAAATTCATGGTAAAAACATGATATTGGCCACTATTCAACTGCTTTGGATTACTCTGATAACCAGACTGCTGCTGATTACCCTGACCGGGCTGCTGATTAACACCGCCTTGATTACCTTGGCCTTGAAAACCAGAGTTTGAACCACCACCTCCAAAGCCGGGCCCGTGAGAGCTGGATCCTGACCCGCCATTTGGGCCGTGATGGTTCTGATAAAAACCAGAATTTCTATACTCCCTCATGATGAAGCAATCTTTCCACAAATGAGTGGCCGGCTTATCCTGGGAACCGTGCTTCGGACAAGGTTGATTCATTATCGCCTCCAGGTTAAACTTTGGCCCGCCAAACCGGGGCACTGATAATTTCCCCTTACGGCGCTGATTGCTATTCTGCGTGCTGGTGTTAGCCACAAAGTCTAAACCACCATCGGTTTGCTTGCGCTTACCGTTGTTACCTTGACCCGCCGTATTGTGCTGCTGTCCCTTTCCATTGCCGCCCTTCTTCCCCTTGCCAGCCTTCTCTTCATCAGACGCTGGGTCTTTAGTACTATCTGAGTCGGCATATTTGGTGAGAGCCGCCATGAGCTCTCCCATATCATTACAGTGGTGCTTAAGCCGCCCTAGCTTCTGTTTGAGGGAAGGAAATGGCATTTTTTCTCCAAAATCAGGACGGCTGAACCGGCGTTGATGCTATCTGATGAGTGAATAACAGCCAAGACCCAGCGGACCAAGTGATTGGTTGACTCATCCTCAAGCTGGACACAGGCGTCAAGGTCGATGATCGACATGGGTTGCTTACATGTATCTCTAAAATTCTGAATAAAGCGTGCTTTCAACTGTGCCCATGAACTGATGGAGTTGGCAGGTAATCCTTCCAACCAGGTACGAGCCGGCCCATCCAACATCATGGTGAAATACTTAGCGCACACAGCGTTGTTGACGTTTAACATCTCCATGGCCATCTCATAGGTCTCAACCCATGCCTCCGGAGGTTGATCAGCTATGTAATTGGGCACCTTGCGAGGGCCCTTAAAATCCTTGGGCAGGCGCTCATTACGCAAAGCCGGCACCAAGCACGGCACGCCCACGGTCCTAGAAATCATCCCAGCTTCTACAGACACCGACGGGTTATGCTGAGGCCGCTGTTGAGCCGCTAGCTCCGCCTCCCGACGTGCCCTGGCCTGATCCACCAAAGCTTGAGCCTCATTATCAGCACATGGCGGGTCATGTCCACGGGGTTGGTTACGGTGCCGTTCACTGCTCGAAACCGCCGGCGACTCAATACGCCGGCTGTAACTCCGACTGTGGCGTGGAGTCGAATGAATCCGTCGCGGGAGACTCACCTTGCACTGGAAGAGCTGCCAGCCGTGATGCCACAGCAAGCATATTATCCAGAGGATTAGAAAAATGACCTGGCGGTGTAGGCACTTGCTGAGGCGGGGTTAAATTTAAGCGGGGCGGATCCGCAACATGCGGTTGAGCCGTCGCCCCTGCCGCGGGCGCTTCAACAGCCCGGGTCACCTCGGGCGGGTTACTTGGTCCTGCCCCAGGGGTATGAAAAAGATTCCTCGCATTGTACTCCAAAGGTAAACGGCTCTGATGCCTCCTTCGTAGAACGGCGTTGGATGCATTCTGGTCCAAGGTTAACCGGAAATTTTCTGCTTGAATCTGTTGCGACTCAGCGTCCAGGGTGGCTCGTTCTGTCGCCATCCTAGCATTCTCAGCGGTAAGCTCAATTTTAGCTTGAGCTATCTCGTCTCGCAGTTTTGCCACATCCACCTTATGCTGGGGTTGAGTCGTCGGAGTCACCTCTGCCTCTAACAAAGTTGCCAAAGCGTCTAAGAGTTCAGACAAAACTTGAGCCGGTGGGCGCACAAAACCGCTCACGCCGGCCGTCGCCTCAGCCGTTGAACTGGAAGGCATAGCCGCCGCAGTTGATGAATTCAGCACCGGTTGTGTGCCGGCCATGAAGATCGCGACTCTGTTCGGCGGCTCATAGGGGTCCGGAATACTGTCGCCATCGGAACAACCCCCAAGTCCGCCGTCTTGCAGTTGATACATTGAATTGGTTTCACTGGTTGAGGACTCATCATCAGAGTAGATGACCGTCTCTCCGCCAGATGCAGATCCTTCCTCAAGATCCGCTCCATGAACAAACCCAACAAAAGTGTGCTTCATAGCTGCTTGAATCTTGGCGGGTCACGCGCGCCGAGCTGTCTCGATGATGTCGGTGCAGGTGTCCGGCTCAGGCTCCGACTCGCCGATCTTGCCGATGAAGACGTGGATTCCGCCGAAGAGGACCCGGTACCCATATTCAATTGAATTGGCCTCGGGACCCCAGCCTGCGTCGTCGATGTAGATCTTGCTGCGGCGACTATTGGTCATCCGGCCCACGGCATATCCCTTGATCCCTGAGAAGCTGCCCTTCAAGAACTCGAAACCACCGTGCGCTGGCCCCACGATGGGCGCCAACTGTCGTGGACTTAACACGGCACATGCCCTAGCAAAAGGACTTAGGTGTGGAGCCATCGCAACTAGGTTAGCTTGAAGGGGTTAAACGGGACAAAGGACACAGAGAATTTACCCAGGTTCGGCCCCTCTCAATGAAATAAAAGCCTACTCCTGCTTCAGGTTGTATTGCTTGTGTTTCGATTACCAGGGAGCGAATACGCTTGACCTAGTTCTTGATCGATTGTTCCTTGAGTTAACCCACCGCCGGGTCACCCCTTTATATACAGGTTAATGCCCGGCGGCTTACAGAGTCCCGGCCGGCTCACATAAACGTGACCGGCTCGGTTTCTAACTAAGCTTGCCTTACAAGACAAGTTTAAACATATGGCGGCTCACACCCGTGGGCTTCAAGTCGTCTCCGGGTCTTGGGCCTTTAATTGTCTTGCTCTATGAACCGCCATCTTCATATCTTCTTGGACCTTATCGGGCCTCTTCATCTTTAAGCCGCCAGTGGCGTGACCCGGCCCGTCCTGGGCGGGTCATACCCGGTAGTTACATCCCCAACACCCATCATATTAGGACCAAATTCATAACCTAAGCAAATTGCCATACTATTTTTAAGACTCTTCAAATAATATAAGTGAAGCATGAGAGTTCATCAATTTCTACAAAATAAAACCATCGCCGTGCTCTAAAAAGATATAAGTGAAGCACTAGAGCAACTGCCTAGCTCAAAAGATATAAGTGAAGCACATAGATTATTCTGATAAATTCATGATTAATATTTGTCCCTCTCAAAAGGTGTGTATAGCAAGGATGATTGTGGCAAACTAAAAAGCAAAGAATCATATAATACAAGATGCTCCAAGCAAAACACATATCATGTGGTGAATAAAAATATAGTTTCAAGTAAATTTACAGATGAATTGAAGACAAAAGAGGGGATGCCATCCGGGGCATCCCCAAGCTTAGATGCTTGGTTGTGCTTGAATATTACCTTGGGGTGCCTTGGGAATCCCAAACTTAGGCTCTTGCCACTCCTTATTCCGTAGTCCATCAAATCTTTACCCAAAACTTGGAAACTTCACAACACAAAACTCAACAGAAAACTCATAAGCTTCGTTAGTATAATAAAGCAAATCACCACTTTAGGTACTGTTGTGAACTAATTCTAAATTTATATTGGTGTAATATCTACTGTATTCTAATTTCTCCATGGTTCATACCCCCCGATACTACCCATAGATTCATCAAAATAAGCAAATAACACAATGAAAACAGAATCTGTGAAAAACAGAACAGTCTGTAGTAATCTGGAAATTTTGTATACTTATGTAACTCCAAAAATTCTGAAAAATTAGGACAACCTGGGAAATTTGTATATAAATCTTTTGTAAAAAATTCAGATCAAAATCACGCTTCAGTGATTTTCTAAAATTCTAGCAATGAGCACAAAATTTTCAGTTTTTCAGCAAGATCAAATCAACTATCACCATATACCATCCCAAAGGTCTTACTTGGCTCAAACACTAATTAAAACACTAAAAAACAATCACTACAGAAGTAATATTGTTTATCTATTTAAAAAATAAGCAAAAACAACAAACACAAAATAAAATTGGGTTGCCACCCAACAAGCGCTATTGTTTTATGCCCCTAGCTAGGCAAAATGCATAGATCTAGGTATTGTCATCTTTCTTCTTAATTTCCATGAAAGTATTTAGATGAGATGCAACATCTTCGTTAGGACTACCAGAAAATTGTTCTTTCATAACAAGATTTAACAAAGCGGCATTAATTTCATAAGATTCCGCACTAGTGGCGGGAGCAATCGGAGTACTAATAAAATCATTATTATTAGTGTTGGAAAAGTCACACAACTTGGTATTTTCTTGAGAAATCGTGACAAAGCAAGCAATCTAGCACACAAGCAAACAAAGAGCAAACGAAAAGAGGAATGGAAGAAGGCGAATAAAAAAAGGTAAATATTTTTGTGTTTTTCTGAAAACATTTTAGAAGTGGGGGAGAGAAAAACGAGAGGCAAATGGCAAATAACATAAGTGCAAGAGATGAGAGTTTATGATAGGTACTTGGTAGGCTTGATGTAGAACCTCCCCGGCAACGGCGCTAGAAATTCTTCCTTCTACTTCTTGAGCTTGCATTGATTTTTCCCTTGAAGAGGAAAGGGTGATGCAGCAAAGTATAGATAAGTATTTCCCTCAGTTAAGAACCAAGGTATCAATCCAGTAGGAAGTACAAGCAAGTCCCCAATAGATGCACCTGCACAAACTAACAAACACTTGCACACAACGCGAAAAAGGGGTTGTCAATCCCTTCACGGTCACTAGCAAGAGTGAGATCTAATAGAGATAGATATAAAATATAAGTAAAAGGCAAAATAAAGTATATATAAATAAATTGCAGCAAGGTATTTTTGGGTTTTTGATTTTATAGATCTGAAAATATATAATGAGAAATAGACCCGGGGGCCATAGTTTTCAGTAGAGTCTTCTCTCTTGAAAGAACACATACGGTGGGTGAACAAATTACTGTTGAGCAATTGATAGAAAAGCGCAAAGTTATGACGATATCTAAGGCAATGATCATGAATATAGGCATCACGTCCGTGACAAGTGGACCGACTCCTGCCTGCATCTACTACTATTACTACACACATCGACCGCTATCCAGCATGCATCTAGTGAATTAAGTTAACAAGAACGGAGTAACGCCTTAAGCAAGATGGCATGATGTAGAGGGATAGATCCAATCAATATGGTAAAAAAAAAACCATCTTTTTATCCTTAATGGCAACAATACAAATACGTGCCTCGCTATCCCTACTGTCACTGGGTGAGCACACCGCAAGATTGAACCCATCACAAAGCACCACTCCCATTGCAAGAAAAACCAATCTAGTTGGCCAAACCAAATCGATAGATCGGAGAGAAATACAAAGCTATCTTAATCACGCATAAAAGAGTTCAGAGAAGACTCAAATAATATTCATAAATAATTTGATCATAAATCCACAATTCATCGGATCTCAACAAACGCACCGCAAAAGAAGATTACACCGAATAGATCTCCAAGAACAACGAGGAGAACATTGTATTGAAGATCAAAGAGAGAGAAGAAGCCATCTAGCTACTAGCTATGGACCAGTAGGTCTTTGGTAAACTACTCACACGTCATCAGAAGGGCAGCAAGGTTGGTGTAGAGGCCCTCCGTGATCGAATCCCCCTCCGGTAGAGTACCGAAAAGGCCCCAAGATGGGATCTCACGAGAACAAAAGCTTGCGGCGGCAGAAAAGTATTTTTAGTGTGCCCCCTGACGTAAGGGGAATATTTGGGTATTTATAGAGCCAAGATTAGGGTTAGGAGGTCCGCGAGGGGCCCACAAGCCTAGGAGGCGTCCCCCCTGGGCCGCGCCCCTAGGGCTTGTGGCCCCCTCGTGGGTCTTCTGGCCTCTTTCTGAAGCTCCGTGGTTGTCTTCTGGTCCAAGAAAAATCCTCAAAAAGTTTCGTTTCGTTTGGACTCCGTTTGGTATTGATTTTCTGTAAAAGACAAAAACAAGGAAAAAAAACAGCAACTGGCACTGGGCACTAGGTTAATAGGTTAGTCCCAAAAAATGATATAAAATAGCATATTAATGCATATAAAACATCCAAGATGGATAATATAATAGCATGGAACAATAAAAAATTATAGATACGTTGGAGACGTATCACCGATGTAGCATGCCGCCAAATGTGGGTCACAACTTGCACTACTAGCTTTAGATCATGGCCATGATGTTCACTGATCGCTGGTTGTATCCCATGAGCAAGTGCCACTCATCAGTGACACTTGCTCTTCGGCAAATGCCACTGATCATGTTTTGGAAACTGCATTGATCAGTGGTTGTTGCCATGAGGAAGTGCCACTCATCAGTGACACTTGCTCTTTGGCAAGTGCCACTGATCAGTGTTTGAATCCAGCCAGGCTGTTACTAACAGATGTCATCTTACCTGACAAGGTGATGAAGACGGAGTCGGACAGGGCCGGTCGAGGGGCTCACATCGTGGTCGGCACCGAAGGCGCCGTGGACTTCATCTCCACGAACCGCTGGCTCAAGGGGTTGGACCTGCGTGGAAGGGCCACCTTCATGAGCTAGCCGTGTTCAAGGGAACGATCTTCGATGACTGGCCATGAGGAGGGGCCCCAAAGACGCTATGTTTCTACTGCCAGATCAAGGACAAGGAGGATCTCGCCATGCTCGTCATCCCGCCCAAGTTCAGGGAGGTGATGAAGCAGTGGCTGGTGATCAAACCCCCACGCGTCGTCAGGCTGTCGGCCAACAAGTGGTGTGAGTTCTGGGTTCAGGTCCAGAACTTCCAGGGGGATATGGTGCTTGGTCGGGGCTGGCAGTACTTCTGCCGCTGCCACAGGATCGTCCCCGGCGACCTCGTCGTTGTACGGTTCTCCGGCCTGGGCCTGAAGGCGCAGATCTACAATCACGATAGCTTGATCATGTGCAGGGTGCACTGCACCAAGCACAGCTGCATCAGCGACTTCTCTCGGGCTCTCTAGATCGTTAGTTACCCTGTCTTATTATGGAACTGTTAGTAGTGTTAGTAGTTTGTGTCGGTGACTGCTGGTGATGGTGATCGTTTGAACTTGTGCTGCGAACATGTTAATATTTTGGCCAGGATCAGCACCTTGGCATGAAGCAGGGGGCACGGGATGCCCCTACTGTCTTTAACGATGGCCCTAGTATATTAGTTAGAGTCTTAATCTGCTGTTATCTTCATGTGCATTGCTTGTTTGCATTGTTTTCCTACTATAAGTTGTGCCTGCTGGTGTGCTGCTAATGTGGTGGTAAGGCCACCACATTTGAATGGGGTGAGCAGAACACAAACATGTATGCAGCCAAACAACTGTGGTTTGCATCTGCTCAGCCCTTAAGCACATATGTAGGCAACCAAACACCCAGCCCTAAAGTGCTCACTGATGCAATGCAGGCAACCAAACAACATGCAGATGTTGATTTGTTGCCTATTTTTGCTCAACCAGGCTAGGTTGAGATGGGGATGAAATGCAGGTACGGTTGCGGAAGACAACCAAACACGCCCTTATAGATGGAGATTGTGTGTTCAGGTTGCTCACCTCCAACGGGAAAGCGGTGTGAGATGAGATGGGGTGGTGCATGTGGTTCCTAGCTAGCGCGTCAGGGATCATTGCCTCCTTCAATTTGGACTCGTATGTACTAGATCAAGATTGTGCCTTGGCGCGAGGGTGTCGGTCCCAACGTTTTGGTCAAGCAGGTAATGCTCAAGTTAGTAAGAATCCTCATTTAGCATATGCATTCAAACAAGAAACAAAATAAAAGAAGAAACATTAACTTGTAATAGAAGCAAGACAAGAAAACATAACCACTTGACATTAAGTTCAATACTAAGAGCGCAAACATGAAAGGAAGTACTAATCTTAAACAAAGTTTGCAACATATCCATATATAAGAAAGGCAGCTACCCAAAAGCAAATTCACTACAAAGAAAACATCTCAAAAAGCACTAGGTAGTAAACACTTACTAATAGTTACAAAACATTACAGTAGCGAACAGTTCCATGTCGAACGACAATGCATCAAATATTTGATCCTATGAGTCTAGTCAAAGTAAATATTGCCTGGTATGATTGAGATGTATCAAGTTTGGCATAAATAAATAGACAAAAAAGTGACACAGTTGAATGGATCAGGATTACAACAAGTTGTTCATATAGAAAGCAACACATCCTACAAGTCTAAAGACCATTGGTAATAATTAGCACAAGTCGTTTACAAAGAAAGGGACCGAAAACCAAGTAGGTCATTACATGGCAGCTGGACAATATAGTACAGAAAGCAAGGCCTACAAAAGGCAAGTGACAAAATCAGATAGCAGCCTTGATAAGTACACAAAATGATTCAATGGTGTAGCCCATCAGGGCCAGTGATACTGTTGGGAGCATAGTTCCAATCGCCGATCAGTAGTGTTTTGTTGATGGAAATAAACACTTTAAGAAAACAATAAACATTTGTTTGCCAACATGGCTAACAGAAATACTCAAATGCGTGCATCTTTCTCTGATAGAAAAGCACAGTGACAGTATTTGTGTTCTGTGAGTACATCCTTCTTCGGTAAATAGTAGAAGCATGAACATGTAATGCCAACTAGTAGAAGTTGGAGAAGATAAGTACCTACACGGACCTACAGCCAAAGCGGTAGCAAAGACCCAACCTAGAGGAGCAGCACCTATAGATATTGTCTATTCCAAGAAGAAGAGCACCACCGGCTATCAATCCAATGGCTACAAATCCCCCCAAAAAGATACAAATGTCACTCTCTTTAATAGTTTTAGCATACAAACAAAAAGAAGAAGCTCACCAACAAACATCACCAAAAGGAGAAGCTCAGATGGGCCTTGGAACTGCCCCATGTTGCCATCGAAGTCCTCTACACCAGGAGCAGTCCAAGCAGCATTTTCGTGCCACAAGCACGGTCACAATTGCCAAGCAAAAAATAGACTGTTAGCTAAGATAACACATGCACAGACACACACACACACACACACACACAATAGTTGTAACAACAAAGAAAATACAGGCCAAATAAAAAATAGGGTGTCATCAAGAACGTCTAATTGTTCAAGGATATAGTATGGGCTGGGCTCAACCAAACTTGTTTTTGATAACTTTTTAAAGAATGTGCAACTGCTTCGACATGTAATGTCAAACACATTCTCACAACCAAAGCCGGAAATTTGGTCAAAATCGCACAAGTGGGTAAATATAACAAAACAAATATTTGTAACAATAGATATGAGATATGATTGAGAATACCTAATCAGTAAAGCACTTCTACCCAACCATAAACATAGAGGAAGTAATATGAGCTGAAATCTCTGCTGGAATAAAAAAATTAGAGGATGTTTGACATATAATTTTGAAGTTACAAATAGAAATAAACTACAGACAAGAAAGAAAATATTAACTAGCTAGAGAGTATACACTACTTTCTAATAAGAAAGAAGGTAATTTAACTGGCAAGGTAGAGCCACTGACTCCAACATGAAAGAATGAAGAAATCATTTGTAATCAACATCTGCCATGCTCATGTTTCTTTGGTAATTAGTAAACTAGTTGGAACCATGTGCATATCACTGAGCAAAAAAAGAGAAGGTCATGACTTACTTAACGTTTTCCGGCGGCAAGGGCCACGATAGCATTGGCGGCAGTGGTGGCGTCCGGTCGCCAACAACCATGGAGGGCCCCACAAGCGCTGTGGCCGGCGGTGTTTCCCTTTTGGCCGACTCGATGGCGTGCTCCTCTCTGTAGAGCAGCGACACGGAAGTGCGCCCTGGCACACGCTTTCCCTATCCAGAGTGCTTTTGACCATGATAGGAAGTGCGGCTTGCCGCACCCCACCCGCCCCAGCCATAGCCAAGCCTGGTAAGGTATCATTTATATTCCATAGGTTAACAAAAACAAAAATGTCCAGAGTACCAGAGTCTATTACATACCAGTAGTGCGTTTTCATAGGGAATACAACATGATATACCAAAAGGATAAAGGTTCAATACGTTACACCAAAAAAAGTCACAACTAATCATTCATCTACTATCCATATGATGAGTCACATGAATAAGAACTGTATGAACAATACATCAGAGCTTATATCTCCACACTAAGTCACTTTGATTATACATGAAGCGAGTTCACATCACCGATACAACTCAATCATCCAAATACAAAGTAATGTAATCTATTTTTACATAGCATATTGGGCAAAAGAGTACACAGTGCATCTTAGATAGAGAACTACATAAGTCACCCTTATATGATGTACGATGCAAAATAAATTAGTTAGCTACATGAAGCGAGTTTACATCACCAATAGAACTCATTCGTCAAAATAACGACTGTAATCTATTTTTACATAGCATATTGGGCAAAAGAGTGCACATCGCATCTTGGACAGAGAACTATAAGTCATCCTTATATCTTGTACTGCGAAAAATAAATTAGTTAGCGCAGCTTGGATAGATATTTGTATAGCCAACGCAATCTACCATCTCCCTCAACTTGATCAGATGCTTAAAAAGGACCTGAGTTACATCAGTGGTTATAAAACTTGGTAAGTACATTACATACAGTATGATCTGCCATAATTTATCCATTAGTTGGACATCCAGGTGTACCTTAACTACAAGCAAACCAAGGGAAAAAGAAAACTGAGTCAAGGAAATTAGTTTTGGCTTGAGATCAAATCAAAGAACATATATTTACTAACTAAGCATTAAGTAGGAAAGACATTCTATTTCTTAGGATAACATGGCATTTTCAAGCTATTTTGTAGGCATATAAAATAAATAACTTTCCATCTCCTAATCTCGTCTTGTAGAAGAGCATAGAAAATAGAAAGTGCTTAAATATATTGAAGCATCAATAAGAAAGCTATGAGCGACTACACTAAAGGTTATGACAACTTAGTTCACTCTAACAGAATATTCAAGTCTTAAAAACCAATAGCATAGGTCTTTTTCCTGTGTCCTTTGATATATCCATTCTAGTGAAATATGTCGTTCAGTCTAGAAAAAGGACCAATCAACCATATTGCTTGTATTCAATAGTAGGCCTACACAATTATGCTTGTTTTCCGGCTGGACATAAATTTCCTAGGTTACTTTCGACCATAATGTAGATACAGAAAAATACCAAAGTCACGCATATTTTCTTTGTCTCAATGAATCACCCGAAGAAACATAATGAAAAATAGTTTACCAATCTACCGAGGTAAGTTTGATAATTTAAAAAATGCTGACAATACAGCGACACAAAGCTTATGATATCCAATTATAGAGCATCAATTAGTGAACTATAGGTTTCTCCACACCATATAATCACTACCAAGATTACTGTTTAGCAGCTTAGATATTATAAAGCATCCTAAAACCAACCTTCCATATTGGAAATTCACGTGGTTACTTTTTCTTTACAGCACCTAAAATACTGCTGATGGCATCTCCTGGTATCATGTCATTACATATATCAAGTGCCATGATATGTGAAGCAAGACATAGGAATAAAAGAGAGAAACTAAACAGAGGCACACATGACGCATACTTTACCATATGAACCTAAGGCAGCAAGAGAGGCCCCGAACTAAAAACAAGTTAACAACAAAATTAGAACAAAAAATCTAAATGGTGCATACAGAGGACTACCAAACAGTAAACTAACAAGCACCTTTCAGCCATGTAATGCAAGTATTAATTATGCATTTCAGAAATAATTGAGCTAACCTCCTCCACGGTGCTACGGGGATTGTTTGTATAAACGAAGAGTAGACATGTTAAAGAGATAGAAGTCACAAAGAAGTGAGTACATCTTTTGGAACTAACAATACGAACACAACCAAGATACAAAGTCAATGTAAATAGAGGCCACTTTCCCAGGTTTCACCTCTAATTCACCCAAAGCACACATGGACACACACTGCATCCAACTTGTCTAATTTAAAAAGAAAGCAGAAAGGTCATCTGTAAGGAGAAAACACCGTATCCCCAAAAAGCAAATGCTTAAGCATGAAAAGGCATGCTTCCATCCACTATTTACAATTGATCCTACCAAGAAGAAACATTTAGACAAAGTACAACAAGCACAGACAAAAATATAGGAGCAGCTAATCCAAAAAAATTCTGAATGCTAAAAAGCTCTATTAAAGAAGTGAAAATCTAGTTTGATACATTATATCTTAGTACAAGTGTAGATAATTTGATATATGATATTAAATATGCTTTAGTTAATTAAGCTCGAAGGACCAGGACTCTAGTTAGACGATTCTAAAACAATATCAAGATGCATTAGAAATAACTCACATAATATATACCATACAGAAAAATATACACCTACAATAAAACCTTTTAAATTGGCTAACAAGACAATAAAACAAAGTAATCAGTATTTGTCAGACATGTTAATCAACAAAAAGTGTGAGTCTAGTGATGTGTCAGGCAAAAGAGAAAATAAGAAACTGCCATCTTAATATTGGTTGGGAAGTAACATCAATGTCTTAATCCTGCCAGATTAATAGGAATATCAATAAGCATCTACCATATCCAAAGCTAGAACCCAAATACTTGAACCTTCATAATATAATACAGTAATAAAAACAGAAGTTTCAGAGTATCAGCTCCATATACAAAATATTTTCATTGCTAAAATAAAAATAAGCTGTCTAGGTTCATCCTTATTTAACTCCTGTTTATGTAGGTAACTATTTTAAACTATATAGTTGGAAGTTTGTTCAAACTACATGATCCAAAAAATGTAGTGGTGAGAACATAATCGGGGAAAGCTTCAAAACAAATTAAAGAAAACAGAAGGAAATGTCCGCTCAATGGCTCGGATTAACCCAACAACTTAATCACAACAGCCAAAAAATTGTATATGGATACAGACAGCAACATGGGACATGCTACCTTGGTCACTCTTTACATGAACAATCCAGCATTATCTCCAAAATAACTAACAAAAAAATCATGTACCATTATTATTTGTAGCATGTAAGAACAAATAGCTGCAACTGGTAACTTGCAAAAATAGAAGTAATACTATTACAACGAATTAAAACAAGGCATTCAACCGATAACTTGGTGGGAGCGAGTCTTTCTAGTATAACAAAGTGAACTTACTCTTAACCAAATTAAATCAAGGACCAACAACAAATAATAAAGGATCAAGAACAACTTATATGCAATAAAGGTATGAGAGAGAATGTGACGCCCCTGGTCCAATCGTACACTAATCATACACGCACATGTGTACGATCAAGATTAGGAACTCCGAGAAGATATCACAACACAACTCTAGACACAAAACAAAGTCATACAAGCTTCATATTACAAGCCAGGGGCCTCGAGGGCTCGAATACATAAGCTCGATCACAGAAGAGTCAGCGGAAGCAACAATATCTGAGTACACACATAAAGTTAAACAAGTTGCCATAAGATGGCTAGCACAAACAGGGATACAGATCAAAGAGGCGCAGGCCTCCTGCCTGGGATCCTCCTAAACTACTCCTGGTCGTCGGTGGCCTGCACGTAGTAGTAGGCACCCTTGGGGTAGTAGTAGTCGTCAATGGTGCATCTGGCTTCTGGGCTCCACCATCTGGTTGCGACATCTGAGAAGAATGGAAAAGGGGGAAAGGAGGGAGCAAAGCAACCGTGAGTACTCATCCAAAGTACTCGCAAGCAAGGATCTACACTACATATGCATCAGTATCAATGAAATGGGTAGTATCTGTGGACTGAACTGCAGAATGCCAGAATAAGAGGGGGATAGCAAATCCTATCGAAGACTATGCTTCTGGCAGCCCCCATCTTGAAGCATATAGAAGAGAGTAGCTGGTGTCACTGGTACAGCGAGGTGCTATACAAACGGTTTTTTAACCCCTTTCCGCGACGGCATTCTGAACCGTCGCCGAGTGAGTGTGTGCGATAGGGGGGTCCTTCCCACATGACCCAGAAATCATCAGGGATAGGCCCTCCTGGCACACACGCTCGGCAAAATGAGGTCGTGTGCGACGGGCGAGCGATCAAATACGGTTATCGTACAATTATGCTAACAAAATACAATTATATAGGCCAAATCATTTCCGGTCGTAAGTACATCCCACACAGTCAGTTCCGGCTAAACGTTTTCGTTCGTATGTACATTCCACACAGTCAATCCAAGGAATACGTTTCCGTTAGTATGTACATCTCACACAGTTAATCCAAGAAGTACGTTTCCGTTCGTATCTACATCCCACACACTCTCTCCAAGGAAAACGTTTCCGTTCGCAGGTATATCACACATAATTTTCCCCATTAAATCGTTTGTGATAGCATTGTCATTGCACACGATATTAACAATTTTATCGTTTGCGTTATTGAATGCATCACACATGGTGCGTAGAAGAAACTGTGTGGCATAGGATGTCCATCACACACACTTTTTATGTGGTAAACGTTTGCGCAAGGTGGCCTAAAGCAAACAGTTTTCAAGAGGATGTCGTGTGTGATTGTTCATTGATCCAACAAGGTTTATTCCTAGAAACTGTGTGTGTTGCCCGAGGTCATCGCCCACGGTGTTTTCTCAATAACCTTTTGCAATAGAAAAAACCCAATTAGCAGGCTAATTGGCCTATTATTAATAAT
This sequence comes from Thinopyrum elongatum, assembly GCA_011799875.1. Lineage (NCBI taxonomy): Eukaryota > Viridiplantae > Streptophyta > Magnoliopsida > Poales > Poaceae > Thinopyrum > Thinopyrum elongatum. Next base: position 320,050,824 of record CM022297.1, read on the forward strand.
CCATTTATTAATCTAATTGACATTTCATATTAAGCACACAATATATTTCATTTTCATATTAAGGAAGCAGGATTTCATAATTGAAATACATCAGAGTACTACATCATATAGCTTCAGCACTCAGCTACCCCATTACCCAACTACACTAGCACCAAGTTTCACTTGCAACATCTATAACCTTTCGAAATTAGCATCATGGACGGTACATAGACAGATGAATCTCATCTGGAAAACTGCCGAAGTGGAAGGCGAATATTCAGCCTTCATTGATGTTGAAGGTCTTTGCAACTTTAGGCCAGTGCCTGTGGATGATTGACCGTCCATCCTTCGTCCTCTTCCGGAACACTTCAATATTGAGCGGCGGGTGTTGTATGAATACCTTCCTCGCCTCCTGACCATACAGGTGGTATGAGAGGTAATCATCAGTGAACTGCTTTGGAAAGGCCTGAAAACAAGGATGTGCATAAATATCTTCTCTATATTGGAAATGGGGCAAAGGAATAAAAAAGCCAAGGTATAATAGTTAGTACCATCCTGTAGTGAACTAATGTCTTCTTCATTGTGCAGACAAAGATCTTGTTGTTTTTTGTCGCTAATTTATTTATCCTAACAATCTTTCTGAGTTTCTTGACTTGATTGATATTCATGGACAACTCAGTCCCCCATATGCAAAAAGGGTCGAACAGTGGGTCAAAACCTCTGACAGTAGGACCTACATGTGCAAGACCAAATTGTTAAAAACCTAAATATTAGAATGGTTCCTGCAATTGCACAATAATGTGCTATTAGACAAAGGACCATGCATGTGCAAACCTCGATTGTAAACCTCAGTGCTTCCCATTGTTTCCCTGCAACACATATAAGGTAGCTGGTGATCAGGTTAAGTGAGGGTTCGCATGCTATCAGTAAAATATGTTGATGAAAAATAAGCACATTGCAGATTCATTAGATTAATTCAAGCCACATGGAAAACCCATTTATCCAAACCAAGCATGATTAATAACTAGGAAATATCGGAATTGTATATGTTTCTCATGTATTAAGTGCAGCCAAATTTGATTTATTCCTCACATGCACAACAATACAAAATTCTACCCACGACAATTGGACATCGCATTGCAGAATTGAACCAAGCAGTTCACTAAACACCACAACAAATGAACCAAACATTAACTGAGCACCACATTGCACAATATAACATACTCCTAATAGAAGATCAGACAGTTAACCAAACCAAGCATGCTTAACAACTTGGAAATATAGCAATTGTATTTGTTTCTCATGTATTTAGTACAGCCAAATTCGATTTATTTCTCACAGGGTATACAATAACAGAATGCACCCACAACAATTGAACATCGCATTGCAGAATTGAATCAAACAGTTAACTAAACACCACAACAAATGAACCAAACATTAACTGAGCACCACATTGCACAATATATAACATACTAGAAGATCAGACAGTTAACCAAACCAAGCATGCTTGACAACTTGGAAATAAAGTAATTGTGTTTGTTTCTGAAGTATTTTGTAAAGATAAATTAGATTTATTTCTCACATGGAAGACAATACAAAATTACACCCTGAAGAATTGAACATCACATTTGCAGAATTGAACCAAATAGTTAACTGAACACGACAACTAATTAACCAAACAATTAATAAGTGAGCACCACATTGCACGACATATAGAACATATACACTAGAGCAACAGATTGCATGGTAAAAGTAGATAGGAAAATTCACTAGAATTTGTTAAGAAAAGGCAGGAGCAACACATGCAATGGGTAAACCAAGCATGCTTAACCGGCGTAGCTAGCAAACTAAACATAGGTCCTTATAGTGAGCTAATAAGACAAGCTACTCCCCATCGTCGGAGATATTGATGATGATTGGCTCGTTGGACATGGAAGAGGGCGAGGCCTCCACATCGTGGGTGCCCTCGTCATAGTGGTGAGTTGCCTGAGCTGCTCTGGGCACCAACCTGCTGGCTCTCGAGTTGAGGTAAGCACGGGCACGCTGAGAAAACACCTCATAGTCTTCGTCGAAGGCACCGACGGTGACCTCGAGAAAACTCCACGAACTATCATTTAAAGCAGCCAACCGCGTCGCGGTGTTGGCACGTGAGGCATCGACGGTGGCCTTGATGGCTAGGTGCTCCTCCAAGATCTGGGGGTCAGCACGAATGGCAGCCATCGCGACCTCATCCGCGCGTGCAGCCGCGATTTGCTTCTCCGCTGCCAAATGCTCCTTGAGCTCCTGGCTATACTGCGTGCACCATGGCTTAGGGCGGCGCTTATTTGGGTGAGGGGTCGGTGATTTGGGTGGAAGGTGTCGCGCCGGCGGTCGAGGCATGTGGGATGTGGAAGGAGGAGGAGGATGGGGGTCGGGTGTGGATTACCTGCCTGGATCAACGAGTCTGAGCAGCGTGAAGGAGGGTCGCCGGCGAGGAGGCAGCGCTGCAAGCAAGGAGTGAAGGTTTTAACTTGGAAAGGAAGGCAGAAACAGGGGAAATGTGGCTTTTGGTAAGGGGGAGGGGGCGGGGAGGTAGATATTTCAGCTGGAGCCAAAAAAATTGGATCGGTGCAGCGACAAAACTGGCGCGCAAAGTGTCATCAGACACGGTCCCTTATTCAGCACTGTGTACGATATGTGAACATCACAAATGATTCATATAGCTTAACCCGTGTGTGATGAGTTTGAACGTGCAAATTTTGGTTCAAATTTCCCTGGTTACAGTGGTCATCCATGTCATTGCATAATTTGGGTACACAAAGGAGACTACAGCACACCCACACTTCTTAATCGAGCAAGTTCAGCAATTAAACAGAGCTAGCTGACCTAAACATCACTCAAAAAAAATTAAAGACCGGCGCTCTTAATTAAACAAAACAAAGAGTACTACTACGGATGGTGCTCGTCGATCTCCGCCGCCTCCTCTATGTCCAGCTCGCGCCCAACGATCTCCTGGGGAAGGGGCTCCATGGCATCCATCGCACCATACTCGGCAAGCATCTCGCCATCCGCGTCCACCATCTCTTTGGAAAAGGCTGCCACGAACTGGGCATGGGCGGCCGTGATCTGGGTTTGGACGGGCTCCGTCGTGGCAAGGTATGCCGCAGAGGAACGGACGGCTGCTCGAACGCTCTCGGCGATTACCAACTCTTCGGCCGTGGGTTGCCAACCGTTGTCGGAGAAGCTTCGTTCGATTTGTGCGGTGACCACCACAAGCTGGGCATGGGCGGCCTCGACATGGTCGTGGGTGGCCTCCATCAGGGCTAAGGCCGCCGTTGCGGAACGGACAATTGTTGTGCCGCTCTCGCCAGTTGCTATCCCCGAGGCAGATGTTGCTGCCGCAACGTGAGAAGCAACAGCGGCCGTTTGGGCTGCCTTGGCCGCCCGGTCGCAGATTGTGGCCGCGCACATGTAGCTTGTTAGCATGCGCATGTTGGCTGTGGCTGCGCTCTCGCCGGAGTGGGCCGCCGAAGTTGCCCTCACGACGCGGGTCCACGTCCCCATCTCTCACCGGCAACGATTGAATAGTGAAATGATATTTGGGGAGCGAGCTAGTGTGTTTGACATGCCGGCTATGGACTGTAGCCGACGCACCTTCTCGCGTAAGCCATAGGCGTACTATACTCCGATGGTGCTCCAAGATATTTTGTACTGCATCTCACATGGTTTGTAATAATAAACTGTGTCCGATCTACTTAATTTTTCATCTTGATTTGAATTACATAATGGGGTAACAGCGGCAAAGGAGGGTGTTTGAATTGCTAAAACTTTTATCTGCAGTGAACATGCAACTATAGGTGTGTCGTCAAAAAAATTGGAATTATTCTGGGTTCGTTTGGACATTTTTATACATTAACTTGTTTTTCTAGGCATTCCAGGTGCACAATTCAAAATTAAACTACATGCACATGCTCCGGTGCACCAAAATGGGTTGTAAAATCATATATGGGTTCATGGGTTGATGCTTATGTCTCATGCAAGAAATGGGGATGAATTTCAAACACCACGGCACCGTGGCTCTCCGGCAAACATTGAGGTACTTTCTTTTGTAATTCTAGTAAATCCAAAACTCATCTGAAATTCATGAACCTTGGCATGCTATCATGGAATGGCATCAACATGTTGGGGTAAAAAATATTGTCCCATTTGGGGAAGGTTATGGTATAAGCTTCTCACAAACCAGAGCTTCTCACAAGAAGCCTCATGGTTCCGGTAGGGAAACGTGTCACCTTTGTGGACAAAATGATATTCGTCGCCTCTTCTTGCTTTCAATTTTTTTTCTTGGTGTCAACATAGAACAACAGGAGTGTCGTGTTAAATTTTGGAATTTTTTGGGGTTCGTTTGGACATTTCTATACATTAACTGAGTTTTATAGGCATTTATGGCCATAATTCAAAATTAAACTACATGCACATGCTCCAGTGCATAAAAACGGGTTAAAAATCAAATGTGTGTCCTTGGTTGCAAGCTTAGGTCACATGCAAGAAATGAGAATGAATGTCAAACACCTTGACGCTGTCGCTTGGCCGCTAACATTGAGATACATGGTTTTAAAATTCTAGTAAATCAAAAACTCGTCGGAAATTCATGAAACTTGACATGATACCATGGAACGGTATCAACATGCTGTGGTAAAAATATTGTCCCATTTGGGGCAGGTTTGGGTATAAGCTTCTCGAAAACCAGAGCTTCTCACAACAAGCCTGATGGTTTTGGTAGGGAACGTGCCACCTTTGTGGACGAAACAATATCCATTGCCTCTTCTTGCTTTCAAAATTTTTCTAGTGTCAACATAGAACAACAGGAGTGTTGTGTCAATTTCTGGGATTTTTCATGGTTCGCTTGGACATTTTTATACATTAAGTGAGTTTTCTATGCATTTATGTGCATAATTCAAATTTGAACTACATGCGCATGCTCCAGTGCATATAAATGGGTTCAAAATTCAAATGTGTGTCCTTGCTTGCATGCTTAAGTCCCATGCAAGAAATAGGAATGAATGTCAAACACCTTGCCACCATCGCTCATCCGCTAACATTGAGATACATGGTTTTTAAATTCTAGTAAATCGAAAGTGCGTCTGAAATTTATGAAACTTGACATACTATCATGGAACGGCATCAACATGTCGTGGTAAAAATATTGTCCCATTTGGGTCAAGTTGCGGTATAAACTTCTCACAAACCAGAGCTTCTCACAACAAGCCTCATGGTTATGGTAGGGAACATTTCACCTTTCTGGACGAAATGATATCCGTTGCCTCTTCTTCATTTCAAATTTTTTTCTAGTGTCAACATAGAACAACAGGAGTGTTCTGTTAAATTTTGGAATTTTTCGGGGTTCATTTGGATATTTTTATACATTAACTGAGTTTTCTATGCATTTATGTGCATAATTCAAATTTGAACTACAGGCACATGCTCCAACGCATATAAATTGGTTGAAAAATCAAATCTATGTCCTTGGTTGCATGCTTAGGTCCCATGCAAGAAATGGGAATGAATGTCAAACACCTTGCCGCCGTCGCTCGTCCGCAAACATTGAGATACATGGTTTTAAAATTCTAGTAAATCGAAAACTTGTCTGAAATTCATGAAACTTGGCATGCTATCATGGAACGGCATCAACATGTTGTGGTAAAACATTTGTCCCATTTGGGGCAGGTTTGGGTATAAGCTTCTCACATACCAGAGCTTCTGACAACAATCCTCATGGTTCCGGTAGGGAATGTGCCTACTTGGTGGATGAAACAATATTCGTTGCCTCTTCCTGTTTTCAATTTTTTTTCCTAGTGGCAACATAGAGCAACAGAAGTGTCATGTTAAAATTTGCAATTTCGGGGTTCGTTTGGACATTTTTATACATTAACTGAGTTTTCTAGGCATTTTATGTGCATAATTCAAATTTGAACAACATGCACCTGCTCCAGTGCAGAAAAATGGGTTGACATATCAAATGTGTGTCCTTGGGTGCATGCTTAGGTCCCATGCAAGAAATGGGAATGAATTTCAAACACTAGGGAACTGTTGATTGCCGGCAAAATGTTGAGATACTTTGTTTTTAAATTCTAGTAAATCCAAAAACTCATCTGAAATTCATGAAACTTGGCATGCTATCGTGGAATGGCACCCGACATGCTGTGGTATTTTTCGTGTCCATTTTGAGAGAAGGCGCACTCGAATAACAGCCACCAAAGGCATTTTGAAACAAATAGCTGCCACTTTAACATCTCAAACATTTTGTATAATTTAAATCATGTGTGTTCTGTTAACCATTCACGTGACGCCACGCGTCACTCTTTTAATGGCTAGGAGGTGCCATGCGGACAGCTGCTTGATTGAACGGGAGGCGTGCGGGCGCAAGCTGACCGAGAGGCGTGCAAGCTATCCTCGAATGTGCAGGCTCACTGGGAAGCGCGTGAGCTATACGTCGCGCAGGCTCACTGGGAAGCGAGTCCTTTGACTTCCATGGCCTCCCGCCTTGCTCGCATCCTCTCCATTAATGGCGCCCGAGCCACATTTTAATACGGGCAGCCTTACTGTTCGCCTCCCATTCCCCTCCCGCAGACCTCCACCAACGCCATGGCGCAGAAGGATCATCTGCCACTAGTCTTCCAGTTTGGTGAAGTCGACTCCGAGCCGGAGGAAATAGCAAATAAGGTGGAATGGGGCCTCATGGACATGGCCCTGAACGAGCTGGCCGCGGCGGTTGCTGCCCCCGCGCCCACCCCAGCTCCCATCCCAGCGCCTGCGCTAGTGACCATCCCCGTAGCATTGACGGGGCGGTCACGAAGCACTATCGCAGAGCTGGAAGCCGCAGGCGTCAGCGAGGTCTCCACGGACCCGCGCGAGCTCGTGTACATGCCAGCGCCAGCGACCGTGCCCGTGCGCGCCCTTGCACCCACCGCGGCGCCGGTCCCCGTGCGTTTTCCTGCACCCGCCGCGCCCACGCACATGCGCGTGCCCCCATCAGCAGCATGGGACGCCGCCATCGACCGCTACCTCCCAGCGCCGCGGGTTGCCGTCCTCCCACGCCCCGCTCGTCGATCACGCGACGACATGATGTTTGATTTCCAAGTGAAGAACATTCTATGCTGCCTTGAAGAATTCAACAACGGCGTCCTGAAGGACGACAACGACAACGCCGACACGGCACGCCGCCTCCGTCGCCGCCGGAATTAGTTTTTTGGGTTTAATACTGTACCTCGATCACATGAATATAAAGTTGCTATGTGACTGAATGAAAGATATGGTTTGAACGAACTTGCGTTTTTCTCTCTGAATGTATAGACTTATCAAATGATTTTCTTTAAAAAAAGTTCAATGGTTTTTAAATATAAAACATGCATCGCCAACGTTTTAGTTAGAACACCCGTATGCAAACCGACAGCTTCCCCAGGAAGCCAATGGAAAGTGTGCCCAGCAGGATTTGTGCAGCTCTTGATCGCAAACGTTTTAGATAGAACACCCGTAGGCAAACCGATAGCTTCCCCAGTAAGCCAAGGGAAAATCTGCCAAGCAGGATTTGTGCAGCTCTTCATCTCAAACGTTTTAGATAGAACACCCGTATGCAAAGTGAGAGCTATGGTCTTCCCCAGTAAGCCAAGGGAAAATTCGCCGCAGGATTTGTGCATCTCTTCAACGCAAACGGTTGTTTCGTATGACCCGTGTGCAACCAAGTACATACAATTTGGTAAGATTTGTATCTGTCATATTGGGTATATTGCCATTTGTCAAACTGGAAAGATTGACATTTGTTGATCAAGTAACATTGCCCTTTGTCCACCTTGTAACACTGCCATTTGTCAAAATATGCAGCTGAAAATCACCAGCACTATCTAATTTTTGCAACTAAAATTCAGTAATTAAGCATAGATTTCATTCATAGATTAAGAAGTCGTTCTTTATACAAACAGTTCAACTCGACAGCTGAACCGACCAAAATTTTCCCCAATTGTTGCCAACCACGTACTGAAATAGCTAGTTCAACTATATATACTAGCTAATTTTAAGTACGTTGTACAGTTCAACTTCATCTATAGTCAGATGAACTGAACAAAATAGCCCCTAAATACTACTACTACGGAGGGGCTTTGTACTACTTCCGGCAGCCTCTCCTTTGCTGAGCGCGCTCAGTAAGAGGCAGAGGAGGAGGAGCCTACCGACGAGCTGGACAACTGCAATACGGTGCCTGCCGCTGCTGCACCTTCAGCGACACTCACCTCGAACGCCCTCTTCCACTCCAGATGACCCCTCTCGAAGCGGCGGGACTCCTCGTAGATCTCCTGATTCCTCGCCTCTGCGGTGGCGTGTGTTGCGACCATGGCAGCGGTAAGGCTCTTTGCGTGCTCGACGAGGCGCTCCTCCTCCTCCCGCAGGAACTCGATGTAGCGCGCAAGGTCGCTGACGCACGTGAGGGCCTCCACCTCCGCCTCCCGCCTTCGGGCGGCGGTGGCGGAGCGAGTGATGATCCCGGCAGTCGACAGTGGGCTGGCGGCCATGGCGGCCGACGATGGGGTGGCGGCCACGACCACCACCTCCTGCCTTTGGGCCACGGTGGCGGAGCGGGTGATGGCCACGATGGCCGACATTGGGCTGGCGGCCACGACGGCCACCTCCCGCCTTCGGGCCACGGCGGCGAAGCGGGCGATGGCCCTATCTTTCGATGGTGGTGTGGCGGCCATGGCGGCATACGGTGGGGTGGCGGCAACGGCAGCTGGCAATAGCTGCCAACGGGCAGCGGCGGTGGAGCGTGTGGTGGGTGTTCCGCGCACACCCAACAGGGACGCCACGAGCACTACACTTCGCCGGGGCCTGTGCCACCGCCGCGGTGTAGCCTCCCAGCTGGAGCTGTCCTCTGATGACGGCGGAGTGGCTGAGCGACGATGACGGACTGGTGCCATTGGCGATTGTGGGAGAAGCAGACGAGATAAGCTACATGGAGGGAGGGGAAAATGCGATGCAGGACTCGCCGGCCGTGAGGGTTTATATAGCAGGCCGGTAAGCATTGGGATTTTGGGGGATTTCACCGAGTCGGGCGGGAAGCTTGCGCGGGAACCTGCGAGGCTGCGCGGGAATGGGCTCACCGACGATTCATTGGCGCTACTTCGAGCCACCATTTGGCCAAAAGAACGCCCCCACATGCTGCACAAGCTTGCGCTGTAAGCCGTCTGCGGCAGCGGGGTGACAAGACATGCGAGAGGAGGATGAAAGGACACGTACACATATGGTTAATAAAAAAACGTTTGCAATTTAATTACCTACTAACCCCGTCTTGGTTTATAAGTCGTCTATGTAATTTTGTGCCAAATTTTCACTAGAGATTTAACTAATAAAATACAAATGCATGTCGCCAAAGATTATATCATTGGATTCGTATTTGAACATAGTTTCCAATTATATAATTTTTATAACATGCATCAACATTTTGTTGGTTAAATTTAAGGTCAAAATATGGCACAGAATATAAAGGGGACTAATAGACGAAGACGGAGGTAGTAGCACACGGCCGCTCTCTATGCAGCGTCTCAACTGCCGGCCGGCTTGTAGACGACCATTCCCTGCGTGTTCAACTGCTCTATGCGTGTGGTTGCTCGCGGTTGAGGCGGCCGCGGTGCGCTCTTCTCGCGTCCCGCCACGCGCGCTGTGCTCTCGCGTCCCTCCGAGCGCTTTGCCCTCGTCCCTCCAGGCACGCTGCAAGTGTTTGGGGCTGGCGCACGATCATGTACATTCGTGCTGCCATTATGCATGCGGTTGCGTCGGGCGCGGCGCCATGATGTAGTTACCCGCTGCAAAAACTGACATGCGAACGCGCCAAGAATCTAGGCCGCCCGGCCCCCATTTATTCCTGCGGCCATTTACCTTCATCTCTCGTGCCACACAACACAATAAGCACACCCACGACAACACATACAGAGAGGACATCCAGTGGTTCCAATGGCACTCCCCGTGGCTCCAATGGCGCTCCCAGCGGCCGACGACGACAACGGGGGGTAGTTCACCATGCATCACGTAGTGGACACCCACGTGAGGGGAAGGCCCTCTCGGTGGTGTACACGAATGAGCCAGTCTCGGTGGAGAGCTCCATCCAAACTATGGAGCAGTTGCTTGCTGAGGACAAGTACCAAGTGGTCGGCTTTGACCTCGAGTTCACCAGCGGTCTTGCCGGGCACAATCAGAAGGTTGCCGTCGCCCAGTTGCATGCGACATGATGTCCTCATCTACCACTACCACCTGGCCACAAGGCCTTGCGAGCGTTTCTCCAGGTTTATCAATAGCTCCGACTATAGTTTCGCTATGGTGGACACCACCAATGATCTAAAAGCGCTCAAGGTTTCGGGCTTGAAATGCCAGAATCTTGTCAACATCCAGGACCACTACAAGGTCTGGGGCAACGACAACAACAAACAGAACTCCCTGGTTGACCTCACCTCGGCCATCATCAACCCCTACTACATGAAGATGACGGATGAGAGCAAGAAGGACAAGAACGCCTTGCACAGTGTCTAGCATCAGAGACTGGATGAACAACACGTAAAGTATGCGGCCAAGGACGCGTACACAAGCTACGAGATGTACAGGCGGATCGTTGGCATGAGGAAGTGTCTTCTTCCTGCCCCAGACGAGGGATCGAGCCACAGTGCAGTGGCGGGAGCGTCACAAGAAGTAGCTGACTAGACGGTCGTTTATCCTAGTTTAGAATGCATGCAATTGTTTATTGAGGTGTGTGCGAATGATCTGTATAGTCACTTATGTAATTGGATGTTTATTTCAGTAATATATATATATATATGTTATTCTTCCGTAGACAGAGCAAATCACACGGCTTATTAGCAGCAATCATCTGTGTTATTATTGGTCTTCGCACACATTTCTGATTACGGACCTGTTTGCCGCGTATCACACACATCTTGTTCAGTTGAACTGTTTCTGTTGTCTTGGCTCATCGCAAACAGTTCATCCGAGTGAACTGTATGCCCTCCATCGCACACACCTTGATCTGGCTGACCGTTTCTATTGTGTTGCCTAATCACACACAGTTCATCCTAGTGAACTGTATGTCGTATATCGCACACACCCTCATCTGGCTGCCCATTTCTGTTGTTCTGCCTCATCGCAAACGGTTCTGCTGGATTAACCATTCGCCACTCATCACACACGCAACTCTAATCTGAACCATGTTTGATGTCACTGCCATCGCAAATGTTTTGTATCTTTTTTGACGGTTTTATTACATCACCGTTTGTGATTAAGGCATCGCACACAGTTTCGTCGAAGGGTCTCTGATTGGACTGTCGCGTTTGGACCAACTTGCAGTAGTGTGTAGTAACAAGTGTTAACATATAGCATATTCCAACCCGACAATCCTCCCCTCGTCGCCCTGTGGAAGAGCGATCACCGGGTTGTCTCTGGAACTTATCTGGGTGTGTTTTATTAAGTATCTGTTTCTAGTTGTCATGAGGTCGGAATACAACTCCAAGCGTCCTGTTACCATGGACACGGCTATTCGAATAGATCAACTTCCCCGCAGGGGTGCACCACATTGCCAACATGCTTGATCCCTCTGGTCGGGCATGATGGCTCGTGTCCGCGTCAGTTTTTCCCTGAAGAGGATGGGATGATGCAGCACAGCTACGGTAGGTATTTCCCTCAGTGATTAAACCAAGGTTATCGAACCAGTAGGAGAACCAAGCAACACTATGTAAATGGTACCTGCACACAAAGAACAAATACTTGCAACCCGACGCGTAAGAGGGGTTGTCAATCCCTCCCGGGTAAAAGATTGGTAAAGATATAATTTGGTAGATGCAAATAAAATAACAGCAAATAAAATTCAGCGAGGTATTTTTGGGTTTTTGATAATATAGATCTGAAAATAAAATATGCAAATAAATAAAATGGCAAATAGCAATATAGATTTGAAGATATATGATGAGAAAATAGTCCCGTGGGCCGTAGATTTCACTAGTGGCTTCTCTCGAGAAAATAGCATACGGTGGGTAGACAAATTACTGTTGGGCAATTGATAGAACTTCAAATAATTATGATGATATCCAGACAATGATCATTATATAGGCATCACGTCCAAGATTAGTAGACCGACTCCTGCCTGCATCTACTACTATTACTCCACACATCGACCGCTATCCAGCATGCATCTAGTGTATTAAGTTCATGGAAAAATGGAGTAATGCAATAAGAACAATGACATGATGTAGACAAGATCTATTCATGTAGGAATAGACCCCATCTTGTTATCCTTAATAGCAATGATACATACGTGTCATGTCCCCTTCTGTCACTGGGATTGAGCACCATAAGATCGAACCCATCACAAAGCACCTCTTCCCATGGCAAGAAAAATCGATCTAGTCGGCCTAACTAAACCAAAGATTCAAAGAAAAAATATGAGGCTATAAGTAATCATGCATATAAGAGATCAAAAGAAGACTCAAATAACTTTCATGGATAAAATAGATCTGATCATAAACTCAAAGTTCATCGGATCCCAACAAACACACTGCAAAAAGAGTTACATCAAATAGATCTCCAAGAGACCATTGTATTGAGAATCAAAAGAGAGAGAGAGGAAGCCATCTAGCTACTAACTACGGGCTCGTAGGCCTACAATGAACTACTCAAGCATCATCGAAGAGGCACCAATGAGGATGATGAACCCCTCCGTGATGGTGTCTAGATTGGATCTGGTGTTTCTTGAATTTGCGGTGGCTGGAATTGTGTTTCGTCGACTCCCCTAGGGTTTCTGGAATATTTGGGTATTTATAGAGCAAAGAGGCGGTGCGGGAGGCCACCGAGGTGGGTACAACCCACCAAGGCGCGCCTGGGCCCCCAGGCGCGCCCAGGTGGGTTGTGCCCCCCTCGGGGCACCCCTCTGGTACTTCTTTGGCCCATCCTATGTCTTCTGGCCCAGAAAAATTCTCCAAAAAGTTTCGTTGCATTTGGACTCTGTTTGGTATTGATTTTCTGCGAAGTAAAAGACAAGCAAAAAACAGCAACTGGCACTGGGCACTATGTCAATAGGTTAGTCCCAAAAAATGATATAAAGTTGCTATAAAATGATTGTAAAACATCCAAGAATGATAATATAATAGCATGGAACAATAAAAAATTATAGATACGTTGGAGACGTATCAACATCCCCAAGCTTAATTCCTTCTCGTCCTCGAGTAGGTAAATGATAAAAACAGAATTTTTGATGTGGAATGCTGCCTAACATGTTCATCACATTCTTTTCTTTTGTAGCATGGACATATGGACTTTTATATGGTTCAAAGCAATAGTCTAGTTTTGACATGAAGATTTCAATACTCAAGCATATGAACAAGCAACCATGTGTTTCAAAATATCAACACTAAAGCAAGTTATCCCTAGCCCATCATGCTCAATCATTGATCCATTCATGAAACACACTCGCATATTAGCTACATCCAATGCTCAAGTAAGATCATAGTGCCCCTTAGTTGGTGCTTTATAAGAGAAGATGGAGACTCAAATAAAAATAAAAATTGCATAAAGTAAATAGAAAGGCCCTTCGCAGAGGGAAGTAGGGATTTGTAGAGGTGCCAGAGCTCGAAGCAAAAATTAAGAGATAAAACATTTTGAGAGGCATACTTTTCCCGTCAACGAAAACGACCGAGTAATTCCCAACACTTTCCATGCTAGATATATCATAGGCGGTTCCCAAACAAAAAATAAATTTTATTCCTTTTTCCACCATTCTTTCACATTCCACGGCTAGCCGTATCCACGGGTGCTGTCCATACCAACACTTTCCAAGGAATTTATTATTTGACAACATAAAGTAAATTTCTTTATCATTTCGGGACTGGGCATCCCTAATACCTTTGTCGTACTCTTGTGCAATGACAAGTGAATAAACACTCATCTTGAGAATAACACATCTAGCATGGAAAATATTGGCCACCCACTGCCGCTTCATGAGTGGTACGAGCACACAAAAAGGAAATTTATTTTGAAATTGGAGATGGCACATACAAATTTGCTTAGAACGGCACGGAAATACCGCATATAGGTAGGTATGGTGGACTCATAAGGTAAAACTGGGTTTAAGGTTTTTGGATGCACAAGTAGTATTCCTACTTAGTACAAATGGAGGCTAGCAAAAAGATTGAGAAGCAACCAACCAAGAAACAAAAAATCATGTAAGCGAGCATTAAGCATAACTAACACCGAATAGTGCACCACAAGTAGGATATAATTTCATTGCATAACTATTGACTTTCGTGCTTGCATAGGGAATCACAAACCTTAACACCAATATTCTTACTAAAGCACAATTACTCATCAACATGACTCACATATTACTATCATCATATCGCAAAACTATTAAAAAGAATCAAGTTTAATTTGTCCAATAATCTTCATGAAAGTTTTTATTATATCCTCCTTGGATATCTATCACTTTGGGACTAGTTTAATATGTTGCTTTTGATAGCTCAAACAAATCTAAGTGAAGAACATGAGCATAAATTTTTTCATCTCTCAAAATAATATAAGTGAAGCATGAGAGAATTTCTTTCAAAAATTTACTACTCTCAAATAAATCCAAGTGAAGCATGAGAGCATTTCTTTAAAAATATTAAAGCACGCCGTGCTCAAAAAGATATAAGTGAAGCACTAGAGCAATTCCATAGCTCAAAAAAAAATTTAAGTGAAGCACATAGAGCAATTCTAACAAATCATAGCATAATTTTGGCTCTCTCAAATAGGTGTGTTCAGCAAGGATACTTGACACAAAACAAAAACAAAACAAGCAAAGACTCATATCATACAAGACGCTCCAAGCAAAACTCATGATATGTGACGAATAAAAATATAGCTCCAAGTAAAATACCGATGGTCGTTAGAAGAAAGAGGGGATGCCACTCGGGGCATCCCCAAGCTTAGTTGCTTGTTCATCCTTGAATATTACCTTGGGTTGCGGTAGCATCCCCAAGCTTAAGCTCTTCTTACTCCTTATTCCTTCATCCATCGTGATCTCACCCAAAACTTGAAAACTTCAATCACACAAAACTTAACAAAACCTTCGTGAGATCCGTTAGTATAACAAAGAAAATCACCACTCTAATTACTGTTGCAAACCCATTCATATTTTATTATTGCATTATATCTACTGTATTCCAACTTTTCAATGGCTCATACCCACCGATAAAGTCCATAGATTCATCAAAATAAGCACACAATGCAAAGAAAACAGAATCTGTCAAAAACAGAACAGTCTGTAGAAATCTGAAAACTTCGTATACTTATGTAACTCCAAAAATCCTAAAAAATTAGGACAACATGGGAAATTTGTATATCAATCTTGTGTAAAAACTTCAGAGCAAAAGCAGTGATTTATTAAAATTATTTTACCGGGCGCAAAAGTTTCTGTTTTTCAACAAGATCATATCAACTATCACCCAACATGATCCCAAAGGCTTTGCTTGGCCCAAACACTAAATAAAACTTAAAAACACAATCATAACAGTAGCATAATTGTGCAAACACTCAAGGACAGAAAGAAAAAGGCAAAAATAAATTTTATTCATTGGGTTGCCTCCCAACAAGCGCTATCATTTTACGCCCCTAGCTAGGCATAAAGCATAGATCTAAGTTTTGTCATCTTTCTTCTTATTTTTCGGAGGTGTATTTTTATCAGGAGGTTTTGCAAAAATGACTTGAAACCCATTATCCATAGTAATTTTAGCATTATCAAGTTGCCCATCTGTATACCCCCTTTGATTTCCGGCAACAATCCAAGAATATTGTTGATTGACATCATTGAAAACTTGTTGGATTATATCTAAAACGGGAATTTCCTTTTTAAGATTTTCATCAAAAATCTGGTTATTTCCCAGCAAATGTAGCAACATATAATCGCTATTATAAAGGACCTCATCTATCACCGGTTTTTCATGGTTCATACCATAAAAATGATATAAAGTTGCTATAAAATGATTGTAAAACATCCAAGAATGATAATATAATAGCACGGAACAATCAAAAATTATAGATACGTTGGAGACGTATCAGGGCACACTTTCCTTGGTCATGTCTGGCCTCGGAAGATCAACATGTCGCAGCCCTACCTAGGCCCAACAAAGAGGTCAGCACGCTGGTCTAAATCCTAAGCGCGCAGGGGACTTGGGCCCATCGCCCGTTGCACTCCTGCACGTTGCGTACGTGACCGGTGAGCAGACTTTACGCGGTCCAACCCAGCGCACGCCCCTCAGTCACTGACTTTTGGAAAGCTTCGGCTGATACTACAACGTCAAGTGCCCATAACCGTCCCCTTATAGTTGGTTAGTGTGTATAGGCCAAAAGACCAACTCAGATCAAATACCCAATCTCGTTAAGCGTGTTATTAAGAGGTGATGTCTACTACGCAACCTTGTCCTTGTAGACTCGTGTTGGGCCTCCAAGCGCCGAGTTTTGTAGGACAGTAGCAAATTTCCCTCAAGTGGGTGACCTAAGGTTTATCAATCCATGGGAGGTGTAGGATGAAGATGGTCTCTCTCAAACAACCCTGCAACCAAATAATAAAAAGTCTCTCGTGTCCCCAACACACCCAATACAATGGCAAATTGTATAGGTGCACTAGTTCGGTGAAGAGATGGTGATAAAAGTGTAATATGGATGGTAGAAATATATTTTTGTAATCTGAAAATAAAAAAACAGCAAGGTAGCAATTGGTAAAATGGATCACAAATTGTATTGCAATGCTTGAAAACAAGGCTTAGGGTCCGTACTTTCGCTAGTGCAATCTCTCAACAATGCTAATCTAATTGGATCATATAACCATCCCTCAACGTGCGATGAAGAATCACTCCAAAGTTCCTATCTAGCGGAGAACATAAGAAGAAATTGTTTGTAGGGTACGAAACCACCTCAAAGCTATTCTTTCCGATCAATCTATCCTAGAGTTTGTACTAAAATAACACTAAGCTATTCTTTCCGATCGATCTAACCAAGAGTTCATACTAAAATAACACCATGTGATACACATCAACCAACTCTAATGTCACCTAGATACTCCAATGTCACCGCGAGTATCCGTGAGTTGATTATACAATATGCATCAAACAATTTCAGATTCATAATACTCAATCCAACACAAAGAACCTCAAAGAGTGCCCCAAGATTTCTACCAGAGAAACAAGGACGAAAATGTGCATCAACCCCTATGCATAGATTACCCCAATGTCACCTCAGGAATCCGCGAGTTGAGTGCCAAGACATAGATCAAGTGCTCTCAAATCCATAAAAGTATTCAATCCGATAAAACGAAATCTCAAAGGGAAAACTCAATTCATCACAACAAGATAGAGAGGGGAAAACACCATATGATCCAACTATATTAACATAGCCCACGATACATCAAGATCATGACATCTCAAGAACACGAGAGAGAGAGATTAAACACATAGCTACTGGTACAAACCCTCAGCCCCGAGGGTGGACTACTCCCTCCTTATCATGGTGCCCGCCGAGATGATGAAGATGGCCATTGGTGATGATTTCCCCCTTCGGCAGGGTGCCGGAACGGGGTCTAGATTGGTTTTTCGTGGCTATAGAGGCTTGCGGCGGCGGAACTTCTGATCTAGGGCTACTGCGAGGGTTTTTGGAATATTTGGGAATTTATAGGGCGAAGAGGCGGTGCGGGAGGCCACCGACCCAGGCGCGCCCTGGTGGGTTGTGCCCCCCTCAGGGCACCCCCTAGGTGCTGCTCTGGCCCAATGGATGTCTTTTGGTCCATAAAAAATCCACAAAAAGTTTCGCTGCGTTTGGACTCCGTTTGGTATTGATTTTCTGCGATGTAAAAAACAAGCAAAAAACAGCAACCGGCACTGGGCACTATGTTATTAAGTTAGTCCCAAAAAATGATATAAAGTTGCTATAAAATGATTGTAAAACATCCAAGAATGTTAATATAACAGCATCAATACTTCATAAATTATAGATACGTTGGAGACGTATCAGCATCCCCAAGCTTAATTCCTACTCGTCCTCGAGTAGGTAAATGATTAAAGAAATAATTTATGAAGTGTGAATGCTAGCAAAGTGCACAAGTTTGATCAATGACAATTTCAATCACTTTTCCTAGCATCATAACAGCAATTCTTTCTTATAAAATTCTCATGTTAAAGTAGCAACCAATTCACATGTTAAGGTTCAAACAATGAATTCTCTTGAAACGCAACAACCTATGTTCTCAGTCACCAAACAATTGCAATTCAACTTATTCAACAGAGTCTAAGTAAGAGCTCCACATACTCAACCATCATATTGTCTTGTATGATTGCTAACACTCACAGCATACACATGAGCAAAACGTTTCAACCAGACACATAGAAAGATGGGGGCTTATAATTTCGCCTCCCAACGTATTCACCTCAAGGGTGATGTCAACAATAATAACTCATGTTACCCATATCCAACTGGATATATGTGCCTAGATCTTTCCTCACCACATGATGCTTGCCAAAAGAGAAAAATAAAAAGGAATAGAGAGAAAAACTTTGACTCTTGCATAAAAGTAAATACATAAAAGTAAAAGATAGGCCCTTCGCAGAGGGAAGCAAAGGTTGCCATGCGCTTATTTGTTTGTATGCTCAACCCCTTAGTGCAAAAGAATGTCACGTTATATTGCCCCTTGTGATGGCAACCTTTATTATGCAGTCTGTCGCTTTTATTTCTTTACCATCACAAGTTCGTACAACGCTCAATTTTCTCTTACACTAAATGATCTTACACTTTTAAAAGCAATTTTTATTGCCTTATTGCACTGATGACAACTTACTTGAAGGATCTTACTCAATCCATAGGTAGGTATGGTGGACTCTTGAAAATAATATTTGGGTTTAAGGGTTTTTGGATGCACAAGTAGTATCTCTACTTAGTGCGGAATTTTTGGCTAGCAAAGATGGGGGGGGCAAGCACCACATGTTGAAGGATCTATGATAATATAACTTCTATGTGAATATGAACAAACATAAATCATTACGTTGTCTTCCTTGTCCAACGTCAACAATTTTGGCATATAATATTTTGATGGGGGCTCACAATCACAAAAGATTTCCAAGATAGTGTATTTGCATGTGAAAGTTCTCTTCCTTCTACTAATCATTCAAGAATTGCTTGTATGACCAATATTGTGATTGTCAAGCCTCAAAAGATTTCACTTTCTAAACCCATTGTGAAGCTACCACTAGGCATGATATGAACATATAATTTCAACTTCATGATATTCAATTCATTCAACAATTTACTCATAGGATATAAGTGAAGCACAAGAGTAAATGAAAAGCTACTCCAAAAAGATATAAGTGAAGATCAAGCGAGTAGTTAAGTAAATAGGTAGCTAATTGTCGACTCTCTCTTATTTAAAAACTTTCAGATCTAAGTATTTTATTAAAACAGCAAGCAAAACAAAACAAAATGACATTCCAAGAATAGCACAACTCATGTGAAGAAGCAAAAACTTAGGCTCAACCGATACTAACCGATAATTGTTGATGAAGAAAGGTGGGATGCCTACCGGGGCATCCCCAAGCTTAGATGCTTGAGACTTCTTGAAATAATATCTTGGGATGCCTTGGGCATCCCCAAGCTTGAGCTTTTGTGTCTCCTTAATTCCTTTTATATCACGGTTTCCCTAAATCGTAAAAACTTCATACACACAAAACTCAACAAGAACTCGTGAGATAAGTTAGTATGATAAAGAGCAAACCATTTCACTTTGGTACTGTCAAAGACAAGATTCATAATTGTTTCCACACAATTTCTAATGTATCATATCATTTCCAAAATTTATATTGAGCAATATAACCCATAGAAACAAGAAAACAAGCAAACTATGCATTGAAAACAGAATCTGTCAAAAACAGAAAAGTATGTAAAGATCTGAATATTAGTCATACTTATGAACCTCCAAAACTTCTGAAAAAATAGGAAAACGTAGACAATTTGTTTACCCAACAACTGTAAAAAAATTCAGAGGTTTTACACGCTCCAGTGAATTTAAACAATTCTGTTACTGGGTGCAAAAGTTTCTGTTTTTTCACAGAATCAAGTCAACTATCATCCGCACTATCCCAAAGGCTTTACTTGGCACTTTATTGAAACAAAAGCTATAAAACAATATCACTACAGTAGCCTAACCATGTGAACACACAAAAACAGTAGGTAAAAGTGCTGGGTTGTCTCCCAACAAGCGCTTTTCTTTAATGCCTTTTAGCTAGGCATGATGATTTCAATGATGCTCGCATAAAAGATAAGAATTGAAACATAACGAGAGCATCATGAATCACATGACAAGCACATTTAAGTCTAACCCACTTCCTATGCATAGGGATTTTATGAGCAAATAATTTATGGGAGCAAGAATCAACTAGCATAGGATGGCAAAACAAGCAAAACCTCAAAACTCTCAACATAAAGAGAGGAAACTTGATATTATTGCAATATGTAAAAGCATATGTTCCCCTCTCATAATAATTTTCAGTAGCATCATGAATGAATTCAACAATATAACTATCACATAAAGCATTATTTTCATGATCCATAAGCATAGAAATTTTATTACTCTCCACATAAGCAAATTTATTCTCATCAATAGTAGTGGGAGCAAACTCAACAAAATAACTACCATGTCATACTTAATTGTAATAATCCAAGTGAAAATAAAAATCATGATGACAAGTTTCATGGTGATCATTATTCTTTATATCATATGTGTCATCACAATAATCATCATAGATAGCAACTTTGTTATCATAATCAATTGAAACCTCTTCCAAAATAGTGGATTCATCACTAAATAAAGTCATGACCTCTCCAAATCCACTTTTATCAAAATTGTGAAAAGATTCAACACCCTCCAAAATAGTGGGATCATTCTTATCTAAAGTTGACACTCTTACAAACCCACTTTCATCAATATAATCATCATAAATAGGAGGCATGCTACCATTACAACAAATTTGCACATCAAAACTTGGGGGACTAAAAATATCATCTTCATCAAACATAGCATCCCCAAGCTTGTAGCTTTGCATATCATTAGCATCATGGATATTCATAGAGTTCATACCAACAATATTGCAATCACGCTCATCAATTATGCCAAACATTTTATTGAATTCTTCTTCTATCAATTGAGCACAATTTTCCTTTCCATCATTTTTACGAAAGACATTATAAAGATGAATAATATGATGCAACCTCAATTCCATTTTTTTTGTAGTTTTATTTTTATAAACCAAACTAGTGATAAAACAAGAAACTAAAAGATTCGATTGCAGGATCTAAAGATATACCTTCAAGCACTCACCTCCCCGGCAACGGCGCCAGAAAAGAGCTTGATGTCTACTACGCAACCTTGTTCTTGTAGACTCGTGTTGGGCCTCCAAGCGCCGAGTTTTGTAGGACAGTAGCAAATTTCCCTCAAGTGGATGACCTAAGGTTTATCAATCTGTGGGAGGTGTAGGATGAAGATGGTCTCTCTCGAACAACCCTTCAACCAAATAATAAAAAGTCTCTTGTGTCCCCAACACACCCAATACAATGGCAAATTGTATAGGTGCACTAGTTAGGTGAAGAGATGGTGATAAAAGTGTAATATGGATGGTAGAAATATATTTTTGTAATCTGAAAATAAAAAAATAGCAAGGTAGCAATTGGTAAAATGGATCACAAATTGTATTGCAATGCTTGAAAACAAGGCCTAGGGTCCGTACTTCGCTAGTGCAATCTCTCAACAATGCTAATCTAATTGGATCATATAACCATCCCTCAACGTGCGATAAAGAATCACTCCAAAGTTCCTATCTAGCGGAGAACATAAGAAGAAATTGTTTGTAGGGTACAAAACCACCTCAAAGCTATTCTTTCCGATCAATCTATCCTAGAGTTCGTACTAAAATAACACCAAGCTATTCTTTCCGATCGATCTAACCAAGAGTTCGTACTAAAATAACACCATGTGATTCAAATCAACCAACTCTAATGTCACCTAGATACTCCAATGTCACCGCGAGTATCTGTGAGTTGATTATACAATATGCATCAAACAATTTCAGATTCATAATACTCAATCCAACACAAAGAACCTCAAAGAGTGCCCCAAGATTTCTACCGGAGAAATAAGGACGAAAACGTGCATCAACCCCTATGCATAGATTACCCCAATGTCACCTCAGGAATCCGCGAGTTGAGTGCCAAGACATAGATCAAGTGCTCTCAAATCCATAAAAGTATTCAATCAGATAAAACAAAATCTCAAAGGGAAAACTCAATTCATCACAACAAGATAGAGAGGGGAAAACACCATATGATCCAACTATATTAACAAAGCCCGCGATACATCAAGATCATGACATCTCAAGAACACGAGAGAGAGAGAGATTAAACACATAGCTACTGGTACAAACCCTCAGCCCCGAGGGTGGACTGCTCCCTCCTCATCATGGTGGCCACCGGGATGATGAAGATGGCCACCGGTGATGATTTCCCCCTCCGGCAGGGTGCCGGAACAGGGTCTAGATTGGTTTTTCGTGGCTACAGAGGCTTGCGGCGGCAGAACTTTTGATCTAGGGCTACTGCGAGGGTTTTTGGAATATTTGGCAATTTATAAGGCCAAGAGGCGGTGCGGGAGGCCACCGAGGTGGGCACAACCCACCGGGGCGCGCCTGGGGGCCCAGGCGCGCCCTGGTGGGTTGTGCCCCCCTCGGGGCACACCCCAGGAGCTGCTCTAGCCCAATGGATGTCTTCTGGTCCATAAAAAATCCACAAAAAGTTTCGCTACGTTTGGACTCCATTTGGTATTGATTTTCTGCGATGTAAAAAACAAGCAAAAAATAGCAACTGGCACTGGGCACTATGTCAATAAGTTAGTCCCAAAAAATGATATGAAGTTGCTGTAAAATGATTGTAAAACATCCAAGAATGATAATATAACAACATGAATACTTCATAAATTATAGATACGTTGGAGACGTATCAAGAGGTAACCGCGGACGCCGGCCAGGGACCAGGCCCACCTCTCTCCTGGTTGGTCTCAACCTGCCCTGTCGCTCCACCACAAAGATCCACTCAGAGGGCCGTCGGCTAACATGTCCTTTCAGCCCCCAGTCCGTGAATCACTCGCGGGTACTCTACGAGCCGACCCGACTTTAGTCACATCATGTATCATGTATAAAATGTATATGGTATATACCCGTGATCACCTCCCAAAGTGATCACGGCCCAATAGTATAGCATGGCAGGCAAACAAGGATGTAGGGCCACTGATGGAATACTAGCATCCTATACTAAGCATTTAGGATTGCAGGTAAGGTATCAATAGTAGTAGCAAAGACAGGCTATGCAACAGTATACACTACTGCAGGTTGGTACAAACGCGACAGTCCAACCAGAGACCCGTCGATCAAACTGTGTGCGATGCATTAATCACAAATGGTGATGTAATAAAACCGTCAAAAAAGATACAAACTATTTGCGATGGCGTTGACATCAAACACGATTCAGATTAGAGTTGCGTGTGCGATGCGTGGCAAACGGTTAATCCAGCAGAACTATTTGCGATGAGGCAGAACAACAGAAATGGGTAGCCAGATGTGGGTGTGTGCGATATGGCATGCAGTTCACTAGGATGAACTGTGTGTGATTAGGCAACACAATAGAAACGGTCAGCCAGATCAAAGTGTGTGTGATGGAGGGCATACAGTTCACTCGGATGAACTATTTGCGATGAGCCAAGACAACAGAAATAGTTCAACTGAACAAGATGTGTGTGATACGCGGCAAACAGGTCCGTAATCAGAAATGTGTGCGAAGACCAATAATAACACAGACAATTGCTGCTAATAAGCCGTGTGATTTGCTCTGTCTATAGAAGAATAACATATATATATATATATATATAGATAGATATATATATAACTGAAATAAACATCCAATTACATACGTGACTATACAGATCATTCGCACACACCTCAATAAACAATTGCATGCATTCTAAACTAGGAGAAACTGTGACGCCCCCGGCTTAATCGTGCACTAACCATACACGCAAATGCACACGATCAAGCCCAAGGACTCACTTGAAGATATCACAACACAACTCTAAAACATAAATAAAGTAATACAAGCTTTATATTACAAGCCAGGGACCTCGAGGGCTCGAATACATAAGCTCGCATACAAGCGTCAGCGGAAACATCAGATATCTGAGTACAGATATGAAACAGAAATAGATAAGCCTTTAGAAATGCGGGGCAAAACAAAAGCTACGATCGAAAGACGCAGGCCACCTGCCTGGGACCCACCGAACCTACTCTTGGTCGTCGGCCAACTTGTAGTAGTAACACCCTCGGGGTGGTAGTAGTAGTCGTCGGCGGTGGCAACTGGCTCCGGGGCTCCATCGTCTGGTTGCATCAAATGGATATGGAAAAAAGAGAGGAAGCAAAGCAACCATGAGTACTCATCCGAAGTACTCAGCAAGTAAGGATGTACACTACATACGCAACATTATCAAAGAAAAGGCTGTATATGTGGACTGGGCTACAGAAATGCCAGAATAGAGAGAAGTCCTAGTCCTATGGAAGACTAGCATCTTCAGCGGTCTTGCAGCATTAGAAGAGTGTAGATTAGTACGGTATAAAGTAGTAGCAGTAATAAGTATCAACCTCGGCCAGAGATCCTTTCTCGACTCCCTGCGAGAAAGCAATCCTAGAGCCATACTATATATTTCTCATCACAAGTATCCAGTTCTAGTTGTATCAATCGGGATACAACTCCGAGCGTTCGTTACCGAGGATCCGGCTATGCATAGATTAGGTCTTCCCTGTAGGGGTGCACCAACTTACCCACCACGCTCACTTAACTCCGGCCGGACACACTTTTCTGGGTCATGCCTAGCCTCGGCCAAACGACACACCGCAACCCTACCTAGAGCTCAGCAGTGAGGTCCCCGTCGGTCTATATCCTAAGCGCTTAGGGATTTTGGGCCGTCGCCCTGTGCACTCCGGGTCGTTGCCAGCAGGGTGGATACCAGCGCCATCGGCATGATCCGACCCGGCCGCCATGCTGAACTGGACATCTAACAGAGCTTTCGGCTGATGCTACGATGCAGAGTACCCATATTTATTCCCGCGTGATGGTTAGTGCTATCGGGCCAGAGGCCCACTCAGATCACATATCCAAATCGTTAGTGTATTGGTAGTGCGGTAATGAGCAGAGACTCACGATCGATGTGACCCCGTCGCTCCGTCTCGAGGACTTGCGGCAAGGGCTAAGAATGCCCGGCCATGCCTCATATTTATCTCTCGGGTACCGTCCAGGTCAACCTGTCTCCACATCACTCGCGGTTACCCCTCAGGGTCAACCCGCCTTTCTAAGTAACAGTTGTAAAGTCCAAGTATCCGTGTGTCCATAACATCAGGGAATCTGAGGTATCACCCTCGTTGGATTCCTACTCGATGTATCCATCAAGGTGAACTTAGGAGGAATCACCGTCGAGGTTCACACTTGAGGTGTTGCACGACAGCGTCGTTATCGGGAGTGGTGAAGGAGGAATCACCCTCGATGACCACGACTGAATAGCTACTCTACAGAGTTAACATCAGAAGTGCTAAACGAGGTATCACCCTCGGCACTCGATAGTAACGCTGTAGTGTCGTACAACTAGGGGGTGATGTGCAGTGCTGGGGCCTGGTTGTCGATCATGTTGATCGAGTCATCTGATAATCCAGCGGGGGCAACTGGGTCAAACTGGGGTCTCTAACCAGCCTATACTAAGCAGTTTAGGATAAGCAGGTAAGGTATCAATAGCAGGTTACAATAAACAGGCTATGCATCAGAATAGGATAACTCAAAGCAGTAGCAAATTCTAATGCAAGCAGGAGGGAGAAAGAATAGGCGATATAGGCATGTTCAAAGGGGGGGGTGCTTGCCTAGTTGCTCTGGAGACAGAAATGGATCTTCTACGGTGAAGTATCCATTCACCGGATCATCAGCGGTCTCGGAGTCTACCGGAGAAAAGAGGGGGAATAAACAAATAAATACACAGCATACAAATGCAATCACAAAGCAAGAAATGGCAAAAAGCTATGCTAGGGGTGATCTAACGCAGTGCTACACGTTACAGACATGGCGGGAAAATATCTGGGCAATTATCGGACAGGTGACCCAGAGGGGGAAGGTACCATGTTTGAAGTGTTACAGGCATGTGACAGATATGCGGATAGCATATTCGGATTTGTTGGATTTTTCTGAGCAACTTTCATATATAAATTATTTTTATATGAGCTACGGTTTATTTTCTATTAATTTTCAAAGTTTATTGTAAATTATGGATTTCTTTTATCTATTTACTTTAATATTAATTAAAATAAATACATTTTCTACCCACTAGGATCTAGCCCTGGTGGATGACAAGTGGGGCCAGGGGTTAGATGTTGACCTGTCAAAGGTTGACTGGTCAACGTGTGAACAGTATTAGTGGGACCCATGTGTCATTGGCTTTAGTTTAATAAAATGATAATTAAACAGGTGATCCCACATGTCATTTGCTTAGACTAAGTTAGCACTAATTTTTATCCTAAGCTAAACTAGTCCTAATTAACACAAGGGTCGGCCACACATGGCTGTGGCCAAGCCGGCCACACACACACAACACACAAAAGCACGCAACACACACACGGCCGCTCGGCCATGGCCACGGCCATGGCCAGCGGTAGCAGCAGCGCGCGGCGAGCAGCGGAGGGCAGCGGCGCCGACGAGCAGCGGCGGATAAGCATCAGCATCAGCAAGCAGTGGCAGCACACAGCGGCAGCAGCAGTTAGGAGCGGCAGCAGCAGGAAACGGCAGCAGCGCAGGCAAGCAGCACAGCAGCAAACAGCAACAGCAGCGCAGCAGCGACACTACAAGGAGAAGAAGCAGCAGGGCAAGCGCAGGAGCAACGGGCGGCACGGGCGCATGACCAGGGCACGGCGGGCAAAAGCACGCGCAACCGGATGCGGCCAGGGGCGGCTAAGCATGGCTTCAGGCACGGAGCTTCGGGCACGACAGGGCGAGCAACCTACGGCGTCGGATCGAAGGGGAAAACAGGGGGAGATGGAGGAGAAGCTCACTGCGAGCTCGATGGCGAGGTCGGGGAGACCGGGGACGGACCGGAGCTGTGGCAAATGACAACGGACGCTGGTGATGTACGCGACGAAGATGGCCTCGATGGCGAGTGCACATGCCGTCCCCGCTCGATTTGGTCCTCGGGATGGACGGAGTGGACCATGATGGTTCCCATGGACGTCTTCTCGCGGCGCGGGGAGCACGGTGGCCGCGACATCGATGACGGCATGGGGACGGCGGCGCTCGGGCGCGCTTAAGATCGAGATAAAGAGATGGAGGAAGAAAGAGGGGATTAGGGTTCGGTCAAAGGGGGGGGTGCGGCGGCGTTTTGTAGGGCACCGGGGAGGTCGGCGATGGCCGGCACGTGGCCATGGCCGTGGGATGGCCGCCACGGCCACCCCCTGCCTCCACTGTAGTGTAAGGAAGGAGACGCTTGGGAGGTTGGGCTGGGCCTCTAGTTTCTTCTTCATAGTGGGCCAAAAGTGCATAGAGCAATTTCAGCTTTACTTTTCTGTAAAAAAAAATGATAGCTACTGTTTTCTATTTAAATAAGCTTTCAAACCATTTTTGTTGCACATGGAATTTGTCACACAATTACGAGAGAATAATTTGAGCTAGGACAAAAAAAGTTTGGGGGCAATTGGAGTTAAATAAATGATTGTTTATTTTGAAAAGGCCAATTTATTTGCTATTGGACCACTTACAATATTTCTAGGGGCATCTTAGTGATCCAACCAGAGTTGATTTCTCCATGAAAAATACTTGGGGATTATTTGCAACATCATGAACATTTTTGTTTGCATGATAGAAGAAGTAAATATTCAACTTGTATTTCAAATGGAATTTGGTTTTGATTTTCATCAAGTGGCAATTTAGTTTGAAAAACATGATGACATGGCATCATTAAAGGGGATATCACTGTAGCATGATTCTCGGGGTGTTACAAATCTCCTCCACTACAAGAAATCTTGTCCCGAGATTTAAGAGGTAGAGTGAGGGGGGAAAGATTTGGTTACGAAATTCTAACGAGTCTTCTTGTCTTGGTTGCTCTTGTCGAAGAGGTCGATCCACTACATTGATGTCTTCATTTCTCTGCTTCAGGTCATCATGAAGAAGTCGTCATCCTTTCTTCGGAGTCTTCATCGTACTTACGAATAGGTAAGGGGCAGCTCGACAACGATATGATGATATAAGGGGTAATCATATAGGATTATCCCATGAATGAACTCATGAGTATCTCTCGAGTTGAACAAATGAAACACATCGAGAGCAAGAAGGTACAATAAGAAGTTTTAAGCGGATAGACAATCATTCGTTGCCTGAAACAGAGAGTGAAAGGAGTTCAGAGCAATGGGAATAAGTATTGTGTCTAATACCAGAATTGATGATCTCCTGGAAGGTGGCTCGCGAATTACATACGAGGCCACGCGCGAGGAATAACTTTGGAACAGGGGTGTACAGGAGAGTCAGGTTTCAATCCTGTGGAACTGTGGGTTATGGGCCCACCATGTGGGTTAAAAGCAGGAAGGCGCTAACATCTTGCATGGTCATGATAGCAAGGTAATTCAGAGGATAACTTGTCAATTATGTTGGCAACAACGTTGGTACCAAGGGCGAGGGACGAAGAGAACCATTTTCCTACTCGCAGGAACGAGGCGGACCAGTAGGCAAAGTTCTCGTCCATCGGTGGTTACCGGAATGTTATCAACAGTAGTAACAGGGTCTTGCTGACAGAGTTGTACACCGAGGTGTTTACATAAGTAGAGAATTATTACCGCTTATATCATATAGATCACAAGAAGGGTTACAAAACAATGGAAAGGAAAATGTGATTAGTATATTAATCAGAACAATTGAAAGGAAAATGTGTTTATACCCGAGTATCAAGAGTATATCCTTCTCATCCATGACAGGACAGCAAGTAGACAACCAATTAGGTAAAGGGGCGAGGGATTTCATGATGTTACCCACACAATGGTGCTTGGATAATCGATTAAGAAACATTTAGCATTGCGCTTCCAATGTTCCTTGTTGATGTTTGAGTACCACAGTCATGCTTTGGGATAGCATTGACATGGTCATCAGGTAAAGGTCGGACCTTGGGAACACAAAGTATCCATCGGAAATTTCTAGAACAACTGATGCAATTTTATCAGGAAAAAGATGAGGATGTGGCCGATGGGTCCGGCAGCAATCCATCGACATGTCAAAAAGGATGGATTTACAACATTATCTGAACAAGTTTGTGTTGGGGGGGAAGGCAAGAATGTTGTCCATGATAACACAAATCATCAAGGGGCAAGGATGGTATTTCTCATCATGAATTTGATTGATATCCTGGAAGAGCTCAGAATGTTGATGATGATCATGACACATTTGTCGAGAGATTTCATGAAGATGTAATCAATCGACGATGACATCAAGTCAAAGGAATGATGAAGCGAAAGGTTATTGGAACCACGGGTAGGACACAAACTCGAAATCAAGCTTGTTGTTCAAGGCGAAATGATATGACAAGGAAGATCGACGTAAGCTTAGCTCATCGTAAAAAATTGTGCTCCGGGAAGAAGGACCAGGTAGCACAATCAAAATTTAGCACGATAATGATATAACCGATCAGGCTAGGAATGACTTGAAGGATTATTAAACTCGTAAGCAACGAAAAATACTTAGAGTTATTGAATCGAAGTGCGGAATCGATTCACTTATTGGTGTTCTCGAGTGACTAATAATTCAGAACCCGAGGGAAATCTAAATTCGGTGAGAAGCCATACTAGATGAAGACTCACAGGAAGCAACACGGTTCTTTGATATTCTGTAGATACCAGAGGATAATACTCAAAGAAAGATCAAAATAGAGGTTGCGGAGATGTATTGATCTGCAGAAGACAAGTACTTTAACTTGTCCGAGAAATAGAATCAAAGGAGAACAATCCTAGTCGGAACCACGGTTGCAAAGGACAAAACCCCAGATATAAGATGAACTTATACCAAGGGGATAATTAATTTTAAGAGAAGCTTCCATGATAAGATCTACATCGTGTCCATGGGCATGAACACCAAGTTCAAGGTCGACTCCCACTTCTCCAATGCATACTCTTTCATTCACTGCTCTGTTAAAAATTATATGAACATGAAGAACTACCTGGTGAAATACCAGAGGAGTATGACCCGTGAAAATTATCGGATTCACACTGATTAGGAAAGGCATAGGTTCAACCCATCGGGGCATCTTAGGACCATATACCACATACTACAGAAGTAGATAACTCAAGCTCGATAATAGAGCATGGCTGACAAAAGGAGAGGATACAATTTATCAAAGGCACTATGTATCCGAAGAAAGGCTCACAAGGTTATTGAATATGAAAAGACGCTGTCGGATAAAATCCAACAAAAGATCTGGTAGCCCACAAGGGATCTGATGTGAGCATCGGTACTCAATCAGAGGAAGAAAGAATACAAAGGAATCAGATTATAGAAATATCTGAATAGTCTGATGCTTAAATTCAAAGGAATTGTGATTTCCAAAGCGAAGGATCAGAAGCAGATGCTCTGATCAAGGATGGATAAGATGAATAGACTTAGGGGCCCATTCGATGGTAATTTGATTGGCCGAGAACCAGCTCATGTTCGGAAAGATGTCTGAGCTGGAAGAACAATTTCTAAGGATTAATTGATGATTGCGAGTATTCGCATACACGTTGAATCCATAGAAACAGAATGACAATCACAAAGTATTTTAATAAATATTGATAGACACATGGAATTAACCATAATTCAGGCCGGCAAGGAGATTCAAGAGCACTAGGCTGCAGAGGATTTTCGGAAGATCAGATAGCATTTCAAAGTATTTTGGAAAGCACTTGAATAACTGGGGAGGAACGGACCCTGTCGGTGTACTAAGTATTGGGCCACTAGTACCCCGTACTTGTGCACGGGCAGTTGTAGCCATCCTCACAGCAAGGCTTGCCGGGAACAGCTCGAGGTCGATTCGAGCCACCAAGGAAATCATCAAGTCAGAGATCTAAGGATCAGCAGATAAGCAAAGCTGGAGTCCGAAGGCCAGCTTCCCCGGCAAGATCCTTGCCGGGATGGCCTGTGGAGCCCGGCAAGGCTTGGCACCCGGCAAGGCTTGGTGCCCGGCAAGGTTCGGCGTCCGGCAAGGCTTGGCACCCGGCAAGGCTTGGTGCCCGGCAAGATTCGGTGCCTAGTGAGATTCTGCCACTGTGCACCGCTTCGGCACAGTAACAAATCTGACATTCTGGGTCCTTCTCTGGATGCGTGGCAACGCGCCAGTGGAGGGGAGCTTAAGCGGTGCTGATGGGATGGCCCCTTTTTCCATCCACAAGAAAGTGAGGACACCTAAACGGACACCTCACGGTGCATTAAATGCGCTTGTCCTAATCCGTCAGGGGTTAGGTATGATACCCTGTAGCTACTTTACACCTCAATGTATGTACATTTTGCCACTGTGGGGACCCCTTTGAGCATATAAAAGGAGGCCCAAGGCAACTGCTACAGAGGAGGAGAACTTCTGGCCCATTCTGCATGCGTAGCTGCTCTTTGAACGTACTGTTCACAGCGAGCGCTCCTGAAGGCTGGGCTCAAGAACATTAATAAGAACACAAAGCAGGAGTAGGGTTTTACGCTGATCAGCGGCCCGAACCTGGGTAAAAACTTCCCACGTCGATCGTTGGTTCTGCTCTTTGCGTACACCTCTCCCCCCGCCGAATCGTAAAGGGATCTCTCGGGATCCCATAGGTGTCGTACGCCGACATCTTTGGCGTGCCAGGTAGGGGGATTGAAGGTTGCGTGAACCTGATCTAGTGCTCAGCGCCTTAGTTTCTTCATCATCTTCATCATCATGCCACCCAAGAAGAAGAGCGCTGTGACGGCGCAACCGTCCATGTCCGTTTTGCCTACGCCTTCGCGTACAGGCGATGGCGTGGGTGCAGAAGAAAGAGGACTAGAACCCCCACGGCATTCTAGGGATCCGAGCCAGGCGAGCGGCATCGTTCGTAGTGGCAGTGGTAACCTGCATGCCGCTGGATCTAGAGATGGCGCTGTGTTGCCTACGGGTGGCACAACGAACTCGAGAGATCGGAGGGCGCCTGCTGGAGCTCCCGCGCCGGCGCAAGCCTCACGACCTACCCAGGTCGTGCATGATGGGCGACGTCATGGCGCTGGTGGTTCAGGGCGTCCCCATGAAAAGGTTTCTGCGCATCGATCCCAAGATGCGCGGGACCAGCATGCACACCGAGCTGCCGGCGGAGGTGGCGCACGGTCGCGTGACCGTGGTGGTGCTCCTTCTAACATGGTTAGGAGTCAGAGCACCTCACGTACCTCGCACTTGTCGCCGCCACCTACGCCAGCGGAAGCCTTGGCACGTGCGCAACTGCTCCTCGATTTTCCTCCTGCCTCGGAGAAGATGGAGGAGTGGCGAGCTACCATCCAGAGCCTTATCGACTTCGCCAACAAGGATGGACCGCAAGAGGCAGGGCCCTCACAGCGAAGGCCCATCGATCCGGCGCGAGCCGATGTAGAGAAAACCCGAGGTGGTGCAACCACTATGCACTCTCCTCCGCGGCACCAGCGGCGGCCGACAACTCAGCAAGTCGACCGCCATGAAGAAGTTTCCACAGCGTCGTCCGATCCACGGATGCGCCGCGATCAGCGTCAAGTTCTCCAGGAGCGAGGCAAGGAGGACGCTCGAACTACCATCGAGCGGCGACGGGAAGCACGCTATCAGTCTGATAAGCGCGCGGGGCCGGCTGTTGACGAGCCTGCGCCAGGGGACGTAGGAGACTTGCCTTATGAGGTAGGGACTCTGGCGTTTACCCGTGAGCTGCGGCAAGTCCGGTGGCCCAATTCCCGAACCTTCAAGCCGGAGGTCCCGGAGAAATATGATGGTAAGACCCATCCCTCGGAGTTCCTGAGCATCTACACCATTGCGGTGCAGGCTGCCGGGGGCCGAGATGACAAGATACTTGCCAACTACTTCCCGTTGGTGCTCAAACCCAACGTCAGGTCGTGGTTGATGCATCTGCCGGAGAATTCTATTTCTTCCTGGTCAGATCTGTGCCATCAGTTTGTTGGCGCCTTTGTTGGAGGCCACCAAGCTCCTGGCCAAGAGAGCGATTTGCACATCATCCCTCAGAAGGAGGGCGAGTCCCTGCGCAAGTTTATCCAGAGATTCAGCCGGGTGCAGTATAATATTCCTGACGTTCACCCTGCCGCTGTCGTTAGCGCGTTCCACCAGAACGTGCGTAACCGCAAAATGCGGGAAGAGCTGGCAATGAACAAAGTCAGGAGTATTGCCGAGCTTTATGCTCTGGCCGACAAGTGCGCTCGAGCTGAAGCGGGGAGGAAACTCCCTGGCGAGGCTATTGGCGCGGCGGGCGAGTCCGAAGATGAAGACGCCACGGCCCCGTCAAGGAAAGGCCGGCGGCGAAACAGGAAGCGCGGAGGCAAGGCCGTGCTTGCTGTCGAGGAATCCGACAACCCCGGCGCCGCCAAGAAGGCCAAGGTTGGTGACCCCGGCAAGGATCTTGCTGGGTGCCCTTCCTCTCAGGCCTTGGCGGCTGTCGACAAGTCGGAGAACTCCGGCAAGCAGTATTGCAAGATCCATCGCACCAAGGGCCATGATCTCCAGAACTGCCGGCAAGTTGAGCAGCTTGCCGAGAAGCAGAGGGCCGAATATGAGAGGCGAGATAAGGAGAAGGCCCAAGATGGTGCTGAGGGGTCCGGCAAGAAGCGCGGTGGCCGAGGGGGTCGCCGCGGCAAGGCCAAGCAGCAAAAGGATCGGCCCGCTCGGGGCCGAGACAAAGAAGGAGATGATGATGAGGAAGATGATGAATCCAGTGAGCAATAATTCTAGAAGGCTACGGAGGCCATGTGCATCGATGGGGGTGCCTCGCTGCATTCCTCCCACCGCCAACTCAAACAGTGGGTGCGGGAGGTTAATGCGGCAGAGCCATCCCCAGATGCATGTAGGCCCCTGAAGTGGTCCAGCACGCCTATCATTTTCGACGCCGAGGATCACCCTGATCGCACAACTGCGGTCGGGTGCTTGCCATTGTTGGTTTCACCAACGATTCGCAACCTCAAGGTGACGAAAATGTTAGTTGACGGCGGGGCCGGCCTAAATTTAATCTCACCGGATGTGCTCAGAAAGCTCCAGATTCCCGACGAGGACCTAGAAGAAATGGGTACGTTTCAAGGGGTCAATCCGGGAAGAACCCAGCCTAAGGGCAAGATTACGCTGCCGGTAACATTTGGCAGCGAGCTCAACTTCAGGACCGAGAAGGTGGTGTTTGATGTCGCCAAGATCCCCATGTCATACAATGGGATCCTTGGTCGGCCAGCGCTGGCTAAGTTCATGGCAGCATCACACTACGCGTACAACGTCTTGAAGATGCCTGGGCCGTTGGGCGTCATCAGTATCCATTCCGATAAGAAGGATGCGCTCATCTGTGCCGACCAACTTTACCGGGAAGCAATTGCAGCACCTGCCATCAAGGCACCTGCTCTTGCCACTGGAACTCTCGGGGGGAAGAAGAAGACCGGCAAGAACCTTGGCGCGAACTCCAGCAAACGCACCTCCTCGCAGTGCTGCGCTTCCATCGAGGACGTACCACAGAGTTCCACCGGCAAGAACAAGAAGTCCAAGGCTGCTCCACCGGAGACCAAGAAGGTGCCTGTCAGAGAGGACGGAACGGGGGGAACTTTCACCATAAGTTCCACCCTAGATGACAAATAGGAAAGCGCGCTCGTTGCTTTCCTGCGGGTGAATGTCGACGTGTTTGCATGGCAACCGTCTGACATCCCCGGTGTTCCCAGGAAGGTAATTGAGCACCACCTTGCTGCCTATTCTCATGCGCGGCCTGTCAAGCAAAGAGTCAGGAAGCAAGCCTTGGAGCGGCAAGAATTCATTGCCGAAGAAATCAAAAAGCTGGAGGCAGCAGGACTGGTCAAAGGAGTGCTTCATCCAACCTGGTTGGCCAATCCGGTTGTAGTGCGGAAAGCGAATGGGAAATGGAGGCTTTGTATCGATTATACAGATATCAATAAAGCTTGTCCAAAAGATCCATTTCCCTTGCCACGCATCAACCAGATTGTGGATGCCACCGTTGGTTGTGATCTCCTGTCCTTCCTTGATGCCTACTCAGGGTATCATCAGATTTTTATGGCAAAAGAAGATGAAG
Organism: Thinopyrum elongatum; assembly: GCA_011799875.1. NCBI lineage: Eukaryota > Viridiplantae > Streptophyta > Magnoliopsida > Poales > Poaceae > Thinopyrum > Thinopyrum elongatum. The sequence continues at coordinate 320,086,199 of CM022297.1, forward strand.
AGAAGACCGCCTTTATCACCCCATGTGGTACGTATTGTTTTATACGGATGCCTTTCGGGTTGAAAAGTGCTGGTTCAACATTTGCCAGAGTAATCCAGATCGGTTTTGAGCCACAACTCCATAGAAATATGGAGGCGTATATGGATGATATAGTGGTCAAAACCAAAGACAAAGCAACGCTCATTCAAGATTTAGAAGAAACATTTGCAAATCTGCGCAAGATCAACTTGAAGCTCAATCCTGAGAAGTGCGTGTTCGCTGTTCCTTCTGGCAAGCTCCTCGGATTTTTTGTATCTTGCCGGGGAATCGAAGCGAACCCCGACAAGATCAAAGCTATTGAGCAAATTGAAGCGCTGAGGCGCGTCAAGGATGTGCGTCGTCTTGCCGGCTGTGTTGCTGCTCTAAGCAGGTTTATTTCCAAATCTGCTGAGCGCGCCCTGCTCTTCTTCAAAATTTTGAAGAAGGCAGGTCCAATGAAATGGACTCCGAAGGCGGAGGCTGCGCAGCAAGATTTGAAGAAATACCTTTCCTCTCCGCCGATGCTAGTCGCGCCTAAACCTCAAGAGCCATTGCTGCTATATCTGGCAGCAACAAATCAAGTGGTTAGTGCTGCGCTAGTGGCGCAGAGAGAAGCTGATGAGGAAGCAACACCAGCGGCAGGACTACCAGATGACGCGGCAAGATCTTCTCCGGCAAGGGTTGATCCCGGCAAGACAGGATCTGCGCAAACAGAAGAACCCGTGCAAAAGAAGAAGGTGGTGCAGCGCCCAGTTTATTTTGTTAGCTCTCTTTTACAAGGAGCTAGGTCAAGATATTCTGGTGTGCAGAAATTGCTTTTCGGCCTTCTTATGGCCTCGAGGAAGCTGCGCCATTATTTTCAAGCACATGAAATCACCGTCGTCACTCGCTTTCCGTTGCAACGGATTTTGCAAAATCCAGAGGCAACCGGCAGGATCGTGGAGTCGGCGTTGGAGTTGTCTAGCTTTGGCCTTAAGTTTGAAAGCACTTCGACGATCCAGAGCAGGGCCTTGGCGGAGTTCATTGCAGAATGGACCCCAACGCCAGACGAAGAAGTTCAAGAAACAAATCTTCCCGGCAAGGAAATCGATCATCAATGGGTTATGTACTTTGATGGGGCTTTCTCGCGGCAAGGCGCCGGTGCTGGCGTGCTGCTTGTCACACCCACTGGAGAGCACCTCAAGTATGTAGTCCAAATGCATTTTCCCCGGGAGAGTTCCACCAACAACACTTCAGAATACGAGGGTTTGCTTGCCGGTCTCAGGATCGCGGCGGACCTTGGTATCAAAAAGCTCGTCATCAAAGGCGATTCACAACTTGTCGTCAGGCAAGTTAACAAGAGTTATCAAAGTCCATTGATGCAAGCCTACGTAGATGAGGTGAGGAAAATGGAAGAGCACTTTGACGATCTGCAAATGGAGCACGTTCCTCGTGCCGAGAACAGTATTGCTGACGACCTGTCAAAGCGTGCCGCCCTCAAGTTGCCTGTGGAACCAGGAAATTTTGTGTTCCAATTGACTCAACCATCCGTGGCGCCATCGATGCGGCAAGAAAAGAGAAGAAAGTTGAACTCTGGCCAGTACTTCCCAGCAGAGCTCCCCGGAGCCGCCGGCAAGGAAGTTGCCGGGATCGACATGCCTGCCGGGGAACAACAGGCTCCGGCAGGGCCTCAGGCCCTTGCTGTCGAGATGAACGTTCCCCCGGCAGAGGAGATGCCTTTAGTCCTAGCTGTCAAGCCTCAGGCTCCAGCATGGGCACAACACATTGTCCATTTCCTTCAGACAGGTGAACTCCCTGAGGAACAGGAAGAAGCAGAGAGAGTAGCCCGTCGGTCTGTTATGTACAAGTTCGTCGATGATGTCCTGTACAGAAAGAGACCAAACGGTGTGAAATTGAAGTGCATTCCTCGGGAGGATGGACTAGAGCTGTTGGCGGAGATACATGGAGGCATATGTGGCTCTCACATAGGGTCAAGAGCGCTTGCCGGGAAAGCATTCCGGCAAGGTTTCTTTTGGCCCACCGCCCTCCAGGATGCAACTGCACTAGTAACCAAGTGTGAAGCGTGCCAATTTCATTCAAAGAAATTACATCAGCCAGCTCAAGCTCTTCAGACAATCCCTCTCTCCTGGCCATTTTCGGTCTGGGGGCTCGACATACTGGGCCCTTTCCCCCGTGCTACCAGGGGCTTTGAGTACTTGTATGTTGCTATCGACAAGTTCACAAAGTGGCCGGAGGTGGAAGCAGTGAGGAAGGTGACAGCACAATCAGCTGTCAAGTTCTTCAAGGGAATTGTTTGCCGTTTCGGTGTGCCTAACAGGATCATCACCGACAACAGCACGCAGTTCACAAGTCGCACCTTCATGCAGTACGTCCAAGACCTTGGCGGCAAGATTTGTTTTGCCTCTGTTGCTCACCCGAGAAGCAACGGCCAAGCGGAGAGGGCCAATGCTGAAGTGCTGCGCGGTCTCAGGACCAGAACCTTTGACAAGCTGAAAAAGTGCGGAAGACGCTGGATTGATGAGTTGCCGGCAGTTCTTTGGTCAATCAGAACGACACCAAATCGAGCCACCGGCCAGACGCCCTTCGCTCTGGTCTACGGAGCGGAAGCAGTTCTCCCCACGAAACTCATATACGGATCTCCTCGAGTGCTCGCTTATGATGAGCTTGAGCAAGAGCAACTGCGGCAAGATGACGCTGTGCTCCTTGAGGAGAATCGTCTTCAGGCTGCTGTGCGAGCTGCACGCTACCAGCAAGCTTTGCGTCGCTATCATAGCCGCAAAGTTCATGCCCGAAGTCTTGAGGAAGGCGACCTTGTTCTTCGGCGGATTCAGTCCACCAAGAATTCAAACAAGTTGACGCCAAAGTGGGAAGGCCCTTATCGGGTAGTACGGGTCACCAGGCCCGGCGTTGTCCGCCTGGAGACCGAAGATGGTGTTTCAGTGAGCAATTCCTGGAATATCGAACATCTTCGCAAGTTCTACCCATAAGGCGCGGTTGCCGGGGGCTCCCGGCAACCACCCTTTTGTACAAGTCTTGCCGGCAAGGAATGTGATCCTTTGTACAAAGCCAGGCGCAGACCCTGAGCGCAGATGAATAGATTTAAGTGTTGTACATTCCCTTATTGATTCCCATGTTCATATTTATATATATGCATGCTTCTCTAAGATGTTGTATGACACCTACTCCCGGTAAGTTCTAACGAACCGCCAAGGTTTCATGTCTTTATTTTCTCTTCTTTCTTTTTCTCAAAAGACAGAAGGATTCCTCGCGTGCACGTTTGCCGGGGGGGAAGGGAGATATGAATACCAGTTGGCGACGTTCGGAATCGACGCTTGCCGGAGGAAGGACAGTGATAGAAAGCTAAGTCATAAAAACTCAGAGCAAGTTTTTCTTTTATTACAAGGTTATTTCCTTGGACGATTCCGACTCTTGTATGGAAAATCTACACGCGAAGGAACCCTTGTTGTAATCGGTCGCGCCCTTATTTTGTTTCGAGCCCGCTCAGTGATTTAAGTGGCTGCACTGAGAACACCAATGAGTCTTGCCGGCCGCTGCGCCTCCAGTAGGCTGCTGAAGTCCCGCACCCAGCGCTCGCGGCAGGTTGCGCGCCGGCAAGTTTTTCAGTAAGCGTAGGGTGAACTCCATACATAAGGGAATCAGACAAGGAAAATAGCAAGCATAAACCTAAACACAAGCAGATTATATTACATCCATGAGTTGCCGCAATTCTAACTTGAGACTTAATTGTCTTTTACATGGAATGACGACGGCAAGAAAAAAGGGGAGCACTCAATCCCTGCGCTGGCCTTCAATCCTTTTGATGGAGTCCACCTTCTCAAGGATAGGCGCGATGCACTCTTCAAGCGCCTCAACATTTGCGTCCCTTGGCAGATGGCCGAGCGCATTGGAGAGGTCGATGCCGGGATTGCTGTGCACCACCTTGATGAGCACCTTGCGGAGGACGTCCCGGCAAAGCCGGCAAGTCTCGTTGGCCAATTGGGTCGCCCGGCTAGACTGGAGCACCCTCAACACGTTGATGATGCTTTCAAAGAACATCGTCAACCTGGCACTTGGAGATATTCTTTCCTCAGAAGAATACTTGAAGTTTGACAGGCCCATGGTTGACAGTTCTGCGGTAAGCTTCTCCGCGGTGGCGATGAGACGTCCAGTCCAGATCTCCACTCCCTTCTCGTACTCGGTTTGGGCGGCGGCGGCGCTCTTGAGCAGGTTCCTCTCTCCTTGGAGATCCTTGAGTAGAGCCTTCTCACGGGCCCTGCCGGCCTCGAGAGACTTCTGCAGCGTGGTCAGCTTCAGCTCCAGAACCGCAATGTTATCAGCCGCAGAGAAGAGCTGCTTGGTTGTGTCGGACAGGGCAACTTGCATCTCCGCCAAGGAGTGGAGGGTTTTTTCCCTATCACCCTTGAGCGTCAAGAGCTCCTTGCCGTGCTCTTCGAGATCTGTTTCCAGCCTCTTCACCTTGTCACTCAGCTCGTTCTTGGCGGCCTCTGCAGCCTCGGCAGCATCGACGGCCTCCTTGAGCTTGCCGGCGTGACTTGCAGTCAGAGCTTCGAGTGCCTTCTTATGTTTTTGCTCCAGCTCCTGGGTCCGCCGCGCGACAAGATTCTCGATATCTTCATCTTTGCTGCGAAGCTTGGCGGCGAGCGCCTGCTCACGTGCGGTGAGATCTTCCTCTTGAGCATCCAGAGCAACGCGGCGTCCCGCCAGGAGGGCATCTTCGGCAGCAATCCTTTGAGCAGCTTCATCATGTGCCTTCTCCATATCGGATTGCTTCAGGAGGATATCAGTCCACTGCTGGTTCACTTGTTCCCGGCCGGCAACCAACTCTTGGAGGGCCTCGGCGTGCCAGATCTGCATTTGTGCAACGCGCCTTTGAAAATCCGCTTCGGCCGCCTCGACAACTGCCATTACGGAGTCCGCCTTCTCTTTCCGGGCGTGATGGAGAGCCTCGAACTTGCGAAAATTCTCGCCCATGTCCTGAAGGAGCTGATCCTCTTCAGATTTGCCGCTGCTAGTGCTGGGATCGTCAACAACTTCAAGCCCGGCAGCAGCGATGATTTCTTCAAAAACTTCTCCTTTGGCTGGTGCCCCAGTGCTTGCCGTCCCCGGCAAGTTGACGAACAGGTTCTCGCCAACCTTGAGGTATTTGCTGGATGAGGGGCCTTCGGATGTTGATGGCTGGTCTTCAGTGGCCGCCTCACCAGTGGCAGGGGGCTCTGTGGCCGGTGCAGCGCCTGGCGCTCCTACGGCAGGAATGCCGTCAGTACGGTCCTCAGCCTCCCTGTCGCCCCCTTCAGTAGGTTCTTCGGTGGGTTCCTCTTGTGCAATCTTGGCGGCCTCCCCATCAAGAGCACCACCAGCCTCGACAGTGTCATCCTTGGTGGCTTCGCTGGCAGCGATCCTGTGTGCTTCGGCAGCAGCGTCCCTGGCGGTCTCCTCGATGACAACGTCGACGTCCATGTGTTCCATCACAGGGAACTCTGAAGGACGAAAGAGGAAAACAGAATAAGATCGAGGTTGAAGTTTGAAGTGACTAAAGACAGAGAGATAAGGGAAAAAGAGAAACAAGCACTCTGAGGCAATCGAGTACCTGCGTCGAGCTGTTGAGAGGTGGCTTCGCCCCTCCCGGCAACTCCGGTTGCCGGGGGTGGGTTGCCGGAGTCCGGGCCTGCCGGCTCCTCCTCAATTAGGATAGGCTCGTCGGCAGGATCTCTTGCCGGGGACGTGCTTGTGGGCGAAGCGGTCGATGAAGGAGGCACAATGGGGATGTCTTCCGATAGCTCTCCTTGTTGCTGTTCTTCTCCTGCAAACCCAAAGATATCAGCGGCAAGAATGAAAGCCTCGGCACCCGCCAATGGAAAAAGAACAGTGAACTTATGCTGGGGGCTGTGTTGGGGGCTGCGCTGGGGGCTGCGTTGAGGACTGGACTCCGGGCTGACAACGACGATTTCTGGCACGCTCGTGGAGCCTGCCGGGGGCTCGTCACCCGTAGAAGTCCTTGACCTCTTCGCCATCCTCTCCAGCAATGTTTCTGTGTCACTGCAGAGACAATACGAGCAACTTAGTAAGATCGATCCAAGATTGGGATATAAAAGCTGTGGCAAAGCACTCACTCTTCTTCCTCTCGCTCCGGACTAAAGCCGGAGATGTCGAAGTCGACCTCCGCTGTGATGTCTGAGTGGGGAGGCGGAGGAGTCCTAGGCCGCTTGGCCGTGGCAGGCGCCGGGGCAGCTTCCGGTGCGGTAGTACGAGACCCTCCTGCCGCCCCAGCAGTGGCCGCTGGTGTGGGTCTCGCGCGCCGTGCAGGCTGTTGACGAGCCCCCTGCCGCAGTCCAGTCTTGCCGGCCACTTTCTTGCCGGGAGCTTCGCCGCTCGAAGAAGGCTGGCTTGCCGGGATGCCAGATGCAGCCTTCCGAAGAACACGCTTCGTCTTCTTCGGGGGTGGGAGCTCTTCTCGCGTTTCTTCTTCGGCCGTGTCCTCGCCGGACGAGCTCTCAGCGGCTGCGCTGCTCTCTTCCCCGGCAACCTTGTCCTCCCCGGCAGGTTTTACCTCCACTACTACCTCAGCGTCGCTGGCTTCCCACTCTGTGAAGCCGACGCTGCCGGCCTCCGCGGCAAGATTTGCCTCCTCCACTCTAGTAGCAATGTAAGCTACTTCTTGGTCAGTGGTGGCTCGGATCAAATCTGACTCTTGCCGGACAGGCCTCTCCGTCAAGTTGTCAAAAAACTTCTGTGCTTCCTCCTCGGATGGCTCGGCCCAGGCCGGCAGACGGTGCTTGTCTTCGCGCTGGAATAATCTTTGATGGAGAGTGCCAAGCTGCATAGCGGTCAGATTGTTGTTCAGCCCGGGGCGCAATCTCATGATATCTGCCGCGTTCTTGTATTCCCAAGCTGGCCTTCCCCTGTTCTGCAGAGGGGCGATGCGGCGGCGGAGAAAGTCGAAGCCGATCATCTCCATCGTCAGCCCGGCAGCCTTCAGGCGAAGGATCCTGGTGGTGGCGATTGTGAGCCTCTCGTCCTCCGCAGCGGGATCGCTCCAATCCTTGTCGCGGACCACCTTCTGTTGCCGGGGATGACAAAACGGATGGGGATCTGCTTCCTGGATCCAGCACCATTCAGCCCGCCACTCGTCCCACTTTTCGCGGTAAACTCCTTCTGGGTATATTTCCTTATTCCAAGCCCTTGGAATCCAGGCGATAGAACCAGAGAGGGCCTCTCCTTTTTGGATGCGAGGGAAGAAGTAATGGCGAAAAAGAGCAGAATTGGGAATCACGCCGACAAAGTTTTCACAGAGATGGGCAAAGATGGACATGCAAAGTACCGCATTCGGCGTGAAATCGAGAAGACGAAAGCCGTATGTGTACATGATATCATTGAAGAAGTCGGAAAAGGGGGGACAGAGCCCGCAATAGAAATATGCAGTGAAGAAGGGGTATCTGTCCGATCCGCCTTTGGAACAAGCACCTGGGATTACGCGTGTGGTGGGGTGAGCTTGCGTCCCTTTCGCCCACATGCATTGGTATCGCCCCTTCAGAGCTTCAGCATTGAGCGATGGAGGGAAGACGACGAGCCTCTTCCGCATCTTCGCCAGTTCGCTCTCCGGGACGTCGGCTTTTGCCTCCTTGCCCTTGCCTTTGCTGGCCTTGGGCAGCATGGCGGCCGTGAGGACGGAAGCTGGGGGTGGAGCGAGCGTGGAAGCAGCGGGCGGAAGAGGAAAAAGCTTCGCTCTGAGCTCGAGAGGAGGAAGGCGATGGCGATGGCCAGATTGAGAAGAAGAGGGGGGTAAATAGGTTTGTGCCTCTGCGACTTCTCCTTTTTATGGGGAAGGAGCGGGGCCACCTCTTTTATTCCCCAATGTGAATGCACCTCTATAGGCGCGAGGCAGTTGCAGCCTTTTTGGCACGCTTCCCACATCGCGCGCTCGGTGCGTGTAGTGGGGGGCACAGTAAAACGAGATATTTACGAGCAGTTAATTCCCTGCCACGCGTGCCCATGCACTGTTTGCGCCTAGCCCAACAACGCCTCGCACTCGTGTATGGCCTAGGCCCGGGGGCTCCTGTCGGTGTACTAAGTATTGGGCCACTAGTACCCCGTACTTGTGCACGGGCAGTTGTAGCCATCCTCGCGGCAAGGCTTGCCGGGAACAGCTCGAGGTCGATTCAAGCCACCAAGGAAATCATCAAGTCAGAGATCTGAGGATCAGCAGATAAGCAAAGCTGGAGTCCGAAGGCCAGCTTCCCCGGCAAGATCCTTGCCAGGATGGCCTGTGGAGCCCGGCAAGGCTTGGCACCCGGCAAGGCTTGGTGCCCGGCAAGGCTTGGCGCCCGGCAAGGCTTGGTGCCCGGCAAGATTCGCCGCCTAGCGAGATTCTGCCACTGTGCCACCGCTTCGGCACAGTAACAAATCTGACATTCTGGGTCCTTCTCTGGATGCGTGGCAACGCGCCAGTGGAGGGGAGCTTAAGCGGTGCTGATGGGATGGCCCCTTTTTTCATCCCCAAGAAAGTGAGGACACCTAAACAGACACCTCACGGTGCATTAAATGCGCTTGTCCTAATCCGTCAGGGGTTAGGTATGATACCCTGTAGCTACTTTACACCTCAATGTATGTACATTTTGCCACTGTGGAGACCCCTTTGAGCATATAAAAGGAGGCCCAAGGCAACTGCTACAGAGGAGGAGAACTTCTGGCCCATTATGCATGCGTAGCTGCTCTTTGAACATACTGTTCACAGCGAGCGCTCCTGAAGGCTGGGCTCAAGAACATTAATAAGAACACAAAGCAGGAGTAGGGTTTTATGCTGATCAGTGGCCCGAACCTGGGTAAAAACTTCCCGCGTCGATCGTTGGTTCTGCTCTTTGCGTACACTTCTCCCCCCGCCGAATCATAAAGGGATCTCTCGGGATCCCATAGGTGTCGTACGCCGACAGACCCCGTGTAAGTATGAGGATTCATTCGTAGGTATGTTCAGGCGGAAAGGAACTGCAAGGCAGTAGGTTCTGAGAATTCTGGAAATGTCAGATAATATTTTGATATGTCGGATGGAACCCCAGAGTAACTGATATGAATATATGAATGACGAGTGTAAGTAGTTATCCATCGGAGTTTATCGGTGGTCAGGAACTGCAAAGCAATGAGTACAGGGTCTCGGGAAACATCGAGGTGTATCTTCAGAATCTTCTGATGAAGCAGACGAACATCTGGAACGAGGGGCTCTTCGGGAGGAAGTGGTTACGAGAACCTAGAGTCAGAGTTAGTAAAATCTTTAACCCGAATAGAAGAGAGATCAGAGTCCCAGAGTATAGACGAGGAATAAAAGATCCTAATACCACCCAATTGGTGATGTGGGCCCGTAAGCCACACAGCCAAGTTAGTAAAACTGTTTTTTGGGATACTAGACTCAACTTCGGCCAAGGAGTTGGAAAGGGGGATTCCTACAGGCAGTCGGCTCTGATACCAACCTGTGACACCCCCGGCTTAATCGTGCACTAACCATACACACAAATGCACATGATCAAGTCTAAGGACTCACTTGAAGATAACACAACACAACTCTAAAACATAAATAAAGTCATACAAGCTTTATATTACAAGGCAGGGACCTCGAGGGCTCGAATACATAAGCTCGCATACAAGCATCAGCGGAAACATCAGATATCTGAGTACAGATATGAAACAGAAACAGATAAGCCTTTAGAAAGGCGGGGCAAAACAAAAGCTACGATCGAAAGGCGCATGCCTCCTGCCTGGGACCCTCTGAACCTACTCCTGGTCGTCAGCCAACTCATAGTAGTAACCACCCTCAGGGTGGTAGTAGTAGTCATCGGTGGGGGCAACTAGCTTCGGGACTCCATCGTCTGGTTGCATCAAACGGATATGGAAAAAAAAGAGGAAGCAAAGCAACCATGAGTACTCATCCGAAGTACTCAGCAAGCAAGGATCTACACTACATATGCAACATTATCAAAGAAAAGGCTGTATATGTGGACTGGGCTACAGAAATGCCAAAATAGAGAGAAGTCCTAGTCCTATCGAAGACTAGCATCTTTAGTGGTCTTGCAGCATTAGAAGAGTGTAGATTAATACGGTATAAAGTAGTAGCAGTAATAAGTATCAACCTCGGCCAGAGATCCTTTCTTGACTCTGTGCGAGAAAGCAATCCCAGAGCCATACTATCCATTTCTCATCACAAGTATCCAGTTCTAGTTGTATCGATCGGGATACAACTCTGAGCGTCCGTTACCGAGGATTCGGCTATGCATAGATTAGTTCTTCCCTGCAGGGGTGCACCAACTTACCCACCACGCTCGCTTAACTCCGGCCGGACACACTTTTCTGGGTCATGCCCGGCCTCGACCAAGCGACACACCGCAACCCTACCTAGAGCTCAGCAGAGAGGTCCCCGTCGGTCTATATCCTAAGCGCTCAGGGGTCTTAGGCCTTCGCCCTGTGCACTCCGGGTCGTTGCGAGCAGGGTGGATACCAGCGCCATCGGCACGATCCGACCCGGCCGCCATGCTGAACTGGACGTCTAACAGAGCTTTCGGCTGATGCTACGATGCAGAGTACCCATATTTATTCCCGCGTGATGGTTAGTGCTATCGGGCCAGAGGCCCACTCAGATCACATATCCAAATCGTTGGTGTATTGGTAGTGCAGTAACGAGCAGACACTCACGATCGATGTGACCCCGTCGCCCCATCCCGAGGACTTGTGGCAAGGGCTAAGAATGCCCGGCCACGCCTCGTATTTATCTCTCGGGTACCGTCCAGGTCAACCCGTCTCCACATCACTCGCGGGTACCCCTCAGGGTCGACCCGCCTTTCCAAGTAACAGTTGTAAAGTCCAAGTATCCGTGTGTCCATAACATCAGGGAATCCGAGGTATCACCCTCGTTGGATTCGTACTCGATGTATCCGTCAAGGTGAACTTAGGAGGAATCACCCTCGAGGTTCACACTTGAGGTGTTGCACGACAACGTCATTATCAGGAGTGGTGAAGGAGGAATCACCCTCGATGACCACGACCGAATAGCTACTCTACAGAGTTAACATCAGAAGTGCTAAACGAGGTATCACCCTCGGCACTCGATAGTAATGCTGCAGTGTTGTACAACTAGGGGGTGATGTGCGGTGCTGGGGCCTAGTTGTCGATCACATTGATCGAGTCATCTGATAATCCAGCGGGGGCAACTGGGTCAAACTGGGGTCTCTGGTGGGTCTCTAACCAGCCTATACTAAGCAGTTTAGGATAAGCAGGTAAGGTATCAATAGCAGGTTACAATAAACAGGCTATGCATTAGAATAGGATAACTCAAAGCAGTAGCAAATTCTAATGCAAGTAGGAGGGAAAAAGAATAGGCGATATAGGCATGTTCAAAGGGGGGTGCTTGCCTGGTTGCTCTGGAGACAGAAACGGATCTTCTACGGTGAAGTGGCCATTCACCGGATCATCAGCGGTCTCGGAGTCTACCGGAGAAAAGAGGGGGAAGAAACAAATAAATACACAGCATACAAATGCAATCACAAAGCAAGACATTGCAAAAAGCTACGCTAGGGGTGATCTAACGCAGTGCTACACGTTACAGACGTGGCGGGAAAATATCTGGGCAATTATCGTACAGGTGACCCGGAGGGGGAAGGTTCCATGTTTCCAGTGTTAGAGGCATGTGACAGATATGCGGATAGCATATTCGGATTCGTTGGATTTTTCTGAGCAACTTTCATATATAAATTATTTTCATATGAGCTACGGTTTATTTTCTATTAATTTTCAAAGTTTATTGTAAATTATGGATTTCTTTTATCTATTTACTTTAATATTAAATAAAATAAATACATTTTGTACCCACTAGGATCTAGCCCTAGTGGATGACAAGTGGGGCCAGGGGTCAGATGTTGACCTGTCAAAGGTTGTCTGGTCAACGTGTGAACAGTGTAAGTGGGACTCATGTGTCATTGGCTTTAGTTTAATAAAATGATTATTAAACAGGTGAACCCACATGTCATTTGCTTAGACTAAGTTAGCACTAATTTTAATCCTAAGCTAAACTAGTCCTAATAAACACAAGGGTCGGCCACACATAGCTGTGGCCAAGCAGGCCACACACACACACGGCACACCACACACAACACACACAGCACGCAACACACACATGGCCGCTCGGCCATGGCCAGCGGTAGCAGCGGCGCGCGGCGAGCAGCGGAGGGCAGCGGCACCGACGAGCAGTGGCGGACAAGCAACAGCATCAGCAAGCAGTGGCAGCACACAGCGGCAGCAGCAGTTAAGAGCAGCAGCAGCAGGAAATGGCAGCAGCGCAGGCAAGCAGCACGGCAGCAAATAGCAATAGCAGTAGCCGAGCAGCAACAGCAGCGCAGCAGCGGCACTACAAGGAGAAGAAGCAGCAGGGTGAGCGCGGGAGCAGCGGGCGGCGCGGGCGCAAGGCCAGGGCACGGCGGGTAAAAGCACGTGCAGCCGGACGCGGCCAGGGGCGGCTAAGCATGGCTTCGGGCACGGAGCTTCGGGCATGACAGGGCGAGCAGCCTACGGCGTCGGATCGAAGGGGAAAACAGGGGGAGATGGAGGAGAAGCTCACTGCGAGCTCGATGGCGAGGTCGGGGAGTCTGGGGACGGACCGGAGCTGTGGCAAACGACAACGGACGCCGGCGATGTACGCGACGAAGATGGCCTTGATGGCGAGTGCACATGCCGTCCCCGCTCGATTTGGTCCTCGGGATGGACGGAGTGGACCGTGATGGTTCCCATGGACGTCTTCTCGCGGCGCGGGGAGGACGGTGGCCGTGACATCGACGACGGCATGGGGACGGCGGCGCTCAGGCGTGCTTCAGATCGAGATAAAGAGATGGAGGAAGAAAGAGGGGATTAGGGTTCGGTCAAAGGGGGGGTAAGGCGGCATTTTGTAGGGCACTGAGGAGGTCGGCGATGGCCGGCACGTGGCCATGGCCATGGGATGGCCACCACGGCCACCCCCTGCCTCCAGTATAGCGTAAGGAAGGAGACGCTTGGGAGGTTGGGCTGGGCCTCTAGTTTCTTCTTCATAGTGGGCCAAAAGTGCATAGAGCAATTTCAACTTTACTTTTCTATAAAAAAAATTGATAGCTACTGTTTTCTATTTAAATAAGCTTTCAAACCATTTTTGTTGCACATGGAATTTGTCACACAATTACCAGAGAATAATTTGAGCTAGGACAAAAAAAGTTTGGGGGCAATTGGAGTAAAATAAATAATTGTTTATTTTGAAAAGGCCAATTTATTTGCTGTTGGACCACTTACAATATTTCTAGGGGCATCTTAGTGATCCAACCAGAGTTGATTTCTCCATGACAAATACTTGGGGATTATTTGCAACATCATGAACATTTTTGTTTGCATGACAGAAGAAGTAAATATTCGACTTGTATTTCAAATGGAATTTGGTTTTGATTTTCATCAAGTGGCAATTTAGTTTGAAAAACATGATGACATGGCATCATTAAAGGGGAGATCACTGTAGCATGATTCTCGGGGTGTTACGATCGTCTAGTCATCTACTTCTTGTGACACTCCCGCCACTGCTCTGTGGCTCGATCCCTCGTCTGGGGCAAGAAGAAGACACTTCCTCATGCCAACGATCCGCCTGTACATCTCGTAGCTTATGTACGCGTCCTTGGCCGCAAACTTGACATATTCTTCATCCAGTCTCTGATGCCAGACACTGTGCCAGGCGTTCTTGTCCTTCTTGCTCTCATCCTTCATCTTCATGTAGTAGGGGTCGACGATGGCCGAGGCGAGGTCAACCAAGGAGTTCTGTTTGTTGTCGTTGCTGCCCCAGACCTTGTAGTGGTCACGGATGTTGACAAGATTCTGGCAGGTCAAGCCCGAATCCTTGAGCGCTTTTAGATCGTTGGTGGTGTCCACTGTAGTGAAACTATAGTCAAAGCTGTTGATAAACCTGGAGAAATGCTCGCAAGGCCTTGTGGCCAGGTGGTAGTGCTAGATGAGGACGTCATGTCGCATGCACAGCTGGGCGACGGCAATCTTCTGATCGTGCCCGGCATGACCGCTAGTGAACTCGAGGTCGAAGCCGACCACTTGGTACTTGTCCTCAGCAAGCAACTGATCCATAGTTTGGATGGAGCTCTCCATCGAGACCGGCTCGTTCGTGTACACCACCGAGAGGGCCTTCCCCCTCACGTGGGTGTCCACTACGTGATGCGTGGTGAACTGCCCCCCATTGTCGTCGTCGGCCGCTGGGAGCGCCATTGGAACCGCTGGATGTCCCCTCTGTATGTGTCGTCGTGGGTGTGCTTATTGTGTTGTGTGGCGCGAGAGATGAAGGTAAATGGCCGCCGGAATAAATGGGGCCGGGGCGGCCTGGATTCTCGGCGCGTCCGCATGGCAGTTTTTGCAGCGGGTAACTGCATCATGGCGCCGCGCCCTGCGCAACCACATGCATAATGGCATCACGAACGTAAGTGATCGTGCGTCGGCCCCAAACACTGGAAGCGCACGTGGAGGGACGAGGGCAGAGCACCCGGAGGGACGCAAGAGCAGAGCGCGCGCGGCGGGACGCGAGCAGAGCGTGCCACGGCCGCCTCAACCGCGAGCAACCACATGCATATATAGAGCAGTTGAACACGCAGGGAATGGTCGTCTACAAGCCGGCCAACAGTTGCGACGCTGCATAGAGAGCGGCCGTGTGCTACTACCTCCGTCTTGGTCTATTAGTCCCCTTTATATTCGGTGCCATATTTTGACCTTAAATTTAACTAGCAAAATGTGAATGCATGTTATAAAAATTATATAATTGGAAACTATGTTCAAATACGAATCCAACGATATAATCTTTGGTGACATGCATTCATATTTTATTAGTTAAATCTCTAGTCAAAACTTGGCACAAAAATACAAAGATGACTTATAAACCAGGACGGGGGTAGTAGGTAATTAAATCGCAAATGTTTTTTTATTAACCGTATGTGTACGTGTCCTTTCATCCTCCTCCCGCACGTCTTGTCACCCCGCTGCCGCAGACGGCTTCGAGCGCAAGCTTGAGCAGCGCGCGGGGGCGTTCTTTTGGCCACTCGAAGTGGCGCCAATGAACCATCGGTGAGCCTGTTCCCGCGCAAGCTTCCTGCCCAACTCGGTGAAATCCCCCAAAATCCCAATGCTTACTGGCCTGCTATATAAACCCTCACGGCCGGCGAGTCCTACGTCGCATTTTCCCCTCCCTCCCTGTAGCTTATCTCGTCTGCTTCTCCCACAATCGCCAATGGCACCGGTCCGTCGTCATTGCTCAGCCACTCCGCCGTCATCAGAGGACAGCTCCAGCTGGGAGGCTACACCGTGGTGGCGGCGCAGTCCCCGACCTAGTGTAGTGCGCGTGGCGTCCCTGTTGGGTGTGCGTGGAACACCCACCACACACTCCGCTACAGCTGCCCGTCGGCAACTGTTGCCGGCCGCCGTTGCCGCCACCCCACCGTCTGCCGTCGTGGCCGCCACACCACCATCGAAAGCTAGGGCCATTACCCGCTCCGCCGCCGCGGCCCAAAGGCGAGAGGTGGCCGTCGTGGCCACCAGCCCACTGTCGGCCATCGTGGCCATCTCCCGCTCCGCCACCGCGACCCGAAGGCGGGAGGTGGTGGTCGTGGCTGCCACCCCATCGTCGGCCGCCATGGCTGCCAGCCCACCGTCGACTGTCAGGGTCATCACCCGCTCCGCCACCGTTGCCCGAAGGCGGGAGGCGAAGGTGGAGGCCCACACGTGCGTCAGCGACCTTGCGCGCTACCTCGAGTTCCTATGGGAGGAGGAGCACCTCGTCGAGCACGGAAAGAGCCTTACCGCCGCCATGGCCGCAGCACACGCCGCCGCAGAGGCGAGGAATCAGTAGATCTACGAGGAGTCCTGCCGCTTCGAGACGGGTCATTTGAAGCGGCAGAGGGCGTTCGAGGTGAGCGTCGCTGAAGGTGCAGCAGCGGTAGACACCGTATTGCAGTTGTCCAGCTCATCGGTAGGCTCCTCCTCCTCTGCCTCTTACAGAGCGCGCTCGGCAGAGAAGAGGCTGCCGGAACTAGTACAAAGCCCCTCCGTAGTAGTAGTAGTATTTAGGGGCTATTTTGTTCAGTTCATCTGACTATAGATATGGTTGAACTATACAACGTACTTAAAATTAGCTAGTATATATAGTTGAACTAGCTATTTCAGTACATGGTTGGCAACAATTGGGAAAAAGTTTGGTCGGTTCAGCTGTCGAGTTGAACTGTTTGTATAAAGAACAACTTCTTAATCTATGAATGAAATCTATGCTTAATTACTGAATTTTAGTTGCAAAAATTAGATAGTGCTGGTGATTTTTAGCTGCATATGTTGACAAATGGCAGTGTTACAAGGTTGACAAAGGGCAATGTTACTAGATCAACAAATGTCAATCTTTCCAGTTTGATAAATGGCAATATACCCAATATGACAGATGCAAATCTTACCAAATTGTCTGTACGTGGTTGCACACGGGTCATCTGAAAAAACCGTTTGCATTGAACGGATGTACAAATCCTGCGTTCCAGATTTTCTCTTGGCTTACCACCGAAGTCTCGCTCTGCATACCGTATTCAATCTGAACCGTTGCATTGAAGAGATGCACAAATCCTGCACGGCGAATTTTCCCTTGGCTTACTGGGGAAGACCATAGCTCTCACTTTGCATATGGGTGTTCTATCTAAAACGTTTGCGATGAAGAGCTGCACAAATCCTGCTCGGCACATTTTCCCTTGGCTTACTGGGGAAGCTGTCGGTTTGGATACGGGTGTTCTATCTAAAATGTTTGCGATCAAGAGCTGCATAAATCCTGCTCGGCACACTTTCCCTTGGCTTCCTGGGGAAGCTTTCGGTTTGCATACGGGTATTCTATCTAAAACGTTTGCGATGAGTGTTTTATATTTAAAAACTATTGACCTTTTTTTAAAAGAAAATCATTTGATAATTCTGTACATTCAGCATGTCAGGTGCCATTCCATGATAGCATGCCAAGTTTCATGAATTTTAGACGAGTTTTGGATTTACTACAATTTAAAAACAAAGTATCTCAAGGTTTTGCCAGCAATCAACAGTGCCCTGGTGTTTGAAATTCATTCCCATTTCTTGCATGGGACCTAAGCATGCACCCAAAGACACACATTTGATATGTCAACCTATTTTTCTGCACTGGAGCATGTGCATGTAGTTCAAATTTGAATTATGCACATAAAATGCCTAGAAAACTCAGTTAATGAATAAAAATGTCCAAACGAACCCCGAAATTGCAAATTTTAACATGACACTCCTGTTGCTCTATGTTGCCACTAGGAAAAAAATTGAAAACGGGAAGAGGCAACGAATATCGTTTCATCCACCAAGGAGGCAATTTCCCTACCGGGACCATGAGGCTTGTTGTGAGAAGCTCTGGTATGTGAGAAGCTTATACCCAAACCTGCCCCAAATGGGACAATTTTTTTACCATAGCATGTTGATGTCGTTCCATGATAGCATGCCAAGTTTCATGAATTTCAAACGAGTTTTGGATTTACTAGAATTTAAAAACCATGTACCTGAATGTTTGCGGCCGAGCAACGGTGGCAAGGTGTTTGACATTCATTCCCACTTCTTGCATGGGACCTAAGCATGCAACCAAGGACACATATTTGATTTTTCAACCAATTTATATGCACTGCAGCATGTGCCTGTAGTTCAAATTTGAATTATGCACATAAATGCATAGAAAACTCAGTTAATGTCTAAAAATGTCCAAATGAACCCCGAAAAATTCCAAAATTTAACACAACACTCCTGTTGTTCTATGTTGCCACTAGAAAAAAAATTGAAATGAAGAAGAGGCAACGGATATCGTTTCGTCCAGAAAGGTGAAACGTTCCCAACCGTAACCATGAGGCTTGTTGTAAGAAGCTCTGGTTTGTGAGAAGCTTATACCCCAACCTGCCCAAATGGGACAATATTTTTACCATGGCATGTTGATTCTGTTCCATGATAGCATGTCAAGTTTCATAAATTTCAGACACGTTTTCGATTTACTAGAATTTACAAACCATGTATCTCAATGTTAGCGGCCGAGCGACGGTGGCAAGGTGTTTGACATTCATTCCCATTTCTTGCATGTGACCGAAGCATGCAACCAAGGACACACATTTGAATTTTGAACCCATTTATATGCAATGGAGGATGTGCATGTAGTTTAAATTTGAATTATGCACATAAATGCGTAGAAAACTCAGTTAATGTATAAAAATGTCCAACCGAACTCCTGTTGTTCTATGTTGACACTAGAAAATTTTGAAAGCAAGAAGAGGCAACGGATATTGTTTTGTCCACAAAGGTGGCACGTTCCCTACCGAAACCCATCACGCTTGTTGTGAGAAGCTCTGGTTTGCGAGAAACTTATACCCAAACCTGCCCCAAATGGGACAATATTTTTACCACGACATGTTCATGCCATTCCATGATATCATGTCAAGTTTCATGAGTTTCAGACGCATTTTCGATTTACTAGAATTTTAAAACCATGTATCTCAATGTTAGCGGCCAAGCGACAGTGTCAAGGTGTTTGACATTCATTCTCATTTCTTGCATGTGACCTAAGCATGCAACCAAGGACACATATTTGATTTTTCAACCCATTTTTATGCATTGTAGCATGTGCATGTAGTTCAAATTTGAATTATGCACATAAATGCCTAGAAAACTCAGTTAACATATAAAAATGTCCAAACAAACCCCAAAAAGTTCCAAAATTTAACACGACACTCCTGTTGTTCTATGTTGACACCAAAAAAAATTGAAAGCAAGAAGAGGCGACGAATATCGCTTTGTCCACAAAGGTGACACGTTTCCCTATCGGAACCATGAGGCTTCTTGTGAGAAGCTCTGGTTTGTGAGAAGCTTATACCATAACCTGTCCCAAATGGGATAATAATTTTTTACCCCAACATGTTGATGCCATTCCATGATAGCATGCCAAGGTTCATGAATTTCAGACGAGTTTTGGATTTACTAGAATTACAAAAGGAAGTACCTCAACGTTTGCCGGAGAGCCACGGTGTCGTGGTGTTTTAAATTCATCCCCATTTCTTGCATGGGACATAAGCATCAACCCATGGACACATATATGATTTTACAACCCATTTTGGTGCACCGGAGCATGTGCATGTAGTTTAATTTTGAATTGTGCACCTAAAATGCCTAGAAAACCAAGTTAATGTATAAAAATGTCCAAACGAACCCAGAATAATTCCAATTTTTTTGACGACACACCTATAGTTGCATGTTCACTACAGATAAAAGTTCTAGCAATTCAAGCACCCTCCTTTGCCGCTGTGACCCCATTATGTAATTCAAATCAAGACAAAAACCAAGTAAATCACACACAGTTTATTATCACCAACCGTGTGAGATGTAGTACAAAATATCTTGGAGCACCGTCGGAGTATAGTACGCATATGGCTTATGCAAGAAGGTGCATCGGCTACAGTCCACAGCCGGCGTGTCAAGCACACTAGCTCGCACCCCAAATATCATTTCACTGTTCAATCGTCGCCGGTAAAGATGGGGACATGGACCCACGCCGTGAGGGCAACTTCGGCGGCCCACTCCGGTCAGAGCGCGGCCACAACCACCATGCGCATGCTAACAAGCTGCGTGGGCACGGCCGCAATCTGCGACCGGGCGGCCAAGGTAGCCCAAACGGCCGCTGTTGCTTCTCAGGTGGCGGCAGCAACATCTGCCTTGGGGATAGCAACTGGCGGGAGCGGCACAGCAGCTGTCCGTTCCGCGGCGGCGGCCTT
Organism: Thinopyrum elongatum; assembly: GCA_011799875.1. Lineage (NCBI taxonomy): Eukaryota > Viridiplantae > Streptophyta > Magnoliopsida > Poales > Poaceae > Thinopyrum > Thinopyrum elongatum. The sequence goes on from CM022297.1 coordinate 320,106,064, forward strand.
AGCCCTGATGGAGGCCGCCCATGACCATGTCGAGGCTGCCCACGCCCAGCTCCTGGCGGTCACCGCACAAATCGAATGAAGCTTCTCCGATAATGGTCGGCAACCCACGACCAAAGAGTTGGCAATCGTCGAGAGCGTTCGAGCAGCCGTCCGTACCTCCGCGGAATACCTTGCCACGACGGAGCCCGTCCAAGCCCAGATCGCGGCCGCCCACGCCCAGCTCATGGCGGCCTTTTCCAAAGAGATGGCAGACGCGGATGGCGAGATGCTTGTCGAGTATGGTGTGATGGTTGCCATGGAGCCCCTTCCCCAGGACATCATCGGGTGTGAGCTGGACATGGAGGAGGCGGTGGAGATCGATGAGCACCAGCCAGAGTAGTACTCTTTGTTTTGTTTAATTGAGAGCATCGGCCTTTAATTTGTTAGAGTAATGTTTAGGTCAGCTAGCTCTGTTTAATTGTTGAATTTGCTCGATTAAGAACTGTGGGTGTGCTGTAGTCTCCTTTGTGTACCCAAATTATGCAATGACATGGATGACCACTGTAACCAGGGAAATTCGGACCAAAATTTGTGATGACCCACAAGTATAGGGGATCAATCATAGTCCTTTCGGTAAGTAAGAGTGTCAAACCCAACGAGGAGCAGAAGGAAATGACAAGCGGTTTTCAGCAAGGTAATGTCTGCAAGCACTGAAATTATAAGTAACAAGTAGTTTGGTAGCAAGATAATTTGTAACGAGCAAGTAACGGTAATGGTAACAAAAGTGCAGCAAGGTAGCCCAATTCTTTTGAGGCAAAGGACAGGCCAAAATGGTCTCTTATGATAAGCAAAGCGTTCTTGAGGGTACACGGGAATTTCATCTAGTCACTTTCATCATGTTGGTTGGATTTGTGTTCGCTACTTTGATAATTTGATATGTGGGTGGACCAGTGCTTACGTGCTGTTCTTACTTGAACAAACCTCCTACTTATGATTAACCCCCTCGCAAGCATCCGCAACTACGAAAAAAGTATTAAGAATAAATCTAACCATAGCATTAAACTTTTGGATCCAAATCAGCCCCTTACGAAATAGCGCATAAACTAGGGTTTAAGCTTCTGTCACTCTAGCAACCCATCATCTAATAACTACTCCACAATGCATTCCCTTAGGCCCTAATAAGGTGAAGTGCCATGTAGTCGACATTCACATGACACCACTAAGGGAATCACAACATACATATCATCAAAATATTGAACACATATCAAGTTCACATGATTACTTGCAACAAGATTTCTCCCGTGACCTCAAGAACAAAAGTAACTACTCACTAGTGATAATCATGCTCAAGATCAGAGGGGTATTAAATAGCATAATGGATCAGAACATATAATCTTCCACCAAATAAACCATATAGTAATCAACTACAAGATGTAATCAACACTACTAGTCACCACAAGTACCATCTATAGTTCCGGTACAAAGATTGAACACAAGAGATGAACTAGGGTTTGAGAGGAGATGGTGTTGTTGAAGATGTTGATGGATATTGCCCTCCCCAAGATGGGAGAGTTGTTGGTGATGATGATGATGATGATGATTTCCCCCTCCGGGAGGGAAGTTCCCCCGGCAGAATCGCTCCGCCGGAGGGCAAAAGTGCTCCTGCCCAAGTTCCGCCTCGAGACAGTGGCGCTTCGTCCCGAAATTCCTCTCCTTATTTTTTCTAGGTAAAAATGACTTATATACCAGAAGAGGGACACCGGAGGTGGGCCGAGGAGGGCACAACCCACCAGGGCGCGCCTGGGCTCCCTAGAGCGCCCAGGTGGGTTGTGCCCACCTGGTGGGCCCCCTCTGGTACTTATTGGCTCCAATAATTCTTATATATTCAATAAAAATTCCTCGTGAAGTTTCAGCTCATTTGGAGTTGTGTAGAATAGGTAGCCTGACGTAGCTTTTTCAGGTCCAGATTTCCAGCTGCCGGAATTCTCCCTCTTTATGTGAACCTTGCATATTATGAGAGAAAAGGCATTAGAATTACTCCAAAAAGCATTATTATGCATAAAAACATCATAAATAGCAGTAGGAAATCATGATGCAATATGGACGTATCAACTCCCCCAAGCTTAGACCTCGCTTGTCCTCAAGCGAAAACCAAAATCGAAAAACATGTCCACATGCTTAGAGAGAGAGGTGTCGATAAAAACAAAATACGGACATAGAAGCATCATGTATATTATTATAACAGCAACAAACTTTAGCATAGAACTTTATCATAAAACTTTTATCATATAACTTCTCATGAACAAGTAACAATTCATCACAACATCGAAGTATAAAGCATAAACTCCATTGAAAACCAACAAACTATGTTTTCAGTCAACTTTGCAACTACAATTCATCATCTTTTCAGGAAGAGTCACGTATCGGAGCCTTTTTGGCAAGTCCACATACTCAACCATCATATAGTCTTTTATGATTGCTAACATTAACCGCATACACATGAGCAAAACGTTTCAACCGAACACATAGAAAGATAGGGGCTTATAGATTCGCCTCCCAACATACTCACCTCGAGGGTGATGTCAACAATAATAACTCATGCTACTCATATCCAACTGGATATATGTGCCTAGATCTTTCCTCACCACATGATGCTTGCCAAAAGAGAAAATAAAAAGGAATAGAGAGAAGAACTTTGACACTTGCATAAAAGTAAATACATAAAAGTAAAAGGTAGGCCCTTCGCAGAGGGAAGTAGAGGTTGCCATGCGCTTATTTGTTTGTATGCTCAATCTCTTAGTGCAAAAGAACGTCACGTTATATTGCCCCTTATGATAGCAACCTTTATTATGCAGTCTGTCGCTTTTATTCTTTGCCATCACAAGTTCGTACAACGCTCAATTTTCTCTTACACTAAATGATCCAACACTTTTAGAAGCAATTTTTATTGCCCTTTTTGCACCGATGACAACTTACTTGAAGGATTTTACTCAATCCATAGGTAGGTATGGTGGACTCTCAAAATAAGATTTGGGTTTAAAGGTTTTTGGATGCACAAGTAGTATCTCTACTTAGTGCGGAATTTTTGGCTAGCAAAGATAGGGGCAAGCACCACATGTTAAAGGATCTATGACAATATAACTTCTATGTGAATATGAACAAACATAAATCATTACGCTGTCTTCCTTGTCCAACGTCAACAATTTTGGCATATAATATTTTGATGGGGGCTCACAATCACAAAAGATGTCCAAGATAGTATATTTGCATGTGAATCTTCTCTTCCCTTATTAATTCTTTCATGAATTGCATCATTGACCAATGCTATGTTTGTCAATCTCCAATAAAATTTTCTACTTATACTCTTCCTTATGTGATGTCGTTACTTACCATAAAATTAGCATATGATCTTTTTCATTTATTTCCTTTCATTTTATTGAACATGAAAGTAAAGAAAACAAAACTCAAACTAAACTTTATTATATATATCTTGCACATGATTACAAAGATAGATCACTAAGCAAACACTCGAAAAGAAAGGATCGAACTAAACTTTTATTCATCTAAAGCAAAAGATAACTTATGGATCGAACTAAGATAAGTAAAGGCAAAATATAGTGGAGGTGATACGATACCGGGGCACCTCCCCCAAGCTTGGCACAAGCCAAGGGGAGTGCCCATACCCGATACTCAGTTTTCCTTTGGTGATGAAGAAGGAGGTGGTGGTGATGAAGTAGAGCGCTTGTCTGCCTTTTTCACCAACTTATTTTGAAGGTAAAAATTATCTATCCTTAACTCCTCATTCTCCATCTCAAGCTTTATTATCCTCTTGCATAACGCCTCCATGCTTTCATGCTTGAAATGAGGAGGGACTGGTTCATCTTCATCGGAGAACCATATATAGGAATAGGTATCCTTGAAGATATTTTTATCTAAAGGCTGATAAGAAACTGGGCACTCCTCCTCGGAATCCTGAGACGACATATTTTCAGATCTGTCAGGAAAACAGCGAGAAAAGAAGAACAGAAGATTTCTCCGCGATACGGTGGTCAATAGGTTTGGGGGGGTATATAAAGATTTTTTTATCTTGGGAAACAAGCAAGCTGAAGAAAAACGGAGTCCGGAAGGTACCCGAGGTGGGCACAACCCACCTGGGCGCGCCTGGCAAGCCAAGCGCGCCCTGGTGTCTTGTGCCCACCAGGGTTACCTTCCTGGTTGTTTCTTATTTTCCTAATTTTTGTTATATTCCAAAACGGACAGAAAATATTTTTGCGGATTTTTCGGAGTCAGTTTACTTACCATATCACGTACCTCCTCTTTTTCAGTTATTCTGGAGTGTTCTGGAAGGTTTCCTTTAAGTGTTCTTCCGGTGTCATAGTTTGGATAATATTGCTTTCAACATTAATGGGCGTACATGAGATATAATGTTTTATTCGTTGCCCATTAACAACCTTCGGGGTTAGTACCTTTGGCATTATTTATCTTGACAGCTCCAGATCAATTAACCTCCTCAATAACATAGGGTCCTTCCCATTTGGAGAGGAGTTTTCCTGCAAAGAATCTAAAATGAGAGTTATACAAAAGAACATATTCTCCAACTTTGAACTCACGCTTTTGGATTCTTTTGTCATGCCATCTTTTAACTTTTTGTTTAAATAACTTGGCATTTTCATAGGCTTGGGTTCTCCATTCATCTAGTGAGCTAATATCAAATAACCTCTTTTCATCGGCAAGTTTGAAATCATAGTTGAGTTCTTTAATTGCCCAATATGCTTTATGTTCTAACTCAAGAGGCAAATGACAAACTTTTCCATAAACCATTTTATACGGAGACATACCCATAGGATTTTTATATGCTGTTCTATAAGCCCAAAGTGCATCATCTAACTTCTTAGACCAATTCTTTCGGGACCTATTGACAGTTTTTTGTAATATTAATTTTATTTCTCTATTGCAAAGTTCAACTTGACCACTAGACTGAGGGTGATAAGGTGATGCAATTCTATGGTTAACATCATATTTAGCAAGCATTTTACGGAAAGCACCATGAATAAAATGTGAACCACCATCAGTCATTAAATATCTAGGGACTCCAAACCTTGGGAAAATTACTTCCTTGAGCATTTTAATAGAGGTGTTGTGATCAGCACTACTAGTTGGAATAGCTTCTACCCACTTAGTAACATAATCTACAGCAACCAAAATATATGTATACCCATTAGAGGAAGGAAAAGGTCCCATGTAATCAAATCCCCAAACATCAAATGGTTAATAGCAAGAGAATAATTCATAGGCATTTCCTGACGCTTACCAATATTACCAATTCTTTGACATTCATCACAAGATAAAACAAACTTACGGGCATCCTTGAAGAGAGTAGGCCAATAAAAACCAGATTGCAATACCTTGTGAGCAGTTCTATCTCCCGCATGATGTCCTCCATAAGCATCGGACTGACATTTTCATAGGATTTGTCCCTGTTCATGCTCAGGTACACAACGTCTAATAATACCATCTACTCCTTCTTTATAAAAATGTGGGTCATCCCAAAAGTAATGTCTTAAATCATAGAAGAATTTTTTCTTTTGTTGGTATGTGAAGCTAGGTGGTATATATTTAGCAACAATATAATTGGCATAGTTAGCATACCAAGGAGTGTTATGAGAAACATTTATTGCAGCTAATTGTTCATCAGGGAAATTATCATTAATAGGTTGTGGGTCATCAAGAATATTTTCTAAACTAGGCAAGTTATCAACCACGGGGTTCTCAGCTCCCTTTCTATCAGTGATATGTAAATCAAATTCTTGTAACAAAAGAACCCACCTAATGAGTCTAGGTTTAGCATCCTTCTTTTCCATAAGATATTTTATAGCAGCATGATCGGTGTGAACGGTCACTTTAGAATCAACAATATAAGATCTAAATTTATCACAAGCAAACACAACTACTAAAAATTCTTTTTCAGTAGTAGCATAATTTCGTTGAGCACTGTCTAGAGTTTTACTAGCATAATGAATAACATTTAATTTCTTATCGACTCTCTGTCCTAGAACAGCACCAACAGCATAATCACTAGCATCACACATAATTTCAAAAGGCAACTTCCAATCAGGTGGTTGAACAATAGGTGCAGAAATCAAGGCTTTCTTAAGTGTTTCAAAGGCTTGTATACAATCATCATCAAAAAAAATGGAACATCCTTTTGTAAAAGATTTGTAAGAGGCCTAGAAATTTTAGAGAAGTCTTTAATAAACCTCCTATAGAAACCAGCATGACCGAGGAAACTATGAATACCTTTGATATCTTTAGGGCATGGCATTTTCTCAATTGCATCAACTTTAGCTTTATCCACCTCAATACCTCGTTCAAAATTTTTCTGTCCCAAGACAATACCTTCATTAACCATAAAGTGGAACTTCTCCCAATTCAAGACGAGATTAGTTTGCTCGCATCTCTGCAAAACTCGATCAAGGTTGCTCAAGCAATCATCAAAAGAAGTTCCGTAAATGGAGAAATCATCCATGAAAACCTCAACAATCTTTTCACAAAAATCAGAGAATATAGCAGTCATACCTCTTTGAAAGGTAGCAGGTGCATTGCATAAACCAAAAGGCATACGTCTATAAGCATAAGTTCCAAAAGGGCAAGTAAAGGTGGTTTCTCTTGATCAGGTTGTGAGACATGTATTTGAGAAAAACCGGAATATCCATCAAGAAAGCAAAAATGTGTGTGCTTTGATAGTCTTTCTAACATTTGATCAATAAAAGGCAGAGGGTAATGATCTTTTCTAGTAGCTTTATTTAGTTTTCTAAAATCAATTACCATTCTGTAGCCAGTGACAATTCTTTGTGGAATAAGTTCATTCTTATCATTAGGAACAACGGTAATACCTCCTTTTTTAGGGACACAATGAACGAGACTTACCCATCTATTATCAGCTATGGGATAGATTATATCTGCTTCTAGAAGCTTCAGTATTTCTATTCTTACCACTTCTTTCATTTTAGGATTTAAACATCGTTGGTGATCAACAACGGGTTTAGCATCAGGCTCCATATTAATTTTGTGCTGACAGAGAGTGGGACTAATGCCCTTTAAATCATCAAGAGTATATCCAATGGCAGCTTGGTGCTTCTTCAGAACCTTCAATAATCTTTCTTCTTCATGTTCTGAAAGGTTAGCACTAATAATAACAGGATAAATCTTTTTCTCATCAAGATAAGCATATTTCAAAGTGTCTGGCAATTGTTTTAATTCAAACACAGGATCACCTTTAGGTGGAGGAGGACCTCCTAGAGTTTCAATAGGCAAATTGTGTTTAAGCAGAGGACGTTGTTCAAAGAAAATCTTATCTATTTCATTTCTTTCATGCAGATGTGACACCCTGGTTTTCGCTTCTGTTTTTTTTTCGCGGGATTTGACTCCCGTCTTTTCCTCGGTGTTATCGGATTTTCTCTAGCTCTTTGGTATGTGAAGATGGTCATCTAGCTTTGCCTTCCCTTTTCAACTAGAGATTCTCTCCAGATCAACCTTGCCACCCAAGATCTTTCTCAAGGTTTTGCCGTCGAAACCCTACCTTCCGAGTTGCCGGAAGGGAAACCCTGATTCTTTCAGTTACAAAGGAACCCCAATTTCCTTTGATCTGTTGCCTCCCAAATTTTTCCCAGTGATCATCCTATCTTTGTAAACCCTGGATATGTAAAAATATTGCCAAGTCATTTACAATATTTTTCATTTATAATTAATTCCTTTTTCTGCCAGTTAAAAGAATTAAATCCAGGAAAATATCTATCCATCTCCAAAGTTGATGAAAACTTGTGGAGATATTCTTTGTGATCATATTGAGCTCCCATAAAAATATTGACCATAATTAAATAGGGTAAATTGCATTTTCTTATTTAATGCCAATATTGCATTTTGGGCTCTTTCTAAAGGAACTACCATTTTGGTAGCCAGCAAAAATCCCAAATAAATTGTGGAGCTTCTCCTATCTATATATTCACTATTTCCATCAAAATCCACGTTCAATAGTTCAAAGTTTGAGCACATCATCCATTTGCAAATTCTGTCCAGATTTTCAGTTTGCAAAGGAAGTGCTTGAACCCTTGATCTTTTTGAGCTGAAATTTTTCATGGTGGTTAGGATTGCTAAATCACTCATGGAAAACAAAAACCATCTCAATCCACCCAATCATTAATCCCCAGCAATTTTCTCAAGTTTCTGCCCATTTGAAAGCTCTGTGAAGGAAGTACCACTTTGGCAGTTCAAAATGAGCTGAAATTTTCCCAGTATCTCCATATATCCAAATCATCACTCTCCATCAAAATTCAGATCATTTCATCAAACAATTTGAGCATAGCTTCAAATTCTATTTTCTGGACCAGCTTTGGCATTACAAAGGAAGTATATGCAAACTTGGTCCAAATACCTTCAAATTCTACCAGAACCTAGTCCTTCCTACCACATCTCATTGTGACAAAGTTTCAGCTTCCCACCCTCATCCATTTCTCCAGGAAACTCCAGCCAATTCTGCGGTCAGAATCTTCTTCTACAAGCTTCTCTTATCTCATGGCCTTCCAGTGTATTCCAGACATACCTAGGATCTATTTGACCTTTGAGTCATGCAATGGACAAGGTGTTGGGTCAAGTAGTGCTACAAAGCATATTTTGGCATGGTGACCACGCGGACGGCAGGTAGAAGCGCGCGCTCTATGCTCTGTCAGCTCCGTCCGGTCATCTCCGGTCGGCCCCTGCTTGTCCGGGCATGTCTAGCGGCTCCCCTGCGCCCACGCCGACCCCCTCCAGCAGCTTCCCCCTCCTATCCCTTCCTCCCCACGCCACGGCGACCGCCGCCGAGGTACTGTGTCGGCCCTGAACCTTGTCGCCTTGCTGCCCGAGCTCTCCCGAAGCTGCTGCTGCCTTCTCCACGCTCCCAGCGGCCTTGCCGACATCGCCCCCTCCCGCCGCGTGTCTCGGAGCTCCAGTAAGGGGCTAAGGACGCCACGGCGGCCGTCCCGATCACTTCGGCCGCCCCCGGCTATAAATAGCCCGCCCCTCACCCTCTCGAGCTCACCAGCCGCCTCACCGCCCTCCCAGCTCTCTTCCGCACCCCTCAATCCCTCTCCAGAGCCTCGACTCGCTTCCCATGGCCGCCATGGCCGCCGGCCACCGCGGTTCTGCCTTCCCCCGCAGCCTTACCTCTGGCCATCCCCAGCACCCACAGAAGCTCCCTCGAGATGCGGCACACTCCGGCGACCATCCCCGTCCCCTCGCCCGTTCCATTTCCTCGCCGGAGTACCACCGCCCCAACTCCGATCGCCGTCGTCCTCTGCCTCCGCGGCATGCCATCGTTCCGCCCTCCCCGGCGCCTGTTTTCTCTCTAGACGAACATGGAGTGCCTCCCTGGCCCCGCCGGTGGCCTCGCCTGAGCCGGGGACTGCCGGAATCACCGTGGACATCGCCGGCGTCGAGCCCCGTCCCCGTCCTCTGTTGCCGAACTGCTACGGCTACGCCTGAACGGAAGCGGCGCCTTCGCCCGAGCCCGCCGGTGGCCGCGCCACGGCCTGAGGTGGCCGGAGCCGCTGGTGGCCGTCGCCGGCGCAGCGCCCTCCTCTGCTCCTTTCTGTTCCGATCGAGACAGGAGAGGAGGAAGGAGACGAGGCCAGGCGGGCCCCGCCCTCGCCACGCTGGACAAGTGAGGGTGTGGGTGGGCCAGCCCAGGGGAGCAGCGGTTTCAGCCCAGAGGAGCAGCAGCAGTAGCCGCACCATTTCAGCCCGAGGCAGCCCAAGATCAATAGTTCCTTTATTCTTTTCTCAGGAAAAAAAACTGTTGAGGACTCAGTTGCAAATATTTTAATTGCAGATGGGTCCCTAGCAGTAAACCCTGAGAACTTTTCACTTGTGACTCCGATCGAGGTGAATCCAAAGCCCACCTCTTCGTCTCTTCGAGCCCGTCATGGTGGTATCGTTTTCATAAGGTTTTCACACTGTGAAAATGACCATTTTGCCCTTGCCTATAAACAGCCCCTCCGAGAGGGAATCTTTTCCGGCGATCCGTTCCGCGGACTTTCCGCACTTCTTTCTGGAGTATTCCTTGACCCCCAGGCAAGCCAACCATCTGATATATGCCCTAAAGCATTGCTCTGTGATATTTCTTGCATGTTTAAATTAATATGCTTGTGCTTGTCTGTGTAGTAGTGAGCTGTATGTGACTCTGACGAACCCTTGCTTGCACTTTCTTCGGTGACGGCACCACGCCTGTGTTCTGAGCTGTTTCCGGCCATCCGGGGTGGATGCTAACTTTTATTTCTCTTGTCAGCAACTGGCCGTGTTCTGAGCTACTTTTCGGCCGTCTCGGACAGTTGTTGAATTTCTTTCCGTAGTAGTGACCCTATGCTCTGAGCTGTTTCTCGGCCGTCTTAGGAAGCTGCTACATTCTTCTTATCAACACCGTCTCATGCTCTGAGCTGCTTTCCAGCCGTCTTGAGCCGGGGTTGAGTTATTCCGGTAATGTCCCAGATCTGAGTTGTAAAGACCGTTCTGGTGGCTACTGGTTTCTTTGCCGGTTTTGTGCAAGGGTTCCGATGGTTGTCACTCACAGCTAGAACTTGTAAACTGATAACTTGCCATTTAAATATTGTTTCACTAATGACTCATTGTGATGTTATATGGAGATAGGTTGTTATGTTTCCACAGTTGTTATCTCACACATAGTTACCACCATGTTAAGTTATTGTGATGAACCACTAAGCTTGCTAAATGAACTTAGTCGGTTGATCTTGAGTCACCTGTCCGGGCTTATCCGTGCAACCACATTTGCCGGTATGGGATGGCCTTGACTTGGTCTGGCTCTGTGCTCTTTCACCGGTACCACCAGACAGGGAAGGTTGTGCGTGCGCGCTACCCTGGCCCGGTAGGCGGCGATAACCTTGTGAGCCCAGTCGTTTGTTTGCGCGCGGTCCCCGTTTGGGACAGTTTAGTTGAGCCACAACGGTGGCAGGTGTCACGAGGTGACACAGGGGCCACCCAGGGCTTGACTCCGAGGGAGAATGATTGTCGGTGGTACGGTGGAGGAGTCACGAGTTAGGCAAGTTTTGTTGGAGCAACGCTGGTCCACCCGAATGGGATCACGAGGTCAGATGCTCCATGCTGTGGGTAAAGTGTACAACCTCTGCAGAGTGTAAAATCTATTCGAATAGCCGCGTCCACGGTATTGGACAGCCCGTCCAGACCTCACTAGGTGGTCAACCGTAATAGGGATAATAATGATGGAAGAACTCGTCTTGTGTAGACATCAGATGATGTCAGGAGTATGATATGTTAGCCATGGGATGGCTATATGATGAGTAGTCGGATGACCACATGAGTTGGATCGGATTCAGGTTGGATCATGAGAATGTTCGGAGTATGGAATATTTACTTAATATACTTTACCTTACTGCATTTACTTCAGTAGTTATCTTGCTGGATAAACCTGCTATAACATGATAATTGATATTGCTAGCTAGTTATGCTATGTCATGACAATTAATATTGCTCTAATAAAAAGTGCATGCTTGAATGCCATGGATTGCTTTGCTTGGTGTATATGTTAGTTTGGTTTGCTTGCGAGTACATTCAAAAGTACTCAGCGGCCTTCAATGTGTCCAGGTTCACATAAGGATCCGTCGTCGAGGAACCGGAGTGTTCGTGGGCTAGGAGCGTAACCCAGTCAGATCCCTATGGATTGGAGCTGCACCAAGACCATACTGCCTTAGATAGAGCTTTCCGCTGCCATCACTCTTGTAATATCTCATGTAAGACTTATATATCCATTAATAGAAATGCCTGTGTTCATGATACTTGTTGTAAACGCGCATGCCAGAGTGATTTCCTGGGCTGGTATGAGTGGCGACCGTCTGGCTACAGTGGTAATCAGGCGGGGTGCCACAGCAGATGCATATCATTTTCGTGGTCTAGCAAATACTGTTCTAGTGGATCGGTAGGAGGCACAGCAATAGAAGCAAGACCAATTATTTCATCCTTACTAGACAATTCTTCCTTATGATGTTTTCTACTAAAATCGGAAAAATTAAACTCATGAGACTCATTACCAAAACTAACACCGACGGTTTGTTTATCACAATCTATTTTAGCATTGACGGTGTTCAAGAAAGGTCTACCAAAGATAATGGGACAAAAGTCATCTTGTGGGGAACCAAGAACAAGAAAATCAGTAGGGTATTTTATTTTCCCACACAAGACTTCAACATCTCTAACAATCCCAAGTGGTGTAATGGTGTCCCTATTAGCAAGTTTAATAGTAGCATCTATGTCTTCTATTTCAGCGGGTGCTATATCATTCATAATTTCTTGATATAATGTAAAAGGAATGGCACTCACGCTAGCACCTATGTCGCATAAACCATGATAACAGTGATCTCCTATTTTAACTGAGACAACAGGCATGCCAACAACGGGTCTATGTTTATCTTTTTCATCGGGTTTGGCAATTCTAGCAGCTTCATCACAGAAGTAAATAACATGCCCATTTATATTTTCAACCAAGAGATCTTTAACCATAGCAACACTAGGTTCTACTTTAATTTGTTCAGCAGGTTTGGAAGTTCTAATATAACTTTTGTTGACCACAGTTGATACTTTAGCATGTTCCTTTATCCTAATAGGGAAAGGTGGTTTTTCAATATAAGCAGTAGGCACAACTGGATCAACATTGTAAATAATAGTTTCATCTTTAGCTACTACTGGTTCTTTAATTTCTTCTTTGATAGGTGGGTGATATTTAAACCACTTCTCCTTAGGGAGGTCAACATGAGTAGCAAATGATTCACAAAAGGAGGCTACTATCTCAGAGTCAAGTCCATATTTAGTGCTAAACTTTTGAAAAGCATCGGTATTCATAAAAGATTTAACACAATCATACTTGAGCTTAATACCTGACTCTTTACCTTCGTCGAGTTCCCAATCTTTAGAGTTGCGTTTAATTCTTTCTAAAAGATCTCACCGGAAATCAATAGTCTTCTTCATAAAGGAACCAGTACAAGAAATATCAAGCATGGATCGATCATCATGAGAAAGCCGAGCATAAAAATTCTGAATAATAATTTCTCTTGAGAGCTCATGATTGTGGCATGAATATAACATTGACTTAAGCCTCCCCCAAGCTAGAGCGATACTTTCTCCTTCACGAGGCCAAAAATTATATATGTAATTCCGATCACGATGAACTAGATGCATAGGATAATTTTTTTGGTGAAATTCCAATTTCAATCGATTCCAATTCCAAGATCCAATATCATCGCATAGCCTATACCATGCCAATAATTTTCCCTTCAAACATAAATGGAAAACCTTCTTCTTAGCTTCATCTCTGGGTAAACCTGCAAGCTTAAATAATCCACAAATCTCATCCACATATATCAAGTGCATATCAGGATGTTCGGTTCCATCTCCTGCATAAGTATTAGCTAGCAGTTGTTCTATCATACCCGAAGGAATTTCATAACCAATATTTTCAGTAGGTGCAGTAGGTTGAGGGGTAACTAATTGTGGTTTCGGTCGAAGTGAAGATACCCCAAACAAACCCCTCAAAGGATTGTTCTCCATAGTAGCAAGTGACAATAAATTTCAGCACGTAATAATAATTTTTCCTTACCGATTTCCACTTACCAAGAGCGCTTCACTCCCTGGCAACGGCGCCAGAAAAGAGCCTTGATGACCCACAAGTATAGGGGATCAATCTTAGTCCTTTCGATAAGTAAGAGTGTCGAACCCAACGAGGAGCAGAAGGAAATGACAAGCGGTTTTCAGCAAGGTAATGTCAGCAAGCACTGAAATTATAAGTAACGAGTAGTTTGGTAGCAAGATAATTTGTAACGAGCAAGTAACGGTAATGGTAACAAAAGTGCAGCAAGGTAGCCCAATCCTTTTGAGGCAAAGGACAGACCAAAACGGTCTCTTATGATAAGCAAAGCGTTCTTGGGGGTACACGGGAATTTCATCTAGTCACTTTCATCATGTTGGTTTGATTTGTGTTCGCTACTTTGATAATTTGATATGTGGGTGGACCGGTGCTTAGGTGCTGTTCTTAGTTGAACAAACATCCTACTTATGATTAACCCCCTCGCAAGCATCCGCAACTACGAGAAAAGTATTAAGAATAAATCTAACCATAGCATTAAACTTTTGGATTCAAATCAGCCCCTTACAGAATAGTGCATAAACTAGGGTTTAAGCTTCTGTCACTCTAGCAACCCATCATCTAATAACTACTCCACAATGCATTCCCTTAGGCCCTAATAAGGTGAAGTGCCATGTAGTCGATGTTCACATGACACCACTAAGGGAATCACAACATACATATCATCAAAATATCGAACACATATCAAGTTCACATGATTACTTGCAACAAGATTTCTCCCGTGACCTCAAGAACAAAAGTAACTACTCACTAATGATAATCATGCTCAAGATCAGAGGGGTATTAAATAGCATAATGGATCTGAACATATAATCTTCCACCAAATAAACCATATAGTAATCAACTACAAGATGTAATCAACACTACTAGTCACCCACAAGTACCAATCTATAGTTCCGGTACAAAGATTGAACACAAGAGATGAACTAGGGTTTGAGAGGAGATGGTGCTGTTGAATATGTTGATGGAGATTGCCCTCCCCAAGATGGGAGAGTTGTTGGTGATGATGATGACGATGATTTCCCCCTCCGGGAGGGAAGTTCCCCTGGCGGAATCGCTCCGCCGGAGGACAAAAGTGCTCTTGCCCAAGTTCCGCCTCGAGACGGCGGCGCTTCGTCCCGAAAGTCCTCTCCTTATTTTTTCTAGGTCAAAATGACTTATATACTAGAAGAGGGGCACCGGAGGTGGGCCGAGGAGGGCACAACCCACCAGGGCGCGCCTGGGCTCCCTGGTGCGCCCAGGTGGGTTGTGCCCACCTAGTGGGCCCCCTCTGGTACTTATTGGCTCCAATAATTCTTATATATTCCATAAAAATTCCTCGTGATGTTTCAGCTCATTTGGAGTTGTGCAGAATAGGTAGCCTGACGTAGCTTTTTCAGGTCTAGATTTCCAGCTGCCGGAATTCTCCCTCTTTGTGTGAACCTTGCATATCATGAGAGAAAAGGCATTAGAATTACTCCAAAAAGTATTATAAATAGCAGTAGGAAATCATGATGCAAAATGGACGTATCAATTTGCACGTTCAAACTCATCACACACAGGGTAAGCTATATGAATTGTTTGTGATGTTCACATATCGTACACAGTGCTGAATAAGGGACCGTGTCTGATGACACTTTGCGCGCTAGTTTTTTCGCTGCACCGATCCAAAATTTTCAGCTTCCGCGGAAATATCTACCTCCCCGCCTCCTCCCCCTTACCAAAAGGCACATTTTCCCTGTTTCCGCCTTACTTTCCAAGTTGAAATCTTCACCCCTTAATTGCACGCCGCCTCCTCGCCGGCGACCCTCCTTCACGCTGCCCGGCCTCGTCGATCCAGGCAGGTAATCCACTGCCGACCCCCATCCTCCTCCTCCTTCCACATCCCACGTGCCCCGACCGCCGGCGCAACACCTTCCACCCAAATCACTGACCCCTTCCCCAAATAGCGCCGCCCTAAGCCATGGTGCACTCAGTATAGCCAGGAGCTCAAGGAGCATTTGGCAGCGGAGAAGCAAATCGCGGCCGCACGCGCGGATGAGGTCGCGATGGCTGCCATTCGTGCCGACCCCCAGATCTTGGAGGAGCACCTCACCGTTGAGGCCATCGTCGACGCCTCGGGGGCCTATGCCACAGCGCAGTTGGCTGCTTTAAATGATAGTTCATGGCGTTTTCTCGAGGCCACCGTCGGTGCCTTCGACGAATACTACAAGGTGTTTTCTCAGCGTGCCCGTGCTTACCTCAACTCGAGAGCCAGTAGGTTGGTGCCCGGAGCGGCTCAGGCAACTCACCACTACGACGAGGGCACCCACAATGTGGAGGCCTAGCCCTCTTCCATGTCCAAGGAGCCAATCATCATCGATATCTCCGACGATGAGGAGTAGCTTGTCTTATTAGCTCACTATAGGGACTTATGTTCAGTTTGCTAGCTATGCCGGTTAAGCATGCTCGGTTTACCCGTTGCATGTGCTGCACCTGCCTTTCCTTAACAAATTCTAGTGAATTGTCCTATCTACTTTTACCATGCAATCTGTTGCTCTAGTGTATATGTTCTATATGTCGTGCAATGTGGTGCTCACGTATTAACTGTTTGGTTAATTAGTTGTCGTGTTTAGTTAACTATTTGGTTCAATTCTGTAAATGTGATGTTCAATTCTTCAGGGTGCAATTTTGTATTGTCTTCCATGTGAGAAATAAATCGAATTTATCTGTACAAAATATATGAGAAACAAATACAATTGCTATATTTCCAAGTTGTCAAGCATGGTTGGTTTGGTTAACTGTCTGATCTTCTAGTATGGTATATATTGTGCAATGTGGTGCTCAGTTAATGTTTGGTTCATTTGTTGTGGTGTTTAGTTAACTGTTTGGTTAATTCTGCAATGCAATGTTCAATTGTTGTGGGTGTATTTTGTTATTGTATACCATGTGAGAAATAAATCGAATTTGGCTGTACTAAATACATGAGAAACAAATACAATTGCTATATTTTCCAAGTTGTTAAGCATGCTTGATTTGGTTAATTGTCTGATCTTCTATTAGGAGTATGTTATATTGTGCAATGTGGTGCTCAGTTAATGTTTGGTTCATTTGCTGTGGTGTTTAGGTAACAGCTTGGTTCAATTCTGTAATGCGATGTCCAATTGTCGTGGGTAGAACTTTGTATTGTTGTGCATGTGAGGAATAAATCAAATTTGATTGCACTTAATACATGAGAAACATATACAATTGCTATATTTTCTAATTATTAATCATGCTTGGTTTGGATAAATGGGTTTTCCATGTGGCTTGAATTAATCTAATGAATCTGCAATGTGCTTATTTTTCATTAACATGTTTTACTGATAGCATGCGAACCCTCACTTAACCTGATCACTAACTACCTTATATGTGTTGCAAGGAAACAATGGGAAGCATCGAGGTTTACAATCGAGGTTCTCACATGCATGGTCCTTTGTCTAATAGCACATTATTGTGCAATTGCAGGAACCATTCTAATATTTAGGTTTTTAACAATTTGGTCTTGCACATGTAGGTCCAACTATCAGAGGTTTTGACCCACTGTTCGACCCTTTTTGCATATGGGGAAATGAGTTGTCCATGAATATCAGTCAAGTCAAGAAACTCAAAAAGATTGTTAGGATAAAGAAATTAGCGACAAAAAACAACAAGATCTTTGTCTGCACAATGAAGAAGACATCAGTTCACTACAGGATGGTACTAACTATTATACCTTGCCTTTTTTACTCCTTTGCCCCATTTCCAATCTAGAGAAGATATTTATGCACATCCTTGTTTTCAGGCATTTCCAAAGCAGTTCACTGATGATTACCTCTCAAACCACCTGTATGGTCAGGAGGCGAGGAAGGTATTCATACAACACACACGGTTCAATATTGAAGTGTTCCTGAAGAGGACGAAGGATGGACGGTCAATCATCCACAGGCACTGGCCTAAAGTTGCAAAGACCTTCAACATCAATGAAGGCTCAATATTCGCCTTCTGCTTTAGTAGTTTTCCAGATGAGATTCAACTGTCTATGTACCATCTATGATGCTAATTTCGAAAGGTTATAGATGTTGCATGTGAAACTTGGTGCTGGTGTAGTTGTGTAATGGGGTAGCTGAGTGTTGAAGCTATATGATGTTGTACTCTGATGTATTTCAATTATGAAATCCTGCTTCCTTAATACAAAAATGAAATATATTGTGTGCTTAATATGAAATGTCAATTAGATTAATAAATGGATTATTAATAATAGAACAATTAGCCTGCTAATGGCCAATTAGCCTGCTAATTGGGTTTTTTTCTATTGCAAACGATTATTGAGAAAACACCGTGGGCGATGACCTCAGACAATGCACACAGTTTCTAGGAGTAAACCGTGTTGGATCAATGAACAATCACACATGACTTCCTCTTGAAAACTATTTGTGTTAGGCCACCTTGCGCAAACGTTTACCACATAAAAAGTGTGTGTGATGGACAGCCTATCCCACACAGTTTCTTCTACCCACCGTGTGTGATGCATTCAATAACGCAAATGATAAAATTGTTAATATCGTCTGCAATGGCAACGCTATCACAAACAATTTAATGGGGAAAATTGTGTGTGATGTATCTGCGAACGGAAACGTTCTCCTTAGAGTGACTGTGTGGAATGTATATACGAACGGAAACGTACTTCTTGGATTAACTGTGTGGGATGTACATACTAACGGAAACGTATTCCTTGGATTGACTGTGTGGAATGTACATACGAACGGAAACGTTTAGCCGGGACTGACTGTGTGTGATGTACTTACGACTGGAAACGATTTGGCTTGTATAATTGTATTTTTTTAGCACAACTGTACGTATAATCGTATTTGATCGCTCGCCCATCGCACACGACCTTATTTTGCCGAGCGTGTGTGACCGGAGGGCCTATCCCTGATGGTTTCTGGGTCGTGTGGGAAGGAACCCCCTGTCGCAGTCACTCACTTGGCGACGGTTCAGAATGCCGTCACGGAAAGGGGTTAAAAACTGTTTGTATAGCACCTCGCTGTACCAGTGATAGGATCAAACCGATGAAACTGTAACACTACTCTAATGCAAGCAGTAGAGAGAAAGAATAGGTGATATCGGGATGATCAAAGGGGGTTTGCTTGCCTGGAAGCTCTGCGGAGAAGGAGGGGTCGTCAACACCGTAGTCGATCGGGGCAGTGGTGGCGTCAGTCTCGAAGTCTACCAGAGAGAAGGGGGGAAAAGAAACAATGAATACAATGCAAACAGATGCATGGCGATGCAAGACATGGCAATAAGCGGTGCGACGTGTGACCTAACGCAGTACTACGTGGTACAGGTGAAGGGGGAAAACACCCGGGAAGTATTCCCGGTGTTAGGCATTTTTGGGCAAATGAAACGAAGGGGGACGGTTCCATGTTCGCTAAGATAGGGAAGTGTGACAGACGAACGGTGTGCGTATTCGAAATCGTCACGATTTTCTAAGTAACTTTCATGTATAAAGTATTTTCATCCGAGTTACAGTTTATTTTATATTAATTTTCAAAGTTTTAATTCATTTTCTAAAATTATTATTAATTCAAAAATAAATGTTAAAATGCTACGGGTACCCAGCCCTGTGTACACAGAGTGTATGCAGAGGCTGACATGTGGGCCAGGGGGACCCAGTTGGGCATGAACACAAAGTTCAAGGTCGACTCCCACTTATCCAATGCATGACCATTCATTCACTGCTCTATTAAAATGAGTTGAGTGTGAAAACCTACCTGGTGAATTACCAGAGGAGTATGACCCATGAAAACTTTCGGGTTCACACAGATTAAGGAAGGCATAGGTTCAACCCATCGGGGCATCTTAGAAACATATACCACAAGCTTCGAGAGTAATTATCACCAGCTCGAAAGCAGAGCATGGTTGGCCAAATCAGAGAATAGGATTTACCAATGGCATTATGTATCAGGGTAACAACTCATAAGGTAATTTGAATATGAATGACACTATCGGATAATAATCCAACAAAGGACTTGACGGTCCACAAAGGATCTGGTGTGAGTATTGGTACTCAGCCGGAAGAAGAAGGAATGCAAGGAGATCGGATTACAGAAACAACTGACTAATTCAAAGCTCAAATGCAAAGGATTTATGATTTCCAAATCAAGGGGTCGGAAGCAAACGCTCTGATTAAGGATGGGTAAGTTGAATAGATTTAGGGGTACAATCGATAGCAATTTGATTGGTCGAGATCCATCTCATGCTTAAAATGATGTCTGAGTCGGAAGGATGACTTCTAGGATCTGATTAAGGACTGCGAGCATTCGCAACATATTGAATCAAGGGACTCGAAATGATAGTGACGGAGGATGTCAACGGGGATTACTAGAAATATGGAATTAACCATAATGCGGGAAGGCAAGGAATTCAGGAGCAATAGGCTGCTGAGGATTTTCAGAAAATCAAATAGTATTTCGAAGAGTTTGTGAAACACATGAACAACTAGGAATGAACAAATCCTCGATAAGTGTGAGGAATTATTCGTAGGGGTATTCATGCGGCAAAGATATGTAAGGCAGTGGCACAAGGGATTCTTAAAAAGTCAGAGAATAATTTGATGTATCTTGTAATAACAAGAGCAACTGGGAATGAAAGTAAAAACGACAAGTGTATGTAATTATCCATAGGGATAACGGTGGTAGGGAATTGCAAAAGCGACGGGCACAAAGTCTCGAGAGAACATCGGAGAGTATCTTCGGAATCTTCTGGTGCAGCAGGCGATCATCTAAACTGAATGGGCTCTCCGGAAGAAAGTATTTTCGAGAACCTAAAGTTAGATTTTAGCAAAATTATTTAACCCGAATAGAAGAGAGATCAGAATCCCAGAGTATAGACGAGGAATAAAAGATCCTAATACCACCCAATGGCGACGTGAGCCCATAAGCCACACATCCATGTTAGTAAAAGTTTTTCAATGACTAGACTCAACTTCGGCCAAGGAGTTGAAAAGGGGGATTCCTACAGGCAATCGGCTCTGATACCAACTTGTTACGCCCCTGATTCAATCGTACACTAATCATACACGCAAATATGTACAATCAAGATTAGGGACTCACGGGAAGATATCACAACACAACTCTAGACACAAAATAAAGTCATACAAGCTTCATATTACAAGCTAGGGGCCTCGAGGGCTCGAATACATAAGCTCGATCACAGACGAGTCAGCAAGCAACAATATCTGAGTATAGACATAAACTTAAACAAGTTGACATAAGATGGCTAGCACAAACAGGGATACAGATCGAAGAGGCGCATGCCTCCTGCCTGGGATCCTCCTAAACTTCTCCTGGTCGTCGGCGGCCTGCACGTAGTAGTAGGCATCCTCGGGGTAGTAGTAGTAGTCATCAACGATGCATCTGGCTTCTGGGCTCCACCATCTGGTTGCGACATCCGAGAAGAATGGAAAAGGGGGAAAAGAGGGAGCAAAGCAACCGTGAGTACTCATCCAAAGTACTCGCAAGCAAGGATCTACACTACATATGCATCGGTATCAATGAAATGGGTAGTATCTGTGGACTGAACTGCAGAATGCCAGAATAAGAAGGGGATAGCTAGTCCTATCAAAGACTATGCTTCTGGTAGCCTCCATCTCGAAGCATATAGAAGAGAGTAGCTGGTGTAGTAACAAGTGTCAACGTATAGCATAATCCTACCCGACGATCCTCCCCTCATCGCCCTGTGGGAGAGCGATCACCGGGTTGTCTCTGGAACTTATCTGGGTGTGTTTTATTAAGTATCTGGTTCTAGTTGTCATGAGGTCGGAATACAACTCCAAGCATCCTGTTACCGTGGACACGACTATTCGAATAGATCAACTTCCCTGCAGGGGTGCACCACATTGCCCAACACGCTTGATCCCTCTAGCTGGGCACACTTTCCTGGGTCATGTCCGGCCTCAGAAGATCAACACGTCGCAGCCCTACCTTGGCCCAAAAGAGAGGTCAGCAAGCTGGTCTAAATCCTAAGCGCGCAGGGGTCTTGGGCCCATCGCCCATTGCACTCCTGCACGTTGCGTACGCGGCCGATGAGCAGACCTGGCAACCTCCATTACAAAGGCGGATGTTTTACGCGGTCCAACCCGGCGCGCGCCACTCAGTCGCTTACGTCTGGAAAGCTTCAGCTGATACTACGACGTCGAGTGCCCATAACTGTCCCCACGTAGTTGGTTAGTGCGTATAGGCCAAAAGACCAACTCAGATCAAATACCCAATCTCGTTAAGCGTGTTATTAAGAGGTAACCGCGGATGCCGAACAAGGACCAGGGCCACCTCTCTCCTGGGTGGTCTCAACCTGCCCTGTCGCTCCGCCACAAAGATCTACCCAGAGGGCCATCGGGAAACATGTCCTTTCAGCCCCCAGTCCGTGAATCACTCGCGGGTACTCTACGAGCCGACCCGACTTTAGTCAACATCATGTATCATGTATAAAATGTATATAGTATATACCTGTGATCACCTCTCGAAGTGATCACGGCCCGATAGTATAGCATGGCAGACGGACAAGGATGTAGGGCCACTGATGGAATACTAGCATCCTATACTAAGCATTTAGGATTGCAGGTAAGGTATCAACAGTTGTAGCAAAGACAGGCTATGCAGCAGTATAGGATCAAACCGATGAAATAGTAACACTACTCTAATGCAAGCAGTAGAGAGAAAGAATATGTGATATTGGGATGATCAAAGGGGTTTTTCTTGCCTGGAAGCTCTGCGGATAAGGAGGGGTCCTCAACACCGTAGTCGATCGGGGCAGCAGTGGCGTCAGTGTCGAAGTCTACCAGAGAGAAGGTGGAAAGAAACAATGAATACAATGCAAATAGATGCATGGCGATGCATGACATGGCAATAAGCGGTGCTACGTGTGACCTAACGCAGTACTACGTGGTACAGGTGAAGGGGGAAAACACCCGGGAAGTATTACCGGTGTTAGGCATTTTCGGGCAGATGAAACGGAGGGGGACGGTTCCATGTTCGCTAAGATAGGGACGTGTGATAGACGAACGGGGTGTGTATTCAGAATCGTCACGATTTTCTAAGTAACTTTCATGTATAAAGTATTTTCATCCGAATTACGGTTTATTTTATATTAATTTTCAAAGTTTTAATTCATTTTCTGAAATTATTATTAATTCGAAAATAAATGTTAAAATGCGACGGGTACCCAGCCCTATGTACACAGAGTGTACACAGAGGCTGACATGTGGGCCAGGGGGACCCAGTTGACCAGTCAAAGTTTGACTCGTCAACGACAGGGGGTGGGGCCCCCTGTCATACACTGATTAGTTAGTTACCTAGTTAATTAGTTTAATTTACAGGTTAATTAAGGTTAAGTTAATTGAGCAAACTTAATTAATTAATTAATATATATATATTAATTCTTTTTTTTGTTCCAGGGGCGTCGGGCCCTGACGTCAGTGGCCCAAGGGCCATAGCGGGCAAACGGGTGCGGGCACCGGGCGCCTGGACCCAGGCGGACCCGACTGGCCTAGCCAGCGGCGAGGTAGCAGGGCGCGGCTGGGGTGGCCGGCGCGGGTGCGGGTGCTGGGAAGCGGCGGCGAGGGGCGGCGATGCGGGGACATAGGCGAGGCGCGGGTGGCACGGTGCACGGGCGCGCCCGAGGGGCGTGGCCGGGCGCAGGGCGGCGATGAGGAGGCCGGAGCGGGGGTGCGGGGCGAGCCGTGGTTGGCGGCGACTGAGCGCGGTGCGGCGGCCGCCGGAGCGCGTGCGAGGCGGTGGTCACGGGTGAGAGCGAGAGGGAGATGGGGCATTTGGGGCGCGAGGTGAGCGCGGGGAGCGGCCGGGGGGTTGCGAGCAGGCGTGGCTGCGGGCGCGCGCAGTGAGGGCGCAGTGGTGTGCGCGCGCGGGGCGAGGGCACGGCCACACGCGTGGCGGGGGAGGCGGTTGCGTGGCGAGGTCGTGGCGGGCGCGCGGGGTCGAGCGGGGCAGAGGGGGTAGAGAAGGAGGTTGGGGTTCCTCACCCTTCGTTCGTGAGCAGAGGGCGGTGAGGTTTGATGAAGCTGCTCGGGGAGGAGGCGAGGAGGCAACAGCGACGGCGGTGGGCGACGGGGGCGGCTCCGGCGTCGGTTCCGGCGACGGGGTGACGAGGGTAGTGCCCGATCCAGATCTGGATAGGGGGGGTTGTGTGAGGGAGCGGCTAGGGTTCGGTCGCCAGGGGGTTAAGCACGGGCCCGGCGGCCCGGTGGCCTGCTGGGCCGAGGCCCGGGGGGGTCTTTTTTATATATATATTCTTTTTTACTTATTTTATTCTTTTCTATTTTCTCTTAGTTTCTTTTTATTTTAGTTTTACCTAATATTAAAATGATCCCTAAATTAGTATTACCATTTAACCCACTGCCACAAAAAGTTTTCCTCCAAAATAAAATAGTTTAATATTTTATATAGTACAAAAGGCATTTAATTAACTGTTTTTGCTGTTGTTTTATTTCTTTTAGAGCATTTAAATTTTTTATAAAAATGTGGTTTCTTCACAATTATTACTTATGAATTATTTGTCACATCCAGAACATTTTAGTTTTAATATTTAAAAACTTCTATTGTTTGACTTGATTTTGAATTTGAATTCGAACAGGATTTGAACCATCACGAGATTAACAACAGTAACCGTGCTGACGTGGCATCATTAGTAGAGAGTTACTGTAGCTTAATTATCCGGGCGTTACAGAGAAGAAATCTTTACATAAGATGGCTATAAACACTGGACCATAAATAAGCAACACATTTAAATACAAATAAAAAGGGTTCAGGGTTCATTGCATAATGGGCTCAGATTCGCCTTTCCTCGATCATATAACCTACCCCCATCATATCTTATCACCAGATCAATCTGTTTATACAGTGGAGCTGCCCGGGTTAGCTCTCAACAAGAATGACCATCCAAGGACAGAACAATAAGTATCACAGGATCAAAAAGGATTCTAGAGACAAGAGGGAGGATCCAACTTGATACCCACAGGTGCCTCGATTGCTCGAAGGCACACTTATTTCAGCCATGGTTAATCATTGTCGCCCTAGCTAGCACGAACGCCACTGATGAATATAGCAAATCCAGGAGCATAGCTATAGGACCAGGGCATCCACATATAAACCAGAGCATCACATGAGCTCCTATGACAACAACTTAACATGAACAACAACCTGCAAACCCTAGAATAGCATGGATCCACAACTACAGATCTCAAGTAGGAACTGATGCATGAGTATAGAGCATCAACCAGATGAGCACCGCATCAATATAGCCATGGCCATGTCCCATACAGTAGCCAAAGCAGAGGAGCAGGAGGAAGATGGAGCTTGTTTCCTCGAATAAACCGCCTACACACAAGCTTAGAAGCTGCTGGATTGTAAGGCATGTAGCAAGAGGAGGAGTGGAGTTCTTGGACAACTCTGGCATGCATATGAGTCGAGGTGTCGTAACCAACCACAACCAAGTGGAGAAACTGTCCGAGGACAAGGGCGTCCTAATGATCTACGAGATGCACTCCTCGAGAAGTAAATGAAAAAGAGCTCTTCTCAACTGCATCCACTTCTAAACTGCATCCTTTCAACTGTGTTTTCCTTCTTAGCCGCATCCTTTCAACTGTGTTTTTCCTTCTCAACTTCATTTCTCTCTCTATGTTTTTCTATCAACTACTCTCACATACATCCATTTCAGCGTCAAGTAATTCCGGAGGAAGGCAGTATATCTTTCAACTCAACAGCGAATCCACGTTATAGTTGTGGGGTCAGTTTGACCCCATAAATTTATCATTTTGGCGCTGCCATTGTCTCAACTGTGTTTCTCCTTCTCTACTACGTCCTATCAACTGTGTTGTTTCAACCGTAGGAGCAAACTCCGGTTGACCCTGAAGCTTATATTCTAGAGTAATCCTATCACCCTAGTCGATGTGGGACTAAATCACGCACTCTCCTTCGTTATTTTTTCATGAAATTGATCATACATAACATGTGTAAGAAAAAAGTTGATCATGTAATTATAAAAAAATCAAGCATTTAGAAAAATGTTAAAAATGGATAAAGAAAATGTTTCTCATGTGTATGAAAAATGTATACCACAAAATATACAATGTGTGTGAAAAAAGTTGATCTTGTATTTTAAAAAGTTAATCTAAACATTTAAAGAGAAAATTAAACAAGAATTTTAAAAATGTTAATAAAGCATTTGGAAAATGTTAAATGTGTATCGAAAAATGTTGACCATGTATTAAAAAATGGTCATACTTGTATTTCAAAAGTATATAATGTGTACAGAGAAAATGTTGACGATGTTTTCAAAACAATTAAACTTGTATTTGAAAATGTTAAATGTGTATAGAAAAAATATTGACCATGCATTCAAACCCTGTTAAACTTGAATTTGAAACATGTTAAATGTGTATAGAAAAATGTTGAGCATGTATTAAAAAATGTTAAACTTGATTTAAAAAAATATTAAATGTGTATAAAAAATATTGACTATGTATTAAAAATGTTAAACTTGTATTAAAAAACAAAGCTTTGAAAAAAGTTAAATGTGTATAGAAAAAATATTGACCATGTATTAAAAATGTTAATCTGGTATTTGAAAATATTAATCAAGAGTTCAAAAAATGTTAAATGTGTATTAAAGTGCATTAGATATATACCAAAAATATGTATAGAAAAGCATTGAAATCTGAGAGAAATAAGAAAAAGTGGTTTAAAACAGAAAAAAGACAAACAAAACTAAAGTAAAACGAAGAAAAAAATGTTAAATTTGTATTTGAAAAATGTTAAATGTGTATTAGAAAATGATCTTGACATATACGAAAAACGTAGGATGAACCAAAAGCACAAAGATAACCCAAAAAATGAATACCAAAAAGGAAAAATAAGCCAAAAAAGAGAAATGAAAAATAAAAACAAAGAACAAATGCGAACAGAATTGAAATAGTGATAATCAAAAAAGAAACAAAGAATAACAAAAAATGTTAACCATGTATTAAAAAAAGTTTAACTTGTATTTGAAAAAAGTTAAACATGTTTAAAAAAATGAATTAGATATATACCAAAAATGTGTATAAAAAGACAATGAAAACCTGAGAGAAAACAAAAGAAAACCAATAAAAATGAGAAAACAAACAAACAAAACTGAAAAAATGAGAAAAAGAGAAAAAACAAATGAAAACTGGAAACAAACAAAGAATAACAAAGAAACAATAATTTTTTTGTAAAAACAAAGAAACAAAGAAGACAAACCAGAGAAAAAATAGGGAATAAACAAAAAAAATAAGTGAAAATCCGACTCTTTTACTTCAACTGGGACGCGCCCTAGTAATTGATCACGAGCCCGACTGGCTAGCAACGCTATCTTGCATCCAAGAGATACTGTGTTTGAACCCCCTCGCGCTCTCATTTTCTCTCCACTTTATTTCTTCTTTTAGATATGCGGCAATGGGCAGACCTATTACTTAAGCGCTCAACGCAAGAGATCCTTCCGTCTCACTTTATTCGAGATATAGCTTTATTTCTTCATTTAGTATTTGTCAATGGGCCAGACTGTTACTGCTGCACTCGACACGAGAGATCCTTCCGTCTCGCTTAATACGAGATATAGCTCCCACAACAGCCTTGTGCCGCCCCCAGCGACTCCTTTTTTTGAGAGGGTCGCCTCTAGGGAGCTGGTATTATGCCGGCCTAGTAACATGTGGCCCCATCATGCTTTTTTTGTGTTTTAAATAATAAATTCATATATTATGAAAAAATTAATTAGTTAATTTTTTTAAAGTGTTCATCTCACATAAATAAAACTAAATGCACTGTAAAAATTGTTCGTCAACCTTTCAGAAAAATATTGTACCATTCAAAAAAAGTATATGATATTACAAAATGTTCACATGTTTTTAAAAATGTACGTTGGATTTTTTAAAATATTATAAAACGTGCAACTATGTTCTTGTAATTATAAAATATCTACCATTCAATAAAATGTATATTACATTCTTTTAAAATGTTCACGTGTTTCATGTTTGCGACATTGTTTAGAAACATTTTATCCAATGTATAAAATTTTAGTTTTAAAATTATGTTTGTATCATACAAAAAAAGGTGTATTCAAAAAATGTTTTAAAAGGTACTTTTTTGCAATATTAGAAATAAAAATTTTTAAAAAAATTCAATCATGTATTTAAAAATGTTAAACGTATATAAGAAAATGTCTCAGATGCATAAGGAAAATGTACAATATGTATGGAAAACAGTAGACACCAAAACATATATTTTAAAATAATTAATGATTTATTTGAAAAATATTAAGCTTTGTGTGATGCATGAGTATAGAGCATCAACCAGATGAGCACCGCATCAATATAGCCATGGCCATGTCCCATACAGTAGCCAAAGCAGAGGAGCAGGAGGAAGATGGAGCTTGTTTCCTCGAATAAACCGCCTACACACAAGCTTAGAAGCTGCTGGATTGTAAGGCATGTAGCAAGAGGAGGAGTGGAGTTCTTGGACAACTCTGGCATGCATATGAGTCGAGGTGTCGTAACCAACCACAACCAAGTGGAGAAACTGTCCGAGGACAAGGGCGTCCTAATGATCTACGAGATGCACTCCTCGAGAAGTAAATGAAAAAGAGCTCTTCTCAACTGCATCCACTTCTAAACTGCATCCTTTCAACTGTGTTTTCCTTCTTAGCCGCATCCTTTCAACTGTGTTTTTCCTTCTCAACTTCATTTCTCTCTCTATGTTTTTCTATCAACTACTCTCACATACATCCATTTCAGCGTCAAGTAATTCCGGAGGAAGGCAGTATATCTTTCAACTCAACAGCGAATCCACGTTATAGTTGTGGGGTCAGTTTGACCCCATAAATTTATCATTTTGGCGCTGCCATTGTCTCAACTGTGTTTCTCCTTCTCTACTACGTCCTATCAACTGTGTTGTTTCAACCGTAGGAGCAAACTCGGTTGACCCTGAAGCTTATATTCTAGAGTAATCCTATCACCCTAGTCGATGTGGGACTAAATCACGCACTCTCCTTCGTTATTTTTTCATGAAATTGATCATACATAACATGTGTAAGAAAAAAGTTGATCATGTAATATAAAAAAATCAAGCATTTAGAAAATGTTAAAATGGATAAGAAATGTTTTCTCATGTGTATGAAAAATGATTACCACAAAATATACAATGTGGTGTGAAAAAGTTGATCTTGTATTTTAAAAAGTAATCTAAACATTTAAAGAGAAAATTAAACAAGAATTTAAAAATGTTAAAAAGCATTTGGAAAATGTTAATGTGTATCGAAAAATGTTGACCATGTATTAAAAAATGGTCATACTTGTATTTCAAAAGTATATAATGTGTACAGAGAAATGTTGACGATGTTTTCAAAACAAATTAAACTTGTATTTGAAAATGTTAAATGTGTATAGAAAAAATATTGACCATGCATTCAAACCTGTTAAACTTGAATTTGAAACATGTTAAATGTGTATAGAAAAATGTTGAGCATGTATTAAAAAAATGTTAAACTTGTATTTAAAAAATATTAAATGTGTATAAAAAAATATTGACTATGTATTAAAAATGTTAAACTTGTATTAAAAACAAAGACTTTGAAAAAAGTTAAATGTGTATAGAAAAAAATTGACCATGTATTAAAAATGTAATCTGGTATTTGAAAATATTAATCAAGAGTTCAAAAAATGTTAAATGTGTATTAAAAGTGCATTAGAATATACCAAAAATATGTATAGAAAAGCATTGAAATCTGAGAGAAAAAGAAAAAGTGGTTTAAAACAAGAAAAAAGACAAACAAAACTAAAGTAAAACGAAGAAAAAAATGTTAAATTTGTATTTGAAAAATGTTAAATGTGTATGAAAAATGATCTTGACATATACGAAAAACGTAGGATGGAACCAAAAGCAACAAAGATAACCCAAAAAAATGAATACCAAAAAGGAAAAAAATAAGCCAAAGAAAAGAAAGAAAATGAAAAATAAAAACAAAGAAACAAATGCAGAAAGAATGGAAATAGTGATAATCAAAAAAGAAACAAAGAATAACAAAAAAGTTAACCATGTATTAAAAAAAGTTTAACTTGTATTTGAAAAAAGTTAAACATGTTTAAAAAAATGAATTAGATATATACCAAAAATGTGTATAAAAAGACAATGAAAACCTGAGAGAAAACAAAAGAAAACCAATAAAATGAGAAAACAAACAAACAAAAACTGAAAAAATGAGAAAAGAGAAAAAAACAAATGAAAACTGGAAACAAACAAAAGATAACAAAGAAACAATAATTTTTTTGAAAAACAAAGAAACAAAGAAGAAAACCAGAGAAAAAATAGGGAATAAACAAAAAAAATAAGTGAATCCGACCTTTTACTTCAACTGGGACGCGCCCTAGTAATTGATCACGCCCGACTGGCTAGCAACGCTATCTTGCATCCAAGAGATACTGTGTTTGAACCCCCTCGCGCTCTCATTTCTCTCCACTTTATTTCTTCTTTAGATATGCGGCAATGGGCAGACCTATTACTTAAGCGCTCAACGCAAGAGATCCTTCGCTCTCACTTTATTCGAGATATAGCTTTATTTCTTCATTTAGTATTTGAATGGGCCAGACTGTTACTTGCACTCGACACGAGAGATCCTTCGTCTCGCTTAATACGAGATATAGCTCCACACCAGCCTTGTGCCGCCCCCAGCGACTCCTTTTTTTGAGAGGGTCGCCTCTAGGGAGCTGGTATATGCCGGCCTAGTAACATGTGGCCCCATCATGCTTTTTTTGTGGTTTTAAATAATAAATTCAATATTATGAAAAAATTAATTAGTTAATTTTTTTTAAAGTGTTCATCTCACATAAATAAAACTAAATGCACTGTAAAAATTGTTCGTCAACCTTTCAGAAAAATATTGTACCATTCAAAAAAAGTATATGATTTACAAAATGTTCACATGTTTTTAAAAATGTACGTTGGTTTTTTAAAATATTATAAAACGTGAACTATGTTCTTGTAATTATAAAATATCTACCATTCAATAAAATGTATATTACATTCTTTTAAAATGTTCACGTGTTTCATGTTTGCGACATTGTTTAGAAACATTTTATCCAATGTATAAAATTTTAGTTTTAAAATTATGTTTGTATCATACAAAAAAAGGTGTATTCAAAAAATGTTTTAAAAGGTACTTTTTTGCAATATTAGAAATAAAAATTTTTAAAAAAATTCAATCATGTATTTAAAAATGTTAAACGTATATAAGAAAATGTCTCAGATGCATAAGGAAAATGTACAATATGTATGGAAAACAGTAGACACCAAAACATATATTTTAAAATAATTAATGATTTATTTGAAAAATATTAAGCTTTTATAAAAAGAATGTTTCCTAATGTGTACGAAAATATACAACATGTATGAAAAATTATATATATGTTGAACAAAATAGAAACAAATGAAAAAACCAAAGAAACCCAGTGAAAGCCAAAGAAAGAAACAAAACAAAAATCCAAAGAAAAATAAAAATAAAAACCAAAAATGTCAGAGAAAAGTGAAGAAAACCCAAGGAAAATGTTACTACAAACAGTGGAAAAAAACCCCAGAAAAAACAACACATGCTTGGCTACATTGTTGGGCGGCCCAATAGCCACCCGCTATAGGCGATTCATAATAGGAATCGGTACGAGCGACACATAGCACTGGCACTCTAAAAGGGGTGTTTCCACTTGTAAATTATACTGCTCCCTGATATGTCTTCAACGTATCTATCATTTATGAAGTATCCATGCCATGTTTACAACAATTTTATATGGTTTTGGCACTGTTCAAGAATTCGCCTGATTAATCAGTTAACGGGCCAGTTAATCGCTACTGTTAGGGTGACCGAATCGAATAGCACCTATTCATCATGTTAACTTGTCAGGCCGATTAATTGGCCAGTTAGACCGATTAATCGGTTGCTAGGCCAATTAATCGCTGCTGACCCATTAATTTATGGGCAAACAAATCCCAAAAAATTTCCCTGTAACCCCTCCCATCCCCCTCTCGCTCCTCAATAGCTAGGGTTCGACCAACCAGTAGCATATTTTGGTATATTACATAGTTGAGATCATGAGAGTATGGTATAATACATAAAAAAAACTAGATATATGTTGGCAATTCCTACTTAATCTACCGATTAATCCAGTTAATAGGCCGATTCGCTGATTAAACACTACTCCCAAGCCGACCGAGCAGCTACTAGTTACCGATTTCCTGAACAATGGGTTTTGGTGCACTTTTATATGGTTTGAATGGAACTAACCCGGACTGACGCTATTTTCAGCAGAACTACCGTGGTGTTGTTTTTTGTGCAGAGATAAAAGTTCTCGGATTGGGCTGAAAATTTACGGTGTTTTTTATGGACAAAAAAGACCCCCGAAGCTTCCTGGAAGGACAAGAAGAGCCACGAGGACACGACAAGCTCAGTAGGCGCGCCCTAGGGGCCAGGGAGGGCCTACCGAGCTTGTCGCTTCCTCGTGCCCCCCCCCCCCTGACGTGAAACCGACGCCAAAAATTTCTATAAATATAGAAAAAAACAGAAAGAAACCTAGAACTTCCACGCCGCCACCGCAAGCCACTATACCGAAGCGATCTCATCTGGAGGACTTCTCTAGCACCCTGCCGGAGAGCAAAATCATCACCAGAGGCCATCTTCATCATCCCGGTGGTCTCCATGACGAGGAGAGAGTAGTTCACCCTCGAGGCTAAGGGTATGTACCAGTAGCTATGTGTTTGATCTTTCTCTCTCTCTCTCGTGTTCTTGATTTGGCACGATTTTAATGTACCATGGGCTTTGTTAATATAGTCAGATCATATGATGTTTTCCCCTCTCTATCTCATTGTGATGAATTGAGTCTGGCTCTTTGAGGTTTTGTTATGTTGGATTGAATATTGGATTTGAGATCACTTGATATATGTCTTGCATGTGGATACCCGCGGTGACATTGGGGGATTCTATTGAGTTACTTGATGTATGTTTTGGTATTCAACTTGTGGATTTCCGTGGTGACATTGGGGTAATCTATACATAGGAGTTGATACACGTTTTCGTCCTACGTTCTCCCATAGAAACTTTGGAGTGTTTCTTTGTCGCACGTTGAGGGATTGTTATATGATTCAATTATGTTAGCACTGTTGAGAGATTGCACTAGCGAAAGTATGAACCCTAGGCCTTGTTTCCAAGCATAGCAATATCGTTTCTGCTCCGTTTTATCACTTGCTGCCTTGCTGTTTTTATTTTTTTTAGATTACAAAAACCTATATCTACTATCCATACTACACTGGTATCACCATCTCTTCGCCGAACTAGTGCACCTATACAATTTACCATTGTATTGGGTGTGTTGGGGACACAAGAGATTCTTGTATTTGATTGCAGGATTGTTTGAGAGAGACCATCTTCATCCTACGCCTCCCACAGATTAAGAAACCTTAGGTCATCCACTTGAGGGAAATTTGTTGTTGTCCTACAAAACTCTGCACTTGGAGGCCCAACAACGTCTACAAGAATAAAAGTTGCGCAGTAGACATCTTTTCTGGCGCCGTTGCCGGGGATGTGAGTGCTTGAAGATATATCTTTAGATCTTGCAATTGAATCTTTTAGTTTCTTGTTTTATCACTAGCTTGGTTTATAAAAGAAAACTACAAAAAAATGAAATTGAAGTTGCATCAAGTTCTTTATCTTTATGATGTCTTTCTTGAGAATGATGGATTAGAAAATTGTGTCAAAGTGTTAGAAGAAGAATTCAATAAAACATTTGCATACAATCTTTGAATGATAAGCATGCTTGCAATGTTTCTAGTATGGATTCTTTGAATATCCATGATGCTAGTGATATGCAAAGCCATAAGCTTTTGGATGCCATGTTTGATGAAGACGATCTTTTTAGTCCCCCTACTTTTGATGAGCAAATTTATTATGATGATAGCATGCCACCTATTTATGATGATTAAAATGATGAAAGTGGGTTTGGAAGAGTGTCAACTCTAGGAAGTAATGATCCCACTATTTTGAAGGGTGTTGAATCTTATTGTAATAATTATAAAAGTGGATTTGGAGAGGTCATGACTTTATTTAGTGATGATTCCATTATTTTGGAAGAGGTTTCAATTGATCATGACAACAAAGTTGTTATCTATGATGATTGTTGTGATGGCATGTATACTATAAACAGTAATGATAACTATGAAACTTGTCATCATGATTTTAATGTTCAATTTGATTATGTCAATCAAGTATCTCATGATAGTTATTTTGTTGAGTTTTCTCCCACTATTATTGACGAGAAGAAATTTGCTTATGTGGGGAGTAATAAAAATTGTATGCTTATGCATCATGAAAAGAATGCTTAGTGTGATAGCTATATTGTTGAATTCATACATGATGCTACTAAAAATTATTATGAGAGAGGAACATATGATTTTACATATCTCAATAATATCAAGTTTTCTCTCTATGTGTTGAAAGTTTTGAAGTCACACTTGTTTTGCCTTCCTATGCTAGTTGATTCTTGCTCCCATAAATTGTTTGCTCACAAAATCCCTATGCATAGGAAGTGGGTTAGGCTTAAATGTGATTTCCATGTGATTGATGATGCTCTCTTGCATGTTTCAATTACTATTCTTATGTGAGCATCATTAAAATCATCATGCCAAGCTACAAAGGCATTAAAGAAAAGCGCTTGTTGGGAGACAACCCAATATTTACCCCTACTGTTTTTGTGTGTTCACATGATTAAGCTACTGTATTAATCATGTTTTATAGCTTTTGTTTCAATAAAGTTCCAATTAAAGCCTTTGGGATAGTGTGGATGATAGTTGACTTGATTCTGTGCAAAAACAAAAACTTTTGTGCCTAGTGCTGGCATTACTGTGATTCACTGGGATGTGATAAAATTCTGAATTGTTTACACATGATTTATATACAAATTTTCTCCGTTGTCCTAATTTTTCATAATTTTTGGAGTTACAGAAGTATGGTGTTTGTTCAGATCATTACAGACTGTTCTGTTTTTGACAGGTTCTATTTTCAATGCATAGTTCGCTTGCTGTATAGTTTCTATGGCTTATATTGGTCAATATAAATTGTGGAAATGATAGAGTACAGTAGGCATTATGTGTAAACAATTATGAATCTTGTCTTGACAGTACCCAAGTGAATGATTTGTTTTACTATACTAACGCATCTCACGAAGTTCCGTTAAGTTTTGTGTGATTCAAGTTTTCAAGTTTTGGGTGAGATATCGATATGAGGAGAATAAGGAGTGGCAAGACCCTAAGCTTGGGGATTCCCAAGGCACCCCAAGGTAATATTCAAGGAATACATAAGCATCCAAGCTTGGGGATGCCCCGGAAGGCATCCCCTCTTTCATCTTCAACATTATCGGTAACCTCACTTGGAGCTATATTTTTATTCGTCACATGATATGTGTTTTTCTTGGAGTGTCATTTTCTTCTGTTGAAATTTGCTTGCTATTATTTAGAATAATGTTTTTTATCCTTTATTTCAATAAAAGTGTCAAGTATAGCCTTTACATGCTTGGTTTGCATGTTCATGAGTTGCTGTTTCAAAACAGAAAGTTTTCTATTATTGTTTGAATTCTTCTGGAAAGTTAGAACATCATAAAATCTTGAAAATTTTATAAAGTAAGATATGATAAATGTTCTATAGTGTGGTAATTTTTTTAGAATTTTTGGAGTTAAATAAGTATGAATATTTGTTCATCCTTTACATATTATACTGTTTAGACAGATTGCTGTTATGTTTGCATATGTTTTGCTTGTTTAATGATTCTATTCGAGGATAGGAGTATTAAATATGCAGAGGCATTTAGTATGCAATGTTTAATTATAATTTTAGTAATTTGCTACAGTAGAGAATGTTAAGGTTTTCAATTGATTTATAGTAACTTACCTCATGAGTTCTTGTTGAGTTTTGTGTGGATGAATTTTTTCAGATTTAGGGAATCCATGATATGAGAGAAATTAAGGAGACACAAGAGCTCAAGCTTGGGAATGCCCAAGGCATCCCAAGTTAATATTCCGAGAAGTCTCAAGCATCTAAGCTTGGGGATGCCCCGGTAGGCATCCCACCTTTCTTCATCAACAATTATCGGTTAGTTTTGGTTGAGCCTAAGTTTTTACTTGTTCACATAATATGTGCTATTCTTGGAGTGTATTTTTATATTTTTTTGCTGTTTGAATAAAATACTTAGATCTAAATGTTTTAAATGAGAGAGAGAGAGAGTCCTCACATAACTACTTAATTACTTGACTACTCATTGATCTTCACATATCTTTTGGAGTAGTTTGTCATTTACTCTCGTTCTTCACTTATATTCTAAGAGTAAATTGTTGAAAGAATTGAATATCATAAATTTGAAATTATATGTGCTTCATAAATATTCTTGTCCCATGGGGAGTATTGACTTCACATATAAGAAGTATAATTGGTAAAATTTATTGAAAGTTAGCAAACACAACATTGGTCACTTGAACAATTCATGAAAGAATATTAAAGGAAGAGAATTTCACATATAAATATACTATCTTGGACATCTTCTATGATTGTGAGCCCCCATTAATTATTTTCAAGCTTGATCAAGTAGTTGACGTTGGACAAGGAAGACAACGTAATGTGTTATGTTTGTTTATATTCACATAGAAGTTATATTGTAATGGATCCTTTAACATGCGGTGCTTGCTTAGGATCTTTGCTAGCCAAAATTTTATGTACTAAGCGGGAATACTGCTTGTGCATCCAAAATCCTTGGGCCAAGTTTCTTCCAAGAGAGTCCACCATATCTACCTATGGATTGAATAAGATCCTTCAAGTAAGTTGTCATCGGTGCAAAAAGCAATAAAAATTGCTCCTAAATATGTATGGTCTTTTATTGGAAGGGAAAATAAGCTTTGTATGAACTTGTGATAGTGAAGAAATAAAAGCGATGGACTGCATAATAAAGGTTGCTATCACAAGGGGTAATATTAAGTGACGTTCATTTCCATTAAGAGCTTGCACATCCAAAAATAAAAAGCGCATGATAACCTCTGATTCCCTCTGCGAATGGCCTATCTTTTACTTTTCTGTATTTACTTTTATGCTAGAGTCAGCAATGTTCATCCCTATTCCGCTCTATTTATTCTCTTGTGCACAAGCATCATGTGGTAGGGAATGATCCACGCACATATATCCAGTTGAATATAGGTGATCATGAGTTATTATTGTTGACATTATCCCTGAGATAAATAAGTTGGGAGGCAAAACATTAAGCCCCTATCTTCTTATGTGTTTGACTGAAATAATTTGTTCTAAAAATATGCTTTGATGTCAGCAATCATGGAAGACTAAATGATAGTTGAGTATGTGGAATTTGCTAAAACAAAGCTGTTACATAGACCCTTCCTGAAAATAAGATGAATTGTAATTGTTTGATGACTGAAAACATAGTTTGTTAGTTTTCAAGAAAGTTTATGGTCTATACTTTAACATGTGGATAGCTTGCTACTTGATAATGAGAAGTTTTATGAGATAAGCTATTGTTTATGATATATAATGATGCTAGAAAACATGACTGGAATTATCATTGATCAAACTTGTGCACTATGCTAGCATTCACACTTCATAAATTATTTCTTTTATCATTTACTTACTCGAGGACGACCATGAATTAAGCTTAGGGATGCTGATACGTCTCCAACGTATCTATAATTTATGAAGTATCCATGCCATGTTTACAACAATTTTATATGGTTTTGGTGTACCTTTATATGATTTGAATGGAACTAACCCGGACTGACGTTGTTTTCAGCAAAACTACCGTGGTGTTGTTTTTTGTGCAGAAATAAAAGTTCTCAGACTGGGCTGAAAATTTATGGTGATTTTTTATGGACAAAAAGAGACGCCCGAAGCTTCGTGGAAGGACCAGAAGAGCCACGAGAACACGACAATCTCAGTAGGCGCGCCCTGGGGGTAGGGAGGGCCTACCGAGCTTGTCGCTTCCTCGTGGGCCCCCATGAAGTGAAACCGACGCCAAAAATTTCTATAAATATAGAAAACCCCAGAAAGAAACCTAGAACTTCCATACTGCCGCTGCAAGCCTCTGTACCAAAGCGATCTCATCTGGAGGCCTTCTCTGGCACCCTGCCGGAGGGGGAAATCATCACCAGAGGCCATCTTCATCATCCTAGCGGTCTCCATGACGAGGAGGGAGTAGTTCACCCTCAGGGCTGAGGGTACGTAACAGTAGTTATGTGTTTGATCTCTCTCTCTCTCTCTCGTGTTCTTGATTTGGCATGATCTTGACGTACCATGGGCTTTGTTAATATAGTCAGATCATATGGTGTTTTTCCCTCTCTATCTTGTTGTGATGAATTGAGTCTTGCTCTTTGACTTTTCGTTATGTTGGATTGAATATTGGATTTGAGATCATTTGATATATGTCTTGCATGTGGATACCCGCGGTGACAATGGGGTATTCTATTGAGTTACTTGATGTATGTTTTGTATTCAACTTGCGGATTCCCGCGATGACACTGGAGTAATCTATGCATAGGGGTTGATACAAGTTTTTGTCCTATGTTCTCTGATAAAAACTTTGGAGTAATTCTTTGTCGCATGTTGAGGCATTGTTATATGATTCAATTATGTTAGCACTGTTGAGAGATTGCACTAGCGAACGTATGAACCCTAGGCCTTGTTTCTAAGCATTGCAATACTGTTTGTGCTCCGTTTTCTCACTTGCTACCTTGCTGTTTTTATATTTTTAGATTACAAAAACTACATCTACTATCCATACTACACTTGTATCACCATCTCTTCACCGAACTGGTGCACCTATACAATTTACCATTATATTGGGTGTGTTGGAGACACAAGTGATTTTTTGTATTTGATTGCAGGGTTGTTTGAGAGAGACCATCTTCATCCTACGCCTCCCACGGATTGATAAACCTCAGGTCATCCACTTGAGGGAAATTTGCTGTTGTCCTACCAAACTCTGCACTTGGAGGCCCAACAATGTCTACAAGAATAAAAGTTGCGTGGTAGACATCACTCTTCTCAAAGATGTAGCACCTCACTAATACCACAAGTCCACAACATGCAACACATCAATAGCAACTAATGATGTGTTTGGTTGCTCGCATCAACCCCAACCAGGCCCACGCGGGAAAATTTTACCCTATTTGGTTGCCCGACCTACATCAGATTCTTGGCTTGCACAGAACTTAAAGCACTTCACAGTCAGGCTTGCTAGGAACGACCGAATCAGCCGTTTCCAGCGAGCCAGGATCGAGTGATGCAGGGGAGGGGAATGCAGTGTTGACCTCCTGCGTCCACAGAGATGGCGCGAGCTGGTGTGCGTCTTTGAAAAAGCGGCGGGAGGAATAGGCATCACCTCCCGCCGATTCGGTTGCCCTATATAGCCAGCCTCACCTCACCGCCAAAACTCCCGCCATCATTCCTCCCCTCTCGAGCTTTCCCCCGGGCGCGGATCGACAATGAGGACCAGATAAGCGCGCGCTCCCGCTCCGGCCATCGGTTGACGGTGGCGGCGATTCGAGTCCTCCTCTTCTCCGACATGTTCCACGCCTCCTTCGAGCTGCTCTGATGGCGTCTATGAGTTCAATCACCCCCTTCTCTGTACTCGTTCGAGCTAGATCTATGAGCATGTGGTGGGGTTAGATCTATGACCATGTGGTAGCATTGTACACCACCGATCTGTGTGAATGTGATGTTCTAGAGTTGTTTCCATGTCGGCAGGGATTGATAGCTAGTGATGATCGATTATTAGTATGCTTGATATGTAATATGCTAGTATGCAAGTATGTGTGCTAGTTTGTTGAACTCCTTGCCACAGAGGGTTTAAGAGTAGGAAGGCGGCAGGGGATGCTTACTCCAAGGACGTGCTGTCGTGTTGAAGCAGGCATGCAGTGTTGAAGTTGGCAAGTCCGATCGACAGTTTTGGCTGAAGAACTTCATCATCATCGTCCAGTTCATCGTGATTGCAGTGTTGTTTTACTGGTGTGATCAGTGTGTAAGGTGTAGCTGGTAAGCTCACCATGTTGGGTACAAGGTAACCAGACCTCGCTGCGTGTATGCAATCAAACAACATGCAGTAATATGAGCCCAACCAATGCGAGCAACCAAACACAGTGCGTAGAGTCATTTCTAGCAGGGAAAGGGGATGCAGACAACCAATCAACATGCAGATGTTAATTTTTTGCCTACATTAGCACAACCAGGCTGACCTGGGACAAATATGCAAAGTGGCAAAAAATGATGCGAGTAACCGAACGCGTCGTAAGCATACAGGTATTTGCACCAGGAGCAATACCATGTGTGGTGAAAGGGAGGTTCATTTCCAGGGCTACGTCGCCCTTTTTTGCTAATTGGGCTGGCCGTACAGAGTATGTGTCAAAAATAAATTGTTTTATTTTGACTTGCCAATTTGTTGGGTAACTTGTTTGGACTAAAGGCTTTGTTGTTGTTGTTGTTTGACTCATTAATTTCCCAATACCTGGTCAATACATACCAAAGAGCAACTATTCTCAAAATCTCAAAACAAAAGGTGCTGAGTTGGAATCCTATTCTAAGGATTCTTGTGGTTCCGGGGAATCCAGTTACAGGAGAACCAGGAACGGGGAGCTCTCCCCATACATACTATTGTTGGGTAACTGGTGCATTGCCTTGCCAAATTATCAATTCCTCAGATTGGTAGACAGATAAATGTAAATTCTTGTTGTTAGTCTGTGAGGCTTGTGTTTCAAATATTTGCTTTGCATTACCTGGATATGATGTTGTATTGTACTTAACATAATTCAGTCAGGAACTTGTTTGTATTTCTAATGTGGCCACTGTGACAGACAATTTCTTGTCTAGTAACACTCATGTATCTGAAAGTGTACTTTTAAGATCGAT
Source organism: Thinopyrum elongatum (assembly GCA_011799875.1). Lineage (NCBI taxonomy): Eukaryota > Viridiplantae > Streptophyta > Magnoliopsida > Poales > Poaceae > Thinopyrum > Thinopyrum elongatum. The sequence continues at coordinate 320,146,739 of CM022297.1, forward strand.
GACTGGTTTGAACTATTCCAGAAGATAGCAGATTTGTCCATCACTCGTGATGTTAGATTTACTATGCTATGATGCTCACCAACTTTGACATAATTGATGACATGGTCTCTGTTTTTTACGAAATTTCTGGTTGTAAAAGCCCTTTGTAGTATTTTGATGCCAACCTAAATATGGATCCAGGCTGGAGCAGCAGTTCTGATGGTGTAAATTTTTGGACAGCCCATCATGTTTATTGGGTGTGTCCAGTCTTACATTGACATCATGAAGCTTAATGCAGATTGGTAGCTAAACCCTCTTGAAATAATGACGCGAACGTAATTTTTTGCACTCCCATACTGTGTCCTCTCTGTAGTTCTTTACAGACATCATGACCCCGTCATCATCATCTCCATGCTAAATGTTAATGTTCCCTCCAATCCATTATCATCAGGTATTTGTATGTGTTTTCAGTGAAATAACTTACCTGAAGAACAAACTTTCCTTGTCGATATGAGTTAATAACCCAATAGAGCTTATTTAGTCTTCAATTACTTCAGTAGTTCATTGTTTGTTCTTATGCCGCGCATTTCCCACCACATGCTTATTTTCTTCTCAGTTTTCTATCGCCGTTGTGTTGTATCAAGTTTGAGACACTCTATTTACTCTTATGCCACACATTTCCCACTACATGCTTATGGATTTCCTTTGGGGACATGGATCCGTCATCCCACTGGAGCTCAGCATTGTCTCGTCAAAGGTCAAACGATACCGTCTTTTGTTAATATGTATTCTGCTTGAATTTTCAGTTTGGAAGTTGCATCCTTCTATGGCGAGACGGAGGCTACTGAAGCTAACATAAAGAACCCATCTGCTTAACTGTCCAGTTAAAGGAAGCAATACAATATAACTATATAAGTGTTGACAACCAGTTAACTGAAGATCTTATAAGAATCCTATTATTGGTGGGATTCTTTGAATGTTTTGTTGTATTTTCATACTCTTGGGGTCTTGCAGACCCTTTTATACATACTTTTTCGTCAATATATTTTTGGTAGAGCTCTATCCTACTGTTCCTGTAAAAAAGAAAGATCTTAAGAGTCTCTGCTCAAATATTGGCCTCTAAGTGTTTGCATCTAGTGGTACAATACCTGAGCACTAACAGACCATGGATGCCTGGTGTGACGACCCCGGCTTAATCGTGCACTAACCATACACGCAAATGCACATGATCAAGCCTAAGGACTCACTTGAAGATATCACAACACAACTCTAAAACATAAATAAAGTCATACAAGCTTTATATTACAAGCCAGGGCTTCGAGGGCTCGAATACATAGCTCGATGGCAAACAAGCGTCAGCGGAAGCATCAGATATCTGAGTACAGATATATTACAGAAATAGAGATAAGCCTTAAGAAGGCGGGGCAAAACAAAAGCTACGATCGAAAGGCGCAGGCCTCCTGCCTGGGACCCTCCGAATCCTACTCCTGGTAGTCTGTCGGCTCCTCGTAGTAGTACTCGCCAGGAGGGTAGTAGTAGTAGCCGTCGGTGGGGGCAACAGTCTCAGGGCCTCCGTCATCTGGATGCACCAACAAGATATGGGGAGAAAAAGAAAGCAAAGAAAACGTGAGTACTCATCCGAAGTACTCAGCAAGCAAGGATCTACACTACATATGCAACATTATCAAAGAAAGGCTGTATAGGTGGACTAGGCTGCAGAAATGCCAAAATAGAGAGAGAGAGAGCCTAGTCCTATCGAAGACTAGCATCTTCAGCATCTTCAGCGGTCTTGCAGCATTAGAAGAGTGCAAATTAGCATAAAGTAAAGTAATAATAGTAGTGTTATCAACCTCGCCCAGAGATCCTTCCTCGACTCCCTGCGAGAAAGCAATCCCAGAGCCATACTATCCAGTTCTCATCACAAGTATCCAGTTCTAGTTGTACCGATCGGGATACAACTCCAAGTGTCCGTTACCGTAGGACAGGCTATCGATAGATTGTTTCTTCCCTGCAGGGGTGCACCAACTTACCCACCACGCTCGCTTAACTCCGGCCGGACACACTTTACTGGGTCATGCCCGGCCTCGGCCAAACGATACGCCGCAACCCGACCGAAAACTTAACAGAGAGGTCAGCACGCCGGACTAAACCTATGCCCCTAGGGGTCTTGGACCATCGCCCCGGGAACTCCTGCATGTTGCGAACACGGCCGCGAGCAGACCTAGCAACCCCTTAATACAAGCGCGGTTGCGTTACCAGTCCAACACGGCGCGCGCCGCTCAATCGCATGACGTCTATTAAGCTTCGGCTGATGTATACGACGCAGAACGCCCATACTATGCCCACGTGATGGTTAGTGCTATCGGGCTAGAGGCCCCTCGGATCAAATATCCAAACCGTTGGTGGATTAGGAGCGCGCGGTAACGAGCAGAGACTCACGATCGATGTGACCCCGTCTCGAGGACTTGCGGCAAGGGCTAAGAATGCCCGGCCACGCCTCGTAGTTATCTCACGGGCACCATCCAGGTCAACCTGTCTCCACATCACTTCGCATTTATGCTCGCGCGGGTACCCCTCAGGGCCGACCCGTCTTTAGTAACATGGTTCAGTGTAAAGTCATAGTATCCATAGTAACCGTGTGTCTAACACCAAAGGGAACCCTGAGGAATCACCCTCGACGGAATTCCACCTGATGTTATCGTCAAGGTGAACGAAGGAGGAATCACCCGCGAGGTCCACACTTGAGAAGTTGCACGACGACGTCGTTATCGGGGGTGGTGTAGGAGGAATCACCCTCGCTGACCACGACCGATTAACTAACCTACAAGGTTATCATCAGAAGTGCTGACGAGGTATCACCCTCGGCACTCGATAGTAACCCAGTAGTGTCGAGCAACTAAGGGGAAAGTGATGTGCGGTGCCGGGGCCTGGTCTTTGATCCCGTTGGTCGGGTCTTCCGATAATCCAGCGGGGCAGTCAGGACAAGGTGGGGTCTCTGATAGGTCTCTACCCAACCTATACTAAATAGTTTAGGATAATCAGGTAGGTAACAACAGTAGGTTACAATAAACAAGCTATGCATCAGAATAAGTAAAGCAGTAGCAGCAGCAATTCTAATGCAAGCATAAGAGAGAAGAGAATAGGCGATATAGGCATGTTCAAAAGGGGGGTGCTTGCCTGGTTGCTCTGGCAAGAAGGAGGGGTCGTCGGGAGGCTGCTCGTTCGGAGCGTAGTCGTACTCAACAGCGTCGGCGTCGGTCTCGGTGTCTATCGAGAGAGAAGGAGGGGGAAGAAACAATAAATTCACGGCAAAATGCAAACAATATGCACGACATGGCTAAACGATGTGCAGAGGTGTTCTACTGCCTAACTAGATGATTTAGTTAATTTAGGAATTTATTCGGATTTATTTAATTAAAGTTGAGCACTATTCATCTACCGAAATCAGTCTAAAAGTCCAATGTTCAGGTAGTTAGGGGCATCTGACAGGAATACAGAGGGCGTATTCAAATTTGTATCGTCGTTCTGAGCAACTTTCATGTATAAAGTATTTTCATCTGAGCTACGGTTTATTTTATATGATTTTCTAAAGTTTTAATCATTTTCTGAATTTATTTAATCATTTAAATCAAACATTATCCAGAATAGTGTCTGGTGATGTCAGCATGACGTAGAGGTGACATCAGCAGGTCAACTGGTCGGTTGAGCAGGTCAAACCTGACCTGCGGGTCCAGTGGGACCCACATGTCAGTCTCTGTTAGCTTAACAGTGGATTAAACTAACTAACTGGGTTAATTAGTGGTGTGGGCCCCATATGTCAGTGAGATATTAGGCTAAACTAATTATTTTTATTTAATAAATCGTTAATTAGGCTAATTAACCGAAGGGGCCCACTTGTCAGCCTCACTGGGCAGCCCAGTCAGCAGTTGACTAGGTCAACCCAGTCAACTGGGGACCGCGGGGCCCACTGGCAGTGGCTCTGGGGTGGCCCCAGGCCGACCACGTCAGCGTGGGCGCCTGCGTTTAACCGCCGGTGGCCGTAGCCACGGCGGAGGGTCGGGCGTGCGCCGGAATCCATCTAGGGGCGGCCGTTTCGCGAGCGGTTGGCACCGTTCGAACGCGCGCACGACGCCGAGTCGAGTGGTGGTGGTCGTGGGTGCTGGGGTGGTCGAAGAAAGCATCGGCGGCCAGGTAGGCGGCGGCCGGGGCTCGGTCGAACTCGGGGTCGAGGCTAGGGTGCACTAAAGGCGGTGCGGGTGGCAGCGTTGGCCTCCAAGAAGCGTGCTGAGCATGACGCAGGGTTCGGAGGCGGTCGGTGCTGGCGGTGGCCGCGTGGGCGAGGCCAACTGCGGCGGCGTGCTTACGGCAACAGCGGCGAGCAGCAAGGGGGCAGCGCACGAGCTAGCTAGCAAAGGAGGAGTGGGGCGGAGCTCACCGGGGAGCACACGGCGGCTCGGTGGTAGGTTTAGTAGCTACAGCTTAGCAGATCGACGCCGGCGATGTCCGGCGATCCGAGGAAGACGAAGGTGACGCGGGGCGATGTGGTGTCACCGAGCTCGTGGCCTTGGGCGCGGAAGAAGAGGCGGACGCCGGCGTGCTCCCTGGACACGACAGAGGAACACACGGGCGCCGGTGGCCGCGAGAAATCGGCGGCGCGGCGTCGATGGCGCTCGGCCAGAGAAGGGAGGGAGCGAGCGGGCGAGCGCGTGAGGGAGATAAGTGGCGAGGGTGACCAGGGGGAGTGGATGGGGGCTCGGCCTTATCCTCCCCCACGTCGGTGGCGTCGGTGTCCATCGCGTGTCGAGCTGTGGGCGGTGCGGCGAGAGGTGACCACGGCGGTGGCGACACGGGGAGGAGGGATACGACATGGACTGGGCCTGCGCTACTGTAGCTTCAGCCCAGTCACAGGTAAGCGCTCGCCCCTTTTCCTTTTTCTTCTATTTTTCTTTTTATTTAGTAGACAGAGAGAGAAAAGGGAAAAGATGGGTGCCCAAATCAAATTGGAAAAATGTGTGACTTGGCCCATTAACTACTTTGCATTTTTAGGCACTGCCACAAAAAGTTTCAAGGCAATTGGAAGTGGCTAGGTATTTTTAAAAATTGAATAGGGCAAGATAAATGCTGCTGGACCTCCAAAAATAAAATCCAGGGGCATTTTGGGAATTTTGGTAAGGTTGGTTCCAATGTTATAATTGCCCTGGGATTATTTGTAACGTTATGAACATTTTTGTGTTGCTTTTTGATGAGATAATTATTTGACTTGCATTTTGAATTTTTGATTTGAAGTTGAATTATTTCATAATGCAATTTCATGGAGATGATCATGATGACATGGCATTATCAGAGGGTGATCACTGTAGTGTGATGGTGGGGATGTTACACCTGGATCTTAACCCAATTGTATGATATAAACTATTATAGACAAAGTTTATCATTTTTATTAGTTGATAGTTTTCTTCTGCTGTAAGGACCATTTATGCTTTTCTCTTGCTTATTTTTCATCAATATTCATGATTCTCTTGATACACACTATCTGCTTTGCGACTGTAATGCTAGCTTAAATTGAGCTGTTCCCTTCGCCAAAACAGAATATCTACACAGCTGCTTGGTCTATTTTACCGTAATGTATACATTTCTGTGGACCTATGCTTGTTTGGAGACATTCATTGAAGGTTGTGAAAAGTAATAATCTTTGAATTAGTGATATTTCACTTTCTGACATCAAGAAAGTATTAGCTTGCCTCCTTAATTTTTCATGACCCTCTGCACCATCCTGTCATGAATCGTATGCTTATTAAGTTGCAACTCCTATTTCATCAGATAGGGTGATTGATTATATCTCTTTTCGAGTCAAATATGATGGCTATAAATATCTTTGTTGTTCTTCTCCTGTTTTTAACTATTTATGTTTACTTTTGTCTCCGAGTAGAATTTAAGGCACTAGAACTAGACATCCCTGTCATCCAAGGGTGACTGATCAGACACTCCTAAAGGAAATACATGTCATGCTGCACTTCTGCAGTATACCATTACTCCTAGGGTTTAGGGTGACCATTACTCGTACTCGTAGTCTAGATGTAGCCTCTTTCTGCACAACTGGATCATCAACATGATACACATTCCAGGTACAGTATATCATACTTTAGTCATCTTGGAAAGTATGTCTCAAAGGTTCTTTAATAAATCACATTTTCTTGAGTGAACCTTCTTCCGGAAGATGAAAGAGCATCTCCTTTCATTTTCTTTATCATTGATCAGATGCCTTACGGCAGACATGTGGTCTGGTATCGGCTCATTAGCCAAATTCTAGTGATATATTCCCGCTTTTTAGAATTTCAATATTAGATAGTATCATAATGTCAATTTAGTAGTAGAAACAAAGTTTGCATGTTTGACGTGGACATAATATTCTGAGAGGAGCATAATTCGCGAGCTTTGCTTGCACGAAAGCCTGTTAACAAGGTTGGTTTTGAGAGCAAGATCTTTGATTCTCTTGTAGGTTGATGATTTTGTCATGTTGGTTCCTGGTTCTTTCTTTCTTTCTTGCACATGCCAGATAACTCTACTGCCCTAAATTGATCACCGACAACATTCATGTTTTTGGCATGAATATAGTGGGCAGTTAATGAAGGTTCTGCCTGTTTGCCTGTTAACATTCATGTTTTTGGCATGAATATAGTGGGCAGTTAATGAAGGTTCTGCCTGTTTGCCCTTGATAAAGTTTTCTAGGGTGTATTCCACCATATTAATTGAGTTTCATGCATCAGCAAGTAGAACCAAAGTCCGAACTGATGGAGAAGGGCGGATAGTCCACATATACTTCAACTCATTCAAGTTTAGCTAGCGTGAGAGAAAATTCGTGTTTCTGCAGAGCATGCATCTACTATTTTCAGCTTGAGATAGAAAAGTTAAGGCTTTGAAAGCTTGGAATGAATTTTGCGACACGGATACCAGTTGAACTGGCAAAGGTGAGTGGTTCTTTTAGGGATTGAGATCAGGTGACTTGCCATGGACGAGTCACCGGTGAACAGTATGGTGGCATTTCCCCTTGTCTACACCGTCAGATCAAGAATCAATGGACAGATCTCCTGAACAGTGCGCAACTAGAGTGCACATCTACAGTGCCTGGCCGCAGGCCCCGTGCTACAGGACCGGTGTACAGTACGCGGTCACAGTGTTTCTTTGCTACAGCGCATCATCTGGGCTCTTCATTCTTGATCCAACGGCCATGTTACATGGTGACATGCTATGGGCATGTCACTGGATCCCTGTCCTTCTTTTAGACATCTACTGACAAGTGAAAAGTAAAGCACGCAATGTGTACTCCTGCCGTTTCAGCTCACAAACAATTGTTCGCTGATGGATCGGTAGGATTTTTAGGCAACAGTTTGAACTTCGGCATATCTTTGCTTGTGCATTTTTGAAAATAACTTGTGTGGATGCAAATCTGGAGCATAAACATAGAATCCGCAGTTGACCTAAAAGATCAACCAGACAACACTGAGCAACGTTGTCATTAATTATGCCCTGCCACATGGCTGTTACTTCGGATGGATGGCATTGCTCGCGAGCACAACTCCATCACCACCAAAGAACTGATTCCTGATGTCTTGTGCAATACTCCTTTAAAAAGTCCAATTGCAAATGAATTGTTTTTATCAGGGAGGGAGCAGGATAATGGCCGATACAAAGTTGTCGGTTTATCCTTCCGTTTCCGTTTCATGCTAATCGTAGCTCGATCCCACAAATAGAAGCAGCTTCTCTCTTTCACCCCATTCTGCATGTATGTAGCTGCTTGCAGCAGTGACTTAGCTGTTAAGAAAAGAGTAGGAAATTTGTGCAGAAAACTGAAAAATCCTGACTTCTATGTATTTCACAAACAAAAATCGAACCATGCAGTACCCTTGTAAGTAAAACCAGCTCCTTCATGAAAAAAGGCCAGGAGTGACAATTACAGATTTATTACTCCCTCCGATCCATATTATTTGCCAGCAGTGACTTATTTTGCCTCTTTTCCAGTTGCTTAGTTTTCACCCTTCGATTCATCTGAGGTAATTACTTGAGGAGTTCACGTAGCTCAACTTCAGCAGCCCCGAAACAAACTACACTTGACAGCAGGAACATTGTGCTGGTTGATAGCGCGCGATCGGATCACAGAGCATGCAGCAGGAGCTCGGTGGAGGAAAATCACAACGTAGATGCAGGCATCATTTTCTGCCCATTCTTTCCTAGCTTTTCCAGATCAAAAGCAGACCCAAAAACTACCGTTCTTTCCTGGCCACCTCCTACGCCGCTTTCCCTCCCCATGCAAGAGGCCCAACCTATTGCTCCATCGGCGTTGCACGCACGCACGGATAATACTAGGCTACGACTAGCCGCAGGCTTGGTTGGGCCGCTTGCTTAACAGCCCTAGGCTACACCATCTTTTCCCCATCAGAAACACTAGAAAAGATGATGCAAAGTCCGGTTGGCCATTGCATGGGTGCATGTGTGCGTGCGTGTGACCCCATGCAGCAGCCATCAACCTTGTTGTAGTTGGCACCGAATCCCACTCTCCAAGGCAGCAGCGGCAGCGGCTTCACCATGACACATCCATCGCTTTCTTTCTTTCTCTCTTTGCTCCATCCATTATCATCAAAATCATCATCGCCTCCTACGCCCCCCACTTGTCTTTCCTCCTTTCCGGCTCTCAAAAGTTGCGTATCCGTGGCTCTTTCCAAGACAGCGTCTACTTGGAGCCCACAGTGTTGGTACTCGCCGTTTCGGGCGTCTTCCTGTTGGGTTTCCGAAATGAAATCTGGACCTGCCTGAATTGAGATCTGGACTGGAGGCCCTTTGCTGCTGCGGCCGGCTTCTGATTCTTTTTTTTTTTTGAAAAGGGGAATATATTAATATGGCTTGCCTAATTTTAAAACCTAGATTGGTATAATGGCCGTCTTTTGCGATTGATTCGTGGCGCTTTAACCGTTTTGGAGGTGTGAAACCAGGCTGACGAGACTTGATTGTTTAGGTGCTTGTTTCTTGAGAAATTGTGATGAAGATGCTGGATGGAGGTCGGGGGAATAAAGCGCGCTCTTGTCTTTGACACTAACAAATCACATTTCTCTTCTTTTTTGGGGTATCGCTGGCTAAGGAATGATTCACTGAATTCCTTGTACAAATGGTATTGCTGCACGACATATGTAGCACCGGTGCATTCTGGGAAGATGCACCATCTCTTCTTCTTTGTTTTGGTGAAATGATGACGGAAATGCTTGGAATTTTAAGATTGGTCGCCACTTCGCCGTCTCTGCTGCTAACATATGCCAATTCTTCACCCTCTGGATGCTTGTGCACAATTTTCATTTGGACGATCAAGCGGATGATGACATTGTTTGAAAGCACTCCAACGACGAGATCTACTCGGCGGCTACCGCCTATAGGGCCCAATTCCTTGGATTGACGCTTTCACCCATGGACCTCATGCTCTGGAAAGCTTGGGCCCGCCTAAAGTCAAATTCTTTGCTTGGTTGGTTTTGCCAGACCGAATCTGGACCGCTGACCGCCTGCAGAAGCGCGACTGGCCAAACTGTGGTCTTTGCCCCCTTTGTAAAAAGGACGACGAATTGGGTGCACACTTCTTCTACAAGTGTCGCTTCACCATTCGGCTCTGGAATTTGGTCGTCCAGAAGTTTGGTCTTGTGCATATGGACACCACTTCATGGCACCTGGAGGGGTCTGTTATGGAGTGGTGCGACAAGCGAACCGGCATACATAACCCCAATAGACGAGCCTTGGCCTCTCTCACGATGCTCCTCTCTTGGACAATATGGAACGAGAGAAACACTCGTGTCTTCCGCCACAAGAGTGCGCCGTCTCCAATCCTCCTAAACGCACTCGTTGACGAGGCTAAGCTTTGGGTTACCGCAGGTGCAAAGAAACTAGGGCTTATTGTATTCCGCGAATAGTTGTCATGCCGTTCTGTGAGAGCTTTGTAACACTCTAAAAACTCTCTTCTCCTTTTTTTAATGTATGAGACAGATCTTTTGCCTCCGTTTCGCAAAAATGATGCAACATTTGCGACTTTGAAATTAACCTGGTGAACCAAAGAGGCGTTCCTCTTTGAAATTAACCTGCGTACTGCACTGTGGCAAACCATGAAGCAGTGCGAATATCGCAGAACGAGCTCGTGTCACTTGCAGCCTGGTTTTTGAAACCATGAAAATTTACAGATATGTAGGAGTTTATTTCTGAATCTTTGAAACATGATTTATTACTAGTTGTTTTTTTAATGTATTTTTGAAAATTTCGGGACCATAGAGACCCGGGAGACAGAATGCCTGTCCGTGACAATGTCACTTCACTCTGAAGTTAATCCGAGCTGTGGTAAACCATGATGCAGACCACTTGGCAGTGTCATTTTACTTTGATGTTTAATCTGACTGTGGTAACCGTGTCAGCATGGCTGATCTGCAGGCCAATTGGAAGCCAGCGTAACTGACGAGGAGATGCAGGGACAGCAACAGCAAGCACACGGTCCCTGCCCAGGCAGCGCAGAAATAGTACAGAATGTCAATTTGGCATGGCTGGGTGGGCAGACAGTTCATTGGAGGCACGCTGCCGGCCTCGCCGCCCCGTGACCCGTCCGTTGCCGTCGCCGCGCTACAGCGACACGCCGGCAGAGGTCGCCTTGGGAGCCCGTGCTCTGTGCTGGCGCGCTCTGGCTCCGGGCACACCTTGATGTTAACCTGACCAGACCTCCTCCTCCCTCTCGTCGCAGACTGCAACATGCACTGTGTCTCTCAGGGAATAATTCTGCATACACACATCTCGATCCGCTTCCCCGTTCTGGGGCTTGTCCCATGTAATCCAACCAGCGCCGCTGCAGGCCGCTGCTGTTCCTGACATGCCCTGCCCTGATACATCACAGATTTCCCGTCCGGTCCAGTCCCAGTTCGGCACTCCATATCCTCCGGGATCTTCCGCGGCCATCCCAGCCGCACCGATACAGCAACCCAATCATTCGTCGGCAAACCGGAGGGAGGAGCAGCAGGAGGTGACTGTGCGTGCGTGAGTGAGGCTGTGAGAGCAACTCCAATGGGACAACCTATTTCGTCAGCATACGTTCATTTGGGTTCACACCGACAAAAACAACAGTTATATTTTGCGTTCGTTTTGTGTTCGCGCGAACCTATTTCCATCCTAAATTTGAGATTGAAATGGTCCGAGACGCTTTTGGTGGCCTCTTCGTCCGGCTGCGTCCGCTGCACATGCATGCTGGCCCATCTGTCATCCAACAAAAGCGTCCACTCATCCATCTCACCCCTTTCTCTCTCCTTCTTTCCTCTTTGTCGCCACCCACGACGGCGCAGGCACAGAGCACGCCGCGGTTTCGATGCAACTGGGCACACCGCCGGTGCAGCAGCTTCCCCTTCGGTGGGATCCGACGCCGCGGCGACGCCGCCAGGGAAGGAGCAGCAGTAGTCGGCCGCGCCTGCCTTCCATGAGCAGGCAGCGGGGAGCTCCGCATCCAGCGTCGATATCGTCGAGTCCAAGAAGCCATGGTACACCGGCGAGTCAGCTAGCTAGCGCGTTGTCGTACTATCGTTTTCTTCTTGTTCGTTGGCTGATGGATTGGTGTTGACCGACACCATCAAGCTACTGCAACCCGGCCTCGCGCTCGCGACCGTGCCCGGGGCTGCTACACGGCGCTCGGCCTCGCGCTCGCGCCCATGCCCGGCCTCGCCCTCGTGCTCGCGCCAGCGCCCGTCCGGCTTCGCGCTCGCGCCCGTGCCCGGGGATGCTGCACGGTGCTCGGCCTTCCGCGGTGTCGGCGTGCTCCACCGCGCGCCCGGCCGGCGGTGCTGCAGCCGGTGGCCTCGCCTCTTGCCCTCGCGCCCGCGCCCGGCCTCGCCTCGCTCTGGCGCCAGCGCCCGTCCGGCTTCGCGCCCGCGCCCGGGGCTGCTGCACGGCGCTCGGCATTCCGCGGTGTCGGCGTGCTCCACCGCGCTCCCGGCCGGCGGTGCTGCAGCCGGTGGCCTCGCCTCTCGCCCTCGTGCCCGCGCCCGGCCTCGCCTCGCTCTAGCGCCAGCGCCCGTCCGGCTTCGCGCCCGCGCCCGGGGCTGCTGCACGGCGCTCGGCCTTCCGCGGTGTCGGCGTGCTCCACCGCGCGCCCGGCCGGTGTTTCTGCAGCCGTTGGCCTCGCCTCTCGCCCGCGCCCGGCCGGTGCTGCTGCAGTCCCCTGGCCTCGCCTCTCGCCCGTGCCCGGCCAGTGCTGCTGCAGTCCGCCATGCTCGCCGTGCCGCGCCGCGCTCGCCCTGCCTCGCTGCGAGCTGCCCGCCTGCTACGTGTTCGATGAAATGCTAGAACGGACATGCACAAAATGCGTTTGCCTCCCGTTGGACGCACTGGCTGACCCAAATGAAAAACAGACATGCATGTCTGCTTGGCCGACCCAAACGAACAAAAAACGGACAAAATCCGCATCCGTTTGGGTCATCCGTTGGAGTTGCTCTGAGGATCGCAATCACATCGCATCAATCACACGGGACAAAAGGGGAGGGAGGCCAAGCAAGAAGCAACGCGCCATGATGGATCGGGTGGGGGTGGGGGGTGGTGCGCCGGTGACGCGAGCCATGTGGCGTGTGGGCGCCTGCCCGGCGACAGCGGTTCGACACGACGGTGGTACGCCACGCGTGGCCGCGAGCTCGGAGATTTGTTTTTACGGGCGCGCACCATGCATGCACCGCCCACCTGCGCCTGCGCCGACCGGCCGGGGTTTTTGTAATGCCGAAACGGGCGAGGAGTTTCCCTCTCGTGTTAGAAAAAACGGGGAGAAATCAGGCCAGATCTAGCCGCCCACATGGTCTGAGACTTTCATCGGCGAGGTGACGGCACGTAACGTATGAGCGGCTTCATCGGCTACAGGCTCGGGGTGGTCGGGGCAGGGGCGGGGGTTGGGGCACCGCCCGACATGGAGATGGACAAGACCGATGCTGGCAGGGTGGCGGGGCCCGGCGGTCAACAGCTTCATTCGACGCACTTTGCCTGCATGGAAAGGGAGGTACTTCTGCCGCTGGGCACAGCGAGCCAGTGACTGAGCCGAGGGATTACGCAGGGATTCACTATGCTGCTCTTGGATCAGACCTGCAAGGCTGCCAAAACGCAAGGATTGGTTTGGTACGTGGATCTACCGGAAAGTATCCGGTGCTCCCAGCCTCAGGGTACTCCAAGTGCTCCAATGTCAAAAAGCATTTTAAAATGTTTTAAAATTTTTTGAAAAAAATGAGAATGTTCGTAAGGAATGTCACTACATCCCGTAAAAAATTTAGGTCCAAAATCGAAATGTACATTGAGAAACAAAAAAGAGAAATACAGATCTGAATAGTGTCAATGTTGTTTTTGTCTCTTCTTTACACTAGTCATGCTAGATTTCACTTTTTTGTTTCTCAATGTGTGATTCGAGTTTGGACCTGAATTTTTTAGGATTTTTTGTCACATTCATTCTGAACATTCACAAAAAAATTTCGGATTTTTTTAAAACATTAAAAAAATGTTTATTGACATTGGAGTACCGGGAGTACCCTAAGGCTCGTAGCACCGAATACTTTCCCGTGGATCTACTCCGTGCGTCCAAGCTTATGGTCCTTCGTGTGACTCTTGTTCGAATGTCCAAGGGGTTGATAAACTGGCCAAGGGCATCTCCAACGTGGACCCACAAATCGATCGTGAATGTTCGGATCGATATTTCCATACGTTGCAAGTCATACAACGTTGTCCTGCATTTGTTCACGTACCAGTCCTGGTGTCCGTTTTCCCGCAAACCGGAAACAAGCTAGGGGGCTTTGCAGGAGTCCAAACACCTGCCACTAGGCATCGTCGCAGCTTGTATGTCCGCGGACGTCCGGCATGGATCAACTCGGTGTCCGCTCTATGTTCGCCAGTATGTCTCAACCGGGCGAGACGTCCAATGACTACGTGGACAGGCAACTGTTGAAGATGATCCACAACAGAGGCAAAGGCTGCTACAAGGACGGGATGTAGATGACTCAGAGCCGGAGGTGCATGCTTAGCAGCTGGGCACGTACACCCAACAGCCGGATTCGTCGTCCACTAGCCAGCCAGAGTAGGATGGCAGCGACGACTTTGATCCGAAGAAATGGCCAGTCGATCCAAAGAAAAGGGGTAGATGAGGAAGTTTCAGCATGAGGGAGTACAAATTGTTGTGTGATGTGTAGTTGGCCACTAGCATTGATCTGATCCATGGCAGAGCAAAAAGGCACAGCATTTTGGGCCAACATTCATACTTGGTTCAATGAGCACAAGAATTTCGAGCTCTACCGCAAAGAACTCATCCATACTCGTGGGACAAATTCGCTCAACCATTGATGGTACGCCATCCAAGAGGCCAAGCTTATGGTTTCTTCGTGCGGCTCTCGTTCGAATGTCCAAGGGGATGATAAACTGGCTAAGAGCATCTCTAACGCCGACACACAAATCGACCATAAATGTTCGGATCGAGATTTCCAGATGTTGCAAGTTATCCAACATTGTCCTGCATCTGTCCACGGACCAGTCCTGGTGTCCGTTTTCCCGCAAACCGGAAACAAGCTAGGGGGCTTTGCGGGAGTCCAAACACCCGCCACGTAGGACTCCGACACCTCGGTCCACCCAAAATTGAGGCGAAGGCCACGCATTTGAAGCGGTCCGCACTGTTTCCATGGCAAAACGCCCCTTTCTCCATCCTCTACGCTAATAACCCACCGCTCTCCACCCCAATTTCTGCCCTTTTCGTCAGCGCCACCGCATGGACACGTACGAAAAGCTACCGAAGACCACGGAGGTGAAGGATGCAAAGAAGGTGGCCGCCCAGAAGATCAACTTGGCGACACGGCAAGCGTGCCGCCTCACAGTGAAGGAAAAGGATGAGGCGGTCGGCAAAAAGAAGGACGACGGGCGAGGCCTGGGACAAGGTGCAGGGGTCGAGCTGGGCATGAGACGCGAAGCGCCGTTGCCATCCATGCACACACCATCCTGGCCGGAGCAATATTAGTCTCCATACTTCTATGTTGCCAAGCAGCTCGGATGGCAGTCCCGTCATCCGTCGCCTGGAATATGCCGTATTGCATCCAAGTCAACGAGGCGCCGCTCAATTTCACGGACCAGGCATCGTTGTAGCTTGTACGTTCGCAGGTGTCGGGCATGGATCAACTCGGTGTCCGCTCTCCGTTCGCCCGTATGTCTCAACCGGGCGAGACATCGAATGACGACGTGGACAGGAAACTGTAGAAGATGATTCACGACATAGGCGGAGGCTGCTACAAGGACGGGGATATGGATGACTTAGAGCCGGAGGTGCACGCTTAGCAGCTGGGCACGTACACCCAACAACCGGATTCTTCGTCCACTGGCCAGCTGGAGTAGGACGACAACGACGACCTTGACCCGAAGGAATGGCCAGTCGATCCAAAGAAAAGAGGTAGAGGCAAAAGTTTCAACATAAGGGAGTATAAATTGTTGTGCGATGTGTGGTTGGCCACTAGCATTGATCTGATCCATGGCAGAGCAAAACGGCGCAACATTTTGGGCCAACATTCATACTTGGTTCCATGAGCACAAGAATTTTGAGCTCTATCGCAACGAACTCATCCATAATCGTGGGACAAATTTGCTCAACCATTGATGGTACACCATCCAAGAGGCCGTGAGCATGTATTGCGGCCATTTGAAACAACTAATCGGTGGGTGGACAAGTGGTATACTAATCACCGAGCAAGTAAGTTGTTATATGTGTTGGTCATTTGGCCGGATATGCAACTTGTTGACAATGCTTTTTTTCTCTAGCCCTCCTGTGTGCGCAATTTTTTCTTAAAGGTGGAGAAGAGGAACTTCATTGTCATGCATTGTTGGTTGAAGTTGAATGGGGAACCCAAGTGGCAACTATCCATTGCCAACTTCATCAAGCCCACCTGCATCGGCACCGAGAAGAAGCGGGTGATTGAACCGATCCAACAAAAGAGCCGTCCAAGAAGGGTAGAATAGGGTTTCGACAAAGAAGTGGGAGGAGGAGAAGGGGAAGCGAGAAGGGACGGCAGCCAATATGGCAGAGAGATTTGAGGACATCTTGAGGAAGAAGGATGAGGCATGTGTCAAGCACTCCGACATGAAGGAGGAAAAGAAGGCCGAGAGATTTAACATCTTGATTGCGGCGATCGCGAAGAAGCTCAAGATCGAAGAGAGGAGGGTCGAGCTCGCAGCCGCTTCAGAGGATACCAAGATGTTGACCATGAGGATGGACGAGTTGGATGATGATGCACCGTTGATCATGTGGGCCTTCCGTGTCAAAATACTGAAGCGTTGTAACACTCCCGATGTCATGCTACAGTAAACCCATGCTAATGTTGCAATGTCATCTTGATTTGCTAAGCTTAATTGCCCCATGATAAAATCAAAGTCAAATTCGAATTCAAATTGCAAGTTAAATAATTATTTCTTCAAACCATAAAACTAAAATGTTTGTAATATCCCATAAAATCCCTAAGTATTTATCAAGAAACCAAACCCGTTTGGATTACAAATTTGTCTCGAACATTAATTAAGTGAACCGGCAGCGCTAAATATAGCCATATCGAAATTAACAAAAACCCAAACATTTCCAAATATTTTGAAACTTTATGTGTTAGCTCAATATACAGCCTACTATTTATGTGCCCAATTTCATACTCAACAAAATTCATTTGATATAAAAATTTAAATGCAAAACAACAAAGAAAATAAGAAACAGTAAAGAAAAGGAAAAAAAGAGAAATGCCCACTGTGCACTTGGGCTGCAAGTGCACAGTGCGGCCCAGCCCACCTAACCTCGCTCGTCGTCTACCCTGTTCACCTGAACGCGGTGAACGTCGCTCCCGCGTCCATGGCGTGGATGGTCACACGTCGACCATCCCACGGACTCCCCGCCGACACCGACGCCTACAAGGCCTCCCCGACCCCCACTAGCGAAACCCTAGCCCCCACTCATCTCTCTCCCTCGCCGCTCTTCTCGATCTGGAGCACACCCGAGTGAAGCCATCACCACACCATCGCCGTCTTCAAACGCCGGAGCTTCCTGAGCCGCAAAAGGATGTCCAGGAGCTGCGCCTCGACGTCCTCTTCGTCTACGCGCAGCGCCACGAGCCAGGACGCCGTCAAGTCGTCGCCTTCATCGGTCTTCCCCGACTGCATATGCCGCACCTCGCCGTTCGATCCGCTCATCGCCGACCACCACAAGCTGTCCTGAGCTCCCCACTGACCTCTCTGTGAGCCCCTGCGTCGGTGGCGCTCCTCCCTTTTCTCTTTGGCTCCATCGTCGATTCCATCGAGCTTCGCCCATAGCCGCCGCTCGGCCGCATGGCCGCCATTGTTTCCGGCCGTTTTAGCAGCCGTCGTTTCAATCGTTGGACGCGGTGTAGCGTGCTCGTCCCGTAGGTAGCCCCCGCGCCCGTTTTGGTCGTCGGAGTGGCGACATCCACAACACCGCCGCGCGCTGTGCTCACCGGCTCCGGCCACCAGCTCTGCTCACCACCGCCACCGCTGTTGGCCACCCCAACCACCGCTGCCACCACCGTTCGACGCGCCATGCCACGGGCGTTCGAACTTGCCCAGCCGCGCATCCTGCCGCTGCCAAAAACGGCCGGCCGAGCATCGCCGCCGCGTACTGCTTACCTCTGGTGGCTAAACGCCGGTTAAGCCGATGTGGCATGGTTAGATTAGTCACTAACCACCCCCCTAATAACCACTGACACGTGTGCACCCCTTGGTGTTAGTTCGTTTAGTTTAAAAATAAACATAGTTAAATAAAAAAACTGTGTCACTGGCAGCTTGGGACCACACACTAATTAACCCAAATTGTTAAATTAAACCTCTGTTAAATTAGATAGCCAATGACATATGGGACCCACTGGTCCGTTGACCAGTAAACAGTCCACTATTGGCTGCTGACTGGGCAGTCAACAGGGCCCCACCTGTCAGCTTATGTAGCATTCTGCTGGGTACATTTCTCGGTGTATCTAGCATTTAAGTCATTTAATATTTCAAATTAATAATAATTCCAAAAAATCCAGAAATTCAGTTAAACTTTAGAAAATCATATAAATTAAACATAACTCGGATGAAAATTATTTATATATGAAAAATGACCAAAAAATATGACGAATACAAATACGCCATCCACATACATGCCACATGCCCCCACCACAGCAAACTTGGAACCTTCCCTCCGGATCGTTTGACCGATAAATACCTCGAGCCAGGAAAATAATTTCAGATATTTTCTCGCTCCATCTATAACACCTAGCACTGTATTAGGTCACCCCTAGCATAGCATACTATCATGTCATGCAGTGTGATGCATTTGTTTGCATTGTATTTATTGTTTCTTCCCCCTCTTCTTCTCCGGTAGACCCCGAGACCTACGATGACACCACCAAGTATGACTACGCTCCTGACGTCCAACCCCTCTCAGCAGAGCTTCCAGGCAAGCAAACCCCCCTTGATCATTCATATATCACCCATTCTTTCTCTCTCATGCTTGCATTAGATTTTGCTACTGTTGTTCGATAGCTCCTATTCTGATGCATAGCCTGCTTTTGTAACCTGCTGTTGTTACTTTACCTGATATCCTATATGCTTAGTATAGTTTGGTTAGTGATCCATCAGTGACCCCGCACCCTTGTCCTTGTTGCCCCGCTTTGTTGCCGGTGACTCGATCGGTGTGCAGAGACCAACACATCACCAGCACCCCCCTTAGTTGTACAACTCTACAGAGGTACTATCGAGTGCCGAGGGTGATACCTCATATCTCACTCCTGAAGATATCTCTGTAGTGTAGCTAATCGGTCGTGGATTACAGAGGGTGATTCCTCGTTCACCACTCCCGATGATGACTCTGTTGTGCAACACCTCAAGCGCGAACCCATCGAGAGTGATTCCTCCTAGTTCACCTTGACATTTTACCTCAAGTGTGAACCCTTCGAGGGTGATTCCTCCAAGGTCATCTTGACAGTTACATCGAGTAGCAATCCTTCTAGGGTGATTCCTCAGATTCCCTCTTGATGTTTTAGACACACGGATACCTTGACCTTCACCTCAGTCCTTTGTTGAAGTCGGGTCGACCCAAGGGGTACCCGTGAGAGTTACTAAAGTCGGGTTGACCATGAGGGTACCCGCGAGATAATGATGCGGCATGACCAGGCAGGCAGAGCGCCCTAGAGAGGGATGGGCCTGACCCTTGTCGTAAGTCCACGAGACGGGGCGACAAGATCATGATCGTCTCCGCACGCTCCCAATACACTAACGGTTTGGATATGTGATCTGAGTAGGCCTCTGGCCTTTTTCGCACTAACCACCATGCGGGAATAAGTATGGGCACTCGGCATCGTACGGTTCTTCGGAAATCTCTAAAGACATCACAGTTGAGCGGCATGCGCCCGGGTGGTCCACGTAAGCACCTGTTTTGTATAAAGAGGTAGCCAGGACTGATCTCGACCGTCCTCGCAACGCGCAGGATTGCAAAGGACCATTGGCCCATGACCCCTTCGCATTTAGGATGTAGACCGGCGTGTTGGCCTCTATGTTGAGCCTAGGTTGGACTACGGTGTGTCGACCAGCCGAGGCCGGACATGACCCGAAAGGGTGTCCGGTCGGAGTTGATCGAGCGTGTTGGGTAAGTTGGTGCGCCCTTGCAGGGAAGTTATCTATTCGAATAGCCATGTCCATGGTAACGAACGCTCAGAGTTGTATCCCAATCTACTACAACGAGAACTGGATACTTGTGACACTAAACTGATATGATGGCTCCGGGATTGCTTTCTCGGAGGGGGTCGAGGACGGATCTCTGGGCATGGCTGATATATGCTTTTTACTATATGTTATGTTACTCTACTATCTGTTGTTGCTGCAAGATGCTAGTCTTCGATAGGCTAGGTCATTCGCCTCTATTCTGGCAATTCTGTAGTATAGTCCACAGATACAGCCCCTTCCCTTTGATATTGATGCATACTTACATAGATCTGATGTAAGTCTTGCGAGTACTTTGGATGAGTACTCACGATTGCTTTGCTACCTTTTTCCTCTCTACCCGGTTGCTGCAATCAGATGGCGGAGCCCAGGTGACAGTTGATCCCGTCGATGACTACTACTATACCGACGGAGCCTACTGCTACGTGGAGACCGACGACCAGGAGTAGATAGGAGGCTCCCAGGCAGGAGGCCTGAGCCATTTTGATCTAGATGTCGTTGTTTTGCTCAGCCTTCTTAAGGCAAACTTGTCTAATTATGTTTGTACTCAGATGTTGTTGCTTTCGCTGACTTATGTATTCGAGCCTTCGTGGCCCTGGCTTGTAATATAAAGCTTCATATTTGAATTTGTGTCTAGAGTTGTGTTGTGATATCTTCCCGTGAGTCTCTGATCTTGATCGTGCGCATTTGCATTTATGATTAGTGCACGATTGAGTCGGGGGTGTCACAAGTTGGTATCAGAGCCGACTGCCTGTAGGAAGCCCCTTTCCAACTCCTTGGCCGAAGTTGAGTCTAGTCTTTGAAAAATATTTTACTAACATTGTTGTGTGGCTTACGGGCCCACATCGCAAATGGAGGGGATTAGGATCTTTTGTTCCTCTCCTTTACTCTGGGATTATGATCTCTCTTTTTTTGGGGGTAAAGATTTTACTAACTCTAACTTTAGGTTCTCGTAACTACTTCTTCCCGAAGAGCCCCTCATTCCAGATGATCGCTTGATTCACCAGAAGATTCCGAAGATACTCTTAGATGTTTTCCCGAGACCCTTGTGCCCACCGCCTTTGCAATTCCATACCACCCATAAGTCCATATGGATAACTACATACACTTGCCATTCATACAAACATTCCTCGTTGCTCTTGTTATTACAAGATACCCCAAAACAATTTCCTATATTCCGACAATCCATTGTGTTTGCTGCCTTGTAGCTCCATTTCCGCATGAATACATCTAACGAATAAATTCCTCACACTTACCGAGGATTCGTTCATCCCCAGTTGTTCATGTGTTTTACAAAATACTTCATAATGCTATTCGATCTTTCAAGAATCCTCTGCAATCTATTGCTCTGGAAAGTCTTGCCTGCTTGCATCATGGTTAACTCCATATGTCTAGCAATATTCATTGACATCCCTTGTCATTGCCATTTTGAGCCTAATGATTCAGTGTGCGCGAATGCACGCAATCATTAGTTGACTCTTAGAAATTATCTTTCCGACTCAGACGTCATTCTGGATATGAGCTGGTTTTCAGCCAATCAAACCTTGATCGATTGTGCCTCTAAGTCCATTCAACTTACTCATATTTGATCAGAGCATCTGATTCTGATACACCGATCTAGAAATCACAATTTCTTTGTATTTAGGCATCGAATTATTCAGATGTTTCTATAATATGATGCCTTTGCATTCTTTCTTCCTCTGATTGAGTACCAATACTCACATCAGCTTTGTTGTGGACCACCAGACCCATTGTTGTGTTATTATCCGACAGTGTCCTTCATATTCAATAACCTTGTGAGTTCTTCCCCTTATACGTAATGCCTTTGGTAAATTGTGTCTTCTGCCTTGGTAAGTTGTATCCTATGCTTTTGTCAACCATGCTATGCTTTCAAGCATGTGTTAATTGCTCCTGAAGTTCATGGTATATGTTCCTAAGATGCCCCGATGGGTTGAACCTATGCCTTCCCTAATCTGTATGAACCCAAAAGTTAGGCGGGTTCTACTGGCACTTCGTCAGGTAAAATTTCAACACTACTACTTCATCGAGAGCGAGATGTGAATGGAAGGTTATGCATTGAATTAGTGGGAGTCGACCTTGAACTTTGTGTTCATGCCCATGGACACGATGTATATCTTATCATGGAAGCTTCTTGTACAACTAATTATCCATTGATATAAGTTCATCTTGTGTCTCTGAGTTGTTCATTTGCAATCGTGGTTCCAACCATGTTGCCCTCGTTTGATTCCATTTATCCGACAAGTTAAAAGCACTTGTCTTCTATAGATTGATACACCAGTCCAGCCTCTATTCTGATCTACCTTCGAGTATTACCCTCTGGTATCTCGATAATATGATGGAACTTCCTTACTTATAATGAGTTATTTGTCAAGAATTACTCCGCATCATTTTCAAGTTTTAACCTGGGTTCGGAGCTGTTTGCCACTCGAGAACACCGGTAAGTGAATCAAGTCCGCACTATGATTCGATAACTCATAATGATCTTTGTTACCTATGATTTTTGCACTCAATCATGTCATTCCCAGTCGAATGGCTACATCATCATCGTCATGCTAAAGCTTGACCGTGTTACATAGCCCTTCATCCCTGGAACACAATTCCGACGGTACTCTAAGCTAACGTCAATTTTTCAACATCATTTTGTTGTCTTGAAAAGCAACTCTAATTCTGAGATTGCATATTATTTGTGGTTTGACACGTCTCCAACATATCTATAATTTATGAAGTATTCATGCCATGTTTACAACAATTCTATATGGTTTTGGTATGATTTGAATGGAACTAACTCGCACTGACGCTGTTTTCAGCAGAACTGCCGTGGTGTTGTTTTTTCTGCAGAAATAAAAGTTCTCGGAATTGGATGAAACTTTTTGGGGAATTATTTTGGAATAAAAGAAAAATACTGGAGCAAAGCCCACTAGAGGAGGGGGGCCCTACTGCCCACTAGGCACCTGGGCGCGCCACCCCCCTCTCGCACGCCCTGGTGGGTAGTGGGCCCCTCGAAGCCCATCTTAGTGTGAGACCAACGCTAAAAAATCCTATAAATACAGAAATCCCCAAAAATAACCCTAGATGAGAAGTGCCGCCGTTGCAAGCCTCTGTATCCACGGAAACTCAATCGGGAGCCCGTTCCGGCACCTTGCCAGCGGGGGAAATCATAACCGGAGGCCATCTTCATCATCCCGACAGCCACCATGATGAGGAGGGAGTAGTCCACACCCTCGGGGCTGAGGGTTTGTACTAGTAGCTATGTGTTTGATCTCTCTCTCTCTCTCTCTCGTGTTCTTGATTTGGCACAATCTTGATATACCGCGAGCTTTGTTAATATAGTTGGATCATAAGGTGTTTCTCCCTCTCTATCTTGTTGTGATGAATTGAGTTTTACCTTTGAGATTTGGGATTTTTACATATGTGCCCCTGGTTCCTTAGCTGTACTCATTCATCCCCACGCTCTTAACTTTTGCTTACTTTTCCCCACTCCCTTGCCCGAAACCCTCAGAACTGGTCACAGCAGACGTTGCCGTCGGGTCAATGGCTTGACCGTTAACTCTGATGAGTAGGGCCGCGCTGGACTGCGTCGCCCGTTGGACCTGAGAGCGGGTTGCACCTGACAAGTGGGGCCGCGTTTGGCGGTGTCGCTGTTCGACCGTTGGGCCGTGGTTTCGTTCGACTATTGGGCCTTTGCATGAAACGCCTGCGTGCACCGCCACGACAGAAGCCTGTTATGCATGCATGACGTATCCAGCTAGCCTGCTATGCATGCACCCAGCAAGCCTGCCTGCATGCGTCAATGCGCGCCGGCACGATGCGTTAACCGAGCCTGCATGTGCTGACCGAGCCGCTTTCCTGCACGCGAGCCACCACGGACGCAGCGACGGTCGCTGTCGCTGGTTCTCTCTTGTCGCACGCGTGTCGCATCGATTTAGCATGGCAATTAAAACTGGTTGCAATTAAAGTGGCATATCGATCGACGTGGCTCGTTTAACGTAGCAAATGCAGAGCATGGCCGGTGCCCTTATTTAAACTACCCCACCGCTCCACCTATTCTCCACACATCCATTTGCGCCGCCTCCTTCTCTTCTTCACCCAAATCCAGATAACTCTCCGAGCGAGGCGAGGATGCAGTACTACGGCCCCACCTTCCAGGTGCCACCCACCGCGCCGGAGAGGCGGTACCCTGCCGGCGTCGTCGTGGAGATGACGCTCCGCGTGTGGGCGATCTCACGCTGGAGGGGTGCCAGGGAGTTTGCCCAGTGGTTCCTCCGTGCGGGCTACGCCCACCTCCCGACAGGCTCGCCGGTGATGTTCGGACTGGAGAAAGTGCGCCCAAACGCCAGCTCTTCGCCGTCAGGCCTCATCGCCCACTTCACCAACAGATTCGATGCGTACTACCTCCTCGGCAAGGTGTTTTGGTGTGGGTGCGAGTTCATCGCATTCACCACCTACAACATCTTCACGGACTTCGATAGCATCTTCCCCACCCGCAACGGTATGCACAGCCTCCCCTACTACCTCGGCGAGGACGGCATGGAGGAGGAGCACTGAAGAGAAGGCGCAGTGAAGATGGTGGTGAAGGCCTGGCCGGTCTCGTGAAGCTTGTCTTGCCCGTTAGGGCTTTCTATATATTTTTATGTTATGTCGTTGGTTGTACCGTGAACTCTTTTATGTACAACGTGTTATATATTTTTATGTTATGTCGTTGGCTACCCTCAAAACTGAACTATGTGCGTGTATGGAGGGTTTGTCTTTATCTCTTCCAGTTATGATCCATATGGACTCCCTTGTTGCAGTGAAGTTGATCCAGGCAAAAGAGGTGGATAGATCTATCTACGCATCGCTTATTAAGGAGATTAGATACTTTATGTCTCTATGTTAATCTTGTATTACTCATATCAATCGTAGCCAAAATAAAGTTAGTGATAGCTTAGGTAAGTTTGCTCGTTTAGAAGGCAGAACTATGACTTGGATAGGGTCGGGGCCTTTGGTAGCGACAGAGCTAGCTGTCATTGATTGTTTGAACCTTTCATGATGAGTAATACATTATTTCACCTGCAAAAAAATGTTTTAGGGCACCCTATGTTTTATGTAAGAACTATGCTATGCTTGCTAGTACTTTCTATGTTATGGATGTATGCTTGCTACGTGAGATATCGGTAGATGGATATGGTGCCGTAGCCGAGTCCTAGACATGCTCTCTAGATGGATATGGTGGCTAATGGTGCCACCGGACTTTATTTTAGACGTGGTTTCTGATGGATATCATGATCTACATAATTAAATCTGACATGCTCTTAATAATAAATTTGCCATGTTCTACAAAAAAATCATGTATAAAACAAAAATAAAAACAAAAAATCGTGTATACAATATTTTTCTTGCAACAAAAACATGTTTATAATACCCGCATGTCAAAAAATCAAAGTGTTGTGCCGTAGGCTATATACAGAAGGAAATTGCCACGATATGTACAAATAAATTTGACATGGGCAAGTCCAACAATAAATCGATTTACCATCATGCACTATTTTTGTTTGGCATGGCAATAAATGGATTTACCATGGCAATAATCAAGCAAAAAAACAGAGCCAGCGCGTGCACTATTTTCTAGGCCTCTTTTATCTTTGTGGGCCTTCGACACTCAACGCAATGCGACGGCCCAACCAGAGCTTAGTTTCTTCTGCGGTCGGTGTTGTCTGACGAAACTGAAGAAATTGAAAGTGTACAAAACTGACGAAACTGACATGATCCACAAATTAAGCAACACAGAGCATAGAGCACATGATCCACAAATTTAAGCAAATCCTAGAGCACATGATCCACAAATTTAAGCAAATCCTAGAGCACATGATCCACAAATTTAACCAAATCCTAGAGCACATGACACCACACTAATAACATCTCTAACAAGTGATGACCAGCAAGTAAGCAAATCCTAGAGCAACTATACAAAAATAAAATCCTAAAGCTATCAGATTCGCCTGCTTGTTCAATTGAATCATCTGCTTCAACTTCTTATTCATCTTCTTTATTTCCCCCTTCAGATCTGCATCCCCAACTGTCAGAGTAGCACTTTCAGAGACCAAATTCGTTAGTGCTGACGGCAGATTGAGCTCCCGGGTTGGGGCCCCATTGAATTGAATCCGCTTAACGTAGTCATCCAGCCATTCAAAATGTGTGCATTTCTTCACGATCTGAAACAAAAACATGAACCCTAAAATCCAGATCCAAGGAAAAAGAATTAAAAGCAAATAGAAAAAGAAATCAGAGAAAAATCATGAGATCTAACCTGCCCCTCTGGCTTGCTCTCGCATTTCATGAACTCGCGCCCATAGTTGCCATTCTTGACCTCCTTCGAAGTCAACCGTATCAGTGGCGCGCTGCGTGGGCAGTCAGGACATCACTCCATGGGAAGTGGACCACACTGGGTCCACGAGGGGCGGGAGGCTGAAGTGGAGCTCGACATATCGCCCAAAGTCGCCGGAGAAGAAGAAGCAGAGGAGTGGCTCCTCTCGTCGCCGGAGAAGAAGAAGCAGAGGACTGGCTCCTCTCGTCGCCGCAGAATAAGCAGCAGAAGAAAGGGAAGGCAAGGGTGGGCGAGCACAACCAACAACTCTCGCGGATCACCCCACGATCCAACGATGCGGAGCTGTCCATGTGATCCAACGGCGCGGAGCCTGCACGCAGCCTGCCCTCGGAATTCCTTCTAGAAAACCACATCTGAGGGCTGTCGCTTGGCGCTAGGGTATGATCAGACGGCTGACGTTCGGAGCTAGGATTAGGCGAAACCCCACGGGGTTTAGAGGGGTTTTGAGCTGGTCAACGGGGTTTCCAAGGCTTTGACTGAGCATAACTAATTTAAAAAAATTAAAAATATATGAAACCTTCGCCGTTCGTCGTTTTACAAGACACACTAACGAGGAAAAATACTAAACTTGGTATACATACATTTACAAAAAAAAACCTAGCTAGCACAATCGAGGTCAAATGAGCACCATTAATTTAAAAAAAATCAAAAAAATATAAAACCTGCGCACAATGTTGTCTTGTGTGACATGTTACCAACCAAAAATCATAAACTTTGTCTATGGACATTTTCATGAAAAAACATTCACACATATGAGCTATCACGTACAACATTTCATAGAGTCCAAGGAGAGGAAGTAGGGTTCCCTTCGGTTTTTGAAAATAAAAAAAATCAAAAAAATCACCAAAGATTGATTTCAAGGTGAATAAGAAGGATCTGAACTTAGTTTTCCATTTTCATATTTTAAACGTGTTTTTAATGGTTTTCTATTAAAGTATATATTTTTTAAAAAAATGTAAAAATATGAAGATTAATTCAATAAATAGTGATACTTTGAATCTACACTATATAGATTGAATAGGTGTTAATAAAAAATATTTGGCTCATTTAGAGTAGGTCCAAAAAAACTTGATTACAAATGGGGCTGTTTACCCTAGCTTGGGAGCTCATTTGGAGCACATTTCTTTTACCACGCAAAAGAGATAGGATTGATCACCTAACGTTTATAATAGTTCAGCAAACTTTACAACTCACATCACAGGGCAATGGACTTCAAGTGTTGGTTCAAATTCAAATTTTGCCTCGGTTTTGTATTCTACCTCAAATTTCACATCAAATTACAAATAGAATTATTACACCTTACAAGTTTTCACGGTAGTTCAAATTGACGACAGAATCCTTATTACAAATCCTTAAAGTTCAAAGTTTATGACTTGCATTCAAGTTTAAATTCAAATCTTTGCCTTGCTCCTTGTGTTCCGGGATGGGTTAACCGTCTTGCTCCTGGTTTCCCTAGCTGGGATATTTTGTGCTTTTGAAAGCTTTGTCTTGTTGCTTCTAATCTTCACTTCTGGTGGTGGCGGTTTTGTTGAGCTTTGACTGACCGAGCAAGTGATGACTAGTTGACGGTCATCTGTGGGTTCACTAATCCTTAAAGGAACTTCAGACAAAATAACTTCCTCCTCTCTTATAGCTTCAAAACCTTCATAAGCCATGGTTTCAAATTCTGCATCAGATGATGGTTCAACCAAAGTTTCTTCCTCTCTAGGTCTTTTCTGTCCTGTGCCTCTAATTATCCTAGAGCTGGGTCAAACAGAAATAAGCTTAGCCATCGATAAAAAAGAGAACAAATGCAACAAAAAGGGAAAGGTTGCACACATACCAAGCTGCTACTTCAGTTGCTTCATTCTCCTCTAAACTTGCTGCATTCTCCTCTGCTGCTGCATTCTCCTCTAAACTTGCTGCATTCTCCTCTGCATTTGCTGCTGCCCATTGTTCCTCTTCTCCAAATGATGCATCAACTGGATTGGTACAAAGCCTAGCAATATGCCCTAGGATACCACATCTTTTGCACTTACGTTGTGTTTTTACACGACCCTCTTCACCAGCTCTTATCCTGTTTTTCCTTGGTCTTCCTGGTGGTCTAGTCAGTACAGGAGAATGGAGTTTGAACCCTGGGTCTACTATGTTCCATTGGTCTTTTCCCAAGAGTGCAGGCACACTCAGCATAAGCAGCCCTAAATTTGGCAACAGAGAAATATTCAGAGCAATACTGATCAACTTCACCATCTTCACCTCCAATAACAGTCATGAGATGTAGGGCATGTATGCACGGCTTCCCGCGGATCTGCCATTGCCTACAACTGCATTCCTTAGTTGCAAGGTTCACTGGATATCTCCATTCCCTATTTTTACTGTCAGTGTATGTCACCTCAGCCTCGTATGTCGACGGTCGAATGCATTTCATCCTTAGTCCTCTTGCCTTGGCATGCAATGCCTTAATTAGAGATGGGAGCATAAGATGGCCAACATATTGTGTTTCTGCAATTCTTTTACGAAGAGCCATCTTTATCATGATCATTTGCCTGATCTTATCAAATGCTTGCCACAACAAAAGCCCTTTCACTAACTTGAACTTTGAATTGAAACACTCAGCGAGGTTATTGGTCACATAGTCTACTTTGCAGATTTCATTGAATTTGCTTCTTGACCACACCTTTCCATGATGTTCATCCATGTACTCCTTCACCAAAGGATTGTGAGCATACAACACTCTCAAATGGTGCTCATGCTTCCTCAAGCTGCATGTGTATGATGCTGGCCATAGGTTCTCATCATAAACTTTGCCTTTGAATTTGTTTTTAAAATTCTACGCTAGGTGTCGCATACATTCCCTATGATCCACTCCAGGGAATAAAATTTCTACTGCACTCTCTAAACCCTTGCAAGCATCTGTGTGTATAACTAAACCTGAGGGTGTACCTATAATGTTGCGCAACTGCTGCAGAAACCAGACCCAACTCTCCTCGGACTCTGCCTCCAACACACCAAATGCAACTGGGAATAGCCAGTTGTGTCCATCAACTGCAGAAGCTGCTGCTAGCTGGCCTCTCCATCTTCCATTCAAAGCAATTGCATCGACAGCCAAATAGGGCCTACAACCATTCAGAAACCCCTGCCAGCAAGCCTTGAAACAAACAAAAGCCCTCCTGAAGCACTCCTTCTCCACTGTCTTCCCTTTTAATTTGTACTGAATTGTATGCTTGTCAATCTCTACAACACTCCCTGGACTAGCCGTCTCTACTTCAGCTTTGAAGGTGTAAAGCAACTGAAAACTCTCATTCCATGGACCATTAATCCTATCAAGAGCCCGTTCCTTAGCATAGAAAATCCTCATGTAAGGTATATCAATCTTGTACTTCTCAAATAGCTTCCCATGGAGTGCTGTTGGACCAATTGTTGGTGTTTCCCTCACCCAATCCAAGATTGCATCTGCCACCCACCTAGTCTTTGCAAGCTTTGATTTGTCCTTTCCCCCTCCCCCTCCAGGTGGGCAAGTGTGCCTGTGTGGTTTTTTTATCTGAAACAAAATGAAAAATGATGTCAAATACAATTAAGAAATAGTACACATGATCTGAATATAGAATGGATAAATAATCTGAAAAAAAGATTCAGTTGTAATACCTGAATCAATTTTCTCTTTAGCATAGTGGATGCATGCAACCTCCACCTACACCTATCATAAGGGCAATGAACAGTGAATCTTCTTGGCTCACTCCTATCAACCTCATAGGAGTTTTCAGTGAGAATGCAATATGTAGTCA
The DNA here is from genome assembly GCA_011799875.1 of Thinopyrum elongatum. Taxonomy (NCBI): domain Eukaryota; kingdom Viridiplantae; phylum Streptophyta; class Magnoliopsida; order Poales; family Poaceae; genus Thinopyrum; species Thinopyrum elongatum. The sequence continues at coordinate 320,176,622 of CM022297.1, forward strand.
CTGCATTATGACAGTCCACCATCGATTTGAATACGGTTCCTGGAGTAAGCTGAGGATTCTCCCTGTTCCACTCAATTGTTGGCATGTCCTCACCATCATATTCTTGTAAAACTAAGGAGTCGATGTTCTCCTCCCTCTCTTCATCGTCAGTGCCATCAAATCTAGCACGGCTGCTAGGCTCCTCTCGATATTCATCTTCCATTGCCTGTTGACTGACTCTATCTACCAGTTCAGGGAATAGAGTCTCATCCTCATCATCATGTCGAGGCACTTCCTCATCAGGCTCTGCATCTACTTCTACATCAGGTGCAGAAGGGAGAGGAGAAGTGGCAGAATTAGCGGCAGCCGACATGTTGTGGCTTTCAGAACCACTAGGTTTACTTGGTCTCGACCTACAAGGAGTGCGAGGACGCTCGCTATTAGCAGAGACAGATGATGTCTGAACACCCTTCCCCTTCGGGATACGTTGTTTGCGTGGCTGAAGCACACCGATATGGATTTTAAGGAAACGGCTGTCAGCATTCAAACTAAATAGCAATCCCAGATGCTCATCACAAGTTAATGGGACAAATCTCTGCTCGGTACTATCGAAATATCTCAGTTCAACAGCATCAGCAGGGCTCCACGGATACTCACAACAGAGTGCCTCGCGGAAATCTATGAACGAAACGCTGGTTTCTACCACTTTTAGATAGAAAAATCCAGAAATCAGACATGGTTTAGTTCCACGTAGCTCGCTAGTTTCCATTCTAACCGCCAGCCGAAAAGCAAGTGCAGGATCAACCCTATTCGATTGAAATAAAGGGCGCAGTTAGGCCGAAAATTTTCAAAAAAATTGCATTGATTCATGCCAACGGTGGTCAAATACAGCCTAATTTATGGATCTCCTAATCAATTTGAGAGGAAAATGATGCTTACCTAGGTGGAATCCATGAATTATCCGCCTCTGATTCGACTCAATCATCTCCACGGTCGATGGGCCGGACGGGGTGCTCCCCTGACATCGCTTCCTAATCCTAGATGGGGAGAGAGGGTAGATGCGGCGGAGGCGGCACGACGGTGGCGGAGACGCCACGACGGCGGCGGAGGGGGCGGCGTGGAAGCGACTCGATCTGATTCAGGTTACAGTGAGTGTCAGTTTTGCGGCCCCACTCGTTAGCACGTAACGGTCAAAATGTGGACTCGGCCCTACGCGGCCCCACTCGTCAGAGTTAACGGTCAAGCCATTGACCCGACGGCAACGTCCGTTGTGACCAGTTTTGAGGGTTTCGGGCAAGGGAGTGGGGAAAAGTGAGCAAAAGTTAAGAGCGTGGGGATGAATGAGTAGAACTAACAAACCAGGGGCACAAAAATAAAAATCCCTTGAGATTTTGTTATTATCGGATTGAATACTTTTATGGATTTGAGAACACTTGATGTATGTCTTGCGTATGAATACCCGTGGTGACAATAGAGTATCATATTTATTCACTTGATGTATGTTTTGGACTCAACTCGCGGATTCCCGAGGTGACATTGGGGTAATCTATGCATAGGGGTTGATGCACGTCTTCGTCATTGTTTTTCCAGTAGAAATCTTCGGGCACTCTTTGAAGTTCTTTGTGTTGGATTGAATATTATGAATCTGAAGTTGTTTGATGCATATCGTATAATCTATTCACGGATACTTGTGGTGACATCGGAGTATCTAGGTGACATTAGAGTTGGTTGATGCGTATCATATGGTGTTATTTTAGTACGAACTCTAGGGATGTTCATGAAACTTATAGGAATAGCTCAATACATTGATCGCAAAGAATAACTTTGAGGTGGTTTCGTACCCTACAAACAACTTCATCTTATGTTCTTCGCTAGATAAGAACTTTGGAGTGATTCTTTGTCACACGTTGAGGGATCATTATATGATTCAATTATGTTAGCACTGTTGAGAGATTGCACTAGTGAAAGAATGAACCCTAGGCCTTGTTTCTAAGCATTGCAATACCATTTGTGCTTCGTTTTATCACTTTTTACCTTGTCGTTTTTATTTTTTAGATTACAAAAACCTATATCTATTATTCATACTACACTTGTATCACCATCTCTTCGCCGAAGTAGTGCACCTATACAGTTTGCCATTGTATTGGGTGTGTTGGGGACACAAGAGACTCTTTGTTATTTGGTTGCAAGGTTGTTTAAGAGATACCATCTTCATCCTACGCCTCCCACGGATTGATAAACCTTAGGTCCTCCACTCGAGAGAAATTTGCTACTGTCCTACAAAACTCTGCGCTTGGAGGCCCAACACGAGTCTACAAGAAAAAGTTGTGTAGTAGACATCAAGCTCTTTTCTGGCGCCGTTGCCGGGCAGGTGAGTGTTTGAAGGTATATCTTTAGATCTTATAATTGAATCTTTTAGTTTCTTGTTTTATCACTAGTTTGGTTTCTAAAAAGAAAACTACAAAAAAATGGAATTGAGGTTGCTTCATATTATTCGTCTTTATCATGTCTTTCTTCAAAATGATGGATCTGAAAATTGTGCTCAATTGATAGAAGAAGAAATCAATAAAATGTTTGGCATAAAATATTTGAATGATGAGCATGATTGCAATGTTGCTAGTATGAATTCTTTGAATATCCATGATGCTACTGATATGCAAAGCCATAAGCTCAGGGATTCTATGTTTGATGAAGATGATATTTTTAGTCCCGCAATTTTTAATGAGAAAAATTATTATGATGAAAGCATGCCTCCTATTTATGATGATTATATTGATGGAAGTGGGTTTGAAAGAGTGTCAACTCTAGGAAGTAATGATCCTACTATTTTGGAGAGTGTTGAAACTTATTCTAATAATTATGAAAGTGGATTTGGAGAGGTCATGACTTTATTTAGTGATGAATCCACTATTTCGGAAGAGGTTTGAATTGATTATGACAACAAAGTTGCTATCTATGATGATTATGGTGATGACATGTATGCTATAAAGAATAATGATAACCATGAAACTTGTCATCATAATTTTAATGTTCAATTTGATTATGTCAATCAAGTCTCTCATGATAGTTATTTTGTTGAGTTTGCTCCCACTGTTATGAATGAGAATAAATTTGCTTATGTGGAGAGTAACGAAAATTGTATGCTTATGTATCGTGAAAAGAATTCTTTATGTGATGGTTATATTGCTTAGTTTCTTCATGATGCTACTGAAAAATATTATGAGGGAGGAACATATGCTTGTAGATATTTCGATAATATCAAGTTTCCTCTCTATGTGTTGAAAATCTTGAAGTCATGCTTGTTTTGCCTTCCTACGCTAGTTGATTCTTGCTCCCATAAATTGTTTGCTCACAAAATCACTATGCATAGGAAGTGTGTTAGGCTTAAATGTGCTAGTATTATGTTTCATGATGCTCTTTTACATGTTTCAATTACTACTTTTATGCGAGCATCATTGAAATCATCATGCCTAGCTAAAAAGGACATTAAAGAAAAGCTCTTGTTGGGAGACAACCCAATATTTATACTTACTGTTTTTGTGTATTCACATGATTAAGCTACTTTAGTAATCATGTTTTATAGCTTTTATTTCAATAAAGTGCCAAGAAAAGTCTTTGGGATAGTGTGGATGATAGTTGACTTGATTCTGTGCCAAAACAGAAACTATTACGTCCAGTGCATAAATTCCTATATTTTACTAAAAATTGAAAAAAATCTGAATTTTTTACATATGATTTATATACAGATTTATCACACTTTCCTAATTTTTAAGAATTTTTGGTGTTACAGAATTATGACTAATATTCAGATATTTACAGACTGCCTGTTTTTGACAGATTATGTTTTCAATGCATAGGTTGCTTGTTTTATAGTTTTTGTGGCTTATATTGCTTAATATATATTGTGGAAATTATAGAGTACAGTAGGATTTATGAGGAAAAAATTATGAATCTTGTCTTTGACAGTACCCAAGTGAATGATTTGTTTTACTATGCTAACCCATCTCACGAAGTTCCATTAAGTTTTGTGTGATTGCAGTTTTCAAGTTTTGGGTGAGATATCGATATGAGGAGAATAAGGAGTGACAAGACCCTAAGCTTTGTGATGCCAAAGGCACCCCGAGATAATATTCAAGAAAGATCCAAGCAACTAAGCTTGGGGATGCCCCGGAAGGCATCCCCTCTTTCGTCTCCAACATTATCGGTAATCTTACTTGGAGCTATATTTTTATTCGTGACATGATATGTGTTTTGCTTGGAGCATCATTTTATTTTACTAGGATTTGCTTGCTGTTATTTAGAATAATGTTTTATATCTTTTAGTTCAATAAAAGTGTCAAGGATAGCCTTTACCATGCTTATTTTTCAAATCTATATGTTGCTGTTTGAAAACAGAAAGTTTGTTGTTATGTTTTGAATATTTGTGAATAGTAATAACATGATAAAATCTTGAAATTTTTACACGGTGAGCTATAATTTTTTTCTATAGTGTGGTAATTTTTGAGAATTTTTGGAGTTAGGGAAGTATGAATATTATTGCACTCTATACAGACTGTCCTGTTTAGACAGATTGTTGTTATGTTTGCTTGTTTAATTATTCTATTTGAGGATAGGAGTATTAAATATGCAGAGGCATTTAGTACGCAATGTTAAATTATAATTTTAGTGATTTGCTATAGTATAGAATGATAAGGTTTTGCATTGATTTATACTAACTTATCTCACGAGTTCTTGTTGAGTTTGGTGTGGATGAAGTTTTCAAGATTTAAAGAAACCGTGATATGAGAGGAATTAAGGAGACACAAAAGCTCAGGCTTGGGGATGCCCAAGGCATCCCAAATTCATATTTCAAGAAGTCTCAAGCATCTAAGCTTGGGGATGCCCCGGTAGGCATCCCACCTTTCTTCATCAACAATTATTGGTTAGTTTTGGTTGAGCCTAAGTTTTTGCTTCTTCACATGAGTTGTGATATTCTTGGAATGTCTTTTTATTTTCATTTTTCTTGTTGTTTTAATAAAATACATTTGATCTAAAATCTTTATTTGGAGAGAGTCTTCACATAGCTACTTAATTATTTGACTACTCATTGATCTTCACTTATATCTTTTTGGAGTACTTTGTCATTTACTCTTGTGCTTCACTTATATCCTAAGAGTAAATTGTTCAATGAATTAAATAGCATAAAGTTGAAATTATATGTGCTTCATATGCTTGTACCATACCTAGTAGTAGCTTCACATCAGGTTTAGAAAGTGAAATCTATTAAAGCTTGACAATCACAATATTGATCATACAAGCAATTCATGAATGATTAGTATAAGGAAGAGAACTTTCACATACAAATATATTATCTTGGACATCTTCTATGATTGTGAATACCCATTAATTATTTTCAAACTTGAGCAAATTAGTTGAAGTTGGACAAGGAAGACAATATAATGAGTTATGGTTGTGTATATTTGCATAGAAGTTATATTGTTATGTATCCTCCAACATGTGGTGTTTGCTTAGGATCTTTTGCTAACCAAAAATTCATACTAAGTAGAAATACTACTTGTGCATCAAAAAACCCTTAAATCCAGTTTCTTGCCATGAGTTTCCACCATATCTACTTATGGATTGAATAAGATCCTTTAGGTAAGTTCTCATCGGTGCAAAAAGCAATAAAAATTGCTCCTAAAATATAAGTGATCTTTTATTGCAAGGGAAAATAAGCGTTGTACAAACTTGTGATGGTAAAGAAATAAAAGCGACGAACTGCATAATAAAGGTTGCTATCATAAGGGGCAATATAACATGACGTTCCTTTGCATTAAGAGCTTGCGCATCCAAAAGTAAAAAGCGCATGACAACCTCTGCTTCCCTCTACGAAGGGCCTATCTTTTACTTTTCAGTATTCACTTTTATGCAAGTGTCAATAGAATGCATTCTCATTTCAACCTCAATTGTTCTTTAGTTGGCAAGCATCATGTGGTGGGGAAAGATCTAGGCACATATGGCCAGTCAAATATATTTGATCATGAATTATTATTGTTGACAATTATCTCTATGATAAATGAGTTGGGAGGTGAAACATTAAGCCCCTATCTTTCTCTGTGTTCGATGGATGCCATTTGTTCTAAAAATATGCTTTGAGTACTAGCAATCATAGAAGACTATATGATGATTGAGTATGTGGAGTTCTTACTTAGACTTTGTTGAGAATATGATGAATTGCAATTGTTTGGTGACTAAGAACATAAGTTGTTAAGTTTCAAGAGAATGCATTGTTTGAACCGTAACATGTTAATTGATTGCTACTTTATCATCATGAGTTTTATGAGAAAGAATTGATGTTATGATGCTAGGAAAAGTGATTGAAATTATCATTGATCAAACTTATGCACTATGCTAGCATTCACACTTCATAAATTATTTCTTTTATCATTTACCTACTCGAGGACGAGTAGGAATTAAGCTTGGGGATGCTGATACGTCTCCAAGGTATCTATAATTTATGAAGTATTCATGCCATGTTTACAACAATTCTATATGGTTTGGGTATGATTTGAATGGAACTAACCCGACTGACGCTGTTTTCACCAGAACTACCGTGGTGTTGTTTTTTGTGCAGAAATAAAAGTTCTCGGAATTGGACGAAACTTTTTGGAGAATTATTTTGGAATAAAAGAAAAATACTGGAGCAAAGACCAACTAGAGGGGCCCCCCTGCTGCTCACTAGGGACAAGGGCGCGCCAGCCCCCCTCTAGCGCCCTGGTGGGTACTAGGCCCCTCGAATCCCATCTTAGTGTGAGGCCGACGCCAAAAAATTCTATAAATAAAGAAACCCCTAGAATTAACCCTAGATGAGAAGTGCCGCCACCGCAAGCCTCTGTATCCACGAAAACTCAATCGGGAGCCCGTTCTGGCACCCTGCCGGAGGGGGAATCATTAACGTAGGCCATCTTTATCATCCCGGTGGCCACCATGATGAGGAGGGAGTAGTCCACCCTCGGGGCTGAGGGTTTGTACTAGTAGCTATGTGTTTGATCTCTCTCTCTCTCTCTCTCTCTCTCTCTCGTGTTCTTGATTTGGCATGATCTTGATGTACCGCGAGCTTTGTTAATATAGTTGGATCGTATGGTGTTTCTCCCTCTATATCTTGTTGTGATGAATTGAGTTTTACCTTTGAGATTTCATTATTATCGGATTGAATAATTTTATGAATTTGAGAACACTTGATGTATGTATTGCGTATGAATACCCGTGGTGACAATGGGGTATCATATTGATACACTTGATGTATGTTTTGACACTCAACTCACGGATTCCCGAGGTGACATTGGGGCAATCTATGCATAGGGGTTGATGCACGTTTTCGTCCTTGTTTCTCCAGTAGAAATCTTGGGGCACTCTTTGAAGTTCTTTGTGTTGGATTGAATATTATGAATCTGAAGTTGTTTGATGCATATCGTATAATCAACTCACGTATACTTGTGGTGACATTAGAGTTGGTTGATGTGTATCATATGGTATTATTTTAGTACGAACTCTAGGGCTGTTCATGACACTTATAGGAATAGCTCAATAGATTGATCGGAAAGAATAACTTTGAGGTGGTTTCGTACCCTACAAACAATTTCATCTTATGTTCTTCGCTAGATAAGAACTTTGGAGTGATACTTTGTCGAATGTTGAGGGATCATCATATGATTCAATTATGTTAGCACTATTGAGAGATTGCACTAGTGAAAGTATGAACCCTGTGCCTTGTTTCTAAGCATTGCAATACCGTTTTTGCTTCGTTTTATCACTTTTTACCTTGCTGTTTTTATATTTTCAGATTACAAAAACCTATATCTACTATCCATACTACACTTGTATCACCATCTCTTCGCCGAACTAGTGCACCTATACAATTTGCCATTGTATTGGATGTGTTCACACACCACGATCTACTAATGCACATGGACCGTGTGTTGGTAAAGCCTTTTGTGACCCGTCAAACTGTCCGTCGGTAAAAATCGCAATGGACTATGTGTCGGTAAGCTTCTTCTTAATTGTCAAACTGTACGTTAGCAAATCCCTGGCCGGACTGTGCGTTAGTAAATACAATGGCGGGGACAAACGGTGTGTCGGTAATGGCAAGTATCAACAACGAATTGTGTGTTACCAAATGTTTTTGACACACTGTATGTCTGTAAGTCGTAAGACGTGGAGATGAAAATGAAATCCTCGCGGGCTAAAATTGATGTGGGCAGTTTGAAAAACAAAAAATTAGAGTGGCGGGTAAAAGTTTTTTGCCTTCTCTCCTACCCCACGAACAAAACAAAGCCCAAAACTTAGCGCTACAACCACGAACAGAGAACCACTCTCTCCCTCATGAACAAAAAGGGGCAGCGGCAGCGGCTGAGATTTCGGATCTGCGAGGCAGCGGATGGGATCTAGCAAGCGGCAGCGGCTGAGATTTCAGATCTGCGCGGCGGCGGATGGGTTCCAGCAAGCGGCGGCGGTGCTTCGAGCTCTGAAGGTATTGCCCCTCCCTGTGTCTCCATTTTGTTTCCTCTCTCTATCTCTCTCACTCTCAACTTGGCGAGCGACGACAATGGTGAACGGGCAACGCGGGCGTCGAGCAGGAGCGCTGGAAGGCTCGGGAGCGTACAAGTGTGGCAGAGAAGGTTCTTAGAGAGGAAAATCAACAGGGTCAGAGGACGAGCAATGAGGGGCACCAGTGGAGCTCCGCCTTGACCCACGGTGTACCGCCACATGGTGTGAACACATGTGGCTGTGCAAGCTCTGGAAAGGGAGTGGTGAGGCTTCCTCGTGCGTCAGGCGAGGTTGGGGAGGATTTTCACCGGCGGTGGAGGGTGGCGGAATGGCAAGGCAGATCTAACCCCCGCTCTCTTTTCTCTGCAACCAGCACGGTGAAGCACATCACTTATGGTTTTTTGTGCTTTGGGCTGACCTAGCTATCTCTCTTTTCTCTACAGCTAACATGGAGGAGCACACCGCTGCATTCATTTGACTATTTGTATGATTACCTACTAGCATATTAAGGAAAATGAGTCAAGTTGAACTCTATTTAAAGAGAGAAGATCCTTTTGCAAGAGGAGCTTACTGATGAAAGGAGTATCTTATTCAGGTTATTGGGGATTCTTGAGCAAGCTAATAGATATAAATATCTATTAAATGCATGTCAATTCCACCCACGTTTTGCTTCAAATTTGGTGCATGCTCATATTAGTTTCTGGGTAACTTTTATTACTTCCATGCAGAATGGCAGTAAGAGTACAATAGGCCAACTACCATATTATGTGAATGTTTATCTGCCACATAACTTTTTGCTCTGTATATGAAATGAAATCATGTTAATGGTAGCCATTATTTGGCATTATGAAAACCTTCACTGGCCATTCTTTCACTTTTGGTGGGTTATCTCAAGAATGTAGATTACTTTTCATGTATGCCCGATGGTTTTGTTTCTTCATTTGAGCCCTCAAGTATTTAGTTATTCTTCCATTTTAGATTATTTCCTTGTCTCTTATTTTTTGGTAAAGCTCACAGGAAACTTTTTCACCCAGAATATTGCCTTTTGTAGTCATAGGAAACTGTAGCATGGGGCAGCACATAAAGGCAGCTTGCAGTTTTTGGTGAGTTCGGTCACATACATGGCTCTGAGCAAATTTAATTTCTATTTAGCATTTCAAATATCAATTAACTATCATGGTGAATATTCAGAAGGTAGACACTTTCTTCTGTCTACTGCAAGAACATGCACCGTACTTCTATAGGCTAATAAGGTATGTTTCCCTTTTCAGAAGAAAAGGCTTAATGTAATGTATATGAGATCAATGTATATCACTATTCTCTTGCTTTTTTTTGTTATTATAATGTCTTAGAAATGTTAATGCACATGCCATTAGGATGACTGCAATAGTTCAAGGTACTGAACTTTCAACCATATAAGGATAAACACTACAACGCTCAGATAGAATGAAATTCCACGTGAACTGATGTCTCTCAAAGCTAGCTAATCACGACAGTTGAGTAGTAAGGATCGATTATAAGATTTGAGCAAAGAATGGCAAACTCTTAAAATCAACATAATTGGTATTATGCAAACACCAGAAAGTTTTGAGGTGTGCTAAAATAGTGGAACATCTAGATAGCACAAGGTATTCTGTTGTACTTGAGTAAGGGTCTAGAGTATTAGTTGTCTCCTTGCATTTTGAAGTACTTCTTTTTGTCCTTGGACATTTACAGGCTAAGAGTGACAATCAGGTGTGAATTACTTAATCAGTATGTTACATCTCAAGAACATACATGTTATCTGGCAATTGTTAAGACTCGGAATTTAAGTAATATTTTGTACAACATGTAGCTCCTATCCATCATATGTTTCCATGCAAATGCTCTCCTTTTTCTTTGCCCCAGCAAAAGCATTGTGAAATAAACTTGATTTTGGCTCATGTAAAGTCCTGGAGGGCATATGAATCTCATTTCAAATTGCTATTACACTAATAGATTGTGTAAAACTGAAGAGTTCACTGATAGTGCCGGAGTAGATGTGCCATCATTGTCACCTTTGTTTTCTGAAGTGACATGTTTCTGTTATTTGGTTCACTGAAGCCATATATATACTACTTACCAAACATTCTTGCAGTTAATATTTTGTTGTTTCATTGTTTCGCTGGGGAAAAAGGTTGATCAACTAACCAATTATATTTTTGTTAGGAGAAAAAGGTTGATCAACTAATATTAGTCTACCATGTTGGTATATATTCCTTAGTTAATAAAGGACCTGTACATGATGCTTTTTCTTTGTATCTTAGATATGCTGGTAGGAAATATTTTTGTATGGGATGTTGTTGTTTTCCTTAGAGTTTAAAATAATGTTATTATTGTTGCATCATTAGTTGCTATGCCCCTTCATGTCCTAAAAGGAACTTCTAGGAGAGATGCAATGACTGTTGACCACTGTTTTTGAGTCGTCTGACTGGTCGACGAGTTGCACTGACAGGGTTGATACAAACCTACCCCAGAACTGATGGGGAACAAAGCATGAAAATCAAAAAAATTCCTACGAACACCCAAGATCTATCTAGGAGAAGCATAGCAATGAGAGGGGAGAGCGTGTCTACGTACCCTCGTAGACCAAAAGCGGAAGCGTATATAATGCGGTTAATGTAGTTGTACTCTTTGCGATTCGATCATGATCCAACCGATCTAGTGCCGAACGGACGACACCTCCGAGTTTAGCACACATGCGGCTCGATGACGTCTCCTCCTCCTTGATATAGAAAGAGAAGGCAGATAAGTAGATGGGATCACAACCAGCACGACGGCGTGGTGGTGATGGTGGTGGTGGAGCTAGTTCAGCAGGGCTTCGCCAAGCGCTACTAGAACGAGGACGGAGTAACGGGAGAGAGAGGGGTGCCAAGGGCTTGGTGTGTCCTCTTGGGCACCCCTCCCCTCTATATATAGGTGGAGGGGCCTGGGGAATAGCCCCTCCAAGCCCTAGGGCGCAGCCAAGGGGAGAGGACTTGGACTTCAAGTCCAATCCTATTCCTACTAGGACACCTCCTTTTTTTTCCTTCCCTAGCCACATGGGCTTTTGAGGACTTGGTGCGCCTAGCCCAATAAGGCCAGGTCACCTCCCCTCATCCCATGCTATCCCTTGGGTCATGGTGGACCCACTTGTGGACTTTTGGACCCCTCTAGAATCCTCCGGAACCTTCTAGAAGCTTCATGATACAATACCAAAAAAACTACACTTTTTTCCGGAACCCAAAATATGACTTCCCATATATAAATCCTTACCTCTCGACCATTCCAAGACTCCTCGTGACGTCCAAGATCTCATCCGGGACTCCGAACAACATTCGGTTACCAATCATCAAATATCCCAACACTACTCTAGCGTCAACGAAGGTTAAGTGTGCGGCCCTGCAGGTTCGGGAATCATGTAGTCATGACCGAGACACCTCTCCGGTAAATAACCAATAGAGGGACCTGGATGCCCATATTGATTCCTACATATTCCACGAAGATATTTTATCGGTTGAACCACGATGTCAAGGATTCGGTTAATCCCATATGCAATTCCCTTTGTCCGGCGATATGTTACTTGCCCGAGATTCGATCATCGGTGTCTCCATACCTAGTTCAATCTCGTTACCGGCAAGTCTCTTTACTCATTCCGTAATACAAGATCATGTGACTAACTCATTAGTCACATTGCTTGCAAGCTCTTTAAGATGTTGTATTACCGAGAGGGCCCAGAGATATCTCTTCGTCATACGGAGTGACAAATCCCAGTCTTGATCCAAGCCTACCCAACAGATACCTTTAGAGATACTTGTAGAGCACCTTTATGATCACCCAATTACGAATTGATGTTTGGATACACACTAAGTATCCCTCCGGTGTAAGGGAGTTACACGATCTCATGGTCTAAGGAACAGATACTTGACATGAAGAAAGCTATAGCAAATAAACTAAACGATCTGATGCTAAGCTTACGGTTGGGTCTTCTCCATCACGTCATTCTCCCAATGATGTGACCCCGTTATCAAATGACAACTCAGGTCTATGGTTAGGAAACCTTAACCATCGTTGATCAATGAGCTAGTCTAGTAGAGGCAAGTGGGAGACACGGTGTAGTTTATGTATTCACACATGTATTTAAGTTTCCGGTCAATACAATTCTAGCATGAACAATAAACATTTATCATGAACGGGAAATATGATAATGACCATTTTATTATTGCCTCTAGGGCATATCTCCTACAGTCTCTCACTTGCACTAGAGTCAATAATCTAGTTCACATCTCCATGTGATTAACACCCAATCAGTTCTGGGGTTGATCATGTTCTGCTTGTGAGAGAGGTTTTAGTCAACGGGTCTGCAACATTCAGATATGTGTGTACTTTGCAAATCTCTATGTCATACTATAGATGCTGCTACCACGCTCCACTTGGAGCTATTCTAAATGACTGCTCCACTATACGTGTCCGATTCGTGACTCAGAGTCATCCGGATCAGTATCAAAGCTTGCATCGACGTAACGCTTTAGGACGAAATCTTTATCACCTCCATAACCGAGAAACATTTCCTTAGTATCTAAGGATAATTTTGACCGCTATCCAGTGATCCACTCCTGGATCACTCTTCTACCCCCTTGCCAGACTCATGGCAAGGCACACATCAGGTATGGTACACAGCATGGCATACATTATAGAGCGTATGACCGAGGCATAGGGAATGACCTTCATCCTTTCTCTTTCTTCTGCCGTGGTCGAGCTTTGAGTCCTACCCAACTTCACACCTTACAATACAGGAAAGAACTCCTTCTTTGACTAATCCATTTTGAACTCCTTCAAAATCTTGTCAATGTATGTGCTCTGTGAAAGTCTTATCAGGCATCTTGATCTATCTCTGTAGATCTTGATGCCCAATATGTAAGCAGCTTTACCCAGGTCTTCCTTTGAAAAACTCCTTTCAAACAACCTTTTATGCTTTCCAGAAATTCTACATCATTTCCAATCAACAATATGTCATCCGCATATACTATCAGAAATGCTATAGAGCTCCCACTCACTTTCTTGTAAATACAAGTTTCTTCATAAACTTCGTATGAACCCAAAAGCTTTGATCGCCTCATCAAAGCATATATTCCAACTCTGAGATGCTTGCACCAGTCCATAGATGGATCGCTGAAGCTTTCATACCTTTTTAGCATCCTTAGGATCCACAAAACCTTCAGGTTGCATCATATACAACTCTTCCTCAAGGAAAGCGGCTTTCGCATCCATCTTCCATATTTCATAATTGAAAAATGCAGCAATTGCTAACATAATTCTAACAGACTTAAGCATCGCTACGTGTGAGAAAGTCTCATCATAGTCAACCCCTTGAACTTGTCAGAAACTTTTTGCGACAAGTCGAGCTTTATAGACGGTGACATTACCATCATCGTCTGTCTTCTTCTTAAAGATCCATTTATTCTCAATGGCTTGCCGATCATCGGGCAAGTCCACCAAAGTCCATACTTTGTTCTCATACATGGATCCTATCTCGGATTTCATGGCCTCAAGCCATTTGTTGGAATCGGGGCTCATCATAGCTTCTTCATAGTTCGTAGGTTCGCCGTTGTCTAATAACAAGACTTCTAGGACTGGATTACCGTACCACTCTGGTGCAGAACGTGTTCTGGTAGACCTACAAAATTCAGTAGTAACTTGATCCAAAGTTTCATGATCATCATCATTAGCTTTCTCTTCAGTTGGTGTAGGCATCATGGGAACTGCTTTCTGTGATGTGCTACTTTCCAATTCGAGAGAAGGTACGATTACCTCATCAAGTTCTACTTTCCTCCCACTTACTTCTTTCGAGAGAAACTCCTTCTCTAGAAAGGATCCGTTCTTGGCAACAAAGATCTTGCCCTTGGATCTGTGGAAGAAGGTATAACCAATGGTCTCTTTAGGGTATCCTATGAAGATGCACTTCTCCGCGTTGGGTTCGAGCTTATCCGGCTGAAGCCTCTTGACATAAGCGTCGCATCCCCAAACTTTAAGAAACGACAGATTAGGCTTCTCTCCAAACCACAACTCATACGGTGTCGTCTCAACGGATTTAGACGGTGCCCTATTTAAAGTGAATGCGACTGTCTCTAATGCATAACCCCAAAATAAAAGTGGCAAATCGGTAAGAGACATCATAGAACGCACCATATCCAATAGAGTACGATTACGACGTTCAGACACACCATTATGCTGTGGTGTTCCAGGTGGCGTGAGGCTGTGAAACAATTCCACATCTTAAATGCATACCAAACTCGTAACTCAAATATTCACCTCAACGATCATATCGTAGAAATTTAATTTTCTTATTATGATGATTCCCCACTTCACTCTGAAATTCCTTGAACTTTTTCAAATGTTTCAGACTTGTGTTTCATTATGTAAATATACCCATATCTACTCAAATCATCTATGATGGTAACAAAATAACGATATCCACCACGTGCTTCAACACTCATTGGACAACAACATCGGTATGTATTATTTCCAATAAGTCACTTTCCCGCTCCATTGTTCCGAAAAATGGGGTTTTAGTCATCTTGCCCATGAGGCATGGTTCACATGTATCAAATGATTCATAATCAAGTGATTTCAAAAGTCCATCAGCATGGAGTTTCTTCATGCGTGTCGGGGAAAACAAACAGGGGCATGTATTTTCCCCTGACTCGTGCACGGACACGCCAAGGCCGTGCCAGAATACAAGAGACCAAGATCATCAAAGAGCCAAACATGCAGATCAAGAGGAACCAAGATCAAGCCAAAGAAGCAAGGCACCATCAGGAGAAGGGCCTCCTTTGCCGGGCAGGCAAGCTCGGCAAGGGGTGAGGCCACCCCCGGAAGATGACGTCCAAGACGTCCCGGCAGGGCCTGCCGGGGCACACGGAGGCAAAACCACCTCACCAACTACTCCACCACGACCCACGTCGTCAATCAGTGCGGTGTCGAACCGCGGAGTGACTAAGTGGCAGCCATTCACCACATGGCAGCCTCTCCCTACAGGAAACACCTGCAGATGACACCCGTCCTGCGATGTGTCAAGAGAGCAGGCATGGAGCTGGCGAGATAGCCCGGCAAGCCTTGCCGGGCAACCAACGATGTGACGTTGAGCGGTGCATTTAATGCGCCCTGTCAGCCCGCAGAGTTAGGTATGATAGCACTGTTTGCTATCTTATCAGTACATAATGACTGTTTTGCCATTGTGGTGACCCCTTAATCTATAAAAGGAGGCCCATGGCGACCGTAGAGAGGGTTAGAAGGTTGGGTAACTCTGACCCCCATATGCGCGTAGCCACTGCCGCCCTGAGGCAACCCTTGCCGGGCAAGTGTACTACGCTCCACCACCACCTTTCCACCATCAATCCACCAAAGCAGGAGTAGGGTTTTACGCCTCACGGCGGCCCGAACCTGGGTAAAAATGCCTGTGTGATCTCTGTCGTGCTGCCACACGCTCGTCTGCTCTTTGTGCAACGCGACGCCCCCCTGCCGAACTAGCAAGGGGCCTCCTGGTCCCATAGGTGGCCGTGGTTTCCCATGACATCTTTGGTGCGCCAGGTAGGGGGACCGCTTGCATGAACCTGAAGGCATCTGCAGTGCGCTTTGCCCATGGCCGCCCGCTTGAAGCCTCTGGCGTTCGCGGCGCCCACAAAGGCGCAGAAACAAAAGTGGGGCCATCCCCGCGCCATATTGTTGGTCTCCACGCCTCGCCGTAGCCGCGACTACGGCGAAGATCGCTGCTGGTGGCAATATGCCCATCTCGGCGGCCTGTATGGCGTACCCGCCGTTCGGGCGCCATTTGGAGAAAGGGCACAAGACGTGCAGGCGCGAGCTCCCCCCTTCCCGTCCCTTCCCTTCGTCAGCAGTCGAACTGCTTCGGCCCCGGCATCGTCGATGTCGACGATTACCGCGTGACGCTCGGTTCAGTATTTCCCCTATTTTGGGCAATCCTGAGCAAAGCGCCAGTATGAGTCCGTTGATTGATACCCCGGCAAGCGTACTTCGGCAAGGCTGCCTGCATCGGCATGACCTATGCAACGGCAGCCGCCAGGCTGGCTCGAAAGGAAAGGGGGAAAGGGGAGGGGGACCAGAGGAGCCCGGCACTATACCCCGACGCCCGCCAGCCGCACGAAGCACGTGTCGATCCCTGCCGGGAATAAAAGAGCCGCCCGATTGGCTTTCGATCCTCAGGGCATCGCGCGCGCGCGCCATGCACGCGCGGCCCGACAGAGGAGAAAAGAAGCTTAAAACGAAAGCTAAGTACACATTATCACTTCTTGTTGACACATTCCGGACCTTTGCAGCTGTTTATCCCTTAACTTTAGCGAGTGTTCGTATCTTGAGAACCCTCATGTGATGGAACCTTGGTTAGTTTCTTTGATCGCACCATCGTCCTGTCCCGAGCCATGCTCACAGGACGAGAGGCTGCGTCGAGAGCTACCTAGGAAAAACCTGCCGGGACGCATCCATGCCAAGATGACAGTTAAGGGCCAGACCCTTACGACAATCGCGGCAATATGATACCGGCAGGCATCCAGAGCAGACACAGGGATGGATCATACGAACACAAACATACAAGGGCTCAAAGGGATAAACACGCATTTAAAGATTTAACAGAGAATATCGGTTTCACGCAAACACTAGAGATAGAGTGACTAAACACAAAATATGCGTCATGTTTTCATTATAGGGCAACGCAGGAGCAACAGCGGTCCGATACTTAGCCTGGTGGCTGGGCGAAGCAGTTCAGATGTGGAGGACCCTGTCGGCCTGGGGGCAGCTTTCTCCTTGGCAGCTGCGACATCGGCGCCAGCTGGCGGTTTCTTGAATCCGTCGTCGAGGTCGAGGTCCGGATGGCGGCAGGTGATATTGCTCAAGACCATGAAGAGGGCGTCGCGGGCAAGCTTCCGAGACTCGGTCGCAAAACGCCCAGCCCTCCCCTCGTCATGCGCCTTCAACTTCTCGATCAGCTCATTGAAGAAGAGTCCCAGCTTGATGCTCGGGACCTCGTGCTTGCTGGTGGAGAGGACTGGACCATCCATGCCCATCACCGCAGCCTGGGCGCCAATACACTCAGCGATATCAATCATTCTCTTGATCCAGAGGTCGACCTGCTCAGACTGATTCTTCAGCTTGTCTTCTGCATCCTTCCGGAGACGCTTGGCGGTGTCCAAGTCCTTGGACAGCAGCTGTTGGCGGGACTCAAGAGACTCTGCCGATCTTTCCAACGTGCCGATCCGAGCCTTCATGTCTGTGATATCGCTGTTGGCGGTCTCAAGGCTCTGGGTTTTGGAGGAGAGCTGCGATTGCATATCGGCCAAGAGGATTTCTGCCTACCGCGCTTCTTCCTTAAGGGCCGTCACCTCCTTGGCGCTCTCGACAAGATCCTCCATCAGCTTAGCCACCTGCTGGTCAAGGCCAGTCTTGGCAGCGAACGCGGCAGCCAGGTCGTCGGTGAGTTTCTTCAGTTGAGCAGCAGAGTCAGCAGCAAGGGCATCCAGGACAGCTCCGTGCTTGTCCTCCAGCTCCTTGGTGTGCTGGTGCACGAGGGCCTCGAGATCGTCATCCTTGGCGCGGAGAGTGGCTTCGAACTTCTCCTCCCGGAGGGAGATCTCCTGCTCCCTGGCGTCCAGGGATGCCTTGCGGTCCGTCAGGCGCGCCTCACGGGCCAGGACATCCTCCCTTGTCATCAGGAGCGTCTCCTGCTGCCTCATAAGCACCTTGAACTATTTGTCGTGCCACTCACGCAACTCCAGGCATTTGTCCTCCAGCTTCTAGTCCACCTTGCTGGCGGACCACGCCGCTCCTTGAGCGCCTGCCACTTTTGGTTGTGCCGGGCCTGCATCTCCTTCACGTCCGTCGCCATGGATTCCATGAAGGACAAGTCCATTGCGACGGCGGCTGAGTCATCGGCCTCCCCAGCTTCCTAGTACAGCGGTGCCAGGAGACGTTGAAGCTCTTCGTCTAGCTCCGCGCCTGTCGACAGAGATAGGCCAGGGGCTCCCATGTCAGGCGGCGACAACACCATAGCCAGTGTACTTGAGGGAGGCGGCGGAATCTCCATAACGATCCCGGAGGAGGGGAGCAGGTCCATGGTCCGAAGTGGGACCTTCATATCAACCACCACCTCCTCTTCCGGGACGTCTGCTGGGGAATGTTCCACCACCACCAAGGAATCTTGAACATTCCCGGCAGCCAGGACCTGCCCCTCGGCAGCAGCAATCTTGCGGCTTCATCCGCGGCAGCCCTCCCTATGTCAGCCACCACCTCTAGCAGTTCTGGCTCTTCAGCTCGGGGATCTGCGGATAAGGAAACCAACGAACAACGAAGAAACAGAAATTCAAGCAATTGAGGAATCAAGAGAAATGGTCAGAATAAGAAAAGAAGAAAAGGAATAAGTGGAGCACCTGGGGAAGTCTGCCGGGCAGGAATCTTAGTTTCCCCGGCAACGTCTGTTGCCGGGCCGTGAACTTCGCCCTCTGCCATGGTAATCGCGGCAGCCTTCCGCGCGACCTCAACCGCGGAAGGTTCCGTGGGGATCCCTTCGGCTCGGGCGGCGGGGGAAGTGCGCCCCTCCGGGGGGGGGGGCTTGTTCTGCACCATCTCACCTCCTCCTCCGTCCGGGGGAACTTTGAGGTCACCTTCGTCGCCTCCGGCGGGTGGTGCCAAATCCCCGCCCCTGGGCCGGGGGCTGGACTGGGGGCTCGACACGAGATCCTCTGCATCGCTCCCCACCAAGGCCGAGCTCGCCGCGCCCTGCAACGACCCGAGACGACGGAGTCTCTTCCGTGGGCGGTGGACCAGGGTCTCCATGTCTTCCTCCACCTCCCTGCCAGCAACAGCAAAACAAAAGGTCAGTCAGCAAAGGTAATCAAGCAGAAAAAAAGAGAGAGAGAGAGAAAGAGCTTTGGAAGGGCAGGAAAGATCTTCCTTACTCTTCTGCGATAAGCATGGAGTTCAAATTAAACTCCATGGGAGGCGGTGAGTCCCTTCCTCTCTTTGGAGGGGGAGGGACAGAACTCCCCGGCAGCTTCGGTGCCTGGCGTGGTGACGGGGGCTCCGGGGAAGACAAGCTATGTGAGGAGCCCGAGCCAGATTGGGAGCTGGAATCCGTTTCTGTGCCCGCAGATTGCTTGGCGGAGGGAACCTTGGTCCGAGCAAGGCGGGGAGACTAGTGGCACGCGACCTCAGCCATGGTGGCCTTGGTGGTGGTCTTCTTCACCTTCTTGGCGGCTGGCGCTGGGTTGGAGACCACCGCCCCTCGGTTGCCGGCGCGCCTACGGGTGCGCTAGTCTGGGACTGGCTCGGGGGCTTGAGGCCCAGCCGCCAGCCACTCCTCCCCAAGCTCCGCCACCTCGCCAACATCCTCCTCCTCCTGGAGCTTCATTGCTGCCGCAGCTAGGGTCTCCAGCCCGGCAAGGTTATCCCCGGCAAGCTCTTCCCCGGCAGACCCTTCCGTGGCCTGCGCCTCGCTGCTGCCATGGGAAGAACTCTCATCCTCAGCTTTTCCCTTGCCCTTCCCAGCCTTCGCGGCCTTCGCCATCTTCGTGAGGTGGGCCGCCTTGTGCTCCTCGTCCCTCCTCAAGATATACGCCACCTCCGCGGAGTAGGTGCATTTGTACATCCCCGTTTCAACCCTGGTGGCCTTCTCCACCAGGGTGTTCGACCACTGGAGCTCTTCATCCAGGGTAGGTAGCTGCCAGGTGCTCGCTACCCCTTCGGCATTATAGTCCGGCATCCATTTCAGTATCTGATCCCGGGCAGAGTTGATGTTCATGGGGATGACGGTTGCCGGGAGTTTGAACAGCTCGAAGCGGCCGAACAGTTGGTCGCACAACCAGCCGTGGCCGTAAACTGACAGGTTGTTAAGCAACCCTGGGAGCAGCCTCATCCTGTCGGCAGCATCTCCATACAGCCAGGCGGGTCTATCCCTCTCCTGCAACGGCGAGATGCGGCAGCCTTCAAACGGATAATCCTGTTGATTGCCGGGCACAGCCTATCCTCAGTGAGGCCCTTGGCGCTCCATTCCTTGCCGCGCTCAACACATTCCTTCCGTGCTTCACAAAACTCGGGGGCTTCCTTATCTTGAACCCAACACCAATCTCCCCTCCATTCGTCCCACCTCTCATGCTGCCTCCCAGGGATGTAATCCCAGAGCTTCCTCGCCACCCGTGGCATCCAGCTAATGTTTTCGGAGCGGTGGCTCTTGTTCTCCACCCGCGGAACGAAATAATGCCGGAACAGATCCACATTGGGCCTAACTCCAACGAAATTCTCGCACAAATGCGCGAAAATGGCCATGGTTGCCATTGCATTTGGCGTGAAGTCGAGGAGGTGGAATCCATAGATATTCATGATTGCCTCGAAGAATTCAGAGAAGGGGGGACAGAGGCCGCAGATAAAGTGAACACAGAAAAAGTGATATGAGTCCGACGGATCTTCCTTCCCCGCCACATAAACTACGGGCGCTCCATGCCCTTTTGGGACCGGCCTCCCCCATAGATACCCATACCTCGCTTGAAGAACTGGGCCGCTCAAGGTTGACGGAATGAAGAAGACATCTCCCCTCCGTTTCTTGTTCAACTCTGCCGCCCTCTTGCCCTCCTCGACGGCGAACGGGAAAGAGAAAGGGGGGAACCGTCGATTGACTTGCGGAAGAAGATGGGGGAGCGAGACCAACAACAGGTGAACCATGCCACTCCACTTTTCCCTGTTTTAAAAGAGGGAAATGCGGAACAAAGGCGCGACACTTCAGAAAGTTGCCATTTTTACCTCAATTGCAATGGTCCCACGACCCCACGAAGCGCAGTAATTGCGTGAAGTGGACGTTGGATTGACTAGTCACCTTGGCAAAACAGCATGCGCAGCCCGCTCCTGCCACGTGCCCGTGCACTTTTTGGGACCTAACCCAACGTGCCATGCGACACGTATGGCTCAGGCCCGGGTGCTTATGTCGGGGAAAACAAACAGGGGCATGTATTTTCCCCTGACTCATGCACGGACACGCCAAGGCCGTGCCAGAATACAAGAGACCAAGATCATCAAAGAGCCAAACATGCAGATCAAGAGGGACCAAGATCAAGCCAAAGAAGCAAGGCACCATCAGGAGAAGGGCCTCCTTTGCCGGGCAGGCAAGCTCGGCAAGGGGCGAGGCCACCCCCGGAAGACGACGTCCAAGACGTCCCGGCAGGGCCTGCCGGGGCACACGGAGGCAAAACCACCTCACCAACTACTCCACCACCACCCACGTCGTCAATCAGTGCGGTGTCGAACCGCGGAGTGACTAAGTGGCAGCCATTCACCACATGGCAGCCTCTCCCTACAGGAAACACCTGCAGATGACACCCGTCCTGCGACGTGTCAAGCGAGCAGGCGTGGAGTTGGCGAGATAGCCCGACAAGCCTTGCCGGGCAACCAACGATGTGACGTTGAGCGGTGCATTTAATGCGCCCTGTCAGCCCGCAGAGTTAGGTATGATAGCACCGTTTGCTATCTTATCAGTACATAATGACTGTTTTGCCATTGTGGTGACCCCTTAATCTATAAAAGGAGGCCCATGGTGACCGTAGAGAGGGTTAGAAGGTTGGGTAACTCTGACCCCCATACGCGTGTAGCCACTGCCGCCCTGAGGCAACCCTTGTCGGGCAAGTGTACTACGCTCCACCACCATCAATCCACCAAAGTAGGAGTAGGGCTTTACGCCTCACGGCGGCCCGAACCTGGGTAAAAATGCCTGTGTGATCTCTGTCGTGCTGCCACACGCTCGTCTGCTCTTTGTGCAATGCGACGCCCCCCTGCCGAACCAGCAAGGGGCCTCCTGGTCCCATAGGTGGCCGTGGTTTCCCGCGACAATGCGCTTTATACCAATATGACCTAAGCAGCAGTTCCACAAGTATGTGGTACTATCATCATTAACTTTGCATCTTTTGGCATCAATATTATGAATATGTGTATTACTACGATCGAGATTCAACAAGAATAAACCATTCACAAGGGGTGCATGACCATAAAAGATATTACTCATATAAACAGAATAACCATTATTCTCTGACTTAAATGAATAACCCTCTTGCAATAAACAATATCTAGATATAATGTCTTATGCTAATGCAGGCACCAAATAACCATTATTTAGGTTTAATACTAATCCCGAAGGTATTACGAGCGTGCCGATGGTGATCATATCAACCTTGGAGACACATCCAACACTCATCATCACCTCGCCCTCAGCTAGTCTCCGTTACTCTGCAGCTCCTGCTTTGAGTTACTAATATTAGCGACTGAATCGGTATCAAATACCCAGACACTACTACGAGCACTAGTGAGGTACACGTCAATAACATGTATATCAAATATACCTACGTTTGGCGTTGCCATCCTTCTTATCTGCCAAGTACTTGGGGCAGTTCCGCTTCCAGTGACCCTTCCCCTTGCAATAGAAGCATTCAGTCTCTGGTTTGGGTCCAGCCTTGGGTTTCTTCACGGGAGTAGCAACTGTCTTGCCATTCTTCTTGAAGTTCCCTTTCTTTCCCTTATCCTTCTTGAAACTAGTGGTCTTATTGACCATCAACACTTGATGCTCTTTCTTGATTTCTACCTCCGCGGCCTTAAGCATCGCGAATAGCTCGGGGATCATTTTCTCCATCCCTTGCATATTATAGTTCATCACAAAACTCTTATGGCTTGGTGGCAGTGACTGGAAAACTTTGTCAACCGATGTCTTATCTGGAAGATTAACTCCCACTTGATTCAAGCGATTGTAGCACCCAGACACTCTGAGCACATGCTCACTAACTGAGTTGTTCTCCTCCATCTTGCAGGCAAAGAACTTGTCAGAGGTGTTATACCTCTCAACACGGGCATGATCCTGAAATACCAATTTCAGATCTTGGAACATCTCATATGCTCCATGGCATTCAAAACATCTTTGGGGCCCATATTTCTAAGCCGTAAAGCATGGCGCACTCAACTATCGAGTAGTCATCAGAACGTGCCTGCCAGACTTTCAAAACATCCACAGACGACGCTAGAGGGGTTGGCACACCGAGTGGTGCATCAAGGACATAAGCCTTCTGTGCAGCAGTGAGGACAATCCTCAGACTGCGGACCTAGTCCGCATAATTGCTTACAATATCTTTCAACTTAGTCTTTCTCTAGGAACGTATTAAAATAGGGAGCTACAGCGTGAGCTATTGATCTACAACATAATTTGCAAAGGCAATTTAGACTATGTTCTTGATAATTAGTTTAGTTAATCAAATTACTAATGAACTCCCACTTAAATCAACATCCCTCAGTTGCCTAAGTGATACATGATCCAAATCAACTAACCCATGTCCGATCATCACGTGAGATGGGGTAGTCATCAATGGTGAACATCTCCATGTTGACCATATCTACTATATGACTCATGTTCGACCTTTCGGTCTCCTATGTTCCGAGGCCATGTCTGTACATGCTAGGCTCGTCAAGTTTAACCCAAGTATTCTACATGTGTAAAACTGGCTTACACCTGTTGTATGCGAACGTAGAGTCTATCACACCCGATCATCACGAGGTGCTTCGAAACGACGAACTTTTGCATTGGTGCATACTCAGGGAGACACAATTTCACCAAATTAAGTGAAGGGATCATCTTATAATACTACCGCCATTCTAAGCAAAATAAGATGCATAAAAAGGATAAATATCACATGCAATCAATATATGACATGATACACATTATCATCTCGTGCCTTTGATCTCCATCTCCAAAGCACCAGCATGATCTCCATCGTCACCGGCATGACACCATGATCTCCATATCATGATCTCCATCATCGTGTCGCCGCATGGTCGTCTCCTCCAACTATTGCTTCTATAACTATTGCTAACGCATAGCGATAAAGTAAAGCAATTACATGGCGATTAATAAATTAATGACAACCCTATGGCTCCTGCCGGTTGCAGTACTCATCGACATGCAACTTGTGAACCTATTACAAAACATGATCATCTCATACATCAACATATATCACATCACATTTTGGCAATACCACATCACAACATGCCCTGCAAAAACAAGTTAGACGTCTTCTACTTTGTTGTTGCAAATTTTACGTGGCTGCTATGGGCAACTAGCAAGAACCGTTCTTACCTACGCAAAGCCACAACGATGATAATCAAGTTGCCTTTTAACCTTCTATAAGGACCGCCTTCATCAAATTAGATTCAACTAAAGTAGGAGAGACAGACGCCCGCTAGCCACCTTATGCAAAACAAGTTGCATGTTAGTCGGTGGAACCGGTCTCATGTGCGAGGACATGTAAGGTTGGTCCAAGCCGCTTCATCCCACAATACTGCCGAATACAAATAAGACAAAAGAGGTAAGCAATTTGAGCATCAACGCCCACAACTCTTTCTATTGTACTCGTGCATATACATCTACGCATAGACCTAGCTCATGATGCCACTGATGGGGAACGAAGCATGAAAATATAAAAATCCTACGAACACCCAAGATCTATCTAGGAGAAGCATAGCAACAAGAGGGGAGAGTGTGTCTATGTACCCTTGTAGACCGAAAGCGGAAGCGTATATAATGTGGTTGATGTAGTTGTACTCTTCGCGATCCGATCACGGTCCAACCGATCTAGTGCCGAACGGACGGCACCTCTGAGTTTAGCACACGTGCGGCTCGATGACATGTCCTCCTCCTTGATCTAGCAAGAGAAGGCAGAGAATTAGATGGGATCACAACCAACACGACGGCGTGGTGGTGATGGTGGTGGTGGAGATAGTTCAGCAGGGTTTCGCCAAGCGCTGCTAGAACGAGGACAGAGGAACTACGGAGTAACGGGAGAGAGAAAGGGGCGCCAAGGGCTTGGTGTGTCCTCTTGGGGCGCCCCCTCCCCTCTATATATAGGTGGAGGGGTGTGAGGAAGAGCCCTCCAAGCCCTAGGGCGCAGCCAAGGGGAGAGGACTTGGACTCCAAGTCCAATCCTATTCCAACTAGGACTCCTCCTTTTTTCCCCTTCCCTAGCCACATGGGGTTTTGAGGACTTGGTGCGCCTAGACTAATAAGGCTAGGGGACCTCCCCTCAGCCCATGCTAGCCCTAGGGTCGTGGTGGACCCACTTGTGGACTTCCGGACCCCTCCAGAACCTTCTAGAAGCTTCACGCTACAATACCGAAAAAACTGCACTTTTTTCCGGAACACAAAATATGACTTCCCATATATAAATCTTTACCTATCGACCATTCTGAGACTCCTTGTGACGTCTAAGATCTCATCCGGGAATTCAAACAACATTCAGTTACCAATCATCAAATATCCCAATACTACTCTAGCGTCAACGAACGTTAAGCGCGCGACCCTGCAAGTTCGGGATTCATGTAGTCATGACCGAGACACCTCTCCGGTCATTAACCAATAGCGGGACCTGGATGCCCATATTGATTCCTACATATTCCACGAAGATCTTTTATCGGTTGAACCACGATGTCAAGGATTCGGTTAATCCTGTATCCGTATGCAATTCCCTTTGTCCGGCGATATGTTACTTGCCCGAGATTCGATCGTCGGTATCTCCATACCTAGTGCAATCTCGTTAACGGCAAGTTTCTTTACTCGTTCCGCAATACAAGATCCCGTGAGTAACTCATTAGTCACATTGCTTGCAAGCTCTTTAAGATGTTGTATTATCGAGAGGGCCCTAAGATATCTCTCCGTCATACGGAGTGAAAAATCCCAGTCTTGATACATGCCAAGCCAACAGATACCTTTGGAGATACTTGTAGAGCACCTTTATGATAACCAAATTACGAAGTGATGTTTGGGTACACACTAAGTATTCCTCCGGTGTAAGGGAGTTACACGATCTCATGGTTTAAGGAAAAGATACTTGACATGAAGAAAGCTATAGCAAATAAACTAAATGATCTGATGCTAAGCTTACGGTTGGGTCTTGTCCATCACATCATTCTCCCAATGATGTGATCCCGTAATCAAATGATAACTCATGTCTATGGTTAGGAAACCTTAACCATCTTTGATCAACGAGCTAGTCTAGTAGAGGCATACTAGGGACATGGTGTAGTTTATGTATTCACACATGTATTTAAGTTTCCAGTCAATACAATTCTAGCATGAACAATAAATCATTATCATGAATGAGAAATATGATAATAACCATTTTATTATTGCCTCTAGGGCATATTTACTACAAGAATGACTCATCGACTCGAAAACAATGCTGCTAACTGATACGTCTCCAACGTATCTATAATTTTTTATTGTTCCATGCTATTATATTATCTGTTTTGGATTTTTATATGCATTTATATGCTATTTTATATGATTTTTGGGACTAACCTATTAACCTAGAGCCCAGTGCCAGTTTCTATTTTTTCCTCGTTTTTGAGTTTTACAGAAAAGGAATACCAAACGGAGTCCAAACGAGCTGAAAATTTACGGTGATTTTTTATGGACCAGAAGAAGCCCCCGAAGCAAAAGAGTTGGGCCAGAAGAGCCACAAGGCCTCCACAAGGGTGGAGGGCGCGCCCTACCCCCCTGGGGACGCCCTCCGGTCTTGTGGGCTCCTCGTGGACCCCCCTAACTTGTTCTCGACGCCAAAAATTCCTATAAATATAGAAGCCCCAGAACTAAACCTAGATCGGGAGTTCCGCCGCCGCAAGCCTCTGTAGCCACCAAAAACTAATCGGGACCCTGTTCCGGCACCCTGCCGGAGGCGGAAATCATCACCGGTAGCCATCTTCATCATCCCGGCGCTCTCCATGACGAGGAGGGAGTAGTTCACCCTCGGGGCTGAGGGTATGTACCAGTAGCTATGTGTTTGATCTCTCTCTCTCATGTTCTTGATTTGGCACGATCTTGATGTACCGCGAGCTTTGCTATTATAGTTGGATCTTATGATGTTTCTCCCCCTCTACCTTCTTGTAATGGATTGAGTTTTCCCTTTGAAATTATCTTATCGGATTGAGTCTTTAAGGATTTGAGAACACTTGATGTATGTCTTGCATGTGCTTATCTGTGGTGACAATGGGATATTCATGTGATCCACTTGATGTATGTTTTGGTGATCAACTTGCGGGTTCTGTGACCTTGTGAACTTATGCATAGCGGTTGGCACATGTTTTCGTCTTGACTCTCCGGTAGAAACTTTGGGGCACTCTTTGAAGTTCTTTGTGTTGGTTTGAATAGATGAATCTGAGATTGTGTGATGCATATCGTATAATCAAACCCACGGATACTTGTGGTGACATTGGAGTATCTAGGTGACATTAGGGTTTTGGTTGATGTGTATCTTAAGGTGTTATTTTAGTACGAACTCTAGGGCTGTTTGTGGCACTTATAGGAATAGCCCAATAGATCGGTCAGAAACAATAACTTTGAGGTGGTTTCGTACCCTACAATAATCTCTTCATTTATTCTCCGCTATTAGTGACTTTGGAGTGACTCTTTGTTGCACGTTGAGGGATTGTTATATGATCTAATTATGTTATCATTGTTGAGAGAACTTGCACTAGTGAAAGTATGAACCCTAGGCCTTGTTTCGAAGCATTGCAATACCGTTTTCGCTCACTTTTGTTACTAGTTACCTTGCTGTTTTTATATTTTCAGATTATAAAAACCTATATCTACCATCCATATTGCACTTGTATCACCATCTCTTTGCTGAACTAGTGCACCTATACAATTTATCATTGTATTGGGTGTGTTGGGGACACAAGAGACTCTTTGTTATTTGGTTGCAGGGTTGTTTGAGAGAGACCATCTTCATCCTACGCCTCCCACGGATTGATAAACCTTAGGTCATCCACTTGAGGGAAATTTGCTACTGTCCTACAAAACTCTGCGCTTGGAGGCCCAACACGAGTCTACAAGAAGAAGGTTGCGTAGTAGACATCACTAACTTCTCTGTGTATTGAGAAAACTTCAATCTCAGAAACCTGGCCAATTTCTGTGACATGTATTTTCTGTGAAACATAGGTATTTACCCAGCCTCAAGAATAAATATTTATCCACACAACCCACCTATCATGCTGGTTGGCACCATGCACTAAAGTTGTGCCTCCCATCTAGTAAGTTTAACATGGCTGAGATTTTGACCACTAATGCTTGGGTGCCCACGCGAGTTTCCACATGTTCTTGTTTGTTTTATGTTGTCTAAGTTACCATTGAGATGTGCCATGTTGTTGTTATGCACTTCTCTAATTTGTAAAAAATATCATAACACGGGCAAAACTGTTCCCAGGTGAACATTGATGGAATGCCCCTTTGCCTCTTGCCTTCAAAGGATTCAAGTGCATCGAGTCCTGAGACAGAAGACCAAAAACTACTGATGGGTTTTATTTTGTGTCTCAATGGAAAAGCACAACCATGTGCCTTTTAGCAACATCAGGGTCTCAGGGAGTAGTGTCTTCTAGAAATGATAGAGCATTATATTTTAGAATTTGGGTGGGTCTATGTGGCAATGGAACTTGTATATGACTTTAACCAGATGTGTTATATATGTGAACTTACTCAAATTTTTGTACAATTGCTCAATTTGGTATGTGTGATGTGCTAAGCATATATGTCGTAGATTTAATCACATCTTGTGTTGTGTTGATGAGATATGGTGTTAATTTAGTCATAGTCATGAATTTCATTTTTTTGTGAATCAAAACTGTGTGTGTGCATGTTCTTCATTCATAACACACTGATTGTTGGCAAATAAAGAATGGAGGCGCATAGTCTGTTGGTAAGTAAAAGATGTAAAGACAAACCGCCTGTTAGCAAGTAAAAGATTTGCTGATACACTTGTGTGTCAGGAAGTGAAAGGTTTACCAACACACACGTCTGTCAGGAAGTGATAGAATTACCAACGCACACGTCTGTCAGGAAGTGTCGGTAAATCCTTTTGCCCACAGCCAGGTTGTTGACAGACGCCACCAGACAGATTGTGTGTCAGTAAAGGTCTATACGGACAGACTTTCTGTCAGCAAATGCCACTTTTGCCAACACACACGTCTGTTAGCTATAGTGGATTGTGGTGTGGTGGTTGGGGACACAAGAGACTCTTTGTTATTTGGTTGCAGGGTTGTTTGAGAGATACCAGCTTCATCCTACCCCTCCCACGGATTGTTAAACCTTAGGTCATCCACTTGAGGGAAATTTGCTACTGTCCTACAAAACTCTGCGCTTGGAGGCCCAACACGAGTCTACAAGAACAATTTGTGTAGTAGACATCATAGTTCCAATAACCTTTCGTTTCACCATCCTTTTACTTGATGTCATCGCTGATCGGTTACATCTTCGTGTAACCAAAAAAATGTGTTGTGATTCGGCAACCTTTTGGCTTCTTCCACGGTGTGAATCGAATTCATGATGAGAAACACCATCCTTGCCCCTCGATACTTTGTGTTGTCATCGACAACATCCTTGGCTTCCTGCAAACACAAACTTGATCATGTTTTGGTTATACTTTGAGTTCTCGTAGTTCTTGGGATTGCCCCTTGTGTATCTCTTGTGCTCTTCAAATCCAATCTTTACTTGAGACACCATATTATTGCTACCCTGCTACTTCTTGAGCTTGCGTTGGTTTTCCCTTGAAGAGGAAAGGGTGATGCAGCAAAGTAGAGATAAGTATTTCCCTCAGTTAGAGAACCAAGTATCAATCCAGTAGGAGACAACACACAAATCACCTAGCACCTGCACAAACAATCAAACAACTTGCACCCAACGCGATAAAGGTGTGACGACCCCGGCTTAATCGTGCACTAACCATACACGCAAATGCACACGATCAAGCCTAAGGACTCACTTGAAGATATCACAACACAACTCTAAAACATAAATAAAGTCATACAAGCTTTATATTACAAGCCAGGGCCTCGAGGGCTCGAATACATAGCTCGATGGCATACAAGTGTCAGCGGAAGCATCAGATATCTGGGTACAGATATATTACAGAAATAGAGATAAGCCTTTAGAAAGGCAGGGCAAAATAAAATTCTACGATCGAAAGGCGTAGGCCTCCTGCCTAGGACCCTCCGAATCCTACTCCTGGTCGTCAGTCGGCTCCTCATAGTAGTACTCGCCGGGAGGGTAGTAGTAGTAGCCGTAGACATCGACGGGGGCAGCTAACTCAGGGGCTCCGTCATCTGGCGGGGTCAAATGGATATGGGGAGAAAAAGAAAATAAAGCAAACGTGAGTACTCATCCGAAGTACTCAGCAAGCAAGGATCTACACTACATATGCAACATTTTCAAAGGGGGTTGTATATGTGGACTGGGCTGCAGAAATGCCAGAATAGAGGGGGAAAGCCTAGTCCTATCGAAGACTAGCATCTTCATCATCTTCAACGGTCTTGCAGCATTAGAAGAGAGCAGAATAACATAATGTAAAGTAGTAGTAGTGTTATCAACCTCGCCCAGAGATTCTTCCTCGACTCCCTGCGAGAAAGCAATCCCAGAGCCATACTATCCATTTCATCTCAAGTCACCAGTTCTAGTTGTACCGATCGGGATACAACTCCGAGTGTCCGTTACCGTAGGACAGGCTATTGATAGATGTTTTCTTCCCTGCAGGGGTGCACCAACTTACCCACCACGCTCGATTAACTCCAGCCGGACACACTTTTCTGGGTCATGCCCGGCCTCGGCCAAACGATACGCCGCAACCCGACCGAAAACTTAACAAAGAGGTCAGCACGCCGGACTAACCTAGGCATCCAGCTGTCTTGGGCCATCGCCCCGGACGCTCCTGCACGTTGCGAACGCGGCCGAGAGCAGACCTAGCAACCCCTTAATACAAGCGCAGTTGCCTAACCAGTCCAACTCGGCGCGCACCGCTCAGTCGCTGACGTCCATTAAGCTTCGACTGAAGTATACGATGCAGAACGCCCATACTATGCCCACGTGATGGTTAGTGCTATCAGGCCAGAGGCCCCTCTGATCAAATATCCAAATCGTTAGTGAATTAGGAGCGCGCAGTAACGAGCAGAGACTCACGAAAGATGTGCCCCGTCGCCCCGTCTCGAGGACTTGCGGCAAGGGCTAGGAATGCCCGGCCACGCCTCGTATTTATCTCGCGGGCACCCTCCAGGTCAACCCGACTCCACATCACTCGCAACTAAGCTCGCGCGGGTACCCCTCAGGGCCGACCCGTCTTTAGTATCAAGGTTCAGTGTTCAGTCATATTAACCAAAGTATCCGTGTGTCTGACACCAAGGGGAACCCGGAGGAATCACCCTCAATGGAGTTCTCTGATGTTACCGTCAAGGTAAACGGAGGAGGAATCACCCTCGAGATCCACTCTTGAGGAGTTGCGCGACGGTGTTGTTATCAAGGGTGGTGTAGGAGGAATCACCTTCGCTGACCACGCCCGATTAACTAACCTACAAGGTTATCATCAGAAGTGCTGATGAGGTATCACCCTCGGCACTCGATAGTAACCCAGTAGTGTCGAGCAACTAAGGGGAAGTGACATGCGGTGTCGGGGCCTGGTCTTCGATCCCGTTGCTCGGGTCTTCTGTTAGTCCAGCGGGGCAGTCGAGGTAAAGTGGGGTCTCTGCTGGGGCTCTACCCAACCTATACTAAACAGTTTAGGATAGCAGGTAGGTAGCAATAGCAGGTTAAAATAAACAGGCTATGCAGCAGATATAGGATAACAGCAGTAGTAGTAACTTCTAGTGCAAGCATAAGAGAGAAGAGAGTGGGCGATATCGGAATGCTCAAAAAGGGGGTGCTTGCCTGTTTGCTCGGCAGCAAGGGCAAGATCGTCAACTGCTTCATCGGGCTCCTGAGCGGTGTCGGCCTCGGGAGCTACGTCGATGTCGGGGTCTACCCAGAGAGAAGAGGGGGAGGAAACATATAAATGCACAACAAACAATGCAATACAGGGCATGCTATGCTAAGATGCAGTGCAGGGTTGCCTAAAGTATGTCTAAGTCATTTTAGTTACTTTAGGATTTAAGTTGGATTTATTATCCGGTGATCATGCACTATTCATCTACCGGAATCGGAGGAAAAGTTATGGGTTCTCCTACGTAGGGGGTTCTGTCATAGAAACAGACTACACGATCAAATTTGTCTCGTCGTTCTGATCAACTTTCATGTTTTAAGTTTTTCGATCTGAGCTACGGTTTAAAAGTTATTAATTTTTGAAGTTTAAATGATTTTATGGAATTATTTTTATTAACAAAAATGATTTATGATGTCAGCATGACTAGGTGATGACGTCAGTAGTCAACAGCCTCACTGACCATGTCAAACCTGACATGTGGGTCCAGTGGGACCCACATGTCAGTCTCTGTGACTAATAGGTTTTAATCAAAGCTAATCAGAGGGTTAATTAGCAGCTGGCCCCACCTGTCGGTGACTGTGAAGATTAACTAATTAATTTTAATTATAAAAATGTTTAATTAGCCTAATTAACAGATGGGGCCCACATGTCATACTCAGTGGGTGAACAGTAACCACGTTGACCAGGTCAACGTGGTCAACGGAGGAGCTGGGGGCCACTGGCAGTCTCTCAGGGGGTGGGCCCCTCGTGTCCATGTCAGCGGTGTCGCCGGAGTTGCTCCGGCGACCAAAATCGCGGCGGCGCAGCCACGGACCTCATCGGAAATCGCCGTCTGGCGCCTAAAACGACGGTGGTTGGTCTCGTTCGAACAGGGACAACATTCCGCGTCGATCTGCAGTACTAACGCGAGCTAAAATGGCCGGAGCCGAGCGCTAGATCGTCGTCGGCGGACGCCGGAGTCGGGCGTCAGTGGATCCAGCGCTGCACGGCACAGGAAGGCGTGCTAGGGGTCGCGTTGAGTTCACACGAGCTCCAGGAGCTCGACGCTGGGCTCGGCCGCGCGTGACTGTGACGAAGGCCACGGCGGCAAGTTCGTCGGCGGCAGCGTGTTCAGGCGTAGCATAGCAGCTAGCTAGCGAGCGTGCGCGGCCAAATGGGGAGATGGAGGAGGTGGAGAAGCTCACCGCGCAGCTCACACGAAGGCCCTTGGTAGTTTAGTAGCAGCAGGGGCTCGCCGGAGACGGAGGAGATCGACGGCGGTCGGAGATGGGGTTGGAGACGAACAGCCGCTGCGCGGCTCCCCGGCCTCGCCTAAGACCACCAGAAGAAGAGGGAGACCGCGGTGAGTCCACCGGACTAGTTGGTGGGGCAGGCGGGCGTCGGTGGCCGCGTCGGAGCTCGGCGCGTGGCGTCGGTGCCGCTCGGGCAGAGCCGGGTCGAGGGGGAGAGGAGGGGAACGAGCGAGGGAGAGAGGTGAGGAGTGAGCGAGGAGTCCAGGGGGGATGGACGGCTTCGGCCTTATCCCCCCAGCGCGTCGGTGGCGCCGGTGCCGTCGCCATGTTGACGGGCGACCGGAGCGCGCGCGCTCGACCAGGGAGGGGATGACACGCGAGGGAGAGAGAGTGGAATGGGCCAGGTGGGCTGGTTTTCGGGGCACTGTGCACTTAGGCCTAGTGCACAGTACCTCGTTTTATTTTTCTTATTTTCTGTTTTGCTTTTTTCTTTATTTATTTCTGTTAGGTAATTGTTTAGGCCACTTTTGCACTTATGTAAAATATGAAACTTGGCCCATATATTACAATGCAATATTTCCTTTCACCAAAAACTTGTTTGGGCAAACTAGAAATTTATTTGCATTTGATTTAATTATAAATGATTTAAATAGTGCTGTTTTGGGGCTGTTTCATGTGGTTTGAGTCATTTAGCTAACTCAATTATCTTTGTTTGTATTTTTATAAGTGCTTCTGGAATATTTTCTATTTAGTGAACATTTTTCCTATAGTGTTTGAGCAAATCTATTTTGCACTCTTGAATTTGAGTTGATTTTCATAATAGAATTTGAATTGAATTCTTAACCAAGGTGATTAGGCACTGCAAATTGAGATGACTTGGCATACTTAGCAGAGTGTCACATTGGCTATTACACAGGGGTGTTACAAAAGGGGTTGTCAATCCCTTCACGATTACTTGCAAAAGTGAGATCTGATAGAGATAGATAAAACTAAAGAAAAGATAAAGTAAATATTTTTGGTATTTTTGGTTTATAGATCTGAAAATAAAAGACTGTAAAATAGTAGATCGGAAAGTAATATGATGGAAAATAGACCCGGGGGCCATAGGTTTCACTAGCGGCTTCTCTCAAGATAGCAAATAATACGGTGGGTCAACAAATTACTGTCGAGCAATTCATAGAAAAGCGCAAAGTTATGACGATATCCAAGGCAATGATTATGAAATATAGGCATCACGTCCATGTCAAGTAGACCGAAACGATTTTGCATCTACTACTATTACTCCACACATCGACCGACTCCTGCCTGCATCTAGAGTATTAAGTTCATGAAGAACAGAGTAACGCATTAAGTAAGATGACATGATGTAGAGGAATAAACTCAAGCAATATGATGTAAACCCCATCTTTTTATCCTCGATGGCAACAATACAATACGTGCCTTGCTGCCCCTACTGTCACTGGGAAAGGACACCGCAAGATTGAACCCAAAGCTAAGCACTTCTCCCATTGCAAGAAAAACCAATCTAGTTGGCCAAACCAAACCGATAATTCGAAGAGAATTACAAAGATATCAAATCATGCATAAAAGAATTCAGAGAAGATTCAAATAATATTCATAGATAAGCTGATCATAAATCCACAATTTATCAGATCTCGACAAACACACCGCAACAGAATATTACATCGGATAGATCTCCAAGAACATCAAGGAGAACATGGTATTGAGAATCAAAGAGAGAGAAGAAGCCATCTAGCTACTAGCTATGGACCCGTAGGTCCGAGGTAAACTACTCATGCTTCATTGGAAGGGCAATAGGGTTGATGTAGAAGCCCTCCGTGATCAAATCCCCCTCCGGCAGGGTGCCGGAAAAGGTCCCTAGATGGGATCTCACGGGTATAGAAGGTTGCAGCGGTGGAAAAGTCTTTTCGTGGATGCCTATGGTGGTTCGGGAACATATGTGAATATATAGGCGAAAGAATTAGGTCAGGGGAGTCATGGGGGGCCCACAAGGTAGGGGGCACGCCCTACCCCCCTGGGCGCGCCCTCCACCCTTGTGGCCACCTCGTGGCTCCTCCGACTTCATCTCCAAATCTCCTGGGTGTCTTCTGGTCCAAGAAAAATCATAGCGAAGGTTTTATTCCGTTTGGACTCGGTTTGGTATTCCTTTCTCACGAAGCTAAAAAACAAGGAAAAAACAGATACTGGCACTGGGCTCTAGGTTAATAGGTTAGTCCCAAAAATAATATAAAATAGCATATTAATGCATATAAAACATCCAAAACAGATAATATAATAGCATGGAACAATAAAAAATTATAGATACGTTGGAGACGTATCAAGCATCCCCAAGCTTAATTCCTGCTCGTCCTCGAGTAGGTAAATGATAAAAACAGATTTTTTGATGTGGAATGCTACCTAACATATTTATCCATGTAATTCTTCTTTATTGTGGCATGAATGTTCAGATCCATAAGATTCGAAACAAAAGTTTAATATTGACGTTAAAACAATAATACTTCAAGCATACTAACAAGGCAATTATGTCGTCTCAAAATAACATGGCCAAAGAAAGCTTATCCCTACAAAATCATATAGTCTGGCTATGCTCCATCTTCATCACACAAAATATTTAAATCATGCACAATCCCGATGACAAGCCAAGCAATTGTTTCATACTTTTAGTGTTCTCAAACCTTTTCAATTTTCACCCAATACATGAGCGTGAGTCATGGACATAGCAATATAGGTGGAATAGAACATTTTTGGTTGTGGAGAAGACAAAAAAGAAGGAGATAGTCTCACATCAACTAAGCGTATTAACAGGCTATGGAGATGCCCATCAATAGATATCAATGTGAGTGAGTAGGGATTACCATGCAACGGATGCACTAGAGCTATAAGTGTACGAAAGCTCAAAAGAAAACTAAGTGGGTGTGCATCCAACTTGCTTGCTCATGAAGACCTAGGGCAATTTGAGGAAGCCCATCGTTGGAATATACAAGCCAAGTTCTATACTGAAAAATTCCCACTAGCATATGAAAATGACAACATAGGAGACTCTCTATCATGAAGATCATGGTGCTACTTTGAAGCACAAATGTGGAAAAAGGATAGTAACATTGCCCCTTCTCTCTTTTCTCTCATTTTTTTTTGGTTTGGCTTCTTTGGCCTCTTTTTTTTTATTTCCTCACATGGGATAATGCTCTAATAATGAAGATCATCACTCTTTTATTTACTTACAACTCAAGAATTACAACTCGATACTTAGAACAAAATATGACTCTATATGAATGCCTCCGGCGGTGTACCGGGATGTGCAATGAATCAAGAGTGACATGTATGAAAGAATTATGAAAGGTGGCTTTACCACAAATACGATGTCAACTACATGATCATGCAAAGCAATATGACAATGATGAAGCGTGTCATAATAAACGGAATGGTGGAAAGTTGCATGGCAATATATCTCGGAATGGCTACGGAAATTCCATAATAGGTAGGTATGGTGGCTGTTTTGAGGAAGGTATATGGTGGGTGTATGGTACCGCCGAAAGTTGCGCGGCACTAGAGAGGCTAGCAATGGTGGAAGGGTGAGAGTGCGTATAATCCATGGACTCAACATTAGTCATAAAGAACTCACATACTTATTGCAAAAATCTATTAGTCATCAAAACAAAGTACTACGCGCATGCTCCTAGGGGGATAGATTGGTAGGAAAAGACCATCGCTCGTCCCCGACTGCCACTCATAAGGAAGACAATCAAAAAATATCTCATGCTCCAACTTCGTTACATAACGGTTCACCATACGTGCATGCTACGGGACTCACAAACCTTAACACAAGTATTTCTCCAATTCACAATTACTCACTAGCATGACTCTAATATCACCATCTTTATATCTCAAAACAATCATACGGAATCAAACTTCTTATAGTATTTAATGCACTTTATATGAAAGTTCTTATTATATCCTCTTGGATGTCTATCATATTAGGACTAAATTTATAACCAAAGCAAATTACCATGCTGTTTAGAGACTCTCAAAATAATATAAGTGAAGCATGAGAGTTCAATAATTTCTAGAAAAATAAAGCCACCGCCGTGCTCTAAAAAGATATAAGTGAAGCACTAGAGCAAAATTTCCTAGCTCAAAAGATATAAGTGAAGCACATAGAGTATTGTAATAAATCACGATTCATGCGTGTCCCTATCAAAAGGTGTGTACAGCAAGGATGATTGTGGCAAACTAAAAAGCAAAGACTCAAATCATACAAGACGCTCCAAGTAAAACACATATCATGTTGTGAATAAAAATATAGCCTCAAGTGAAGTTACCGATAGACGAAGAAGAAAGAGGGGATGCCTTCCGTGGCATCCCCAAGATTAGGCTCTTGGTTTTACTTGAATATTACCTTGGGGTGCCTTGGGAATCCCCAAGCTTAGACTCTTGCCACTCCTTATTACATAGTCCATCAAATCCTTACCCAAAACTTGAAAACTTCACAACACAAAACTCAACAGAAAATCTCATAAGCTCCGTTAGTATAAGAAAATAAATCACCACTTTTGGTACTGTTGTGAACTCATTATTTATTTATATTGGTGTAATATCTACTGTATTACAACTTTTCCATGGTTCATACCCCCGATACTACCCATAGATTCATCAAAATAAGCAAACAGCACAAAGAAAACAGAATCTGTCAAAAACATAACAGTCTGCGAAGATCCGAATTGTTCTAATACTTATGTAAATCCAAAAATTCTGAAAAATTAGGATAACGGAGGAAATTTGTAAATAAATCCCTTTAAAAAAATTCATGGTTTTTCAATCCTCCAGTGAATTATTAAAATTCTGTGACTGGAAGTAAAAGTTTCTGTTTTTCAGCAAGATCAAATCAACTATCACCGTAAGCTATCCCAAAGGTCTTACTTGGCACAAACATTAATTAAAACACAAAAACACATCTAACGAGATTCTAGATGAATTATTCAAAGCAAAACAGGAACAAAAGGCAAAAACAAAAATAAAATTGGGTTGCCTCCCAACAAGCGCTATTGTTTAACGCCCTTAGCTAGGCATTGAGATTTCGATGATGCTCACATGAAAGATAATAATTGAAACACAAAGAGAGAATCATAAAACATGTGACAAACAAATCTAAGTCTAACATGCTTCCTATGCATAGGAATTTTATAGGAAAACAAATTAGCAAGGCAAGCAAGATCTAGCATATACAAGGAAGAAGAAAGAAACAATAACAATCTCAACATAACGAGAGGTAATTTAGTAACATGAAAGTTTCTACCACAATATTTTCCTCTCTCATAATAATTACATGTGGGATCATATTCAAATTCAACAATATAAATATTCTCTTCATGATCCACATGCAAGCAAAGTTGACACTCTTCCAAAATAGTGGGATCAACATAAAATAAAGTCATTACTTCTCCAAGCCCACTTTTATCAAAAATTTCATAAGATCGATCAATCTCCAAAATAGTGGGATCATTAATTCCTAAAGTTGACACTCTTCCAAACCCACTTTCAATATTATAGCAAACATAGTCATCATGAGGCTTAAATAAATTTTCAAGATCATAAGAAGCCTTATCACCCCAATCATGATCATTGCAATAAATAGAGAACATAGCAAAACTAGCATCCCCAAGCTTAGGGTTTTGCATATTATTAGCACAATTGACACTAATAGAATTTATAATAACATCATTGCAATCATGCTTTTGATTCAAGGAACTATCAAGTATGGGTGCAATAGCAATAATCTCATGTTTAACATAAGGAACTATAGCAAATTCGTCTCCTTAAATATTGGCATCATGGCCATAAGAATAGCAAGCATCATGATCATCAAGGGATATTTCAATCAAATCATCAGAATCATAATTATCTATAGATTCATGCATATCATTATTTTCTTCCAAAGCAACGGTCATTCTTTTAATAAATTCTTTGACATAGACATTATGAGCATAGTTTTCATAGCAATATTTAAGTATGTCAAAATTTTCAGATTTGTAGAGAGTAATATCATACTTTTCAATCAAAGAAGCAACTTCATAAGCACCCTTAAAAGCAACAAATGGTTCAATTTGTTCGATATCATAGTAACTATAAACACCCTTTTCATAAGAAGATAAGATTTCATTATCATTAAACTCACATAGGTAGGGAAGGTGTTTTTTAGGGTTCTTAGAGCAACAAGTAAAATCACAAAGTTCACAAAAATTCCAAGCATAGCATAGCAAACAATTTATTTGATTCCATAGGAGTCTCCCTTTTTCAGACAAACGGTGACACACAAAATGAGCATGCTCATCTAAAGATTTTCCCTCAACTAAACTAGTTGGGGTTTCAGCACGAGCACATATGGATCGAAGATGATCCAAGTAGAAAACTTTAAGTGGATCCATAAACTTTGTTTCTGATTTTCAATAAACACACAATTATAGCAAGCAAACGAGTAAACAAACCAAGTAAGACATAAGGGCAAACGAAAAGAAGGATGAAAGAGAAGGCGAATAAAAAGGCAAATCTTTTTTTATTTTTCTGAAAATGTTTTAGAGGTGGGGGAGAGGAAAACGAGAGGCGAATGGCGAATAATGTAATGCAAGAGATGAGAGTTTATGATGGGTACTTGGTATGTGTTGACTTGGCGTAGATCTCCCCGGCAATGGCGCCAGAAATTCTTCCTGCTACTTCTTGAGCTTGCGTTGGTTTTTCCCTTGAAGAGGAAAGTGTGATGCAGCAAAGTAGAGATAAGTATTTCCCTCAATTAGAGAACCAAGGTATCAATCCAGTAGGAGACAACGGACAAATCACCTAGCACCTGCACAGACAATCAAACAACTTGCACCCAACGTGATAAAGGGGTTGTCAATCCCTTCACGGTTACTTGCAAAAGTGAGATCTGATAGAGATAGATAAAACTAAACAAAAGATAAAGTAAATATTTTTGTTTTATAGATCTGAAAATAAAAGATTGCAAAATAGTAGATCAGAAAGTAATATGATGGAAAATAGACCCGGGGGCCATAGGTTTCACTAGAGGCTTCTCTCAAGATAGCAAATAATACGGTGGGTGAACAAATTACTGTCGAGCAATTGATAGAAAAGCGCAAAGCTATGATGATATCCAAGGCAATGATTAGGAAATATAGGCATCACGTCCGTGTCAAGTAGACCGAAACGATTCTGCATCTACTACTATTACTCCACACATCGACCAACTCATGCCTGCATCTAGAGTATTAAGTTCATGAAGAACAGAGTAACGCATTAAGTAAGATGACATGATGTAGAGGAATAAACTCAAGCAATATGATGTAAACCCCATCTTTTTATCCTCGATGGCAACAATACAATACGTGCCTTGCTGCCCCTACTGTCACTGGGAAAGGACACCGCAAGATTGAACCCAAAGCTAAGCACTTCTCCCATTGCAAGAAAAACCAATCTAGTTGGCCAAACCAAACCGATAATTCGAAGAGAATTACAAAGATATTAAATCATGCATATAAGAATTCAGAGAAGATTCAAATAATATTCATAGATAATCTGATCATAAATCCACAATTTATCGGATCTCGACAAACACACCGCAAAAGAATATTACATCAGATAGATCTCCAAGAACATCAAGGAGAACATGGTATTGAGAATCAAAGAGAGAGAAGAAGCCATCTAGCTACTAGCTATGGACCTGTAGGTTTGAGGTAAACTACTCACGCTTCATCGGAAGGGCAATAGGGTTGATGTAGAAGCCCTCCGTGATCGAATCCCCCTCCGGCAGGGTGCCGGAAAAGGTCCCAAGATGGGATCTCACGGGTACAGAAGGTTGCGGCGGTGGAAAAGTCTTTTCGTGGATGCCTCTGGTGGTTTGGGAACATATGTGAATATATAGGCGAAAGAATTAGGTCAGGGGAGTCACGGGGGGCCCACAAGGTAGGGGGCGCGTCCTAGCCCCCTGGGCGCGCCCTCCACCCTTGTGGCCGCCTCGTGGCTCCTCCGACTTCATCTCCAAGTCTCCTGGGTGTCTTCTGGTCCAAGAAAAATCATCGCGAAGGTTTTATTCCGTTTGGACTCCGTTTGGTATTCCTTTCCCACGAAGCTAAAAAACAAGGAAAAAACAGAAACTGGCACTGGGCTTTAGGTTAATAGGTTAGTACCAAAAATAATATAAAATAGCATATTAATGCATATAAAACATCCAAAACAGATAATATAATAGCATGGAACAATAAAAAATTATAGATACATTGGAGACGTATCATACCCCGACGCATGATTGTGGTATTCCGAATATCAACAAATACATTGGAATCGCAATTCTAGATGTTTTCTTGATCAATTATCCAAACACCGTTGTATGGGTAAACTTCATGTTTCACTTGCCCCTTTATCTAATGGGTTATGTACTTGCTTTCCTGTCATGGATATCATGCTCTGCTTTTCCTTGGGAAGTATATACACCTAATACTTGTGTATAAACACATTTTCCTTTCCATTGGTCTGTTTAATCTGATAATCACATTTTTCTTTCCATTCTTTTGTTTAACCTTTCTTGTAATCTAACTTATCTGAGCAGTGATAATTCCCTGCTTATGTCGACACCTCGGTTGTACAACTCTGTAAGCAAGACCCTGTTACTATTTTTTATGACGTTTCGGTAACCACCGATGGACGAGAACTTTGCCTATTGGTCCGCCTCGCCTTGCGAGCGGGAAAATGGTTCTCTTCATCCCCCGCCCTTGGTATCGACGTTGTTGCCAACATAGCTGGCAAACTTTCCTCTGACATGCCTTGCTATCGTGATCGTGCAAGATGTCACCGTCCTCCCTACTTTTAATCCACACTAACCACAGTTCCACAGGATCGAAACCTGACTCTCCTGTACATCCTTGATTCCGAAGTATCTTTTGCACTTGACTTCGTATGTAATTCACGAGCCACCGTCCTAGGGATGATCTATTCTAGTATCAGGCGCAATATATTTTTCGTTGCTCTGAACCCCTTTCACACTCTATTTTAGGCATCCAACGATTGCCTGCCTGCTTGAAACTTCTTATTATACCTTCTTACTTTGCTCTCAATGTTTTTCTTAAG
Source organism: Thinopyrum elongatum (assembly GCA_011799875.1). NCBI lineage: Eukaryota > Viridiplantae > Streptophyta > Magnoliopsida > Poales > Poaceae > Thinopyrum > Thinopyrum elongatum. The sequence goes on from CM022297.1 coordinate 320,219,313, forward strand.
TTCAATCCGTGAGATACTTTCTGCCACATTTCCTGAAGTATCTGCCAGATAATCAACCTTGTAAAGGTCCGTTCTTCCAAAGTTACCCCTTATACTTTTCGTAAGTACGATGAAGATTCCGAAGAAAGGATGACAGCTCCATCACGATGCACTAAATACAGAGAAGTGAGGACTTGAACGCATTGGACCGACCTCTTCGGGAAGAGCAACCAAGACCGAGAAGACTCGTTAGAATTTCGTAACCTAATCTTTGCCCTTACTCTACCTCTTAAATCCCGGGACGTGATTTCTTTTAGTAGAGGAGATTTGTAACACCCCCGATGTCATGCTATAGTAAACCCATGTCAATGTTGCCATGTCATCTTGATTTGCTAAGCTTAATTGCCCCATGATAAAATGAAAGTCAAATTCGAATTCAAATTGCAAGTTAAATAATTATTTCTTCAAACCATAAAACTAAAATGTTTGTAATATCCCATAAAATCCCTAAGTATTTATCGTGAAGAAACCAAACCCATTTGGATTACAAATTTGTCTCGAACATTAATTAAGTGAACCAGCATCACTAAATATAGCCATATCAAAATTAACAAAAACCCAAACATTTCCAAATATTTTGAAACTTTATGTGCTACCTCAATATATAGCCCACTATTTATGTGCCCAATTTCATACTCAACAAAATTCATTTGATATAATATTTAAATGCAAAACAACAAAGAAAATAAGAAACAATAAAGAAAAGGAAAAAAGAGAAATGCCCACTATGCACTTGGGCCGCAAGTGCACAGTGCGGCCCAACCCACCTAACCTCCCTCGTCGTCTTCCCTGTTCACCTGAACGCGGTGGACATCGCTCCCACGTCCATGGCGTGGATGGCCACATGTCGGCCATCCCGCGGACTCCTGATGCGGCTTGAAACTGCGTCGATATCTCCCCAATGAGGAAGGGATGATGCAATACAACTACGGTAGGTATTTCCCTCAGTTATGAAACCAAGGTATCAATCCACTAGGAGGCCAGGCCAAGCTATGTAAATGGTACCTGCACACAAAGAATAAATACTTGCAACCCGATGCGTAAGTGGGGTTGTCAATCCCTCTTCGGGCAAAAGATAGATTGGTTTGTGTGATATTGGATAAGTAGATCTCGCAATAACAAAAAATAAAATAAAATAATAAAAAGTGCAGCAAGGTATTTTTGGGTTTTTGGAATAATAGATCTGAAAAATAAAAGTGAATAAAAATAGATCAGAAAGCAATATGATGAAAGATAGGCCCGGGGGCGTAGATTTCACTAGTGGCTTCTCTTGAGAAAATAGCAAACGGCGGGTAAACAAATTACAGTTGGGCAATTGATAGTAGATCAAATAATTATGACAATATCCAGGAAATGATCATTATATAGGCGTCACGCCCAAGATTAGTAGACCGAAATGATTCTGCATCTACTACTATTACTCCACACATCAACCGCTATCCAACATGCATCTAGTGTATTAAGTTCATGGAGAAATGGAGTAATGCAATAAGAACGGTGACATGATGTAGACAAGAGCTATTCATGTAGGAATAGACCCCATCTTATTATCCTTAATAGCAACGATACATGCGTGCCTCGCTGCCCCTTCTGTCACTGGGAGAGGACACCGCAAGATCGAACCCATCACAAAGCACCTCTTCCCATGGCAAGAAAAATCGATCTAGTTGGCCTAACTAAACCAAAGATTCAAAGAAGAAATACGAGGCTATAAGTAATCATGCATAAAAGAGATCAAATAACTCAAATAACTTTCATAGATATAGATCTGATCATAAACTCAAACTTCATCTGATCCAACAAACACATCGCAAAAAGTCATTAAATCAAATAGATCTCCAAGTGACCATTGTATTAAGAATCAAAAGAGAGAGAGAGAGAGAGAAAGCCATCTAGCTACTTCCTACGGACCCGTAGGTCTATGGTGGACTACTCACACATCATCGGAGAGGCACCAATGAGGATGATGAACCCCTCCGTGATGGTGTAGATTGGATCTCGTGGTTCTGGAACTTGCGGCGGCTGGAATTGTGTTTCATCGTCTCCCCTAGGGTTTCTGGAATATTTAGGAATTTATAGGGCGAAGAGGCGGTGCAGGAGGTCTCCATGGGGCCCACAACCCCCCTGGGCGTGCTTGGGCTCCTGGGCGTGCCCTGGTGGGTTGTGCCCCCACTGGCCTCCCCTCTCCTGCTTTCTTGCCCCCCAAGGTGTCTTCTGGTCCAAAAAAAATCTCGAAAAAGTCTCGTGGCATTTGGACTTCGTTTGGTACTGATATTTTGCGAAGTAAAAAACAAGCAAAAAACAGCAACTAGCACTGGGCACTATGTCAATAGGTTAGTCCCAAAAAATGATATAAAGTTGCTATAAAATGATTGTAAAACATCCAAGAATGATAATATAACAGCATGGAACAATAAAAAATTATAGATACGTTGGATTGGAGACGTATCAACTCCCCACCGACACCAACGCCTACAAGGCCTCCCCGCCCCCACTAGCGAAACCCTAGCCCCCACTCATCTCTCTCCCTTGTTGCTCTTCTAGATTTGGAGCACACCCGAGCGAAGCCATCGCCACACCATCATAGTCTTCGCGTGCCGAAGCATCCCTGAGCCGCAAAAGTACGTCTAGGAGTTGCGCCTCAACGTCCTCTTCGTCTACGCGGAGCGCCACGAGCCAGGACACCGTCAATTCGTCGTCTTCATCGGTCTTCCCCGAATGCATCTGCCGCACCTTGCCGTTCGATCCGCTCATCTCCTACCACCACAGGCTCCCCTGAGCTCCCCACTGACCTCTCTGTGAGCCCCTACGTCAGTGGTGCTCCTCTCTTTTCTCTTTGGCCGTCTCCATCGTCGATTCCATCGAGCTCCGCCCATAGCCGCCGCTCGGCCTCATGGCCGCCATTGTTTTCGGTCGTTTTAGTAGGCGTCGTTTGGACCCTTGGACGCGGCGTAGTGTGCTCGTCCCGTAGGTAGCCCCCGTGCCCATTTTGGTCGCCGGAGTGGCAAGATCCTCAACGCCGCCACGTGCTATGCTCACCGGCTCCAGCCGCCAGCTCTGCTCACCACCGCCACCGCTGTTGGCCACCCCAGCCACCGCTGCCACCACCGTTCGACGTGTCATGCCGCGGGCGTTCGAACTTGCCCAGCCGCGCATCCTGCCGCTGCCGAAAACGGCCAACCGAGCATCGCCGCCACGTAATGCTTACCTCCGGTGGCTAAATGCGAGTTAAGCCAACATGGCATGGTTAGATTAGTCACTAACCACCCCCTAATAACCACTGACACGTGGGCCCCCTCGGTGTTAGTTCATTTAGTTTAAAAATAAACATAGTTAAATAAAAAAACCTATGTCACTGACAGCTTGGACCCACACACTAATTAAATCCAAATTGTTAAATTAGACAACCAATGACATATGGGACCCACAGGTCCGTTGACCAGTCAGCAGTCCACTGTTGACTATTGACCGGGCAGTCGACAGCGCCCCACCTGTCAGCTTATCTACCATTCTGCTGGGTACACTTCTGGGTGTATCTAGCATTTAAGTCATTTAATATTTCAAATTAATAATAATTCTAGAAAATCCAGAAATTCAATTAAACTTTAGAAAATCATATAAATTAAATCGTAACTCGGATGAAAATAATTTATATAAGAAAATTGATCAAAAAATTAAGACGAATCTGAATACGCCGTCCACAGATCTGCCACAGGCCCCCACGAAAGAAAACTTGGAACCTTCCCCTCTGGATCGTCTGACCGATAAATGCCTGGAGCCGGGAAAATAATTTCAGATATTTTCGCGCTCCATCTATAACACCTAGCACTGCATTAGGTCACCCCTAGCATAGAATACTGTCATGTCATGCAATGTGATGCATTTGTTTGCTTTGTATTTATTGTTTCTTCCCCCTCTTCTTCTCCGGTAGACCCCGAGACCGACGATGACACCACCGAGTACGAATACGCTCCTGACGTCCAACCCCTCTCAGCAGAGCTTCCAGGCAAGCAAAAGCCCCTTGATCATTCCTATACCGCCCATTCTTTCTATCTCATGCTTGCATTAGATTTTGCTACTGTTATTTGATAGCTCCTATTCTGATGCATAGCCTGCTTTTGTAACCTACTGTTGTTACTTTACCGGATATCCTATATGCTTAGTACAGGTTGGTTAGTGATCCATCAGTGACCCCACACCCTTGTCCTTTTTGCCCCGCTTTGTTACCGGTGACTCGATCAGCGTGATCGACGTGCAGAGACTGACACATCACCAGCATCCCCCTTGGTTGTACGACTCAGCATAACTACTATCGAGTGCCGAGGGTGATACCTCATATCTCACTCCTGATGATATCTCTGTAGTGTAGCTAATCGTGGATTACAGAGGGTGATTCCTTGTTCATCACTCTCGATGATGACTCTATTGTGCAACACCTCAAGCGTGAACCCATCGAGGGTGATTCCTCCTAGTTCACCTTGGCATTTTACCTCAAGTATGAACCCTTCGAGGTGATTCCTCCAAGGTCATCTTGACGGTTACATCGAGTAGGAATCCTTCGAGGGTGATTCCTTAGATTCCCTCTTGATGTTTTAGACACACGGATACCTTGAACTTCACCTTAGTCCTTTGTTGAAGTCCGGTCGACCCAAGGGGTACCTGCGAGAGTTACTGAAGTCGGGTTGACCATGAGTGTACCGGCGAGATAATGACGAGGCACGACCGGGCAGGCAGATCGCCCTAGAGAGGGATGGGCCAGACCCTTGTCGTAAGTCCGTGAGACGGGACGACAGGATGACTGATCGTCTTCGCGTGCTCCCAATACACTAACGGTTTGGATATGTGATCTGAGTAGGCCTCTGGCCTTTTTCCCACTAACCACCACGCGGGTATAAGTGTGGGCACTTGAAAGTACTAGTTATCGACTAGAGGGGGTTGAATAGGTGATTTTTATGAAAGTCTTCGAAACTAGCAGTCTTCGAAGATAGACAATCAAAGAGCACCTAATAGAATGCAGCGGAAGATAAGCTACACTAGTCATGCTATAGTCAAGGTAACTGTACAGATAAAGCACGAAGACAAATAGCTGCTAGACAAAACAGATTGGAATGGGAAGACAGTATGAAGCCAAATATGCAATAAGGGGTGAATGTCTTCACGCACTGAAGTCAAACAAAATAGGTAAGCAATGACTTCATGAAGCTAAACAGTAAGTAAGGGTTGAAGTGATAGAACCAGATGCTTGACAAAGGCAAGGATTTAGTAGACCAGTTCCAGTTGCGGTGACAACTGTACATCTGGTTAGGGAGGCTGAGATTGAACTCAGAAGACCACGTCTTCACCTTATTCCCCTTGAGCTAAGGCCAGTTAGTCCTTGATACGTCTCCAGCGTATCTATAATTTTTGATTGTTCCATGCTGTTATATTATCCATCTTGGATGTTTTATATGCATTTATATGCTATTTTATATTATTTTTGGGACTAACCTATTATCCTAGAGCCCAGTGCCAGTTTCTATTTTTTCCTTGTGTTTGAGTTTTACAGAAAAGGAATATCAAACGGAGTCCAAATGACCTGAAAATTTACGGTGATTTTTTATGGACCAGAAGAAGCCCCCAAAGCAAAAGAGTTGGGCCAGAAGAGTCCCGAGTCAACGACAAGGGTGGAGGGCGCCCCCACCCCCTAGGGCGCGCCCCCTGCCTTGTCGCTGACTCGTGGACCCCCCTGACGTGAAACCGACGCCAAAAATTCCTATAAATCTAGAACCCCCAGAAAGAAACCTAGATCGGGAGTTCCGCCGCCGCAAGCCTCTGTAGCCACGAAAAACCAATCGGGAGCCCGTTCCGGCACCCTGCCGGAGGGGGAACCATCACCGGTGGCCATCTTCATCATCCCGGCGTTCTCCATGACGAGGAGGGAGTAGTTCACCCTCGGGGCTGAGGGTATGTACCAGTAGCTATGTGTTTGATCTCTCTCTCTCGTGTTCTTGATTTGGCACGATCTTGATGTACCGCGAGCTTTGCTATTATAGTTGGATATTATGATGTTTCTCCCCTCTATCTTCTTGTAATGAATTGAGTTTTCCCTTTGAAGTTATTTTATCGGATTGAGTCTTTAAGGATTTGAGAACACTTGATGTATATCTTGCATGTGTTTATCTGTGGTGACAATGTGATATTCACGTGATCCACTTGATGTATGTTTTGGTGATCAACTTGCGGGTTCTGTGACCTTGTGAACTTATGCATAGGGGTTGGCACAAGTTTTCGTCTTGATTCTCCGGTAGAAACTTTGGGGCACTCTTTGAAGTTCTTTGTGTTGGTTTGAATAGATGAATCTGAGATTGTGTGATGCATATCGTATAATCAAACCCGCGGATACTTGTGGTGACATTGGAGTATCTAGGTGACATTAGAGTTTTGGTTGATGTGTGTCTTAAGGTGTTATTTTAGTATGAACTCTAGGGCTATTTGTGACACTTATAGGAATAGCCCAATAGATCGATCAGAAAGAATAATTTGGAGGTGGTTTCGTACCCTACAATAATCTCTTCATTTATTCTCCGCTATTAGTGACTTTGGAGTGACTCTTTGTTGCACGTTGAGGGATTGCCATATGATCTAATTATGTTATCATTGTTGAGAGAACTTGCACTAGTGAAAGTATGAACCCCAGGCCTTGTTTTGAAGCATTGCAATACCTTTTCGCTCACTTTTACCACTTGCTACCTTGCTGTTTTTATATTTTCAGATTACAAAAACCCATATCTACCATCCATATTACGCTTGTATCACCATCTCTTCGCCGAACTAGTGCACCTATACAATTTACCATTGTATTGGGTGTGTTGGGGACACAAGAGACTCTTTGTTATTTGGTTGCAGGGTTGTTTGAGAGAGACCATCTTCATCCTACGCCTTCCACGGATTGATAAACCTTAGGTCATCCACTTGAGAGAAATTTGCTACTGTCCTACACAACTCTGCGCTTGGAGGCCCAACACGAGTCTATAAGAATAAGGTTGCGTAGTAGACATCAAGCTCTTTTCTGGCGCCGTTGCCGGGGAGGCTAGGTAAGCGGCACTCACATCCCGTCAATGAAGCTCTTTTCTGGCGCCGTTGCCGGGGGGGTGAGTGCTTGAAGGTATATCTTTAGATCTTATAATCGAATCTTTTAGTTTCATGTTTTATCACTAGTTTAGTTTATAAAAGAAAACTACAAAAAAATGGAATTGAGGTTGCCTCATATGCTTCATCTTTTTAATGTCTTTCGTGAAAATGATGGAAAGGAAAATTGTGCTCAAGTGTTAGAAGAAGAAGTCTATAAAATGTTTGGCACTAAATTTTTGAATGATGAGCATGATTGCAATGTTGTTAGTATGAATTCCTTGAATATCCATGATGCTAATGATATGCAAAGCTACAAGCTTGGGGATGCTATGTTTGATGAAGATGATATTTTTAGTCCCCCAAGTTTTGATGAGAATATTTATTATGATGATAGCATGCCTCCTATTTATGATGATTATACTGATGAAAGTGGGTTTGGAAGAGTGTCAACTCAAGGTACTAATGATCCCACTATTTTGGAGGGTGTTGAATCATTTCACAATATTGATAAAAGTGGATTTGGAGAGGCCATGACTTTATTTAGTGATGAATCCACTATTTTGGAAGAGGTTCCAATTGATTATGAGAACAAAGTTGCTATCTATGATGATTATTGTGATGACATGTATGCTATAAAGAATAATGATAACCATGAAACTTGTCATCATTATTTTAATTTTCAATTGGATTATGCCTCACATGATAGTTATTTTGTTGAGTTTGCTCCCACTACTATTCATGAGAATAAATTTGCTTATGTGGAGAGTAGTAAAATTTGCATGCTTGTGGATCATGAAAAGAATGTTTTATGTGATAGCTATATTATTGAATTCATTCATGATGCTACTAAAAATTATTATGAGGTAGGAATATATGCTTGTAGGAATTGCAATAATATCAAGTTTCCTCTCTTTATGTTGAAAATCTTGAAGTTTTGCTTGTTTTGCCTTCCTATGCTTGTTGATTCTTGTTCCCATAAATTGTTTGCTCACAAAATCCCTATGCATAGGAAGTGGGTTAGACTTAAATGTTCTAGTCATATGCTTCATGATGCTCCCGTTATGTTTCAATTCTTATCTTTTATGTGAGCATCATTGAAATCATCATGCCTAGCTAAAAAGGCATTAAAGAAAAGCGCTTGTTGGGAGACAACCCAATATTTACCCCTACTGTTTTTGTGTGTTCACATGATTAAGTTACTGTATTAATCATGTTTTATAGCTTTCGTTTCAATAAAGTGCCAAGTAAAGCCTTTGGGATAGTGTGGTTGATAGCTGACTTGATTCTGTGCAAAAACAGAAACTTTTTTCGTCCAGTACAGAAATTCCTATCTGTTACTGGAACATGGAAAAACTCTGAATTTTTTACAGAGAATTTATAAAAAAAATATACGTTTTCCAAATTTTTAGAATTTTTGGAGTAACATTAGTATGATCTTAATTCAGATCCTTACAGACTGTTCTGTTTTTGACAGATTCTGCTTTCGATGCATAGTTTGCTTGTTTTCTAGTTTCTATGGCCTATATTGCTTAATATAAATTGTAGAAATTATAGGTTACAGTATTTATTGTGTGAGAACAATTATGAATCTTGTCTTTGACAGTACCCAAGTGAATGATTTGTTTTATTATGCTAACGGATCTCACGAAGGTTTTGTTAAGTTTTGTGTGATTGAAGTTTTTAAGTTTTGGGTGAGATATCAATATGAGGAGAATAAGGAGTGACAAGACCCTAAGATTGGGGATGCCCAAGGCTCCCCAAGGTAATATTCAAGGTGGATCCAAGCAACTAAGCTTGGGGATGCCCCGGAAGGCATCCCCTCTTTCGTCTTCAACATTATCGGTAACCTCACTTGGAGCTATATTTTTATTCGTCACATGATATGAGTTTTGCTTGGAGCGTGATTTTATTTTATTAGTATTTTCTTTATGTTATTTAGAGTATTGTTTTTCATCTTTTAGTTCAATAAAAGTGTCAAGTATAGCCTTTACCATGCTTATTTTGCAAGTCTATATGTTGCGGTTTTGAAAACAGAAAGTTTTCTATTGTTGTCTGAATTCTTCTGGAAAGTAAGAACATGATAAAATCTTGAAATTTTTACACATTTATAAATAACAAATTGTATACAGTGTGGTAATTGTTCAGAATTTTTGGTGTTAGGTAAGTATGAGTACAATTGCACTCTTTACAGACTGTCCTGTTTTGACAGATTGCTGTTATGTTTGCACTGTTTGCATTTGTTTGCTTGTTTAATGATTCTATTTGAGGATAGGAGTATTAAATATGCAGAGGCATTTAGTATGCAATGTCAAATTATAATTTTAGTGATTTTCTACAGTAGAGAATGATAAGGTTGTGCATTGATTTATACTAACTTATCTCACGAGTTCTTGTTGAGTTTTGTGTGGATGAAGTTTTTAAGAATTAGGGAAACCATGATACAAAAGGAATTAGGGAGACACAAAAGCTCAAGCTTGGGGATGCCCAAGGCATCCCTAGTTAATATTTCAAGAAGTCTCAAGCATCTAAGCTTGGGGATGCCCCGGTTGGCATCCCACCTTTCTTCTTCACACATGATCGGTCAGTTTTGGTTGAGCCTAAGTTTTTACTTCTTCACATGATATGTGCTATCCTTAGAATGTCATTTTATTTTGTTTTGCTTGCTTTTTGAATAAAGTACTTAAGATCTGAAATTCTTTTATGAGAGAGAGTCCTCACATAGCAACATAATTATTTGACTACTCATTGATCTCCACTTATATTTTTTTTGGAGTAGTTTGTCCGTTGCAAGAGGGATATAGTAAAAACTTTCATATAAAGAGCATTGAATACTATGAGAAGTTTGATTCCTTGCATTTGTTTTGAGATATAAATATGGTGATATTAGAGTCATGCTAGTGAGTAATTGTGGATTGGTAGAAATACTTGTCTTAAAGTTTGTGATTCCCGTAGCATGCACGTATGGTGAACCGTTATGTGATGAAGTCGGAGCATGATTTATTTATTGATTGTCTTCCTTATGAGTGGCGGTCGGGGACGAGCGATGGCCTTTTCCTACCAATCTATCCCCCTAGGAGCATGTGTGTAGTACTTTGTTTCGAGAGCTAATAGACTTTTGCAATAAGTATGTGAGTTCTTTATGACTAATGTTGAGTCCATGGATTATACGCACTCTCACCCTTCCACCATTGCTAGCCTCTCTAGTACCGCGCAACTTTCGCCGATGCATTACACCCACCATATACCTTCCTCAAAACAGCCACCATACCTACCTATTATGGCATTTCCATAGCCATTCCGAGATATATTGCCATGCAACTTCCACCATTCCGTTTATTATGACACGCATCATCATTGTCATATTGCTTTGCATGATCATGTAGTTGACATCGTATTTGTGGCAAAGCCACCGTTCATATTTTCTATACATGTCACTCTTGATCATTGCACATCCCGGTACACCGCCGGAGGCATTCACATAGAGTCATATCTTTTGTTCTAGTATCGAGTTGTAATATTGAGTTGTAAGTAAATAAAAGTGTGATGATCATCATTATTAGAGCATTGTCCCAGTGAGGAAAGGATGATGGAGACTATGATTCCCCCACAAGTCGGGATGAGACTCCGGACGAAAAATAAAATAAAAAAGAAAAAAAGAGGCAAAAAAAGGAGAGAGAGCCAAAAAAACAAAAAAAAATGAATAAGAGAAAAAGAGAGAAGGGGCAATGCTAATATCCTTTTACCACACTTATGCTTCAAAGTAGCACCATGATCTTCATGATAGAGAGTCTCCTATGTTGTCACTTTCGTATACTAGTGGGAATTTTTCATTATAGAACTTGGCTTGTATATTCCAACGATGGGCTTCCTCAAATTTCTCTAGGTCTTCGTGAGCAAGCAAGTTGGATGCACACCCACTTAGTTTCTTTTTGAGCTTTCATAAACTTATAGCTCTAGTGCACCCGTTGCATGGCAATCCCTACTCACTCACATTGATATCTATTGATGGGCATCTCCATAGCCCGTTGATATGCCTAGTTGATGTGAGACTATCTCCTTCTTTTTGTCTTCTCCACAACCACCATATTCTATTCCACCTATAGTGCTATGTCCATGGCTCACGCTCATGTATTGCATGAAAGTTGAAAATGTTTGAGGACATCAAAAGTATGAAACAATTGCTTGGCATGTCATCGGGGTTGTGCATGATTTGAATATTTGGTGTGATGAAGATGGAGCATAGCCAGACTATATGATTTTGTAGGGATAGCTTTCTTTGGCCATGTTATTTTGAGAAGACATAATTGCTTTGATAGTATGCTTGAAGTATTATTGTTTTTATGTCAATATTAAACTTTTGTTTTGAATCTTATGGATTTGAATATTCTTGCCACAATAGAGAAGATTACGTTGATAAATATGTTAGGTAGCATTCCACATCAAAAAAATCTGTTTTTATCATTTACCTACTCGAGGACGAGCAGGAATTAAGCTTGGGGATGCTTGATACGTCTCCAACGTATCTATAATTTTTTATTGTTCCATGTTGTTATATTATCCATCTTGGATGTTTTATATGCATTTATATGCTATTTTATATAATTTTTGGGACTAACCTATTAACCTAGAGCCCAGTGCCAGTTTCTGTTTTTTCCTTGTTTTTGAGTTTTACAGAAAAGGAATATCAAACGGAGTCCAAATGACCTGAAAATTTACGGTGATTTTTTATGGACGAGAAGAAGCCCCCGAAGCAAAAGAGTTGGGCCAGAAGAGTCCCGAGTCAACGACAAGGGTCGAGGGCGCCCCCACCCCCCTAGGGCGCGCCCCCCTGCCTTGTCGCTGACTCGTGGACCCCCCTGACGTGAAACCGACGCCAAAAATTCCTATAAATCGAGAGACCCCCAGAAAGAAACCTAGATCGGGAGTTCCGCCGCCGCAAGCCTCTGTAGCCACGAAAAACCAATCGGGATCCCGTTCCGGCACCCTGCCGAAGGGGGAAACCATCACCGGTGGCCATCTTCATCATCACGGCGCTCTCCATGACGAGGAGGGAGTAGTTCACCCTCGGGGCTGAGGGTATGTACCAGTAGCTATGTGTTTGATCTCTCTCTCTTGTGTTCTTGATTTGGCACGATCTTGATGTACCGCGAGCTTTGCTATTATAGTTGGATCTTATGATGTTTCTCCCCTCTACCTTCTTGTAATGAATTGAGTTTTTCCTTTGAAGTTATCTTATTGGATTGAGCCTTTAAGTATTTGAGAACACTTGATGTATATATTGCATGTGTTTATCTGTGGTGACAATGGGATATTCACGTGATCCACTTGATGTATGTTTTGGTGATAAACTTGCGGGTTCCGTGACCTTGTGAACTTATGCATAGGGGTTGGCACAAGTTTTCGTCTTGATTCTCCGGTAGAAACTTTGGGGCACTCTTTGAAGTTCTTTGTGTGATGCATATCGTATAATCAAACCCGCGGATACTTGTGGTGACATTGGAGTATCTAGGTGACATTAGGGTTTTGGTTGATGTGTGTCTTAAGGTGTTATTTTAGTACGAACTCTAGGGTTGTTTGTGACACTTATAGGAATAGCCCAATAGATCGATCAGAAAGAATAACTTTGAGGTGGTTTCGTACCCTACAATAATCTCTTCGTTTATTCTCCGCTATTAGTGACTTTGGAGTGACTCTTTGTTGCACGTTGAGGGATTGCCATATGATCTAATTATGTTATCATTGTTGACAGAACTTGCACTAGTGAAAGTATGAACCCTAGGCCTTGTTTCGAAGCATTGTAATACCGTTTTCGCTCACTTTTACCACTTGCTACCTTGTTGTTATTATATTTTCAGATTACAAAAACCCATATCTACCATCCATATTACGCTTGTATCACCATCTCTTCGCCGAACTAGTGCACCTATACAATTTACCATTGTATTGGGTGTGTTGGGCACACAAGAGACTCTTTGTTATTTGGTTGCAGGGTTGTTTGAGAGAGACCATCTTCATCCTACGCCTCCCACGGATTGATAAACCTTAGGTCATCCACTTGAGGGAAATTTGCTACTGTCCTACAAAACTCTACGCTTGGAGGCCCAACACGAGCCTACAAGAAGAAGGTTGCGTAGTAGACATCAGTTCTCGCTCAATCACTCCGGTAAGTCTTCAAGTTAGACTTCCAAACCTTCACAGACTTCGTTCACCGGCGATCCACAATGACTCTTGGATCCTCAGAACACGACGCCTAACCGACTGGAAGATCACAGTCTTCAAGTGTAGACAGAAAGAATTCAGTGATGCCAAACAATCTTTGGGCTCTGTGTGTTTTGGGTTTTGTCCTCGCAAGGATTCTCTCTCAAAAGCTTCGGAGGTGGGTTGCTCTCAAATGACAAAAACTGTGCACTAACTCTGAGCAACCACCAATTTATGGTGGATGGGTTGGGCTATTTATAGCCAGGAAGCAACCTGACATGATATGTCCGAAATGACCCTGGGTTACTAAGGAACTGACACGTGTCCAACGGTCGGATTCCAAACACACGCGGCAACTTGATTTGGGCTACAAGTAAAGCTGACTTATCCAACACGGGATAAGATTTTCTCTCATTTGTCTTCGCTCGAAGACATAGGATTTGGGTTGAGCATCACGTCAGTTTTCTGACTTTGTTCACTTGGACCCCACTTGACAGTTCGGTGGTTCATATGACTCAAGAAAGAAGAAAATGAAACTACGCCTTCGCACTCCATTTTCTTCAAGCGAATGTCTTCACACGTCATTATCTTCGACGTGAATGTCTTCGTGAACCACCATTGTCTTCAATGTCTTATTACATTTTTAGGGGTCATCTTCGATTGGTAAACCGAATCAATAGGGACTTCTACCTATGTTCTCCAATGAATCTCACAAATACATTAGTCCCTCAACCACGTTTGTCGTCAATACTCCAAAACCAACTTGGGGTGGCACTAGATGCACTTACAGCACTCGGTGTCGTACGATTCTTCCGAAAGCTCTACAAACGTCAAAGTTGAGCGGCACGCGCTGATACGTCTCCAACGTATCAATTATTTTTTATTGTTCCATGCTGTTATATTATCAATATTGGATGTTTTATATACATTTACTAGCAACTTTATATCATTTTTTGGGACTAACCTATTGACATAGTGCCCAGTGCCAGTTGTTGTTTTTTGCTTGTTTTTTACTTTGCAGAATATCAATACCAAACGAAGTCCAAATGCCACAAAACTTTTTGGAGATTTTTTCTGGCAGGAAGACACCCAGGAAGCTTCTGGAGGCCACGAGAGGAGGCCCGTGGGGCCCACTAGGCACTGCTACTTCTTGAGCTTGTGTTGGTTTTTCCCTTGAAGAGGAAAGGGTGATGCAGCAAAGTAGAGATAAGTATTTCCCTCAGTTTGAGAACCAAGGTATCAATCCAGTAGGAGACAACGCACAAATCACCGAATACCTGCACAAACAATCAAACAACTTGCACCCAACGCGATAAAGGGGTTGTCAATCCCTTCACCGTTACTTGCAAAAGTGAGATATGATAGATATAGATGAAACTAAATAAAAGATAAAGTAAATATTTTTGGTATTTTTGGTTTATAGATCGGAAAGTAAAAGATTGCAAAATAGTAGATCGGAAACTTATATGATGGAAAATAGTAGATCGGAAACTTATATGATGGAAAATAGACCCGGGGGCCATAGGTTTCACTAGACGCTTCTCTCAAGATAGCAATAATACGGTGGGTGAACAAATTACTGCCGAGCAATTGATAGAAAAGCGCAAAGTTATGACGATATCTAAGGCAATGATCATGAATATAGGCATCACGTCCGTGTCAAGTAGACCGAAATGATTCTGCATCTACTACTATTACTCCACACATCGACCGACTCCTGCCTGCATCTAGAGTATTAAGTTCATGAAGAACAGAGTAACGCATTAAGTAAGATGACATGATGTAGAGGAATAAACTCAAGCAATATGATGTAAACCCCATCTTTTTATCCTCGATGGCAACAATACAATACGTGCCTTGCTGTCCCTACTGTCACTGGGAAAGGACACCGCAAGATTGAACCCAAAGCTAAGCACTCCTCCCATTGCAAGAAAAACCAATCTAGTTGGCCAAACCAAACCGATAGTTCAAAGAGAATTACAAAGATATCAAATAATGCATAAAAGAATTCAGAGAAGATTCAAATAATATTCATAGATAATCTGATCATAAATCCACAATTCATCAGATCTCGGCAAACACACCGCAAAAAAGTATTACATCGAATAGATCTCCAAGAACATCGAGGAGAACATGGTATTGAGAATCAAAGAGAGATAAGAAGCCATCTAGATACTAGCTATGGACCCGTAGGTCTGAGGTAAACTACTCACGCTTCATCGGAAGGGCAATAGGGTTGATGTAGAAGCTCTCCGTGATCGAATCCCCCTCTGGCAGGGTGCCGGAAAAGGTCCCTAGATGGGATCTCACGGGTACAGAAGGTTGCGGCCGTGGAAAAGTGTTTTCGTGGATGCTTCTGGTGGTTTGGGAACATATGTGAATATATAGGAGAAAGAATTAGGTCAGGAGGGTCACGGGGGGCCCACAAGGCAGGGGGGCGCGTCCTACCCCCCTGGGCGTGCCCTCCACCCTTGTGGCCGCCTCGTGGCTCCTCCGACTTCATCTCCAAGTCTCCTAGGTGTCTTCTGGTCCAAGAAAAATCATCGCGAAGATTTTATTCCGTTTGGACTCCGTTTGGTATTCCTTTTCCATGAAGCTAAAAAACAAGGAAAAAACAGAAACTGGCACTAGGCTCTAGGTTAATAGGTTAGTCCCAAAAATAATATAAAATAGCATATTAATGCATATAAAACATCCAAAACAGATAATATAATAGCATGGAATAATAAAAAATTATAGATACATTGGAGACGTATCAAGCATCCCCAAGCTTAATTCCTGCTCATCCTCTAGTAGGTAAATGATAAAAACAGAATTTTTGATGTGGAATGCTACCTAACATACTTATCCATGTAATTTTCTTTATTGTGGCATGAATGTTCAGATCCATAAGATTCAAAACAAAAGTTTAGTATTGACATAAAAACAATAATACTTCAAGCATACTAACAATGCAATTTTGTCTTCTCAAAATAACATGGCCAAAGAAAGCTTATCCCTACAAAATCATATAGTCTGGCTATGCTCCATCTTCATCACACAAAATATTCAAATCATGCACAACCCCGATGACAAGCCAAGCAATTGTTTCATACTTTTGATGTTCTCAAACTTTTTCAACTTTCACGCAATACATGAGCGTGAGCCATGGACATAACACTATAGGTGGAATAGAATATGGTGGTTGTGGAGAAGACAAAAAGAAGGAGATAGTCTCACATCAACTAGGCGTATCAACGGGCTATGGAGATGCCCATCAATAGATATCAATGTGAGTGAGTAGGGATTGCCATGCAACGGATGCACTAGAGCTATAAGTTTATGAAAGCTCAAAAGAAAACTAAGTGGGTGTGCATCCAACTCGCTTGCTCATGAAGACCTAGGGCAATTTGAGGAAGCCCATCATTGGAATATACAAGCCAAGTTCTATAATGAAAAATTCCCACTAGTATTTGAAAGTGACAACATAGGAGACTCTCTACCATGAAGATCATGGTGCTACTTTGAAGCACAAGTGTGGTAAAAGGATAGTAACATTGTCCCTTCTCTCTTTTCTCTCATTTTTTTTATTTCGGCCTTCTCATTTTTTTTTGGCCTCTTTTTTTTTTCGTCCGGAGTCTCATCCCGACTTGTGGGGGAATCATAGTCTCCATCATCCTTTCCTCACATGGGACAATGCTCTAATAATGAAGATCATCACACTTTTATTTACTTACAACTCAAAAATTACAACTCGATACTTAGGAAAAAATATGACTCTATATGAATGCCTCCGGCGGTGTACCGGGATGTGCAATGAATCAAGAGTGACATGTACGAAAGAATTATGAACGGTGGCTTTGCCACAAATACGACGTCAACTACATGATCATGCAAAGCAATATGACAATGATGAAGCGTGTCATAATATACGGAACGGTGGAAAGTTGCATGGCAATATATCTCGGAATGGCTATGGAAATGCCATAATAGGTAGGTATGGTGGCTGTTTTGAGGAAGGTATATGGTGGGTATATGGTACCAGCGAAAGTTGCGCGGCACTAGAGAGGCTAGCAATGGTGGAAGGGTGAGAGTGTGTATAATCCATGGACTCAACATTAGTCATAAAGAACTCACATACTTATTGCAAAAAATCTATTAGTTATCAAAATGAAGTACTACGCGCATGCTCCTAGGGGGATAGATTGGTAGGAAAAGACCATCGCTCGTCCCTGACCGCCACTCATAAGGAAGACAATCAATAAATAAATCATGCTCTGACTTCATCACATAACGGTTCACCATATGTGCATGCTACGGGAATCACAAACTTTAACACAAGTATTTCTCAAATTCACAATTACTCACTAGCATGACTCTAATATTACCATCTCTATATCTCAAAACAATCATAAGGAATCAAACTTCTCATAGTATTCAATGCACTTTATATGAAAGTTTTTATTATATCCCTCTTGGATGCCTATCGTATTAGGACTAAATTTATAACCAAAGCAAATTACCATGTTATTTAAAGACTCTCAAAATAATATAAGTGAAGCATGAGAGTTCAACAATTTCTATAAAATAAAACCACCGACATGCTCTAAAAAGATATAAGTGAAGCACTAGAGCAAAATTGCCTAGCTCAAAAGATATAAGTGAAGCACATAGAGTATTCTAATAAATCACGATTCATGCGTGTCCCTCTCAAAAGGTGTGTACAGCAAGGATGATTGTGGCAAACTAAAAAGAAAAGACTCAAATCATACAAGACGCTCCAAGCAAAACACATATCATGTGGTGAATAAAACTATAGCCTCAAGTAAAGTTACCGATAGGCGAAGACGAAAGAGGGGATGCCTTCCGGGGCATCCCCAAGCTTAGGCTCTTGGTTGTCTTTGAATATTACCTTGGGTTGCCTTGGGCATCCCCAAGCATAGGCTCTTGCCACTCTTTATTCCATAGTCCATCAAATCCTTACCCAAAACTTGAAAACTTCACAACACAAAACTCAACAGAAAATCTCATAAGCTCCGTTAGTATAAGAAAATAAATCACCACTTTTGGTACTGTTGCAAACTCATTCTTTATTTATATTGGTGTAATATCTACTGTATTCCAACTTTTCCATGGTTCATACCCCCGATACTACCTATAGATTCATCAAAATAAGCAAACAACACAAAGAAAACAGAATCTGACAAAAACAGAACAGTCTGCGAAGATCCGAATTGTTCTAATACTTCTGTAATTCCAAAAATTCTGAAAATTAGGAAAACAGAGAAAATTTGAATATAACTATCGTATAAAACATTCAGGGGTTTTCAACACTCCAGTGAATTAGTAAAATTCTGTGACTGGACGCAAAAGTTTCTGTTTTTCAGCAAGATCAAATCAACTATCACCGTAAGCCATCCCAAAGGTTTTACTTGGCACAAACACTAATTAAAACACAAAACCACATCTAACCAGAGGCTAGATGAATTAATTCAAAGCAAAACAGGAACAAAAAAAAGCAAAAACAAAAATAAAATTGGGTTGCCTCCCAACAAGCGCTATTGTTTAACGCCCTTAGCTAGGCATAAAAACACGAATAGATCTAGGTATTGTCATCTTTGGTATGCAATCCATAAGTAGATCTCATAATATATTCATATGGCAATTTAATTTTCTTTCTAGGAAAGTGTTCCATGCCCTTCCTTAATGGAAATTCAAATCTAATGTTTCCTTCTTTCTAATCAATAATTGCACCAATCGTTCTAAGGAAAGGTCTACCAAGAATAATAGGACATGTAGGATTGCAATCTATATCAAGAACAATGAAATCTACTGGCACATAATTCCTATTTGCAACAATAAGAACATCATTAATCCTTCCCATAGGTTTCTTAATAGTGGAATCCGCAAGATGCAAATTTAAGGAACAATCATCAAATTCACGGAAACCTAACACATCACATAAAGTTTTTGGAATCGTGGAAACACTAGCACCCAAATCACACAAAGCATGGCACTCATAATCTTTAATCTTAATCTTAATAGTAGGTTCCCACTCATCATAAAGTTTTCTAGGGATAGAAACTTCCAATTCAAGCTTTTCTTCAAAAGATTGCATCATAGCATCAACGATATGTTTAGTAAAAGCTTTGTTTTGATTATAAGCATGAGGAGAATTCAACTTGGATTGCAACAAGGAAATACAATCTATTAAAGAACAATTATCATAATTAAATTCTTTGAAATCCAAAAGAGTGTGTTCAATGCTACTTAAAGTTTTGACCTCTCCAATCCCACTTTTATCAATTTTTGCATCATGATCTAAAAACTCCGAATCATTGGGACGCCTTTTAACTAAAGTTGACTCATCTCCAGTCCCATATTTATCAAGATTTATATTGGAAAACAAAGATTCAATAGGAGTCACATCAATCACTTTAAGATCTTCATCATTATTTAAAGCCTCCGGTTTAGCGGCCATCTTATTTACAAAGGTAGCTTGTTTATCAGAAATTTGGCCTACTAAAATTTCAAGATGAGCAAACTGAGATTTCAAACTATAAAATTCCTTAGACATATCATCGAGCTCTTTATTCATGTATTCCACAAAACTTTTCTGCTCCTTAAGCTCGTTTCTAAAAAAACTATTATGCTCAAATTGTAAAGACATGAAGCTCCTAACATTGTTTTCAATTTCTTCCAACCTCCTAAAGTGAGGATCAACATTCTTTGGTTGAACCATCGTGACAAAGCAAGCAAGCCAACACACGAGCAAACAAAAGGCAAACGAAGAAGACGAACGGAAGAAGGGCGAATAAAAAGGCAAATCTTTTCGAAAATCATTTTAGAAGTGGGGGAGAGGAAAACGAGAGGCGAATGGCGAATAATGTAATGCAAGAGATGAGAGTTTTATGATGAGTACTTGGTATATCTTGACTTGGCGTAGATCTCCCCGGCAACGGCGCCAGAAATTCTTTCTGCTACTTCTTGAGCTTGCGTTGGTTTTTCCCTTGAAGAGGAAAGGGTGATGCAGCAAAGTAGAGATAAGTATTTCCCTTAGTTTAAGAACCAAGGTATCAATTCAGTAGGAGACAACGCACAAATCACCGAATACCTGCACAAACAATCAAACAACTTGCACCCAATGTGATAAAGGGGTTGTCAATCCCTTCACGGTTACTTGCAAAAGTGAGATCTGATAGATATAGATGAAACTAAATAAAAGATAAAGTAAATATTTTTGGTATTTTTGGTTTATAGATCGGAAAGTAAAAGATTGCAAAATAGTAGATCAGAAACTTATATTATGGAAAATAGTAGATCCGAAACTTATATGATGGAAAATAGTAGATCGGAAACTTATATGATGGAAAATAGACCCGGGGGCCATAGGTTTCACTAGAGGCTTCTCTCAAGATAGCAAATAATACGTTGGGTGAACAAATTACTGTGGAGCAATTGATAGAAAAGCGCAAAGTTATGATGATATCTAAGGCAATGATCACGAATATAGGCATCACGTCCGTGTCAAGTAGACCGAAACGATTCTGCACCTACTACTATTACTCCACACATCGAACGACTCCTGCCCGCATCTAGAGTATTAAGTTCATGAAGAACAGAGTAACGCAGTAAGTAAGATGACATGATGTAGAGGAATAAACTCAAGCAATATGATGTAAACCACATCTTTTTATCCTCGATGGCAACAATACAATACGTGCCTTGCTGCCCCTACTGTCACTGGGAAAGGACACCGCAAGATTGAACCCAAAGCTAAGCACTTCTCCCATTGCAAGAAAAACCAATCTAGTTGGCCAAACCAAACCGATAGTTCGAAGAGAATTACAAAGATATCAAATCATGCATAAAAGAATTCAGAGAAGATTCAAATAATATTCATAGATAATCTGATCATAAATCCACAATTCATCGGATCTCAGCAAACACACCGCGAAAAAGTATTACATCGAATAGATCTCCAAGAACATCGAGGAGAACATGGTATTGAGAGTCAAAGAGAGAGAAGAAGCCATCTGAGGTAAACTACTCACGCTTCATCGGAAGGGCAAATAGGGTTGATGTAGAAGCCCTCCGTGATCGAATCCCCCTCCGGCAGGTGCCGGAAAAGGTCCCTATATGGGATCTCACGGGTACAAAAGGTTGCGGCGGTGGAAAAGTGTTTTCGTGGATGCTTCTGGTGGTTTGGGAACATATGTGAATATATAGGCGAAAGAATTAGGTCTGGAGGGTCACGGGGGGCCCACAAGGCAGGGGGCGCGCCCTCCACCCTTGTGGCCGCCTCGTGGCTCCTCCGACTTCATCTCCAAGTCTCCTGGGTTTCTTCTGGTCCAAGAAAAATCACCGCGAAGATTTTATTCCATTTGGACTCTGTTTGGTATTCCTTTTCCACGAAGCTAAAAAACAAGGAAAAAACTGAAACTGGCACTGGGCTCTAGGTTAGTAGGTTAGTCCCAAAAATAATATAAAATAGCATATTAATGCATATAAAACATCCAAAACAGATAATATAATAGCATGGAACAATAAAAAATTATAGATACGTTGGAGACGTATCAGGCACCAGGGCGTGCCACGGGCCCCCGGCGTGCCCTGGTGTGTAGTGGAGCCCACGGACACTGCTTTGACATACCTCCGCCTCTATAAATACTCTAAAATCCCAAAAACCCTAGGGGATTCAACGAAACACTTTTTCCGCCGCCGCAAGTTCCACAACCCCGAGGTCCAATCTGTAGGCCTTTTCTGACCCTCTGCCGAAGGGGGCAACGATCACGAAGGGCTACTTCATAATCCTTGTTGCCCTCCGATGATGCGTGAGTAGTTTACCACAGACCTACAAGTCGGTAGTTAGTAGCTAGATGGCTTCTTCTCTCTTTTTGATCTTCAATACAATGTTGTCCTCGATGTTCGTTGAGATCTATTTGATGTAACTCTTTTTTGCGGTGTGTTTGTTGGGATCCGATGAATTATGAGTTTATGATCAGTTCTATCCATGAATATTATTTGAGTCTTTGCTAAACTCTTTTATGCATGATTGTTATAGCCTCATATTTCTTCTCCGATTTATTGGTTTGGTTTGGCCAACTAGATTGATTTATCTTGTCATGGGAAGACGTGCTTTGTGATGGGTTTGATCTTGCGGTGCTCAATCTCAGTGACAGAAAGAGACATGACACACATGTATCATTGCTATTAAGGGTAACAAGATGGGGTTTATTCATAAATGAGTTTATCTTGTCTACATTATGCCATCGTTCTTATTGCCTTACTCCATTTTTCCGTTAACTTAATACACTAGATGCATGCTGGATAGCGGTCGATGTGTGGAGTAATAGTAGTAGATGCAGGTAGGAGTCGGTCTACTAATCTTGGATGTGATGCCTATATACATCATCATTGCCTTGGATATCGTCATGATTATTTGCTTTTCTATCAATTACCCAACAGTAATTTGTTTACCCACCGTATGCTATTTTCTTGAGAGAAGCCTCTAGTGAAAACTATGGACCCCGGGTCTATTTCCTATCATATATTAAATCCAAAATACCTTGTTGAAATTTTTATTTATTTATTTATTTTTTAGATCTATTTATCAAAACTATATAATTTAATCTATCTTAATACCGTTGAGGGATTGACAACCCCTCTTACCTGTTGGGTTGCAAGTTTTTGTTGTTTGTGTGTAGGTGCTGTTTACATAGTGTTGCTTGGTTCTCCTACTGGATTGATAACCTTGGTTTCATAACTGAGGAAATACTTACATTTGCTGTGCTGTGTCATCCTCTCCTCTTCGGGGAAATACCAATGCAGATTACAAGCAATCAGGAAGAATTTCTGGCGCCGTTACCGGGGAGACATCTCAACATCCATCAAGTACCTACGCATAAACTCTCATCTCCTTACAATTACTTTATTTGCCTTTTTCCTCTCATTTTCATCTCCCCCACTTCTAATTTTTTTTTGCAAAAATACAAAAATATTTTTCGTTTGCCTTTTTCTTGTTTGATCTTTTTGCTTGTCATCTTGCTTGCTATCGTTATCATGTCTAAATCTAAAAAGAGTAGCAATGTTGCCGCCACTAGTGTGATCTCTTTGGACAACCCATCTGTGCTTTTGAAACTCATGCAAAATCAAGAAAATGTTTGTCAGGTTGCTAAGGAAAAATTTGATGATTTTGCTAATGATGATCCTCATGAGAAGGAAACTACTATCTTGCATACTAAAAAACTCCGCGTAGGTAGCGGTAATATTATTGAAAAATGTGTTATTCAAGATTTCTTTACTTCTGCTGGTACGTTACCTATGCTAGGAGGGTCAATTCTTAATAAAACTTCTAATCTTGCGGATGCCATATCTTTGCTTATAGTTGAACTTGAAAGACAATTTGTCCACATGCATCCTTCCATACAAAGGATCCTCCTAGAATTCTCTAATATTCATGATCCTTCCGTTAAGCGCGTGACCACTATCTTTCTAGCTTATGAATTTGGGCATATTATGAAAGAGTCACATGGAATATTCGCTCATTATAATATAAATTGTTGTTGCCCTCCTATAGAGGAGATCCTTTTTAATCAAGAAGATATAAGGAGATTACAATCTCAAGATTATGCTGCTTATAATGAAAATTTAAGGAAAAAGGTTCCCCCATCTGTTTTGATTGATAAAATTTCCGAAAAAATGATAATTTTGCTATACAAAATAATGGACTAGCACATGTTCTTAGAAAAAGGCTTAGGGAGCATAACCAAAGGAACGTCTACAATGAAGAAATAGTGATCACATATAAAGGGCCAAGGGAAGAACCTCCTCCTCCCAAACTTGATCTTATAGATCTGTACCCAATTAAATTTAGCCCTTTTGATTATTTTTGCTTGCCACAAAGGAAACTTGCTGCTGAAAGGAGGGAGTATGAGATGAGCATGGATGATCTCCCTCACTTTTACTACCATACTTGAATCTATGCATTATGCCTAGCTAGGGGCATAAAACAATAGCGCTTGTTGGGAGGCAACCCAATGAATAAAATAAAATTTTCACTTTTTATTTCTGTTCTTTTGTGTTTACACAATTATGCTACTATTATGATTATGTTTTAGTGTTTAATTAGTGTTTGTGCCAAGTAAAGCCTTTAGGATTATGCTGGATGATAGTTGATTTGATCCTATTGAAAACAGAAACTTTTTCGCCGAGTACTGGAATTTTGAAAATTCACAGAAAAGTGGAAACATTCTGAATGTTTTACACATGATTGATACACAAATTGCCCACATCGTCCAATTTTTCATAATTTTTGGAGTTACAGAAGTATGAGCTTAATTCAGTTTTCTACAGACTATTCTATTTTTGACAGATTCTGTTTTCGTTGCATTGTGTGCTTATTTTGATGAATCTATGGATTGTATCGCGGGGTATAAGCCATGGTAAAGTTAGAATACAATAGTTATAATGCAATAAAAAATATGAATGGGTTGCAACAGTACTTAAAGTAGTGCATTGTTTTCTTATACTAACGGATCTCACGAAGGTTTTGTTAAGTTTTGTGTGATTGAAGTTTTCAAGTTTTGGGTGAGATCACGATGGACAAAGAAATAAGGAGTGAAAAGAGCCTAAGCTTGGGGATGCCCATGGCACCCCCAAGGTAATAATCAAGGAATAACAAGCAACTAAGCTTGGGGGTTCCTCGGAGGGCATCCCCTCTTTCTTCTAACGACCATCGGTAATTTTACTTGGAGCTATATTTTTATTCATCACGTATCATGAGTTTTGCTTGAAGCGTCTTGCATTATATGAGTCTTTGCTTGTTTTGCTTTTTATTTTTTCATAATCATCCTTGCTGGACACACCTATTTGAGAGAGCCATAATGATGCTATGATTTGTTAGAATTGCTCTATGTGCTACACTTAAATTTTTTGAGCTATGGAATTGCTCTAGTACTTCACTTATGTCTTTTTGAGCACGGTGGTGGTTTAATTTTTTAAGAAATACTCTCATGCTTCACTTCGATTATTTTGAGAGTTAGTAAATTTTGAAGAAATATGCTCTCATGCTTCACTTATATTATTTTGAGAGCTGAACATTTTGAAGAAATATTTATGCTCTCATGCTTCACTTAAATTTATTTGAGAGATTATTTGTAGCAATGGAAATATATGAATTTAGTCCCAAAGTGATAGATATTCAAGGGGGATATAATAAAAACTTTCATGAAGATCATTGGATATTATAAACTTGATTCCTTGTAATAGTTTTGAGATATGGAGATAGTAATATGTGAGTCATGTTGGTGAGTAATTATGCTTTAGTAAGAATATTGGTGTTAAAATTTGTGATTCCCTATGTAAGCACGAAAGTCAATAGTTATGCAATGAAGTTACATCCTACTTGTGGTGCATTATTCAGTGTTAGTTATGTTTAATGCTCGTTTATGATCGTTTTCGTTTCTTGGTTGGTCGCTTCTCAATCTATTTGCTAGCCTCCATTTGTACTAAGCGGGAATACTGCTTGTGCATCCAACAACTTAAACCCAAAGTTGTGCCAATGAGTCCACCATACCTACCTATATGAGGTATTTCCATGTCGTTCCAAGTAAATGTTTATGTGCCAACTCTAATTTTCAAAATAAATTTCTTTTTTGTGTGCCCGTACCGCTGATGAAGCGACAGGGGGTGGCCAATATTTTCCATGCTAGGTAGGTTATTCTCAAGATGAGTGTTTATTCACTTGTCATTGCACGAGAGTATGGCATGTAATAGGGATGCACAGTCCCAAAATGAAAAAAAAAATATGTTCTTCAATAATAAATTCCTTGGAAAGTTTTGGTATGGAAGCACCCATGGATACGGCTAGCCATGGACTGTGAAAGAATGGTGGAAAAGGAAATAAACTTTATTTTATGTTTGGGAACTGCCTATGATTTACCTAGCATGGAAGAAATTGGGAATTCTCGGTCGTTTTCGTTGACAGGAAAAGCGTGCCTCTCAAAACAATTTTATCTCTCAATTTAAGCTATGAGCTCTGGCACCTCTACAAATCTCTACTTCCCTTTGCGAAGAGCCTGTCTATTTACTTTTATGCAATTTTTATTTTTATTGAGTCTCCATCTTCTCTTATAAAGCACCAACTAGGGAACACTATATATTATCATACTTGTGCATTGGATATAGCTAATATTTGAGTGTGTTTCATGAATGGATCAATGATTGAGCATAATGGGTTAGGGATAGCTTTCTTTAGCATTGATATTTTGAAAGACATGGTTGCTTGTTGATATGCTTGAGTATTGATGTCCTCATGTCAATTATAGACTATTGCTTTGAATCACCTAAAGTCCAATTGTCCATGCTACAAAAGAAAAGAATATGTGATGAACATGTTAGGCAGCATTCCACATCAAAAATTCTATTTTTATCATTTACCTACTCGAGGACGAGCAAGAATTAAGCTTGGGGATGCTGATACGTCTCCAACGTATCTATAATTTTTTATTGTTCAATGATGTTATATTATCAATCTTGGATGTTTTACATACATTTACTAGCAACTTTATATCATTTTTTGGGACTAACCTATTGACATAGTACCCAGTGTCGGTTGCTCTTTTTTGCTTGTTTTTTACTTTGCAGAATATCAATACCAAACGAAGTCCAAATGCCATGAAACTTTTTGGAGATTTTTTCTGGAAGGAAGACACCCAGGAAGCTTCTCGAGGCCACGAGAGGAGGCCCGTGGAGCCCACTAGGCACCAGGGCGTGCCAGGGGCCCCCGGCGCGCCCTGGTGGGTAGTGGAGCCCATGGGAACCGCCTTGACTTACCTACGCCTCTATAAATAGTCTAAAATACCAAAAACCCTAGGGGAGTCGACGAAACACTTTTTCCGCCGCCGCAAGTTCCAGAACCACAAGATCCAATCTAGAGACCTTTTCCCGCACTCTGTCAGAGGGGGCAACGATCACGGAGGGGTTCTTCATCATCCTTGTTGCCCCTCCGATGATGCATGAGTAGTTTACCACATAACTACGGGTCCGTAGTTAGTAGATAGATGTCCTCTTCTCTCTTTTCGATCTTCAATACAATGTTCTCCTCGATGTTCTTGGAGATCTATTTGATGTAACTCTTTTTTGCGGTGTGTTTGTTGGGATCCGATGAATTGTGAGTTTATGATCAGTTCTATCCATGAATATTATTTGAGTCTTTGCTGAACTATTTTATGCATGTTATAGCCTTGTATTTCTTCTCCGATTTATTAGTTTGGTTTGGCCAACTAGATTGATTTATCTTCCCATGGGAAGAGGTGCTTTGTGATGGGTTTGGTCTTGCGGTGCTCAATCTCAAAGACAGAAAGATACATGACATGCATGTATCGTTGCTATTAAGGGTAACAAGATGGGGTTTATTCATACATGAGTTTATCTTGTCTACATCATGTCATCGTTCTTATTGCATTACTCCATTTTTCTTCATTTTTCATGAACTTAATACACTAGATGCATGCTGGATAGCGGTCAATGTGTGGAATAATAGTAGTAGATGTAGGCAGGAGTCGGTCTACTAATCTTGGACGTGATGCCTATATACATGATCATTGCCTTGGATATCATCATGATTATTCGCTTTTCTATCAATTGCCCAACAGTAATTTGTTTACCCACCGTATGCTATTTTCTTGAGAGAAGCCTCTAGTGAAAACTATGGCCCCGGGTCTATTTCCTATCATATGTTAAATCCAAATACCTTGCTGCGAGTTTTTTTATTTATTTTATTTTGTATTTTTGTTAGATCTATTTATCAAAACCTATACAATTTAATCTATCTCAATACCGTTGAGGGATTGACAACCCTTCTTACGCGTTGGGTTGCAAGTTTTTGTTGTTTGTGTGCAGGTACTGTTTGCATAGTGTTGCTTGGTTCTCCTACTGGATTGATAACCTTGGTTTCATAACTGAGGGAAATACTTACCTTTGCTGTGCTGCATCCTCCTCTCCTCTTCGGGAAAATACCAACACAGATTACAAGCAATCACGCGCCCGGATGGTCCGCGTAAGCACCTGCTTTGTATAAAGAGGCAGCCAGGACTGTTCCCGGCCATCCTTACAACGCACAGGATTGCAAAGGACGATTGGCCCATGACCCCTTCGAATTTAGGATGTAGACCGGCATGCTGGCCTATCTGTTGAGGCTAGGAAGGACTACGGTGTGCCGATCAGCCGAGGCTGGACATGACCCGAAAGTGTGTCCAGCCTGAGTTAATCGAGCGTGTTGGGTAGGTTGGTGCACCCCTGCAGGGAAGTTATCTATTCGAATAGCCGTGTCCACGGTAACGGACGCTTGGAGTTGTATCCCGATCTACTATAACTAGAACTGCATACTTGTGACACTAAACTGATATGATGACTCCGGGATCACTTTCTCGCAGTGAGTCGAGGAAGGATCTCTGGGCATGGCTAATATATGCTTGTTACTATATGTTATGTTACTCTACTCTCTGTTGTTGCTGCAAGATGCTACTCTTTGATAGGCTAGGTCCTTCCCCTCTATTTTGGCAATACTGCAGCATAGTCCACAGATACAACCCCTTCCCTTTGATATTGATGCATACTTAGCATAGATCTGATGTAAGTCTTGCGAGTATTTTGGATGAGTACTCACGGTTGCTTTGCTACCTTTTTCCCCTCTATCCGGTTGATGCAATCAGATGGCCGAGCCCAGGTGACAGCTGATCCCGTCGACGACTACTACTATACCGACGGAGCCTACTACTACGTGGAGAGCGACGGCCAAGAGTAGATAGGAGGCTCCTGGGCAAAAGGCATGCGCCTTTTAGATCTAGATGTCGTTGTTTTGCTCAGTCTTATTAAGGCAAACTTGTCTAATTATGTCTGTACTCATATGTTGTTGCTTTCGCCGACTTATGTATTCGAGCCTTCGTGGCTATGGCTTGTAATATAAAGCTTTATTGAATTTGTGTCTAGAGTTGTGTTGTGATATCTTCCCGTGAGTCTCTGATCTTGATCGTGCGCATTTGTGTGTATGATTAGTGCATGATTAAGTCGAGAGCGTCACAAGCTCTTAGCTCTCGAGATGGAGGCGGACGAGAAAGATGCGGATGATGTGGAGGAGGCGGTGACAGAGTGAGCGAGGAGGCTCTGATATTCGGTCTGGCAGGGCAAAAATGCCGGGTTTTTTTGTTTAGAGACCATCGGACAGATACTTTTGTGATCGGACGCATGTAAAAACTATGAACACCCACCTCCTTTTGGTTGTAAACGGACACTATGTGAACGCACTTTAACATGCTCTCATATTGCTATGCATTTGAAATAAAAATTGCCCGAACTTGGGAGCGTTTAGAGAATGCGATTGAATAATCAGCTCCCACATCCGTGTCTATAAACTGATTTGATCAGTCTACAGATAAATTGTGCGTCTGTTTCAGGGGACCACATTGTAAATGCCCTAACTGTGGACGTTTGCTTGCAATTGAATGCCGCGAAATGTTCTCCTATTACGAACGCCTCAAAAGAAAAACAATGTGTACTTTTATTATCGGATTAATCATTGAAAAGCCAAAACATGTATTCTCACCTTCAAAGGTAGATTTGCGCAATCTTCAAATAATGACTTCGGGGGAAACAACGTATATACGTTACCGCTTAAAGATATGATCAATGAAGTTTTGACCTATAGTTTTTAGATCTGTTGCACGAGATCACGCCCTAGAAGAGGACCATGAAACTATAGGTCATTGTCCATATGATGTCATAAGATGATTGGTGTGGATATGATTATTAATGCAGTTTGTCGATCGTAGATCTGATTGCTCTGTTTTTTTTTCTCTCCTACGCATAGCTTTGGTCTTATATGATTCTTCTAGTTGTCGGCATATTTTCACGTGTGTGAGTTGGTGTTGGCTGTATTCATCCTAATTATGCAGAGGCCGAACATGTGCTCAATGTGTTATGTATTTTCTCGATGCTCCAATTTAAACAAACAAAATTCACCCTTTGTTGAAATATTTTGAGTAGAACTATTGTGCAATGTTATGATTATTGGAAGTTTTTGTATGCTACCTCAGTAGTTGTGTAATTTTGTCCTTCTAATAGCTTTGCACGATTGGATTACTTGGAGCTCTGGGAACACCAATTAAATTATTTCAAATCTTGCAAAATTCTTGTTTGTTTGTCTTTGAGGTGGCATTGCCGCCCAGTGCAATCATCTTGTTTTTAGAGCATCTACAGCCGGGTGCCCCAAACCCGTCTCAAACGCCCGGGCGGACGACCCAGTCACTGATCGGTCACAAAAATGCGACACAGACGGGGCCTCAAACGCCCAGGTTGACCGGCACCCCTCATATCCATCCCAAAATATGGGGCGGATATGTGAGCGCCCGGGCGCGTCCACCCCGTTGGACTGTCCATGGGGTCCCACAGGAAAACATTCCGAAACCCGGCGGTCCGAAGCTCGCCTCCTCCATCGGACCGATGGCGCCGCGTGGCGCCGCTCTAGCGGGCCGCGTAGTGCCTAGCCCGGCTATTTAATCCGACCGCCAGCACCGAAACCCTTCCCGTCCATATTTCCCCCTCCTGTCTGTCGCCGCCGCCACTTTTCACTCGTCGTACACCACCACTAGTAGCCATGCCCCCACACCACCGGGTAAGGAGCTGCCCATATCTAACGCCGGAGGCCGGCTGCAGCTCCTTGAGCAGATCCGGGCAAGGCGCGAAGCCCGTATCGCTGCGGGGCTACCTCTGGATGTGGTGGATCCGGAGGAGGACTTGGAGCAGGATGAGGTTGAGGAGGAGGAGGTTGGTGAGCCGGAGGAGGATGTGGGGGACGCAGATCTGCAGGCAGAGCAGCAAGCGATCCTCGATTCCCTCCGCTCGGAGCCAGATGCGGAGGCCAGACGCCGTCGTCGGCAGGATATGGAGATGGAGCATGCCACGAAAGTCGGCGAGATGCTCGCGTACATGGATGAGGAGGAGGAGGAGGAGGAGCTGGAGCCCTCCTACGCGCTCATCCACCCAACGCCCGGCACCGACGTCGTGGATATCTCCGACGACGAATCATAGTTAGCATGTCGTAGTATGCATGTTTATTTTCCATTGTTCGTATGGATCTAGGGGATGAAATATGAGAGATTGGGTGCAGAGGAGCAAATTTAAGGTGTGATCGGTCATTGTCCGCGGACATGGCCGGTCGCATCCGCGGGTGTTTGAGGGTCCAATTTGTTAAGTCCGAAAGTAGATGCTCTTAGGCTCTGCTAGTAGCTTTCTTTTTTGAGTGTAGAAATTCGCAGGGCACGTACCTGCAAAAGAAAAAGGACGCGCGAGAGACTCAGTGCCCCGCACCGGTGTGCATCATCTTTTTTTTTAGTGGCTATATATAACTAACTTGATAGTAACAACCATCAAAATATTTTCGTTTTCTCCTGCAAAAGAATAATATTTCCATTCTTTTGTACATGTAACGGTGACAACGGTTCGGATTGGACGGTTGAATTTGAAATAGTTGACTAAAAACTAGTATTAGGATGAGTAGTCAACTTTTTGACTAGTTAAGTTGTTTCATTTGTTTACTTAAACAATTAGATGTTTGTTTACTTAAACAATTACATGGTTATTCCTTAGAGCATCTACAATTGGGTGCTTCAAATCGGTCTTACACGTCCATCCGGAAGGTCCAGTCACTGACCAGTAAAAAAAAAAAACGATCCACCTGGGCGCCTTAACCGCCCTCAGCCCCAAACCGGGGACGGATATGGGTCGATCCGGGTGCACACAGGCACGTCTGCCACATCGGCCTGACGACCAGGTCCCACACGAAACCGCGTGAACGTCGTGTATCTCCTTCGTGGGGTGTGAACGTCGCCTGGCGCCGCTCCGGATCGCCGGCCGAGGGCCAAAGTCCGGCTATTTATGCCGGACGATGACCCCCAACCCTAGCCACATCTGCTTCCCCCTCTCCCCACCGCCAGCCCGAGCCGCATCCACCTCCCTCCCTCTTCGCTTGTCGTCCGTGACATCCATGGCCCGGCAAAGGGTGACCACGTACGCTATGCTGACGCCGGAGCGGCACCTCCAGCTGCTCGAGGAGATCCGGGCTAGGTGCGCCATCCAGATCGTAGCCGACTTGTCTCTGGACTCGCCGGAGCCAGAGGAAGAGGACGAGGCGGATCCGGAGTAGGAGCCGGAGCCGGTTGCGGGCTTTAGCATGGAGGATGCCATGGCGGAGTTCGAGGTCAGCCAAGTAGAGAAGATGGCGGAGCAGGTGGCCAACCTGAAGTCCATCCAAGATGAGGCCTATGTGGAGACCAACCAGTTCTTCATCCGGCAAGTACGGGCGGAGATCGACGAGCTTTTTGCCAAACTGGATGCGGAGGAGGAGGCGGAGCCCGACGCGGAGGCGGAGGAGGAGGAGCCGGAGTTGCGGCTGCCGGTCATGTACCCAGAGCTCGGCACGGAGATCGTGGACATCTCCGACGACGACGAGCAACGTAGTTTAGGTTTTATTTGATCTATGTAGTACGTAGGTTTTTCTTTTGCATGCTTTGTATGAATTTAAGATTTAAAATATAAGGTATTTGGATGCAGAGAAGGGAATCCGAGAGGTGCCTTTGCAGACACGTCCGGGCACGTCGGCGAGTATTTGAGGGACCAAATTTGGTGTCCGCGACTGTAAATGCTCTTAGTTAGCTGTAAGAAATACTTAGTTAAATTGTGTGTTTTGTAGTACTTTAACAATAGCTGCACCTTAATTGACTAAGAAATATTTAGTTAAATTGTTCGGCTGTGTAAAGCTAAGCCGACAGTGGACATTAACAATCATCAAAACATTTTCATTCTTTGATACTTGGACGAACCAGATGCTCAGATTAGACGGCTGAATAGCAAAATTGTTTGTTTTGTGTATCGACTTTCGACTGGCGGGGCTCCTCTTTGCGAAAAGAAAACTCTGATGCTCCAAATGTCCAAATACTGCTCCGAATCAATCACTCTTTAGCTGATATTGAGCGACGACGTTGACTTTGGGACATGCTGATATTGCTTAGCGAAGAAGACTTCCGTAGACTATGAGCATGAGGAGTGGACGCTATATTCCACATGTATGCACCTCGTGGACGAATTTGGTACTCCGGTTTCGAGTGCCGGGCTGAGTTGAGATGAGATGCCTGCTCGGGAAAGCATGGGCGCTTTTCGGGATGCCATCTTTGCATCTCCGCACTCGCTCGCACAGGCAACAAGCAGGATTCGTTTTGCTGGCCTATGCCGTTCTCTCCGGGGAGTGATCCTGGCCTGCTGATCCGTGTTATTTTTTTCTAAAATATGCACGAGAGTTCGTATTATATATTGAAGGAAACGAATGGGTATAGAACCCACCACAGTTTACATCATGTTACATGAGAGTCTGTTAGTGGAGCTTCAGGAGCTTTGTTTGAGTCTGTTATGGAGCATATGAAGATGGACTCATTGGTGACTTTGTGTGAGGAACATGATTCATCTTTGTTATGTGTGCATCTAGAGAATGTTAATGCGAATGGTATGTTGGCACCTGCTTTTGAGAGCTGCTTGGTGGTTGATCACCCTGCATCCGGCAAGACAGATGGTTGCCTCATGAAGGAGAAATCAAAGAGAAACAAAAGTATGAAGTGTGACGCCAAAGGAAAGGCATCCGCGATTTTACGATGGATAGTGCTCACATTCTCATCTTGTCGTCGTGGCTTTGATCTTCTGAGTCATTGTGTTGGTGTTCTCGCCAAGCGTTGAGGGTTGTGAGTCTTGTGTGTTAGGAGCATTGGGTGGGCAGCCTATGTAATCGTGGTGTTTCGTGCTTTGTGAGTAGCCTGATACTGGGTTGTTTGTATCGTTTCCGTCCGGTTTTTCGTAAATTAACTCGTCAATTCTCTTCTTTTTAATTAATGGATGAGACAATTATTTTGCCTCCGTTTCGAAAAAAAAATGTTACATGAGAGTGAGAACACTCCAATCCACTACCACACTCCCAGGGGTATCAACTATACAGACTACTCATCCCAGCCCACCATAGCTAAACCAGCAAGAAAACGTCCATATCTTCCTTGAGCAAGCCTGCCGATCTCCATGCTCTTCCTTGTAGTTCGATCATATGAAGTATCTAAGATGTTGAGGGTGATGCACCATCAAATACAATTACATTCTAGTGTTTTCATAATTCCCATAATGTTAGTGTTATAAGAGCATCTACAGCCGGACCCCTCAAATCCGTCTCAAACGCCCGGGCAGGCTGCCCGATCGCTGCCCGGTCACGATTTTTTGATCCAGACGGGCCTCTCAAACGGCCCTCAAAACGCCCGGGCTGACCGGCACCCTTCCTTGAGCAAGCCTGCCGATCTCCATGCTCTTCCTTGTAGTTCGATCATATGAAGTATCTAAGATGTTGAGGGTGATGCACCATCAAATACAATTACATTCTAGTGTCTCAAACGCCCGGGCAGGCTGCCCGATCGCTGCCCGGTCACGATTTTTTGATCCAGACGGGCCTCTCAAACGGCCCTCAAACGCCCGGGCTGACCGGCACCCTCTATACCCAGCCCAAATATGGGGCGGATAAGGGGGCGCCCGGGCACGCCCGCCACGTCGGACCCGGCCCATGCTGGCCCACCCGACCCCACTTATATTCATCCCCAATCTCTCGCCGGACCAAACCCTAGCCACGTCACTCCACTCCCCTCCGCCACCCGAGCTCATCTCTGGCGGTTTGCGACCTTCTCCGCCATGGCAGGCAGCGAATCGGACTCTGACCAGTCCGGATCCGTCGACTGGGGTGTCGTCCCGTGTAGGTTGGAGAAGGCAATGGCAGTCCGCATTGCACTCCGCCGCTCCCGGGAGGACAGTGCCTGGCCGACGGACGGATCCGTTTGCCGCGACGCCATAGCGTCGGCTCACCGGGCGCTCGGGTCCTCTTGTGTTGGATCCTCGCGGTCCCGGCCGGAACACCTTTCCTTCCCCATCATCGGTCGGGCAGAGTATGTGTCCTCCCGGGAACGGGCGGCCCGCCGTGGGAAGGAGAGGATAAGGGCCGCCGAGGCCCGTCTCGCAGCGGAAATGGCCAAGATGGCCAAGGGTGCTTTTGCTGTAGGTGCGGCCTTTTGGTGAGCCATCGTGTGTCAATCTGGTAGGGTGACACATGGCACCGCACGCGTGTTGTCCAAGTTGATGTTCAAGATGGAAGCGCAAACTTATCCGAGAGAAGAACAAACGGTGACCGAATGGTGCTCGATCTTGCTTCAACGGCATTGGTCAGCACTTTTTGTATTCCTCATGAGATCGGTGTAACATAACATGCAACTTTAAGCAACGTGGCCACAAATGGTCTTTCTAGACTGATATTGGATTTTCCGGTTAATCAGTTTTACAAGAGCACCTACAATTGTATTAGGCAAATCTGACACCCTAAATGTCATCCACGTGCCTGAACATGTCCATGGACAGCGCTGGTTCGGCCCTTAAATGTCCGTGTTTGCAATCACAAATTTCACTTTCAAAACCTCAAATCAATGCAAACACATGCAGATCAATCATTACATTTAAATAATGAATAGCGCACACAAATAAAAATTATTCGTTCATAACTAACACATGGTTCAACATAAAATTTATTCCGAGTGCATAATTGAAAATAAAATACATAGTTCATTGATTTCAAATGTGGATCCACATATGGACGAGGATTTGCGGCATGCAAGTGCGGAGGCACTCAGGTCCTGGTGCCACCTTTTTATTTTGGCTTCCGATTTTCAAAGTTTTATATCTTTTAAAGAAAAATCCAAATTAAGTTATGTTTTCATATTCGTGTTTCTCGTGACTAGCGCTTTGAAATAAGATCCATTTTAAATATATTTTGACGACTTTAAAAAAAATGTTAAGTTTCGAATGCTGAAACTTAGTACGAGCGACCGATAAACATCAACTATTTTGTGTCTACGACAGACACAAAAAATTGCTTAAAATAATATCTCTGAAACTTGTTGAAACTTTGCATTTTTAGATGCGAAAACCGTAAGTTTCATCATTGAAACTTAATGGATTTTGAGGGATTTTCTTTTTTATTGTGCCCTCATGCGGGATTCAACTACTTCGCGAATCACGAGGCAGATCGATCGGGCGGCAGGGCTTGGTAGGTGAGTGCCCACGCACTTACGTGCCCCTGTGAATTTTCGGTCCACATATGAGTAGTTGCATGTGCGCCTATTGATCCCGAAGTTGTCAATGCATCTCTAGAAAGTTCGCAAAATCATGCGTGCGGGCTGCCCCTTGGCCCTCTTTCTTCACAACCATGTTTTACAAGATTACACGATATGTCATCAGCTGCCAAAGTGTCCCCAATTCACACATCATTGAAGATCCGCGAACAATACCCCAACGAGCTTGGAGCACTCTGAATGGCGCTCATTGTTTCGTACCTCGGGGATCACATATAATCTTCACAAATGCCGCTCATTTATGATATATACCATCAGCAAGGTAATACCCCATTTTATAGTTGTACCCGTTGACGATGTAGTTGTACAATGGAGCATCCACATCACAAAGTCTCTTGACAAAAAGGATCACTCGAGCACATTGATATCATTGTGAGATCCAGGCGTGTCAAAGCAACCATGCGAAATCCACAAGTCCGTCGATGTCACTACCTCAAGTATGATGCTAGCCTCTTTGGTGTGACCTCGGTATTCCCCGTGCAAATCTTTCAGTCAGTTCTTTGATTGCCAATGCATGCAATGAACTGAACTGAGCATACCTAGGAAACCTCTTGATGCTCCAATTGCCAATAATTTTTCTGTGTCCTTCACAGTAGGTTCTCTCATGTACTCCGGTCCAAACACCTTCACCATGGTGTGGGCAAAGTTCATCATGGACTTCAGCCATCTGGTCTCTCTCATCTGGATTTCAGCATTAATTGCATCTGCGACTTTACCGTAAGCAAGCATCCTGAGAGCAGTCGTGCATTCCCGAGGAGGAGAGAAGGGAAGTTGTCAACAACAATCCTTCCTCAGCTTGAAGTAGTCATCACTCTCCTCCACAACATTTACTTCGTGCAAGAAGAAAAAATTTCTCATCCAAAAGGGACGTCGAAAAAACCCTTCATGGATGTTGAGGTCAGTATGAAGTAGTCCTTGTAGAGAAGTCGTGTGCTAGAGATCCTATCCCAAGGAACAACTCTTATGCCCTTTATCGAACCCTTGAAGTTCAGAACATGCTCCTCTTGATTCTCCAATTCTTCATGGATGCTCATCATTTTAGCATCTTTATCATTCAAATGACGAACCGATGAAATCTTTGTATATGATTTTGTCTCGTGTTCCCATACTGATCATCCGACGAATCCATCATTTGCCTACAAATGAGCAAAATAAAAAAACCACTGGGACATTACATCGAACACATAGAGCGTGAGGCGTATGTCTAGAGGAGATGAATGTCTTGTTCGGAAACGTAGTAAAAAACAAAACAAAATTGCCCTACGATCACCAAGGAACAATATGAAGATGCATATAGGGTTTGGATCAACGATCGTTACCGACTCCAGGAGTGCAGCGGAAGTAGACGAGTCAGTGTAGATCGTACTTGGAGTCCCTCGAACATCGATGACGATCTCACGAACCGCCCTCGAACGATCCCTCGAACAGAAGACCGAAAGCACGGCCTCTCTACTTGGTTCCAAGCGTACGGTCTTCACAATCCAGCAGCGCTTCGCCGTCCAGAGCTAATCGTCGCTGGAGAATTAGAGGGAGGATATTAGAACCACATGGGGCTTCTAATTATAAGGATTAGAGATGGTAGGGCTAGCTCTAATTAGTCAACTAGGACCAACTAGAACTAGAACTAGATCAACTAGAGGAGGCTCCAAAACTTGTATCTCAAATAGAGCAAAATCCCCTAGTATATATAGGTTGGAGGGGAGGGAGAGGGCAGCCACCAAGGAGGAAAAGTCCCCCTTGGGGCGCTGGCCATAGTGGTAGGAGTAGGACTCCTCCCCAAGTCCAATTCGCCCCTACAAGGAAATTGGGGGGGGGGGGGGAGGCTTCCTACTTGGGCCCTTGTGGCCTAAGTTGCCTTCCACCTCTTGGCCTTTCTTTAACATCTCCGGAAACATTTTCCACCTATATATATTTATCAGTACAACCCGAAATTGCCCAATATTCACCGAAACCCTTCCGATGACCCCGAAACGCTTTCGGAACCTCTCAGAACTATTCCAGGTATTAATGAACAATTTTCACAAATATATTCTCATTACTCCCGTACCACTAACACTCAGCAGATCGTGATTACCTTAATCTTGTGACCCTGTAGGTTTGGTAAATCATAGACATGAACAAAACCCCTTCGTTCTACGACCGATAGCGGAACCGTGGACATCCATATCGGTCCCTATGATTACACGAATGATATCGAGTGAGCCGTTGGGCTGCTTGCTTGGAACAAGTTCGCAATGCACCTCCAAGTGGAACCGTGGAATCCGACTATGTGAGTTCGTTTTCACGTCCCAAGTTGTGCAAATCATTTGTACCATTTGAAGTGATTGCATCATTTGACATTGTTTTAATTGTGTAGGAGGAAATTGCCCAACAAAGATACAAAGACATGGAAGCTTCCGAAGGGAATTTTTTTAAATTGGAGCATTGTTGGGACTTGCTCAAAGGGTGTGACAAGTGGAAGTTGATTGACAGAGAAACCCCACCGAAGAGAGGTTCACTTACGAACATGGATGAAGATGAAGAAGATGATGGCCCACGAAACTTAAACAAGCCCGATGGTGACAAGAAGACAAAGGAGAAGATCAAGAGGGAACACGAAGCATCGAGCTTGCGGTACAAGATAGATGCCATGGTGTAATCAAATGAGTTGATGTTAGCGAAGACATTGAAGACAAAGAAAGAGTTGGCCGAGAAGAAGGCACGAAAGAAGCAAGAGAAGTGGCAATTGCTCAAGGACGAGGGGTTGCTCAAGGCGGCCATTGAGGAGAGAAGAGCCTATGACGCTGAGACCAAAGTCATGGCCAGGCTTCTTGCCGAAGAGAACTGGATCATGACATTGAACTGTGATGACATGGACGACATCACCAAAGAATGGCATGATATGGCAAGGAGAGACATCTTGAAGAGGAGGATGCTAGCGGTGGCCGGTGGGTGTTTCGGTGCCGGTGATGTTTTCCCATCAGGAGTTGGAACCAGTGCCGCTGATGCATTCAGTGCGCCCGGCGATGCTTTCGGTGTCGGAGTTGGAACAAGTGCCGGCGATGGATTCGGGGGCAGCGATGGCATCGATGGTGGTGGTGCGGAGTGAAGATCATGACGACAGGTGAAAAGCAACCAAGATGATGATGGACGTGGTCGTCGCTTTTGCATGAAGTCCTTTTGCGTTTGTCGTACAAAACTATGCTTTTTTTTGCGCGCGAACTATGTTTTATTCTTCGAATTCGAACTCAATTGTCGGAATCGTTGTCAAATTCGCTTACCGGGGGTTTTCAGTTTGCGGGCCAACGTGGGATGCGACCGAGCAGACCCCGCGGGGTCTGCTCAGCCGCAGCCCGCGTCGGCCCGCAAAACCGTTTTTCAGCGAACTGTAAACAAGTTTTGCGGGTCGGCATTATACGGGGTCTGCTAGAGATGCTCTAAGACCTTTACAACAGGAGTGATCTTGGATAGATTTTAACTACTTTGGATTTTACAGTTTAAATCAGATTTCATTTTCAGTTTGTTTCACACACTCAAAAATCAATTTCACGTATTTGAAATTGTCACTTTCACTCATTTCAACATACTAATTTCACTCAACTCAACCAACTAATTTCTCTAGTCTCAAAAACTGATTCGAGTATTTTTTTTAAATAATCTGTTTCACTCATTTCAAAACACTAATTTCACACATTTCGAAAGACTGATTTCACTCGCTTCAAAAATCTGGTTTCACTAATTTGAAAAAAAATCACTGATTAACTTATTTAGAAAAACTAATTTCACTCAATACAAAATATTGATTTCACTCATTTCAGAAAACATATTTCACTGGTTCACTTATTTAGAAACACTAATTTCACTCAATACAAAATATTGATTTCACTCTTTCCAAAACACTTATTTCACTCTTTTCAAAACACCAATTTCACTCTTTGTAACATTTATTTCACTCAATTCAAAAAACAACAATTTCACTCATTTTCAAAAGACTATTTCACACATTTAAAACAACAGCTTTCACTCATTTCAGAAAACATATTTCAATAATTTCAAAATAATTGATTCCACTTAATTCAAAACCGATAATTCACTCAAGTAAAAAAGACACTTATTTCCAAGAAATGATTTCACTCTTTTCACACAATTAAAAAAATGTTTGTACCCATTTAAAAAAACTGAATTTACATATTTCCTTGAATAAAAAAAATTTATTTCACCCATTTCAAGATTCCACTCATTTAAAAAAAATACTCTTCCGAGAAAAAACAATTTCACATGTTTCGAACAAATTGATTTCACTCATTTTAAGAATTTGATGTTTATGAAATATAACTGAAATTGAAATGTGAAATATTTATAGCAAGCGAAATAAGTTATTTTTAACTCATTTAAAATAAATAGTTTCAATCATTTCAAAAATGAAACATTAAAAGTGAAATACGAATCACGAATATTTGTTATCACTTGGGAAAATCTATTTCAATTTCGATCAATCTGTGAAACGAAAAAATTTAAACGAGTTAAAAATATATACAATACTGGTCTCTTTTAAAAGGTCTTGTCAACAGAATTTAAAAGTCCAGAAATTTAAATACCATTAGGGCAAGGCGGAAAGGGTGGGCCTCCCCCCCTCCTCCTCCTCTCATCTCCTTATTTTAACAATTGTAGGTGTATTTAGGCACATATATCAAATGATTATTTACATAATTTTAGCAATGATTCTAAAATTCGATGAACTTGTATAGAGAAGGATTTCCTGTGGCATGGTTCCTCCATACGATGTGGTACGAGGTGCTTGTCACCCGCTGTGCCAGGATCTTCGTGTTGGCGAATTCCATTGTTGAAACAAGTAAAAATTCCATTGTGAAATTTTGCATGAGGTTGGACTGAATAGATTTGTTTTCCTTTAAAATTGTCTATGGTTTGCAATTCTCCACTCCAAGCAAGCTACGCATGAAAAATTCCTAAGAAATAGAATCGTCCAAAATTCAGATGATATATTATGAATCTTCTTAAGAAATAGAATCCTCCAAAATTCCGATGATATATTATGAATCAAAGAGTTCCTTACTTAGGATTCTGCAAAACTAAAAATGAATTACGATTTTTTCACTGTTTCGTGTATATGCTCATGCATCACACCCCAACTGAGCGCATGTGGTTGCTTACGTTTGTACATTGATTGTTGCATCGCAACTCGTTGTTGAATATTAGTTGGGCTATAGGCCCATTTAATAATATCAGAAAATTCCTAAGAGCCCATGCTGTCAAGGGAGTGGTGGGAAGTTTAGTCCCACATGGCCACGCCTCGTCACGACGCGCGCGCGCGAGCCGCGGGTTGCGGGAATGAGCCGAGCCGATGCAATGTTTTGCCGGTCAAAATTGAAAATTCCATTACAGACACAAAATGAATACGAGACGTCATATTCATTGCGGAAATGTAAACGTCCATAATAAATACGTTTTATTGTGAAGATGGAAACGTCTGTCATTAAACGTGTTTTTATGGAGATGAAATGTCTGTCATTAAACGTGTTTTTATGAAGATGAAACATCTGTCATTAAACGTGTTTTTATGGAGATGAAACGTCTGCCATTAAACGTGTTTTTATGGAGATGAAACATCTGCCATTAAACGTGTTTATTGCTGGACCGTTCTCCTACCCGACTGGTTATATATATGAGGCATCGCAGCCCAGCCAAATAGAACACTTCACACCTCCACTGCTCCTCAGTCGTTACTTTCACTGCTGCTGCCTTTGGTGATCCCATCCCGTCTACCGCATACACGACTGACGGGAGAGCAGGCCTCCGAAACCCCGCTTCTCCAGATCCTGTACGGGAGAGAGACGATTAGGTTTTTTGGGAGCGTCTCCTACGCGACTGCTCGCTTCTTTCGACTACTTCCTTTACGTCGACTACTTCCGCGTCACCTTCGTCTTCACCATGAGCGCTGACGCCGATCGCGTGGCTGCCGAGAAGGCTGCTACTGACAAGACGATCGCCGACGAGGCCAACGCCTCCGCTGCTGCTACGGCCGACTGGCCTACTGGAGGGTATGACACATTTACCCCACTCCTGTTTATTTTCATGTGTGCAGTACTAGTGGTTTGCGTAGATATTTCTACTATCTGCCTAGTATGTGCGTACATCATCAAAATTCAGTATGTCATTAGCACTGCCTATGTCATGTTCATGATTTATTATTGGATTAAATTAATCAAACAATTGCTTAATTTCTCAACAATCCAAAAACCTAATTTGTGTAGGCAATTTTTGATCCATGGTTTTGCTGCTGCACTGAAACCAGCCCCATTTACGGGGACGTACTTTAAGCGTTGGCAGACCAAAACCGTCTTATGGCTCACGGCGATGAACGTGTTCTGGGTCGCCGGTGTTACTCCCACGGGAACGATCGCTCCTGAACAGGAGAAGGCGTTCAGGGAGGCCGCCGTCGTCTTTGTTGGATGTGTTCTGAGCGTGATCGGAGATAAGCTGGTTGATGCATACTTACATATGCGGGTTGCCAAGGACTTGTGGGAGGCGCTCGAATCTAAATTTGGCGCAACGGATGCTGGGAGCGAGATGTATATTATGGACCAGTTCCACGATTACAAAATGGTCGAAAACTGTTCTATATTGGAACAGGCTCATGAGATACAGTGCATCGCTAAGGAGCTTGAGCTTCTCAAGTGTGTGCTGCCGGGCAAATTTGTCGCGGGTTGCATTATCGCTAAGTTACCCAATTCCTGGAGAAACTTTGCCACTACTCTAAAACATCAGAGGCGTGAATTCTCAGTTGAGGATGTCATTGGCCATCTGAGTGTCGAGCAGAATTCGAGGGCAAAGGACTCGCACGGAAAAGGGACTGAAGGGACCTCTATCGCCAATGTGGTGCAGAAGAACTTCAACCCCCACAAGCCCAAGGGGAAGAATGGTGTCCAACAGAATACCGAGTTTAAGAAGAAGGGCAAGAAGACCTTCAAGAAAGATAAGAAGAAGGGTGGCTGTTTTACTTGTG
Source organism: Thinopyrum elongatum (assembly GCA_011799875.1). Classification (NCBI taxonomy): domain Eukaryota; kingdom Viridiplantae; phylum Streptophyta; class Magnoliopsida; order Poales; family Poaceae; genus Thinopyrum; species Thinopyrum elongatum. The sequence continues at coordinate 320,262,900 of CM022297.1, forward strand.
GTTTAGATGAACATTGGGCTGCCAAGTGCCCAAACAAGTTCAATAAGCCAGGACAGGACTCCAAGACTGTCAACATGATTGTGAGCAACAATGAGAGTGGGCCATCTGGGTACGGTAATTTGTTTACTGTATTTTCAATTTGGCAGTCTACCGATTGGTGGATTGACACAGGTGCAAATATTCATGTGTGTGCTGATATTTCATTGTTTTCTTCTTATCAGGCCACAGGGAACGGGTCCGTACTGATGGGGAACGGCGCGAGTGCTTCTGTTCATGGTGTTGGCACGGTCGATCTGAAGTTTACTTCGGGAAGGATCGTGCAACTGAAGAACGTGCAGCATGTCCCCGCCATCAAGAAGAATCTCGTTAGTGGTTCCCTTCTATATAGAGAAGGGTTTAAGTTGGTATTCGAGTCTAATAAAGTAGTTGTTACGAAATATGGACATTTTGTTGGAAAAGGTTATGAATGCGGAGGTCTATTCCGTTTTTCCCTCGCTGATTTTTGTAATAAAGTCGTGAACAATATTCATTCGAGTATTAATGAAACAGAAGTTTGGCATTCACGTCTTTGTCACATTGGTTTTGGTAGTATGACGCGGTTAGCAAAATCGAATTTAATCCCGAGTTTCACTTTAGCCAAAGGTTCTAAGTGCCATTCGTGTGTGCAATCTAAGCAACCTTGCAAGCCTCACAAGGCAGCAGAGGAGAGACACTTGGCACCACTGGAACTCATACATTCTGATCTTTGTGAGATGAATGGTGTGTTGACTAAAGGTGGAAAGAAATACTTCATGACATTGATAGATGATTCCACTAGATATTGCTATGTGTATCTATTAAATACTAAATATGAGGCTCTACACTACTTTAAAATCTATAAGGCAGAAGTTGAGAATCAACTTGAAAAGAAAATTAAACGAGTCCGGTCAGATCGTGGTGGAGAGTACTTCTCAAAAGAGTTTGATACCTTTTGTGCGGAACACGGTATTATTCACGAGAGGACGCCTCCCTACTCACCCCAGTCAAACGGGGTTGCCGAGCGGAAAAACCGTACTCTAACTGATTTGGTTAACGCCATGTTAGATACGTCGGGTTTATCCAAGGCATGGTGGGGGGAGGCTATAATGACATCATGTCATGTCATGAATAAAGTTCCGACAAAGGATAACGAGACCACTCCTTATGAGAAGTGGACAAAGAGAAGGACAACACTCTCGTACTTACGTACTTGGGGCTGCTTGGCGAAAGTCAATGTGCCGATCCCCAAAAAGCGTAAGCTTGGGCCAAAGACTGTGGACTGTGTTAATTTGGGCTACGCTATGAATAGCATTGGCTATAGATTTCTAGTAGTGAAATCTGAGGTACCTGACATGAAGGTCAGTACAATTATGGAGTCTAAGGATGCTACATTCTTTGAGGATATTTTTCCCATGAGAGATATGCAAAGCACTTCTAGACAGAAATCTGAGGAAACTCCTGAGCCTGCCATTCCAATGGAATATTATGAACATACACATGATGAAAATCATGAGGAGGATAATGAGGAAACCCTTGGTAGGGGCAAGAGACAAAGGACTGTAAAGACCTTTGGTGATGATTTCCTCACATACCTCGTGGAAGATAATCCCACTTCTATTTCAGAAGCGTATGCCTCTCCAGAAGCTGACTACTGGAAGGATGCGGTCCGTAGCAAGATGGATTCCATCATGGCTAACGGGACTTGGGAGATTACTGAACGTCCTTATGGTTGCAAACCATTGGGATGTAAGTGGGTGTTCAAGAAGAATCTTAGGCCCGACGGTACGATTGAAAAGTACAAGGCTAGGCTTGTGGCCAAGGGCTATGCCCAGAAAGAAGAAGAAGATTTCTTCGACACTTATTCACCTGTGGCCAGACTGGCCACCATTCGAGTATTACTCTCGTTGGCGGCCTCGCATGGTCTTCTCATCCATCAGATGGATGTTAAGACGGCTTTCCTGAATGGAAAGCTAAAGGAGGAAATCTACATGCAACAGCCTGATGGCTTTGTGATAGATGGTCAGGAAGGAAAGGTGTGCAGGTTGGTGAAATCTTTATATGGCCTGAGACAAGCGCCTAAGCAATGGCATGACAAGTTTAATGAAACATTGACATCTGTTGGCTTTGTTGTTAATGAGGCCGACAAATGTGTATACTATCGCTATGGTGGGGGCGAAGGAGTTATACTGTGCTTGTATGTTGATGACATACTGATATTTGGAACTAGGCTCAAGTTGATTGAGGAGGTTAAGTCCTTCTTATCTCAGAACTTTGAGATGAAGGACCTTGGAGTGGCTGATGTTATCTTGAACATCAAGCTATTGAGAGATGATGAGGGTGGGATTACACTTCTGCAATCCCATTACGTTGAGAAGTTGTTGAGTCGCTTTGGATATTCAGACTGCAAACCATCTCAAACACCATATGATTCTAGTGTGCTGATTCGAAAGTCTAAAGGCACAGCTATAGATCAATTGAGATACTCTCAGATTGTTGGTTCACTCATGTATCTAGCGAGCGCAACGAGGCCTGACATCGCATTTGCTGTTAGCAAACTGAGCCGGTTTGTTTCCAAACCAGGTGATGTACATTGGCATGCTTTAGAAAGAGTTATGCGCTATTTGAAAGGTACTATGAACTATGGACTTCACTATACCGGATACCCGTCGGTACTTGAAGGGTATAGTGATGCGAATTGGATCTCTGATGCTGATGAGATGAAGGCCACGACAGGGTATATGTTTACTCTTGGAGGTGGTGTTGTTTCCTGGAAGTCTTGCAAGCAAACGATCTTAACGAGATCGACAATGGAAGCAGAATTAACAGCATTAGACACATCGGGTGGCGAAGCAGAATGGCTTCGAGATCTTTTGATGGACTTGCCAGTGGTTGAGAAGCCGCTTCCGGCCATCCTTATGAACTGTGACAATCAAATAGTTATTGTCAAGGTGAAGAGTTCAAAGGACAACATGAAGTCCAACAAACACATAAGAATGAGACTAAAAGCTGTCATAAAATTAAGAAACTCCGGAGTGATAGCGTTGGATTATATCCAAACGGCTAAGAATCTGGCAGATCCCTTTACTAAAGGGCTATCACGTGTCGTGATAGATAATGCATCGAGGGAGATGGGTATGAGACACACATGAGTTGCCATGGTGGTAACCCAACCTATGTGATCGGAGATCCCGTGAAGTAGGACCTGGGAAAACAAGCCAGTGGTGAACTGAGGAGAGTAACTACACTGACCCACTTCGTTGGAGATGCAATACTCTCGATACTGTATGGTAGGATGACTATTGTCTTAATGTATTCTAAAGCTTATGTAAGCGAGATGCTATCCTATAGAGCAATCTTTGGAGGAACACACCTATGTGAGCCCGACTGCTGGTCACAGTCTATGAGATTGGGGTGATCTCTAGTAAGCTCATGAATAGGCCAGGAGTGTGACTTATATGCTCCACCCGAGGGGTCAGCCTTCGGCAGCCTAGTACTAGTAAGACATGTGGTGAAGCTTCTTTACGCTAAACTGACAATTCAAGGCTTAGTCCATTGTTCAGTTGTGAAAGAGTGTAGCTATTTGTTCTAGGTGGATGTTCAACCTTAACGGGTCTCCACTGAAAATACTGGTATATCAAAACAGAGTTTGGAACAGAGGACAACACCATGGGCCTTCGGGATCTGGTGGGGGATTGCTGAATATTAGTTGGGCTATAGGCCCATTTAATAATATCAGAAAATCCCTAAGAGCCCATGCTGGCAAGGGAGTGATGGGAAGTTTAGTCCCACATGGCCACGCCTCGTCACAACGCGCGCGCGTCGCGGGTTGCGGGAATGAGCCGAGCCGATGCAATGTTTTGCCGGTCAAAATTGGAAAGTCCATTACAGACACAAAATGAATATGAGATGTCATATTCATTGCGGAAATGGAAACGTCCATAATAAATACGTTTTATTGTGAAGATGGAAACGTCTGTCATTAAACATGTTTTTATGAAGATGAAATGTCTGTCATTAAACGTGTTTTTAAGGAGATGAAACGTCTGTCATTAAATGTGTTTTTATGAAGATGAAACATCTGCCATTAAACGTGTTTATTGCTGGACCGTTCTCCTACCCGACTGGTTATATATATGAGGCATCGCAGCCCAGCCAAATAGAACACTTCACACCTCTACTGCTCCTCGGTCGTTCCTTTCACTGCTGTTGCCTTCGGTGATCCCATCCCGTCTATCGCGTACACGGCTGACGGGAGAGCAGGCCTCCGAAACCCCGCTTCTCCAGATCCTGTACGGGAGAGAGGCGATTAGGTTTTTGGGGAGCGTCTCCTACGCGACTGCTTGCTTCTTTCGACTACTTCCTCTACGTCGACTACTTCCGCGTCACCTTCGTCTTCGTCATGAGCACTGACGCAGATCGCGTGGCTGCCAAGAAGGCTGCTGCTGACAAGACGATCGCTGACGAGGCCAATGCCTCCGCTGCTGCTACGGCCGACTGGCCTACTGGAGGGTACGACACATTTACCCCACTCCTGTTTATTTTCATGTGTGCAGTACTAGTGGTTTGCGTAGATATTTCTACTATCTGCCTAGTACGTGTGTACATCATCAAATTTCAGTATGTCGTTAGCATTGCCTATGTCATGTTCATGATTTATTATTGAATTAAATTAATCGAACAATTGCTTAATTTCTCAACACTCGTGTGAATCATATATGAACATGACACAAAACCGGATACTTACAACTTTTAGGATATGTTTGGGTCATATACAAAGGTTATCATCATTTGCCACACATGCCTAAGCTTAAACGATCAAACGAACGGCACACTTGAGGCAATCTTGTTACACTTTACCCACACAAAAAAAAAATCTTGTTACACTTCTCCAAGTCAATGACATGTGGGGTCTAGTTTGCATTAAGGAAATCTTGCCACAAGCGTGACTGCAAACCAAGCAGCGAAACTTGTCTAACTTGTGGAGTGACAAAGTGTGGCAAGCTTAGCATGCCAACCAAACACGTTCTTAGGCCTTGGCATTACACGTAGCGTCGATAAGTTTCAGCCGCCGTGATCGTTGACTATTACGGATTAGTACTACGAGATGTTACGTGACCCTGAGTGGAGGTCTGGAGGATAACGAAGAAGACCGGCATGCATTCGCCCGCTTAGTCGTTAAGCTGTCGTGTGCCCATGTGTTAGCATGGCTAGTACACACGAACAAGATGGAACAGTACTGTAGCACACCAGTGTGGATGTTCCAGACAGGAGCACAAAGCAACTACAGGAAAATGGATGGTGCTGTTCGTACACTTGATCAGCATTGATTAACACCACGGAGCATTCATCAATTCCGGCCGCCGTTATCGTTGGCATTATGACGCTGTTACACGATCCAGCGTCTCCATCAAGATCCATTGCGAACTGGATGACAGCGTGCATGTTGACGAGGTCTTGTACGTCTACAACATTTGGACGTAAAATGTACTGTAGTCGCGTGGTTACTAGTGCTGCTCATCTAGAACCTTCATTAATCCATGAATTACCTGTTTTAAAACAGTTAGTTAGGCTCGAAGATGAGACGGGCCGTATTACCACTTGCTGACTATGATTCTCATACTCCCTTCTAACTTTGTCCTAAACCAATCACGTGACACATGTGATAAGCAATTAAAACTATTTTAAAAATAAAAATAAACTTTATACTAAACCAACAACAAGTAATATGAATTGGAGAGAGTACCTTATTTTTGTAGATTTTTACTAATTCAAAATTTGCTCTATATGGACCGTGCGGATAACATGAATGGTGTTACCAGATTTCTGTGGATTGTTTTTCTATGCCTTCGAGAGCACATCAGTTTCAACATCCCAACGACTTGCCTAGAGGGATTGAATCATAATTCCAGCCTTTTTCATGTGTTATATCCAAATAGATGTTTGGACAATATTCACATTTTTGGTTCTTTTGTAGTTGTATTTTTTTGTCAAATTTGGGTACCTTTTCCTCTTTATATTTTTATTTAGTTCTATGATCCAAAGATGCTCTGGATCAAGCATAATTTGAACTGGAACCAGTGAAATCCCTGAATGCCATTTGAACTTCTAGTGTTCCAAAGAAGATGAGAATAGAATGGTGAAACTTGCGTAGCCGAGGAGGGAACATACATGGCACCCGCGACCCCGCCCCCGCGGCCGGCGGCGCCGCGTTGATCTCCCTCCTCCGGCCGTCATTTCAGCCGCCGGGACCAGATCCGGGCTGCTCTCCGCGTCCTCTCTCAGCTGCACTCCCTCTCCCCGTCAGGCCCTCGAGGTGCTGCTCATGGCCCTCGCGTCCGCGTCGTCATCTCTGACTCCGTCGGAAGCCTCAGCTGCTGCCGCCGCGCTGGCCGCGGCTGCTCTTGCCTCCCGCATGGCCGCCCCGGCAGCTGGCGGGCGTCTGTCCCGTGCTGGACTCCCGCCGAGGCCAGATGTGGCAGCACCTCCGATGGCACAGTCAGGCATGCGCTCCCTGCCTCGCCCCGGCCCCCTCCGACCGCCGTCGCCGCGTTTTCCGCCCTGGACGCGGCGCGTGCTGCTCCAAATCGTGCTCCTGCCCTGGTGGTTGGAGGGCTTGGATCCCCTGCCTCCGCTGACTCTGCTCCTGACAGCACCACGCTGTTAGCCCCGACTTCTACTGTGGGCGCGTCATCCCCAACTCTTGCCGGCGCTGCTACGGTGTCCTCGACTCCTGTGGAAGCCCTGCCGCCACCCCCGGCTGTTGTTGCTGAAGCGTCGTCCATGACTCCGGCTGGCAACACCGCATCGTCCATGACTCCGGCTGGCACCACACCGTCCCCGACTCCTGTAGAAGTGGCGCCATCCTTAACTCCTGTCGGCGCTGAGCCAGGTCTGAACAAGGCGCGACATGTTTCGTGGAGCTCCCTTACCGACGATGAAGATGACGAGGATGATGATATGCTGGCCCCGCCGCCACCGCCGGCTACCAAATACTCAGTTCTGGCAGCTCGGCTGGGCATGGCGTGTGATGCGGATTCATGAGGTGGTTGGCAAAAGGTGATGCCGCGACGCAACGTGCAATGCCCGGTGTCACTAGGCCCTGCACTGGCTCCCCGTCCTATCCCCGCTTGGCTTCATGGTAGATGTTTCAGATGCCTCTATCCTGAACACCGTGCAGCGGAGTGTCGAGATCCTTTTAGGTGTTCTCGATGCCTTGAGAATGGTCATCGAGCGCGTGGGTGCCGCAATGCCTGGCGTCCCCTCAGTTTTTTGGGAAGCCCTACTTTGTCGCCATTGCCCCGCCTCTCTGTCGGACACCAACAAGCTTCAGTTCCTCGCAAGGTCCGGAAAGAAGCCGCGCCCCTCTCGAAGACATTTGGTCGTGATTCTTGGGCATCGATCGTTACTGCTCCTGCTGGCTCTGTGGCCTCGGTGGATATCCCAGTGCGGCCTGCCTTGGAGAGGCAGGCCGAGCTATTGCGCTCTGAGCTCCTTGATATGGCTTCCTTCCGGTTTGAGGAGACGGTCCAGCCTCTGCGTGATGCCGTTGACTCCATGCAAGGTTGGATGTTGCGGATGGATAGCTTCATGGAGCGACTTGAGGCTGCACTAGGAGGGCTCTCCCTGGCACCGCCTGTGTTGCAGAGTGCTCATGTGTTGCGCCCGTTGGTTGTGCCTGATGGCAGCTTCGAGGTCGAGAGGGGAGACGAGCTTCATGGTTGTTTCTCCCCTCGTGCTAGAGCCAGCTCGCCGCCGTCGGCCTATGAGGGTCTAGGCAATGATGTGGTTGTGACTCCGGTGCTGCAGATCATGCCTGAGCTTCGGGAGTTGTGTGGAGGCTCGGTTCTGCCTCTGTCCGTCGAACAACCGAAGGTAGACCCTCCTGAGATCTCAATTGTGGCTTTATCGCCAGCGTCACCCCTGGAGTCTAGCCAGATACCTGATACTGAGGAGTGTGGTGATTTGGATGTTTCAATCTCTCGATCTCCTAAGTCCATTGGGTGTCAGGCGTCAACCAGTCTACCCCTTGGTGTCATGGAGCGGGGAGTTTTAGATGTTGCTGATGTTCCCTCGTTTGCGACCATGGAGCAGGTGATGCCTGTGAGTGACATGACCATTGAGCCAAGTGTGTTGGCACCTACTCCAAATCCAGATGCTCTCTTCGCAAAGGAACTTTGTGACTTGCTCGCCAGTGTGGAGGTTGCTAGACCTGGTTTGGGCAGGTCGATTGCTTGCCTCTTGACGGGGACACCAATAAGGGGCAAACAAAAGAAGGTGGGCAAAGGAAAGAGTGGCGCCATGAGCAAGGCGTCTCTCGCTGCTTGATGGATGACCTTCGATCTCTCGGCCTGTCCGCTTTGATTGGGTTGTCGTTGAGGGTTGGGAGGTGCCTGATGTCTTGTGTCGAGTTGTTCTTGTTGGGGGTCTCTTGGCGTAGTAGCAATGTCGAGGTTTGTGGATGTTGTGTATTCGGAGAGTCTCGGAGGGGCCGCATGTTCTGTTGTGGGGTTTCTTGCCATGTGAGGAGTTAGTCCATGCTCCATTTGTATTGGTTTTCGCCCGGTTTTCCGTAAATTAACTGGGCAATTCTCTTCTTCTTAATTAATCGATGAGCCAAAACTTTTGCCTCCGTTTTGAAAAAAAACTTGGACACTTTCATATTTCAAGAAGGCTAGCAGGTGTGGGCATCTCCAACGAGGATCATCAAAATGCCATCAAATATCCAAATCGATCTGTTTGGGCACTTTTAGGCCTTCAAAGAGAAATTGTATTAGGGGGGAGAGCTCTCGGGGAGTCCGGACGTTCTCCACGTCTCCATATCGGACTCCAACACTCTGGACACACCCAAAAACCCTATCTGGTGTCCTCTATAGAACCCTCTGTGCAATCACTCCTGCTTGACCAGCCACTCGGCTATCCGCATTCACGGTAGCGTGATGACCGAGAAGCCTACTCCGGCTTTAAAGTCGCCCGACCTTTCCTCCGCAAACCCTATCTACACACTGGTCCTCCTCTCCCACGCCTCCACCAGCCACCGAGATGGACAAGAAGACGGACATCGAGGAAACCCGGGCATGTTGGCTGCTCGGTGGCTACTATTCCGAACAGGCGGCGCCGCACTAGGACTCCGGATCGCGGTGTGTGTGGGGGTGGGGTAGCGTTGAGCTCGAAATGCCACGACGCTTGGCAGGCCTTTCGACACTGTAGCGGCGACGGCTCGAACGACGGCAATAAAGTGCTTGAGGAGGGAGGTGCCGATGGCACTATAGGCATGGCCTACAAGGTCAACGTCCCGCTACCATGGCTAGTTTAGTTTTAAGTTCATTTTGAACTTGTTAAATTTTATCCGGTTTGCACGTTTTCGAACTTAGTAACTTTTGTGCGAACATTTGATGATCACGGTTGGTTGGCGGGTGTTCAGGCCGATGTTTGCCGACATGTCCCCGGACATTTTTGGGTGAAAATTTGGCGATCTGGGTTGGAAAGGCCCGAAGGCTCCTGAAAAAACTGGCAGGTAAGACAGTGGAGAAGAGAACGGTCAAGGACGGAGGGAGCGGGAGAAGAAACATTTGAAAACGCCTTAACCATTGATTTCACAGCTATAGAGTAGCAACACGTAGAGGGTAGAAATGCACTGCACCACGACAAACACATCCTGCAACCTGCCAAGCCATGCCAATTCTACTCGTGATCAACTGACACCACAGTTTGAGCATATCGAGCGACCAGTGGCAAATGCAAGGCGACACCATTAACATAGTACTTCCAATTTAGGACACTAAGCGAGACGGATTCGGATCATTACAACGACAAAATACTTTGTAATAGGATCATTAGTCCTAACTAAGACCGATCGGCTTCTTTTGACGCCGGCGACGGCGCCGGGGAGGTCGGGGTTGTCAGCACCGCCACGCCGAGACTGACACGAGCTCGGCGCGCTGCCAGTAGAGGCAGAGCGAGCCCGGGGCGCGCTTCTCGACGCGGAACCCCCGGACGGGCACCTTGTGCAGCAGCGACTCGGCCTGCGACTCCGCGAACGTGCTGGCCTGCACCGGCGTGAACCCGGCCGACGCGAACACGGCCCGCCACGGCAGCGGCGCCTTTTCGATGGACGCGCGGTGGCGCCCGACCACGCATTGCTCCACGGCCGGCTGGACCAGGAACCGCTCGATCTTGCCGGCCGTGTCCGGGTCCGTGCCCACCGCGTCCACGGACTCGAGGAGGAAGACGGTGGACTGGAACGCCTGGAACAGGTGGGCGGCGAAGGGCAGTTCCGTGCGGTCGCACCCGCGGTCCACGGACACGACCACCTTGGCGCCGAGGCTCTTCACGAGGCGGAGGACGGCGGGCATTGCGGCCGCGTGTGCTGCGCCGACGGGGAGGTGGACGGCGAGGGCGTCGCCGCCGGCTATTGCCACCAGGTCCGCGGGATCGAGGGTGTCGATGTTGAATACGGTGAACTGGAAGAACACGCCGAGCTCCGCGGCGAAGCTGGATAGGTTCTCGTGGATGAGCTGCAGCTCGAGCGGGTGGTGCGACGCCGGCGAGACCAATGCGGTGACCTTGAGCGCCGTTGCCGGGCGGCGCTGCGCGAGCTCCTGCATCAGCGACGCCCACTGCTCGCCCATGCCGATGTCGAAGTCGAGCACGTGGATGCAGCTTGCGCCGCGGAGCCCGTCGAGCACCGCCTGGACGCAGGTGAGGTGCGCGAACTGGAGCACCGGGGAGACCTCGGAGAAGGCCTTGTACGCGCCGAGCTTGAGGACCACGTCGTACGGCGTGGACGCCGGCGGCGCGGGCGTCTCTCCGTTGGGGGAGAGCGCAAGGCGCAAAGCCTCCTTGAAGTAGAAGGCAGAGCGGAGGAATGGCGTCCCGGCCGCGGGGGCGGCGGGGAGCCGATAATTGAGCCGCGCCAATATCTCGCGTGCGCCGAAGGCGTCGCCCGCCTCGGCAGACTTAGCAGCCTCGGCGAGCTGGTCCACCGTGGCGGCCGCGTCGTCGTTCGCTGTCCCCGCCTTGGGCTTCAGGGCGGGGAAGAACCCGCCCGCCGGAGCGAGATGCCCCTGGAAAGCAGGCAGCTTCGGCGCCGGCGCGCCGGCCATCGGGTGGTGGCGCTTGGGCGGCGGCGGCGGCGCCGACTCGAAGGACGGGTGCGCGCCAAAGAACGCCGCGTGTGGCTGGGGGTGGTGCTGGTGCTGGTGGAGCAGGAAGCTGGGCGCGTGGCCGAAGGGGGCTCCCTTGGCGTCCTCCATGGCCGGCCCGAACGGCGACAGGCTGGGCCCGAGAGACGCCGCGGGCGGCGACATCATAGACGTGGCGTGGTCGAGCTCCAGAGCGGGCGGATCCATGACGCCGGCCATCCCCGCGGTCGCGTCCTCCCCGCCGCCAATGATCCAGCGGAGGAAGGTGCTGTCAGGTCCCGCGAGCCCGGAGGGCGCCGTGCCGTCCCACCCCTCGCCGGCGCCGAGGCCCATGCCCATGTCGAGCGGCGGCAGCTGGTGCGCCCACTCCTCCTTGACCCCCGCCGCAGCAGCAGTAGCATCCTCCCCGGCCGGCCATGCCTGCTGCTGCGGCGGCGGGAAAACGTTCTTGGCGTCGCCGCCGGCCGCGAGGCTCGCCACCTCGGACGACAGCGCGGAAGCCTCGGAGGGCGGGCTGGGGCTGGGGCTGTGGCGGCGGTCGAGCACGGACGTGGGCTCCGCCCAGAAGCCGGCGCTCAGCTTGGGCTGCTGCAGTCTCCCCGCGTGACCCTCTCCAGCAAAGGGCATTCCTCTCATCTAGCCCGGCAGCAACACCTCATACCACCAATCCCCGCCAGGAAGGATTCGGTGCTGGTCTAGTATAGTCTAGTCTTCTCCTTCCTCCGTCGACCTCTCCTTCCTCGTCGCTCCAAAGTTGGCTCTGGTGTGGCGTCTACGGGGCCATTAGTAGTGCACAGTCGTAGTAGTAGTAGTAGTAGTAGGGAAGAGCTACCGCTACCAGCAGCACCACCCTGTACTGCTGTCGCTGTGGCCCCTGTCCCTCTCCTCTTTCCTTTGCGTGTGTGATCGATGTGAGGCTGTGGCGAGAGTATTTTATTCTCTTGGCAGCGTCTTGATCTTGAAATGATAGCGTGCAACATGAAAAAGGCGATAAAGTGGCCTCCCCTCCCGCCGAGTACTTGCCTTGCTCCTCTACTCTCCTCTCCCTCTCCCACTGCTTCGACTAGCCAGCCTCTCCTCTCTAGACCACTTTCTCTTTCGCTGCAATGGCTTTCCTACTGTAGCTCACGGTTCGGTGGCAACAGAAAGAGAGAGAGAAAGAAAAGGGCTGTGCAAAATTCCTGATGATGCAGGTTAAAAAGAAGGAAGAGAGAGAGGGATGTACTAGTATATCTGTCTCTGGACATAAAACTGTTTGCAGGAAGGAAGGAGCAGTACAGTTGTGGCTCGCTCGTCTCGTCTCGTCTGCATGTGCGCTAGTTTCCATGCCCTGCCACAAATCTATCTGCTCATCTAGCCCAGCCTCCCCTAGCCGCTAGCTAATCTTTACAACTGTTGTTGTTGGTGTTGCTGTGGTGGAAAAGCCTTCCACCATTTTAGTACTACTAGTACTAGTACGAGTACGTAGTAGTAATTTGTTTGTCTGCACGTCCTACTTGAAAAGTTTCAGTTTACCAGGAATTGCATGTTCCACTATTAATTTTAGCTTGCTGGGCGTGATTAGATTTCATTTTTCCACTATATCAGGAGGGACAGAAAAGTGCCAATCTCTGGCATGCAAGGACCCCCTGAGAAATTCGTTCATGCAGTCAGTGCAATCAATGCTCATTCCTTTGGTCACACCACACCAAATACCCACTGGCACCATGCCAGTGTTATCATGAATTCACTCATGGCTGCGTCTTCCTTCAGGCAGTTGCTGCATCACTATTTTTCAGGCCGGGAGGAGGGCTTCGAGGCCCAAAGATGAATGAATGAATGATCAACGAGACACCCGAAAAGAGGATGAAACAGCAAAGTTAGAAAGCTGAAGCAGCTGTTTGCACCAAAATACATCATCATTTCACTCACTGGCGTCAGCTTTTGACCCCTGACGTAGTCCAGTTAAACACATGATCTCTCTCGATTACTTTGCTTGAGAGCACGCTAAAGCATCATTGCTTTTATCCACAAAAGGTACGATCTTCAGAGTCGAGCTGTGCTTAAATTTGTGACCTTCAAGACTCATTAGCCTTCAAGACTCCTCCCAGAATACAGTCTTTCGCACATCCTGTGCTTGCTATACCATAAAATAAAATAAAATGAATAAAATAAAATAAAATAAAAAGACACTGATAAGTGTGAACGTCAGGTACGAGCACATGGCAACTCCGAACGTTTTTTATGGCAAGTTTAATTATGTGAGAATGACAACTTTAGTTGACAAGCATGACAACTTTCGTGCTTCAGCTCATTTTTGACGGAAATTTACTGTGTGTCACTGAAATTTGTCATCTTTGCGTGACTAAAATTGCCATGAAAAAACATCAAAGCTGCAGTGCCACGCATCTGACATGTGTCGCTTATCATTTGGATAAAAAATAGCTGGTCATCAGCATGGGGCATATTATCGGACAAGAAGATCGAAGAAGGATTGCAAATCAAAACGTGGTTCAATGACCCAAGACAAGAAAGCAACTGCCGATCATCAGTGATCACCGCTCACAGTCGACATCAGATGATTAATTTGGTAAAACCGTCCCTGTCCATAGCTGTTGACTGAAAACCTGTAGTTTTCTCCTTCTGATCAGAAAATTATAGTACTACTTATATACTAACATGTCAGTGTCAATGGCAGCTGGGGGTTAAACATACGAGTTTCCCTCGTTAATTAGCCTGTCTGGATTTTAAAATCCCCAAGATTGATGCCTACATGCATGCACATAGTACATGGTAGCAGGCACAAGGAAACTGTCACCGGCTTAGTTAATTAGATTGCCTTAGCCTAACTCTAAATGGCATCTGGTTCTCGTCCATTTTCTTCTTCGGATGGGACGTCGACTTAGTTAACAAATTTGAGGAGCTTCGAAGCCAGGACCGAAGCGCACTACTACGGGTGTGTTTGGTAGCATGTATGGACCTAGTCTAGTTGTTCTCCTCTCATATATGATGAGTGTAGACATGCTGAGTCCATGCAGTTGTTGTTGTTTGACAGGGATGTATGCGCTGAGACATGCTGAGCTGAGACTTTGTTTGGTACCTTGCATGTGTTTAGACATGCTGAACAATTTCGATTTTTGATATTTTTTTGAATGATGAGCAAAATTGAAACAATGTGAACACAAATTTAAACAAAATTTGAAATTCTAAACATTTTTTCAAAATTTAAATAAATTTTGAAGTTCTGAACATTTTTTGAAAATTTGAACATATTTAAAATTCTGAACTTTTTGAAAATTTAAACAAAATTTTAAATTTTGGATATTTTATAAAAATTTAAACAAAATTTGGAATCCTAATTTTTTTCAAAATTCAAACAAATTTTGATTTTTTAAATTCTGAACATTTTTTAATTTTTTAAAAACATTTATTGAAAATTCAAACAAATTCTGAACATTTTTTTGAAAATTTAAACAATCTTGAAATTCTAAACTTTTTCATTTTTTTTTGAAATTATGAACTTTTTAATTTTTTTAAGAAAATTTATTGAAAATTCAAACAATTTTTGAAATTCTGAATATTTTTTGGAATTTTGAACAAAATTTGAAATTATGATTTTTTTTTGAAAATATAAACATATCTGGACGTGGTCTGGTGGGTGGGGACGAGGGTCAGAGCCAGCATGGCTGCCTCCATGCACCCTGTCTGGGTGCATGAGATGAGCATGGTTGTGGGCCCTTTTATGCATCAGATGGGCATAGCCCAGGTGAGCCCATGCACCCTACCAAACAAGCAAAAGTGGGTCGGATTGAGAACTTTTGCCCTCATCCACCCTCCATGCACCCTACCAAGCACACCCTACACGTCTTGATGCATACACTCTGCCCATTGCCAGGTCAAATCACATTGTATATATAACTGAGAACTAGGGCTAGTTTAGAATGTGATAGAGACAAAGCCGTGTGGATTCTTGATGTGAAAGTCTCTACTACGTGCATAAAGCATAACTATAATATGTTTTACCTCGCACAAAATTTATGATATCGATGAGGATAACGGGGTACGTTAGGGCATCTCGAATGGCGATCCGTAAATTTCCTCCCGCATGTTGAAATATTAGGCAAGCTGGTCGGGCTGGCTGTGATGGAAAGAGCTAGAAAAAAGCAGAACTCGCGGATAACAAATATCAAAGAGGGGGATGCAAACACCCGTTACTTCCATCTTCGGATCAACGGGAGACGCCAGAAAAACCTTATCCAGAGACTCAAGCATGGAGGTGGCTGGGTGACTAGCCATGATCATAAAAGCAACATTGTCCAGTCACATTTTGCAAACATTATCAAGAGGGGTTCGTCGCGCTCCAAAACTATCAACTGGGACCCCTTCCCCCCTACGAGCCATGACCTCTCCGACCTTGGGGAGCCCATCACGGAGGATGAAGTCAAGGATGCACACTCTGCTCTTCCTGGAGACAAGGCCCCGGGGCCTGATGGTTTCACCGGGAAAAATTTCAAGGTCTGCTGGGACATTATCAAAGATGATGTCATGATGGCAAGTTCTCAAATCTGCATGCGGAAAACTTCCACTGGCTCAACTCGGCGAATATCGCCCTCGTCCCTAAGAAAGATGGCGCCGATGACATCTCAGACTTCAGACCCATCAGCCTAATACATGCAATCAGCCTAATACATGCAGTTGCAAAGCTCATTGCCAAAATCCTTGCAACATGGCTGGCCCGTCACATGAACAACATCGTCTGCATTGCGCAAAGTGCCTTCATCAAAACAAGGAGTATCCACGACAACTTCCTGTATGTCCGGAATTTGGCCAGGAAATTTCACCGCAAAAAAACTCGTATGCTCCTCTTCAAGCTTGATATTAAGAAGGCTTTTGACTCGGTAAAATGGAATTATTTAATGGAGTTGCTAACCCACCATGGCTTTCCGACTCGATTCAGAGGGTGGGTTTTGGCCCTCCTTTCCACGGCCTCCTCTAGGGTTTTGCTCAATGGTATTGCTGGCGATCCGATCAAGCATGGATGTGGCCTTCGACAGGGTGACCCTCTCTCGCCGTTGCTCTTCGTGCTGGCCATTGACCCGCTGCACCACATCTTGGAAAAGGCCACCACTCAGGGTCTCTACACCCGCTAGGCAGCCGCTTCACGGGCATTAGGGCTTCATTATATGCTGACGATGCAGCGGTTTTTTCCGCCCCTATCAAAGAGGATGTCAGTTTCATTGCCAACACGCTCTCCTCCTTTGGTGAATCAACGGGGCTGGTCACCAACTGTGTAAAGAGCTTGGTTGCCCCCATCTAGTGCACAAGTCTGGGACCTCAATGACATTCTGCAACATTTCCCGGCTTGCCGATCATCATTCCCAATTCGCTACTTAGGCCTTCCGCTTGCGATTCGACGGCTCAAAAGGATCCATTTACAGCACCTCAAATACAAAGCAGCCGGGAAGCTTGCACCATGGAGAGGGAGACATGTGGCTATTGCGGGCCGAATGACCTTGGTCAAAGCGGTTCTCACGGCGGTGGCCATCTACCATATCACCCCATTGGACATCCCGGTGGCACGTTTGCAGGCCCAAGCAGTTTGGGGGCTAATACGTCTCCAACGTATCTATAATTTATGAAGTATTCATGCCATGTTTACAACAATTCTATATGGTTTTGGTATGATTTGAATGGAACTAACCCGGACTGACGCTGTTTTCAGCAGAACTACCGTGGTGTTGTTTTTTGTGCCGAAATAAAAGTTCTCCAAATGCAACGAAACTTTTTGATGATTTTTTTTGAACAAAAGAGGCACTAGAAGCTTCATGGGAGGACCAGTGGGTGAAGGAGGTGAGCACAACCCACCTGGGCACGCCTGGGCCCTTGCCCGTGTGCAGGTGGGTTGTGGTCACCTCGAGGCCCATCTTCGCGTGAAACCAACGCCAAAAAATCCTATAAATACAGAAACCCCCAGAAATAACCCTAGATCGGAAGTTCCGCCGCCGAAAGCCTCTGTAGCCATGAAAAACCAATTTAAACCTTGTTCCTGCAACCTGCAGGAGGAGGAAATCATCACCGGTGGCCATCTTCATCATCCCGACGGCCACCATGATGAGGAGGGAGTAGTCCACCCTCGGAGCTGAGGGTTTGTACCAGTAGCTATGTGTTTAATCTCTCTCTCTCTCTCTCGTGTTCTTGATTTGGCATGATCTTGATGTATCACGAGCTTTGTTAATATAGTTGGATCATATGGTGTTTCTCCCTTTCTATCTTGTTGTGATGAATTGAGTTTTCCCTTTGAGATTTCATTTTATCGGATTGAATACTTTTATGGATTTAAGAGCACTTGATGTACATCTTGCTATGAATACCTGTGGTGACAATGGGGTATCATATTGATTCACTTGATATTGTTTTGGCACTCAATCGCGGATTCCCGAGGTGACATTGGGGTAATCTATGCATAGAGGTTGATGCACGTTTTCGTCCTTGTTTCTCCAGTAGAAATCTTGGGGCACTCTTTGAGGTTCTTTGTGTTGCATTGACTATTATGAATCTGAAATTGTTTGATGCATATCGTATAATCAACTCACGGATACTCATGGTGACATTGGAGTATCTAGGTGACATTAGAGTTGGTTGATGTGTATCATATGGTGTTATTTTAGTACGAACTCTTAGATAGATCGATCGGAAAGGATAACTTGGTGTTATTTTACTACGAACTCTTGGATAGATCGATCGGAAAGGATAACTTTGAGGTGATTTCATACCCTACAAACAATTTCGTCTTATGTTCTCTGCTAGATAAGATCTTTGGAGTGATTCTTCATTGCACGTTGAGGGATGGTTATGTGATCCAATTATATTAGCATTGTCGAGAGATTGCACTAGCGAAAGTACGGACCCTAGGCCTCATTTTTAAGCATTGCAATACCGTTTGTGCTCTGTTTTATCAATTGCTACCTTGCTGTTTTTTATTGTTCCTATTACAAAAATTAATATCTACTATCATTACTGCGCTTGTATCACCATCTCTTCGCCGAACTAGTGCACCTATACAAATTACCAATGTATTTGATATGTTGGGGACACAAGAGACTTTTTGTTATTTGGTTGCAGGATTGTTTGAGAGAGACCATCTTCATCCTATGCCTCCCATGGATTGATAAATCTTAGGTCATCCACTTGAGGGAAAATTGCTACTGTCCTACAAAACTCTGCGCTTGGAGGCCCAACACGAGTCTACAAGAATAAAGTTGCGTAGTAGACATCAAGCTCTTTTATGGCGCCGTTGCCGGGGAGGTGAGTGCTTGAAGGTATATATTTAGATCTTGCAATTGAATCTTTTAGTTTCTTGTTTTATCACTAGTTTGGTTCATAAAAGAAAACTACAAAAAAATGGAATTGAGGTGGCCTCATATTATTCGTCTTTATCTTGTCTTTCTTGAAAATGATGGAAAGGAAAATTGTGCTCATTTGATAGAAGAAGAATTCAATAAAATGTTTGGCATAATATCTTTGAATGACGAGCATGATTGCAATGTTGTTATTATGAATTCTTTGAATATCTGTGATGTTAATGATATGCAAAGCTACAAGCTTGGGGATGCTATGTTTGATGAAGATGATATTTTTTAGTCCCCCAAGTTTTGATGAGAATATTTACTATGATGAAAGCATGCCTCCTATTTATGATGATTATATTGATGAGAGGTCATGACTTTATTTAATGATGATTCCACTATCTTGGAAGAGGTTTCAATTGATGTTGATAACAAAGTTGCTATCTATGATGATTATTGTGATGACACTTATGATATAAAGAATAACGATCACCATGAATCTTGTCATCATAATTTTAATGCTCAAATTGATTATGTCAATCAAGGATCACATGATAGCTATTTTTTTGAGTTTGCTCCCACTACTATTGATGAGAATAAATTTTCTTATGTGGAGAGTAATAAAATTTCTATGCTTGTGGATCATGAAAAGAATACTTTATGTGATAGTTATATTGTTGAATTCATTCATGATGCTACTGAAAATTATTATGAGGGGGGAACTTATGCTTGTAGGAATTGCAACAATATCAAGTTTCCTCTCTATGTGTTGAAAATCTTGAAGTTTTTCTTGTTTTGCCTTTCTATGCTAGTTGATTCTTGTTCCCATAATTTGTTTGCTCACAAAATCCCTATGCATAGGAAGTGGGTTAGACTTAAATGTTCTAGTCATATTCTTCATGATTCTCTCTTTATGTTTCAATTCTTTACTTTTATGCGAGCATTATTGAAATCATCATGCCTAACTAAAGGGCATTAAAGAAAAGCGCTTGTTGGGCGACAACCCAACATTTTTACCTGTTGTTTTTGTGTGCTCACATGATTAAGCTACTGTAGTAATCATGTTTATAGCTTTTGTTTCAATAAAGTGCCAAGTAAAGCCTTTGGGATAGTGTGGATAATAGTTGACTTGATTCTGTGCAAAAACAGAAACTTTTGCGCCCAGTAACAGAATTGTTAAAAATCACTGGAGAGTCGAAAAATTCTGAATTTTTTTCAGTTGATGGGTATACAAATGTGCTACGTTTTCTAAATTTTTAGATTTTTTGGAGTTATAGAAGTATGACTATAATTCAGATCTTTACGTACTGCTCTGTTTTCAATGCATAGTTTGCTTGTTTTATGGTTTCTATGGCTTATATTGCTTAATATAAATTGTGGAAATTTTAGAGTACAGTAGGAATTATGTGGAAAAAATTATGAATCTTATCTTGACAGTACCAAAGTGAATGATTTGTCTTTATCATACTAACCCATCTCATGAAGTTCCGTTAAGTTTTGTGTGATTGAAGTTTTCAAGTTTTGGGTGAGATATCGATATGAGGAGAATAAAGAGTGACAAGACCCTAATCTTGGGGATGCCCAAGGCACCCCAAGGTAATATTCAAGGAAGATCCAAGCAACTAAGCTTGGGGATGCCCAGGAAGGCATCCCCTCTTTCGTCTCCAACATTATCGGTAACCTTACTTGGAGCTACATTTTTATTCGTCACATGATATGTCTTTTGCTTGGAGCGTCATTTTCTTTTATTAGGATTTGCTTGCTGTTATTTAGAATAATGTTTTGCATCTTTTATTTCAATAAAAATGTCAAGTATAGCCTTTGCCATGCTTATTTTGCAAGTCTATATGTGGCTGTTTGAAAACAGAAAGTTGCACGCTAGTACGTGAATTCTTGAGAAAAGTCATAATGTGATAAAATGTTGATTTTTGTTGCACAATAAGCTATGATAAATTTTCAGAATTTTTTGAGTTAGGAAAGTGTGAGTAAAATTGCACTCTTTACAGACTTTCCTGTTTAGATAGATTGCTGTTATGTTTGCATTGTTTGCATATGTTTGCTTGTTTAATGATTCTATTTGAGGATAGGAGTATTAAATATGCAGATGCATTTAGTATGCAATGTTAAATTATAATTTTAGTGATTTGCTACAGTAGAGAATGATAAGGTTATTCCGTTGATTTATACTAACTTATCTCACGAGTTCTTATTGAGTTTTGTGTGGATGAAGTTTTTAAGATTTAGGGAAACCGTGATATCAAAGGAATTAAGGAGACACAAAAGCTCAAGCTTGGGGATGCCCAAGGCATCCCAAGATAACATTTCAAGAAGTCTCAAGCATCTAAGCTTGGGGATGCCCCGGTAGGCATCCCACCTTTCTTCATCAACAATTATCGGTTAGCCTCGGTTGAGTCTAAGTTTTTGCTTCTTCACATGATGTGTGCTATTCTTAGAATGTAATTTTATTTTGTTTTGCTTGCTGTTTTAATAAAATACTTAGATCTGAAAATTTTTAAATAAGAGAGAGTCCTCAATTAGCTACCCATTTACTTAACTACTCGTTTGATCTTCACTTATATCTTTTTGGAGTAGTTTGTCATTTACTCTCATGCTTCACTTAGATTATTTTGAGAGTTGAAATTTTTGAAGAGTCATGTTAGTGAGTAATTATGCTTTAGTAAGAATATTGGTGTTAAGGTTTGTGATTCCCTATGCAAGCATGAAACTCAATAGTTATGCAATGAAATTACATCCTACTTGTGGTGCATTATTCGGTGTTAGTTATGTTCAATGTTTGTTTATGATCGTTTTCGTTTCTTGGTTGATCGCTTCTCAATCTATTTCCTAGCCTTCATTTGTACTAAGTGGGAATACTGCTTGTGCATCCAAACTCCTTAAACCAAGTTGTGCCAAATGAGTCCATCATACCTACCTATATGCGGTATTTCCGTGTCGTTCCAAGTAAATTTGTATGTGCCAACTCTAATTTTCAAAATAAATTTCCTTTTTGTGTGCCCGTACCACTCATGAAGCGGCAGGGGGTGGCCAATATTTTCCATGCTAGATGCGTTATTCTCAAAAAGATGAGTGTTTATTCACTTGTCATTGCACGAGAGTGTGACAAAGGTAATAGGGATGCCCAGTCCCGAAATGCAAAAATATATATTTATGTTGTTCAATAATAAATTCCTTGGAAAGGGTTGGTATGGAAGGCACCCATGGATACGGCTAGCCATGGATTGTGAAAGAATGGTGGAAAAAGGAATAAACTTTATTTTCTGTTTGGGAACCGCCTATGATGTATCTAGCATGGAAAGTGTTGGGAATTCTCGATCATTTTCGTTGGCGGGAAAAGTATGCCTCTCAAAATATTTTATCTCTCAATTTAAGCTTTGAGATCTGGCACCTCTACAAATCTCTGCTTCCCTCTGCGAAGGGCCTATCTATTTACTTTATGCAATTTTTATTTTTATTTGAGTCTCCATCTTCTCTTATAAAGCACCAACTAGGGAGCACTATGATCATACCTGTGCATTGGATGTAGCTAATATTCGAGTGTGTTTCATAAATGGATCAATGATTGAGCATAATGGGCTAGGGATAACTTTCTTTAGTGTTGACATTTTGAAAGACATGGTTGCTTGTTGATATGCTTGAATATTGATGTCCTCATGTCAAATTATAGACTATTGCTTTGAATCATTTAAGTCTAAATGTCCATGCTACAAAATAAAGAGTATATGATGAATATGATAGGTAGCATTCCACAACAAAAATTCCGTTTTCAATTGCTACTTTATCATGATGAGTTTTATGAGAAAGAGTTGTTGTTATAATGCTAGAAAAAGTGATTGAAATTATCATTGATCAAACTTATGCACTATGCTAGCATTCACACTTCATAAATTATTTCTTTTATCATTTACCTACTCAAGGACGAGTAGGAATTAAGCTTGGGGATGCTGATACATCTCCAATGTATCTATAATTTATGAAGTATTCATGCCATGTTTACAACAATTCTATATGGTTTTGGTATGATTTGAATGGAACTAACCCGTACTAACGCTGTTTTTAGCAGAACTACCGTGGTGCTATTTTTTGTGCAGAAATAAAAGTTCTCCAAATGCAACGAAACTTTTTGACGATTTTTTCGAACAAAAGAGGCACTAGAAGTTTCGTGGGAGGACCAGAGGGTGAAGGAGGTGAACACAACCCACCTGGGTGTGCCTGGGCCCTTGCCCGTGTGCAGGTGGGTTGTGGTCACCTCGAGGCCCATCTTCGCGTGAAACCAACGCCAAAAAATCCTACAAATACAGAAACCCCCAGAAATAACCCTAGATCAGAACTTCCGCCGTCGAAAGCCTCTGTAGCCACAAAAAACCAATCTAGACCCTGTTCCGGCACCCTGCCGGAGGGGGAACTCATCACCGGTGGCCATCTTCATCATCCCGGCGGCCACCATGATGAGGAGGGAGTAGTCTACCCTCGGGGCTAGGGGTTTGTACCAATAGCTATGTGTTTAATCTCTCTCTCTCTCTCGTGTTCTTGATTTGGCATGATCTTGATGTATCGCGGGCTTTGTTAATATAGTTGGATCATATGGTGTTTCTCCCTCTATATCTTGTTGTGATGAATTGAGTTTTCCCTTTGAGATTTCGTTTTATCGGATTGAATAATTTTATGGATTTGAGAGCACTTGATGTACGTCTTGCTATGAATACCCATGGCGACAATAGGGTATCATATTTATTCACTTGATATATGTTTTGGCACTCAATCGCGGATTCCCGAGGTGACATTGGGGTAATCTATGCATTGGGGTTGATGCACGTTTTCGTCCTTGTTTCTCCGGTAGAAATCTTGGGGCACTCTTTGAGGTTCTTTGTGTTGGATTGAGTATTATGAATCTAAAATTGTTTGATGCATATCGTATAATCAACTCACGGATACTCATGGTAACATTGGAGTATCTAGGTGACATTAGAGTTGGTTGATGTGTATCATATGGTGTTATTTTAGTACGAACTCTTAGATAGATCGATCGGAAAGGATAACTTGGTGTTATTTTAGTACGAACTCTTGGATAGATCGATCGGAAAGGATAACTTTGAGGTGGTTTCGTACCCTGCAAACAATTTTATCTTATGTTCTCCGCTAGATAAGAACTTTGAAGTGATTCTTCATCGCACGTTGAGGGATGGTTATGTGATCCAATTATATTAGCATTGTTGAGAGATTGCACTAGCGAAAGTACGGACCCTAGGCCTCATTTTTAACCATTGTGATGACCCGTAAGTATAGGGGATCAATCACAGTCCTTTCAATAAGTAAGAGTGTCGAACCCAACGAGGAGCCGAAGGAAATGACAAGTGGTTTTCAGCAAGGTATTTTCTGCAAGCACTGAATTAGTCGGTAACATGTGGTTTGATAACAAGATAATTTGTAACGAGCAAGTAACGGTAACGGTAAATAAAGTGCAGCAAGGTAGCCCAATCCTTTTGTGGCAAAGGACAGGCCAAGATGGTCTCTTATAATAAGCAAAGCGTTCTTGAGGGTACACGGGAATTTCATCACATCACTTTCATCATGTTGGTTTGATTCGTGTTCGCTACTTTGATAATTTGATATGTGGGTGGACCGGTGCTTAGGTGCTGTTCTTACTTGAACAAACCTCCTACTTATGATTAACCCCCTCGCAAGCATCCGCAACTACGAGAAAAGTATTAAGATAAAATCTAACCATAGCATTAAACTTTTGGATCCAAATCGGTCCCTTACGAAGTAGCGCATAAACTAGGGTTTAAGCTTCTGTCACTCTAGCAACCCATCATCTAATAACTACTCCACAATGCATTCCCTTAGGCCCAAATATGGTGAAGTGCCATGTAGTCGACGTTCACATGACACCACTAAGGGAATCACAACATACATATCATTAAAATATCGAACTCATATCAAATTCACATGATTACTTGCAACATGATTTCTCCCGTGACCTCAAGAACAAAAGTAACTACTCACAAGTAATAATCATGCTCAAGATCAGAGGGGTATTAAATAGCATAATGGATCTGAACATATAATCTTCCACCAATAAACCATATAATAATCAACTACAAGATGTAATCAACACTACTAGTCACCCACAAGCACCAATCTACGGTTCCGGTACAAAGGTTGAACACAAGAGACAAACTAGGGTTTGAGAGGAGATGGTGCTGTTGAAGATGTTGATGGAGATTGCCCTCCCAAAGATGGGAGAGTTGTTGGCGATGACGATGACAATGATTTCCCCCTTCAGGATGGAAGTTCCCCCGGAGGAATCACTCCGCCGGAGGGCAAAAGTGCTCCTGCCCAAGTTCCGCCTCGAGACGGCGGCGCTTCGTCCCGAAAGTACTCTCCTTATTTTTTCTAGGTCAAAATGGCTTATATACCAGAAGAGGGGCACCGGAGGTGGGCCGAGGAGGTCACAACCCACCAGGGCGCGCCTGGGTTCCCTGGCGCGCCTGGGTGGGTTGTGCCCACCTGGTGGGCCCCCTCTGGTAGTTATTTGCTCCAATATTCTTCATATATTGCAAAACAATTCTCCGTAAATTTTCATCTCATTTGGAGATGTGCAGAATAGGTAACTCTGATGTAGCTTTTTCAGGTCCAGAATTTCAACTGCCGGCATTCTCCCTCTTTGTGTAAACCTTGCATATTATGAGAGAAAAGGCATTAGAATTTCTCCCAAAAGCATTATTATGCATAAAAACATTATAAATAACAGTAGGAAAACATGATGCAAAATGGACGTATCAACTCCCCCAAGCTTAGACCTCGCTTGTCCTCAAGCGAAAAATCGAAATCTAAAAACATGTCCACATGCTTAGAGAGAGAGGTGTCGATAAAAACAAAATACGGACATAGAAGCATCATGCATATTATTATAACAACAAAGAACTTTAACATAAAACTTTATCAAATAACTTTTATCATATAACTTCTCATGAACAAGTAACAATTCATCACAACATCGAAGTATAAAGCATAAACCTTATTGAAAACTAACAAACTATGTTCTCAGTCAACTTTGCAACTACAATTCATCATATTTTCAGGAAGGGTCACGTATCGGAGCCTTTAGGAAAGTCCACATACTCAACCTGAAGGAAATATGCCCTAGAGGCAATAATAAAGTTGTTATTTTATATTTCCTTATTCATGATAAAAGTTTATTATTCATGCTAGAATTGTATTGATCAGAAACTTAAATACATGTGTGAATACATAAACAAATTCTGTGTCCCTAGTAAGCCTCTACTAGACTAGCTTGTTGATCAAAGATGGTTAAGGTTTCCTAACCATGGACATGTGTTATCATTTGATAACGGGATCACATCATTAGGAGAATGATGTGATGGACAAGACCCATCCGTTAGCTTAGCATATTGATCGTTCAGTTTATTGCTATTGCTTTCTTCATGTCAAATACATATTCCTTCGACTATGAGATTATGCAACTCCCGGATACCGGAGGAATACCTTGTGTGCTATCAAACATCACAACGTAACTGGGTGATCATAAAGATGCTCTACAGGTATCTCCGAAGGTGTTTGTTGAGTTGGCATAGATCGAGATTAGGATTTGTCACTCCGAGTATCGGAGAGGTATCTCTGGGCCCTCTCGGTAATACACATCATAAGCTTGCAAGCAAATGACTAAGGAGTTAGTCACGAGGTGATGTATTATGGAACGAGTAAAGAGACTTGCTGGTAACGAGATTGAACTAGGTATGAAGATACCGACGATCGAATCTCGGGCAAGTAACATACCGATGGACAAAGGGAATTACGTATGTTGTCATAAAAGGTTCGACCGATAAAGATCTTCGTAGAATATGTAGGAGCCAATATGGGCATCCAGGTTCCGCTATTGGTTATTGACCGGAGAGGTGTCTCGGTCATGTCTACATAGTTCTCGAACCCGTAGGGTCCGCACGCTTAACGTTTGTTGACGATATAGTATTATATGAGTTATGCACGTTGGTGACCGAATGTTGTTCGGAGTCCTGAATGTGATCACGGACATGACGAGGAGCTTCGGAATAGTCCGGAGGTAAAGTTTGATATATGGGATAATAGTGTTTGGTCTCCGGAAGGGGTTCCGGATGTTTCCCAAAATGTTTGGGTACGAGAACACTTTATTTGGGCCAAAGTGGAAAGCCCACAAGGTTTTTGGAAAGCGCAAAAGGAAGTTTTGCGAAGTCCAGGGGCCAGATGCCAGGGTCCCTGGCGTCTGGGTCCAGACACCGGGAACCCTGGCATCTGGTCCTGGAGTCCGAGAAGGACTCTTGCCTTTCGGGTAAAACCAACTTTGAGGAGGCTTTTACTCCAAGTTTCGACCCCAAGGCTTAACATATAAATAGAGGGGGCAGGGCTAGCACCCAAGACACATCAAGAATCACCAAGCCGTGTGCCGACAACCCCGTCCCCTCTAGTTTATCCTCCGTCATAGTTTCCCTTGTGCTTGGCGAAGCCCTGCGGAGATTGTTCTTCACCAACATCGTCACCACGCCGTCGTGCTGCCGGAACTCATCTACTACTTCGCCCATCTTGCTGGATCAAGAAGGCGAGGACGTCATCAAGCTGAACATGTGCTGAACACGGAGGTGCCGTACGTTCGGTACTTGATCGGGACGGATCGTAAAGGTGTACGACTACATCAACCGTGTTGATAAACGCTTCCGCTTAGCGATCTTCAAGGGTATGAAGATGCTCTCCCCTCTCGTAGCTATACATCTCCATGGATAGATCTTGCGTGTGCGTAGAATTTTTTTTTGTTTTCCATGCAACATTTCACAACAGTGGCATCATGAGCCAGGTCTATGCGTAGATGATATGCACGAGTAGAACACAAAGAGTCGTGGGCGGTGATAGTCATACTGCTTACCACCAACGTCTTATTTTGATTCGGCGGTATTGTGGGATGAAGCGGCCCGGACCAACCTTACATGTCCACGCACATAAGACCGGTTACACTGACAGACATGCAACTAGTTTTGCATAAAGGTGGCTCGCGGGTGTCTGTTTCTCCTACTTTAGTTGAATCGAATTTGACTGCGGTCGGTCCTTGAAGAAGGTTAAAACAACAAACTTGACGAACCACCATTGTGGTTTTTGCCGTAGGTAAGAACGATTCTTGCTAGAAGCCCGTAGCAGCCACGTAAAACTTGCAACAACAAAGTAGAGGACGTCTAACTTGTTTTTGCAGGGCATGTTGTGATGTGATATGGTCAAGACATGATGTGATATATGTTATTGTATGAGATGATCATGTTTTGTAAGTTATCGGCAACCGGCAGGAGCCTTATGGTTGTCTCTTTATTGTATGAAATGCAAACGCCATGTAATTGCTTTACTTTATCTCTATGCGTTAGCAATAGTTGTAGAAGCAATAGTTGGCGAGACGACCACGACGTAACGATGGAGATCAAGGTGTCGAGCTGGTGACGATGGAGATCATGACGATGCTTTGGAGATGGAGATCAAAAGCATGAGATGATGATGGCCATATCATGTCACATATTTTGATTGCATGTGATGTTTATCTTTTATGCATCTTATTTTGCTTAGTACGATGGTAGCATTATAAGATGACCCCTTCACTAAATTTCAAGGTAAAAGTGTTCTCCCTGAGTATGCACCGTGGCTACAGTTCGTCGTGTTGAGACACCACGTGATGATCGGGTGTGATAGACTCTACGTTCACATACAACGGGTGTAAGACAGTTTTGCACATGCAGAATACTTGGGTTAAACTTGGCGAGCCTAGCATGTACAGACATGGCCTCGGAACACTGGAGATCGAAAGATCGAACGTGAATCATATAGTAGGTATGATCAACATAGAGATGTTCACCATTGATGACTACTACATCTCACATGATGATCGGACATGGGTTAGTTGATTTGGATCACGTATCACTTAGATGACTTGAGGGATGTCTATTTAAGTGGGAGTTCTTAAGTAATTTGATTAATTGAACTTAATTTATCATGAACTTAGTCTTGATAGTTTTTGCATATCTATGTTCTAGATCAATAGCTCGCGTATAGCTCCCGTGTTTTATTTTGATATGTTCCTAGAGAAAACTAAGTTGAAAGATGATAGTAGCAATGATGCGGACTGGGTCCATGATCTGAGGATTATCCTCATTGCTGCACAGAAGAATTATGTCCTTGATGCACCGCTAGGTGACAGACCTATTACAGGAGCAGATGTAGATGTTATGAACGTCTGGCAAGCTCGGTATGATGACTACTTAATAGTTTAGTGCGCCATGCTTTACGGCTTAGAACCGGGACTTCAAAAACATTTTGAACGCCATGGAGCATGTGAGATGTTCCAAGAGCTGAAAATGGTATTTCAGACTCATGCCCGTGTCGAGAGATATGAAACCTCTGACAAGTACTTTGCCTACAAGATGGAGGAGAATAGCTCAGCCAGTGAGCATATGCTCAAAATGTCTGGGTACTACAATCGCTTGAATCAAGTGGGAGTTAATCTTCTAGATAAGATAGTGATTGACAGAGTTCTCTAGTCACTATCACTAAGCTACTAGAACTTCGTGATAAACTATAATATGCAAGGGATGACGAAAACAATTCTCGAGCCCTTCGCGATGCTGAAATCGGCGAAGGTAGAAATCAAGAAAGAGCATCAACTGTTGATGGTTAACAAGACCACTAGTTTCAAGAAAAAGGGCAAAAGGGAAAGAAAGGGAACTTCAAAAAGAATGGCAAACAAGTTGCCGCTCCCATGAAGAAACCCAAAGCTAGACCCAAGCCTGAAACTGAGTGCTTCTACTCCAAAGGAAATGGTCACTGGAAGCAGAACTGCCCCAAATACTTGGCGGATAAGAAGGATGGCAAAGTGAACAAAGGTATATTTGATATACATGTTATTGATGTGTACTTTACTAGTGTTCATAGTAGCCCCTGGGTATTTGATACCGGTTCAGTTGCTAAAATTAGTTAACTCGAAATAGGAGTTGCAAATTGAACAGAGACTAGTTAATGGCGAGGTGACGATGTGTGTTGGAAGTGATTCCAAGGTTGATAAGATCACCATCGCACACTCCCTCTACCTTCGGGATTAGTGCAGGACCTAAGTAAATGTTATTTGGTGTTTGCGTTGAGCATGAATATGATTGGATCATGTTTATTGAGATACGGTTGTTCATTTAAGTCAGAGAATAATTGTTGTTCTGTTTAGATGAATAAAACCTTCTATGGTCATACACCCAATGTAAATGGTTTATTGAATCTCGATCGTAGTAATACACATATTCATAATATTGATGCCAAAAGATGCAAAGTTGATAATGATAGTGCAACATATTTGTGGCACTGCCGTTTAGGTCATATTGGTGTAAAACGCATGAAGAAACTCCATACAGATGGACTTTTGGAATCACTTGATTATGAATCATTTGATACTTGCGAACCATGCCTCATGGGCAAGATGACTAAAACTCCGTTCTCCGGAACAATGGAGCGAGCTAATGACTTATTGGAAATAATACATACCGATGTATGCAGTCCGATGAGTGTTGAAGCACGCGGCGGGTATCGTTATTTTCTGACCTTCACAAATGATTTGAGTAGATATGGGTATATCTACTTAATGAAACACAAGTCTGAAACATTTGAAAAGTTCAAAGAATTTCAGAGAGAAGTGGAGAATCATCGTAACAAGAAAATAAAGTTTCTACAATCTGATCGCGGAGGCGAATATTTGAGTTACGAGTTTGGCCTTCATTTAAAACAATGTGGAATAGTTTCACAACTCACGCCACCTGGAACACCACAACGTAATGGTGTGTCCGAATATCGTAATCATACTTTATTAGATATGGTGCGTTCTATGATGTCTCTTACCGATTTACCACTATCGTTTTGGGGTTATGCATTAGAGACAGCTGCATTCACATTAAATAGGGCACCGTCTAAATCCATTGAGACGACACCGTATGAACAATGGTTTGGCAAGAAACCTAAGCTATCATTTCTTAAAGTTTGGGGTTGCGACACTTATGTCAAAAGGCTTCAGCCTGATAAGCTCGAACCCAAATCGGAGAAGTGCGTCTTCATAGGATACCCTAAGGAAACAATTGGGTACACCTTCTACCACAGATCCGAAGGCAAGATTTTTGTTGCCAAGAATGGAACCTTTCTAGAGAAGGAGTTTCTCTCGAAAGAAGTGAGTGGGAGGAAAGTAGAACTTGATGAGGTAATTGTACCTTCTCTTGAATTGGAGAATAGCACATCACAGAAAATTGTTCCAGGGATGCCTACACTAACTAGAGAGGAAGCAAATGATGTTGATCATGAAACTTCAGATCAAGTTACTACTGAACCTCGTAGGTCAACCAGAGCACGATCCACACCAGAGTGGTACAGTAATCCTGTTCTGGAAGTCATGTTTCTAGACCAAGGCGAACCTACGAATTATGAAGAAGCTATGATGAGCCCAGATTCTGATAAATGGCTTGAGGCCATGAAATCTGAGATAGGATCCATGTATGAGAACAAAGTGTGGACTTTGGTGGACTTGCCCGATGATCGGCAAGCCATAGAGAATAAATGGATCTTCAAGAATAAGACTGACGCTGATGGTGATGTTACTGTCTATAAAGCTCGACTTGTCGCAAAAGGTTTTCGACAAGTTCAAGGAGTTGACTACGATGAGACTTTCTCACCCGTAGCAATGCTTAAGTCTGTCCGAATCATGTTAGCAATTGCCGCATTTTATAATTATGAAATCTGGCAAATGGATGTCAAAACTGCATTCCTTAATGTATATCATAAAGAAGAGTTGTATATGATGCAACCAGAAGGTTTTGTCAATCCTAAAGGTGCTAACAAAGTGTGCAAGCTCCAGTGATCCATCTATGGACTAGTGCAAGCATCTCGGAGTTGGAATATACGCTTTGATGAGGTGATCAAAGCATATGGTTTTATACAGACTTACGGTGAAGCCGGTATTTACAAGAAAGTGAGTGGGAGCTCTGTAGCATTTCTGATATTATATGTGGATGACATATTATTGATTGGAAATTATATAGAATTTTTGGATAGCATAAAAAGGATACTTGAATAAGAATTTTTCAATGAAAGACCTCGGTGAAGCTACTTATATATTGGGCATCAAGATCTATAGGGATAGATCGAGACGCTTAATAGGACTTTCACAAAGCACATACCTTGACAAGATTTTGAAGATGTTCAAAATGGATCAGTCAAAGAAAGGGTTCTTGCCAGTGTTGCAAGGTGTGAAGTTGAGTAAGACTCAAAACCTGACCACGGCAGAAGATAGAGAGAGAATGAAAGTCATTCCCTATGCCTCAGCCATAGGCTCTATAAAGTATGCCATGCTGTGTACGAAACCTGTTGTGTACCTTGCCATGAGTTTGGCAAGGGGGTACAATAGTGATCCAGGAGTTGATCACTGGATAGCGGTCAAAATTATCCTTAGTTATCTAAGAGGACTAAGGAAATGTTTCTCGGTTATGGAGGTGATAAAGAGTTCGTCGTAAAGGGTTACATCGATGCAAGCTTTAACACCGATCCGGATGACTCTGAGTCTCAATCTGATACATATTGAAAGTGGGAGCAATCAGCTAGAGTAGCTCCATGCAGAGCATTGTAGACATAGAAATTTGCAAAATACATACTAATCTGAATGTGGCAGACCCGTTGACTAAACTTCTCACACAAGCAAAACATGATCACACCTTAGTACTCTTTGGGTGTCAATCACATGGCGATGTGAACTAGATTATTGACTCTAGTAAACTCTTTGGGTATTGGTCACATGACGATGTGAACTATGGGTGTTAATCACATGGCGATATGAACTAGATTATTCACTCTAGTGCAAGTGGGAGACTGAAGGAAATATGCCCTAGAGGCAATAATAAAGTTGTTATTTTATATTTCCTTATTCATGATAAAAGTTTATTATTCATGCTAGAATTGTATTGATCGAGAACTTAAATACATGTGTGAATACATAAACAAATAATGTGTCCCTAGTAAGCCTCTACTAGACTAGCTCGTTGATCAAAGATGGTTGAGGTTTCCTAACCATGGACATGTGTTGTCATTTGATAACGGGATCACATCATTAGGAGAATGATGTGATGGACAAGACCCATCCGTTAGCTTAGTATATTGATCGTTCAGTTTATTGCTATTGCTTTCTTCATGTCAAATACATATTCCTTCGACTATGAGATTATGCAACTCCCGGATACCGGAGGAATACCTTGTGTGCTATCAAACGTTACAACGTAACTGGGTGATCATAAAGATGCTCTACAGGTATCTCCGAAGGTGTTTGTTGAGTTGGCATAGATCGAGATTATGATTTGTCACTCCGAGTATCGGAGAGGTATCTCTGGGCCCTCTCGGTAAAACACATCATAAGCTTGCAAGCAAATGACTAAGGAGTTATTCACGAGGTGATGTATTATGGAACGAGTAAAGAGACTTGCTGGTAACGAGATTGAACTAGGTATGAAGATACCGACGATCGAATCTCGGGCAAGTAACATACCGATGGACAAAGGGAATTACGTATGTTGTCATAAAAGGTTCGACCGATAAAGATCTTCGTAGAATATGTAGGAGCCAATATGGGCATCCAGGTTCCGCTATTGGTTATTGACCGGAGAGGTGTCTCGGTCATGTCTACATAGTTCTCAAACCCGTAGGGTCCGCACGCTTAACGTTTGTTGACGATATAGTATTATATGAGTTATGCACGTTGGTGACCGAATGTTGTTCGGAGTCCTGAATGTGATCACGGACATGACGAGGAGCTCCGGAATAGTCCGGAGGTAAAGTATGATATATGGGACAATAGTGTTTGGTCTCCGGAAGGGGTTCCGGATGTTTCCCGAAATGTTTGGGTACGAGAACACTTTATTTGGGCCAAAGGGGAAAGCCCACAAGGTTTTTGGAAAGCGCAAAAGGAAGTTTTGCGGAGTCCAGGGGCCAGACGCCAGGGTCCCTGGCGTCTGGGTCCAGACGCCGGGAACCCTGGTGTCTGGTCCTGGAGTCCGAGAAGGACTCTTGCCTTTCGGGTAAAACCGACTTTGAGGAGGCTTTTACTCGAAGTTTTGACCCCAAGGCTCAACATATAAATAGAGGGGCAGGGCTAGCACCCAAGACACATCAAGAATCACCAAGCCGTGTGCCGGCAACCCCGTCCCCTCTAGTTTATCCTCCATCATAGTTTCTGTTGTGCTTGGCGAAGCCCTGCGGAGATTGTTCTTCACCAACACCGTCACCATGCCGTTGTGCTGCCGGAACTCATCTACTACTTCGCCCGTCTTGCTGGATCAAGAAGGCGAGGACGTCATCGAGCTGAACGTGTGCTGAACACGGAGGTGCCGTATGTTCGGTACTTGATCGGGATGGATCGTAAAGGTGTACGACTACATCAACTGCGTTGATAAACGCTTCCGCTTAGCGATCTTCAAGGGTATGAAGATGCTCTCCCCTCTCATAGCTATACATCTCCATGGATAGATCTTGCGTGTGCGTAGAATTTTTTTTGTTTGCCATGCAACGTTTCACAACACAACCATCATTTAATCTTCTATGATTGCTAACACTCACAACGTACCCATGAACAAAAAGTTTCAACCAGACACATAGAAAGATAGGGGCTTATAGTTTCGCCTCCCAACGTATTCACCTCAAGGGTGATGTCAACAATAATAACTCATGCCCACTCATATCCAACTGGATATATGTGCCTAGATCTTTCCTCACCACATGATGCTTGCAAAAATAGAAAATAAAAAGGAATAGAGAAGAGAACTTTTGACTCTTACATAAAAGTAAAAGATAGGCCCTTCGCAGAGGGAAGCAGAGGTTGTCATGCGCTTATTTGTTTGTATGCCAAATCCCTTAACGCAAAAGAACGTCGCGTTATATTGCCCCTTATGATAGCAACCTTTATTATGCAGTCCGTCGCTTTTATTACTTTGCCATCACAAGTTCGTACAACGCTCAATTTTCTCTGACACTAAATGATCCAACACATTTAGAAGCAATTTTTATTGCCTTATTGCACCGATGACAACTTACTTGAAGGATCTTACTCAATCCATAGGTAGGTATGGTGGACTCTCAAAATAAGATTTGGGTTAAGGGTTTTTGGATGCACAAGTAGTATCTCTACTTAGTGCGGAATTTTTGGCTAGAAAAGATGTTGGGCAAGCACCACATGTTAAAGGATCTATGATAATATAACTTCTATGTGAATATGAACAAACATAAACCATTACGTTGTCTTCCTTGTCCAACGTCAACTATTTTGACACAAAATATTTAATGGGGGCTCACAATCATAAAAGATGTCCAAGATAGTGTATTTGCATGTGAATATTCTCTTCCCTTATTAATTCTTTCATGAATTGCATCATTGACCAATGCTATGTTTGTTAATCTCCAATAAATTTTACCACTTATACTTTTCCTTATGTGATGTCATTACTTACCATAAGATTAGCATATGATCTTATTCATTTATTTTCCTTTCTTTTATTGGAAAAAAAGAGTAAAGAAACAAAACTCAAACTACTCTTTATTATATATCTTGCACACAATTACATAGATAGATCACTAAGCAAGCACTCGAAAAGAAAGGATCGAACTAAACTTTTATTCAACTAAATCATAGGATAACTAAAGATCGAACTAAAATAGATGAAAGCAAAGATAGTGGTGGTGATACGATACCGGGGCACCTCCCCCAAGCTTGGCACAAGCCAAGGGGAGTGCCCATACCATGAACTCAAGTCTCCTTTGGTGATGAAGGAGGTGGTGGTGGAGAAGTATGAGTGTTCTTCTTCCTTAGCTTACGCTTGAGGATGGAATTTTCCTCCCTCAAATCATCGATCTCCTTCTCAAGCCTTAGTACCTTTTTGCATAATTCATGCTTGTTTTCCTGCAAGAGATGAAAAGGGATAAACTGGATCTTAGGTTTCTTTGCTTTATTAGGGAGACTTGACTTCTTGAATTCCATGTGCATGTCCCCATGTTGGGGTAATGGAACTTCATCTTCATTCGAACTTGTCTCTTCTTTCCTTTTTGGATCATAGTCCTCTTCTTCCTCCGTGGTCCAACCATAATGTTCCACATCTCCGTAAACCTTGGGGTTTGCAATATAATCAGCAACATAGCTCTAACCCTCTGAATCTTGAGATGACATATTTTCAGATCTGCCAGAAAACAGCAAGAAAGAAGAACAGCAGATTTCTCCGTGATACGGTGGTCAATACGTCCGGGGGGTATATAAAGATTTTTTATCTTGGGAAACAAGCAAACGGGAAGAAAACGGGGTTGGGAAGGTTCCCGAGGTGGGCACAACCCACCTGGGCACGCCAGGGGGCCCAGGCGCGCCCTGGTGTCTTGTGCCCTCCTCGGTTGCCTTCCTCGTTGTTTCTTATTTTTCTAATTTTTGTAATATTCCAAAACTGACAGAAAATATTTTTGTGGATTTTTCGGAGTCCGTTTACTTACCGTATCACGTACCTCCTCTTTTTTTAGTATTATGGAGTGTTCTGGAAGGTCTCTTTTATGTGTTCCTCCGGTGTCATGGTTTGAATAATATTGCTTTCAACATTAATAGGCATACCTGAGATATAGTGTTTAATTCTTTGCCCATTGACCACCTTTGGGTTAGTACCTTCAGCATTATTTATTTTGATAGCTCCAGCGTTGTACAGAAGAACATATTCTCCAACTTTGAATTCCCGCTTTTGGATTCTTTTGTCATGCCATCTTTTAAATTTTTCTTTAAATAACTTGGCATTTTCATAGGCTTGGGTTCTCCATTCATCTAGTGAGCTAATATCAAGTAACCTCTTTTCACCGGCAAGTTTGAAATCATAGTTGAGTTCTTTAATTGCCCAATATGCTTTATGTTCTAACTCAAGAGGCAAATGGCAAGCTTTTCCATAAACCATTTTATAAGGAGACATACCCATAGGATTTTTATATGCTGTTCTGCAGGCCCAAAGTGCATCATCTAATTTCTTAGACCAGTTAACGGTTTTCTGTAATGTTAATTTTATTTCTCTATTGCTAAGTTCAACTTGACCACTAGATTGAGGGTGATAGGGTGATGCAATTCTATGGTTAGCATCATATTTCGCAAGCATTTTACGGAAAGCACCATGAATAAAGTGTGAACCACAAGTATAGGGGATCAATCGTAGTCCTTTCGATAAGTAAGAGTGTCGAACCCAACGAAGAGCAGAAGGAAATGACAAGTGGTTTTCAGCAAGGTATTTTCTGCAAGCACTGAAATAGTCGGTAACAGGTAGTTTGATAACAAGATAATTTGTAACGAGCAAGTAACGGTAACGGTAAATAAAGTGCAACAAGGTAGCCCAATCCTTTTGTGGCAAAGGACATGCCAAAATGGTCTCTTATAATAAGCAAAGCATTCTTGAGGGTACACGGGAATTTCATCACATCACTTTCATCATGTTGGTTTGATTCGTGTTCGCTACTTTGATAATTTGATATGTGGGTGGACTGGTGCTTAGGTGTTGTTCTTACTTGAACAAACCTCCTACTTATGATTAACCCCCTCACAAGCATCCGCAACTACGAGAAAAGTATTAAGATAAAATCTAACCATAGCATTAAACTTTTGGATCCAAATCGGTCCCTTACGAAGTAGCGCATAAACTAGGGTTTAAGCTTCTGTCACTCTAGCAACCCATCATCTAATAACTACTCCACAATGCATTCCCTTAGGCCCAAATATGGTGAAGTGCCATGTAGTCGACGTTCACATGACACCACTAAGGGAATCACAACATACATATCATCAAAATATCGAACACATATCAAATTCACATGATTACTTGCAACATGATTTCTCCTGTGACCTCAAGAACAAAAGTAACTACTCACAAATAATATCATGCTCAAGATCAGAGGGGTATTAAATAGCATAATGGATCTGAACATATAATCTTCCACCAAATAAACCATATAGTAATCAACTACAAGATGTAATCAACACTACTAGTCACCCACAAGCACCAATCTAAGGTTCCGGTACAAAGACTGAACACAAGAGATGAACTAGGTTTTGAGAGGAGATGGTGCTGTTGAAGATGTTGATGGAGATTGCCCTCCCAAAGATGGGAGAGTTGTTGGTGATGACGATGACGATGATTTCCCCCTCCGGGAGGGAAGTTCCCCCGGTGGAATCGCTCTGCCGGAGGGCAAAAGTGCTCCTACCCAAGTTTCGCCTCGAGACGGCGGCGCTTTGTCCCGAAAGTCCTCTCCTTATTTTTTCTAGGTCAAAATGGCTTATATACCAGAAGAGGGGCACCGGAGGTGGGCCGAGGAGGGCACAACCCACCAGGGTGCGCCTGGGCTCCCTGGCGCGCCCAGGTGGGTTGTGCCCACCTGGTGGGCCCCCTCTGGTTGTTATTTGCTCCAATATTCTTCATATATTGCAAAACAATTCTCCGTAAATTTTCGGCTCATTTGGAGGTGCAGAATAGGTAACTCTGACGTAGCTTTTTCAGGTCCAGAATTCCAGCTGCCGACATTCTCCCTCTTTGTGTAAACCTTGCATATTATGAGCGAAAAGGCATTAGAATTACTCCCAAAAGCATTATTATGCATAAAAACATTATAAATAACAGTAGGAAAACATGATGAAAAATGGACGTATCACATTGCAATACCGTTTGTGCTCCGTTTTATGAATTGCTACCTTGCTGTTTTTTATTGTTCCTATTACAAAAATCAATATCTACTATCATTACTACGCTTCTATCACCATCTCTTCGCTGAACTAGTGCACCTATACAAATTACCATTGTATTTGGTGTGTTTGGGACACAAGAGACTTTTTGTTATTTGGTTGCAGGATTGTTTGAGAGAGACCATCTTCATCCTACGCC
The DNA here is from genome assembly GCA_011799875.1 of Thinopyrum elongatum. NCBI lineage: Eukaryota > Viridiplantae > Streptophyta > Magnoliopsida > Poales > Poaceae > Thinopyrum > Thinopyrum elongatum. The sequence goes on from CM022297.1 coordinate 320,301,378, forward strand.
TCCCACGGATTGATAAACCTTAGGTCATCCACTTAGAGAAAATTGCTACTGTCCTACAAAACTCTACGCTTGGAGGCCCAACACGAGTCTACAAGAATAAAGTTGCGTAGTAGATGATAGTTTGAGTGAACGTACTTGATAGGATTTGATGATGTCTACCCGGCAACAGCGCTAGAAATTCTTCCAGCTACTTGTAAACTGTGTTGGGATTTTCCCCGAAGAGGAGGGGTGAAGCAGTACAGTAGAGATAAGTATTTCCCTCAGTGAGAACCAAGGTTTATCGAACCAATAGAAGAACCCTGCAAACCCTCATGAACATCACCTACACACAAAAGCAAATGCTTACACCCAACACAGGCAAGAGGGTTGTCAATCCCCTTGAACTCGTTACTTGCAAGGATCAAATCTTATATAGGTAGATAGATAAATTGAAAAACAAAATAAAAGTAAATAAATTGCGGGAAGGTACTTTTGGTTTTTATAATATGATAAAAGTAGACCCCGGGGCCATAGTTTTTGAAGGAAATATGCCCTAGAGGCAATAATAAAGTTGTTATTTTATATTTCCTTATTCATGATAAAGGTTTATTATTCATGCTAGAATTGTATTGATCGAAAACTTAAATACATGTGTGAATACATAAACAAATATCGTGTACCTAGTAAGCCTCTACTAGACTAGCTCGTTGATCAAAGATGGTTAAGGTTTCCTAACTATAGACATGTGTTGTCATTTGATAACGGGATCACATCACTAGGAGAATGATGTGATGGACAAGACCCATCCGTTAGCTTAGCATATTGATCATTCAGTTTATTGCTATTGCTTTCTTCATGCCAAATACATATTCCTTCGACTATGAGATTATGCAACTCCCGGATACCGGAGGAATACCTTGTGTGCTATAAAACGTCACAACGTAACTAGGTGATCATAAAGATGCTCTACAGGTATCTCCGAAGGTGTTTGTTGAGTTGGCATAGATCGAGATTAGGATTTGTCACTCCGAGTATCGGAGAGGTATCTCTGGGCCCTCTCGGTAATACACATCATAAGCTTGCTAGCAAATGACTAAGGAGTTAGTCACGAGGTGATGTATTATGGAACGAGTAAAGAGACTTGCCGGTAACGAGATTGAACTAGGTATGAAGATACCGACGATCGAATCTCGGGCAAGTAACATACCGATGGACAAAGGGAATTATGTATGTTGTCATAAAAGGTTCGACCGATAAAGATCTTTGTAGAATATGTAGGAGCCAATATGGGCATCCAGGTTCTGCTATTGGTTATTGACCAGAGAGGTGTCTCGGTCATGTCTACATAGTTCTCGCACCCGTAGGGTCCGCACGCTTAACGTTCGTTGACGATATAGTATTATATGAGTTATGCATGTTGGTGACCGAATGTTGTTCGGAGTCCCGAATGAGATCACGGACATGACGAGGAGCTTCGGAATAGTACGGAGGTAAAGATTGAGATATGGGATAATAGTGTTTGGTCTCCGGAAGGGTTCCGGAATTAACCAGAAGGGGTTTCGGATGTTTCCCGAAATGTTCGGGTACGAGAACACTTTATTTGGGCCAAGGGGTAAAGCCCACGGGGCTTTTGGTAAGTGCAAAAGGCAGTTTTGCGGAGGCCAGGGGCGAGATGCCAGGGACCCTGGCGTCTGGGTCCAGACGCCGGGAACCCTGGCGTCTGGTCCTGGAGTCCGAGAAGGACTCTTGCCTTTCAAGCAAAACCGACTTTGAGGAGGCTTTTAGTCCAAGTTTTGACCCCAGGGCTCAACATATAAATAGAGGGGCAGGGCTAGCACACAAGACACTTCAAGATTCACCAAGCCGTGTGCCGGCAACCCCGCTACCTCTAGTTTATCCTCCGTCATAGTTTCTATTGTGCTTGGCGAAGCCCTGCGGAGATTGTTCTTCCCCACCACCGTCATCACGCCGTCGTGCTGCCGGAACTCATCTACTACTTCACCTCTCTTGCTGGATCAAGAAGGCGAGGACGTCATCGAGCTGAACGTGTGCTGAACGCGGAGGTGCCATACGTTCGGTACTTGATCGGGAAGGATCATGAAGGTGTACGACTACATCAACCGCGTTGATAAATGCTTCCGCTTAGCGATCTTCAAGGGTATGAAGATGCTCTCCCCCTCTCGTAGCTATGCATCTCCATGGATAGATCTTGCGTGTGCGTAGATTTTTTTTTGTTTTCCATACAACATTCCCCAACACGTACTCCACCTTCTAAGCTGGGAGATTTGGAAAGAGCAAAACGCACGCATGTTCAGGACCAAGGCGGCGCCTGTGGCGGTGATAGTGCTTACTATTAAGGAGGAGTCATCTATCTGGGCTCTGGCGGGCTCCAAACATTTGTGTAATTTGATGCCGCGAGAGTAGGCCTTTGCCCTTTTTCCGCTTTGGCGGGGCTATGATGTACTTAACCATACTCTTCTCCTTATTCAATGAAAATGGCAAATCTTTTGCCTCGTTTCAAAAAAAATATTAGGCAAGTACATGATTAATTCTAGTAAATAATTCATTACCAGAACAGAAACTAGCATGCAACAATCTAGCAAACTAGATGAATAGCAAAACATGTACAGCCGTATCGCACACAAAATAGCAACTTCAGAGAGAGACATGGACAGATCATGAAGTACGTATTGTTCGTTAGTTGCTGCAGGAGTGACGGTGTTGATGACGATGTTAGCAACAATCGATGGCGATGGAGACGACAATGAGTAGCACTGCCCGACTTGGACGGTAGACGACCCATGATGTGGAACTTGAGTAGTCGCGCAGAGCGCTTCCCAAAAACCTAATTCATCCTCTCTCGGTGCAGGATCGTGAGGACGAACGGTTCCGAAGACTTGCTCTCCCACATGCTGATGCACACCATCGTTTGGGATTGAGTAGACTATGGTGACGGCGCAAGTTGTGAGATAAGGCAAAAACCTAAGTGTTTTCGGTGTATCTTTGGCCGAGGCTGGTAAGCAGTATATATAGGAGAAACAGAGGCGGTATCGTGTCGCGATCATGATCTCAAATCGACTTGTTTTCCAAGTCAAACTTACCAGATAAGGAAACAAGGAACTTGTCCGTCAAGACATTAAAAAATAAAATGGCAAAAGGAAGCCGCGCCCCTGCAAGGCAATGGGCCGGATTTCAGCAGACCATTCATGCACATGTCGCACGTACGTGCCGCCCCGGCCCTGCCCCGTGCCCGAGTGAGGAGAGGCGAGGCGAGCGCGCGTGCGCGTGGTCTTCCCTTTCTCTTCTCAATACACCACTTAGGGCTCGTTCGGATCCTCTTCGTCTCCACGCTTCCCCAGCTCCGCACTGGAGCGATGCCGAACGGCCCAGCTCCGTGGAGCTAGCTTCTAGGAGCCCAGCGCCCCCGCAGTGTAATTTCGTGGAGGCAGAGAAGCGCAGCTCCTCCAAACAAAGAAGGTGGAGTTGGTTGAATTTACAAGAAAATGCCCTTCCGAAGTGGCCTGCGTAACATTTCGATCAGGAGAAAACATAACGCGGGAGACAACAGCCTCATGACCCCACAGCTAGACCAGCCCATGCCTAATCTGAAGGAGGGGAAGCTGCCGCTGCTGCCGAACACTTCACAGCTCCCATGCGAAGCTGGCTAGGGCTGGCCAGTTGAGAAGCTGGCCTGTTTGGGAAGCAGAGAGCTTCCGAACAGGGCTTTAGAGTGGTGGAAAGAACTCACTATATAAAGAGGTCCAACTCTTCCTCAACTAGTAATGCGGGACTAAATTTTAGCACCATACCATCACTTGCCTTTTTCCTCATGGGCTCATTTGAGATTTCGGAATTTGTTAATGGGCCAAGACCATTTATTCTAACAATCCCCCACCAGATCTGAAATACCCATTTAGAGATTTACCTTTTCTCACCACTTGTTTAATATACCAGTGTTTCAGCAGAGACTATTAAGTTGAACTTCTGCCTAGAACTTTAAGCTACTTTTGTGTGAACAGGTTTCACCCAAAGTCTTTACCAGTACTTGGCTGGTAGTAGGCTACCCCGCGGTTTGGAGCATATAGGGCGTACTCCCTACTCTCTTCGTGAGCTTACTAGAGATCACCCAAGACTCATAGACAGCGACGTTTACAATTGAAGCTCATATAGGTGCGTTCTTTCATGACCGCTCTGTAGGATAGCATCTTTACTATAATAGCCAATAGAACCACATTAAAGAATGTTGTCAACCTGCCTTATAGCTCTGAGAGTGTTACATCTTAACTTAGAGCCGGTCATATATTACTCTCCTCTCTTAACCAATAGCTTGTGCTTCCCAGGATTCACGGGATCTCCCATCACAAAGGTTGGGTTACTACTATGGTGTAACATCTATGGGTCTCATACCCATCTCCCTCGATGCAATATCTATCACATTTCGTGATAGTCCCTTTGTAAAGAGATTTATCAGGTTTTTGTCTGTTTGAATATACGTAACAGTTATTACTAGGAGTTTCTCAACCTTCTGACAGACTTCAAATATCTCTTCACATGTCTTGATGACTTTGCATTATCCTTAGAATTGGTCACTTTAGCGATAACTGTTTGGTTGCTGTGACGACCCCGGCTTAATCGTGCACTAATCATAAACGCAAATGCAAACGATCAAGCCTAAGGACTCACTTGAAGATATCACAACACAACTCTAAAACATAAATAAAGTCGTACAAGCTTTATATTACAAGCCAGGGCCTCGAGGGCTCGAATACATAGCTCGATGGCATACAAGTGTCAGCGGAAGCAGCAGATATCTGAGTATAGATATATTACAGAAAAAGAGATAGGCCTTTAAGAAGGCGGGGCAAAATAAAATACTACGATCGAAAGGCGTAGGCCTCCTGCCTAGGACCCTCCGAATCCTACTCCTGGTCGTCTGTCGGCTCCTCGTAGTAGTACTCGCCGGGAGGGTAGTAGTAGTAGCCGTAGTCGTCGACAGGGGCAGCTATCTCAGGGGCTCCGTCATCTGGCGGTGACATATGGATATGGGGAGAAAAAGAAAGTAAAGCAAACGTGAGTACTCATCCGAAGTACTCAGCAAGCAAGGATCTACACTACATATGCAACATTTTCAACGGAGGCTGTATATGTGGACTGGGCTGCAGAAATGCCAGAATAGATGGGAGAGCCTAGTCCTATCGAAGACTAGCATCTTCAAGCATCTTCATCGGTCTTGCAGCATTAGGAGAGTGCAGATTAACATAATGTAAAGTAGTAGTAGTGTATCAACCTCGCCCAGAGATTCTTCCTCGACTCCCTGCGAGAAAGCAATCCCAGAGCCATACTATCCAGTTATCATCTCAAGTTCTAGTTGTACCAATCGGGATACAACTCCGAGTGTCCGTTACCGTAGGACAGGCTATCAATAGATTAGTTCTTCCCTGCAGGGGTGCACCAACTTACCCACCACGCTTGCTTAACTCCGGCCGGACACACTTTACTAGGTCATGCCCGGCCTCGGCTAAGCAACACGCCGCAACCCGACCTAGGCTCTAAAGAGAGGTCAATACGCCGGACTAACCTATGCCCCCAGGGGTCTTGGGCCTTCGCCCTAGGAACCTTGCACGTTGCGAGGACGCTCCGGAAGCAGACCTAGCCCCCTTAATACAAGCGCAGGCTTAACCAGTCCAATCCAAAGCGGGCCACTCCTTGCTGACGTCTATAGAGCTTCGGCTGATTTATACGATGCAGAACGCCCATACTATGCCCATGTGATGGTTAGTGCTATCAGGCCAGAGGCCCCTCGGATCAAATATCCAAACCGTTAGTGTGTTGGGGGTTGCGGTAACGAGCAGAGACTCACAAAAGATGTGACCCCGTCGCCTCGTCTCGAGGACTTGCGGCAAGGGCTAGGAATGCCCAGCCACGCCTCGTGTTCAACTCTCGGGCACCATCCAGGTCCACCCGATTCCACATCAATCGCAATTAAGCTCGCGCGGGTACCCCTCAGGGCCGACCCGTCTTTAGTAACATGTTTCAATGTAAAGTCATAGTAACAATGGTAACCTAGTGTCTAACACCAAGGGGAACCCTGAGGAATCACCCTCGATGGAATTCCCTCTGATGTTACCATCAAGGTGAACGAAGGAGGAATCACCCTCGAGGTCCACACTTGAGAGGTTGCACGACGACGTCGTTATCGAGGGTGGTGTAGGAGGAATCACCCTCGCTGACCACGACCGAGTAACTAACCTACAAGGTTATCATCAGGAGTGCTGACGAGGTATCACCCTCGGCACTCGATAGTAACCCAGTAGTGTCGAGCAACTAAGGGGGAAGTTATGTGGGGTGCTAGGGCCTGATCTTCAATCTCGTTGATCGGGTCTTCTGATAATCCATCGGGGCAGTCGGGATAAGTGGGGTCTCTGATAGGTCTCTACCCAGTCTATACTAAACAGTTTAGGATAACAGGTAGGTATCAACAGCAGGTTACAATAATCAGGCTATGCAGCAGAAATAGGATAACAGCAGTAGCAGTAACTTCTAATGCAAGCATAAGATAGAAGAGAGTGGGCGATATCGGAATGCTCAAAAAGGGGGTGCTTGCCTGTTTGCTCAGCGGCAAGGGCAAGATCGTCAACTGCATCGTCGGGCTCCTGAGCGGCGTCGGCCTCGGGAGCTACGTCGATGTCGGGGTCTACCGAGAGAGAAGAGGGGGAAGAAACAGGTAAATAGACAGCAAACAATGCAACACAAGCATGCCATGCCTAGGATGCAGTGCAGGGTTGCCTAAAGATGCATCTAGGTCATTTTAGTTATTATAGGATTAGAGTTGGATTTATTAACCGATGTATAAGCACTATTCATCTACCGGATACGGCCTCGAAGTTGCGGGTTCACCTATGTAGAGGGTTCTGGCATCGAAACATACGACACGATCAGATTCGTCTCGTCGTTCTGATCAACTTTCATGTTTTAAGTTTTTGGATCCGAGCTACGGTTTATTTTCTACGGATTTTCAAAGATTTTTGCATTTTCTAGAATTTATTTATTTAACAGAAAAGGAATTATGACGTCATCACAAGGTCACCATTGCGTCAGCAGTCAACAGGACGCTGACCAGGGTCAAACCTGACATGTGGGTCCAGTGGGACCCACATGTCAGCCTCTGATAGACTAACTGTGGTTTAATCTAATTAACAGACTAATTAGGGGAGTGGGCCTAGCCTCTCAGTGAGACATTAGACTAATCTAATTATTTTTATTTATTTAATTCATTAATTAGCCTAATCACCAGAGGGGGCCCACATGTCAGTGGCTGGAGTTGCCCAGTCAGCAGGTCAGCAGGTTGACTGGGTCAACCCAGTCAACGGGGCCCCCAGGGCCCACTGGTAGTGGCTCTGGAGTGGGTCCCACGCGTCCACGTCGGCGGCGGCCACCGGAGTTGCTCCGGCGACCTCCTCGTGCGGCGGCGCGTTCGGGACAACGCCGGAATTCGCCGTCCGGCGACCAAATTGACGGAGGCCGGTCGCATTCGAACGGGGAGAGAGAGCCGCGTCGATCTACGACCCTAGCGCAAGCTGAAACAGCCGGAGACGAGCTCTATGGCCTCGCGCGGCGGCGAGGTGCTTCGGGCAAGTGGCGGAAACGGCGACGCAGGGCGCTACAAAGCAAAAGAAAAGGTTGGGGAGGTGCTGCGCATTGCGGTGAGCACAACGGGCTCAGCCACGTGACCATTTGGTCATCGGAAGCACGCCGGCAACGAGTGTGGGCGGAGGCGCATTCGGGCGCGCATCGAGCTAGGGGCTAGAGGGCACGGGGAGGTGTGCAGGTGAGTGCGTTGTGCTCCTGGGAGCACCAGGAGCTCGCTGGTGGGCTCAGGTGAGCACGACAGCGGTTGTGGCCACGGCGGCGAAGAGCTCGACGGCGACGCGTTCGGGCACCGTGGAAAAAATAGGTAGCGCGCGCGTGCGGAGCAAACAGAGAGATGGGGAAGGAGGGGAAGCTCATAGCGGAGGCACACGGTGGCCCGACGACGGTTTAGGAGCAGCAGAGAAGTTGGGGATGCCGGAGATCGCCGGAGTCCAGGAAGAAGAGGGGCGGCTCGATCCGCTCGACGTAGAGCTTCCCGGCCCCAATCAACTGCGCCCGAGGTCGTGGCGGTCCATGGCGGTGAAGCTGGACACGGCGGAGCATCCAATGGAGCTCGGTGGCCACGAGGATGAGCGAGGACGGCGGCGATGGCGCTCGGATGCCGGTGGGATCGAGCAGGGGAGAGCGTGGGGAGAGATGAGGAGTGAGTGAGTAGGTCCAGGGGGGAAGCACGGGGCTCGTCCTTATCTCCTCGTCGGCTGCGGGCGTCGGTGGCGCCTGCGTGTCGGCAAACGGCCGGTGCGCGCCGGCGCAGCCATGGAGGAGGTGACACTCGAGGGAGAGAGAAGAAGATGGGCCAGCTGGGCCGGTTTCGGGGCCCAGTGCACAGTGCCTCTTTGCATTTTATTTTCTGTTTTTGAATTTTCCTTTTTACAGAGATAGTTTAGAATTATTTTGAGTATTCAAATGAGCTAGCAAAAATGTGAAACTTGCTCACACATGTGCTTGGCAATTTCCCACACTGCCACAAAAAGTTTGGGCACTTTTGGAAATCATTTGAATTTATTCAAAAATGATTTGGGCATTTTAAATGCTGATTGGGCTCTGTTAAAATACTTAGGCCCTTCTGTGGTAGATGATGTTGTTGTGTTCCTTAACATCAATTAGTTTTAGATTATTTGCTATAATGTGAACATTTTTCCCACAAGTTTTGAGTAACTTCATATTTCACTTTTGTATTTGAGTTGATTTTCAGGATAGAGTTTGAATTGAATAATTAACCAAAGTGATCAGGCACTACCAATGGAGATGACTAGGCATAATTAACAGAGTGTCACAGTGGCTATTACACGGGGGTGTTACAAAGTCTCCTCCTCTAAAAGAAATTCTCGTCCCGAGAATTTAGGAGGTAGAAGGAAAGAGGTCAGGATATTCCTCCCGAAGATGATCCTCGTGTTCCCAAGTGGCTTCATCTTCAGTGTGATTCGACCACTGTACTTTCAGGAACTTGGTTGTCTTCTGACGGGTTCGACGTGCAGCTTCATCGAAAATGCGGATCGGATGCTCCTTATAAGAAAGATCATCTTGCAATTCGAGCATTTCATGATCCACTGCTCGGTGAGGAGACTCCTTGAAGCATTTACGAAGTTGCGACACATGGAAGACATCGTGGATATGAGAGAATTGCGGTGGCAACTCCAATTTATATGCCACCTGTCCACGTCTGGCAATAATGCGAAAGGGACCAATATAGCGAGGAGCTAGCTTGCCATTGATTCCGAAACGACGAGTGCCCTTCATAGGAGTGACACGAAGATAAGCTTGATCACCTGGTTGATAAGTCAGACCCCATCGTTTGCGATCATAATTGCTCTTCTGGCGGTCCTGAGCCGCCTTGAGATTTTCTCGAATGATTCGAACTTGTTCTTCGGCGTGTTGGATAATGTCCGGTCCAACGAGTGGTCGTTCCCCAGTTTCTGACCAATTCAGAGGGGTTCGACACTTACGTCCATAAAGCACTTCAAAGGGGGCCATTTTCAAGCTGGCTTGATAGCTGTTATTATAAGAGAATTCGGCAAATGGGAGAGATTCTTCCCACCTCTTACCGAACGATATAACACAAGCCCGAAGCATATCTTCAAGCACTTGATTGTCTCGCTCGACTTGGCCTTGGGATTGTGGATGATAAGCTGAACTCCAGGTAATGTGAGTTCCCATAGCTTCTTGGAAACTTTCCCAGAACTTGGAGGTGAAAAGACCGCCACGGTCCAAACTGATCTCCTTCGGAATACCATGGAGCGAAACGATCCTCGAGATATACAATTCTGCTAACTGGCTAGCAGTGATAGTCTCCTTGACAGGCAGAAAATGTGTAACTTTGGAAAGTTGGTCGACGACGACAAGAATAGCATCGTGACCCTTCTGAGACTTGGGTAAACCAGTTATGAAATCCATGTGCACTTTATCCCATTTCCATAAAGGAATAGGAAGTGGTTGAAGAATACCAGCAGGCTTCTGATGTTCGGCTTTCACGCGACGGCAAACGTCACATTCAACAACATATCTAGCGATATCCTGCTTCATTCTGGACCACCAGTACCTTTGACAAAGATCACGATACATCTTAGTGCTACCCGGATGGATAGACAGCGGTGTATCATGGGCCTCCTTCATGACTTTGTCAGTCATAAGTTCGAAGCGAGGTACCACAATGCGGTCTCTGAAGTACAAGGTTCCATCTTCAGCAACTGAGAAATCCCTGTACTTCTCGAGGTGAAGCTCTTTCTTCATCAGATCAATTTCAGCATCTTTGGCTTGTACTTTCTTAACATCTTTCTCAAGATCTGGCTGTACCACAAGGTTATTAAGAGAACCCTACGGAACGATGCAGATGTTCAACTTGCGCAATTCTTCATAAAGTTGGGGTTGAGCTTGCTTAACCATGAGGTTATTGCAATAGGACTTGCGGCTCAAGGCATCAACCATCACATTAGCCTTGCCAGGGGTATAATAAATACCACAATCATAGTCAGTAATTGTTTCCAACCATCGTTGTTGACGGAGATTAAGATCCGGTTGGGTGAACAAATACTTCAAGCTTTGATGATCGGTATAAATCTCACACCAGTTACCAAGAAGGTAATGTCGCCACTGCTTCAAAGCATAGATCACAGCAGCAAGTTCGAGATCATGCACTGGATAGTTTTCTTCATGCAGACGCAATTGTCGCGAGGCGTATGCAATCACTTTACGCTCTTGCATTAGGACACAACCTAATCCCTGACGAGAAGCGTCACAATATATCACAAAGTCTTTGCGAGAATCGGGAGGAGCAAGCACTGAAGCAGAAGTAAGCTTGTCCTTGAGGGTCTGGAAACTTTCTTGACATTTGTCTGTCCACTCAAACTTAACGCCTTTGTGGAGCAGATTAGTCAGGGGCTTGGCAATCTTGGAAAAGTTTTCGACGAATCATCGACAATAACTTGCTAGACCGAGAAAACTTCGGACTTGCTTGGCATTCTTCGGAGGAGTCCAGTCAAGAATAGCCTGAACACATTCCGGGTTAACGGCGATACCGTCCTTGGAAATCACATGTCCAAGGTAGGTTACTTCAGAAAGCCAGAATTCGCATTTGGAGTACTTGGCATACAAGTTGTGCTCTCGAAGCCTCTCCAGAACAAGGCGAAGATGTTCGGCATGTTCTTCCTTATTCTTTGAATATACTAGAATATCATCCAAATATACCATGACGAACTTGTCGAGGTAATCCATGAATATATAATTCATCAGGCGGGAGAACATAGCTGGAGCATTCGTTAGGCCAAATGACATGACGGTGTATTCATAGGAGCCATAACGAGAAACGAAAGCGGTCTTCGGAATATCCTATTCACGGACACGGATCTGGTGATAACCCAACCTCAAGTCGAGTTTAGAGAACACCGAAGATCCAGCAAGTTGATCATATAAGTCATTGATCCGGGGAAGCGGATATTTATTCTGAATGGTTGCCTAGTTGATAGGACGGTAATCTTGGACCAACCTATTTGTACCATCTTTCTTCTTGACAAAGAGAGACGGTGCTCCCCAGGCAGAGGAACTAGGACCGATGAAGCCCTTCTTAAGTGATTTATCAATTTCTTCCTTGAGCTCGAGAAGGTGGTGCGGAGGCATCTTGTAAGGACGCTTCGCAATAGGAGTGGTGCCAGGCTTTAAGTCGATGACGAACTCGACAGCTCTAGCAGGGGGTATTCCTGGAAGTTCTTCTGGAAATACATCCTGGAATTCGCAGACAACTGGAACGTTCTCGATCCCCTCAAGCGGAGAAGCGTTCAACGCATTCAAGGCATAAATCTGAGCCTCGGTATTCTGAGTGATATGAGCACGGTAATTCACTAACTCATTTGATGGATGTAGGAGGTGTACAACTTTAGTGGCACAATTGATTGAGGCATAGTGAGCCTTCAACCAATCCATTCCCAATATAAGGTCAATGCTAGATGTCTTAAGGAATATGGGAAATGCCTGAAACTTCAACCCGTCAATTTCAACAGTGATTTCGGGGCTGAACAGGGAGGCTCGACATCTACCCGCGGGAGTGTCAACCCCTAACGGATGATGCAGGTGTTCACACTTAACGCCATGCATGAATGCAAAGTCTTCCGACATGAATGAATGCGATGCTCCTGAATCAAATAAAACAGAAGCTGGTATTGAATTAACAAGTAGTGTACCCATCACAGTTGCTGGTTGTTCCGGGTCTTCATTCATGTTGACATGAAAGGCCTGCCCATGACCATAAGAAGGTCTGGCATTGTTGTTACGCTGCTGAGGAATTCCATGGCCATTACCACGGCCAGCAGGAGGAAGAGCTAGCTGATTCTGACCCTGAGAGCAGTCTCTGGCACGGTGACCTGGCTGGCCACACTTGAAGAAAAGTCCACTGTCTGGACGTGGTGTAGGAGCTCGAGGTGGTGGAGCTCGAAGGGGCTGCCTCGGTGGTGGAGGAGGCAGACGAGGTGCAGCATATGCTGGCCTGTACATTGGAGCTGTTGGACAGTACATGCTCTGTGGAATCCATATGCGGCGCTTCTGGGAAGACGAGCCCGAAGATGAGCCCGCTTCATGAGTGCGTCTGGTCGCTTCCCTGTGCTTCTTCAGACTAGTCTCGACCATAATAGCCTTGTTCACCAAAGTGGCGAAGTCAGGAAAGTCTTGGATGAGGAGGGCTAACTGAATGTCATGGTGTAGCCCTTCATGGAACTTCTCCTGTCTACGAGTATCAGTGGGAATGCCTTCTTCAGCATAGCGAGACAAGTCAAGAAACTCGCGCTGATAAACTTCCACGGTCTTGTTGCCTTGAATGAGACTACGGAACTCGGCCTTCTTCCGAGCTATAACAGCTTGAGGAATATACCGGGCATGAAAAGCAGTCTTGAATTCCTCCCAGGTGACGACAGTTCCAGAAGGTAGGGTCTGTCGGTGAGTGGCCCACCATTGAGCGGCGGGTCCCTTTAGGAAGTATGTCGCAAAGGTGACATAGCTGACAGGGGGAACATCAGCTGACTCCATCTCATAGAAGATGTCACGCAGCCAATCATCGGCATCCAGCGGATTAACAGTGTTGCGGAATATCGATGGGTTGAGACGCACGAACTCTGGCAGCGTAATTGAAGGTGGCTGTTGGTTGGCATTGGGACAGGGGAACTGATTCATAATCGCAGTCATAAACTGCCGATTGAGCTCGAATTGTTGCATCATAGCTGCCATATAGTCAGGCGGTGGCGGCGGTGGTGGATTGTTATCAGCCATCCTGCTCAATTCAACAGGGGTAGTTTAGCAATAGCTTTTGCAAGGGTTTAGCAAGAAACATGATGTAACTCGATGATATTTAAGTAGTGTAACGGATGCTTAACAGTATTCATTTGAGACATACAGATCCATACACAGTCGGTTACAATCGGACAGCATAACGGCGCAAATTTTAGAAGCTAGACATGCTAGGTGGCACACAGGCACGCGGTAAGGAAGTACACAACAAGACATAGCAAAGGCTACATCAACGTTGGAGAAAACTGTTGGAGCGAGGATTCTGCAAGTGACAACACAGGGTGCCCTCGATAAAAGGATCCTGTAAGCAGAACCTCGCCCATAATCTTGAAGTAAAGGGGGATATGTTCAGAACTCCGGGTGGATGTGATCACGAGAACCTAATGTTGGAGTTAGTAAAATTTTAACCCAAATAGAAGAGAGAGCAGGGTCCCAGAGTAAGGGTCGAGGAGTAAAAGATCCTAATACCACCCATTCGGCGACGTGGGCCCGTAAGCCACACAGCCAAGTTAGTAAAACAGTTTTGGTTTTCTAGACTCAACTTCGGCCAAGGAGTTGGATAGGGGGATTCCTAGACGTAGTCGGCTCTGATACCAACCTGTGACGACCCCGGCTTAATCGTGCACTAATCATACACGCAAATGCAAACGATCAAGCCTAAGGACTCACTTGAAGATATCACAACACAACTCTAAAACATAAATAAAGTCATACAAGCTTTATATTACAAGCCAGGGCCTCGAGGGCTCGAATACATAGCTCGATGGCATACAAGTGTCAGCGGAAGCAGCAGATATCTGAGTATAGATATATTACAAAAAAAGAGATAGGCCTTTAAGAAGGCGGGGAAAAATAAAATACTACGATCGAAAGACGTAGGCCTCCTGCCTAGGACCCTCCGAATCCTACTCCCGGTCGTCTGTCGGCTCCTCGTAGTAGTACTCGCCGGGAGGGTAGTAGTAGTAGCCGTAGTCGTCGACAGGGGCAGCTATCTCAGGGGCTCCGTCATCTGGCAGCGACATATGGATATGGGGAGAAAAAGAAAGTAAAGCAAACGTGAGTACTCATCCGAAGTACTCAGCAAGCAAGGATCTACACTACATATGCAACATTTTCAACGGAGGCTGTATATGTGGACTGGGCTGCAGAAATGCCAGAATAGATGGGAGAGCCTAGTCCTATCGAAGACTAGCATCTTCAAGCATCTTCATCGGTCTTGCAGCATTAGGAGAGTGCAGATTAACATAATGTAAAGTAGTAGTAGTGTATCAACCTCGCCCAGAGATTCTTCCTCGACTCCCTGCGAGAAAGCAATCCCAGAGCCATACTATCCAGTTATCATCTCAAGTTCTAGTTGTACCGATCGGGATACAACTCCGAGTGTCCGTTACCGTAGGACAGGCTATCGATAGATTAGTTCTTCCCTGCAGGGGTGCACCAACTTACCCACCACGCTCGCTTAACTCCGGCCGGACACACTTTACTGGGTTATGCCCGGCCTCGGCTAAGCAACACGCCGCAACCCGACCTAGGCTCTAAAGAGAGGTCAACACGCCGGACTAACCTATGCCCCCAGGGGTCTTGGGCCTTCTCCCTAGGAACCCTGCATGTTGCGAGGACGCTCCGGAAGCAGACCTAGCCCCCTTAATACAAGCGCAGGCTTAACCAGTCCAATCCAAAGCGGGCCACTCCTTGCTGACGTCTATAGAGCTTCAGCTGATTTATACGATGCAGAACACCCATACTATGCCCACGTGATGGTTAGTGCTATCAGGCCAGAGGCCCCTCGGATCAAATATCCAAACCGTTAGTGTGTTGGGGGTTGCGGTAACGAGCAGAGACTCACGAAAGATGTGACCCCGTCGCCCCGTCTTGAGGACTTGCGGCAAGGGCTAGGAATGCCCGGCCACGCCTCGTGTTCAACTCTCGGGCACCATCCAGGTCCACCCGATTCCACATCAATCGCAATTAAGCTCGCGCGGGTACCCCTCAGGGCCGACCCGTCTTTAGTAACATGTTTCAATGTAAAGTCATAGTAACAATGGTAACCTAGTGTCTAACACCAAGGGGAACCCTGAGGAATCACCCTCGATGGAATTCCCTCTGATGTTACCGTCAAGGTGAACAAAGGAGGAATCACCCTCGAGGTCCACACTTGAGAGGTTGCACGACGACGTCGTTATCGGGGGTGGTGTAGGAGGAATCACCCTCGCTGACCATGACCGAGTAACTAACCTACAAGGTTATCATCAGGAGTGCTGACGAGGTATCACCCTCGGCACTCGATAGTAACCCAGTAGTGTCGAGCAACTAAGGGGGAAGTGATGTGGGGTGCTGGGGCCTGATCTTCAATCCCGTTGATCTGGTCTTCTGATAATCCATCGGGGCAGTCGGGATAAGTGGGGTCTCTGATAGGTCTCTACCCAGTCTATACTAAACAGTTTAGGATAACAGGTAGGTATCAACAGCAGGTTACAATAATCAGGCTATGCAGCAGAATTAGGATAATAGCAGCAGCAGTAACTTCTAATGCAAGCATAAGATAGAAGAGAGTGGGCGATATCGGAATGCTCAAAAAGGGGGTGCTTGCCTGTTTGCAGGGCGGCAAGGGCAAGATCGTCAACTGCGTCGTCGGGCTCCTGAGCGGCATCGGCCTCGGGAGCTACGTCGATGTCGGGGTGTACCGAGAGAGAAGAGGGGGAAGAAACAGGTAAATAGACAGCAAACGATGCAACACAAGCATGCCATGCCTAGGATGCAGTGCAGGGTTGCCTAAAGATGCATCTAGGTCATTTTAGTTATTATAGGATTAGAGTTGGATTTATTAACCGGTGTTTAAGCACTATTCATCTATCGGATACGACCTCGAAGTTGTGGGTTCACATAGGTAGAGGGTTCCGGCATCGAAACAGACGACACGATCAGATTCGTCTCGTCGTTCTGATCAACTTTCATGTTTTAAGTTTTTCGATCCGAGCTACGGTTTATTTTCTACGATCTTTCAAAGATTTTTGCATTTTCTGGAATTTATTTATTTAACAGAAAAAGAATTATAACGTCATCACGAGGTCATCATTGTGTCAGCAGTCAACAGGACGCTGACCAGGGTCAAACCTGACATGTGGGTCCAGTGGGACCAACATGTCAGCCTCTGATAGACTAACTGTGGTTTAATCTAATTAACAGACTAATTAGGGGAGTGGGCCCAGCCTGTCAGTGAGACATTAGACTAATCTAATTATTTTTATTTATTTAATTCATTAATTAGCCTAATCACCAGAGGGGGCCCACATGTCAGCGGCTGGAGTTGCCCAGTCAGCAGGTTAACTGGGTCAACCCAATCAACGGGGGCCCCCAGGGCCCACTGGCAGTGGCTCTGGAGTGGGTCCCACGCGTCCACATCGGCGGCGGCCACCGGAGTTGCTCCGGCGACCTCCTCGCGCGGCGGCGCGTTCGGGACAGCGCCGGAATTCGTCGTCCGGCGAACAAAATGACGGAGGCCGGTCGCATTCGAACGGGGAGAGAGAGCCGCGTCGATCTACGACCCTAGCGCAATCTGAAACAGCCCGAGACGAGCGCTATGGCCTCGCCGGCGGCGAGGTGCTTCGGGCAAGTGGCGGAAACAGCGACGTAGGGCGCTACAAAGCAAAAGAAAAGGTTGGGGAGGTGCTGCGCGTTGCGGTGAGCACAACAGGCTCAGCCCCGTGACCATTTGGTCATCGGAAGCTCGCCGGCGACGAGCGTGGGCAGAGGCGCATTTGGGCGCACGTCGAGCTAGGGGCTAGAGGGCACGGGGAGGCGTGCAGGTGAGTGCGTCGTGCTCCTGGGAGCACCAGGAGCTCGCTGGTGGGCTCAGGTGAGCACGACAGCGGTTGTGGCCACGGCGGCGAAGAGCTCGACGGCGACGCCTTCAGGCACCGTGGAAAAAATAGCTAGCGCGTGCGTGTGGAGCAAACAGAGAGATGGGGAAGGAGGGTAAGCTCACAGCGGAGGCACACGATGGCCCGGCGATGGTTTAGGAGCAGCAGACAAGTTGGGGACGCCGGAGATCGTCGAAGTCCAGGAAGAAGAGGGGCGGCTCGATCCGCTCGACGTAGAGCTTCCCGGCCCCAATCAACTGCGCTCGAGGTCGTGGCGGTCCATGGCGGTGACGCTGGACACGGCGGAGCGTCGAATGGAGCTCGGTGGCCGCGAGGATGAGCGAGGACGGCGGCGATGGCGCTCGGATGCCGATGGGATTGAGCAGGGGAGAGCGTGGGGAGAGATGAGGAGTGAGTGAGGAGGTCCAGGGGGAAGCACGGGGCTCGTCCTTATCTCCTCGTCGGCTGTGGGTGTCGGTGGCGCCTGCGTGTCGGCGAACGGCCGGCGCGCGCCGGCGCAGCCATGGAGGAGGTGACATGCGAGGGAGAGAGAAGAAGATGGGCCAGTTGGGCCGGTTTTGGGGCACTGTGCACTTAGGCCCAGTGCACAGTGCCTCTTTGCATTTTATTTTCTGTTTTTGAATTTTCCTTTTTACAGAGATAGTTTAGAATTATTTTGAGTATTCAAATGAGTTAGCAAAAATGTGAAACTTGCTCACACATGTGCTTGGCAATTTCCCACACTGCCACAAAAAGTTTGGGCACTTTTGGAAATCATTTGAATTTATTAGAAAATGATTTGGGCATTTTAAATGCTGATTGGGCTCTGTTAAAATACTTAGGCCCTTCTGTGGTAGATCATGATGTTGTGTTCCTTAACAGCAATTAGTTTTAGATTATTTGCTATAATGTGAACATGTTTCCCACAAGTTTTGAGTAACTTCATATTTCACTTTTGTATTTGAGTTGATTTTCAGGATAGAGTTTGAATTGAATAATTAACCAAAGTGACCAGGCACTGCCAATGGAGATGACTAGGCATAATTAACAGAGTGTCACAGTGGCTATTACACGGGGGTGTTACAGTTGCCACAATTCATAAGAGTAGTTGGTACATGTTTTTCAACCACACGCAAGTCTATCAAGAGGTCACGCAACCATTCTGCCTTAACATTGGCTGTGTCTAAAGCAGTTGGTTCTGCATCCATAGTTGATCCTCGTCAATATGGTCTATTTGCAAGACCTCCATGACACCGCGCCACCTCCATGAGTAAATACGTACCCACTTGTGGCGTAGAGTACATCAACATCGTCCAATTTGAATCTCTATATCCTTCTAGCACAGCAGGATGCCATGAATAGTGAATTCCGTAACTCATAATACCTCTCAGATAGCGCAAGACCCTTTCTAGTGCACGCCATCGGAGACCCTTTCATATTTACTGATCTACATGAATTTTTTTATTATATCCCCTAGAATACCTATCCTTTATAGACTAGTCTTATAGCCCGTGCATATTGCCATTACTATTTATTAGACTCTAAAAAATATTTAAGTGAAGCATGAGAGTGCAACTATTTTTATAAAATATAACCACCGCCGTTCTCTAAAAGATATAAGTGAAGCACTAGAGCAATTGCCTAGCTCAAAAGATATAAGTGAAGCACATAGAGTATTCTAACAAATCACGAATAAATGCGTGTCCCTCTCAAAAGGTGGGTCCAGCAAACAATTATTGTGGCAAACTAAAAAGCAAACAAAGCAAAGACTATAATACAATACGCTCCAAGCAAAACTCATATCATGTGATGAATAAAAATATAGCTCCAAGTAGCATACCAATAGATTGTAGACGAAAGAGGGGATGCCATCCGGTGCATCCCCAAACTTAGACGCTTGGGTCTTCCTTGAATATTACTTTGGGGTGCCTTGGGCATCCTCAATCTTAGGATCTTGCCGCTCCTTATTCCTTCATTCATTGTGATCTCACCCAAAACTTGAAAATTTCAGCACACAAAACTCAACAGAAACCTCGTGAGATCCGTTAGTATAATAAACAAATCATAAACTTTAGGTACTATTATGAACCCATTCATATTTAAATATTTCATATTAGGTATTGTATTATAACTTCTCCATGACTTATACCCCTCGATATAATACATAGCATCATCAAAACAAGAGAACTATGCAATAGAAAACGGAATATGTCTAAAACATAACCGTCTGTAATGATCTGAATAAAAATCAAACTTATGTAACTCCAATACTTGTGAAAAATTAGGATAACATCAGCAATTTGTATATCAATCGTTTGTGAAAACTTTAGATCAAAAGCATGTTCCGGTGAATTTTAGTAATTCCTGGACTGAGAGCAAAAGTTTCTGTTTTTTCACAGAATCAAGTCAACTATCATCCAAATCATCCCAAAGGCTTTACTTGGCACAAACACTAATTAAAACATAAAAACACAATCAAAACAGTAGCATAATTATGCCAACACACAAAAACAGAAAGTAAAAGAAAAAATTTAAGATAACTATTGGGTTGCCTCTCAAGAAGCGCTATTGTTTTACGCCCCTAGCTAGGCGTAAGGCATTGTTTCAAGTATTATCATCGTTCAAATTAATCGATGGCCTTCGTAATAGATTCATACGGTGGTTTAATTCTCTTCCTAGGGAAGTGTTCCATCTCTAATGGAAATTGGAACCTTATATTTCCTTCTTTCATATCAATAATAGCACCTATGGTTCGTAGGAAAGGCCTACCAAGTATTATAGGACAAGACGAATTGCATTCAATATCAAGCACAATGAAATCCACGGGCACATAATTCCTATTAGCAAGTATGAGAACATCATTTATTCTACCCAATGGTTTCTTAATAGTTGAATCCGCTAAATGCAAATTAAGGGAACTTGCATCCATATCGGTGAGACCTAGCACGACACGTAAAGATTTTGGTATAGTAGAGACGCTAGCATTACATTCATAATCTTTAATTTTTTTACTTTAATAGTAGGTTCCCATTAATCATGCAATTTTCTAGGTATTGACACCTCTAATTCAAGCTTTTCTTCATGAGCTTTTATCGTAGCTTCTACAATATGTTTAGTGAAAAGCTTTATTTTGTTCATAAGCATTGGGTGAATTTATCATGGATTGCAATAAGGAAATACATTCAATCAAAGAAAAATTATCATAATTAAAGTCCTTGTAATCCAAAGTAGTGGGCACATCACTATTTAAAATCATGACCTCTCCAAACCCACTTTTATCATTAAGATCATGACCCTCCAAACAATTGGGACGCCTTCTAGCTAGAGTTGACTCATCTCCAGTTCCTTTTTAATCAAGTTTTATATTAGTAAAAGAAGATTCAAAAGGTGAGACACCAGTCATTTTAATATCTTCATCATGATTACAATAAAAACCGGGCGGAATAGCCTTTTCTAGGAATTCTCGCTTAGCTCTCAACCTAGCGGTTCTCTCTTTA
Source organism: Thinopyrum elongatum (assembly GCA_011799875.1). Lineage (NCBI taxonomy): Eukaryota > Viridiplantae > Streptophyta > Magnoliopsida > Poales > Poaceae > Thinopyrum > Thinopyrum elongatum. The sequence continues at coordinate 320,322,133 of CM022297.1, forward strand.
CTTTCATTATTGGAAACTTTGATAGATTTAATAGACTCATTAATATCATGCTTGGGTGGCAAACTTTTAATTTTAACAGTTTTCATATCATGAGCAATTCTATCCATGTTTCTAGTAATATCATCAACTTTATTCAATTTTTCTTCTACCATAGCATTGAAAATCTTTTGAGAACTAATAAATTCTTTAATGTGGTTCTCAATATCAGCAAGTATCCTATTATTATTATTGTTGTAAGAATTTCCATCGGAATTACCATAATTATTAGAGGAATTTCCAGGATACAGTCTAGGATTGAAATTACCTCTATAAGCTTGTTATTGGAATTATTTCTAGAGACAAAATTCACATCAATAGCCTCGTTATTTTGCTCAATCAAAGTAGAAAGTAGCACATCATTAGGATCAACATGAGTATTTTTACTAGCAAGAATTTTCATAAGAGCATCCATTTTATCACTCAAAGTAGGGACTTCTTCAACAGAGTTTACTTTCTTACCGGTTGGAGCTCTTTCGGTGTCCCATTGAGAGTAATTTTTCATTATAATATCAAGGAGTTTTGTAGCTTCTCCCAACGTGATTTCCATAAAAGTACCACCTGTAGAAGAGTCTAGAAGATTTCTATAAACAAAGTTTAGTCTCACATAGAAATTTTGTATAATCATCCATAAGCTTAAACCGTGAGTGGGACAGTTTCTAATCACTAATTTCATTATCTCCCAAAATTGTGCAACATGTTCATGCTCAAGTTGCCTAAATATCATGGTTTGATTTCTAAGAGATATAATCTTAGCGGGAGGAAAATACTTGGCAATAAAAGCATCCTTACACTTATCCCAAGAATCAATACTATTTCGAGGCAAGGATGAAAACCAAGTTTTAGCACGATATCTTAGTGACAAGGAAATAATTTGAACTTAATAATATCAGTATCCACATCTTTTTTCTTTTGCATATCACATAATTCAACGAAGTATTAAGATGGGATGCAGCATCCTAATTAGGATTTCCAGAAAATTGTTCTTTCATAACAAGATTTAGCAAAGCATCATTAATATCAAAAGACTCTGCACTAGTGGCGGGAGGAGCAATTGGGGTACTCATAAAATCATTATTATTAGTATTTGAAAAGTCACACAACTTGGTGTTTTCTTGAGATATAGCGACAAAGCAAGCAAGCAAACAACCAAAGCAACAAAGTAAAATATTTTTGTGTTTTTGATTTTTATGAGAAGTGGGGGAGATGAAAACAAGAGGCAAATAGAAAGTAGAGCAAGTAGATGATAGTTTGAGTGAAGGTACTTGATAGGATTTGATGATGTCTACCCGGCAACAGCGCTAGAAATTCTTCCTGCTACTTGTAAACTATGTTGGGATTTTCCCCGAAGAGGAGGGGTGAAGTAGTACTGTAGAGATAAGTATTTCCCTCAATGAGAACCAAGGTTTATCGAACCAATAGGAGAACCATGCAAACCCTCATGAACATCACCTGCACACAAAAGCAAATACTTACACCCAACGCGGGCAAGAGGGTTGTCAATCCCCTTGAACTCGTTACTTGCAAGGGTCAAATCTTATATAGGTAGATAGATAAATTGAAAAACAAAATAAAAGTTAATAAATTGCTGGAAGGTACTTTTGGTTTTTATAATATGATAAAAGTAGACCCGGGGGCCATAGTTTTTGAAGTAAATATGCCCTAGAGGCAATAATGAAGTTGTTATTTTATATTTCCTTATTCATGATAAAGGTTTATTATTCATGCTAGAATTGTATTGATCGGAAACTTAAATACATGTGTGAATACATAAACAAATATCGTGTACCTAGTAAGCCTCTACTAGACTAGCTCGTTGATCAAAGATGGTTAAGGTTTCCTAACCATAGACATGTGTTGTCATTTGATAACGGGATCACATCATTAGGAGAATGATGTGATGGACAAGACCCATCCGTTAGCTTAGCATATTGATCCTTCAGTTTATTGCTATTGCTTTCTTCATGTCAAATACATATTCCTTCGACTATGAGATTATGCAACTCCCGGATACTAGAGGAATACCTTGTGTGCTATCACACATCACAACGTAACTGGGTGATCATAAAGATGCTCTACAGGTATCTCCGAAGTTGTTTGTTGAGTTGGCATAGATCGAGATCAGGATTTGTCACTCCGAGTATCGGAGAGGTATCTCTGGGCCCTCTCGGTAATACACATCATAAGCTTGCAAGCAAATGACAAAGGAGTTAGTTACGAGATGATGTATTACCGAAAGAGTAAAGAGACTTGCCGGTAACGAGATTGAACTAGGTATGAAGATACCGACGATCGAATCTCGGGCAAGTAACATACCGATGGACAAAGGGAATTATGTATGTTGTCATAAGGTTCGACCGATAAAGATCTTCGTAAAATATGTAGGAGCCAATATGGGCATCCAGGTTCCGCTATTGGTTATTGACCGGAGAGGCGTCTCGGTCATGTCTACATAGTTCTTGAACCCGTAGGGTCCGCACGCTTAACGTTCGTTGATTATATAGTATTATATGAGTTATGTATGTTGGTGACCGAATGTTGTTCGGAGTCCCGGATGAGATCACAGACATGACGAAGAGCTCCAGAATGGTTCGGAAGTAAAGATTGATATATGGGATAAAAGTGTTTGGTCTTCGGAAGGGTTTCGGAATTCACCGGAAGGGGTTCCGGATGTTTCCCGAAATGTTTGGGTATGAGAACACTTTATTTGGGCCAAAGGGCTAAGCCCACGAGGGTTTTGGAAAGAGCAAAAGGAAGTTTTGCGGAGACCAGAGGCCAGACGCCGGAGACCCTGGCGTCTGGGCCCAGACGCTGGGAACCCTGGCGTCTGGCCCTGGAGTCCGAGAAGGACTCTTGCCTTTCGGGCAAAATCGACTTTGAGGAGGCTTTTACTCCAAGTTTCGACCCCAGGGCTCAACATATAAATAGAGGGGCAGGTCTAGCACCCAAGACACATCAAGATTCACCAAGCCGTGTGCCGGCAACCCCGTCCCCTCTAGTTTATCCTCCGTCTAGTTTCTGTAGTGCTGGGCGAAGCCCTGCGGAGATTGTTCTTCATCACCAACCGTCACCACGTCGTCGTGCTGCCGGAACTCATCTACTACTTCGCCTCTCTTGCTAGATCGAGAAGGCGAGGACGTCATCGAGCTGAACGTGTGCTGAACGCGAAGGTGCCGTATGTTCGGTACTTGATCGGGACGGATCGTGAAGGTGTACGACTACATCAACCGCGTTGATAAATGCTTCCACTTAGCGATCTTCAAGGGTATGAAGATGCTCTCCCCCTCTCGTAGCTGTACATCTTCATGGATAGATCTTGCGTGTGCGTACAATTTTTTTGTTTTCCATGCGACGTTCCCCAACAGTGGCATCCGAGCCAGGTCTATGCGTAGATGATATGCACGAGTAGAACACAAAGAGTTGTGGGCGGTGATAGTCATACTGCTTACCACCAACGTCTTATTTTGATTCGGCGGTATTGTGGGATGAAGCGGCCCGGACCAACCTTACATGTCCACGCACATGAGACCGGTTCCACCGACTGACATGCAACTAGTTTTGCATAAAGGTGGCTGGAAGGTGTCTGTTTCTCCTACTTTAGTTGAATCGAATTTGACTACGGCCGGTCCTTGAAGAACATTAAAACAACAAACTTGATGAATCACCGTTGTGGTTTTTGTGTAGGTAAGAACGGTTCTTGCTAGAAACCCGTAGTAGCCACGTAAAACTTGCAACAACAAATTAGAGGACGTCTAACTTGTTTTTGCAGGGTATGTTGTGATGTGATATGGTCAAGACATGATGTGATATACGTTATTGTATGAGATAATAATGTTTTGTAAGTTATCGGCAACCGGCTGGAGCCTTATGGTTGTCTCTTTATTGTATGAAATGCAAACGCCATGTAATTGCTTTACTTTATCGCTATGCATTAGCAATAGTTGTAGAAGCAATAGTTGGCGAGACAACCATGACGCAACGATGGATATGAAGGTGTCGAGCCGGTGACGATGGAGATCATGACGATGCTTTGGAGATGGAGATCAAAAGCACAAGATGATGGCCATATCATGTCACATATTTTGATTGCATGTGATGTTTATCTTTTATGCATCTTATTTTGCTTAGTACAGCTGTAGCATTATAAGATGATCCCTTCACTTAATTTCAAGATAAAAGTGTTCTCCCCGAGTATGCACCATTGCGAAAGTTCATCGTTTCGAGACACCACGTGATGATCGGGTGTGATTGACTCTACGTTCACATACAACGAGTGTAAGACAGTTTTGCACACGCAGAATACTTGGGTTAAACTTGACGAGCCTAGCATGTACAGACATGGTCTCGAAACACTGGAGACCGAAAGGTCGAACGTGAGTCATATAGTAGATATGATCAACATAGAGATGTTCACCATTGATGACTACCCCATCTCACGTGATGATCGGACATGGGTTAGCTGATTTGGATCACGTATCACTTAGATAACTTGAGGGATTTTTATTTAAGTGGGAGTTCATTAGTAACTTGATTAATTGAACTTAATTTATCATGAACTTAGTCTTAATAGTTTTTGCATATCTATGTTGTACATCAATAGCTCGCGATATAGCTCCCCTATGTTTTTGATATGTTCCTAGAGAAAACTAAGTTGAAAGATGATAGTAGCAATGATGCGGAATGGGTTCATGATCTGAGGATTATCCTCATTGCTGCACAGAAGAATTATGTCCTTGATGCCCCGCTATGTGACAGATCTATTGCAGGAGCAGATGCAGATGTTATGAATGTTTGGCAAGCTTGATATGATAACTACTTAATAGTTTAGTGCGCCATGCTTTATGGCTTAGAAGCGGGACTTCAAAACGTTTTGAACGCCACAGAGCATATGAGATGTTCCAAGAGTTGAAATTGGTATTTCAGACTCATGCCCGTGTCGAGAGGTATGAGACCTCTGACAAATACTTTGCCTACAAGATGAAGGAGAATAGCTCAGCCAGTGAGCAGGTGCTCAGAATGTCTGGGTACTACAATCGCTTGAATCAAGTGGGAGTTAATCTTCCAGATAAGATACTGATTTACAAGAGTTCTCTAGTCACTATCACTAAGCTACTAGAACTTCGTGATGGACTATAATATGCAAGGGATGGCGAAAACGATACCCGAGCTCTTCGCGATGCTGAAATCGGCAAAGGTAGAAATCAAGAAAGAGCATCAAGTGTTGATGGTTAACAAGACCACTAGTTTCAAGTAAAAGGGCAAAGGAAAGAAAGGGAACTTCAAAAAGAATGGCAAGCAAGTTGCCACTCCCGTGAAGAAGCCCAAAGCTGAACCTAAGCCTGAAACTGAGTGCTTCTACTGCAATGGAAATGGTCACTGGAAGCGGAACTATCCCAAATGCTTGGCGGATAAGAAGGATGGCAAAGTGAACAAAGGTATATTTGATATACAAGTTATTGATGTGTACCTTACTAGTGTTCGTAGTAGCCCCTGGGTATTTGATATAGGTTCAGTTGCTAAGATTAGTAACTCGAAACAGGAGTTGCAGAATAAATAGAGACTAGTTAAGGGCGAGGTGACGATGTGTGTTGGAATTAATTCCAAGGTTGATACGATCACCATCGCACACTCATTCTACCTTCGGGATTAGTGTTGATCCTAAATAAATGTTATTTGGTGTTTGCGTTGAGCATGAATATGATGAGATCATGTTTTTGCAATACGGTTATTCATTTAAGTCAGAGAATAATTGTTGTTCTGTTTACATGAATAAAACCTTCTATGGTCATACACCAAATGTAAATGGTTTATTGAATCTCGATCGTAGTGATACACATATTCATAATAATGATGCCAAAAGATGCAAAGTTGATAATGATAGTGCAACATATTTGTGGCACTGCCGTTTAGGTCATATTGGTGTAAAGCGCATGAAGAAACTCCATGCAGATGGACTTTTGGAATCACTTGATTATGAATCATTTGATACTTGCGAACCATGCCTCATAGGCAAGATGACTAAAACTCCATTCTCCGGAACAATGGAGAGAGCTAATGACTTATTGGAAATTATACATACCGATGTATGCGGTCCGATGAGTGTTGAAGCACGCGGCGGGTATCGTTATTTTCTGACCTTCACAGATGATTTGAGTAGGTATGGGTATATCTACTTAATGAAACACAAGTCTGAAACATTTGAAAAGTTCAAAGAATTTCAGAGTGAAGTGGAGAATCATCGTAACAAGAAAATAAAGTTTCTACGATCTGACCATGGAGGTGAATATTTGAGTTACAAGTTTGGCCTTCATTTAAAACAATGTGGAATAGTTTCACAACTCACGCCACCTGGAACACCATAGCGTAATGGTGTGTCCGAACATCATAACCGTACTTTATTAGATATGGTGCATTCTATGATGTCTCTTACCGATTTGCCACTATCGTTTTTGGGTTATGCATTAGAGACAGCCGCATTCACGTTAAATAGGGCACCGTCTAAATCCGTTGAGATGACACCGTATGAAATGTGGTTTGGCAAGAAACTAAGCTGTCATTTCCTAAAAAGTTTGGGGATGCGATGCTTATGTCAAAAGGCTTCAGCCTGATAAGCTCGAACCCAAAGCGGAGAAGAGCATCTTCATAGGATACCCGAAAGAAACTATTGGGTATACCTTCTACCACAGATCCGAAGGCAAGATCTCTGTTGCTAAGAATGGGTCCTTTCTAGAGAAGGAGTTTCTCTCGAAAGAAGTGAGTGGGAGGAAAGTAGAACTTGATGAGGTAATTGTACCTTCTCTCGAATTGGAGAGTAGCACATCAGAGAAATCTGTTCCCGTGATGCCTGCACCAACTAGAGAGGAAGCTAATGATGATGATCATGAAATTTCGTATCAAGTTACTACTGGACTTCGTAGGTCGAACAGAGCACGTTCCACACCAGAGTGGTATGGTAATCCCATCCTGGAAGTCATGTTATTAGAACATGGCGAACCTACGAACTATGAAGAAGCTATGATGAGCCCAGATTCCGATAAATGGCTTGAGGCCATGAAATCTGAGATAGGATCCATATATGAGAACAAAGTGTGGACTTTGGTGGATTTGCCCAATGATCAGCAAGCCTTTGAGAATAAATGGATTTTCAAGAGGAAGACAGACGCTGATGGTAATATCACTATCTACAAAGCTCGACTTGTCACAAAAGTGTTTTCGACAAGTTCAAGGGGTTGACTACGATGAGACTTTCTGACCCGTAGCGATGCTTAAGTCCGTCCGAATCATGTTAGCAATTGCCGCATTTTATAATTATGAAATCTGGCAAATGGATGTCAAAACTGCATTCCTTAATGGATATCTTAAAGAAGAGTTGTATATGATGCAACCAGAAGGTTTTGTCGATCCTAAAGGTGCTAACAAAGTATGCAAGCTCCAGCGATCCATCTATGGACTGGTGCAAGCATCTCGGATTTGGAATATACGCTTTGATGAGGTGATCAAAGCATATGGTTTTATACAGACTTATGGTGAAGCCTGTATTTACAAGAAAGTGAGTGGGAGCTCTGTAGCGTTTCTGATATTATATGTGGATAACATATTGTTAATTGGAAATGATGTAGAATTTCTGGATAGCATAAAAAGAATACTTGAATAAGAATTTTTCTATGAAAGACCTCGGTAAAGCTACTTATATATTAGGCATCAAGATCTATAGGGATAGATTGAGACGCTTAATAGGACTTTCACAAAGCACATACCTTGACAAGATTTTGAAGAAGTTCAAAATGGATCAGTCAAAGAAAGGTTTCTTGCCTGTGTTGCAAGGTGCGAAGTTGAGTAAGACTCAAAACCCGACCACGGCAGAAGATAGAGAGAGAATGAAAGTCATTTCCTATGCCTCGGCCATAGGTTCTATAAAGTATGCCATGCTGTGTACCAAACCTGTTGTGTACCTTGCCATGAGTTTGGCAAGGGTGTACAATAGTGATCCAGGAGTAGATCACTGGACAGGGGTCAACATTATCCTTAGTTACCTAAGAGGACTAAGGAAATATTTCTCGGTTATGGAGGTGATAAAGAGTTCGTCGTAAAGGGTTACATCGATGCAAGCTTTGATAACGATTCGGATGACTCTGAGTCTCGATCTGTATACATATTGAAAGTGGGAGCAATTAGCTAGAGTAGCTCCATGCAGAGCATTGTAGACATAGAAATTTGCAAAATACATATGGATCTGAATGTGGCAGACCCGTTGACTAAACTTCTCTCACAAGCAAAACATGATCACACCTTAGTACTCTTTGGGTGTTAATCACATGGCGATGTGAACTAGATTATTGACTCTAGTGCAAGTGGGAGACTGAAGGAAATATGTCCTAGAGGCAATAATAAAGTTGTTATTTTATTTTTCCTTATTCATGATAAAGGTTTATTATTCATGCTAGAATTGTATTGATCGGAAACTTAAATACATGTGTGAGTACATAAACAAATACCGTGTCCCTAGTAAGCCACTACTAGACTAGCTCGTTGATCAAAGATGGTTAAGGTTTCCTAACCATAGACATGTGTTGTCATTTGATAACGGGATCACATCATTAGGAGAATGATGTGATGGACAAGACTCATCCGTTAGCTTAGCATATTGATCATTCAGTTTATTGCTATTGCTTTCTTCATGTCAAATACATATTCCTTCGACTATGAGATTATGCAACTCCCGGATACCAGAGAAATACCTTGTGTGCTATCAAACATCACAACGTAACTGGGTGATCATAAATATGCTCTACAGGTATCTCCGAAGGTGTTTGTTGAGTTGGCATAGATCGAGATTAGGGTTTGTCACTCTGATTATCGGAGAGGTATCTCTGGGCCCTCTCGGTAATACACATCATAAGCTTGCAAGCAAATGACTAAGAAGTTAGTTACGAGATGATGTATTACGGAACGAGTAAAGAGACTTGCCGGTAACGAGATTGAACTAGCTATGAAGATACCGACGATCGAATCTCGGGCAAGTAACATACCGATGGACAAAGGGAATTACATATGTTATCATAAGGTTCGACCGATAAAGATCTTCGTAGAATATTTAGGAGCCAATATGGGCATCCAGGTTCTGTTATTGGTTATTGACCGGAGAGGCGTCTCAGTCATGTCTACATAGTTCTCGAACCCGTAGGGTCCGCACGCTTAACATTCGTTGACGATATAGTATTATATGAGTTATTTATGTTGGTGACCGAATGTTGTTCGGAGTCCCGGATGAGATCACGGACATGAAGAGGAGCTCCGGAATGGTCCGGAAGTAAAGATTAATATATGGGATAATAGTGTTTGGTCTTCGGAAGGGTTCCGGAATTCACCGGAAGGGGTTTCGGATGTTTCTCGAAATGTTTGGGTACGAGAACACTTTATTTGGGCCAAAGGGGAAAGCCCACGAGGGTTTTGGAAAGAGCAAAAGGAAGTTTTGCGGAGACCAGAGGCCCGACGCCAGAGACTCTGGCGTCTGGGCCCAGACGCCGGGAACCCTGGCATCTGGCCCTGGAGTCCGAGAAGGACTCTTGACTTTCGGGCAAAACCGACTTGAGGAGGATTTTACTCCAAGTTTCGACCCCAGGGCTCAACATATAAATAGAGGGGCAGGGCTAGCACCCAAGACACATCAAGATTCACCAAGCCATGTGCCGGCAACCCCGTCCCCTCTAGTTTATCCTCCGTTTAGTTTCTGTAGTGCTTGGCGAAGCCCTACGGAGATTGTTCTTCATCACCAACCGTCACCATGTCGTCGTGCTGCTGGAACTCATCTACTACTTCGCCTCTCTTGCTGGATCTAGAAGGTGAGGACGTCATCGAGCTGAATGTGTGCTGAACGCGGAGGTGCCGTACGTTCGGTACTTGATCGGGACTGATCGTGAAGGTGTATGACTACATCAACCGCGTTGATAAACGCTTTCGCTTAGCGATCTTCAAGGGTATGAAGATGCTCTCCCCCTCTCGTAGCTATACATCTTCATGGATAGATCTTGCGTGTACGTAGAAATTTTTTGTTTTCCATGTGATGTTCCCCAACAGTTTTCACTAGAGGCTTGTCTCTTGAACACATAGCATACGGTTGGTAAATAAATTATTGTTGGGCAATTGATTCAAAAACACACAGTTATGACGTATTCATGGAAATGATCACACATATAGGCATCACGTCCTTGACAAGTAGACCGAATCCTGCCTGCATCTACTACTATTGCTCCACCAATCGACCGCTATCCAGCATGCATCTATGGTATTAAGTTCATGACAAACAGAGTAACACTTTAAGCAAGATGACATGATGTAGACAAAGTAAACCCAATCAAAATGAATAAACCCCGTCGCTTTATCCTTAGTAGCAACAATACAATACGTGCCTCACTACCCTTTCTGTCACTGGGTTAGGAGACCACAAGATTGAACCCACTACAAAGTACCTCTCCCACTGAAGATAAATCAATCTAGTTAGCCAAACCAAACGGATAGATCATAGAGAAATACAAAGCTATAACAGTCATGTATAATAAAGTTCAGAAAAGACACAACTACTTTCAATGAATAATCTGATTATAAACCCACAATTCATCGGATCCCAATAAACACACCGCAAAAGAAGATTACATCAAATAGAACTCCAAGAAGATCGAGGAGAACATTGTATTGAAGATCAAAGAGAGAGAAGAAGCCGGCTAGCTACTAGATATGGACCCGTAGGTCTTTGGTGAACTACCCACGCATCATCAGAAGGCAACATGGATGGTGTAGAAGCCCTCCGTGATCGATTCCCCCTCCGGCAGAGTACCGAAAAAAGGCCTCCAGATGGGATCGCGGAAGAACAGAAGTTTGCGGCGGAAAAAGTGTTTCGGTTGGCTCTCTGGGTGTTTCCCAATATTTCAGAATTTATAAAAGTAAAATTAGGTCAGATGGAGCCACATGGGGCCCACAAGGTAACAGGGTGCGTGCTACTTGTTAGCTGCGTTGGGAGTTTCTCCGAAGAGGAGAGGAGATGCAGTACAATAGAGAGAAGTATTTCCCTTCGCGAGAACCTAGGTTTATCGAACAAATAGGAGAATCACGCAAAGCCTCGTGAACAGCAACTACATACACAACAGCAAATACTTGCACCCAACGCGGGCAAGAGTGTCAATCCCCTTGAACTCATTGCTAGCATGGTTTCGATAGGGAATATGCACCTTTGTGGGCGAAACGACATACGCTGTCTCTTCATGCCTTGATTTTTTTACAGAGGCAACATAGACCAATAGGAGTGTCGTGCTAAAATTTGAAATTATTCCGGATTTGTTTGGCATTTTTTATACATTAATTTAGCTTTCTAAGTATTTAATGTGCATAAATTTAAATTTGAACTACATGCACATGCTCCAGTGCACCAAAATGAGTTGAAAAATCATAAATGTGTCACTGGGTGAATGTTTAGGTCCCATGCAAGAAATGAAAATGAATTTGAAACATATGGCATCGTGGCTCGACCAAAAATATTGAGAAACTTGGTTTCAAATTCCTGTAAATCCAAAACTCGCCTGCAAATAATGAAACTTGGCATGTTGACTTGACATGGCACCAACATGCTGTGGTAAAAATTTTGTCCAATTTGCAAAGGCGCACACATTAATAACCAACAAAGCCATTTTGAAATAAGGAGCTGCCACGTTACAATCAAAAACACAAACATTATTGAAACGTTGGCGTTCTACTAACCATCTACGTGCCGCCACGCGTCCCCATTTATACTGGCTAGGAGGCATCATGCGGGGTAGGTATTTGAGTAGATGAGAGGTGTGCAAGCAGACCGCTGCGCAGGCTCACCGGAAGGCAAGCTCTTTGACCAAGTTGGGCTAAGGTGGAGCATTTGAACATATGTGGTGTGTTGGAGCAGTAGTCCAACGTGGAGCGTAGTACATGCTCTTAGTGAGCAATGCGCATGCACACGTATCTCTAAACTCTAAAGGCGATACACAACAAGCTATCCAATTCGCTATCTTATTTAATTCTTTCGCTTTTCTTTTACCTTTTTATTTTTATTTTTATTTTTCTTTTTCCTTTTAAAACCGTCCTTAAAAATTGGCCAACTTCTTGGAAAATCACAAATAATTTTCAAATTCATGACATTTTATCAATCACGAACAATTTTCAAATTCATGAATTGTTTTGAAAATCAAGAACAAATATCAAATTCATAATTTCTTTCAAATATGCGAACATTATTCAAATTCTAAAATACTTTTCTAAATTCATAATTTTTTTTGAACTCGTGCACATTTTTTAAATCCATGAACATTTTTTGAAATTTGTGAATATTTTCTGAATTTATGAAACAATTTTGAAATTCAAGAATATTTTTATGAATCACTGATTTTTTAATTGATATTTATATGAAGTTAGCATACATTTTTGAATTTAACATTTTTTGAATTGACGATTTTTTTGCAGTTTTGGTTATTTTCAATGCGTGAACTTTTTTTGTATTCAAGTTTTTTTTTATTATATATATTTTCTAAAATGTGCAACATTTTTTCGATCCATGAACGTATTTTTTGATTCATCAATATTTTTTGGAATTTGACAAATTATCCAAAAATTGTGTTTTTCTTCAAAATTCATGAATTTTTTTTGAAATCTGAAACATTTTAAAAATTTGCATTTTTGAATGTTGGAACATTTTTTGAAATATGGGAACAATTTTACATTTTTTTCTACATTTTTGGAGTTTGCAAAACAAAACCGAAATCTTCAGCATTTTTTTCTTTTTTGTTTTCTTTCTGGTTTAGTAGTTATTTGGGCTGATTTTCTCTGAGGTGTGTTTTAGTAGTTTTTAACGCATTTTTTTCTTAATTTGTAAACATTTTCAAATTTGCGAACATTTTTCAATTCACATTTTTATACATATTTTAAATTCATGGAATTTTCAAATTCATGACCTTTCAAAAAATGTTTTTTTAATCCACAAACTTTTTTCTATTTTTATTAATTTTTTCATTTTCATTATTTTTCCCAAATTCTGTGATCATCAAATTTGTGTTCGGTTTTCAAATTTATGAACATTTTAAATTCATGATGTTTTTTCAGAATTTGAGTATTTTTTTCAAATTTATGGATTTTCTCGATTAATGATTTTTCTAATAGTCAACTAGCCAAAAGGTCGACCAGTCAGTGACCAGCAGTTGACCGGTCTACGAGCGAATGAAAGGGGTTGCCTGGGCGAGCACTCGCTTGTTGGGTCAGCCCACACGTGAGGGGCGTGCAAGCACTAGCGTGCTAACCGACATTGAACACGCCGAATAGGAGGTCTCCAACACGCGCGATACCCGTGCGTTGCAACAGGTGAACATATTATAGTGGTTCAACATTAATAATGTCCGACATATGTCTTACACCGATATTATTTGATTTGAGTATGGTCACTTGAAGACATTAAAAGTTTTGATTTAGTTGATGTTTCGGTAAGATTTCATTTGATTTGGGTATGGATAGGGGAAGACAACATTTTATTATATTTTGTTGAGGTTTTAGTAAGATTCGATTTGATTTTATTGAGTGAATGCAGAATGTGGTTTTGAGTGGGAAGGCTTCACCTACAGACGTACAACCACCAACTCCCCTTTAACAATAGAGACTTATATGCGCTCAACCATTTGAGATTTACTCTGTTTCGTCCTCATAGTTTTTTGGGAAGGTTCCAGAAGAATTCCTCACCTTTTTTATTTTTCTTTCGGTTTCTTAATTATTTTCTTTCCTTTTTCCTTTTTAAATTGTGAAACAAAATTTCAATTTTTTTAAAAAATATTCGAATTAATGAATGTTTTTGAATTCATGACTATTTTTAAAATTTTACAATTTTTTTAAATTTTTTGGATTTTTCTAAATTAATGGGAAAAAATCAATTCCACAAACATTTATTGGATTCACGAACATTTGTTCGATTTTCATGAACATTTTTCAAACCAAGAACATCATTTATTTTTCTAATATTAAAATTTCATTTTTTTTAAAATTTATAACATATTATAAAATTCATGAACATTTTTTGAATTTCACGAAGATTTTTTCAAATATGTGAACATTTTTCAAATTTATGAACATTTTTACAAATTTAGAACTAGTTTTCAAATTCATAAGCCCCTTTTGAGATTGGCAAACATTTTGTTGAATCTGAGATTTTTTTAAAAAAATTCGGGAATACTTTTTAATGTGTAAAGATTTAAAAAAAATTGGAACAATATTTGAAATTCAAGAAAATTTTAATAAATTCATGAACATTTTGATATTTGTAACAAAAATGTGAAACACGAACTATGTATGTATGCTACAAGCGTACATCATATATACCGTCCAAGACAACACAAAAATTAATGATAACTGTAACTTATGAATAATATTCTTGACTTTGTGATGTGGTATGTTTGTATGGATATGTTATTGTAAATAAAATGTAGCTCATGACCGACATGCACGAGTTGTTAATGTGGCAAGGCTACATCTGCAAAAGAAATAAGTAGCGTGTTATACTTTTTAGTGGATAGGGAGCAAAACATTTATCTTGTTTTTGAGGTCATGTTGTTTTCCTTCACTCTATATACAAAATAGAAATAGTGTTACTGGATAGTGGCCGACCACGCTGTAGCCCTCCCCCTATCATTCACCCTCCCCCAACCCGAAGAAAGTAGTGTTGACATCTTTGGGTTCCACCACCAATGCCCTCGCGTGGAGAAATCCCAGCATTTCTCTGTTAGTTCGTTCCATCACCGGTGTTCGAAACAGAAGACGGTGAAATATGGAACCACCAAGTTTGGCTTGTAATTTGGGTATGATTTAAATTAATATTTCTTGCCCTTGATAGGTTTATTATCCCGGCTTACACCTTACCCCACAAAGATAGGTTGTGGCTTTAGGTTGTGGTTTTCTAGCTTGCCTTTTAGTGATATTGGTGTTCGTCCATAACAATCCATGATCAAACAATAGTTTCGACATCCTGGATGGTGGCAGCGTGTCTCTTTGTCACATTTGCACCTTTAGGTTATAATCTCTTGAGGTGCATTGCTCAAGTATCTCTTCAGAACCTTTGACATAGGTCAATTTTGTGCATGTTTGGTCTTCTACGGGTTTTTAGAAACACTGTATAGACACAAACTTTTACATACACTCATCTTTTTGAATGCACATGTGAACGTCTTATCCCTTGAGCAAGCTCAAGAGACTAAGCACATTGAAGAAGTCACCACGGACGCACTCGCTGTACATGGGAGCGTCTCCTCCCACCAAAAGAAATTACGCCTTTATGAGACACACATATGTCAAACTTTGGATTTGATTCCTAATGGGATGAGGGTACAACCATCTTCATAAACAGAAAACCATTGGTAGGTTCTCGATCCATGTGAAACACCAAGATGTGAAGGCTCGAGATAGAGACAATGACTTCAAGGTATTCTGGTGTAGGTAGGTATTTTATCAGGTCTTTTCTTTTTGTGTTTCAATTCCTTTAGTCGTATTATAGAGTAACTAGTTGTTTTATTAGGTCTTTTGTTTTCGTGTTTCAATACCTTTAGTCTATTGTATTATCTATATGTGTTTATACCCTTTTATCTCCTATTTAAAATGAACATAAGGTTCTCTCATCCATTCCTTCTTCCAATTCCCTCTCTCTCTCCATGTTTGATTTTCTTCTCTCACGACTTGTTTTCTTCTTCTGAAAACTGTTTCGACTACCTCATCTATTGTGTACATGCCAAATAAATTTGTGTTTTGTTTGATAAACCAATAGTTGCCTACCAATTACATAATCACATCTGTGTACACAATCAAATTAATTTGTGCAAATAAATCATTGGCTAACCTACTAGAATATCTACGCCCATTTTGCAACACACGAGCAATTATCTAGTTTTGATAGAAACATTGAATTTAGTAGATATAGCGCGACATTGTGCAGTAGGCGCAATACGCGACACATTTTCCTTTTTTATTGAGGGAGCAATGCACAACATCAAGTTATACATGAACTGACGCCTGTCACATGGGTCGTGTCGCATCAAAACACGCTAACAAAACTAACAGGGCACATCGAAGGACGCAACATGTCTTGCCAAGGCGACGAAATGTTGAATCATTCGACGGATATAGGAGCATCTGAAGGATAAGAAATCAACTAGAGGGGGTGAATAGGAGATTTTAAAATTTTTCTTCGACAAAAGAAAGTTTCTCGAAGAAGCACAACTAAATACTCTCTAAGACGAAAACTAAATAGAGATAAAACTGTTGAAGTAAATGACTTAGAGAAATAACTAGGTAACTCTGTTGAGATAAATCTACCTGAAGGCATGATAGAAGAATAACTAAGTACAAGTAAATGACAACTAGACGAGCATGCAAATATATGACCGTAAGTATTGCTAGAGAGAAAACTACAACTAACATGCCGAGCAAAATGGTAAAGATTTAGTAGTTTCGAAGAATGGACCAGAGAGAGAAATCACGAGGGAGAAGTTCTTCGTAAACAAAGGCAAATAAAGAAAGTAATGCGAGTAAGAAAAACAAACGTGATGCTCGATCGCGACTCATAATTTGTTCAACCAGTTCAGAAGTGTTGTGTCTGGCTAGAGGGGCTTGTGATTGAACATAGGAGCAAATCTCTCTCTACCAATTCTTCTTGATCTAAAGCACCTTGGACTCCGGTCGATTACTCTCGGTAGGTCTTCAAGGTGACCTCCATACCTTCACATACTAGTTCTTGGTGATCAACACTAACTTCTGGATGCTCTGAACTGACACCTAACTGTCTGATGGATGCACAATCCACAAGAGTAATAGGTTCAAGCTAAGCTTCAATCTAGTTCAACATGATGCTCAACCACTTAAATAGATTTTAGGCTTTGTGGCTTTTCATCTCTAGGATTCTCTCAATTCTCTCGGAGGATTGGTTGCTCAGACAATGTATTGTCAAATCAAACGGAGCAGCCAACCGTCTCAGGTTGGGATGCAGGGCCGTTTATAGGTGAGAGCGACCCTGATGTGTGAAATGACCAATAAATGCACTGACCGCTCATGAACAACCGATACATGGCATAACTGTCAAATTTCAAGCTCACTCAGCGACTTACTTGAGGAATAAGTCAAGTCGACCCAACCGTAGGTAGTTCTTTCTCGGAGTCTCGAAGAACATCGTATCAAATTCGGAATAATCACTCGGGATGAAGAGATTTCTCTTGTCTTTACTCAAAGAAATAGGTGTTTGATTGAGCATGCACCGACGACCTAAATCTCAACTTAAATTGGACCCCCCCTCGTAATAGTAAGATTTGACCTATCACTCAAATAGATAAAAATAAGACTAGAAAACACAATGGTCTTCATGTTTGCATTATTTTTCTTTGCTGCAGGCAATTGTTCCTCGAACATCATATCGAAACTATTGCTTGCCAATACAATTTTTAGGACATGTCTTCCACACGATAAGCAATCTCCTCTTAACTCCCCAGGAACCTACTTCCTGGGTATACTCGCAAGCACATTAGTCCCTTAACTGTTTTATCCAATAATCTTCAAAACACTCGACGACACTAGATACATCTACAACATCTCTAGCCGAACTCCTAAAAAGGTTTCGTATTATTCCTTTTCGAGGATTTAAGCCACATTTAGCCGATCTCTCAAACCTTTAACTTCTCAAAAAATATAGGAGAAGCGTCTGCTGCCTCTCAACTTTGTGAGAGCAAAAGCATGTCTCAACAGAAGATTCTCTCCCTCACGAGGTCACCTCTCTATGTTGCTCGGTGTCTTGCACGTCGTCACCACCCCCGCCGTGTCCCTTGACTTCGATGACCATCCTGCATGCCACATGACACCCCACAGTCGCAGCAACCTCCGACCGCCAAACTCCAGCGAGAATATGACAAAAAAAATTCTTCACTTTTCTGTCTTTCCCTTTGCCTCCGGCCACGATGATGCTCCTCCTAGCTGTCCCTAGCCTAGCGACACTCCTTCCTGTTGTCTCATCTACAACACACGTGGAGGAACACCTACACAGGAAAAGCTCATGTACATGAAGAAAAAATGAATGGAAAAGTGGTCGCTGACCGCCATCGCCGATTCTGATGAATCCTTGTGTGGTGGACCACGCCATCAATCCGGTAGGAGAAGGATGAGGAGAAGAACTCATTTGGACAAAGAAGCACAATCCTTGCATTCTGGACCATGCCATCACGCCACAAGGAGAAGGATGAGGGGAATAACTCATTCAAACGAAGAGGCGCCGAAGCCATATTCCGTGGATGATGAATTTTGTCTACTTTATCAACTACTTTGTCACACGCTTACGTCGCGCACGATGAGCATATATCAATTACTTGTGTAGAGAATCTAGGTTCTAGTTAATTCATGGCCATCATCTAGTGGCAAGAAGTCTTCGTTGGCCGTGTGGAATAAAGAAGGAAGAAGGCGAAGAAAGAAGAAGAAGAGAGAGACTTCCATGTGAGGCTCAGTTTGTTTGCGGGAAAAACTTTCGATCTATTCATCAACTGTCATGATAGTACAAAAAACACAAGAAGTAACAAAAATTGCATCTAGGTCCCTATACCACATAGCGACGACTACACTGGAGCAAGCTGAAGGCGCGCCGCCATCATCGTCCCTTCCTCACCGGAGCCGGACAAACCTTGTTGTAGTAGACAGTCGGGAGGTCGTCATGCTAAGGCCACATAGGACCAACACATTAGAACAACAACCATCGTTGATGAAGAGAAGTGTAGATCAAAAGGATCCAACCTATAGACACACGAACACAGGCGAATGAAGAATTGTAGGATCGAAAGTAGGTCTAGAGGGGGGGGGGTGATTAGACTACTTGACCAAATAAAAATCTAGCCTTTTCCCAATTTTATGTCTTGGCAGATTTTAGCAACTTAGCACAAGTCAAGCAATCAACCTACACATGCAATTCTAAGAGTGTAGCAGCGAAAAGTAAAACATTGCATATGAAGGTAAAGGGAAGGGTTTGAAGAAGGCAAACGCAATGTAGACACGAAGATTTTTGGCGTTGTTCCAATAGGTGGTGCTATCGTACATCCACGTTGATGGAGACTTCAACCCACGAAGGGTAACGATTGCGCGAGTCCACGGAGGGCTCCACCCACGAAGGGTCCACGAAGAAGCAACCTTGCCTATCCCACCATGGCCGTCGCCCACGAAGGACTTGCCTCACTCGGGTAGATCTTCACGAAGTAGGCGATCTCCTTGCCCTTACAAACTCCTTGGTTCAACTCCATAATCTTGACGGAGGCTCCCAAGTGACACCTAACCAATCTAGGAGACACCACTCTCCAAAAGGTAATAAACGGTGTGTTGATGATGAACTCCTTGCTCTTGTGCTTCAAATGATAGTCTCCCCAACACTCAACTCTCTCTCACAGATTTGGCTATGGTGGAAAGATGATTTGAGTGGAAAGCAACTTGGGGAAGGCTAGAGATCAAGATTCTTGTGGTTGGATTGGAATGTCTTGGTCTCAACACATGAGTAGGTGGTTCTCTCTCAGAAAATGAATAGTGTAAGTGTAGGCACGTTCTGATAGATCTCTTGAATAGAGAAGGGGGTGGAGGGGTATATGTAGCCTCCACACAAAATCTAACCGTTACACACATTTGACCCAACTCGGTCAGACCGAATAGAAAAACTCAGTGAGACCGATTCAGTTCAAAATGTGAACATTAGGATTTTCGGTGGGACTGACATGATCAACTCGGTGGGACCGATGCGCTAGGGTTAGGGCAAAACCTCATCTCGGTGTCACCGATTGCATGAACTCGGCGAGACCGATTTTAGCAATAAGCAAACAGAGAGTTAGTCAGGCAAACTCGGTGGGACCGATCGCTCCTTTCGGTGAAACCAAAACGTTACGAAAGGGAAACAGAGAGTTTGCATTGCAAACTCGGTGGGACCAATCGCTCATTTCGGTGAGATCGAAATGTTACGAAGGGAAACAGAGAGTTTGCAATCCCATCTCAGTGAGACCGAAATCCCTATCGATGAGACCGAACTGATTAGGGTTTCTGGCAGTGGCTATGTCAAAGGAACTCGGTGGCGCCGGATAGATCAAATCGGTGGGGCCGAGTTTGGCTTTAGGTTTAGGACATATTTGGAATTGATAAAGTGGTTGAGGGCTTTGGAGCATATCACTAAGCATTTTGAGCAAGTAGACCATTAAGCAACACCTCATCCCCTTTTAATAGTATTGGCTTTTCCTATGGACTCAATGTGATCTTGGATCACTAAAATAGAAATGAAGAGTCTTGAGCTTTTGCCAATATTTGTCCTTAGCATTTTGAGGGGTCCATATCTCTACTCCATGTGCCATGCCAATCATTGAACTACCTGAAATATTTAACTTGAATGGATATTAGTTCAATGAGCTATATGTTGTTATGAATTACCAAAACCACCCAGGGATTAGTTGCATTTTCAAGAATGAATCCACAGAGATCCACCTAAGACCAACAATTATCGAATCTCACGAGATCCGCTGGAGACACGCCTCCAAACACCCTACAAAGACGCTAGATGCGCTGCGCGAATGGGGGCTAATGGTGGAGGGCCTTATTCCATGTTCGGAGAGCCACCGCCGCCTCGCCTTCCTGAGCATGGCACAAAGCCTAATCGACCTAACAAAGACCTAAAAACTGAGAAGGAGCCCTCCCGCCAGCAAGGGCCAGGGTCCACCACGCCTCCATGGTCCTAAGTCCACAAGAGATGAGGCAGACCGGCGAGAACTCCACGGGAGGCAGAAAGGCCTTCTCATCTAGGAGTCACCTTTATTGGGGAGGAGAAAAACTTTCGTCAGTTTGTTTGAAGAGTTAAATTTGAGAGTTCGGTTAGGTGTCCCTTTGAACTCCTCAATTTTAACAAGTTCAGATTTGAATAGGCGTTTTAAGGGCTAAATTTTAGCAGCTAGAGATGCTCTAATTCTCTCTGAGATGAAAGAATTATCTATCTTGGCAAGCAAGCCCAGTACCCCCTCCGGCACCATCTGCTTCAGACCAACTTGGGTGAGTCCGCTGAACAACAAAGATACTCCTTCGTGACCTCACCGTCTCCCTGTCGTCTCATCTACGGTCTCTCGTCTCTCTCCATAGAAAAGTGTCGTATCAAATAATCTGCTTTTACTTCACGGCCCGCGTCACAAAATACTCTCTGCACTTCATCCTGCATCGATCATGTCGGCAACACCACAACCGCAAGCCAGTCAGATCTCCAGAACATACACACAATGCACACAACTGTATTACTCTTTGTTTCTTCATGGATTCGAATTCCCTAGCAGTGAACATCTTCCGTCACAAGAGTGCACCGTGGTCGATCCTTCTTAATATAGTCCTAGCTGAGGCAAAACTTTGGTCTATTGCCAGTGCCAAGAAACTTGGGGTAATTTTATTGCACGAGTAGTTGTCATGTCGTGATTGTGGTTCACGTGTAATACTCTATTTCCTCCTTATTTAATAGATGAAGCAAATATTTTACCTCCGTTTTGAAAGAAAAAGTTCCCTAGCAGTGCACATCTTCCCATTACTTTTCCGCGGAATGGCCGTGGCTCCAGTCTCACCAACCTATCCAGAAATATATCTCTGGACAGGCAAGTTCGCTCGCTCGCTTGCTTGGTGCGCCGGCATCATCCAGTCATCATCAACTCATCAGGAAAATTGTTTAGCAGTAACTTGGAAGTGAGCTTAACTTAATGACTACTTACATACCTGACCAATCAACCACAATCGACCAACCTTGCAATTTGCAGTAGTTTAATTGACAGTACGCCGTACGGGTAGGCAAGGCTACCGACATCAGATGCAGATGTTCCATCCCGTACCCACGTCCAAAGATCAGGGTGCCGGAGGCCGTTGCCACCGCCGGGTTAGCATGTCTCCTGTTCAGATCCATCCATGTGGTCGATGTCATGCGTGCGTGCTGGCAGTTTGTATGAACTCGATGGTCGATCGATAAAACTACTGTATTTGATCTGATTGGCGACTGCACCGACCGGCAGGGCCGGGTGCAATTAATCTTGCTGTTGGTTAGCTAACTGCCCCCGGGAAACAGATTAATCTATCATCTCGAGGACCTCTCGATTGATTATACTCCAAACGAACTGTGGATTGCGAAATAGACTATGCACGGGGCTCACATGGTATTCAATGGTTTGATGTGTCATGTCCCCTCTTCCCTCCCGTCCTCGCTAATAAGGACATGTTGTACCGGTGCTGGGCAGCGAACAATGCCAACGGAGCTCGAGCTACAGGGAGCTCGTTTTCAAAATTCAAATTTTCATAGCGCGAAAAAATCTAAAAAAAAATTTCTCAACACATATACACATGTATACTATGTATGTGTTTAATTTCACAACATTATACTTTCACACGTGGCGTACAGAAAAAGGACAAATACGTATCTCCAAAATGGGCCCTTTATTTTTGTTGTCGGGCCAGATATTTGTTTGTACAACCTACAAACCACAATATTTTTAACGAAATTTTACAAGTCCATGCGGAACACATACAAGTTGTGATGGAAAAAAAATCGGATTTTTTTTAACTTATAAATACGGTTTTTTTTATTTTTTTTTAATACCGGGCTTCCTGGAGCTCGGGCACCAAAAGTCTGCACTTGGCTGGGCAACTCCTTGTGCCGATGCTTGTGTTTTGCCATTTTGGACTTGGGTCACACTGCCATTGGCGAATTTTCCCATCTTCGAGTTAATTTGAGAAACAGTAATTCCCCTTCTCTCCCTCGAAAGGTAACAAGGAGAATTTCGCCAACCAATCTCTGCCGGTGAGCCTGAGGGTTCACCCCCTATGTTCTTGCCACTATGGTAGTGCGGGGCAAGAAGTGAAACCCTAGTGCCTCACGACTAGTCTGTAGATAGGTTAGGGTTAGTGTTTCGCAAAGGCACTAGTGGTGACCACACAAGAGCATGTTGTTCATTCTTTTCCTTGCTTCGATGATGCTGGCTCCGGCGTCGGTGAGGGGCCGTTGGAATCTTGTTTAGGGACGTTCATGATTTGCGATACTCTCAGGGAGTGGCGAAGACAGCGGATACGTAAGATAGTGCGATAAGTGTTGGGCTGATGGGCGTGGGCCTGTGGACCCTTTTCTGTAAGATCTTCTATGATGAGTGGATGAGCTTGGAAAGTGATATGGACCGAACCTCGTGGCGAGATCCGATCTGTTGTTGCGGCCCGACCTTTCACGACACTCCGCCTTCAACGACAATAACCTCTCACCCGCGCACGCAATGTACACGAAGTAGAGGGTTTGAACCTTGCGGTCCAGCACGGATTTTTTGTCGAAAGAGACCACCTGCCCAACAGAATTGCCAGAAAAGACCCCCTCCGGATGAAATTGTCAAAAAAGACCCCCTCGGCCGTGGCGGCAGGCGCGGCAGGCAACACGTGGCACCTGCCGCCACACCGGGTGGCGGCAACACTGTTCACGTACTGTTCACACAGGGGGACGATTTTCGCACGGCAGAACGGAAACGGGCGCGAGTGAACAGTGCTGCCGCCTACGGGTGTGGCGGCAGCACTGTTCATCACTGGTGAACAGTATTTTTCGAAAAAGTAAAAAAAAAGCAGAAAAATTCAAAAAAATCTGTAATTTTTTTGGCATAAAAGACGATCGAGTGTTCTAAGTGGGTGCAAAATTTTAGATTTTTTTGAATTTTTCTGGTTTTTTTAACTTTTTCGAAAAATACTGTTCACCAGTGATGAACAGTGCTGCCGCCACACCCGTAGGCGGCAGCACTGTTCACTCGCGCCCGTTTCCGTTCTGCCGTGCGAAAATCGTCCCCCCCCCCCCCGTGTGAACAGTATGTGAACAGTGTTGCCGCCACCGGGTGTGGCGGCAGGTGCCACGTGTCGCCTGCCGCTCCTGCCGCCACGGCCGAGGGGGTCTTTTTTGACAATTTCATTCGGAGGGGGTCTTTTCTGGCAATTCTGTTGGGCAGGTGATCTCTTTCGACAAAAAATCTCCAGCACGAGAAAACCAATCTCGACGATGGTACTCACGCGCAAAATAATTTCCACGTAGAAATCGCAACACAGAGGTTTTATAAAGCTTCCGTCAAAACTTAGGGATTTTTAGACAGCTTCCCCCAAAACTTTTTTTTTCTCGAATATGCACGAGTGTGCATATCATATATTAAAGAAGAAAGGCAAAGAAAGTCTCCACCACAATTACAAGGTACTTATTACATTTTACTCCTCACTAGCCTCCCACCTCTCCACCCTACTAAAGAAGGGAGCTACATTCCCTTTAATTAGCCCGGCAGATGTCCACACTTGGCCCTCTTGCCGCACCCTTCCTAGCAGATACTCAATTGAAGGCCGCGCTCCGTCGAAGATAATGGCATTTCTATGCTTCCACAACTCCCACCATGCTAGCATGACAATGGTACGTAGATCTTTCGTACTCATGCCATACGGACCACGTTTGTCAACTGCCCATTCCGCAAGTGTGTCTTGTTGAGATGGAGTCCACTCCGGCTTGCCCAAGGCCTCGCAGATCCTCGCCCAAGCAGTCCTAGCAAAAACGCATGTGAGTAGAATGTGGTTTATTGTTTCCTCTTCCTGATTGCAGAACGGGCACGCGTCCTGGTGCGGTAGCCCTCTCCGCGCAAGTCGGTCCGACGTCCAACACCTATCCCTTAGGGCCAACCAAGTGAAGAATCTGCACCATGAGGGTGCACGTGACTTCCATGCCAGGTCCGCCATTGCGATGACCTCTCTACCCCAAAAACCAGCCGCATAAGCAGATTTCACCGAGAACTGCCCACTGGCCTCCCACGACCATGATATCTCATCAGGCACATCCACCATGGGCTCCCAAGCTGACACCATTTGCCATAGTAAGAGAAACTCATGCAGCACATCAGAACCAATGTCCGGGCCAACATCTAGTGCCCAACTTCCATTTTCCACCGCCGGTCCAACTAGTCGGGAGGCCCTAATGCGTGGTGGAACCAAGCCATACAGGAGCGGCGCAACCTCCTGAATTCTCCTTCCTTCGAGCCACCGGTCCTCCCAAAAGAGCGTCGTGAAGCCAGAATTGGCCACACTTCTCATGGCCGCCTGACAAAGCATCTTCGACTCATCCGGGACTTTGATCTTGAACTCACTCCATGGCCTCGTCACATCTGTCCTTGCTAGCCACGGCCATCTCGCTTGCATTGCAACATTCATCCAGCACAGATTTGGCAAACCAAGACCACCTGCCCACTTTGGTGTGCATACTGCATCCCAAGCAACCGCACAATTTCCACCATTAGCTTCTGCACGTCTGCACCACAAGAATCCTCTGCAGATCTTGTTCATTGCAGCAATGGTTTTCATCGGAAGATCCAACGCCATCATCGCGTGGATAGGCATGGCGCAAAGCACAGATTGGACCAACGTTAACCTGCCACTCTTTGGCATAAGCGCTGCCTTCCATTTCGGTAACCTATTAGCCATTTGGTCCACCAAGTACTTCAACTGCATCGCCGATTGCTTCCTTAACGAGAGTGGCAGCCCCAGGTACTTGATCGGGAAGGATCCCAGAGGGCATTGAAGCTCGGCACTTGCCATGGTAATCTGTTCGTCAGAGCATCTAATAGGTAGAGCTGCAGATTTTTGCATGTTGATCCTCAGGCCTGAAGCTTCCCCAAAGAGCTCAAAATTACACTTGCAAGCCGCGAGATCCACCTTGTTGGGCTTGGCAAACAGTACAACGTCGTCCGCAAAGATTGATAGTCGCTTCTCCATGCCCACTCGCGCCAAGGGTTCCAGCACCCCTCGGGTCGCGGCTAACTGCACCATCTTCTGCATTGGCTCCATAGTTAGAATGAAAAGCATTGGGGAGATAGGATCCCCTTGCCGTAGCCCTTTGCAGTTATAGATTGTGTCACCCGGTTCACCATTAACCATAACTTTTGTGGTGGATGTTGAAAGGATCCCACAAATCCACGATCTCCACCTTGGCCCGAAGCCCATATGCTGCAACACCTCAATCAAGAAGGGCCATTGCACCGAGTCGAAAGCTTTTGAAATGTCCAGCTTCAGTAGGACCGCGGAGTTCCTCAAAGCATGCAGCCATCTTGCCGTGCTTTGCACAAGCATGAAATTATCGTGCAATGATCTGCCCTTGACAAAAGCACTTTGGTGATTACCCACGAGCTTAGGTAGATCCTCCACCAGTCTACATGCAAGCACCTTCTCGAAGATCTTCACCGCCCCATGCACAAGATTTATGGGTCTGAAGTCACTCACCTCCAGGGCTCCTTCTTTCTTGGGCAGAAGAGAGACTAAGGACTTGTT
Organism: Thinopyrum elongatum; assembly: GCA_011799875.1. Lineage (NCBI taxonomy): Eukaryota > Viridiplantae > Streptophyta > Magnoliopsida > Poales > Poaceae > Thinopyrum > Thinopyrum elongatum. Next base: position 320,348,551 of record CM022297.1, read on the forward strand.
TATGGCCGACAGGCCCCTCATGTCACCCCTGTAGAAGCAGTCCATGGCTCTCATGAAATCCTCCTTGATTATACTCCAACAAGCTGCGTAAAACCTGCCAGTAAAACCATCCGGACCCGGCGCTTTATCCCGGGGCATCGACTTGATCACCCCTTCTACTTCCTCCTCAGTAAACGGCCGGTCAAGGTGTGACAGCTCAAGGCGCGGAAGGCCCAGCTCCTCCAAGTTCAGCGCGTGCCTTCTAGAGCTTGCGGCACCAAAGGCCGCACCAAAGTACGCATCCACAGCTGAAGCAACTTCTTCCTGCCCAGAGTATAGTTGATCATTATACCTCACTGTTCGCAAGACATTCTTTGTTTGCCTATGACTTGCTTGCTGGTGGAAAAGCCTCGTGTTCCCGTCGCCCTCACGTAGCTGCAGCATTCTCGATCGCTGCCTCGCGATTGTTCTCTCCAACGAGCTCAAGCGTAGAAGCTTCCTCTTTAAACACTTGCTTTTCAATACAAAGTAGGAGAACTTGCCTAGTTCATGAGGAAATTCGGGTCAAAAAACCTAATGAAGCACAACTTAATAAAGGAACGTCAGGAAAGATCCTAACAACATGAGCTACCTAGCTAAACTAGGCCAAGAGCACCGTTAGGTGAAACATACATTTTAACATGAAATTTAGAGTTGATAAAAAGATATGCTCCCAAGACCACGTATGTCTTATCTTATGTGTTTTTCTTCGTCATTGTGATGCAGTGGTGGCATAAAATCACTCAATAAATAGGTGGATATTATGGGGGTGAGAAGAAACCTTTGTTCGAATGGCTCCAGGAAACCAGGAAAAAAGAATGACTCCAGGAAGTGGTGCATGTGGGCTCCACGCGACTGAGGTGGGCCACACTAGGGTGCCGCACCATCCCCTTAGTGCACCCCTTGGGTGCCCTATCACGTTCCTCTCTAGCACTGGGGTAAAGGATAGGGTACCTGTAAGTGCATCTAGTGCCCACTTGTGGGTTTTGGATGATTAACGACAAAATGATTAACAGACTAATGTGTATGTGAGTATACATAGGTGAAAGTATTTTAGAATTTGGTTTAACCAGTGGTCATGGGTCTTAAAAATGTTGTGATAACATTGAAGAATTTGGGTTGTCGTTTGAAGAATTGAAACTTGAAGAATAATGTTTATTTGTTAGTTACTTTTTCTTCATTCTTTTTGATTCATAGGGGAAAACCTACTATTAGGAGGGGAGGGGTCAAAGCGAAGCAAGACGGAAAGTCTTCGCGTGTGCTCAGTCAAGCATATCTAAACATGTGAGGGAAGACTTGGAAATCTCCTTACTTGCGAGATTTCCAGCTCTTCTGTTGAAGGTGATTATTCAAAAAAGTTTAGTTAGAATTCTTTGTTGAGGAGTTAGGAAACCTGTTGTGAGGTTGTCCCGGGTTCTATGGAACCCGAGGAATTTTAAAGATCAAAATTTTGGATGTTTGACAGCCGGAAACAACAAGTTGGTGAGCGTGTCCCATCCAACGGTCATATTGGCACCCAACTGTGGGTCACGGCTATAAATGTACCCGTACCTCTACGGAAACCGGGTGTTTGCTTGAGAGAATCTCTGCCAAATGTTACTGATACGTCTCCGATGTATCTATTATTTTTGGTTGTTTCATGCTATGATATTGCCCATAGTTTTGGGGCTCCGGGGCGATTTACAATGCACGTGAGTGCCGGTACACATTAGAAAGGAATCGCTAAAAACTCATCATTTTCACATTTTCTGGCCGTTTTCACAAGCTATTGCCCACGGGTTTTAGGTTCTGTGACGATTTACAAGGCCCGTGAGTCCCTCTACATGTTCGAGAGGCATACCAAACACGTTCCAGAGGACTCGCTCAAAACTCTTCATTTTTGCATTTTTCTGTCTGTTTTCATGAGCTATTGCCCGCTGGTTTGGGGTTCTTGAACGATTTACAAGGCCCATGAGTCCCGGAACACGTTTCAGAGGAATCGCTTAAAACTCATCGTTTTCATGTTTTCTGGCCATTTTCAAAAGCTATTGCCCACTGTTTTCAGGTTCTAGGATGATTTACAAGGCCCGTGAGTCCCTCTACACGTTCGAGAGGACTCGCTCAAAACTTGTTGCTTTTACATTTTCTGGCCGTTTTAATGAGCTATTGCCCGCTATTTTGGGGTTCTTGAACGATTTACGAGGCTTGTGAGTCCGCGTAAATATTTGAGAGGCGTACCAACAGATCGTCGTTTTCATATTTTCTGGCCGTTTTCATGAGGAGTTTTGAGGTTCCGAGGTGATTTACATGGCCCGTCAGTGTCGGTACAGGTTAGAGAGGAATCGCTAAAAACTCATCGTTTTCACGTTTTCTGGTCGTTTTCATAAGCTATTACCCACAGTTTTTGGGTTCTGGGACGATTTACAAGGCCCGCGAGTCCCTCTACACATTCGAGAGGCGTACCAAACACGCTCGAGAGGACTCGCTCAAAACTCATCGTTTTTTGGCCATTTTCAAATGTGTACAGGGACTCATCTGGCCATTTTCATGTTTTCTGGCCATTTTCATTAGCTATTTTGCCCATAGTTTTGGGGTTCCGGGGCGAGGCCCGTAAGTGTCGGTACACATTAGAGAAGAATTACTAAAATCCCGTCATTTTCTGGCTGTTATCGTAAGCTATTGCCCACTGTTTTCGGGTTCTGGGACGATTTACATGGCCAATGAGTCCCAGTACATGTTTGAGAGGTGTACGAAAAACTCATCATTTTCATGTTTTCTGGCCGTTTTCATGAGCCATTGCCCATAGTTTTGAGTTACCGGGGCGATTTACAATGCCCGTGACTGCCGGTACATGTTAGAGAGGAATCACTAAAAACTCGTCGTTTCATGTTTTCTGGTCGATTTCAAAAGCTATTGCCCCAGTTTTTCGTGTTCTGGGATGATTTACAAGGCCCATGAGTCCCAATGCTTCTGATGAGCTATTGCCCGCTGTTTTGTGGTTCTTGAATGTTTTACAAGGCCCGTGAGTCCATATACATGTTTGAGAGGTGTACCAAAAACTCGTCATTTTCATGTTTTCTGGACGTTTTCATGAGCCATTGCCCATAGTTTTGGGCTTCCAGGGCGATTTACAATGCCCGTGAGTACTGGTACACGTTCGAGAGGACTCGCTAAAAGCTCGTCGTTTTCGCGCTATCTGGCCGTTTTCATGAGCTATTGCCCGCTGTTTTGGGGTTCTTCAACGATTTACAAGGCCCGTGAGTCCCGATATACGTTTGAGAGGCATACCAAAAAATTGTTATTTTCAAGTTTTCTGGCCGTTTTCATGAGCTATTGCCCACAATTTTGGGGTTCCGGGGCGATTTGCAAGGCCCATGGGTTTTGTTACACGTTATAGAGGAATAGCATAAAACTCGTTGTTTTCACATTTTCTGGCCGTTATCATAAGCTATTGCCCACTGTTTCCGGGTTCTGGGATGATTTACAAGGCTCATGAGTCCCTATACACATTCCAGAGGTGTACCGAACTCGTTCGAGAGGTCTTGCTCAAAATTCATCATTTTCTGACCGTTTTCATGAGCTATTACCCATTGTTTTGGGGTTCCTGAACATTTTACAAGGCCCATGCGTCCCGGTACATGTTTGAAATAAGTACTAAAAACTTGTATTTTTCAATTTTTTTAGCCGTTTTCATGAGTTATTGCCCACAGTTTTGGGGTTCCAGGGAATTTTACAAGGCCTGTGAGTGCATGTACACGTTAGAGAGGAATCGCTAAAAACTCATCGTTTTCACGTTTTCTGGCCAGTTTCATAAGCTATTGCCTATTGTTTTCGGGTTCTGGGACGATTTACAGGGCCTGTGAGTCCGTGTACACGTTTGAGAGAACTCGCTAAAAACTCGTCATTTTCGCATTTTGGCCGTTTTCATAAGCTATTGCCCACTATTTTGGGGTTCTTGAACGATTTACGTGGCCAATGAGTCCCAGTACATGTTTGAGAGGTGTACCGAAAACTCGTCGTTTTCAAGTTTTCTGGCCGTTTCCATGATCTATTGCCCACAGTTTTGGGGTTGCGGGGCGATTTACAATGCCCATGAGTGCGGTATGCGTTAGAGAGGAATCGCTAAAAACTCATCGTTTTCATGTTTTCTGGCTGTTATCGTAAGCTATTACCCACTATTTTCGGGTTCTGGGACGACTTACAAGGCCCATGAGTCGCGGTACATGTTTGAGAGGTGTACCAAAAACTCATCGTTTTCAAGTTTTCTGGCCATTTTCATGACCCATTGCCCATAGTTTTGGGTTTCTGGGGCGATTTACAATGTCCGTGACTGCTGGTACACGTTAGAGAGGAATCACTAAAACATCGTTTTCACATTTTCTAGCCGTTTTCATAAGCTATTGCTCATTGTTTTCTGGTTCTGGGATGATTTACAAGGCCCATGAGTCCCTCTACACGTTCGAGAGGCATACCAAACACGTTCGAGAGGACTCGCTCAAAACTCGTCGTTTTTCTAGATGTTTTTATGAGCTATTGCCTACTATTTTGGGGCTCCTGAACGTTTTACAAGGCCCATGAGTCCCGGTACACATTGAAAGGCGTACGAAAAACTCGTCGTTTTCATGTTTTCCGGCCGTTTTGATGAGTTATTGCCCATAGTTCTAGGGTTCTGGGGGGATTTACAAGGCTCGCGAGTGTCGATACACGTTAGAGAGGAATCACTGAGAACTCGTCGTTTTCACGTTTTCTGGCTGTTTCATGGCCATAGTTTTGGGGTTCCTGAGCAATTTACAAGGCCCGCGAGTGTCGGTACACGTTAGAGAGGAATCATTAAAAACTCGTCGTTTTCACATTTTCTGGCCGTTATCGTAAGCTATTACCCACTGTTTTCGGGTTCTGGAATGACTTACAAGGCCCGTGAGTCCCGGTACATGTTTGAGAGGTGTACCAAAAAACTCGTCGTTTTCAAGTTTTTTTGGCCGTTTTCATGAGCCATTGCCCATAGTTTTGGGGTTCCGGGGCGATTTACAATGCCCGTGAGTGCCGGTACACGCTAGAAAGGAATCGCTAAAAACTCATCATTTTCACATTTTCTGGCCGTTTTCATAAGCTATTGCCCACTGTTTTTGGGTTCTGGGACTATTTACAAGACCCGTGAGTCCCTCTACACGTTCGAGAGGCATACCACACACGTTCAAGATGACTCGCTCAAAACTCATCGTTTTCGCATTTTCTGGCTGTTTTCATGAGCTATTGCCCGCTCATTTGGGGTTCTTGAACGATTTACAAGGCCCATGAGTCCCAGAAAAAGTTTCAGAGGAATCGCTTAAAACTCATCGTTACCAAAAAATCTTCATTTTCATATTTTCTGGCCGTTTTCATGAGCAGTTTTGAGGTTCTGAGACGATTTACATGGCCCGTCAGTGTCAGTACAGGTTAGAGAGGAATCGCTAAAAACTCATCGTTTTCACGTTTTCTGGTCGTTTTCATAGGCTATTGCCCACTGTTTTCGGGTTCTAGGACGATTTACAAGGCCCGCGAGCCCCTCTACACATTCGAGAGGCGTACCAAACACGTTCGAGGGGACTCGCTCAAAACTCATCATTTTTTGGCCATTTTCAAATGTGTACCGGGACTCATCTGGCCATTTTCATGTTGTCTGGCCGTTTTCATGAGCTATTTCGCCCATAGTTTTGGGGTTCCGGAGCGATTTACAAGGCCCATGAGTGTCGGTACATGTTAGAGAAGAATCGCTAAAAACTCGTCATTTTCACATTTTCTGTCCGTTATCGTAAGCTATTGCCCACTGTTTTCGGGTTCTGGGACGATTTACATGGCAGTGGGTCCCAGTACATGTTTGAGAGATGTACGAAAAACTCATCGTTTTTAAGTTTTCTGGCCGTTTTCATGAGCCATTTCCCATAGTTTTGAGTTACCGGGGCGATTTACAATGCCCGTGAGTGTCGGTACACGTTAGAGAGAAATCGCTAAAAACTCGTCGTTTTCATGTTTTCTGGCCGTTTTCAAAAGCTATTGCCCCAGTTTTGTGTGTTTTGGGACGATTTACAAGCCTCATAAGTCCCTATACTTTTCATGAGCTATTGCCCGCTGTTTGCACATATTGCTCTACAATTTTCTAATGCTTTATTTACCTGTTTTATTTTTATTTTTTCCTAAGTTCCTGTTTAGTTTCATGGAACATAAATTTTCCCATATAAAAATATAATATGAATTTATTTCTTATTTGAAATATTTTTTCTATTTTCATTATTGCATACTTTGAAGAGATAGACATTAACTTTTTCAAAAGTTTATGGGGATTGAAATAGTTCAACCTATATTAGAAATTATTGTGTCAATTTATGTATGTTCATTCTGGACAACAAGCATCTTCATTGTATTTCTAAAATACCCAATTATTAACAAATTGTATTTGCAAACTACTCAACATGCATTAAAAGGTACCGTGTTGAACTTTTTAATACAATTATTCAAAATGTTACAGAATTATTTTTTAATACACGTTGAATTTTTTAAAATACACATTAGCATTTTTTTAATGTAAGACGAACATTTTTCAAAAACACGTTACAATTTTTAATACATGTGACACATTTTTCGAAAACATGCTGAACATTTTTCAAATGCACTAACACTTTCTTTAAGTTTATGGCAGTTGTAATTTTTTCTTACATTTCTTTTTTAATGGTAAAAATAATATGGAAAATAAAAATAAAGGACTTGAAAAAATAAAAATAAAACTTGTACGGGTCCATAGAAGCACCATATATAAACAAAAATCACTTGCAGAGGTACATAGCAACCAAAGCGGTTTTTCGGAGCAAGGTGGCCACGGAGCATTCTTTTTTGAAAGGCTAAAAACTGGCACTTAAAAGTTTAAAAAAGAGTTGATTGTTTTCAAACAAAAACGTATGCATGTGCTCTAATTGATTTTCAAATTTCGTTCGAAATTATGTTATATTATACCCTGCAAAAAAGGCAAAAATCCGGCCAGAAAAACAAGCTGATTTTTGCACGTATTTTCCTTTTTTTTATCTCCCACATACAAACATTGATTTTGATGAAAATTCACACGGATATATTACACTTCTATGTGTGCATGTATAAAAATTTAGAATTTGTTTAGCTGTAAAAATCTGTTTATTTGAACTTCGAAAAAAAGGACACAATGTGTTGGTGCTCCAAAGTTCTTTTGCATAGCAATGCAATATATAGAGTTCGACCTCGTCAATATCTACTATGTATGGTATGGCACGGTGGACAACCCGTGCGTGCAATGCAATCAGCGATCACGAGGTCTTAGGTTTGATCCTGCATCATGCAAATTCTTTCTAATTTGTGGGGTTTTCCTACGTGATTAAACAAATATGTGGGGGTTTTCAATAAAAAATCCTCACGCATGGGCCACTCAGCCCTTCCTAACTCTCAGTCACTGGCAGGTGGGCCACTGCCACGCTAGCATGCCACGCGGGATGGACATACGTCCAAGTACGGATGGAAGCACCGTATTTGCACGGCCAGACAAGTTCGAGCACCAGTTTCGTGTATTTTGCAACTCTAGGCACTAAACTGACCACAGAGGACAAGTTGAGGCACCTCCATTGTATTTAACTCTTGAAAAAACGCCAAACTGATCCTAAAACTTGGTTGGCACATGTAAATACGGTGCTAATCTCATCTGTAGACATATAGTGTGCTGAAGTGGCCCCGTATTTGCTGCCATTTGTAGTGGTGAAACATTATTACGCCAATGCTATATATGTGTCTGACTAGTGGGTTCTGTATGTCAGAACAAAGGGAAAATTGAAATTAAAAATAGTGCCCAACCAGAGTCAAGCCTACGACCTGCAGCTTGAAAGGATGCGCTTACCAATAGACCAAACACACTACTATGAGAAATTTTTCCACTAAGTTTAATCAATAGTAAATAGCAAGCCTTGTTTTGCTTAAATGGGCTGCAACCCGCGGCCCATTTAGCACACCGTAACGTTTTTAAAGAAATGTAAAAGGTCCGTAAATTCTAATCATAATAATAAATTTTATATTCAAATATTCGTGTGTTATTAATAATTACCCCGTGTATGGTTTGTATTCACAAACATTTAAAAATGTATTTAACGAACATTCATAAATAATCCATGATTGTATATTTTAGAAGTTTGTATTTACGAAACATTTTTAGACACTCATGGCTTATATTTAACTAGTATTTTCCAAATAATAAGTGAATATTTCTAAAAATTACAAGAACATTTTTTATTAAGTTATTTTATTGCATACCTCTATATATTTATTGTGTGTCCACACAAATATTTGTGTACCATGAGGTTATTATTTATGTACCACAAATATCTATAACCCACAGCATGGCATGGTGCCTGGTTTTTTTTAAATACATGCACACGAATATTTTTATACCACGAGGTAATCATTAATAACACACAAATATTTGTATATCATGTGGTAATTATTAAGAACACACAAATATTTGAATCTAACTTTTATTATTATGATTATGATTTACAGACTTTTAACAAAATTTTAAAGTTAAGATGTACTAAATGGGTACTGGATGCAGCCCATTTAAGCACCAAAAGCCAGTCTAGATAAAGTTAGAGGGGCCGTGGTTGGCATGGAATCCTCTTCGGTGTGGTGGTCAGCGTGTACATCCTCAAATAGCTGGTCGCAAGCCCTAAAAAAAAAAAGCTAAGCCCTCAAAAAAAAAAAGCTGGTCGCAGGTTCTACTCTACTTGACCAGAATTTTCTATTTCCATTTTTTCTTCTGGACTAACAGGCAGGACCCAGTAGTCATAGATACATATATAGCATTCAAATAATCATATTTCATCGTTACAAGTGTGGACCCCAAAATACGATGCCATGTCTTGTTTGTAATTTTACTTCTTGGCCGTTGTTCCTTTGTGCAAAGGCTAGCGTTCTACTATTTGTTCAGTTTTGCTAGGTCGGTATGTGGCTTGTACTATGATCCTTCTGATATAAATGAGACATGTATTACCATGCAAAAAAAAGATGTGTTTAGCATCGTATTTGCACGCGCTAGCCAAGTTTTAGAACCAGTTCAACGTATTTTTCAAGTTCAGGCACTAAAGATCTATGGCAAGTTCAGGCACAGGTGTAATTACCTCAACTCTGAATGTATCAGAGACAGAAAACAAGTTGGTGCTTGCAGGTGCTCTGAAGTCTGAATTACTTCAGGCCAGTCACAAGAGGCGGGATAGATACATCCATCTGAAATGCATGAGCGGACCATTGGCCGGTCACTGCAAACATTTGCTGAGCTCGGCAGGTTCAGGGATCCCATTCCCGGAGCAAGCCATGCTGTATCAGTTCCCGGAGCAAGCCATGCTGTATCAGTTGGTTGAAACAGAGTAATCATCTTTCGTTAAGCGTCAATGAAGCCTGCTAATCAGTGGCCCGTAAAGCGTCACCAATCAGACCTGGACAGCCCTAACGGATCACGCACACAGTACAACGGCGATGCATCATCCATACCTTCTCGAGCTCAAGCAACAGCTTGTTGATAACAATCAACATCCCTGCAGAGGAAACGAAAAAAAAGGAAGAAGCTTGCTGATGAAATCAGTCAGGAGGTTCCTTGGTTGGCAGGGAAAGGACCCGTGGTTCCAAACGGGGGAAATCTTCACTCGCAGGCCACTGAGAAAACCATGGCTGGAAATTAAAGCGCACCGAGGAAAGAATTGAAGAAGAGGAGGTCGATGGGGATGGCTCGTCACAGCACGTAGTAGCAGTAGCCGCGAAGGAACCAGCGCACCGAGGTGAAGGATTGGCAGGCAGTATGGAAAAGTTCAGTGGGATCGATCCGATATCCCCATGGGAAGAACACGGCTCGAGCCGCCAGTGGGCGGCCTGTCAGCCTCGTCCCTCGAGGTCGTGGGGGAGGAACCGAGGGAGGAGTAGGGAGACCCTCTCTTGGGTCGTCTGCTTGCTTAGGATGTTAAACACAGCAAAGAGAGTTCAGATGCCTACGGGATGCTTAGGGTTGTCCAGACAAGTGACAGTAGCTCCATTACAACTGAGTTCAGATGCAACATTGTATCTAATGGACCAACACGAGACTACACTCTTATGTCACCAAGCTGATCTACCCAGCTTCCATAACAAGAACTCTTCAAGTTGGATAGATTAATCAATCACAGTTTAGCAAACATGTGAGATCAGGAACACCATTACATCAGATAATGTGCGCGGCCATAATATCTGTTGATGTGCCTCGACTGCAGACGATAGTAAATACCAGGTTAAATATAGTGTTGCAGGTTTAGATACATTCAAGTAATGAGCACTCAAGAACAACTTCATACCTTCACATTGTTAACATCTGGTGTATCCGGGGTTGTCACATGATAGAATTTGTAAAGTTTCATGTTTTCAAATGCCCCTCTTTGCTTAGGGTCCATATCTTCAATAGCTTTCTTTCTGGCTTCTTCAGCCTGCACAAGTTTTGGGGAATATTAGATATTGTAAAGCGTCAAATCTCTTGGAAAATAATTAAATATTTCAGTTAAATGGACCTGTTCCAGTTCTATTTTCCTTTGTTTAACCTTCTCCTTTAGAAATTCCTGTCAAAGAAACATGGCAGCAAAATTAGGAAGGGAGTTACTGCTGTAAACCAATGCTAACTTTAGAGTGTATAATTGATCAAGAAGAGTTTAGTGACCTCAATTTTTTTCCCCTCATCCTCTGGCAACCCCTCATCTTTGACTAGCTTATGAGCTAAAACCTGCATTGCAACATGATATGATTCAACATAGATGTCCTTTCATAGGTAGCATTGTACATCAGAGTAGAACAACTGAAATTCCTTACAAACCTTGTAATCATCCCATTCCAAGTCAAAATCACAAACTATCTGCAACAAGCAGCACAAGGTAAACATTAATGTATGAACAATTTATAGCTACTTGAAACCAGACCTGGAGACTTAATTAGGATGCACGAGTGCACTTCTGCGAATAGTGTTTGAAATAGAAATACAATAACTACAGAGTGGAAAGCAGGCTAAGCAGATTTTATTGTTGTTTTATTATCAACGGATGGAAACCTCAAACAACCAACCCATCCACTTGGGTTTTACACCATCAAATTATGATAGGAACAACTTAGGTCAAGCATCCAACATACTAGAAAACAGGTGACAACATTTAAGACAAAATGGAAGCAATGCGCATGATCAGATACCAGCAATGGAAGATGAGGAGGGGTCCCCACAGCACGAGATTGCCTTATGTAGCAAAAACAATGGCAGCATGTCACCAGTACCGGACAAAAAACATGACCTCATCGACTGATGATCACGTCGCAGACTAAAGCAGACTAGATCACAGCAATAATACGCTTAAAGGAAGCTTACCGGGGGTTCTAGAGGATATATGACGCGGACAACTGTGCCATCTTCATCTTCAGGAGGATTTAGTGGCATGTCTGCAAGATATTAAATAAGGTTCATATGCCAATGAGATTACCCTACAGAGAATGTTATCATTAAAACAACTAATGCCATATAAATTTAAATCGAGTGATCAACTAGTACAACGGCTCTAGGATATGGGCGCGTATCTGAGAGCGGATTGTGCCAAACAGGATTCAGTGAGTGTTGGGTCATTTTGAGTACGTAGCAATCTTTTCGTGCTTATGATGTCTTAGAATGTGATTGACAATTCCATCCTAGCAGTTCTTAGGCACTAGGCGCAGCCCTGCCACATAGCATTACCTGCTGCCTAGGTTTCTGCTTTGCTAGACAGTAATAAGTACTAGGCACCACTTCGCTGCCTACTGAGTACTTGCTGAAAATAGCATGACCTGAAAATTTGCATGCTCTAGAGATGCTAACCGTCAAGGTGCGAACAACACTAAAGGCCAAGCAAATATGCACCAAAGTGCAAAAAATGAAAAGAAGAAATTTATCCCCTCAGAAGAAAAAGGATAATAAAAGAGAGATTTGCTTATCACAGGATATTATGTGCCATCAAATTACTAGAAAGCAACCAGGATATAATTCAAACTGGTGTTACTAAATATGATGCCATTATGATTTTGTAAAACGGAATACCAGTAAAAAAAAAAGTTTAAAAGCCATTACATGTGTTCGCAGGCATGTTTCTTCAACTGCCACTTCAATGAATTAACAATTTGATTAGGGAAAAGGGCATCATTCCAAGACGAAGAACTGCATTGCAACCATTCAACTAATAGTGGCTGCAGTTCTGCAGAATCATGCACACTTTTGGATGGTTTGGTTTACATGATCTTGGCATGACACGTGCCAAAGATAGGTACAATAGTGGAACCTCTCTAATGGTAAGGGGTATTCAAAGGATCATAAAGCAAAAAGGGAAAAAAAATAGATATTACTAGAGAAGCATAATACAGGCCTAAAAAAATAAACCCAATTCAGCTTACAGGGCGTGTAGTAGTAGAACTTGTTGGCTCTCTCAGTTTCCATACGGTTCAGCGCAGACCTGTAAATGTATAAACCTGAGATTTAATAATCATAACTAGTGGTAATGGAAATATAGCACATCATTGAATGAGAATGAAAATGCCTGGCAACAGAAATAAATATGTACCTAAAGCATGAAATTCTGAAAGCATAAATTCATAAAACTAACCTCCGCTGGGTGCAACAGAGAGTGAAGATTTTTGTTTTCAAACTTTCAATCCTGCCAAACCTGTAGGCAAAGCAATAGCAAGGTGAGTAAAATAAGTTACAAAGTAGAGGGAAAAGCAGGGATATAAATAATAAAAACAAAAGGCAACAAATATTGCTCGATATAAGTAACGCAACAGTACCGGTCCTGAAGAGGAACATAAGGCACCCATGACATCTTCATCTCTTCCATTGGTACTATTTCTTCTTTTCCCGTTCGAACAAAATTTATGGCAATCTTATCTGATGGAGGAAAAGGACAGTCAACCTGCAAAATTGAACATGTCAACTGCTAAACAAGACAGACCATCCAGATCATAGGCCTTAAACAAGTATTTGATCAAATTAACAAATATGACAAAATATTTGATACTGCATGTTAGGGTAAAAACATCAGTGAAGAGCAAGACAAGGTCACCAGCCAAATAATTTTTGACAAGTTAACAGGAAATCTTAGAGAGAGAAAACAGAATCATAACAGAACAACAGCAATAGAAGGAAATAAATGCTCCTACCAAGATAATTCTCTTGGTAACATCAACTGACAAAATAAATGAAGTTTCTTACTCCTTTTATTTTCAAAAGCTTGTAGCAACTTTCTAAACTTAAAAGCTGATACATAAATTTTCATCTTGTGCAATTAATAATTCTACATAAAAATCATAAACAATAATATACTAAAGATGGTATGTTTTTAAGTAATGCAAAAGGTATAAACAGAACTGCTGATTTGTAGACATGAGCTAAAGGTTCATCTCAATATGTACAACTGCAAGACCATTCTCCGCTATACATTTTTTTCCTACTAACATGTTTTGCTTTGAAACACAAAATGTAAATATAATGGTGTTATAGATGCTGGGCCAAGAGAGTGGATAAGAACTTACAGCAAGTACAATAGGAACAACTACAATATTTAATTCACCATTAACATCCAATTGTTGTGCTGCACGCCAAGAGGAGCCAATTTGACTTGTATGGAATAATATTCAACAGGTGTAAAACAAGAATGGAAATAAGAAGATGGCAGATACTAAATCCACTTTACATACAATATATAAAGTGATACACAAATACAATTGTTGAATCTCACTAAACCAAACTAATAGCACTTAAAACAAACATCAGTAAATTTATGGCCAGATAACCCTACTTTTCTACAGATTACGAAATATTACCAACATTATAGAACATGTATCAAGGATCAACGATAGCAAAATTAACTTTAGAAACAGATTACTGAAATATTATCAACATTATAAAACATGTATCAAGGATCAACGGTAGCAAAATCAACTTTAGAAATAGCTTAGTGCCAAGTATACTTAGTTACTTACGCTCGGTGCTTCCAAACAAATAAACCGTCTTCCCATATAGTTTCCCCCCTTCCTCTAGTGTTTTCTGCTCATCAACAACAACCACATATCACTGTATGCTGAAGTTAAACATTCAAAAAGGGGGTAAATCTTACAAGATTAAGTTTGACTATCATACCTCTAAATTTTCAAAGTTCCAATTGAATTCCTTTATCATATCAATGTTTTCCCACTGCAGATGACAAGCCAAGTTCTATAAGTTTTTCAAGGCAAGGAAATGCGTACAGCTTACGCTATATAATATGTCCAAGTGTGCATGACTAACATACACATTACGAAAAAAGGGATGTGAACAAACCTCAGTCCCAACAGGAAAGGCAGACCACGACAGATCCTCCTGAACAGAGTGACAAACCATTAGTCAAAACACACATTAATCAAAATAGCAAGGCCATCATACAAGATCAACAATTCTAATCATAATGACAACTTCCAAAAACAGTCATAATGGTTGCTTCCAATAGGAAGAAACTGCTGTCATAAAAAGAAGAAAAAAACCCAGCAAATAGAACATGGCACCTGTTGTGCAATAATGAATATGTTCTGAGTCAGCATGCCAGAAACATGTTGCTGGCTCATCATCTTCCAATACTACCATAAACCTAGTGCTAATCTGGCATGCTCCTCGACTGACATAGCAATTGCTAGCACCAGACTTGGAAAAAGGTTGACCAGCAGAACGCACACGGGCTTAAATTTTTTTCATCAGTCACGATTTCTCTAATACCACGGGGTAGAGAATTCCAGTTTCCTATTTACATGAGAACAAACTAATAGTCAAACCAAGTGTTAATAACATACTCATATAAACAGTGAGATGCGCATTTGAGCATCACTAGCAGAAGAACTAAACCAACATCCCCCATTTTTTTTTACCAAAAATCCCAGCGAGCACCAATCCAAAGTGAAGCTGTCCGCGAGCTAATCAAATAAGGACCAACGCTCCCTACTTGGGGATACCAATTATCGGAACGCAAAGGAAGTGTCTCGGTGTCAATCGATTGAAAATTAGTTTTTTCTCGTAACCAACGCCTATAACCATTAGATACTAATCCAACAGTCCATCCAGACCTGGATCTCCTTTCTCTCTTTCTTCTTCCTGCTTTCATCTTCACGTGCGATACGCCCCGTCGCGCCGAACCGCCAACGCCCAACGCGGAGCCCCCGCCGCCATCACCTCCCCTCGGCTCCCTGAGCTCCTTCTAGGCCTGCAAGTCACAGGTAATTTCCAACCCCAGATCCCCTAATTCCTAACGCCAAATCCCATTCATTTTTGTAATACTCCAGGGTTTAGGGTTTAGGTGATTGATGTGACAACCAGATTCCTCTTCGGGGGGAAGTACTCCATGTCAACCTTGGGCTTGGGCAGCACCTTGACGCGCTACTCCGCCCCAGAGGAGCTGCCTCCTTCGCCGCCGCCTCCTGCTTGCTCGAATCAGTGGCCGCCGTGCGCTACCAACCCCGCGCCTCCCGCTCTCGGTTGCTAGGGTTTGGCGTCTGGACGAGGCGAGGGTGTAATCGAGACCTCTCTGGCTTTCGGCGCCGGGGGACCGCCCCACATCGCCCGAATTACATGGCTTGATTGTACGTAAGCCCATTATCTACGTTGCTGTAACATCCCAAATTTTTAATTTGGAATGTTATGCATAGGTCATCCATGCATATCATATTTTATTGCATTTCGTTTTGCGATCCTCGAAAATTCTAAGCAACTCAAGGACCCACGGAGAGAGTTGGGGATTTCACCGTTTTCATATTTGAATTTTCTCAAATATTGAAACAGGGATCAATTTGGTTTAACTATTTTTCTCTCCGAAAATATTTCATATTAAAAATATATGAGAGGAGATAATATGACTTCTCCAAAATAAATGGAATATTGGAGGAAAAATATTAAAATCAAATAAATATTTTATTTGGATTTTTATTGCAATTTTATTTGGATTTAGAAAAAAATATGCATTTTTCAAAATTGCATTAGAGTCCCAAATAAATGTTTACCTTGTCCGGGAGATTTAGAGGACGGGGAAAATTATTTCGGGAATTTTGGAGTCCGTTTAGTATTTCTTTTACTTGTTTTTCTGCGCGGAATTATTTTTTTAAAAAAAAAAAACCGCCGGACCGAACTGGGCCGAAGCCCAGCCGGCCCAGCAGGCCGCCGCCGCCTTTCTCCCGTAGCCGAGCCGGACTCCGCAGGAGTCCGGGACGCCGCCGCCCTCGTCGCCCCCTCGCCCAAGGTCGCCCCCCGACCCTTTATATGCCGCCCGCCCCGCCGCCCCGACCCCCACCACCACCAGCCGCCGCCGCCGCGCCGCTGCACGCTGCCGCTGCCGCCGCTCGCCGCCGCCAGAGCCGCTGCCGCCGCCGCCGGACGCCGCCGCCTCCCGACCCCGCCGCCGGAGCCGCCGCCGCCGCACGCTGCTGCTGCCGCTGCCGCCGCTCGCCGCCGCCGCCGTCCCGCCGACCGCCGGAGGTAGCCGCCGCCGCCGTCGGTTTCGTGAGAAAAACCGATCGGTTTTTGTTTAAACCCTAGATCTAGATTCGTTTTTTTTTAAATTCCGGTTTATTCTTTTTAGATCGGTTTTCCGTCGGTTTAGTTATTTAGCGGACGTTCGTCCGTACGTTCGTTTTAACGAACGGTTTTCACCGTTTAACCGCAGACAGCGAACGTTCGTTCGTTAGCCTGTTCGTTAGTTTTCTTTTTCTCGGATTTTCCGCGATTATTTTCGATCGCGATTTCTAATCCGATTTTCGTTTTAGTATAACTTTTCGCTCGTTTGTCGGAATCAGGCGATTCAAGCGCCTAGATCTTCGTCTCGAAGCCCTCTTTCTGTTTAACCAACTTAAACAAGTTTTTGCTACTGTAAAATTTGACTTTAGTCCAGATTAGCAATCAAAGCTTGTTTCTTTCGCAGTTTGAGTTTCGTTGCTCCGTTTGATTTGATTCTTTTTGCAAACCGGAGTTCTTCAGTTGAACTTTCTGGTTAGGTCTTCTCATTTGGGTTTTACCCGTGCATCTTCGCTTGATTGCTTATGTATGCTATTGTTTGTTTGCGATAGAATTCCCGGAGTGCGAAGCGTGCTACTACGAGTCCCTAGGTTTTGCGGATCGTCAGCAAGGCAAGTAACACATTGATCATACTTCTTTGTTACCCAGTTTTTATGCATTAGTTTCGACCCTCAAATATTGCATGACTAGGATGTGATTAACTTGTGGGTATTGGGAAGTAGATGATGAGGTAGAACCTATTGCCCTTTTAATAACAAACCCTTGGGAGTTACTTCCACGCTATGCTTATGTTGCCATGCTATGCTCGTAGACGTGGATTGGGTTTTGAGTGTATCCATGACAGATGTGAGATTTTTAATTAATGGTTCAACTTAAGGTGGCAACTTTAATACACATCTGGGTGGATTGCTTGTTTGGGCACCTGGGGATATACCAGTGTTGTCCTAGGAGATCCCGGGGATATACCGTGTGATCCTCCTACGGTCCGCCACCCAGGCTCAAAGGGATCATAAGATTATTCATGCTAGAAACTTCCGTGTGCAGCCACAAGCTATTATGGGCTCTAGCATAGTTGAGTATGTTACATGACCTCTTTCAGTGGTAGGCTAGCAGATGTAGGGGAAAGTAGGTGTAACTGTCTACCCAGAGTAAAGAGTAAATGTTTCTGAAAGACTGTGTCTCGGTCATCCGTTTCTCAAACACCATGTAGTGCAAGAAATCCAACGG
This sequence comes from Thinopyrum elongatum, assembly GCA_011799875.1. Classification (NCBI taxonomy): domain Eukaryota; kingdom Viridiplantae; phylum Streptophyta; class Magnoliopsida; order Poales; family Poaceae; genus Thinopyrum; species Thinopyrum elongatum. Next base: position 320,366,369 of record CM022297.1, read on the forward strand.
AGGAGATCGAGTCTTGTGGGGAAAAGTGCACAAACCTCTGCAGAGTGTACAAACTAATCATGATTAGCCGTGTCCCCGGTTATGGACATCTTGAGTATCTGGTTCTTGGATCATCATATTGAATCCCATCACTCTAAATTAATTTGTTGGGATTAATAATTACTGTTAATTGGGATTGAGAGGGGGATTTACCTTCTCAATGTTCAACAACCACCATGATAGTTAAATAAAATATATTCCTTTGTTGTAGGGAAAAATTGGCTTTTCGCAAAACAGTATAACCCTAGAGCTTTTCCACCGGCCAAATATGCATGTAGTATTAGCAATTATTCTGTTCATTGCTCTACTGTGTTATATTGCCAGCATATTCCATGTGCTGACCCGTTTCGGGCTGCAACGTATCATGTTGCAGACTTTTCAGACGAAGAGTAAGGTGTGCTAGGTCGTTGTCGTGCACTCAGCTATGCCGTTGGAGTTGATGGACTCACCTTATCTTCCAAGCCTTCCGCTGTTATCTTATTTAGATGGCCTTAAGCCATATTTATTGTAATCAGTTCTCTTTTGAGACATTCGATGTAATAAGTGTGTGATTGCACTCTGTTATAAATCCTTCGAGTACTGTGTGTGTCAGCATTACCGATCCAGGGATGACACTTGAACACAGAGATTCGATCCATTCGGGTCGGGTCGCTACAGTTGCTTCTTCGACTTTTGAAGAGTGTACTTCCAAAGTCAAATTTTTTTATGTTCGACTGTATTTATACAATAATATACAAATATTTATGCCATCAAATTAGTAGTATTAGATTCATAATAAAATATATTTTCAGCATATACTTATTTTTTTTCAAGGGATACGTCAAAGATTGAAGCATCGAGAAGATAGATAGAAGAGGCCAAGAAGGGCCAAGTTTTTTACAAATCCCACCACGGCTAAAAAGCCCTAGATCCTCATGTGGATTACTCACCCATATCCTGCCTATCTACCATACGAATGACGGAACCATGCTCTCGAAGCAGGCCGGCCGCTCTCCAGTCTTGTGCCTCCAATTCGATCCTCGCAAGCACATCATCAACCGATGGCAGGGCTCCATTGAATACTATGTCATTACTATGCTTCCACAACCTCCAGAGCACCAGTGAAATCACTGTCCACGTCTCCTTCCTAATATGTTTTTGCGGCTTTAGATCTGTCCATCACTTCACGAGATTTGCATCCAGCGATGGCGTCCAGTCAGGTCTCCCCCATGTGTTTGTGATCTTGGTCCATATCTGCCTTGCAAAGACACATCTGAGCAGTAGATGGTCTAGGGTCTCCGGGGCTTGATCGCAGAAGGGACATGCCGATGGGTGCGGCAATTGGCGGCGCTGCAGCCTGTCCGCTGTCCAACACCTATTTCATGTCGCTAGCCACGTGAAGAACTTGCATGATGGTGGCGCCCGCGATCTCCAAATCTGGACGGCTCCAGCACTCTCCATTCTTCCCGCAAAATCAGCACGGTATGTCGATCATGCGGAGAAACTGCCCGTGCTCTCCCATTTCCATGCGATCGCGTCATCCACACCTTGCACCAGCTCGATGTTCTGAGTCGCGTCTACCAATGATATGAACTCGAGTAATGCTTGCGTGCTCATATCCGGGGAGATGTCTTGCCACCATCCATCCGTGAGCGCCTGTCTGACCGTCTTTTTCCGTCCTGGTTTCTTGATCATGGCATATAGATGTGGCATGGTGTCCTCAATGCGACTGTCCCAAAGCCACCAGTCAGTCCAAAAACGCGTTGTCTCCCTGTCCCCAAGCGTGCATCTTGTGGCTGCTTTGTATATGCTCATTGATTCATCAGAGACTTGCATGTTAAACTCACACCAGGGTCGGCTTGGATCCGTCCTTTGCAGCCATGGCCATCTGGGTCTAAGTGCCATGTTTAACAAGCGCAAGTTGTGTATGCCCAAGCCACCATATTCCTTTGGTGTACAGACCTGGTCCCATGCGACGATGCAGTGCCCTCCATGCACATCGCACTGGCCCTTCCATAGGAAGCCATGACAAATTTTGTTGGCTGCTGTGATGGTTTTGATAGGTAAGTCGAGCGCCATCATCACGTGCATTGGCATGGATGTAAGCGTGGTTCGCAGCAGCTCTAACCGTCCGGCCCGATAGATTAACCGGGCCTGCCAGGCAGGTAGGCGGTCTGCCATCTTGTCAATCAAGTACTGCAACTGGGCTGCTGAAACCTTCCGCAATGCAAGCGGGAGCCCGAGGTACCGGCACGGCACGGCCAGTCCAACACCTGGCACTCCATCTCGGCCGCAATCAGCTGGTGCTGCTCCTCGGAGCATCTTATTGGGTGGGCGGAGCATTTCGACAGGTTGGTGCGCAGACCCGTTGCGACACCGAAATCAAATAGGAGCGCTGCACATGCCCTTAGACTTTGCAAGTCCCGCTTGATGAACATGATCACGTCGTCGGCGTAGATGGATGTGCGCTGCTGGTAGCCGGTGGGTGCAAGTGGCGTCAACACACCGGTCGCTGTAGCTCGATGTAGCAGGTGTTGTAGGCTCTCCATAACTAGGACGAACAATAGGGGGGGGGGGGAACTGGATCCCCTTGCCGCAACCCTTGCCGATTGTATATAATCTCTCCCGGAATACCATTGAGGAGCACTCTTGTGGAAAACGACGCAAGCAACCCAGAAATCCATGCCGTCCACTTGCTACCGAACCCCATGTGCCGGAGAACTTCTAATAGGTAAGCCCAGTGCACCGTGTCAAATGCCTTTGTAATGTCGAGCTTAAGCATCACCGCCTCTCTCTTTGTTGCATGAAGCTTCCTTGCCAAACCTTGCACCATCATGTAGTTGTCATGTAGCCATCTCCCTTTTATGAATGCACCTTGGTGAGCTCCTACCAGATCCGGCATGTCAGCAATCACCCTTGTGGCCAACACCTTGGCAACTAGCTTCGGGAAACTATGTATCAAACTGATGGGTCTAAACTCGCGGAGCTCCATAGCGGCTGGTGTCTTGGGCAGCAGGGTTATGAACGCTTGGTTTATGGAGGTGAGACCACGGAAATCCATTCTGCCAAATGAGTGAAATGCTGCCATGACGTCTTCTTTTATGATCGGCCAGCAGGTCAATAGAAGCGCGCTGGGAAGCCATTGGGCCCCGGCGCCTTGTCCAGCTCTTGTGCATGCACGACTGCCCACACTTCCTCCTCGGTGAATGCGACCTCTAGATGACGCATGTCCTTGTGAGGCAGCCCCAACTCCTCAAGATCGAGCATGAATTCCCGGTCAGTTGTGTCTCCAAGCAAGTTGGAAAAGAAAGCATCAACGGCCTCCGCCATGATCTCATGATCTGCAGTGACTACACCATCTACCTTGAGTTTCGCAATGTAGTTTTTCCGTCTCCTGTGACTAGCATGCGCATGAAAGAATTGTGTGCATGCATCACCTTCCTTTAGGTAGAGAATTCAAGATCTTTGTCTAGCGATCGTCCGCTCCAACGAGGCGAGACCCAACAACTTATGCTTGAGTAATCTCCGTAGGTCCACCTCAACTTGTATTAATGCTCTACTCTCCATGGCGATATCCAGTCGTAGAATGACCTCATTCGCAATGCGGGTTTGCTGCTTGACGCTTCCCACGTACTTATTGCTCCAACTGGCTAGTCGTTTTGCTGTTATCTTCAACTTGGCCGCCAACCTCTTGTAAGGGTTCTGGATATATGGCTGGCTACCCCAAGCCTGCCTGGCCACGTCCTGGAAACCATCAATCTTCGTCCAGAATGCCTCGAAATGAAACCGTCTCCCTAGTGTTAAGTTCGCCTCAAGCACCAGATGGAGTGGGCAATGGTCTGAAGTATTAGTGCTCAGCACCGAGAGGAAGGCCGACGGGTGCAGCTCCTCCCACTCCACCGAGACCAAGACTCTATCCAACTTCTCAAGTGTTGCCTCCATCCGTTCATTTGACCAGGTGTATCTACAGCCATTAAGATATAGTTCCTTCATGTCCAAATCGTTGATGCATCTCCTGAAGCGGCCCATCATCCGGCGATTGATCCTGTCGTTACTCTTGTCGGAAGGGTCAGCGATTAGATTAAAATCACCAGCAATCATCCAGGGGCCTGCATGTAAATCCCTGATCTCTTTGAGCTCATGCATGAAAGCCACCTTGTCGCTATCCTCCTGGGTCCCGTAAACCCCAGTGATCCACCACCCAGTTGCGTTCTGGAACTGCACCCACGTCGTGACTGTATTTGCTGTGATGTGTGGGTTTGTGAGCTGTACGCATGTGGATTTGGCCGCCAATAAAATGCCCCCATGCGTGCCAACCGCCGGAGCACAAAAGAACACGTCAAATGTCGGCCCGAGGCATTGCCGCACCACCGCTGGGTTCATGTCTTGAACCTTGGTCTCCTGTAAACATACCACACTCGTGCCCGAGCTCGAAATTATGTTATTTATTGCATTACGTTTCACCGGATTGTTCACGCAGCGCATGTTCCACACCACCATCACCTTGCTTGGGTCAGCCATAGAGAAGGCTTACCAGCAAACTACCTTGGGCGCACAACACTAAAGTGTTACACCCTCTGCTCCCCTTCCTAGTGGTAGCACATCTGCCTGCCATCCAAAGAGGCCTACGATCACCGCGATTTGTGACTGTTGTAATGGTCTTGAGAAGAGCTGTAAGTATGCCTGCCTGGCCTCATCGCCGATCACCTCGCCTTCTCGGGCGATGCCAAGCTGCACCATGAGAGTGCGTTGTTGGGTCTTGATTGAGGCGCCGCTCGTTAAGCATCCATTGATCCTGAGGCTATGCCGAACAGTTGAAGGTGGAGTCCTCCTCCGTCATTTGTTCCTGGCCACCACAGGTCATGAGAGGACCGGCATGATTTTCTTTCTGTATTGCGATCGTAGCCGCGTGATGGGGCTGTCAATCGATCGAGTCCCCGAGCCCTGATCTGCCGTGGACTCCGATCCCGAGAGGGTCACCAGGAAAGTGTCCAGCACGTTGCACTGGCTGCCTTCCCCACTAGCTGGGCCCTGTTCAGACCAGCTGCTATCCCCACAGTGGAGGGAATCGAATTGAGACCACGCTTCACAAACATTGATATATTTTTTCACAAACTCGATCAAATATTGAGATAGTTTCATACTCCAATAAAGTTGGAAGTACAGTCTTTCAAGGACGGAGGGAGTACCTATACATGGCTGTTTTTTCCACAATTGAGGAAAGCGTGGAACATCCAAATACAAGTGCGGGATTTGTGAGCGCATGCGACATCCGCGGATGAATTGCCTGAACCGCGTGCCGTAGCCCAGCATGACCTCAGCCGACGCGTCCCAAAGGTTGCTTCGCTCCGTGAGCAGCTCAAGCTCTATGGCGACGCCGGCCATGACCCCTCCCGAGTGCGCCACCTCACCGATGAGGCTTCTGACGTGCCGCACCAGCTCATACTTGTTCAGTATCAGCGGCGTGGTGAGGAAGCACGACAACGCCTGGACGCCATGGACTCGTGGGCTCCTGGTAAATGACAGAACCAAACAACCGATCCACACACCAGATTACTCGAACTAGCCCCGCTTGGATAAATTCAGCAAACAGAGTTACAGATACAGGGTTCAGATCGAGGATCTGCCCAATTTCTACCAAGTAGTCTAAGGTTCTATGTCTAGGCTAGCTATTACAACTTGGAGAAAGGGGAAAGATGGTTTGCCCGTGCTTGGAGGAGGAGATAAGTAGTTCGTGAGTAGGTGGCGTCACATGTGCTATAGCCATCGTTATGTAAATGTCCTGCGGGTGACGACAACGACGTGAAGAGGAACAGGAGGCCGTTGTGGGAGATAGTCGTTGATCATCACTCCCTTGTTCCATCGTAGCCGTCCATTTCACAAGCAAGTAGCTCTTCGTTCTCAGTGTTGATTTCTTTAGTTAAGATGTCTGTTTTGTCAGTTAACTGTCTCTGTGGTTCAGGGTCCTGACAATTGCCCTCTCCAGAAAGGGATCCTTGCCCTCGAGGATATTTAAGGGGAAACCATGAGCGGATGGTGGCATTGAAGAAATTAGGGAAAGTGAACTTGATGAAATCTGCGTCTTCCCAAGTCGCATCTTCAGGTGACATGTTAAGCCATTGGACCAACCACTGTGTGACAAGTTTAGGATGTCGAGGAACTGCTCTTGTATCCAAGACCAAGATTGGAGCTATTTTGATCTTGCCAGAAGCATCAACCAGTGGCAATCCAGGAGCAGAAATGGCCTTGGGCCCCATATGTCTCTTCAATTGACTGACATGGAAAACATTGTGTATTTGAACACTGTCAGGAAGGAGAAACTTGTAAGAGGAGTTGCCAATATTTTGTAAGATTCTGAAGGGGCCGTACAATTTTATAGCTATTTTAAGGCCCGTCGTGATGCCAAAAGCAGCTGATAACCCTCAAGTATAGGGGATCGCAACAGTTTTCGAGGGTAGAGTATTCAACCCTAAATTTATTGATTCGACACAAGGGGAGCCAAAGAATATTCGCGAGTATTAGCAGCTGAGTTGTCAATTCAACCACACCTGAAAGACTTAATATCTGTAGCAAAGTATTTAGTAGCAAAGTAGTGTGATAGTAACGGTAACAGTGGCAATAGTAACAGTAGCAAGTTTGTAGTGATTGTAACAGCAGCAACGACAAAGTAACTTAGCAAAGATCAATATGTGAAAAGCTCGTAGGCATTGGATCAGCGATGGATAATTGTGTTGGATAATATTCATCATGTAGCAGTCATAACCTAGGGCGACACAGAACTAGCTCCAATTCATCAATGTAATGTAGGCATGTATTCCGTATATAGTCATACATGCTTATGGAAAAGAACTTGCATGGCATCTTTTGTCCTACCCGCCCGTGGCAGCGGGGTCCAAAAGGAAACTAAGGGATATTAAGGCCTCCTTTTAATAGAGAACCGGAACAAAGCATTAGCACTTAGTGAATACATGAACTCCTCAAACTACGGTAATCACCGGAAAGAATCCCAATTATTGTCACCTTGGGTAACTCGTAATAGGTGTCTACAACTTGCAAGATAGGATCAAGAACACACATATATTCATGAAAACATAATAGGTTCAGACCTGAAATCATGGCACTCGAGCCCTAGTGACAAACATTAAGCATAGCAAAGTCATAGCAACATCAATCTCAAAACATAGTGGATACTAGGGATCAAACCCTAACAAAACTAACTCGATTACATTATAAATCTCATCCAACCCATCACCGTCCAGCAAGCCTACGATGGAATTACTCACTCCCGGCGGTGAACATTATGAAATTGGTGATGGATGAAGATTGATGATGATGACGACGACGGATTCCAACCCTCCGGAGCCCCGAACGAACTCCAGATCAGCCCTCCCGATGAAGAACAGGAGGTGGCGGCGACTCCGTATCATAAAACACGATGAATCCTTCTCTCCGATTTTTTTCTCCGCGAATAGGTATATATGGAGTTGGAGTTAGGGTTGTAGGCGGTCCAGGGGGCCCACAAGCCTGCAGGGTGCGCCCTGTGGGGTAGGCACGTCCCCAGGGCTACTGGCTCCTGGGTGGCCCCCCTTTTTCCGTCAGTATTTTTTATATATTCCACAAAAATTCTCCATAAATTTTTAGGTCAATCTGAGAACTTTGATTTCTGCACAAAAATAACACCATGACAATTCTATTGAAAACAGCGTCAGTCCAAGTTAGTTCCATTCAAATCATGCAAATTAGAGTCCAAAACAAGGGCAAAAGAGTTTGGAAAAGTAGATACGATGAAGACGTATCAACTCCCCCAAGCTTAACCCATTGCTTGTCCTCAAGCAATTCTGTTGACAAACTGAAAGTGCCAAAGAAAAACTTTTACAAACTCTGTTTGATCTTGTTGTTGCAAATATGTCTCTAACCAATGTTCATGTTTTCAGCAAAGATTATGAACTAACCATATTCACAATAACACTTAGGTCTCACATTTACTCATATCAATGGCATAATCAACTAGCGAGTAATAATAATAAATCTCGGATGACAACACTTTTTTCAAAACAATCATGATATAATATGACAAAATGGTATCTCGCTAGCCCTTTCTGAGACCGCAAAACATAAATGCAGAGCACCTCAGAAGACCGAGGACTGACTAGACAATATAATTCATGGCAAAAGAGATCCAGTCACACTCATACTCAACATCAATTAATAACAAAGCATATAAATGATAGTGGTGCTCTCTAACTGGTGCTTTTTATAAGAAGATGATGACTCAATAATAAAAGTAAATAGATTGGCCCTTCGCAGAGGGAAGCAGGGATTTGTAGAGGGGCCAGAGCTCGAAGCTTTTAAAACAGATATGAATATAATTTTGAGAGGCATGCTTTCATTGTCAACATAACAACCGAGAGATCTCACTATCTTCCATGCTAGACACATTATAGGCGGTTCCCAAACAGAATGGGAAGTTTTATTCCCCTCCACCAACAAACACAATCACGGCTAGCCGAATCCACGGGTACCGTCCATACCAACAATAATCCGGGGGAGTTTTGTTACATTATTATATTTTAATTTTGATTTTGATCATGGAATTGGGCATCTCGATTACCAGCCACTTTCTCATGAATGACAAGTAAATAAATACTCATCGTGAGAATAACCCACCTAGCATGAAAGATACTGACAGCCCCCTGTCGCTACATGAGCGATTCAGGCATACAAAACAGATTATCATTTGAAGGTTTAGAGTTTGGCACATGCAAATTTACTTGGAACGGCAGGTAAATACCGCATATAGGTAGGTATGGTGGACTCATATGGAACAACTTTGGGTTTAAGGAAGTGGATGCACAAGCAGTATTCCCGCTTAGTACAAGTGAAGGCTAGCAAAAAGATTGAGGAGCGACCAACTAGAGAGCGACAACGGTCATAAACATGCATTGAGATTAATCAACATTGAATGCAAGCATGAGTAGGATATAAATCACCATGAACATAAGTATCGTGGAGGCTATGTTGTTTTTGATTCAACTACATGCGTGAACATGTGCCAAGTCAAGCCACTTGAATCATTCAAAGGAGGATACCATCCTATCATACTTCATCATAACCATTTTAAAATGCATGTTGGCACACAAGACAAACCATTATCCACTCCTAGCTAATTAAGCATGGCATGAGTAATTATAATCTCCAATTGTCATTGCAAACATGTTTCATTCATAATAGGCTGAATTAGGAACGATGAGCTAATCATATTTACAAAAACAAAATAGGTCGAGTTCGTACCAGCTTTTCTCCGTCTCAATCATTTTGTCAAATATCGTCATTATTGCCTTTCATTTGCACGACGGAACGATGTGAATAATAATAAGAGTGCACGTGCATTGGACTAAGCTAGAATCTGCAAATATTTATTCAAAGGAGAAGACAAGGTAATGTGGTCTCTTTGTTAGATCAACAATAGTTCATATGAGAGCCACTCAACATTTTCATCGTGGTCTTCTCCTTACGACCCAAAGAAAAGGAAAAGAATTTCAAAGAAACACACTGAAATATTTTTTTAAAGTTTTTGTTTTTCTCAGAAGAAAGCAAATTAATGAAAGAAAATGAAAACGAGAAAAACTATTTACACGAGAAAGCTCCCAACAAGTAAAAGAAGAATGAGAAATCTTTTGGGGTTTTCTTTTACTACTACAACTAATTAAACTAGAAAGAAAAACAAAAAAGAAACGGGAAATACTTTTGGATTTTATCAAATTTTTTCAAACACACAGAAGAAAGCAAGAAAAATAAACTAACATGGATAATACAATGAAAAAGGATGAACACCGACAAGTGAAATGAATGTGTGAACATGAATATAATGTCGGTGAGAGATACATACTCTCCCAAGCTTAGGCTTTTGGCCTAAGTTGCTCTATGGCCACGGCTGGCCTGGGTGACATCCAAAGTCATAGTTGGGGTTGAACTGGATTGCAGCCGCTACTGCTTGGAGGGCCGCCTCGTTGAGGCGAGCGGTCTCCCTAGCTCTCTCGTACTCGTCTGCCTCCTCTCTAAGTATGAAATATCTTTGTTTTACCTGAAAGTCAAAGAAGGTAGGAGTGGGAAGCGTAACATAGATGATGCGCTGCCTGTCAAAGATTAGTCTGTACTGAAAAGGCAACTCGCCCCTCTCAAGAAACTGGAAGCGTTACATAGCATCATAATTAAGGAAAGCAGGTGGCAACTGAATATCATTTTCTTTTATTGGAACCCCAACATAATGAGCTAAACGAGTGGCATAAATTCCACCAAAGAAGTCACCAACTAAGGCATTATTATGTAACCGCCTTGCAATGATAGCCCCCAAGTTAAATTGGTTATCGTTCATTACCGCGCTCTTGAGGACACTCAGATTGGAAGCGCAAAGGTGGCTATGGTCATGTTTACCGTTAATGCATCTACCTATAAAGAGAGCAAAATAATGCAATGCAGGAAAGTGAATGCTCCCTATAGTAGCTTGTGTTATGGTTCTGGTTTCACCCATAGTAATGCTAGCAAGGAACTCAATGCAATCAGATTTACGAGGTTCAGTATATATGCCCCATTGCGGGATTTTACATGCATCATTAAATTCTTCAAGGTCCATGCGAAATGATTTATCATAGAGATAAAATAAAACAGAATGTGTGTTGCGATGGGCTGAATACTCAAATCTCAGCACAAAGGAATCAGTAAGGTTGTAGTACTGAATACACTTATCTGACACGAAGTCTGTCAGGTCGGCGTTGTGCACATACATATCAAATTCTTCTTTGAAACCTGCGCGAGTCATGAAATGATCCGACGACCATTCACAAGGCCGCACTTGAGCTTCCCGTGGTGGTTCAAGGTCCGACTCACGTATAGCGAGCCTTGGGGCTTTCTTCTTCGAGGAACCACCTTGGAACATTTTCCTAAACATTTTCTTCCTCTGAAAAATTTCTGAAATTTTTAGTGACTCAAAATAAAAGTGAACAAAACTCAACACAATTGGTAGCAACTACTCCTACAAGTGTCTAGAGGCTATATCATGCAACAAAACTACTTCGGACCATATAAATTTGACATGCAAGCTCAAGAACATGGTCACCACAGCAGCAAAAATTTGCAATATTTAAAGCACTAGAACAAAAACTAATTGGACCATTGGAGGAGTCACATACCGAAAAACAATCACCCAAAACAGTTTCGGAAACGGAGCTCTGAGCAAGAAGATTGAAAATGGCAGCAAAATGAGCAAGAACACGGGTTTAAGCAATGGAGTGATTTTTTCTAGAGGAAGAAGAAGTGGATGGGTGTCTGGAATAAGTGAGGGAGCCTACATGGGCCCCACAAGCCTGCTAGGCGCCCCCTGTGAGCTTGTGGCTCACAGGTGCACCCCCCTGGGGTGTGTTCAGTGCCAAATTTTTTAAATATTGCATAAAAAATCATACTAAATTTTCAGGGCATTTGGAGAACTTTTATTTTCTGGTCATGTTTTATTGCACGGACAATTCAGAAAATGGTAAAATAGTAGCATTTCTACTTTATTAATTCTAAATAATAGAGAGTAAAAAGTGGGTACAGAAAGTTGTGTTTACTAAATTCGTCCATTACATGCCCGCCAAAAGGAATCCATTAATAAGGTTGATCAAGTCTTATTAACAAACTTCTTCTGAATGACATGGAACCGGAGAGTCTTCGTACAACACTAGGTTACCTCAACAGGGATATGCATGTCCCCAACAATAAGAATATCATATTTCTTTTTGACAGTAAGAATAGGGAATTCAAAACCTCCAATAGTAATTGTTGAAAATTTTCCAATAGAGTTAATACTATTCATTTGAGGTTGTTTATTCGAAAAGTGTACCGTATGCTCATTACAATTAACATGAAAAGTGACATTGCCCTTATTGCAATCAATAACAGCCCCTGCATTATTCAAAAAGGGTCTACCAAGGATGATCGACATACTGTCGTCCTCGGGCATATCAAGAATAACAAAGTCCGTTAAGATAGTAACATTTGCAACTACGACATGCACATCTTCACAAATACCCATGGGTATAGCAGTTGATTTATCAGCCATTTGCAAAGAGATTTCAGTGGGTGTCAACTTATTCAAATCAAGTCTACGATATAAGGAGAAGGGCATAACACCAACACCGGCTCCTAGATCACATAAAGCAGTTTTAACATAGTTTCTTTTAATGGAGCATGGTATAGTTGGTATTCCTGGATCTCCTAGTTTCTTTGGTATTCCACCTTTAAATGTATAATTAGCAAGAATGGTGGAAATTTCAGCTTCCGGTATCTTTCTTTTATTAGTAACAATATCTTTCATATACTTAGCATAAGGAGAAATTTTCAAAATATCAGTCAAACGCAAATGCAAAAAGACAGGTCTAAGCATTTCAACAAAGCGCTCAAATTCTTCATCATCTTTACTCTTTGAAGCCTTAGGAGGAAAAGGCATGGGTTTTTTAACCCAAGGTTCTCTTTCTTTACCATGTTTCCTAGCAATGAAGTCTCTCTTATCATATCTTTTATTCTTAGGTTGTGGGTTATCAAGATCAACAGCAGGTTCTATCTCAACATCATTATCAATATTAGGTTGAGCATCTACATGAACATCATCATTATTATTATTACTAGGTTCATGTTCATCACCAGATTGTGTTTCAGCATCAGAAATAGAAATATCATTTGGGTTTTCAGGTGTGTCTATAATAGGTTCAATAGAAGCATGCAAATTCCTATCATCTTTCTTTTTCTTTTTAGATGAACTAGGTGCATCAGTATTAATTATCTGATGTTCAATTCTCTTAGGATGGCCCTCGTGATACAAAGGTTCCTGAGTCATTTTACCACCTCTTTTCATAACTCTAACAGCATGATCATTCATCTTACTGTTCATTTCATTAAGCAAATCATTTTGTGCTTTGAGAACTTGTTCTACTTGAGTTTTTTCCATGGAAGCATGTTTACTAACAACCTTGAGATCATTAACAGTTCTAAACATATAGTCACTCAAGCGTTCAATCATATAAGCATTTCTTTTCAATTGTCTACTAACATATGCATTGAAGTTTTCTTGCTTAACAATAAAGTTATCAAATTCATCCAAGCATTGACTAGCAGATTTATTATAAGGAATATCACCTTCATCAAATCTATAGAGAGAATTTACCTCTACTACCCGTGTCGGGGTATTAAGACCATGTATTTCTTCAATAGGTGGTAAATTCTTAACATCTTCAGCTTTAATACCTTTTTCTTTCATGGATTTCTTTGCCTCTTGCATATCTTCAGGATTGAGAAATAGAATACCCCTCTTCTTCGGAGTTGGCTTGTGCGGTGGTTCAGGAAGAGTCCAATCATTATCATTACTCAATATATTATTCAATAGTTCTTCAGCTTGTTCAACAGCTCGTTCCCTGAAAACACAACCAACACAACTATCTAGGTGGTCCCTAGAAGCATCGGTTAGTACATTATAAAAGATATCAAGTATTTCATTTTTCTTGAGAGGATGATCAAGCAAAGCATTAAGTAATTGGAGAAGCCTCCCCCAAGCTTGTGGGAGACTCGCTTCTTCAATTTGCACAAAGTTAAATATTTCCTGTAAAGTAGCTTGTTTCTTATGAGCAGGAAAATATTTTTCAGAGAAGTAATATATCATATCCTGGGGACTACGCACACAACCAGGAGCAAGAGAATTATACCATGTCTTAGCATCACCCTTTAACGAGAAATGAAACAACTTAAGAATATAGTAGTAGTGAATTTTTTTCCTCATGAGCAAATAGGGTGGCTATATCATTCAGTTTAGTAAGATGTGCCACAACAGTTTCAGATTCATAACCATGGAAAGGATCATATTCAGCCAAGGTAATTAACTCAGGATCGACAGAGAATTCATAATCCTTATCAGTAACAAAGATAGGTGAAGTAGCAAACTGGGGATCAAATTTCATTCTAGCATTCAAAGATTTTTCTTTCAACTTGACTAGCAATTTCTTAAGATCATCTCTATCCTTACAAGCAAGAAAACCCCTGTCTACCTCTCCATCCATAACATAACCCTTAGGTATATCAGGCAATTCATATCTAGGAGTGCTAGGTCTATTGGGTGTTTCAAAGTTTTCAGTTTCAATAATTTCATCAGTTTCAGAAATATCATTAGTTTCAGCATTCTCAATATCTTTAGCTCTAGCAAGTTGTTCATCAAGAAATTCACCCAGTGGCACAGTATTATCAAGCAAAGTACTGGTATCATCATAAGCATCATTCATAGCAGAAGCATCATCATCAATTACTTGCGACATATCAGGATTGATAGTAGATGTTGGTGTCGCAAGCTTACTCAAAACAGAAGGTGAATCAAGTGCAGAGCTAGATGGCAGTTCCTTACCTCCCCTTGTTGTAGAGGGAAAAATCTTGGTTCTCGTATCCTTCAGATTCCTCATAGTGATCAACAGATATAAATCCCAAGTGACTCAGCAAATAGAGTTATGCTCCCTGGCAACGGCACCAGAAAAAGGTCTTGATAACCCACAAGTATAGGGGATCGCAACAGTTTTTGAGGGTAGAGTATTCAACCCAAATTTATTGATTCGACACAAGGGGAGCCAAAAAATATTCGCGAGTATTAGCAGCTGAGTTGTCAATTCAACCACACCTAAAAGACTTAATATCTGCAGCAAAGTATTTAGTAGCAAAGTAGTGTGATAGTAACGGTAACAGTGGCAATAGTAACAGTAGCAATTTTGTAGTGATTGTAACAGTAGCAACCACAAAGTAACTTAGCAAAGATCAATATGTGAAAAGCTTGTAGGCATAGGATCAACGATGGATAATTGTGTTGGATAATATTCATCATGTAGCAGTCATAACCTAGGGCGACACAGAACTAGCTCCAATTCATCAATGTAATCTAGGCATGTATTCCGTATATAGTCATACGTGCTTATGGAAAAGAACTTGCATGACATCTTTTGTCCTACCCTCCCATGGCAGCGGGGTCCAAAAGGAAACTAAGGGATATTAAGGCCTTCTTTTAATAGAGAACCAAAACAAAGCATTACCACTTAGTGAATACATGAACTCCTCAAACTATGGTAATCATTAGAAAGAATCCCAATTATTGCCACCTTGGGGTATGCGGATCATAACTCGTAATAGGTGTCTATAACTTGCAAGATAGGATCAGGAACACACATATATTCATGAAAACATAATAGGGTCAGATCTGAAATCATGGCACTCGGGCCCTAGTGACAAGCATTAAGCATAGCAAAGTCATAGCAACATCAATCTCAGAACATAGTGGATACTAGGGATCAAGCCCTAACAAAACTAACTCGATTACATGATAAATCTCATCCAACCCATCACCGGCCAGCAAGCCTATGATGAAATTACTCATTCTCGGCGATGAGCATCATGAAATTGGTGATGGAGGAAGGTTGATGATAACAACGGCGACGGATTCCACCCTCCGGAGCCCTCCAGATCAGCCCTCCCAATGAAGAACAGGAGGTGGCGGCGGCTTCGTATCGTAAAATGGGATAAATCCTTCTCTCCGATTTTTTCTCTCCATGAATAGGTATATATGGAGTTGGAGTTAGGGTTGTAGGCGGTCCAGGGGGCTCACAAGCCTGAAGGGCATGCCCTGGGGGGAGGGGGGGTAGGCGCGCCCCCAGGGCTTGTGGCTCT
The DNA here is from genome assembly GCA_011799875.1 of Thinopyrum elongatum. NCBI lineage: Eukaryota > Viridiplantae > Streptophyta > Magnoliopsida > Poales > Poaceae > Thinopyrum > Thinopyrum elongatum. The sequence continues at coordinate 320,382,113 of CM022297.1, forward strand.
TAAGTGGCCCCCCTCTGGTATTTCAGGTTAATCCGAGAACTTTGATTTCTGCACAAAAATGACACCATGGCAATTCTGCTGAAAACAGCGTCAGTCCGGGTTAGTTCCATTCAAATCATGCAAATTAGAGTCTAAAACAAGGGCAAAAGAGTTTGGAAAAGTAGATACGATGGAGACGTATCACTATAAGGTTGCATCTTTAGATAGACCGTGTCCCCTTCAGTGAAATGTCTATCTGTTCTATGTGTGTCAGCATATTTCTTCATTCTCTGTTGTGTCACGAGCAAATTATGTTTCAGTTGTTGTTGCATAATTTCTCTTTGCTGCAAGAAGGAATGTGCTTCAGTATCACTGGGTGGGTCCAGGCACTGATACTTCTCCAATCTGGGGAGGGGGAAACCCATATAAACACTGGAAAGGTGTGAATTTAGTTGTTGTGTGGTATGAAGTGTTAAACCACCATTCTGCCATAGATAACGAGGCACACCATTTCCTTGGTTCATTGAATGCCATAGCTCTGAGATAAGCTTCCAAGCACTGATTAAGCCTCTCAGTCTGCCCATCAGATTGAGGGTGATGTGATGTACTCATGTTGAGTTTCACTCCAAGAGCTTTAAACAGAGCTTGCAAAAATTACTGGTGAAGATCATGTCCCTGTCAGTGGCCATTGACACTGGCATCCCATGTAATTTGAAGACATTATCAATGAAGGCTTGCAGGACAGTTGTGACATTAAATGGGCGAGATAGAGCAATGAAGTGGGAGTATTTTGTGAATCTATCTACAACCACTGATAACCCACAAGTATAGGGGATCGCAACAGTTTTTGAGGGTAGAGTATTCAACCCAAATTTATTGATTCGACACAAGGGAGCCAAAGAATATTTGCAAGTATTAGCAGTTGAGTTGTCAATTCAACCACACCTGGAGATTAAATATCTGCAGTAAAGTGATCGGTAGCATAGTAATATGATAGTTTGATAGTGATAGCAATGGTTGCAGTAGCAATAGTAACAGTAACAAAAGTAGCAGTAATTTTGTAGCAATTGTGACAGTAGCAGCAACAGTAATAACTTAGCAAGAACAATATGTGAAAAGCTCGTAGGCATTGGATCGGTGATTTTGTTGGATGATATTCATCATATATCAGTCATAACCTAGGGCGACACAGAACTAGCTCCCGTTCATAAATATAATGTAGGCATGTATTCCGTAAATAGTCATACGTGCTTATGGAAAAAACTTGCATGGCATCTTTTGTCCTACCCTCCAGTGGCAGCGGGGTCCACAAGGAAACTAAGGGATATTAAGGCCTCCTTTTAATAGAGAACCGGGACAAAGCATTAACACATAGTGAATACATGAACTCCTCAAACTACGGTCATCACCGGAAAGTATCCCGATTACTGTCACACCGGGGTTTACGGATCATAACACGTATAGGTGCATATAACTTGCAAGATCGGATCACGAACATAGATATAATGGTGAAAACATAAACGGTTCAGATCTGAAATCATGGCACTCGGGCCCTAGTGACAAGCATTAGGCATAACAAAGTCATAGCAACATTAATCCCAGAACATAGTGGATACTAGGGATCAAGCCCTAACAAAACTAACTCGATTACATGATGAATCTCATCCAACCCACCACCGTCCAGCAAGCCTACAAAGGAATTACTCACTCCCGGCGGTGAGAATCATGATGGAGGATGGTTGGTGATGACGAAGACCGAAGATCCCCCTCTCCGAAGCCCCGAATGGGATCCAGATCTGGCCTCCCGATGAAAAACAAGAGGTGGCGGCGGCTCCATATCGTAAAACACGATGAAACTTCCTCTCTGATTTTTTTCTCCAAAAATAGGATTTTTATAGAGTTGGAATTAGGGTCAGCGGAGCCTCGTGGGCCCCACTACCCACCAGGGCGCGCTAGAGGGGGTGGCGCGCCCTGGTGCCTAGTGGGCAGCTGGGGGCCCCCTCAAGTGGGTCTTGGTTCCAGTATTTTTTATTTATTCCAAAATAATTCTCCAAAATGTTTCGTCCAATTCCAAGAACTTTTATTTCTGCACAAAAACAACACCATGGAAGTTTTGCTGAAAATAGCCTCAGTCCGGGTTAGTTTCATTCAAATCATGCGAATTAGAGTCCAAAACAAAGAGCAAAAGCGTTAGGAAAAGTAGATACGATGGAGACGTATCAACTCCCCCAAGCTTAACCCATTGCTTGTCCTCAAGCAATTCAGTTGACAAACTGAAAGTGATAAAGAAAAACTTTTACGAACTCTTTTGTTCTTGTGTCCATATATATGCTTAAATAGCACCCAGGTTTTCAGCAAAGATCATAACTAACCATGCAAACAATAACTCTTAGAAATTATATTCACTCATATCAATAGCATAACCAACTAGCGGGCAATAATAAAATATTTCAAATGCCAACACTTTGTCAAAACAATCATGATATAATATGACAATAATGGTATCTCGCTAGCCCTTTCTGAGACAGCAAAACATAAATGTAGAGCACCTCCAAAGTTCAAGCAGCGACTAAACATTGTAATTCATGGTAGAAGAGACCCAGTCATGATGCATTCAACATTAACTATACACAATGCATGAGGATGACAATAGTGCTCTCAGGACTGGTGCTTGTTTGAGAAGGTGATGACTCAACATAAAAGTAAAATAGCATGAAAGTAAATAGATAGGCCCTTTGCAGAGGGAAGCAGGAATTTGCAGAGGTGCCAGAGCTCGAAGTTTAAATCAGAGATAAATATAATTTTAGGAGGTACACCCTTCCTGGCAACGTCACGACCAAGAGTTTCCAATATCTTCCATGCTAAACACATTAGCGGCGGTTCCCAAGAGATAGAATTAAAGTTTACTCCCCCTCCACCAACAAACACAAGCCATGGCTAGCCGAATCCACGAGTGCCTTCCGTACCAACAACAGTCTCGGGGGAGTTTTGTTTAATTATTTGCAATTTTTTATTATGGGACTGGGCATCCCGATTACCAGTCCCTCTCGTGCAAGGACGAGTGAATAAACACTCATCATGAGAATAACCCGCTTAGCATGGAAGATACTGACCACCCCTTGTCACTCCATGAGCGGTCCAGGCACACAAAACAAATGTTCATTTGATTTTTTAGAGGTGGCACATGCAAATTTACTTGGAACGACAGGGTAATACCACATATAGGTAGATATAGTGGACTCATCTGGAATAACTTTGGTTTAAGGATTTTGATGCACAAGCAGTATTCCCGCTTAGTACAGGCGAAGGCTACCAAATAGGTTGAGAAGTGACCAGCTAGAGAGCGAAAATGCTCATGAACATGCATTATGAATAATTAACATTGAATACTAGCATGAGTAGGATATAAACACCATGAACATAAATATTGTGGAGGCTATGTTGGTTTTGAATCAACTACATGCATGAACATGTACCAAGTCAAGCCACTTGAAACATTCAGAGGAGGATACCATATCATCATACTACATCACAATCATTTTAATGCATGTTGACACTCAAGATAAATCATTATCCACTCCTAGCTACTTAAGCATGGCATGAGCAACTATAATCTCTAATTGTCATTGTGAACATGTTTAATCATAATATACTGAATCATGGATACAGAGTTAAACATATTTACAAAAACAAAAACAAGTTGAGTTCGTACCCGCTTTTCCCTGCCACAATCACTTCATCAAATATCGTCATTATTGCCTTTCACTTGCATGACCGAATGATATGAAAATAATAATAGTGCAAGAGTGTCGTGGACTAAGTTGGAATCTGCAACATTTTATTCAGAGGATAAGACAAAATAATATGGGCCCTTTGTTAGATCAACAATAATGCATATGAGAGCCACTCAATATTTTCATCGTGATCTTCTTCTTAGTAAGACTCAACAAAAAGAAAAGAATTTCAGAGAAACACACTGAAATATTTTTGGAGTTTTGAGTTTTTCTTCAAAGAAGGAATTTAAAGAAAGAAAAACAAAAATGAGAAAAACTATTTACACGGGAAAGCTCCCAACAAGCAAGAGAAGAAATGAGAAATCTTTTTGGGTTTTCTTTTAATACTACAACTAAATTAAACTAGGAAGAAAAACCGAAAAGAAGCGAGAAATATTTTTGGGTTTTTCAAACACACAAGAAGAAAGCGAGAAATAAAACTAGCATGGATGATACAATGAAAAAGTATGAACACCGACAACTGAAATGAAATGTGTGAACATGAATGTAATATCAGTGGGAATACGTACTCCCCCAAGCTTAGGCTTTTGGCCTAGCTTGGTAATCACCACCAGTAGTAGTCGTCCGGTCCCATGTAAAAGTATTGCGGCGGCGGCACCTGAGTGTCCCAATCCTGGGGCTCCTCCTTCGCCGCTGCCTGGGCATTCCGGTAGGCAACAATGTCCGCAGGCATGCCCGTGTATCCATTCCTGGCATGAGAATCAAACAAAGCAGGTGCAGGCAACGGAATAATATCATGGGTATCCACACTAAATACCAAGTTGTAGCGAAGAGGGTTTAGTGGCTCAGTGGCATCAAGAAAGTGGTGGTCAACCATCGACTGGTGATCTAAGTAAACTCTATGTAACGGATAATCATTATGGCATATCAGAATGCTAAAATGTCTCGCTAGACGAGTGGCATAGATACCACCATGTATTTTACCCTTAGTTCTGTTAATGTGCAGACGATGTGCAAAAATAGCCCCTAGGTTAAAGGTGTGATCATTGTGAAGTGCACGGCATAAAATGGCAAGGTCAGGGGCACTTAGTATACTGCCCTTCTCTCTAGTAGTCAAACACTTCATGATAAATAAAGCAAAGTAATGCACAGAAGGAAACTGCAGACTAGTGGCTGTGGATTTTGACACGCCCCTTCCCTCACCCACTGTCAAAGTGAGGAGGAAGTCCTCAAACTCTGCCAGTTTTGGCTATCTTAACTCCCCATCAGAGGGAATTAAGCATATCTCAAAAATTCGGTGAGCGGTATCTGACGGGTTTCAGAGTATAAATTAAACTGCACCGCAGGAGGTTCATGCCTATTCAGAAAATAATTTTTTTGCACAAAGGAATTCGTGAGGGTGTGGTGTTGGTCACACTCATCTGCGAGGAAGTATGTAAGTCCAGCATTTGCAATAAATTGCGCGAACTCTTGGTGGAATCCGGCTTCTTCCATGAAGGCAATGTGCGGCCATTCGCATGGCCGGACCTCCGTCCATCGCGGAGTGTTGATGTCACCAGCTGATGATTCACTGGTGACTCCCTTGGCATTCCTCTTAGATGAACTCCTTCGAAAAAGGTCCATCTTCCTAAGAACAAATTTCTGACATTTTTGGGCCACAAAATGATGTCAACAAAACTTCACAAGATTGATGCAACTACTCATATGGATGTCTAGAGGCTATATCAAGCATTCAAACTACCTGGAACTCAAAGAATTCAACATGCAAGCTCATTTACAGCAGCACCGAGAGTAGCTAATTACTCAAAATATAAACCACTAGAATAAAAACTAATTGGAGCAATGGAAGGGTCACATACCAAGTAGCAATCCCCCAAAACTGTTTCGGAAACGGAGCTTCGAGCAAAGAGATCGAAATCCACGGGTTTGAGAGCAAGAATGCGCGAGAGAGAGCTACAGAGATTTTTTCCTGGAGGTAGGTGATATGATACATCTCCGTCGTATCTACTTTTCCTAACGCTTTTCCTCTTGTTTTGGACTCTAATTTGCATGATTTGAATGAAACTAACCCGGACTCACGCTGTTTTCAGCAGAACTACCATGGTGTTGTTTTTGTGCAGAAATAAAAGTTCTCGGAATGGAATGAAACTTTGCGAGGAATTTTTATACAATAAAAGAAAAATACTGGAGCCAAGAACCACCGGAGGGGGGCACCTGGGTGGGCACAACCCACCAGGGCGCGCCACCCCCTCCAGGCGCGCCCAGGTGGGTTGTCCCCACCTAGTGGCCCCGCAGACCCTGAAACCGACGCTATAAAATCCTATTTTTCCAGAAAAAATTCAAGGAGAAAGAATTATCAGGTTCCATGAGACGGAGCCGCCGCCACCTCCTGTTCTTCTTTGGGAGGCCAGATCTGGAGTCCGTTTGGGGCTTCGGAGAGGGGGATCTTCGATCTTCGTCATTACCAACCCTTCTCCATCGCCAATTCCATGATGCTCCCCACCGGGAGTGAGTAATTCCTTCGTAGGCTCGCTGGTCGGTGAGGAGTTGGATGATATTCATCATGTAATCAAGTTAGCTTTGTTAGGGCTTGATCCCTAGTATCCATTATGTTCTGAGATTGGTGTTGCTATGACTTTGCCATGCTTAATGCTTGTCACTTTGGGCCCGGGTGCCATGATTTCAGATCTGAACCGTTTATGTTATCATCATTATATCCATGTTCTAGATCCGATCTTGCAAGTTATAGTCACCTACTACGTGTTATGATCCGGCAACCCCGGAGTGACAATAGTCGGGACCACTCCCGGTGATGACCGTAGTTTGAGGAGTTCATGTATTCACCATGTGTTAATGCTTTGTTCTAGTTCTCTATTAAAAGGAGGCCTTAATATCCCTTAGTTTCCAATATGGACCCCGCTGCCATGGGAGGGTAGGACAAAAGATGTCATGCAAGTTCTTTCCATAAGCACGTATGACTATTTATGGAATACATGCCTACATTATATTTATGAACTGGAGCTAGTGCCGTATCGCCCTAGGTTATGACTGTCACATGATGAATATCATCCAACAAATTACCGATCCAATGCCTACAATTTTCCTACATATTGTTCTTGCTAAGTTACTACTGCTACTGTTACTATTGCACTTGCTATGAAACTATTGCTATCGCTGTTACCGTTACTATTGCTGCTGCTACTACTATCAAAACTATCATATTACTATGCTACTGATCACTTTGCTGCAGATAATTAATCTCCAGGTGTGATTGAATTGACAACTCAATTGCTAATACTCTCAAATATTCTTTGGCTCCACTTGTGTCGAATCAATAAATTTGCGTTGAATACTCTACCCTCGAAAACTGTTGCGATCGCCTATACTTGTGGGTTATCAAGACCTTTTTCTGGCGCCGTTGCCGGGGAGCATAGCTATATTTGTCGAGTCACTTGGGATTATTATCAAATTATCACTATGAAGAATCTGAAGGATGCTAAGACTAAGATTTTCCCCTCTAAGACGAGGGGAGGTAAGGAACTGCCATCCAGCTCCGCTTTAGATTCACCTTCTGTTATAACTAGACTTGCAACACCACCACATGCTATTAATCCTGATATGTCGCAAGTTATTGATGATGCTACTTCTGCTATGAATGCTACTCATGATGATGCTAGTACCTTGCTTGATGATGATGTGCCACTAGGTGAATTTCTTGATGAACAAATTGCTATAGTAAGACAGCATGATATTGTTGAAACTGATGATGAGCTTGAAACTGAAAATCTTGAAACACCTATTAGAACTAGCCCACCTAGATATGAATTGCCTAAGGTACCGAAAGGTTATGTTGTGGGTGAGGAGGCAACTAGAGATATTCTTGCTTGCAAAGATAGAGATGATCTAGAAAAATTATTAAGCAAGTATAAAGAAAGATCTTTGAATGCTAGAATGAAATGTGATCCTAAGTATGCTACTTCACCTATCTTTGTTGATGATAAGGATTATGAATTCTCTGTCGACCCAGAGTTAATTACTCTGGTTGAATCTGATCCTTTCCATGGTTATGAAACTGAAACTATAGTGGCACATCTTACTAAGTTGAATGACATAGCCACCCTTTTTGCTCATGATGAGAAAATTCGCTATTACTTTATTCTCAAATTATTTTCGTTCTCATTAAAGGGTGATGCTAAAGCCTGGTACAATACTCTTGCTCTTGGTTGTGTGCGTAGTCCCCAGGACATGATTTATTACTTCTCTGAAACATATTTCCCTGCTCATAAGAAACAAGCTGCCTTGCAGGAAATATTTAATTTTGTGCAAATTGAAGAAGAGAGTCTCCCACAAGCTTGGAGGTGGCTTCTCCGTTTGCTTAATGCTTTGCCTGATCATCCTCTTAAGAAAAATGAAATACTTGATATCTTCTATAATGGACTAACCGATGCTTCTAGGGATTTCCTAGATAGTTGTGCTGGTTGTGTTTTCAGGGAACGAACTATTGGGCAAGCTGAAGAACTATTGAATAACATATTGAAAAACTATGATGATTGGACTCTTCCTGAACCACCGCTTAAACCCACTCTGAAGAAGAGGGGTATTTTATATCCCAGTCCTGAAGATATGCAAGAGGCAAAGAAATCTATGAAGGAAAAAGGTATTATGGCCGAGGATGTCAAAAATTTACCTCCTATTGAAGAAATACATGGGCTTGATACACCACCACCACCTAAGGTGGTAGAGGTAAATTCTCTAATGAAATTCAATGATAATGATAATCCTCACAATATGCACCCTAGCCAATGCCTTTACGAGTTTGAAAACTACATTAGAAAGCAAGATCACTTCAATGCAAATGTTATGAAACAGTTGAAATATAATTATGATATGATTGCTCGCTTGAGTGACTTGTTATTTAGAATCTCAAATGATGTTAGAGGTGTAGGGAAGCATGCTTCTATGGTTCAAACTCAGTTAGAACAAGTTGCTAAATCTCAAAGAGAATTGTTAGATGAAATGAACAATAATATCAATGATCATGCTGTTAGAGTAATGACTAGAGGAGGTAGAATGACTCAGGAACCACTTTATCCTGAGGGACACCCAAAAAGAATTGAACAAGACTCTCAAAGAGTTGACACTGATGCACGTAGTCCTTCTAAAAAGAAAAAGAAGAAGAAAAATGATAGGACTTTGCATACCTCTAGTGAACCTGACGTAGAAAAACCTCCTGATAATAATAATGAAGTTTCTATCTCTGATGCTGAAACTCAATCTGGTTGTGAACACTCACCTTCTGATAACGAAAAAGATAATGATGAGGTTCATGAAGACACTCAAACAAATAATAAAGAACCAGACAATGATGTTGAGATAGAACCAGCAGTTGATCTTGATAACCCACAACCCAAGAATAAAAGATATGATAAAAGAGACTTCGTTGCTAGAAAACACGGTAAGGAAAGAGAGCCATGGGTTCAAAAACCTATGCCCTTTCCACCTAAGTCAACTAAAAAGAAAGATGATGAAGAATTTGAACGCATTGCTGAAATGATTAGGCCAGTCTTTTTGCGTACTCGCTTGACTGATATCTTAAAAATGCCTCCTTATGCAAAGTACATGAAAGACATCATCACCAATAAGAGAAAAATACCGGAAGCTGAAATCTCCACCATGCTTGCTAATTATACTTTTAAAGTTGGAGTACCTAAAAAACTTGGAAATCCGGGAATACCAACTATACCTTGCTCCATCAAAAGAAATTATGTGAAAACTGCTTTGTGTGATTTAGGAGCTGTTGTTAGTGTTATGCCTTTCTCTTTATATAAAAGACTTGACTTGAATAAACTCACACCTACTAAAATATCTTTGCAAATGGCTGACAAATCAACTGCCATACCTATCGGTATTTGTGAGGATGTGCCCGTTGTTGTTGTTGCTAATGTTACTATTTTGACTGACTTTGTTATACTTGAGATGCCCGAGGACGACAACATGTCGATTATCCTTGGTAGACCCTTCTTGAATACTGCAGGGGCTGTTATTGATTGCAATAAAAGCAAGGTCACTTTTCATATCAATGGTAATGAGCATACGGTGCACTTTCCGAAGAAACAATTCCAAGTGAATGGTATTAATGTTATTGAAAAATCTCCGACAATCACTACTGGAAGTTTTCAACTACCTCTACCTACTGTCAAAAAGAAATATGAAACGCTTATTGTTGGGGACATTCATATCCCCATTGAGGTAACTTAGTGTTTTATGAAAGTTCTTCGGTTTCATGCTAATCGAAAGTGGTTGTTAATAAGACCTGATCAACCTTATTAATGGATCATTTTTGAGAGGTATGAAGTTGATGAATTTAGTGAGCACTACTTTCTGTCCCTACTCTTTGTTTTTTGTTTTTATTAGTTAAATAAAATAAAATGCCATGCCCTGCCTGTTTTCTGAGTTTTTTGTGCAATAAAAAATGACCCAAAAATAAAAGTTCTCAGAATGCTCTGAAAATTTAATATGATTTTTTTCTGATTATTTAAGATTTTTTGGTGCAAATAATATCAGAGGGAGGTGCACCAGGTGGGCACAACCCACCTGGGCGCGCCAGGACCCCCAGGCACGCCCTGGTGGGTTGTGGTCCCCACGTGGGCCCCCTCACTTATCTCTTCATCCCACATCACCACCTACCTCTAGAAAAAAATCACCTTTGCTCTCTCTCTCGTGTTCTTGCTCTCAAACCCGTAGATTTCGATCTCTTTGCTCGAAGCTCCGTTTCCGAAGCTGTTTCGCGGGATTGTTGCTTGGTATGTGACTCCTCCGTTAGTCCAATTAGTTTTTGCTTTAGTGGTTTATATTTTGAATAATTAGCTACTCTTGGTGCTGCTGTAGATGTGCTTGCATGTTGAATTCTTAGAGTTCTAAGTAGTTTGAATGCTTGTTATGGCCTCTATGCATCTCTATGAATAGTTGTTTTCAATCTTACAAAGTTTTGTTGACAAAAATTTGTGACACAAAAATTTTCAGAAAATTGTACGCGAATATTATGAACTTCTTTGGAAGGAGTTCTTCGAGGCGGAGGTCCTTGGAGGCATCTTCTAGTAGCAGCTCCGCTCGTCGGTCTTATGTTGAGCCAAGTGAAAGTTCTATACGAGATGCCGCCACCAAAACATGCTTATGGCCATGCGATGATTATATGGTGAGTGTGGGCATTAAGGAGGAATTTGAGCAATATGTTCACAATGCCGATCTCGGTCCCTACATTTCAGATAAGTGCAACCAACACCACACTCTCACTGAATCATTTGTCAAAGGATTTAAATTCCATCCCCGTGAGTCTAGGGTGTCATTTAAACTATATGAAAATCCATTTACCATATCCTTAGAGAGATTTGCTCACCACTGCAAAATTCCATTTTGGGGTTCGCTTGACGAACCACCAAGATCCGAGTTCCAAACATTTTTTAATAGTCTTTGTGATGGTGAGAATAGGGGAGTGACGCAAGGTAGAATAAAGAGCATTCATTTTCCCGCAATTCAATACTTTGCATTATTCAATGGGAAATGTATTGTAGGTAAACAAGATTGTAGTACACTTTGTGCTCCAGACTTGAGCCTCATACACACCGCTCTCACCGTTGACAAAAGTTATAATCTTGGAGCGATTGTTGCATGCAGGTTACAACACAACGCTAATAGTGGTTATTTTTATGGTGTAATTTATGCCACACGCCTAGCAAGAGAGCTGGGTGTTTCACCTTTGCCATATGACCCTATTTTACCCACGCAGTATTTAGACTTTGATGCTATGAAACGTCATAAGATCCTTAGAGGCGATCCCACTAATTTCACCTATAAATTGTTGTTTAATCAAGACTTCGTTGTACACACGTATTTCCCTGCGCCTGCTCTCTTTGATGCTCACAGTAAGGGAAGATATTTTGTTCTGGAGAGCGAGGCTCGAGCTCATAAAGCGGCAGTTGTGGCTGCACGGCAGGCTGAGGCATCCGCACCGAGAGCCTCCGTGAGCTATCACCCCGACTACTATGCAGGATACTGACTGATTACCAAGCTAGGCCAAAAGCCTAAGCTTGGGGGAGTACGTATTTCCACCGACATTACATTCATGTGCACACATTTCATTCATCGGTGTCCACACTTTTTCATTGTATTATCCATGCTTAATTTATTTTCTCGCTTTCTTCTTGTGTGTTTGAAAAACTTTGAGAAAATCCAAAAATATTTCTTGCTTCTTTTTGATTTTTCTTCCTAGTTTAAATTGTTGTAGTACTAAAAAGAAAATCCAAAAAGATTTCCTTATTCTTCTTTTGATTGTTGGGAGTTTTTCCGTGTAAATAATTTTCTCGTTTTTGTTTTCTCCCTTTTTATTTGCTTTCTTTCAGTTAAAACCAAAAGCTTCAAAAATATTTCAGTGTGTTTCTCTGAATTTTCTTTTCTTTTTATTGAGTCGTACCGAGGAGAAGACCGCGATGAAAATGTTGAGTGGCTCCCATATGCATTATTATTGATCTAACAAAGAGCCCATTTTACCTTGTCTTCTCCTGTTGAATAAAATGTTTGCAGATTCCAGCTTAGTCCACGGCACTCTTGCACTATTATTATTTTCACATTGTTCGGTCATGCAAGTGAAAGGCAATAATGACGATATTCGATGAACTGGCCGTGGCAGAGAGAAACGGGTATGAACTCGACTTGTTCTGTTTTTGTAAATATGTTTAACCTAGTATCCAAGATTCAGCCTATTATGATCAAACATGTTTGCAATGACAATTAGAGATTATAGTTTCTCATGCCATGCATAAGTAGCTAGGAGTGGATAATGATTTATCTTGGATGTCAACATTGCGTTAAAATGATTGTGATGTAGTATGATGATATGGTATCCTCCTCTGAATGTTTGAGTGGCTTGACTTGGCACATGTTCACGCATGTAGTTGAATCAAAACCAACATCGCCTCTATGATATTTATGTTCATGGTGTTCATATCCTACTCATGCTAGTATCCAATGTTACTTGTGCATAATGCATGTTCATGACCGTTGTTGCTCTCTAGCTGGCCGCTTCTCAACCTATTTGCTAGCCTTTCGCCTGTACTGAGTGGGAATTCTGCTTGTGCATCAAAAACCTGAAGCCCAAGTTATTCCAGATGAGTCCACCATACCTACCTATATGCGGTATTACCCTGCCATCCTAAGTAAATTTGCATGTGCCACCTCTAAAAACATCAAATAAATATCCTTTTTGTGTGCCTGGATTGTTCATAGAGTGACAAGAGGTAGTTGGTATCTTCCATGCTAAGCGGGTTATTCTCATGATGAGTGTTTATTCACTCGTCCTTGCACGAGAGGGGCGGTAATAGGGATTCCCAGTCCTGAACTCAAAATGCAAATAATTAAACAAAACTCCCCCGGGACTGTTGTTGGTATGGACGGCACCCGTTGTTTCGGACAAGCCGTGGAGTGTGACTGTTGGTGGAGGGGGAGTAAACCTTTACTTTTATCGCTTGGGAACCACCACTAATGTGTTTAGCATGGAAGATATTGATAACTGATGGTCACGAAGTAAACAAGAGGGGTGCATCTCTCAAAACTTCATTTATCTCTATTTTTAAAACTTGAGCTCTGGCACCTCTGCAAATCACTGCTTCCCTCTGCGAAGGGACTATCTATTTACTTTTATGTTGTGTCATCACCTTCTCAAATAAGCGCCAGGACCTGAGAGCACTGCTGTCATGCTTATGCATTGTGTGTAACTAATGTTGGGTGCATCATGACTGGATCTTTTCTACCATGAATTACAATGTTCATTCGCTGCTTGGACTTTGGAGGTGCTCTGCATTTATGTTTTGCGGTCTCAGAAAGGGCTAGCGAGATACCACTATTGTCATATTATATCATGGTTGTTTTAATAACGTGTTGTTGTTCGAGATATCTTATTATTGCTCGCTAGCTGATTATGTCATTGTTATGAGTTAATATAATTTTTAAGAGTTATTGTCAACATGGTTAGTTATAATCTTTTCTGAAAACCTGGGTGCTACTTAAGCTTATTTATGCAAACAAGAGCAAAAGAGTTCGTAAAAGTTTTTCTTTTTCACTTTCAGTTTATGAACTGAATTGCTTGAGGACAAGCAAAGGTTTAAGCTTGGGGGAGTTGATAAGTATCCGTCGTATCTACTTTTCCTCTTGTTTTGGACTCTAATTTGCATGATTTGAATGAAAATAACCCGGATTGACGCTGTTTTCAGCAGAACTACCATGGTGTTGTTTTTGTGCAGAAATAAAAGTTCTCGGAATGGAACGAAACTTTGCGAGGAATTTTTATACAATAAAAGAAAAATACTGGAGCCAAGAACCACCGGAGGGGGGCACCTGGGTGGGCACAACCCACCAGGGCGCACCACCCCCTCCAGGCGCGCCCAGGTGGGTTGTCCCCACCTGGTGGCCCCGCAGACCCTGAAACCGACGCTATAAAATCCTATTTTTCCAGAAAAATTCAAGGAGAAAGAATTATTGCGTTCCGTGAGACGGAGCCGCCGCCACCTCCTGTTCTTCATCGGGAGGCCAGATCTGGAGTCCAATTGGGGCTCCGGAGAGGGGGATCTTCGATCTTTGTCATCACCAACCCTTCTCCATCGCCAATTCCATGATTCTCCCCACCGGGAGTGAGTAATTCCATCGTTGGCTCGCTGGTCGGTGAGGAGTTGGATGAGATTCATCATGTAATCGAGTTAGTTTTGTTAGGGCTTGATCCCTAGTATCCATTATGTTCTGAGATTGATGTTGCTATGACTTTGCCATGCTTAATGCTTGTCACTTTGGGCCCGGGTGCCATGATTTTAGATCTGAACCGTTTATGTTATCATCATTATATGCATGTTCTAGATCCGATCTTGCAAGTTATAGTCACCTACTACGTGTTATGATCCGGCAACCCCGGAGTGACAATAGTCGGGACCACTCCCGGTGATGACTGTAGTTTGAGGAGTTCATGTATTCACCGTGTGTTAATACTTTGTTCCGGTTCTCTATTAAAATGAGGCCTTAATATCCCTTAGTTTCCAATATGGACCCCGCTGCCACGGGAGGGTAGGACAAAAGATATCATGCAAGTTCTTTCCATAAGCACGTATGACTATTTACGGAATACATGCCTATATTATATTTATGAACTGGAGCTAGTGCCGTATCGCCCTAGGTTATGACTGTCACATGATGAATATCATCCAACAAATTACCGATCCAATGCCTACGATTTTCCTACATATTGTTCTTGCTAAGTTACTACTACTACTGTTACTATTGCACTTGCTATGATAATATTGCTATCGCTATTACCGTTACTATTGCTGCTGCTACTACTATCAAAACTATCATATTATTGGGCTACTGATCAGTTTGCTGTAGATAATTAATCTCCAGGTGTGGTTGAATTGACAACTCAGTTGCTAATGCTCTCAAATATTCTTTGGCTCCCCTTGTCTCGAATCAATAAATTTGGGTTGAATACTCTACCCTCAAAAACTGTTGCGATCCCCTATACTTGTGGGTTATCATGAGGATATGGGCTGAAGGGATAAGTGAGGGGGGCCTTGTGGGGCCCACTACCCACCAGGGCACGCCTAGGGTAGCTGGCGCACCCTGGTGCCTAGTGGGCACTAGCCCCCCCCCCCCCGTGATGTTATTTGTACCAAAAATTCTTAAATATTCAGAAAAAATCTTGTCAAAATTTTAGGTCATTCTGAGCACTTTTATTTTTGGGCACTTTTTTATTGCACGAAAAATTCAAAAAACAGGGAAAACATGGCATTTTATTTTATTTAACTAAAAATAACAAAAAAACAAAAAGTGCAGTAAATTCATCGACCACATGCCTCTCAAAAATAATACATTAATAAGGTTGATCAAGTCTTATTAACAACCACTTTTGATTAGCATGAACCCGTAGAACTTTCGTAAAACACTAAGTTACCTCAACGGGGATATGCATCTCCCCAACAATAAGTGTTTTGTATTTATTTTTGACAGTAGGTAGAGGGAGTTGAAAACTTCCAATAGTAATTGTCAAAGATTTTTCAATAACATTAATACCATTCACTTGGAATTGTTTCTTCAGAAAGTGCACCTTATGCTCATTATCATTGATATGAAAAGTGATTTTGCTTTTATTGCAATCAATAACAGCCCCTACAGTGTTTAAAAAGGGTCTACCAAGGATAATCGACATGTTGTCGTCCTTCGGCATTTCAAGTATAACAAAGTCTGTTAAGATAGTAACATTTGCAGCAACAACGGGCACATCCTCACAAATACCGATAGATATGGCAGTTGATTTGTCAGCCATTTGTAATGATATTTCAGTAAGTGTGAGTTTATTCAAATCAAGTCTTTTGTATAAAGAGAAAGGCATAACACTAACACCGGCTCCCAAATCACATAAAGCAGTTTTGACATAATTTCTTTTAATGGAGCATGATATAGTTGGTATTCCTGGATCTCCTAGTTTCTTAAGTACTCCATCCTTAAAAGAATAATTAGCAAGCATGGTGGAGATTTCAGCTTCAGGTATTTTCCTTTTATTAGTGACAATGTCTCTCATGTATTTAGCATAAGGGGCCATCTTTAAAATATCAGTCAAATGAGTACGCAAAAAGACTGGCCTAAGCATTTCAGCAAAGCGTTCAAATTCTTCATCATCTTTTTTTAGATGGTTTAGGTCATGGGTTTCTGAACCCATGGTTCTCTTTCCTTACCATGTTTTCTAGTAACAAAGTCTCTCTTATCATATCGTTTATTTTTAGGTTGTGGGTTATCAAGTTCAACAGCAGGTTCTATCTCAACATCATTATCTGGTTCTTTTTCATTGTCCTGTTGGGTATCTTCATGAACATCATAATTATCATTTTCATTATCACTAGGTGAATGTTCATTACCAGATTGAGTTTCAGCATCTGAGATAGAGACATCATTGTTATCTTCAGAAGGTTTTTCTACTTCTGATTCACTAGAAGCATGCAAATTCCTATCATTTTTCTTCTTCTTATTCTTCTTCCTTTTAGAAGGACTAGGTTCATCAGTATTAATTCTTTGAGAGTCTTGTTCAATTCTTGCAGGGTGACCTTCAGGATAAAGTGGTTCCTGAGTCATTTTAGCTCCTCTAGTTGCTACCCTAACAGCATAATCATTCATATTATTGTTCATTTCACTAACACTACAAAAAAAAGACACATCCGTGACATTTTGGGCCAAACAATTTTTTTTCTGTCATGCTTATGACACTTCTATGACGATAATTGTGACAAAACCCAGTATCATCATAGATGTGGTGGGCTCCTACTTCTATGACAAAAAATCATGACAGAAAATGGGCTTTTCGTCCTGGGCGGGCCGGAGACATAGCTGCATGACATTCTTTGGGCCGTCCATGACTGAAAAAATCATGGTAGAAGTGAGGGCGAGGAAAATATCGAGGAGTTCCCGGTTACGGTGGGTGGTCGGGGCCGAGCGATGCACGGAGGTTTGCGCGTTTCTCTCGGGTACGCGCGTGTGTGCAAGGCGTTGGCTAACTGAACCCGAGCGATCGCACGTTACTCTGTTAACTGAACCCGAGCAATTCATTCGCTGCTGACAGAACCCGAGCTATTCCTTCGCTGCTGCTGCTAACTGAACTGAGCGATCGATCACTACTGCTGCTCACACTGAAGCCAATCGAGCCCCCGAGCAAGACGTAGCTAGCCAGGCAGTGTTGGTTGCCTCTCGATGAACAGTGACCGTTGCTACCATGCGCGCGGTACATAGAACGAGTCGAAACGTGGTGAGTCGAGCCGGTTGGTTGGCTATGGATGAACAGTTCCCGGTGGGGGTTGGATGAACAGGACCCCGTGGTAGTAGGCCGTTGCCGCTGGATAAACAGGACCCCAAGGAGGCCGCCGCACCCCAGCCGGTTGGGGGTGAATGAACAGGACCCCATGGAGGCTCTATGAACAGCAGTCGGTGGAGGCTGGATGAACAGTAGTCGTGGATAGTAGCCCGTGGAGGCTGGAGGAGGTCGACGGTGGATGAACAGTAGCCCGTGGAGGCTAGAGCGAGGCAGTAGACGGTGGATGAACAGGACCCCGTTTCGACCGTAGGCGTTCCAACACAAGTTTGTTTCCTCCGTTTTGCGGTACGCCACACCTCTCCCGATCTACAGGACCCCGTTTCGACCGTAGGCACTCCAACATAAGTCTATTTCCTCCATTTTGCAGTACGCCAGACCCTTCCCGATGAACAGGACCCCGTTTCGACCGTACGCGGTCGAACAGAAGGCCCGTTTCCTCCGTTCTGCGGTACGCCCGACCTCATTTCGGCTGTTCCGTCCAAGCCGGTTGGCTCCCGATGAACACGACATATTCCGTTGCCTCCCGATGAACACGACGCATTTTGTTGCCTCCCGATGAACACGACGCAGTTTCTCTGTTTCGACCCAGCCGGTTGGCTTCTGATGAACAGGATGCCGTTGCTGCCGTCCGTTGCCTCTCCATGTACACGAGCCCTGGCTGTACATATGCGCGAGTACGTGTTTGAGACCCCGCTCGTATGTACGTATGTGGCCGTATTTTTTGGCATATGGATGTACGTACATGTACACGGTTTTGACTGGACTGCCTGAACTGCTACCGCTCCTTACTCGGCCACGGTTCATCGTGGCAGACAGACCGATCGACCGGTATGTACATAGACAACGCTATGTACGCTTCGACCGGGTGGGTCCCAGCTGTCAGGGAGGGCAAGGAGGCACTTCCTTGCGTGGGAATATATAGCTGGCGGGTCCCAGCGGTCAGGGGCGGAATCATATATTTTTTACCCGTAATAAGGAGGCACTTCCTTGCATGCAAAGATGTTGTTGGTGGGTCCCAGCTGTCAGGGGTAGGCATAAGGAGGCACTTCCTTCCTTGTGAAGATATACGTGGTGGGTCCCAGCTTTCAGGGGGAGGAATAATTTTATTTTCGCGTAATAAGGAGGCGGTTGCATGCGTGCGTCCATGGACCTGATGCGTGTGACGCCCCCGGCTCAATCGTGCACTAATCATACACGCAAATGCACACGATCAAGCCTAAGGACTCACGGGAAGATATCACAACACAACTCTAAAACATAAATAAATTCATACAAGCTTTATATTACAAGCCAGGGCCTCGAGGGCTCAAATACATAGCTCGATGGCATACAAGCGTCAGCGGAAGCATCAGATATCTGAGTACATATATTAAAAGAGAAACAGAAAGGCCTTTAGAAAGGCGGGGCAAAATAAAACACTACGATCGAAAGGCGCAGGCCTCCTGCCTGGGACCCTCCGAACCTACTCCTATTCGTCAGTCAAATCGTAGTAGTATCCACCCTCGAGGTAGTAGTAGCGATCGTCGGCGGGGGCAGCTGTCTTGGGGGGCTCCGTCATCTGGTCACGACAAACTGATATGGGGAGAAAAAGAAAGCAAAGCAACCGTGAGTACTCAGAAGTACTCAGCAAGCAAGGATCTACACTACATATGCATCATTATCAAAGGAAGGCTGTATATGTGGAGTGGGCTGCAGAAATGCCAGAATAGAGGGGAAAGCCTAGTCCTATCGAAGACTAGCATCTTCAGCGGTCTTGCAGAAATAGAAGAGAGTAGAACAGATCAATATAATGTAGCAGTATCATTAAGTCTCAACCTCACCCAGAGATCCTTTCTCGACTCCCTGCGAGAAAGCAATCCCAGAGCCATATAGTCATCAACCTCGTCCTGAGATCCCTTCTCGACTCCCTGCGAGAAGCAATCCCAGAGCCTCATATCCAGGTCTCATCTCAACTTCTAGCTGTATCAATCGGGATACAACTCCGAGTATCCGTTACCATAGGACAGGCTATCGATAGATGTTTTCTTCCCTGCAGGGGTGCACCAACTTTCCCACCACGCTCGCTTAACTCCGGCTGGACACACTTTTCCGGGTCATGCCCGACCTCGGCCAAACGACACACCGCAACCCTACCTACAGCTCAGCAGAGAGGTCCCCGCCGGTCTACATCCTAAGCGCAAGAGGGTCTTGGCCATCGCCCCTCGCCCTCCGGGTCATTGCGCACACGGTGAAGCCAGGCACCAACACTACAGGAAGGCACCGGTCCGTCCGTGCCGCCATGCTGAACTAGACGTCTGACAGAGCTTTCGGCTGATGCATACGATGCAGAACGCCCATACTATGCCCACGTGGTGGTTAGTGCTATCGGGCCAGAGGCCCACTCAGATCAAATATCCAAACCGTTAGTACCTTGGGGGTGCAGTAACGAGCAGAGACTCATGATCGATGTGACCCCGTCGCCCCGTCTCGAGGACTTGCGGCAAGGGCCAAGAATGCCCGGCCACGCCTCGTATTCTCACTTGGGCACCATCCAGGTCAACCCGTCTCACAAAAGACTGTCGGGAACTCAGGTCCACCTCTACTGGGTGGTACCGCCTGTCCCTCCAGTCCTGCAGTTAAAGTAACTCCCTCGGGTCGCCCTTGGGGCCGACCCGTTTCTAACAGGGTGCAGGGGTAAAGTCACAGTAGCTGTGTGTCCATAACATCAAGGGAATCCGAGGTATCACCCTCGACGGATACCCACTCGATGTAACTGTCAAGGTGATCATAGGAGGATTCACCCTCGATAGGTTCACACTTGATGTGTTGCACGACCACATCGTTATCGGAAGTGGTGAAGGAGGAATCACCCTCGATGACCACGACCAAAAAGCTACTCTACAGGGTTAACATCTGAAGTGCTACACGAGGTATCACCCTCGGCACTCGATAGTAACGCTGCAGTGTCGTTACAACTAAGGGGGTGAAGTGCGGTGCCGGGGCCTGGTCTTCAATCCCGTTGATCGGGTCTTCTGATCATCCAGCGGGGCAGTCGGGACTAGTGGGGTCACTGATAGGTCTCTACCCAGCATATACTAAGCAGTCTAGGTTATGCAGGTAATTATCAACAGCAGGTTACAATAAACAGGCTATGCATCAGAATAGGTAAAGCAGCAGCAGCAGCAATTCTAATGCAAGCATGAGAAATTAGAATGGGCGATATCGGGATGATCAAAGGGGGCGCTTGCCTGGTTGCTCGGCGGCAAGGGCAAGGTCGTCAACGGTGTCTTCGGACTCCGGAGCTGCGTCGGTCTCGGGAACTGCGTCGGTACCGGGGTCTATCGAGAGAGAAGGAGGGGGAAGAAACAGTAAATACTAAGCAAGCAAGTGCAGCACAAGGCATAACATGGCAATACGCGGTGACAGAGGTGATCTAACGCAGTGCCGGGTGATACTGGCGAAGGGGGAATTCATCCAGGAAAGTATTCCCAGTTCCGGACAAATGTCGGACAGGTGACCGGAGGGGGAATGTCCCATGTTCAGGTAGTTAGAGACGTGTGACGGACAAACGGACCGCGTCTTCGGATTCGTCTCGTCGTTCTGAGCAACTTTCATGTACAAAGTTTTTCGATCTGAGCTACGGTTTATTTTATATGATTTTCTAAAGACTTTAGCCATTTCTTGAATTTATTTAATTATTTAAATACGAATTATCCAAAACAGTGTATGCTGACATCATGACGTCAGCAGTCAACAGTGGAGTTGACCTAGTCAAACTGATGTGTGGGTCCCACCTGTCAGTGTCAGTTTAGTTTAATTAGGGTTTAGTTAATTTTATTTACTGTTTAATTAAACTAATTAATTATTTAGATTAACTTAATCAGAGTTAATTAACTTAATTAATTAATTACTAATTATTGATTTTATTAAATCTATTTTTTTTTTCGTTTTAACAGGGGCTGGCCCACTGGTCAGTGGCACAGCCGGACATGTCCGGGCTGTGCCCGTTCGGGCACCGGACATGTCCGATGCGCATACAGGCGCACGGGCGCGGCGAGCGGGCGAGACGGCGACGAGCACCGGGCGGGGCAGGGGCGGCCGGGCGCGGTGGCCCGTCGAACGGCGAGCGGCGGCACGGGCCACAGGCGAGGCGGGGCGGGGCGGGGTGAAGCAGCGGCGAGGCGGGCTCGGGCGCGAGCGACAGGGAGAGGGGCGCGGTGAGCGCGGCCCGGAGCGCGGCTCCGGCGCGCGGCGTCGAAGGGAGAGGGGAGGGCGGCAGCGGAGGCCGGGGGGTGCTCACGAGGGGGGAGGTGAGGCAGGGGTGGAGAGGCTCGGTGGAGCCGACAGGGAGGAGGACGGGGAGGCGTTCGGCGACATGGTGGTGGCGACGGGCGATAGGGCGCGGCGTCAGGCGAGCGGCGAGGGGCTTTGGGCGACGACGGGGCGATGGGATCGGGGCCGATCCCGATCCAGATCGAGAGGGGGGGAGAAGGGGATAGAGGGAGTGGGGGGGGCGACGGGGATTAGGGTTTCCCCCTGGTGGGGATATGGAGGAGGGGAGTGGGGCGCCGGCTGGGCCGGCCTGGCTAGCCCAGTGGCCAGCTGGGCCGAGGCCCAGCGAGGGAGGGGGTCTGTTTTCCCTTTTCTTTTCTTTTTTTCTATTTCTTTTCTCTTACTCTGTAAATTGCTAGGCCACTTAATGATTTTTGTAACATGTGAAACTTGCCAAAATAAATACTATGTAGTAATTACCACTGTTAGAAAATGGTTTGGAGCCAAAGTGATTTCATATGCATTTTATTTAATGTCAAATGGATTAAATATTTTCTGTTCCTAGCTGTTTGAGTTATTTAATTAATTTATTAAATGTTGGTTACAATTTTAAAATAGTCTCTGGAATATTTGCTATTTATTGAACATTTTAGTTTCTATGTTGAACAACTTTTATTTCCACTTTAAGTTTGAATTTAAATTTGAATTTGGAAAGGGATATGTTACTAATGATGATTAAGCACTGTTGATCATGATGACATGGCATAATCAAAAGGGTGATTACTTTAGACAAATACATGGGGTGTTACAATGCGTCCCCACTGTCAGCCTCTCCACGTACAGTCCTCTTCCGATGACTCTCGTTTGTTGACCATGTTGACCACGCCGGGCCGAGCGCACCAAGGCAGTGGACGACGGCGAGGCCCCGGACGGCAACGAGCCGGTGATGGGAAGACGCGGCAGTGGAGTCGCAGACGGAGAGGTGTACAAGGGTTAACTGGTTCTGGTGCGGCATGGTTTTGCAGTCGGCGGAGAATAACAACAGGTGTGGAGGGGTGGAGGGATGGTTTAGCCGGCGGTGGGGTAGCGCTTCGCTGCGAAGCGTGCTAAGCAGAGCTGCTAGCAGCCGGAGACGGGAGCAGGTGGTCCCGGCAGTGCTAGAGGAAGAAGACGAGAGATTGAAGATGAATGCCGGTCGTTGGATGTAAATCCAACGGCTATCGATTTCAGAATCATTTGTTGACTAAGTTGACAACGCCTTGCGTTGGCTTCGACTTATTGGCCCACATTTCAGCCTCCAAAAATGTCGCACATATTCAACCCATTTTTTTTAGAATTTACAGTCCATTCGCTGCGCTAGGTGAACAAATAATGTAGCGTCCATGCGGTCCATTTATTTTGTTTGTAAAAAAACTATAGCCCATTTGCACTTTCTAGAAATATACGAATTTGCTGGCCTGGGTGAACAAATAATGTAGTGTCCATGCGGCCCATTTATTTTTTTCCTAAAAAATTACAGCCCATTTGCATTTTCTCGAAATACACAATTTTGCTGGGCTGGTTCTAATTATAATGTTGGGTTGGGCGCAGCAATGTTATCAAAAAATAAACAGGAGCTGAGCATTTTGTTATAAATATATTTAAATAATAAGTGCTTTATTTACATTGGTCCTTAAATCTTACCAAGCTTTCGTACACAATCACTTGTATTTTCGTTAACCTTAAGTAAAAAAACCAAGATTTTATTGTTAAACATTTATTTTTATAAGTTCATAATACATGGGATATTTTTTCTTATATATGTAAGTATCTGTTAAATATATGATGATACTAACAATAATATATAATAACATATAAAATAATTTAAATATATATAATATAGTTAGAAGGGAAACAAAAGTTGGACCTGGCGTTCCTATTCTTATATAGAAAAATAGAACAGACCTCTGCGTTTTCTTCAACAAAAATACATAAGTTGGGCTGCGGATGTTTAAGAACGAATAAAACCTAGGATGGGAGGGCCATAGGCCGGTCGATACATGACACCCCCAAACAAATACAAACCGGCATGTCGTGGGCTGCACATGTTAAAAAAGAAAGCCTAGACTGGGCAGCCCACAACCCAGCTGATACTTGTTGGCCCACTGATAATAAATGATACATGCCAGCTCCCCGATGACTAACTTCGTTGTAAATTTATCTCCTTTAGTAACTACGTTGACAAACCCGTGGCCCCCAACGTTAGTATAGCATTAGGAGGAAGTATTTTTTCACTGAGGCACTTGCTTGCGTAGGGCCATGGACCTGGTAGGGCCATAGACGTGCTACAGTAGTGGTAGATGTTGTGCCTAATTTCTAGCTAAAGTACTGGAGTAGCCCAGTGGTCAATTTCCACTCCCCAACCGCTGCTCCGCCCGGGTTCGATTCCACCTGATGCAGTGAAAATATCCACAAATTTTTGTCTCTGCCTCTGACATGCGGGTGCCCATTGTCATCTACGCACACCACCTCCAACACACTCAACATTGTGTGGGCATTTTGAAAATAGCATATCTTATTGACTGTGCATCATATGAAGATGTGCTATGCATGAATGTTGATCAGCATGATGTTAACTGACTGGTAGTTCCATTTTCGACCATGAATAAAACTTCCAACATGATGTTATCCCTGTTTGAAAAGGGCGTGTTAATATAAATGCTCTGCCTCGAAAACTTGCAGTTTCTTATCTGAAATTGAAACTTGGAGTTTCTTCTCTGAGAATCACATTGTCTGCACTTTTATATGAAACTACATTTTTTAAAGTGCTAAAAATAGATCTCTAGAATTCATAAAATACTTCATATGCTCAATACTGCAAATCTGAAATTCAAAAGACATTCATATCTGAAAGTACTCTCAAATCTGAAACACAAAACACAATGGACAAATACTGACAACCCTAAGCTCCTCCTCAGACTATTTGGGGGGGAGAGTCCCCTCCTATTCCTCGGCGGCAGACAGCCACCCCGTGGGACGAGGTGAACGGTGAGGGAGAGGATGGCGGTGAAGCGTCGTCGCGCCAACTGTTTTTCTCCTCTTGCAGTTGGGTTCGATCGACGAAGACTCCACCGGCTCGCTCTGCCATGGCACCCTCACAAACGGCACTGTGTAGATGCTCGATCCTTCATTCTTGGGTGGATGCTCCATCTTGGATCGATAATCCCACCACTGCAGCCTCACGATTGGATCCGGTGAATCTGTTTGCTCCATGGCCCAGAGGAGCAGCTCTATGTACTCCCGTGCGACCCCCTCCCGGTGTATCACCTCATTTTCACTCTTTTCAAGATATTTGGCCGTCACTTTCACCGTCGCCGCTAATTGCTCTGGGTTGTCAAACCAAGACTATATCTCCAACATCCTAGCTAGCTTCACAGGGTCGCCGCCTGCGAGACACACGTATCGGTTGTACTCCTCCATCGATCTACTTCTCCGCAGCACCTTCACTCGCCGGTGGTGGTTTTTGAATGGAAGAGGAGAGGAGCGGCGCTGGTTTTGGATTAGAACGGGAGAGGAGCGGCGGTGGTTTTGAAATGGTAGAGGAGAGGAGCGGCGCTGGATTTGGATTGGAATAGGAGAGGAGCGGCGGTGGTTTAAGAGGAGAAGAGCGGCGCTGGTCTTGGAAGTATTTTTTTGTTTTGCATATTTGGGGTCAAAGTTTGACCACGTACTGTATTTGACAAGCAAAATGTGAATGCATGTCATAAAAAATTGTATCGTTTGGTTCGTATCTGAATGTACTTTCAAATTATATTATTTTTGCAACATATAACATATATTTTATTAGTGAAAATCATGGTCAAATATGACCCAGAATACAAGGGAGACTAGTTAATGTAGGGTCACTTTCTTAATTGAATGGTAAATTGATTTTGATCCAGTCACAGCGCGCCGGCCCTCTCGTCCAATCCTAAATCACTGCCGCACGCTCCTCTCCCTCTTCTCCATTGCAAAACCACCCCCTCTCCTCTCCATCATCTCCATTCCAAAACCACCGTCTCGCCTCTCCCTCTTATCCATTCCAAAACCACCATCTCGCCTCTCCATCTTCTCCATTGCAAAACCACCGTCTCGCCTCTCCCTCTTCTCCATTGCAAGACGACCATCTCTCCTCCCATCTTCTGAAGCTAGCACCGGACCTCTCAGAAGGACAACTATGGAGAGGATGCAGCAGCGAATCAGGCAGATCGCCGACGGTGACCAGGTGAAGTTAGCCAGGTTGAAGGAGATCCTTACTTGGTTTGACAATGAGTGGGAGATTTCGAGGACGGTGAGGGCCATGTGGCAATGTATGCGAAAGAGCGAGACGGCGGCGATGAGGGTGGCGATGTACTCCCCGGCGGCAGTCACGCCGCAGTCCTTCGAGTTCATCGAGTATCTCCTCTAGGCGATGGAGCAGACAGATTCGCTCGACGCAAAAGTCAGGCGGAGGTGGTGGGCGTACAGGTCGAAGGTCGAGCATCCAGAGTATAACGAATCGATCGAGTACGATGTGCCGTTCGTGAGGGTGCAGTGTCAGCCGGAGCCACGGGAGTATTCGTTCTCCCACCACAAGAGGAGGCCGGATGGCGCGACGTCGCTTCCCCGCCATTCTCCACGGTTCCCTCGCCACTCGCCTTGTTTCAACGGCAGCGGTAGGGCTTAAGGTAAGCTTCGCACTAACCTAATCTTCCATCTGCTCATGCTTACAATCAGTGTGATGGCTAATGAAAATGATGCTTACAATCAGTCTCCGAGTACTATGCCAATCGCCCTAAAAATAGCACTGGACCAAAAACAAAGTTGTGACACTGTGTACAAATAAAGAAAAATAGATTGGTGCTTCTTTCAGAAAAGAGTACTCCCTAGAAAAGTGCCAATATAAGTACTAGTATTTGATTAGAGGATTTGCTGCCGAGAAAGATCCGTCCACAGAGAGCGCCACCCATCCCACTGGTAGTGGATGCTAATGCTTAGATGGAGCATGGTTGGTGTCGATAATTTTTACTTGGCACCTCGCACTCTGCATATATGCCGGTTCCATCCGTACATTTGTGTAGTTCCACCAAAATGCAGCTGAATAACCCTGTTTGCACAGATAATGAAAAAACGTGATTACATTATAGTGGCACTATCTGATGAAACATACACTAATAAATAGAAGAAACTTCATTTTCTTAATGGGAAAATATTGCGATAGTATCACAGTATGCCATGCTGCGAGGGAGAGATGGGCCCTACGACGCCTCATACGGTAGGCCTCATACTGGAAATTGACCCAATTCTTCCCGATACACCTTCTGCCAGTGATGAACATCAGTGTACAGCGGTAGTACAAGGAGGGGCCTTGAGACATTCCAATCTCTATTTTTGTGCAGATCAACTAAAATTAAGTACCCCAGTTTGCAGAAACACTTAAACATTAACAATGTGACTAGTTGATGAAACATATACTAACAAAGATAAGCACTTTCTTTATCTACATTGGAAATGAAATGATAGAGAGGACACTCGGTCTATTTTAACTGTCTTATTACTTCATTTTATCAATGGCACTAGGGTCGAGCAGGTGGTTAGCGAGGTGTATTGTGCGTCGCAAGGATGGAGGCTGGGGGTGCTTAGACTGGGATGCTGAAGCTGGCTCTTTCAGTCCCTATCTTCCCCCCTGATGTTTCTGTGGTAGCATTTGGGTTGTAATCCAAACTTGGTCAAGCTGGTGCTGCGTCTCCCTAGCTGCCTAGCTTATGTGGCGAACTTGTCTCCTGCTAGTACTCAGTCCGTTCTAGTAGTAGTTGCATAACTGCCCGTTTACAATGAGATGTTGTCGGATAATGGTTCTCTATGGTTGGGTTTCTTTAATGAAATCGGAGGAAACCCCCTCTTTCGATATATAAAAAAATCAATGGCACTAGCGGTGCCAAAACATTGCCTCAAATTAATAGTGCCACTAGATTAAGGTGCAAAATAATAACATTACTGCTTTATCATGGCAGTGCCAAAACAGTAGCACAAGAGCATGGTCAACATGCAGGATCTTTGGCAAATGGTCGGACCAAAAAGGAACATACCTCGCGATGGGAACCATATCTGCAGTCAACGCCATCGTAGAAGGGATGACACCAGTCACCAACATGTATGATTCAATTCATGGGACCTTTTTGTGCAGTTCACCTAAAATGAAGCAATGTCCCATGAGCTAGCAGCTTCTTCTTCATTAGTTGCAATAAAATTGAGCAACATCAAGGTTGGCCGTGAAGCTCGTGGAATGTTCAACTATAATTTGGATATCATTTGTGCAGTTCAACTAAGATCAAGCGTGAAATGTATATCTCTGTTTGCACAAAAAGGTGGAAAGGAGGGTGACTAACAAGTGATGAAACATACATCAAATGAAAAGAAGCATGTTCCTTATCTGAATGGCGATCCTACAAGGACAGTAGCAATTTCTACAGCAGCAGCATTGCTAGATATTAGTGTGGGCATTAGGATTAACTATGACAACCGTTAAATACGACATTACTTTAATGGTGCCATTGCTTCATTTTACCAGCAATATTACATTAACAGCTGCTAAAGAGTTGGTATTTGGGCACGGGAGAGTAGGCGGACCAGGACAGTTGCATTTCTAATGAAAAGAAGCAACTTATCTTAATGGGAAATTTAGCAGGACATGAAAAACAGTGCTATTGATTCATATTACTGGAGGCATTACATTGAAAACAACATTGGTTTAATGTGTCCTTACTTTTAACAGTGGGACTGCTACATTTTACCAGTGGCATTACCTAAGAGGGGCATGGGGCAACAAACATCAGAACAGGATATCTGGGTAACTGGGTTGGCCCCATTTTTTTGGGTATAGCCACCTTATACTGTGTGAGGCTAGCAAATCTAGTGCTGGACATACTCTGTTGACTTGTCCCCCAGTCCCCACTTTCTTTCCTTTTTCAACCAATAGATCGGTTTATATTGAGTTTGTACTGCGTTTCCCTTTATTTCCCTATTAGACCAAGAGACCAGTTGGATAGCCAGTCTCTGCTACTTTTCGCCCCCATTATTTCCTCTTTCGACCAAGTCCTAGATTCAGGTAACAAATCTTCCCCCACCCCCACCCCCTTTCTTCCCTGTTTGAACCAAGTAGTACTAGATTCGACTGCATGACGTAGTTTTACCTCTTAACAGTAAACATATAGGTGGCTTTCGAATAGCCGATCGATCCTATCTACGAGGGGGCCTGAGAAATAGTAAATGATACAAATGTAGCGACGTCAGGAGCTGGGGTAGTGGAGCAAGGCCGGTTTCGAATTAAGTTATACCTGAGGGTCACCAGGATGTCGCTAGGTGGGTGGCGGGAGGCCGGATCTGCCCACACTATGGTAGCGAGGAAGAAGGGGCCGGAGGCCCTCCCTAGCCGGCACTGCATGGGAGAGAATAGCAAGGCACGCTGATCGGGATGTGCCGGTAGTGGGTAAGAACCGTCGCCGAGGATGACCGCGTGAACATTGCACCTTCTCACCTTCACCGGCGTAGGGGATCCGGCCGGATCTGTGACCAGCGGTGAGCAGAGAGAGAGAGAGTGTGGCCACCTCTGTCGTGTTTAGATCTGGAGAGGACAAGAGAGTGTGAAGAGAGCAACACTAGCAAGCAAGCGCGGAGGCTCCTGCCTATATAGTGGAGTAGTTTTCTTTTATCTACCAGAGCCGGCTTGACCTCGTCAATGGCTGTCGAGAAGTCTTCATGCACGTGCCCCAGAGGCACAATTGTCATCATTTTGATCTGAAGCACCGGATTAACATATACGTAACATGAAAAAATGCCACATGACAAGAAACCATAACCTCACTGCCACAAGGAGACAACATGAATCCCGACGGACAAACTAGACGAGGATCAAAGCTCAAATTAAAGACAAACTCATAGAAAAGGGATCAATCGATAGATGTCCTAATTAACATAGCCGGCTTGACCTAAATGGTAGCCGAGTAGTCTTCGTGCATGTGCCCCCAATGACCAGCGCCTTGGAGGAACGCAGTTGTCGCTGTTTAACCCTCGCAGTGATCCGAAGCACATGACACCTAATATTGCGAGATGACAAGAAATCTTTTTTTAGATTTCTCATCATAACTATAGCCCTGTACAACACAGCCTGCACGATATGTAGATGATAGCCAATCCAGCCGTCTGCTGGAGTCTAGTCACATGCATGGACAAACTAATCTCCCGTGTCGTGCAGGGATCGTCCAGGCACCGACGTGTTTACAACACTGCTCCAGTACTACTATCGCTCGCCTCTCTCTTCTATTAACTCAGCCGACTTGCGGGGACAGGGGAGTGTGCCTATGGTCGGTTCTGAATTGCGGTCCCACATGTGTGTGCAAACGCAATATGACACGCGTTCCATTCGGAGAGCGGCGTGCCAGACCGACCGACCGTCTGGGGTGCGACGCGAACGCGACGGGCGTGCTGTATACATGTGTACCATCGTTTTCTTGAGGCTTTGCTCCATGGCGCAATCCATGGATACAAAATTATATTTAAAGTCGAGGGCGGGGCTTTTCCCGCGCGGTAGGCGGGACAAATCCGCCTAGTCGGTTTGACAGAGAGGCGAGAAGATGAGGGAGTAGGCTGCTGCAAACGTAGGGCTGTGTGATTTGCTGGCTCGTTACTGCTGGACAGGTGGGGCCCTGTGATTTGACTTGCCATTATCATTATTACTGCGGCGCTACGACCGGCGTGAGTCTCCCGATTCCTAACCACCTCCATGGTATACAGGTGCCAAGTACTAGTACTCCTTACTCCTTGGCAAATGCTGTAAATACTACGAAGAAAGAGATAGAGAGAAGTAAAAAATAATAATCTTATAGCCAACCTTATAGCTAACCTTGTTGTATGAGTGACTAAGTGATGACTATGTATGACATGCCAACATCAGATAGCCTAACGCACCTAGACAGAGGAAGTAGTTTCATGCATGCGAAGTAGGCAAAAAAATGCTCGTTTATAGCCGTCTGAAATCTCCAAGGGCGCGACCACACAAGTGAGGCGACGGTCGTGGTAGGCGCGACCATGATACAGGCTGCTAATAGCCCTTGGATTTGAGATCGAACGGTCGCATGCTAAGTTACTGAAAATTTGCAGAATAACCCTTCAGGATAGGATATTCACCCATAGGTCTAGAACCACGCCATGCAACCGTTCGATCTCAGATCCAAGGGCTCTCGGAAGCCCGTATCATGGGAGCATGGAAAGCTTCGTATCACCTGTAATTTTCCTGACGCTTGACGTGCGAGCACGCAGATGCATGAAGCCATTTAATTGGGCGTCTAGTAGACATGACATCTAATTGGGCCCCCATAGTACTGTGCATGAATCCATTTATCCACCGAGCAAGCCACTACCATGCCATTCGCACGACCCACTCAAGCATTTTTACAATTGGAAAACCGCTAGCAGTTCACTCCTACTCGTCCCCGGCCGTCCTTTAACATTACGGCAGTTCTCTCCTAGTCATCCCATCCTTTCACATTACAGCAGTTCCACTAATCCTAACCCTCCTCCCAAATCCATGGCGTCCCAAATCTCCATGATCGGCGGTGAGTACAAGGTTAGAACCATCACCGGCGATGAGTTCGACTTCATCTACACCCGTTCTTCCGTGACGGTGAAAGGATGCCTTGCTCGCTTCAGGCGCATGTTTGAAAAGTCAAATGGTGATGAGTGGGTCGCTGGGCTAGATGTTGAGTACACCATAGTCCTGGGAAAAGAGAAGAATCTAAAGGAGGAAGAGAGGAAGAAGCCTGCCGTGATCTAGGTTTGCGTGCATAACTTTTGCTTGGTCTACCACATATGCCATGCCGATGTTGAGTGTGAGGATTTTAAGAACTTCCTCGCGGGCGACAAAGTCAAATTCGTTACTGTAGACTTTACGAATGACAGAAGAGTCCTGAGTCAGATAGGCCTCGTTGTAGGCCAGCCCTTCGACATCCAGAAGAATGGGCTGCTGCCCTCCCGTCAGCCTTCAATGCTGACCCTAGCATGAGCCATGCTTGATCCTTCGTACGGTAAACTGACAAAACCTCCGCCCAAGTTTCATCTTACATGGCAGTGGAATGTACTAGATAGAGACCACATCCAGTACGCTGCAATGGATGCCTACCTTTGTTTCAATATCTACAAGGGTTGGATGAAGAGCGAGAGCCAAGTGTGCGGTTCAAGCAAAGTATCCGCCAAGAGGAAGAGGGACAAGTACGAAGTTGAGCACGTGGATGAGGAGTCCGAGTAAGGTGGCAGTGTCTTTGCTCATGGTGGTTCTAATGCTGTTTCTACCGGATTAGTTGCTTAGTTTAATTTTAGGGTGCTTAGTTTTATTTGAGGGGTGTGTTGTACTGAGCCCCCAGCAGAACTATGTTATGTTCCTTCTCGTTACTTTAACTCTTCAGTACGTACATACTAGTATTTCTTACAGTTCATCTTGTAGTTGGTAGTACTACCACTCGTTTCTTCACATTATATACGTACAATATATATGGCCAACATCATATAGCCAGCAGTTGGCTATACTATTAACCATGCTCTAAGCATGCCACATACGCAAAACACTTAAATAAGATATGTAATTCTAAAAAAAACTTAAATGAGAGAAGTTTACCCAAAGCATGAAGGAGTTTAGTTGTCAAAGAATTAAATAGGTATGCTAATTTCTTTAATAGACTTTAGCACCCCATCTAAGCACGTACTAGCTTTTTTAATAGTATTGTATGCATAATTTGGCGACGAGCGCTCTCTATATGTACCACCTTTTTTCTTTAATTTCATCTTGTTAGTTTTGCTCCATGGCGCAATCCATCGATACTACTACTGTACAAAAGTATACATTTAAAAGGCTAGAGGGCGGGGCAGTCTCGCTTGGTCGGTTTCACGAGAGGCGAGGGCCTTTGTGATTTGACGACTCATTACTGCTGGAAGGCGGGGCCTTGTGATTTGACTGCTCGTATAAATGTTGCCAATGACCTGAGGAGGAGCAAAGAACCGTGCGGTATACTCAAGTTTTCCACTGGAGTACTAGTACAATGGAGGAGCACGAAACACCACAGCCCAGTGCGATATGGCGATAAAAAATGATCTAATTTGCTAGTCATCGATCCCACGGCGCCGCTCATCGTTAGCATTGTTCTATTCATGCATCACAGAGAACGTGACACGTGCGGTGAAGCACCCGAAGCAAAAGAAGAAACACAGGAGCAAAAGAAGAAGGAAGATTATCCCCCCCCCCCAAAAAAAAGAAGGAAGACGCACACACAAGTCTGGGGCGCTGCTCTCTACTACATGAAGGGTTGCTGGCCGCGGAGTCGTAACTGCTTCTTCATCGCCTCCATGACCTCCATCTCCTCGCGCATCCCCTCTGCCATCTTCTTCATTCTGTCCATGACGCGGGATTTCTCGACGCGAGCCTTCATCATCTGTTCCACGGCCGCATTACATACCTTGACAGCAGCCGGGTGCTCGATGCGGAGCTTCGCCAACTCCTCCTTCTGTTCCATGACGAGGGCATGCAGCATCTTCACCGAGGAACTACTCTTCTCATGCAGCTTCTTCCAGCTGGCGTTCTCCTCCTTCAGCAGGTCGAGCTCGTGGCAGAGCTTCGCCTTGTCCTCCTGAAGTTGCAGGATTTCGTCGGTCGCCTTCTTACCCGAGGCAATGCTCTCCTTCAGCAGCATCACCAAGCTGGCGGTCAACTCCCCCTGCTCATTGAGCTCAGCAGGCATGTCATCGAGGCTCTCCTTCAGCAGGTCCACCAAGCCGTCGATGAACTCCTTCTGCTTATTGAGCTGATCGGGCATGTCGTTGAGGGATAACGACTCCAGCGCCGCCAGCTCGGCATGTTCGCCTCCACGGCTAGGGCGCTCCTGGGAGCCCTCGCCTGCCCGTGAGAGATCTTTC
The DNA here is from genome assembly GCA_011799875.1 of Thinopyrum elongatum. NCBI lineage: Eukaryota > Viridiplantae > Streptophyta > Magnoliopsida > Poales > Poaceae > Thinopyrum > Thinopyrum elongatum. The sequence goes on from CM022297.1 coordinate 320,415,932, forward strand.
GAGGTCTCTGCATAGTTTTCGATGACATTAATTTTTATGACATGCGTAAATATTGTGTTACTTAAAATTATGGTCAAAAATTGGCACAAAATACGAAGGAGACCAATGGAAGTAGCAACAGAGGGTTTAACTACTCGCATGCACGCAGTGGAGTAGTAATGTCTTTCTCAACTACTTCCTTGCTCACGTCCACTCAATTTGCATGCACTGTATTAATTGACCATCAATGAAGTGAACGACTTTACATGCGTCAAATTATCACATGGGGTGGATCTTCGTACAAAAATGTGTCCCACTGTGTACCCGCGTGTGCGTGCGTGCACAACTTCGCTTCGTGCATGTACTGCCAGTGTGCGTGAGAGAGGACGAGTACATTCTTCTGGAACCAGCAGCACGTCACTGTGATCAATCCACACAAGGAGGTCGCGACAACGCCTCCACATGTGCCACGTGGCTTCATGGATGCCCCCACATCATTTTATTCATAATATATTAACTGAAAAAGGGAGAGACACTATTTAGCGTGCCATTGCAATTCTAATTTACATGTTTTGCACATACTGGAAGTACAAGTAAGGTACACGTGCATTGCACACATGAGATTTGGCAACCAAATTATGAATAAATACCACACTATAGCATGTAAGCTTTGAGTCATATATGCATGACGTAGACGTTGGTTTAATTCTTATAGTTCATCTCATTCAAAATCAATTAGTTTTTATAAAAAAGTTAACCTATTTTATGATTCATGGAATTGTGCGTTGTAAAGCATAAAGTAAAAACAAATAATGGCAATTCAACTAGAAAATAAGTTTGGGCAATTATGATACGGAAGATTCTAGAACAAAGGAAGTACTTGTGTTTTGAGGTTTGTGCATTATGCTTAAGTTCAACCATGGAGTCGATCTAGATTGTACATGTGGCAGAATCTGGTGGAATGTAGATGATATCCAATGGCCAGTAGTGCTCGGATTTGCCATCTCTGCACCGTCTGATTGGCTTCATCCAACAACCATCTTTCAAATTTATTCGCACTCAATATAGGGGTATAGATATAGATATAGATATAGAGGTATAGATATAGACTAGTGGCACATCATCTAAAGCCTTTCTACACGCTCATTTTTTGTACAAGTGTGCTCCACCGTGCACCCGCGCGTTTGTATGTGGGAACGAGTACGTGTGTGCACCTCTTCTCTTTCGCACACAAAGTCCGTGTGTGTGAGATATACTAAGATATGGTGAGGGAATACGTGTCAATGCAATTTGTGTGAAGGAGAGGCCTATATACATATATGTATGTGCATGGGGCCGGGGTGATATATGAGAAGGGAGGGGAGGGGTCGACCGCGTGAGATATCGATAGAGATAGATAGAGGGAAGAGCTCTACGAGCGTACAAGCACTGGGATATGGGGGGTGGGGTGCTGGAAGATCGTGCGAGGGGCCAAGTGGAGGGAGACTATGAAGGAGTTCACAAGTGCGAGATCGATATTTAAAGAGAGGGGACGAGAACGTGCGCGGTTGCGCGCAGTGGCGGAGCCATGAAAAATAAATGAGCTAGGAGGCCAAGCATTGCTAATCCTTTACGGGGAGGGCCAATTCATCAACTTAAACCATTTTACCAGCAATCGATCTACTGATCACATTCATATTAGCCTTAGTATATAGTGATGTTAGGGGGGCCAGGGCCCTTGCTGCCCTGTCTTCGCCACTATGTGCGCGTCTGAGAGATGAAGCGGAAGGCATGGATGATGAGAGGGGGATGATGGATAGATAATGTGGGTGTATCATCTATGTAATCCTATATATAGAGGTATAGATTGATCGATGTGTATGTGGGAAAGAGGGTGAGACCTGATTAATATATTGATCGATCGGTTTGTGTGGTAAACTGGGAAAGACCTAGCTATATATACACACACATAGAGGAACATCGATCGTTGCGCATGCATGTGAGAGGTAAAGAATGCCCGAAGTGATGAAGAGGGGGAGGTGTGTGTGTGCATGCATGGGAGACCGACCTGAAGAAAAAGATTGCATGTGTGCGATGGATAATGCCGAGTGGTGTGTGTGTGTGTGCATGCATGCATGCACAAGAGAAAGTTAGTGGTACAAATATAAAGAGAAGACGACTGTGTGGGTGTAAAAGACTAGGTGATGTCATAATCAATGTAAAGTTGAATTCAAATATTTGAATAAGAGATCATGATGTTTGAAACCCATGCATGCATGAATATAACTGAGATATGCATGGTGTGGTTTGGAAATGAGCATGCTATACTGTATACAGAATGAACAAGGTCAGACTGATTTGAATTTGAGATACCGATGGCAGGCATCGTTTGGCCACATTGCATCCGTGCACGGACACACTATTCAAATTGGAGATGATGGGTGGCTTTTGCATCACATATCTATACCCCTATATAGTGTGCGAATAACTTTGAAAGATGGTCATTGGATGAAGCCAATCCGACGGTGCAGAGACGGCAAATCAGAGCACTACTGGCCATTGGATATCATCTACATTCCACCAGATGTTTCCACATGTACAATCTAGAAGACTCCATGGTTGAACTTAAGCATAATGCACAAACCTCAAAACACAAGCACTTCTCCTTTGTTCTAGAATCTTCCATATCATAATTGCCCAATTTTTTTTCTAGATGAATTGCCATTATTTGTTTTTACTTTATGCTTTACAACGCACAATTCCATGAATCTTAAAATAGATTAGCTTTAAAAAAAACAAATTGATTTTGAATGAGATGAACTATAGGAATTAAACGAACATCTACATCATGCATATATTACTCAAAGCTTACATGCTATAATGTGATATTTATTCATAATTTGGTTGCCAAATCTCATGTGTGCAATGCACGTGTACCTTACTAGTCTAAATGGTGTGTGTGTATTGTGCGTGTTAAACACATTGTATGTAGTATCATACATGGTTTAGATTCCGAACATCTAGCTAGAGCGTACATGTACTATATATGATTTGAATTCAACATAAAATGGATACATATATTTGAATTCAAGATCGTATGTACATGTAGTTCATATTTATATGGGAATTTCCTACTCTTATATTCATGTCATGTGTTGTGAAGATAATATTTAGATGGTTATATAACTAACCCGAGTACAATCCCATTCAAACAGGGAAAATGTACTCAAATTTAGTCCATATGCTAGACAACACGAATTGTTTTTTTTTATTGTTGAGGGAAGTGCAAATTGATTTGGTGCTGTACATGTTAAGTTTGTTGTCCCAATTTTTTTAGTTTTTTGTTGTTGTATTTGAATGCATTTCTAGTAATATAGTAAAACGGGACATGGCTCTCTCTAGTGAGGTGCGAATTGTCTTTTTTTTGTACACGTTAAGCTTGTTCTCCCGAAATTTCAAGCCGCGCCTTGTTATGCCAAAATTTCAAGCTAGCATCTCTGTCTATCGTGCTGCGAAACTCCCGCCTCTTCAACCCGCGCCTTGTTACCCCGAAATTTTAAGATATCTCTTTGTCTCGATGTGCTCCGAAAACTCCCTCCATCTCAACCCGCACCTTGCTATCCCAAAATTACAACGCGCGCGAAAACTCCCACCTGCTGTGAAATCACGACACGCGAAATGCCCGTGATAGCCCTGAACCGAAAGAACCGCCTAGCTCAAATTGGTGGGGGTACTTTCGTAACTTACCCCACATTTTGGACAAGCGCGTCCCTAAGCCATGGTCCCCCCTCCCATCCCGTCCGCTCCCCCCATTCGTACACCAAGGCCACGAAAACCCGTGAAGCCCCACACCCTCCTCCATCCGCCCACCCAGCCGGAGCCTCTTCCCTGACGACGTCGTCCACAACAACACCTCGACGTCCCTCATCCACCGCACCGGATGAGGATCCGTCGTGGATCTCGTCGTCCCACCGGTTTAGCCACCCCGTCCTCCACCTCCAAGGAGCTGCCCCGACGTTCCCCTCGTCTTTCGCGCCACCTCCATTCCCACACCACCGTCTTCACCTGCACCACCGGAAGAGCAGCATCATCACCGATTCCTCGGATGAAGCTGAGGCCTAATCGGCGCCACCAAAGAGGTTCTACACTAATCGCTGCATTTTCTTCTTGATTCGATCTCATGGTGCTTCCGGCGCTCGGTCCCGAGCCGACATGGCGCGGCTCCATGTACGGCGGCGTCGCCGGCCACTTCCTCCACGGCATCGCTCCCTCGGCGGCGATGTCCATATCAGTAGGAGCTGCTGCTGCATGGGCTCTCGCTCGCGTTGCTGCTTTGTTCTTGCTCTCGCTCCCGTGCCTGGTCTGCTCTTGCTCGCGCTGCTGCTCTCGCTCTTGCTCTTGCTTGCGCTGCTGCTCTACTCTTGCTCGCACTGCTGCTACACGAGTAGCAGATCCTGCTCTCGCTTGAGCCCCTGCAGCTACTACCCGAGATGCTGCTACATGACCAGCTGCCCCGGCTCTCGCACGCGCTGCTGCTCCGGGCGCTGCTGCTGCTGCTACTAGTGCGTTTAGTTTCGACAGTAAAATTCAGTTTTGACAGCAAAATTCAGTTTCGACAGTAAAATTCAGTTTCGACAGTTAAATTCAGTTTCGACAGTTAAGTTCAGAGATGAGCGGCTGATGTATTTTACATCTAGCACTTTGTGGTTATGTATTTTACATCATCTACTAGAGATGCTATTAGAATTCCACTTAGGTTAATGTTGTCTCTCTTGTCCTGTTTCAGCCTCGCCGTCGTACAACTCACCGGAGCTGCTCCAACGACGAAACCCTCCATCACAGCAGAGCAGTACCCCCGGCTCCATCTCCAGACGCGTAAGATCTTCTTCCCCTCCTCCGACAGCCAAATCAGCCGGAGCATCCTCACCGACCAACCCAATCATGCTGAGATCGACATGGCTTCGCCAAAGAGGTTGTACACTTGTTGCATCGCTTTTTTACTCTACATGTTATATATATTGTCCACTGAGCACACGTAGTAACATGAAATACGATTAGTTTCTCCTACTATATGACAAGCAGTGAGGTATTAGGCAACTTAGCTATCCGTGATGGACTCTCTTGAATGCCATCATTATTTATTTTTGCACGTTTGAGCTGTGCATTTGTAGATGGGCCTGGGAGTTGAGCTAGTAGGGCAGTTGCCTGGGTCCAAAGTAGTAGAAGTAGCATAAAAACATTTTTTGAGTGTAGGCTTTTCCCTGTTCAAGCCTGCCTACTAGAATTGCCAGTGCTTGAAAGGAAAAGTGAAGGAAAAACATAGGAATTGGAAAGTTTTCTATGGTACTACTATTCATGCATTTGGTACAAAGGAATGGAGGAAAGGAAAATTGTAGGATTTGTTCCTTTAGTGTCTCCTTGAAAGAAAAACCATAGGAATTTTAATATCCACTTGTCCTCCTTTTCAAATTCCTATTCATGAAGCGCAAGACTAAGAGATAGTAGCATAATAGCATTATAACCGTACATTTTCTTGTGGTTTGTCTTAATCTCACCATGCTTCTTTGCATCCTGTGATCTTCCAATTCTTGTGAACCAAACACCCAGATTGGTAGAAATCCTGTGTTTTTAAATTCTCTGTTTTGCACATGCATTCCTATCCTATTCCTGTGTATTTCCTATCCCTGCATTGTTAGAATCCTCCAATTCAAACAAGCCCTTACAGAATTACTTCTGTTACAGATATGTGTCAAAGAAAACCTTGTGTGGTTTGTCCCGCTCCTGCTGTGCTGTGGTCCACCCTAGCTCGGCTGATCCAACGATGGACGGGTTCACCACAGCAGGGATCCACCCTCCAGACTGTCTTTTGCTGCCTCAGATCTTCTTCCCCGCTGCCGGCAGCCACGACAACTGCATTACCATCATCAACTGAGCAGATGACCTTGAGGACTACACGGGTCCGCAAGAGAGGTCGCACTCTTTCGTGTCTGCTTTTGTTATGCATCGCTTAATATGATGATATGCTACTTTATCGTTCTGTTCACCGATTAGACTCTGAGTCAGGTCCAAACTAATGCTCAAACTTGAGTTTTTAAATGGTTGTGGGGTACATATTGGGGCAGCAATCAATACTATATGTCTACTATCTGGTTAATCTCGGGTGTCAACTATGAGTTTCATGTTGGGTGGAAACAAACATTAAAGGAGCCATTATCTGTATTTTTTAACTGAAGCTATTATCTACCTGCTATCATTGGTTTTCAGTCTATCCACAGTTTGCTACCATCACTCTAGATTTGTGCATACACTCCTTACATAATCTCACTATGTTTTATTCCTATGCATTTCAGTTATTGTACACAATGGTACTGGACATGTAGAGCAAAAGAGACGAGCCTTGCATGGCAATAAAATTTCATGCAGACATCGCTCCATGGTGGGTGCAAAAGCAACCCCCCTCCCCCATTCCAGACTGTAATCAAGAGGAAGATAACTATTCAGAGGGGATTCAGAGGGAGCAGACCACTCCTATTTACCCCCTGAGGTCTTTTGCTCTAACTTGGCATGTTGATGTTGGTCATATCATGCATATGGTGCCTTGCATTGCTTACTTTATACATAAAATATGTCATCTGCTTAGTTTAAACATGCATTGTGTGAATGCCATCTGTTTAGTTTCTATATCATATATGTGAATCATGCAATGCCATCTTGTTTAGCCAGGCATCATATATGTGAATTTTGCAATGCCATCCTGGTTAGCCAGTCATCTTATATGTGAATTATATCATGCCATCCTTTTTTTATTACGTATTAAATTTGTCAACAATTTTAGTACATTCAATTACTCTTCCTGTGCATCAGCCATTCGACACGGTCATGGAAAAAATCTGGAGTGAAAACAAGGTCTTCAGAGCAAACAATGCTATCTGACGAAGCGCATGTCTTGCTGGTTACGGATAGCTCCTCAGAGGAGGATTCAGAGACAGATGACTAGTCGTATTTCCCCCCTGAGGTCCATGCTCTAACTTGGCAGGGTTATATTGCTCATATCGTGCATATGGTGTCTTGCATTGGCATCTCATTTGCTTAGTTTAGACATGCTTTGTGTGAATGCCACCTGTTTAGTGTCTAATTACCATATATGTGAATTTTGCAATGCCATCTTGTTGCAAGACATTATATATGTGAATTATGCAATGCTATCTTGTTGCAAGGCATTATGTATGTGAATTATGCAATGCCATGTTGTTTAGCCAAGGGTCATATATGTGAATTATATCATGCCATCCTTTTTTTGTATTACTCATTCCATTTGTCGACAATGTTTGTATATTCAACTGCTCTTCCTGTGCATCGGCCATTTGAATTGGTGATGGAGAAATCTGGAGTGAAAACAAGGTCTTCAGAGCAGACAATGCTACCTGCTGAAGCAGATATCTTGCTGGTTACAGATAGCTCCTCAGAGGAGGATTCAGAGGCAGATGACCAGTCCTATTTTCCCCCTGAGGTGTATGCTCAAACTTGGCAGGGTTATATTACTCATATCATGCATATGTTATCTTGCAATGCTTAGTTTTACATCATATACACAATATTGAATGCCATCTCCATAGTTGACACATCATATATGCGATTGCCCTCTGCTCACTTGCTTAGTATATAAATCATATATTTGAGTTATATCATGCCATGATGTTTACATAGACAGCATGTATCTGAATTATGGCATGCCAACCCATTTTCTAAAGACATAATATAGTTATATCATCTCATCCTGTTTACATAGTCATCATATTTTGAATTATGTCATTCTATCCGTGAATTCTATCATGCCATCATGTTTCCATCGACGGCATGTTTGTGAATTATGGCATGGCAACCACTTTAATAGACACATCGTATAGTTATATCATGTCATCCTGTTTACATAGTCATCATATTTTGAAGTATGTCATTCTATCCTGTTTAGTTAGCCATCATATATGTGAAATTGTGTGATGCTATCCTGTTTAATTAGCCATCATAAATGTGAAATTATGTCATGCTATCCTGTTTGGTTAGAAGACATAAATGTGAATTATTTCATGCCCTGTTTTCTTCCCTACTATCCATTGCACCTGTCTATCTTACAATGTCTGTACATTCAATTACTTTTCTTGTTTATCAGCCATTTGAATTGGAGGGGCTGATGGCAGTATCTATGGGAGTAAAAACACGGTCTTCAGAAAAGATCGTGCTACCCGTCGATGCAGATAGAACCATGGTTGTACTTGCCCAAGAACCAGCCCCACCACACATAATCCAGACTCACGCAGATTGTACCCCTACCCAGTTGGACAGAGAACCAACTACACCCCTTCTAACCCCAACCCCAGCAGATAGTAACCCAGTTCCAGTTGACACAACACCGTCTCCACCACAGAGCACCCAAACACAAGAAGTTAGTAAGGCAACTGCAGTGCCCAAAGCATGAGGACCACCACTCCGAACCCCAAGTCAACGCTTAAAGCAGAAGAAGAATTGTTCTCAGGTCAGGTTCTGTAGCTATGGTTCATACTCCTTTGCTCTTGCATCACTGTATTTACTCATACCAACTAATTTCAAACTTGAAGGATGCAATTCAAACTCCAATGGCGCAACAGGTATGTTTTAAACCTGCTTGTTTAACGTGTTTGCTATTGTAACTTGCTCTATGTTGATTTCAGTTTCAATTGTATAAACAGTTATGTTCTCATGCCATGCACATTACAAGTGTTGCTATTGCTGTGTAGTTTCCCACACTTATATTCTGTCTATGCTGCTTTGTCTTAAACAGATATGATTTTAACTGTCTCTATCTTCATTTGGCAACATAAACTAGAATGATATAGACCATACAGTGACCATACTACATAGATATATGTTTGTTTCATGCTGTTATCCTGTCCACCTTTCTACTGAACTGGTTTACCAAAATGAGTTTCATATACAACATGGTAAACATGTGATCTGTCTGCTTGTTTCTCTTTTAGAATGCGGACAAAATATTGGAGAAGAGTACCCCGTTATGCAATGGTAAAGGAAGTAATGCAGATAAGGTTCAAGATAGTGAGACATCCCTGTTGGTCTCCAAGAAAGCTGATAAAAACTATATTGAAGACACTGAGATAACCCCAAAGTCCTGTCTTGATGTAGTGTTCGAGTTACTGGCCACTACTGCTGGCACCAGCTCTTCGAACTCGCTGCCTGAATCAGTTTGGCTTCTTGAGTCTCAACTTCAAGTTGAAAGACATCGATCAGATGTGCTGCGACAGGAAGCCAAAGGACTAAGGAAGTCCCTGCAGAATTCAGATGCATACTTTCTGGTGCAACAGCAATCGCTGGAGGATTTAAGCGCCAAACAAGATAAAGCTAATAAGCTTGCTAAGCGTCTTGCCAGCATGGTGGATACCCAGGATATTGTTTCTTGAGCTCTTGTGAAGTGGTTTCAATGCTGGACTTGTTTTGCTGCGGCGTTTATTTGCATTGGTCACCAACTTTGACAACCAGTGTATGTAATATGCTGCTTTGTTCCCCATATTTGCACTGGTGGCGAACTTTGATGCCCAGTGGATGTAATATGTGTAATAGCCGTGATAACCTAGCATAAGTTGCTTGCTTATTTATTTCCTTGTTGTCTTGTTTATTTGTTTGCTTGTAGTCAGTGCAGTTCTTTTTCCGTGGTTTGCTAGTGGCCGCAATAACCTATTTTTTAAAACTAGGCCACAATAACCATGGGCTACATATTTACTGTAGTAACCATGGCCTCCTACGAGCCGTAGAAACAATGGGCCTTCTACGGGCCGTAGAAACAATGGGCCTTCTACTGGCCGTAGCATCAATGGGCCTTCTACGGGCCGTATGATCGATTGGCCAAACATGGGCCAATAACGGACCGCATTATGGGCCGTAAACGGGCTAGAGTTGGAATCGTCCGTTCATGGGCTGACCATAACGGGTCGTCGTTAATCGGCCGTATTTGATGACGCTATGAAAACGGCCCAACGGATTAACGGGCCACAAATGGGCTGACTTTGACCACGGGCTGAATTTGGCCCACAACCGGAACATGCCAGTAACGGACCGTAAGTAATCGAATGCTGCAAATCAGCCCAAGAATAAATGGGCCCTGAGAAGGCCAAAAGATAACACGGGCTGGAAACGGCCCAATGGAATAATGGGCCGTTAATGGGTATAAAGCGATACACTGTTCATTACGGGCCAGTTTCACCACGGGCCGTTAATGGGCCAAGAGTTACAAAGGGCCTCATATGGGCTGAAAGACGTCATGGGCCATACATGGGCCAGAAGTTACAATGGGCTGGAATCATATTGGAAGGCCCAGATGACGCTACTGGGCCTAATTCGGATAGGCCGTAACGGGCCGTGAGTTAGCGGGCTGTAAATGGGCTATATGCGAACATGCCGTTAACAGGCTTTCCGTGGGCCGGCCCGCTACCTTTTGACCAAGTCAAACGGGCTGGCCTTTTCATCGGAATGGGCCTCTGTTGGGCCGTGCCACATGTCGACGTATCATAGGCGCCTCCGGTCCAATGAGTGGATGACATCTATCCCAACGATGAGCCGACACGTGGTTCCTCTGGCCATTGAGAATTTTATATGTGGAAAATCCCCATTGGTCCGGGCTGTTAACGGGTTATCGGATTCAAACCGGAACCCGATAGCTTAACGGAGACCCGTTACGGTGGATGCCACGTGTCGGTTACCCTTGACGAAAGCACTTCCATGACGCGCCATTTATCGTCATGGAAGTGGACACTTCCGTGATGATAATTTTGGTAATGGCATGGAACACTTCTACGATAGCACAGGTATGACTATCTTGATTCTGTCATAAAATCGTCATGGATGTACATGCATGACAGAAAATGTGACATACTGTGACAAACACGTATCATCACGGGAGTGTATTTTTTTGTAGTGTAAGCAATTCTCTTTGGGACTAAGCAACTTGTTCTAACTGAGTTTGAACCATAGAGGCATGTTTCCCTACTCCTCTAACATCATTAGTGATTCTAAATAACAAGTCACTCAAGCGGGAAATCATATCAAAACTTTGTTTTAATTGTTTCATAACATAGGCATTTAAGTGATCTTCCTTCATAATGTAGTTATCAAATTCATATAAGCATTGACTAGGATGTTTATTATAAGGGATATCATCTTCATCAAAGTTTAAAAGAGAATTTACCTCCACCACATGTGGTGGTGTGTCAAGACCATGTATTTCTTCAATAGGCGGTAAATTCTTAACATCTTTAGCTTTAATACCTTTTTCATTCATATATTTCTTTGCGTCTTGCATGCCTTCAGGGCTGAGAAATAAAATACCCCTCTTCTTTGGAGTGTGTTTAGGAGGTGGTTCAGGAAGTGTCCAATCATCATAATTCTTCAATATATTATTCAATAATTCCTCAGCTTGTTCAATAGTTCGTTCCCTGAAAACACAACCAACACAACTATCTAGGAAGTCCCTAGAAGCATCGTTTAGTCAATTATAAAAGATATCAAGTATTTTATTTTTCTTAAGAGGATGATCAGGCAAGCCATTAAGTAATTGGAGAAGCCTCCCCCAAGCTTGTGGGAGACTCTCTTCTTCAATTTGCACAAAGTTAAATATTTCCTGTAAGGCAGCTTGTTTCTTATGAGCAGGAAAATATTTGTCAGAGAAGTAATAAATCATATCCTGGGGACTACGCACACAACCAGAAGCAAGAGTATTGTACCATATCTTAGCATCACCCTTTAATGAAATGGAAATAACTTAAGAATATAGTAGTAGCAAATTTTCTCATCATGAGCAAATAGGGTGGCTATCTCATTTAGTTTAGTAAGATGTGCCACAATAGTTTCAGTTTCATAGCCATGGAAAGGATCAGATTCAACCAAAGTAATTAACTCTGGGTCGACAGAGAATTCATAATCCTCATCAGTAACAAAGATAGGTGAAGTAGCAAACTTAGGATCACATTTCATTCTAGCATTCAAAGTTTTTTCTTTCAACTTGCATAATAATTTCTTAAGATCATCTCTATCTTTACAGGCAAGAAAGTCTCTAGCTACCTCTCCATCCATAACATAACCCTCAGGTATCTCAGGTAATTCATCTCTAGGGGCACTAGTTCCAATAGGTGAATCAAAATTTTTAGTTTCAAAGATTTCCTCAGTTTCAGTAATTTCATCAGTTTTAGTATTCTCAATATCTTTAGCTCTAGCAAATTGTTCATCAAGAAATTCACCTAGAGGCACATTCTTATCAAGCAAGGTACTAGCATCATCAATAGCATCATTCATAGAAGAAGTGGCATCATTAGTAACTTGCGACATATCAAGATTAATTGCATGTTGTGGTGTTGCAAGCTTACTTAAAACAGAAGGTGAATCAAGTGCAGAGCTAGATGGAAGTTCCTTACCTCCCCTCATCTTGGAGGGAACGATCTTGGTTCTATAATCCTTAAGATTCTTCATAGTGATCAACAGATATAAATCCCAAGTGACTCAACAAATATATCTATGCTCCACGGCAACGACGCCAGAAAAAAAGTCTTGATAGCCCACAAGTATAAGGGATCGCAATAGTTTTTGAGGGTAGAGTATTCAACCCAAATTTATTGATTCGACACAAGGGGAGCCAAAGAATATTTGCAAGTATTAGCAGTTGAGTTGTCAATTCAACCACACCTGGAGATTAAATATCTGTAGTAAAGTGATCAGTAGCAAAGTAATATGATAGTTTGATAGTGATAGCAATGGTAGCAGCAGCAATAGTAACAGCAACAACAGTAGCCGTAATTTTGTAGCAGTTGTGACAGTAGCAGCAACAGTAATAACTTAGCATGAATAATATGTGAAAAGCTCGTAGGCATTGGATCGGTGATTTCGTTGGATGATATTCATCATATAACAGTCATAACCTAGGGCGACACAGAACTAGCTCCTGTTCATAAATATAATGTAGGCATGTATTCCGTAAATAGTCATACGTGCTTATGGAAAAAAACTTGCATGACATCTTTTCTCCTACCCTCCCGTGGCAGAGGGGTCCATAAGGAAACTAAGGGATATTAAGGCCTCCTTTTAATAGAGAACTGAAACAAAGCACTAACACATAGTGAATACATGAACTCCTCAAACTACGGTCATCACCGGAAAGTATCCCAATTATTGTCACCTTGGGGTTTACGGATCATAACACGTAATAGGTGCATATAACTTGCAAGATCGGATCACGAACATAGATATAATGGTGAAAACGTAAACAGTTCAGATCTGAAATCATGGCACTCGGGCCCTAGTGACAAGCATTAAGCATAGCAAAGTCATAGCAACATTAATCCCAGAACATAGTGGATACTAGGGATCAAGCCCTAAGAAAACTAACTCGATTACATGATGAATCTCATCCAACCCACCACCGCCCAGCAAGCCTACGAAGGAATTACTCACTCCCGGAGGTGAGCATCATGGAATTGGTGATGGAGGATGGTTGGTGATGATGAAGACCGAAGATCCCCTCTCCGAAGCCCCGAACGGGCTCCAGATCTGGCCTCCCGATGCAGAACAGAAGGCGATGGCGGCTCCGTATCGTAAAATGCGATGAAACTTCCTCTCTGATTTTTTCTCCAAAATAGGATTTTATAGAGTTGGAATTAGGGTCAGCGGAGCCTCGTGGGCCCCACTACCCACCAGGGTGCGCCAGAGGTGGTGGCATGCCCTGGTGCCTAGTGGGCAGCTGGCCCCCCCCTCCAGTGGGTCTTGGTTCCAGTATTTTTTTTTATTCCAAAATAATTCTCCAAAAAGTTTGGTCCAATTCCAAGAACTTTTATTTCTGCACAAAAACAACACCATGGAAGTTCTGCTGAAAACAGCGCCAGCCCAGGTTAGTTTCATTTAAATCATGCAAATTAGAGTCCAAAACAAGAGCAAAAGTATTAGGAAAAGTAGATATGATGGAGATGTATAGTATGACATATTTACCCTGAGATTTAGGTAATCCTTCCACAAAATCCATAGATATGTGTCTCCAAACCATATCAGGTATTGGTAGGGGATCAAGCAACCCAGGATAATGGCAATTTTCTCCTTTAGCTCTCTGACACACTAGACACTTTTGTATGAATGTTTCTATATGAGCTTAAGGTTGGGCCAATAGAAAATTCTCTTGATTCTATGGCATGTAGCTCTCACTCTAGAATGTCCACCAATAGGGGAAGAGTGAAATGTGGAAAGTAACTGTTGTTGGAAATCAGGGTCAGTACCTACATAGATCATGTCTTTGTATCTCAGTATTCCTGCAGTATATGTGTAGAGGGGCAAGGCTGTAGTGCCAGCTGTTACTTGAGCTATAAGACTTTTGCATTTGTCATCTGTCTTGTGTGTTCAATTTTGTCAGTCCAACTGGGAATTTCTCTAGAGATTGACATTACTTGAGGTCTCCTTGATAGTGCATTAGCAGCCTTGTTTTCTTTCCCTTTCTTGTACTCTATGGTGTAGGTGAATTCCAACAGTTTGAGCATTAACTTATGCTGAATTCCTTCAGAGATTCTTTGTTTAGTAATGTATTTCAAACTTTGGTGATCTGTCTTGATGATCAAAGATGATCCAAGAAAATGATGTATCCACTTCCTTAGAGATTCTAGTATAGCCACTGCCTCTTTTTCATAGGTAGATAGGGCAGCTGCCTTAGGGCCCAGGGACTTGCTATAGTAAACAATAGGTTTGTGATTTTGCATGAGTACAGCTCCAATGCCAGTCCTCAAGCATCACATTCTAGCTCAAATGGGATAGTGAAATCAGGTAAGGCCAATACTGGGGCATGTGTCAAACTGTACTTTAATTTGTTTAAAGTTGATGTCTGTGTTTCAGTCCAGAGAAAGGAGTCTTTTTTCAGAAGGTCATGAAGTGGTCTGCAAATTACTCCATAATCCTTGATGAACCTCCTGTAGTACCCAGCTAATCTCGAAATACTCCTTAGCTCAGTGATGTTAGAGGGCACAGCCCATTGTTGCATAGCTATAATCTTTTTAGGATCAGTAGCTACTCCCTGAGCAGAAAGCACATGACCCAAATATTCCACAGTAGGAGTGCCAAATATGCATTTTAACTTGTTAAGCAGGAGGTTGTTTTTCTTCAGTATTTCCATGACAATCCTGAAATGTTCTTTGTGTTTTCCTGGAGTTCTACTGATTATCAATATGTCATCAAAAAATACTAGCACAAACTGTCTCGGATAGGGCCCAAAGAGTTTGTTCATTAATGCTTGAAATGTAGCTGGAGCATTAGTCAGACCAAAGGGAATAACCAAAAATTCATAATGTCCTGAGTATGTTCTAAATCTGTTTTGTGTATATCTTCTGCTTTCATCTTGATCCGATGGTAGCCTGATTTCAGGTCTAACTTACTGAAAATTGCTGCTCCTTTTAATTCATCTAGTAAGTCTTCTATAACAGGTATAGGAAACTTGTTCTTTACTGTCTGTGCATTCAATTTTCTGTAATCTATACACAGTCTCCAAGTACCTCCTTTCTTTCTGACTAGTATTACTAGTGATGCATAAGGACTTATGTTGTGTTGAATTATGTGCCTGGAGAGAAGAACTTTAATTTGTTGTTCCATTTCATCTTTTTGAAAATGGGGCACTCTATAAGGTCTGACATTGGGAGGAGTTGAATTTTCCTTTAGAGGAATAGAATGATCACAGTCTCTTGGTGGTGGCAGAGTAGTTGGCTCTTTAAATAATTCCTCATACTGTTCCAAAACTGGCAAAAAGTCCTCAGGGGTTTGCTTTGTAGCAATAAATGAACTGCCCATACTGGACATAAATTGTAAGCTCGTAGAAAATCCTACTGCACCTTTAGAACACAGCTGATCTAGCTTCTCTGCTATGATGATTTTAGGGGTAACAATAGTTGTGCAGTCAAGAAATGTAACTAACTGTAATTTGTCTTTGAACATAGTGACTGTTCTGGCATCAAAATCCATGGATAGAGGGTTGTGTTTCTTGAGCATGTCACAACCTAGAACCACATCATATCCTTGTAATTCCAAGACAGTGAAATCATTGGAAAATGTTTCATTGCAGATCTTAAAGGCTTGTGACTGGAGCATAAGCACCTGAAAGCAGAGAACCACCACTAGCTACTAACACTTTCTTTGTTGGGGTGTTGATCAGAGGGCAACTAGTTTTATGAGCAAACTTCAGATTAATGAAAGTGTTTGTACTACTAGTATCTATCAAAGCTACCCCTTGTCCGCCTCCAATTACTATTGTTACTGCCAAGATGGAAGGAGATGTATTTCCAGATATAGCATGTTCAGAAATATGCATACATTGATTGTCAGATTCAGTCCATTGGCCTTCTGCTGACAGAACTGCAAGTTGTGCCTCTTCTTCAGGAGTAATTTTTGTTGTACTTTCCGTACCAGCTATGGCATGCAGTGATGGTACTTGTTTACATTTATGACCTGGGACCCAAGGTCCATTACATCTCCAACAGATACCTGGCTTCCTAATTGCTGGGGCAGCAGCAGGTATTTGTAAGTTAGGGGCTGGAGGTATAGTCAGTTTCTATTGCTGTTTCTCCTGTTGGTTTACATAAGACTGATACTTTGCTTGTATGCCACTCTCATAATATCTGGCTAACCAATAAGCTTGAGATAGTGTTTTTGGTCTTTGTGGTCTTAAGTTGCATCTTATACTAGGTTTCAATCCATTTACAAAACTGACAACATAGTAGTGCTCTTGTAGATAAGGATGCTCAGCGCTGACAATGGCCATGATCTCCTCAAATTTATCCGTGTACGCAGTAACTGATAGTGTATTCTATTTGATGCTATGGAATTTCTCCAAAATCTCATATATATATACTATGATCTGCAAATCTGTCACACAACATTCTGCAAAAATCATCCCAAGGCATGGTTGCATTATCTAACTGAACACTTCTGACCCAGTTATCTGCTCTGCCTACTATGTATGTAAGAGCCAGATCCACCTTACATTCATCTGGTGTTTGTGCTAAGTGGAAATACTTGTTCACTTATCGAATCCATCCCAGTGGATTTTCTCCACTGAAACAGGGGAAGTCCAACTTAGGCCCTTTTGAGATGCTTTTCATGAATTGAGCCGCTCTATCTAATTGGTACTGCAGGGCAGGATTAGGCTGAACTTGTGGTTGCTGAATGGCAAGCCTGTCAGTGTTGATATTTTGAACTTGCGGTTGTTGCAAACGCTGTGACAGGCTTGTTTCCTCTTGCGTTGCTGCTGCTTTCTCCCTCTGTTCCAGTTGTTGCTGCTGTGTTGGATTTGGTTGTATGATCACCGATCCTACAGCCGTAGGTCCAGGGGAGGGAGGGGTTGGATTTTCATTCCGCATCTCTCTGAGGATAGTGAAGATTTCCTACTATACCTTTATATTGTTCTCCACCAATAGCTCCACTTTTCCCAATTGCTTCTCCAAGGAGTCGACGATTTGTAGGCGTGTATTGACCTGATCCATCTGATCTTGGATCTTGTCTTGTTTCAGGCCAAGTGCAGCAACTTCGGTCTGGAGAGCTTTGAGCTCATCCGAGATCTCGTCCATGTGTTCCGTTCGGGTAGGCATGGCGATCACTGATGGCTCCGGAATTTTACAAAAGAACTAGTCTGAAACCCTTGCCGGTGACCTCACCCTACCGCCGCCAAAATTCGCCTCCGACGAACTCCGCCGCCGCGATCGACAGCCAGTTCTGGAATTTTACTAAGCCGAAACCCAACCACAACCTGCTTCGATCGATCCGCCTCCAAGAATCGACTGGCTACTGATACCAATGGACAGAACCAAACAACCAATCCACACACCAGATTACTCGAACTAGCCCCGCTCGGATAAATTCAGCGAACAGAGTTACAGATACAGTGTCGGAGTAATTGACCACGGGTACCCCAAAGACGGCGAGACAATATTTCAAGACATTGAGGCTAGCAAAGCCCCTCAGTCCGACTGCTCAGACCGCCCCCTGTCCGACTGCGCCAACCAGACGGCTGCCGACTGCGCCGACCAGTCGGCTGCCCGAAGTCGACCGCTGCACCGACAAGACCCCGACGAGATGGCCATACCGCGGACGAGACGGCTGTACCCGGGCACTGCTGAGCAATAGTGGCGCACTGTAGCAGGTGTAACGTGTCACATCACATGACATCCCCAATAGTGTACCTGGTGGGTGCCCACCATGCCCACTCACCTAGCTTACATCCAAAGCTACCCTCGCCTATATAAAAGGAGCTACATCCATCCACTCACATATACATAGGAGCATCATATTCTCACATGCTCTCACGCATGCATGCTTGCATGGCCAGCCACTCACTCGGCCAGTAGAGCTCATACCACACTCATTCATATATGCGAGGTCAGATGCCTATGGCACTGACCTCAGATACAGCTCTAGGAGCACTCTGTACAGCAGATATACCACATACATACAAACATGCAGGAGTAGGGGTATTATCTCTCCGGAGAGCCCCGAACCTAGGTAAACTAGCGCGTGCTACTCGCATACCCATCCTCGGATATTCCAGCGGCAGTCTTGCCCTCACCTGGCATCTGTCGTCTCGCAACCCCCCCCCCCCCGTGAGAATACCACGACATACAGGGTTCAGATCGAGGATCTTCCCAATTTCTACCAAGTAGTCTAGGGTTCTATGTCTAGGCTAGCTATTACAACTTGGAGAAAGGGGAAAGATGGTTTGCCCATGCTTGGAGGAGGAGATAAGTAGTTGGTGAGCAGGTAGCGTCGCACGTGCTACAACCACCGTTCTATAAATGTCCTGCGGGTGACGACAACGGCGTGAAGAGGAACAGGAGACCGTTGTGGGAGATAGCCGTTGATCGTCACTCGCTTGTTACATGTAGCCGTCCATTTCACAGGCAAGTAGCTCTTCGTTCTCAGTGTCGATTTCTTCAGTTAAGCTGTCTGTTTTGTCAGTTAACTATCTCTGTGGTTTAGGGTCCTGACAGTAAATCTCAGCGTCTCGATGAATCAATTAATCCTCATGTTTCTGTTTGCGATGGTAAATTGGAATGGAGATCCAGTGTTTTGATTTTTGGTCTCACTGAAGTGGTTCATATCCTAGCGTCCAGAGTTGCGTCCCCGACATCGACTCTCGTCATTCCACTCATCGACCCCGACCCTCGATTCGAGGGTCGCTGCCTCGTTCCCCGATCCCGACAACTATGAGATCGATCGCACTTGCTATAGTTGTGTTCTTGGTTGATTTGTTTGTTTCTATTCTACAAACGCATGTTTCTTGACTGATTTAAGAAGTTTCCATCTTGTGATCGATCAGGTGTGGTGGTTCCATTGGCACTGCAGAAGCTGGTGGATTTCTTGGGCAGGGGCCCCGCGATGGCGCTGAGCTTGGACAACTCCAACTTCTATTATGGTGGAGTCTAGACGGGCGGTCGCCGTCAGCTCCGTGCCCCGCCCCTCTCTGCCGCCACACCCAACCGCCCCACCAAGCGTCGGAGAAGCGACCCAGAGACGGAGGAGGCAGAAGAAGATGGAGGAGCTCACCTGGCATCATGGGTGTTGGGCAGGCGGTAGTACCCAGCCGTGAGGGACACAAGGTGGATGGGCCTCTCGACGAGGGTCCTCGCGGGGCGGGGGCAGCGTCGGGGGTGGCAGGACTCTGGGAGGCGTCGACGGCGTGGAGGTTGAGGGCGTGGATCAGGTCGACAACGGTGGAGCCGGGGAGCCGCGGCGCGGAGGAGGGGAGGTGGAGGAAGCTCCCGCCATCCGGCGAGCCGCAGGCGGGGGAAATGGCGAGCAGGAGGAGGCTGAGGATAAAGGGCAAGATGGACATTTTAGCTGCCCAGTCCCACATGTAAGGGCTCCTAAATGGTCAAAATCCAACAAAATGGAGACGGAATGGCAAGTGGGATAAAAAGAGTTGAGGTCAGTGGCACCAGGATGTGTTCTAACTTTTCAGTGGCACGTAGGTTGGGACCATTTTTTATAATGGCATACAGGTAAAAGACTCGTTAAGGGCATGTGGAGGCATATGGATAAGATACCTCATGAAAAAAAGCAGTTTGAGGCGGTATTTCCTATTTGGCACTGCAGGCGCCGGTTTCTACTGTTTTTGCTAACCGGCGCGTGCAGTAGCTACTAGCGGGCCGGCCCATCTCGCCCCCATTTTTCTGTTTTCTTTTTTGAAACACAAAAACTACACGCGTGAAGAGAATCGAACGAGGGACCTCAGGGATCAAACTACGGGGCAATAACCACCGCGCCAACATGCCCGATGTGATAATCTCTTCTTCCTACTTTTCTTATTTCTTCTTCCCTTTTTACTTTTTTCATTTTTCGTTTTTCTGTTTCTATTTCTTTTTTTTCTTCTTCCTGGTTTGATGATTTCTTTCAAATTTGTGAACTTTTGTTAAAATGGATGAGCTTTTTTTCTCAAAATTGATAAATTTTTTATTCAATTCAATGAACTTTTTTTCAAATTCGATGAACCTATTTCAAATTTGCTGTTTTTTTGAAAATCCATGAACTCTTTGCAATTTCAATGGTTTTTTAAAATTCAATGAACTTTTTTTTAAAATGGATGAACTTTTTCAAATTTGATAAAAAAATTCCAAATCGATGAATGTTTTTTGAAATTCATTGAACTTTTTTAAAAATGGATGAACTTTTATCAAATTTGTTGAACTTTTTCCAAATCGATGAACTTTTTCTCAAATTCGATAAACTTTTTTCAAAAAATTTGATGAACTTTTTTCAAATCGATGAACTTTTTTTAATTCAATGAACTTTTTTTCAATTTTGATGAACTTTTAGAAAAACGATGAACTATTCTTTCAAATTGGTAATCTTTTTTCGAAATTTGATTAACTCTTTTCATAAAAAATCAACTTTTTCCAAATTGTTTTCGGATAATTCAAAAATCTAATAAATAGTGCAGATACAATGGTTCTTAAACTTTTCGCGTTCCTAGCAATCACTAGCGCTTCGCAGCTCTGGTGGTTAGCAAAACACTTCGTTAGTTATGTTGGCATGGCGCGGGTTCGAGTCCTGGTATACACACCTTTCTGTGTGTTTTTTCACAAGACATTTTTACTTTTGACTACGCTGCACATCTGTCGTGGGCCGGCCCATGAGGTGATGAGATGGGCGCACACCGAACAGGAGCTCCCGTTTGAGGCATCTACATTGATTTTTTTCTCTCCAGTGCAAGCTATCACTGGTGGGCCTCATCAAAGAATAGAAATAAAGACTCCCAGTACACATGCATCTCTACTCTCCACTTCAACTTTTTCACCTTTTTGCACCAGACCACACTTTTTCTCCCCAAGCACCCGCCTCCTGCAGAGGATCTCGCTGCTCCATCCGAACCTACTTTTCCTGACATCCGATCCTACATTGCCTACGAGGCATCACCCCGGGGATATGCATTGGTCATGCCCTAGTATGAGAAGTGCTATTTGAATATTTGGTATCACTTCAGGCTTGTCTCATGATACGTCTCCATCGTATCTACTTTTCCTAACGTTTTTGCTCTTGTTTTGGACTCTAATTTGCATGATTTGAATGAAACTAACCCGGGCTGACGCTGTTTTCAGCAGAACTACCATGGTGTTGTTTTTGTGCAGAAATAAAAGTTCTCGGAATGGAACTAAACTCTTTGGAGAATTTTTTATGGAATAAAAGAAAAATACTGGAGCTAAGAACCATCGGAGGGGGGCCCCTGGGTGACCACAACCCACCAGGGCGCCCCCCCTCCAGGCGCGCCCAGGTGGGTTGTGCCCACCTGGTGGACCCGCTGACCCTATCTCCGATGCTATAAAATCCTATTTTTGAAGAAAAACCGAGGAGAAAGAATTATCGCGTATCACGAGACGGAGCCGCCGCCACCTCCTGTTCTTCATCGGGAGGCCAGATCTGGAGCCCGTTTGGGGCTCCGGAGAGGGGAATCTTCGATCTTCGTCATCACCAACCCTTCTCCATCGCCAATTCCATGATGATCCCCACCGGGAGTGAGTAATTCCTTCGTAGGCTCGCTGGTCGGTGAGGAGTTGGATGAGATTCATCATGTAATCGAGTTAGTTTTGTTAGGGCTTGATCCCTAGTACCCATTATGTTCTGAGATTGATGTTGTTATGACTTTGCCATGCTTAATGCTTGTCACTTTGGGCCCGGGTGCCATGATTTCAGATCTGAACCATTTATGTTATCACCATTATATCTATGTTCTAGATCCGATCTTGCAAGTCATATTCACCTATTATGTGTTATGATCCGTAAACCCCGGTGTGACAGTAATCGGGATACTTTCCGGTGATGACCGTAGTTTGAGGAGTTCATGGATTCACTATGTGTTAATGCTTTGTTCCAGTTCTTTATTAAAAGAAGGCCTTAATATCCCTTAGTTTCCTTATGGACCCCGCTGCCACGAGAGGGTAGGACAAAAGATGTCATGCAAGTTCTTTCCATAAGCACGTATGACTATTTACGGAATACATGCCTACATTATATTTATGAACTGGAGCTAGTTTTGTATCGCCCTAGGTTATGACTGTTATATGATGAATATCATCCAAAGAATCAACTGATCCAATGCCTATGAATTTTCCACATATTGTTCTTGCTAAGTTACTATTGTTGTTGCTACTGTTGCACTTGCTACAAAATCATTCCTGTCACTATTACCGTTACTACTACTATCATCACTACTATCATATTACTGTGCTACTGATCATATTGTTGCAGATAATTAATCTCCAGGTGTGGTTGAATTGACAACTCAACTGCTAATACTTGCAAAAATTCTTTGGCTCCCCTTGTGTCGAATCTATAAATTTGGGTTGAATACTCTACCCTCGAAAACTGTTGCAATCCCCTATACTTGCGGGTTATCATCCAGTAGTTTGAAAGAAGCATTTGGACCTGGTAAGGCATCTCCAAGAGGGACAGGCATATGGTTGTCGAAGAGTTTGAAAGAAGTAGGATTATAAGCTGCAATAACTAAACAAGTTTTAGGCTACCCTGTACAGTTTCTGTTTTGCCTTCTCTCTATGTTTCCCCTTTTTTGAACGAAATGGACGTTGCATCATTTCTATTAATATAGAAGAGAATTACAAGTATAGGAACTCAGCAGCTCAAGTATAGGAAACAAGAAAAAGTGTTACAAAGGGTATGCTATACACAATGTACACTCAAGTTGGGGCTGAAACCCCTGCCAGCAGCACAGGGAGCTACTTAGCTCCGGCCATGCACCAGAGTGCCGTGCTTCTCCTATGATCTTGTGTGAGCAAGTTTTTGGTGAGCACTCTTTCCTCTCAAAGATTCTTTCATTTCTTTCCAGCCATAGTTCCAAAGAAACTAATAAGATCAAAGATCGTAGTCCTTTGTGTGGTACTTCGTTAGTTTATGCTATCGCAAACCACCATTCCAGGATCGACTCCGAGTGCGCCCATTACATCAACCTTGCTGCCCTTCCGATAATGTGTGAATAGTTTACCACAGACCTGCGGGTCCATAGTTAGTAGCTAGATGGATTCTTCTCTCTTTTGATCTTCACTACAATGTTCTCCTCGATGTTCTTGGAGATCTATTCGATGTAATCACTTTTTGACGTGTGTTTGTTGGGATCCGATGAATTGTGAGTTTATGATCAGATTATCCATGAATATTATTTGAGTCTTCTCTGAACTCTTTTATGCATGATTATTATAGCTTTATATTTCTCTCCAATATATTGATTTAGTTGGGCCAACTAGATTGATTTTTCTTACAATGGGAGAGGTGCTTTGTGATGGATTCGATCTTGTGGTGCTCAATCCCAGTGACAAAAAGGGACATGACATGTATTTGTATCGTTGCCATTAAGGATAAAAAGATGGGGTTTATTCATCGTGAGTTTACTTTGTCTACATCATGTCATCTTGCTTAATGCGTTACTCCGTTCTTTATGAACTTAATACTCTAGATGCATGCTGGATAGCGGTCGATGTGTGGAGTAATAGTAGTAGATGCAGGTAGGAGTCGGTCTACTTGTCTCGGACGCGATGCCTATATACATGACCATTGCCTTGGATATTGTCATGATTATTCGCCTTTCTATCAATTGCTCAACAGTAATTTGTTTACCCACCATATGCTATCTTCAATAGAGAAGCCTCTAGTGAAAACTATGGCCCCCGGGTCTACTTTTATCATATATTAAATCCAAAAATACCTTGATGCAATTTTTCTTTACTTTATTTTATTTTGTATTTTATTTATCTATCTACCACCACAACATTTAATCCTTGCAATTAACCGCCGAGGGATTGACAACCCCTTGTTTGTGTTGGGTGCAAGTATTTGTTATTTTGTGTGCAGATACTGCTAACGAGGTGTTGCTTGGTTCTCCTACTGGATTGATAACATTGGTTCTTAACTGAGGGAAATACTTATCTCTATTGTACTGCACCATCCCCTCCTCTTCGGAGAAATCCCAACGCATCTCACAAGTAGCAAACTCCTATTTACGCATGTGTCATACAAATCTATCTTCTTCTATGTGAACCATTCAAAGAACAAGGCCAATCGTATGCAAGTGAAATTCCAACAGACGACAGGATCTTGTAGCTATATTGCACACTGCGAGGCTCTTGTAACTAGATGTTGTTTCACTCTTTTCGCTGTGCTATATTATCAAATCGATATTGACTTGTTCCAAATGTAGAGGAAAGCCCGCAAGGACCAAAAAGTACCTGAACCAAATGCGGTGGAAATCTTCAAGGACTGGCACACCAGCAAGATGAAGGGCATGACTACACTAGTCAAAACTGCTGTTGTAAGTCCTTAATCCTCATGCCTTTGAACTACTAGTTACTCTGACTTGTGCATTGCACTGCATGGTTTGCAACCAATGTCTATAACTCTTTTCAATTTTATACACAGTTATCTTAGCATATCATTACACCTTACAAGGTTTAAAAGAGAGGAGTGATATTTCTTTGCTCTTGATCTGTAATCTAGTTTCGTGCTGGACTTGCCCACACAATGTTACAATTGCACGTTTGTCTGTTCTCAGTTGTTTTGTGATATGAATGGTGTCATACTATGCTTACTGTATTATAAACTTTGTCTCTTTATCCTTAGTTGTCAGTACAATGTGAAGAAATAGATAATACATTAGCCATGGTACATGGTCATATGTTTGGAACCTGGTTTTATTATGTACTTTGCAGTAAAATGCAACTAATATTTTACACGGGTTCACCAAAATAAGTTCTGTATATAGACCAAAGCTATACTTCTTGGTTTTGCTGCCTCATTAATAACTACTGTTCTGGTACTACTAATGTACAAACTCAACTTTTCAGTAGGCTATGGAACAAATGGTGGAATCACCACCTCCTGAAGGTGACGGGGCAACCATAACCGCAATGCCACCTCTTGATGCAGTGGGTCAGTATCTCTCCACTAATAGTGCCAAAAGCACCTTCCTGCGTAATACTGGGTTGGTTGTTAAGGCAACCTCGTCCAAACTACCTCATGAAAGATCTGCAAGCTCAAAAGAATGATACATCTGCGCTCCAGACACAAGTCCAATCCCTAACAAAGACACTTTGTGAAACAAGGACAACCATTGTTCGATGTCGTCAAGATATGCATGGTTTTGAAACCAGACTATCAGACATTTGCTTTGTTGTTCAGGAGCCTAGGAGAAAATGAAGGCGAAGGTTATGGTGCTCCATCAGACACTACATCATGAAAATGTAACAGTCAGGTCAAATGAACCGAGCTTCTGAACTTCTAATGGTGCATTTATCTGCCAGATTGTTAACTTTTATGCCAACCCTCCTTTTGTTATATGGCTGTAATTTGTTTTGTTGCGATACAACATTTGTTCTTAACGGACAGCGACCGGCTGAACAAAACAGGAAGCAATTTTTGTATAGTGTAGGGTGTTCCCTGTATTTGCAGTGGTGGCGAACTTTGATGCCTAGTGGATGTAATCTGTGCAATCACGGTAATAGCCGAGCGTTAGTTGCTTGTTTATTTATTTCCTAAGTCTTCGTTTTCCTCTGTTTGCTAGTGGCCGCATTAACCATGGGCCACATACGGACCTTGGTAACCATGGGCCTACTACCTGTTGTAGTGACCATGGGCCATCTAGGGGCCGTAGGATCAATGAGCCTCCTACGGGCCTTACGATCCATAGGCCTTTCATGGGCCAAAAGCGGACCGCAATATGGGCCGTAAACGGGCCAAATTGGAAGATGCCCGTTTATGGTCCCGCACCTTAACGGGCCATTAATAGGCCTGAAGACAGCAAATGCTTAATTCTATCGACGGGTATAACGGGTCATTATTCGGCCGGAATATTTGACGGGATGAAAACGGCCCAATGGTTTAACGGACCACAAATGGGCCAGCTATAACCATGGGCTGAATTCGGCCCATTAGCCGAGCAGGCCAGTAACGAACCGTAAGTATTCGAGGGCCGGAAATGATTGCAAGAATATATGGGCGCTTAGAAGGCCGAAAGATAACACGGGTCGGAAACGACCCAACTGAATCATGGGCCGTTAATGGGTATAAAGCAATTTACTGTTTATTATGGGCCGAAATCACAACGGGCCGTTAAAGGGCCCAGAGATACAAAAGGCCTCACATGGGCCGAAAGACGTCAAGGGCCAGACATGGGCCGAAAGTGATAATGGGCTGGAATTATATTGGAATGCCCACATGACGCTAGTGGGCCGAATACGGAAAAGCCATAATGGGCTGTGAGTTACCGGGTCGTAAATGGGCTATATGCGAGCATACCGTTAACAGGCTTTACATGGGCCAGCCCGCTAACTTTTGACCAAGTCAAACGGGCCGGCCTTTTTAAACTACATGGGCCTCTGTTGGGCCGTGCCACGTGTCAACTTATCATAGGCGCGTCTCATCCATTGGGTGGATGACATCTATCCCAACGCGGGGCCGACACGTGTTTCCTTCGGTCAATGAGAATTTTCAACGTGGAAAATCGCCATTGGTCGTAGTTGTTAATGGGTTATCAGATCCAAAACCAGACCCGATACCTTAACGGTGACCCGTTACAATGGATGCCACGTGTCAGTTACCGATGTCTACTACACAACTTGTTCTTGTAGACTCGTGTTGGGCCTCGAAGAGCAGAGTTTTGTAGGACAACAGCAAATTTCCCTCAAGTGGATGACCTAAGGTTTATCAATCCGTGGGAGGCGTAGGATGAAGATGGTCTCTCTCAAATAACCCTGCAACCAAATAACAAAGAGTCTCTTATGTCCCCAACACACCCAATACAATGGTAAATTGTATAGGAGCACTAGTTCGCGAAGAGATGGTGATACAAGTGTAATATGGATAGTAGATATAGGTTTTTGTAATCTAAAAATATAAAAACAGCAAGAGCAAGTAGTAGAAGTGAGCAAAAATGGTATTGCAATGCTTGAAAACAAGACCTATGGTTCATACTTTCACTAGTGCAAAAACTCTCAACAATGATAACATAATTGGATCATTTAACAATCCCTCAACGTGAAAAAAGAATCACTCCAAAGTTCCTATCGCGGAGAACATAAGATGAAATTGTTTGTAGGGTACGAAACCACCTCAAAGTTATTCTTTCTGATCAATCTTTTGAGCTATTCCTATAAGTGTCACAAACATCCCCAGAGTTCGTACTAAAATAACACAATATGACACGCATCAATCAACCCTAATGTCACCTAGATGCTCCAATGTCACCACAAGTATCCGTGGGTTAATTATACGATGTGCATCACACAATTTCAGATTCATAATATTCAATCCAACACAAAGAACTTCAAAGAGTACCCCAAGATTTCTATCGGAGAAAGGAATATGAAAACGCGTATCAACCCCTATGCATAGATTACCCCAATGTCACCACGGGAATCCGCAAGTTGATAACCAAAACATACATCAAGTGAATCAATAGAACATTCCATTATCACCACGGATATCCCATCGCAAGACATACATCAAGTGATCTCACATCCAAAAGATTCAATCCGACATAACAAAACCTCAAAGGAAAAGATTCAATTCATCACAAGAAGGTAGAGAGGGAAGAACAACATAAGATCCAAATATATTAACAAAGCTCGCGGTTCATCAAGATCGTGCCAAATCAAGAACACGAGAGAGAAAGATCAAACACATAGCTACTGGTACATACCCTGATGTGGATCATCCTTCCATCATCCCCATGGACCCTACACCAACACATCAAGCACCACGTGGACCCATGACAAGAGCTCGAGCACGCGCCATTGAAACCGAGGTGAACTCACTCTTACTTGAGATAGATATGGAGATGAATGGAACTTGGTTGCTACCTCACCAAAATATGCTATGCATCATTAGGTACGAAGACCAACACCACCAAGCAGCTAAGAGACATCCCAAAGGAGGAGGAGAAGCACCCCAAGGCCACGAGGAAAAAGAAGGAGAGCAAGGAGATGAAGACAGCACCTCCCAGGCGACCCCGTGCCACACGGGCCCCCAAGACCCCGTGCGCACGGGCCAGCCTTGGAGCTACTGGAAACAAGACACACGGCCCCCCGCCGCTGTAGCACCCCGTGCGCACGGGCATGTTCCATGCACACGGGACCCCCGTGCGCACGAGCCCAACTTACCCCGTGCGCACGGGCCTCCCTGGTTTCGGCCGTGGATGCCCTTTCTTGACTCCCAAGTCGTCCTCTTCCTCCCACTAGCTATATATTTCGAGTCTAAGAAATTTGTTAGGGTTAGCAAAGTATATGTGAGACATTGATAGAGCTTTGCTCCTTCTACCACTCCTCTTGGAGATCAAGACCTCTTAGGAGAGGATCCCAAGTGGATTTCAATACCTCCTCTTTGGATAAGACTATCATCAAGACCTCACCTCCTTAGGAGTGGGAAGAACCTTATATTTGTGCTTGTTTCCTTGGATTGTTCTTGTATGCTTGTGGATCTCATGTGTTTGCTATTCTAGTGGATGTGTGATTGAGTTTTGTGTGAGTGAATTCCTCTCTTGTGTTCTTTTGTTCATCCTTTTCCCCCTCCAAGTGTGAAAAGATCTCTCTTAGGGTTTCACCCTACAACATATTGGAATCATGAGCCATGGTTGATTCACATCTTGGAGTCCCTACCCCTCATATTCTAGTCTAATTTTGTTGTTTTTGTCCTAATTCAAAAATCCCCACAAAAATAGCCCCAAAATTTTTCTTGCAAGATCTTGTGAGATTTTGTTGATTTGGTCCACGAATTTCGTGTTTGGCAAGTGGATCTACCCCTTACCCACCTTCCCCATCCATCCCACCACCAATTTTGGTTGTATATTTGAAAATCTCCACGGATCCGAAGGTGTTCTTGCGCTCCCAGAACACCCCGTGCGCACGGGCCATTGGGACCCCGTGCACACGCGCTTCACTTACCCTGTGCGCACGGGCGTTCCAGAACTGTTCGGCCACATTCAATTTTGCTTCTTTTTGCCATTCTTTCACCACCATTTGCCTTCCGCACTACCTCCTGTTAGTGCTTGAGTTGTGGGTTGCGGTTCCACGTGTCCTAAGGTGTTTCGGCTACTTAGACATGGATTGACTTCATCATCACCGCCACTCGTCATCGACTCAGACTCCACATCGACTTCGACCACTTCAACATCATCCTACCATAAGCAAGGACGGTAACTTCAACGAAATCCTAGCATCATTCCTTGCCATTACCTTTGATAGCCTCGAGCCACTTTGCGTTACTTACCCATGGAGAGTAGAAAGTTGAGTATTGCCGGGCCATGCTTTTAGTGCACCGTTAGTGTTACGTCTCTCCCGTGCATATCACACTTGTTATCTCATATTCTGGCTCGAATATCAAGTCTAGTGGCATAGTAAAAAAATCTTTTAAGCAAAAGAAAAAGAGAAACAAAGAGCTTGTAAGCATTAGCATTGAGCCATTTTGCATAGTTCCATCATCTTGGTCAATACATACATAAGCATACTTGGGATAGTAGACGACCCGTTTCTCTCTTAGGTTGGTGCACTAGCGCATCTAGCGCATTAGAGCATCGAACTAGCGTCTCTCTAGTATCCGTACAACAAGAGCATTTCCCGTGGTTCCACCTCTTAGAGCTCATTCCTTGGTTGTGCGGATCTCATCTATCTTTCGTGTGAGTGTTCCTAGTGATATTCTTGGGTTTGATCTATTTGTCTTACTTGCAATTTGTGCATCTTTTTAACATTTTTGACATCTTGACTAACATTTGCTTGAATTATTTGTGCCACTCCCTAACCTAGATCCTCCATAATCCTTTTACTTGTAGGTGTGAGAAAGCAAAACTCGGTACCAATTCTACTATTATAGCATTCCGTTGAGTGATACTCGATACATCCTCAATCTTCGGAAAAAGGTAACTTTGGTATTGTTCTCTCATTTTCCTACTCACCACCACTTCCACCTAATGGATAGGCCTACTTGTTCGGCGAACCCGCTCTTCGAGGATCAAGATGACGAACGCGACTTCGTCACCAAGAATCACTTCTTCATCGCTCAACGAGCCCTCCATCAAGAAAGTGAAGCTTTGGGTGACTGCATGGAGCAACTCGCCACTGACCTGCGTCAATCGGAAGCAAGAAACCGGGACTACCTCAACGCCAAGCTCACCAAACAAATGGAAGAATTCCGCAACATGATCATGAGCCATGCGTCCTCCACCACTTCTTCGGCAAGACGACGTCACTCGAGTCGCCACTCTTCGACCTACTCTTCCTCGGATGCGAGTCCTCCTCGAGCTCGTTCTCCTCGATGCCCCGACACTCAAGATTGCCAAGCTCAAGAAAATCCATTCCATGGCAATGGTTCGCAAGACCGAGTCCAAGCACGTGAACGAGCAAGATGCCAAGAACAAGACGCCTTGGACCAAGAGCAGCCTCCACAAGCGCAACACCAAGCACCTCAAGACGGCAACGCACTCCGACAAGAACAAAAGCACCGTGACGAATAAGCACTCAAAGCACAACGCGCACTCTGCGAGGCCACTAGAGCTGAAGCCCAACGCAATCATCAAGTGCGTGAACAAGAAGAAGCACTTGGCCAAGAGCTACAAGATGAAGCCGCTCGCCGTGAGGAGCAACAAGAAAGAAGGAACCGGGCACACATGTCGCGTCCGAATCGGCAAGTCCGTCAAGAGGAGTGTGAAGTTGAAGACCTTCCTCCACGCCAAGTGTGACACCAGCCTCATCCACTTGATGAAAACAAAACTACGACAAGCTCAAGTTCACCATTCCCAAGTTCTCCAGAAGCAAAGACCCCGAGGAGTATCTCTCATGGGCATTGAAGGTCGACAAGATATTTCGTCTTCACAATTATGATGAGGAGAAGAAAATCGCCATGGACTCCCTCGAGTTTCAAGACTACGTCCTCATTTGGCGGGATCAAGTGATCGAGCGACGCCAAGAGCGAGGTGAACCACCCATCATGACATGGACACAAATGAAGGATGTCATGAGAGCTTGCTTCGTGCCTACACACTACACACGTGATCTCTTCAAGAAGTTGAAACTCCTCAAGCAAGGCACAAAGACGGTGGAAGAATACTACCAAGAAATGGAGATTGCCATGATACGGGCCAATGTCAAGGAAGACGATGAGCAAATGATGGCACGCTTCTTGAACGGCCTCAATCACCCAATAAAGAAGATTGCCGACTTCCAACCATACTCCAACCTTCTCGAGCTAGTTCACCAAGCAACCAAGGCCGAGCGACAAGTGCAAGATGATTTCAAATACTCCAAGTACTCATCCAAGACCTACGGCTCTTACACTCAAGCTCCCTCAACTACAGCACCTCCTACCTCGACTAGAGCATCTCCAAGCAACGGCGACAAGTCAACTTACAAGAAACCTTCGTCATCTTCGACACCTTCAAGTCGCCCTCCTACTACAAGCAACTTCAAGCCGAGAGCTTCATCATCATCATCATCTACTCCAACCGATGAGACCGACAAGACAAGTTCCATCAAGTGTTTTACTTCCCAAGGCCGAGGACACAAGACATATCAATGTCCCACAAGGCGCACAATGATTGCCAATGATGATGGCACATACGACTCCATGAGTGAAGAAGAAATGGAAGCCCTTGAGCACGTGGCCATGCACCAGCGCATGAATGAAGAGGAAGATGAGAAAGTCTTTTGCGACAATGATTCAAGTCCCGCTCTCGTGGTCTCCAAGGTCATGATGCTTCAACACCAACAAGACGAAGACCAACGTTGCCGCATCTTCCACACCAAAGCGGGCATCAACGGACGTTCCGTGAAGGTCATCATCGATGGAGGAATTTCCACAATTTGGCAAGTGAAGAGATATGTTCCAAGCTACAATTGGTCAAGATGAAGCATCCTCGCCCCTACAAGGTCTAGTGGCTTAGCGACTCCGACACCATTCAAGTGGAGCACACCATGCAAGTTTCCTTCAAGATAGGCGCATACGAAGACACTTTGGAGTGTGATGTGGTTCCTATGTCCGTGTGCCATCTCCTCCTAGGGAGACCTTGGAAATTCGACCGCAGTGTCATCCACAACGGGCGTACCAACCACTATAGCTTCAAGATGAAGGGAAAAGAGTACGTGCTACGACCTATGTCGCCAAGCCAAGTGATCGCCGACAAGCAAGCATCCACCCATCATGGAGAGAATAGTGAGAGAGTGAACCACCAAAGCGAGAGTGAGCGCCACAAGCCAAAAATGAGCGCCTCCGCGATGAGCGACCAAGAAAAACTTAGTGCTTTTAGCCACCAAAATAGAAATGAGAGAAGTGTGTGATAACCCATCTAGTGTCACACACTATGTCCTAGTGTGCAAAGATGAAGCGGCAAGGACTAATAATTCTAACCATCTTCCTCTAGTGTTGTCTAATTTGTTGCAGGAGTTCGTGGACGTCTTCCCCAATGAGCTACCTCCCGGCCTTCCTCCACTACGAGGCATCGAGCATCGTACTGACCTCATCCCCGGCGCACCTCTACCAAACAAGGCTCCATACCGTGTCAACCCCGAAGAAACTAAGGAGATAAAAAGGCAAGTACAACAACTCATTGACAATGGACATGTACGTGAAAGCTTAAGTCCTTGTGCCGTTCCGGTCATTCTTGTCCCTAAGAAAGATGGTAGTTCTCGCATGTGTTCCGATTGTAGACCCATAAATGCTATCACCGTTCGCTATAGGCATCCCATTCCATGCCTTGATGATATGTTAGATGAGCTTAGCGGCGCCACCATTTTCTCAAAAATTGATCTTAAAAGTGGCTATTACCAAATTTGCATTCAAGAAGGTGATGAGTGGAAAACCACTTTTAAAACTAAATTTGGCTTGTACAAGTGGTTAGTTATGCCTATGGGTTTATCGGAAGCACCTGGTACCTTCATGTGTGTCATGCATTATGTGCTTCGCCCATACATTGGCATATTTGTTGTGGTCTACTTTGATGATATACTTGTGTTTAGCAAATGTCTCCAAGATCATGTAACTCATATTAGGGCCGTTTTGCAAACTCTTAGAAAAGAGCGTCTTTATGCTAGTATGGAGAAACACACTTTTGGTGTTGACAAGCTAGTTTTCTTGGGCTTTGCTATGTCTTCCAAGGGTGTTCATGTTGATGAGTCTAAAATTGAAGCAATAAAAACTTGGCCACAACACACTAATTTGCAACAAGTGCGTAGTTTCCTTTATCTAGCTGGTTTCTATCGTCGCTTTGTTAAGGACTTCAACACTATTGCCTCACCATTACATGCTTTGAGTAAGAAGAATGCACCCTTTGTTTGGGGACCCTCTCAATCTACTGCATTTGATGAGCTCAAATCTTTGCTTACACATGCTCCAATTCTTGCATTGCCTAACTTCAACAAAACTTTTGAGGTCCATTGTGATGCTAGTGGTAATGGTATTGGTGGAGTTTTGATGCAAGAAAAGCGACCCGTTGCATACTTTAGCGAAAAACTTTCCGGCGCTCAACTTAACTATCCCATCTATGACAAAGAATTATATGCTTTAGTGCGAGTATTGCATGTTTGGGAGCATTACCTTCGCCCACATGAATTGTCATACATACCGATCATGAGATGCTTAAATACCTTAAAGGTTAAACCAAATTGAACAAACGACATGCTAAATGGAGTGAATTTATTGAATATTTTCCTTATGTGATCAAATACATTAAGGGTAAAGAGAATGTTGTGGCGGATGCTCTTTCCCGCAAGTGCATGTTAGTTACTCAACTTGAAGTGAATGTCATTGGCTTTGAGCATGTTAAAGATCTTTATGCACATGATCCTTCGTTTGCGATTCCTTATGCCAAATGTCTTGCTAACACTTGTTGGGAGAACTATTATCTCAAAAAATGGCTATCTAATGTGCGCTAACAAACTTTGTATACCTGAGTCTTCGCTTCGTTTGTTACTTTTGCAAGAGGCTCACGACGGAGGACTTATGGGACATTTCGGGCGCAACAAGACCTTTGCCACACTCTCCTTCAAGTACTTTTGGCCAAAGATGTTCTGCGACGTCGCACGCTTCACCAACCGGTGCTCTACATGCCGCATAGCTAAGTCA
Organism: Thinopyrum elongatum; assembly: GCA_011799875.1. NCBI lineage: Eukaryota > Viridiplantae > Streptophyta > Magnoliopsida > Poales > Poaceae > Thinopyrum > Thinopyrum elongatum. Next base: position 320,450,546 of record CM022297.1, read on the forward strand.
CAAGTTCAGTCTCATGGTTTACATATGCCACTTCCGATTCCATATCAACCATGGGAAGATATTAGCATGGATTTTGTGCTTGGATTGCCTAGAACTCAAAGTGGAAAGGATTCTGTATTTGTTGTTGTGGATCGATTCTCTAAAATGGCACATTTCATCCCATGCAATAAGATAGACGATGCTTCACATGTTGCAAATCTTTTTTGTAGGGAAATCTTGAGGATACATGGCGTGCCAAGGACAATTGTGTCGAACTGAGACGTCAAGTTCCTAAGCTACTTTTGGAAGACACTATGCACCAAGCTCGACACCAAGCTACTATTCTCGATGGCCTATCATCCCCAAACCGATGGCCAAACGGAAGTCACCAACCAGACGCTATCTACTCTCCTACGCGTGTTGATTAAGAACATCAAGGAGTGGGAGGAGTGCTTACCCATCGCCGAGTACGCCTACAACTGCGCAAGACACTCTACTACCAGCAAGTCCCCCTTCGAGGTCATCTACGGCTTCAAACCTTTGTTGCCCTTGGACATCCTCCCTCTACCGCTACAAGAACAAGCGAACATGGACGCAAGTGCAAGAGCAAGTTATATCAAGAAGGTGCGTGAAGATATAAGGGCCATGATCGAGCGCCAAGTACAACACCTCGCCACCAAGCTCAACATCAACAAGACCCCAATGGTGTTCAAACCGGGTGATCTCATATGGATACATCTCTGAAAGGACCGCTTCCCCAACGAGCGCAAGTCCGAACTACTACCATGAGCCGATGGACCCTTCAAGGTGCTAGCATGATACAATGACAACGCCTACAAGATCGACATCCCACACAACAAGTACAATGTAAGTGACACATTCAACGTCAAGGACTTGACCCTATACCATGGTGATGGAGATCATGATCCGTGGACGGATCTCACCCAAGGGGGGGAGATGATGCGGAGCATCCTTCCATCATCCCCATGGACCCTACACCAACACATCAAGAACCACGTGGACCCATGACAAGAGCTCGAGCACGCGCCATTGAAACTGAGGTGAACTCACTCTTACTTGAGATATATATGGACATGAATGGAACTTGGTTGCTACCTCACCAAAATATGCTATGTGTCATTAGGTACGAAGACCAACGCCACCAAGCAGCTAAGGGACACCCCAAAGGAGGAGGAGAAGCACCCCAAGTCCACGAGGAAGAAGAAGGAGAGCAAGGAGATGAAGACAACACCTTGATAACCCACAATAATAGGGGATCGCAACAGTTTTTGAGGGTAGAGTATTCAACCCAAATTAATTGATTCGACACAAGGGGAGCCAAAGAATATTCACGAGCATTAGCAGTTGTGTTGTCAATTCAACCACACCTGAAAGACTTAATATCTGCAGCAAAGTATTTAGTAGCAAAGTAGTATGGAAGTAACGGTAACAGTGGCAAAAGTAACAGTAGCAGTTTTGTAGCGATTGTAACAGTAGTAACGGCAAAGTAACTTAGCAAAGATCAATATGTGAAAAGCTCATAGGCATTGGATCGGCAATGATAATTGTGTTGGATAATATTCATCATCTAACAGTCATAACCTAGGGTGACACCGAACTAGCTCCAATTCATCAATATAATGTAGGCATGTATTCCATATATAGTCATACGTGCTTATGGAAAAGAACTTGCATGGCATCTTTTGTCCTACCCTCTCGTGGCAGCGGGGTCCATAAGGAAACTAAGGGATATTAAGGCCTCCATTTAATAGAGAACCAGAACAAAGCATTAGCACTTAGTGAATACATGAACTCCTCAAACTACGGTAATCACCGGAAAGAATCCCAATTATTGTCACCTTGGGGTATGTGGATCCTAACACGTAATAGGTGTCTACAGCAAGATAGGATCAAGAGCACATATATATTCATGAGAACATAATAGGTTCAGACCTAAAATCATGGCACTCGGGCCCTAGTGACATGCATTAAGCATAGCAAAGTCATAGCAACATCAATCTCAGAACATAGTGGATACTAGGGATCAAGCCCTAACAAAACTAACTTGATTAAATGATAAATCTCATCCAATCCATCACCATCCAGCAAGCCTACGATGGAATTACTCACTCACGGCGGTGAGCATCATGAAATTGGTGATGGAGGAAGGTTTGTGATGATGATGGTGATGAATCCCCCTCTCCGGAGCCCCGAACGGACTCTAGATCAGCCCTCCCGATGAAGAACAGGAGGCGGCGGCGGCTCCGTATCATAAAACGCAATGAATCCTTCTCTCAGATTTTTTTCTCCCCGAATAGGTACTTATAGAGTTGGAGTTAGGGTCGGAGGAGGTCTAGGGGGCCCACAAGCCTGCAGGGCGCACCCTAGGGGGGTGGGCGCTCCCCCAGGGCTTGTGGCCTCTGGGTGTGTGACACCCTGATTTTGGCAACTTTTTCTTTTCAAACTTTTCTTGGCTTTATTTAAAATTTGAATGGTTTTTGAATCTTTCTATTTGGTTCTGGAAACTTTTAATCTTTTCCAAGTAATCCAAAGCCTCGTCACCTTGCCAATACCTTGCCAAATATCTCAAGGACCTAAATCCCAATTTAAATCTTTTCCAGTAACTCTTTTCTTTTATTTGGGAATTTAGGTCATCACTATGGGTTGTGAAGCAACCTATAGTTTGGATGGCCAGAAAATTCTCAAATAATTCCCTAAAATACGTTGGACCATATCTTGCCCCAATATCCAAAAATATTCCATGACCTAGTTCAAATATTTTGCAAAACAATTCATTTTTGTTCCTGGTCAGTATGGACCTTTGTGAAGGAAGTACCTACTAGGTTTATCCAAATGCTCAGAAATTTTTGTGGCATGAGAACAACTACAAATGACTTCCCTCCACCAAGTTTCAGCCTCAGGAGATCATCCAAGTGAGCAGTACCTCAACATTCAGATTCTGGACCAGATTTGTAGGTTACACATGAACTACCCTCAAATCTCAACCAAACCTTCTCAAACTTGGCCAGTTTGGAGTCCTTCCTACGAGGATCACTCCAGACAATCTCGTTGGCTCCATCCCTAGCTCTCCACCTCTCCAGATCCCTCTCTAGTTCACTGTCAGGAACTGTTGTTGAGGCTACCCTTCATCTCAGACCAAACCAAGCCAAACTAAGGGTGCAGGTGAAGTGAGTGATCGATGGTCGTCACGTTGGACAAGATTTTCCAGGCTTGCTTGGCCTCATGGTGGTAAGCACCGTGGTGAGCACGGCGATGGCTTGCTTGTCGCTGCGCTCTGTGCCGCGCCAGGCTCGGGTCTCGTCAGAGCGAGATGCCTGCGCCGCAGTGGCTTGTCCAAGCATGCCGACATCGTTCCCGTGCGACACCTAGACCTTCCCGACCCTTCCCCCTCGCCGGAGAAGCCCTCGGCGGCCACCACGACCACGAGCACTGTGCCGCCCGTGCGGCCACCGTTGCGGCGCCACTTGCCTTCTTCTCCCCGAGCTATCCCCTCACGCATTTAATGCCTCTGCTCGCTCCCATCGCTTCGCCCCGCACCACGATGGCCAGCTCGCCGTCCTTGCTCAAGTGGCATAGCCACATCACCGCTGATCCAGAGAGATCACCGAGCGCCTCCTCCCGGCTATAAATAGCCCCGCCTGGCCTCGCTGAGCTGCTCACTCCTCTCCCTCCATCCTCAATCGCCTCCCCAAGCAAGAGCCAAGGCCGAGAGGCCCTCTGGCCTCGAGCTTCGCCGGAGTTCCGCTGACTGTTGAGCTCCACCACCAGCCCTCTCCACCCCACCCCAGCCTCGTCCGACTATGCCCTCAAGCTCAGTACACTCCACTGGTGCTCCTCGACCTCCTGCCCGAGCGAATAGTCGCCGGAATCGCCACCTCCGTCGACCACCGTAGCGCTCGTCCGCCGGAGAAGAAGGGCACCGCGCCGTCCGTCCATCTCCGGGGGAGCTACGGGTACATGGAGGACCGTCTTCGAGTGCCCGATCGATCCCCGTCAACTCCCAGCTCCGTCGTCGTCCCTATCGCCGGTGAGCGTCGCCGGAGCCCCGACTCTCTCTGTTCTCTCCCTCCTCCCTCTGTTTTAAACCAAGCGGGCCCCACCTTTCAGCGGCCCAGTAGCGCACGCGCGAAGGGGTAAGTGAAGGCGCCTTGGGCCTTTACGCCTTCGACGTGGCCCATCGCAGGTTTTTCTGTTTTTTTGAATTTTGTTTATTTAAACAAAGTTGACCAGCCACTTTGACCACTAATAACTTTTTATTAAAAGGTCCAATTGACCTGATTCTTTTTGCATTGTGTTCATATTCAACTTCTTTATTTTCTGACCAAGTTTGGTATTTTTCCAATACTCACAGAATTGTTGGTGAATAAAAAGGCTTTATGTGACATTTTCCTTTGCCATTTAAAAATATTTTTAGAAGGAGATTCTTGTGGATTTGAAGACCAGGAGTATTTGAACAACCCAACTGAGCAAGGCAAGCCAGGACATCCATATTATGAAGCATCTCATAGCATTGCATAATTCATTTTCATTTCTTGCATTTAATTAAACATAAGTAATTCAAGTGAAGTATTTAAATGCCTAATGTTGACAACTTAAATTGATATGATGAATGACCTTGATTGCTAAGAGAAACTTAGTTGGTTGATCAAGAGTCACCTGTCCGGGCTTACCCGTGCAGCCACATTTGCCGGTATGGGACGACCTTGACTTGGTCTGGCTCCGTGCTCTTTCACCGGTACCTCCAGACAGGGAGGGTTATGCATGCGTGCTGCCCTGATCAGGTAGACGATGATAACCCTATGAGCCAAGTTGAGTTTTGTGCCGGCGTCCCCGTTTGGGACAGTTTAGTTAGGCCACGACGGTGACAGGTGTCACGAGGTGACACGGGGCCACCCAGGGCTTGACTCCGGGGGAGGATGATTGCCGATGGTATGATGGGAGAGTCACGGGTCAGGCAGGTTTCGTTGGAGCAATGCTGGTCCACCTGAATGGGATCCCGAGGTCAGGTGCTCCATGGTGTGGGTAAAGTGCGCAACCTCTGTAGAGTGTAAAATCTATTTGAATAGCCGCGTCCACGGTATTGGACAGCCCGTCCAGACCTCTCTAGGTGATCAACCGTAATAACCATAGTAATGATGGAAGAACTTGTCGTATGAGCGAAAGTACCCTGTGGCATCGAGTATTCCGAGGTTTGTGAGACAACCCGGATATGAGTAAGTTAATAGCAGTAAGTGAATCAGTTAAGACTTAACAAGTTGATTGCCATGCTATTATTTGCTGCATATTTGGTAGTCATGTGCTTGCGAGTACATTCAAAGTACTCACCTGGCGTATCATGCTAGATGCAGGAGAAGACTAAGACGGAGGTCTCGAAGGTCCGTGTTGCGATGCCTAGGATGTGTCCTCAGCGGTGTCCCTGTGGATGGAGTTACTATCATGTTCCGCTACGCAGTAGTATTTCGCTGTAGTATTCTGCAGTAATACCGAGGCCCTGATATGTTAGATAAATAATGTAGATATTGTCATAGCTCTGGACGTGCTTTTGGCCTCGATGATCATGTAATATATAAGCTTGTACTCGACTATTATCAATAAAAGTTCAGCTATGTTCTGTTCCAAGTTGTTGTGTGTTTCCAGAAGACTTGATCTCTGGGTTGGAAACACTGGTAAACCGGTTCTTTGAGCCGGGGTGCCACAGGGTGGCCCCCCTCTGGTTACTTCTTGCGCTAGTATTTTTTATATATTCCACAAAAATTCTCCGTAAATTTTTAGGTCAATCCGAGAACTTTGATTTCTGCACAAAAATAACACCATGGCAATTCTGCTGAAAGCGGCGTCAGTCAGGGTTAGTTCCATTCAAATCATGCAAATTAGAGTCCAAAACAAGGGCAAAACAGTTTGGAAAAGTAGATACGATGCAGACGTATCAACTCCCCCAAGCTTAACCCATTTCTTGTCCTCAAGCAATTCAGTTGACAAACTGAAAGTGACCAAGAAAAACTTTTACAAACTCTGTTTGATCTTGTTGTTGCAAATATGTCTAGCCAATATTCAGGTTTTCAGCAAAGATTATGAACTAACCATATTCACAATAATACTTAGGTCTCACATTTACTCATATCAATGGCATAATCAACTAGCGAGTAATAATAATAAATCTCGGATGACAACACTTTTTTCAAAACAATCATGATATAATATGACAAAATGGTATCTCGCTAGCCCTTTCTGAGACCGCAAAACATAAATGCAGAGCACCTCTGAAGACCGAGGACTGACTAGACATTATAATTCATGGCAAAAGAGATCCAGTCACACTCATACTCAACATCAATTAATAACAAAGCATATAAATGATAGTGGTGCTCTCTAACTGGTGCTCTTTATAAGAAGATGATGACTCAATAATAGAAGTAAGTAGATAGGCCCTTCGCAGAGGGAAGCAGGGATTTGCAGAGGTGCCAGAGCTCAAAGCTTTTAAAACAGAGATGAATATAATTTTGAGCGGTATGCTTTCATTGTCAACATAACAACCAAGAGATCTCACTATATTCCATGCTAGATACATTATAGGCGGTTCCCAAATAGAATGGTAAAGTTTTTACTCCCCCTCCACCAACAATCACACTCCACGGCTAGCCGAATCCACGGGTACCGTCCATACCAACAACAGTCCTGGGGGAGTTTTGTTTCATTATTATATTTTGATTTGATTTTGAGCATGGAACTGGGCATCCCAATTACCAGCCACTTTCTCGTGAATGACAAGTGAATAAACACTCATCGTGAGAATAACCCACCTAGCATGGAAGATACTGACAGCCCCCTGTCGCTACATGAGCGATTCGAGTATACAAAATAGATTATTATTTGAAGGTTTAGAGTTTGGCACATGCAAATTTACTTGGAACGGCAGGTAAATACCGCATATAGGTAGGTATGGTGGACTCATATGGAACAACTTTGGGTTTAAGGAAGTGGATGCACAAGCAGTATTCCCGCTTAGTACAAGTGAAGACTAGCAAAAGATTAAGGAGCGACCAACTAGAGAGCGACAACGGTCATAAACATACATTGAGATTAATCAACATTGAATGCAAGCATGAGCAGGATATAAATCACCATGAACTTAAATATCATGGAGGCTATGTTGTTTTTGATTCAGCTACATGCGTGAACATGTGCTAAGTCAAGCCACTTGAATCATTCAAAGGAGGATACCATCCTATCATACTGCATCATAACCATTTTAAAATGCATGTTGGCGCACAAGACAAACCACTATCCACCCCTAGCTAATTAAGCATGGCATGAGTAACTATAATCTCTAATTGTCATTGCAAACATGTTTCATTCATAATGGGCTGAATCAGGAACGATGAGCTACTCATATTTACAAAAACAAAATAGGTCAAGTTCGTACCAGCTTTTCTTCATCTCAATCATTTTATCAAATATCGTCATTATTGCCTTTCACTTGCACGACCGAACTATATGAATAATAATAGTGCACATGCATTGGACTAAGCTGGAATCTGAAAACATTTATTCAAAGGAGAAGACAAGGTAATATGGGCTCTGTCGTGGATTTGTCACGGCAGATGTCCTAGCGAAAGGACTTAGGTGTGGAGCCATCGTGACTAGGTTAGCTTGAAGGGGTTGAACGGGACAAAGGACACAAGGAGTTTACCCAGGTTCGGCCCCTCTCAACGAGGTAAAAGCCTACGTCCTGCTTCTAGTTGTATTGCTTGGGTTTCGATTACAGGGGAGCGAATGCGCTTGACCTAGTTCTTGACTGTTTTTTTCTTTTCTTAACCCACCGCCGGGTCACCCCTTTATATACAGGTTGATGCCCGGCGGTTTACAGAGTCCCGGCCGGCTCACACAAATGTGACCGGCTCGGTTTCTAACTAAACCTGCCTTACAGAGCAAGTTAACACATGGCGGCTCACACCCTTGGGCCTTGAGTCACCTCCGGGTCTTGGGCCTTCAATAAGCCTGCTTTATGAACCGCCACCTCTACATCTTCTTCAGCCCTCTTGGGCCTTCTCACCTTAAGTCGCCAATGGTATGACCCGGCCCCTCCTGGGTGGGTCATACCTCGGAGTTATATCCCTAACATTAGGCCCCAGGTTGATTTGAACTTGTTCACATCAATCTTCATTTGAACTCAAGCAAAAATGCTCCAGTATGAACTTCTCATACCGTCCGTCATAACCCGCCATGACATTATGTAAACATGATCGTTATAACCCGCCATGACGTCCCGCACATTAATTCCGCACAAGACCCAGGATACCTTCAACGGATCTTTATATTTAATAGGCTTCCTGAGAATCGAGGCGTCCATATAGCCACTTAATCATTTTCACCTCCTCGATTTCCGTGCTTGCCATCTCGTCATTTCCTTATAAATAGGGACAGGGACCCCCTTTTTCACTTTTTACCCCTACCTCTTCCTCTTCTTCTTCCTCGCGACGTTCGACGCTTCCAGAGCTCCGCCGCCTCCATCGACCTTCTTCAACAACTCTGACCCAGGCCGCTGCATCAACCTGATCGTATCCAGAAAACGGCGGCGCTCCTCCGCTGGTCATCTGCATCGTTAGGTATTCCCCTCTCTCTACTTCCCATCTGCATTAGGGTTTCCTTTGTTCGTCAGTGTTCATCGGCGTTCATCATAGTTCTCTTCGCTAATGCTCACTTCGATCGAAAAAACAGTAGGGAAGTTGCGCAGTAGCAGTTTTAACATCCGTTTCCAATCGTAAATGCATCCTATCTTCCTGAGATTCAAACCCAGCTTGTGTGTTCTTCCACTGACATATTGAGGTTTAGCAATTATTTCCCTTTTCTGAACCTACTGTAGATCCAAATTTATAGAACCGATCCGTGGAACTTGTTTGTGTAGCACTTAGTGAAATTTTATCCAATCCCCAGATCTATGACCATCAGCTCGACCACTGTTGTATGGGCGGCTCAAATAATACTTTGTAACTCGCCAAATAAGTTGTTTGAACCGCCAGTGCTTATCCAGGTTTACCTTATCCGGCTCATACCTCACCGGTTTAACCATGCTATTTCCTTTTCTGCAACCATTAAGCGGCTTACCAATCCTTGCATATAACCAATTTTGCATAATAATTTTACTTTGTTCAACCATTGGGCGGCTCATCATCATCAATTTGACCTTCCATGATTTCCTTTTTAGGTTTTCACCCAATCAAAGTGACTAAGACCGTCACCTCCTGCGACTGGGTTGCCTCCACTATCACAGAACAAACTCTGACAAATTATGTTCAATTGGGCTTCCTGCCAGCCAAGGATATTATTCACTGGCGAGCTCCAGGAATAGAAGTTAGACCTCTGCCAAAGGAAGGCGAAGTCGTTGTTTTTGTTGATCATATGAACCACGGCTTCTCACCACCCGGTTCAAAATTCTTTCGCGATGTATTGCACTTTTTCAAACTTCATCCCCAAGATATCGGCCCCAACTCCATTTCCAACATCTGCAACTTTCAAGTATTTTGTGAAGTTTACCTTCAAGAAGAGCCCAGCGTCGATCTTTTCCGAGAGTATTATTATCTGAACCGCCAGACCAAATTTACAGATGGACCTTGCTTAGAACTTGGTGGTATTTCAATTCAAAGACGAAGAGATGTCATCTTCCCTACAGCCGCACTTCCCAGTCGCCCGAAAGACTGGAATCAGACTTGGTTTTATTGCCAAGATACCTCTCCATCAGATGAAAATCCTTTGCTGGGTTTCCGTGACTGCCGGCTTAGCCCAAAACATCCACTTCCAGACCGGCTCACCACTGCTGAGCGTGTGAAGTATGTGCCTACCTTTTCAAAGGTGAGGGCCTTGCTAGCTAATGGACTGACCGGAGTTGTCCTGGTTCGATGCTAGGTCTCCTGGAGGATCATACCTTTGAGCCGCCGGTCCGGCTTAATGTGTGAGTATACTTGTGATGTCAAAGATCCACAACGTTATTGTCAAACACGTCTGGAAGACAAAGAGATTAATGACATAACCAAGACGCTGCTCAATGAGAGTTTAGAGACCTACAGCAAGGCGGGGCTGAACCCCTTCTGCGTTCTTAACCCGGCTCCAAATGTAAGTGTTTCAAGCCAATCTTTCTGTAACTATTACTTGTACTGAACTGCACATTCCTTATCCTTATTCACTTCCTTTTCAGGCTGACTCTCCTTTCTGGAACAAGAAGTTGCAAGAAAAACCGGCCAAAAAGGCCAGGGCAAAGAGCAAGGCTCCCAAGAAACCCACCAAGAAGAAAACAGACACAACAGAGTTATTTGCACTGAACGATGACGATTCAGAGGTAGAACTTGACTTCCTTGGCTCCTTTTTTGTTTATCTTATTGACACTGATTGCTGTCAGGATGACGCGGAGGCCAGCCACGCAGACGGTGAAGAGGTAACTATCATTTCCTCCGACTCAGAGCCCTTACTAAGACAGAAAGTTCGGCAAGTGACCCGGAAAGTAAGGTTTTCCCACCCTTTAGCTTACTTGGATCCAAACTTTATTTTGAAGAAACAACAGCATGAAACTCGGCGCATGACCCGGAACAGCGGAGGGGGAGACCTTCATGCCGGCTTACCCAATACGCCGGCCCCTCGCAAACACCGAGTAGAGGTGCTTCAGAACTTAAACTTTTCTTTTCCAAAGGCGGGTCGTATCCGTCAGCCACTTAGTCCTTCCGACTCAAATTATCAGGGAACCTCTCACTCCTCCTCCGGCGACTCTACTGGGACTCAGATTCCACTCTTCAAAGTTGCTCCTGGGTGAGAACATTTGACCTCTTTGTTTTTAACACTTTTACAAACTGATATATTAACATCCCATGTGTCTTACTTCCAGCGGTATAGCCAAACCAAGCAAGAAAGCGAAGATGAACAAGCCAACCGAAGACCCCAAGGTCACTGAACCGGAGAAACAAACAATGTCTGAAGCTTCTCATCAAACCTCTGAGGCTGCTACTGATGACCCGCCACCAGTGGCTCACAATGTCACAGTGGATCCAATGGGTCTTGACCCATCCAGCGCTAAGCTGCCCAGTCCCATAAAACCTGCTGAAGAACCGCCTTCACAACAAGCTGCTGAGGTTGTCATCATTACTGGCACTGGTTACACTGAACCTGGGAACCCCACCATTCTGGCCAAGCATTCTGCCAAAGAAGAGCTAATTGAAAAGAGCAAGGCTAGATTTGACATTGCAAAATACTCACATTTGGGCGTTAGTGAATTATACTCTGGTTATCTGAGCCAGCTGCACACTGGTCATGATCTGGAGGCAGATTTGGTCAAGAAATTGCACCAGAAATATGAGGTATGAACATTTGTTTCCTTTGCATATATACTCATCCAGCCCCCAAGTCTTATCCATAGAAAAAGGTACTTTTGAATAGGGTTAAGACTTGTCTATGTGTTTCTGCAAGCTTTAAAGTCGTAGCCCTCATGGGCCGGCTTATCTTGATAAAGATGAGCCAGATCCTTTCCATTATTTTGAAAGAACTCTAGACCATAGCCCTCATGGGCCGGCTTATCTTGAGAAAGATGGGCCGGATCATTTCCATTATTTTGAAAGAACTCCAGACCATAGCCCTCATGGGCCGGCTTATCTTGAGAAAGATGGGCCGGATCAAAAAATACAAATGCGAAAAAGAACTGCCGCACACATTAGCCCCAAAGTGTCAAGGGCTTTGCTTGCAACGTACTTGAGACTTGTCTGTAGATTGTGTCCTATCAAATATGTTTATAACTTGTTTAACTCTTACTTGCAGGATGCTTTAACTCAAGCTGACTCCCAAATGGTCGATTTAAAGACCAGGCTTGAGCAACAAGAGGCTGAAATTCATGAAGCTGACGCCAAGCTTAAGCTTAGTCTAGAGGAAAGCGAGAAACTCAAAGATGGATTCTCAACAGAAAAAACTGCCTGGGACAAGGAGAAGGCCACCTTAGTACAAAGGGCAGAGACTGCCGAATCTTCTTTGAAGGAGACTGCTACAGAATTGACCGGCTTAAAACACCATATATCCCAGATGACAGCTGCTATCTTTGGTAAGTAATTCTGGATGTTTCATCCACTTGCAATTTTTAACTTTAATCCGCCTGGTGACTTATCTGTGCACTTTATTCAACAGGCCCCAGGAGTACCAACCTTGGCCAAGACATGCTGGTGAAGCTGAAGGCGGTTTATACTTTGGTGGAACAGCTGTATACAGGCACGCAGCGAACCATAGCGGCCATCTCGCACAGTAAACAACCACCTTCACTCATCAGGGAGGTACTGGACAAACTATCTGTTATGCCCCAGAAAATTGAAGAGATTAAGCGATCATCAGCCCGAGCTGGTGCCATTACTGCTTTGAGCCGGGCCAAAGCTTGGCAAGCGGAGTTAGACCCGGAGGAGATGGCCACTGGCTATCCGAGTCTCAAAGAAGATGGGTCTCCCTTTGATGCAAGCGACTTTACCAAATGTGTAAAGGAGATGCGCCCGCTGGCAAGCAAATTGGCTGAAGAAACGGATTTGTCCAAGTATCAGGCGGCTTACACGATGGAGAACTCCAAAGTGAAAGCGTCGGCTTATGAGATTGTGGATCTTATTCCTCCAATACGTAAGCATAATTTTGCTCCTGACATTGATCCATCCACACTTATAGATGATGAAGCTGAGTTCAAAGCCTTAACTGGCATCGATTGGACATCACCTGATTTCTAGCCAATGGATGAAGAAGAAGAAGAAGAAGAACCGGCGTAGGACCCAGAGTCTTCAACTCGCCAGGACTAGAACAACTAATCCAGCGGGCGACTCTCAGACTGCGGCACAACGTTTCTCTTTGAAAAAACTTTAATCATTTGGGCTTTGGAAAGCCTTGTAATAGGCTAGTTGAAACAATGATCTATCATGCCATTGTGCATGTTTAGCCTTAAAACTGCTGATGAAATATTTTGCGTACCATTGATGAGCTTGCAGGGAATATCATATTGTTTTTCAATGTTCCTGCACACATGGTAAACAACATACACCCTAGCGGCTTAAGCCAGGGCGGGTCATAATTTCCAATATAATATGCTGTAGCGACTTAAAGTCTATAACCAGGGCGGGTTAGAAAAACCCCGAAATATTTATTCAAATATGAAAAGTCATACCTGTAGACTGATATCATAATGATGTTGTAATGATTGTAATCCAGCATGGGTTTTAACCCGTAAATATGAAAAATCATGACTTGAATTTATTCAAGGCAAATCATCCTGGCGACTTAAAGTCTGCTTATCAGGGCGGTTTATGAACCCAAACTGCTCAAATATGAGTCATAAAAACAAGGCTACATGGCCTGAATTGTGAAAACCATATGTTAATATGGAAGAAGGATATAAATCCAAAATTTTCAGAAGAACAGCAAATCAGAAAAAACAAGGCTTTCATAGGCCGCCAAGCCTAAAACGTCAAGTGCTTTCATGGGCCGCACAGCCACGGAGTTATTTGCAGCACACCTGTAAGCTGGCCCTCACATGACAAACCGCCGTTTTAACTTTAACAAGTTCAGGGTCTTATTTTAAAAGATTGACTGTCAAAAGTATGGCGGGTCATTCCAGGATTACCTGGGCGGAGTAACAAGGACATACAGGCTGGTTAACCCGTAATTTGGTGTTTACACCTGGCATGGAAGCCGATCAAGAGGGTAAGCATAGCTATACTCATTGAGCAGGAAGCCCCCAAGTGACCAAAGGGTCGGCATGTAAGCCGGATCAAGAGGGTAATCAAGGCTCTGCTCATTGAGTAGGTAGCCCCCAAGTGACCAAAGGGTCGGCATGTAAGCCGGATCAAGAGGGTAATCAAGGCTCTGCTCATTGAGCAGGTAGCCCCCAAGTGACCAAAGGGTCGGCATGTAAGCTGGATCAAGAGGGTAATCAAGGCTTTGCTCATTGAGCAGGTAGCCCCCAAGTGACCTGCGAAAAGGCATGTAAGCCTAATCAAGAGGGTAATCAAGGCTCTGCTCATTGAGCAGGTAGCCCCCAAATGACCCACAAGGAGGCATGCAAGCCTGACCAAGAGGGTAATCAAGGCTCTGCTCATTGAGCAGGTAGCCCCCAAATGGCCTTATGAACAAACAATAAAGACTCAGGTACTTAGAAATGAAATGACAGAAGCCCTGAATTATCAGGGATGCCGGCTTTATTTGATCATAATATATACATTGATGAAGGTATGTACATCACAAGAGCCGGTGGCTCAAGTGTAATAAGGCCGAAGATGAGCAATGTTCCAAGGCCGGCGGGTCTCCTCCTCCGATGTGCGTGAATCCTTATGGTCTCGAATATCAATGAGGTAGTATGACCCGTTGTTCAGGTTCTTGCTGACCACAAAAGGTCCTTCCCAAGGTGGGGATAACTTGTGCATATCTGTTTGATCTTGGATGAGCCGGAGCACTAAGTCGCCTTCTTGAAAGGTCCGGGTCTTAACCCGGCGGCTATGATAGCGACGCAGATCTTGCTGATATATCGCCGAATGAGCCGCCGCCAGGTCACGCTCCTCATCCAACATGTCAAGAGCATCCTGACGTGCCTTTTCATTATCAGCTTCAACATAAGCCGCCACGTGGGGAGAGTCATGACGGATGTCACTTGGAAGAACCGCCTCGGCCCCGTAGACCATGAAGAAGGGCGTGTAACCCGTTGATTTGTTGGGGGTAGTATTGATACTCCAAAGCACTGAGGGTAACTCTTCAACCCAACAACCCGGCGTCCTTTGCAAAGGGACCATAAGCCGGGGTTTGATTCCTCTCAAGATTTCTTGATTGGCCCTTTCAGCTTGACCATTAGATTGGGGGTGAGCTACTGATGAAACGTCAAGACGAATATGCTCTCATTGACAGAACTCTTTCATAGCACCTTTGGATAGATTAGTGCCATTATTAGTTATGATGCTATGAGGGTAACCAAAACGAAAGATCACCTTCTTGATGAATTGAACCGCCGTTGCCGCATCACACTTGCTCACCGGCTCTGCCTCAACCCACTTGGTAAACTTGTCAACCGCCACCAAGAGGTGGGCCTTTTTATCCTTGGACCTCTTGAAGGGTCCAACCATATCCAGCCCCCAGACCGCAAATGGCCAAGTAATTGGAATCATCCTCAATTCTTGAGCCGGCACATGAGCTCATCTAGAAAACTTCTGGCAGCCGTCACACTTGCTAACCAGATCTTCTGCATCAGCATGAGCCGTCAACCAATAAAAACCATGCCGGAAGGCTTTAGCAACTAGAGATTTAGAGCCGGCGTGATGACCACAATCACCTTCATGGATCTCCCTTAGAATCTCATGGCCCTCCTTAGGAGAAATACATCGCTGGAACACACCTGTGACACTGCATCGGTCTAACTCACCGTTGACAATGGTCATAGATTTAGACCGCTGGGTTATCTGCCTGGCCTCGGTTTCATCCTTAGGTAACTCGCCCTGGGTCATATAAGCCAAGTACGGCACCGTCCAATCAGGAATAACATGAAGAGCCGCCACCAACTGTGCCTTCGGGTCAGGAATTGCAAGATCCTCCTTTGTTGGTAGCTTAACTGAAGGGTTATTCAATATATCGAGAAAAACATTTGGTGGTACCGGCTTACGCTGAGACCCCAGCCGGCTTAAAGCATCGGCCGCCTCATTCTTTCTGCGATCAACATGTTCCACTTGATAACCCTTAAAATGACCAGCGATATTATCAACCGCCCGGCGATAAGCCGCCATGAGTGGGTCTTTAGAATCCCAAGTGCCAGAGACCTGCTGAGCCACCAAATCTGAGTCCCCAAAGCACCTGACCCGGCTTAGATTCATTTCTTTGGCCACCTTGAGGCCATGAAGCAAGGCTTCATATTCAGCTGCATTGTTAGTACATGCAAACATCAGCCTTAAGACATAACAAAACTTGTCTCCTCGTGGGGAAGTCAAAATAACTCCAACCCCCGAGCCTTCCAATTGCCTGGACCCATCAAAATGAATTGTCCAATACGTATTATCAGGCTTATCCTCAGGCATCTGCAACTTTGTCCAGCCATTGATGAAATCCACAAGAGCTTAGGACTTGATAGCTGTTCTTGGCATATATTTCAAACCATGGGGTCCAAGCTCAATGGCCCACTTGGCCACTCGGCCTGTAACTTCTCTGTTTTGAATAATATCGCCTAAGGGAGCAGAGCTGACCACAGTAATAGGATGGCCATGAAAATAATGCTTCAACTTGTGACTGGCCATGAACACCCCATATACTAGCTTCTGCCAATGCGGGTACCTCTGTTTGAACTCAATTAAGACTTCACTGACATAATAAGCCGGCCTTTGAACCGGATATTCCTTACCCGTTTCCTTCCTTTCCACTACAATTGCCACGCTGATGGATCTGCTGTTAGTAGCCACATATAAAAGCAAGGGCTCCTTCTCAACAGGAGCTGCAAGAACCGGCGGCTCAGCTAACTGTTTTTTAAGCGCCTCAAACGCCTCATTGGAAGCATCACTCCAGACAAAACGATCTGTCTTCTTCATCATCTGATACAGAGGAATAGCCTTCTCTCCCAGGCGGCTTATAAACCGGCTTAAGTTCATCTCTTTAGCCATCCGAAGACCATGGAGCAGGGCCTCATATTCAGCTACATTATTAGTACAAGGAAACATGAGCCTTAGAACATAGTAAAATTTGTCACCTCGTGGGGAAGTCAAAATAACTCCAGCCCCCGAGCCTTCCAATTGCCTGGACCCATCAAAATGAATAGTCCAATAGGTATTATCAGGCTTTTCCTCAGGCATCTGCAATTCTATCCAGTCGTTGATGAAATCCACAAGAGCTTGAGACTTGATAGCTGTCCTTGGCATATATTTCAAACCATGGGGTCCAAGCTCAATGGCCCACTTGGCTACTCGGCCTGTAGCTTCTCTGTTTTGAATAATATCCCCTAAGGGAGCAGAACTGACCACAGTAATGGGATGACCCTGGAAATAATGCTTCAACTTGCGACTGGCCATGAACACCCCATAGACTAGCTTCTGCCAATGTGGGTACCTTTGCTTGGACTCAACCAAGACTTCACTAACATAATAAGCCGGCCTCTGAACCGGATATTCCTTGCCTGTTTCCTTCCTTTCCACTACAATTGCTACGCTGATGGCTCTGCTATTAGCAGCCACATATAAAAGCAAGGGCTCCTTCTCAACAGGAGCTGCAAGGACCGGTGGCTCAGCTAACTGTTTTTTAAGCACCTCAAACACTTCATTAGCAGTATCACTCCAGACAAAGTGATATGTTTTCTTCATCATCTGATACAGAGGAATAGCGTTTTCTCCCAGGCGGCTTATGAACCGGCTTAAAGCAGCAATATGACCCGCCAAACGCTGGACATCATTAATGCATGCCGGCTTAGCCAATGAAGTAATAGCCTTGATTTTCTCCGGGTTAGCTTCAATACCTCTCTCAGAGACCAGAAAACCTAAGAGCTTGCCTGCAGGCACACCAAACACACATTTGGCCGGGTTAAGCATCATCTTGTAGACCCAGAGATTATCAAAGGTCTCTTTCAGATCATCCAACAGAGTCTCCTTCTTTCTAGACTTCACACCAATATCATCCACATAAGCATGAACATTGCGTCCTATCTGGTTATGAAGACAATTCTGAACACAATGCTGATAAGTTGCCTAGGCGCTCTTGAGCCCAAAAGGCATAGACACATAGCAGAAAGCTCCAAAAGGCATGATGAAAACCGTCTTCTCTTGGTCTTTAACTGCCATCTTGATCTGATGATAACCAGAATAAGCGTCCAAAAAGCTCAAACGCTCACAACCCACCGTAGCATCGATAATCTGATCAATACGGGGAAGAGCAAAAGGATCAGCTGGACAAGCTTTATTAAGGTCTGTGTAATCCACACACATGCGCCAAGTGCCATTTTTCTTAAGAACTAGCACCGGGTTAACCAACCACTCAGGATGAAAAACTTCAACAATGAACCCAGCAGCTAAGAGCCGGGCCACCTCTTCTCCAATGGCCTTATGTCTCTCCTCATTAAAACGACGAAGGAATTGTTTGACCGGCTTAAACTTAGGATCAACACTGAGAGTGTGCTCAGCGAGTTCTCTTAGTACACCTGGCAGTTCTAAAGGTTTCCATGCAAAGATGTCCTGGATCTCACGGATGAACTCGATGAGCGCGCTTTCCTATTTCGGATCCATATTGGCACTGATAGTGAACTGCTGAGATGAGTCGCCAGGGACAAAGTCAACCTGCTTGGTATCATCCGCCGATTTAAACTTTAACAAAGGATCATGCTCTGTGGTTGGCTTCTTCAACAGAGTCATATCGGCCGGGTCAACATTGTCTTTATAAAACTTCAGCTCTTCTGTAGCGCAGGCAGACTCAGCATAAGCAGCATCACCTTCCTCACATTCCAAAGCTATTTTTCTGTCCCCATGGACTGTGATGGTACCCTTGCGACCCGGCATTTTAATCTGCAAATACACATAACACGGCCGTGCCATAAACTTGGCATAAGCCGGCCACCCAAATAGAGCATGATAGGGGCTTTTGATTTTAACCACTTCAAAGTTCAATGTCTCAGCCCTATAGTCATGTTCATCACCAAAAGCCACCTCTAAGGCTATCCTACCCACTAGATAAGCCGACTTACCAGGCACCACTCCATGAAAGACTGTAGAGGACGGCTTAAGATCTTTGTTAGTCAAATTCATCCAGCGAAAAGTATCATAATAAAGGATATTGATACTGCTGCCTCCGTCCATAAGCACCTTAGTGAACTTGTAACCTCCAACTTGAGGGGCCACCACCAAAGCTAGCTGACCCGGATTGTCAACCCGGGGTGGGTGATCCTCACGGCTCCATACAATTGGCTGCTCTGACCATCGTAAGTATCGAGGGACCGCCGGCTCAACCGCGCTCACTTCTCGTTTATGAACCTTCTGATCTCGCTTGCACAGGTTTGTGGTGAAAACATGATATTGACCACTATTTAACTGCTTTGGATTGCTCTGATATCCTGACTGTTGTTGCTGATTGCCTTGACTGGGCTGCTGGTGAAAACCACCCTGATTGCCCTGACCCTGAAATCCAGAACCTGAGCCGCCAGCTCCAAATCCGGGCCCGTGAGAGCCGGATCCTAACCCGCCGTGCAGGCCATTGTCGTTATTATGATCATGGTGAAAGCCGGAATTCTTATATTCCTTCATGATAAAACAATCTTTCCACAAGTGAGTTGATGGTCTATCCGGGTAGCTATGCTTTGGGCAGGGCTGGTTTAACATCGCTTCAAGGTTAAACTTTGATCCTCTCGTCCGAGGAAATTGCTTTCCCTTCCGACGTCGATCGTTATTCTGGGTATTGGTATTAGCTACAAAATCTGACCCGCTGTCAGGCTGCTTGCACTTACCATTATTACCTTGATTATGACCCGCCATGTTTGACTGCTGTCCCTTTCCATTGTCGTCCTTCTTCCCTTTATTGGACCTCTCCTCATCAGACCCAGGATCCTTAGTATTGTCAGAATCGGCATATTTGATGAGAGCCGCCATAAGCTCCCCCATGTCATTGCAATGATGCTTAAGCCGCCCTAACTTCTGTTTAAGAGGGGTAAAACGGCAATTCTTTTCCAGAATCAGAACAGCAGAGCCGGCGTTTATGCTATCCGATGAATGAATAATGGCTGAAACTCGGCGCACCCAATGGTGGGCCGACTCATCCTCGCGTTGAACACAAGCGTCTAGGTCAATAATCGATAGAGGATGCTTGCATGTGTCTTTGAAATTCTGGATAAAACACACCTTCAACTTAGCCCACGAATTGATAGAATTAGCTGGCAACCCTTCAACCAGGTTCAAGCCGGCCCATCCAGCATCATAGTGAAATACTTGGCACATACGGCATCATTCACATCTAACATCTCCATGGCCAGCTCATAGCTCTCAATCCATCCCTCGGGTGGGAGATCAGCTGTGTAATTAGGCACTTTACGAGGGCCCTTAAAATCTTTGGGCAAGCACTCATTGCGCAGAGCCGGCACCAAGCAGGGCACACCAACTGACCTAGAGGTCATCCCAGCCTCTATAGACATAGAGGGGTTCAACTGAAGCTGTCGATGAGCAGCTAATTGAGCCGCCAGCTCTGCCTCTTGGCGTGCTCTAGCCTGATCCGTCAGGACTTAGGCATTGTTATCATCACGAGGCGGGTTATGCCCATGGGGCGGGTTACGACGCCGTTCACTGCTGGAAACCGCCGGCGACTCAATGCGCCGGCTGTAGCTTCGGCTCGGTCGTGGAGTTGAATGGATTCGCTCACGGCTATAGGAATAAGCTGCCTGCTGAGCTACCGCTGTCTGAGGAAGCTCTACAGCGTTCCGGGCTTCTACCGCAACAGGAGACTCGCCTTCAATGGGAAGAGCCGCCAATCGTGAAGCCACAGCTATCATGTTATCCAATGGGTTGGAGTAATGACCCGGAGACATAGGCACCCGCTGAGGCAGAATTGGATTCACCCGTGGCGGGTCTATTACGCGGGGCTGAGCTGCCGCCCCTGCATCAGGTGCCTCTGCGGCCTGGGTCACGCCCGGTGGGTTACTCGGCCCTGCTCCAGGGGTAACAAAAAGGTTTCGCCCCTCAAACTACGGAGGGAGGCGGCTCTGGAACTTTCTTCGAAGAACTGCATTTGACACATTCTGATCCAAGCTTAACCGAAAAACCTCCGCTTGAATCCGCTGAGACTGGGCCTCCAGCGTGGCTCGTTCTGTTGCCATCCTAGCGTTCTCAGCGTTAAGCTCCTCTTTAGCTCGAGCTACTTCATCCCTCAGCTTTGCAACTTCCACATTATACTGTGTCTGAGTCACCGGGGTTACCTCTGCAGCTAATAATGTTGCCAAAGCATCCAAGAGCTTGGATAAGACCTGAGCCGGCGAGCGCACAGGGCCACTTGCCCCGGCCGTCGCAGCAGCTATTGAACTTGAGGTCATAGCCGCAGCGGTTGATGAATTCAATATCGGTTGCGTACCGGCCAAGAATATAGCTGCCCTGCTCGGCGGTTCATAGGGGTCCGGAATAATGTCGCCGTCGGAACAGCCCCCAAGTCCGCCATCTTGCAACTGATAGATCGACTCGGTTTCGCCAGTTGAGGACTCATCACCTGAATAGATGGCCGTCTCTCCACCGGACATATAGCCTTCCTCAAGATCTGCTCCATGGACAACGCCGACGAAAACATGCTTCCGGGCGGGTTGGATCTTGGCGGGTTGGACATTGGAGGGTCTCGCGCGCCGAGCCGTCTCAATGGTGTCAGTGTAGACGTCCGGCTCTGTCTCAGACTCGCAAATCTTGCCGATGAAAATGTGGATTCCACCGAAGGGGACCCGGTACCCGTATTCGATTGAATCGGCCTTCGGACCCCATCCAGCGTTGTCGATGTAGACCTTGCAGCGGTGACTCTTGGTCATCCGGCCCACGGCGTATCCCTTGATCCCTGAGAAGTTGCCCTTCAAGAACTCAAAACCACCGTGCGACAGCCCCACGGTGGGCGCCAACTGTCGTGGATTTGTCACGACAGATGTCCTAGCGAAAGGACTTAGGTGTGGAGCCATCACGACTAGGTTAGCTTGAAGGGGTTGAACGGGACAAAGGACACAAGGAGTTTACCCAGGTTCGGCCCCTCTCAACGAGGTAAAAGCCTACGTCCTGCTTCTAGTTGTATTGCTTGGGTTTCGATTACAGGGGAGCGAATACGCTTGACCTAGTTCTCGACTGTTTTTTCTTTTCTTAAACCGCCGCCGGGTCACCCCTTTATATACAGGTTGATGCCCGGTGGTTTACAGAGTCCTGGCCGGCTCACACAAATGTGACCGGCTCGATTTCTAACTAAACCTGCCTTACAGAGCAAGTTAACACATGGCGGCTCACACCCTTGGGCCTTGAGTCACCTCCGAGTCTTGGGCCTTCAATAAGCCTGCTTTATGAACCGCCACCTCTATATCTTCTTCAGCCCTCTTGGGCCTTCTCACCTTAAGTCGCCAATGGTATGACCCGACCCCTCCTGGGCGGGTCATACCTCGGAGTTATATCCCCAACAGGCTCTTTGTTAGATCAACAATAATGCATATGAGAGCCACTCAACATTTTCATCATGGTCTTCTCCTTACGACCCAAAGAAAAGAAAAGAATTTCAAAGAAACACACTGAAATATTTTTGGAATTTTTGTTTTTCTGAAGAAAATAAAACAAAAACCAGAAAAACAATTTACACGTGAAAGCTCCCAACAAGTAAAAGAAGAACGAGAAATCTTTTTGGGTTTTCTTTTAATACTATTACTAAATAAACTGGAAAGAAAAAAAAGAAGCAAGAACTAATTTTTTTGGATTTTCTCAAAGTTTTTCAAACACACAAGAAGAAAGCAAGAAAAATAAACTAACATAGATAATACAATGGAAAAAGGATGAACAACGACAACTGGAATGAATGTGTGAACATGAATGTAATGTCGATGAGAAATATGTACTCCCCCAAGCTTAGGCTTTTGGCCTAAGTTGGTCTAGGGCCACGACTCAAAATAACCCTCTCCTCGATACTATGGAGGGTCTTGAGGGTTCCACTGGTTGACGAGCTCCTGCGGCTCCCACTGATAAACAGGCTCCTGATAAGGATTAGGAACTGGTGCTGGCTCAGGTGCTAGAGGTTGTGTCAGCCTCCAGCACGCGTAAATATCCTCGGGCATAATAGTGTACCTGCCTGAACGAATATCAAACAAAGAAGGTGCAGGCAAGGTAATAATCTCACAAGTACCCTAACTAAATACTAGGTTGTAGAGAAGTCGCTTGTTATCGTCTTTGCCAATAAAATCATGTGCTATCATACTAGCATAGTTTAAATATTTAGTGGGTAACAACTTCTCCTCCTTCTCATCATGGCTAATGGGTATCTCAAAATGTTTAGCAAGGCAGGAGGCATATACACCTCCAAAAATAGTACCCTTCGAACGGTTTGGGTTTAACCGCCGAGCAACAATAGCGCCCAAACTAAAAGTTCTCTCAGCATATAAAGCATGGCGCAAAATAGCAAGGTCAGGGGCACTGAGGCCTTCACTCTCCCCTCGACCAATTAAAGATCTCCCGGTAAATAATGAATAATAGCGTAAAACAAGAAAATGTAAACTAGCCACTCTCACTTCTGACACTCCTCTCTATTCCCCCACAGTAGTTTTAGAAAGGAAATCCTCCACGTCTCTAGGGCGTGGCTCACTGAGGCTGCCCTCATAAGGTATTTTGCAAACGTTGCAAAAATCATATAGTGTCATATCTTTAGCCTCATCATACAAGTGAAATTCTACCATGGGAGGATCCTTCCTAGAATGAAAGCAAAAATTTTGAACAAAGGTATTAGTGAGTAAGAGGTATTGATCACACTTATCTCGGAGGAAAGGAATGAGGCCTGCATTCTCCGCCAAATAATAAAAATCATCATAAATTCCTGCCTCCCTCAAGAATGTGTTGCTTGGCCATTCACACGGCCGAACCTCCGCAGCGCGAGGAAGATTGTACTTGGGCTTCTTCTTCTCCTCATTTTCATTTCCTTCCGAATTCCGGCTCAAAGAACCCCTTAACCACCTCCTCATGGTTTCTCTTTCCTCTGAAAATTTCTGAAATTTTTAGTGACTCAAAATAAAAGTGAACCAAAATCAACAAAACTAATAGCAACTACTCCCACAAGTGTTTAGAGGCTATATCATGCAACAAAACTACTTTGGACCATATAAATTTGACATGCAAGCTCAAGAACAAGGTCACCACAGCAGCAAAAATTTGCAATATATAAAGCAGTAAAGCAAAAACTAATTGGACCAACGGAGGAGTCACATACCGATGAACAATCCCCCTAAACAGTTTCAGAAATGGAGTTCCGAGCAAGGAGATCAAAAATGGCAGCAAAATGAGCAAGAACACGGGTTTGAGCAATGGTGTGATTTTTTTCTGGAGGAAAATGAAGTGAATGGGTGGCTGGAATAAGTGAGGGGACCCACAAGCCCTCTAGGCGTGCCCTGGGGGTGGGCGCGCCCTGTGGGCTTGTGGCCCATTGGTGCACCCCCCCTGAGGTGTGTTCAGTGCCAAAAATTCTTAAGTATTACAGAAAAAATCATACTAAATTTTCACAGCATTTGGAGAACTTTTATTTCCTGGTCATTTTTTTATTGCACGGATAAATCAGAAAACAGAAAAATAGTAATATTTTTATTTTATTTATTCTAAATAATAGAAAGTAAAAAGTGGGTACAGAAGGTTGTGTTTACTAAATTCATCCATCTCATGTCCGTCAAAAGGAATCCATTAACAAGGTTGATCAAGTCTTATTAACAAACTTCTTCCGAATGACATGAAACCGGAGAACCTTCGTATGGCACTAGGTTACCTCAACAGGGATATGCATGTCCCCAAAAATAAGAATATCATTTTTCTTTTTGATAGTAGGAAGAGGGAATTCAAAATCTCCAATAGTAATTGCTGAAAATTTTCCAATAGAATTGATACTATTCACTTGAGGTTGTTTCTTCGGAAAGTGCACCATATGCTCATTACCATTAACATGAAAAGTGACATTGCCTTTGTTGCAATCAATAACAGCCCCTGGAGTATTCAAAAAGGGTCTACCAAGGATGATCGACATACTGTCGTCCTTGGGTATATCAAGAATAACAAAGTCTGTTAAGATAGTAACATTTGCAACTACGACAGGCACATCCTCACAAATACCGATGGGTATAGCAATTGATTTATCAGCCATTTGCGAAGAGATTTCAGTCGGTGTCAACTTATTCAATTCAAGTCTATGATATAAAGAGAAAGGCATAACACTAACACCGGCTCCCAAATCACATAAAGCAGTTTTAACATATTTTCTTTTAATGGAGCATGGTATAGTTGGTATTCCAGGATCTCCTAGTTTCTTTGGTATTCCACCTTTAAATGTATAATTAGCAAGCATGGTGGAAATTTCAGCTTCCGGTATCTTTCTTTTATTTGTAACAATATCTTTCATATACTTAGCATAAGGAGACATTTTCAGAATATCAGTCAAACGCATACGCAAAAAGACAGGTCTAAGCATTTCAACAAAGCGCTCAAATTCTTCATCATCCTTTTTCTTGGATGGTTTAGGGGGAAAGGGCTCTGAACCCATGGCTCTCTTTCTTTGCCATGTTTCCTAGCAATGAAGTCTCTCTTATAATATCTTTTATTCTTAGGTTGTGGATTATCAAGATCAACAGCAGGTGCTATCTCCACATCATTATCATTACTAGGTTGAGAATCAACATGAACATCATCATTATCATTATTACTAGGTTCATGTTCATTACCAGATTGTGTTTCAGCATCAGAAATATCATTTGGATTCTTAGGTGTGTCTATAGTAGGTTCACTAGAAACATGCAAAGTCCTATCATTTTTCTTTTTCTTCTTATTATTAGAAGGACTAGGTGCATCAATATTAATTCTCTAAGAGTCTTGTTCAACTCTCTTAGGATGGCCCTCAGGATACAAAGGTTCCTGAGTCATTTTACCACCTCTAGTCATAACTCTAACAGCTTGATCCTGGTTTTTATTATTCATCTCATTAAGCAAATCATTTTGTGCCTTAAGAACTTGTTCTACTTGAGTTTTTACCATGGAAGCATGTTTACTAACAAACTTGAGATCATTAACAGTTCTACACATATAATCACTCAAGTGTTCAAGCATATAAGCATTTCGTTCCAATTGTCAACTAACATATGCATTGAAGTTTTCATGTTTAACAATAAAGTTATCAAATTCATCCAAGCATTGACTAGCAGATTTATTATAAGGAATATCACCTTCATCAAATCTATAGAGAGAATTTACCTCTACTACCCGTGTTGGGTTATCAAGACCATGTATTTCTTCAATAGGTGGTAAATTCTTAACATCTTCAGCTTTAATCCCTTTTTCTTTCATAGATTTCTTTGCCTCTTGCATATCTTTAGGACTGAGAAATAGACTACCTCTCTTCTTTGGAGTTGGCTTAGGTGGTGGTTTGGGAAGAGTCCAATCATTATCATTACTCAATATATTATTCAATAGTACTTCAGCTTGTTCAACAGTTCGTTCCCTAAAAAGACAGCCAGCACAACTATCTAGGTGGTCCCTAGAAGCATCGGTTAGTCCGTTATAAAAAATATCAAGTATTTCATTTTTCTTGAGAGGATGATCAGGCAAAGCATTAAGTAATTGGAGAAGCCTCCCCCAAGCTTGTGGGAGACTCTCTTCTTCAATTTGCACAAAGTTAAATATTTCCTGTAAAGCAGCTTGTTTCTTATGAGCAGGAAAATATTTTTCAGAGAAGTAATATATCATATCCTGGGGACTACGCACACAACCAGGAGCAAGAGAATTAAACCATAACTTAGCATCACCCTTTAATGAGAAAGGAAACAACTTAAGAATATAGTAGTAATGAATTTTTTCCTCATGAGCAAATAGGGTGGCTATATCATTCAATTTAGTAAGATGTGCCACAACAGTTTCAGATTCATAACCATGAAAAGGATCAGATTCAACCAAAGTAATTAACTCAGGATCGACAGAGAATTCATAATCCTTATCAGTAACAAAGATAGGTGAAGTAGCAAACTTAGGATCATATTGCATTCTAGCATTCAAAGATTTTTCTTTCAACTTGACTATTAATTTCTTAAGATCCTCTCTATCCTTACAAGCAACAAAGTCCCTAGCTACCTCTCCATCCATAACATAACCCTCTGGTATAACAGGCAATTCATATCTAGGAGTACTAGGTCTAATGGGTGTTTCAAAGTGTTCAGTTTCAATAATTTCATCAGTTTCAGAAATATCATCAGTTTCAACATTCTCAATATCTTTAGCTCTAGCAAGTTGTTCATCAAGAAATTCACCCAGTGGCACAGTATTATCAAGCAAAGTAGTAGTATCATCATAAGCATCATGCATAGTAGAAGTAGCATCATCAATTACTTGCGACATATTAGAATCAATAGCAGGTGTAGGTGTCGCAAGCTTACTCAAAACAGAAGGTGAATCAAGTGCACAACTAGATGGCAGTTCCTTACCTCCCCTCGTCCTAGAGGGAAAAATCTTGGTTTTGTATCTTTAAGATTTGTCATAGTGATCAATAGATATAAATCCCAAGTGACTCAGCAAATATAGCTATCCTCCCCGGCAACGGCGCCAGAAAAAGGTCTTGATAACCCACAAGTACACGGGATCGCAACAGTTTTCGAGGGTAGAGTATTCAACCCAAATTTATTGATTCGACACAAGGGGAGCCAAAGAATATTCACGAGTATTAGCAGTTGACTTGTCAATTCAACCACACCTGAAAGACTTAATATCTGCAGCAAAGTATTTAGTAGCAAGTAGTATGGAAGTAACGGTAACAGTGGCAAAAGTAACAGTAGCAGTTTTGTAGCGATTGTAATAGTAGAAACGGCAAAGTAACTTAGCAAAGATCAATATGTGAAAAGCTCGTAGGGATCGGCAATGATAATTGTGTTTGATAATATTCATCATGTAGCAGTCATAACCTAGGGTGACACAGAACTAGCTCCAATTCATCAATATAATGTAGGCATGTATTCCATATATAATCATACGTACTTATGGAAAAGAACTTGCATGACATCTTTTGTCCTACCCTCCCGTGGCAGCGGGGTCCATAAGGAAACTAAGGGATATTAAGGCCTCCTTTTAATAGAGAACCGGAACAAAGCATTAGCACTTAGTGAATACATGAACTCCTCAAACTACGGTAATCACCGGAAAGAATCCTAATTATTGTCACCTTGGGGTATGCGGATCATAACACATAATAGGTGTCTAAAACTTGCAAGATAGGATCAAGAACACATATATATTCATGAAAACATAATAGGTTCAGATCTGAAATCATGGCACTTGGGCCCTAGTGACAAGCATTAAGCATAGCAAAGTAATAGCAACATCAATCTCAGAACATAGTGGATACTAGGGATCAAGCCCTAACAAAACTAACTCGATTACATGATAAATCTCATCCAACCCATCACCGTCCAGCAAGCCTACGATGGAATTACTCACTCCCGGCGGTGAGCATCATGAAATTGGTGCTGGAGGAAGGTTGGTGATGATGATGGCGACGAATCCCCCTCTCCGGAGCCCCGAACGGACTCCAGATCAGCCCTCCCGATGAAGAACAGGAGGCGGCGGCGGCTCCGTATCGTAAAATGCGATGAATCCTTCTCTCCGATTTTTTTCTCCCCGAATAGGTACTTATAGAGTTGGAGTTAGGGTCGGAGGAGGTCCAGGGGGCCCACAAACCTGCAGGGCGCACCCTAGTGGGGGTGGGTGCACCCCTAGGGCTTGTGGCCTCTGGGTGGCCCCCCTCTGGTTACTTCTTGCGCCAGTATTTTTTATATATTCCACAAAAATTCTCCGTAAATTTTCAGGTCAATCCGAGAACTTTGATTTCTGAACAAAAATAACACCATGGCAATTCTGCTAAAAGCAGCGTCAGTCCGGGTTAGTTCCATTCAAATCATGCAAATTAGAGTCCAAAACAAGGGCAAAAGAGTATGGAAAAGTAGATACGATGGAGACGTATCACACCTCCCAGGCGACCCCGTGCCCACGGGCCCCCAAGACCCAGTGCGCACGGGCCAGCCTGGGAGCTACTGGAAACAAGACGCACGACCCCGTGCGCACGGGCCCTAGACCCCATGCACACGGGCCCCCGTTTTTGTAGCACCCCGTGCGCACCGGCGTGTACCGTGCACACGGGACCCCCGTGCGCACGTGCCTCCCAGGTTTCGGCCGTGGATGCCCTTTCTTGACTCCCAAGTCGTCCCCTTCCCCCCACTAGCTATATATTTTGAGTCTAAGACATTTGTTAGGGTTAGCAAAGTATATGTGAGACATTGATAGAGCTTTTCTCCTTCTACCACTCCTCTTGGAGATCAAGACCTCTTAGGAGAGGATCCCAAGTGGATTTCAAGACCTCCTCTTTGGAGAAGACTATCATCAACACCTCACCTCCATAGGAGTGGGAAGAACCTTCTCTTTGTGCCTGTTTCCTTGGATTGTTATTGTATGCTTGTGGATCTCATGTGTTTGCTATTCTAGTGGATGTGTGATTGAGTTTTGTGTGAGTGAATTCCTCTCTTGTGTTCTTGTGTTCATCCCTTTCCCCCTCCAAGTGTGAAAAGATCTCTCTTAGAGTTTCACCCTACAACATCTTGGTATCATGAGCCATGGTTGATTCACATCTTGGAGTCCCCACCCCTCATATTCTAGCCTAATTTTGTTGTTTTCGTCCTAATTCGAAAATCCCCACAAAAATAGCCCCAAAAATTTTCTTGCAAGATCTTGTGAGATTTTGTTGATTTGGTCCACGAATTTCGTGTTTGGCAAGTGGATCTACCCCTTACCCAGCTCCCCCTATCCATCCACCACCAATTTTGGCCGGATTTTAGAAAATCTCCACGGATCCGAAGGTGTTCTTGCGCTCCTAGAACACCCCGTGCGCACGGGCCATCGGGACCCCGTGCACACGGGCTTCATTACCCAGTGCGCACGGGCCTTCCAGAACTGTTCGGCCACATCCAGTTTTGCTTCTTTTTGCCATTCTTTCACCACCATTTGCCTTCCGCACTACCTCCTGTTGGTGTTTGAGTTTTGGGTTGCGGTTCCACGTGTCCTAAGGCGTTTCGGCTACTTAGGCACGGATTGACTTCATCATCACCGCCACTCATCATTGACTCAGACTCCACATCGACTTCGACCACTTCAACATCATCCTACCGCAAGCAAGGACAGTAACTTCGACGACATCCTAACAACATACCTTGCCATTACCTTTGATAGCCTCGAGCCACTTTGCGTTACTTACCCATCGAGACTAGCAAGTTGAGTATTGTCAGGCCACTCTTTTAGTGCATCGTTAGTGTTACGTCTCTCCCATGCATATCACACTTGTTATCTCATATTCCGGCTCGAATATCAAGTATTGTGGCATAGTAAAAAAAATCTTTTAAGCAAAAGATAAAGAGAAACAAAGAGCTTGTAAGCATTAGCATTGAGCCATTTTGCATAGTTCCATCAGCTTGGTTAATACATACATAAGCATACTTGGGATAGTAGACGGCTCGTTTCTCTCTTAGGTTGGTGCATCAGCGTATCTAGCCCATTTGAGCAATCGAGCTAGCGTCTCTCTAGTATCCGTACAGCAAGAGCATTTTCTGTGGTTCCACCTCTTAGAACTCATTCCTTGGTTGTGCGGATCCCATCTATCTTTCGTGTGAGTGTTCCTAGTGATATTCTTGGGTTTGATCTATTTGTCTTACTTGCAATTTGTGCATCTTTTCAACATTTTCGACATCTTGACTAACATTTGCTTGAATTATTTGTGCCACTCCCTAACCAAGATCCTCCATAATCCTTTTACTTGTAGGTGTGAGAAAGAAAAACTCGGTACCAATTCTACTATTATAGCATTCCGTTGAGTGATACTCGATACATCCTCAATCTTCGGAAAAGGTAACTTTGGTATTGTTCTCTCATTTTCCTACTCACCACCACTTCCACATGATGGATAGGCCTACTTCTTCGGTGAACCCGCTCTTCGAGGATCAAGATGACGAACGTGACTTCGTCACCAAGAACCACTTCTTCATCGCTCAACGAGCCCTCCATCAAGAAAGTGAAGCTTTGGGTGACCGCATGGAGCAACTCGCCATCGACCTACGTCAATCGGAAGCAAGAAACCGGGACTACCTCGACGCCAAGCTCACCAAACAAATGGAAGAATTCCGCAACATGATCGTGAGCCACGCGCCCTCCACCACTTCTTCGGCAAGACGGTGTCACTCGAGTCGTCACTCTTCGACCTACTCTTCCTCGGATGCGAGTCCTCCTCGAGCTCGTTCTCCTTGACGCCCCGACACTCAAGATCACCAAGCTCAAGAAAATCCGTTCCATGGCAATGGTTTGCAAGACCGAGTCCGAGCACGTGAACGAGCGAGATGCCAAGAACAAGACGCCATAGACCAAGAGTAACCTCCACAAGCGCAACACCAAGCACCTCAAGACGGCGACACACTCCGACAAGAACAAAAGCGCCGTGACGAACAAGCACTTGAAGCACAACACGCACTCCGCGAGGCTAGTAGAGCCATCGTCGAACACAACCGTCAAGTGCGTGAACAAGAAGAAGCACTTCGCCAAGAGCTACAAGACGAAGCCGCTCGCCGTGAGGAGCAACAAGAAAGAAGGAACTGGGCACACATGTCGCATCCTAATCGGCAAGTCCGTCAAGAGGAGCGTGAAGTTGAAGACCTTCCTCCACGCCAAGTGTGACACCACCCTTGTCCACTTGATGGAGAACAACACTACGGCAAGCTCAAGTTCACCATGCCTAGGTTCTCCGGAAGCAAAGACCCCGAGGAGTATCTCTCATGGGCATTGAAGGTCGACAAGATATTCTATCTTCACAATTATGATGAGGAGAAGAAAATCACCATGGCCTCCCTCAAGTTTCAAGACTACATCCTCATTTGGTGGGAACAAGTGATCGAGTGACGCCAAGAGCGAGGCGAACCACCCATCATGACATGGACACAAATGAAGGATGTCATGAGATCTCGCTTCGTGCCTACACACTACACACGTGATCTCTTCAAGAAGTTGCAACTCCTCAAGCAAGGCACGAAGACGATGGAAGAATACTACCAAGAAATGGAGATTGCCATGATACAGGCCAATGTCAAGGAAGACGACGAGCAAACGATGGCATGCTTCTTGAACGGCCTCAATCACCCAATAAAGAAGATTGCTGACTTCCAACCTTCTCGAGCTAGTTCACCAAGCAACCAAGGTCGAGCGACAAGTGCAAGATGATTTCAAATACGCCAAGTACTCGTCCAAGACCTACATCTCTTACACTCAAGCTCCCTCAACTATGGCACCTCCTACCTCAACTAGAGCATCTCCAAGCAATGCGACAAGTCAACTTACAAAAAACCTTCGTCATCTTCGACACCTTCAAGTCGCCCTCCTACTACAAGCAACTTCAAGCCGAGAGCTTCATCATCATCATCTACTCCAACCAATGAGACCAACAAGACAAGTTCCATCAAGTGTTTTACTTCCCAAGGCCGAGGACACAAGACATATCAATGTCCCACAAGGCGCACAATGATTGCCAATGATGATGGCACATACGACTCCATGAGTGAAGAAGAAATGGAAGCCCTTGAGCACGTGTCCATGCACCGGTGCATGAATGAAGAGGAAGATGAGCAAGTCTTTTGCGACAATGATTCAACTCCCGCTCTCGTGGTCTCCAAGGTCTTGACGCTTCAACACCAAAAAGACGAAGACCAACGTTGCCACATCTTCCACACCAAAGCGGGCATCAACGGACGTTCTGTGAAGGTCATCATCGACGGAGGAAGTTGCCACAATTTGGCAAGTGAAGAGATATGTTCCAAGCTACAATTGGTCAAGATGAAGCATCCTCGCCCCTACAAGGTCCAATGGCTTAGCGACTCCGACACCATTCAAGTGGAGCACACCATGCAAGTTTCCTTCAAGATAGGTGCATACGAAGACACTTTGGAGTGTGATGTGGTTCCTATGTCCGTGTGCCATCTCCACCTAGGGAGACCATGGAAATTCGACCGCAGTGTCATCCACAACGGGCGTACCAACCACTATAGCTTCAAGATGAAGGGAAAAGAGTACGTGCTACGACCTATGTCGCCAAGCCAAGTGATCGCCGACAAGCAAGCATCCACCCATCGTGGAGAGAATAGTGAGATAGTGAACCACCAAAGCGAGAGTGAGCGCCACAAGCCAAAAATGAGCACCTCCACGATGAGCGACAAGAAAAACTTAGTGCTTTTAGCCACCAAAATAGAAATGAGAGAAGTGTGTGAGAACCCATCTAGTGTCACACTATGTCCTAGTGTGCAAAGATGAAGCGGCAAGGACTAACAATTCTAACCATCTTCCTCTAGTGTTGTCTAATTTGTTGCAGGAATTCGCGGATGTCTTCCCCAATGAGCTACCTCCTGGCCTTCCTCCACTACGAGGCATCGAGCATCGGATCAACCTCATCCTCGGCGCACCTCTACCACAAATAAGGCTCCATACCGCGTCAACCCCGAAGAAACTAAGGAGATACAAAAGCCAAGTACAACAACTCATTGACAACGGACATGTACATGAAAGCTTAAGTCCTTGTGCCGTTCTGGTCATTCTTGTGCCGAAGAAAGATGGTAGTTTTTGCATGTGTTCCGATTGTAGACCCATAAATGCTATCACCATTCGCTATAGGCATCCCATTCCACGCCTTGATGATATGTTAGATGAGCTTAGCGGTGCCACCATTTTCTCAAAAATTGATCTTAAAAGTGGCTATTACCAAATTCACATTAAAGAAGGTGATGAGTGGAAAACTGCTTTTAAAACTAAATTTGTCTTGTACGAGTGGTTAGTTATGCCTATGGGTTTATCGGAAGCACCCGGTACTTTCATGCGTGTCATGCATTATGTGCTTCGCCCATACATTGGCATATTTGTTGTGGTCTACTTTGATGATATACTTGTTTTTAGCAAATGTCTCCAAGATCATGTAACTCATCTTAGGGCCGTTTTGCAAACTCTTAGAAAAGAGCGTCTTTATGCTAATATGGAGAAATGCACTTTTGGTGTTGACAAGCTTGTTTCTTGGGCTTTGTTGTGTCTTCGGGTGTTCATGTTGATGAGTCTAAAATTGAAGCAATAAAAACTTGGGCACAACCCACTAATTTGCAACAAGTGCGTAGTTTCCTTGGTCTAGCCAGTTTCTATCATCGCTTTGTTAAAGACTTTAGCACTATTGCCTCACCATTACATGCTTTGAGTAAGAAGAATGCACCCTTTGTTTGGGGACCCTCTCAATCTGCCGCATTTGATGAGCTCAATTCTTTGCTTACACATGCTCCAATTCTTGCATTGCCTAACTTCAACAAAACTTTTGAGGTCCATTGTGATGCTAGTGGTAATGGTATTGGTGGAGTTTTGATGCAAGAAAAGCGATCCATTGCATACTTTAGCGAAAAACTTTCCGGCCCTCAACTTAACTATCCGATCTATGACAAAGAATTATATGCTTTAGTGCGAGTATTGCATGTTTGGGAGCATTACCTTTGCCCACATGAATTTGTCATACATACCAATCATGAGATGCTTAAATACCTTAAAGGTCAAACCAAATTGAACAAACGACATGCTAAATGGAGTGAATTTATTGAATCTTTTCCTTATGTGATCAAGTACATTAAGGATAAAGAGAATGTTGTGGCGGATGCTCTTTCCCGCAAGTGCATGTTAGTTACTCAACTTGAAGTGAATGTCATTGGCTTTGAGCATGTTAAAGATCTTAATGCACATGATCCTTCGTTTGTCATTCCTTATGCCAAATGTCTTGCTAACACTTGTTGGGAGAACTATTATCTCAAGAATGGCTATCTAATGCGTGCTAACAAAATTTGTATACCCGAGTCTTCGCTTCGTTTGTTACTTTTGCAAGAGGCTCACGGCGGAGGACTTATGGGACATTTCGGGCGCGACAAGACCTTTTCCACACTCTCCTTCAAGTACTTTTGGCCAAAGATGTTCCGCAATGTCGCACGCTTCACCAACCGGTGCTCTACATGCCGCAAAGCTAAGTCACAAGCTCAGTCTCATGGTTTACATATGCCACTTCCGATTCCATATCAACCATGGGAAGATATTAGCATGGATTTTGTGCTTGGATTGCCTAGAACTCAAAATGGAAAGTATTATGTATTTGTTGTTGTGGACCGATTCTCTAAAATGGCACATTTCATCCCATGCAATAAGATAGACGATGCTTCATATGTTGCAAATCTTTTTTGTAGGGAAATCTTGAGGTTACATGGCGTGCCAAGGACAATTGTGTCGGACCGAGACATCAAGTTCCTAAGCTACTTTTGGAAGACAGTATGCGCCAAGCTCGGCACCAAGCTACTATTCTCGATGACCTATCATCCCCAAACCGATGGCCAAACGGAAGTCACCAACCGGACGCTATCTACTCTCCTACGCGTGTTGATCAAGAAGAGCATCAAGGAGTGGGAGGAGTGCTTACCCATCACCGAGTACGCCTACAACCACGTAAGACACTCTACTACCAGCAAGTCCCCCTTCGACGTCGTCTAAGGCTTCAACGATTTGTCGCCCTTGGACATCCTCCCTCTATCGCTACAAGAACAAGTGAACATTTACGCAAGTCCAAGAGCAAGTTATATCAAGAAGGTGCATGAAGATACAAGGGCCACGATCGAGCGCCAAGTACAATGCCTCGCCACCAAGCTCAACATCAACAAGACCCCAATGGTGTTCAAACTGGGTGATCTCATACGGCTACATCTTCGAAAGGACCGCTTCCCCAACAAGCGCAAGTCTAAACTACTACCACGAGCCGATGGACCCTTCAAGGTGCTAGCACGATACAATGACAACGCCTACAAGATCAACATCCCACGCGACAAGTACAATGTAAGCGACTCATTCAACATCAAGGACTTGACCCCATACCATGGTGATGAATATCACGATCCGAGGACATATCTCACCCAAGGGGGGGGGGGAATGATGCGGAGCATCCTTCCATCATCCCCATGGACCCTACACCAACCCATCAAGAACCACGTGGACCCATGACAAGAGCTCGAGCACGCGCCATTGAAATCGACGTGAACTCACTCTTACTTGAGATAGATATGGACATGAATGGAACTTGGTTGCTACCTCACCAAAATATGATGTGTGTCATTAGGTACGAAGACCAACGCCACCAAGTAGCTAAGGACACCCCAAAGGAGGAGGACAAGCATCCCAAGGCCACGAGGAAGAAGAAGGAGAGCAAGGAGATTAAGACAGCACCTCCCAGGTGACCTCATGCCCACGGGCCCCCAAGACCCCGTGCGCAAGGGCCAGCCTGGGAGCTACTGGAAACAAGACACACGACCCCCTTGCTCACGGGCCCCCGCTGTTGTAGCACCCCATGCGCACCGGCGTATACCATGCACACGGGACCCCCGTGCGCACTGGCCCAACTTACCCCGTGCGCACGGGCCTCCCAGGTTTCGGTCGTGGATGCCCTTTCTTGACTCCCAAGTCATCCCCTTCCTCCCACTAGCTATATATTTTGAGTCTAAGACATTTTTTAGGGTTAGCAAAGTATATGTGAGACATTGACAGAGCTTCGCTCCTTCTACCACTCCTCTTGGAGATCAAGACTTCTTAGGAGAGGATCCCAAGTGGATTTCAAGACCTCCTCTTTGGAGAAGACTATCATCAAGACCTCACCTCCTTAGGAGTGGGAAGAACCTTATCTTTGTGCTTGTTTCCTTGGATTGTTCTTGTATGCTTGTGGATCTCATGTGTTTGCTATTCTAGTGGATGTGTGATTGAGTTTTGTGTGAGTGAATTCCTCTCTTGTGTTCTTATGTTCATCCTTTCCCCCTCCAAGTGTGAAAAGATCTCTCTTAGGGTTTCACCCTACAACATACCCTCAGCCCTGAGGGTGAACTACTCCCTCCTCATCATGGTGGCCGCCAGGATGATGAAGATGGCCTCCGGTGATGATTTCCCCCTCTGGCGGGGTGCCGGAACAGGCTCCCGATTGAGTTTTCGTGGATATAGAGGCTTGCGGCGGCGGAACTTCTCATCTAGGGTTCTTTCTGGGGGTTTGGGTATTTATAGGAATTTTTGGCATCGGTCTCACATCAAGGGGGTCCACGAGGCAGCGACAAGCTCGCTCCAAGCGTCCTGGGGGGTAGGGCGCGCCCAGCGAGCTTGTAGCTTCCTCGTGAGGCTTATGGTCCTTCCTCGAAGCTTCGGGGGTCTCTTTTGGTCCATAAAAAATCACTGTAAATCTTCAGCCCATTCCGAGAACTTTTATTTCTGCACAAAAAACGACACCACGGTAGTTCTGCTGAAAATAGTGCCAGTCCGGGTTAGTTCTAATTAAATCATACCAAAACCATATAAAATTATTGTAAACGTGGCATGAATGCTTCATAAATTATAGATACATTGGAGACGTATCAGCATCCCCAAGCTTAATTCCTGCTCGTCCTCGAGTAGGTAAATGATAAAAGAAATAATTTATGAAGTGTGAATGCTAGCATAGTGCATAAGTTTGATCAATGATAGTTCCAAACACTTTTTCTAGCATCATTATATATCATAAACAGTAGCTCATCTCATAAACTTCTCATGATCAAGTAGCAAGCTATTCATAAGTTAAAGTATAGAGCATAAACTTTCTTGAAAACTAACAAACTATGTTCTTAGTCATCAAACAATTGCAATTCATCTTGTTTTCAGGAAGGGTCTGTGTAAGAGCTTTGATTTAGCAAATTCCACATACTCAACTATCATATAGTCTTCCATGATTGCTGACACTCAAAGCATATTTTTAGAACAAATAGCATCCATCGAACACAGAGAAAGATAGGGGCTTAATGTTTCGCCTCCCAACTTATTTATCATATAGATAATTGTCAACAATAATAATTCATGATCAAATATATTTGAATGGCCATATATGCTTGGATCTTTCCCCACCACATGATACTTGCCAACTAGAGAATAATTGAGGTTGAAATGAGAAGGAATACTATTGACTTTTGCATAAAAGTAAATATATAAAAGTAAAAGATAGGCCCTTCATAGAGGGGAGCAGAGGTTGGCATGCGCCTTTTTATTTTTGGATGTGCAAGCCCTTAATGCAAAGGAACATCATGTTATATTGCCCTTTGTGATAGCAACCTTTATCATGCAGTCCGTCGCTTTTATTTATTTACCACCACAAGTTCGTACAACGCTTATTTTCCCTTACAATAAAAGATCATACATATTTAGGAGCAATTTTTATTGCTTTTTGCACCGATGACAACTTACTTGAAGGATCTTATTCAATCCCTAGGTAGATATGGTGGGCACTTATGGCAAGAAACTGGGTTTAAGGGTTTTTGGATGCACAAGTAGTATCTCTACTTAGTACGAATTTTTGGCTAGCAAAAGATCCTAAGCAAGCACCACATGTTGGAGGATCCATAACAATATAACTTCTATACAAATATACCCAAACATAACTCATTACGTTGTCTTCCTTGTCCAACTTCAACTAATTTGCTCAAGTTTGAAAATAATTAATGGGGATCACAATCATAGAAGATGTCCAAGATAGTATATTTATATGTGAAATCTCTCTTCCTTCAATATTCTTTCATGAATTGTTCAAGTGAGCAATGCTGTGTTTGCTAACTTTCAATAAATTTTACCACCTATACTTCTTATATGTGAAGTCATTACTCCCCATGGGATAAGCATATGAAACATATATAATTTCAGATTTATGATATTCATTTCTTTCAACCATTTACTCATAGGATATAAGTGAAGCATGAGAGTAAATGACAAACTACTCCAAAAAGATATAACACTCGTACAACGAGGTGCTATACAAACGGTTTTTAACCCCTTTCCACGACGGCATTTGGAACCGTCGCCAAGTGAGTGACTGCGATAGGGGGGTCCTTCCCACACGACCCAAAAACCATCGGGGATAGGGGCTCCATCCTTGCAACTCATTTGTTCTCGCATTGCCATTGCAGTCGGTATTCTGTGGTGCTACGTTTACGATGCGCGGCCCATCACAAACGGTTCACGATTATAGAACATGTACGATAAGCAGACAATCACACACATTCACTTTTCCCGAACCGTATGCGATAACTAATTAAGAAGATTAGCTAATCGTCGTATGAGTGTCGGATAGGATTACGAAACGTCGGATTGTCGTAACATCGTCGTACATGACAACTATCGCACACGCTTTTCTGTGGTGCAACGTTTATGATGCGTACCACATCAGAAACAGTTCATGGTTGCAAATCATGTATGATAAGGCAACTATCATAAACGTTTAGTTTGCCCGCACCATTTGTGATATTGTCTGACATCGCACACGCTTTGCAAACGGCAACTGTGTGCATGCTTGCACACGTTTCCTCTCTATGAACCGTGTCGGATTATGGTGTATATCACAAACATTTGGGTTTTACCGACCATGTGCGCCGTAATGACCTGCAGAGCGTAATTTCACCGTAATTTAATTGTTGCTATTTCAAATTGTACTGGATTTGAATTTGAAAGTATGCTATAGCTTTATTCATAGCCATCAGGTTCAAACAACCAATGCATTATTCGATTCATAGGTACATATGTTCAAGAATTACATAAGCACCAAATAAAGAATGATGAACCATAGTTGTATACTTGTACTATTAAAGACGGTAAAGAAAGAGGCGAAATACATTCTGGTTGCTGAACAAGGTGAAGCGGAATGCCCATATTGTGCCCTCCTCCATGCAGAAGGCACGCACGACTCTAGTCCAACCCCTTGTGATGGTCGACTGCCCATCCTTCACGGTCTTCATGAAAACATCTAGATAATCATCGTGTTCTGGTAGAAATACTTTAACCTTTGCATGCCCACCAATCATGTAGTTTGAGAGGTAATCTTGAGTAAACTGCTTTGGGAACCACTGCAAAGGAAAAAGATTCAGACATTGTCATCTAACACAACTCATTATGGGCAGTAAAAAGAAGGCTGCAGAGTTCTTACTTACCATCCTGCAGTTCGCTGTTGTCTTGGATAAAGTGTAAACAAATAGTTTAATTGCCATCTTTTGACCCATTTTACTAACAATCTTTATCAGCTTCCTCCCTTGATGCTGGTTCATCGATATCTCATTGCCCCATATGCAGAAAGGGTTGAAGCGCGAATCTTTACCAATGACATATGTACCTAAAATCACCAAGTTAATATTAGAAGCTAAACAACAATTGCACAATGATGTAGTATAACACTCTTTTATAATATCTTATAACATCCAATATACTCACATATTAGATGAATTAACATCTTATATTATGGGCCGGAGGGACTTTATTGCATTTTTACAAATTATCGGCTGACTAACTGCTGCTGTATCCATGGGTTAGAGTTAGTTTGAGCAAGTTTGGGCTAAAATAGCCCTAAAGTATATCCAAACATGAGGGCCAGTTTGAGCTAGTTGCATCTAACCCACCCAAAAAAACTATCCCACCCAAGAGGTGCTAATTGGAGCTAGTTCTCCTAGTGCATTTATTGTCAATCTAACCCTGTCATCCAAACACCTCTTTGGCTAGAGTTAGTTCAGGGTTAGTCATGATCTAGAAACTAACTCTAACCTCTAGCTAAGTTGAGTATCCAAACAGGGCTGTGTTGTTGTTGTTGCTGCTGCTGCTCTTCTACGTATATCTAGACATCATTAGAACATTAAGGTAACACTCTTCCTTGTTGCTATGTAGCCTAGGATTGCATATTTAGACATTAAGTATAGTGCATGTTGCTATGTAGCCTCAAATATATTACATATGGCCCTAGTTAACCTAACGATAAATGGGTTACAGATATATTCAGTTAAAAGTCCGATTCACCGATTAGTCCCTTATCAGCCCTGATACATCTCCAACGTATCTATAATTTTTTATTGTTCCATGCTATTATATTATCTGTTTTGGATGTTTTATATGCATTAATATGCTATTTTATATTATTTTTGGGACTAACTTATTAACCTAGAGCCCAGTGCCAGTTTCTGTTTTTTTTCCTTGTTTTTGAGTTTTACAGAAAAGGAATATCAAACGGAGTCCAAACGGAATAAAACTTTACGATGATTGTTCTTGGACCAGAAGACCCACGTAGGACTTGGAGAGGAAGTCAAAAGAGTCCCGAGGGCTCCACAAGCCCTCAGGGTGCGCCCTAGGGGGGGGGCGCCCCCTGGCTTGTGGGCCTCACGGGAATCCTCCAACCCTAATCTTTGGCCTATAAATTCAGAAATATTCCAAATGACCAGAAGCGTCCACCAAAATACTTTTCCGCCGCCGTAACCTTCTGTACCCGTGAGATCCCATCTTGGGGCCTTTTTCGGCATCCTGCCGGAGGGGGATTCGATCACGAAGGGCTTCTACATCAACTCTATTGCCCTTCCAATGAAGCATGAGTAGTTTACCTCGGACCTACGGGTCCATAGCTAGTAGCTAGATGGCTTCTTCTCTCTTTTTGATTCTCAATACCATGTTCTCCTCGATGTTCTTGGAGATCTATCCAATGTAATATTATTTTGCAGTGTGTTTGTCGAGATCCGATGAATTGTGGATTTATGATCAGATTATCTATGAATATTATTTGAATCTTCTCTGAATTCTTATATGCATGATTTGATATCTTTGTATTTCTCTTCGAATTATCGGTTTGGTTTGGCCAACTAGATTGATTCTTCTTGTAATGGTAGAGGTGCTTAGTTTTGGGTTCAATCTTGCGGTGTCCTCACCCAGTGACAAAGTAGGGGTAGCGAGGCACGTATTGTATTGTTGCCATCAAGGGTAAAAAGATGGGGTTTTCATCATATTGCTTGAGTTTATCCCTCTACATCATGTCATCTTACTTAAGGCGTTACTCCGTTCTTTATGAACTTAAGACTCTAGATGCATGCTGGATAGCGGTCGATGTGTGGAGTAATAGTAGTAGATGCAGAATTGTTTCGGTCTACTTGACACGGACGTGATGCCTATATGCATAATCATTGCCTTGGATATCGTCATAACTTTGCGCTTTTCTATCAATTGCTCGACAGTAATTACGTGATGCCTATATGCATAATCATTGCCTTGGATATCATCATAACTTCAAGCTTTTCTATCAATTGCTCAACAGTAATTTGTTCACCCATCGTATTATTTGCCTTCAAGAGAGAAGCCTCTAGTGAAACCTATGGCCCCCGGGTCTATTTTCCATCATATATTTTCATTTTATCTTATAAACCAAAAAACCCAAAAATACCTTGCTACAATTTATTTACTTTTATTTTGTTTTACATTTTAGTAATCTTTTATATCTATCTCTATCAGTTCTCACCTTTGCAAGTGACCGTGAAGGGATTGACAACCCCTTTATCGCGTTGGGTGCAAGTGTTTGATTGTTTGTGCAGGTGCATAGATTGGGGACTTGCTTGTATCTCCTACTGGATTTGATACCTTGGTTCTTAACTGAGGGAAATACTTATCTCTACTTTGATGCATCACCCTTTCCTCTTCAAAGGAAAAACCAACGCAAGCTCAAGAAGTAGCAGGAAGAATTTCTGGCGCCATTACCGGGGAGGTTCTACATCAAGCCTACCAAGTACCCACCATAAAATCTCATCTCTTGCATTACATTATTTGCCATTTGCCTCTCGTTTTCCTCTCCCCCACTTCTAAAACATTTTCAGAAAAACACAAAAATATTTGCCTTCTTTTCGTTTGCTTTCTATATCTTACTTGGTTTGTTTGCTTGGAATAATTGTGTATTTATTGAAATCAGAAATCAAAAAGTTCATGGATCCTCATCCACTTGCTAATCTTTTTAAGAGATCAAATTATGATGAACCAATTGCTAGTGAGTTGAGTGCACTAGATTATCTTTATGAAGTTTTGCTTGAGATTCGTGAATCTGAAATTTGTGATGAAGTGTTAAAAGAAGAAATTTATGAAGTGATTCACGATAGCTCTTTGAATAAAAAGCATGATTACAATGATGTTATTATAAATTATATGAATGTCAATTGTGCTAATAAAATGCAAAACCCTAAGCTTGGGGATGCTAGTTTTGCTATGTCCACTACTTATTGCAATGATCATGATTGGGGTGATAATGCTTCTTATGATCTTGAAATTTTATTTAAGCCTCATGATAATAATATTTGCAATAATATGGAAAGTGGGTTTGGAAGAGTGTCAACTTTAGGAAATAGTGATCCCACTACTTTGGAGAATGATCAACCTTATGAATTTTTTTATAAAGTGGGCTTGGAGAAGTCATGACTTTATTTTATGATGATCCCACTATTTTGGAAGAGTGTCAACTTTGCATGCATGTGGATCATGAAGAAAATATTTTATGTGATATTTATATTTTTGAATTTGATTATGATCCTACATGTAATTATTATGAGAGAGGGAAATATGGTTGTAGAAATTTTCATGTTACTAAATTACCTCTCGTAATATTGAGATTGCTATTGTTTCTTTCTTCTTCCTTGCATATGCTAGTTTTTGCTTGTCTTGATAAATATTTTCCCTATAAAATTCCTATGCATAGGAAATATGTTAGACTTAAATTTGTTTGTCACATGCTACATGATGCTCTCTTTGTGTTTCAATTATTATATTTCATGTGAGCATCATTAAAATTCTCAACGCCTAGCTAAGAGGCTTTAAAGAAAAGCGCTTGTTGGGAGACAACCCAATATTTTTATTTTCTGTTTTTATGAAAATACACATTATTACCTCTGTAGTAATTGTGTTTTGGTGTTTTAATTAGTGTTTTAGCCAAGTAAGACCTTTGGGATGGCTTACGGTGATAGTTGATTTGATCTTGCTGAAAAACAGAAACTTTTGCATCCAGTAACAGAATTGTTTAAATTCACTGGAGCGTGGAAAACCCCTGAATTTTTTACAAAAGCTTTATATACAAATTTCCTCTGTTTTCGTATTTTTTCAGAATCTTTGGAGTTACATAAGTATTAGAACAATTCAGATCTTTGCAGACTGTTCTGTTTTTGACAGATTCTGTTTTCTATGTGTTGTTTGCTTATTTTAATGAATCTATGGGTAGTATCGGGGGGTATGAACCATGGAGAAGTTGTAATACATTAGATATTACACCAATATAAATAAATAATGAGTTCACAACAGTACCAAAAAGTGGTGATTTATTTTCTTATACTAACAGATCTCATGAGCTTTCTATTGAGTTTTGTGTTGTGAAATTTTCAAGTTTTGGGTAAATATTTGATGGACTATGGAATAAGGAGTGGCAAGAGCCTAAGCTTGGGGATGCCCAAGGCATCCCAAGTTAATATTCAAGGACAACCAAGCATCTAAGCTTGGGGATGCCCCGGATGGCATCCCCTCTTTCGTCTTCATCTATCGGTAAATTTACTTGAGGCTATATTTTTATTCACCACATGATATGTGTTTTGCTTGGAGTGTCTTGTATGATATGAGTCTTTGCTTTTTAATTTACAATCATCCTTGATGTACACACCTTTTGAGAGGGACATGCATGAATTGTGAATTTATTAGAATACTCTATGCGCTTCACTTATATCTTTTGAGCTAGGCAATTTTGCTCTAGTGCTTCACTTATA
Source organism: Thinopyrum elongatum (assembly GCA_011799875.1). Taxonomy (NCBI): domain Eukaryota; kingdom Viridiplantae; phylum Streptophyta; class Magnoliopsida; order Poales; family Poaceae; genus Thinopyrum; species Thinopyrum elongatum. The sequence goes on from CM022297.1 coordinate 320,494,935, forward strand.
TCTCTTTAGAGCACGGCGGTGGCTTTATTTTATAGAAATTGTTGAACTCTCATGCTTCACTTATATTATTTTGAGAGTCTCTCTAAACAGCATGGTAATTTTCATAGGTTATGAATTTAGTCCTAATATGATGGGCATCCAAGAGGGATATAATAAAAACTTTCATATACAGAGCATTGAATACTATGAGAAGTTTGATTCCTTATGATTGGTTTGAGATATAAAGATGATGATATTAGAGTCATGCTAGTGAGTAATTGTGGATTGGTAGAAATACTTGTGTTAAAGTTTGTGATTCCCGTAGCATGCACGTATGGTGAACCGTTATGTGATGAAGTCGGAGCATGATTTATTTATTGATTGTCTTCCTTATGAGTGGCGGTCGGGGACGAGCGATGGTCTTTTCCTACCAATCTATCCCCCTAGGAGCATGCGTGAAGTACTTTGTTTCGATAGCTAATAGATTTTTGCAATAAGTATGTGAGTTCTTTAAGACTAATGTTGAGTCCATGGATACGCACTCTCACCCTTCCACCATTGCTAGCCTCTCTAGTACCGCGCAACTTTCGCCGGTGCACTACACCCACCATATACCCTTCCTCAAAACAGCCACCATACCTACCTATTATGGCATTTCCATAGCCATTCCGAGATATATTGCCACGCAACTTCCATCATTCCGTTTTATTATGACACGCTCCATCATTGTCATATTGCTTTGCATGATCATGTAGTTGACATAGTATTTGTGGCAAGGCCACCGTTCATATTTTTTATACATGTCTCTCTTGATCATTGCACATCCCGGTACACCGCCGGAGGCATTCATATAGAGTCATATTTTTGTTCTAAGTATCGAGTTGTAATTCTTGAGTTGTAAGTAAATAAAAGTGTGATTATCATCATTATTAGAGCATTGTCCGATGCGAGGAAAGGATGATGGAAGCTATGATTCCCTCACAAGTTGGGATGAGTCTCCGGACTTTACAAAAAAATAAAAGAGGCCAAAGAAGCCCAAATAAAAAAAAGAGAAAAAATGAGAGAAAAGAGAGAAGGGGCAATGCTACTATCCTTTTACCACACTTGTGCTTCAAAGTAGCACCATGATCTTCATGATAGAGAGTCTCCTATGTTGTCACTTTCATATACTAGTGGGAATTTTTCATTATAGAACTTGGCTTGTATATTCCAATGATGGGCTTCCTCAAATTGCCCTAGGTCATCGTGAGCAAGCGAGTTGGATGCACACCCACTTAGTTTCTTTTTGAGCTTTCATAAACTTATAGCTCTAGTGCATCCGTTGCATGGAAATCCCTACTCACTCACATTGATATCTATTGATGGGCATCTCCATAGCCCATTGATACGCCTAGTTGATGTGAGACTATCTCCTTCTTTTTGTCTTCTCCACAACCACCATATTCTATTCCACCTATAGTGCTATATCCATGGCTCACGCTCATGTATTGCGTGAAAGTTGAAAAAGTTTGAGAACATCAAAAGTATGAAACAATTGCTTGGCTTGTCATCGGGGTTGTGTATGATTTAATACTTTGTGTGATGAAGATGGAGCATAGCCAGACTATATGATTTTGCAGGGATAACTTTCTTTGGCCATGTTATTTTGAGAAGACATGATTGCTTTATTAGTATGCTTGAAGTATTATTGTTTTTATGTCAATATTAAACTTTTGTTTTGAATCTTATGGATCTGAATATTCATGCCACAATAAAGAAAATTACATGGATAAATATTTTAGGTAGCATTCCACATCAAAAAATTTGTTTTTATCATTTACCTACTCGAGGACGAGCAGGAATTAAGCTTGGGGATGCTTGATACGTCTCCAACGTATCTATAATTTTTTATTGTTCCATGCTATTATATTATCTGTTTTGGATGTTTTATATGCATTAATATGCTATTTTATATTATTTTTAGGACTAACTTATTAACCTAGAGCCCAGTGCCAGTTTCTGTTTTTTTCCTTGTTTTTGAGTTTTACAGAAAAGGAATATCAAACGGAGTCCAAACGGAATAAAACTTTACGATGATTTTTCTTGGACTAGAAGACACACGTAGGACTTGGAGAGGAAGTCAGAAGAGTCCCGAGGGCTCCACAAGCCCTCAGGGTGCGCCCTAGGGGGGCACCCCCTGGCTTGTGGGCCCCATAGGAGTCCTCCAACCCTAATCTTTGGCCTATAAATTCAGAAATATTCCCAAATGACCAGAAGTGTCCACCAAAATACTTTTCCGCCACCGTAACCTTCTGTACCCATGAGATCCCATCTTGGGGCCTTTTCCGGCATCCTGCCGGAGGGGGAATCGATCACGGAGGTCTTCTACATCAACTCTATTGCCCTTCCGATGAAGCATGAGTAGTTTACCTCAGACCTATGGGTCCATAGCTAGTAGCTAGATGGCTTCTTCTCTCTCTCTTTGATTCTCAATACCATGTTCTCCTCGATGTTCTTGGAGATCTATCCGATGTAATATTCTTTTGCGGTGTGTTTGTCGAGATCCGATGAATTGTGGATTTATGATCAGATTATCTATGAATATTATTTGAATCTTCTTTTAATTCTTAATGCATGATTTGATATCTTTGTATTTCTCTTCGAATTATCGGTTTGGTTTGGCCAACTAGATTGGTTCTTCTTGCAATGGGAGAGGTGCTTAGTTTTGGGTTCAATCTTGAGGTGTTCTCACCCAGTGACAAAGTAGGGGTAGCGAGGCACGTATTGTATTGTTGCCATGAAGGGTAAAAAGATGGGGTTTTCATCATATTGGTTGAGTTTATACCTCTACATCATGTCATCTTACTTAAGGCGTTACTCCATTCTTTATGAACTTAATACTCTAGATGCATGCTGGATAGCGGTCGATGTGTGGAGTAATAGTAGTAGATGCAGAATCATTTCAGTCTACTTGACACGGACGTGATGCCTATATGCATAATCATTGCCTTGGATATCATCATAACTTTGCGCTTTTCTATAAATTGCTCGACAGTAATTGGTTCACCCACCGTATTATTTGCCTTCAAGAGAGAAGCCTCTAGTGAAACCTATGGCCCCCGGGTCTATTTTTCATCATATCTTTTTAGATCTATAAGCCAGAAAACCCAAAAATACCTTGCTGCAATTTATTTACTTTTATTTTGTTTTACGTTTTAGTAATCTTTTATATCTATTTCTATCAGATCTCACCTTTGCAAGTGACCGTGAAGTGATTGACAACCCCTTTATCGCGTTGGGTGCAAGTGTTTGATTGTTTGTGCAGGTGCATAGATTGGGGACTTGCTTGTATCTCCTACTGGATTTCATACCTTGTTTCTTAACTGAGGGAAATACTTATCTCTACTTTGCTGCATCACCGTTTCCTCTTCAAGGGAAAAACCAACGCAATCTCAAGAAGTAGCAAGCCCCCGGCCTATATGGTACCAGCTACCGATATCCTGAAGAGTGAGTATATATAAGCCAAGGGATGAAACTAACCTCGATGGAAAACAGTAGTCGTTCCCAAAATTGTCCTGTGTAAGTACATCAAGAGGCATGTTAAGCACAACAGGCTAAACATCAACCAAATATATCCATGGCAGACAAAATAATCTCCAAAAGATAGCTTCAGTGTGCAGGTTTAAGCATGCTAGTAAAGCAAAACAAGTGGAAAGGTGTGTTAACTGCAATAGGCATAACATTTAACAACAAGCAAACATAGTCATTCAAACTGGTATTGCGCCGGTCTAAGTACACTGGTTATTGTTAAATAAAAATGGAAAGGCATGTTAACTACAAGATGCAGCAACCAAATGTAGTCATTCATAGTGGTATTGTTGAAACTAGTATTGATGAAATTGAACTACACAGTTCATACTTGCACATATAGAACATCACGTTGTGAATAACTGGAATAAACAAGGCATACTACAAACAACCAAAGATAGCATTTGAAACTGGATATATGCTAACTACAAACAACCGAACAATCAAAAAACTTTAAAAGAGGCATATGCTAGCTATAACAGGCTTAACAGCAAGCAAATATATGCATTCCTATCGGTATGTTTAAAACTGGATTGATGAAAATGTACTGCACAGTAAATAGTTGCACATATAGAGCATCACATTGTGAACAATTGAAATAAACAAGGCATACTGCAAACAACCAAATATAGCAATTAAAACTGGACATATTCTCACTACACTACAAAAGGGACTCGACAAAACAAATCATGGGTTCCCCCTGTGAAGAGGCACGGCAAAACAAATCATGGGTTTCCTCACTTGTCACAGATGGGCTCGTTCCCGTGGGAAGAGCACAGACCCTGGATGCGCTCCATGTTGTCGCAGATGGGCTCCTTCCCCTTGGAAGAGCACAGCTGTAGGGTGCCCTCCCTGATGTAATACCCCTGTGTAATAAGCACTGTGCTCTTGTGATAAACATGCCAAGTCATCATCATTTGTATTGCTTGATCATAGTGGTTAAACAACTCCAATCAAATTCCTATCTGAAAACAATTCAAATTTAAAGTGCAAAATAAAGTGGTTCAAAAATTGCTGGAAAAATGTTCACCTTCTAGCAAATATTCCAAAACCATTTGTTGTTAAGGAATACAACATCATCATCAATTCAACATGGGCCTAAGCATTTAAAACATAGCCAAATCAGCACTGTTAATGCCCTATTCATTTTTGAAAAATTCAAAAGGATTCCAAAACTCCTCAAACTTTTTGTGGCAATGCAGAATATCCCAATGTAATTGTGTGACCAAGTTTCACATTTGAACAAAATCATTTGGCAGCCCCTTTAATTCAAAAACCATCTCTGGAAAAAGAAAAACTGAAAACTGAAAAAGAAAAAGGAAAAAGGCCACTGTGCACTGGGCCTAAGTGCACAGTGCCTGAGGCCAGCCCATCTCTCTCTCCTCCCTCTCTCTCTCATGTGCGTGTCATTGCGCACCTAGCCACGTCGGCGAGCGTCACTTGAACACCGACACGACGACGCCCACCGACGCTCGGGGAGGATAAGGCCGAGCCATTCCTTCCCCCTGGCCATTCCCCACTCACCGCGCTCTCTCTCTCCCATTCCTTTCTCCTCCAGATCCGCTGTCCGAGCGCCATCGCCGCCGTCCTCCGTCGTTGCCGCGGCCACCGGTGGCCCCATTCCCGCTGACCCTGTTGGTGAGCTCCGCCGGGGTCAACTCCTTCGCTTGGTGGCCTCGGCTGGAGCGGGGATGCCCTGCAGTTGCTGATCGCCGCCGCCCCTTTTGCTTCAGTCGCCGGCAATCTTCCTCCTCTCCGGTGACTACTGCTGCTCCTAAACCTCCAAGGGCCTCCATGTGAGCTGCTCGGTGAGCTCCGTCACCTCTCCCTTCTCCTCCTTTAGTTTGCTGCGGCCGTAGCCGCCGCGCCATGGTTGCCCGAACGGAGCTCCGCCGCCGTGGCTGCTGCCATCGCCATAGCTACTGTCGAGCTCGTCTGAGCTCGCAGTCATGCTCAGCACCGCTGTAGGAGCCGAACGCACCCGCGCATGCGCTTCCCCGCGCCCTCTAGCACCTAGCACGGCGAGTGCCCGAACGCGCCCCCGCCTCTGCTCGCCGCCGGCGCCCTTCCGGTGACCTTTTGGTCACGGGCTTGCGCCCATTGTGCTCGCCGTGTCGTGCAGCTCCTCCCTAGCTTCTTCGTCCACTTTGTAGCGCGCTGCGACACCGTCTCCGTCACGCGCCCGTGCACGCCGCCGCCTCCGCCGCTCGCCGGCGCCGTTTCTGGCCACCCCAGCTCCGGCTATCGCTATCGTTCGGCGCAGCGTCGAACGGCCGTTCAAACAAACCCAGCCGCGCGCCGAACGGCGCTGTGTAGCGCGTTTCCGGTGAGGTCCCGAGGCCACCGCCACATTTTTTTGCCGCTGCCGGCGTGCCGCCGGCCGCCGCCTGTGTGGCACACCTGGGGTCCGCCCCTGGGTCACTGCCAGAGGGCCCCACGGGCCCTGTTGACTGGGTTGACCCAGTCAACGTGCTGACTGGGCAACCCACTATCACTGACACGCGGGCCTCCACCGTCTAATTAAATTAAATAAATGTTTCTATAAATAAAATTAATTAGTTAAACTAATTAGTCACTGACATGTGGGCCCAGATGCTAATTAACTCTGTTTAGTTAAAATAAAGCTCTGTAAGTCCCTCTGTCTATGACAGGTGGGACCCATTTGTCAGATTTAACCAGTCAACGCCCTGTTGACTGCTGACATCATGTTGACATCACTGCTGATGCAATAATCCTTTTTTGTTAATTTAAATAATTTCAGAAAAATGTTTAAATCTTTGAAAATTCATAGAAAATAAACTGTAGCTCCGATTGAAAAACTTTATACATGAAAGTTGCTCAGAACGACGAGACGAATCTGACCGTGCTATCTGTTTCCGTGTTGGGACCCTCTACGGAGGTGAACCCACAACTTTTAGCCTGTTTCCGATAGATGAATAGTGCATATACACCGGTTAATAAATCTAACTTTAATCCTAAAATAACTAAAATGATTTAGACTTGTCTTTAGGCAACCCTGCACTGCACGTTAGCATAGCATGCTCTGTGTTGCATATGTTTGCTGTGTATTTATCTGTTTCCTCCCCCTCTTCTCTCTCGGTAGACCCCGAGACCGACGCAGCTCAGGAGCCCGACGACACCACTAACGACCTTGCCTTTGCCACCGAGCAACCAGGCAAGCACCCCCTTTTGAACATGCCTATATCGCCTATTCTCTTCTCTGTTGTGCTTGCATTAGAATTGCTTCTACTACTGCTTTACCTATTCTGATGCATGACCTGATTTTGTAACCTGCTTTTGATAATTACCTGCTTATCCTAAACTGCTTAGTATAGGCTGGTTAGTGTGCCCCAGTGACCCCACTTGTCCCAGTTGCCCCCGCTGGATCATCAGAAGACTCAACAACCAGGCCCCGGCACCGCACATCACCCCCTTAGCTGTACGACACTGCAGCTTTACTATCATGTGCCGAGGGTGATACCTCGTTTAGCACTTCTGATGTTAACTCTGTAGAGTAGCTATTTGGTCATGGTCATCGAGGGTGATCCCTCCTTCACCAACCCCGATGACGACGCCGTCGTGCAACCCCTCAAGTGTGAACCCCGAGGGTGATTCCTCCTAAGTTCACCTTGACGACTACATCATGTGGGATCCATCGAGGGTGATTCCTCATATTTTCCCCCTGGTGTTTGGACACACAGTTACTATGACTTTGACCATGAACCATGTTAAAGTTGGGTCGGCCCTGAGGGGTACCCGCGCGAGCATGTGATGCGATTGATGTGTAGTCGAGTGACCAGAGAGAGTACCCATGAGATAATTACGAGGCGTGGCCGGGCATTCTTAGCCCTTGCCGCAAGTCCTCGAGACGGGGCGACGGGGTCACATCGATCATGAGTCTCTGCTCGTTATCGCGCGCTCCTAATTCACTAACGGTTTGGATATTTGATCCGAGTGGGCCTCTGGCCCGATAGCACTAACCATCACGTGGGAACAGTTATGGGCACTCTGTGTCGTATGCATCAGCCGAAGCTTAATGGACGTCAGCGACTGAGTGGCGCGTACTGGGTTGGACCACGTTAAGCACCCTCCGTTGTACTGGAGGCTGCTAGGTCTTCTCTCCGGCCACGTACGCAACATGCATGAGTTCCCGGGGCGATGGCCCAAGACCCCTGGGCGCATAGGTTTAGTCCGGCATGCTGACCTCTCTGTTAAGCCTAGGTCGGGTTGCGGCGTATCGTTTGGTCGAGGCCGGGCATGACCCAGAAAAGTGTGTCCGGCCGGAGTTAATCGAGCGTGGTGGGTAAGTTGGTGCACCCCTGCAGGGAAGAACTAATCTATGCATAGCCGGATCCTCGGTAACAGACGCTCGGAGTTGTATCCCGATCGATACAACTAGAACTGGATACTTGTGATGAGAATTGGATAGTAGGGCTCTGGGATTGCTTTCTCGTAGGGAGTCGAGAAAGGATCTCTGGACAAGGATGATACTTAATACTACTACTACTTTATACTGTACTAATCTGCACTCTTCTAATGCTGCAAGACCGCTGAAGATGCTAGTCTTCGATAGGACTAGGCCTTCCCTCTATTCTGGCATTTCTGCAGCCCAGTCCACATATACAGCCTTTCTTTGAAAATGTTGCATATGTAGTGTAGATCCTTGCTTGCTGAGTACTTCGGATGAGTACTCACGGTTGCTTTGCTTCCTCTTTTTCCCCATATCCGTTTGATGCCACCAGATGACGGAGCCGAGGAGATAGCTACCCCTGCCGACAACTACTACTACCACCCCGAGGGTGGTTACTACTACGAGCTTGCCGACGACCAGGAGTAGGATCGAAGGATCCCAGGCAGGAGGCCTGCGCCTTTCGATCATAGCCTTTGTTTTGCCCTGCCTTTCTAAAGGCTTATCTGTTTCTGTTTCATATCTGTACTCAGATATCTGATGCTTCCGCTGACGCTTGTATGCGAGCTTATGTATTCGAGCCCTCGAGGCCCCCGGCTTGTAATATAAATCTTGTATGACTTTATTTATGTTTTAGAGTTGTGTTGTGATATCTTCAAGTGAGTCCTTAGGCTTGATCGTGTGCATTTGCGTGTATGATTAAGCCGGGGCGTCACAGGTTGGTATCAGATCCGACTACCTGTAGGAGTCCCCCTTTCCAACCCCTTGGCCGAAGTTGAGTCTAGTCGTCCAAAACTGTTTTACTAACTTGGCTGTGTGGCTTACGGGCCCACGTCGCCAAATGGGTGGTATTAGGATCTTTTATTCCTCGTCCATACTCTAGGACTCTGATCTCTCTTCCTTTCGGGTTAAAATTTTACTAACTCCAACATTAGGTTCTCGTGATCACATCCACCCGGAGTTCTGAAATTACCCCCCTTTCTTCAAGATTTTGTGGGCCAGGTTCTGCTTACGGGATCCTTTTATCGAGGACACCCTGTGTTATCACTTGCAGATTCCTCGCTCCAACAGTTTTCCCCGACGTTGATGTAGCCTTTGCTATGTCTTGTTGTGTACTTCCTTACCGCGTGCCTGCGCGCCGCCTAGCTTGTCTAGCTTTTGAATTTGCGCCGTAATGCTGTCTGCATGAACCCAACCCTGTGTATGGATCTGTACGTTTTAATTGACTACTGTTAAGTATCTATACGCTGCTTAATTATTGTCGAGTTACATCATGCTTGTCGCTATACAATCGCAATTGCTTTTACTAAACTACCCCTGTTGAAACTTAACAGGATGGTTAGACCAGGAGGTCGTGATCGTGGTCGTGCCCCTGAACAACCACCACCGCCAGATTATATGGCAGCTATGATGCAACAATTCGAGCTCAATCGTCAGTTCATGACTGGGATTATGGCTCAGTTCCCGCCTTAGAACAACCAGAACCAAGACCCTGCTGCAATAACTCTGTCGGAATTTGTGCGTCTCAACCCCACTCAGTTCCGCAACTCAGATAAGCCACTAGATGCTGATGACTGGATTCGCGATATCACTCACGAGATGGAGTCTACAAATGTCTCCCCTGCCAACTTTGTCACCTTCGCGTCCTTTTTCTTAAAGGGCTCCGCTGCTCAATGGTGGGACACACACAAGCATACACTGCCTGCTGGAACAGTCGTTACTTGGCCTGAGTTCCAGGCTGCTTTTCGTGCCCGATATATTCCTCAGGGAATCATGGACCGGATGAGAACCCAGTTCCGCAACCTCACTCAGGGCAACAAGACTGTCGAAGCCTATCAGCGGGAATTCCTTGATCTGTCCCGCTATGCTGAAGAAGACATCGCCACCGATGCTCGTAGACAAGAGAAATTCCGTAGTGGACTCCACCCAGACATCGAGCTTGCACTTGCTGCTCAAGACTTCACCGACTTTGCTACCCTTGTGAACAAGGCTATTCTGGTTGAGACCGCTCAGATCAAGCACAAGGAGTCACAGAAGCAATATCGTGATGCTGGCTCATCTTCGGGCTCGTCTTCACAGAAGTGTCGTATCTGGATTCCCCACAGCATGTATCGTCCAACTGCACCTGCACCAAGGCCGTACCATGTTGCACCGCGTCTGCCTCCTCCACCATCGAGGCAGCCCCTTCGAGCTGCACCACCCCGAGCTCCTGCAATTCGTCCAGACAGTGGGCTCTACTACAAGTGTGGCAAACCAGGTCACCTTGCCAGGAACTGCTATCAGAATCAGAAGCAACTGGCACCGTCTCCTAATGCCCGCAACAACAATGCCAGACCTTATGGTCGTGGTCAGGCTTATCATGTCAACATGAGTGAAGACCCGGACCAGCCAGCTACTATGATGGGTACACTTCATGTTAATTCAGTACCAGCTTCTGTTTTATTTGATTCAGGAGCATCGCATTCATTCATGTCAGCACATTTTGCACTCATGCATGACGTTAAATGTGAAACGCTACACCATACCTTAAGGGTAAACACTCCCGCGGGTCAGTGCCAAACCTCTTTGTTCAACCCCGATGTCATAATTGATATTGAAGGATTGGAGTTTCGTGCATCTCCCATTATCCTGAACTCGTCCAAAATTGACCTTATTCTGGGAATGGACTGGTTGAAAGCTCATACTGCCGCGATGTATTGTGCCCCTAAAGTTGTCCAACTCCTGCACCCCTCGACTGAGATAGTGAATTACCATGCTCATATCATTCAAAATGCCGAGGCTCAAATTTATGCCTTGAATGCATTGAACGCTTCTCCGCTTGAGGGGATCGAAAACATTCCAGTTGTTCGAGATTTCCAGGATGTTTTTCTAGAAGAACTTCCAGGAATACCTCCTGTTAGAGCTGTCGAGTTTGTCATCGACTTGAAACCAAGCACAACTCCTATTGCAAAGCGTCCTTATAAGATGCCTCCACACCATCTTCTCGAGCTTAAGGAAGAAATCGACAAGTCACTTAAGAAGGGTTTCATCCGCCCAAGTTCCTGTGCCTGGGGAGCACCTTCTCTCTTCGTCAAAAAGAAAGATGGTACAAATAGGTTGGTTCAAGATTACCATCCTATCAACCAGGCAACCATTCAGAATAAATATCCGCTTCCTCGGATCAATGATCTGTATGACCAACTTGCTGGATCATCGGTGTTTTCTAAACTCGACTTGAGGTTGGGTTATCACCAGATCCATGTCTACGAAGAGGATATTCCCAAGACTGCATTTGTTACTCGCTATGGCTCTTATGAGTACACTATCATGTCATTTGGTTTAACAAATGCTCCAGCTACATTCTCCCGCCTGATGAATTACATCTTCATGGATTACCTCGATAAGTTCGTCGTGGTATATCTAGATAATATTCTAGTATATTCAAAGAATAAGGAAGAACATGCTGAACACCTTCGTCTTGTACTGGAAAGGCTCCGAGAACACCAGCTCTATGCCAAGTATTCCAAATGCAAATTCTGGCTTTCTGAAGTAACCTACCTTGGTCATGTGATTTCCAAGGATGGAATTGCTGTTAACCCAGAGCGGGTTCAGGCTATTCTGGACTGGACTCCTTCGAAGAACGTCAAGCAAGTGAGAAGTTTTCTCGGCCTTGCAAGCTATTGCCGTCGATTTGTCGAGAACTTTTCTAAGATTGCCAAGCCCCTGACCAATCTGCTTCACAAAGGTGTTAAGTTTGAGTGGACAGACAAATGTCAGGAAAGTTTCCAGACTCTCAAGGACAAGCTAACTTCTGCTCCAGTGCTTGCTCCTCCGGATTCTCGCAAAGACTTTGTGATATATTGCGACGCCTCTCGTCAAGGATTAGGATGTGTCCTAATGCAAGAACGAAGAGTAATTGCGTATGCTCCGGGTCAATTGCGTCCACATGAAGAAAATTATCCAGTGCATGATCTTGAACTTGCTGCAGTGATCTATGCATTGAAGCTGTGGCAGCATTACCTTCTGGGTAACCGGTGTGAGGTATATACTGATCATCAAAGCTTGAAGTATTTGTTTACTCAGCCGGATCTTAATCTCTGTCAACAGCGATGGTTGGAAACAATTACGGACTATGACTGTGGTATTTCATATACCCCTGGCAAGGCTAATGTGATGGCTGATGCCTTAAGCCGCAAGTCCTATTGTAACAACCTCATGGTTAAGCGAGCTCAACCTAATCTTTATGAAGAACTGCGCAAACTGAACCTGCGTATTGTTCCCCAGGGTTCTCTTAATGACCTTGTGGTACAGCCAGATCTTGAGAAAGCTGTTAAGGATGCGCAAGCTAAAGATGCTGAAACTGATCTGATGAAGAAAGATCTTCACCTGGAAAAGTACAGGGATTTCTCGTTATCTGAAGATGAAACCTTGTATTTCAGAGACCGCATTGTAGTACCTCGCTTCGAACTTATGACTGACAAGGTCATGAAGGAGGCACATGATACACTGCTGTCTATCCATCCGGGTAGCACCAAGATGTATCGTGATCTCCGACAAAGGTACTGGTGGTCTAAAATGAAGCAGGATATTTCTCGCTATGTTGCTGAATGTGACATTTGCCGTCGCGTTAAAGCAGAACATCAGAAGCCTACTGGAATTCTGCAACCGCTCCCTATTCCTCTATGGAAATGGGATAAGGTTCAGATGGATTTCATTACTGTCCTTCCCAAGTCACAGAAGGGTCACGATGCTATTCTTGTCGTCGTTGACCAACTCTCAAAGGTTGCTCACTTTCTGCCTGTCAAGGAGAATATCACTGCTAGTCAGTTAGTAGAGTTGTATATCTCCAGAATTGTTTCACTCCATGTTATTCCGAAGGAGATCAGTTCGGACCGTGGTGGCCTTTTCACTTCAAAGTTCTGGGAAATTTTCCAAAAAGCTATGGGAACTCATATTACCTGGAGTTCGGCTTATCACCCCCAGTCCCAAGGCCAAGTCGAGCGAGTCAATCAGGTGCTTGAAGATATGCTGCGCGCTTGTGTTATGTCTTTCGGCAAGAAGTGGGAAGAATCTCTTCCTTATGCGGAATTATCATATAACAACAGTTATCAAGCCATCTTGAAAATGGCCCCCTTCAAAGTACTTTATGGACGTAAGTGTCGAACCCCTCTGAATTGGTCAGAAACTGGGGAACGACCGCTCGTGGGTCCGGATATTATTCAACACGCCGAAGAGCAAGTCCGTATCATTCGAGAAAATCTGAAGGCGGCTCAGGACCGTCAGAAGAGCAATTATGATCGCAAACGATGGGGTTTGACTTATCAACCTGGTGATCAAGCTTATCTGTGTGTCACTCCTATGAAGGGCACTCACCGTTTCGGAATCAAGGGCAAGTTAGCTACACGCTACATTGGTCCTTTCTGCATTGTTGCAAGACGTGGTCAGGTGGCATATAAATTGGAGTTGCCGCCACAATTCTCTCATATCCACGATGTCTTCCATGTGTCGCAACTTCGCCGTTGCTTCAAGGAGTCTTCGCACCGAGCAGTGGATCACGAGATGCTCGAATTGCAAGATGATCTTTCTTATAAGGAATATCCGATCCGCATTCTCGATGAAGCTGAACATCGAACCCGTCAAAAGACGACCAAGTTCCTCAAAGTGCAGTGGTCGAATCATACTGAAGATGAAGCCACTTGGGAACGCGAGGATCATCTTCGGGAAGAATACCCCGACCTCTTTCCTTCTACCTCCTGAATTCTCGGAACGAGAATTTCTTTTAGAGGAGGAGAATTGTAATACCCCTGTGTAATAAGCACTGTGCTCTTGTGATAAACATGCCAAGTCATCATCATCTGTATTGCTTGATCATAGTGGTTAAACAACTCCAATCAAATTCCTATCTGAAAACAATTCAAATTTAAAGTGCAAAATAAAGTGGTTCAAAAATTGCTGGAAAAATGTTCACCTTCTAGCAAATATTCCAAAACCATTTGCTGTTAAGGAATACAACATCATCATCAATTCAACATGGGCCTAAGCATTTAAAACAGAGCCAAATCAGCATTGTTAATGCCCTATTCATTTTTGAAAAATTCAAAAGGATTCCAAAACTCCTCAAACTTTTTGTGGCAATGCAGAATATCCCAATGTAATTGTGTGACCAAGTTTCGCATTTGAACAAAATCATTTGGCAGCCCCTTTAATTCAAAAACCATCTCTGGAAAAAGAAAAACTGAAAACTGAAAAAGAAAAAGGAAAAAGGCCACTGTGCACTGGGCCTAAGTGCATAGTGCCTGAGGCCGGCCCATCTCTCTCTCCTCCCTCTCTCTCTCATGTGCGTGTCATCGCACGCCTGTCCGCGCCGGCGAGTGCCGCTCGAACGCCGACACGACGACGCCCACCGATGCTCGGGGAGGATAAGGCCGAGCCATTCCTTCCCCCTGGCCATTCCCCACTCACCGCGCTCTCTCTCTCTCCCATTCCTTTCTCCTCCAGATCCGCTGTCCGAGCGCCATCACCGCTGTCCTCCGTCGTTGTCGCGGCCACCGACGGCCCCGTGCCCGCTAACCCTGTCGGTGAGCTCCGCCGGGGTCAACTCCTTCGCTTGGTGGCCTCGGCTGGAGCGGGGAGGCCCTGCAGTTGCCGATCGTCGCCGCCCCTTTTGCTTCGGTTGCTAGCGATCTTCCTCCTCTCCGGCGACTCCTGCTGCTCCTAAACCTCCAAGGGCCTCCGTGTGATCCGCTCGGTGAGCTCCGTCACCTCTCCCTTCTCCTTCTTTAGTTTGCTGCGACTGTAGCCGCCACGCCATGGTTGCCCGAATGGAGCTCCGCCACCGTGGCTGCTGCCATCGCCATAGCCGCTGTCGAGCTCGTCTGAGCTCGCAGTCATGCTCAGCACCGCTGTAGGAGCCGAACGCACCCGCGCATGCGCTTCCCCGCGCCCTCTAGCACCTAGCACGGCGAGTGCTCGAATGCGCCCCCACCTCTGCTTGCCGCCGGCGCCCTTCCGGTGACCTTTTGGTCATGGGCTCGCGCCCATTGTGCTCGCCGCGCCGTGCAGCTCCTCCCTAGATTCTCCGTTCACTTTGTAGCACGCTGCGACGCCATCTCCGTCACGCACCCATGCACGCCGCCGCCTCCGCCGCTCGCCCGCGCCATTTCCGGCCACCCCAGCTCCGGCTATCGCTACCGTTCGGTGCGGCGTCGAACGACCGTTCGAACGAACCCAGCCACGCACCGAACGGCGCTGCGTACCGCGTTTTCGGCGAGGTCCCGAGACCTCCGCTGCGTTTTTTCGCCACCGCCGGCCGCCGCCTGCGTGGCACACCTAGGGTCCGCCCCTGGGTCATTGCCAGAGGGCCCCACGGGCCCCGTTGACTGGGTTGACCCAGTCAACGTGCTGACTGGGCAACCCACTGTCACTGACATGCGGGCCCCCACCGTCTAATTAAATTAAATAAATGTTTCTATAAATAAAATTAATTAGTTAAACTAATTAGTCACTGACATGTGGGCCCAAATGCTAATTAACTTTGTTTAGTTAAAATAAAGCTCTGTTAGTCCCTCTGTCTATGACAGGTGGGACCCACTTGTCAGATTTGACCAGTCAATGCCCTGTTGACTGCTGACATCAGGCTGACATCACTGCTGACGCAATAATCCTTTTCTGTTAATTTAAATAATTTTAGAAAAATGTTTAAATTTTCGAAAATTCATAGAAAATAAACCGTAGCTCCGATCGAAAAACTTTATACATGAAAGTTGCTCAGAACGACGAGACAAATCTGACCGTGCTATCTGTTTCCGTGTCGGGACCCTCTATGGAGGTGAACCCATGACTTTTAGCCTGTTTCCGGTAGATGAATAGTGCATATACACCGGTTAATAAATCCAACTTTAATCCTAAAATAACTAAAATGATTTAGACTTGTCTTTAGGCAACCCTGCACTGCACGTTAGCATAGCATGCTTTGTGTTGCATATGTTTGCTGTGTATTTATCTGTTTCCTCCCCCTCTTCTCTCTTTGTAGACCACGAGACCGACGCAGCTCAGGAGCCCGACGACACCACTGACGACCTTGCCTTTGCCACCGAGCAACCAGGCAAGCACCCCCTTTTGAACATGCCTGTATCGCCTATTCTCTTCTCTCTGGTGCTTGCATTAGAATTGCTGCTACTACTGCTTTACCTATTCTGATGCATGACCTGATTTTGTAACCTGCTTTTGATAATTACCTGCTTATCCTAAACTGCTTAGTATATGCTGGTTAGTGTGCCCCAGTGACCCCACTTGTCCCAATTGCCCCCGCTGGATAATCAGAAGACTCAACAACTAGGCCCCGGCACCGCACATCACCCCCTTAGTTGTACGACACTGCAGCGTTACTATCAAGTGCCGAGGGTGATACCTCGTTTAGCACTTCTGATGTTAACTCTGTAGAGTAGCTATTTGGTCGTGGTCATCGAGGGTGATTCCTCCTTCACCAACCCCAATAACGACGCCGTCGTGCAACCCCTCAAGTGTGAACCCCGAGGGTGATTCCTCCTAAGTTCACCTTAACGACTACATCATGTGGGATCCATCGAGGGTGATTCCTCAGGTTTCCCCCCTGGTGTTTGGACACACAGTTACTATGACTTTGACCATGAACCATGTTAAAGTCGGGTCGGCCCTGAGGGGTACCCGCGCGAGCATGTGATGCGATTGATGTGTAGTCGGGTGACCAGAGAGAGTACCCGCGAGATAATTACGAGGCGTGGCCGGGCATTCTTAGCCCTTGCCGCAAGTCCTCGAGACGGGCGACGGGGTCACATCGATCGTGAGTCTCTGCTCATTATCGCGCGCTCCTAATTCACTAACGGTTTGGATATTTGATCCAAGTGGGCCTCTGGCCCGATAGCACTAACCATCACGTGGGAACAGTTATGGGCACTCTGCGTCGTATGCATCAGCCGATGCTTAATGGACGTCAGCGACTGAGTGGCGCGCACTGGGTTGGACCACGTTAAGCACCCTCCGTTGTACTGGAGGCTGCTAGGTCTGCTCTCCGGCCGCGTACGCAACGTGCAGGAGTTCCCGGGGCGATGGCCCAAGACCCCTGGGCGCATAGGTTTAGTCCGGCGTGCTGACCTCTCTGTTAAGCCAAGATCGGGTTGCGGCGTATCGTTTGGCCGAGGCCGGGCATGACCCAGAAAAGTGTGTCCGGCCGGAGTTAATCGAGCGTGGTGGGTAAGTTGGTGCACCCCTGCAGGGAAGAACTAATTGATGCGGCTTGAAGCTACATCAGTATTTCCCCAAAGAGGAAGGGATGATGCAGCACAACGACGGTAGGTATTTCCCTTAGTGATGAAACCAAGGTTATCGAACCAGTAGGAGAACCAAGCAACACTACGTAAACAGCACCTGCACACAAATAACAAATACTCGCAACTCGATGTGTAAAAGGGGTTGTCAATCCCTTTCGGGCAACGGCGCAATAAATTGGCAAACGGACGTGAGAGAGTAGTAAATATTGATAGATCGAACGCCAAATAAAATAAAGTGCAGCAAGGTATTTTTGTATTTTTGGTTTAATAGATCTGAAAATAAAAGCAAAGGAAAATAGATCGCAAAGGCAAATATATTAAAGAAGAGACCCGGGGGTCGTAGGTTTCACTAGTGGCTTCTCTCGAGAAAAATAGCAAACGGTGGGTGAACAAATTACTGTTGGGCAATTGATAGAACTTCAAATAATCATGACGATATCCAGGCAATGATCATTATATAGGCATCACGTCCAAGATTAGTAGACCGACTCCTACCTGCATCTACTACTATTACTCCACACATCGACCGCTATCCAGCATGCATCTAGTGTATTAAGTTCATGGATAAATGGAGTAATGCAATAAGAACGATGACATGATGTAGACAAGATCTATTTATGTAGAAATAGACCCCATCGTTTTATCCTTAGTAGCAACGATACATACGTGTCGGTTCCCCTTCTGTCACTGGGATCAAGCACCGTAAGATCGAACCCACTACAAAGCACCTCTTCCCATTGTAAGATAAATAGATCAAGTTGGCCAAACAAAACCCTAATATCAGAGAAGAAATACGAGGCTATAAGCAATCATGCATATAAGAGATCAAAGAAGACTCAAATAACTTTCATGGATAAAAAGATAGATCTGATCATAAACTCAAAGTTCATCGGATCCCAACAAACACACCGCAAAAAGAGTTACATCATATGGATCTCCAAGAGACCATTGTATTGAAGATCAAGAGAGAGAGAGGAAGCCATCTAGCTACTAACTACGGACCCGTAGGTCTACAAAGAACTACTCACGCATCATCGGAGAGGCACCAATGGAAGTGGTGAACCCCTCCATGATGGTGTCGAGATTAGACCTGGTGGTTCTAGACTCTGCGGCGGCTGGAATTGATTTTCGACGACTCCCCTAGGGTTTCTGGAATATTGGGGTATTTATAGAGCAAAGAGGCAGTTCGGGGGGCACCCGAGGTGGGCACAACCCACCAGGGCGCGCCTGGGCCTCCAGGCGCGCCCTGGTGGGTTGTGCTCCCCTCGGAGCACCCCCCCAGGCACTTCTCCAGCCCACTGGATGTCTTCTGGTCCAAAAAATAACCACAAAAAGTTTCGCTGCATTTGGACTCCGTTTGGTATTGATTTCCGGTGATGTAGAAAACACGCAAAAAACAGCAACTGGCACTTGGCACTATGTCAATAGGTTAGTACCAAAAAATGACTATAAAATGATTGTAAAACATCCAAGAATGATAATATAACAGCATGGAACAATCAAAAATTATAGATACATTGGAGACGTATCAGCATCCCCAAGCTTAATTCCTGCTCGTCCTCGAGTAGGTAAATGATAAAAATAGAATTTTTGATGTGGAATGCTGCCTAACATGTCATCTCATATCCTTTCCTTTATAGCATGGACATTTGGACTTTTATATGATTCAAAGCAATAGTCTAGTTTTGACATGATGACTTAAATACTCAAGCATATCAACAAGCAACTATGTCTTTCAAAATATCAACGCTAAAATAAGTTATCCCTAGCCCATCATGCTCAACCATTGATCCATTCATGAAACACACTTGCATATTAACTACACCCAATGCTCAAGTACGATCATAGTGCCTCCTAGTTGGTGCTTTATAAGAGAAGATGGAGACTCAAATTAAAAATAAAAATTGCATAAAGTAAAGAAAGGCCCTTCGCAGAGGGAAGTAGGGATTTGTAGAGGTGCCAGAGCTCAAAGCGAAAAACTTAGAGATAAAAACATTTTGGGAGATGTGCTTTTCCCACCAACGAAAACGACTTAGAGTTCCCAACATTTTCCATGCTAGATATATCATAGGCGGTTCCCAAACAGAAAATAAAGTTTATTCCTTTTTCCACCATTTCTTTCACTTTCCATGGCTAGCCGTATCCACGGGTGCCCTCCATACCAACACTTTCCAAGGAATTTATTATTTGACAACATAAAGTAAATTCATTTTTCATTTCGGGACTGGGCATCCCTAATACCTTTGCCTTACTCTCATGCAATGACAAGTGAATAAACACTCATCGTGAGAATAACACATCTAGCATGGAAGATATTAGCCACCCCTCACCGCCTCGCGAGCGGTACGAACACACAAAAGAGAAGTTTATTTTGAAAATTAGAGATGGCACATATAAATTTTCTTAGAACAGCAAAAGAATACCGCATATAGGTAGATATAGTGGACTCATGTGGCAAAACTGGTTTAAAGGGTTTTGGATGCACAAGTAGTGATCATACTTAGTGCAAAATGAAGGCTAGCAAAAGATTGAGAAGCGACCAACCAAGAAACGAAAAATATCATAAGCGAGCATTAAGCATAATTAACACCGAATAATGCACCACAAGTAGGATATAATTTCATTGCATAACTATTGACTTTCGTGCTTGCATAGGGAATCACAAACCTTAACACCAATATTCTTACTAAAGCACAATTACTCATCAACATAACTCACATATCACATCATCATATCTCAAAACGATTACAAGGAATCAAGTTTATTTTGTCCAATGATCTTCATGGAAGTTTTTATTATATCCTTCTTGGATATCTATCACTTTGGAACTAATTTTCATGTGTTGCTTTTGATAAGCTCAAACAAATATAAGTGAAGATCATGAGCATAATACTTCTTTCTCTCAAATTAATTTAAGTGAAGCAAGAGAGAATTTCTTAAAAAAATTACTAACTCCCAAATAAATCTAAGTGAAGCATGAGAGCATTTCTTCAAAAATACTAAAGCACGCCGTGCTCAAAAAGATATAAGTGAAGCACTAGAGCAATTCCATAGCTCATAAAGATTTAAGTGAAGCATAGAGAGCAATTCTAACAAGTCATGGCATAATTTTGGCTCTCTCAAATAGGTGTGTCCAGTAAGGATTCATGACTTGGAACACAAAGCAAAACAAGCAAAGACTCATATCATACAAGACGCTCCAAGCAAAACTCATAGTATGTGACGAATAAAAATATAGCTTCGAGTAAAATACCGATGGTCGTTAGAAGAAAGAGGGGATGCCACTCGGGGCACCCCCAAGCTTAGTTGCTTACTTCTATTTGGATAATATCTTGGGATGCCATGGGCATTCCCAAGCTTAGGCTCTTCTTACTCCTTATTCCTTCATCCATCGTAAGATAACCCAAAACTTGAAAACTTCAATCACACAAAACTCAACAAAACCTTAGTGAGATCCGTTAGTATAAGAAAGAAAATCACTACTATAAGTACTGTAGAAAACCAATTCATATTTTATTTTTGCATTATATCTACTGTATTCCAACTTTTCTATGGCAAAAACTCATCAAAGAAAACCATAGAATCATCAAAACAAGCACACAACGCAAAGAAAACAGAATCTGTCAAAAACAGAACAGTCTGTAGCAATCTGGATATTTTGAATACTTATGAAACTCCAAAAATTCTGAAAAATTAGGAAAACATAGGAAATTTTTATATCAATCTTGTGTAAAAAATTCAGAATTTTTAGTATCTTCTGTGAATTTTCATAATTTTTTTACTGGACACAAAAGTTTCTGTTTTCCAACAAGATCAAATCAACTATCACCCAACATAATCCTAAAGGCTTTACTTGGCACAAACACTAATTAAGACACAAGAAACACAATTATAATAGTAGCATAATTGTGCTAACACTCAAAAACAAAAAGCAGAAAGCAAAAATAAATTTTATTCATTGGGTTACCTCCCAACAAGCGCTATTGTTTTACGCCCCTAGCTAGGCATAAAGCAAGGATCTAAGTTTTGTCATCTTTGTTTCGAGATCCATAAGATGCCCTCATGATTGATTCATATGGAGGCCTAATTCTTGTTCTAGGGAAGTGTTCCATACCCTTCCTTAGTGGAAATTGAAATTTAATATTGCCTTCTTTCATATCAATCACGGCACCAATAGTGCGTAAAAACGGTCTACCAAGAATAATTGGACAAGACGGATTACAATCAATATCAAGAACAATAAAATCTATGGGCACATAATTCCTATTTGCAAGAATAAGAACATCATTAATCCTTCCCATAGGCTTTTTAATAGTAGAATCCGCCAAGTGCAAATTTAAAGAGCATTCTTCAATATCGGTAAGACCAAGCACATCACATAAATATTTCAGAATTGTAGAAACACTAGCACCCAAGTCACATAAAGCAAAACACTCATAATTTTTAATCTTGACTTTGATAGTAGGTTCCCACTCATCATGTAATTTTCTAGGAATTGAAACTTCTAATTCCAACTTTTCTTCCAAAGCTTTCATCATAGCATCAACAATATGTTTAGTAAAAGCTTGATTTTGTTCATAAGCATGGGGTGAATTTATAATGGATTGCAACAAAGAAATACAATCAATCAAAGAGCAGCTATCATAATTAAAGTCTTTGTAATCCAAAATAGTGGGCACATCACTAGTTAAAGTCTTGACCTCTTCAAACCCACTTTTATCAAAATTTTCAACAAGATTTTCACCCTCCAAATTATCGGGACGCCTTCTAACTAAAGTTGACTCTTCTCCAGTCCCTTTTTCATCAATCTTAATTTTACTAAACAAGGAATCAATAGAAGAAACACCAATCATTTTAAGATCTTCATCACTTTTATCTTCTAACGAGATTGGTTTAGCGGCCATTTGATTTACTAAGGTAGCTTGTGCATCGGATATTTTTCCTAGCAAACTTTCAGCAAAAGCATATTTAGATTGGAGATTGCAAACTTCCCTGCTAATATCATCAAGTTGTTTTGTTATAGCATCTAGCACAACAGAGTGCTCCTTAAGTTCTTCGGTAAAATACTTATTATGCTCAAATTATGTAGTCATATATTCCTTAGTACTTTTCTCAATTTCAAAGCAAAATATTGGGGTAAGGAACATCATAATATTTTCTTTGAGGTATCATGACTAAGCAAACAAGAACGCACGCAAAAACAGATCCGGCAAGAAAACGGCGAACGAAAAAGAGGGCGAATAAAACGGCAAATTTTTGTGAAGTGGGGGAGAGGAAAACGAGAGGCAAATTGCAAATAATGTAAATTGCGAGGAGATGAGATTTGTGATTAGGAACCTGGTATATGTTGAAGATCCTCCCCGGCAACGGCGCCAGAAATTCCTTTTGATGCGGCTTGAAGCTATGTCGGTATTTCCCCAAAGAGGAAGGGATGATGCAGCACAGCGGCGGTAGGTATTTCCCTTAGCGATGAAACCAAGGTTATCGAACCAGTAGGAGAACCAAGAAACACTACATAAATAGCACATGCACACAAATAACAAATACTCGCACGACGTGTAAAAGGGGTTGTCAATCCCTTTCGGGCAACGGCGCCAGAAATTGGCAAACGGACGTGAGAGAGTAGTAAATATTGATAGATCGAACGCCAAATAAAATAAAGTGCAACAAGGTATTTTTGTATTTTTGGTTTAATAGATCCGAAAATAAAAGCAAAGGAAAATAGACCGCAAAGGCAAATATATTAAAGAAGAGACCCGGGGGGCATAGGTTTCACTAGTGGCTTCTCTCGAGAAAAATAGCAAACGGTGGGTGAACAAATTACTGTTGGGCAATTGATAGAACTTCAAATAATCATGACGATATCCAGGCAATGATCATTATATAGGCATCACGTCCAAGATTAGTAGACCGACTCCTGCCTGCATCTACTACTATTACTCCACACATCGACCGCTATCTAGCATGCATCTAGTGTATCAAGTTCATGGAGAAACGGAGTAATGCAATAAGAACGATGACATGATGTAGACAAGATCAATTTATGTAGAAATAGACCCCATCATTTTATCCTTAGTAGCAATGATACATACGTGTCGGTTCCCCTTCTGTCACTGGGATCAAGCACCATAAGATCGAACCCACTACAAAGCACCTCTTCCCATTGCAAGATAAATAGATCAAGTTGGCCAAACAAAACCCAAATATCAGAGAAGAAATACGAGGCTATAAGCAATCATGCATATAAGAGATCAAAGAAGACTCAAATAACTTTCATGGATAAAAAGATAGATCTGATCATAAACTCAAAGTTCATCGGATCCCAACAAACACACCGCAAAAAGAGTTACATCATATGGATCTCCAAGAGATCATTGTATTGAAGATCAAGAGAGAGAGAGGAAGCCATCTAGCTACTAACTACGGACCCGTAGGTCTACAAAGAACTACTCACGCATCATCGGAGAGGCACCAATGGAGGTGGTGAACCCCTCCATGATGGTGTCTAGATTGGATCAGGTGGTTCTGGACTCTGCGGCGGCTGGAATTGATTTTCGACGACTCCCCTAGGGTTTCTGGAATATTGGGGTATTTATAGAGCAAAGAGGCGGTTCGGGGCGCACCCGAGGTGGGCACAACCCACCAGGGCGCGCTTGGGCCTCCAGGCGTGCCCTGGTGGGTTGTGCTCCCCTCGGAGCACCCCCCAGGCGCTTCTCCGGCCCACTGGATGTCTTCTTGTCCAAAAAATATCCACAAAAAGTTTCGCTGCGTTTGGACTCCATTTGGTATTGATTTCCTGTGATGTAAAAAACATGCAAAAAACAGCAACTAGCACTTGGCACTATGTCAATAGGTTAGTACCAAAAAATGATATAAAATGACTATAAATGATTTTAAAACATCCAAGAATGATAATATAACAGCATGGAACAATAAAAAATTATAGATACATTGGAGACGTATCACTAATCTATGCATAGCCGGATCCTCGGTAACAGACGCTCGGAGTTGTATCCCGATCGATACAACTAGAACTGGATACTTGTGATGAGAATTGGATAGTAGGGCTCTGGGATTGCTTTCTCGCAGGGAGTCGAGAAAGGATCTCTGGCCGAGGATGATACTTAATACTACTACTACTTTATACTGTACTAATCTGCACTCTTCTAAAGCTGCAAGACCGCTGAAGATGCTAGTCTTTGATAGGACTAGGCCTTCCCTCTATTCTGGCATTTCTGCAGCCCAGTCCACATATACAGCCTTTCTTTGAAAATGTTGCATATGTAGTGTAGATCCTTGCTTGCTGAGTACTTCGGATGAGTACTCATAGTTGCTTTGCTTCCTCTTTTTCCCCATATCCGTTTGATGCCACCAGATGACGGAGCCCAGGAGATAGCTACCCCCGCCGACGACGACTACTACCACCCCAAGGGTGGTTACTACTACGAGCTTGCCGACGACCAGGAGTAGGATCGGAGGGTCCCAGGCAGGAGGCCTGCGCCTTTCGATCATAGCCTTTGTTTTGCCCCGCCTTTCTAAAGGCTTATCTGTTTCTGTTTCATATCTGTACTCAGATATCTGATGCTTCCGCTAATGCTTGTATGCGAGCTTATGTATTCGAGCCCTCGAGGCCCCTGGCTTGTAATATAAAGCTTGTATGACTTTATTTATGTGTTAGAGTTGTGTTGTGATATCCTCAAGTGAGTCCTTAGGCTTGATCGTGTGCATTTGCGTGTATGATTAGTGCACGATTAAGCCGGGGGCGTCACACCTGATGTCGCAGACGGGATCTTTCCCCTTGGAAGAGCAAATGCGCTCTTTCCCCTTGGAAGAGCCGGAGAGGGTGCCCTCCTCGTGGTCACCGTCGATGAGGTCTGACTTGGAAGCTGTGGATCCCAAGCCAGCGTCGCAGAACATGTCCTTCAGAAATGACAAAAGGGTCTCGATGGCGATGTAGGATGGCAAATTCTTGACAGCGAGCCAGAGGAGATCAGTGGCGAGGCCATGGATGAGATCGACGGCGGTTGAACCCGAGGGGTTAGGGGTGGGCCACTTAACCTGTGACATAGCCCGCGTCAGGCCGTCGCTGTTGATGACCTCGATGTCGTAGCCGGCGTTCGCGACATACCCGCATACTCTAGCCCGCTCATTGAGTGCCTGCGGCCAGTAATGTTCGTCAGCTTCCTCGGCGGCCACCTCGGCAACGTCGGGCGAAGAGACCGCGATACACCTCTTTTGGGCCAGTCGCTCCTCGAGCTCCATGGGAAGCATAGCCGGGCTTAGGCTGCGACGCTCTGGAGTGGGGGATGGGGATGGGGATCTGTGGGAAAGGGGGCTTTTGGCAGGCGTCATCTAAGAAACTCAGGGCGGCCTGGGTATGGAGATCGGTGGGTAAGCTGCACGGGCAAACCGGCAGATGTTGACAATGGAGGCCTTGCGGCGGCGGCGGCGACCGTGATAAGGGTTTCGAGCGAGGGAGGGGTTGTGGTGGGGGGGGGGGGGTGTGCGCGCACGCGCCCGAGGAGGTCTTGGTGTGTGTGTGTGTGGAGGGGGCGGGGGTGTGTTTGAGGAAATGACGCGGCTACTGAAAATTTTACTACGCGGGAGTGAAATGCCGGGGATATTGAAAATTTGGATGATGGTGCATCGCACATGGTCCGGAAATAACAACTGTGTGTTATGAAACAGAAAAAACCTCGAGGCGGGCAGATATTTTCGAGGGATGTAGGCGGGAGCGGGAACAACAAACATCACACACGGTCGAAACATAATAACTGTGTGTTATCAAACAGAAAAAACCTGCAGGTGGGTAGATATTTTTGAGAGGGGAAGCCTCGTGGAGCCCAATGTACTGTGCGGATGTGCATGACAGGGGCACTGGCATGGCACATGGTTAGTGTGAATGAACCGTGTCTGTTGCGTCATCTGACTTGTCTAATGTTCATAAATTTGGCGAAAATGATGCGGGAAAGGGTCAGAACATGAACACACTTGCATGTGGACCAAATATATGTATGAAAAGGGTGGTTTGATGTTAAATACCAAATGCAACTTCGATGTGGCACCTATCTCGCAAAGCGCACGGTATTGCTTGCCCCCCTTGTGTCGGCAGGAGGGGAATCCTAAGCCTCTGATGCATCCCCTCCCCACCCCCCCCCACGGAGGTTCACCTAGCAAAGTGCGAAGTAGCAGCCCCCCCCCCAATCACACACGCGCGCGCACGCGCACACACACACACTTTCAGTCGGCGGGCCGAAGAGGGCATCTCACCAAGATGTATCGTAAAATGGACCAAGAATAATCCACCTTGGTCGTACAATCTCTCTCTTGTTGTTGGTCAAAGTGATGGCCGTCCATGCGACCCCAGAGATGGGCTAGCTCGCCAATAATCACGCAAGTAGCTAGTCCCCGAAGACAACCACTGCCTGCGCGTGGCCCAAACATATGTATGGAGAGGTGTTGATGTTTGAATACACAATGGAACAACTTTGATGTGGCACCGTGCTTTCGAACCAGAAATCCCACACGGAGCGAGGGTTAGTTGACGATGCATATGTATGTCACACCACACTTCGAGCCGATGACGGGGATTCATGCATGCATGCGTGCATAGTATGCGCTCAAACTTAATTAGGTCTGAATCTCACCATGACTTATACTACGATAACATGAACCAAAGGAAGAATCCGCCATGGTAACCTATCTTGTTGTCGGTCAAAGTGATCATGGATGTCCACGCGGGCCCACGAATATATAGGCTTGTCACCGATAACCACACGAGGGAGTGTACCGTTCGACGACAACCACTACATGCATATGTATGGAGGTGATGCGTGCATGCATGTTTGAATACCATTCACAACATTGATGTGGAGCGTGCGTCGAAAATCATACAGTCCCCACACAGAGCGAGATCGGTTCATGACGTGTCGTGGTACTAGCCACTTTGACTCGATGGGAGGGATTCATGCGTACACATGCATGTGTGTGCTCAAATTGTATCATGTCATCCCAGAGCATGACCTATATATATATACTGTATTACAAACAAAAATAATAATCCCCTCCTAAGTCAAATTAATCTCTCTTGTTCTCAGGCAAAGTAGTGATGGACCAAGCGGGCCCACAGATGGAAAGCATCGATATCGCTGATAACCGCGTGAGTGGGTGAAAGAGGACAACCACCATCATTTTGCATGTGGGCCAAACATATGTTGAATACCCAAAATGCACAACTTTGATGTGGCACATGCCTCAAAAACCGTAAAGTCCCCACACAGAGCGAGGTTCATGAAGCGTACTACATATGATGGTCCCCTTCCCCCTCTTCGACGCATACTATATGATCCTACCGTAATACAACCCAAAAAGAATCCTCCTTGATGGTGAAATTAATTAACCTCTCCCGATGTAGGTCAAAGTGATGCATGCATCGACGATGACCTCACGGGCCCACAGATGGAAGCGTCACACGTGAGTGTCCTAGGATAACCACCACCCTGCATGCATGTGGCCCAAAGAGGTGTTGTGTGATGTTTGAATAGCCAATTCACAACTTTGATGTGGCACGTGCCTCGGAAACCGAAAAGTCCTAACACTGAGTGAGGTGTACTTGTTCACGGACGTGTACGTATAGTATATATGCTAGTCCCCTCCCACCTCTTCGACGCATACTATATACTCCCACCATAACACAAACAAAAAATATTCTACCTTGCTGGTCAAATTAACCTCTCTGCCGGCTGTTGGTCAAAGTGATGGACGACGACCTCGCGGGCCTGCAGAAAGCGTCACACACAAGTGAGTGTCGTGTAGGACAACCACCGACTGCATGTGGCTAAAACATGTATGTATGAAAGGGTTGTGTAATGTTTTAAATAATGAATTCACGACTCTGTTGTGGCACCTGCCTCACAAAACGGCCACACGGTGGCTCACGACTCGTAGTGTACTGCCAGCCACCCCCACCCCCCAGACGTGCGCGCGCGCACACACACACACACACCACGCATCCACCGCAACTACGATGCATGTTAAATTTCCCCGCGGTGAACATATGTTACCAAAGGAGGGACGTTTTAATTTTGAAAAAAAAAACAGAGATCATTAAGACTTTTTAGTACATTGATTGATTTTCTAGGGGTATAATGTGCAAAAATCAAATTTGAGCTACATGCACACATGACAGTGCACCTAAACGGATTGGAAAAACACATGTGTCTCACTAGGTGCATGTTTACTCCCCGTGCAAGAAATTTCAAACATTGAGAATCTTGATTTTTAAATTCTAGTACATCCAAAACTTATTTGAAATTCATGAAACTTATCGTGTTATCATATGGACACCAATACAAAGTGGCATTGTACTTTTTTTGTCAAATTTGAGACCAGTTTTGATGTAATCTTTATCTTCTTACAAACGAGAGATTATTAATAATTGGGAACCAATATCGCAAATGGATTATTTATTCGAGGGGCATTAGACCAACAATGGATACGTGTCATGCTTCGGTTAAGCAATAAAGCGGCAGCATTAATCATCAAAATAGAAAAACAATATACGTGCCGCCACACGACCCCTGTGCCGTGCGAGCAGGCATGAGTTGACGGGACGCATGCGACCAGTCCTCCGCATAGGCAGACCGGGAGGCGTGCATGCAGGTATGTGAATTGACGGGAGGCGTGCTCGCTGCGCAGTGTCATCGGGAGGCGTGCGAGTAGCTGTGTGAAATGACAGTAGGCATGACAGCAGCCCAGTGCGCAGGCTCACCGGGAGGCGAGCCAGCGGTTTGACCACCGCCCGCCTCTCTCCCACTACTCCATATTAATCGCACGCCCGAGCGGCCACACACTCTATCTTCGCCGCACACACAATCCTCTCTCTCCGCCTGCATCCTCGACGCCGCTCTCGGTCCTCACCATCGTCTGTGTATGAGGATGCCGCCTGCTACTTCTTGAGCTTGTGTTGGTTTTTCCCTTGAAGAGGAAAGGGTGATGCAGCAAAGTAGAGATAAGTATTTCCCTCAGTTAGAGAACCAAGGTATCAATCTAGTAGGAGACGACGCACAAATCACCTAATACCTGCACAAACAATCAAACACTTGCACCCAACGCGATAAAGGGGTTGTCAATCCCTTCACGGTCACTTGCAAAAGTGAGATCTGATAGAGATAGATAAAACTAAACAAAAGATAAAGTAAATATTTTTGGGTTTTTTGGTTTATAGATCTGGAAGTAAAAGATTGCAAAATAGTAGATCGGAAACTTATATGATGGAAAATAAACCCGGGGGCTATAGGTTTCACTAGAGGCTTCTCTCAAGATAGCAAATAATACGGTGGGTGAACAAATTACTGTCGAGCAATTGATAGAAAAGCGCAAAGTTATGACGATATCTAAGGCAATGATTATGAAATATAGGCATCACGTCCGTGTCAAGTAGACCGAAACGATTCTGCATCTACTACTATTACTCCACACATCGATCGACTCCTGCATGCATCTAGAGTATTAAGTTCATGAAGAACAAAGTAACGCATTAAGTAAGATGACATGATGTAGAGGAATTAACTCAAGCAATATGATGAAAACCCCATCTTTTTATCCTCGATAGCAACAATACAATATGTGCGTTGCTGCCCCTACTGTCACTGGGAAAGGACACCGCAAGATTGAACCCAAAGCTAAGCACTTCTCCCATTGCAAGAAAAATCAATCTAGTTGGCCAAACCAAACCGATAATTCGAAGAGAATTACAAAGATATCAAATCATGCATATAAGAATTCAGAGAAGATTCAAATAATATTCATAGATAAGCTGATCATAAATCCACAATTCATCGGATCTCGACAAACACACCGCAAAAGAAGATTACATCGGATAGATCTCCAAGAATATCAAGGAGAACGTGGTATTCAGAATCAAAGAGAGAGAAGAAGCCATCTAGCTACTAGCTATGGACCCGTAGGTCTAAGGTAAACTACTCACGCTTCATCGGAAGGGCAATAGAGTTGATGTAGAAGCCCTCCATGATCAAATCCCCCTCCGGCAGGGTGCCGGAAAAGGCCCCTAGATGGGATCTCACAGGTACAGAAGGTTGCAGCGGTGGAAAAGTGTTTTCGTGGATGCTTCTGGTGGTTTGGGGATATATGTGAATATATATAGGACGAAGATCTAGGTCAGGGGGTGTTGGAGTAGGCCATAAGGCAGTGGGGCGCCCCCCTGGGGCGCGCCCCTATGGCTTGTCATCTACTCCAAGGTCTTCTGACTTGGAGTCCAAGTCCCACAGGTGTCTTCTGGTCCAAGAAAAATCATCGCGAAGGTTTTATTCCGTTTGGGCTCCATTTGGTATTCCTTTTCTGCGAAACTCAAAAACAAGGAAAAAACAGAAACTGGCACTGGGATCTAGGTTAATAGGTTAGTCCCAAAAATAATATAAAATAGCATAATAATGCATATAAAACATCCAAAATAGATAATATAATAGCATGGAACAATCAAAAATTATAGATACGTTGGAGACGTATCAAGCATCCCCAAGCTTAATTCCTGCTCGTCCTCCAGTAGGTAAATGATAAAAACAGAATATTTGATGTGGAATGCTACCTAACATATTTATCCATGTAATTTTCTTTATTGTGGCATGAATGTTCAGATCCATAAGATTCAAAACAAAAGTTTAATATTGACATAAAAACAATAATACTTCAAGCATACTAACAAGGCAATTATTTCTTCTCAAAATAACATGGCCAAAGAAAGCTTATCCCTACAAAATCATATAGTCTGGCTATGCTCCATCTTCATCACACAAAATATTCAAATCATGCACAACCCCGATGACAAGCCAAGCAATTGTTTCATACTTTTGATGTTCTCAAACCTTTTCAACTTTCACGCAATACATGAGCGTGAGCCATGGACATAGCACTATAGGTGGAATAGAATATGGTGGTTGTGGAGAAGACAAAAAGAAGGAGATAGTCTCACATCAACTAGGCGTATCAGCGGGCTATGGAGATGCCCATCGATAGATATCGATGTGAGTGAGTAGGGATTGCCATGTAACGGATGCACTAGAGCTATAAGTGTATGAAAGCTCAAAAGAAAACTAAGTGGGTGTGCATCCAACTTGCTTGCTCATGAAGACCTAGGGCAATTTGAGGAAGCCCATCGTTGGAATATACAAGCCAAGTTCTATAATGAAAAATCCCCACTAGCATATGAGAATGACAACATAGGAGACTCTCTATAATGAAGATCATGGTGCTACTTTGAAGCACAAGTGTGGAAAAAGGATAGTAGCATTGCCCCTTCTCTCTTTTCTCTCATTTTCATTTTTTTTTGTTGGGCTCTTTGGCCTCTTCTTTTTTTCTTCTTTTTCTCTTTTTTTTATTTTTTGTCCGGAGTCTCATCCCGACTTGTGGGGGAATCATAGTCTCCATCATCCTTTCCTCACATGGGATAATGCTCTAATAATGAAGATCATCACACTTTTATTTACTTACAACTCAAGAATTACAACTCGATACTTAGAACAAAATATGACTCTATATGAATGCCTCCGGCGGTGTACCGGGATGTGCAATGACTCAAGAGTGACATGTATGAAAAAATTATGAAAGATGGCTTTGCCACAAATACGATGTCAACTACATGATCACGCAAAGCAATATGACAATGATGGAACGTGTCATAATAAAACGGAACGGTGGAAAGTTGCATGGCAATATATCTTGGAATGGCTATGGAAATACCATAATAGGTAGGTATGGTGGCTATTTTCAGGAAGGTATATGGTGGGTGTATGGTACCGGCGAAATTTGCACGGCACTAGAGAGGCTAGCAATGGTGGAAGGGTGAGAGTGCGTATAATCCATGGACTCAACATTAGTCATAAAGAACTCACATACTTATTGCAAAAATCTATTAGTCATCAAAATGAAGTACTACGCGCATGCTTTTAGGGGGATAGATTGGTAGGAAAAGACCATCGCTCGTCCCCGACCGCCACTCATAAGGAAGACAATCAATAAATAAATCATGCTCCGACTTCGTTACATAACGGTTCACCATACGTGCATGCTACGGGACTCACAAACCATAACACAAATATTTCTCCAATTCACAATTACTCACTAGCATGACTCTAATATCACCATCTCTATATCTCAAAACAATCATAAGGAATCAAACTTCTCATAGTATTCAATGCACTTTATATGAAAGTTTTTATTATATCCCTCTTGGATGTCTATCATATTAGGACTAAATTCATAACCAAAGAAAATTACCATGCTGTTTAGAGACTCTCAAAATAATATAAGTGAAGCATGAGAGTTCAATAATTTCTACAAAAAAAAGCCACCACCGTGCTCTAAAAAGATATAAGTGAAGCACTAGAGCAAAATTGCCTAGCTCAAAAGATATAAGTGAAGCACATAAAGTATTCTAATAAATCACGATTCATGCGTGTCCCTCTCAAAAGGTGTGTATAGCAAGGGTGATTGTGGAAAACTAAAAAGTAAAGACTCAAATCATACAAGACGCTCCAAGCAATACACATATCATGTGGTGAATAAAAATATAGCCTCAAGTAAAGTTACCGATAGACGAAGACGAAAGAGGGGATGCCTTCCGGGGCATCCCCAAGCTTAGGCTTTTGGTTGTCCTTGAATATTACCTTGGGGTGCCTTGGGCATCGCCAAGCTTAGGCTCTTGCCACTCCTTATTCCATAGTCCATCAAATCCTTACCCAAAACTTGAAAAGTTCACAACACAAAACTCAACAGAAAATCTCATAAGCTCCATTAGTATAAGATAATAAATCAGCACTTTTGGTACTGTTGTGAACTCATTCTTTATTTATATTGGTGTAATATCTACTGTATTCCAACTTTTCCATGGTTCATACCCCCCGATACTACCAATAGATTCATCAAAATAAGCAAACAACACAAAGAAAACAGAATCTTTCAAAAACAGAACAGTCTGTAGTAATCAGAGAACTTCGAATACTTCTGTAACTCCAAAAATTCTGAAAAATTAGGACAACCTGGGAAATTTGTATATCAATCTTGCGTAAAAAATTCAGGGTTTTTAAACGCTCAAGTGAATTATTAAATTCTGAGACTGGACGCAAAAGTTTCTGTTTTTCAGCAAGATCAAATCAACTATCACCGTAAGCCATCCCAAAGGTCTTACTTGGCAAAAACACTAATTAAAATACAAAACCTAATCTAACCAGAGGCTAGATGAATTATTCAAAGCAAAACAGGAACAAAAAGCAAAAACAAAAATAAAAATGGGTTGCCTCCCAACAAGCGCTTTTCTTTAAAGCCTTTTTAGCTAGGCATTGAGATTTCGATGATGCTCACATGAAAGACAAGAATGAAGCACAAAGAGAGCATCATAAAGCATGTGAAAAACGAGTTTAAGTCTAACATACTTCCTATGCATAGGCATTTTATAAGCAAACAAATTATCAAGACAAGAAAAACCTAGCATATGCAAGGAAGGAGAATAAAACATAGACAATCTCAACATGAAGAGAGGTAATTTAGCAACATAAAAATTTCTATGACCATATTTTCCTCTCTCATAATAATTACATGTGGGATCATATTAAAATTCAACAATATAGCTATCACATAAAATATTCTCTACATGATCCACATGCATGCAAAGTTGACACTCTTCCAAAATAGTGGGATTAACATTAACTAAAGTCATGACCTCTCCAAACCCACTTTTCTAAAAAAAATCATAAGATTGAACATTCTCCAAATATGTGGGATCTAAAGTTGACACTCTTCCAAACCCACTTTCAATATTATTGCAAACATTATTATCAATCTCATATTCATCATGGGGCTTAAATAAATTTTCAAGATCATAAAAAGAATCACCCCAATCATGATCATTGCAACAAGTAGTGGACCTAGCAAAACTAGCATCCCCGAGCTTAGGGTTTTGCATATCATTAGCACAACTGACATTAATATAATTTATAGTAGAACCATTGCAATCATGCTTTTCATACAAGGAGCTATCGTGAATCACTTCATAGATTTCTTCTTTTAACACTTCATCACAATTTTCAGATTCACGAATTTCAAGCAAAACTTCATAAAGATAATCTAGTGCACTCGAATCACTAGAAATTGGTTCATCATAATTGGATCTCTTAAAAATATTAGCAAGTGGATGAGGATCCATAAACTTTTAGCAAGTGAAGATGCCAGCAAAAAGAAGGCACATGGTAACACAAGCAAACAAAAGATCGAACGGAAAGAAGGCAAACAAAAAGGCAAATCTTTTTTGAAAATCATTTTAGAAGTGGGGGATAGGAAAACGAGAGGCAAATGGCGAATAATGTAATGCAAGAGATGAGAGTTTATGATGGGTACTTGGTATGTCTTGACTTGGCGTAGATCTCCCTGGCAACAGCGCCAGAAATTCTTCCTGCTACTTCTTGAGCTTGCGTTGGTTTTTCCCTTGAAGAGGAAAGGGTGATGCAGGAAAGTAGAGATAAGTATTTCCCTCAGTTAGAGAACCAAGGTATCAATCCAGTAGGAGACAATGCACAAATCACCTAATACCTGCACAAACAATCAAACACTTGCACCCAACGCGATAAAGGGGTTGTCAATCCCTTCACGGTCACTTGCAAAAGTGAGATCTGATAGAGATAGATAAAACTAAACAAAAGATAAAGTAAATATTTTTGGGTTTTTTGGTTTATAGATCTGAAAGTAAAAGATAGCAAAATAGTAGATCGGAAACTTATATGATGGAAAATAGACCCGGGGGCCATAGGTTTCACTAGAGGCTTCTCTCAAGATAGCAAATAATACGGTGGGTGAACAAATTATTGTCAAGCAATTGATAGAAAAGCGCAAAGTTATGATGATATCTAAGGCAATGATTATGAAATATAGGCATCATGTCCGTGTCAAGTAGACCGAAATGATTCTGCATCTACTACTATTACTCCACACATCGACCGACTCCTGCCTACATCTAGAGTATTAAGTTCATGAAGAACAGAGTAATACATTAAGTAAGATGACATGATGTAGAGGAATTAACTCAAGCAATATGATGAAAACCCCATCTTTTTATCCTCGATGGCAACAATACAATACGTGCCT
Source organism: Thinopyrum elongatum (assembly GCA_011799875.1). NCBI lineage: Eukaryota > Viridiplantae > Streptophyta > Magnoliopsida > Poales > Poaceae > Thinopyrum > Thinopyrum elongatum. The sequence goes on from CM022297.1 coordinate 320,530,329, forward strand.
TGCTGCCCCTACTGTCACTGGGAAAGGACACTGCAAGATTGAACCCAAAGCTAAGCACTTCTCCCATTGCAAGAAAAACCAATCTAGTTGGCCAAACCAAACCGATAATTCGAAGAGAATTACAAAGATATCAAATCATGCATATAAGAGTTCAGAGAAGATTCAAATAATATTCATAGATAAGCTGATCATAAATCCAAAATTCATCGAATCTCGACAAACACACCGCAAAAGAAGATTACATCGGATAGATCTCCAAGAACATCGAGGAGAACGTGGTATTGAGAATCAAAGAGAGAGAAAAAGCCATCTAGCTACTAGCTATGGACCCGTAGGTCTGAGGTAAACTACTCACGCTTCATCGGAAGGGCAATAGAGTTGATGTAGAAGCCCCCCGTGATCGAATCCCCCTCCGGCAGGGTGCCGGAAAAGGCCACTAGATGGGATCTCACGGGTACAGAAGGTTGCGGCGGTGGAAAAGTGTTTTCGTGGATGCTTCTGGTGGTTTGGGGTTATATGTGAATATATAGGACGAAGATCTAGGTCAGGGGGTGTTGGAGTAGGCCACAAGGCAGGGGGGTGCCCCCCTGGGGCGCGCCTCTGTGGCTTGTCGTCTACTCCAAGGTCTTCTGACTTGGAGTCCAAGTCCCACAGGTGTCTTCTGGTCCAAGAAAAACCATCGCGAAGGTTTTATTCCATTTGGACTCCGTTTGGTATTCCTTTTCTGTGAAATTCAAAAACAAGGAAAAACATAAACTGGCACTGGGCTCTAGGTTAATAGGTTAGTCCCAAAAATAATATAAAATAGCATAATAATGCATATAAAACATCCAAAACAGATAATATAATAGCATGGAACAATAAAAAATTATAGATACGTTGGAGACGTATCACCGCCGAAGCGCCCCATCAGAGGGAGTGCCGATGCCGGCGCTGCGGAAGCACCGAAGCACGGTGTGAAGATGGAGACAGATGTTGCCGTCGCCGCCGCCGAGGTCTCGCTAAACCCGGACATCGTCGATGGCGTCATGCTTCCACAACCGGAGCCGGAGGTCCACACTGACTCCGGCGACGACCCCGGTGACGACTCCGCCGATCACTCCAACAACCACTCCGGCGATGACTCCGATGACGACGGACAACCGGTTAGTCATCTATACCCATTTATGTGTCAAATACATCCTAGGGTTTCTCTGGTTACTCCTGCCTCCCCCTTTTTGAAATATAAATCCTATGGTTATGTTCTCTTAATCCATGAAATCTGAGTAAGTTTCGTTAGATCTGTGTAGTGTATTGATTGTTTGAATGGTCGAAATGATAAGTGATTAGTTGTTTCATCTGTACAAATGATTTTTGCTAATAATCCGACTAGGGTTAGTGTTTCGTGCTAATAATTCCTAGCCAGGGCTTGACAATTGATTTTTGAATGACCTAAATATATGTTTGTGCCATTTTTTTAAAGATTGGTCTGTACATAGACGATTGTGCTTAAAAATCAAACCTAATCTTTGGATATGTCTAAAAAATAGCCATAAATTCTATAAATTCCTAATCCTACTTTACGGCATGTAAACATTGATTTGATGCCAAATTTTGGCAACTGCCAAATGTTCGCTAGAGATTAGTTTGTAAACATTAATTTGACGCCACATTTTTTACTATATGTATAGGTGTTGTCTAGCGATGTCAACAGCGAGGATGAAGATGGCCAGAGGAGGTACAAGAGGCAAATCCTCAGGGAGCTTTATGCGGGAATGCATAGCAGGCGTATTAGGACCTGGGACGGCGGCTATCGATGCCCATTTTGCAACCAAAAGATTCATGACGCATATCAAAGTGTTCTAGCGCATGCAAGAGGACGAGCTGTTGGCTCCTTCAGGCAGAAGTATTCTCGCAGGGTGGCGCACGCCGCGTACGCCGAGTACCTGGAGAAGCTTCAGGATCGTGCCGGCAGATGAGATGAGATGTGGGATCGAACTATGTACGCTTGAGTATGCTTAATGACGGTTGAACTATGTACTTATGGTTGAACTATGCTTGTGTACGCATATTATCTATGTCTGAGTATGTTTAATCTATGTTTACTTATGTCTAAATGTGGGATATGGATGCAATCAGTTCGGTTGATGGAATCTACCTCCGTCCTGGTTTATTGGTCCCCTTTGTAATTTGTGTTAAATTTTGACCAAAGATTTAACTGATAAAATGTTAGTGCAGGTCAGCAAAAATTATATCGTTGGATGCGTATTTGAACATAGTGTTCAATGATATAATGTTTGGTGACATGCATAAACATTTGTTAGTTAAATCTTTGGTCAAAATTTGGCACAAATTACAAAGGGGACCAATAAACCAGGACGGAGGTAGTACGTCAATCACACACGGTTCCCAAAATTGGAACTGTGTGCAATGACTTTCATTTTCCCTGTTACGTTAATCACACACGGTTGGCTCTAGCAAACCGTTGCCTCCGAAACTCTTTGTGGGACAGAAAACCCTCACCACCCAATTCAAAAAAGAAAACCCTCACCATCCCCACGTCACAAAAACCCTCACCCCGCCCGCCACCCCCTCTGGTCCCCATTCACACCTGCACAAGCTCCTCCGAGTCTATGCATGGCACCGCCTATCGCCGCGGCAACCACTTAGCTCGACGCCTATCGCCGCCGCCAGGCTGCCGGCAAACCCCACCGCATTTCGCCACTTCCGCTTGGAGCCGCCTATCACCATCAACTTTCTCGACGCTGCTCGCGGTCGACCCAGCTCCGCCCGGTTGTGGAATCCGCCGTATTGAGGGTTTTTTCTCATGGACAACAAGGTAACTAATTTAATGAGATATTATCTCATCTCTTATCCCAGTTCATCTGCCTCCTTTAATCACCCGACCGAAATCGCCCTGAATTCATTTTTATTCGAGCTGATTTGAGGATTTTCTGTCATTCATAGAGTGTACAGTGCACGGACACATCAGGACTTTGCGGCCTCGGCCAGACATCCATGGAGTTCCATCTCACCGTACCAGATGACTTGAGGATGCACGCGGTATGTTCAATCTCACCCTAAATCGGTTGGCATGTCCTACTTTCCTGAACATATACTATATATTGCTGCATTTGGATAAAAGGTGCCACATGCAGCATATACGTCAAAGGGGATTTTTTTTCCTCCTCTTTCTATATTAGGCAAATTAATGATGTATTGTTCTTTCGATTACTCTCATGTTTCCATGACATCATGGTTACCCTATCTATTTAATTATAGATTTTTGTCCTTTGATTTCAACTCCTGTACAGTTCTTTCAATTTCGCCCATATTTGCATGTTACCATATTCTTTAACAATCCTACCATTTTCTGCAGCGCATCCCTTGCTATGCAACAGAATCTGTAGTACACAATCTTTCCCTTTACATAAATCAAGACTGCAGGGATGTCATACTGAACACAAACCATGGATTTACAATCGTTGCTTCTATAAGACTTGATGAATGTGGTCACTCCTATTTTGCCAAGGGCCTTTGGACAGAAATTTCTAAGTTTTATGTACTGAAAGCTGGCACTAAAATTGCACTGCACATAAAAGAGCCTGGTCATGAGATATATGCTAACTTCCCCGATGATATCATCCGTCCAGACTTTGTTCGAAGTAAGTGTTCTTTTCAAGTATCTGCATGTTGACTTACCCAGCAATATCAAATGAATTGTGTAGTATTTAAGCAACCAATTGTTATTCAATTTTCTTACTCTATTCCTACTTACTAACTTCTAGTTACCAATACACTTTTCTATTGCCCTGTTTTAACTAAATATTCCATGTACTCCCACTTCTATCAGAAAGCGCCGCTGATGAGGAGACTCCAGAGGTGGAGAACGGGGCTGCCAACAAGCGGAGGCGGGTCGAGCAAGAACCGCAAGCGACTCCAGCTAGCCTAGACTTCATCAGCAGCCTCCCTAATGATATGTTGATAGTCATCATCTCCCTCCTCCCAATCAAATATGGGGCGCGGACAACCGTCCTTTCCCGGCGGTGGCGTCCCCTATGGAACTCCACCCCTCTCGACCTCATCGACACCCACGAGCTCTGCCATGGCTATCGCAAAAGCTTGGATGTGTTCTCCTAGATCCTCGGCAGTCACCCTGGAACAACCAGAGGCCTTAGCATGTGCAAGTTCCATTCCAACAGCAAGGACCGAGCCAAGCTTGACGACTGGTTCCGATCCCCCGCCCTAGATCAGCTCGAGGAGCTCACTTTTGATGATGGTCACATGCGCTCGCTACCAACGTCTGCGCTCCGCCTCGCGCCCACGCTACGCGTCGCCAAGTTCAGGAACTGCCATTCCCCCCCCCCCCCCCCTTAATGATGCGCCCGCTCTTATTCTACCATGACTGAAGCACCTCAAGCTCGTCGCCATCTGCCTCCCAAACAATGACATGGAGAGCCTGCTCCGTGGCTGTACTGCACTCGAGTACCTTCGTCTTCAGGGGATCAATGGGTTGAGTAGCTTCCACATCACCTCCATGACTCTTCGGACTATTTATGTGTGTTGCTGGTGCTGCAAGAAGACATCATAGGATGTGTACCACGGTATGGTCATTGAGGACACACCTTCACTTGAGAGATTACTTGTAGTTGATCAAGAAGGTCCAACAAGAATCAATGCCATTTCTGTGCCGAAATTGATAGTGGTGGGCTACTCGTCTGACAAATACTCCAAACTTGTTACTGGATCCACACCCATTCAGGTACAACAGTCGCCTTCTACCTCTCCTTCTAGAAATTAACATTATTTCTAATTTTCAAGATGTATGTTCGTCTGTCATCCAGAAAATGATTCCGACAAACTTGACCCCGAAACTGCGCACAGTGAAGGTCTTGGCACTAGAATCTATCGGCCCCAACCTGGACCAAGTTGTCAGTTTCCTGAGATGCTTTCCGTGCCTGGAGAAGCTATATATCGAGGTGATGTTCCTTTCCTGTTAAATGTTAACCATAAGGGAGTTCAATTTGTGACACCTTTTTCCAAGTTTACAATGACAATGTACTACAATTTCTGAAGGATTTTTGGAGGATTTCAGTACATACATGTCCCCCCCCCCCCATATTGGTTGCTTGATTCATATGGTTACAATCCATAAGCATTTCTCCTTTGGATTCATCTGTACTAGTTTTCTTAGGGAACTTTTCATCCACTCCAACCTCTTGTAAAGAAGGCTACATTTTTCTAGATTGTAATCAAATGCCCATGTTAATCATGTCGGATCGAAGATGGCACGTTAGTGCATTTTACAAATCCTGCAAACCAAATAGGCATATAGTAGTGTTCAAAACTGCATGTAGGCACTAACACATTTTCTTCTTTTGCAGATAAGATTAGGCCCGTTGGTGGATAATGTGATACAATATAACAATCACATCGAATGCCTAGATCTGCATCTCTTAGAAATTACTTTGAACTCCTACCGAGGGACCTTACCGGAGATTATATTCGCCAGGTTCTTTGTTGTCAGAGCAAGGGTGCTGAAGGTAATGAGGTTTGCCCTACATTTATTTTGCAAAAATTAATGGTTTGTTGATCAGCGCCGGCAGCTGCAGTAGAATGAAATAGGCTCCGAAAATGCTGAATTTCATTTTGGAACTTTAGATGACAGAGTAATCGGAAGTCATCATGTCAACGCCATACATGACTTCTCAGTTGCTGACCCATTTGCAAAAATTATGAGGTTTCGAAACCAGCCTTACAAGTGGTAATATTAGTTTGAACCTCTCTTATATCCATGTTCAGCGGATCAGCGCGAGCGTTTGCAGCCGATGAGCTGAATTTCATTTCTAATATCAGTTTGAACCTTGTGATCTTCGAATTTGAGCCATATAACTCTGGAATTTGAACCTTGTAATATTTCGAGCTTTTGTGGTACAATCATTGAAATGGCATCGTATGAGACTCGTATATTGGTAGCACTATTTTGACCTTAATATGCAATGTACTTAGATTTTATTTACCATTCTCGAACGTGTTTACCTTGTCAATCTCATAGCACATGATCTGTATAGCTAACTTGACTGCGATCTTCGACATTATTGCACACAATTGGTTTCTTCAACCGTGTGCCCTGTAGAGCGCAGAATTAATTATCGTACTCGAGTGTCCATCATCATCCTTCTGTGTAACTTTGACTTCATCACCCACGGGTAAACTTATGACCGAAGTCATTCCACACACTTCGTTTTTACAAAGCTTTTTGCCAATAAACGCCCATGATTTGTCCCTCTTCTAGCCGACGCGTGGCCAAACTAGACGGGCAGGAAGCTTGCGCGGTAAACTACGTGGTAGCGCGGGAACAGGCTCACCGACGATACATTTGGCGCCTCTTCGAGCCCACGTGTGGTCAAACAAAATGCGTGCGGTGTTGTCAAGCGTGCACTAGAATCCTCCGCTATGAACATGGTGACAAGACGGGACGATTACAGGCCGGCCGGCCCCCATTTATTACAGCGGCCATTAAACCCTTATGTCTCTTCAACCTTTCGATCGCGCCCCACCATTGCAAGAAGCACACCCACCACAACAAATTCTTAGAGGGTATCCTGCGCGGCTCCAATGGCGCTCCGAGCGGCTGCCGACGATGAGCAGCAGTTCACCATGCATGCCGTGGTGGACACCCATAGAAGGTCACAGAGCTCTCGGTGGTGTACACCAACAACCCGGTCTGGGTGGAGCACTCCATCCACATCATGGAGTTGTTGCTTGCTGAGGAGAAGTACAAGGTGGTCGGGTTCGACCTCGAGTACACCCACGCTCATGCCGGGTCTCGTCCCAAGGTCGCCGTCGCCCAGATGTGCGTGCGCAATCACGTCCTCGTCTACCACTACTGCCTTGCCACAAGGCCTTGTGAGCATTTTGCCAGGTTTGTCAACAGTCCCCACTACATGTTCGCTACGGTGGACATCACCAACGATGTAAAGGTGCTCAAGAATTCGGGCATCGCCTGCCAGAATCTTGTCGACATCCAAGGCCAATACAAGATCTGGGGTAGCAATGAGCATGAGAAGGACTCACTGGTTCACCTCGCTGAGGCCATCATCGATCCCTACTATAGAGACATGAAGGATTCCTACAACAAGGACAAGCGTGCCTGGCACTCGGCCTGGATGGAGAAACTCGACAAAGCTCATGTCGTGTACGCGGCCAAGGAGGCTTACACGTGCTACGAGATGTACAGGCGGATCATTGACATGAGGAAGTGCCTCCTTCCCCAAAATGGCCAGGGATCCAGCCGGAAGCAGAGCAATGGCAAGCGTCGTCGCAACAAGAAGTAGATGATTAGATTCTCGTTTCTCCTAGTTTAGTATGCATGTAATTGCTTACTTTGGTGTGTGGAAATGTTATGTGTGTAGTCACTTGTGTAATTGTATGCTTAATTTGGTTATGCAATGCTGTCTTTTTAAGTATATATGTTGATGCTCTGTAGACAGAGCGTAGATGTTGTGCGGACAGAGCAAATCACATCGCACACGGACTAAACAATGGAACCCGTCGGTGATGATTTCATCAATCACTGACAATTGTATACTAGCAATCGTTTGCTCACAACACACACGGCTTGTTAACAGGAATCATCTGTGTTGTTATCGGTCTTCCCGCACATTTCCGATTATAGACCTGTTTGCCGCATATCACACACATCTTGTTAAGTTGAACCATTTCTGTTCTCTTGGCTCAACGCAAACAGTTCATTCGAGTGAACTGCATGCCATATATCGCACACACCTTCACCTGGCTGACCGTTTCTTTTGTGTTGCCTAATCACAAACAGTTCATCCGAGTGAACTGTGTGCCGTATATCGCACACGCCTTCATCCGGCTACCCATTTCTGTTCTTCTGCCTCATCGCAAACAATTTATTGGACTGAACCGTATGCCCAGCATCGCACACGCAACTAAAATCTGAACTGTGTTTGATGTATCCGCCATCGCAAACGTTTTGCATCTCTTTTGACGGTTTTTTACATCATTGTTTGCGATTAATGCATCGCACATAGTTTCGTCAAAGGGTCTCTGATCGTAGTGTCGCGTTAGCAGCATCCTGTAGTAGTGTAAGTGAAGATCAATGAGTAGTCAAATAATTAAGTAGCTATGTGAAGAATCTCTCTCATTAAAAAAATTAGATCTTAATGATTTTGTTCAAACAGCAAGCAAAACAAAATAAAATGACATTCCAAGGATAGCACATATCATGTGAAGAAGCAAAAATAGGCTCAACCAAAACTGACCGATCATTGTTGAAGAAGAAAGGTGGGATGCCAAGCGGGGCATACCCAAGCTTAGATGCTTGAGACTTCTTAAAATATTAACTAGGGATGCCTTGGGCATCCCCAAGCTTGAGCTCTTGTATCTCCTTAATTCCTCTCATATCACGGTTTCCCTAATTCTTAAAAACTTCATCCACACAAAACTCAACAAGAACTCATGAGATAAGTTAGTATAAATCAATGCAATAACCTTCTCATTCTCTACTGTAGCAAATCACTAAAATTATTATTTAACATTGCATACTAAATGCCTCCGCATATTTAATACTCCTATCCTCAAATAGAATCATTAAACAAGCAAACATATGCAAACAATGCAAACATAACAGCAATCTGTCAAAACAGGATAGTCTGTAAAGAATGCAAGAAGATTCATACTTCTCTAACTCCAAAAATTCTGAAACATTACCACACTGTAGAAAATTTATCATAGCATACTGTGTAAAAATTTCAAGATTTTATCACGTTCTGACTTTCCAGAAGAATTCAGACAATAATAGAAAACTTTTTGTTTTCAAGCAGCAACATATAGACTTGCAAAATAAGAATGATCAAGGCTATACTTGACACTTTTATTGAAATAAAAGATGCAAAACATTATTATAAATAACAGCAAGCAAATCCTAGTAAACTAAAATGATGCTCCAAGCAAAACACATACCATGTGACGAATAAAAATATAGCTCCAAGTGAGGTTACCGATAACGTTGGAGATGAAAGAGGGGATGCCTTCCGGGGCATCCCCAAGCTTAGTTACTTGGGTATTCCCTGAATATTATCTTGGGGTGCCTTGGGCATCCCCAAGCTTAGGTTCTTGCCACTCCTTATTCTCCTCATGTCAATATTTCACCCAAAACTTGAAAACTTCAATCACACAAAACTTAACGGACTTCGTGAGATAGGTTAGTATGATAAAACAAATCATTCACTTGGGTACTGTCAAAGAAAAGATTCATAATTTTTCTCACACAATTCCTACTGTACCTTATTATTTCCACAATTTATATCACTTAATATAAGCTATGGAAACACTAAAACAAGAAAACTATGCATTGAAAACAGAATCTATCAAAAAACAGAACAGTCTGTAAAGATCTAGACAATGACCATACTTATATAAATCCAAAAATTCTAAAAAATTAGGACAACATAGGAAATTTGTATACCAATCATGTGTAACAAATTCAGTATGTTATCGCGTTCCAATGAATTTAAACATTTTTTTATTGGAAGCAAAAGTTTCTGTTTTTGCACAGAATCAAGTCAACTATCATCCACACTACCCCAAAGGCTTTACTTGGCACTTTATTGAAACAAAAGCTATAAAACATGATTACTACAGTAGCCTAATCATATGAACACACAAAGATAGTAGGTAAAAATATTGGGTTGTGTCGTGGATTTGTCACGGCAGATGTCCTAGCAAAAGGACTTAGGTGTGGAGCCATCGCGACTAGGTTAGCTTGAAGGGGTTGAATGGGACAAAGGACACAAGAAGTTTACCCAGGTTCGGCCCCTCTCAACAAGATAAAAGCCTACATCCTCCTTCTAGTTGTATTTCTTGAGTATCGATTACAAGGGAGCGAATACGCTTGACCTAGTTCTCGATTCCTTGTTTCTTGAGTTAACCCGTTGCCGGGTCACCCCTTTATATACAGGTTGATGCCCGATGGTTTACAGAATCCCGGCCGGCTCGCACAAACGTGACCGGCTCGGTTTCTAACTAAACCTGCCTTACAGAACAAGTTATCACATGGCGGCTCACACCCTTGGGCCTTGAGTCACCTCCGGGTCTTGGGCCTTCAGTAAGCCTGCTTTATGAACCGCCACCTCTATATCTTCTTCAGCCTTCTTGGGCCTTCTCACCTTGAGTCACCAATGGTGTGACCCGGCCCCTCCTGGGCGGGTCATACCTCGGAGTTATATCCCTAACAGGTTGTCTCCCAACAAGCACTTTTCTTTAACGCCTTTTTAGCTAGGCATGATGATTTCAATGATGCTCACATAGAAGTAAAGAATTGAAACACAAATAGAGCATCATGAATCACATGGCAATCACATTTAAGTCTAACCCACTTCCTATGCATAGGGATTTTGTGAGCAAACAATTTATGGGAACAAGAATCAACTAGCATAGGAAGGCAAAACAAGCATGACTTCAAGATTTTCAACACATAGAGAGGAAACTTGATATTATTGAGATATGTAAAAGCAAATGTTCCTCTCTCATAATAATTTTCAGTAGCGTCATGAATGAAGTCAACAATATAACTATCACATAAAGCATTCTTTTCATGATCCACAAGCATAGAATTTTTATTACTCTCCTCATAAACAATTTTCTTCTCATTCGTAATAATGGGAGTATCATATGAAACTTGAATACTATAAATTGTTTCCACATTAAAAGAGTAATGTTCAGAAAATGGGTAATCATAATTATGACAAGTTTTATAAGAATGATCATCACTACTTTTTATAACCTAAGTATCATCACAATAATCATCATAAGTAGCAAATTTGTTCTCATCATAGTCAATTGAAACCTCTTCCAAGGTAATGGAGCCATTACTAAATAAAGTCACGATCTCTCCAAATCCACTTTTATCATTATAATAAGATTCAACATCCTCCAAAATAGTGGTATAATTATTGTCTAAAGTTGACACTCTTCCAAACCCACTTTCATAAATATTGCAATCATCATAAATAGGAGGCATGCAATCATCATAACAAATTTGATCATTCAAAGTAGGGGGACTAAAAAGATCATCTTCATTAAGCGTAGCATCCCCAAGCTTGGGACAAACATTAATTGCAGCAAATAAATTCTCAAACATGTCATTCTCATCAAACATAGCATCCCCAAGCTTGTGGCTTTGCATATCATAAGCATAATCACTCTCATCATTAATAGTATGAATAGCACCAATAGTATAACAATTATTATCATCACAATTTTCTAAGTTGGTGCCAAAAAGATTTTCAAGATTATAATAAGTATCATTATTTTCCCAATCATAATCATTACAATGAGTAAGAGGCATAACAAAATTATCATCAAGTGTATCATCTTCCACAATTATATTAATTCATTCTCATGAGGCATAACAATAATAGGAGCAACATTATTTGGGAGAGATACCTTTTTACCTTTAGTTTTTCTTCTTTTATTCCTCTTCACCACATCATGTGTGGGTTTAATTAATTTTTCTGAGCTCCTTGTTGAAGAGATTGGTTGGATAGGAAGCTCATTCTCGTAACCTGTTTCATCACGAGAGACAATAGGAGGGAAAGTGGAGAGCTTTACCCTTTCATTAGTATTTCTTTTATATTCTATTGGTTTTCCCGTCTTTCTATAGTTGGCAATATAAGCATTCTCATTGCAATTTACCACACAAAACGTATAGATTTCTTTAAGAGTAGTTTCAACATGGTCGGTGAATATGAACGCTTCAAACCAACTATTTTTATGTGACAATTCTTCACACCCCAAAAATAAACAAAGTTCATTATAAAGTTCAAGGGTGATCAAGTTATTGCAATATTTGGCCACGATTCAATCATGAAAAAGTATGCATTGGAAATTAAGATGACCAACTCTATCGCAAAGTTCATAAGTAATGGGATGAAGAGAGCATAATTTTGTAACAAATTCATCTATCACCTTAAGCCACCAATTGGTTTTATCATGTTTATGCTTCTTACCAAATCTATCATCCCTATAAGGCATGTCTTCACAAACTCTATGGACTCCACAAAAATTGACATGCTTATAAGAAACATCTTTATCGTGACTAGTGCAATCATCATTGGTATCATGAATATTCATAGCAAGCACACTAACAACATTGCAATCATTTTTATCATTCAAAGATTTAGTGCCAAACATTTGATTGACTTCTTCTTCTAACACTTTGGCACAATCTTCTGATCCATCATTTTCAAGAAAGACATTATAAAGATGAATAATATGAGGCAACCTCAATTCCATTTTTTTGTAGTTTTCTTTTATAAACCAAACTAGTGATAAAACAAGAAACTAAAAGATTCAATTGCAAGATCTAAAGATATACCTTCAAGCACTCACCTCCTCGGCAACGGCGCCAGAAAAGAGCTTGATGTCTACTACACAACTTGTTCTTGTAGACTCGTGTTGGGCCTCCAAGTGCAGAGTTTTGTAGGACAGTAGCAAATTTCCCTCAAGTGGATGACCTAATGTTTATCAATCCGTGGGAGGCGTAGCATGAAGATGGTCTCTCTCAAACAACCCTACAACCAAATAACAAAGATTCTCTTGTGCCCCCAACACACCCGATACAATGGTAAATTGTATAAGTGCACTAGTTTGGCGAAGAGATGGTGATACAAGTGTAATATGGATAGTAGATATAGGTTTTTCTAATCTGAAAAATATAAAAACAGCAAGGTAGCAAGTAGTAAAAGTGAGCAAAAACGGTATTGCAATGCTTGAAAACAAGGCCTAGGGTTCATACTTTCACTAGTGCAAAATCTCTCAACAATGATAACATAATTGGATCATATAACAATCCCACAACGTGCAACAAAGAATTACTCCAAAGTTCCTATCGCGGAGAACATAAGATGAAATTGTTTGTAGGGTTCGAAACCACCTCAAAGTTATTCTTTCTGATCAATCTTCTGAGCTATTCTTGTAAGTTTCACAAATAGCCCTGGAGTTCATACTAAAATAACACCATATGACACGCATCAATCAACCCTAATGTCACCTAGATACTCCAATGTCACCACAAGTATCCGTGGGTTAATTATATGATGTGCATCACACAATTTCAGATTCATAATATTCAATCCAACAAAAAGAACTTCAAAGAGTACCCCAAGATTTCTATCGGAGAAAGGAATATGAAAACACGTATCAACCCCTATGCATAGATTACCCCAATGTCACCACGGGAATCCGCAAGTTGATAACCGAAACATACATCAAGTGAATCAATAGAACATCCCATTGTCACCACGGATATCCCATCGCAAGACATACATCAAGTGCTCTCACATCCAAAGATTTAATCCGACATAACAAAACCTCAAAGGAAAAGATTCAATTCATCACAAGAAGGTAGAGAGGGAAGAACACCATAAGATCCAAATATATTAACAAAGCTCGCGGTACATCAAGATCGTGCCAAATCAAGAACATGAGAGAGAAAGATCAAACACATAGCTACTGGTACATATCCTCAGCCCCAAGGGTGAACTACTCCCTCCTCATCATGGTGGCCGTCGGGATGATGAAGATGGCCTCCGGTGATGATTTCCCCCTCCGGCAGGGTGCAGGAACGGGCTCCCGGTTGAGTTTTCATGGATACAGAGGCTTGCGGTGGCGAAACTTCTCATCTAGGGTTCTTTCTTGGGGTTTGGATATTTATAGGAATTTTTGGCGTCGGTCTCACGTCAAGGGGGTACACGAGGCAGCGGCAAGCTCGCTCTAAGCGCCCTGGGGGTAGGGCGCGCCTAGCGAGCTTGTGGCTTCCTCGCGAGGCTTCTGGTCCTTCCTCGAAGCTTCGCGGGTCTCTTTTGGTCCATAAAAAATCACCGTAAATTTTCAGCCCATTCCGAGAACTTTTATTTCTGCACAAAAAACGACACCATGGTAGTTCTGCTGAAAACAGCGTCAGTCCGGGTTAGTTCTGATTAAATCATACCAAAACCATATAAAATTGTTGTAAACATGGCATGAATATTTCATAAATTATAGATACGTTGGAGACATATCAATTACCCTTGACGAAAATAATTCCATGCTGCGACATTTATCGTCATGGAAGTGGACACTTCTGTGATGATAATTTGAGTATTGTCATGGAATACTTCTACGGCAGCATAGGTATGATTATCTTGATTCTGTCATAAAATTGTCACGGATATACATGCATGGCAGAAAACATGACCTACTGTGACAAACACGTATCATCACATAAGTTTTTTTTGTAGTGCATGGTTAAGACACACTATTGTCTCCTGAAGACAGAAGATCTTGCCAACGGGAATTATGAGAGCGTCATGTCAGCTACTCGGCTAACCGAGCAGGATTGTCTCCTTGATACCCTTATAGGTGGTTGTGAATAGATTTTTTATACAGTCTATGCTGAATGATGACTTTATGTATCTATGTACTTTTGTCATTTTGAATGCTCATATCCGCAGATTTTATACTCCATTAACCAGCCATCGGCTTCTACCTCCTCGGCCAGAGGACGAGGAGTGTTCCCAATGTCGGTCTGAGTCCTCAGGCAATGTTTACAGGGAACGCGGCAATCCGGCCATAAGGTCACAACGAAAGCCTTGCAGCGAGTTATGTTATATTGTTGTTTAACGCAAGTCACATCTTCGGCGAAAAATAGTTCCTCTAATAGTTCCTTTTCCCGGTGTGTCATGTTAATCATGACTAATTAGCCGTTATCCCAATATAGGTTCTCAAAGTCCTCGACTCGGGAATATCCTCGGCGTAATAAGTAGTCTCTACACCCTACGTCTAGTGCCCTCTAAAAAGGATTTTATTTTCACTTCCTCCGTTGCTGATCAATTATATTCTTGTGACCGCTAGCTTTCGGCTTCACCGGTCTGAGGTACTTGCCAGGTTGACCCGGAACTAGCAAACGTAGAGCTGCACCCTTTACCCCTTAGCCGAATTTGTCGAAAACGTAAGGGGTAAGCACAGGAGGCAGGCAACCTAGCTTGACAAAAAAGTCTCAAGTCAAATTGATGCATATTGTGGCTTTATAACAATTTGTGGGAAGGCAGCGCTCATATATGGAATGCAAATCCTGAGGATATGTTGGACGTAAATAGCGGCAGTCATCTGCGTAATATGACTTTTTAAGCCGGAAAGTTCTGCAGTGACCTCTTGCAAAGAGGCTTCAGTGTTTTCTGCTCTCTGCACCAAGGCAGTCTTTTCTTCAGCCCAGGTGTTTCTCTCTGCATTAAACCCCGTTTTAAGCTTTTCCGTTTCATCCAAGCTAAATTTGAACTTGGAGTCGGCTTTCCGGGTCTCAGCTTCTTGCAGTTCAAGTCGGGTTTTTAAATCGGCCAATTGAGATTGAAATTGAGTTGAGGCCTCCTGTAAGCAAGAGGTTGAACAATTATCAACAGTTATGTCACGGTATAAATACAGGAAAAAGTCCCAAGCCCTTTGCGAGCAATAGCACTTGGCACTTGGGGGCTAATGGGTGCAGAAAGTTTCTTTTATAAGGCAGTGACAGACAAACCCGGTTCATCTTTTTCAAAGATAACCCGGCCTGTGAGGGCTATGAGGTGAGATTTTATTCGGAAAATAATTTAATTGATCCGGCTCATCTTTTTTTTTCCAAGACAAGCCGGTTCATGGGGGCTATGGCTTGAAGTTATTTCTATGATATAATGGTTGAAGTCTTCGCCAGAGTCAATACAATTTGTCCTATGACTAAGACTTGGGGGCTGGAGAAATATATCTTACACAGGCGAAGCAGAAGTTTGTACCTCATATTTCTGATGCATTTGTTTGACCATATCAATCTCAAGATCACGGCTAGTGTGCACTTGACTGAGGTAGCCGGAGAATACTTCACTGATGCTCAGATGAGAATAATTGGCCATGTCAAACTTGACCTTGCATTTTTCAACTAATTCTTCCTTGGCAGAGTGTTTCGCCAGGTTAGTGGGATTCCCTGGCTCTTGGAAGCTAGTGCCGGTGATCAGAACATCTTTAGTATTTTGTTCTGAAGGCTTGATTGGGCTTGGCGGTGTAGCACCCAAAGGGTCAATATTCATATGATCGGTGGAGGCGCCAGGGTTCTCTGGTGGCGGGTCATCAGCAAGTTCCTCCGGGTGTTGCACGGAGGCTTCAGATACTGGTGCTTGTTTTTCCGGTTCATGGGCTTTTGGATCTTCGACCGGTTTATTTGTTTTCGCCTTCTTGCTAGGCTTTGCCATCCCACTAAGAAAGGGTTGAAGAGGTCAGTATATGTATAGAAATGCGAGATAGCAGACAAAAAGTCATTACCCAGGGGCAGTTTTGAAAGCCGGCAGTTGGGTCTGAGATGAGTCGCCAGAGGAAGAATGAGAAGTCCCCTGATAATTCGAGTCGGAAAGATTAAGTGGTTGGCGAATAAGACCCACCTTTGGATAGAAAGAGTTTGAATACTGAAGCATCTCTTTGCGGCGCTTGCGTGGGGCTGGTGTATTGGGTAAACCGAAGGATAGCTCTCCGCCTCCACTAGTCCGAGTTCTGCGCCGGTTCTCATGCTGTTGTTGCTTCAAAATAAAGTTGGGATCCAAGTAAGCTAAGGGGTGAGAAAACCTTACTTTCCGGGTTACTTGTCGAACTTTCTATCTTGGCAAAGGCTCTGAGTCGGAGGAAATAATAGTTACCTCTTCATCACCCGCCTGGCTGGTTTCCGCGTCGTCCTGATAGCAATCAGTGTCAGTAAGATAATTGAAAAAAAGGGAGCCAAGGGAATCAAGGTCTACCTCCGACTCATCATCCTCCTCCAAATTAAACAGTTCTGAGGCGTTTGATTTCTTCTTATTCCTCTTAAGGACTTTAGTCTTAGCCCTGGCTTTCTTGGCCGCTTTCTCGTCATACTTCTTGTTCCAAAAGGCAGATGCAGCCTGTATAAGCCATAGAAAGGTAAGAGATATGTAGATCATATAAACAGTGAAGCAAAATAAATGGATTGGAGAGCTTACATCTGGTGGCGGGTTAAGTTTGCAAAAGGGGTTCAACCCCACTTTGCTGCAGCTCTCCAAGCTTTCCCCTAGAAGGGTCTTGGTCATGTCATTGATTGCTTTATCAGACAAACATACTTGGCAGTGGCGCAGTGGATCTTTGACATCACCAGTATATGTGCACATTAAACCGGGCCGACGGCTTAAAGGTATAATCCTCCAAGCTACCCAACAATGGACCAGATCGACACCAGTCAACCCATTGGCCATCAACGCTCTAACTTTTGAAAAGGTAGGCATATATTTGGCTCGTTCAGCGGTGGTAAGCCGGTCCGGAAGAGGGTGCTTTGGGCTGAGCCGATGGTCACGATAACCCGGTAGGGGATTTTCCTCGGCTGGAGATGTGTCTTGGCAATAGAACCAAGTTTGATTCTAGTCATTAGGATGACTTGGAAGCATAGTAGAAGGAAAAACGGCGTCTCTTCGTCGTTGAATCGAGACTCCCCCAAGTTCTAAGCTGGGCCCGTCAATGAACTCATTCTGGCGGTTTAAATAAAAATACTCTCTGAAGAGTTCGACGCTGGGTTCTTCTTGAAGATACACTTCGCAGAAGACTTGGAAATTGCAGATATTTGAAACAGAATTGGGTCCGATGTCTTGAGGATGGAGTTGAAAGAAATGCAGAACATCGCGAAAGAATTTTGACCCGGGCGGTGAGAAGCCCCGGTTTATGTGATCAGTAAAAACAATAACCTCATTATCCCGCGGCTGAGGTCTGACTTCATCTGGGTTTGGAACACGCCAGTGGATGACATTTTTTGCTGACAAGATGCCTGTTTTGACATAGTCGTCAAGCATTTCTTCTGTGACAATAGAAGGGACCCAGTCGCATGAACTAACGGTCTTAGTCATGATTGCGGTGCACGGCCTAAAAGAGATGATGTAGAATAGGATTAAACCGGAAAGGTATAGCCGGGTTATATCAACATTGAATTGACAGTTTAAAAAGGGATTCGGAGTTAAGCCGGCAGGCACTTGGCGGATTACAAGTTATCATTTAAACCGCCATGAAGGGCTAATGGCTATGGATCTGGAGCAGAGCTAAATCTTACTAAGTGCTGGAGAAAACAAGTTTCACAGATTGGCCCTATAATTTTGGATCTACAGCAGTTCAAAAAATAAAATAAATTCTAAACCTAAGGGGGCGGCAGCAGCAGAGCTCGTGTGCTCCGATGAGATATTCTACGGAGAGGAGGTATTCTGATGTTAAAAACGAGTGCTAAACTGCTACCGCACAAGTTTCATACCATGTTCAGATCAAAAAGCTACTCGATCTGGGGAAGAAAACAAAGAATGGCAAAGAACGCCGATGAACAAGTGAAAACCCTAAGTATAGATCTGTTCGGGGATAGAGTTGAACTTACTAATGCTGATGGACAGTGGGGATGCACTGCGGAGTTTTGGTCCGTTCAGGGTGATGCAGCGGCCGGAGTTGATGCAGTGGACTGAGGCCGGTGGTGACGGAACTTGGATGCGCAGGGCGTTGAGAGGAAGAAGACGAAGACGAGGAGGCAGGGAAAAAAATGAAAAGGACCCCTGTCCCTATTTATAAGGAGGCGGATAAATGGCATGCGCGGGAATCGAGGAGGCTAAAAAAATGATTATGTGGCTACATAGACGTCTCGATTTTCGGGAGGTCCATTAAAGATAAAGATTTGTTGAGATATTCTGGGTTTGCGTATAATTAATGCGCCTGATGTCATGGCGGGTTACCATGGTTCTGTGAACTGACGTCATGGCGGGTTATAGCAAGTTCATAAAAGTTGATGATGGAAGATTCTGCTAAGTCAGGTACTGAAGGTTGATGTGAACAAGTTCAAATCAACCTGGGGCCTAATGTTGGGGATATAACTATTGGGTATGACCTGCCCAGGAGGGGCCGGGTCATACCACTGGCGACTTAAAGATGAAGATGGCGGGTCATGAAGCAAGCCTATTGAAGGCCCAAGACCCAGAGGCGACTTGAGGCCCAAGAGGATGAACCACCATATGATTAACTTGTATTGTAAGGCAAGCTTAGTTAGTCACCGAGCTGGACACGTTGTGTATGAGCCGGCTGGGACTCTGTAGGCCGCCGGGCATCAACCTGTGTATATAAAGGGGTGACCCGGCGGCGGCTTAACTCAGGAAACAATCAATCGAGAACTAGGTCAAGCGTATTCGCTCCCTCGTAATCGAAACTCTAGCAATACAACTGAAAGCAGGACGTAGGCTTTTACCTCATTGAGAGGGGCCGAACCTGGGTAAACTCTCTGTGTCCTTTGTCCCGTTCAACCCCTTCAAGCTAACCTAGTTGCGATGGCTCCACACCTAAGTCCTTTCGCTAGGACATCTGCCGTGTTAAGTCCACGACAAGTCCCAAGGTAACCGCGCCGAGGTGCCTTATTAGACTCTTTGATAGGTCCAAAGTGTTTTATACCAAAAATCGAGGTAAGTATTGCGCAATTTTTTTAAAGACGACCAAACTACTTTTCTATTAGTGACCTCGGACAAGCCGAACACCTTTATGAAAGCAAGCTTTGTGACTTATCGGAAAGTCCTTTGTTTTACATAGGCAACCTTTATGGTTAATATTTTCGACCGGCCGATCGAATTTGCGCATGTTGTGACCGTCAGCTTTTAAGCTGTATTTTGCAGCTTTATGATATATGTTATTTTGACTCGACCATGACTGATTAAGATGTGTAGTTGGCCAGTCGTCGGCTTCCACCCCTTAGTAGAAACTACTTAGGGTGTTTCTTACTAATATATAACCCTTAGCCGACGTCTTGGTTTTCGGAGGCGGGTTTATTAGAAGAAACAAGGCAATTGGACCATGAGGCTAAAACATACACTTAGTCGTAGGAGCGTATGTCTGGGGTAACTTAATAGCCCCCGGTATATGTCGACTCCTCGGATAGCCGAGGTCGAACCACCCACAACTTGGCTTTTTCTAGAAAAAAGGAGGCCCTTCGTTTTACTCGGATAACCTTGATCGACTATATTTGGTTTAACACCGCATGCGGTTTGCTGACCAATTTAGGCTTGTTGTGACAGTCAGCTCTCGTCTTTCTCCAACTGAGGCACTTAACCAGCTAAACCGGAAGTGACAATCGCAGTGGTTCTCCTTTTACCCCTTCGTCGAACAAAGCGGAAACGTAAGGGGTAAGCACATGAGCCGGGCAATCCAGCTATTGACCAAAGACACAACTCAAAATTGATGCACATATACGCGAAGTACCGAGAACGTTTTGCCGAGGACACCACAGAGTACCATGGCTTCTAGTGGGTTCGGCTCTAGTTATAGCCCCATGTTTAATATTGTCAATGCTTTAAAGGAGTCCGGCGTTGTATCATGAGAGCTATTCTCGGAAAAGCAAAAAACTTACGTAAAAACTTTAAGTCTAAATTATATCAAGTTTTTTTGTGCCAATCCAAAATTGGTCTTAAAAACAATTTGTGTTTCCGCCGTGCTTTAACATGATGCGTCCAATCTCAAGGCTTCAAGTTGGTCAGCCTTCGGTTTCAACCTCCTTTTCTTGAAGGTGGAGTGCTTCTTAGACCAGTTTAGCGAACTAAACTCAAGCGGCCATATAGAGAAGCCAAGCTGTTGGCTATTGACCGTAACTCGAGCCAAAAAAGGAGTAGTAGAGAAAGACTTTGCAATGACTTAGAAGAAAATTCTTAAAATCGGCGCATATAGGTTTAAGAGCCCTAGTTAACCTGGATAAAGGAAGTTGTTTTTAACAAAAAGCTTTTTTGTTTAACAAGAATATAATGCTTGGTCGAACCGAATAGAAATTAAAATTTAAAAAAATTGAGCATGAAAGCGACTTAGCTGATTAATGTGCTCGGTGTTGCTGACGCAGTCTGGGCTTGTGGCAGGGCGAAGCCCCCGGTCCAGCTATCATGATGAAGCTAGTCGACTGGTGACGCTGAAGTCCCCAGAGTAGGTTGATGAAGAGATGGGGAAGCCCCTGGTCCAGCCGAGGTGTCGGAGCAGGTTGGCGAAGACACACCGAAGCCTCCATGCCAGCCGACATGTTGAAGCAGGTCGGCGTGTTGGATGTCGGCTTGAAGAAGAGGCAACACGGTGATGCCCACGCAGATCAAAATTTGTGGGCATGTGTTTTAGGAAAAAACACAATGCTCTAGAAAAAATTTCCTTCAAAAAGGACGTCTGATAACCTGTTCATGAAATAGATGAACTTGGGTCGGATTCGTTTTCGCGTGGAAAACAGATCCGAAGATTGATGCACTCATCGGACGTTTCCCAGAGTTTGAACGGTCCAATCAAGCTGAAATTTTGAGGGATGGTCGATATAGCAATTCCTTAGCCGATGAATGGTTGGATGTTTCAAAAGGTGTCCGAGCTGGCCACTGGACTCCCCGCCCCAATCTCGTCAAGATTTGACAAGGCTCCGGTATATCAGAGATTGCCGGAGATTCCTCCATCGGAACGCGATGAAATTTTATAGGGTTGTTGTAGACTCAATTCCACATAACTCCAGCTAAGCAATCATCAAAAGGACGCTCGAGGAGGTGGGGACGGCGAACACGAATAAACTGTTTAGAAAAAAACTGCACGATCGCACGAGGGTAATGTCGACGTTGAGCCCCCGAGCTCCATGGACGATTCCCATCAAACCACAACGACTACCAGCAGGGACCTGCATGGGCCACCAATGTCGGTGCTAAATCCGGCATATCTCGAGGTAGAGGTCCTAAGCTAGGCGTCTTGGAGCGATGATAACATGGACACATGATTTACCCAGGTTCTGACTCTCTTGAAGAGATAATACCCTACGCCCTGCTTTTGATTCTATTCATGTGGGGTATAGTACATAGTACAAGTATCTGCCACAAGATGGTTGTCTAAGGTGTAATGTAATGATCTATTGACAAGTCTGGCCTCGGTTTATATAATGTACCGGAGGCTTAGGATAACATGAGCCCTCGTCTTGTGCGCCAAGTCTTGTGGAAAGTTCCTTGTATACATCATGTGCTGCCTGAAGAAGCCATTTAGTGAACCGTCATGGGGGTCCTCAGCCCGGGCCACCAGGTCGGGCGATGATGTGGTGGGTACCCCTAGTCCAGGACTCCATCAACAGGCAAGAAATTGAGAAAGTTTCACTTAGAGCGAGGGTAGGTGGGCCAACCCAGTCTGCGCGCGAGTGGTTTTTAATTTTTACTCTTCTGTTTTTAGTCACGTTTTCACAATTTTTTTTTTAGGAATTACATATTTAAAAACCTATTAAAAATATATTTTAGAGAATTGTTTCAGTATGTGTTTTAGAAAAAAGTTTTCTGTATATTAAAAAGTTCAATGTATATTAAAAACTTTTATTTATTATGTATTAAAGAAATGTTCATCATATATTATGAAATATTCGGTGTGTATTTGAAATATGTTCATCATATACTAAATTTTTTTCAGTGTGTATTTGAAAAATAATCATCACATATATTGCAAAAACTATTAAAAAAAGTATGCGAAAAAAGAATAGAATAAAACCAAATCTGAAAAGAGAAAAAGGAAAGGAGAATAAAAAAAAAACACATACACAAAACGAAACCAGGAACGCACCGCGCGTGCTGCTTACTAGGCCCGCCAACCGGCCCTTGCTCTCAGCGAAGCCTCATCTATTTATAGCCAACTAAGTAGGAGTCGCAATTTCCCTCAAAAAAAAAAGTAGGAGTCGCAAATGCTAAACGGCGCCCGCTGCGCCCGTTACTTCCCTTTGCGCAAACGGGCGCATACCCCCCGCGCTTGCTGGGCCGGCCCGTTTCTTTTTTTTGGGGTTCAAAACTGCAGTAAAAATGGTGTTTGTAAGGTTTCGAACTCGGGATCCCTCATTTAAGGAAGCAGCGCACTGACCACCAGAACAACGAAGCACATGTGTCTAACACTTCTTTCCTTTCTTTTATTTCTTTTAGGACGCGATCTCACTGGTTCGCTAACTTTCTTCTTTTTTTCCTCTTTTTTTCTTGTTCCTTTTTCATTTAATTTTCTTAAATGCGCGAACGTTCTTTCAAATGCGTGAACTTTTTTTTTCAAATTCCATGAACTTTTATTAAAATCAATGAACTTCTTTTCAAACTTGATGAACTTTTTTTCATTCGATGCACTTTTCTCAAATTCGGTGAACTTTTTCAGATTTGATAAACTTTTTTCAAAATTGACAATTTTTTTTCAAATTTGATGAACTTTTCTCAAATTCGATGAACTATTTTCAAAGGTGATGAACATTTTTTGAAATTCCATGAACTTTTTTCAGAATCGATGAACTTTTTTTCAAAATCGATGATTTTTTTTCAAATTTGATGAACTTTTCTTAAATTTGATGAACTTTTCTCAAAGTCGATGAAAGTTTTTTCAAACTCGATGAACTTTTTTCAAAGTTGATGAACATTTTTCAAATTTCGATGAATTTTTTTTCAAATTTCGATGAACTTTTTTTGAAATTCAATGAACTTTTTTCAGAATCGACGAACTTTTTTCAAATTTGATGATTTTTTCTCAAATTTGATGAACATTTCTCACAGTCGATGAATGTTTTTTCAAACCCGATGAACTTTTTCTCAAATTTGATGAACTTTTTTTGAAATTCTTTGAAAAAAAATCAGAATCAATGAACTTTTTTTCAAAGTCGATGAACTTTTTTTAATTTCGATGAACTTTTCTCAAATTCGATGATTTTTTCCCAAATTTGATGAACTGTTTTTCAAAACGATGAATGTTTTCAAACTCACGATCATTTTTCAAATTCTTGAAATTGTTTCTCAAATTAGTCAACTTTTTCATATTAATGAACTTTGTGAATATGTGAACATTTTCTAATTCGTGACCTTTTTTTGAATAGACCAATGTTTCTTTACTTGTTCATGAACTTTATTTTAAGAAAATCATGTTTATCCAAATTGACTTTCCTTTTTTTTTAAAGAAAATCACGTTTATCCAAATTGTTATCAAATAATTCCAAAAAAAATATTTGATACACAAATAGCGCGGCTACTGTCATTGTTATAATGTTCGCGCTGAATTGAGACACAAGTATGTGGATAGTCCAGTGGTTCGCAAGTTCTTAGATGAATCTAGTGTGCTGGTTTGATTCCACGTACCGCATCTTTTTGGAGCGTTTTTGGTGTGAGCAGCGAGCGCTTCCGTTTTTGCCACGTGATGGGCCGGCCCATATCAGGAAGCGCGTGGGCGCCAGAAACTCCAGCCGGCGCTGAAGGCGCCGGTTAGGAGCTCTCACAGACGCACACCTCCCGCTCCTCCCCGCACGTGCTTTGAGCCAGCCCATGTGCAGGGCGGGACACCCCTGTTTTTTCATTTGTTTTTCCTTTCTGTATTTATTTTTTCATCTTCAAAATAATTCAGAATTTCAAAAAAGTTCTAAATTTCAAAAAACTGTGAATTTCAAGAAATTATGTAATTCTCGTCAAATCAAAAATATTAATTACTTTCGAAAATGTTTGGGAAATCATAAAATATTCGCAGATTCGAAAAATGTTCATAATTTTGCAAATGTTTGCATATTCCAAAAATGTTTGTGATTTTGAAAGGAATGTATTGGAAATAAGAAAATGTTCATCATTTCAAAAAATACGTTTGCATATTCAAAAAATGTTTA
The DNA here is from genome assembly GCA_011799875.1 of Thinopyrum elongatum. NCBI lineage: Eukaryota > Viridiplantae > Streptophyta > Magnoliopsida > Poales > Poaceae > Thinopyrum > Thinopyrum elongatum. The sequence goes on from CM022297.1 coordinate 320,555,005, forward strand.
TGAATTTTAAAAAATGTTTGCAAATTCAAAAACAATCATGAATTTTTTTAAACGTTCACAACATTCATTTTAAAAAAGGGAAAGGAAAAAAATAAATAGCCTGCCAAAACGAAAGAAAAAGAAAAAACCAGTTTAAGAAAGGTTCTAGAACCTGGGAGCTCCTATTGAGCACTTTAAGCGCCGCAGAACTCAACCGGCGCCTACAGCAAACGCAAGTGGGCCGGCCCACGAATGCACCAAAGACACGCAAAACCCTGCGAGTACAAGGGCTCGAACTCGCGTCGCTCATTTCGAAAGAAGGTTCAGCTAACCACTACAGCAACTACACCACTGCGACTAACAATAGCGCGAGTTCTTAAATAACTATTGCAGCCGCGATATTTATTATGCAATACAGCTTACATTTATATATTTTTGATTAAAAAAAGTTTATCAAATTTTACAAAAAGTTCACGAATTGGAAAAGACCACATTTCTGAAAAAAGTTCATCCAATTCGATAAGAAAAATTCATCAATTAAAAAAATAAACTGATTTTGAAAAAAGTTCACAAAATGTGAAAGAAGTTCATTGATTTAAAAAAAAAACTAATAGAATTTGAAGAAAAAAAGTTCATCAAATGATTAAAAAGTTCATCGAATTTGAGAAAAGTTCATCAAATTTTGACAAAAGTTCATCGAAATTTGAAAAAAGTTCATTAGTATTAAAGAAAGTTCACCTAAGCTATAAATAAGTTCACCAATTTTGAAAAAAGGTCACCAAATTTGAAAAAAAGCTCATCAAATTGGAAAAAAGTTCAAAAATTTGAAAAAAAGTTCATCGATTTGAAAAAAAGTTAATCGAATTTCAGGAAATGTCCATTAAAAAAAGTTCATTAATTGAAAAGAGTTCATCAATTTTAGAACTTTTTTTTATCAAATTTAAAGTTTGTTCATCGAATTTGAAAGAAAAGTTCATCGAATTGGAAAAAGTTCATCGAGTTTGAAAAAAAAATCATTGATTGTTTAAAATAGTTCACTAAAAAAAGTTCATTGATTTTGAAAACAAAATTTCATCAATTAAAAAAAACATCATCAATTTAGAAAAAGTTCACGTATTTATGAACATAAAAAACATGAAAATCATTGAGGGAGGAAATCTGGAAGAAGAAAAAAAAAGAAAAATAGAAAACAAAACTGGAAAAAAGGAAAAAGAAAAAAGAAAACAGCGAAGGAAGGAAGGATTAAAAGCCTGGAAAAGTTAAATCTTAGCATATCCCTCTCTGTAGCGCGGTGGTCGTACGAGTGATGAGTAAGGTCGCCGGATCGATACCTAGCGACGGCGCTTATTTTTTGCAAATTAACTTACATAGTAACGGGCCGGCCCAGCGCGGGGCGCTGCAGGCGCCCGTTTGTAAATTTGCCTAGGATTTGCCCTAGAACCTTCCCAGACCGCTAAAAATTTGAAAATGGGCCTCCCCATACAGTGGAGAAGCGCTAGCGGGGTGTACGCGCTAGGTTGCTACACAACGACCTATGCGTCAAATAGGAGCCGCGCGCGTCTGTGCTATTCAGCGTGTTGGTCGCTGAATAGGGGCGCCCGACTAAATAGTACCCAACTCATTTGTTCTCATTAAGCCCACACAGCCCATTAAGCCGAACACAACTCATTTGTCTGGACCACAACCCTACACTCAAACCAAGCCCACGCTCGCCGAGTTGTTTGCGTCTCCGCCGCCGACGACGACGAGCACACCCGCAGGCGCAGATCTGAGATTGAGCGAGTGTGTGAGAGAGAAATCGGTGGAGATGGCCGGGAGGCTGACTGCGATGGGATCCCGCATCATGGGCGGCCACGGCGCAGCCGCGGCCTCCGCCCTCCGCAACCGCGCCGGCATGGGCCTCCCCGCCGGCAGGCACATCGTCCCCGACAAGCCCGTAAGCTAGGAGAACCCCCCCCCCCCCCCCCCCCCCCCCCCCCTCCCCCGCCCTCTATGTGTTTGTGTGATCTCCATCTCTAATCGGTTGGGGATTTTTGCGTCGCAGCTGCCTGTGAACGACGAGCTGGTGTGGGACAATGGCACACCCTTCCCTGAGCCCTGCGTCGACCGCCTCGCGCCGCACATCGGCAAGGTACGCTGATCCGACCCCCCCCCCCCCCTACTGCTGCAATACACAAGACCGCATCCACTGCAATTTGATTCGTTGCACCGCATCAAATGCGTCTATATATCGGTTTGATTTTGATGTGTTTTGGTTGGACAGTACGAGGCTCTGGCGTGGCTGTGTGGAGGTCTGAGCTTCTTCGCCGCTCTCGGCCTGGCTGCCGTTGTGAATGACAAGGCCTCCAAGATGCCATATGTGAGTTTCCAGTGCCACTGCTTATACTGCCTTGTGATTTTACAACCCCCATTGTTTGTTTAGAGACCATCCTTGTAGTGTTTATCTGTCTGGGCTATGATTTAAAGGAGACTTTCCTGCAAAAAAGTACACCCTCTGCTCCTAAATATAAGACGTTTAACTGCCAAAACGTCTTGTATTATTTATAAACAGAGGTAGTAAAAGATTTAGCTGAGACTTGCCTTATGCAACTGTACAAAAAATATTGTTGCTAAGATGGTACGAACTTTGGGTCATTGTGAGAGCGTTCCAATTGTTAATTTTATGCTAGAGTTGCAATTGTTATGAATTGTAGTAAATTGGCACAATTTACCTAAACTAGACCTGAAAGATAGTGGAAACCCCGTCAATGGAGTTAACTGCAAATACAGTACATTTTGGCGTTTTGTTGTTGTTGCATCTAGGCTTGTAGATGGAAGGATTCTTGTAGTGTATGATCGTCAACATATTTTCCTTGTGGTTTATTGGTTGTGATTTGTGTTCTAGCTATCTAATGCATGATCTACAGTGTTTCTTGTTAGCAGTTTATATACTGGGAAAACTAAAGACTGCAAGTGGAAATTGATCAATTGAATTGGAACCAAGTTAATTGACCTCAGTTTGTGCAAAATATCATCTCCACTGTTCCTTGCAACAAACAAAATATAGAGAGCTTCCTTGATTTCTGATGCATCTATGGGGGCATTCGTTGTGGGTCTTCTTTTCTTTTCCGATGAACTGCAATTAATCAACTAACTCTCTGGATAATAAATTTAAATATCTGCCACCTCATTGCTTAGCAAGTTGTTTTACTGCCTTCAAGTCTTCAACTGGCACTGCTGGCTTAAATTTCCCATGGATGATCTCACTTTAGGAAAAAGTACACATTACACTCAATCTATTGGCTGTGTTCATGTACCCCCTTAACCAGTTTTTGGGCTCACTTAATACTCCCTGATTAATTTGACATCCACTTAACCCCCTAAACTAGACTCAGTGCTTCCAAATCATGGGTTTTATAATCTTGGTTCTACACGTAGGCAAGTGACATGGCACGCCCATCACCAGCCACAACTCCTTTCCTCCATTTGGTTGATTTAAGCAGGAAATTTTCAAGGAGACGTAGTGCAGTGACGTTGCAGAGGGGTAGGAATTAAGGTTCCAGCGGTTCCTGGAGATACCACGGGACATGCAAGTCCTCAGACCAGGACAGCTAGCTACCTTGGAGACGTGGCAGTCAGGGTGTCCTAGTGATAGGAGCCATCAAGCAGGCTGGTCGTGGCCTTGGCCTTGAACTGCAGATGGAAGTGACACATATTTTCTCGCCACACCATTTCAATGAGCTCCTGTATTGTACCCTTGTTGACCTTCTGGAAGAAAGAACCCCAGTATACAGGATTACGGGTGCCCGGTGATCGCCGCCGCTTAGGACACTGTCTCCTCTGCGCCCCGCCATGCTTTGTCAGGCACCTGAAATTGTTCACTGGGAGCTCGCACTCTGATACGTGCAGAGGCCAACTGGCCAACGGCAGCACTATCATGGACTGGTGCTTGTTCTGTCGGACCACCGTGGCAGAGCAGCACTGCAACAGCACCTAGTAGCTGTCCACTAGCAGTTGGTTAGCTAGCTCCAAAGCTAGATGTTCAAATTCACAATGGCGAGCTGTAAATACTTCCTAGCTGTTAGCATCATTGTTTATAAGGCGGTAAGGCGACCTAAGGCGAGCACAAACTGCCCTGATGCTAAGCACCTAAAGCGGGCATAATTGCAAGGCGCTGCAAGGCGCTGCCAGGGCACAAACTGCCCTGTTAGCATCATTGTTTATAAACAATGCTTAGCATGCACATGCTTAGGCTGATCAAAATTAGCTGTGCCTATTCTTGGATGCAAGGAAGCTACAGAGAGCATTTGGTGGATGGTAGAAAGCCACATCATCAGTAATCCCTGCTTGAGTGTCGTTTTGTCGTGTAAACCCTGCCATGTCATCACCAATCCTGGTATAGGGGGTTAAGTAGACCTCAGATTCTTCGTCAGGGGTTAATTGAGCCTAGAATTTTTGTGAGTGCAGTCAATATTTTAGGAAGGTGGATTTTCCCCGTCGTTTTATGATGGCGGCTTAGAGAGCAGTTAGTATTTTGGCACACCCTTAAACCTTACATGCATGTCAGGTCCTAGAAATTTGTTGTTGAGTTCCTTATTCTGATTTTGGTCTGACACAACCTTGTACTTCCTAAAATTCGATGGCCTGGAATCTGTTACTGGATATATATTGGTGATTATTGAGTCTAGATGATCGATTTATTCTGATAACTGTGAACTTTACTGTCATGCTTTATGTTACCCTGTTGAGTGTTGACTTGAACAATTGGATAGCCATGTTAGTAAGCATGGCCTGTGTCAAACCCTCAAACCCTTCAATCCCTGACCTGTAATGCCTCCTTAGTATGCAAAGTTTCTATCCACTTCTGATTCTGAAGTGGAGGTATTTGTATTAGCATCGCTGGATACTCATGATGTCACATAATCTGTTATATCCTTCAAAGCATGAAGGATTTTATCATCTATGCTTGTTACCTTATGTGTTATATATACATGCGTGGAAACAAAAGTTTGGTACTCTCCTGAACGCTACAATAGTCAGCAGAGCTATCTGTTAAGCTTATGGCCCTTTGTCCTAGAGGAAATTCCTTGATATGTCATATCATCCCAATGCTACCTTTTCAGAGTCCTGCAAACGTAAAAGGCCCTAAAACTAATCGTCTGTTTAAACTTAATCTACAGATGCCAACTTGACTTTGCTCTCCCTTCTAAGTGCTGGCTGTTATATAATACTCTTTGTCTTGTAATGCCTTTTGGAAAGTGTGTTAGTACAATCGCATGCCATTTTCAGCCAAAAACAAATGGTGACACGTGGGTAATCAACGATGCCTATGATTTGTGAATGCAGACCTGAAAACTATATAAATTTGTTGTAAATTGGTAAAGAAGGATGCCTGTTTTTAGTTTATTTTGCTGAACAAGCTAACTAAACTCATCATACTTTCTCTTGCAGACACCAAAAGTCTACCCGTACGACAATTTGAGAGTGGAACTTGGTGATAGATCATAAAAGATTTTTCCCCCCACCGTTTCAAGTGTTGCGAGGAACTGAACTCAGCACGCCTCTGTTCATCGGAGAAAACAGGGAAATCTTGCTGTTTATGATGGTGTTTGTTGTTGTTTGCCATGTTATAAACATGGTCTTGTGGTTTGAATCGAGATAATCGATCCCAGCTTGCGCATATCTGTGCAATGATCCATGTAATAAACAATATCGGGTATCTTGTTGATTTCAGATCAATTGACGATGGTACTCTTTGGAAATGTTTTCAAACTAAGCACAGTACTATCAGTTATATTCCATTTTATAATCAGACATGTATGTACTTTGCGGGTACTTGCTTTACTGACAATGGCAGAACTATTTTTTTTGAAACTGGGACAATGGCAGAACTATGATACTACTAGTAAGCTGCAAGCTTGCATGTACTATAATGTCTGCTTGGTCAGCAGCGTCCATATCCCATTCTAATTTGTTTCGGACAGCAAGGCGTCCATAGGGAATACTCATTTCAAATAGACAACATTTCCCCGCAAAAAAAAAGACAACATTTATCACAAACCACAAACCGATCAAACATTGAATAGTACTCTCTTCGTCCCAAAATAAGTGTCTCAACAAATAAGTTTGAGACACTTATTTCAGGACGGAGGGAGTATATGGGAAGTGTACATCCGGTTGGAACCAAACGTCGTCCACATACTACATAGCGCAGCACGCGAGTACCAAGACGCACCGAACATTTCATTACGTTACTACCACACGGGCACACGGCACAAGATAGATTCAACACTAACAGACAAGTAAACAAACAAACTATATTAAAATTCGCACTCGGCTACTACCATTGCTAGAACAAGCAAATTAACGACGTCCCATTCGTACGTGCGTACGGACTTGGTTGGCTGATCAGTTAGGGCACTGGAAGCCAGCCGGGAGCTTCCTGCCGCAGTGGTTGACGAGGAGGACGAGCTGGAGGGGCAGGCCGACGTCGACGACGCCCAGCACGTTGGCCTTGATGGCGGTGCAGAGGCAGACGGCGGCGTTCAGGTCGGCGAGGCCGTCGACGAGCTCGCAGCACGGCTTCTTCCCCGACGACGCCGTCGACCAGGAGCCCGCTATCAGGTTCGTCAGCCCGTCGCCTAGGCCCAGCACGTCCGCGCACACCCCCAGCTTCAGCGCGTCCACGGGGCACTTACCTCCGCCGCTCCCGCTCCCGCCCGTCACCGTCGGTGCGCTAGGCGTTGGTTTGCTCTTGCTGGGGCAGGCCGCCTCCGACGAGACGGGGAGGAGGAGGAGGAGGCTCGCCGCTAGAGCCAGGGTAGACAGCGCAACCACCGTGCTGCTGGTTTTGCACGTCGCCGCCATGACTATGCTATGACAAAGGTTAGAGAGATCGACGAGAGAATGAGTACGTAGTACGGGTGCGTGCCGTAGCTGCCGTGCATGTGGTGGTATTTGTAGGGGAGCCATCGGTCCGAAAGTTGCAAACTTACTTGAGTCAGGTGTTCGATCGGCTTTATTGCGGCGGCACTTACTGGAGCAATCTGTACTGTAGCTTTGGTACAACATATAGGGAATGTTAATTCATTATGGTTCTTCTTGTCGGTGACGCATTGATTCAGGCGCTGCCTGCCGAGGTTCAATTTTTTTTTTTTGAGGAATCTCAGTTTGCTGTCTATCCAGCGGAGTTGCAGAAAGGAGTCGCGGAGGAGACAAGACCACCGTGGGCTGGGCTGTTGTTGCATCTCGAGTGGGCTTTCTGGAGACAAGATCATCGTAGATCCAACATAACGTGTCTGTGGGCTTTCTGGTGGAACATGTGCGGCAGCAGCAGCACTGCAGCAGAAGGGAAAGCAGCGGGCGGAGGCAGGCGTTTTTAGTCCCACCTCGCCTGGCTAAGCAGGAGGGAGCAGAGAGCTCTGCTACATAAGAGGGCGGGGTGTAACCTGAGAGAGGCATGCAGCTGCGTGGTGAGCACAAAACGAACTATTTACTAAAGAATACAGTGTGCACGCCACACTAAGCAGCATAAGCTAACTTTTTGAGGAATGATCAGAAGAAGATCCCCTTTACAAGGGACGCGTGGCCATGTCCCATCTGGTAGCAGACCGGGGCAAGGCAGATTTCCGTAACGTTTATTAGGATGAAAAACGTTTATTAGGATGGTGAAAGGGCCTTTTTTCGGGTGTATGTGCGTGTGACATGTTTTGTAACCGAGGCAACAAGTATACTATAGCTATTACCTCTACTAGTCTATTACCTCTACTAGTCTATGGAACTGAAGCTTGGAAGAAGCATGTGTCATGCTGGGGCATGCCCCCCCCCCCCCCCCCCCCCCCCCCTCTTTTTACTCTATTTTGTATGCTGGAGCATCATCCATGCAACCATTCTCGCGAATGTTTCTGGTGTTGCACACCTATATACGATGTAGAGATGATAATCGAATGAAAATTATCTTGCCGGAGTATGTTTATTTTGTATGTTCTCACCCACTGGTGTATCATATTGTTTGTATTGGAGCACTTGTTGCATGAGGAATTTTTGAATGGTGAAATATACTATAATCATCGTTTTCTATGTAACATGATCTGTTGCTCTTTATTAACCATAGCGAAATCATCAGTTGAACACATTTTCTCATTATAACATTATGTTCCTACAACTTGAATACATGGATAGATGTTCCTATAACATCATCAAAACGAAATTACCTTCCTGTAAGATCATGTGTCCTGTAATATGAATACATGATCTATATTTTCATGCATGCAACCTGGAGCAATCTCACCACACAAAACCCATTTTTTTTCAAGCAAAATGTTGTTTTTTGGCAGTACTAGACACATGTTTTCGCACTTATGCAGAGAAACATTGATGTTGCATGTCTCAAACACAAGCAAATACATGAAGAAAACATAACAAACTAAACTCTCTTTATTTTCTGTATTTTTCCGTAACACAGGTCGCAAATTTCAACTTTATACATTATCAAGCTTGCAAAAAAGAAGTTATAAATGTAGCTCAAACATAGGGAGCAAGTACATCTTCTGCTTAGGAGATGAAAAGAAAATGAACAGCTCGCTGGAGCAGTTCATTTCCCCTTCAGTCCCAGCTTCCTGCATCAAACATAGCGAAAATTGCCTTGGACATAGCTCTCTTCCCTTCAGTCCCAGCTTCCTGCATCATAGAGTTTTTTTTGCAACAGTCATTTTCTCTCCATGGAATCAACAATTTCTGTCTTGTTTTAGGAAATCAATTACAGAAGACATCAAATGAATAGTTTACCATTTTTTTTACAGAGGTCAATATTAACATGCAACATTTGTTTCTGGCCTACATTTTTTGAGGAATTCAGATACACTCTGATTTTCTCACAACAACATACAAAATCAAACCACATCAGAGGCACCCTCACATGAGTGATTTTTCCTGAACATCAGAGCCATTTTTCTATTTTTTTTTGCAACATTGGAGATTGCAACTACAAATACAGGGGCTCATGTTTCAGAGACAGAACAAGTAAAATAGGGGGATGTGCCTCGTTGTATCCACACACAGGGTTTGCTATGTTGTGTTTCAGAGTTTCATGCTTCAGAGTTAAATAGAATTTGTGTTTCAGAAACAGAGTCTCAACCAGGATTCCTGATGCGATCTGGTCGAAGGAGCTTCAGGAAACACCACAGGTGGGTTCTTGAACTAGGCTGAAACTCCTTCTCGTGGCGGAAGCTCCCCGGCGGCGGTCGGAGCTTAGAACGATGGCCACGGCTGTTCTCGTAGCAAGGCCCCTCGATGAGCTCGATCTACGTCGGATTCAAGCATCTGACGCGCGATGTGGTGAGCCATGGTGTTTCAGAGAGGATATTTGGCTGCTCCCGTGCCGGCGGCAGGTGATTTTAGGGCGGGGTGACGCCACGCTGGGCGCAGCTTTGTCAGGGCCGGGGGGCAAGGTTCTTTGTTTCTGCAACAGTGCGCTTGTTGCGGGAGTTAATGAGGGGCCATGCGGGGCGTGGGTACTACATCGGACTTCTAACAGCGCGAGGATCCAACGGCAATCGATGCGGCGGATAACTACAAAACATCGGCCGGCGGACGCGTAGCAGCGCCCAAAAAATAATCAAAATCTTAGATCATTTCGTTCTACGTTCGTAGTTCTGAGTCGTTGCTCTGCTTGGATTTAGCATACTTGCAGGCGCATCTTTTTTTTTTGAAGGGTAATTGCAGGCGCATCTTTGTAATGGTTGCAAACCATCTTCGTGAGAAATTGATGCTACTATTTCGTCTGGGATTAAATTTAGCCATCTAGCCTTTCAGTTCTACGATTACTTGTTTCAGGATTTGTATCTACTTGTTGCAGCCAACAGCTCTCTAATGCAGTATCTTCTACCAGGAATTCAGGATCCGTTCTTTCACTCCTTTCAGTATCTGTTCTTCAATATGCTAGTGTCAGATACAACAAAGATCTTCTGTTAGCTATGACTTCTATATATGAATTATTGGTTTTATCAACTAGCTGTTGGCTGTAGTGCAAAATTTCCCTGGTGGACCATAATCCATAAGTTTTTCTTTTCCTTCTTCTCTCCATGAAGTTGTTCTTGCCCAAATGTGAATCATATCTTCAGCAAACGTGCTATTGAATCATAGATGGGCTTTAGGCCCATTTGAACAATGATTCCTGGTTAATCTTCAGGCCCATGTAGGATATGGCAGGTGGTGGGAAGTTTAGTACCACCTTGCTAGTTGAGGGGAGTTGAGACCCCATTATAAGGGCTGCTCTACCACTTGCCATTGGGAGCTTGGGAAGAGGAGTGGTACACGCGCGCTCCTCCTCCGCCGCACGCCTCATCACGATGCGCGCGCGCGCACCGCGGGTTGCAGGAATGAACCGAGCCGAAGCTTATTTTTGCCGGTCAGGAACGAATTAATTAATCCATGATTAGTTAACGAGTCTCTAATAGATGTGCCACTGTCCGAGGCTGCTGCTGCTCCATATATGCTCTGGTCATAGATGGTTCGATTCTATGTACTGTATGTGTTAGTATGCTTAGGTATCGCTGTGAGATGCATACCGTACATGCTTACTGTTTACTCGTGGATTAGTCTAATCGGAAAAGTGCTAATATTTCCAACAATCCAAAAACCTTATTTTAGACACTTTTCGATTCAAGGATTTGCCGCTACTCTGAAATCGGAAAAGTTTACCGGGACGCATTTTAAGCGTTGGCAGACAAGGACCACGTTGTGGCTCACAACGATGAACGTGTTCTGGGTTGGTGGTGTGCCCCCCACAGAAACGATTGCTCCTGAACAGGAGAAGTGAAAGTGCGTTATATCGACTAGAGGGGGGGGGGGTGAATAGGCGATTTTTACAAATTCGTCACTGAGGAATTTCAAGGTGAGGAAATTCCTAAGCGACGAACTACTTAGCAGCGGAATAAGTGCTCAGATGCAAGCATAACAGAGCAGTAGCACAGTCATCATGATGAAATGAAAACAAGCACAGAGCACGAGTAGCGTAAACACAGGATGAGCAGGCTGAAGACAAACTGACTGAAGAAATTGAACTGAGGAAATTGAGAAAGTCTTCAGACAAAGTCTTCAAACAGTAATGATCAAATACATAGCAAGTATGCGAGGAAATGAAAGGGTTGAGGAAATAGAACCAGCAGCTCGGTGAAGACAATGATTTGGTAGACCAGTTCCAACTGCTGTGATAGTTGTACGTCTGGTTGGAGCGGCTAGGTATTTAAACCTGAGGACACACAGTCCCGGACACACAGTCCTCACCGTATTCTCCTTGAGCTAAGGTCACACAGACCTCGCCCAATCACTCGTGGTAAGTCTTCAGGTGACTTCCAAACTTTCACATACTCGGTCACTCGGCAATCCACAATTTCCTCTTGGATGCTCTAGACCATGACGCCTAACCGTCTGGAGGATGCACAGTCCTCAAAGGTAACAAGCGTCGGTTCCACACAGGAACAATCTCTTCAGTGATGCTCAATCACTTTGGATTTGTAGGTGTTTGGGTTTTTGGGTTTTTCCTCACTTGATGATTTTCGCTCAAAGTCCTCGGAGGATGGGATGCTCTAAATGACAAGTGTCAATCTATCTCTCGGAGCAGCCAACCAGCTAGTGGTTGTAGGGGGTGGCTAGTTATAGCCTAGGGAGCAGCCCGACATGATAAGACATAAATGCCCTTCAATGATATGACCGTTAGGTGGGTAGGATATTTGGACAGCTGGCGCGCAGCACAACAACGGTCGGATATTTGAGTATCAAATTCCTCAGGGCTATCATGTTCCTCACTTGTAGGCAATCCGCACTGGCGAATTCCTAACTCCTCAGTCAGAACAAATTCCTCAGAGAACAGAAGAACTTCGTCTCTGTCACTGAAGAACTTGACTAAACTGTATGAGATTTCCAATGGCTTCACTCGAAAGGATTGGGTAGGTGTAGGATTTTGAGTTGAGCATCACTTGGAAACTTTTCCTTAGTTTTACCTCGACCCCCTTTAACAGTACGGTGTTTCCTATGACTCAAGAAGAAGAAAATGAAACTACGAAAACAAAAGTCTTCATGCTTCATAATCCTCGCATGAATATCAAGTCTTCAGGGTCACACCAATTTCTTCACTTTCAAAGTCTTCAAGAAAACCAAAGTCTTCTTTAGGGGTCGATATTCATCGTAAATAACAAACTCCTCATAGACTTATAGACCTGTGTACACTCACAAACACATTAGTCCCTTAACCTATAAGTCTTCAATACACCAAAATCACTAAGGGGCACTAGATGCACTTACAATCTCCCCCTTTTTGGTGATTGATGACAATATAGGTTAAGTTTTCAACGGGGATAAACATATGAAGTGTAAATACTAATATTGAGGAATTTGACTGCAAGATATAGAAGAACTCCCCCTGAAGATGTGCATATTTGAAGAATTTGCTTTGAAATAGCAAATGCACATTGTTGAGTAATATCATGGAGATCTCCTCCTATATCTTGAAATTCATACACGCATTTAACATGTGATATGAAGAATTTGAAATGCATGATGAGATATGGTGTCTGACGAAATTCAGCATGCGTGCATTAATGTACTTGAGGAAATAGCATGCAGAAAAACAGAGCAAAAGTATCAGACCACCATAGGACTTAAGTTTACAACTCATCAGAGCAAACACCTCAGAAAAGCAAGAGTTGAAACTTAACAGAAATATAGCCCATATATAAGACCCGCTTGAAGACTAACTCAAATTTCTCCCCCTTTGTCATCAAATGACCAAAAGGGACGAAAAATGAGGACTAACGCCCCTGAAGAATATCATCATGATGTCGATGGAGGAGCGCCAGCATTGTTGGGGTCGTCCGTTGAGGTAGGGCCTGCCGCAGTGTCGTTCAAGTCTTCAGCTTCATCCGTCTCGCGCGATGAAGAATATGAACTGGCAACAAGCTGAGGAACTTTGACTTTCTTGAATTTCTTCGAAGGTGGCTGGGACCAGTCAAAGTCCTGTTGGAAGCCCATCTCCTTGAGTTCTTCAGCACTATGAAGATTAGACAGAATCGCCCAAGTGCGGTCAAAGACTTCATGCAAGTAGTAGTGATTCTTCTTCACAGTATTTTGAGTGACTGTCATGTTCTGAAGAATTGCACCAAACTGACGCTTGACCCACTTGTGATTTCGATCAACTTTCTGATGAAGACTAAGGAGAAGTTCACGATCAGTCATCACACGCGGAGCTGTGGCTTGAGGATGATGTTCTGAAGCTTTGGCGGCAGAATCTTGAGTTGCAGAGTCATCATTGGTGGAATAGGAAGTAGCTTTGCGAAACTGTCCATCCAATGGACGAGTACCTTCATCAAAAACAGTAGCCTTGCCCTTCTCGTCAGCTGAGGAAATAGTCCGTTTGAGGACTTCGATAGGGGGCAAATAGCTGAGATGATTTTGAAAGTCAGCCATGTAATGAATTGAAGACCTTGATCTGATGAATCTCATGATCCAGGGAGCGTAAGGCTTCAACTCAAAAGGTGACAGAGCAGCATTGGCCAAAGTCCTCATGAAGAAATCGTGGTAGTTGATAGGAATACCGTGAATGATATTGAACAGCAGATTCTTCATAATGCCAACAACTTCTTCATCATCAGAGTTGTGGCCCTTGATTGGACTGAGGGTTTTGGTCAAGATGCGATAAACTGTCCTTGGCACATAGAGCAATTCCTTGACGAGGAATTTGGTCCTTGGAGCTTGGCCTGGCTTCAAAGGCTTCATCAGCACTTGCATCAGATGATCAGACAATTCAGGTTCAACATAGAGAAGCCTTGCACCTTCAGTGGGAGGACAGACTGGAATGGCATGAAGCAATTCAGAGGCCGGTGCTTTGAAATGAGTATTATCGGTCATCCAGTCCAATACCCATGAATTGACATCATCAACATTTCCTGTAATGTGTAGCGTGGCGAAGAATTGAAGAATGAGTTCTTCATTCCAATCGCAGATGTCGGTGCAGAAATTGAGTAACCCAGCGTCATGAAGAACACTGAGGACTGGTGTGAAGCAGGGCAGCGATTCCATATCTACACGAGGAATTTGCTCATGTTCAAAGATCTTATCCTTATCAACCAACAATGAGGAGTAGAAGTTCATCTGGCTTGCAGTCCAGAAGCGCTTGCGACGAAGACGAGCAGAGTCATAGGGATTGTAGTCAGTGAAGAATATGTGCTCATTGAAGAAATCCTCAGCATTAAACTTCTGCTTCTTGGAGTGAGGGTTCTGTGGCTTGGGCTGAAGATTAACAGTTGAAGAATTTACATCCTCTTGAGGTGTAGCCACTGGAGCCACAGGCTGAGGAATTTCAGCAGCAGCCTTGGCTTCCATTTCTTCAGACATATGCACATCAGCGCTAGAGACTGGAACTTCTTCAGGAATAGAATGAAGAGAAGCTTGACGTTCATCAGAGCCCGTATGAATTTCTTCAGTTTGCACAGGGGACTGAGGAACATGATGTAGAGGGGTTGTCAGAGGTGAATTGGGGTGATGACTTTCCCAAAAGTCATCATTCAGAATAGGTGTTGTAGACCCAATATCCACATCCTCTTCTTCTTCAGTTCCTTCGACGCCTGCCTCTTCAGCTGTGAACTGAGGCATGGGCGATGATACCAGTGGGGTTGAAGGGAAAGTATCCACTTCAATTTCTTCATCCATCTGCTCTGTCGAAGCAGCAGAAGGAACTTCTTCATCAGATTTACTTGGAATTTCATATTCCTCACCAAAGGGAATGATCTCCTTTGATGGCATGCTTGATATTGGAATAGCATCAATTGGGTTTTCAGATGAACTCGTCAAAGTCTTCAATTTCTTGGGGGCTGAAGACTCTGAAGATGCAGATGCTTTCCTTTTCTTCACAGCTGCTCGCTCCGCAGCCTTGGTTTTCTTCGCTTCTGATGCAGAAGGAAGGTTGATGCTTGTCATTGGTGCAGGAGGAGCAGAGGAAATTGGTTGAATTTCTTCAGGCACAACTGATGCAGTTGCCCTGGCTTGTTCAGATTCCTCAGGCACAGTAGCAGATGCTTCAACTGGCCTGGATTGCTCTTCAGGCGCAATGTTGGAGGTTGCCCTGGCATTTTCTTCAGAGACTGGAATTTCTTCATCAGCTCTGGCGCTTTCATTTTCTTCAGCAGACTGAATAGATGTTCCAGTCTGAGGAAATTTGGGTTGCGATGAAGCTGCAACACTTGGAGTAAATCCTTTTGCCATTCTGACGAATCTGACTTTGGCACCTAGCCAATCTGCACGGAATGCATGAAATTCATCACTGAGTGCTTTGATCTCAGCCTGCATAGTCACAAGTTCTTCAGGAGACATTTTCACAACATTGTTCTTCAGAAAATGCTCCTTCTTGTACTGAGCCTTCTTCACCTGCCTGGCCTTTTCAAATTTCCATTTCTCTTCATTTATGAAGGCCGTCAACATGTGACTTTGACCAGGAGTGAGGTTTAATTCAGGCAAAGGTGTATTTGGATCCTTGTGCCAGAGATCGATGAAATCAAGGATCTTCCTTGGATCCAGCATGAGGGGCACAGCACTGCCTTTGGCTCTAGCGGCCCTTTGTTGTCGATCTCTGATGATCTCAGCTAATTCTTCATCATCAGCTTCGTCTTCGCTTGACGGAACCTGAAAGGCGACTTGCTTCTTGTGAGGACTTGGCCTTGTGCCTCGTCCAGCAGTGGCCTTTTTCTTCAGCAAGGTCGGAGTTGTTGAAGACTGAGGTGGAGCTGAAGAACTTGCAGAGACTCCTGAAGCAATTGAGATTCCAGTAGTCCTTTGGCATGTGGCAAGATGCACAGGTGCTGAGGACTTTGCAGGAGCAGCTGAGGATTTTGCAACCGAGGGAGTTGGAGCTGCTTTTGAGGAATTTGCTTGAGGAACAGGCCGTGAGGGCTTTGAAGAGCTTGGCCGTGAGGGCATTGAAGAGCTTGGCCGTGAGGGCATTGCAGCTGAGGAACTTGTCTTGACAGCTGATTTCTTCAGCATAGCCTTCTTAGGCTTGATAGCAGAGGCCTCAGCGGCGGCAACAACAGAATCTTCATTGAATTTCTTCACTGCCTCTTTAGCCATTTTGGCCAGCTTGGCTTGACGCTTAGCCCACTCCTGAGGAAATTCCTCACCTCTTCTGATGCTAGTTGGATCAGCTTCTTGGCCAGGAGCCAATGGAGGTCTTGGACATGGAGGGTTAACAGCAAATTTCTTCATGTACTTGGGAGTGACATAGCGATATTCCCTCCATTCTCTTGCCCATCTCCTCTCAATCTTCTGAATGCGCACTTTGCGCTGATTTTTGTTCTCCTTGCCATGAGTTGCTTCATCAGGAGTACAATATTCATCATAGATGTCATCAGGGATCTCAAAAGCAGTATTTGTTTCTGGCCTTTTTCCTCCCTTCTGAGGTCTTTTACCATCAGCCATTTTCTTCACTTGAGGGTTTTGAACAATCGAATTTTCTGATGAGGTATGCAATTTTTCTTCAAGGAACGCTACAAATGAGTTAAGTTGATGAGAACCTAGAGATTCAGCAGCGGACATGTGTACCTGTGAACAGAATATAGGTGCGAAGAGTTTTGGAGAGGTCATATGCGTTCTCAGAAGATTTTCAAAAGTATCAAGTTTGAGGAAATTTGACCAGGGGTGTCTTGAGGAATTTCACTAAGCATTTTTGACTTAGGTTCCAGAGTTGTGTAGATTGAAAATCCACACAATTGAGGAATCTTGAAGAAAAACGTTGCTTAGAGAAACTGATCAAGAACAGAAGCAAGTTGGTGTTTAAGAACATGAAAGTTGAAGAATAAACACCTTTTGAAGATTTTGTGGAAATCATCAGAATCAACAAGGGTAGTAAAAATAAATTTTATTTACCCTTGACGAAGAACACGACGAACTGAGAGTAGCAGTGGAGAAGTTCGTCCGTTCAGATCTTCCACGCCCTAACTTGGCGATGGAAAACAGCTACGGCGGCGGCGGAGTGAAGATTTCCGCGGCCGGTGTGAGTACGACGGCGACGAGGTCGAGGCAGTGAAGCTCTTCCTCACCGGCGACGATGGAGTGTAGCGGCGGCGCTAGGTCTGAGAGCTCGTGCGGGGTAAATGAGCTCTGAGGAGGGCGAGGGGTATTTATAGCAGAGGTGAAAAAACCGCTCGTCCGAAGAAAATGGACAAACGTGCCCCTGACCCTTCTTATCCTAACGACATGTGTCACCCACGTACTGTGAAGTGGAGATCGTGTTAGATCGTGGGTGAATAGATAAATCTTATCGAGGGATATGGAACGGTTTGAGCGGCAAAAGCCGAAAATTCAGATAAGAATATTTTAATGTTTCGTTCGCAAATTCTTCAGCTGTCAAGGACACAGTGAAGACTTTGAACGGGTTTCAAATAGAACGCACATGAAGAATTTGTGAACGGACTGGATTGAGTTTAGCACAGAGGGGGAACGGGTCCGATCACATTCACTTAGAAGGAAAAAACAACTTGAAGAATTAGCAATAAGTGAATGCTGTAGAGGACAGAAAACTCAAATATATATATATTCAATGAAGAACACAGACGGAAAGAGTGAAGATTTTGCAAAGTTGAAGAATTTGAAAATTTGAAGAATTTGCACAATGATGAAAAACTCAAATTTTGAAGATTTTCAACTTTTTGTGGTGGCGTGACCCACCGTGTAAGAATGATGATTTCAGACACCGCGTACAATTGTCGTAGGGCTCTGAGAATCAAATTCTTCATTAATTTCTTCACACTTAGAGGGTTAGTCTTCATTGATTGAAGAAAAACGTTTCTTCGTGTGTTGCACATCTAAGTCATCAATTTGCATAAGAGTTAGGATGTGTGTCCTTTTCAAAGGACATTCGAAGAATATGTTTCACAGCCTTATGGTGTGATTCCTTCGGTGTAGCTTGAAAACGGGCACACATGCAAACACTAAGCATAATATCCGGCCTAGATGCACATAGGTACAATAAAGAGCCAATCATGGAGCGGTATACCTTTTGATCGAAGTCTATTCCATTTTCATCAGTGCATAGATGGCCATTTGTGGGCATAGGGATTTTGACGCCTCTGCATTCTTGCATACCGAATTTCCTCAGAACGTCCTTGAGATATTTCTCTTGAGAAATGAAGATGCCATTGCGTTGTTGATGAATTTCAAGACCTAAGAAGAATTTCAATTCTCCCATCATGGACATTTGATATTCCTCACTCATCATGTAAGCAAATTCGTCACTGTAATGTTGGTTAGTACAGCCAAAGATAATATCATCAACATATATTTGGCACACGAATAATTCATCATCATATGTTTTGGTGAACAGAGTTGGGTCGAGTGAACCAGGTTTGAAGCCTTTCTTCATGAGGAATTCCTTCAAAGTATCATACCACGCCCGAGGGGGCCTGCTTGAGGCCATAGAGGGCCTTATTGAGTCTGAAGACTTTGTCTGGATGCTTAGGATCTTCAAAACCTGGGGGTTGAGCAACATATACTTCTTCCTCAAGCTTACCATTGAGGACTGCACTTTTCACATCCATTTGATATAAGATGATATTATGATGGTTAGCATAAGCAAGCAATATGCGAATAGCCTCAAGTCTAGCAACAGGTGCAAAAGTTTCATCGAAATCAATTCCTTCAACCTGTGTGTAGCCTTGAGCCACAAGACGAGCCTTGTTCCTCACCACTAGGCCATTTTCATCTTGCTTGTTGCGGTAGATCCATTTGGTACCGATGATATTGTGCTTGCATGGGTCCGGTCGCTTGACAAGCTCCCATACATTGTTCAGCTTGAATTGATGTAATTCCTCTTGCATTGCTTGAATCCATTCAGGCTCCATAAATGCCTCATCAACTTTGGTGGGCTCTGTGATGGACACGAAAGCAAAATGCCGACAAAAGTTAGATAAATGTGAAGCTTTTGAGCGAGTCAGAGGACCTGGTGCGTTGATGTCGTTGATGATTCTCTCAATCTGTACTTCATTTGCAACGCGGGGATGAGCAGGTTGACGACTTTGATTTGGCTCAGCATTTTCTTCAGAGCCATTTTCTTCAGATGCGCCAGCATGCTGTTCTTCATGTTCTGGAATGATTTCTTCAGCAGATTCTTCAGTAGGAATGACATCCTCAGTAGCTTTGAACTTGATGGTTTCCTCAGGCGTCATTTCATCTAGCACAGGAGGTAGGTGCTCTCTTTGCGAGCCGTTAGTTTCATCGAACCGCACATCTACAGTTTCAACAACCTTGTTGTGATAGGTGTTGAAGATCCTGTAGGTGTGCGAGTCCTTTTTGTAACCAAGCATAAAACCTTCATGTGCTTTCGGTGCAAATTTAGAATTGTGATGAGGATCTCTAATCCAACATTTAGCACCGAAGACTTTGAAATAACTCACATTGGGTTTCTTGTCAGTGAGGAGTTCATATGAGGTCTTTTTGAAGAATTTGTGAAGATATACCCTGTTGATGATGTGGCATGCAGTATCAATTGCCTCAGGCCAGAAGTGACGAGGTGTCTTGTATTCATCAAGCATGGTGCGAGCCATCTCAACAAGAGTCCTGTTCTTGCGCTCCACAACGCCATTCTGCTGAGGAGTGTATGGGGCAGATAGCTCATGAGTAATACCAAGTTCATCGAGATAGTCATCAAGACCAGTATTCTTGAACTCAGTCCCATTGTCACTACGTATATGCTTGATCTTCACGCCGAAATTCGTCGAAGCCCTTGAGGAGAATCGTCTGAAGACTTCCTGCACTTCAGTTTTGTAAGTAATGACATGCACCCATGTGTAACGAGAATAGTCATCAACAATGACAAAGCCATATAGAGATGCTGCATTTGTTAGTGTGGCATAATGAGTAGGGCCAAAAAGATCCATATGAAGCAATTCAAGAGGACGAGAAGTAGTCATGATAGTCTTCGAGGGGTGCTTGGCTCTGGTCATCTTCCCAGCCTCACAAGCCCCACAAAGATGATCTTTGAGGAATTTGACACCCTCGATGCCAATGACGTGCTTTTTCTTCACGAGCGTGTGTAAGTTCCTCATGCCAGCATGACCCAGTCGTCGATGCCATAGCCAACCTTCTGAAGCTTTAGCAAGTAGACAAGTGGCAGGCTGTGGTCCTGCAGAGAAATCAACAATATACAAGTCTCCTCTCCTAAAGCCTTTGAAGACTTTGGAATTGTCAGATTCCATGAGCACTAAGCAACGATATTTGCCAAAGACAACAACCATATCAAGATCACAAAGCATTGAGACAGACATGAGGTTGAATCCGAGGGACTCGACAAGCATGACTTTATCCATGTGTCGATCCTTTGAGATTGCAACCCTACCTAGACCCAATACCTTGCTTTTGCCTTTGTCAGCGTAGGTGATATGCTTCAAATGTGATGGAGATAAAGGAGTGTTCAACAGTAAGCTCTTGTCACCGGTCATGTGATTTGTACATCCACTATCGAGGACCCACTCAGTAGCTTTGGGTAAATCATCCTACAGATGAATTAGTGCATCTTACGAACTCATATACTTCAGAGTGAAGAATATGACATCAAATTCATCAGACATATTTCATCAATTAAAGCAACATATGTATATATATATATAGCAATGTGAGGACGTGAGAAATGAATAAATCATTTCTTCATGATTAGCTTGCGTCCTTTCAAGCATTTCAGGTCTCCAGCAAATTCTTCAGACGATTTAGTTCGTCTGGAGACCTGACCCTGCATAAGAGATTAGTTCCTTTTCTTCACCACCCACATCTGGAGGGGTGGCAAAGAGTTCATCATTCTGCGAGCTCCATAAGAGAAAGGTGGCAAAGACGCCAGACCACTTCGTTTCACATAAGAGGGGTTAGGGTAAGCATATGAATAAGCAGAGAAATTCTTCGAGGACTTATGAACATAATGATTTGAAGAATAATGCACATATTCATAGCCCTTAGGCTTTCCCTGCGAAACAGAGGTGTTAGTACGATGATGTTCATGTGAGGACTTGGATCCATGTGAGGAATTTGATCCATAAGAGGACTTGGATCCATATGAAGACTTTGGTTCATATGAAGAATTTGATCTGGGGTTCTTATTCTTCACAGGTGGTGTCATGAGGACATTCACCTGAAGACTTTCAAGGCACCTTTTGGGAACCCAGATTTTCTTCATAGGGGGACCATTCCTGCAGTTAGATCCAACATATCTAGCAAATACCTCACCATTCTGATTTTTGAATAGTTTATAGTTGGAGTCAAATGACTCATCAGATGAATATGAGGATTCACAAGTAAAGCCAGATAAAGTGGATGGATCTACGGGAGGTCCCTTCGCAGCAACCCATGAGGTTTTGGGATACTGCTCCGGTTTCCAGTAGGTTCCATCAGCATTGAGTTTCCTCTCAAAGGCAATACCCTCTTTCCTAGGGTTCCTGTTCAAGATCTGCTTTTTGAGCACATCACAAAGAGTCTGATGCCCTTTGAGGCTTTTGTACATGCCTGTCACATACAATTCCTTCAACCCTGCATTTTCATCAGTGATACTAGTGGTATCCTCAGATGAGGAATTTGTGACCACAGAGATAGTTGAAGAATTTGCAGCAATAGAAGCATTTGAACATTCAGGTGAAGAATTAGCAGTTTCACGTTCAATGCATTTCAAGCATGGTGGAATAAATTCTTCCTGAGCGGAACTGATCTGTTGAGCAAGTAAAGAATCATTTTCCTTCTGAAGATCTTCATGACTCACCCTTAGCTTCTCAAGATCTTGCTTTCTTTGAAGAAATTCATAAGAAAGCTTCTCATGATCGGCTAGGAGAGTTTCATGACGACCTTGAAGGTTGTCAAACTTAGACTGTAGTTGCTGAAGATTATCAGTCAGTGTTTGAGTTCGATCCATTTCCTCACCTAACAGATCATCGCTTTTGTCTAGCATATTTTGAACCTTTTCCAAAGCCTTTTGTTGTTTAACAGCAATATTAGCAAGTTTGGAATAGCTGGGTTTGAGGTTTTCATCAGATTCATCCTCACTTGATTCAGAGGAGGGATATTTGAATACCTTGGCACCTTTTGCCATGAAGCAATAGGTGGGAGCATAGTCATCGTTGCCGTCATCAGCAGTGTTGGGGAAGCCATTTTCCTCAGTGTTGAAGATGGACTTGCTAATATAAGCAGTAGAGAGGGCTAAGCTTGCCACACCAGAGTCTGACTCCTCAGACGCCTCCTCTTCCTCATGTTCCTCAGATTCAGCTTCAGAGTCCATTTCCTTGCCAATGAATGCTCGAGCTTTCTTGGAGCTGCTCTTCTTGTGAGATGAAGACTTTGAAGATCTTGACGATGAGGACTTTGAAGATTTCTTCTTCTTCTTAGAGTCATCTGAACTATCATCCTTGTATTTCTTCTTCTTTGATTCCTTCTCCCACTGAGGACAATCAGTAATGTAGTGACCAGGTTTCTTGCATTTATGGCAAGTTCTCTTCTTGTAATCACGGGATGAGGAATCTGATTTCATGTCATCACCTCTTGAGGATTTTCCAAATCGGCCACGTCTAGAGAACTTCTGGAATTTCCTCACGAGCATTGCTAGCTCCTGACTCAGTTCTTCAGGATCACCAAGGCTGCTACCAGAATCTTCATCTTCAGATTCAAAGACTGCCTTGGCTTTCAGTGCACGAGATCTACCATAGCTCGGTCCGTAGAGATCTCTCTTCTCAGCTAGTTGGAATTCATGAGTATTTAGCCTCTCGAGGATATCAGCAGGATCAAGTGACTTGTAGTCACCACGTTCTTGAATCATCAGTGCCAGTGTATCGAATGAAGAATCGAGTGACCTCAGCAATTTCTTCACCACCTCATGGTCGGTGATGTCAGTGGCACCCAGTGCTTGAAGCTCGTTTGAAATGTCAGTGAGGCGATCAAAGGTTTGCTGAACATTTTCGTTGTCGAGTCTTTTGAAGCGGTTGAAGAGATTGCGAAGAACGTCAACTCGAGAGTCACGTTGAGTTGAGACTCCTTCGTTGACCTTGGACAGCCTATCCCAGATAAGCTTAGCTGTCTCCAAAGCACTCACTCTGCCATACTGCCCTTTGCTCAGATGGCCACATATGATATTCTTCGCTTGAGAGTCGAGTTGCTTGAATCTCTTCACATCAGCAGCGTTTATGGAAGGAGTGACAGAGGGAACACCCTTTTCCACAACATACCAGAGATCGTTGTCAACTGCCTCAAGATGCATGCGCATCTTGTTCTTCCAGTAGGGGTAGTCCGTCCCATCGAAGGTAGGACACCCAGCTGAGACCTTGATCATGCCTGCAGTCGACATAACTAAAACTCCAGGTGGTTAAACCAAAATCACACAGAACAAGGGAGTACCTCGCTCTGATACCAATTGAAAGTGCGTTATATCGACTAGAGGGGGGGTGAATAGGCGATTTTTACAAATTCGTCACTGAGGAATTTCAAGGTGAGGAAATTCCTAAGCGACGAACTACTTAGCAGCGGAATAAGTGCTCAGATGCAAGCATAACAGAGCAGTAGCACAATCATCATCATGAAATGAAAACAAGCACAGAGCACGAGTAGCGTAAACACAGGATGAGCAGGCTGAAGACAAACTGACTGAAGAAATTGAACTGAGGAAATTGAGAAAGTCTTCAGACAAAGTCTTCAAACAGTAATGATCAAATACATAGCAAGTATGCGAGGAAATGAAAGGGTTGAGGAAATAGAACCAGCAGCTCGGTGAAGACAATGATTTGGTAGACCAGTTCCAACTGCTGTGACAGTTGTACGTCTGGTTGGAGCGGCTAGGTATTTAAACCTGAGGACACACAGTCCCGGACACACAGTCCTCACCGTATTCTCCTTGAGCTAAGGTCACACAGACCTCGCCCAATCACTCGTGGTAAGTCTTCAGGTGACTTCCAAACCTTCACATACTCGGTCACTCGGCAATCCACAATTTCCTCTTGGATGCTCTAGACCATGACGCCTAACCGTCTGGAGGATGCACAGTCCTCAAAGGTAACAAGCGTCGGTTCCACACAGGAACAATCTCTTCAGTGATGCTCAATCACTTTGGGTTTGTAGGTGTTTGGGTTTTTGGGTTTTTCCTCACTTGATGATTTTCGCTCAAAGTCCTCGGAGGATGGGATGCTCTAAATGACAAGTGTCAATCTATCTCTCGGAGCAGCCAACTAGCTAGTGGTTGTAGGGGGCGGCTATTTATAGCCTAGGGAGCAGCCCGACATGATAAGACATAAATGCCCTTCAATGATATGACCGTTAGGTGGGTAGGATATTTGGACAGCTGGCGCGCAGCACAGCAACGGTCGGATATTTGAGTATCAAATTCCTCAGGGCTATCATGTTCCTCACTTGTAGGCAATCCGCACTGGCGAATTCCTAACTCCTCAGTCAGAACAAATTCCTCAGAGAACAGAAGAACTTCGTCTCTGTCACTGAAGAACTTGACTAAACTGTATGAGATTTCCAATGGCTTCACTCGAAAGGATTGGGTAGGTGTAGGATTTTGAGTTGAGCATCACTTGGAAACTTTTCCTTAGTTTTACCTCGACCCCCTTTAACAGTACGGTGTTTCCTATGACTCAAGAAGAAGAAAATGAAACTACGAAAACAAAAGTCTTCATGCTTCATAATCCTCGCATGAATATCAAGTCTTCAGGGTCACACCAATTTCTTCACTTTCAAAGTCTTCAAGAAAACCAAAGCCTTCAGTTGAAGACATTCATTTTTAGGGGTCGATATTCATCGTAAATAACAAACTCCTCATAGACTTATAGACCTGTGTACACTCACAAACACATTAGTCCCTTAACCTATAAGTCTTCAATACACCAAAATCACTAAGGGGCACTAGATGCACTTACAAGAAGGCGTTTAGGGAGGCAACCACAATCTTTGTGGGAGCAGTTCTGAGGGTGATTGGAGACAAGTTGGTTGACGCATATATTCATATGCGGGTTGCCAAAAACTTGTGGGATGCGCTCGAAGTTAAATTCGGCGCAACCGATGCTGGTAGCGAACTGTATGCTATGGAGCAGTTCCATGATTATAGGATGGTTGATAACCGTTCTGTATTGGACCAGGCTCATGAGATACAGTGCATCGCTAAGGAGCTGGAGCTCCTGAAGTGTGAGTTATCGGACAAGTTTGTCGCGGGTTGCATTATTGCAAAACTCCCTCCTAGATGGAGGAACTTTGCTACTTCTCTCAAGCACTTGAGACGTGAATTCTCTGTTGAGGATGTCATAGGTCATCTCAGTGTTGAGCAAAACTCGAGAGCAAAGGACTCACACGTGAAAGGGGCAGAGGGTTCTTCTAGCGCCAATGTGGTGTAGAAGAAGTTCCACAAATTCAAGGGAAAGAATTCTGTCCAGCAGAATACTACCTTTAAGAAGAAGGGTAAGAAGAAAGACAAAAAGAGAGATGACTGCTTTACTTGTGGTTCAGAGGAACATTGGGCAAACAAGTGTCCAAACAAGTACAAGAAGCCGGGACAGGACTCCAAGTCTATCAATGTCACTCTGAGCAACAATGATGCGGCATCTGGGTATGGTAATCTGTTTACCATACTTTCAGTTTGTCAGTCCACTGATTGGTGGGTTGACACTGGGGCCAATATTCATGTGTGTGCTGATGTGTCTTTGTTCTCTTCCTACCAGGTCACACGAGATTGTTCCGTCCTGATGGGGAATGGCTCGCATGCTTCTGTTCATGGTGTTGGCACGGTAAATCTGAAGTTTACTTCGGTAAATGTCGTGCAACTGAAGAACGTGCAACTGAAGAACGTGCAACATGTTCCCGCCATCAAGAAGAATCTCGTTAGTGGCTCTCTTCTGTGTAAAGAAGGGTTTAAGTTAGTATTTGAGTCCAACAAAGTAGTCGTATCTCGGTATGGACTATTTATTGAAAAAGGATATGATTGTGGTGGTTTGTTCTGCCTTTCCCTGGAGGATTTCTGTAATAAAGTCGTGAACCAAATTCATTCTAATGTGAACGAATCTGAGGTTTGGCATTCACGTCTTTGTCACATAAATTTTGGTTGTATGATGTGGCTAGCTAAGATGGACTTAATCCCGAGTTTCACTTTAGCCAAAGGCTCTAAGTGCCATGTGATGCGGAGCATCCTTCGTGTTGGGAAACGGTGCATGGAAAACAAAAAAATTTCTACGCACACGCAAGATCTATCCATGGAGATGCATAGCAACGAGAGGGGAGAGTGTGTCTATGTACCCTCGTAGACTGTAAGTGGAAGCGTTTGTTAACGCGGTTGATGTAGTCGAACTTCTTCGCGCTCCAACCGATCAAGTACCGAACGTACGACACCTCCGTGTTCTGCACACGTTCAGCTCGGTGACGTCCTCCGCCTTCTTGATCCAGCAAGACGGTGAGGTAGTGGATGAGTTCCGGCAACACGACGGCATGGTGACGGTGATGGTGAAGTGATCTCCGCAGGGCTTCGCCTAAGCACTACGAAAATATGACTGGGGGTGTAAACGGTGGAGGGGGGCGCCGCACACGGCTAAGCAATTGATCTGGGTTGTGCTAGGCGCCCCTCCCACATATATATAGGTGGTGGGGGGTGGAGGGAGCAGCCAGGAGGTGCCCCCAAGTAGGCCGAATCCTTCTTGGGGTCTTCCCCCAAGTGGCGCCCCCCTTCCTTATTTGGAGTGCGGGAGGAAGGAAGGAGGAGGTGGCGCCCCCCCCCCTTTCCTTTCTCTCCCGAGGAGGGAAAGGCAGGAGGGGCCACCCCTCCCCTTTCCTTCCCCTAGGTCCGGCCAGCCAAGGGAAAGGCACACCAGCCCCCTTGTGGGCTGGTCTGTCCCCCCTTTGGCCCATAAGGCCCATTCACTTGCCGGGGGTGCCCGGAACCCCTTCCGGTGACCCGATGAGTACCCGGTGCACTCCGAAACTATTCCGGTGTCCAAATACCATCGTCCTATATATCAATCTTTACCTATCGACCATTTTGAGACTCCTCGTCATGTCTGTGATCTCATCCGGGACTCCGAACAACATTTGGTCACCAAAACATATAACTCATATAACACTATATCATCAACGAACGTTAAGCGTGCGGACCCTACGGGTTCGAGAACTATGTAGACATGACCGAGACACTTCTCCGGTCAATAACCAATACCGGAACCTGGATGCCCATATTGGCTCCTACATATTCTACGAAGATCTTTATCGGTCGAACCGTTATCACAACATACGTAATTCCCTTTGTCCATCGGTATGTTACTTGCCCAAGATTCGATCGTCGGTATCTTCATACCTAGTTCAATCTCGTTACCGGCAAGTCTCTTTACTCGTTCCGTAATACATCATCTTGTAACTAACTCATTAGTCACTTTGCTTGCAAGGCTTCTTATGATGTGTATTACCGAGAGGGCCCAGAGATACCTCTCCGATACTCGGAGTGACAAATCCTAATCTTGATCTATGCCAACTCAACAAACACCTTCGGACATACCTGTAGAGCATCTTTATGATCACCCAGTTATGTTGTGACGTTTGATAGAACACAAGGTATTCCTTCGATATCCGGGAGTTGCATAACCTCATAGTCGAAGGAATATGTATTTGACATGAAGAAAGCAATAGCAATAAACTGAACGATCATTATGCTAAGCTAATGGATGGGTCTTGTCCATCACATCATTCTCCTAATGATGTGATCCCGTTATCAAATGACAACACATGTCTATGGTTAGGAAACCTTAACCATCTTTGATCAACGAGCTAGTCTAGTAGAGGCTTACTAGGGACACGATATTTGTTTATGTATTCACACATGTATTTAAGTTTCTGATCAATCCAATTCTTGCATGAATAATAAACCTTTATGATGAATAAGGAAATATAAAATAACAACTTTATTATTGCCTCTAGGGCATATTTCCTTTAGTCTCCCACTTGCACTAGAGTCAATAATCTAGTTCACATCGCCATGTGATTAACACCCATAGTTCACATCGCCATGTGACTAACACCCAAAGAGTTTACTAGAGTCAATAATCTAGTTCACATCGCCATGTGATTAACACCCAAAGAGTACTAAGGTATGATCATGTTTTGCTTGTGAGAGAGGTTTAGTCAACGAGTCTGCCACATTCAGATCCATATGTATTTTGCAAGTTTCTATGTCTACAATGCTCTGCATGGAGCTACTCTAGCTAATTGCTCCCACTTTCAATACGTATCCAGATTGAGACTCAGAGTCATCTGAATCAGTGTCAAAGCTTGCATCAATGTAACCCTTTACCACAAGCTCTTTAGCACCTCCATAACCGAGAAATATCTCCTTAGTCCTTCTTAGGTAACTAAGGATAATTTTGACCGCTGTCTAGTGATCTACTCCTGGATCACTATTGTACCCTCTTGCCAAACTCATGGCAAGGTACACAACATGTCTGGTACACAACATGGCATACTTTATAGATCCTATGGCTGAGGCATAGGGAATGACTTTCATTCTCTCTCTATCTCCTGCCATGGTTGGGTTTTGAGTCTTACTCAACTTCACACCTTACAATACATGCTAGAACTCCTTCTTTGACTGATCCATTTTGAACTTCTTCAAAACTTTGTTCAAGGTATGTGCTTTGTGAAAGTCCTATTAAGCATCTCGATCTATCCCTATAGATCTTGATGCCCAATATATAAGCAGCTTCACCGAGGTCTTTCATTGAAAAATTCTTATTCAAGTATCCTTTTATGCTATCCAGAAATTCTATATCATTTCCAATCAGTAATATGTCATCCACATATAATATCAGAAATGCTACAGAGCTCCCACTCACTTTCTTGTAAATACAAGCTTCACCATAAGTCTGTATAAAACCATATGCTTTTATCACCTCATCAAAGTGTATATTCCAACTCCGAGATGCTTGCACCAGTCCATAGATGGATCGCTGGAGCTTTGCACACTTTGTTAGCACCTTTAGGATCGACAAAACCTTCTGGTTGCATCATATACAACTCTTCTTTAAGAAATCCATTAAGGAATGCAGTTCTGACGTCCATTTGCCAGATTATAAAATGCGGCAATTGCTAACATGATTCGGATTGACTTAAGCATTGCTACGAGTGAGAAAGTCTCATCGTAGTCAACCCCTTGAACTTGTCAAAAACCGTTTGCGACAAGTCGAGCTTTGTAGATGGTGACATTACTATCAGCGTCTGTCTTCTTCTTGAAGATCCATTTATTCTCAATGGCTTGCCGATCATCGGGCAAGTCCACCAAAGTCCACACTCTGTTCTCATACATGGATCCTATCTCAGATTTCATGGCCTCAAGCCATTTATCGGAATCTGGGCTCATCATAGCTTCTTCATAGTTCGTAGGTTTGCCATGGTCTAATAACATGACTTCCAGGACAGGATTACCGTACCACTCTGGTGCGGAACATGCTCTGTTCGACCTACGAGGTCCAGTAGTAACTTGATCTGAAGTTTCATGATCATCATCATTAGCTTCCTCTCTAGTTGGTGTAGGCATCGCGGGAACGGATTTCTCTAATGTGCTACTTTCCAAATTGAGAGAAGGTACAATTACCTCATCAAGTTCTACTTTCCTGCCACTCACTTCTTTTGAGAGAAACTCCTTCTCTAGAAAGGATCCATTCTTGGCAACAAAGATCTTGCCTCCGGATCTGTGGTAGAAGATATACCCAATAGTTTCTTTCGGGTATCCTATGAAGACGCACTTCTCCACTTTGGGTTCGAGCTTATCAGGCTGAAGCCTTTTTGACATAAGTGTCGCAACCACAAACTTTAAGAAATGACAGCTTAGGTTTCTTGCCAAACCACAATTCATACGGTGTGGTCTCAACGGATTTAGACGGTGCCCTATTTAACATGAATGCGACTGTCTCTAATGCATAACCCCAAAATGATAGTGGAAAATCGGTAAGAGACATCATAGATCGCACCATATCTAATAAAGTACGGTTACGACGTTCAGACACACCATTACGCTGTGGTGTTCCAGGTGGCATGAGTTGTGAAACAATTCCACATTGTTTTAAATGAAGGCCAAAGTCGTAACTCAAATATTTGCCTCCGCGATTAGATCGTAGAAACTTTATTTTCTTGTTACAATGATTCTCCACTTCACTCTGAAATTCTTTGAACTTTTCAAATGTTTCAGACTTGTGTTTCATCAAGTAGATATACCCATACCTACTCAAATCATCTGTGAAGGTGAGAAAATAACGATACCCGCCGTGTGCCTCAATACTCATCAGACCGCATACATCGGTATGTATTATTTCCAATAAGTCATTAGCTCATTCCATTGTTCCGGACAACGGAGTTTTAGTCATCTTGCCCATGAGGCATGGTTCGCAAATATCAAATGATTCATAATCAAGTGACTCCAAAATTCCATCTGCATGGAGTTTCTTCATGCGCTTTACACCAATATGACCTAAACGGCAGTGCCACAAGTATGTTGCACTATCATTATCAACTTTGCATCTTTTGGCATCAATATTATGAATATGTGTATCACTACGATTGAGATTCAATAAACCATTCACATTGGGTGTATGACCATAGAATGTTTTATTCATGTAAACAGAACAACAATTATTCTCTAACTTAAATGAATAACCGTATTGCAATAAACATGATCCAGTCATATTCATGCTCAACGCTCAACACTAATCCCGAAGGTAGAGGGAGTGCGCGATGGTGATCGTATCAACCTTGGAATTACTTCCAACACACATCGTCACCTCGTCCTTAACTAGTCTCTGTTTATTCTGCAACTCCTGTTTCGAGTTACTAATCTTAGCAACTGAACCGGTATCAAATACCCAGGGGTTGCTACGAACACTAGTAAGGTACACATCAATAACATGTATATCAAATACACCTTT
Organism: Thinopyrum elongatum; assembly: GCA_011799875.1. Classification (NCBI taxonomy): domain Eukaryota; kingdom Viridiplantae; phylum Streptophyta; class Magnoliopsida; order Poales; family Poaceae; genus Thinopyrum; species Thinopyrum elongatum. The sequence continues at coordinate 320,585,913 of CM022297.1, forward strand.
GTTCACTTCGCCATCCTTCTTATCCGCCAAGTATCTGGGGCAGTTCCGCTTCAAGTGACCATTTCCTTTGCAGTAGAAGCACTTAGTTTCAGGCTTAGGTCCAGCTTTGGGCTTCTTCACGGGAGTGGCAACTTGCTTGTCATTCTATTTGAAGTTCCCTTTGTTTCCCTTGCCCTTTTTCTTGAAACTAGTGGTCTTGTTTAACCATCGACACTTGATGCTCTTTCTTGATTTCTACCTTCGCCGATTTCAGCATCGCGAAGAGTTCAGGAATCATTTTCGTCATCCCTTGCATATTATAGTTCATCACGAAGTTCTAGTAGCTTGGTGATAGTGACTAGAGAACTCTGTCAATCACTATCTTATCTGGAAGATTAACTCCCACTTGATTCAAGCGATTGTAGTACCCAGACATTCTGAGCACATGCTCACAGGCTGAGCTATTCACCTCCATCTTGTAGGCAAAGTAGAGGTCTCATACCTCTTGACACGGGCATGAGTTTGAAATACCAATTTCAGCTCTTGGAACATCTCATATGCTTCATGGCGTTGAAAACATTTTTGAAGTCCCGGTTCTAAGCCGTAAAGCATGGCGCACTAAACTATTAAGTAGTCATCATATCGAGCTTGCCAAACGTTCATAACGTCTGCATCTGCTCCTGCAATAGGTCTGTCACCTAGTGATGCATCAAGGACATAATTCTTCTGTGCAGCAATGAGGATAATCCTCAGATCACGGACCCATTCCGCATCATTGCTACTATCATCTTTCAAGTTAGTTTTCTCTAGGAACATATCAAAAATAGGGGAGCTAAATCGCGAGCTATTGATCTATAACATAAATATGCAGAACTAATAAGACTAAGTTCATGATAAATTAAGTTCAATTAATCAAATTACTAATGAACTCCCACTTAAATAAACATCCCTCAAGTTATCTAAGTGATACGTGATCCAAATCAACTAATCCATGTTCGATCATCACGTGAGATGGGGTAGTCATCAATGGTGAACATCTCTATGTTAATCATATCTACTATATGATTCACGTTCGACCTTTCGGTCTCCAGTGTTCCGAGACCATGCTCGTCAAATTTAACCCAAGTATTCTGCATGTGCAAAACTGTCTTACACCCGTTGTATGTGAACGTAGAGTCTATCACATCCGATCATCACGAGGTGCTTCAAAACGACGAACTTTGGTAACGGTGCATACTCGGGGAGAACACTTTTATCTTGAAATTTAGTGAAGGGATCATATTATAATGCTACCGTCGTTCTAAGAAAAATAAGATGCATAAAGGATAAACATCACATGCAATCAAAATATGTGACATGATATGGCCATCATCATCTTGTGCTTTTGATCTCCATCTCCAAAGCACCGTCATGATCTTCATCGTCACCGGCTCGACACCTTCATCTCCATCATTGCGTTGGGGTCATCTCGCCAACTATTGCTTCTACAACTATCGCTAACGCATAGTGATAAAGTAAAGAAATTACATGGCGCTTGCATTTCATACAATAAAGAGACAACCCTAAGGCTCCTGCCAGTTGTCGATATTACAAACATGATCATCTCATACATCAACATATATCACATCATATCTTGAACATATCACATCACAACATGCCCTGCAAAAATAAGTTAGACGTCCTCTACTTTGTTGTTGCAAGTTTTGCGTGGCTGCTACGGGCTTCTAGCAAGAACCGTTCTTACCTACGGCAAAAAACACAGCGGTGATTTATCAAGTTTGCTGTTTTAACCTTCTTCAAGGACCGTCCGTAGTCAAATTCAATTCAACTAAAGTGGGAGAAACAGACACCCGCCAGCCACCTTTACGCAAAACAAGTTGCATGTCTGTCGGTGGAACCGGTCTCATGTACGTGGACATGTAAGGTTGGTACGGGCCGCTTCATCCCACAATACCGCCGAATCAAAATAAGACGTTGGTGATAAGCAGTATGACTATCACTACCCACAACTCTTTGTGTTCTACTCGTGCATATCATCTACGCATAGACCTGGCTCGGATGCCACTGATGGGAAACGTTGCATGGAAAACCAAAAATTTTCTACGCACACGCAAGATCTATCCATGGAGATGCATAGCAACGAGAGGGGAGAGTGTGTCTACGTACCCTGGTAGACCGTAAGAGGAAGCATTTGTTAACGCGGTTGATGTAGTCGAACTTCTTCGCGCTCCAACCGATCAAGTAACAAACATACGACACCTCCGCGTTCTGCACACGTTCAGTTTGGTGACGCCCTCCGCCTACTTGTTCCAGCAAGACGGTGAGGTAGTGGATGAGTTCTGGCAGCACGACGGCATGGTGACGGTGATGGTGAAGTGATCTCCGCAGGGCTTCGCCTAAGCACTACGAAAATATGACCGGGGGTGTAAACGGTGGAGGGGGGCGCCGCACACGGCTAAGCAATTGATCTGGGTTGTGCTAGGCGCGCCCTCCCACATATATATAGGTGGGGGTGGAGGGAGCAGCTAGGAGGCTCCCCCAAGTAGGCTAAATCCTACTTGGGGTCTTCCCCCAAGTGGCGCACCCCTTCCTTATTTGGAGCGCGGGAGGAAGGAAGGAGGAGGTGGCGCCCCCCCTTTCCTTTCTCTCCTGAGGAGGGAAAGGCAGGAGGGGCCACCCCTCCCCTTTCCTTCCCCTAGGGCCGGCCAGCCAAGGAAAGGGGTGCACCAGCCCCCTTGTGGGCTGGCCTGTCCCCCCCGTTGGCCCATAAGGCCCATACACTTGCCGGGGGTGCCCGGAACCCCTTTCGGTGACCCGATGAGTACCTGGTGCACTCCGAAACTATTCCGGTGTCCGAATACCATCGTCCTATATATCAATCTTTACCTCTCGACCATTTCAAGACTCTTCGTCATGTCCGTGATCTCATCCAGGACTCCGAACAACATTCGGTCACCAAAACACATAACTCATATAACACTATATCATCAACGAACGTTAAGTGTGCGGACCCTACGGGTTCGAGAACTATGTAGACATGACCGAGACACTTCTCTGGTCAATAACCAATAGCAGAACGTGGATGCCCATATTGGCTCCTACATATTCTACGAAGATCTTTATCAATCGAACCGTTATGACAACATACGTAATGCCCTTTGTCCATCGGTATGTTACTTGCCCGAGATTCGATCGTCGGTATCTTCATACCTAGTTCAATCTCGTTACCGGCAAGTCTCTTTACTCGTTCCGTAATACATCATCCTGTAACTAACTCATTAGTCACTTTGCTTGCAAGGCTTCTTATGATGTGTATTACCAAGAGGGCCCAGAGATACCTCTCCGATACTCGGAGTGACAAATCCTAATCTCGATCTATGCCAACTCAACAAACACCTTCGGAGATACCTGTAGAGCATCTTTATGATCATCCAGTTATGTTGTGACGTTTGATAGCACACAAGGTATTCCTCCGGTATCCGGGAGTTGCATAATCTCATAGTCGAAGGAATATGTATTTGACATGAAGAAAGCAATAGCAATAAACTGAACGATCTTTATGCTAAGATAACGGATGGGTCTTGTCCATCACATCATTCTCCTAATGATGTGATCCCGTTATCAAATGAAAACACATGTCTATGGTTAGGAAACCTTAACCATCTTTGATCAACGAGCTAGTCTAGTAGAGGCTTACTAGGGACACGATATTTGTTTATGTATTCACACATGTATTTAAGTTTTCGATCAATACAATTCTAGCATGAATAATAAACCTTTATCATGAATAAGAAAATATAAAATAACAACTTTATTATTGCCTCTAGGGCATATTTCCTTTACTTCAGTCATCCCCATGTACAGTACGACTACTCCCCAAGCCCCAAGAGGACATACGACGAGACCTCGAATATACGCCATTGGACACAAGGTGAACTCGCTCCTCTCTGAACCGTCACTTTCCACATGTGAGACATGTCTACTACCTCAAACATATGTGCTATGCATGACCAGGAACAAAGAGGAAGACCATGGACCAGCTAGGAGCATTGGACAAGATGGCGAGGACACCAAGCGCGAGGAACAAGAGGAAGGGCTGACTGCAAGTCACAGCCACCGGACGTTCGGTCCCGACCGGACGTCCGATGCCTGGAAGCCCAGACAACCAAAAGGCCCAGCCAATGAGCTGTATAGCGACCGGACGACCGTCAAGTACTGGACGTCCGATAAATCCCAGCACCCGGACGACCGAACCCCTCCGGACATCCGGTGCCACATCACAGAAGGAAAAATAGCGGAAATCCGAGCCCCTCCGGGCGATCGACGCCCTCCGGACGTCCGGACCCTCGTGAGCTTCCGGATGTCCGACACCTGCCTGCGCACAGTGTTTCGGGCCAAAGCCCATGTACCCCTTCGCCCCTTAGACTATATATACTCCTCCTCCTCCCTCTTACTAGGGTTAGCAAAGGATTAGCTCATTTGAGATAGAGCTTTGCTCATCCACTACCTCCTCTTGAGAGAGAGAGAGAGAGACCACTCCCATGGAGTTCAAGACCTCCATGTGAGAGGATCCCATAGGGGAATCAAGACCCCTTCTTGGGAAGATCCTTCTAGGATTCGAGACCTCAATTCCTCCAAGGATTGGGAAGAACTAGCTACCTTTGTATCCCCCTTTGTTGGATTTGAATCATGTATCTCTCTTTGTGTTCATGGATCTAGCACGTGTGTGACCGTTTCTCGTTGATTTGAGTGTTTGCTCTCATTTCCCCTCATGTTTTCCCTCGTGTGTTCATCGTGTTCTTAGGGAATCCCCCTCCAAATCGTGAAAGATCAACCCCTAGGGTTCCACCCTACATCACCATGCGTGTGTGCAAGCTAAGCAACCTCGTAAGCCTCACAAGCCTGCGAACGAGAGACACCTGGCACCGTTAGAGCTCATACATTCAGATCTCTGCGAGATGAATGGTGTGTTGACTAAAGGTGGAAAGAAATACTTCAAGACATTGATTGATGATTCCACTAGATTCTGCTATGTGTATTTGTTAAATACTAAGGATGAGGCTCTGCACTACTTTAAAATCTATAAGGCTGAAGTTGAGAACCAACTTGAGAAGAAAATAAAATGAGTCCGGTCTGATCGTAGTGGAGAGTACTTTTCTAATGAGTTTGATTTATTCTGTGCGGAACATGGTATTAATCATGAGAGGACGCCTTCCTATTCACCCAGTCAAACGGGGTTGCCGAACAAAAAAAACGTACTCTAACAGATTTGGTTAACGCCATGTTAGATACATCGGGTTTATCCAAGGCATGGTGAGGAGAGGCTGTATTGACATCATGTCATGTCCTGAATAAAGTTGCCACGAAGGATAATGAGACTACTCCCTATGAGCAATGAAAAAAGAAAAGAACTACACTCTCTTACTTGCGCACTTGGGGCTGTTTAGCGAAAGTCAACGTGCCGATAACCAAAAAGTGCAAGTTGGGACCAAAGATTGTGGACCGCATTTTTCTTGGCTATGCCAAGCATAGCGTTGGCTATAGATTTCTAGTGGTGAAATCTGATGTACACGATGTGAAAGTCGATACAATCATGGAGTCTAGGGATGCTACATTCTTTGAGGATATTTTCCCCATGAGAGATATGCAAAGCACTTCTAGAATGGAATCTGATGAGACTCCTGAACCTGCCATTCTGATGGAATATTATGAACATAAAAGTGATGAGAGTTCCAGGGAGGATGACGAGGAAGCTCCTGTTAGGAGCAAGAGACAGAGGACTGCAAAGTCTTTTGGTGATGATTTCCTTGTGTACCTCGTGGATGATGACACTCCCAGTTCCATTTCAGAAGCTTATGCATCTCCAGATGCTGACTACTGGAAGGATATGCGGTCCATAGCGAGATGGATTCTATCTTGGCTAGCGGGACATGGGAGATCAATGATCGTCCTTATGGTTGCCAACCATTGGGATGTAAGTGGGTGTTCAAAAGGAAGCTTAGGCCTGATGGTACTGTTGAGAAGTACAAGGCTAGGCTTGTGGCCAAGGGTTATACCCAGAAAGAAGAAGAGGATTTCTTCGATACTTACTCATCTGTGGCTAGACTGACAACCATTTGAGTGTTACTCGCTTTGGCTGCCTCGCATGGTCTTCTCGTTCATCAGATGGACGTTAAGACGGCTTTCCTTAACTGAGAGCTAGACGAGGAAATTTAAACGCAATAGCCAGATGGCTTTGTAGTAAATGGTTAGGAAATAAAGGTGTGCAAGCTAGTGAAATCTCTGTATGGCCTGAAACAAGCGCCTAAGCAATGGCATGAGAAGTTTAATACAACTTTGACATCTACTGGCTTTGTTGTTAATGAAGCTGACAAATGTGTATACTATCGCTATGGTGGGGGCGAAGGAGTTATACTGTGTCTGTATGTCGATGACATACTGATATTTGGGACCCACCTCAAGGTCATTGAGGAGGTCAAGGCTTTTCTATCTCATAACTTTGAGATGAAAGACCTGGGAGTGGCTGATGTTATCTTGAACATCAAGCTACTGAGAAATACTGAGGGTGGAATTACACTTTTGCAATCCCACTAGGTTGAGAAGATTTTGAGCCGTTTTGGATATTCGGACTGCAAACCTTATGCAACACCATATGATCCTAGCGTGCGGATTCAAAAGTTCGAAGGCAGGATGTAGATCAATTGAGATAATCTCAAGTGGTTGGTTCACCGATGTACCTAGCTTGTGCTACTCGTCCTGACATCTCATATGCTATGTGCAAACTGAGTCGGTTTGTTTCCAATCCGGGAGATGTGCATTGGCATGCTATTGAGCGAGTAATGCGTTACTTGCAAGGTACTGCAAACTATAGAATTCACTATTCTGGGTACCCGACGGTACTTGAGGGGTATAGTGATTCGAATTGGATATCTGATGCTGATGAGATGAAAGCCACAAGTGGACATGTCTTCACACTTGGTGGTGGTGCTGTTTCCTAGAAGTCTTGCAAGCAGACAATCTTAACGAGATCGACTATGGAAGCAGAACTCACAGCATTAGACACATCATGGGTCGAAGCAAAATGGCTTCGAGAGCTTCTGATGGATTTGCCGGTGGTTGATTAACCAGTCCCGGCTGTTCTTATGAACTGTGACAATCAAACTGTGATTGCCAAGGCTAAGAGTTCAAAGGACAACTTGAAATCCATAAAGCACATAAGAAGAAGACTAAAATCCGTCCGGCATTCTAGAAACTCTGGAGTGATAGCGTTGGATTACATCCAAACGGCTAAGAATCTGGCAGATCCCTTCACGAAAGGGCTATCATGAATTGTGATAGAAATTGCATCGAGGGAGATGGGCATGAGACCCACGTAAGTTGCCGTGGGGGTAACCCAACCTATGTGATCGGAGATCCCGGGAATTAGGACCTGGGAAAACAATCCAACGGTCAACATAGGAGAGTATTCTTTATTAACCCACTCCGTTGGAGATGCAATAACACTACTGCGGGTTGGTCCAAAAACGACAGTCCAATCAGAGACCCTTCGACGAAACTGTGTGCGATGCATTAATCACAAACGATGATGTAATAAAACCATCAAAAGAGATGCAAAACGTTTGCAATGGCGATGACATCAAACATGGTTCAGATTAGAGTGCGTGTGCGATGCGTGGCAAACGGTTAATCCAGAAGAACTATTTGCGATGAGGCAGAACAACAGAAACGGGCAGCCAGATGAGGGTGTATGCGATATACGGCATACAGTTCACTAGGATGAACTGTGTGTGATTAGGCAACACAATAGAAACGGTCAGCCAGATCAAGGTGTTTGCGATGGAGGGCATACAGTTCACTCGGATGAACTGTTTGCGATGAGCCAACACAACAGAAACAGTTCAACTAAACAAGATGTGTGCGATACGCGGCAAACAGGTCCATAATCAGAAATGTGTGCGAAGACCAATAATAACATAGACGATTGCTGCTAATAAGCTGTGTGATTTGCTCTGTCTACAGAAGAATATATATATATATATATATATATATATATATAAAATTGAACAATTACATAAGTGACTATACAGATCATTCGCACACACCTCAATAAGCAATTGCATGCATTCTAAAATAGGAGAAATGGTCATCTAGTCATCTACGTCTTGTGACGCTCCCACCACTGCTCTGTGGCTCGATCCCTCATCTGGGGCAGGAAGAAGACACTTCCTCATGTCAACGATCCGCCTGTACGTCTCGTAGCTTGTGTACGCGTCCTTGGCCGCGTACTTGACGTGTTGTTCATCCAGTCTCTCATGCCAGACACTGTGCCAGGCGTTCTTGTCCTTCTTGCTCTCATCCTTCATCTTCATGTAGTAGGGGTCGATGATGGCTGAGGCGAGGTCAACCAGGGAGTTCTGTTTGTTGTTGTTGCTGCCCCAGACCTTGTAGTGGTCCTAGATGTTGACAAGATTCTGGCATTTCAAGCCCGAAACCTTGAGCGCTTTTAGATCGTTGGTGGTGTCCACCGTAGCAAAACTGTAGTCAGAGCTGTTGATAAAACTGGAGAAACGCTCGCAAGGCCTTGTGGCCAGGTGGTAGTGGTAGACGAGGACGCCATGTCGCACGCACAACTGGGTGACGGCAACCTTCTGATCGTGCCCGGCACGACCGATGGTGTACTCGAGGTCGAAGCCGACCACTTGGTACTTGTCCTCAGCAAGCAACTGCTCCATAGTTTGGATGGAGCTCTCCACCGAGACCGGCTCGTTTGTGTACACCACCGAGAGGGCCTTCCCCCTCACGTGGGTGTCCACTACGTGATGCGTGGTGAACTGCCCCCCGTTGTCGTCGTCGGCCGCTGGGAGCATCATTGGAGCCACGGGGAGCGCCATTGGAACCACTGGATGTCCTCTCTGTATGTGTCGTCGTGGGTGTGCTTATTGTGTCGTGTGGCGTGAGAGATGAAGGCAAATGGCCGCAGGAATAAATGGGGGCCGGGCGGCCTAGATTCTCGGCGCATCCGCATGGCAGTTTTTGCAGCGGGTAACTGCATCGTGGCACCGCACCAGGCGCAACCGCATGCACACGAACGTACGTGATCGTGCGCCGGCCCCAAACACTGGCAGCGCGCGTGGAGGGACAAGGGCAGAGCGCCCGGAGGGACGCGAGAGCAGAGCGCGCGCCGCGGCCGCCTCAACCGCGAGCAACCACACACATAGGGCAGTTGAACACGCAGGGAATGGTCGTCTACAAGCCGGCTGGCAGTTGCGTCGCTGCGTAGAGAGCGGCCGTGTGCTACTACCACCGTCTTGGTCTATTAGACCCCTTTATATTCTGTGCCATATTTTGACCTTAAATTTAACCAACAAAATGTTAATGCATGTTATAAAAATTATATAATTGGAAACTATGTTCAAATACGAATCCAACGATATAATCTCTGGCGACATGCATTCGTATTTTATTAGTTAAATCTCTAGTCAAAATTTGGCACAAAAATACATAGACGACTTATAAACCAGGACGGGGGTAGTAGGTAACTTAATCGCAAAGGTTTTTTTATTAACCGTATGTGTACGTGTCCTTTCGTCCTCCTCTCGAACGTCTTGTCACCCCGCTACCGCAGATGGCTTAGAGCGCAAGCTTGAGCAGAGCGCGGGGTCGTTCTTTTGGCCAAACAGTGGTGAGCCCGTTCCCGCGCAACCGCGCAGGTTCTCTCGCAAGCTTCCTGCCTGACTCGATGAAATCCCCCAAAATCCCAATGCTTATCGGCCTGCTATATAAACCCTCACGGCCGGCGAGTCTTGTGTGGCATTTCTCCCTCCCTCCCTGTAGCTTATCTCGTCTGCTTCTCCCACAATCGCCAATGGCACCGGTCCGTCGTCGTCGCTCAGCACTCCGCCGTCATCAGAGGACAGCTCCAGCTAGGAGGCTACACCGCGGCGGCGGCGTAGTCCCCGGGGTAGTGTAGTGCGCGTGGCGTCCCTGTTGGGTGTGCGCGGAACACCCACCACACGCTCTGCCGTCGCTGCCCGTCGGCAGCTGTTGCCTGTCGCCGTTGCCGCCACCCCACCATCTGTCGTCGTGGCTGCCACACCACCATCGAAAGCCAGGGCCATCGCCCGCTCCGCCGCCGCGGCCCGAAGGTGGGAGGTGGCCGTCGTGGCCACCACCCCACTGCCGGCCACCTTGGCCATCACCCGCTCCGCCACCGCGGCCTGAAGGTAGGAGGTGGTGGTCGTGGCCGCCACCCCATTGTCAGCCGCTGTGGCCGCCAGCCCACCGTTGACCGCCGGGGTCATCACCCGCTCCGCCACCACCGCCCGAAGGCGGGAGGCAGAGGTGGAGGCCCACACGTGCGTCAGCGACCTTGCGCGCTACATCGAGTTCCTGCGGGAGGAGGAGGAGCGCCTCGTCGAGCATGCAAAGAGCCTTACCGCCGCCGTGGCCGCAGCACACGCTGCCACAGAGGCGAGGAATCAGGAGATCTACGAGGATAACGACCGCTTCGAGAGGGGTCGTCTGGAGCGGCAGAGGGCATTTGAGGTGAGCGTCGCTGAAGGTGCAGCAGCAGCATGCACCGTATTACAGTTGTCCAGATCATCGGTAGGCTCCTCCTCCTCTGCCTCTTACTGAGTGCGCTCGGCAGAGGAGAGGCTGCCGGAAGTAGTACAAAGCCCCTCCGTAGTAGTAGTATTTAGGGGCTATTTTGTCCAGTTCATCTGACTATAGATGTGGTGGAACTATACAACGTACTTAAAATTAGCTAGTATATATAGTTGAACTAGCTATTTCAGTACGTGGTTGGCAACAATTGGGGAAAAGTTTGGTCGGCTCAGCTGTCGAGTTGAACTATTTGTATAAAAGAATGACTGCTTAATCCATGAATGAAATCTATGCTTAATTACTGAATTTTAGTTGCAAAAATTAGATAGTGCTAATGATTTTTACAAGGTTATTTTGACAAATCACAGTGTTACAAGGTTGACAAATGGCAATGTTACTAGATCAACAAATGTCAATCTTTCTAGTTTGACAAATGGCAATATACCCAATATGACAGATGCAAATCTTACCAAATTGTCTGTACGTGGTTGCACACAGGTCATCCAAAACAACCGTTTGCGTTGAAGGGATGTACAAATCCTGCTCGGCACATTTTCCCTTGGCTTACTTGGGAAGACCATAGCTCTCACTTTGCATACGGGTGTTCTATCTGAACCATTTACGTTGAAGAGATGCACAAATCCTATGCAGCGAATTTTTCCTTGGCTTACTAGGGAAGACCATAGCTCTCACTTTACATACGGGTGTTCTATCTAAAACGTTTGCGATGAAGAGCTGCACAAATCCTGCTCGGCACATTTTCCCTTGGCTTCTTGGGGAAGCTGTCGGTTTGCATACGGGTGTTCTAACTAAAACTTTTACGATGAGTGTTTTATATTTAAAAACCATTGATGTTTTTTAAAGAAAATCGTTTGATAAGTCTGTACATTCAGAGAGAAAAACGCAAGTTTGTTCAAACCATATATTTCATTCAGTCACACTGCAAACTTATATTCATATGACCGAGATACAATATTAAACCCCCAAAAAAAAACTAATTCCGGCGGCGGCGGAGGTGGCATGCCACGCCAGCGTTGTTGTTGTCGCCCTCCGGGACGCCATTGTTGAAGTCTTCAAGGTAGCACAGAATGTTCTTCACTTGCAAATCAAACATCATGTCGTCGCGCGATCGACGGGCGGGGCGCGGGAGGACGGCAACTCGCGGCGCTGCGAGGTAGCGGTCGACGGCGGTGTCCCATGCCTCTGAGGGGGGAGCGCACACGGGCACGAGCATGGCGGGTGCAGGCAAATGCACGGGGACCGGCACCGCGATGGGTGCAGGGGCGCGCACGGGCACGGGCGCTGGCATGTACACGAGCTCGCGCAGGTCCACGGAGACCTCGCTGACGCCCGCGGCTTCCAACTCTACGATAGTGCTCGGCAACCAGCCCGTCAATGCTACGGGGATGGCCGCTGGCATGGGCGCGGGTGTCGGATTTCGGGTTCCGCAAACCCTTGAGAGGTTCGAACTCTGGGGTGCATGCGAAGAACTCGTCCTCCCAAGTCTGCCTACTCGCTAATCTCACAGCCTAGCTCGACGAACTATAAGGAAAAGAGACACAGCAGTTTACCCAGGTTCGGGCCACCTTGCGGTGTAAAACCCTACTCCTGCTTTGTGGTGGATTGGCCTCGAGGGGCTGAGGATGAACTAGTACAGTGGCGAACAGCCTCAGGAGGAGAGGTGTTCTTGAGCTCGAGTGAGCTGGTGAGTGTGCGGGTGATCTGGATGATCCGTCGATCGATCCCCTCTATGGTGGTGGCTAAGTCCTATTTATAGTGGCCTTGGTCCTCTTCTCAAATGAAAGGCGGGAAGGGATCCCACAACGGCCAAATTCGAAGGGAGACAACTAGTACATGCTATCCTGACAAAAGTAGTCTTCGCCTGCAAAAGCCTCTGGTCGTGACGCCGTGGTGGGCTCGGTGATGACCTCTGTCCTGCCGTCCTGGCGGTCTTGGTCTTGTTGCACGGGAATGGAAACCTTTGGCTGATTCCTCGGGACTCCGCGCCTGCGCTTGCCTCTTTAGTACCGAAGAGGAAACTGGTACACTGCGCCCGCTGGCGCCCGCCTGGACTTGGTCGTCATGGCTCACGTCATCCGGACCTCATGAGGTGAGGCTTGCATAGAGATCTCCGTTCCTCGGGAGCCAGCCTGAGGAGGCCACTCCTCGTGAAGGTCTTGGTGTCGTCCGCCTCGCGAGGCTTGGCCCCTCGTGAGGGTCTTGAGTTGTTATCGCTGGAGCTGGGCCGTACCAGGCCGTCGATGAAGCCACGCCATGGGCCCCAGGCAGGCAAGTCTGGGTACCCCCGTTCCCAGAATGCCGACAGTAGCCCCCGGGCCCAAGGCGCGCTCGAACTTGGCTTCGAGGCAAAGTCAGGGGGCAAGTGCGGAGCACCGCGGGCCCTAACCGCCTGCGGCCTTGGTCGACGCGTGGCGATTGATGGGACATGGGCATCTCCGCTTCCCCACGCTACCTCGGCAACCGTTCGACTTGATGAGACTCCGCTGCATGCAGAGAAGAACCACCATTGCGCGGGATCGTGGATGCCGGCGGTTGGCCTCCCTCCGGCTATAAATGAGGGGAGGGGCAAAGCCCCCCTCACTGATCTCCATCTTCTCGCTGCTCGCTCCTCCTTCTTCTTCACCTCCCCGTCTTGCCGTAGCATCCATGGCGCCGACGAGGAGGTTCTCTGCCGCCGAGAAGGGGAAGGCCCCCAAGGAGGGGCCGGGTTCACCGCCACCCAAGAGAGGGCGAGGCCGCCCCCGCAAGCATGCTGTGACCCCAGCGGTAGCTCCTCGGGGGCGCGGGCGTACTCCTTCGGGGGCCGGCGGCGCTTTGGGCGGCCGTGGCGGCGCTTCTTCTCAAGGCAGGGGCCGCCAAGGGCGAGGCAGCCCCTGTGACGAGGGGCGGCGCGCCGTGGTTGCCCGGCCTCCTCGGCCGCGCTTCCACTCAGCGGATGTGCTCCCGGAGTTCATCGTGTGGTCGGAGAGGCCCGCCGGCACTTGGCTCCCACTCGCGCGCTTCTTCGTGAGCGAGTTGCCGGTAGCGGGGCTTGACGGCCTCTGGCTGCAGGCTGACAGCTGTTGCAGCAAGGCTTCCTGGGTTGGGGTCAAAGTCACCGAGACGGGCAGCGTGTCCTTGACCCGCGGTTGGCAGGTGTTTTCCCGCGCGCGAGGCCTGAGCAGGAGGCGCACCCTTCATTTCAGGTACGACGGCCTCGCGACCCTCTATGTGAGGGTGTTTGGGGAGGACGGCCGTCGTGCGGGGTGCTGCCCGGAAGGCGGCAGCGGCGACGATGAGCTTGGCCTTGACGACGGTCGCGCTTTCTTCAGCAGCGGCGGCTCCTCCTCCGGCGAGAGCACCAGCAGCGGCGGCTACGACCAACCACCACGCCACTGGGCTCGCATCGGGGAAGGCGACGGGTCGTCTCGTCGCCGCGCTCCGGTGAAGCGGGAGGAAGACTCGGGGTGAGCCTGAGGGCCTCCGGAGCCTGGCCTCGGGAGCTGTTGCGGTCGTGCGGGCCACTTTTGTTTAACCTTTCCTTTCTCCTGCACTTGAAAAAAGTAGAGGGCCCCGCTGGGGCGTGTAATGAACCAAGGCACTTGTGCCATTATGCTATGTTTGTTATTTTGGTATTGTGCTGGGATACCGATATTCTGATCAGGTGCGGTTAGAATAACTTAGCTTGATATGCTTGCTGTAGTTTCCCACCTCGCGAGGGTGCACCTCTCCAGCAGCGTCTGGCGAAGTTTGCTTCTTAACGACTCAGGAGCCGTCGGGCCTCAGGAGACATTGTGCAGCTGCAAAATTATTAGAAAACCTCACGGGGTGTCATGCCCTTCCTTACGCGAGCCCCCGAGCGTGGGTTGGTTGTGGCTGGTGCACCGCGTCGCAATGCCCGGAGGCACGGACTTAAGAAGGTACGCATGCCCACGAGCTTGTTTGAGAGCGTCTCACAAGGATTTAAGGACCGAAGCTCTGGGGCGACAGGGCTTCGGTGAGGTGTGGTCGCGGCGAGCGCCAAGCGCACACACCTACCTAGCCCCCGCGCGTGGGACGCGTGAGGAGGAGCGACGGGCAACTACCGCTCTTCCTGGGACAAGGCTGGAGAGGCAAACGAACAAAGGACAAGAAAGTTCCAGCTTTGGCAAATGAGAAACGCAAAAACTCCAAATTCCATTAAAAAGTTGGAAACCAACTACAGAAAGCAAGCAAAAGAACAGCCGCATCCGGCACCTAGTCTAGTCTTCTCACCAGCGCGGAGCTAAGTGCTGCCACTAGGACGTGGGAGGGAGCCCCCATGAGGCCCGCGGGCGACACTCAGGAGACTCCAGGGCGTGTACAACCCCACTCATTATTACGTGAGAGTGTCACAAGCGGAGACCTTCACAGGCATGGGGCCTTGCTTCATGGGTAGAACTTTCGGAGGTGCTGGATGTTCCAGGCATTCTGGATGGGGATCCCGTCCTGTGTCTCCAGGCGAGCGGCGCCAGGCCTGGAGACCCGGGCGATCCTGAACGGGCCCTCCCACATGGGTGAGAGCTTATGCAGCCCCTCCCTGGAGAGCACCCGCCTCAGGACGAGATCACCCACACCTCGAGCGTCCTGGGGCTATGGCACCCCGGCTCAGAGGAAACCGGAACGCCCCGTATTCCAGCCCAGAGACAAGTCTTCTGGAATACGACACTGTTGGCATAGAACAAATCAGCTCTTTATTACTATGGATAAGGCTACAAGGGTACATGGAATACATCGGCACGGCAACACTATGCCTTGCCAGGGTAGCTCTATGCTAACAGCAAAGCAACCCAAGGAAGCGGAATACCCTCGGCAGCGGAACAACGATGGCGGTGGTGAACTCCACTCCGCAGGGACTCTGGCTGGAACACGTATCCTAGCTCGCAAACTCGGAATCCTTGACAAGCAAGCAATCATAGCATGACTTGCAAACTGGCATGACACGCCAGGTGAGTACTTTGAATGTACTCGCAAGCTCACAGCAACCAAAGCAGTCAAGACAAGCAACAGCATGGCACTTACAGGTTAAGCAGGTGTAAACATGATGATGCTGGAACAATATAAGCATGGCATGTCATATACTACATGCAACAGGTTGCAACTTACTCTGTCGTGAGGTTACCCCGTAACCATCACCTGTAAGAACTTACCATCGAGTGTGCCACATGATAACCTCGGGACCAACCAAACTTGGTATTACAATACCGTAGTGATAACATGATCACAAGGAGCTTGGTCTTTACCGAGATCACCACATAACACCAAACCACGGTGATCCTCTCGTGATCACGATCAACCAACATCGGCATCCTCGATACCATGGTGATCCTCTCGCGACCACATAAAGATCAACCAACTTCTTTCTCATCGAACCGGGTTGTTATAAGCAAGATTATTATACTGTTGACCCATAGTGTGTTCTACTACGAACTGTGCCCATGACCAAGGACGCGGCTATCGATAGACCATACACTCTGCAGAGGTTAGTACACTGTACCCACACCACGGAACCCATGGCCTCGTGCTCCCATTCGGGTAGACCAACGACGTTCCGACAAAACCCAATCTACTGCATGGCACTCTCCCAGCCACTCCGACAAACTCCCCTTTGGGCTATGTCATGGGTGACCCCTGTGTCCTTCTGACACCTGCCACCGTCGTGGCCAAACAAAACTGTCCCAAACGGGGACCTGAGCTCAATACCAAAACTGGGTTCACAAGGTTATAGCCGCCTACCGGGCTAGGGTAGCACGCACTCATAAGCTTCCCTAGTTGGAGGTACCAGCGAGAGGCATGACAATAGACCGAGTTAGGGCTGCCCCATCCCAGCAAGTGTGGTTGCACTGGTGAGCTCGATTCGGTGGCGCACTATGACTCAGCCAATAGGTGTTCAAGTTCGATTAACATCCGGTTAAATTTGAATGATGATGTGCTGAGCCATGATAACAGGATGAACCATAACAGTAGATAAAGAAACATGTAGACATGTCATCATCTTAGCATGAACTACTGCCAGTGTTAACCAAGAGCATAATGCTACCAACAAGTACCGGATAACTAGCAAGATGCACATGGACAGAATATAAGGATGGGCATAGAACATAAGCATAGAACATGAGCATATATAGTAGTGTCAGACAGAATAACATGCACACATTAAATAACTACTCAAGTAGGAAACCATAGCTACTGCAAATCCATCATGCAAGTGGCTGTCGTGGCTTGCCTGGGGATGAAGGAATCCACCGGGAAGAAGTGCGGAGAGTCCGCGGAGATGATTGCCGGAAACAGTTCTCTCTCGAAGGGGGCTTTTTACGGGCAAGGGCAAAATGGTCATTTTCACTGTATCAAAAACAGTATGAAAATGATACCAACATGACGAGCTCGACGAGACGAAGAAGTGGGCTTTGGAATCACCTTGATCGGAGTTACGAACAAAGAAGTGTGAATGCTTTTCTGTGAGGGACCTATCTACAAATAAATTAATTACCACTGGGTCCCTAATGGTTTTTTTTCAGCGAAAAGAATAAAGGGAACTGTGTTGACTGGGCCACCCGGGCCGAATTTGGCTGCCGCCGCTGCTGCCTACTGGGCCGACCCGCACCACAACTGCCCATTTTTATTTAAAAAAATGACGGGCCACTGTGGGCTAGGCCCACCTTATCTTCCCTCCCTCTCCTTCTTCCTCCATTGAACAGAGCAGAGGAGCAGAGGAGGGGCGATCGGCCAGCGGTGTTCCCCGACGGCTCCGGCTGTCTCCGGCCAAGAGGAGGGCACCGGCGGACGCGGGGCGATGCGTCGCTCCCGACTGGAGCCGCAGCAGCGCCGGAGAGGAACGGGGCGACGGCGGCTCGCGGAGGCCGGGCCATGGGAAACATGGCCACAAGGGCTTCGGCGAGAAGCGGAGGGAAAGGGGAGCAGTGCCAAAGGGTGGGGGCTCTTCTGGTGGTGGCAGAGTGAAGGAAGGAGGAGTGGCTCGCCGGAATTTAGCCGAGGCTCGCCGGCGGTCATGACGACCAATCGGGGCAGGGAGGAGCTCCGGGGCTTGGGCAGATGGCTAGGGAGGGGTAGTGGAGGATAGTGGTTGCGATGGTGAGCTCGGGAGGGCTTGGGGAGGCCTATTTATAGGCGAGCAGCGGAGGAGGCCGAGCACGGCCGCGGTGACACGTGCTCCGGCGTCTCGGCGCTTCGGGAGCTCGCCTGGAGGAGGGGAGAGGCTTCCAGGATGATCACGGAGGGGCGGAGAGAGTTCAGGCGAGGTCGAGAGAGCTCAGGAGGGCGCGGGCGACTGGATGTGACGGTGATAGAGGAGACAGGTCACGGGCGCGGCGGCTGCACCGTGAAGGAGGGGACGGGAGAGGGGGAGACTTATCGAGGGAGGAAGAGGACGACGAGGGGAAGCTGTTGGACATGACGAGGCACGCGGAAACGACGAGCGGAGGAGGGGCCCGAGCTAGCAAACACGCAGCTCGCATCCATGTCTTGCCAGGGCGGTGGTCACCGTGTGGACGCGGCGGTGCCACATGCTCTGGTTGACCAATTTGTGTCTGGCCGATCAGTCATTCGAAGGATAGAGTCAAGGAGGAAAGAGACAGGCATAGTGGAGCTTGAGGTGACCACGGCTAGCAGATCTTATCAGGAACAGCAAGGTGTTTGATGCTTGCTGAGGAAGACTTGTCTGGTGATTGACTCTGATCTTTGGCTGAGGGTGATCATATACTAAGATGAGTATTGTGGCTAAGTTTGGGGTCAAATGAAGAAGTTTAGCTAGCACTTGCAGTTCAAACGACCTCACTGACCAGAATTACCAATCTTGAAGTGGCACTCACCTCAAGTGTTGCCTTTGGCTGAAAATGGGCATAAGATGATGATTTAGTCATATGAGAATGCCATAAAAATTTCATGCCATTTGGACAGGCCAAAATGGTACTTCCTTCACACAGCATCCCACTGGACAGAATCTTAGAAAAATTCTAGGGAGTTATTGGATAGATCAAATGAGCCCAAATTTAGTAGATAGGTGACATATAGGTAGAAGCATGTTCTGGAAATTATTCATGAATTATGGAGCAATAAAAAATATAGTTGCTTGACAACCCAAAATAATTATCAGAAACAAAGATTTGATGCTGTGATCACATAAATAATGGAATGGTGCTCAAATTTGGTGGAGAGCTATTATTTGAGCATATGAAGATGCTTGCAAAATTTCAACTCATTTGGATATGCCTAGCTTGCACTTACTTCACAAGGCCTCTGTTTGAACAAAAACTTTGAAAAATTGCTCAGGAATATTGACTAGGCAAATGAAGTTGAAATTTGGCATGTGGCAATGATATGGATGGGAAAGAGTGCACAAAAAGTTTGAGAGCAAGCAAGAAAAGATAATGGGTACTTGCTTCACAAACTGCCAGCTAGGGCAGAATCAGAAAATGAATATTGGTGGAATATTTTTGGTCATGGCAAGGAAGGATTTTGACATATCTGAGGAATATTTGACCCAAACAATTTATGGGAATTATTTGGGAATCTTTGGAATGATGGAAGTGTGGGTTGCTTCACAACCCAGGGCAGACAGGGTTATTCCTTTAATAAGAAAAAGGAATATTCCCGAGAAAAGAATATTGGGATTGGTCCAAGATGGAAATGGCAAGGTCTTGGGATGGTTTTGAGATTGACAAGCCACTTAGGAGAGGAATCGAGGGTGATCTCTCCAGGTTTCAAGACCACTAAGCCACCGAAGTGCAAATCCAAACCAAAATCAAAAGAAAAGAAAATGGGCAAAATCCAGGGTGTTACAAGGGCCGACGCTGCGACAGTGTTACCGCCGCAGCGCCTGCTGGTACCTTGCCGCTCGGAGCAAGGCTTGACGGCGGCGTTCCTCCCCAAGCACGAGGTCCATCCCCCGCGTGGCGTCCTGGCGTGCCTCGTCAAACGCCAAGACCCGCGTGGAGCGATGCTTGACCTCGTGAGGGAGAACTGCTCGGGCTCCGTAGATGAGGAAGAACGGAGTCTCGCCCGTCGGCTTGGTTGCGGTGGTGCGGATGGACCACAGCACGGACTAGAGCTCGTCGAGCCAGCCCCTGCCGCAGGCCTCGAGCTTCTTCTTGAAGGTCCTCGTCTTGAGGCCTCTCAGGACTTCTGCGTTGGCGCGCTCGGCCTGGCCATTGCTCCTAGGGTGTGCCACCGAAGCGTAGCATATCTGCATTCCAAGGTTAGCACAGTATGTTTTGAAAAGGTTGCTGGTGAACTGTGAGCCATTATCGGTGATGATGCGGTTAGGAACCCCGAACCGGCTCACGAGGCCTCTGATGAACTTGATGGCCGAGCTGGCCGGGATGGTGCGAACGGCTTCCACCTCCGCCCACTTGGTGAACTTGTCGATGGCGACGTAGAGGTAGCGGTAGCCTCCAGGAGCCCGTGGGAATGGCCCCAAGATGTCTAGCCCCCAGACAGCGAATGGCCATGTGAGCGGGATGGTCTGGAGGCCCTGAGCGGGCTGGTGGATCTACTTGGCGTGGAACTGGCAGGCTTCACAGGACTTCACCAGCTCGGCAGCATCGTTGAGCGCCGTGGGCCAGTAGAACCCGCTGCGGAATGCCTTGCCCACGAGTGTGCGCGATGAATAGTGATGCCCACAGTCCCCGCCATGTATGTCGGCCAGCAGCTCGCATCCCTGCTCCCTGGAGATGCACCATAAAGAAACGTCATTTGGATGCCTCCGATAGAGCTCACCGTCCTGGATGTAGTATGATGTGGCCTGGCGGGCCACACGCTCCGCGTCTTCCTCCTTCTCCGGCAGGGTGTCCCGAAGTAGGTACGCCTTGAACTCCTCGGTCCAACACCCCTCCTGAGGTTCCATCGCGAGGAGGAGGCGAGCTCCTGAGGTCGGGCCACAAGCTGGGGCGCCCGACGGAGGAGCCTGGGGGTAGATCCTCGTGAGGCGGTGCTGGTTCTGCGGTGGGTGGAGCTGCGGATGGCTTGAAGAGCCGCTCTTCGAAGACACCAGGCTCCTGAGGCAGACGCCGGGACGCCCTCTTGGCGATGTCGTCTGCCTCCTTGTTTGTGCCTCGCGGCACGTGCTGCAATTCCAGACCCAAGAATCGTTTCTCAATTTTGCGTACCTCCTCAAGGTATGCTTCCATGTGCTCGTCCTTCGGGGTGTACTCCTTGTTGGAGAAGTTGACGAGGAGCTGCGAGTCGCCCTTGATGGTGAGGCGCCTGACCCCCAGTGCTACGGCGGCCTTGAGTCCCGCGATCAGGCCTTCGTACTCCACAATGTTGTTGGAGACCTTCTCGCCGTGTTGGAAGCAGAGTTGCACGACATAGTAGAGCTTGTCTGTGGTGGGCGAAATAAGCACAGCTCCAGCCCCCGCGCCCTGGCGCGAGAACGCGCCGTCGAAGTACATGATCCAACCATCTGGTACCTCGTCGCCGGGTATGAGGGAGCGGTCTTCACACACTTCACGGTCAGGGACGTCAGTCCATTCCGCCACGAAGTCAGCGAGGGCCGCACCCTTGATGATCCTGGTGGTACTGAACTCCAACTGGAACGCTTGCAGCTCAATGTTCCATTCGGCGACCCTTCCTGCAGCGTTGGGGCTCCGGAGCACCCTCTCTAGAGGGTAAGCTGAGACAACCTTGATGGGGTGGCCTTGGAAGTAGTGGCGCAGCTTTCGGGAGGCGACGAGGAGCGCAAGCAGCAGCTTCTGTGGCATGGGGTAGCGTGCCCGCGCGTCTCGCAGCGCCTTGCTGATGAAGTATACCGGGTGCTCGACGAGGGAGGAAGCATTGGTGAGGTCTTGCAACTCCTGAGTCTGCGGGTCCTCAGGAGCCTTGTCATCCACCATGGCAGCCGTGCCCTCAGGAGCATCGTCCTCAGGAGACCCACTGCCAGGGGGGTTGGTTGAGGTCTCAGGAGCGTTGTTGGCCGATGGTGGTGTCGGAGCCTCAAGAGCGCCTTCTTGAGACTGCGGCACCCCATCTGGTGACGGAGCACCTCGTCGTGAGCCCCTGACCAGGCGCTCCTCCCTCACTGCCACCAGTGCTGCGCTGGCTGAGTGAGGCGTGGCGGCCAAGTAGAGCACCAGGGGCTCAAGGGGACGTGGCGCCACCATCACCGGCGGGCTGGTGAGGTACTTCTTGAGGTCTTGGAAGGCCGCGTCAACCTCCGGAGTCCACTCGAATGGTCCTTTCCTTTTCATCAGCTTGAAGAACGGGAGGACGCGTTCTCCCAACTTGGAGATGAAATGCCCCAGCGAGGTCACGCAACCTGCCAGCTTCTGCATCTCCTTGAGGGTCTGCGGCGGGCTCATCCTTTCTATGGCCTTGACCTTCTCTGGGTTGGCCTCGATCCCTCTATGCGATACCAAGAAACCCAGCAGCTTGCCGGATAGGACGCCGAACACACATTTCTCCGGGTTGAGTCACAGATCCACCTTGCGCAGGCTGGCAAATGTTTCCTCCAGGTCTTCAATAAGGGTTCTTGCCTCCCGAGACTTCACCACTATGTTGTCGACGTATGCCTCTGCGTTCCTCCCAAGCTGCTGGCCCAGAGTGATGTGCATCAGCCGCTGGAAGGTTGCTCCAGTGTTACGCAGCCCAAACGGCATGCAAGTGTAGCAATACACCCCGCATGGGGTCAAGAAAGCCGTCTTCTCAACATCTTGCACCGCCATCTTGATTTGGTGATAGCCTGAGAAGGCGTCCAGGAAGCACAGCAGGTCGCACTCGGCGGTTGAGTCGATGATCTGATCAATACGCGAAAGCGGAAAGGGATCTTGAGGGCAAGCCTTGTTGAGGTTAGTGAAGTCGACGCACATACGCTCCTTTCCGCCCTTCTTGGGGACGATGACCGGGTTCGCCAACCATTCTGGGTACTGCACCTCCCGAATGACACCAGCCTCTTGCAGCTTGCGGGTCTCTTGGACGATGAATGACTGCTTCTCTGTGGACTGCCATCGCGCCTTCTGCTTCACTGGTCGTGCGTTAGGGCACACCCTCAGGTGATGCTCGATTATTCCCCTCGGGATCCCAACCAGATCCTTGGGCTCCCATGCGAACACTTCCTTGTTCGCGCGTAAGAAGTCGACCAACGCCATTTCTTGATCTGGAGGGAGGCTGGCACCTATGGTGAAGGTGGCACCCGATGCCCTGTCTTCATCGACCGGCACCTGCTTCGTCTCGGCCCAATCTTGAGAGAACAACTGCTTCTTCTTCGCTGGTGCAGCCCCCGGAGCCTCTGGGGCCCCTTCCCCAGTCGGCCGCGCGGCCGCCGCAGCCCTGAAGGCGAGCTTGAGGGCCAACAACGCGTCCTTGGTGTCTCCTGCCACGGTGAGGACGCCGCTGCTTCCCGGCATCTTCATGAGGTTGTAGGCAGGGTGAGTCACTGCCATGAACTTGGCCAGGGCCAGGTACCTGAGAATGGCATTGTATGGGAGGCTGATGCGGGCGATGTCGAAGTCAATAAGCTCGATGCGGTAGTTGTCGCGGGTGCCGAAGGTGACGGGGAGGCAGATCTGCCTGATGGGGTTGGCGGAGCCGTTGACGACTCCAGATAAGGGCTTCGTGGGGCGGAGCCGGCCATGGGGCACATGAAGCAAGCCGAATGCCTCCACCGAGAGCACATTGAGGCCGGCTCCTCCGTCGATGAGGGTCTTGGTGACCGCCACGTTGCAAATGGTGGGGGTGCAGAGCATCGGGAGAGCGCCGGCGCCGACCGTGATCGCGGGGTGGTCCCCGGAGTCGAAGGAGAGGTCGGCCTTGGGCGCCGCCCGCTGCACGTGGGCGTCGCCCGCCTGGTGAAAGAACTGCTTGATGTGGCGATCTGAGGGCGGCGCCTGCGAGCCGCCGAGGATGGCTGCGACGACGTGAGGTGCCGGCGCCGCGAATTGCGTGACGAAACGGCCGCGCAGCTCCTCCCAGGAGGACACCGAAGATCCCGGCAGGCCCAGAAGCCAAGCGCGCAGCGCGCCCATGAGGGCCATGGGGAGCCAATTCGCCATGACCTTGTCATCGCCGTCGGCTGCCAGAACCGCCTCCTCATACGCCTGGAGAAACCCCACCGGGTCTGCCGCCCCGTCGTCGCGAGGCGGCATCTCCGGCCTGAACTTGGGCGGCCACTGCACTTACCGTAAGGCGGGGGTGAAGGCCCGGAGACCCATGGCGCCTCCGTGCGCGCCCATCGACCCAGCCGGAGAAGAGGCGCCCGCCATGAGAGCTGAACGGCGAGGGCGGAGTGCGGTGGACGGAGAGGCGAAGCTTCGACGCACCCCTACTTGGCGCGCCAAATGTCAGATTTTTGGTTCCGCAATCCCTTGAGAGGTTCGAACTCTTGGGTGCGTGCGAAGAACTCGTCCTCCCCAGTCTGCCTACTCGCTAATCTCACAGCCTAGCTCGACGAACTGTAAGGAAAAGAGACACAACAGTTTACCCAGGTTCGGGCCACCTTGCGGTGTAAAACCCTACTCCTGCTTTGTGGTGGATTGGCCTCGAGGGGCTGAGGATGAACTAGTACAGTGGCGAACAGCCTCAGGAGGAGAGGTGTTCTTGAGCTCGAGTGAGCTGGTGAGTGTGCGGGTGATCTGGATGATCCGTCGATCGATCCCCTCTACGGTGGTGGCTAAGTCCTATTTATAGTGGCCTTGGTCCTCTTCCCAAATGAAAGGCGGGAAGGGATCCCACAACGGCCAAATTCGAAGGGAGACAACTAGTACATGCTATCCTGACAAAAGTAGTCTTCGCCTGCAAAAGCCTCTGGTCGTGACACCGTGGTGGGCTCGGTGATGACCTCCGTCCTGCCATCCTGGCGGTCTTGGTCTTGTTGCACGGGAATGGAAACCTTTGGCTGATTCCTCGGGACTCCGCGCCTGCGCTTGCCTCTTTAGTACCGAAGAGGAAACTGGTACACTGCGCCTGCTGGCGCCCGCCTGGCCTTGGTCATCATGGCTCACGTCATCCGGACCTCACGAGGTGAGGCTTGCATAGAGATCTCCGCTCCTCGGGAGCCAGCCTGAGGAGGCCGCTCCTCGTGGAGGTCTTGGTGTCGTCCGCCTCGCGAGGCTTGGCCCCTCGCGAGGGTCTTGAGTTGTTGTCGCTGGAGCTGGGCCGTACTAGGCCGTCGATGGAGCCACGCCGTGGGCCGCAGGCAGGCAAGTCTGGGTACCCCAGTTCCTAGAACGCCGACAGCGGGGATGGGAGCTGGGACGGGCACGGGGGCAGCAACCGCCGCGGCCAGCTCGTTCAGGCCATGTCCATGAGGCCCCATTCCTCCTTATTTTCTATCTCCTCCGGCTCAGAATCGACTTCACCAAACTGGAAGACTAGTGGCAGATGATCCTTCTGCGCCATGGCGTTGGTGGAGGTCTGCGGGAGGGAGGGGAATGGGAGGCAAACAGTAAGGCCGCCTGTATTAAACAGCGGCTCGGGCGCCATTAATGGAGAGGATGCGAGTGTCGGGGGTTGGATGCGACATATGCCAAAGGATGGCTTATCATGGTGGGAGCTAGTAGAACGTCGCCGGTGCCTGGAAGCGGGATGAGGCGTAGACACGAACGCCGGCGTACTTTACCCAGGTTCGGGGCTCTCCTAGGAGATAACACCCCTAGTCCTGCTCTGCGGGGTCTCCGCATGATCACTAAGGCACTAGTGAGTACAAGGTGCTCCTTGAGCTGTATGCCAGAGGTAGAAGAGAGCAGGGCCGACTCTCTCCTCACTCTGAATGAGTCTAGGCTTTACAAGTCCGAACCCTTTGCATGGGTGCCCTGGGGGGTTTATATAGGCCTATCCCCCAGGGGTACAATAGTCATCTGGCCGGGTGTAGGGTCCGGCGGTCAGCGTCCCTGGCCGTCGGCTTCTCTGTCAGCTGCTGGGGCCCGCCGCCTGGTGGGCCCCGCCGACTGGTCTGGCTCGGAGTCGACAGGCCGCTCCCGCCACTTGCGGGTCTCATCAGCTGCTTGTTGCTGTAGCCGTAATGCAGATGACGCGTGCTTGGTCGGGGGGGGGGGGCGTGGCTACAGTCCCGCCGTCGGGTGGGAAATCAGTGTAGCCACATCGTGTCTTTTCTGGTTTAATGGCGCGTGGACTTCGAGGGAGGAGGGGCCGCTTGCTAGAGGCCGGCCTCCCACCGGTCCGACTGGTCATGCTCTGCCGCCTTCCAGTCTCTTGCTGCCTGGTAGGGCCTGCCACCCGCAGGCCATACCGATAGGCCGTCGTGGGAACAGGGCTTCGCCTGATAGGAGTGACGTCAAGGGTGGGGTGGCCACAGTGCCACGTCGTGGGGAGATCTCTGCCTGTACGGAGCACTGTGGCCGCGCCGTGCCCTGGATATGGGGGAATGGGCTATACTGTAGCCACATCCTGTCTTGTCTTCTTAATGGGGGCATAGACTTTGAGGGCGTCGTGGGCCGCCTGTTCTAGGAGCCGGCCTCTCTGGAGGCCGCCTGCTAGGAGTCGGCCCGTCTTGGGGCCGTCTTCCGGTGCTTGGCCGTCCTCTGGCATCCGGCCTCATGAGCCAGCCGGCCACCAGAAGGCGGCGCTTCATCCTTGATGCTTGAGGGGCGCATCCGGCCCAATGTCTTGAAATGCTCAGGGACCCAGGTTAGGCTACCCGTGGCCCATTACTCCGACAGCGAGCAAGGCGGACGGCCATGGAAGTCAAAGGGCTCGCTTCCCAGTGAGCCTGCGCAGCGTACAGCTCGCACGCTTCCCGGTGAGCATGCGCATTGGAGTACAGCTTGCACGCCTCTCGGTCAGCCTACGCACCGGACTGCGCTCGCATGCCTCCCGTTCAGTCAAGCAGCTGTCCGCACGGCACCTCCTATAGCCATTAAAAGAGAGACACATGGCGTCACGTGAATGGTTAACAGAATGCACACGATTTAAATTATACAAATGTTTGAGATGTTAAAGTGGCAGCTATTTGTTTCAAAATGCCTTTGTTGGCTGTTATTCGAGTGTGCCTTCTCTCAAAATGGACACGAAAAATACCACAGCATGTCGGGTGCCATTCCATGATAGCATCCCAAGTTTCATGAATTTCAGACGAGTTTTGGATTTACTAGAATTTAAAAACAAAGTATCTCAATGTTTTGCCGGCAATCAACAGTGCCCTGGTGTTTGAAATTCATTCCCGTTTCTTGCATGGGACCTAAGCATGCACCCAAGGACACACATTTGATATGTCAACCCATTTTTCTGCACTAGAGCATGTGCATGTAGTTCAAATTTGAATTATGCACATAAAATGCCTAGAAAACCCAGTTAACGTATAAAAATATCCAAGCGAACCCCGAAAAATCCCAAAAACTGACACAACACTCCTGTTTTTCTATGTTGACACTAGAAAATTTTTGAAAGCAAGAAGAGGCAACGGACATCATTTCGTCCCCAAAGGTGGCACATTCCCTACCGAAACCATCACGCTTGTTGTGAGAAGCTCTGGTTTGCGAGAAGCTTATACCCAAACCTATCCCAAATGGGACAAATTTTTTACCACAACATGTTGATGCCGCTCCATGATAACATGTCAAGTTTCATGAATTTTAGACGAGTTTTGGATTTACTAGATATTCAAAACCATGTATCTCAATGTTTGCGGCCGAGCGACGGTGGCAAGGTGTTTGACATTCATTCCCATTTCTTGCATGGGACCTAAGCATGCAACCACGGACACAGATTTGATTTTTCAACCAATTTACATGCACTGGAGCATGTGCATGTAGTTGAAATTTGAATTATGCACATAAATGCATAGAAAACTCAGTTAATGTATAAAAATGTCCAAACGAACCCCGAAAAATTCCGAAATTTAACACAACACTCCTGTTGTTCTATCTTGACACTAGAAAAAAAATTAAAATCAAGAAGAGGCAACGGATATCATTTCGTCCAGAAAGGTGAAACATTCCCTACCGTAACCATGAGGCTTGTTGTGAGAAGCTCTTGTTTGTGAGAAGCTTATACCCCAACCTGCCCCAAATGGGACAATATTTTTACCACAGCATGTTGATGCTGTTCCATGCTAGCATGTCAAGTTTCATAAATTTCAGATGCGTTTTTGAGTTACTAGAATTTAAAAACCATGTATCTCAATGTTAGTGGCCGAGCGATGGTGGCAAGGTGTTTGACA
Organism: Thinopyrum elongatum; assembly: GCA_011799875.1. Lineage (NCBI taxonomy): Eukaryota > Viridiplantae > Streptophyta > Magnoliopsida > Poales > Poaceae > Thinopyrum > Thinopyrum elongatum. Next base: position 320,613,643 of record CM022297.1, read on the forward strand.
TTCATTCCCATTTCTTGCACGGGACTTAAGCATGCAACCAAGGACACACATTTAAATTTTGAACCCATTTATATGCACTGGAGCATGTGCATGTAGTTCAAATTTGAATTATGCACATAAATGAATAGAAAACTCAGTTAATGTATAAAAATGTCCAAGCGAACCCCAAAAAATCCCAAAAATTGACACAATACTCCTGTTGTTCTATGTTGACACGAGAAAAATTTTGAAAGCAAGAAGAGGCAATGGATATCGTTTCATCCCCCAAGGTGGCACGTTCCCTACCGAAACCATCAGGCTTGTTGTGAGAAGCTCTGGTTTGCGAGAAGCTTATACCCAAACCTGCCCCAAATGGGACAATATTTTTACCACGGCATGTCGATGCCGTTCCATGATATCATGTCAAGTTTCATGAATTCCAGACGAGTTTTCGATTTACTAGAATTTTAAAACCATGTATCTCAATGTTAGCGGCCGAGCGACAGTGTCAAGGTGTTTGACATTCATTCTCATTTCTTGCATATCACCTAAGCTTGTAACCAAGGACACACATTTGTTTTTTCAATCCATTTTTATGCACTGGAGCATGTGCATGTAGTTCAATTTTGAATTATGCACATAAATGCCTAGAAAACTCAGTTAACGTATAAAAATGTCCAAACGATCCCCGAAAAATTCCAAAATTTAACATGACACTCCTGTTGTTCTATGTTGACACCAGAAAAAAAAATTGAAAGCAAGAAGAGGCGACGAATATTGTTTTGTCCACAAAGGTGACACGTTTCCCTACCGGAGCAAGAAGAGGCGACGAATATTGTTTTGTCCACAAAGGTGACACGTTTCCCTACCGGAGCAAGAAGAGGCGACGAATATCGTTTTGTGAGAAGCTTATACCATAACCTGCCCCAAATGGGACAATATTTTTTACCCCAGCATGTTGATGCCCTTCCATGATAGCATGCCAAGGTTCATGAATTTCAGATGGGTTTTGGATTTACTAGAATTACAAAACTAAGTACCTCAACGTTTGCCGGAGAGCCACGGTGCCGTGGTGTTCGAAATTCACCCCATTTCTTGCATGGGACATAAGCATAAAACCATGGACACATATATGATTTTACAACCCATTTTGGTGCACCGGAGCATGTGCATGTAGTTTAATTTTGAATTGTGCACCTGAAATGGCTAGAAAACCAAGTTAATGTATAAAAATGTCCAAACGAACCCTTAATAATTCCAATTTTTTGACGACATACCTATAGTTGCATGTTCACTGCAGATAAAAGTTCTAGCAATTCAAACACCCTCCTTTGCCGCTGTGACCCCAATATGTAATTCAAATCAAGATGAAAAATCAAGTAGATCGCACACAGTTTATTATCACCAACCGTGTGAGATGCAGTACAAAATATGTTGGAGCACCAGTACACATATGGCTTACGCGAGAAGGTGCGTCGGCTACAGTCCATAGCCGGCATGTCAAGCACACTAGCTCGCTCCCCAAATATCATTTCACTGTTCAATCGTCGCCGGTGAAGGATGGGGACGTGCGTCGTGAGGGCAACTTCGGCGGCCCACTCCGGCGAGAGCGCGGTCGCAGCCGCCATGCACTTGCTAACAAGCTGCATGAGCTCGGCCGCAATCTGCGACCAGGCGGCCAAGGCAGCCCAAGCGGCCGATGTTGCTTCTCAGGTGGCGGTAGCAACATCTGCCTCGGGGATAGCAACTGGCGAGAGCGGCACAACAGCTGTCCGTTCCGCAGCGGCGGCCTTAGCCCTGATGGAGGCCGCCCACGACCATGTCCAGGCCGCCCACGCCCAGCTCGTGGCGGTCACCGCACAAATCGAATGAAGTTTCTCCGACAACGGTCGGCAACCCACGGCCGAAGAGTTGGCAATCACCGAGAGCGTTCGAGCAGCTGTCCGTTCCTCCGTGTCATACCTTGCCACGACGGAGCCCGTCCAAGCCTAGATCACGGCCGCCCACGCCCACCTTGTGGCGGCCTTTTTCAAAGAGATGGCGGACGCGGATGGAGAGATGCTTGCCAAGTATGGTGCGATGGATGTCATGGAGCCCCTTCCCCAGGAGATCGTCGGGCGCGAGCTGGACATGGAGGAGGCGGCGGAGATCGATGAGCACCAGCCATAGTAGTACTCTTTGTTTTGTTTAATCAAGAGCGCTGGTCTTTAATTTGTTAGAGTAATGTTTAGGTCAGCTAGCTCTATTCAATTGCTGAACTTGCTTGATTAAGAAGTGTGGGTGTGCTGTAGTCTCCTTTGTGTACCCAAATTATGCAATGACGTGGATGACCACTTTAACCAAGGAAATTTGAACCAAAATTTTTGACGTTCAAATTCATCACACACGGGTTAAGCTATCTGAATCGTTTGTGATGTTCACATATTGTACACAGTGCTGAATAAAGGACCGTGTCTGATGACACTTTGCGCGCCAGTTTTTTCGTTGCACCGATCCAAAAATTTTGGCTTCCGCGGAAATATCTACTTCCCCGCCCCCTCCCCTTACCAAAAGCCACATTTCCCCTGTTTCCACCTTCCTTTCCAAGTTGAAACCTTCACTCCTTGCTTGCAGCATTGCCGCCTCGCCGGCGACCCTCCTTCACGCTGCTCCGCCTCGTCGATCCAGGCAGGTAATCCACACCCGACCCCCATCCTCCTCCTCCTTCCACATCCCACATGGCCCGACCGCCGGCGCGACACCTTCCACCCAAATCACCGACCCCTCCCCCAAATAAGCACCGCCCTAAGCCATGGTGCATGCAGTATAGCCAGGAGCTCAAGGAGCATTTGGCAGCGAAGAAGCAAATCACGGCCGCACGCGCGGATGAGGTCGCGATGGCTGCCATTCGTGCCGACCCCCAGATCTTGAAGGAGCACCTCGCCGTCGAGGCCACCGTCGATGCCTCGCGCGCCGACGCCGCGACGCGGTTGGCTGCTTTAAACGACAGTTCATGGCGTTTCCTCGAGGCCACCGTCGGTGCCTTCAACGAAGACTACGAGGTGTTTTCTTAGCGTGCCCGTGCTTACCTCAACTCGAGAGGCCGCAGGTTGGTGCCCAGAGCGGCTCAGGCAACTCACAACTATGACGAGGGCACCCACGATGTGGAGGCCTTGCCCTCTTCCATGTCCAAGGAGCCAATCATCATCGATATCTCCGACGATGAGGAGTAGCTTGTCTTATTAGCTCACTATAAGGACCTATGTTCAGTTTGCTAGCTACGTCGGCTAAGCATGCTCAGTTTACCCGTTGCATGTGCTGCTCCTGCCTTTCCTTAAGAAATTCTAGTGAATTGTCCTATCTACTTTTACCATGCAATCTGTTGCTCTAGTCTATATTTTCTATATGTCGTGCAATGTGGTGCTCAATTATTAACTGTTTGGTTAATTAGTTGTCATCTTCAGTTAACTGTTTTGTTCAATTATGCAAATTTGATGTTCAATTCTTCAGGGTGCAATTTTGTATTGTCTTCCATGTGAGAAATAAATCAAATTTATCTTTACAAAATACATGAGAAACAAATACAATTGCTTTATTTCCAAGTTGTCAAGCATGCTTGGTTTGGTTAACTGTCTGATCTTCTAGTATGTTATATATTGTGCAATGCGGTGCTGAGTTAATGTTTGGTTCATTTGTTGTGGTGTTTAGTTAACTGTTTGGTTCAATTCTGCAATGCGATGTTCAATTGTTGTGGGTGCATTTTGTTATTGTATACCATGTGAAAAATAAATCGAATTTGGCTGTACTAAATACATGAGAAACAAATACAATTGCTATATTTCCAAGTTGTTAAGCATGCTTGGTTTGGTTAACTGTCTGATCTTCTATTAGGAGTGTGTTATATTGTGCAATGTGGTGCTCAGTTAATGTTTGGTTCATTTGTTGTGGTGTTTAGTTAACTGCTTGGTTCAATTCTGCAATGCAATGTCCAATTGCCGCGGGTAGAATTTTGTATTGTTGTGCATGTGAGGAATAAATCAAATTTGGTTGCACTTAATACATGAGAAACATATACAACTGCTATATTTCCTAGTTCTTAACCATGCTTGGTTTGAAAAAATGGGTTTTCCATGTGGCTCGAATTAATCTAATGAATCTCCAATGTTCTTATTTTTCATCAACATATTTTACTGAGAGCATGCGAACCCTCACTTAACCTGATCACTAACTACCTTATATGTATTGCAGGGAAACAATGGGAAGCACTGAGGTTTACAATCGAGGTTTGCACATTCATGGTCCTTTGTCTAATAGCACATTATTGTGCAATTGCAGGAACCATTCTAATATTTAGGTTTTAACAATTTCGTCTTTGTAACGCCCGGATAATTATGCTACAGTGAACCTCTGCTAATGATGCCATGTCACCTCGATTACTGTTGCTAATCTCACGTTAGCTCAAAACCGTTTCAAATTCAAATTTGGATTATTAACAAACATCAAAAGTTTTCAAACATCAAAACTAAAATGTTCAGAATGTGGCATTATTACCTATACTAAATTAGGGACTACTTTTATAATTTATAAAACTATTATAAATGGGAAACTAAAATAAAAAAGTAAAATAAAAATAAATAAAAAGAAAAGAAATAAAAGCAAAACACACACACACACACACTAACAAAAAAATGGGCAAAGCCCCCCCCCCCACTGGGCCAGTCGACCCAGCTGGCCACTGCAGCAGGCCGGCCCACCTGGCCCAGCCGGCCAGCCCCCCCTCGCTCCCTTATCCCCCCACCCCGGTCAAACCCTAGACCGAAACCCCCCCACTCGCTCACCTCTCCCTCTCCTCCCCTCACCTCTCGATCCCATCTGGATCGGGGAGGGGAATCGGTCCCCGTCGCCCTCGCCCGAGGCCATCGCGCCGCTCGACGCCGCATCGCCGTCGCTCGGAGCCGACTTCCGTCGCCACCTTGTCGGACGCCGCCCCGCCTCGCCTCCTCCTCGTCTCTCCTCCGTCGCGGCAGACACGACCCGGCACCCCCCTGTGAGCCTCGCCCGGCTCCGCCTCCCTCTACCCCGTAGCCGCCGCTCGCTGCTCTGGCCGGCCCGTGCTGGCCTCGCCCCGCACAGCCTCGCCCCCTTGCGCACACGCCGCCCGCGCCCAGCTCCGGCCACTGCCGCGCGCCCTGCACGCGCCTGTGCGCGCCCACCCGCGCCAGCCATCGCCCGCGTCGCCCTGGGCCTCGCCCTGCTCCGCCCCGCGTCGCTCTCCCTCCTGCAGCGAGACCGTGCGCCTGCGCCGATCTGTCGCTGCTCGCCGCTCCGCCGCGCCGCCACTGCCTGCTGCTGCCCCGCGACCGCGCGCCGTCGCCGTCGCCGTCCCGTCACCCCCTCCTCCGACTGCGCCGGCGCCCAATCGGGTGCGCCCCTGCCGGCCACACCCGCAGCGCCCATTCGGGCTGCGCCCGATGCCTGTAAACCGCACGCCCGTTTGGCCCCTAGGGGCTAATGACAAGTGGGGCCCACCCCTGGTAAATTAAAAATATAAATAAATAAATAAATGAAAATTAATTAATTAATTAAGTAAATTAATTAACCTAATTAAGTGTAATTAATAAACCTAATCATTTAGTTAGACTAATTAAAACCTGATTAGTTGGTCTTAGTCTATGACATGCGGGACCCACAATCAGTTTGACCCAGTCAACTATCTTGTTGACTGCTGACGTCACGCTAACGTCATGCTGACATCATATTTCTATTTTCGAATTAATTTAATTAATAATAATTTCAGAATTGATTAAATCTTTAAAAATTAATATAAAATAAACCGTAGCTCGGATGAAAATACTTTCTACATGAAAGTTGCTGAGAACGACGAGACGAATCCGAATACGCAGTCTGTTCGCCCGCCACACGTCCCTAGCATAGCGAATGTGCAACTGTTCCCCTCCGGTCATCTGTCTAACAAATGTCCGGAACCGGGAAAACTTTCCCAGATGGGATTCCCCTTTCTCGGTAACGTGCAACCCCACGTTAGAACACACCCGACACTGCATATTTTCATGTCATACTTTGTGTAGCATTGTTTGCTTTGTATTTACTTTTTCCTTCCCCCCTCTTTCTCTCTCGATAGACGCTGAGACCGCTGACGACGCTGCCGTGAACGACTACAGTGTTGACGACCCATCCTTCTCTGCCGAGCTTCCAGGCAAGCCCCCCCCCCCTGATCAACCTGATATCGCCTATTCCTCCTCTCTACTGCTTGCATTAGAGTAGTGTAGCATGTTACTGCTTTCGGTTAATCCTATTCTGCTACATAGCCTGTCTTTGCTACTACTGTTGATACCTTACCTGCAATCCTAAAATGCTTAGTATAGGTTGCTAGAATTACATCAGTGGCCCTACACTCTTGTCCATCTGCCATGCTATACTACTGGGTCATGATCACTTCGGGAGGTGATCACGGGTTTATATTATATACTATTACATACTTATGTTACTGTTCGGAGATGGGGGCTGAAGGGGCAGGTGGTTCCATCCAGGCAGAGGTGGGCCTAGGTTCCCGACGGCCCCTGAGTGTTACTTTGTGGCGGAGCGACAGGGCAGGTTGTGACCACCTAGGAGACAGGTGGGCCTGGCCCTGGTCGGCGTCCGCGGTTATATCAATTAACACGCTTAACGAGATTGGGTATTTGATCTGAGTCTGGCTACGAGCCTATACGCACTAACCACCACGCGGGAATAGTTATGGGTACTCGACGTCGTGGTATTAGCCGAATCCTCCTAGATGTTAGCGACTGAGCGGCGCGCGCCGGGTTGGACCGCGTAACGCAACTTCCTTTGTAATGGAGGTTGCTAGGTCTGCTCACCGGCCGCCCACGCAACATGCAGGTGTGCAATGGGCGATGGGCCCAGACCCCTGCGCGCATAGGATTTAGACCGGCGTGCTGACCTCTCTGTTAGGCCTAAGTAGGGCTGCGACGTGTTGATCTTCCGAGGCCGGGTATGACCCAGGAAAGTGTGCCCGGCCAGAGGGATCGAGCGTGTTGGGTAATGTGGTGCACCCCTGCAGGGAAGTTTATCTATTCGACTAGCCGTGTCCTTCAGTAAAAGGACGACCCGGAGTTGTACCTCGACCTTATGACAACTAGAACCGGATACTTAATAAAACACACCCTTTCAAGTGCCAGATACAACCCGGTGATCGCTCTCTCACAGGGCGACGAGGAGAGGATCGCCGGGTAGGTTTATGCTATGCGATGATACTTGGTGAACTTACCAGCTACTCTCTTCTATATGCTTCAAGATGGAGGCTACCAGAAGCGTAGTCTTCGATAGGACTAGCTATCCCCCTCTTATTCTGGCATTCTGCAGTTCAGTCCACAGATACTACCATTTTCATTGATACCGATGCATATGTAGTGTAGATCCTTGCTTGCGAGTACTTTGGATGAGTACTCACGGTTGCTTTGCTCCCTCTTTTCCCCCCTTTTCCATTCTTCTCGGACGTCGCAACCAGATGCTGGAGCCCAGGAGCCAGACGCCACCTTCGACGACCCCTACTACACCGAGGGTGCCTACTACTATGTGCAGGCCGCCGCCGACGACCAGGAGTAGTTTAGGAGGATCCCAGGCAGGAGGCCTGCGCCTCTTCGATCTGTATCCCAGTTTGTGCTAGCCATCTTATGGCACCTTGTTTAATTTATGTCTGTACTCAGATATTGTTGCTTCCGCTGACTCGTCTATGATCGAGCACTTGTATTCGAGCCCTCGAGGCCCCTGGCTTGTATTATGATGCTTGTATGACTTCTTTATTTTTAGAGTTGTGTTGTGATATCTTTCCGTGAGTCCCTGATCTTGATCGTACACGTTTGCGTGTATGATTAGTGTATGATTGAATCGGGGGCGTCACAAGTTGGTATCAGAGCCGACTGCCTGTAGGAACCCCCCTTCCGCACTCCTTGGCCGAAGTCGAGTCTAGACATTGCAAAACTTTTACTAACATGGCTGTGCGTCTTACGGGCCCACGTCGCCATTGGGTGGTATTAGGATCTTTTACTCCTCGTTCTTTACTCCGGGACTCTGAACTCTCTTCTACTCGGGTTAAACAAATTTACTAACTCTAATATTAGGATCCTGTGACCACATTCACCCCAAAGTTGGATAAGCCATAGTTATTCCTTAGAATAGTATTTTGAACAATATCCACACTGTCATATGACTCCTTTGAAACATCTTTGTTTTCAGATGGAACCCACGAGGCAGGTCGTGCGCCACATGGCGGCCATTGGTGTCCAGGGTTCACCTGCTGTGTTAGCTGAGATGATGACCTATCTGGGTTATCACTGGCACCCTGAGTACACCGTGTACGAGCAGTACCAGGACTTTAACCAGGAGCAGTACCGTGCCATCGTCCACCTCTACTCTTGGGAGTATGACTCCACTACTGTGCTGCACACCGCTCATGGTGTTGGAGTGACCATCGATATGGCAGTCCACGATGCTGCTTATGCAGCTCTGACACGTCTTCGTGGAGAGTATCGGGCGTTGAACACCTCCCCTTTCAGGCACGTTGCTATCGCATCTGACGATGGTGCGGAGGGATATTACACTGCTGCCTACTCCACCGTCACCCGAGAGCCCTTCCACCATCAGAACCTAGTTCTGCATGCTGATGGGCTAGATCGAGCTAACCAAGCTCTTCGCCACGAGTTGTACACCACTCGTCAGCACCTTTACAGTGCTTTGACGCTGTTGCACCCCTTTGTCCGATCTGGTGAGCTGCCGCGATCTGCGATCTACCCAGTCAGGACCGTGATGCCCCAGGGTGTCGGTTGGCCAGATGTGGGAGGCTACACTCCCGCACTTGGTCCTCTTTTGCCACCTGGACGTCGGGTTCTACACCAGAGTGTTCACGGACCGCAGGCTACTGACGTGGAGGACTTCCCGTCGCATCACTACCAGCTGTCAGGCTACACCTACCTCCACAGTTCCTCCTGGGACTGATGTAGTCTTGCTTATTAGCATTAGATGCATTCGCCGTGAGCCTGCATGCCGCCTATGATGTCTTTAGTCTTATGTACTGAACTCTGTGTACTGAACTCTATGCATGATCCCTTTTGTAAGATATGCCAACTACTATGTAGTATCTATCGTGCTCCTTTCATTATGCATGTTTCACCAAGAATGATTCTTGTCTTTGCAAATTTCTCAATGCTGAACTACCCCTGTTATATATTAGTAGGATGGTTAGACCAGGTGGTCGTGGTCGTGGTGGCAATGCCCCACCACCGCCTGAGTATATGGCTGGTATGATCCAACAGTTCGAGCTGAACCGCCAGTTCATGGAGAATATGATGGCTCAGTTCCCGCGCCCCAATATGAACCAGCAGCCAGCCCAAATAACTCTGCAGGATTTCATACGCCTCAACCCAACCATGTACCGCAGCTCAACTCAGCCTCTGGATGCTGATGACTGGCTCCGTGACATCACCTATGAGATGGAGTCTGCTGATGTAGACCCTGCCAGCTATGTCACCTTTGCTTCCTTCTTTCTGAAGGGACCTGCTACTCAATGGTGGGACAGCCACAGGCGTACTCTGCCAGTTGGAGCGATCATCACCTGGCCAGACTTTCAAGCTGCTTTCCGTGCCCGCTTCATTCCACAGGGAGTCATGGACCGGAAGAAGCGCGAATTCCGCAACCTCACCCAAGGCAACAAAACTGTGGAAGCTTATCAGCGGGAGTTTCTGGACTTATCCCGCTATGCTGAAGAAGACATTGCAACTGATGCACGCAGACAGGAGAAGTTCCGTGATGGCCTTCAAGCTGACATCAAGCTCGCACTGCTAGTGCATGACTTTCCCGATTTCGCCACCTTGGTGAACAAGGCCATCAATGTTGAAACTGGTCTGCAGGAACACCAGAGCTCTCACAGGCGCAACCGTGACACGGGCTCATCTTCGGGCCCACCCTCATAGAAGCGTAAGATCTGGATCCCGAACAGCATGTACCGTCCAAATGCACCTGCTCCAAGGTAGTCTTTTGCTGCACCGCGTCTGCCTCCTCCACCACCCAGGCAGCCAAGACTTCCAGCTGCACTACCCCAAGCTCCTGCTCCCACTCCCAATAATGGTCTGTGCTACAAGTGTGGTCAACCAGGTCACCTTGCCAGGAACTGCTATCAGAACCAGAATCAACTGGCCCTTCCTGCAGCTGGCCGTGGAAGCAACCAGCCCCGCAACAACAATGCCAAGTCTTATGGTCGTGTTCATGCCAACCACATTGATCTCAATGAAGTTCAAGACCAGCCTGCTACTATGATGGGTACACTCCTCGTAAATTCAGTACCAGCATCCGTTTTATTTGATACAGGTGCATCGCATTCATTCATGTCAGAAGATTTTGCATGCTTGCATGACATTAAATGTGAGGACATGAACGCTTCGCTATTAGTACACACCCCTGTGGGCCAATGTCGAACCTCCATGTTTTGCAAGGACGTCCCCGTTGAAATCGAAGTACTGGAATTCCTTGTCTCTCCCATCGCACTGAAGTCCTGTAGCATTGATCTCATTCTGGGAATGGAATGGTTGAAAGCGCATACTGCTTCTATAGTTTGCGCCACTAAGACCGTCCATCTGCTACACCCTTCCGATGAAATAATAAGCTACAACGCTCGTCTGGTTTAGAATGCCGAGGCAAGGCTTTATGCGTTGAACGCATTGAACGCTGCACCACTCGAGGGCATTGAAAACATTCCCGTTGTTCGTGAATTCCAAGACGTCTTTCCTGAAGAACTTCCAGGGATTCCCCCTGCTAGAGCTGTCGAATTCATCATCGACTTGAAACCAGGCACCACTCCTATAGCCAAACGACCCTACAAGATGCCGCCGCATGAACTCATTGCGCTTAAGGAGGAAATCGACACATCTCTTCGCAGTGGTTTCATTCGCCCCAGTTGCTCTCCTTGGGGAGCACCTTCCCTCTTTGTCAAGAAGAAGGATGGGACAAACCGATTGGTCCCAGACTACCGTCCTATTAACCAAGCTACCATTCAGAACAAATATCCTCTTCCTCGGATCAATGATCTGTATGATCAACTAGCAGGCTCATCAGTGTTCTCCAAACTCGACTTAAGGTTGGGATACCACCAGATCCATGTTAGTGAAGAGGATATCCCAAAGACCGCATTCGTGACTCGATATGGTTCATATGAGTACACTGTCATGTCATTCGGCTTAACCAATGCTCCAGCCACCTTCTCTCGTTTGATGAACTATATCTTCATGGAATACCTCGACAAGTTCATTGTGGTTTATCTGGATGATATCCTTGTGTACTCCAAGAATAAAGAAGAGCATGCTGAACATCTTCGTCTTGTCCTAGAGAAGCTTCGAGAGCATCAACTCTATGCTAAGTATTCCAAGTGTGAATTCTGGCTTCCCGAAGTAACTTATCTTGGGCATGTCATCTCCAAGGATGGTATTGCCGTCAACCCCCAGCGAGTTCAGGCTATTCTTGATTGGACTCCTTCGAAGAACGTCAAGCAAGTCAGAAGTTTTCTCGGTCTCGCCAGCTATTGCCGTCGATTCATCGAGAACTTCTCCAAGATTGCCAGGCCTCTGACTAACCTATTGCATAAGGGCGTCAAGTACCAATGGACAGACAAATGTCAGGGAAGTTTCCAGGCACTCAAGGACAAGTTGACTTCTGCCCCAGTGCTTGCTCCACCTGATACTAAGAAGGACTTCGTCATTTACTGCGACGCTTCCCGTCAAGGATTAGGCTGTGTCCTAATGCAAGAGCGCAAAGTGATTGCCTATGCATCCCGTCAATTGTGCCCTCACGAAGAGAACTACCCAGTTCACGACCTCGAGCTTGCTGTTGTCATACATGCACTGAAACAGTGGCGACATTACCTTCTCGGTAATCGTTGCGAGATCTTCACCGACCACCAAAGTCTAAAGTATATGTTTACTCAGCCAGACCTGAACCTCCGTCAGCAGAGATGGATGGAGACTGTTGCAGACTTTGACTTGGGTATTTCCTATACACTAGGCAAGGCTAATGTAATGGCTGATGCCTTGAGCCGTAAGTCATATTGCAACCACCTCCAGGTTCACAAAGTTCAACCCTCGCTTGTTGAAGAATTCAGAAAGCTGAACCTCCATATTGTTCCTCCTGGAGCACTCGCTCCCCCTCCTCCAGAGTTCTGCAAGATGAACCTCCGTGTTGTTCCCCAGGGTTCCCTCAATACCCTGGCTGTCGAACCAGATCTCTTGGGCAGCATCAAGACACTGAAGAAGTATGACTCTCAAGCCCACAAGATTAAGCACTACCTCGCGGCAGGAAGGCCCTCGTGCTTCGCCCTTGGAGATGATGACACCTTGTTCTTTAAAGGTCGAATAGTGGTCCCTACAGAAGACAACCTGGATATGACTCAGAAGGTTATGAAAGAAGCTCATGAAACGCCTCTGTCTATTCATCCCGGTAGCACCAAGATGTACCAAGATGTCCGTCGAAAATTCTGGCGGTCTAATATGAAGCAAGACATTGCTCGTTATGTTGCTGAATGTGACGTTTGTTGTCGAATCCAAGCAGAACATCAAAGACCTGCTGGAACTCTGCAACCTGTCTCTATTCCTGAATGGAAATGGGACCATGTTGAAATGGACTTCGTCACTGGTTTTCCCAAATCGCAGAAAGGTAATGATGCTATCCTTGTCATCATTGATCGACTCTCTAAAGTTGCACATTTTCTGGCGGTCAAAGAAACGATCACTGCTAGTCAGCTTGCAACTCTCTACATGTCCAGAATTGTTTCACTTCATGGTATTCCACTGGTAATCAGTTCGGACCATGGCAGCTTATTCACTTCAAGATTCTGGGCAAGTTTCCAAGAAGCTATGGGTACTCATCTGTCATTCAGTACTGCATTTCATCCTCAGTCGCAAGGGCAAGTGGAACGTGTCAACCAAGTTCTTGAAGACATGCTTCGAGCTTGTGTTATCTCTTTCGGCAAGAAATGGGAGGAATCTCTCCCGTATGCGGAGTTCTCTTATAATAATAGCTATCAAGCTAGTCTGAATGGCCCCCCTTCGAAGTGTTATATGGATGAAAGTGCCGAACCCCTCTGAACTGGTCAGAAACTGGGGAACGTCCACTCTTCGGTCCGGATATTATCCAACACGCCGAAGAACAAGTCCGCATCATTCGTGAGAATCTCAAGACTGCCCAGTCACGTCAGAAGAGTCAGTATGACCGTCATCATAAAGACATGGCCTATCAACCTGGCGAAAAGGCTTATCTTTGAGTTACACCAATGAAGGGTGCTCACCGCTTCGGGATCAAGGGCAAGCTAGCTCCTCGCTATATTGGTCCGTTCACTATTCTCGAAAAGCATGGAAAAGTGGCATATCAACTGGAGCTTCCGCCGAACCTTTCTCAGGTTCACGATGTGTTCCACGTGTCACAACTCCGCCGCTGCTTCAAGGACCCAATCCGAGTAGTGGATCATGAAGTGCTCGAATTGCAACAGGACCTCTCCTATAAAGAGCATCCGGTCCGCATTCTCGACCAAGCTGAACGGCGCACACGTCAGAAGGCAATCAAGTTCCTCAAAGTCCAGTGGTCGCATCACTCTGAAGATGAAGCCACTTGGGAATGCGAGGATCGCCTGCGTGAAGAATACCCCGCCCTGTTTCCTTCTACCTCCTAAATCTCGGGACGAGATTTCTTGTAGTGGAGGAGAATTGTAACGCCCGGATAATTATGCTACAGTGAACCTCTGCTAATGATGCCATGTCACCTCGATTACTGTTGCTAATCTCGCGTTAGCTCAAAACCGTTTCAAATTCAAATTTGGATTATTAACAAACATCAAAAGTTTTCAAACATCAAAACTAAAATGTTCGGAATGTGGCATTATTACCTATACTAAATTAGGGACTACTTTTATAATTTATAAAACTATTATAAATGGGAAACTAAAATAAAACAGTAAAATAAAAATAAATAAAAAGAAAAGAAATAAAAGCAAAACACACCCCACACACCACCACACTAACAAAAAAATGGGCAAAGCCCCCCCCCCCACTGGGCCAGTCGACCCAGCTGGCCACTGCAGCAGGCCGGCCCACCTGGCCCAGCCGGCCAGCCCCCCCTCGCTCCCTTATCCCCCCACCCCGGTCAAACCCTAGACCGACCCCCCCCCACTCGCTCGCCTCTCCCTCTCCTCCCCTCACCTCTCGATCCCATCTGGATCGGGGAGGGGAATCGGTCCCCATCGCCCTCGCCCGAGGCCACCGCGCCGCTCGACGCCGCATCACCGCCGCCTGGAGGATCGCCGTCGCCCGGAGCCGACTTCCGTCACCACCTCGTCGGACGCCGCCCCGCCTCGCCTCCTCCTCGTCTCTCCTCCGTCGCGGCAGACACGACCCGGCACCCCCCTGTGAGCCTCGCCCGGCTCCGCCTCCCTCTACCCCGTAGCCGCCGCTCGCTGCTCTGGACGGCCCGTGCTGGCCTCGCCCCGCACAGCCTTGCCCCCTTGCGCGCACGCCGCCCGCGCCTAGCTCCGGCCACTGCCGCGCACCCTGCACGCGCCTGTGCGCGCCCACCCGCGCCAGCCATCGCCCGCGTTGCCCTGGGCCTCGCCCTGCTCTGCCCCATGTCGCTTTCCCCCTGCAGCGAGACCGCGCGCCTGCGCCGATCTGTCACTGCTCGCCGCTCCGCCGCGCCGCCACTGCCTACAGCTGCTGCTGCCCCGCGACCGCGCGCCGTCGCCGTCCCGTCACCCCCTCCTCCGACCGCGCCGGTGCCCAGTCGGGTGCGCCCCTGCCGGCCACGCCCGCAGCGCCCATTCGGGCTACGCCCGACGCCAGTAAACCGCACGCCCGTTTGGCCCCTATGGGCCAATGACAAGTGGGGCCCCGCCCCTGGTAGATTTAAAAATATATATATATATAATGAAAATTAATTAATTAAGTAAATTAATTAACCTAATTAATTGTAATTAATAAACCTAATCATTTAGTTAGACTAATTAAAACCTGATTAGTTGGTCTTAGTCTATAACATGCGGGACCCACCGTCAGTTTGACCCAGTCAACTGTCTTGTTGACTGCTGACGTCACGCTGACGTCATATTTCTATTTTCGGATTAATTTAATTAATAATAATTTTAGAATTGATTAAATCTTTAAAAATTAATATAAAATAAACCGTAGCTCGGATGAAAATACTTTCTACATGAAAGTTGCTCAGAATGACGAGACGAATCCGAATACGCAGTCCGTTCGCCCGCGACACGTCCCTAACATAGCGAACGTGCAACTGTTCCCCTTCAGTCATCTGTCTAACAAATGTCCGGAACCGGGAAAACTTTCCCGGATGGGATTCCCCTTTCTCGGTAATGTGCAACCCCACGTTAGAACACACCCGACACTGCATATTTTCATGTCATACTTTGTGTAGCATTGTTTGCTTTGTATTTACTTTTTCCTCCCCCCCTCTTTCTCTCTCGATAGACGCTGAGACCGCTGACGACGCTGCCGTGAATGACTACTGTGTTGACGACCCGTCCTTCTCTGCCGAGCTTCCAGGCAAGCCCCCCCTTGATCAACCTGATATCGCCTATTCCTCCTCTCTACTGCTTGCATTAGAGTAGTGTAGCATGTTACTGCTTTCGGTTAATCCTATTCTGCTGCATAGCCTGTCTTTGCTACTACTGTTGATACCTTACCTGCAATCCTAAAATGCTTAGTATAGGTTGCTAGAATTACATCAGTGGCCCTACACTCTTGTCCATCTGCCATGCTATACTACTGGGCCGTGATCACTTCGGGAGGTGATCACGGGTTTATATTATATACTATTACATACTTATGTTACTGTTCGGAGATGGGGGCTGAAGGGGCAGGTGGTTCCATCCAGGTAGAGGTGGGCCTAGGTTCCCGACGGCCCCCGAGTGTTACTTTGTGGCGGAGCGACAGGGCAGGTTGTGACCACCTAGGAGACAGGTGGGCCTGGCCCTGGTCGGCGTTCGCGGTTATATCAATTAACACGCTTAACGAGATTGGGTATTTGATCTGAGTCTGGCTACGAGCCTATACGCACTAACCACCACGCGGGAATAGTTATGGGTACTCGACGTCGTGGTATCAACCGAAGCATCCTAGACGTCAGCGACTGAGCAGCGCGCGCCGGGTTGGACCGCGTAACGCAACTTCCTTTGTAATGGACGTTGCTAGGTCTGCTCACCGGCCGCCCACGCAACATGCAGGTGTGCAATGGGCGATGGGCCCAGACCCCTGCGCGCATAGGATTTAGACCGGCGTGCTGACCTCTCTGTTAGGCCTAAGTAGGGCTGCGACGTGTTGATCTTCCGAGGCCGGGTATGACCCAGGAAAGTGTGCCCGGCCAGAGGGATCGAGCGTGTTGGGTAATGTGGTGCACCCCTGCAGGGCAGTTTATCTATTCGAATAGCCGTGTCCCTCGGTAAAAGGACGACCCGGAGTTGTACCTCGACCTTATGACAACTAGAACCGGATACTTAATAAAACACACCCTTTCAAGTGCCAGATACAACCCGGTGATCGCTCTCTCACAGGGCGACGAGGAGAGGATCACCGGGTAGGTTTATGCTATGCGATGATACTTGGTGAACTTACTAGCTACTCTCTTCTATATGCTTCAAGATGGAGGCTACCAGAAGCGTAGTCTTCGATAGGACTAGCTATCCCCCTCTTATTCTGGCATTCTGCAGTTCAGTCCACAGATACTACCATTTTCATTGATACCGTTGCATATGTAGTGTAGATCCTTGCTTGCGAGTACTTTGGATGAGTACTCACGGTTGCTTTGCTCCCTCTTTTCCCCCTTTTTCCATTCTTCTCGGACGTCGCAACCAGATGCTGGAGCCCAGGAGCCAGACGCCACCTTCGACGACCCCTACTACACCAAGGGTGCCTACTACTACGTGCAGGCCGCCGACGATGACCAGGAGTAGTTTAGGAGGATCCCAGGCAGGAGGCCTGCGCCTCTTCGATCTGTATCCCAGTTTGTGCTAGCCATCTTATGGCACCTTGTTTAATTTATGTCTGTACTCAGATATTGTTGCTTCCGCTGACTCGTCTATGATCGAGCACTTGTATTCGAGCCCTCGAGGCCCCTGGCTTGTATTATGATGCTTGTATGACTTCTTTATTTTTAGAGTTGTGTTGTGATATCTTCCCGTGAGTCCCTGATCTTGATCGTACATGTTTGCGTGTATGATTAGTGTATGATTGAATCGGGAGCATCACAGTCTCATACATGTAGGTCCTGCTGTCAGAGGTTTTGACCCACTATTCGACCCTTTTTGCATATGGGGAAATGAGTTGTCCATGAATATCGGTCAAGTCAAGAAACTCAGAAAGATTGTTAGGATAAAGAAATTAGCGACAAAAAACAAGATCTTTGTCTGCACAATGAAGAAGACATCAGTTCACTACAGGATGGTACAAACTATTATACCTTGGCTTTTTTATTCCTTTGCCCCATTTCCAGTCTAGAGAAGATATGTATGCACATCCTTGTTTTCAGGCCTTTCCAAAGCAGTTCACTAATGATTACCTCTCAAACCACCTGTATGGTCAGGAGGCCAGGAAGGTATTCATACAGCACCCACGGTTCAATATTGAAGTGTTCCTGAAGAGGACGAAGGATGGACGGTCAATCATCCACAGGCACTGGCCTAAAGTTGCAAAGACCTTCAACATCAATGAAGGCTCAATATTCGCCTTGCGCTTCAGCAGTTTTTCAGATGAGATTCATCTGTCTATGTACCGTCTATCACTACAAAAAAAAGACACATCTGTGACATTTTGGGCCGAACGAATTTTTTTCCTGTCATGCTTATGACACTTCTATGACGATAATTGTGACAAAACCCGGTATTATCATAGATGTGGTGGGCTCCTACTTCTAAGACAAAAAATCATGACAGAAAATGGGCTTTTCATCCTGGGCGGGCCGGAGACGCAGCTGCATGACATTCTTTGGGCCGTCCATGACGAAAAAAATCATGGTAGAAGCGAGGGCGAGGAAAATATCGGGGAGTTCCCGGTTACTGTGGGTGGTCGGGGCCGAGCGATGCACTTTGGTTTGTGCGTTTCTCTCGTGTACGCGCGTGTGTGCGAGGCATTGGCTAACTGAACCCGAGCGATCGCATGTTACTGAACCCGAGTGATAGATCCCTTGGCTGTTAACTGAACCCGAGCGATTCCTTCGCTGCTGCTGCTAACTGAACCGAGCGATCAATCACTGTTGCTGCTTACTGAAGCCGATCGAGCCCCCGTGAGAGACGTAGACACCCAATGTTGGGTTGCCTCTCGATGAACAGTGACCGTTGCTACCGTGCGTGTGGTACGTAGAACGGGTCGAGACGTGGTGAGTCGAGCCGGTTGGTTGGCTGTGGATGAACAGTTCCCGGTGGGGGTTGGATGAACAGGACCCCGTGGTAGTAGGCCGTTGCCCCTGAATGAACAGGACCCCGAGGAGGCCGCCGCACCCCAGCCGGTTTGGGGTGGATGAATAGGACCCCGTGGAGGCTCTATGAACAGTAGCCGGTGGAGGCTGGATGAACAGTAGCCCATGGATGAACAGTAGCTGGTGGAGGCTGTAGGAGGTCGACGGTGGATGAACAGTAGCCCGTGGAGGCTGGAGCGAGGCAGTAGACGGTGGATGAACAGGACCCCGTTTCACCGTAGGCGCTCCAACAGAAGTCCGTTTCCTCTGCTTTGCAGTACGCCACACCCCTCCCGATCAACAGCACCCCGTTTCGACCGTAGGCACTCGAACAGAAGGCCGTTTCCTCCGTTCTATGGTACGCCAGACCCTTCCCGATGAACAGGACCCTGTTTCGATCGTATGCGGTCGAACAGAAGGCCGTTTTCCTCTGTTTTGCGGTACGCCACACCCCGTTCCGACTGTTCCGTCCAAGCTAGTTGGCTCGCGTTGAACACGACGCATCCCGACCCAGTCTGTTGCCTCCCGATGAACAGGACGCTGTTTCTCCGTTCCGACCCAGCCGGTTGGCTGTCGATGAATAGGATGCCATTGCTGCCGTCCGTTGCCTCTCCATGTACACGAGCCCTGGCTGTACGTATGCGCGAGTAGGCATTCGAGACCCCGCCCGTATGTACGTACGTGGCCGTATTTTTTGGCATCTGGCTGTACGTACGTATACACGGTTTTGACTGGACTGCCTGAGCTGCTACGTCGGGGGCTCTACTACTACACGTGTCACTGCTTGCTTGACCATGGTTCATCGTTGCAGAGAGACCGATTGATCAGTATGTAGGTACACGTTCGCGACCAGACAGACAACCCTACGTACGGTTCGACCAGGTGGGTCCCAGCTATCAGGGAGGATAAGGAGGCACTTCCTTGCGTGCGAAGATATAACTGATGGGTCCCAGCTGTCAGGGGGAAACGTTTTTTCCGCAAAAGACAGAGGCCCTTCTAGTGGGTCCCCGCTGTCAGGTGGAGGAATAATTATTTTACGCGTAATAAGGAGGCACTTACTTGCTCTGGTCGTGGACCCAGCTATCAGCCTCTCCACATATAGTCCTCTTCTGATGGAAGTCGTTCCTTGACCACGTTGACCACGCCGTGCCGAGAGCACCAAGGCGGTGGACGACGGCGAGGCCTAGGAAGGGGACGACGTGGCAGTGCATGCCCATGCGGAGGGGAGTACGAGGGTTGACTGGTTCGGCTGCAGTGTGAGGCTGCCGTCGCCGCAGAATAATAGGGGTTGTGGGTGAGTAGAGGGATGGCTTGTCCAGCGGCTGAAGTAGGAGGGGCGGTGAGGTGTGCGCTGCAGCACAGCCAGCCACGGGAGGCAGGAGCAGGCGGCACGGCCCGCAATGGTTTGGGCGGCTGGAACAAGAAGACCAGAGGTTGAAGAAGCACGACGACCGTTGGATGGACATCATACGGTCACCGCAGCTAGAATCGTTTATATTGATTAAGTTGACAAAACCCTGCGTCTGCGTCCACTTAGTAGGCCCACAAGTCAGCCTCCAAATATGGTGGGTCCCACCTAGCAGCGGTGCTATTCATTTTTTTTTTGTGCAATAAGGAGGCACTTCCTTGCATGAGAAGATATAGTTGGTGGGTCCGAGCTGTCAGCGGGAGGAACTTTTTTCGTGAAATACAGAGGCGCTTCCGGTGGGTCCCTGCTGTCAGGTGGAGGAATCATTATTTTGCATGTAATAAGGAGGCACTTCTTGCATGCGGCCGTGGACCCAGCTGTCATCCTCTCCATGTTTGACCACGCCACGCAGAGAGCACCAGGGCGGTGGACGACAGCGAGGCCTAGGAAGGGAACGACCCGGAGCCGGAGAAGACTCGACAGTTGTTTCCCACACGGAGGGGGGTACGAGGGTTTACTGGTTCGTCTGCCGTCGCCGGAGAATAACAGGAGGTCAGGGTGAGTACAGGGATGGCCAGGCCAGCGATGGGAGTGGTGTGTGGCGGTTAGGCCTACGCGGCAGCAGAGCCGGCCACGGGAGGCATGAGCAGGCAGTACGGCCGGCGCTAGTTTGGGCGGCTGGAGCAAGAACACCAGAGGTTGAAGAAGCAGCACGGCCATTGGATTAACAATCCAACGGTAACTGCTGCTAGAATCGTTTGTGGACTAAGTTGACAAAGCCTTTCGTACACGTCAACCTTGTAGACCCACAAGTCAGCATCCAAATCTGTCCCAAACAGCATACAACCCAAAATTTCTAGCCAGATTCAAATTAATTTAAAAAATAAACATACCTTAATGTAAAATCCAATGAATTACCCGCACAAAAACAATGAAATTCAAAATATCAAAATCGGAAAGAAAAAAGTAATTTGGAACTAATTGCCTGTTTGCTGTATTTTTCATTTTACATCCCATTTCTTATTACTTATAGCCCATTTTCTGGGCAAGCCAAATGCATCCCTCCTCGTCTTGAAAGATTTCAGGCCCAGCAGGGCGTAGAAAAGCAAGTAGGCCTCCGTTGGTTATTCTGCAAAAACAAAATAGCTGGGCTAGCCATTTTCAGAAACAAAAAAACAAAATTGGGCTGGTCATGAGGTAAACATATATGAAATAAAAGTCTGGGCTAGACGGGCCACAGTTGATACCCTGCTCCGTCCTGAAAACAAAAAAATAATTCTGCGCGAGCTGCTGGGTCCCGGGTGTCAGCCGCTCCTTGTGCAGTTATCTCGCTTATTGACTACGTTGACAGTGGCGTGCGATCTAGATGTCAGGAAACCATCAGGAGGAACAATTTTTTTCTTGTAATAAAGGAGGCACTTGCTTGCCTACTGCCATGATCCTGATGGGTCCCTACTGTCATCCTCACCATGTACAGTTATCTCCTTATTCCTCTCAATTGTTGACCATGTTGACAACACCGGAGGGCGGCGCTGCGGCGAGCGAACCAAGGCGGAGGATGATGGTGAGGCCTCAGACAGGAACGAACAGGAGCCAGGGAAGATGCACAGAGTTTTAGGGTGCGATGTGGCCGTGATGCGTGCGCGGCAGCACAGCCAGCCATGGGAGACGGGAGCAGGCGGTCCCACCGGTGCTGGTTTGGCTTTGGCGGCTGGAGGAAGAAGAGACTGAAGAAACACGATAGACGTTGAATGTCAATCCAACGGTCAAGGTTGGCACAATCATTTGTTGACTAAGACGACACCACGTAGCATACTTTTTTATAGGAAGAAAAGAAAAATTGGGCTCGTTCGCCAGATAACATTCCCAAAACTGCCACCGTTTGATCTTGCGTCGCAACTAAAACTGCCAGGAAAATGTGTTCATTTGCCGTCCTCCTCCCAGGGAACATTCGCCACATAACATTCCCAAAAATCAAAGACTTGAGAAGGCGTACAAAACAAGCTAGTGTACCAGTAAAGAGATGTTGCAGAGTTTTTAGAAAAAAAAGAGACGTGCTCCTGTAGCTGGTTCGAGTCCAAACCTAGACTATGACTATATATAGTGCTATGCTACTCTGCAAGTAATGAAACTGACATATCCAACGTTCGCTTCTCCTCTTCTCTAGTTACTCTGCCTAGCATCAGAAGCTCCGGCCGCAGCAACCATGTCCGCTGGCGGCTCGTCCACCTGCTCTTCAGCAGGCAACAACCAGATATGCGCCAAGTCGCCACCCGTACCATCCCCTATGGGTCTCATCACACCCCCACCGGCACACTCACCACAGCCGGTTGCTCATCGCAACCCGCTGCCGTTGGTGTGGTGCCACTGTTGCAAATCATGCAGAGTCATCCGTCGCATCTCAACTACAATCCTCAACCCTGGCTGAGTCTTTAACAAATGCCCGAATCATGGGGTAATAATATGTTTAAGTGTTTTTCGCCTGCTTTCAGTTGCTGATTTTTTAAATAGTTTCGTTGACAATCTTCCAATTTGATTCGTGCAGAAAAGGGAAGATTCGTGTGATTTGTATTTCTGGGAAGTTGCTGATGTGGGGGAATGGAACTACGCTGATTATTTGGTTAGCCGAGGAATCCCAATACCAGTAGGTTGGGGTGTTGGACAAGTAACTGAAGGAACGACAGAAGAGGAAGATGCAGCGCAGAAGGTTAAAGATGTAGTTCATCTGAGCATGGCCAAGAAACAACTGCTGAACGGCCTTGACAGCAATGAGGAGATGAAAGAGCTTGTGAAGATAATGGGCAAGATCGTTGTGCTCTGTAGGATGATTGTCTCTTTATTTGCAGTGTATGTAGCACTCATGATGTATTTAGTGGCTATGACATGAGCACGTTGCTGAAACTAGTAATGAATGAAACCTATTTAGCAGGCTGGGCGTAGTGTTGTGAACATTTAATGATTTCTATTAACGGAAATCGGGGGTATCCCCTTTTGCTCATAAATAAATAAATAGCAGAGGCCCTTTTGCTAATAAATAAATAAATTAGCGGAGGCCCTGTCGGGTCAGCTTTGTTCCCATTCAAAGACGTCGACCAAAATGCAGTCCAACAGCAAACTATGTCATCAAATATAAGTTTCACAGCCAAATATGAGTACAACTAAACAACAATGTCATCATGTTTTAGTCGTCATACAATCACCAAACATAAATCAACATACATAATAAGTGATGTTCTCACAGCAAAATACTAAACAACAACTTCATCAAGTTTCAGTTGTCATAGGAAACACAATTTCACATAGTAGATAAAAAGTCATCTTCTCACAGGCAAATACGACAAAAGCAATCTAATCATCATCCGCAGCAGCAGCGTCAACATCTTCGCCATGTGTATCAGTCTGAATCGTAATTCCCCCCAGTGTCATCTTCTTCTTCATCCTCAATGTCCTCGAACATTGGCATCTTATTGATCAACTCTCGTATGTCCACAGCACGACAGGCAATCTTTTTGCCAGCGTCATTGACATGATGGTTCTCAAAGATATGAGGAACATCTATGGAATCTTCTACATCAGGAGCAGTGTAAGCATCATCTTGTTGTGCAACTTCATTAAACGAATTCCTCTGCTCAAACCTTTGCAATACTCTCCAGTCATCGCTACATGCATATGTGTCTTCCAAGAAAAATATCTGTGTTGCTTGATTTGCCAAAATAAAAGGCTCGTCGGTCTGGTACGCCGCCTTGACATCGATGGATTTGAAATAATCATCAGCTCTGGGTTTTGTGATCCTGGAAAACAGGTTATACGAACGACAGCACAACAGAACCACACACCGACGAACCTCGAAACTGGAGATATTCTGCAACTAAACAATGTCTGTTATGTTAGCATACATTTCAATTGTCTCTTTGCCGTACGTATCTGTGCTCATGATGGCACTGTTTTGTGTCTTCCTGCCTTCGTCGCGTGCAAGGGTGTTGTAGCGCACATCTCCAATGTCTTACCCGAGTATCAGGACCCACTGCTAGTGTGTAAAGGGCATCATCAACTGCCTGCCCATCCTTCCGCATCTTCTTAACCTATGGTTAGAAAATAGACAAGCTGATCATCTTATGTACTCAATATATTAAAAAAAACTGAGAGTGCAATTCAAAAACTTACATGGCTCTTGAACCATTTCGCAAATCCTGCCATAACCAGTTTGTCAATGTTTCTTGGATTTTGCGGCAGTAACTCCATTTTGTAGATGCTGCACAACATAGTGATCGCGTCAAACATCTAAATATATAAGAATGTGGTGCAAGTTTAGTAGATTACGATGTATAAGCTGCAGTACTTAGCACTTACTCGATATAAGGTAGAATCTCAGGAAAGTTATTCAACACATACCAAACCATTTTGTCCAAATCTTTACGTTTGTCGTCTTGTCGACTCTTCCCTGTAACTCGAACAGAACAATCAAAAACATTGAGCTCGGGATTGTCTTCACCCACCTCTTTGCTAAGCTGATCAGCTGTTTCAATGTATTTTGAGCAGAATGTCAACACTTCTATAGCAATGTAGGCCTCTACAATGGAACCCTCAGGTCTAGCTCTGTTCCTAACATAGCCCTTGAAAGTGCCTAGCCGCCTTTCAATAGGGTACATCCATCCATACTGTACTGGACCTCTAAGTAGTGCCTCATCAGGTAGATGAACAGCCAAATGCACCATCACATCAAAGAAGGCTGGAGGATATATCTTCTCAAGGTCGCATAGGATAGTTGGTATCTTGTCTCTAAGACACTCCAAAGCATCTATCCTGATATTTCTACTGCAGAGTTCCCTGAAGAATTGTCCCAACTCTGCAACTACTTTGTATAAGTCAGGACGGCCCAATCCTCTAAGGATAACAGGTAAAACCCTTTGAAGTAGGACGTGGCAGTCATGAGTTTTCAACCCTTGTACCTTGTTTCCATCTGCACTGACTCTCCTTTCAGGGTTGGAAGCAAATCCATGTGGGAATCTCACACGTGACAGGACCTTGCAGAATTCTTTTCTTTTTACCTTGTCCAAGACGTACACAGCTGGTGCCATATCCCGTGATGCACCATCATCGTCCACCTGCAAATCCCTTCTGATACCCAGGTGTGTCAAATCAATCCTAGATTTTAAGGTATCTTTCATCTTGCCTTCAATATTAAGAAGTGTGCCGATAATGCTGTCACATATATTTTTCTCGATGTGCATCACATCAAGATTATGCCGCAGATCCAAATCTTTCCAATACTCCAAGTCCCACAAAGTGGACCTGCGGGTAAACAATAATCTCTCTTCTGCCCTGCCACGCTTCCTTTTCCCGCTACCATTATCAGGATGGTTTCCTGGTGTAATATGCCTGACCTTCTCTAATTCCACTTGCAACTCATCGCCGGTGAGCCTCTTTGGCGCATCACGGTTTTCATGCTTTGCATTGAACACATGTCTTCGGTATTTTGTAGGACATGACTTGTCCTTGGCAAGGAAACGGCGGTGTCCAATGTAACAGATCTTGCTAAGTATTGCGTATGACAGCGGATTCTTGTCACAGCGAACACATGCATTGTAACCATGTGTCATTCGCCCTGACATAGTGCCCAAAGCCGGATAATCATGGATGCACCAAATTATAACAGCACGCAGAAAGAAATCAGCTGGTGGGCTGCTATATAGGTCTCGAGTGAGAACACCCCTCCATAGCTGTTGAAGTTCCTCCACAAGAGGCTCCATGAATAAATCAAAATCCTTTCCAGGACTTTTTGGACCTGGGATGAGCAAGGCCATCATGTAGTTTGATTCTTTGGTGCAGACATTTGGTGGCATGTTGTAAGGGATAACAAGCACTGGCCACATGCTATATGTGGCACTCTGGTGGCCAAATGGGTTAAATCCATCTGTAGCTAAGCCAAGTCTAATGTTTCTCGGGTCAGCAGCAAACTTTTTGTGTTTCTGATTGAAGCTTTTCCAGTCACTACCATGAGATGGATGGCTCATTACATTCTGATCTCTATACTCCTGGTTCCTAGAATGCCACAGTACATCCTCTCTTGTTTTAGCATCATGAAACAACCTCTGCAATCTTGGTATAATTGGAAAATGTCTCAGAACATTATGAGGAATCCTCTTCACAGCATCGCCATCTTTCCATCTTGATGATTTGCATGTTGGGCATTCACTTAAGTTGGCATAATCCTTCCGGAACAGAACACAATTATTCTTACAAACATGGATCATATCATATCCAATTCGAACTGCACGAAGGAAATTCTTCATTTTACTGTAGGTGTGTGGCAGCTCAGACGCATCTGGGAAAGATTTGCGGAAAGCAGCCAACATCGCATCGAATGATTTGTTGGTCATCCGCTCAGATGTCTTCACCTGAAGAAAGGTGACCATAGCTGAGAATACTGACAGCTTATTTCCTGGGGCGACTGCCACGTTGCATTGTTCCAACATGCGGGCCCACCGTTTTTCTTCTGCAGGTGAAAGTTCATGAAATGCGCGAGCATTTTGTAGCATTGTTTCAATGTTAGTCAAACTCGCTGGCTCCGCTGCCACCACCTCCTCCTCCTCTTCCACCTGAGCATCAGGCAGATCAAGATGGTGGTCTGTTGCTTCCACATAGTCAGTAACATTGACGTTCACAGCTTCACCATGATGAACCCACCTAGTATATGTGACCGACATCCCATACAAGTGTAGATGATTTTGCACAGTTGACTGGGGTCTTGTAACTGAATTCATACAACTGGTACACGGGCAGAGCACATCTGATTTCGGACCACCGTACTCAGCTCTGATAAAGTTCATGAAGTTTTCAACCCCCTCGACATATGCAGCGGAGAATCTTCGAGCAGAAGTTATCCAAGTCATGTCCATCTATTAGACATACAAATTAGTTCTTCTACTAGATATTACAGGAAAAACATATATGCTTTTTTATAAAGTCCAGAAAAAAATACCTAGGTCGATGTCTAAAGCTATGGCAAGATATTTGGACAAGCAGATCTAAGTAACAAAATATATGTAAAGCTAATTCAGCAAACAGATTTGAGTGCTAAATTATGGCAGGCTATTTCAACAGTCAATGAGGCCGAGCACATAGCCATCGAAGGCCATCTGAGCAACAAAGATCGAGTATAAAACGGTGTCAAGCTATTTCACCTAACATATTGGCTACTAGACCATGGCAATCTACTTCACAATAAATATATGGCAGGATATTTTAGCAACTAATCGGGCGTGGCATGCCATCTCAACAAAGCAGATTGAGTACAGAACAGGGCAAGGAAGCTTCTTAAGCAGAGCATATTGACTGTAAACTATTTTGGCAAATAGTGAGATTAACAACGTCTATCAGCTAACATTTAGCGCTACTCCGACATGCACGGGGCCTCAGTCTAGAATGCGCTTACCGTGGGAGAAGTTGACCGCCATGCGTCTCCACAAGAACGTCTCCAACGGTGGCGGCGCCACTGGAGGACGGCAATCTACGAGAGCGTACTGTGGGAGTGAGAGGATCGTCGTGTGTCCCCTCGACGAACCACGGCGTCGACGTATCGGCGCGGCGGGGAGGGCGGCTTTGGCGGAGCGAATGGAGTGGAGGGGGCCGGGGGGAGGGGTTTGGGGAATATTATTGGCTAGTTGGCCGAAGGGCAGTTGAATTTGGGATTTGGGGGGGAATTTTCGCGCGGTGGGCGGGGGAGTTTGGCGCATGGTCGGTTTCTCCAAATGCGGTCCCACGTGTCAATGAAGAGGCAAGCCGAAGCGCGTTCCGTTTGCATGAGCCGTGTGCAGGACCGACCGTGTGAGGGGTGCAATGCGACCGCGACAGGCGTGATGTGAGTGTACCGCCTTTTTCCTTTTAAACTTGGTGCTTCACGCGATCCATCGATACTACTACTAGCATTCCGGTAATCCCGACTAAAACGGCGCGGCCGGGTCTTTTCCCGCGCGATATGCTAGGAGGTTGTCATAGTTGGTTTTTTTAGGACTTTATTTTTTATTAGGACAAGGCTTAGTTGGTTTGACAGACAGAGCGAGAGAAAGATGTGAGATGCGTGAATGTGTAGTGGACATACTATTGGAGTGCCTAAGATAAATTGTGTATGTATACCTATGTGTTTATTTACTTCGCATGTTAGCTTTGTCTCGGGTCAAACCTTCTAAACTTAGACCAAGTTTGTACACACAAAAACAAATCATCATTCAATATATTTTCATACAATATATCTTACTATTATTGTGAAAGTTCATATACACCGGACTAGATTCATGCAAACACGGCAAATTTTCATTACATTTCGAACTTTTATAGGACAGAAAAAGGAAAGAAACCCGACCCTAAACTTATTTTACGACGGTGACCGACGTCCACTTTCCTTTGTACTTCCGCATCGGCGACGACGTCCTCCATCTGCCGTCTCCATGAACGGCGGCAGGGTTCAAGACCCGTGAAGTGAAGGTGTGGTCTCCGGCGAGGAAGAGTAGAACACGGGAGACGGACCGGCCAGTTGGCACACCATGCCCTGCCGCCTCCCATGCCCTACTCATCCTCGGAGGAGTCCCCGACCTCGGCGGTGTCGGTGGACGTGAGGTCGATGATGATGGCCATGGACGGTCCGTCGCTTCACCTGCCACATGCGGCATCGAACGTTGGACGGCTGCAAGTAGGACGTGTGGCTGGCGCTGCTCCCGTCATCGGCCGCCAGTGTGGCCACCGCTTGTGCGGTCGTGTCCGTGTCCGGCTACGTCGGTATTGCACTGCGAGTGGCGAGTTGAGCGAGGGCGGCGACCTCAAGCTTCATCCCCGAAGACAATCTCTCCCACAGAGCATTCCCGCTCGTGGTCATGGTGGATGTGGTGCCAAGTAGGAGGATGCACTATGGTGTGGAGTTTAGCTGGGCGTTGCCGCTTTAAGTAGCGCATTCCGGTGAGGCCAAGCGTCCGGGTGCGTCAATAAGTCGCTGGAGTTGGTTCCTCGGGCAGCGAGCCTGCTTAATGACGGCATACGGACGGACGGCATGAATGCGAGCAGCTGGCGCCAGCTGGGAACGCACGCGCGCGACGGCGCGAGGGACGAGGGTTTTTTGTGTGCCAGGGTAGTCAGCTGCGGGCGTGGCAACATTGGACATGCCCTTTGCTCACATGCGATCCCACATGTCATTGAAAGACGACCCGACATGGTCTCTGGTCCTGGGGATGCAGTTGGTTGCGCTAGAACATTCCATGGATGCGTCGTGGCGCGCGCGCACTTCGGCGCCCCGTGCATCCTCGACAAGCCGGGTGTTGATCTGCCGGTCGTGCTACAGCGGCAGCGCCACCCTCAGCACCCTGAAGCCGAGCGTGTCCAGCGGCGATGAGCGTGTCGCTCACCGCGGTCGCCGTGCCCAGAGGCGGTGCGGGAGCTGCGCCACGTTGCTGGCCCCCACGACCCACATGAACGGTTGCCGATGGCGAGGAGGTCGTGGGCCAGCTCCTCCATTGGACTAGTCTGTGCCACGTCATCCCGACAGGTGTGCCCCACATGTCGGTTTCCCTGTTTTCCCGACCAAATTCGAGCGTCAATATGGCCTCATTAACACTCGGCTGACCTCTTTATGTTCTAGTCTAGTAGTATCCGTAAATGACGCAGGCGGGGGAGGGGGACGGACGTCGGTTTGCTCTCAACTGCGGTCCCACAAGCGAGCGAAAACACAAGGCGAAGCGCGTTCCATTCGGTGAGCGACGTGTAGGGTCCACCGTGTCGGGGTGCAACGCGAATGCGACAAGAGTGATGTACACCGTCCGTTCATTATGAACTTGCATACTTCGAGTACTCCTTTTTTTTAACACAGTACAGATGCAAGCGCTCATACATGCGCGCATACACTCACCCCTATGAACACACACACACACACACCCTACCCCTATGAGCACCTTCGAGAGACTGAGCCGTCATATCCATAATACTATATCTCTACTCTCGGTGATGATGGTGTGCCTGCCATCTTGCAATATAGACCGTCCGATCTACATCTGACGGATAGAAAGCAAACTATGGCAATTTTGCAAAAGGATACCCGCACCTCTCTCGTTCATCCTTATCTCCCACAACTTCATTGTTGAGTAATTAAAAAAAGGAAGCCTCTGGAACAATCTGGCATGGTGGCCGCTGTCGGCGTCGTCCATCCCCATGCCTCCGCTAAGTCCTACCACCAATCACCACCGCGCCCCACTCCTCCTCACCTTATCTCTCATCTTTCTCGAGATATCATTTTTCGATGAAATTCTCGAGATACCATTTTTTTGATGAAATTCTCGAGATATCATTAGTTTTTACACATGGGATTACTCCTTCATGGGTCAATCACAACAGGTGTTTTGTAAAAAATGCATCCTGATGTTCCATGCAATGCACGGGCATCTTGCTAGTCATCTTGAGATTTACAAAGTCACCACCTCGTCGTCGATAGGAACGGTGGGGAGGTCCGAACATCTGCCACGTGAAACTCTGAAACTTTGGTCCCATCCCACCCCACAACTCTCCAGGCTCCAGCCATCCGGTTTTGCAAACTCCGCACAGTCAAAACCGATTGACCGGTCGTCACCGAAACCACTATTCACACCAGAACCTTCGCTGCTCGGCCTACGCCAGCTACTTGCTGGCCGGTCACCACTGCCCCAAAACCACACCTCCTCTCCAGCCCATTCCCCCACCTTTCGACCCCCTAGCCCGCATCAGCCGTCCCCTAGTTCACCAGAAATCCATGGTGTGCCGCAAGATCACGTACTACAAGATGCTGACGCGGGAGCGCCGTGCAGAAATCGCGGCGGCGGTCGGCGCCACAGACCTCCTTTCCAAAGCTCGCTTTGCGGCGGGCTAATCCCCGAGTTCTCTGGAGCCAAGCTCCGAGGAGGAAGCCGATCCAATGTTCATGGCGGAGGTCGTGGCGCAGAAGGCCCCCGATGTGTATGAGACGATGGACGTCGACTTCGTGCCGGCGTCCGGGTCCCCCATGGTGCAGGCGGACCAGCGGTTCAACTTGGCGATCCTAAAGGAGGACCGGGAGGCGGATGCTCAACTCAACGTGGAGCGCGTGGATGCCGCTGCCATCGAGGCTCTCCTGCAGGCGAAACCGGATGTCGTGGATGTGAACCGGGCGGCGGAGGCTCAACTTGACGCGAAGTGCGCGGATGCCGCTGCCATCGAGGCCCTCCTGCAGGCGGAACCAGGTGTCCTGGACTTGAACCGGGCGGCGGAGGCTCAACTCGACGTGGAGCGCGCGGATGCCGCTGCCATCGAGGCCCTCCTATAGGCGGAAACGGACGTCCTGGACTTGAACCGGGCGGCCAAGGCTCAACTCGACGCGGAGCGCGCGGATGCCGCTGCCATCGAGGCCCTACTGCAGGCGGAACTGAACGTCGTTGATGTGAACCGGGCGGTGCTCGCGTCCGTGCAGAGCGCCCGCACGGTCCGCGTGAACGAGTAGCTAGAGGCCGAGGACAACCACGGTGCGGAGACAGACGTCAGCAGCTACGGCTGGTTCGTGCCGGCAGCCAAAGACGACGAGGCCGTCTCGTTCCATGAGCAGTGATAGTTTTTCTTTATGTTCTTGTTTTTAGGTATCTTTTGCTGTGTAAAAACATATATTTATGCAAGTCGCCTGACTTTCATCATTTGGGTCAGTCGACCATTTCAGGCGGTTGGATGAATATCCTACGTCTCCTAACCCTTTTTCTTCCTCACCTCTTCTTCTTCCCCAACATGCGGTTGGATAAACATACTATATGAACGAAAATTATGTGTCAGCGATAGGATGACTGAGTTTGGTTTGATCACATGCGGTAGCACGTGTCAGTGAGGGTGTGTTCCCTTGGTTGGGTTTGCGGTGTGCAGGAGCGACTGTGAGAGGGTGCGGTGCGACCGCGATAGCCGTGCGTAAGTGTACCTCCTTTTCATATTGAAAAACTTTAGGCAAGCTTGGCAAAAATATGTGACGAAGTATGGCAATGCAAGGCCTAGACCAAAACAGGATACAAGTACGTACGTACTACTTGTGTTAAAAAAGAAAGGCGGGGTTTTCCTTCGCGGGATTGATCGATACAAATCCTCGTTTGACGTGTGAATTAATGCGTATTTTTTTCTCCAACGCCCAAAGAGTTAACCATCTCACTCCTCATTGCTTGATTAATGCAGCGCCATGCAAACCAACCTTCTCACTTCCGCATGCATGCAAGGGTATATTAATGTCCTTGGTTGCTAGTACGAGGCAAACCCCATCAATTTTGCCTCGATTAGTGTTAGTGGCCTTCTGCAAATTGTAATTTTGATACTGGCCTTGTATACAAAAAAATGGAGGTAGTAACTATTTGACTTCCTTCCCCATTGCGGTGACGTCGACGATATCTCGAACGTTGTGGCTTTGGCAAAGTGCGTTCAACGGAGCACACCATTGAGGGAGACCACGGTAAGTCGTTCGCAAGTGTCGCCTGCAAGCCGAGACAACCGCCTTCTTTGCATCCAGGAAGTCCGTTGAACCAAAGGAGGCATAAATGTACTAGTACTACATAATAGCGTCGTCCGTCCAGCTTAGTGCGGTAAGGTGGTTTCTCGAAGAAGACGATGGAGAAGCGGAGTCAGGGAAGAAAGAAATGATGGTTGCTTCGTCCGTGCTTTGTGATTTGACCACTCACTGCTTTGTGATTTGTGATAGAAGGGACAGGGGAGTAGACTCTGTGCTCTATACTGTACATGCGTCCAAGCACGGGAGAAAGATGAGAGAGGTTGCATTTTTCTATTCCTTCAATCAATACTTTAGGGAGCTTCGGTTCCATCTTTTTGGCTTTGGCAGCACCCTCCATAATGGTTCCCATCGATGCCAAAAGCTATTTTCACATTTGGCCACACATTGTGGATGCCCTTAACCGTACCACTTGGTTTTGCTCCTGTGTGCTATATATACAAATCTCGATTATATTGATCAAAAAATTATAGTATCAAGATTAGTAAAAAGAAGGTGATTTTGCCGCGCGGAAGGCGGGGGAGGTTTCTTATTTTTAGAGGACGTTGGCCTGGCGGTTTGCTAACATGCGGTCCCACGTGTCAGTGATTTACCAAGCCGATCCGCGTCCCACATGAGGCAGAACAACAGCAGAAGCAACACGTGGTTAACTTGAAGAAGATGAGGGAGAAGTGGATTCAATAATGAGTGAAATGATGGTTGCTTCGTCCCTCCAACTTCTTTTTTTAGCATTACTTCGTCCCTCCAACTTAACTGTGGGAAAGGTGCAGCTTTGTGATTTGACGCCTCATTGTTCATTACTACGCCGGCGCCATGACTGGGGTGCTTCACCCCTGCTGCTCTGCACTGTTATTTCGGTATGGCACGTGGACCCGGTTGCTTGATGTCCCACATGTCGGCAAAAGGGACTAGAACATTTATGAAAGCGAGCGCTCCACTCTTACGACGGAGGAGTACACGACACGGCGGCCCAGTGAACTGTTACTTGTACTGTAGTACTACTATAGTTTTGCTGTTTCGCATGATCCATCGATACAAACCCGATTAAACAGGCAAGGGCGGGATTTTTCCCGCGCGGTAGATGATACTAGCCATACATTTTAAAGGAAATTTTAATGTATGCAAACTGAATAATTAAGTAACAATATGAGATCTAGTAAAACTAAAAACACATCTGATTTATTGTGTTAAGAGTGTAGTAGTAGTGTTGTATTGCATAGTTGTTAGATGTAACATGCGAGAACGTGTAGAGATGTACTTTTGGAGGGCCGACAGAGAGAAATTGGGCATAAAGTGGATTCAAATATTTGTATTCGTCTTCATAGCATTTGTAACTCATATCTACAGTTTGTACAGTAGACGTGAATGCTTGTTCGCTCTTACGAAACCAGTACAACAATAATGGGGTGGCGTGCGCCAATTTAGGCACTGGCACATTGGCCTACTCGGCTCCACAGAGAGAGCGAGAGAAGAGATAAATACACTGAAGGTCAGTGTATTTCAAGCGAAAAGCATAATACGATCACCGGACTTCAGAATACGCTCATTACGGTCACTATTGTAACACCCCATGTCATTAGCCACAGTAATCACTTTTGATAATGACAAGTCAGCAAGTTTAACAGTGCTTGATCATCATTAGCATCATATTGCATTTCAACTCCTAACTCAAATTCAATATTTAAATGAAAGTGGAAAATAAAAGTTATCCAACATAGAAACTAAAATGTTCAATAAATAACAAATATTCCAGAGACTATTCTAAAATTGTAACCAACAATTAATAAATTAATTAGGTGGCTCTAACATTACCAAAACAGCAAGGATTAATATATTTTATTTATTATAAAATTTGTGTGAACCCCATTTGTCTCCAAACCAATTTTTGGCAGTGGTAGAGAATGCCTAGCAATTAACGGAACGATTGCCATGTTTTACAAAAATCATATTGAGGCCTAACTAATTACAAAACAGGAAATAAGAATAAATAAAAGAAAAAGATAAAAAGAAAACAAGACAAAAAAAATTAACAGAGAAACCCCC
This sequence comes from Thinopyrum elongatum, assembly GCA_011799875.1. Taxonomy (NCBI): domain Eukaryota; kingdom Viridiplantae; phylum Streptophyta; class Magnoliopsida; order Poales; family Poaceae; genus Thinopyrum; species Thinopyrum elongatum. The sequence goes on from CM022297.1 coordinate 320,648,088, forward strand.
CCCCCGGCCCACCTGGGCCACGGCCCAGCCGGCCGGCCCACGCCGCCGCCGCTGGCCTATATGGCCTCGACCCCCTCCCGCAACCGAACCCTAATCCCCCCCCCCCTCACACTTCCCCCCTCCAGATGGGATAGCGGCGACCGCGCCCTCGACGCCCGACCCACCGCCGCTCGACGCCGGAGCCACCTCGCCGGACTGCCTCCCCCGTCTCCGACGCCGTCGTCCCCGTCGTCCTCCCCACGCCCCACTGCCCCGTTGCCCTACAATCCCTCGTGAGCCCCCACCCCTTCTTCTCCTCTGCCTCGCTCCGCCACACCCGCGCGCCGACCGCGCTCACCGCGGCCCTGCCCCGCCCGGCGTGCCACCGTGCGCGCCCGCACCTCGCCCAGCCCGCTCGGCCACTGGCTGCTGCTGCTGCATTGCTCCGCCCGCGCGCGCACGTCCCCGCACCGCCGCGCCCTTCCACCCGCAGCGCGCGCTCGCCCGCGCCCCCTGTCCCCCTCACTCGCCGTCCACACCGCGGCCCCGCTCCTCCCGCGCGTCGCGCACGCACACGCGCCTGCTGCCGTCGCCGGGCGCCGCTCTCACCGCGCCACCCCCCGCACCGCCACTGCTCGGCCGCGCCCGTCGCCCCCTGCTGCTGCGCCTCGCCGGCGCGCATCCCCCGGCCCCCTGCGCCGCTGCTGCCGCTCGTCGCGGTGGCCGCCGGCGCCCAGCGCCCGTTTCCCCCTTGTCGACCTGGGCGGGTGCCCAGCGCCCGCACCAGGCGCCCGAACCCACTAAGGCCCCTAGGGCCAATGACATGTGGGGCCTAGCCCCAGAAACGTTAAAAAAAGGAAAATAAAATGAATTAGTAAAATAAATAAATAATTAATTAATTAGTGAGTTAATTAATCCTGATTAGGTTAATCTAATTTAGTTAATTAGTTTAATTAAACAATAATTAATTAGTTAATCACTAATTAACTGGACAGAGTATGACAGGTGGGACCCACATGTCTGGATGACTGCTGATGTCATGCTGACATCATGATGACGTCAGCATACACTGTTTCGGATAATGTTTAATTTAAATAAATAATTAAATTCCAGAAATTAATTAAAACTTTAGAAAATCATATTAAATAATTTGTAACTCCGATGAAAATACTTTATACATGAAACTTGCTCAGAATTCCGATACGAACCCGAATACGCCCTCCGTATTCCTGTCAGATGCCTCTAGCTATAAGAACATTGAACTTTTAGACCGATTTCGATAAATGAATAGTGCCCAACTTTAATTAAATAAATCCGAGTAAAATTCCTAAATTAACTTAATCATTTAGTTAGGCAGTAGAACACCCCGGCATATCATTTAGACATGTCATACATATTGTTTGCATTATTGTCGTGAATTTATTATTTCTCTGCCCCTCCTTCTCTCTCGATAGACGCCGAGACCGACGACGCTGCACCTGGATACGACTACACTACTGACGAGCAACCCGTTGATGATCCCTCTTTCTTGCCAGAGCAACCAGGCAAGCCCTTCCCCCCTTGAGCATCCAGATATCACCCATTCTATTCTCCTGCTTGCATTAGATTTTGCTAAAGTTAATGTATGCTCCTATTTTGATGCATAGCCTGCTTTTGTAACCTGTTCATTGTTACCTTACCTGCCTATGATAAACTGTTTAGTATAGGTTGGTAGTGAACCATCAGTGACCCCACCACCTTACCCTTGTCGCCCCTGCTTGATCATCGACGACTTGATCAACGCGATCGTCGACCAGAGACCGACACCTCACCTCACACCCCCTTAGTTGTACGACTCTGCATAGTTACTCTCGAGTGCCGAGGGTGATACCTCGTAACGCACTCCTGATGAATACTCTGTAGTGTAGCTATTCGGTCGTGGTCATCGAGGGTGATTCCTCCTTCTCCACTTCCGATACGACTCTGTCGTGCAACCCCTCAGTGTGAACCTCGAGGGTGATGCCTCATACGTTCACCCTGATGATTTCATCGAGTGGAATTCACCGAGGGTGATTCCTCGGGGTTTCCCCCTTGATGTTATGACCACACGGTTACTTTGACCTTTGTTACAGGCAGGTCGACCCTGATGGGTACCCGCAGGGGATCTATGATGTCGAGTGTGCCGGAAGGGCACTCGAGTGTGATACTGTGGCGGAGCATCATAGACTCTGGTTGTCTCCGCGTGATACTAAATGAGCCTATTGGATTTGGGTGTGTGATCTGAGTGGGTCGACGTGCCCTATACGCACTACCACCACGCGGGATAATGGTTATGGGGCCCTCTGCGATGTACGTTTCTCCCGAAAGCTCGTCTGACGTCATGATTCACCGTGCGGGCTGATCGCCGGGACTGGGCTGGATACTTCACTAACGAGTTCAGTGTCGCGCCTGCACCCTGGCCAGCCACGCAACACGCAGAGTGCCTAGGGCGATGGCCCAAGACCTCTGGGTGCATAGGTTAGTCCGGCGTGCTGACCTCTCTGCCGAGCCTAGGTAGGGCGCTGCTTCGTGTTGATCTTCCGAGGATGGGCATTACCCAGCAAGTGTGTCCAGCCAGAGTTGATCGAGCGTGTTGGGTAACAGTAGTGCACCCCTGCAGGGATGAATGATATATCGATAGCCGGTCCTACGGTAAAGGACGCTCAGTTTGTGTATCCCGATCTACTACTTGAACTGGATACTTGATACTTAATTGAAGCTTCGGGATCGCTTTCTCGCTTGGGAGTCGAGTAAGGATCTCTAGGCTTGCTTCAACATGTTTGCTAAATAAAATGCTATTCTACTCTCTTCTACTGCTGCAAGATGATGGCTTCGTGAATATGTTTGAAGATGCTAGTCTTCGATAGGACTAGGCCTTCTCTCTATTCTGGCATTTCTGCAGCCCAGTCCACATATACAGCCTTTCTCCATTGATAATGTTGCATATGTAGTATAGATCCTTGCTTCCTGAGTACTTCGGATGAGTACTCACGGTTGCTTTACTTTCTTTCTTCCCCATACCCCACCTTGATGATACATCAGACGATGGAGCCCCGGAGCCAGATGCCACCTCAGGAGCTTACTACCAGGAGGGTCCAGAGGGCATGTATTACTGGATCGAGCCAGCCGACCAGGAGTAGGATCGGAGGTTCCCAGGCAGGAGGCCAATGCCTTTCGATCTAGATACGTTGTTTGTGCTAGCCTTCTTAAGGCAAAACTTGTCTAACTATGTCTGTACTCAGATAATATTCGTATGACTGACTTATGTATTCGGATCTTCGGATCCCTGGTCTGTAATATTGTGGATCTCCGTTTAATTTGTGTTAGAGTTGTGTTGTGATATCTTCCCGTGAGTCCCTGTGCTTGATCGTGCATGTTTGCGTGTATGATTAGTGCACGATTGAACCGGGGGCGCCACAACTATATACGTTTTGCGATGATTATACGGTCACTTACTCACCGTTCAGCATCGGATTGCACTCTGTTGACCGGCCAAATAGTCTGCGTGGCACTACGTTGACTGGTTAGATTGACCACGCTCCTTGTGGGTCCCACCTGTCAGTTCGCATAGGAAAAAAGGTAAGATAGACACAAATTTACACAGGAGCGACAAGACTCCAACCCGTGCGCGGGAACCACCTGGTTGTGTATGTGTCTGTCAGGGCCTGATGTGTGTGCATGCGCGTGTAGGTTGAGCACTTGAGCGTGAGCGTGTGTGTTGGTCGTGTGGTGTGTGCATGCATGCGTGCGTGTGTGCGTGGCTGCATGTGTACGTGTGAGTGTTGCATGCGTGCGTGGCTGCATGTGTACATGTGAGTGTTGTGTGCATGCAGTTCGCGTGCATGCGTGCGTGTGTGTATAATCATCACACCAGCTCATGTGTGTTAAAATAGGCGGCTCAGCATACCAATACAAGGCCACCTTGTCCGCTGTGCCCGCGGTCATGACTTCGAACCACCGTCCAATATTTTTTTACCGTTTGTTTTCATTCTTATACACGCCGACAGGTGGGCCCAATGGTAGTGAGATAATGTGATGCAACACTAGAGGTGCCACGTGGAGCGTTTAACTGGTCAACTAGTCGTTTCTTGAGCAAATACAGAGCTGTACGGTGAGCCCGTGACTATATAATAACCACAAAATGTAAATGGTGACCGTAATGAGTGGATTCTGAAGTCCAATGTATGTATCGTTTTTTCGCTTCAAATACAATGATCGTCACTGTATATATCGCGAGAGAAAGATGAAACATGTGTGAATGTGCTGGGCGCGTACTTTTAGAGGACCTGGAGATAGTTTGTGTGCGTATGTGAAAGGGGCGTAGAGGGGGTGTATGCGATGGAGAGAGAGATGCTCTTCGTTTCTCTTTATTATGACTAACTTTATATATAGTATAAAAATATAAAAATTCACAGTGCGGAATAAATATCATTGGGTGCACCATGCAATGCAAATTAACGTTCATACTCCTTCATATTCACAGTGTGGTTTTATTCAAAAGGAATGTTGTATGCGAAATAAATGTGAAGAGAGGGCTTTTTAGATCAATGGGGTACGTGATGTAACATGTGTGAATGTGTAATTGATGTATTTGGCAGGGCCTAGAGAGGGTATGTGTATGTATTACGTATTCGAGAGAGGCATGGATAGAGGGGCCGGCGAGGGGGGGGGGGGCGACGTGGGAGAGATAGCACGAGAAATGAGAGAGGCCTAGAGAGAGAGACGAATAGGATGTCACGGCGAGAGATTCCCTTGAGTGTGTATATGCAAGGGGGAGGGGATAGAGGCATGAGGAGAAAATATTTTGTGTGGTGTCTGTGTTGGTATGTGTGGGTGTGAGAAGATAACGAGACCTAGGGGCAGAGGGTGTGTCACCGCGTGAGGTCCGGTGGGCCGAGGTGAGGCCCTTGGTTCGGTTACGTCCTGCGCCACATTGGTCGGCCTGTGACGCATTCAGGGAGACCCATGGAGGACTAGTCCTACAAGAAAAAGATACCAGAGTCGTGAAGAACTCTGTGTCCACTGACAAAGCCGTCTAGGCTTTGTAACCCTAGGTCCTCGGACTAAGGTAACCCCTTATCTCTGATATTACCATTCATCCAACCTAACTTTAAGGGGCATCCTACAAAATTCTCTGCTAGAATCATACTCATCAATTAGGAAGAGAGGTGGAGACAATGCGTGCGAGACATGCCTAAAGATAATGTGCGTGCGAGAGACACGTAGGCAGGTCTATGTATACAGAAAGGGTCGATGGGGATTGTGCGTGTGTATGCGTGTGAGAGGAAGAGTGCTTGTGATAAAGTTTAGTGAAAACAGTCGTAAATGGTTGCGAGAGGGAGGGAGGGTGATATCGAGAGCATGTCTGCGAGAAAGACACCTTGGGAGAGAGTGTGTGAGCATGTGTGAGAGACCACCGATGGATATACACCGTGTGCGTGTATGTGTGAGAGAGAAAGTCAGCGCGTGTGTGAGGAGGGACCTATGAAGTGTGAAACTACATGTAAAAGACTGATGTACACATTGATTAAAAATATAAATTGTATCCAAATATTAGGATGGGATCATGATATTTGCAATTCGCGTAAGGAACGGTCATTGATCCATCAGAAATCTATATTCTATCGAATTTGAGCATGTCTATGTTATTATTCGACATAATTGATCCATAGAGTTAGTATTTTGAACTCCAGACAATGCATCGCTTTAGCAATTCGAATATAAACGTGAGTATAGTTCATGTTGTGTGTGTAAAGCACATTATACATACAAAAGTTACACAATGAACATTATAAATAGCTAGCTATGAACTAGCATACATTTGAATTGAACTTAAGGTGGTTTAAAAAATTCGAATTCAACATGAAGTCCATTCAATTATTTGAATTCGAGATCATGGCATTTGTAAATCATACCTAAATTATGGGGGCATGAATCTTTGCTCTGCTTTTGTACATAATAGCATATATAGTCGTGTAGAAAATAGATTCAAATTTACCTCCTCCACTCCAAAATAATCATAGTTATAGGATTTTCAAGTGTCAAAATTTCAAAAAGAAGCGCATAATTTAATGAGGTTTTCAAACATAGAAGGTCAAATTTAACCTTGTCTATTTAGGTCAATCCTCAAAGTTCAAGAGTACTCTAAACGTGAATACTTCTGTTTCAAAATTTCGAACGAAGCAACAAAAGAGCCTCTACTCGCCCGAAACCGCGTGAGACCAATGTTTGGTAGAAGGAAATTACTTTTCTAACTCCGACCCGTGATGCCTACCGGCCCGACGTCTATAGGTCTAAACCAGGGTAGGTTTGTAACTTCATCTAGACGCCACGCAACCACCTCCGAAAAACATTCATACACCGTGGCCGCCTAAACACACATTCGCTCGGCCGAAATCGCTCCCGCCCACTATTTGGGACACCTGGGATTACCGTCCTACCCCCGACCCGCAGTAGGTTCAAAATTTAAGAGGGGGGCAAAGTTTGTACTTTCCCCAAATTTCAAACAAGCGCGTCCCATCTGTTAAAAAAACAAAAACAAGCGCGTACAAGACCGAAACATGGTTCCCCTTAGCTCCCCCCCCCCCGGTCCAATTCCCCATTCGTACTCCGTGGGCGCCAAAACTACCTCTCCACTAGCCACGAAACCCCGGCATCCTCCGTCCTCCACCCCATCCCACCCATCAACCGCCGCCCTCCTCCATCACGCCGGAGCCGATACCCTGACGTCGACGTCCACCACAACCGCAACCGTAACGCCCTCCACGGCTAGTAGTTGAAGCCAAGGCCGAGCTGCCTCCAGGACGCCGACGTGCGCCGTACCCGAGCCAGTTCAACCACGCTGTCCTGCGCCTCACCGATGCTGCTCCAACATCGCCACCGTCCACCACACCGGAGCTGTTCCCGCTACGCCATCCTTCGCCGCCTCGGATCTGTTTCCCCTCCGCCGACAGACAGCCACCGCAACATAGTCAACAATTTGGCCATGGGTTCGTCCAAGGCTCCACCCTCCTCCAAAACATCGGTTCCCCCGGTAAAAAGAAGAACATCGCCACGATATCAGGAGGACACAGCACTGGCAACCGGATCTGGTACTCCTCTTCCCTTATTCGTGCAAATCTTACGTGTCTGCTTGCACGGTATTCATCCCACAGAAGACACTAGTTGACCGCTTCTTCCTACACCTTCTTCCTGATACTAGATGTTCCTAGTAACTCGCGATGCACAAGGTTTCTCCTCATATACTATTTCACCTTAGCTAGAGGTCCGTCGCCCCCTGGATTTCAATTCCTGATCAGTTAATTCTTAATTAAAGGAAGCATTCCCCGGCGTAACAGGCGCTAGTCCGCCTATTACGCCGGGGAAGCAGCGCCTCGGTGTTTATCTTAGGGGTGTGTGGGGCCTAGGAGCTGTTGGCGCCCGATCTGGAGGTCGGCCAGGCTTAAAGGGATGGCCGGGGAGCGCTGCCAAGCACGGCGGTGGTGTGAGGTCGAGGGGAGGGCGGGGCAGTGGAGGCAGAGGTCTGGGCCGGTGGTCGCTGGCGGTTCGAGAAAGATCGTCAACAGTGACTGGCGGGAGGTAGACGAAGGCCATCTGCCCGTTCCTTGTAGAATGGACGGTTCATAAAAAAATCGACTGACCTATTTATTTTCAGTCGACTGTTATTTTGATAGGACCACATGTGGTGGTGTGATGGAGGAGTACCTGCATTTCCCAGCCATCCCTGTGCTCATATATTACAAAATCATACGGAGTAGAATCTAATTTTGTTTGCCATGCAATGTTGTAGAGCTATCATATGTCTCCTGTCATTTATTTTTCAGCCACATGCTATCTACTACTTTTACAGTGCACTAGTTCTGCACACACTTCACCCATACTCTCACTATTGTTTTTTTATGCATGGGTATTTCAGACTCTGCCAAACTGTTGACAGAAGCACGAAATAAAAGAGAGAAGTCGCTCTTGCTTTCTTCGTTGGCAGGCAAGACACGTCTCAGCACTTTAAAGGTTGCATGTTCAACAGATGGAGACGGTAAACGTAGCTCTGGAGTTGATGGTCTCGCTCGCCATGAACCACCATCCCAGGTGCTTGCTTTAACTTCGCGGTGTCATATGTGGTTGCATGTTGCATATAGTGTCTAGCTTGTATTCGAAAGGCTGAAGTCGCTCTTTATTAAGATAAGGAAAGATATTTTTTACATGAACCACAATCCTGAGAGCACCAGAAGCCAAATAGCTAGTCAGGGCACTGGCCGAGCCAGTGACAAGCCCAGCACAGACAGGCATCACCTGCAAGCCAACTAAAAAGCCACGGTGGTGGCGAAGCAGCCCACCTCCCACTAGGCTCTCAGGTCCTCGATGATCATGCTCACCACTCCAACCGGGTCTCTAGCTTGTATTGCGTCCAATTTGGTTAAATTGCATCTTCTTAGCTTACACATTATACCTTTGAATATGACATGCCTTCCTGTTTTTGGTACATAATACTACATCTGTCTATTAACCATGTTCTTACATCAAACTAATGTTCTTGTGCATCCCTCATCAATCACTTATGATGAGACAGTCAGGCCGATGGACTGCTGTAAGAAAAGATCCTATTTTAAAGAATGCAGTGTCAGCCTCCCCACATGATTCTCAAGAAACAACAATGCTAGATGAAGATAGTCAACGTAGCTTTGTAGTTGATGACCGCATTTCCCCTACACCACCATCGCAGGTGCTTGCTCTAACTTGGCAGCGTGATATGTGGTTGCATGTTACATATAGTGTCTAGATTGTAATTCTTCCAATCTGGTTAAATTGCATGTGCTATTCTGCTTAGTTTATACATTATACCTGTTAATGTGACATGCCTTCCTGTTTTTGGTACATAGTACATCTGTCTATTAAGCATGTCCTTACATAAAACTACTGTTTTTTTGTATCCCGCATCAATCAATTATGATGAGACACCTTTAGTATATGCAAAGTGATATTGGTTGCATCTTTCATATGATTTATAGCATGCACTGCTTCTAATTTGTTGAAACGCCATTTATGATGGGACGCTTTTAACTTGGCAGTCATATTGGTTACATCTTTCATGTGGTGTCTAGCTTGCATTGCTTCTAATTTGTTGAAATGGCTTCTGCTTAGTTTACACAAATAGTTGTGAATATGCCATGCCATCCTGTTTTTCGTACATATTCCATCCTTGTATCATGTGTTTGCCTTACATCAAAGTAGTGATTGTTAGTATCATGCATGAATGAGTTCTGAAGAGTGAATCTTATTGCTTTTTCCTGTCGGTTTTACTTGACAATGCAAAATCAATTAAGCGAAAGGCAATTAGCAAGGTAGTGGATAAAGGTGCTCCTTCCAAACAACTGAAACGGAGGGCCTCTACAGATTCTACTCCGCCACCCCCAAGAAGATTTGCAAGACAACACATGCATAGACACTCAACGTAGCTATGTTGATGATGAGCACGTCTCCCCTAGTCCACCATCATAGGTGCTCCCTCTAACTTGGCACTGTTATATGTGGTTGCATGTTATGTATGATGTCTAGCTTGTATTGCTTCTAATTTTGTTGAATTCCATCTGCTTACTTTACACATTATACTTGTGAATAAGGCACGAGTTCCTGTTTCTAGAACATACAATATCTGTCTATCACACCATGTTCTTACATCAAAGTACTACTGTTGTGTAACCTGCAACAATCACTTATCATAAGACACGTTTAACTTGGGAGTGTGATATAGGTTACATCTTGCATTCTTTTCTAGCTTGTACTACTTCTAATTTGTTGAAATGGCACTTATGACGAGACAATTTTAACTTGGTAGAGTGATATTCGTTGCATCTTTCATATGGTGTCTAGCTTTCATTGCTTCTAATTTATTGAAATGCCTTCTGCTTAGCTTACACATCATAGCTGTGAATATGCAATGCTGTCCTTTTTTCTTACACATTCAATCGTCCTATCATGCGGTCGCCTTACATTAAAGTAGTGCTCGTCAGCATCCTGCATCAATGAGTTCTGAAAAGTGAATTTTTATTCATTTTTCTTGTGGGTTTGACTTGACAAGGCAATAAAATTAAGAAAGAGGAAGGAAAAAATTAAGGCATGGACTGATGGCGGTCTTCCGGCAAAACCGGCATCCCAGGTGCTTTCTCTAGCTTGGCAGTGTGATATTGTCTTGCATGTTGCATACGGTGTCTAGCTTGTATTGCTTGTAATTTGATTAAATTACTTCTGCTTAGTTTACACATCATAGCTGTGAATATGCAATGCTGTGAATATGCAATGGCACTAATGACGAGAGACCTTTAACTTGGTAGTGTGATGTTATTTGCATCTTGCATATGATTTATTTCTTGTACTGCTTCACATTTGTTTAAATGCCAGTTATGACGAGACACTGTTAACTTGGCAGAGCGATATTTGTAGCATCTTTCATATGGTGTCTACCTTCCATTGCATTGCTTCTAATTTGTTGAAATGCCTTCTGCTTAGTTTACACATCATAGTTCTGATTATCTCATGCCGTCCTGTTTTTCATACATATTACATCCTTCTATCATGCGGTTGTCTAACATCAAAGTTCAGTTCGTCTGTATCACACATCAATTTGTTCTGAAGAACTAAATTTTTATTCCTTTTTCTTGTCGGCTTGACTTGACATGGCACAGAGAAAGAGGAAGGAACATAGAATGGCAGGGGATGGTGTTAGTACTCAGGACGCACAGAAATGGAAGCGAAAGAATTCTGCTGGCACTGATGGTGCAATAGAAGGTCAAAGTCCACCAGAAAATTGTACAAACATGGTATCCCGTGCTACACCAGCTGCAAAACAATCCAAACAGAAACTAATAGCTGCCACCAAACAAGCAGTGACAGCCCTAGTTGTTGCAACACCTTCCACAGTACCACCAGCTGCATGAGTTACTCGTTTGTCAACTCAGCTAGCAGCACGTTCCCAAGCTCCCTTGCCACCTGACACTACTTCCGAAGCACTCTTGACACAAGACGAGTTGGCAAGATCAGATGAACCTTGTGAGCTTCAATAGCAAGAAGGTAGTTGTTGGAGTCAAGTTACAGTTGCATGCTTCTTTATATGTAGTCTCATAGTTTGATATACACTAACACTTCCTATGTTCGTTGTTGGACTCGCACCTAGGCGCAAGAGGAAACAGACATCAGGGATAATGCTCGATAGGTTAACTAAATCTAGAGGAGGAAGAATGGAGATCCGTTTTGAGGCAGGTTTAAAAAGGCCACGTGATGCTACAGAGTCAGCCAAGTTAGTATCAGAGGCAGCGGTTGCCGTTAGGTGTCATGCACGTATCCTCCCAACATGGATTCAGTACAGGAATGACAAAGACGAAACCCTGTTCAACACCTTCCTAGACCATTTATCTGTAAGTATGGTTATGTATGGAAATTATTAATATCGTCTTGGTCTGTCCCATACTTTCTAGGTTGCTGGTAATGAGACTCCCATAATTTTCAACAGATGAGGTTCAAGTTGGATAGCCAAGATGATGCAACTAGACAAGCATGCACCCATGTTTTCAAGTCTACTTTGCGACAGTATCAGTATAACTTGAGGAAAACTCACTTTGAAGGCAAGGCTAACAATGAACTTGCCCAAACATCTCCAGTAGAAAATATATCGGATGAAGACTGGAGAGGCCTCGTAAACACTGGTCTGATCCAAAGTATCAAGTACGTTATATATATGTGATCAGATCACATGTTGAACTCCTATTTACGCATGTGCCTCATAAATCTATCTTCTTGTAGGTGAACTGTTCAAAGAACAAGGCCAACCGTACGAAAGTGAAATTCCAACAGATGATAGGATCTCGTAGCTATATTGCACACTGCGAGGCTCTTGTAATTAGCTGTTGTTTCACTCTTTTCGCTGTGCCATATTATCTGATCTATATTGACTTGTTCCAAATGCAGAGGAAAGCCCGCAAGGACCAAAAAGTACTTGAACCAAATGCTGTGGAAATCTTCAAGGACTTTCACACCAGCAAGACGAAGGGCATGACTACACCAGGCAAAGCCGCTGTTGTAAGTCCTTAATCCTCATGCCTTTTAACTACTAGTTACTCTGACTTGTGCATTGAACTGCACGGTTTGCAGCCAATGTCTATTACTCTTTTCAATTTTATACACAATTGTCTTAGCGTATCATTGCACCTTACAAAGTTTAAAAGAGAGGAGTCATGTTCCTTTGATCTTGATCTGTAATCTAGTTTCGTGCTAGACTTGTCTACACAACATTACAATTGCCTGTTTGTCTGTTCTCAGTTGTTTTGTGATATGAATGATGTCATACTATGCTTACCGTATTATAAACTTTGTCTCTTTATCCTTAGCTGTCAATAGAATGTGAAGAAATAGACAATACATTAGCCATGGTACATGGTCATATGTTTGGAACCTGGTTTTATTATGTACTTTGAAGTAAAATACAACTCATATTTTACACGGGTTCACCAGAATAAGTTCTGTATATAGACCAAAGCTATTTTGTTTGGTTTTGCTGCCTCCTTAATATCTTCTGTTCTGGCACTACTAATGTAAAAACTCAACTTTTCAGCAAGCTATGGAACAAATGGTGGAACCGCCACCTTCTGAAGGTGACGAGGCAACTATAACCGCAATGTCACCTCTTGTTGCAGTGGGTTAGTACTTGTCCACTAACAGTGCCAAAAGCACGTTCCTGCGTAATACTGGGTTGGTTGTTAAGGCAATCTCGTCCAAACTGCCTCATGATCAAGATATGCAAGCTCAAAACAATGTTATATCTACGCTCCAGACACAAGTCCATTCCCTAACAGAGACCCTTTGTGAAACAAGGACAACCATTGTTCGATGTCGTCCAGATATGCATGGTTTTGAAACCAGACTATCAGACATTTGCTATGTTGTTTAGGAGCCTAGGAGAAATGAAGGCGAAGGTTATGGTGCTCCATCGGACAGTACAGCATGAAAACGTAACAGTCAGGTCAAATGAACTGAGCTTCTGAACTTCTGGTGGTGCATTTATCTGTCGGACTGTTAACTTTTATGCCAACCTTCCTTTTGTTTTATGGTTGTAATTTGTTTTGTTGCGATACAAAATTTGTTCTTAACGTGCAGCGACCGGCTGAAGAAAACAGCAAGCCATTTTTGTATAGTGTAGGGTGTTCCCTATATTTGCACTTGTGGCGAACTTTGATGCCCAGTGGATGTAATATGTGCAATCGCCTTAATAGCCTAGCGTTAGTTTCTGGCTTATTTATTTCCCTAGTCTTCTTTTTCCTTGGTTTGCTAGTGGCCGCAACAACCATGGGCCATATACGGACCGTGGTAACCTTGAGCCTGCTACGGGCCGTAGGACCCATGGGCCTCCTACAGGCCGTCGGATAAATGGGCCTCCAACGGCCCGTAGATTCAGTGGGCGTCGGGCCGTCGGATAAATGGGCCCACATGGGCCGTAAACGGGCGTAATTGGTATCGGGCCAGCACGGTAACGGGCCGTTAACAGGCCGGAAGACAACAAAGGCTTAATTCTGTCACAGGCAAAACGGGTCGTTAATGGGCCAGAATATAGGATGGGCTGGAAACGGCGCAACGGGTTAACAGGCCACAAACGGGCCGATTCTAACCACGGGCCAAATTTGGCCCATTAGGGGAACAGGCCAGTAACGGGCCGGAAGTAATCAAGGGCCGGAAAGGAGCCCAAGAATGTTAGGGCCGTCAGTAGGCCGAAAGCTAACACGGGCTGAAAATGGCCCATGTGAATCATGGGCCGTTACTGGGCATAAAGAGATTTACTGTTTATTATGGGCCAGAGTCACCGCGGCCCATTAAAGGGCCCAAAGATACGAAAGGCCTCATATGGGCCGAAAGACATCATGGGCCATACATGGGCCAAAAATGAAACGGGCTGGTATTATACGGGATGGCCCACATGACGCTGTTGGGCCGATTTCGGGAACGCCATAACGGGTCGTGAGTTACCGGGCCGTAAAATGGGCTATATGCGAACATACCGTTAACAGGCTTTTCATGGGCCAGCCCGCTATCTTTTAACCAAGTCAAACGGGCCGGCCTTTGTAAGCTAAATGGGCCAGTGTTGGGCCGTCGCACGTGTCGACATATCATAGGCGCTTATCTGACCCAATGACGAGCTGACGCGTGTTTCCTCCGGCCAATGAGAATTTTACACGTGGAAATCGCCAGTTGGTCATTGCTGTTAACGGGTTATCGGATCCAAAACCGAACCCGATAGATTAACGGTGACCCGTTACGGTGGATGCCACGTGTCGGTTACCCTTGACGAAAGCACTTCCATGACGCGTCATTTATCGTCATGGAAGTGAACACTTCCGTGGTGATAATTTTGATATTGTCATGGAACACTTCTACGACAGCACATGTATGATTATCTTGATTCTGTCATAAAATTGTCATGGATGTACATGCATGACAGAAAACGTGACCTACTGTGACAAACACGTATCATCACGGAAGTGTATTTTTTTGTAGTGTATGATGCTAATTTTGAAAGGTTATAGATGTTGCATGTGCAACTTGGTGCTGGTGCAGTTGTGTAATGGGGTAGCTGAGTGTTGTAGCTATATGATGTTGTACTTTGATGTATTTCAATTATGAAATCCGGCTTCCTTAATACGAAAATGAAATATATTGTGTGCTTAATATGAAATATCAATTATAGTAATAAATGGATTATTAATAATAGGACAATTAGCCTGCTAATGGGGTTTTTCTATTGCAATCAGTTATTGATCCGTGGGCAATGACCTCAGGCAACGCACACAGTTTCTAGGAATAAACCGTGTTGGATCAATGAACAATCATACACGACTTTCTCTTGAAAACTGTTTGCGTTAGGCCACGTTGCGCAAACGTTTACCACATAAAAAATGTGTGCGATGAACAGGCTATGCCACACAGTTTCTTCTACGCACCGTGTGTGATGCATTCAATAACGCAAACGGTAAAATTGTTAATATCGTCTGCAATGGCAACGCTATCACAAACGATTTAATGGGAAAAATTGTGTGTGATGCACATGCGAACGGAAACGTTTTCCTTGGAGTGATTGTGTGGGATGTATATATGAACGGAAACGTACTTCTTGGATTGACTGTGTGGGATGTACATACTAACGGAAACGTATTCCTTGGATTGACTGTGTGGAATGTACATACGAACGAAAACATTTAGCCGGGACTGACTGTGTGGGATGTACTTACGACCGGAAATGATTTGGCCTGTATAATTGTAATTTTTTTAACACAACTGTACGTATAACCATATTTGATCGCTCGCCCGTCGCACACGACCTCATTTTGCCGAGCATGTGTGCCAGGAGGGCCTATCCCCGACGGTTTCTGGGTCATGTGGGAAGGACCCCCCTATCGCACACACTCACTCGGCGACGGTTCAGAATGCCGTCGCGAAAAGGGGTTAAAAACCGTTTGTATAGCACCTCGCTGTACCAGTGTAATACTCTCATAATCTGTAAGGCAAGCTGACTCTTGTCTTAATGTGTTCCAAAGCTTATGTAAGCAAGATGCTATCCTACAGAGCATACTTTGGAGGAACACACCTATGTGAGCCCGACTGCTGGTCATAGTCTATGAGATTGGGTAATCTCTAGGAAGCTCATGAGAAGGTACGGAGTATGAATAATAAGCTCCACCCGTGGGGTTTAGCCTTCGACAGCCACGTATCAACTGACAATAGGCGAAACTTCTACACGCCAAACTGACAATTCAAGGCATAGTCCATTGTTCAGTTATGAAGAAGTCTAATCCTGTTGCTCTAGGTGGAAGTTCAACTTAACAGTCTCCACTGAAATTTTTGATATATCAAACATTGTTTGGAACAGTTGACAAACTTATGTGCCTCGAGATCTGGTGGGGGATTGTTGAATCATAGATGGGCTTTAGGCCCATTTGAACAATGATTCCTGGTTAATCTTGAGGCCCGTGTAGGATATGGTAGGTGATGGGAAGTTTAGTACCACCTTACTAGTTGAGGAGAGTTGAGACCCCTTTATAAGGGCTGCTCTACCACTTGCCATTGGGAGCTTGGGAAGAGGAGTGATGCACGCGCGCTCCTCCTCCGCCGCCCGCCTCACCATGACGCGCGCGCCGCGGGTTGCGGGAATGAGCCGAGTCGAAGCTTATTTTTCCGGTCAGGAACAATTAATTAATCCAGGATTAGTTCATTAACATATGCGCCACTGTCCGAGACGTTGGACTGTGAGCCTGGGACTTTCTACCTGACGGCCTATATAAGAAGGCTCTGGCCAGTGGAGCGACCTAGTTCAGTTCACTCGCTCCCTCTCGCGTAACCCTAGCCGTCATCTACTGTTCCTCACTCTGAGCTGCCTCCGGCGATCCCATCCCGACGACCGCGTGCACGGTTGGTTGGGAGAGCAGGTGCCTCCGGAACCCCGCCGTTCGAGATCTTGCCCGGGAGAACGGCAATAAGGTTTTTGGGGAGCGTCTCGACGCGACTGCTCCCGATCCGTCCCCATCTTCGTCCGCCTCTGCTTCCACTACTTCCCCTGCATCGACACCATGGTCGACGCCGCCGCCGCTAAGAAGAAGGCCACGGATGACGCCGAGGTTGATGCTGCCGCCGCCGCGTTGGCTTGGCCAACCGGAGGGTATGATCTATTCATCCCTTATTTACTCGTACTTGTGCTAGCCGTATATGTTCTGGTCATAGATGGTTCGATTCTATGTACTGTACGTGCTAGTATGCTTAGGTATCGCTGTGAGATGCATACCGTATATGCCATGCTTACTGTTTACTCATGGATTAGTCTAATCGGAAAAAGTGCTAATATTTCCAACACGTGCCAGCAATGTCTTGGATCTAGGTGACTTGCATCATAATATAATTCTTGTGCTAGTTTGACTTGCATTATAGTATAACTCTAGCCTTTTTTGAAAAGGAGGATATCCCCCGGCCTCTTCATCCGAAAGATGCATGCGGCCATATTATTAAACAAGTTCAACGAAACACAAAGTCTGGTATCCGGAGTACAGGTCACAAAAGTAGCACAATCGAAAAAAACTAAGAAAATAAATCATAGCCACAACCGCCTGGACGAAAGGACATTAAGGACCTATCCTATTATGCGACTGCCATCCAAACCGGTTGAAGATAGCCCGTGCTACCATCTCCCATCGGTTGCACCCAGTAGCCAAATGCTTCCTGGAGCCCATAGGAGTGAGTAGCAACCACGTACGGATCCATGCCGTAGCTCTGAAAATAACCTGCAAGAAGTTCAAAATATGTAATCTGTTAAAAATCATATCATTCCTGCAGTTCCATATAGCCCAAAGAAGTGCGCATATTCCAATCCGAATACTCGACGCAATCTCAGGTTGTATCCCGTTTAGCCACGTCCCAAACAACGTATCTATGCTAGCCGGAGGTGTGATGTTAAAGGCTACCCGTAGGTGACTTGCATCATACTATTATTCTTGCCTGTAGATCAATTCTAATGCAGCTCTTCTGTAGCTTACTCTTGTGTCCTGGGCTAGACGCTTAGTATTCCTGTAGCTCCTCTTGCAATAGTTTGCCCTCCTATTTTTTTTGAAATGATATGATGGAAAAATCACTAGTTTGTGTAGAACAGTATCTGTAATTTTGATTTATACTATTGGAGACTAGTTTGTAGGTTAGTCTGGAAAGGTAATATCTGGAACTTCAATTTAAACTATCGGATAGCAAAAATCACTGAGCTTGATGGAAGTAATTTTTGCTCTGTTTATATCTAGATGTTGTCGAGACAAAAAACATGCAAGAAGAGCAGAATATATTTTTTGTGTATTTACTACAATATCTGGAGAGCACATTAATAGAATTTCAGAAAACATTGAACATCTTGAAAGAAGCCATCATTTTTCAAAATAACTTCCATCATTCAATGAGTTTATCGTACTACCTCCGTCTCGGTGAATAAGCCATTCACGTAGTTCTAGGTCATCGATTTGAGAAATTTAATATGTGTTATATGTCATGAAAAGTATATCACTAGATTTCTACACGGATGTAGTTTCTAAATATATATTTTGTGTCACATACAATACATGTTAAGATAGTTAAATTGTCGACCTAGAACTACGCGAATGACTTATTCACCGACACGGAGGTAGTAGTATGTTGCTGAGCTGGATCTTATTAACTCTACAAAATCATTTATTAAATAGAAATCATCAGCCACAAATTTTAGCGCAACCAATAATCGGTAGACATGAGCTTTACACGCATTAGTAGATGCACAAGCAATAACCTTAAAGAGACATACTGCAGGCAATTTTTCTACCCGTAATCTTTATCTTTACCTAATAATAATAAAGAAAATTGGGTTTCTGGTCGTCCGTCGTCGCTAGCGATTTTGCATAAAAGTCCCTCGGTTTCTGAGAATTCAACCCGCAGTCAGATTTTAAGTGTGTTCCGGATGAGATAACGTTTTGTTTTTGCATAAAAACCCCTGCCACCACTGGCCACAACCGCCACTTATCCATTGCCGGCATCCACCGCCGGGGACGCGCCGCCGCTTGCCGCTGGCGTCCACGCTGCAGAAGCCAAGGACGGCGTGATGCGTCGCGGCGGGCGTCCACGCCGCCCGAGCCCAGGAAAGGGCCGAGGCGTTAGAGAGCGCGGCGGACAGGAAGTCGCCAGAGGTGGCCTTGGCCTGCACGAGGGCGAGCTCGCAGGCGCGCTTGCGGCGGGCGAGCCTAGCCCGCAAGTCCTCCCGCTGCTTGGCGAGGCCCTTGTCCTTCACGAAGAAATCGAATTAGCACAACCAATAGCGTCCGGGGGGACGATTTACAATTGAATCAGATGGCAGAGATGCAGATGGGGATAAGAATGAACGCAAAGAGGAGTCCCGGTCACCGTCAGAGCAATGTCATGGCCGCCATCAGATGCTTCAGGCGAGCGGCACCGGCGCTCCCGCCGGCGAGGGGTGGCTTGCCCGACCGGCGGTCCACGCGCAGGGGCGCCCCACGCGAGCGAGGCGAGGGACGGCCCGGGACGGGTCGATGGCGGCGCTGTCGTCATCATCCTCACGTATGATGGAGGCGAGGCATAGGGTCGCGGCGCCGGTCGCAGGGGAGATGTTCGCCAACGGCCGACGAACTCGGAGGTGGCGGCGGCACGACGAAGGCCGTGGTGGCAGCAGCGGCGAGGCTCCCTGCGTGCTTCCTCTGCTCATTGCCAAGGGAAAAAGAAAGGACTGAGATGCAGGGGAGGAAGAGAGGAAGAAGGAGAAAGGAGGGAGAAGGAGGTGCCGCGGGGAGGCACTGGAGAACCGGTGGGGGTGGGGCGGCGTGCGCGAGGGCGAAGACGAAGGAGGAGGCGGTCGAGGGGCTCGGTGGTGGCCTCGATCTTATCTGGATCGAGAGCTCTGCGGGGAGGCCTTGAAGCAGCGGCCGCCATTGAGAGGGATTGGAGTGCCGTTCCTCGCTGGACAGAGAGTAGGGGAGAGAAGAGAGGAAGGGAATCGGGAGCGTGGGGGAGGAAGAAGGCGTGGGGAGAGATGGGGAAACGAAACGTGTTGGACAGATAGACAGCGGTGCGTGTGGGTTCTGACGACACGTTTCGTTGTCTTTTTCTTTTTTTGAGCCACAGCTGGATAAGTTGTTGCAACGAACACCGGAGTGGGCTGGACACGTGAGCACTCACCAAAATAGAGATTAGCTAGATTTGATAATATAAATAACTATGTAGATGAAAAAAAAGAACTAACTACGGGCATGTACAATGGTGCTATCTTAGAAGTGCCACGTAGGATAAATGATGAGGTGGAGGAGAGAAGACTCATAAAAAAAGGTTTGTCTTCTCTTATTTAAGATAAAACAAGAGATGATCTCTTAGCACAATATGTCTCACCACGTTTTTAGAAATAGCTAGTTATTGAAGATAAGGCTAAGAGATGACCCATTGTAGACATTCTTTTTTGTTATCTCTAAATTACATGCAAGACTTAAGATAAGACTATCTTATCAACTATTGTACATGCCCTACGAGGGACACGCTTCTTTACCCATCAAATCGCTTGGCCGTGCATGCATTTTTTTTCTTCTCCGATTCTACATGCACATGATTGGTTTTGGTTCTACATTTTCTTTGCATCTATTTGTGTTTTTTGACGTACTCATATTGACTACATAGCTCATGTCACACACGGTGGTAACATGTATACATGGACGACCAAAAAAGTAAATACATAAATTATCTCCGGGCGCTGCTGATTTCGGTTTATACGAGTGCATAGTAAAATATCGGCACCAAAACATAGCCATTTACATGTCACGGCCACTGAGTCTTTAACCATTCTCAATAAGGTTGATGTTCCGAATCAGGAAGAAGATGACAAGCTTGATGTTCTTGAATATGGTCATGTTGAAGGTCGTACGGAGGAACAAGGAAACCAACTTATACATCCTTTTAACCCAAACATTGATGTAAAATTACTTTTGAAGTATTGCATATACATCATTTTTATTGTCTGATGTCCGTGCAATGGTTAATATGCTGGTGTGGTATGCTTTGGCATTACTCATCGACATATTGATCTACAACTTCGTAGTGAAGTCAGACGTAAAACATGGAGTATATAGCAATGCTCTTACTTTAATATCATTTTTCTGCAATCTAAATTGCTTCAAGGAAAAACATGATACTCTAGCATGCAAACAACACATATATTCTGATGCTTATGTCCAGCGTAATTAGATTTATTTATAAGTAGCTATGTATGCTCGATTTATGATGCAAATTTTATATTAAAAAGCTACATATGCTCTATTTATGATGCAAATTTTTATCAATTTTTTAATGAACAACAGATTCATATAGTATCCAAAACTCTCATGCAGAAAAGCAATTTGGATGGCAATCTCAAGTCATGGATGACAAAGAACAAATAAAAAAAGGAGATAAAGAGCGGTATGTATGAATGACCGATGAAGAAAAATAGGAAAAACTGAAAAGGTCATGTGAAGCCTATCAACTAAGCAAAAGAACTAAAAATTTGACCCGGTTGCAAAAAAAATACACACAAGAAAAAAAAATACAAACATGAAGCCAACATAGAAGATAAAAAAAGTGTGCATGGGAAAGGCAGAAAAACGCAAATATGCAACCAGAACAAAAGAACCAAGAATTGAGGCGCAACACACTAAGCAAAGATTGAACTGCGATGGAGAAATCCTGCATATATCGCGATAGCACAGGAAGTTATACATCTATGCGACAAGGACTTCGCAGTGAGCACACACACAACATGCTCGAACACTAGGCGAAGTATACGACATTTTTACCGTGTGATATCAGTAACTCAACATAAGAGTTGTGTGTATGATTTTTTATCATCAATACGATGGTTAATTTACTGGTGAGATATGTGTTGTCACTATGTATTACCGATCTAATCTACAATGTCACATTGAAGTCATACAGTCATACAAAAAACATCATGTGCGCTCTTACTTCGAAAATCCTTTTAATTAGTAAATGAACTCTTGAAGAATGTGCTTCAAAGTAGTGAAAAAATGCACTTGGCGTAAGTCCTGTGTGCACCACCCTCTCTTCAACCATTGCCCATCCATCCCGTAGCAACGCACGGGCATTTTTCCTATATTAATAAAAAAAATAGGTATTCTTAGTCCGTCATGCTATTTTATAGAAAATCCCTTGATGTTTCTGACATTAAACCCGCAGTACATATCAAATATTTTTTTAAATGCTTATATATTCTAAACCGTAACTCCAAATTTAACATGTTATATATGGAATTTAATTAGAAAAATATATAGAAACTGAATATGATGTTATTTTACTTGTTAACCATTTAAAAAAATACTATCTAGGGTGCAATCTTAATGAACAGTGCATTATCCGTCTTTCTTTCATATCGGTACTGATCCGGATTGTGGATGAACATCTAAGCAAAATCAGGATTGGAGACGAAATTGAAGATCACTTGCCCGTTTCTTTGTACTTATTAAATCTACATGCAAGCTGTGTTTAAATAGAAGACATGTGGAATCTTGAACTTGCGCTTTTGTAGGCAAAGACCATCTTTGTTTGGACCGTAACTACAAATACTCAGATTATAGATCATTTTTTATAAATTAAGAGCGTGTGGTATTCTTTTCTCCGTTGCAACGCACGGGCTCTTTTGCTAGTAATAATAAAGCACGCAGTGTTTCTGGTCGGACGTCGTCTGCATTTTTGCAGAAAAGCCCTTGTGTTTTCTGGTAATTAACCCGCAATCCCTTTGTAAGTGGATCTAGAAAAAACGAATAATTCTAACAAAAAGGACCCTGCACTTTTTAGTATACAACCCGCGATCCTTTGTTTCGTTTTTATCCAGCCTTTCCAGCCACGACGGAGGAGAAGTACGATGGAGCCACACCGCCGGCGTGCGTGATCGGGTGAGGGGCGGCACCCATTTCATCCGGCTCCTATCACCCACTTGGGCCCAATTCGGCCTGGTCAGCACCTTTTCTTTAAAAAAGGATGATTTGGGAAGCAGCGAAAAAATCACCCACGACCAGGCGAGGCTACAGCCAACTGATCTGATATGCTTGTGTTGCAAAACAAAGTTGTTACCATGATAATAGTCGCACCTCACTCCTTTGCTCCCAATTCGATCAATTTTTATACTTCAACAGCCTTGCCGCATCAGAAGTCAACCAGCAGAGGACGGGAGCAGAACAAAGAAATTAATCCCGCAAGTGGGAAGAGGGAGCCAAGAAATAAATAAACGGATGCTTCCACAAAGAAATCAGATTAGCACGAGAATACAAAATAATTGGCAGGGGAGGCCCTTGAAGTTTGGCTGCATATCTTCGACGAAGAAAGCAGAGATGCAGATGGGGTAAAGAACGAACCCACAAAGAGGGACTGTCGCCGTCGCATCCATCCCCCGTCACTACGCCCCCGCCCATTGGAGCCAACGTCTCGGTCGCACATCAGATGCTTTCGGCAAGCGGCCTCGCGACACCGGCACTCCCGCCCGCAGTGCGTCCCACGCGAGCGAGGCGAGGGACGGCCCGAGACGGTCGATGGCGCTGTCGTAGTTGTCCTCCCGCATGGAGGTGAGGCAGAGGGTTGTGGTGGTGGTGGCGGCGGCGCGACGGCGATGCGGCAGGGCTCTCTGCGTGCGTGCTCCTGCTCATGGGCAAGTGAAAAAGAAAGAACTGGGAGGAAGAGAGGAAGAAGGAGAAAGGAGAGTATCTGGGAGGCGCTGGAGTTCCCGGTGGTGTGCGGCGTGTGCGGGGGCGCTGGAGAGGTGGTGGATCAGGCGCTGAGCGCGTGGAGGAAGGAGGCGGCGCTCGGGAGGCTCGGGAGATTTGTGCGGGGAGAGGCGTTGAAGCAGCGGCGGCCGTTGAGGAGGGGGAGTTGCTGCGGCATGGTCCCTCGCTGGATACAGAGGGAGTGGGAAGAAGGCCCTGGGGAGAGATGGGATGACTAGGGGCAATTTAAGGAAATGCCACACTTTTCCTGGCACTTTGCTCTTTTTTTTCCGATAAAGAGCACTTTTATTATCTCAAAATGTAGCATCAAAGTGATATAAAGCATTAAGAGTATCACCCGGCCTCTACATAATTAGAATGCACACAGCCAAATACTAGTAGTCTGATAAACAGAAAGATAAAAGACCGACAATTCGGCAACAGTAGAGTCCATAGACCGACACTATGCCTATGTCGAAAGAGATGATGGACCGATCCGGAGATTATACTGCCACCCATGTTGGGTAAAAACTTTCGTAGCCACCTACTCCAACAGCGTACACACCGCCTTGAACAACGGTTGGTACTCCGCCCGTTATAGCGTACACCACGTACGAAGCGAGTGCGTACAACGGAAGATAACCTGCAAAGGAGAAGCATTTTTGTCATTAAAAACAACATCATTTCTACATAGTCAAAGCGACCATAGTAAGGCATACGCTCCCATCCTTATTAGCGTTTTGTACCTATTTGAAATACCGTCCAGCCAATGACCAAAAATATTGGCAACACTTATGGACGGATACAAATTTGACGCTATTTGGATGGCTGACCACGTAGAACGCGCAAACTTACAATGAAAAAAGAGGTGTTTAATTGTCTCGTCATGAGTACAAAAACAACACTTCTTACTTCCCGACCAGTTGCGTCATGCGAGGTTGTCTTTTGTTAGTACAACTCCCCTACGGAGATACCACATGAATATTTTGACTTTAAGTGGTACCTTCGCTTTCCAATTTTTTTTGTTATTACTCACCGATACCTCAGCATGCGTGAGTGCACGATACAAAGAGTCTACTGTGAAAGACACCGATGTAGTAAGGTTCCAGCGAAACACATCACGACCTTGTGTCAGGTTAATCGAATCCAGACGGGACAAGAGATTATTCCATGACATAAGTCGGGTGCCAATCAAATCCCGCCTGAACGAAATATTTGGCGGGGATGAGCTGAGCACTTGCGCAATAGTATATTCTTATCGCGTGCAATGTTGTATAAGGCTGGGTATTGTTCTCGGAGGCTAGCATTGCCTAGCCAGATGTCTTCCCAAAAGCGAATCTCCGACCCGTCCTTTATCGCGAAATATCCAAAGCGAAAGAGATGTTTCTTTGCCGCCATTAGGCCAGCCCAAAAGTGTGAGTCTCCAGGTTTCCAATATACCTGAGACACTGCCTTTTGGCCTATATACTTATTACGCAGCATGGTTTGCCAAACACCATCCTCAGTAAGAAGTTTGAACAACCATTTACTAAGTAGGGCATCATTCTTGACCTGCAGGTCATGAATACCGAGGCCACCCTGGTCTTTCGGCCTACAAACCATGCTCCATTTGGCCAGTCTATATTTTTTCTTTTCACCGTCTCCTTGCCAAAAGAACCTGGACCTAAAATAGTCCAGTCTTTGCAAGACCCCTTTTGGGAGCTGGAAGAACAAAAACATATAGAGAACCATATTTGTGAGGACAAAGTTTATTAAAACCAATCGTCCTCCAACTGAGAGCAACTTGCCTTTCCAGCTGCTCAAGCGTTTCTCTAGCCGCTCCTCTACATGCTTCCACTTCGCAATGGTGAGACACTGATAATGAATTGGTATTCCCAAATATTTAATTGGGAATTGTCCATGTGCACAACCAAAAAGGTCAGCATAATCGGCCGCTGCCTCAACGTCTTCTCCAAAGCAGAACAATTCACTTTTATGGAAGTTAATCTTAAGACCCGACATTTGCTCAAACGCTGACATCAGAAGTTTCAGGTTTCTAGCCTTGTCTAGGTCATGTTCCATAAAGAGAATTGTGTCATCGGCATATTGCAGAATAGAGAGACCACCATCCACTAGATGTGGCACTACTCCTGTAATCTGGACATCCCGCTTGGCGCGCTCAATCAGAATAGCCAACATGTCAGCCACAATGTTAAATAACATTGGGGATATGGCGTCACCCTGTCATAGTCCTTTTTTTATTTGAAAGTAATGGCCGACATCATCATTGACTTTGATGGCCACACTACCTCCAGTTACAAAATTTTGGATCCACTTGCACCATTTATTGGAGAAGTCTTTCATCCTTAGAGCATGTTGGAGGAAAGACCATTTGACCTTGTCATAGGCTTTTTCAAAGTCTATTTTGAATACTACTCCACTCATGTTTTTCCGGTGCATCTCATGAACGGTCTCATGCAGGATTACTACGCCATCGAGTATGTTCCTTCCTTGCATGAAAGCTGTTTGAGATGGCCGGACAACATGGTCAGCTACCGAGTTTAATCTATTCGTCGCCACTTTGGTGAAAATATTGAAGCTGACATTAAGGAGGCATATGGGTCTAAACTGTTGAATCCGTTCGGCCTCCTTAATCTTCGGCAACAAGACAATCTCATCAAAATTAAGTCTGAATAGGTCAAGTCGGTCGGCATGAAAACAATTGAACAACTCCAAAAGGTCAGACTTGATGATATCCCAGAAATTCTGATAGAATTCTGCGGGGAAACCATCAGGGCCTGGAGCTTTGTTATGTTCCATTTGGAACACCGCATCTCGCACCTCCTCTTCTGAGAATGGTGCCATTAGGATATCATTTTCTTCTGCCGTGACATGCGGAATATCATCCGTTCGGGTCTCATCAAGGGTGAAATTCCCTTCAATCGGCGCTCCGAAAAGAGATTTGTAGTATTTGGTGATATACTTTTTGAGCTCCTCCTGACCTTCGATCCTCCCCTCATCTTGTTGGAGACTGTAAATACATTTCTTCCTATGCCACCCATTGGCGACCAATTGGAAGTATCTTGTATTACTATCACCCATCAAAATGAAATCAGCTTTGGATCTCTGGTAGTATTTGATCTCCTCTTCTCGTAGTAGACGGGCAACCATCTCATTAGATTGATTTTTCAATTCAATCTCTTGCTGAGATAATGTGCGCGTCTCTGCAATTTTGTCGAGGTCATCAATGATGGTACAGAGCCTTTGTTTTTCTTTTTTATAAATTCCGTTGGTGTGTTTTGCCCATCCAGAGAGGTGTCGCCTCATGGCTCTTATTTTAAAGATCCATCGCTGAATAGGTGTACGACCAACAGCGGGCCTCTCCCAAACATTCTTGATTATGTCTACGAATTCGTCCCTATGCAGCCATCACAATTCAAATTTGAAAGGGCGCCAGGTGGCTGGGTTCGTAGATTTGGAATCCAGAATGATGGGTGCATGATCCGATAAGGCCTCGATACGCTCTAGGGCTCGCACGGTTACCAGAGGAAATTTTAGTTCCCATTCGGTATCCATTAGTACCCTATCGAGCTTCTCGTATGTCGGCACAGATCGGTTGTTCGCCCAAGTGAACTGACGGCCCGACATACTGGCCTCCCGAAGATCCAAACTGTCTATCACAGCATTGAATAGGAAAGGCCAATGAGTGTCAAATCGGTCATTATTTGTCTCTTCCTGATACCTCAGAATGTTAAAGTCCCCTCCAATAAGCATTGGGTACGGGTTATTCTTAGCCAGGTTAACCAATTCCCGAAGGAAAGCAGATTTATGCTCATCTTGGGCAGCCCCATAGACAGCGACAAGAGTCCATGTAAAATTGTCAGCTCTATTCCGCAGGTGAAATTTTATATGAAATTCACCGATCGAAAAAGCCAACAAGTCCATGGTTGTTGTCATTATCCCAAGAAGGATTCCTCCAGATCTTCCACGAACTGGTAGACTATGCCATGTGTAGTCGAAACCACCTGATAGGTGATCGAGGACATGCGGGCGAAAGTCACACTTGCCAGCCTCGGAAATTGCCACAAAATCCAAACCGTGTTCCCGGACACAATCACTGATGTGTTTATGTTTAGCCAAGTATGAGAGAGCTATGCTATTCCAAAATATGCCTCTCATGTGGAAACTCAGGTTTGTGTTGAACTCTTCGCCTTCTTGGGCGGTTTTTGTTTCTTTTTAGAGGAGTGCAATTTAGATTTCCGTGAAGATGCCGTGAAGTCACAAAACATGGACCCAGGTCTTGCATCATCCAATCCAACCTCGGTAACCTCACCAACCAAGTGGGATATAAGCGGACCATCATATTTGGCATCCGCTTCATCATCCTCCTCGGTTTCGGGGTCAGGTATGGTGGTTTTACATTTCGGAGAAACCTTTAAGCGGTCGATCTCCATATGTTTAAGCACCCGTACCGACAAATTAATTTCATTATCATTATTTCCCATAGATACACCGACTTTATTTAAACTGGTAGAAATCTGGTTGTCGGACAAAGAGAGAAATGACTGAACGGACGAGGTACCTGTCATGGGGTTCAAATTCCTCGAAGCCTGGTGGCGCATTGCCTTCGCAAGAGAGTGCTCATCAGTCGAGGAAAAACCATCAACATTGAGGGAGTGACGGTTACTACGTCGCAGGGGTGTAGCCAACCCTTCGGACATAGTCCCCGTCAAAGTCTTCGGCGGAGTAGTTGATGTAGTCCTCTGCAAAGCAGGCGGCGTCCGAAGCGTCCCAAGGGTTGGTGAAGAGGGACGCGTCGCAGGTCCCATCGGAACGCCCGCATCAGATGCCGAAGAAGATCCTCTAGCACGATCCGCCGCTGGGCCAAGTGGCACCACGGCGACGGCCGCACGAACTAGAGACTCCATCGTTGGTGACGTCCTGCATTCCCGCACGCCAACCAAAGCAGGAAGTGTCACATGCGTGGCTAGAGCTAAGGCCGGCTGCAGCGGCGTCGAAGCCGGGGTAGCACCATGCACAGTACTGTGTGCGGCTGGTGTCGCGGCCGGACGCTCGGCCGACTTGAGCAGCGCCGAAGCCGGGGCAGCGTGCCCAGCGATATATATAGAAACCGCCGCAGTTGGCTGCGCCGGTGGCCCGTGCACAACTGCTGCTGCCTTCACGTGGGCAGCCGAGTCGTTTGCAGCATCCGTTGCATGCATAGTGGTGCACCCTGTGGACCTGCCCATCTCCAACTCGTCTTGCATGGGTATGCATGCATCCATGGACTCCTGCACCATCGGTACGTGCATGTGTGTATCCATACCCTCTGGCAGACTCACAACAGATGACTCAAGAGTAGCAGTATGCACTGTTCGCTGCATAGACTGCATGGGGACCGCAACACTTACTTGAGACCCCGACGCCAAATTTTGATCAACAGCATGGATGCTTTTTGACCTCTTGTTAGCATCCCTATCACGCATATCCTCCTCTCGGTTAGCGTCGTCGTCATGTCCATCATCATGGTTTTGCCAAATCCGTGGAATAAAATCAACGTCGGGGACGAAATCTTCCTCCTCCAGTACAAACCGAAATGCATACCCATTAAGCTTTATATAGACATCCGAGGAGACCGAGGCTTCATTAGAACCATCTTTTTTGGAGAAAATATCCATAGAGTGGACCGCCACCTGGATGCGCACAATACCATGACGGTGCAAGCAAACCAAGTCAACGTCTTGCGTGGCGCCAATGACTGATCCTACCGCCCACAAACCAAGAAAATGGCGGAGAGGTGGTGGGACACCTGTGACATGTACCCAAACAGGTTGCAAAGGGAGAATCGATGAAACCTCTTCAACTTTCCATTCACTAAAAGCAATCTTCACATCTTGTGATTTGACATTATACTCAAAAGCTGCCACACGCTTCAAAACCTCCACGGACGGGAAACAAACTAAGAAAGCATTGTCTCCATGGGGTACGGCTTCCCACTTCCAAGATGTCTGAACCGATGCGATCTTGGCGACCTCTACCTCCACCACAGCAGCGGACAAAGACCCACTGGAGATCGTAACCAAAGCAGTCGGCAGGGTTGGAGGCGCAAGGTGCTCCTTGAATAGCAAGTCCGGTAACTGCAGGAACATAGCGTTAGCTAAACCACATCCACCGAGCGACGCGGTAGGCCTCGGTTGCTTAAGCACAGGGCACCGATGCAAAGGGTGCTTGTATTTGTCGCAAATGTGACAGAAATGAATCGCCGTGCAGTCCTTGGAAAGATGATCATCTGAACGACATTTGAAACACCAAAGACCAGTTCGTTTTCCTTTCGGCCCTCGTCCAGTGGCTTCAGCGGAGGGCACAACCACCGGAGCAGTGTCTCGAGCCTCAGGAACATGATTGGTGGGGGCAGGCACCGTAGCAGGCGGCGGGAATAACGGCGGAGGTCGCCCAGCTGGGGGGACGGCACCGGCAGCAGCGGCATCACGGCGCCCCCCTTGCGCTTGGTCTTGTTGCGGCGAGTAGTAGCGTCCGGCGCAGTCGTGTTGGTGGCCCCGAAGACAACTGGTGCCGACGCTGTCGGAGCAGCCCGCTGGCCGGAAGGATGGGCAGACGATGATGACGCACCGAAACGGAAGGGTCCGGCAGCAGCACCAAAGCCGGTGGGTGGCTCGTGGTTCGGCGTCGCAACTCCGGCCGGAGGAGGCCCCTTAGGCGCATTGCCGTTCCGGCCAGCCATGAGCTGCGGCGATGGCCGGCGCAGGGCAGCAGCGTACGATGGCGGCGACGCAGTCCGAGAGTACGCGCAGACGGAGGCAGTATTAGGGCGTAGATGCGTTTGGCGAAGAAATACGCCGACCCTTCTGATAGTACGTCCCAAACGAGCAGCCTAGCCCTTGCTGGGCCCTTCAGCATGCAAAGGGGAGTTAATTGCACAATGGTACCACATTTCGGGCTGTCTTGACGGATTGGTACCCGTTTTCGTAATTTTTACGTGTCAGTACCAAGTTTCGGGCAAGCCGTTGCAAATCGGGCTAAACTGCGTATTGACAGCGTATCTGACCGGCAGGGCCCATATGTCAGGTGCCGACGTGGCATATTTTTTGCAGATACCCCCCCCCCCCCTACTTTATCTGTAATCACGTAAAGGCACATTATTTTTGCGGGTAAAGGGTTCCCGTGAGAGTTTTTTTTTTTGTTCGGACTTGTTTGAAAGTTTTCATCGAAATGGACAAATAAAATAAATAAACTAAAAATCGCGCGCGGGCAGGTTTCGAACATGCGACCTCCCATACGCAGGTGACGCGCGCTAGCCAACACGCTGCACAGACGTTCGCGATGGAGTCGACGCGGTACGTCTTTTATACGAACAAGCAAACGCTGGGCCGGCTGTTGGGCCAAGCGAGGCCTGCAATTTTTTTTTTCGTTTCGCGTTTTACTACCGCGAGTCCTGGGGCTCGTTTGCTCAGGTTTCTTTTCATTTCATTTTTCTTATGCTTTATTTTTGTTTCTGGTTTTGGCTTATTTTTAGGTTTTTCTTCTTTTTTTCTTTTTTTTCTCGTTCACTGGGTTAGTTTTTCTTCTGACATACTGACTAAATATTTTTTTAGATAGGCTTCAATATATGATGAACATGTTTTCAAATACATGATGAACATGTTTTCAAATATGCATGAAGATTTTCTTAATGTATGCTGAGCACTTTTTCTGCGTATAGTAATCACTTTTTAATGCACGATGAACTTTTCTTTACAAACAGTGAATGTTTTTTAATATATTGAACTTTTGGTAACATACGTTGAACATGTTTTAAATGCAAATTGTACATTTTTGTAATATATGTTGAACAATTTTCTTAATATACGATAAATATTTCTGTAATTTATGTTGAACATTTTCTTAATACATGATGAAATTTTTTGACAATGTGTATTTCAAAAAATGTTCACCATGTATTAAAAACTTATTGCGTAAATTCATTCTAGCATTTCAAGAAACACGTAGATTTTCTTAATAAAAGTTGAAAAAGTTTTAATGCATTTCTAAAATTTATTATGTTTACAATTTTATTTTTAATACGTTTACAATTTTATTTTTAATACATGTCACAGGTTCGAATCCTGCCGGCCCCGGATTTTTAGTTTATTTTATTTATTTGTTCAGTTGGCCGAAACTTTCAAACAAGTCCGAACGAAAAAAAGACTCTCATGGGAATCCTTTACCCGCAAAAATAATGTGCCTTTACGTGATTACATATAAAGTAAGGGGCTTTTGTGCAAAAAATATGTCACGTCGGCACCTGACATATGAGCCCCGCCGGTCAGATACGTTGTCAATACGCAGTTTAGCCCGATTTGCAACGGCTTGCCCAAAATATGGTACTATCGTGCAATTAACTCTGCAAAAGGCCCATGGCACTTTGCTCCTATAGCACACCTTTTGTTTTATAGTTAGGAAGTGCGGCTTGCCGCACCCGGCAGCACCACTGCCGGGTATAGTCATATCCAATCCGATAATACAGTCATTGAAGCATTACAAATATATATAAAAAATAGCATAATACAGTTGTGTTTATCAATCTAATATATCAAGTTTATATCGCACATTTAGTACATAGCAATTGTGGCAGACTGTTTCTTAAATAATTAATTGGCCCCTTTCGTGTAATCTGTTGAGCCTTTTGATCCTTTTTTCGATTTCTGATCTATTTTTTGTGTCTGATTGAACTTACCAATGCTGCTACCAATATAGCTTGCTTTTGGACCGAAATATTTTGTTGTTTCCTGGACCAATTGCTATGTACTAAATGTGCGATATAAACTTGATATATTAGATTGATAAACACAACTGTATTATGCTATTTTTTATATATATTTGTAATGCTTCAATGACTGTATTATCGGATTGGATATGACTATACCCGGCAGTGGTGCTGCCGGGTGCGGCAAGCCGCACTTCCTAACTATAAAACAAAAGGTGTGCTATAGGAGCAAAGTGCCATGGGCCTTTTGCAGAGTTAATTGCACAATAGTACCACATTTTGGGCAAGCCATTGCAAATCGGGCTAAACTGCGTATTGACAGCGTATCTGACCGGCGGGGCCCATATGTCAGGTGCCGACGTGACATATTTTTTGCACAAAAGCCCCTTACTTTATATGTAATCACGTAAAGGCACATTATTTTTGCGGGTAAAGGATTCCCATGAGAGTCTTTTTTTCGTTCGGACTTGTTTGAAAGTTTCGGCCAACTGGACAAATAAATAAAATAAACTAAAAATCTGGGGCCGGCAGGGCCCATATATCAAGTTTATATCGCACATTTAGTACATAGCAATTGGTCCAGGAAACAACAAAATGTTTCGGTCCAAAAGCAAGCTATATTGGTAGCAGCATTGGTAAGTTCAATCAGACACAAAAAATAGATCAGAAATCGAAAAAAGGATCAAAAGGCTCAACAGATTACACGAAAGGGGCCAATTAACTATTTAAGAAACAGTCTGCCACAAATATACAGTTAAACAACATCCGTACGGAGTAGAAATTATGTAGTCCTCGACCACGCATTAGATAATGCCCTATTACATCCCGTGAGGCAGAATGACATTTTATCCAAGAAATATCAAGCATGCAAGCATTATTTGTAAACATGGTAAATAAAAAAGTTCATATAGTTATTGAAGGAGTAAACACAGAGATTTCAGATACTACGATATCCAGGTCGTTGCACATGGATGCCCTCTTCCATCCCCACCAATCCACCACACTGACGTCCTCTTCCAGCTTCATGCCGAACCCTGAACATCGTTGAGCACGGACGCCCCCTTCCGTCCCCCCGCCGAACACCGAATATGGATGACCAAATGAATTATTAGAATATGCTCTCAATAGTGGTTCACCAAATTGCTTTACTGCATCATGCAATTCCCAGGGGGTGAGATCATGTCCATTCTACATGACGACATTAGAATATCAGTTAGAATACTTTTATAATGAATTCACAACTAAGGCGCTAAAATACAAACTATTTACTGCCATATATAGAGCAATCTATAAGGTTGAAAACTTCAAATAGCAATCTGGCCAAAAAGGAGAATGCCGCATATATGCATCTAATAAAATCGAGGAACATATAAGATCATCGCTTCCTGCATATCGTCTATTTAATGCAAACCAAGGTGGTCTCTGTCGCTATAGGTGTGCCAGAGTTCATGTTGGGAAAGAGTCTAAACCTTCCCTCTATATTAACATGACATGCATCATATTCTATATTGGCCAAAGGAGAGAGAAATTCAATAACCTGGCATAACTAATTATCTATACAGATGTACTGACTGATGATTGGATGTAATCTATCATCATAAGTAATCAACAGACTAAATGTTGGAATGAAGTGAGGAATAGGTTTCATAAACTTGAAAGGAAAAAACTCAGTGCTTGTAGATTAAGAACATCATATAAAACACATAATGACCAACGAGGGAATTTGTAATATACATATATAACACACTTTGTACAGAAGGATAAGTTGATAATCACCTTAGCTGAGCATGATGCATCGTGTGTGAAGCCAAAGTGAGAAAATATGAGGAATCTAATTTGTATAGTACCTCTCTAGCTGATATTACACACGAGTTGTTTTGCTGCTGTTGGTGTTGGGGAACATAGTAATAATTCAAAAATTTCCTACATGTCACCAAGATCAATCTAGGAGATGCTAGCAACAAGTGAGAGGGAGTGCATCTTCATACCCTTGAAGATCGCTAAGCGGAAGCGTTACAAGAACGCGGTTGATGGAGTCGTACTCGCGGCGATTCAAATCGCGGAAGATCCGATCCAAGCGCCGAACAGACGGCGCCCCGCGTTCAACACACGTACAGCCCGGGGACGTCTCCTCCTTCTTGATCCAGCAAGGGGAGAGGAGAAGTTGAGGGAGAACTCCGGCAGCACGACGGCGTGGTTGTGGAGCTCGTGGTTCTCCGGCAGGGCTTTGCCAAGCACTACGGAGTAGGAGGAGGGAGGGCTGCGCCAGGGGAAGGGGTTGTTGCAGCCCTCTCTATCCCTCACTATATATAGGGGAAGGGGGGAGGAGGAGGCGCCCTAGGGTTTCCCTAGGGGAGGGGCGGCGGCAACAGGGGAAACCCTAGATGGGTTTGGGCGCCCCACCCCTAGGAAACTTGCCCCCCAAGCCGGGAGGGGCGGCTGCCCTAGGGGAGGCGCCCCCACCTCTCCAGGTTACGTGAGATGGGGTGGGAGGGGCGCACAACCCCTTAGTGGGCTGGTGTGCCCACTCCCCTTGGCCCATAAGGCCCCCCAACGCTTGTCGGGGCCTCCGAAACTCCTTTCGGTCACGCTGGTCGTCACCCGGTACTCCTAGAACAATTCCGAACTCCAATACCCTTCGTCCAATATATCGATCTTCACCTCCGGACCATTCCGGAGTTCCTCGTCATGTCCGGGATCTCATCCGGGACTCCGAACAACCTTCGGTAACCACATACAATTCCCATTACAACTCCAGCGTCACCGAACCTTAAGTGTGTAGACCCTACGGGTTCGGGAACCATGCAGACATGACCGAGACACCTCTCTGGCCAATAACCAATAGCGGGATCTGGATACCCATACTGGCTCCCACATGTTCCATGATGATCTTATCGGATGAACCACGATGTCGGGGATTCAATCAATCCCGTATACAATTCCCTTTGTCCATCGGTATGTTACTTGCCCGAGATTCGATCATCGGTATCCCCGTACCTCGTTCAATCTCGTTACCGGCAAGTCTCTTTACTCGTTCCATAACGCATGATCCCGTGGCTAACTCCTTAGTCACATTGAGCTCATTATGATGATGCATTACCGAGTGGGCCCAGAGATACCTCTCCGTCATACGGAGTGACAAATCCCAGTCTCGATTCGTGCCAACCCAACAGACACTTTCGGAGATACGTGTAGTGCACCTTTATAGTCACCCAGTTACGTTGTGACGTTTGATACACCCAAAGCATTCCTACGGTATCCGGGAGTTGCACAATCTCATGGTCTAAGGAAATGATACTTGACATTAGAAAAGCTCTAGCAAATGAACTACACGATCTTGTGCTATGCTTAGGATTGGGTCTTGCCCATCACATCATTCTCCTAATGATGTGATCCCGTTATTAACGACATCCAATGTCCATGGTCAGGAAACCACAACCATCTATTGATTAACGAGCTAGTTAACTAGAGGCTCACTAGGGACATGTTGTGGTCTATGTATTCACACATGTATTACGGTTTTCGGTTAATACAATTATAGCATGAACAATAGACAATTATCATGAACAAGGAAATATAATAATAACCATTTTATTATTGCCTCTAGGGCATATTTCCAAAAGTCTCCCACTTGCACTAGAGTCAATAATCTAGTTCACATCACCATGTGATTAACACCCAAAGAGTTCTGGGGTTTTATCATTTTTGCTTGTGAGAGAGGTTATAGTCAATGGGTCTGCAACATTCAGATCCGCGTGTACTTCGCAAATCTTTATGTCATATTGTAGATGCTGCTACCATGCTCCACTTGGAGCTATTCCAAATGGCTGCTCCACTATACGTATCCGGTTTGCTACTCAGAGTCATCCGGATTGGTGTTAAAGCTTGCATCGACGTAACCCTTTACGTCGAACTCTTTATCACCTCCATAACCGAGAAACATTTCCTTATTCCTCTAAGGATAATTTTGACCGCTGTCCAGTGATCCACTCCTGGATCACTCTTGTACCCCCTTGCCAGACACGTGGCAAGGCACACATCAGGTGCGGTACACAGCATGGCATACCGTATAGAGCCTATGGTTGAGGCATAGGGGACGACCTTCGTCCTTTTTCTTTCTTCTGGTGTGGTCGAGCTTTGAGTCTTACTCCACTTCACACCTTACAACTCAGGCAAGAACTCCTTCTTTGACTGATCCATTTTGAACTCCTTCAAAATCATGTCAAGGTATGTGCTCTGTGAAAGTCTTATCAAGCGTCTTGATCTATCTCTATAGATCTTGTCGCCCAATATGTAAGCAGTTTTACCCAGGTCTTCCTTTGAAAAACTCCTTTCAAACAACCCTTTATGCTTTCCAGAAATTCTACATCATTTCCGATCAACAATGTGTCATCCACATATACTTATCAGAAATGTTATAGTGCTCCCACTCACTTTCTTGTAAATACAAGTTTCTTGGAAACTTTGTATAAACCCAAAAGCTTTGATCACCTCATCAAAGCGTATATTCCAACTCCGAGATGCTTGCTCTAGTCCATAGAAGGATCACTGGAGCTTGCATACCTTTTAGCGTCCTTAGGATCGACAAAACCTTCTGGTTGTATCGCATACAACCTTTCCTCACGGAAACCGTCAAGGAAACTTTGTTTTGACATCCATCTGCCAGATTTCGTAATCTGAAAATGCAGCAACTGCTAACATAATCCCAACAGACTTTAGCATCGCTACGAGTGAGAAAGTCTCATCATAGTCAACTCCTTGAACTTGTCGGAAGCAATTTGCGACAAGTCGAGCTATATAAATGGTGACATTACCATCAGCGACTGTCTTCTTCTTAAAGATCCATTTATTCTCAACGGCTTGCCGATCATCGGGAAAATCCACCAAAGTCCATACTTTGTTCTCATACATGGATCCTATCTCGGATTTCACGGCTCCTAGCCATTTGTTGGAATCCGGGCCCACCATCGCTTCTCCATAGCTCGTAGGTTCATCGTTGTCCAACAACATGACCTCTAAGATAGGGTTACCGTACCACTCAGGAGTAGTACGTATCCTTGTCGACCTACGAGGTTCGATAGTAACTTGATCCGAACCTTCATGATCACTATCATTAGCTTCCTCTTCAACTAACATAGGTGTCACAGAAATATCTTTCTACGCTTCACTACTCACTGGTTGAAGTAAAGGTTCAACAACCTCATCAAGTTCTATCTTCCTCCCACTCAATTGTTTTGAGAGAAACTCTTTCTCGAGAAAGGACCCGTTCTTAGTGACAAACACTTTACCCTCAGATCTGAGATAGAAGGCATACCCAATCGTCTCCTTTGGGTATCCTATGAAGATGCATTTGTCCGCTTTGGTTTTGAGCTTATTAGGCTGAAGCCTTTTCACATAAGCGTCGCAGCCCCAAACCTTAAGAAACGACAACTTAGGTTTCTTGCCAAACCATAATTCATACGGTGTCGTCTCAACGGATTTAGATGGTGCCCTATTTAAAGTGAATGTAGTTGTCTCTAATGCATAACCCCAAAACAATAGTGATATATCGGCAAGAGACATCATAGAACTCACCATATCCAATAAGGTACGATTACGACGTTCGGACACACCATTACAATATGGTGTTCCAGGCGGCGTCAGTTGTGAAACAATTCCACATTGTCTTAAGTGATTGCCAAACTCATAACTCAGATACTCCCCTTTCGATCATATCGTAGGAATTTGATCTTCTTGTTACGATGATTCTCAACTTCACTCTGAAATTGCTTGAACTTTTCAGACGTTTCAGACTTATGCTTCATCAAGTAAATATACCCATATCTACTCAAATCATTGGTGAAGGTGAGAAAGTAACGATACCACTGCGCGCGTCAACACTCATCGGGCTGCACACATCAGTATGTATGATTTCCAACAAGTCAATTGCCCGTTCCATTGTTCCAGAAAACGGGGTTTTAGTCATCTTGCCCACGAGGCATGGTTCGCATGTGTCAAGTGATTCAAAATCAAGTGACTCCAAAAGTCCATCAGCATGGAGTTTCTTCATGCGCTTTACACCAACATGACCTAAGCGGCAGCGCCACAAGAAAGTGGTATTATCATTATCAACTCTACATCTTTTGGCCTCAATGTTATGAACATGTGTATCACTACAATCGAGATTCAATAAACCATTCACCTTGGGTGCATGACCATAGAAGGTATCATTCATGTAAATAGAATAACCATTATTCTCTGATTTAAATGAACAATCGTATTGCAGTAAACACGATCTAATCATGTTCATGCTCAACGCAGACACCAAATAACATTTATCTAGGTTCAACACTAATCCCGAAGGTAGAGGGAGCGTGCGATGGTGATCACATCAACCTTGGAAACACTTCCAACACACATCGTCACCTCACCCTTAGTTAGTCTCCGTTTATTCCGTAGCTTTTGTTTCGAGTTACCAATATTAGTAACTGAACCAGTATCTAGTACCCATGTGCTACTAGGAGTACTAGTAAGGTACACATCAATAACACGTATATCAAATATACTATTATTGAAGTTGCCAGCCTTCTTATCTATTGGGGTAGTTCCACTACCAGTGACCGTTCCCCTTACAATAGAAGCACTTAGTCTCGGCTTTAGGTTCAACCTTGGGTTTCTTCACTAGAGCGGCAACTGGCTTGCCATTCATGAAGTTTCCCTTCTTGCCCTTGCCCTTTTTGAAACCAGTGGTCTTGTTAACCATCAACACTTGATGCTCCTACTTGATTTCTACCTCCGCGGCCTACCGCGAACTGCTCCGGGATCATCTCCATCCCTTGCATGTTATAGTTCATCACGAAGTTCTAGTAGCTTGGTGATAGTGTCTGGAGAACTCTGATAATCAGTATCTTATCTGGAAGATTAACTCCCACTCGATTCAAGCGATTATAGCACCCAGACATTCTGAGCACATGCTCACTGACTGAGCTATTCTCCTCCATCTTGTAGGCAAAGAACTTGTCAGAGGTCTCATACCTCTCAACACGGGAATGAGCCTAAAATATCAATTTCAACTCTTGGAACATCTCATATGTTCCATGGCGTTCGAAACGCCTTTGGAGCCCCGATTCTAAGCTGTAAAGTATGGCGCACTAAACTATCAAGTAGTCATCAGAACGTGTCTGCCAGATGTTCACAACATCCACGGACGATGCTAGAGGGGTTGGCACACCGAGCGGTGCATCAAGGACATAAGCCTTCTGTGCAGCAGTGAGGACAATCCTCATACTACGGCCCTAGTCCACATAATTGCTTACAAAACCTTTCAACTTAGTATTTCTCTAGGAACGTATTAACACAGGGAGCTACAGCGCGAGCTATTGATCTACAACATAAATTTGCAAAGACAATTTTAGACTAAGTTCATGATAATTAAGTTCATCTAATCAAATTATTTAATGAACTCCCACTCAGATAGACATCCCTCTAGTCATCTAAGTGATACATGATC
Source organism: Thinopyrum elongatum (assembly GCA_011799875.1). Classification (NCBI taxonomy): domain Eukaryota; kingdom Viridiplantae; phylum Streptophyta; class Magnoliopsida; order Poales; family Poaceae; genus Thinopyrum; species Thinopyrum elongatum. The sequence continues at coordinate 320,687,605 of CM022297.1, forward strand.
CGAATCGACTAGGCCGTGTCCGATCATCACGTGAGACGGACTAGTCATCAACGGTGAACATCTCCATGTTGATCGCATCTACCATACGACTCATGTTCGACCTTTCGGTCTCTCGTGTTCCGAGGCCATGTCTGTACATGCTAGGCTCGTCAAGTCAACCTAAGAGTTTCGCATGTGTAAATCTGGCTTACACCCGTTGTATGCGAATGTTAGAATCTATCACACCCGATCATCACGTGGTGCTTCGAAACAACGAACCTTCGCAATGGTGCACAGCTAGGGGGAACACATTTCTTGAAATTTTAGTGAGGGATCATCTTATTTATGCTACCGTCGTTCTAAGCAAATAAGATGTAAACATGATAAACATCACATGCAAATCATAAAGTGACATGATATGGCCAATATCATCTTGCGCTTTTGATCTCCATCTTCGAGGCGTGGCATGATCACCATCGTCACCGGCATGACACCATGATCTCCATCATCATGTCTTCATGAAGTTGTCTCGCCAACTATTACTTCTACTACTATGGCTAACGGTTAGCAATAAAGTAAAGTAATTATATGGCGTTTTCATTGACACGCAGGTCATACAATAAATTAAGACAACTCCTATGGCTCCTGTCGGTTGTCATACTCATCGACATGCAAGTCGTGATTCCTATTACAAGAACATGATCAATCTCATACATCACATATATAATTTGTCACATCCTTTTGGCCATATCACATCACATAGCATACCCTGCAAAAACAAGTTAGACGTCCTCTAATTGTTGTTGCATGTTTTACGTGGCTGCTATGGGTTTCTAGCAAGAACGTTTCTTACCTACGCAAAAGCCACAACGGTGATATGCCAATTGCTATTTACCCTTCATAAGGACCCTCTTCATCGAATCCGATCCGACTAAAGTGGGAGAGACAGACACCCGCTAGCCACCTTATGCATCAAGTGCATGTCAGTCGGTGGAACCTATCTCACGTAAGCGTACGTGTAAGGTCGGTCCGGGCCGCTTCATCCCACAATGCCGCCAAATCAAGATAGGACTAGTAACGGTAAGCAAATTGAACAAATCATCGCCCATAACTATTTGTGTTCTACTCGTGCATAGAATCTACGCATAGACCTAGCTTATGATGCCACTGTTGGGGAACGTAGTAATAATTCAAAAATTTCCTACGTGTCACGAAGATCAGTCTAGGAGGTGCTAGCAACAAGTGAGAGGGAGTGCATCTTCATACCCTTGAAGATCGCTAAGCGGAAGCGTTACAAGAACGCGGTTGATGGAGTCATACTCGCGGCGATTCAAATCGCGGAAGATCCGATCCAAGCGCCGAACGGACGGCGCCTCCGCTTTCAACACACGTACAGCCCGGGGACGTCTCCTCCTTCTTGATCCAGCAAGGGGAGAGAAGAAGTTGAGGGAGAACTCCGGCAGCACGACGGCGTGGTGGTGGAGCTCGTGGTTCTCCGGCAGGGCTTTGCCAAGCACTACGGAGTAGGAGGAGGGAGGGCTGCGCCAGGGGAAGGGGTTGTTGCAGCCCTCTCTATCCCTCACTATATATAGGGGAAGGGGGGAGGAGGAGGCGCCCTAGGGTTTCCCTAGGGGAGGGGCGGCGGCAACAGGGGAAACCCTAGATGGGTTTGGGCGCCCCCACTCCTAGGAAACTTGCCCCCCAAGCCGGGAGGGGCGGATGCCCTAGGGGAGGCGCCCCCACCTCTCCAGGTTACGTAAGATGGGGTGGGAGGGGCGCACAGCCCCTTAGTGGGCTGGTGTGCCCCCTCCCCTTGGCCCATAAGGCCCACCAACGCTTGCCGGGGCCTCCGAAACTCCTTTCGGTCACGCTGGTCGTCACCCGGTACTCCTAGAACAATTCCGGACTCCAATACCCTTCGTCCAATATATCGATCTTCACCTCCGGACCATTCCGGAGTTCCTTGTCATGTCCGGGATCTCATCCGGGACTCCGAACAACCTTCGGTAACCACATACAATTCCCATTACAACTCCAGCGTCACCGAACCTCAAGTGTGTAAACCCTACGGGTTCGGGAACCATGCAGACATGACCGAGACACCTCTCTGGCCAATAACCAATAGCGGGATCTGGATACCCATACTGGCTCCCACATGTTCCACGATGATCTTATCGGATGAACCACGATGTCGGGGATTCAATCAATCCCGTATACAATTCCCTTTGTCCATTGGTATGTTACTTGCCCGAGATTCGATCGTCGGTATCCCCGTACCTCGTTCAATCTCGTTACCGGCAAGTCTCTTTACTCGTTCCGTAATGCATGATCCCGGGGCTAACTCCTTAGTCACATTGAGCTCATTATGATGATGCATTACCGAGTGGGCCCAGAGATACCTCTCCGTCATACGGAGTGACAAATCCTAGTCTCGATTCGTGCCAACCCAACAGACACTTTCGGAGATACCTGTAGTGCACCTTTATAGTCACCCAGTTACGTTGTGACATTTGATACACCCAAAGCATTCCTACGGTATCCGGGAGTTGCACAATCTCATGGTCTAAGGAAATGATACTTGACATTAGAAAAGCTCTAGCAAACGAACTACACAATCTTGTGCTATGCTTAGGATTGGGTCTTGTCCATCACATCATTCTCCTAATGATGTGATCCCGTTATCAATGACATCCAATGTCCATGGTCAGGAAACCACAACCATCTATTGATTAACGAGCTAGTTAACTAGAGGCTCACTAGGGACATGTTGTGGTCTATGTATTCACACATGTATTACGGTTTCCGGTTAATACAATTATAGCATGAACAATAGACAATTATCATGAACAAGGAAATATAATAATAACCATTTTATTATTGCCTCTAGGGCATATTTCCAACAGTTGGAACCCATGGCAGGTACTACAACTGTTCGGTGACACACAAAAAACTGGAGGCCACTTACCTTTGGTGAGGACACGATACGCTAATGAAGAGACAGGTGTGACTCCCTAAACCCACAACCCAAAGTATATAACGAACTCACCCAGACTACATCAAGGAAAATCTTCTTATGGCTTTATCTGTCATCAAGCCCTAGCCCAATTAATAGTGCAAATGAAAGAATATCTAATGCCTTAATTTTATATTTCACTGATGTAGACTAAAAGAAAGACTATCAAATGCAATTGCATATACCCTATCATGAATCCCTCTAATGATTTTTCTTTGATAAATCAATATGTATATCATAACCAGTTTCAGATGGAGATAGCAGAATCACCAGCGGAAGAAAAAATATACAAAATCATTCGAGCTTGCATTTGCAACATTATACTAAGAAATTCACAATCAATCTATACTGATCCAATAAACAGGAAAGCTTTGCTTGCCGCCAACAAAACGATGCTATGTATTTTTCAGCAGGATAAAAGGGATGTCACATGTGGAAAAATAATTAAAGAAGAAAGTATTCTGCGCATTTTCAAAACATCCATCCCCATGCTTCCATAATATAATCAGTTATCTAAGGAGGAGGGAGGGGGTAAATCTATTACTATGCAGGCTTTCAATAGAGAAGAAATCGGGTTGAGGAGGAGCTCACATGTAGTTTAGACCAGTCAACTTGAGCATACTCGATATTGCTGTTTTCCTCAGCGTGGACCATTTCGACAAGCTCCTGGCATCCATCTGCCGCCACGCTTCCATAATTCCCTGATGTTGCAAAAGTCCTGTATTAATATCAGGCAGGTCCTCGTTAATATACCCCAGTGGCCTATTAAAGGAGTAGCTTCTGATCATCTACATGGAGCGTGGAAAACCTGGCCAACATTATCAAGGCAACACATGTATAGCCTGACAAGTATAAAGCGCCCTCACCATCACAAGTCTTCACCAATATACCAATGAAAATAACTATTGACAGGTTTGTTACTAAGCTCCAGAATCTCACCTGCCTCAAAGTTCAAAGCTGCATCACTCCATAGTATAACAGTGATTTGGTGACCCCTGTGTCAAATAAATAGACAAAGTTCAAATATAAAATAAATCACGGCAGATCGGCTGTAACCAAGAAGGGGAAAAGGCCTCAGGATCATACATGGGATCTTTATGTAGATAACCCTCCTAGTAGAGTCTCCAGGCCTGCTTGAACTAACGTATTGAGCAGCATGTATGTTTAATGGGTCCATTGTCAGTTCCACCGTGGTACCATAGACAAAGGGCTTAACTCCATCTGTGAAAAAAAAGACCAGTTTAAAATAAACATATGGAAAACAGTCTAGAAGACACAATATCTATTGATGAAAAATGATAGACAATGCACAATAGACAATGTACATATATGCGCAGAAGAATAGAATAAGATTCAGTAGGCTACTCTTTTAATAGGAAGGAAATCATACATTCGAGTATATATTGTTAAAGATAATACGAGCAAAGGCGCATGCTACTACTAATTATTATAGGGACATGTCAATAAACTTCAAAAGGGACCAGCTGAGGCATAAACCTCAGGGTAGATGATGTTCTGAGTCTCCGATGTACATTTTCCATCTTTATATTCGATAAGTAAGTTTAGGGATTTTCTTGACATGACCCGCGACACATACAACTGTCCATGGGTAAACACAAGGAAGAGAACATAATAGAATATGCAATATACCTGCCAAGCTGGACATCCCTAACCATTGTTCTAGGTGGCTCGAAACGTGGCCAGTAACCTAAAACCACAAAGCAGCCACAAGAACTAAATTAGCCATGTAAGACACTAAATAAACAAAATGAGGAATAGATCAAGTGAACCAGACCAAGTACAATAGCAGTAGTAATCGAACAATTCATACATCATACATAGAAGCCACATTTCACAAAGGAATGGACCTTCCTGACAACACATCCATCCAAGTTGTATGATAACTAATTCTATAGACCCTACCTGCCACGCCATTGGTTTTCTTAGTAACACCAACAATAAGACGACATGGGTAAACAGGAAAACAAAATGAACTGGCAAGCTCCTATGAAGTTGTATGATAACTAATTCTATATTGTAGGTAGGAAGTGCGGCTTGCCGCACCAGGCAGCTGTGCTGCTGGGTACAGTCATATCCACCGCTGCCGGGTACAGTTATATTCAATCCGGTAAAACAGTGATGGGAGCATTGCAAATGTAAAAAAAACATGACATTGGTTCAGGGGCACGCATCATCAAGACCACACTAATATCACAACCACAAAGCAGGATGCAAATAGAACAATAAACACAGGCGGTCATACCACAAACAGATCCCATAAAACAACTCAAGGCAACCAGCGACATACATCTCACAGTCCACCATAGTAATACAACAGATACAGGTAGCAACAACATAAAGGCGAGAAAAATATAGCATGAGCATACAGCCTCTCCCTCCGTTCCTAAAGATAAGACCTTTTAGATATTTCAATATATACTACATACAGAGAAAAATGAGTGAATCTATCTATACTCTAAAATATGTCTATATGCATCCGTATGTAGTCTGTATTGAAATATCTAAAAGGGCATATATTTAAAAATCGAGGGAGTAGAACCTTAATAGACTCATCTTCGAATACCAGTTTAATCTTACAGTTAATAGTGTGTGCATAATGAATCTTGCAGCAGGCATAGGGAAAATGCATGTAGATGCTTCTATAACGTCTAACATAGACATACTCTTTTCCATGCAAAGAAACTTTAGAAAATCATTAACCACTGAAGAGAAAAGGTTGTTTAGTCAAGATCAGGTCACTCGCCTCCTTCATGTAATTTCTTCGAGGACTCGAGCATCAAGGAATAGCGCCATTCTTCTCCTTTCTTCTCTAAATTAAGTGGCGCTTCGCTCACTCTATTGATGGTTCTATGAGGATGGGCGCTGAGCTGAATAAGAAAACATATGCCTGAGTATTTCTCGTGAAGTTTGGTATAAGCTCTGAAGTACTGAGAGTTGCAAACTGAACTCAGAAGTCGAAACAGGTCGTATGAACGAAACAAAATAAACCTCTATCTTCTATGAAAGCTGGGTGCAAAATGACCAATATGGTAAAGCCATGGGATTTCAATAATCTGTAATACATAAAAACATTATAGCTATGAACACTGCAATTCAAAAGCCAAGCTACTCCCAAGTAAAAGTAAGCAATGCTGATGAAGCAACAAAAGGTGTTGGCTTTGCTATCAGAAATGAAACCATCAGAAGTTATATGCACCACAACACCGAAGGTTGCATAGCAAACCACATAACAAAAGAACTGAAGAAAAAAGATGCAGAGATGACATGGAGAGTAAAATAATAGATAAACAACCTAGCTGTTTGAGAAGCTTTGCAAATTGAGCTCCTGAAATATCAGGGAAGCCACCGATGACATTTACCAGACAAACACTCTACAAATTCCAGAAACACCAAGTTATACATCAGTGCGGCATCAACTGTATATACACACACACCATAATTAAACGACATGAATTTGCATTTACTGGTGTAAATAATACCACCTTTCTGAAGATCTTATATCGAATCACCCATCAAGCATAAATACGAATTTGAGTTAATTCATTTAAACGCAAAATCAGGATAAACCAAATCAAGCAGACCAATAACATACTTGTATAAGTACTTAGATAGATCCATCCCGACTACCCTGCCAATGACTCAGTACTGTCTTTTAGCACCTATATGTCAAACAAAAGAACAAAAACCTCTTCTGCAAAGAGCAAGGACAGGGGTTGATACCAAATTTTTCTCCCGATCGACAGTGGAAAAGAGCAGCGTACCAAATAAAGCAAGGAAGGCAACAAAAACACACCTTTTGCAGGGACCAAGGACATGTCTAGAATGTATATCTATCCATCTCCTTGACTGTAAGAAAGCAATAGCAGGATACACTTTCAACCAAGACAGAGCACATGAAATATATTCTCTAGGAACGACCGAGTAAACAGACGAACATAAGAGAGCTCACCTTGTACAAACTTGAATGGCAGTCGTGGGAACAACAACCGCAAGGACCTGTAAATCAGTAGAAGACAACATCACAAGAATGCATATTAGTAAATAAAAGAGAAATTCCAAAGCAGAAACACCAAGCTTTCTATGATATTTGTCACTCCAGGCATCAAATTTTCAAGTAAAAGATATAAACGTCCAATGTCCAATAACAACTCACCTTTTTCTTCAGAATTCTTTGATACACACTATAAGTTGCCGACCAAAATCTTTGAGCATGCACATCTGGCATAAACAATTATGCCTTTGTTCTAATCGACCTGCATGATGATACCAGTAAAATCTAAGATCACATATGACAAGAACGATGGCTTGCAGACTATCACCAAGAAAAGCAGTCTATATGCTTTGAATGGATAATTCATTCAAAGCAAAGTGTCTTCAGAAAGAAAAAAATACGAATTAAATTCTAGGTATAAACTTCTCTGAAGTTCCTTGGTTGCAAAGAGGCGGCGACAGTTAATGAACAGACAAGAAATTAAAGAGCAGAGTCAGTAGACACCAAACTTAACCCATACGCTTGAGTGATTGTTGAGGAGAGATAACTGGTCGTCTCTGCCAACATGACAATCCATTTGACATATAGATAGAAATATCAACAGCAGCGTGGTAGATAATGTTGATGCACACATTTTGCAATATATCAACAAATTAAAGCAAGGATGTATATGCAATCATCATCATGATGACATTAAAGTAGTGATGCTCATCAGGTCTCATGATGCATTGTAAGACTGGAATCGTGGCATGAATAGAAGGAATCAAGAATTCCCGTGGTTTCAGTAGTGGATCTTGGGATCATCAGTACCTTTTCTTTGGCCTCGACCTTGGCCTGGCTGGACTTGGAGGCCTTCTGGGAGTTGTTGGCGGCCCGCCTGTCCTTGTTGCTCTGGATCTTCATTTCTGCCCGCCTCGCGGCTTGCCTGTCCCTCCGCATTTCTCCCCTCGGTCGCTTCCTCCACATGGTCGCCAGCCTCCACGACGTTCTGCCCGGTGCCGCGTCCCGCACCGCGCCCTGCGTCCTGGCCGCCGCTGCGTCCCGCGCCCTGGCTGTTGCCGCGACCCGCGCCGTGCCGGCCCCGCGCCCCTCGCCCTGGACGGCCCCGTGACACGCGTCGTGCCCGCCGCCATGTCCCGCATCCAGGCCCGCGCCGCGCCCTGCGCCCTGGCCGCCACCGTGCCCAAGCCAAGCACCGCGTCCCGCACCGCGCCCTGCGCCCAGGCCCGCCGGCACAGAAGCCGCTGAGCGCCCAGTCAAAGGGAGGAGGCGGGGGTGGAGGTGCGAGGGAGACAGGGTGAGCGCGAGGGTGGCGGTGCGAGGGAGACGGGGCAGGGCTGGCAGCGCAAGAGTGAAGGGGAGGGGCGCGACGGGGATAGCGGCTAGGCTTTCACCCAATCGAGCTCTCTCTTCCCCTTAGGCGCAGCCCAACCATCCACAGGACGCCACACAAGCGCCCTCATGTGAAATCTCGGAACTGCCCTCGGCGGCCACCGAAACTTACGGCGCGGTGGCATGACCCCTGCGCCTGTGTACAGCCGCACCAGCCACACCCACAATCAAGGCCAATGACAATAGCGGCCCACGGACAAAAGACCCCACCTGTCATCCAGATAGGGCAAAAATTCGGAAGTAAGAAATAAGAAGCACTATTCATTGGTTGTCACATCAGACTCGATCCAACGGTCCGGATCGTTTCGTCTGAAGATCTGACGGCCTGGATTCGTTTGGACAGGCAATCCGACGACTGAGAATGCAAACGCCCTGAGAAGGCTCCATTTTAGGCTAAGATGTAACAATGGGATTGGCGACTACTCTGCGCCGGCGCACCGGCGCAATCGATTCGGCCGGACACCGCGCGGCCGTTTGATTTGATTATATTTAACCGTCAGATACCGAATCGTTTTCTCCAAATAAAGCGCATCCAATAAAAAGCAGAGGAAAAAAACAAAGCAGCGCCGCCACCAAGACTCGCCATGGATGATCGATGTAGCAAACCTTGAAGAACCGCCGCCCGTCGCTACCCTCGCCGTCGGCCGCCGCCCTCGCCGCCCACGCCGTCGGTCACCACCGGTCGCCGCCCTCGCCGCCGCTCGCCGCCCTCGCCGTCGGTCACCACCGGTCGCCGCCCTCGCCGTCGGTCACCACCGGTCGCTGCCCTCGCTGCCGGCGTTTCTCGCCAGCTCCATGCATGCAACAACATGCACTTGTGGTTGCAGCTCCGGGGAGATGGCTGCAGGTCCGGTGGTGTCGGCCGCCGGCCACAGCACCTGTCATTCAGCTCGCGATGTACCTCGCCGTGTGCCCACCCGAGGCTCTTGCTGGTTCCAACAAAAAACGATGCTGGTTGTAGCAAAAAAGTTTATCGCTTCCAGCAAAAAAAGCTTACCGCTGCCGCCCGCTGTCGTCATTGTAGCAAAAATGTTAACTGGATGTAGCTTTTGTGGTTGCCGGTTGCAGCAAAAAAATGAAGTGGTTGTAGCAAAAACAAAATAAACGTCGGCCGGCGGTTGTGTATGGTGGTAACAAACCCTGTAGCCGGTGGTAGCAAAAAACTTCATAGTTTGCAGCAAAAAATGTTGTTGCCCGTCGTCGAGGTTACATCATCTTCGCGAATTATGTCGCAAAAAAATGTTGTCGCTGGTAGTAGCAAAGGAAGCTGCCGGTAGTAGCAAAACAAGACACTGGTTCCAGCAAAAAAAATCAGTGACAAAACATGTTGTTGGTTCTAACAAAAAAAATGTCGGTTGTAACATCCCTCGCCGCCGGATGTAGCATCTCCCGCGGCCGGTTGCAGCACTCCATAAAAAAGAGGAAGAAGCTGTGTATGGACACATCCATCACGACTGCTGCATCCATGGTTGAAGCTTTCTCTGTCAACGGTTGCAGCTTTTTCCTTTTCATAGTGCTTGTTGAAGCTTTTTTCATCTACGGGTGAAGCTATTTTTGTCAATGGTTTTAGCACTGACTGGCCCCTAGCTTTCGCCATCTCCAGTTGAAACTTTTTCATGATCGGTTGTAGCTTTTTGAGGTGCCGATTGCAGCTTTGTGGGTTGCACAGAACTGATTGTAGCACCCATGCAGCAAAAAATAAACGCTAATTCCAGCAAAATTTATCACCGGTTCCAGCAAAAAATCTCAACAGTTGTAGCATCAGCGGGGAGCAGTTTGAGATGCGTGGGACTGGGGAGGTAAGGGGAGAGGAAGAAACGGCAAGGTCAAAGGAAAAAAAAGCAAAAAAAAAAAGCAGCGTGGAAGAGATAAAGAAAGCACTTGAGGCCCACCAAACGCATGTGCTGGCCTGTTCCCGCCTGTAAGAGCGAGCGAGCGAGGGGGCGACCGGCCGAGCGCTTGGCCGGTCGTCCGTAGGAAACGTTTCCCATTAAATAAATACCACACTTCATATTTTTTAGGACGGATTTGCCCTGCGGTCGTTACAATCGTTTTCTGTTCGATCCAACCTTTCCTGGTCTTATGAAGCGATGAATCCACATGAGACAGATAGACAAAACAGTGCGCCTCGCCAACGTCGCCTCGCCATGACTCCTCGGTGAGCCGCTGCCTCGTCGTGCCTCCTCGCCGGCTAGCCAGCCGTTCTGGGAGCGACGCCATCCACCGCGCTCCAGTCCCTCCGTCTTGCCAGACAAGAGAGGCGCCGGCTCTTGAAGTGCCCCTGCAGCGCGTCCCCTGTCTAGGTGTAGCTGTACAAGCTCGCTGGCTATTGGTCGTTGTACATGCTGACTGTTAGTCGCTGTTCCGGCTGACTGTTCGTCGCTGTACATGTTGCCATAGCATATGGCTTAACTCCAGACTAACAATTTTGCCATGTGTTTGATTGTTTAGATGTAGGAACTGTTACAAGAGGATGTAATCAAACTTCAGATTGAATGGATGTAACATGTTTTGATGTATAAAGTTTAGTTGATATGGATATATTCAAAATCAGAGAGAGGAGTGCGGTGACAGAACGTACGTACGGAGCGTCAGAGGAGCAGAATAAAGAGGACAAGGCGACGGCGGGATGAATCACAGCAAGGCGGCGGCGTGCTGGGAAGGAAGGAACGACGATGTGATGGTGCGGGAAGGAGGCACGGCGAGGTGGCGGCGCCAGGAGGAAAGCACGCGAGGCTGCGGCGCGGTGCTTCGTTCTGGTCTGCTGCGTTGATCTTTGTTAAGTATATTGATTATCACGAAAGACGAGATAGACTAGGATTTGTTCTGCCATGTCTTGTACTTAAAGTTGATCATGATACTTCTATATATAATCTCACGAGGATCAAGCAATACAATGAACTATTCCATCAAATCCCTCTCTCCCTTCTAACATGGTATCAGCCTAATCACGATCCAAACCCTAGCCGCCGCCGCTTTCGCACCCGCGCGCCGCCTCCAGGGCGATCGGCCTCCATGACCGCCGCCGGGGGCCACGTCGCCCATACCTACGATTCGTCCGCCGGCCGTGTTGGCCGGCTGCCCTAGAGAGTCTTTTTCATGAGCCCTTACTCTGGATTTTTTCGCTCTCTCGCCGATCGTTTTGATCGGCGTTTTTCTTTTTGGTTTTCTGATCTAATCTTGATCGGTTTGCGTCGCCCGCCGCCGCCATCGACCCCCGTGCGCCTCTACTCCAACCCCGGCGCGACCAGCCGGCCTCTCCTCCGACCCGGCGGACACGCGCGCCGAGGCGGCCCGTCAGGGCCAGCCGCCGTCCGCGCATCGGTCCGTCCGTCGCCCTGCGCCGGCCGTCACCGCCCTGCTCCGACCGGGACACTTGCATCGCCCCGACCCGGCGGCCTCGCGCCATGCGACGGCCAATCATAGCTGCCGTTCACGCGCCGGCCCACCCATCGATCCACGTCACCCGTGTGACGCCCCCGATTCGACCTTACACTAATCATACACGCAAATGTGTACGATCAAGATCAGGGACTCACGGGAAGATATCAAAACACAAGTCTAGACACAAATCAAATTAATACAAGCTTCATATTACAAGCCAGGGGGCTCGAGGGCTCGGATACAAAAGCTTGAGACACAAGCGTTAGCGGAAGCAACAATATCTGAGTACAGACATAAGTTAGACAAGACTGCCTTAAGAAGGCAAGCACAAAAGCAACAACGATCGAAGAGGCAAGGCCTCCTGCCTGGGACCTCCTAACTACTCCTGGTCGTCGGCGGTCTCCACGTAGTAGTAGGCTCCCTCGGGGTAGTAGTAGTAGTCGACGAGGGTGGCATATGGCTCCTGAGATCCGCCATCTGGTTGCAACAACCGGAAAGAAGAAGGAAGAGGGAAAAGGGGTAGCAAAGCAACCGTGAGTACTCATCCAAAGTACTCGCAAGCATCAGATCTATACTAAGTATGCATCAGTATCAAATGGAAGGGTTGTATCTGTGGACTGAACTGCAGAATGCCAGAATAGAGGGGAAGGCCTAGCCTATCGAAGAATAGCATCTTCAAGCATCTCCAAGCATCTTGTAGCATTCAGAAGAGTACAAAATAGCATATTATAATTAACAAGCATGTTGTAGCATTAATGCCCAGAGATCCTTCATCGACTCCCTGCGAGAAAGCAATCCCGGAGCCACATATCCATCACATATCTCAAGTATCCATTTCTAATTGTAATAGATCGGGATACAAGTCTGAACGTCCGTTACCGAGGACACGGCTATTAATAGATAATCTTCCCTGCAGGGGTGCACCATATTTCCCAACACTCTTGATTACTCAGGCCGGACACACTTTTTTGGGTCAATGCCCGGCCTCGGAAGATCAACACGTCGTAGCCCTACCTAGGCTCAGCAGAGAGGTCCCCGCCGGTCTACATCCTAAGCACTCCGGGGTCTTGGGCCCATCGCCCATTGCACTCCGGGTTGTTGTGCGCAGGGTGGATACCAGCACCGCCTCGGATGGCCGGCATGATCCGACCATGCCACAATGCTGAACTGGACGTCTGACAAAGCTTTGGCTGATACTACGACGCCGAGGCCCATAACTATTGCCGCGTGGTGGTTAGTGCGTAAAGGCCAAAGGCCAACTCAGAACAAATACCCAAACCTGTTAGTGCATTATTAAATGAAGTGATGGCTGTCGGGACAAGTCCGGAGCTACCACCCCCTCCTGGGTGATACCGCTAAACAGCCAGCCGCCACCGTAACTCCTGCGGGTGCTCTCCGGGCCCGCCCGACTTTCACATCAACTCGCGGGTACCCCTCAGGGCCGACCCGACTTCAACAATGGTCTCAAGTAAAGTCCAGGTAACTGTGTGTCCAAAACAACAAGGGGAATCCGAGGAATCACCCTCGATGGAATCCACTTGATGTAATCGTCAAGGTGAACATATGAGGAATCACCCTCGAGGTTCACACTTGAGGTGTTGTACGACAGAGTCGTATCAAGAGTGGTGAAGGAGGAATCACCCTCGATGACCATGACTGAATAGCTACACTACAGAGTTATCATCAGGAGTGCGTAACGAGGTATCACCCTCGGCACTCGATAGTAGCTCTGCAGAATCAAGCAACAAAAGGGGCGTGAGGTGATGTGAGGTGTCGGGCTCTGGTCGTCGATCATGTTGATTGAGTCATCGATGATGAAGCAGGGGCAACAAGGACAAGGTGGGGGTCACTGATGGATCACTGACCAACCTATACTAAGCAGTTTAGGATAAGCAGGTAAGGTACAATGAGCAGGTTACAAAAGCAGGCTATGCATCAGAATAGGAGCAATCAATAACAGTAGCAAAATCTAATGCAAGCATGAGAGAGAATGGAATGGGCGATATCGGAGTGATCAAGGGGGGCGGCGCTTGCCTGGAAGCTCCGCTGAAAGGGAAGAAGGGTCGTCGTCGACGTAGTCGATCACAGGGGCACCAGCAGCAGTCTCGGGGTCTACCGGAGAAGAAGAGGGGGAAGAAACAGTAAATACAAAGCACACAGATGCATGACATGACTACAGACAGAGCTAGGGGTGTTCTAACGCAGTGCTACACGATACTGGCGAAGGGGGATAACATCCGGGAAAGTTTTCCCGAAGTTTGGCATTTTTGGACAGATGAATCGGAGGGGGACGGTTGCATGTTCGCTATGCTAGGGGCACATGACAGATGAACGGAGAGTGTATTAGGATTCGTCTCGTCTTTCTGAGAAACTTTCATGTACAAAGTATTTTCATCCGGGATACAGTTTATTTTATATTAATTTACAAAGTTTTAGTTATTTTCAGGATTTACTGAAATTTGGCGAAGTCTAAGAATCCCTCAGTTTTGAACATCATTTAGCTCTTTTCCAAAGGCTATAGCTAGTGTTCTACTCATCCTATGGAGTAGTGTCTTTTATCAATCTTGATCAATTTTCTATGATCTACATGACAGTATCAAGTGCAGCTATGTTAGCATCCATTTGCTTGTTCAAATCTTTGTTTGAAAAGTGCTACTGCAGCATTTCTGTTTTTCTTTTTTTTTGTTAATAGAACGTAGCAATTTGTGATTTTCTTTGCATTTAATCCATACATCAAATGGATTTTGTCCAGTGGGATAAAATGAAGTTTGTCAAGTGCACTTTCTGCCCATATAATTTTTACTCATGTTAACCCACGTTTAGTCGCTGTTTAGGGACTACTTAGAGGGTTGGTCAATGTAGCAGCAGCAAAGCTAGCTACTGCTACAGTAACATTCAGTTACTGCAGCAGAGCAGCAGAGGGGCAGCAACATAGGTGGGCGCGGCCACACTCTACACACACACACTACACGCGCACACACCACACACACAACACGCACGCACACGGGCGCGCCGGCGGCCACGGCGCTGGCCAGGGGCGCAGCACGCGAGAGGAAGCGGCAGCGGTGGTGGCGGCGCTAGGCAGCGGCGGCGGCAGCATGGGCAGCAACAACAAAGAGCAGTAGCAGCGCGGCAACAGCGCAGCAGGAGCGTCTAGCAGCAGATGCAGGGGCCGGTGTGCGTGGGCGTGAGTGCAGGGCGGCCGATGCGGGCGCGACGCGGGGCGATGACGGCGTAGCCGGGCCACAGCCACCCGCGGGCGGGCGCGTGCAGGGCGTAGCTGGCCAGCAGGAGCGCGGCTAAGCGCAGGCAGGGACGCGCGGGAGCGGGCGCATGGGTCGCGGGGAGGGGGCCAGAGGCGCTCGGCGAGCGTGGTCAGAGCCGGGGCGAGCGCGTGCGCCGGGCGCGGCGGTGCAGCTCCGGGCAGGGGAGGTGGGACGGCGACCTACGGCGTTCGGGGCGAGGGGAACGGAGGGGGTTTTCGACGGGCGGCTCACCTCGTGGCACAAGGAGGCCGGTGATAGTTTAGTAGCAGCAGGGGTGATCAGAGTCGAAGGCGATGGCGGAGACCAAAGCGGAGGAAGGTGGAGGACGGCGAGGCAGCGGGCGCCCCGTTGGATTCGAGCCCGAGCTCGCTCACGATGTCGAAGTAGGCGACGAAGGCGGTGCCCCTGGCGCGGTCTCCGGCAGCGAGGAGGGCAGCGGCGATGGCTACGCCGGTGACGCGTCCATGGCGGAGCTCGGGAAGGAGGGGGATCTGTGGAGGGGAGGCAAAGAGGGAGAGGGAGGGGCGCGCTAGGGTTCGGGGGTGAGGGGGGCGTGGTCTTGTAGGTGAGGGAGGAGTCGGCCGTTGGCTGCCACCGCGGCAACGTGCCGTGGATGGCTGCCACGGCCCCCTCCCCATCAACAGGAGGTGGGAGGAGGGTGGCTAGGCTTGGCCTTGTTGGCTAAAGGGGCCAAGTGGCCCAATAGGTTTAGGTCTTCCCTTGTATTTTCTTTTCTGTTTCTTTTATTTTTTGTATGATTTGTAAATTGTTAGACCACCCATTCACATTTGTAAAATATGAGACTTGGCTCAATAAATTACATGCAATATTTAGCACTGCCAGAAAATGGTTTGATGGCAAGATGATTTCATTTGGATTTTGTATTAATTATAAATGAGATAAATATTGCTATTTTGGCAATGTTTTATTTAATTTAGTGCAAATAAACCTTTTATAAAAATGTGGTTTCTTCACCATTATTACCTCTGAATTATTTGTCACAGTTTGTACTTCTTTAGTATTGACAGCCATCACCTTTAATTGTTTGACTTTACTTTAAAATTTGAATTTGAATCGGTTTGAATCAACGTGGGATTTGGCAACAGTAAAAATGATGACATGGCATTATTAGCATGGGATTACTATATCTTTATTATCCGGGCATCACAATTCTCCTCCAATACAAGAAATCTTGTCCCGAGATTTTAGGAGGTAGAAGGAAACAAAACGGGGTACTCATCTCGAAGACGATCCTCGAGTTCCCAAGTGGCTTCTTCTACAGAAGGATTTGTCCACTGGACTTTTAGAAATTTGATAGTCCTCTAACGGGTGCGACGTTCAGCTTGACCGAGAACGTGGACCGAATGCTCTCTGTAAGTGAGATCATCTTGCAGGGGTTGAGCTTTATAAGCCATGTGGTTATTGTAATAAGACTTGCGACTCAGGGCAATTGCCATTACATTAGCCTTGCCAGGGGTATAAGAAATACCGTAGTCATAGTCTATAATTGTTTCCATACATCGCTGCTAACGGAGATCCAGATCCAGCTGAGTAACAGATACTTCAGACTTTGATGATCGGTGAAGATCTCACAACGATTACCAAGAAGGAAATGTTGCCACAACTTTAGTGCAAATTTAACTGCAACAAGTTCAAGGTTATGGACTGGGTAGTTCTTTTGGAAAGATATCTTGGAATTTTCAAACGACTGGAGCATTTTCAATTCTCACAAGAGGAGAAGCATTTAACGCATTCAAGCAATAAATCCGTGCTTCGGCATTTCGAACAAGACAAGCATGGTAGCTTACTATCTCACTTGAAGGATGTAGTAGATGGACGGTTTTAGTGGCGCAAATGGTAGAAGCGGTATGTTTTTTCAACCATTCCATTCCTAGAATGAGGTCGATATTGGACGACTTTAAAACAATGGGGGAAACATGGAATTCCAGCCCTTCAATTTCAACGGGGACGTTGAGACTAACCATGGTGGTTCGACATTGGCCCGCGGAATGCAACTTGAAATTCCGACCAAGTGCTAGCAGTTCCAACATGTAAGGAATGCATGTGGCTGTTTCACTATTTTGCAGCGGGACCTTTCAGGTAATAAGCCGCGAATGTGACATAGTTGGAAGGGGCTACATCAGCAGACTCCAACTTGAAAGTGATGTCACGGAGCCAGTCATCAGCATGAAGGGGCTGAGTTGAGCTGCGGTAGATGATTGATACGTTTCCAACGTATCTATAATTTTTGATTGTTCCATGCTATTATATTATCTGTTTTGGATGTTTTATATGCATTAATATGCTATTTTATATTATTTTTGGGACTAACCTATTAACCTACAGCCCAGTGCCAGTTTCTGTTTTTTCCTTGTTTTTTAGCTTCGTGGAGAAGGAATACCAAACGGAATAAAACCTTTGCGATGATTTTTCTTGGACGAGAAGACAACCAGGAGACTTGGAGATGAAGTCGGAGGAGCCACGAGGCGGCCACAAGGACGGAGGGCGCGCCCAGGGGGGTAGAGCGCGCCCGCCACCCTTATGGGCCCCCCGTGACCCTCCAGACCTAATTCTTTCACCTATATATTCCCAAATATCCCCAAACCACCAGAGGCATCCACGAAAACACTTTTCCACCGCCACAACCTTCTGTACCCGTGAGATCCCATCTAGGGACCTTTTTCGGCACCCTGCGGGAGGGGGATTCGATCACGGATGGCTTCTACATCAACCCTATTGCCCTTCCGATGAAGCATGAGTAGTTTACCACAGACCTACGGGTCCATAGCTAGTAGCTAGATGGCTTCTTCTCTCTCTTTGATTCTCAATACCATGTTCTCCTCGATGTTCTTGGAGATCTATTCGATGTAATACTTTTTTGCGGTGTGTTTGCCGAGATCCAATGAATTATGGATTTATGATCAGCTTATCTATGAATATTATTTGAATCTTCTCTGAATTCTTTTATGCATGATTTGATATCTTTGTAGTTCTCTTCGAACTATTGGTTTGGTTTGGCCAACTAGATTGGTTTTTCTTGCAATGCGTGAAGTGCTTAGCTTTGGGTTCAATCTTGTGGTGTCCTTTCCTAGTGACAGTAGGGGCAGCAAGGCACGTATTGTATTGTTGCCATCGAAGATAAAAAGATGGGGTTTTCATCATATTACTTGAGTTAATTCCTCTACATCATGTCATCTTACTTAATGCGTTACTCCGTTCTTTATGAACTTAATACTCTAGATGCATGCTGGATGGAGGTCGATGTGTGGAGTAATAGTAGTAGATGCAGAATCGTTTTGGTCTACTTGACACGGACGTGATGCCTATATTCATGATCATTGCCTTAGATTTCGTCATAACTTTGCGCTTTTCTATCAATTGCTCGGCAGTAATTTGTTCACCCACCGTATTATTTACTATCTTGAGAGAAGCCTCTAGTGAAACCTATGGCCCCCGGGTCTATTTTCCATCATATAAGTTTCCGATTTACTATTTTCCATCATATTAGTTTCCGATCTACTATTTTGCAATCTTTTACTTTCCGATCTATAAACCAAAAATACCAAAAATATTTACTTTACCGTTTATCTATCTCTATCAGATCTCGCTTTTGCAAATAACCGTGAAGGGATTGACAACCCCTTTATCGCGTTGGGTGCAAGTTGTTTGATTGTTTGTGCAGGTATTAGGTGATTTGTGCGTTGTCTCCTACTGGATTGATACCTTGGTTCTCAAACTGAGGGAAATACTTATCTCTACTTTGCTGCATCACCCTTTCCTCTTCAAGGGAAAAACCAACGCAAGCTCAAGAAGTAGCAGGAAGAATTTCTGGCACCATTGCCGGGGAGATCTACGCCAAGTCAAGACATACCAAGTACCCATCATAAACTCTCATCTCTTACATTACATTATTCGCCTCTCGTTTTCCTCTCCCCCACTTCTAAAACGATTTTCGAAAAGATTTGCCTTTTTCTTCACCCCCTCTTTTGTTTGTCTTTTTCGCTTGCTTTTTGTGTGCTCGTGTGTTGGATTGCTTGCTTTGTCACGATGGCTCAAGAGAATACCAAATTATGTGATTTTTCCAACACCAATAACAATGATTTTATTAGTACTCCGATTGCTCCCGCCACTATTGCAGAATCTTGTGAAATTAATGCTGCTTTGCTGAATCTTGTTATGAAAGATCAATTTTCTGGCCTTCCTAGTGAAGATGCCGCATCCCATCTAAACAATTTCGTTGATTTGTGTGATATGCAAAAGAAGAAAGATGTGGATAATGATATTGTTAAATTGAAGCTATTTTCGTTCTCACTACGAGATCGTTCTAAAACTTGGTTTTCATCTTTGCCTAAAAATAGTATTGATTCATGGAATAAGTGTAAAGATGCTTTTATGTCCAAGTATTTTCCTCCTGCTAAGATCATCTCCCTTAGGAACGATATTATGAATTTTAAGCAACTGGATCATGAGCATGTTGCACAATCTTGGGAGAGGATGAAATTGATGATACGAAATTGCCCTACTCATGGTTTGAATTTGTGGATGATTATATAATTTTTTTATGTCAGATTGAATTTTGCTTCTAGAAATATTTTAGATTCGACCACGGGAGGCACTTTTATGGAAATTACTCTAGGAGAAGCTACTAAACTTCTAGATAATATTATGGTTAATTATTCTCAATGGCATACCGAAATATCTTCCACTAGTAAAAAAGTGCATGCAATTGAAGAGATTAATGCTTTGAGTGGAAAGATGGATGAACTTATGAAATTATTTGCTAGCAAGAGTGCTTCTTTGGATCCTAATGATATGCCTTTGTCCACTTTGATTGAAAATAATAATGAATCTATGGATGTGAATTTTGTTGGTAGGAACAATTTTGGTAATAACGCGTATAGAGGTAATTTTAATCCTAGGCCATTTCCTAGTAATTCCTCTAATAATTATAGTAATTCCTACAACAATTCTTATGGAAATTATAATAAGATGTCCTCTGATTTTGAGAATAGTGTTAAAGAATTTATGAGTTCGCAAAAGAATTTCAATGCTTTGATTGAAGAAAAATTGCTTAAGATTGATGATTTGGCTAGGAACATGGATAGAATTTCTCTTGATGTTGATTCTTTGAAAATTAGATCTATTCCACCCAAGCATGATATCAATGAATCTCTAAAGGCTATGAGAATCTCCATTGATGAGTGCAAAGAAAGAACCGCTAAGATGCATGCTAAAAAAGATTGGTTTTTAAAAACATGTTCTTCTAGTTTCCGTGAAAATAATGATGAAGATCTTAAAGTGATTGATGTTACTCCTATTGAATCTTTGTTTTCCAATATAAATCTTGATAAAGATGGGACTGGAGATGAGTCAACTTTAGTTAAAAGGCGTCCCAATGATTCATAGTTTTTAGATCTTGATGCTAAAATTGATAAAAGTGGGATTGGAGAGGTCAAAACTTTAAGTAGCAATGAGCCCACTCTTTTGGATTTCAAGGAATTTAATTATGATAATTGTTCTTTAATAGATTGTATTTCCTTGTTGCAATCCGTGTTAAATTCTCCTCATGCTTATAATCAAAACAAAGCTTTTACTAAACATATCGTTGATGCTATGATGCAATCTTTTGAAGAAAAGCTTGAATTGGAAGTTTCTATCCCTAGAAAACTTTATGATGAGTGGGAACCTACTATTAAGATTAAGATTAAAGATTATTAGTGCCATGCTTTGTGTGATTTGGGTGCTAGTGTTTCCAAGATTCCAAAAACTTTATGTGATGTGTTAGGTTTCCGTGAATTTGATGATTGTTCTTTAAATTTGCATCTCGCGGATTCCACTATTAAAAAACCTATGGGAAGGATTAATGATGTTCTTATTGTTGCAAATAGGAATTATGTGCCAGTAGATTTCATTGTTCTTGATATAGATTGCAATACTACATGCCCTATTATTCTTGGTAGACCTTTCCTTAGAACGATTGGTGCAATTATTGATATGAAAGAAGAAAACATTAGATTTCAATTTCCGTTAAGGAAGGGCATGGAACACTTTCCTAGAAAGAAAATTAAATTGCCATATGAATCTATTATGAGAGCTACTTATGGATTGCATACCAAAGATGACAATACCTAGATCTATTCGTGTTTTTATGCCTAGGTAAGGGCGTTAAACAATAGCGCTTGTTGGGAGGCAACCCAATTTTATTTTTGTTTTTGCTTTTTGTTCCTGTTTTGCAATAAATAATTCATCTATCCTCTGGTTAGATGTGGTTTTGTGTTTTAATTAGTGTTTGTGCCAAGTAAGACCTTTGGGATGGCCTACGGTGATAGTTGATTTGATCCTGTTGAAAAACAGAAACTTTTGCACCCAGTAACTGAATTGTTTAGATTTACTGGAGAGTGTAAAACCATTGAAGTTTTTACAAAAGATTTATTTACGAATTTTATCTGTTGTCCTAATTTTTCAGAATTTTTGGAGTTACATAAGTATTATAACAATTCAGATCTTCGCGGACTGTTCTGTTTTTGACAGATTCTATTTTCTAAGTGTTGTTTGCTTATTTTGATGAATCTATGGGTAGTATCGGGAGGTATGAACCATGGAAAAGTTGGAATAAAGTAGATATTACACTAATATAAATAAATAATGAGTTTACAACAGTACCAAAAGTGGTGATTTATTTTCTTATACTAACGGGGCTTATGAGATTTTCTGTTGAGTTTTGTGTTGTGAAGTTTTCAAGTTTTGGGTAAGGATTTGATGGACTATGGAATAAGGAGTGGCAAGAGCCTAAGCTTGGGGATTCCCAAGGCACCCCAAGGTAATATTCAAGGACAACCAAGATCCTAAGCTTGGGGATGCCCCGGAAGGCATCCCCTCTTTCGTCTTCGTCTATCGGTAACTTTACTTGAGGCTATATTTTTATTCACCACATGATATGTGTTTTGCTTGGAGCGTCTTGTATGATTTGAGTCTTTGATTTTTAGTTTGCCACAATCATCCTTGCTGTACACACCTTTTGAGAGGGACACGCATGAATCATGATTTATTAGAATACTCTTTGTGCTTCACTTATATCTTTTGAGCTAGGCAATTTTGTTGTAGTGCTTCACTTATATCTTTTTAGAGCACGGTGGTGGTTTTATTTTTTAGAAATTGTTGAACTCTCATGCTTCACTTATATTATTTTGAGAGTATTTAAAACAGCATGGTAATTTGCTTTGGTTATAAATTTAGTCCTAATATGATAGGCATCCAAGAGGGATATAATAAAAACTTTCATATAAAGTGCATTGAATACTATGAGAAGTTTGATTCTTTATGATTGTTTTGAGATATAAATATGGTGATATTAGAGTAATGCTAGTCAGTAATTGTGGATTTGAGAAATATTTGTGTTAAGGTTTGTGAGTCCCGTAGCATGCACATATGGTGAACCGTTATGTGATGAAGTCGGAGCATGATTTATTTATTGATTGTCTTCCTTATGAGTGGCGGTCGGGGACGAGCGATGGTCTTTTCCTACCAATCTATCCCCCTAGGAGCATGCACGTAGTACTTCATTTCGATAACTAATAGATTTTTGCAATAAGTATGTGAGTTCTTTATGACTAATGTTGAGTCCATGGATTATACGCACTCTCACCCTTCCACCATTGCTAGCCTCTCTTGAGCCGCGCAACTTTCGCCGGTACCATACACCCACCATATACCTTCCTCAAAACAGCCACCATACCTACCTATTATGGCATTTCCATAGCGATTCCGAGATATATTTCCATGCAAGTTTCCACCGTTCCGTTTATTATGACACGTTCCATCATTGTCAGATTGCTTTGCATGATCATGTAGTTGACATCGTATTTGTGGCAAAGCCACCATTCATAATTCTTTCATACATGTCACTCTTGATTCATTGCACATCCCGGTACACCGCCGGAGGCATTCATATAGAGTCATATTTTTTTCTAAGTATCTAGTTGTAATTCTTGAGTTGTAAGTAAATAAAAGTGTGATGATCTTCATTATTAGAGCATTGTCCCAAGTGAGGAAAGGATGATGGAGACTATGATTCCCCCACAAGTCAGGATGAGACTCCGGACGGAAAAAAAAGAGGCCAAAAAAAATGAGAAGGCCCAAACAAAAAAAAAATAAATGAGAGAAAAGAGAGAAGGGACAATGTTACTATCCTTTTACCACACTTGTGCTTCAAAGTAGCACCATGATCTTCATGATAGAGAGTCTCCTATGTTGTCACTTTTATATACTAGTTGGAATTTTTCATTATAGAACTTGGCTTGTATATTCCAATGATGGGCTTCCTCAAATTGCCCTAGGTCTTCATGAGCAAGCGAGTTGGATGCACACCCACTTAGTTTTCTTTTGAGCTTTCATAAACTTATAGCTCTAGTGCATCCGTTGCATGGCAATCCCTACTCACTCACATCGATATCTATTGATGGGCATCTTCATAGCCCGTTGATACGCCTAGTTGATGTGAGACTATCTCCTTTTTGTCTTCTCCACAACCACCATATTCTATTCCACCTATAGTGCTATGTCCATGGCTCACGCTCATCTATTGCGTGAAAGTTGAAAAAGTTTGAGAACATCAAAAGTATGAAACAGTTGCTTGGCTTGTCATCGGGGTTGTGCATGATTTGAATATTTTGTGTGATGAAGATGGAGCATAGCCAGACTATATGATTTTGTATGGATAAGCTTTCTTTGGCCATGTTATTTTGAGAAGACATAATTGCCTTGTTAGTATGCTTGAAGTATTATTGTTTTTATGTCAATATTAAACTTTTGTTTTGAATCTTATGGATCTGAACATTCATGCCACAATAAAGAAAATTATACGAATAAATATGTTGGGTAGCATTCCACATCAAAAATTCTGTTTTTATCATTTACCTACTCGAGGACGAGTAGGAATTAAGCTTGGGGATGCTTGATACGTCTCCAATGTATCTATAATTTTTGATTGTTCCATGCTATTATATTATCTGTTTTGAATGTTTATATGCATTAATATGCTATTTTATATTATTTTTGGGACTAACCTATTAACCTAGAGCCCACTGCCAGTTTTTGTTTTTTCCTTGTTTTTTAGCTTCATGGAGAAGGAATACCAAACGGAGTCCAAACGGAATAAAACATTCGTGATGATTTTTCTTGGACCAGAAGACAACCAGGAGACTTGGAGATGAAGTCAGAGGAGCCACGAGGCGGCCACAAGGACGGAGGGCGTGCCCCCCACCCTTGTGGGCCCCCCGTGACCCTCCTGACCTAATTCTTTCGCCTATATATTCCCAAATATCCCCAAACCACCAGAGGCATCCACGAAAACACTTTTCCACCGCCGCAACCTTCTGTACCCGTGAGATCCCATCTAGGGACCTTTTCCGGCACCCTGCGGGAGGGGGATTCGATCACGGACGGCTTCTACATCAACCCCATTGCCCTTCCGATGAAGCATGAGTAGTTTACCACAGACCTACGGGTCCATAGCTAGTAGCTAGATGGCTTCTTCTCTCTCTTTGATTCTCAATACCATGTTCTCCTCGATGTTATTGGAGATCTATTCAATGTAATACTTTTTTGCGGTGTGTTTTCCGAGATCCGATGAATTGTGGATTTATGATCAGCTTATCTATGAATATTATTTGAATCTTCTATGAATTCTTTTATGCATGATTTGATATCTTTGTAATTCTCTTCGAACTATCGGTTTGGTTTGGCCAACTAGATTGGTTTTTCTTGCAATGGGAGAAGTGCTTAGCTTTGGGTTCAATCTTGTGGTGTCCTTTCCCAGTGACAGTAGGGGCAGCAAGGCACGTATTGTATTCTTGCCATCAAGGATAAAAAGATGGGGTTTTCATCATATTGCTTGAGTTAATTCCTCTACATCATGTCATCTTACTTAATGCGTTACTCCGTTCTATATGAACTTAATACTCTAGATGCATGCTGGATAGCGGTCGATGTGTGGAGTAATAGTAGTAGATGCAGAATCGTTTCGGTCTACTTGACACGGACGTGATGCCTATATTCATGATCATTGCCTTAGATATCGTCATAACTTTGTGCTTTTCTATCAATTGCTCGGCAGTAATTTGTTCACCCACCGTATTATTTGCTATCTTGAGAGAAGCCTCTAGTGAAACCTATGGCCCCCGGGTCTATTTTCCATCATATAAGTTTCCGATTTACTATTTTCCATCATATTAGTTTCCGATCTACTATTTTGCAATCTTTTACTTTCCGATCTATAAACCAAAAATACCAAAAATATTTACTTTACCGTTTATCTATCTCTATCAGATCTCACTTTTGCAAATAACTGTGAAGGGATTGACAACCCCTTTATAGTGTTGGGTGCAAGTTGTTTGATTGTTTGTGCAGGTATTAGGTGATTTGTGCGTTGTCTCCTACTGGATTGATACCTTGGTTCTCAAACTGAGGGAAATACTTATCTCTACTTTGCTGCATCACCCTTTCCTCTTCAAGGGAAAAACCAACGCAAGCTCAAGAAGTAGCAATGATAGTGTTGATATGCGCAAAGTATTGCAGAGTCACTGGGCGAGTTGCTGATTCATATTGGGGTGCGGAAACTGAGCCATGACTCCTTCCATAAACTGGCGATTCAGCAGCAAACTGTTGTATCATTCCGCCCATGTATTCGGACGGCCATGACCAGCGGGTCTAACCATCCTGCTTAATGCAACAGGGGTAGTTTAGCAAGGGGTGGAGAAAGTGTATGGAGTCATTCATGATGTATCTTGAACAGTGAGCAAAGGCACAGTATGTACAAAGCAGTAGTCATTGAAGACATACAGATACATATACAGAGCCATTTACACGATGTTCACATGAGTTCGGACAAGAGAAACATCATAGGCATACTAGGCGGCACGCATGCACACGACGGAGGGACACCACAACTGGTCATAGCAAAGACTACATCAATGTCGGGGAAAACCTCTGGAGCAAGGGATTTGCAAGTGACGACGCAGAGTGCCCTCGATAAGAGGATACTGATGTCAGTGAACATTGCGAAGCAGATCTTGGCCCTCAATTCGAGAAAGGCGTAATACAAATCTCTAGATTGATGTGATCACGAGATCCAAGGGTAGAGTTAGCAAAAATCATTTAACCCGAATAGAAAACATATCAGATTCCCAGAGTATAGATGAGGAATAAAAGATCCTAATACCACCGAATGGCGACGTGGGCCCGTAAGCCACACAACCATGTTAGTAAATCAGTTTTTCAAAGACTAGACTCAAGTTTGGCCAAGGAGTAGGAAAGGGGGTTCCTACAGGCAGTCGGCTCTGATACCAACTTGTGACGCCCCCGATTCGACCGTACACTAATCATACACGAAAATGTGTACGATCAAGATCAGGGACTCACGAGAAGATATCACAACACAACTCTAGACACAAATCAAATTAATAGAAGCTTCATATTACAAGCCAGGGGCCTCGAGGGCTCGAATATAAAAGCTCGAGACACAAGCGTCAGCGGAAGCAACAATATCTGAGTATAGACATAAGTTAGACAAGACTGCCTTAAGAAGGCAAGCACAAAAGCAACAACGATCGAAGAGGCAAGGCCTCCTGCCTGGGGCCTCCTAACTACTCCTGGTCATCGGCGGTCTCCACGTAGTAGTAGGCTCCCTCGGGGTAGTAGTAGTAGCCGACGGGGGTGGCATATGGCTCCTGAGATCCGCCATCTGGTTGCAACAACCGGAAAGAAGAAGGAAGGGGGAAAAGGGATAGCAAAGCAACCATGAGTACTCATCCAAAGTGCTCGCAAGCATCAGATCTATACTAAGTATGCATCAGTATCAAATGGAAGGGTTGTATATGTGGACTGAACTGCAGAATGCCAGAATAGAGGGGAAGGCCTAGCCTATCGAAGACTAGCATCTCCAAGCATCTTGCAGCATTTACAAGAGTACAGAATAGCATATTATAATTAACAAGCATGTTGTAGCATTAATGCCTAGAGATCCTTCCTCGACTCCCTGCGAGAAAGCAATCCCGGAGCCACATATCCATCACATATCTCAAGTATCCATTTCTAGTTGTAATAGATCGGGATACAAGTCTGAACGTCCGTTACCGAGGACACGGCTATTAATAGATAATCTTCCCTGCAGGGGTGCAAATTTCCCAACATGCTTGATTACTCTGGCCGGACACACTTTTCTGGGTCAATGCCCGGCCTCGGAAGATCAACACGTCGCAGCCCTACCTAGGCTCAGCAGAGAGGTCCCCGCCAGTCTACATCCTAAGCACTCCGGGGTATTGGGCCCATCGCCCGTTGCATTCCGGGTCGTTGTGCGCAGGGTGGATACCAGTACCGCCTCGGATGGCCGGCACGATCCGACCGTGCCACAATGCTGAACTGGACGTCTGACAAAACTTTGGCTGATACTACGACGCCGAGGCCCATAACTATTCTCGCGTGGTGGTTAGTGCGTAAAGGCCAAAGGCCAACTCAGAACAAATACCCAAACCTGTTAGTGCATTATTAAATGAAGTGACGGCTGTCGGGACAAGTCCGGAGCTACCACCCCCTCCTGGGCGATACCGCTAAACAGCCAGCCGCCACCGTAACTCCTGCGGGTGCTATCCGGGCCCGCCCGACTTTCACATCAACTCGCGGGTACCCCTCAGGGCCGACCTGTAACACCCCCGTGTAATAAGCACTGTGATCATCTGATAATTATGCTAAGTCATCATCATTTGCATTGATTGATCATAGTGGTTAAACATCTCCATTCAATTTCCTCTCTGAAATTCAATTCAAAATTCTAAGCGCAAAGTGAAGTTGCTCAAACATTGTTGGAAAAATGTTCATTAAATAGCAAATAATTCAGAGGCAATTATAAAATTGTAACCAACATTAATGGGATTAGTTAAGTGACCCTAACCATCTCAAACAGTAGCTAACAGCAACATTTAATGCATTTTAATTAATTCAGATTACCAATGAAATTATATTTTAGCCAAACCAATTTTTGAAGAGAGAGGTTAATGCACTGTGTTATATGGGCTAAGCCACACATTTTATAAAAGTAGTTTAGTGGCTAAACAATTTGCAAAACAGTAAAGTAAAACAAAAATAAATAAAACCAAAAACTTAAACAAAAGAAAATAGAAAAAAAGAAAACCCCCTGGCCAACTGGGCCTAGCCCAGCTGGCCGCCGAACCAACCGGCCCAGCCGGCCCACTCTGTCGCCCTGGCCTATATGGCCCAACCGGCCTCCCTTATCCCCCCACCCCGGGAAACCCTAACCCCCGAGTCACCCCACTCCCCCCTCCACGTTCGCCTCCCTCTGCCTCCCCCCGATCCAGATCGGGATCGGGCGCTCCGCCACGCCCGCGACGCCGCCGCCCGGAGCCCCGCACCTCGCCGGAGCCGCCACCGTCGCCCTCCGCCTCGACCGCCCCGTCCTCGTCCTCCTCCCCGCCGGACCGCCCCGAGCCCGGAGCCGCTCCCGACCCCGTCGCCGCATCGCCTCCTCACCTCGACCCCGAGCCACGCCGCCCGCTTCCCTCCATCGCCGGTGAGGCCCCCGGCCTCCTTTCCCCTCCTCTCCGCCTCGCCCGCATGCGCCTCGCCGCCGCGCCCGCCAGCCACCGCCCCTGCCCGCTCGAGCGCTCCCGCGGCGCCTCCCTTGGCCGCGCCTGCTGCGCCCGTCGGCGCCTAGCCGCGCCCGCGACTCGCCCCGCTGAGCTCGCCCACGCCGCGCCCTGGCGCCGCCACCGGTCGTGGCCGTGGCCTCGCCGACCCTGCTGGGCGAGCGCCTGCTCGGCCAGCGCCCGACGCCCGCGCGCCCGCGCGCCTGTTAAGGCCCTGGGCCTATGGCGAATGGGACCCACGCCCCTATTAAAAAAATAAAATAAATAATAATAAAATCAAAAAAATAAATAATAATAAAGTTAATTAGTTAATTAATTAAGTAATTGATTAGTGAATCAATTAACTTAATTAATCTGGTTTAATTAAACTAATTAAACTTAGTTAAACTAATCACCTAACTAGGACTAATCAGTTCTGTCTAATTAACCTGTGACGTCATGTTGATGTCATGCTGACATCAGCAAGCACTGTTTCGGATAATGTTGGATTTAATAATTTAAATAATTCCAGAAAATGATTTCATTCTTTAGAAAATCATATAAAATAATCCGTAGCTCAGATCAAAAAACTTTGTACATGAAAGTTGCTCAGAACGATGAGACGAATTCGAATACGCGGTCCATTCATCCGCCACACGTCCCTAACTATCCGAATATGGAACCGTTCCCCTCCGGTCATCTGTCTGACAAATGTCCGGAACCGGGAAAACATTTCCGGATGGTTTCCCCCTTCCTAGGTGACGTGCGACCATACGTTAGGACACACCCGACACTGCGTATTGTCATGTCATGCTCTTGTTTGCTTTATATCTACTGTTTCTTCCCCCTCTTCTCTCTCGGTAGACCCCGACACCGACGTCGTCCCCAAGGCCGACGCAGCTCCGGAGGTTGACGACACCATTGACGACCTTGCCTTTGCCGCAGAGCAACCAGGCAAGCACCCCCCTTTGAGCATACCGATATCGCCTATTCTTTCTCTCTCATGCTTGCATTAGAATTACTGCTGTTACTGCTTTACCTATTCTGATGCATAGCCTGTTTATTGTAACCTACTATTGAAACCTTATCTGCTTATCCTAAACTGTCTAGTATAGGCTGGGTAGAGACCTATTAGTGACCCCACTTGTCCCGACTGCCCCGCTGGATTATCAGAAGACCCGATCAACGGGATCGAAGACAGGCCTCGGCACCGCACATCACCCCCTTGGTTGTACGACACTGCATCGTTACCATCGAGTGCCGAGGGTGATACCTCGTATAGCACTCCTGATGCTAACTCTGTAGAGTAGCTATTTGGTCGTGGTCAACGAGGGTGATTCCTCCTTCTCCACTTCCGATACGACCCAGTCGTGCAACACACCAAGTGTGAACCCATCGAGGGTGATTCCTCCGAGTTCACCTTGACGGATACATCAAGTAGGAATCCAACGAGGGTGATGCCTCGGATTCCCTTGATGTTATGGACACACGGATACTTGGATTGTACTATTGTTACTTGGAAAGGCGGGTCGACCCTGAGGGGTACCCGCGTGTGATGTGAAGACGGGTTGCCTGGATGGTGCCCGAGTGAGAATACGAGGCGTGGCCGGGCATTCTTGGCCCTTGCCGCAAGTCCTCGAGACGGGGCGACGGGGTCACATCGATCGTGAGTCTCCGCTCGTTACCGCAAGCCCCTAGTCCACTAACGATTTGGATATTTGATCCGAGCAGGCCTCTGGCCTGATAGCACTAACCATCACGTGGGAAGAGTTATGGGCACTCTGCATCATATGCATCAGCCGAAAGCTCTGTCAGACGTCCAGTTCAGCCTCATGGCCGGGCCGAGCCAGTGCCATCCAGGACTAAGGTGGTGCTCGTCCCGACCCTGCACACACCGACCCAGAGTGCACAGGGTGATGGCCCAAGACCCCTGAGCGCTTAGGATATAGACCGACGGGGACCTCTCTGCTGAGCTGTAGGTAGGGTTGCGGTGTATCGTTTGGCCGAGGCCGGGCATGACCTAGGAAAGTGTGTCCGGCCGAAGTGAAGCGAGCATGGTGGGTAAGTTGGTGCACCCCTGCAGGGAAGAACACATCTATCGATAGCCGGTCCTATGGTAAAGGACACTCGGAGTTGTATCCCGATCGAGACAACTAAAACATATTGATGAGACGAGATATGGATATTATGGCTCTGGGATTGCTTTCTCGCAGGGAGTCGAGAAAGGATCTCTGGCCGAGGTTGATGACAGTATGGCTCTGGGATTACTTTCTCGCAGGGAGTCGAGAAAGGATCTCTGGGTGAGGTTGAGACTTAACGATACTACTACTTTTGCTGTACTAATCTACACTCTTCTAATGCTGCAAGACCTCTGAAGATGTTAGTCTTCGATAGGACTAGGCTTTTCCTCTATTCTGGCATTTCTGCAGCCCAGTCCACATAAACAGCCCTTCTTTGATAAGGTTGCATATGTAGTGTAGATCCTTGCTTGCTGAGTACTTCGGATGAGTACTCACGGTTGCTTTGCTTTCTTTTTTCCCCATATCCTTTTGATGCAACCAGATGACGGAGCCCCGGATACAGTTGCCCAGGCCGACGATCGCTACTACTACCCCAAGGGTGGGTACTACTATGAGTTGGCTGACGACCAGGAGTAGGATCGGAGGGTCCTAGGCAGGAGGCCTGCGCCTTTCGATCGTAGTGTTTTCTTTTGCCCCGCCTTCTAAGGGCCTATCTGTGTTTTCTTTTATATGTGTACTCAGGTATCTGATGCTTCCGCTGACGCTTGTATGCGAGCTGTTGTATTCGAGCCCTCGAGGCCCCTGGCTTGTAATATAAAGCTTGTATGACTTTATTTATGTTTTAGAGTTGTGTTGTGATATCTTCCCGTGAGTCCTTAGGCTTGATCATGTGCATTTGCGTGTATGATTAGTGCACGATTGAGCCGGGGGCATCACAAGTTGGTATTAGAGCCGACTGCCTGTAGGAACCCCCCCTCTCCAACTCTTTGGCCGAAGTTGAGTCTAGTCATCGAAAAACTAATTTACTAACTTGGCTGTGTGGGTTACGGGCCCACATCGCCAATTGGGTGGTATTAGGATCTTTTACTCCTCGACCTTTACTCTGGGACTCTGATCTCTCTTCTATTCGGGTTAAAATTTTACTAACTCCAACATTAGGTTCTCGTGATCACATCCACCCGGTGTCTGAAATTTCCCCCCCTTCCTTCAAGATTGCGGGCCAGGTTCTGCTTGCAGGATCCTTTTATCGAGGGCACCCTGTGTTGTCACTTGCAGATTCCTCGCCCCAGTAGTTTTCTCCGACGTGGATGTAGCCTTTACTATGTCTCGTTGTGTGCTTCCTTACCGCGTGCCTGCACGCCGCCTAGCTTGTCTAGCTGCGTGCGTTTCCGAACTCCTACCGCTGTTTGTGTCCAACTCCGTGCATCGTTCTGTATGTATTTAATGACTACTAACATGCACCTGATGCCTTCTTGTTCATTACTAATGTTGCATCGTGAATGGCCTCTTACACATGCAGTTTCTCTTATTAAACTGCCCCTGTTGATTGGCAGGATGGCTGACGAACCTCCACCTCCACCCTATATCGCCGCAATGATGCAGCAGTTTATGACCGGACTAATGGATCAATTTCCAAACCTGAATGCTCAGCAACAGTCTGCTCCAATAACTCTGCCAGAATTCATGCGCCTCAATCCGTCCACTTTTCGCAGCTCGACTGATCCAATGGATGCTGATGATTGGCTCCATGACATTGCCTTCCAGATGAAGTCGGCCAATGTTATCCCTGACAGTTACGTCACCTATGCGACGTATCACCTGAGGGGTTCAGCTGCTCAATGGTGGGAAAGCCACAAGGATATGTTGCCTGCTGGAACTGTAGCCACTTAGCAGGAATTTCAGTCAGCCTTTCGTGCACGGTACATTCCTCCAGGTCTGATCGACCAGAAGAAGCAGGAGTTCCGCAAACTCACACAGGGCAAAATGACTGTGGATGAATATTAGAGGAAATTCCTTGAATTATCCTGCTATGCCGAAGATGACGTCTGCACTGACGCACGCAAGCAGGAGAAATTTCGTGAAGGACTGCGTACTGATATAAACCTCACCCTTGCTGCCCATGATTGCGCAGACTTCGTGACACTTGTCAGCCAATCTTTCTGAGTTGAAACTGCACTGACTAAATGCCAGGAGTCGCTCAAGCGTACTCGAGATGTTGGTCCATCTTCGAGTCAGTCTGCTCAGAAACGTCGAGTCTGGATCCCACACAATGTTCATCACCGACCTGCTCCAACACCAAGGCCGTCTTATGTTGCACCTCGTCTGCTTCCGCCACCGAGACAGCTAATGACTCAGGGTGGACAGTCCAATGCTGTAGCTCCTCCCCATAATGATGGGAATTGCTTCAAGTGTGGTCAACCAGGGCACCGTGCTACCAATTGCCGCCCGAACCACAATCGAAATGCCCGAGCTCGTCAGCCCAGGAATCCCAATGCCAGACCTTATGCTGTTATACTGGGCCATGCTAACCATGTCAATGCAGAAGAGGCTCAGAAAGAACCGACCATTGTGATGGGTACCCTCCCGATTAATTCAGTTGCAGCTACTGTCCTTTTCGACTCGGGAGCATCACATTCCTTTGTGTCTCAACAATTTGCTCAGCTACATGAGCTACCTCTAGAGTTATTGCCCACACCATTAGAGATTATCACTCCCCGTTCCAGGTGGCAAACCAAGATGGTAAGTCACAACAATCAGATCAAAATTGAAGGGTTGATGTTCTCTGCTTCCCTTATTGCTCTTGGACCTTCTGACATAGACATCATTCTCGGTATGGATTGGTTGATAGCCCATAATGCTTTGATTGACTGTGCTACTAAGACAGTCCAGCTCACACACCCTTCTGGTCAGGTGATCAACTACTCAGCCAAGATAATACAGAATGCCGAGAGCCAGATTTATGCTCTGAATGCGTTGAATGCTTCACATCTTGAAGGCATCAGGAACATTCCCGTTGTTCGTGATTTTCAAGACGTCTTCCCAGAGGAACTTCCAGGAATACCCCCTTCTAGAGCTGTCGAGTTTGTCATCGACTTGAAACTAGGCACAACACCTATTGCGAAGCGTCCTTATAAAATGCCTCCGCACCACCTTCTCGAGCTTAAGGAAGAGATTGACAAGTCACTTAAGAAGGGTTTCTTCCGCCCCAGTTCATCTGCTTGGGGAGCACCTTCCCTCTTTGTCAAGAAGAAGGATGGTATGAACCGATTGGTTCAGGATTATCGGCCCATTAACCAAGCCACCATCCAGAATAAATACCCACTGTCCCGGATCAATGATCTTTATGATCAGCTTGCTGGATCCTCGGTGTTCTCAAAACTTGACTTGAGGTTGGGTTATCATCAGATCCGAGTTCGTGAAGAGGATATTCCGAAGACAGCATTCGTAACTCGCTATGGTTCTGACGAGTACACTGTCATGTCTTTCGGCTTGACTAATGCTCCAGCTACCTTCTCCCAGTTAATGAACTACATCTTCATGGATTACCTCGACAAATTCGTCGTGGTTTACTTGGATGATATTCTTATATATTCCAAGAATGAAGAAGAACATGCCGAACATCTTCGGCTGGTACTGGAAAAGCTGCGTGAACATCAACTGTATGCCAAGTACTCCAAATGCGAGTTCTGGTTATCTAAAGTGACATATCTCGGCCATGTGATTTCCAAAGATGGCATTGCCGTTAACCCAGAACGAGCTCAGGCTATTCTGGACTGGACTCCACCAAAGAATGTCAAGCAAGTCAGAAGTTTTCTCGGCCTTGCAAGTTATTGCCGTCGTTTTGTCGAGAATTTCTCAAAAATTGCTAAGCCTTTGACTGATCTGCTTCACAAAGGCGTTAAGTTTGAATGGACAGAAAAATGTCAGGAAAGTTTCCAGACCCTCAAAGACAAGCTAACATCTGCCCTAGTACTTGCTCCTCCAGATTCCCGCAAAGACTTTGTGATTTATTGTGACGCGTCCCGTGAAGGATTAGGCTGTATCCTAATGCAAGAGCGTAAGGTGATTGCTTACGGCTCTCGACAGTTGCGCCCGCATGAAGAGAACTATCCCATACATGATCTAGAACTAGCTGCTGCCATCTATGCATTGCAGTTGTGGCGACATTACCTCCTCGGTAATCGTTGCGAGATCTACACGGATCATAAAAGTCTGAAGTACTTGTTCACTCAGCCATCTCTAAACCTCCGTCAGCAAAGATGGATGGAGACCATTGCGGACTATGATTTGGGTATTGCTTATACCCCTGGCAAGGCTAATGTAATGGCTAATGCATTGAGTCATAAATCCTACTGCAGTGAACTTGGAGTCCAGCTATAGCAACCACTCGTGTATGAAGAGCTTCGAAAGCTAAATATCGAGATAGTTCCTCAAGGATACCTGAAAACCTTGGTTGTTGAACCAGACCTTGAGAGGGCTGTTAAGAGTGCGCAAGCTAAAGATGCTGAAGTTGATTTGATGAAGAAAGATCTTCACCTTGAAAAGTACAGGGATTTCTCGCTGTCTGAAGATGGAACTTTGTATTTCAGAGACCGCATTGTGGTACCTCGCTTCGAGCTTATGACTGACAAGGTCATGAAGGAGGCACATGATACATCGCTGTCTATTCATCCGGGTAGCACCAAGATGTATCGTGATCTTCGTCAAAGGTACTGCTGGTCTAGAATGAAGCAGGATATTGCTCGATATGTTGCTGAATGTGATGTGTGTCGCCACGTTAAAGCAGAACATCAAAAGCCTGGTGGAATTCTGCAACCATTTCCTATTCCTTTATGGAAATGGGATAAGGTTCAGATGGATTTCATTACTGGCCTTCCCAGGTCACAGAAGGGTCACGATGCTATTCTTGTTGTCGTCGACCAACTCTCTAAAGTTGCACACTTTCTGCCTATCAAGGAGACGATCACTGCTAGTCAGTTAGCAGAGTTGTATATCTCCAGAATTGTTTCACTCCACGGCATTCCGAAGGAGATCAGTTCGGACCGTGGCGGTCTTTTCACCTCAAAGTTCTGGGAAAGTTTCAAAGAAGCTATGGGAAATCATATCACCTGGAGTTCAGCATATCACCCCCAGTCCCAAGGCCAAGTCGAGCGAGTTAATCAAGTGCTTGAAGACATGCTTCGAGCTTGTGTTATATCCTTCGGTAAGAAATGGGAAGAATCTCTCCCGTATGCCGAGTTCTCTTATAACAACAGCTATCAAGCCAGCTTGAAAATGGCCCCCTTTGAAGTACTATGTGGACGCAAGTGTCGAACCCCACTAAATTGGTCAGAAACTGGGGAACAACCGCTCATGGGCCCGGATATTATCCAACACGCTGAAGAGCAAGTCCGTATTGTCCGAGAAAATCTCAAGGCGGCTCAGGACCGCCAGAAGAGCAACTACGATCGCAAACGATGGGGTTTGACTTATCAACCTGGTGATCAAGCTTATCTTCGAGTCACTCCTATGAAGGGCACTCACTGCTTTGGAATTAAGGGCAAGTTAGCTCCACGCTACATTGGTCCTTTTCACATTCTTGCCAGACGTGGTCAGGTGGCGTATGAATTGGAGTTGCCGCCACAATTCTCTAATATCCACGACGTCTTCCATGTGTCGCAACTTCATCGATGCTTCAAGGAATCTCCGCACCGAGCAGTGGACCACGAGGTGCTCGAATTGCAAGATGATCTATCTTATAAGGAGCATCCGATCCGCATTCTCGATGAAGCTGAACGTCGGACCCGTCAGAAGGCTACCAAGTTCCTGAAAGTACAGTGGTCAAATCATATAGAAGATGAAGCCACTTGGGAACGCGAGGATCATCATCGCAAGGAATACCCTGACTTCTTTCCTTCTACCTCCTGAATTCTCGGGACGAGAATTTCTTGTAGAGGAGGAGAATTGTAACACCCCCGTGTAATAAGCACTGTGATCATCTAATAATTATGCTAAGTCATCATCATTTGCATTGATTGATCATAGTGGTTAAACATCTCCATTCAATTTCCTCTCTGAAATTCAATTCAAAATTCTAAGCGCAAAGTGAAGTTGCTCAAACACTGTTGGAAAAATGTTCATTAAATAGCAAATAATTCAGAGGCAATTATAAAATTGTAACCAACATTAATGGGATTAGTTAAGTGACACTAACCATCTCAAACAGTAGCTAACAACAACATTTTAATTAATTCAGATTACCAATGAAATTATATTTTAGCCAAACCAATTTTTGAAGAGAGAGGATAATGCACTGTGTTATATGGGCTAAGCCACACATTTTATAAAAGTAGTTTAGTGGCTAAACAATTTGCAAAACAGTAAAGTAAAACAAAAATAAATAAAACCAAAAACTTAAACAAAAGAAAATAGAAAAAAAGAAAACCCCCTGGCCAACTGGGCCTAGCCCAGCTGGCCGCCGTACCAACCGGCCCAGCCGGCCCACTCTGTCGCCCCTGGCCTATATGGCCCAACCGGCCTCCCTTATCCCCCCACCCCAGGAAACCCAAACCCCCGAGTCACCCCACTCCCCCCTCCACGTTCGCCTCCCTCTGCCTCCCCCCGATCCAGATCGGGATCGGGCGCTCGCCGTCGCCGACGCCCGCGACGCCGCTGCCCGGAGCCCCGCACCTCGCCGGAGCTGCCACCGTCACCCTCCGCCTCGACCGCCCCGTCCTCGTCCTCCTCCCCGCCGGACCGCCTCGAGCCCGGAGCCGCTCCCAACCCCGTCGCCGTATCTCCTCCTCACCTCGACCCCGAGCCACGCCGCCCGCTTCCCTCCATCACCGGTGAGGCCCCCGGCCTCCTTTCCCCTCCTCTCCGCCTCGCCCGCACACGCCTCGCCGCCGCGCCCGCCAGCCACCGCCCCTGCCCGCTCGTGCGCTCCCGCGGCGCCTCCCCTGGTCGCGCCTGCTGCACCCACCGGTGCCTAGCCGCGCCCGCGACTCGCCCCCCCCCTACGCTCGCCCGTGCCGCACCCCGGCGCCGCCACCGGTCGTGGCCGTGGCCTCGCCGACCCTGCTGGGCGAGCGCCCGCTCGGCCAGCGCCCGATGCCCGCGCGCCTGTTAAGGCCCTGGGCCTATGACGAATGGGACCCACGCCCCTATTAAAAAAATAATAATAAAGTTAATTATTTAATTAATTAAGTAATAAATTAGTGAATCAATTAACTTAATTAATCTGGTCTAATTAAACTTAGTTAAACTAATCACCTAGTTAGGACTAATCAGTTCTGTCTAATTAACCTGTGACATCATGCTGACATCAGCAAGCACTGTTTCGGATAATGTTGGATTTAATAATATAAATAATTCCAGAAAATGATTTAAATCTTTAGAAAATCATATAAAATAATCCGTAGCTCGGATCGAAAAACTTTGTACATGAAAGTTGCTCAGAAAGATGAGACGAATCCGAATACGCGGTCCGTTCATCCGCCACACGTCCCTAACAATCCAAACATGGAACCCTTCCCCTCCGGTCATCTGTCTAACAAATGTCCGGAACCGGGAAAACATTCCCGGATGGTTTCCCCCTTCCTAGGTGACGTGCGACCATACGTTAGGACACACCCGGCACTGCGTATTGTCATGTCATGCTCTTGTTTGCTTTATATTTACTGTTTCTTCCCCCTCTTCTCTCTCGGTAGACCCTGACACTGACGTCGTCCCCGAGGTCGACGTAGCTTCGGAGGTTGACGACACCATTGATGACCTTGCCTTTGCCACAGAGCAACCAGGCAAGCACCCCCGCTTTGAGCATACCGATATCGCCTATTATTTCTCTCTCATGCTTGCATTAGAATTACTGCTGTTACTGCTTTATCTATTCTGATGCATAGCCTGTTTATTGTAACCTACTATTGAAACCTTATCTGCTTATCCTAAACTGTCTAGTATAGGCTGGGTAGAGACCTATCAGTGACACCACTTGTCCCGACTGCCCCGCTGGATTATCAGAAGACCCAATCAACGGGATCGAAGACAGGCCTCGGCACCGCACATCACCCCCTTGGTTGTACGACACTGCATCGTAACCATCGAGTGCCGAGGGTGATACCTCGTATAGCACTCCTGATGCTAACTCTGTAGAGTAGCTATTTGGTCGTGGTCAACGAGGGTGATTCCTCCTTCTCCACTTCCGATACGACCTAGTCGTGCAACACACCAAGTGTGAACCCATCGAGGGTGATTCCTCCAAGTTCACCTTGACGGATACATCAAGTAGGAATCCAACGAGGGTGATACCTCAGATTCCCTTGATGTTATGGACACACGGATACTTGGACTGTACTATTGTTACTTGGAAAGGCGGGTCGACCCTGAGGGGTACCCGCGTGTGATGTGAAGACGGGTTGCCTGGATGGTGCCCGAGTGAGAATACGAGGCGTGGCCGGGCATTCTTGGCCCTTGCCGCAAGTCCTCGAGACGGGGCGACGGGGTCACATCGATCATGAGTCTCTGCTCGTTACCGCAAGCCCCTAGTCCACTAACGATTTGGATATTTGATCCAAGCAGGCCTCTGGCCTGATAGCACTAACCATCACGTGGGAAGAGTTATGGGCACTCTGTATCGTATGCATCAGCCGAAAGCTCTGTCAGACGTCCAGTTCAGCCTCGTGGCCGGGCCGGGCCAGTGCCATCCAGGACTTAGGTGGTGCTCGTCCCGACCCTGCACACACCGACCCGGAGTGCACAGGGCGATGGCCCAAGACCCCTGAGCGCTTAGGATATAGACCGACGGGGACCTCTCTGCTGAGCTGTAGGTAGGGTTGCAGTGTGTCATTTAGCCGAGGCCGGGCATGACCCAGGAAAGTGTGTCCGGCCGAAGTGAAGCGAGCGTGGTGGGTAAGTTGGTGCACCCCTACAGGGAAGAACACATCTATCGATAGCCGGTCCTACGGTAAAGGACACTCGGAGTTGTATCCCGATCGAGACAACTAAAACATATTGATGAGACGAGATATGGATATTATGGCTCTGGGATTGCTTTCTCGCAGGGAGTCGAGAAAGGATCTCTGGCCGAGGTTGATGACAGTATGGCTCTGGGATTACTTTCTCGCAGGGAGTCGAGAAAGGATCTCTGGGTGAGGTTGAGACTTAACGATACTACTACTTTTGCTGTACTAATCTACACTCTTCTAATGCTGCAAGACCTCTGAAGATGTTAGTCTTCGATAGGACTAGGCTTTTCCTCTATTCTGGCATTTCTGCAGCCCAGTCCACATAAACAGCCCTTCTTTGATAAGGTTGCATATGTAGTGTAGATCCTTGCTTGCTGAGTACTTCGGATGAGTACTCACGGTTGCTTTGCTTTCTTTTTTCCCCATATCCTTTTGATGCAACCAGATGACGGAGCCCCGGATACAGTTGCCCAGGCCGACGATCGCTACTACTACCCCGAGGATGGGTACTACTACGAGTTGGCTGACGACCAGGAGTAGGATCGGATGGTCCCAGGCAGGAGGCCTGCGCCTTTCGATCGTAGTGTTTTCTTTTGCCCCGCCTTCTAAGGGCCTATCTGTGTTTTCTTTTATATCTATACTCAAGTATCTGATGCTTCCGCTGACGTTTGTATGCGAGCTTATGTATTCGAGCCCTCGAGGCCCCTGGCTTGTAATATAAAGCTTGTATGAGTTTATTTATGTTTTAGAGTTGTGTTGTGATATCTTCCCGTGAGTCCTTAGGCTTGATCGTGTGCATTTGTGTGTATGATTAGTGCACGATTGAGCCGGGGGCGTCACACGATCCGACTTCAACAATGGTCTCAAGTAAAGTCCAGCTAACTGTGTGTCCAAAACAACAGGGGGAATCCGAGGAATCACCCTCGATGGAATCCACTTGATGTAATCGTCAAGGTGAACATATGAGGAATCACCCTCGAGGTTCACACTTGAGGTGTTGCATGACAGAGTCGTATCGGGAGTGGTGAAGGAGGAATCACCCTCGATGACCACGACCGAATAGCTACACTATCGAGTTATCATCAGGAGTGCGTTACGAGGTATCACCCTCGGCACTCGATAGTAGCTCTGTAGAATCGAGCAACAAAAGGGGCGTGATGTGATGTGAGGTGTCGGGCTCTGGTCGTCGATCATGTTGATCGAGTCATCGATGATGAAGCAGGGACAACAAGGACAAGGTGGGGGTCACTGATGGATCACTGACCAACCTATACTAAGCAGTTTAGGATAAGCAGGTAAGGTACAATGAGCAGGTTACAAAAGCAGGCTATGCATCAGAATAGGAGCAATCAATAACAGTAGCAAAATCTAATGCAAGCATGAGAGAGAATGGAATGGGCGATATCGGAGTGATCAAGGGGGGGGGGGGGGGTAGGGCTTGCCTGGAAGCTCCGCTGAAAGGGTAGAAGGGTCGTCGTCGACATAGTCAATCACAGGGGCACCAGCAGCAGTCTCGGGGTCTACCAAAGAAGAAGAGGGGGAAGAAACAGTAAATACAAAGCACACAGATGCATGACATGACTACAGACAGAGCTAGGGGTGTTCTAACGCAGTGCTACACGATACTGGCGAAGGGGGATAACCTCCAGGAAAGTTTTCCCGAAGTTTGGCATTTTTGGACAGATGAATCGGAGGGGGACGGTTGCATGTTCGCTATGCTAGGGGCACGTGATCGATGAACGGAGAGTGTATTCGGATTTGTCTCGTCTTTCTGAGCAACTTTCATGTACAAAGTATTTTCATCCGAGATACGGTTTATTTTATATTAATTTACAAAGTTTTAGTTATTTTCAGGATTTACTGAAATTTGGCTAAGTCTGAGAAACCCTCAGTTTTGAACATCATTTAGGTCTTTTCCAAAGGCTATAGCTAGTGTTCTACTCATCCTATGGAGTAGTGTCTTTTATCAATCTTGATCAATTTTCTGTGATCTACATGACAATATCAAGTGCAGCTATGTTAGCATCCATTTACTTGTTCAAATCTTTGTTTGAAAAGTGCTACTACAGCATTTCTGTTTTTCTATTTTTTTTGTTAACAGAACGTAGCAATTTGTGATTTTCTTTGCATTTAATCCATACATCAAATGGATTTGGTCCAGTGGGATAAAATGAAGTTTGTCAAGTGTACTTTCTGCCCATATAATTTTTACTCATGTTAACCGACGTTTAGTCGCTGTTTAGGGACTGCTCAGAGGGTTAGTCAACGTAGCAGCAGCAAAGCTAGCTACTGCTACAGTAACATTCAGTTACTGCAGCAGAGCAGCAGAGGAGCAGCAGCATAGGTGGGCGCGGCCACACTCTACACACTGCACGCACACACACCACACACACAACACGCACGCACACTGGCGCGCCGGCGGCCACGGTGCTGGCCAGGGGCGTAGAGCGCGAGTGGAAGCGACAGCGGTGGTGGCGGCGCTAGGCAGCGGCGGCGGCAGCATGGGCAGCAGCAGCAAAGAGCAGTAGCAGCGCGGCAACAGCGCAGCAGGAGCGGCTAGCAGTAGACGCAGGGGCCGGTGCGCGTGGGCGTGAGTGCAGGGCGGCCGACGCGGGCGGGACGCGGGGCGGCGACGGCGTAGTCGGGCCGCAGCCACCCGCGGGCGGGCGCGTGCAGGGCGCAGCTGGCCAGCAGGAGCACGGTTAGGCGCAGGAAGGAATCGCGGGAGCGGGCACGTGGATCACGGGGAGGGGGCCAGAGGCATGCGGGACGCGCGGCGAGCGCGGTCAGAGCCGGGGTGAGCGCGTGCGCCGGGCGCGGCGGTGCAGCTCCGGGCAGGGGAGGTGGGACGGCGACCTACGGCGTTCGGGGCGAGGGGAACAGAGGGGGTTTTCGACGGGCGACTCACCTCGTGGCACAAGGAGGCCGGTGATAGTTTAGTAGCAGTAGTGGTGATCGGAGTATAAGGCGACAACGGCGACCGAAGCGGAGGGAGGTGGAGGACGGGGAGGCAGCGGGCGCCCCGTTGGATTCGAGCCCGAGCTCGCCCACGTAGTCGAAGTAGGCGATGAAGGCAGTGCCCCTGGCGCGGTCGCAGGCAGCGAGGAGGGCAGCGGCGACGGCTACGCCGGCGACGCGTCCATGGCGGAGCTCAGGAAGGAGGGGGATCTAAGGAGGGGAGGCAGAGAGGGAGAGGGAGGGGCGTGCTAGGGTTCGGGGGCGAGGGGGGCGTGGTCTTGTAGGTGAGGGAGGAGTCGGCCGATGGCTGCCACCGCGGCAACGTGCCATGGATGGCTGCCACGGCCCCCTCCCCGTGAACAGGAGGTGGGAGGAGGGTGGCTGGGCTTGGCCTTGTTGGCTAAAGGGGCCAAGTGGCCCAATAGGTTTAGGTCTTCGCTTGTATTTTCTTTTCTGTTTCTTTTATTTTTTCTATGATTTGTAAATTGTTAGACCACCCATTCACATTTGTAAAATATGAGACTTGGCTCAATAAATTACATGCAATATTTAGCACTGCCAGAAAATGGTTTGATGGCAAGATGATTTCATTTGGATTTTGTATTAATTATAAATGGGATAAATATTGCTATTTTGGCAATGTTTTATTTATTTTAGTGCAAATAAACCTTTTATAAAAATGTGGTTTCTTCACCATTATTACCTCTGAATTATTTGTCATAGTTTGTACTTTTTTAGTATTGACAGCCGTCACCTTTAATTGTTTGACTTTACTTTAAAATTTGAATTTGAATCAGTTTGAATCAACATGGGATTTGGCAACAGTAAAAATGATGACATGGCATCATTAGCATGGGATTACTGTATCTTAATTATACGGGTATCACAATTCTCCTCCACTACAAGAAATCTCATCCCGAGATTTTAGGAGGTAGAAGGAAACAAAACGGGGTACTCATCTCGAAGACGATCCTCGAGTTCCCAAGTGGCTTCTTCTACAGAAGGATTTGTCCACTGAACTTTTAGAAATTTGATAGTCCTCTGATGGGTGCGACGTTCAGCTTGACCGAGAACGTGGACCGAATGCTCTTTGTAAGTGAGATCATCTTGCAGGGGTTGAGCTTTATAAGCCATGTGGTTATTGTAATAAGACTTGCGACTCAGGGCAATTGCCATTACATTAGCCTTGCCAGGGGTATAAGAAATACCGTAGTCATAGTCTATAATTGTTTCCATACATCGCTGCTGACGGAGATCCAGATCCAGCTGAGTAACAGATACTTCAGACTTTGATGGTCGGTGAAGATCTCACAACGATTACCAAGAAGGAAATGTCGCCACAACTTAAGTGCAAATTTAACTTCAACAAGTTCAAGGTTATGGACTAGGTAGTTCTTTTGGAAAGATATCTTGGAATTCTCAAATGACTGGAGCGTTTTCAATTCTCACAAGAGGAAAAGTGTTTAACGCATTCAAGCAATAAATCCGTGCTTTGGCATTTCAAACAAGACAAGCATGGTAGTTTACTATCTCACTTGAAGGATGTAGTAGATGGATAGTGGCGCAAATGATAGAAGCGGTATGTGTTTTCAACCATTCCATTTCCAGAATGAGGTCGATATTGGACGACTTTAAAACAATGGGGGAAACATGGAATTCTAGCCCTTCAATTTCAACGGGGATGTTGAGACTAACCATGGTGGTTCGACATTGGCCCGCGGAATGCAACTTGAAATTCCGGCCAAGTGCTGGCAGTTCCAACATGTAAGGAATGCACGTGGCTGTTTCACTATTGAGCAGCGGGACCTTTCAGGTAATAAGCCGCGAACGTGACATAGTTGGAAGGGGCTACATCAGCAGACTCCAACTCGAAAGTGATGTCACGGAGCCAGTCATCAGCATGAAGGGGCTGAGTTGAGCTGTAGTAGATGATAGGGTTGATATGCGCAAAGTATTGCAGAGTCACTGGGCGGGTTGCTGATTCATATTGGGGCGCGGAAACTGAGCCATGACTCCTTCCATAAACTGGCGATTCAGCAGCAAACTGTTGTATCATTCCGCCCATGTATTCGGACGGCCATGACCAGCGGGTCTAACCATCCTGCTTGATGCAACAGGGGTAGTTTAGCAAGGGGTGGAGAAAGTGTATGGAGTCATTCATGAAGTATCTTGAACAGTGAGCAAAGGCGCAGTATGTACAAAGTAG
This sequence comes from Thinopyrum elongatum, assembly GCA_011799875.1. Lineage (NCBI taxonomy): Eukaryota > Viridiplantae > Streptophyta > Magnoliopsida > Poales > Poaceae > Thinopyrum > Thinopyrum elongatum. The sequence continues at coordinate 320,732,415 of CM022297.1, forward strand.
TAGTCATTGAAGATATACAGATACATATATAGAGCCATTTACACGATGTTCACATGAATTCGGAGAAGAGAAACATCATAGGCATACTAGGCGGCACGCATGCACGCAACGGAGGGACACCACAACGGGTCATTGCAAAGGCTACATCAACATCGGGGAAAACCTCTGGAGCGAGGGATTTGCAAGTGACGACGCAGAGTGCCCTCGATAAGAGGATCCTGAGGTCAGTGAACATTGCAAAGCAAATCTTGGCCCTCAATTCGAGAAAGGCGTAATACAAATCTCCGGATGGATGTGATCACGAGATCCTAGGGTAGAGTTAGCAAAAATCATTTAACCCGAATAGAAGAGAGATCAGAGTCCCAGAGTATAGACGAGGAATAAAAGATCCTAATACCACCCAATGGCGACGTGGGCCCGTAAGCCACACAGCCATGTTAGTAAATCAGTTTTTCAAAGACTAGACTCAACTTCAACCAAGGAGTTGGAAAGGGGGTTCCTACAGGCAGTCAGCTCTGATACCAACTTGTGACACCCCCGATTCGACCGTACACTAATCATACACGAAAATGTGTACGATCAAGATCAGGGACTCATGGGAAGATATCACAACACAACTCTAGACACAAATCAAATTAATACAATCTTCATATTACAAGCCAGGGGCCTCGAGGGCTCGAATACAAAAGCTCGAGACACAAGCGTCAGCGGAAGCAACAATATCTGAGTACAGGCATAAGTTAGACAAGACTGCCTTAAGTAGGCAAGCACAAAAGCAACAACGATCGAAGAGGCAAGGCCTCCTGCCTGGGACCTCCTAACTACTCCTGGTCGTCGGCGGTCTCCATGTAGTAGTAGGCTCCCTCGGGGTAGTAGTAGTAGTCGACGGGGGTGGCATATGGCTCCTGAGATCCGCCATCTGGTTGCAACAACCGGAAAGAAGGAAGGGGGAAAAGGGGTAGCCACTACAACAAGAACCCCCCTTCAGCAACGTATTGATGCGTTGTCGTATGTCTATATAACCGTTGCTAAGGTCTACACCAACGGATTATTATGCGTTGCCTTTGGTGGCGTTGGAAGGGTCTACAACAACGTATATAATTGCGTTGGTAATCGAAGTGAAGATGCGTTGCAATGAAGCTACGTATATAGTTGCGTCCTAACAACATTTCGTATGCGTTGGTCATAAAATACACCAACTAATTTTCAAGGAGACATAACAGACGCTTCTGTGCATTGCTACGTAGCATGAAATACTATTTTTATATATTTTGAACAATAATTAGGTCGATACCAATAGTGCACACGAGCAGTAATCCAGTGACCAGAAATACCTCATATATTAAATCAACAGGGTTGCATTACATTAACACAATCCAAATAATACATTCATGATTTTCTATACATTGACCATGAAAATTACATTCTACAACTTTGGTTTAAAACTATCTGGTAGTAGCCCCATTCTCTACTTTGCAATCAACAACTTAGCCATGCATCATCAATTCATCCATTCATCTTGGCAATCTTCAGCAACAAAGAACTGACATGAATGAATAAAGTATTATTAGAGAAAAAAAAACAGGTCAATAGAGAAATAAAAAAGGAGCAACATACAAAGGTTGAAGGCCATGCGTAAGATTTAGTCACTACCATCTTCATCTTCCCACGATTCATGCTGGCTGATAATATTTTCTATGAACTTAATGTGAATACCTTCCATGACATTGTTACTGGATTAATCGTCACCACCCTGTCCATTGCTCAGTATTGGGTCTAAATGGCAAAGTGCCAATCCAACAACTGAAATAAACAGAATAAAAGTTTAGCATATAGAGATGGAAGACCGCATGTAACACTTAAATATTCTGGAGTTGATCCTTTTGTTGAGGGAAGGCTCACATCAGTTCAGTTTAATCTCAATGATCAAGAAAATCCTTGTCATTTCTTTTTACCATAAGAGACTCGATTTAATTTTAACAATGCATAGATCTGAACTAGGCATCCCATTGTGTTAGGCACTCGTCTAAAAATTTGTCCCTTTATTTTTCCTTTTCATGTGCCGCAAGCCAAATATACATCAGGATCATATATCTAGCATTGTAGACATGCATGTCGTAACGAACATATTTTTTCATGGCACAAAAAGAAAAATCATATCCTAAGGTCAAAGATTATGGTGACGTTAAGGCATCTAGACTGTAATATACACAAAAAATGTAAATGTATACTGCCACTAAGTAATTGTAACTTTAATTAAGATACCCACTCATACAATGTTCTTTTTTTTGTCCAACAATTTAAATAAGGAAGTGTAACTTGAACTAACCTATTTTTTTTGCGGGGGTAACTTCAACTAACCTGACAAAAAGAAAACTTGAACTAAGATAAAGAAACTGGTCGTGTAACTTACATTTAGGTGTACATTTCGTTCCACCGAACTTCTGCAGACCGACACAAGTCCCTTGGACAACACTGTCGTTGTACACCAGAACACAATTTCCTCTCATGAATATAGAATTCCTAAACTGGCCACTAAGCATCATCAATCACACACAAAACTAATCAATCACCAAATATACTAAAATAGCAGATTCATTATAAAAACACTTTCTTGATTGAGAACCAATTCATTGCAATATCCCGAAGAATCCATCCTTCCAAACATAAAAAATAAGTGGATCAATTACAGATTATTTTCTTGCGGTAAGAAGTACCATGTGTTGGCTTTTTATGTACATTAGTTTGCAATAACAATTTCCACGATTGTACGGCTGCATCGACATGAGTACGCTAGCAAATATTAATAAACTCTAATTCAACTGAAGTAAACTTGCAGAAGCACTACAATATAGTAACTCACGGGTCTCAACAAGTTTTTCGTAGCAGATCTGAGGCCAAAACAAGTTGGACCAAACAACTCCTCTCTCCTGCTAAGAATAAAAAAGAATAGAATAAATTCTGGGTCGAAGCTCTAGTATGTACGCCTATCGGAGGGGATTAAGTGGGCTGATGCAGCTTGGTTTTAGGATTGGAGGGAGTCGATAGTTAGGGATTATGGTTATCCCATACCTTGGAAGGATGAACAGAGGGCCAGAGGATGTGTTGAGTAGGTCCTTGTCTCTGGTAGTCAATGCATGTCTCCAATGTCGCCATGGTGGCACTAGTACGAGAAAGGGATTGTGGTAAACAAGTGAGCGCTCAGAGTTACAGAGTCTCAAAGGCAGGAATGAAAAGGGGAGGGGACAAACCATCATCGCTAGGCATTCTATGATTTACGAACTGAAGTGACGTGGATGCCGGTGCAAACTAGCGCCGGCGGTGGTGGATCAGACTGAGTGTTCAAGGTAGCGCAGCTGTAGATTGTCGCCACGATGACTGGAAAAGAATCTGCCATGGCTTGACACAGAAACAACAAGATAAGGTAAGAGAAGAGGGTGTCTCTCGCAACAAAAAAGAAAGAGAAGAGGGTGTCAGGGGAGGAGTGGCTTACTGAACCGTCAGCGGCGTCGGAGTCGAGGTCGCCAAGGCCAAGCCGGCAGTCGTCCGTGCGGAGATGTGCCGCGGGGTAGTAGGGCGATAAACCAGAGGAGGCGCTGGTGACCCGTGGCCACTAGGGCTGCTGCTGGCCGCATGTAGGGGCACGGAGGATGTCATCATGGCGGGGCATCCGAGGAGGGCAGTGCGGGGTAGCCGGTCCGGTGAGCGGCGGCATGGTAGAGCGCCGGAGCTAGCCAGATTCGGCGGCGGCGGCGGCGGCGTAGTATTCACGGAGAGAAAGTATTTGGATTGTCTGCATGGTACTATTTGGACGGAGAAGTTAGAGATAATGTGAAGTTTTTTTCTATAGAGATAATGTGAAGGTGGGTATAGGGAGGTTAGCGATTCATGCGAGGTGGGGAGGTGGGAGGTCGACCAAACAACACATCGCTAGGATTCGTTGGTAGAAATGTGTTGTCATAGGGGTGTTTTTGTTGTAGTGAGCAAAGCAACCGTGAGTACTCATCCAAAGTACTCGCAAGCATCAGATCTATACTAAGTATGCATTAATATCAAATGGAAGGGTTGTATCTGCGGAGTGAACTGCAGAATGCCAGAATAAAGGGGAAGGCCTAGCCTATCGAAGACTAACATCTTCAAGCATCTTGTAGCATTCAGAAGAGTACAGAATAGCATATTATAATTAACAAGCATGTTGTAGCATTAATGCCCAGAGATCCTTCCTCGACTCCCTGCGAGAAAGCAATCCCGGAGCCACAAATCCATCACATATCTCAAGTATCCATTTCTAGTTGTAATAGATCGGGATACAAGTCTGAACGTCCGTTGCCGAGGACACGGCTATTAATAGATAATCTTCCCTGCAGGGGTGCACCATATTTCCCAACACCCTTGATTACTCTGGCCGGACACACTTTTCTGGGTCAATGCCTGGCCTCGGAAGATCAACACGTCGCAGCCCTACCTAGGCTCAACAGAGAGGTCCCCGCCGGTCTACATCCTAAGCACTCCGAGGTCTTGGGCCCATCGCCCGTTGCACTCCGGGTCGTTGTGCGCAGGGTGGATACCAGTACCGCCTCGGATGGCCGGCACAATCCGACCGTGCCATAATGCTGAACTGGACGTCTGATAAAGCTTTGGCTGATACTACGACGCCGAGGCCCATAACTATTCCCGCGTGGTGGTTAGTGCGTAAAGGCCAAAGGCCAACTCAGAACAAATACCCAAACCTGTTAGTGCATTATTAAATGAATTGATGGTTGTCGGGACAAGTCCGGAGCTACCACCCCCTCCTGGGTGATACCGCTAAACAACCAGCCGCCACCGTAACTCCTGCGGGTGCTCTTCGAGCCCGCCCGACTTTCACATCAACTCGCGGGTACCCCTCAGGGCCGACCCGACTTCAACAATGGTCTCAAGTAAAGTCCAGGTAACTGTGTGTCCAAAACAACAAGGGGAATCCGAGGAATCACCCTCGACGGAATCCACTTGATGTAATCGTCAAGGTGAACGTATGAGGAATCACCCTCGAGGTTCACACTTGAGGTGTTGCACGACAGAGTCGTATCGGGAGTGGTGAAGGAGGAATCACCTTCTATGACCACGAGCGAATGGCTACACTACAGAGTTATCATCAGGAGTGCGTTATGAGGTATCATCCTCGGCACTCGATAGTAGCTCTGCAGAATCGAGCAACAAAAGGGGCGTGATGTGATGTGAGGTGTCGGGCTTTGGTCGTCGATCATGTTGATCGATTCGTCGATGATGAAGCAGGGGTAACAAGGACAAGGTGGGGGTCACTAATGGATCACTGTCCAACCTATACTAAGCAGTTTAGGATAAGCAGGTAAGGTACAATGAGTAGGTTACAAAAGCAGGCTATGCATCAGAATAGGAGCAATCAATAACAGTAGAAAAATCTAATGCAAGCATGAGAGAGAATGGAATGGGCGATATCGGAGTGATCAAGGGGGGGGGGTTTGCCTGGAAGCTCCGCTGAAAGGGAAGAAGGGTCGTCGTCGACATAGTCGATCACAGGGGCACAAGCAGCAGTCTCGGGGTCTACCGGAGAAGAAGAGGGGGAAGAAACAGTAAATACAAAGGACACAGATGCATGACATGACTACAGACAGAGCTAAGGGTGTTCTAACGCAGTGCTACACGATACTGGCGAAGGGGGATAACATCCGGAAAAGTTTTCCCGAAGTTTGGCATTTTCGGACAGATGAATCTGAGGGGAATGGTTGCATGTTCGCTATGCTAGGGGCACGTGACAGATGAACGGAGAGTGTATTCAGATTCGTATCGTCTTTCTGAGCAACTTTCATGTACAAAGTATTTTCATCCGAGATACGGTTTATTTTATATTAATTTACAAAGTTTTAGCTATTTTCAGGATTTACTGAAATTTGGCTGTCTGAGAATCCCTCAGTTTTTAACATCATTTAGCTCTTTTTCAAAGGCTATAGCTAGTGTTCTACTCATCCTATGGAGTAGTGTCTTTTATCAATCTTGATCAATTTTCTGTGATCTACATGACAATATCAAGTGCGGCTATGTTAGCATCCATTTGCTTGTTCAAATATTTGTTTGAAAAGTGCTACTGTAGCATTTCTGTTTTTCTATTTTTTTTTTGTTAACAGAACGTAGCAATTTGTGATTTTCTTTGCATTTAATCCATACATCAAATGGATTTGGTCCAGTGGGATAAAATGAAGATTGCCAAGTGTACTTTTTGCCCATATAATTTTTACTCATATTAACCGACGTTTAGTCGCTGTTTAGGGACTGCTTAGAGGGTTAGTCAACGTAACAGCAGCAAAGCTAGCTACTGCTACAATAACATTCAGTTACTGCAGCAGAGCAGCAGAGGAGCAACAGCATAGGTGGGCGCGGCCATACTCTACACACACACACACACTGCACGCACACACACCACACACACAACACGCACGCACATGGGCGCGCCGGCGGCCACGGCGCTGGCCAGGGGCGCAGCGCACGAGTGGAAGCGGCAGCAGTGGTGGCAGCGCTAGGCAGCGGCGGCGGCAGCAGCAGCAAAGAGCAGTAGCAACGCGGCAACAGCGCAGCAGGAGCGGCTAGTAGTAGATGCAGGGGCCGGTGCGCACGGGCGTGAGTGCAGGACGGCCGACGCGGGCGGGACGCGGGGCGGCGACGGCGTAGCGGGGCTGCAGCCACCCGCGGGCGGGCGCGTGCGTGCAGGGCGCAGCTGGCCAGCAGGAGCGCGGCTAGGCGCAGGCAGGGACGCGCGGGAGCGGGCGTGTGGGTCTCGGGGAGGGGGCCAGTGGCGCGCGGGACGCGCGGCGAGCGCGGTCAGAGCCGGTGCGAGCGCGTGCGCCGGGCGCGGCGGTGCAGCTCCGGGCAGGGGAGGTGGGACGGCGACCTACGACGTTCGGGGCGAGGGGTACAGAGGGGGTTTTCGACGGGCGGCTCACCTCGTGGCACAAGGAGGCCGGTGATAGTTTAGTAGCAGCAGGGGTGATCGGAGTCGAAGGCGATGGCGGCGACCGAAGCGGAGGGAGGTGGAGGATGGGGAGGCAGCGGGCGCCCCGTTGGATTCCGGCCCGAGCTCGCCCACGTAGTCGAAGTAGGCGACGAAGGCGGTGCCCCTGGCGCGGTCTCCAGCAGCGAGGAAGGCGGCGGCGACGGCTACGCCGGCGACGCGTCCATGGCGGAACCTGGGAAGGAGGGGGATCTGAGGAGGGGAGGCAGAGAGGGAGAGGGAGGGGCGCGCCAGGGTTCGGGGGCGAGGGGGCGTGGTCTTGTAGGTGAGGAAGGAGTCGGCCGATGGCTGCCACCGCGGCAACGTGCCGTGGATGGCTGCCACGGCCCCCTCCCCATGAACAGGAGGTGGGAGGAGGGTGGCTGGGCTTGGCCTTGTTGGCTAAAGGGGCCAAGTGGCCCAATAGGTTTAGGTCTTTGCTTGTATTTTCTTTTCTGTTTCTTTTATTTCTTCTATGATTTGTAAATTGTTAGACCATTCATTCACATTTGTAAAATATGAGACTTGGCTCAATAAATTACATACAATATTTAGCATTGTCAGAAAAAGGTTTGATGGCAAGATGATTTCATTTGCATTTTGTATTAATTATAAATGGGATAAATATTGCTATTTTGGCAATGTTTTATTTATTTTAGTGCAAATAAACCTTTTATAAAAATATGGTTTCTTCACCATTATTACCTCTGAATTATTTGTCACAGTTTGTACTTTTTTAGTATTGACAGCCGTCACCTTTAATTGTTTGACTTTACTTTAAAATTTGAATTTGAATCGGTTTGAATCAACGTGGGATTTGGCAACAGTAAAAATGATGACATGGCATCATTAGCATGGGATTACTGTATCTTAATTACCCGGGCGTCACAACCTGCCTCCGCCGCGTCTGCACGGCGGCCCCGCGGTCTACCTCGTCGGCCTCGTCCCCGGCTGCATCGGACCGGCTGCGCGAGGCTCGTCGGCTGCCTCAACTCGGGCGCCGCTGCTACGTTGGTCGCTCGGGCCTCGCTGCCTGGGCGCCGGCGCTGCTTTGGCAGCCCCGGTGCTGGTGCTGACATGCTCGTCCGCATGACGTCCCACGCCGTCCATCATCGCCGACTTTATCTCGGACTCCACCGCCATCACGCCTCCACCGAGCGGCGTCCTCGACCTCGCGCGCGATCGGCTTGATCACCCGCTCGCCGCCGTGATCCGTCTCATCTACGCTGCGCGACCTATTTGGCCTGTCGGTTACGCGCGCCTCCGCAGGTCCCGTGAAGATCGTCCCCGAGTTCAGCGCGCCCCTCCACCGATCGAGCAACGGGTTGCCGCTGCGTCGCCCCGTCAGGCCGCAGCACAGCCGTCCCGTGGTTCTCCTCGCGGCTGCATCAACTCGCGCGTCGCCGCTGCGTCGCCCCTACGGGCCGTAGTGCCGCAATACGCAGTCCCAGCCGCCGCCCCGAGGCCATCCCCGTGGTTGCACCGACCCGCGCTCCACCGCTGCACCGCCCCTTTGGGCCGTAGCGCCGTGGCCCGCGGTCCCCGCCCCCGCCCCGAGGTCTTCCTACCGTCGCCCCGATCTGCCAGCCGCCGCTGCGTCGCCCCTTTGGGCCGTAGCGCCGCGGCCTGCGGCCCACTCCGCCGTCACCGCGCGTCGACCTCCCGTGGTATGCGCCGCGCCGTCTCCCTTGGCGCGGGAACGCCACCGTCCGCGCCGGTCTTCGTCACACTGTCAGGGTTCTTCGCCTACTTCGAGCACCGCCGCCGTGCTCCTAACCTAGCCGCCGCCGCCGCCGCTCTTCTTTGGCTGCTGCCGCCGCTACCCACGTAGCCGCCGCCGCCCGTCCACCTCCTTCATCTTCGTCCAGCGCCAGCCCGTTGCCAGCGTTGCCGTCATCTACCCCGACCACTTCGTCTACTCCGACAACCGCGGGCGACATCGGCCCCGTGCCGATGAATGCCGCAATCGTCGTCGAGTTCTTCTCTGCTGGCCCCTCCGACTCCTCGACATGGCATACAGCTCATGCAGGTCCCAGTCTCCGCATGCCCGGTGCTGGCAACACCGATGCGTGCCTTCATCCACGACGTGTCCCCGGGCCTGGAAAGCCTAGTCGGCGCTTCGTCAACTTCGTCTTCGTCCGTCTACGCATGCGCGGTGCTGGCAACACCGGTGCGTGCCTTCGTCCACGATGTGTCCCCGGGCTTGGCAAACCCGCCGCGACGCGTCGTCAACATCTTCTTTCCGGCGCACCACTACTTCGACACCACTGCGCCCATGCTAACTGGGCGCCCCCTTGCGCCCGTGGCTCCACGGCGACTTCCTCGACACCGGCCACCCCGACTCGACATCGACCATGGCATTCTTCGCATGGCTACCTCGACCACGGCTACACCATCCCACGCTCTCGGCTACATCGACAAACGGCACAAAGGGCTACCGCCTTGCTTGAGCAACCTCGTCGGTTTCCACTCCAGCCACGACTTCCGCGATGCGTCGACCGTTACGACTGTGGGGTGGGGGGGTGTCCGCCGGCTTGCCTTCGGATTCTTCTCCAGTCTCACCGTCTGCGTCGCTACCGTTGTGACTGCGGGGGGATGTTGTGTATATTGATTATTAGGAAAGACGAGATAGACTAGGATTTGTTCCGGCTTGTCTTGTACTCAAAGTTGATCATTGTACTCCTATATATATGCCCACGAGGCTCAAGCAATACAACAAACTATTCCACCAAATCCCTCTCTCCCTTCTAACAATCGTTTCTTGCTTTTGTTTGTTATATGTATATATCTGTCATGCGTTGATCGTGGAAACGACCGGAGGGTAAATCCGTCCTAGCAAAAATGTGTTGTGGGTCTGGATGTGGAAAAGAAGGGAAAAAATCAATCTGTGGTATTTTGTCCAATTATCAAACAAAGATGTGCTATTTACTGAAACTAGTAAATATGTACGTGCAATGCACGTTGATATTAAGTAATATATTAATTACACGTAAATATTAGGTAGGATATTATTTGCGTATTAAGTATGTGATTAGCATTGGTATTAATATTTGGTATGATATTAACTGCACACTAAACGTGTTGAGCGCTCGCGATTGGAGCAACCTGAGTTGTTGGATTGACCTGATTTGACGGCCGGGATTTGTTGGATCTGTCTCTTTGGGTCTTTTTATATTGGTATAGATATAGATAAAAGGAAAGGTGTGCTATAGGAAGCATTTTCTCAAATTGCTAGATGATAAGAGGGCCGAGAAGATAAGGTTGGGCAGTGGTGCGTGTGGCCAAACGATACGCGTCGCCGGCGTGTGAGACGGTTGATGGAATCATTGTCGTCTACAGCTAAATAAGGTAAAACAAATGTGTGCACGCGTCCCTCCTGAGCTTCTTCATTTGTTTCTCCCGTGCATGTTTGCTTCTGCGAATTTACATGCACACAGTTGCCGGGTTTGGTTCTACTTTTTTTTCTCTTCTAGAAGTTGGATTTGCATCTGTTTGTGTTATCATTTTTCTGCTTTCTAAATTGCTTGAAGGAAAAACATGATACTTAGCATGAAAACAACACATATATTCTGATGCTTATCTCTAGCGTAATTCAATTTATTTATAAGTAGCTACATATGCTCTATTTTTTATGCAAATTTAAATCAACTTTTCAATCAACAACATATTCATATAGTATACAAAACTCTCATGTATGCAAGCAATTTGGATGGCAATCTTGAGTCATGGATGCCAAGGAACAAAGAAGGAAAAGGGATAAAGAGCAGTATGTACTGATGACCAATAAAGAAAAACTGAAAAAACGTCATGAAGCCTATCAACTTAACAAAATAATAAAAGATTCGGCCCAGTTGGAAAAAAAATTCACACAAGGAAAGAAGAAATATGCAGACATGGAGCCAACACAGAAGATAAAAAAATATGCATGAAAAAGGCAGAAATACGCAAATATGCAACCAGGAAAAAAAGCTAGAATAGAGCAAATTACAGCTAGCCGTGAGTTGAGGCGCAACACATTAACCGAAGATTCAATTGCGATGAAGAATCCTTCATATATCGTGACAGAACACGAAGTTAGTACATCTATACGAGAAGAACTTCGCGGTTAGAGCACACACAACATGGTTGGATGCTAGGCAAAGTATACAACATTTTTATTGTGTGATATCAGTAACTCAACATAAGTGTTGTGTGTATGACTTTTTTAGATATGCGTTGTCACTATATATTGACAGTCTAATCTACTACTTCATCTTGAAGTCGGACAAAAAACATCATATGTGCTCTTACTTTAAAAATATTTGAATTAGTCATTGAACTCTTGAAAAATGTGCTTCAAAGTCGAGAACACTCCATGGAAGTCTTTGGGGCACCCCTCTCTCTCCAACCACTGTCCCTTCACTCCGTAGCAACGCACGGGCATGTTTCCTAGTCTTTTTCAAGACCATAAGCATGAGGACTTTAAAATCAAGTATCTTGCACAGAAAGTTTATCCATATCACAAGCTTCATGGACGTACGTGAGAGGATTGGATAATCTATGGCTGCGGTACCTATGGCAGATCCTCCGGACACAGTATTTAATTTGGTTGCAACAATCTCTGCCGCTTCTGCTGGGGACTCTCGCTGTTATGGTTTGAGTTTGACGGGCGCAGCTGCAAAACCAACTTATAGGTCATCTTACTGCACAAAGAGGGCAACAAGAACACCAGAAACAGGGCATCAGGCCATCAGGGTGGGACTATATACCTCATGAGTAGCACTACCAGCACAACGAGCATTTCTTGCACCATCCTCAACTTCATCTGATGCACATGGAGCAGAAAACAATTAGATTCATGATCACTCACTAATCACTACAGAAATACTCAAATGCACGATGATTTCACAACCAAATTACCAGTTTGAATTCAGGCCCCAATCAGCACAATCTAACAACGAATTGATCTTACCGAATCAAAGCGAATACCTAAAGTAAGATGTCCTTTTACCTAATCACACCTCAAGCAATTCCAAGTTGTTCAACAAAAATCAAACGTTTCCGAGGATTCAAGTCTTCAACTATCATTTACTCTCAGAAGCCACAAGTGAAGAAAATGGCCCAAATCCGTACAGATGATGAGACTGACCGATCTAACATGAACAATAGACGATGTGACCAATCTAACATGGGCTACACGAAACAAGAACCGTACAGACTGAAATACAACGTGCTTGAACACACCTATGGATACAACAACATATTCCTAAAAAGGACACAAGGAAAAACATTGAGCTGGACAGTTACCTGAACTGCCATTCATTAGATATTTGTGCAGCGCACAGCGAATGTAGGTTGGATGGAAATCCAAGGATCTATTTGCATCAAGTGGCATCAGCTCTCGCACCTCCTTGTTTCTCATGTCAACGGTGACAACCCATTTAGTTCCGTCCCAACCATCCTCCTTTGACCTGAGGCAAACAACATTGTCACCACACAGGATGGGACCGGATGTTTTCAGGTCCTTCAATGGCAAGTCTGCAGCGCCGCCGCCACCAGGCAAAGAGACAGTTCCAAGGTCATCAACATGAAGCATGCTCCCTTTGCGCCAATAGTCCCAAGAGATGTGCCTGTACCATGTGATGAGCCTCCAACCGGCGGACTCGTATTCCTCCTCCTCCTCCTCCCTCGGATCCTTGGCCAATTCAGAGTCACAGAGCACGTCCCTTGCCGAGACGTCGGGGATGCTGCTGCTCTGTGTTTTGAATTTCGGCCGCAAAAAGTGGATTTCGGCCGAATTTCGGCCATCTCGGCCTGGGGCGAGAAATACCTTTCAGTGAAAAAATAGATTTTGGTCAAATTTCAACCAAATTTTAGTCAAATTTCATCCGAAATTTTTGAAAATGGCCGAATTTCGGCCATCTCGGCCTGGGGCGATAAATTCCACAAACCGAAAATCAAAACACAGCTGCTGCTTCTAAGCTTGAACAATTGTTCCAACTCGACACATGTGATCACCATGCCATCTGTGCATGTGACGTCGCGGAAGGACCGCGCCAAGATTTCGCGATAGTGTTCTCGGTTGTTGGGCAGTAGCGTGGGCAATGGAACAAAGCGCGACGTCACAGGCTCGTCGAGCACGTCGCAGAGCAGCATGCCATGCCATAGATCGACATAGCCTAGCACCCCATCTCCCACGTTGATCACCTTGTCGGGAGTCACGTCTGCTTGACGCTCTGTTAGTCCAGAGGGAATGCCTGGGACGAGCGGCTGCTGGGTCCAGGCGCCGTGCTTGGACCTGAAGACATGGAGCCTGTACGTGTACGTCTTTGACTCCCATCCGAAAGCGGCCAGGACAAAGTGCTTGCCGTCGCCATCCGGCAGGAGGCCGATGAGGTTCTGGTCGATCGTCTCTCTGTAGATGTACGGGCCGACGTCTGGGAGCAGATCGAGCGACGCCCTGGCTTTGCACCCTGGCCCTCCCGCTCTGTAGATGAAGTACTCTGCTGGGCCGGAAGCGGCGAGGTAGATGCGGAGGACGGGAGGAGGGCGAGGTTCTCCGACGACCAAACGATCTCCGGCACCGTGGGGGCACTGTGGATGGTGGGGCTGTAGACGTAGAATCTGGACAGGCGCGGCAGATCGTTGATGACGAAGGTCACCTGGACAGGCCCTGGTTTCGTGGTGGTTCCGGCGGTGGTATCGTTCACGGGGAAGTCGTCGATGTATCCATTTGCGTTGAGGAGGATAGAGTCGGGGCTGCCCGAGCGGAAGGGGGATTTCCACATTCAGATTTGCTATTTCACATTTAGATGTGAAATAGTTATCTCACATCTAAATCCAGAATCGTTCGATCTAATTGCATAACCACACGATATAAGCGTTCTCTGGCTTCCCGAGTTGTCGCCGTTGCCCCGTCATGGGCTCTTTTTGGGGCTGTGGGTTGTCCCTGTGTTCTTCTAGTGCTGCTGGCTGGGATTTTTTTCCCATCGAGAGGTGTGTCCTTGTGGAGACGTGATCGATTGTGAACTAGAGTTGTGGCTGTTAGATGGGCTGAGCTTCAAAGGCTTCTGAACGTTTTTTTTGTCTGCTTTCTTGTTCGGTTTTCTGTATGTTTTTTTCATTTCTCTTTTTTGTTTTATATTTCCTTTTTATCTTTTCTTTTTTCGTTTTTCTTTTTGTTTTTATGAACTTTTTCAAGATGAGAAATGGTTAATTTTCATCTAAGATTCATGTTCTTAAGCACTTCCTTCGCTTGGCGTGGTGGCGGCGCCCACAAAACCGTCTCATATTGTTTTCACATGTTTGTTTTTGGTCCCTTTTTGTTTTTTGTTTTTATGTCTGTTGGGCTATATATTTTTCACCTTTTTGCGGGCGGCAGTTGCTTCATTTTTATGTCTTTACCTTTTTCATTTTGTAGATGAAGGAGTGGTAAGGCCAAAGAGAATAGCATAACTCCTGCTAATTGGTGTACCTGACTCACGCGTTCTAGATTTTTTTTTCATTCTTTTTAAACACTCATTTTCAACTTCTTTCTTCCATTTTTGTAGGAAGACGAGTGTTTTTGCTTTGATGAACTGGAAAGGTTGGGTAACATTACATTTTTTTTCTCGAGCGATCGCTCTCGAGTATGTGTGCAACTACTGTTTCAATATATTTTCTTCTTGAGCTCCTTAGGATGTCCCATCAAAGTTGTGGCTGGTTTAATTTTTTTGTTATAGTCTTTGTGCATCCCTTGTTCCCACTCCAATTTTTGTTGCATCCCATGTTTCTGCATCCCGCATCGTCGTGATGTCCAATTTATCAGGTCGTTCATGTCACGCGCGCCCTTTTTAGGCCCATTTTTTGTTCGGCATGTTTTGCTTTTTCCTGGCCGTTTTCATGACCCTTTTTTGTTGTTGTTACGGGCCTATGTTGTAGAATTGCAAGAGACAGGTTCTGCTGGTCGTATCTTCTTCATCAGATCCATCCCGTCGTTGCCTCCTCATTTCTCTCTGCCCATTTCCTTTTTATTTTTTGATAGAGCCGATACGAGCAGGATGGGTGAGTCGACCGGGGGATTTGTTCGCTCTCGTTTGCTCGCAATTGGTTCTACATTTTTTTTGCCTAAGTTGCAAGCCCATTCTTTGATTTGTAGTTGGACCCGACCTGTTTTTTCGTCCCAGTTGCAAGTCCATCACCGACTCATGATTTTGGGTCTGGCTTTTCTTCTCTCTCAGCAGCAATCTTACCCTCGATTATCAACTGGTCCCCGGCCTACTTTTCGTCCAAATTGCAAGTCCAGCGTCGACTCGCAATTGGTCCATTTATCAATCCCACTTGCAAGTCTACCCTTGACTCGCAATTGGGGTTGTCTTTTTTTTGTCCGAGTTGCAAGTTAACCCTTGATCGCAATAGGGACCAGACTTTTTTCATGCAAGTGCTCTATCTTCCCCAACGCTTGTCGCTGTTTGTTTGTTGCGTATCATGTTTGTTGGGCTAGGCCTGTTTGGCTTTGTTTTTGTTGGCCCATTATCGCAGCCCACTAGGAACCCATTCCCTATGTTGTTTCTAGACTGGAAGAGACAAGAAAAAGGAAGCATTATCATTGCCGGGGCCCCAGTTATAAGTCTATCTTCGAGGGCACGACCAATTTTTCTCTCATTTGTTCCTGTTGCAAGTCCATCCTTGACTCGCAACTGGTGGCCGACCTTTTTTGTCCTAGTTGCAAGTCCACCCCAACTCGCAATTGAGGCCCAACCTGTTTCTGTCCCAGTTGCAATCCCACCCTAGCCTGGCGATTGGATCCCGACATTTTTTTCTCCCAGTTGCAAGTCCACCCTCGACTCGCAACTGGGGCCCAACCTTTTTTGTCCCTGTTACAAGTTCACCCTCGACTCGCAATTGGTGTCTGATCTTTTTTAGTCCAATTGCAAGTCCATACTCGACTCGCAACTAGGGCCCGGCCTTTTTTTTCCAGATACAAGTCCTCCATCGACTCACAACTGGGTGTGACATTTTTTTCCTAGTTGATAGTCCAACCTTCACTCATAATTGGGGCCAACCTATTTTGCCCGAGTTGCAAGTCCACCCTCGAATCGCAACTGGGGCCCAACCTTTTTTGTCCCGGTTGCAAGTCCACCCTTGACTCGCAACTGGGGCTCGACCTTTTTTGGTCTCGGCTACAAGTCCAGCCTCGACTCACAACTGCAGCCCAATATTTTTTTGTCCTAGTCGCATGTCCACCTTCGACTCGCAACTCGGGCCAGCCTTTTTTGTCCTAGTTGCAAGTCCACACTGGAATCACAAGAGGAGTTCAAATTTTTCCGTCCCAGTTGCAAGTTCATCCTCGACTCGCATTTGGGGATCCGACCTTTTTTTAGTTGCAAGTCCATACTTGACTCATAACTAGAGCTGATTTTTTCCCAGCTGCAATCCCACTCCCGACTCGTAACTAGGGTCCGACCCATTTATTCCCCACTTGTGAGTCCACCCTCCACTCGCAACAAGGAGCCAACCTTTTTTTTCCTGGTTGCAAGTCCACCATTGACTCGCAATTGGAATTGTAGTTTGTTTCATCCCAGTTGCAAGTCGACCCTTGACTCGCAACTGGGCTCGTAGTATCATAGTTGTCCCGGTTGCAAGTTCACTTTACAATTGGGCTGATAGTTCTGCCAGTTGCAAGCCCACCATCGACTCGCAACTAGGCATGTGTTTTGTTTTTTCATCCTAGTTGCAAGTCCACCCTTAATTCGCAACTGGGACCATAGTTGTTTCATCACAGTTGCAAGTTCACCCTTGACTCGCAACTGGGTCATTGTTCCTTAGTTGTCTTAGTTGCAAGTCCATCCTCGACTCGCAATTGGGATCATAGTTTGTTGTTATCCCAGTTGCAAGTCCACCCTCGACTCGCAACTGGGCCAATACTTTGTTGTTGTCCCAGTTGCAAGTCCACCCTCGACTCGCAACTAGGATGTGTTTTGTTTTTTCATCGCAGTTGCAAGTCCACCCTCAACTCGCAACTCGTATCACAGTTTTATATACTTGTCTCACTTACAAGTCCACCCTAAACTCGCAACTAGGCACGTAGTTTGTTTTATCCCAGTTGCAAGCCCACCCTTGACTCGCAACTGGGCCTGTGTTTTTGTCTTTCATCCTATTTGCAAGTCCATACTTGACTCGCAACTGGGAATGTAATTTGTTTTATCCCAGTTGCTAGTTGACCGTTGACTCGCAACTGGTCTCATAGTTTGTAGTTGTCCCAGTTGTAAGTCCATCCTCAACTCACAACTCACCTCGTAGTTCTCCCAGTTGCAAGCCCATCCTTTGACTCGCAACCAAGCTTGTGCTTTGTTTTTCAGCACGCAACTTGCCTCGATCCCTAGTTCCATGTCCAACCCCAACATGTAAACCCACCTGACCCAGTTGCATGTCCAAGCCAAACATGCAACTCATGTCCGACATAATTACATGTCCACTCTCGGCACGCAACTCATCCCCAACCCGGTACCCCTATATAGTTGTCTTGTTTTTTCACAAATACATGTCCACTTTGGTAAAACACACTACATTTTTTTTTTGCATACACGGGGAACATTTTTTAACACACATTGAACATTTTTGGAAATACATGATGAATATTTTTTCAAATACAGGACCGATCATTTTTAGAATACATGGTAAACTTTTTTAAAATTCCTACTGTTCATTTTTCTAAATGGTATGAAACTTAAAAAAAAAAATCTATGCGCACATTTTATTTACATTGCATAAAAAACATTCTCGAAAATGTCATTTTTTTTAACGCGTGAAGTTTCTTTTAAAGATTGTCACGAACATTCTTGGAGTGTTAAGATTTTTTTTCCATTGTATGTAACATTTTTTTAAACATCACAACACATTCTTTTGAAATGAATGAACATTTTTAAAATGACAACATTTTTTAAACAGTGCAAACAAAATTTTATTGAAAGTTTATTATCAAAATAAAGATAGAATAAATCTATTCTCTTTTTTTCAAAAAATGTGTGTAATCTTCGAAAGTGTCCACACTCTAAAAAATGCTCAGGGATTTTCAAAAGTTATCCATGTCTTCAAAATTTGTTTGAGAAGAAATTGTTTGGAATACCAAATTTTGTTCTTATTTTCGGAAATAAAATCAGAATTATCAAGTTTATTCCAATTTAAAATTACTTTCCAAAATTTAAAATTGTTTGTGTTTTAAAAACATTTTCGACATGAAAAAAATCACAATCTGTAAAAAAGGTTTAAATTTTTTCAAAATGTCCACTAATCTGGACGCTGTGCTATGTTCTTATAGATGTTCCCGTTTGCTTTGTGTCAGCAGCATGCCTTGGCTGGAGTGGTACGACCTCTCGTCACCTTGCATGAGGTCCTGGGTTCAAATCCTATTTAGCGCATTGTGCCACTTTTTTTTTCATCGCAGTTCAGCTGGAAAAAAAAAAAACATGTCACATCTAGATGTTATATAGACGATTGGACTTGGATCTGGGGATTGTGGACAGGGGAGGGACGAGCGATACCCACGAGACTATATGGCGGCAGCGCTCTAGTTGGGTTCGGCTTCGTACTCCGAAGGCCATACAACTTCACTCCGTGTATAGTGTACTGAAACCGAGCGGTGGGCAGTTGGCTCCTCCACTGGTCGCCACGGCGTTCCCCGCCCCCGGTCTCACATGGGGCTGGGGCGCGGTCTGAAGCATCAGCGGCGGCAGCCTCATGTGTGATGGGTGGTGGCCCGGCGCGGCGACCATGGAAGACTTTGAAAGTGGCTGGCGCTGCTCCTCCGCATGTACGTGACGACCTGCAACTGCAACGGCTTTGCCCGGCCCCTGCCCTGTTTCCATATTGTTTCTTCCCCAATTCTGCATAAGGACAGGTTCAGATCGATGTTGCTGACAGACAATCAATTCTTGTATTTGTTCAGGCATGAGTGCCCATGCTCCTGGCAGTTTTCGGTGCCTATAGGAACTGGGAGAATATCAGGTGCTCCCGGGGGTGCTCGTGCTCCCATGCTCCGATGTGACGTCAGCCGTAGATCTGTGATCCAATGGACAGCATCGCAGGGATATGGACCAAAGCGTCATTTCGGGGATGTTCGGGGGGTTTTCTGCAAAACTCGCATTGACCAAATGCTGCCCGTTGGATCTGAGATCCAACGGCCGACGTCACATCGGAGCATGGGAGCAGGAGCACCCCCGGGAGCACCTGATATTCTCCCTATAGGAACTATGGCCTGTTAGAAATTATGGGCTATGCGGTCTACCCTCTAATTCCTCTGTCTTTTTTCTGATGCCGCTCACAATGCATATTGAGGCTAGAGGATAGGGATCTATTTATAGACTCCACTTTCAGATGTTCTATTATTTCACCTGTTTCCGGAAAGATCCGTACGACTTCTGTGCATGTTACCAACCACGATAAAGCATGCCAGTTTTCCGAGTCTAAATATACTAGTCCCTAGCACACATGTGTGAGTCATGTGCCATGATTAGATTGTATATGTGAGATCAGCTTCCAATCTCAATCATGTGGGTCAACAACCTGCAGAGCCGATCCTGCAAAACAAACCCAGCTCTTCCACCCTGTGATGTCCCGGGAAAAATATGTACGTACATACAAAATTCCAGTAGAGTCGATCCCTATTAATTCCTCTACTGTGTTCCATCACAGTCGTCCTCGGCACCTCGAGTATTACTTCCTCGAGTGAAATTCCGCATCAATTATTCCCTGTCACAAGCATTAATAATACGAATAATTCCATGATGAGTTAAATAATTAATAATCATGTTGAATAAATGTTGAAAGCCACATAAATATCCAACATCTCCCACTTGGCTGAAACATGGTAGTCAATGTATGAAGTTCCATGTGTAAACATGTTTTGAAAAGAATTCCTGACTCTCAGTGAACCTGCACCATATTAGTATTATGCAAATAAATCAAATATACGTACCTGGGTTTAATCATTACACACCTCATGTATATAATGATAACTTCCTCAATGTATTTGCTTTTAACTATAAACTCCAGAATAAGTGACAAGTTGTGATGCACGCTCCGTGATCTTATAAGATGCGTGAGATTCCCTTAACCACATATCTTTCCTTTGACTGCTTGAATGTAGCAATACATTTGGGTAGTAAGGTTGATAGTATAACGGAGATACATAAAAATTCCAGTACCATTTCTTATCCCCCTTTTCGTCAGGAGTTCAAATGTAATTCCTCACTGGGTATGATCTCCCTTATCAAGGTATTTTAACAGGTTTGCAATTTTCCATAGAAAAATGTATCACAACACTCCCTATGTATTTCCACTCCAGAAAAAAAAATCGGAAGCTTCAAACATTCCTTTCATATGAAAGTTATAAGATAACCAAGCTTTCACATCCTTCAATGTGACATTATCATTGCAAATAAAAAAAGACATCATTAACATATATAATAGTAATGCAAAATAATTTACACTTATATTTGTAGATGACCGTCTTGCTTCCTTTAGAAAACCATGTGACCTGCTATTCCATTGATGTGAAGCTTGTTTCAAGAGCATACATTAATGTATTCAACTAGCAAACCATGTCTCTATTTCCTCTTTCCCCAAATTCAAGAGAAAGATTTCCCACAAAGTATATATTCCATTGTGTAAATAATTGAATAATGAGGGTGACATTATAATATCCATCAAACCAAATTCCTTGTAAAACTGAAAAAAGCACACTTACAAACAATGGGCTTGCGATTGTTTAGTGAGACATTAAGTTCCCACTTTGTATTCTTCCTCCTTGAGTTTAGTGCTACTTCTTGAGCTTGCGTTGATTTTTCCCTTGAAGAGAAAAGGGTGATGCAGCAAAGTAGAGATAAGTATTTCCCTCAGTTAAGAACCAAGGTATCAATCCAGTAGGAGGTACAAGCAAGTCCCCAATAGATGCACCTGCACAAACTAACAAACACTTGCACACAACGCGAAAAAGGGGTTGTCAATCCCTTCACGGTCACTAGCAAAGAGTGAGATATGATAGAGATAGATATAAAAGCTAAGTAAAAGGCAAAATAAAGTAAATATAAATAAATTGCAGCAAGGTATTTTTGGGGTTTTGGTTTTATAGATCTGAAAATATATGATGAGAAATAGACCCAGGGGCCATAGTTTTCACTAGAGGTTTCTCTCTTGAAAGAACACATACGATGGGTGAAAAAATTACTGTTGAGCAATTAATAGAAAAGTGCAAAGTTATGACGATATCTAAGGCAATGATCATGAATATAGGCATCACGTCCGTGACAAGTAGACCGACTCTTGCCTGCATCTACTACTATTACTACACATATCGACCGCTATCCAGCATGCATCTAGTGTATTATTTTAACAAGAACGGAGTAACGCCTTAAGCAAGATGACATGATGTAGAGGGATAGATCGGAGAGAAATACAAAGCTATCTTAATCATGCATAAAAGAGTTCAGAGAAGACTCAAATAATATTCATAGATAATCTGATCATAAATCCACAATTCATCGGTTCTCAACAAAGGCACCGCAAAGGAAGATTACATCGAATAGATCTCCAAGAACATCGAGGAGAACATTGTATTGAAGTTCAAAGAGAGAGAAGAAACCATCTAGCTACTAGCTATGGTCCCGCAGGTCTGTGGTAAACTACTCACACATCATCGGAAGGGCAACAACGTTGGTGTAGAGGCCCTCCGTGATCGAATCCCCCTCCGGCAGAGTGCCGGAAAAGGACCCAAGATGGGATCTCACGAGAACAGAAGCTTGCGGCGGCGGAAAAGTATTTCTGGTGTGAGCTCTGACGTAAGGGGAATTGATGACCCACAAGTATAGGGGATCAATCATAGTCATTTCGATAAGTAAGAGTGTCGAACCCAACGAGGAGTAGAAGGAAATGACAAGTGGTTCTCAGCAAGGTATTTTCTGTAAGCACTGAAATAATCGGTAACAGGTAGTTTGATAGCAAGATAATTTGTAACGGACAAGTAACGGTGACGGTAAATAAAGTGCAGCAAGGTAGCCCAATCCTTTTGTGGCAAAGGACATGCCAAAATGGTCTCTTATAATAGGCAAAGTGTTCTTGAGGGTACACGGGAATTTCATCTAGTCACTTTCATCATGTTGGTTTGATTTATGCTCGCTACTTTGATAATTTGATATGTGGGTGGACCGGTGCTTGGCTGCTGTTCTTACTTGAACAAACCTCCCACTTATGATTAACCCCCTCGCAAGCATCCGCAACTACGAGAAAAGTATTAAGATAAAATCTAACCATAGCATTAAACATTTGGATCCAAATCGGTCCCTTACGAAGTAGCGCATAAACTAGGGTTTAAGCTTCTGTCACTCTAGCAACCCATCATCTAATAACTACTCCACAATGCACTCCCTTAGGCCCAAATATGGTGAAGTGCCATGTAGTCGACGTTCACATGACACCACTAAGGGAATCACAACATACATATCATCAAAATATCGAACACATATCAAGTTCACATGATTACTTGCAACATGACTTCTCCCGTAACCTCAAGAACTAAAGTAACTACTCACAAATGATATTCATGCTCAAGATCAGAGGGGTATTAAATAGCATAATGGATCTGAACATATAATCTTCCACCAAATAAACCATATATTAATCAACTACAAGATGTAATCAACACTACTAGTCACCCAAAGGTACCAATCTAAGGTTCCGCTACAAAGATTGAACACAAGAGATGAACTAGGGTTTGAAAGGAGATGGTGCTGTTGAAGATGTTGATGGAGATTGGCCTCCCAAAGATGAGAGGGTTGTTGGTGATGACGATGGCTTCGATTTCCCCCTCCGGGAGGGAAGTTCCCCCGGCGGAATCGCTCTGCCGGAGGGCAAAAGTGCTCCTGCCCAAGTTCCGCCTCGAGACGGTGGCACTCCGTCCCGAAAGTCCTCTCTTTATTTTTTCTAGGTCAAAATGACTTATATACCAGAAGATGGGCACCGAAGGTGGGCTGGGCTGACCACAACCCACCAGGGTGCGCCTGGGGGGCCTGGCGCGCCCTGGTGTCTTGTGGTCACCAGGTGCCCCCCCTCCGGTAGTTATTTGCTCCAGTATTTTTCATATATTCCAAAATAATTCTCCGTGAAGTTTCAGCTTGTTTGGAGTTGTGCAGAATAGGTATCTCTGACGTAGTTTTTTTGGGTCCAGAATTCCAGCTACCGGCATTCTCCCTCTTTGTGTAAACCTTGCATTTTATGAGAGAAAAGGCATTAGAATTACTCCATAAAGCATTATTATGCAAAAAAAACATTATAAATAACAGTAGGAAATCATGATGCAAAATGGACGTATCAACTCCCCCATGCTTAGACCTCGTTGTCCTCAAGCGAAAACTGATATCGAAAAACATACCCACATGCTTAGAGAGAGAGGTGTCTATAAATACAAAATACGGATGTAGTAGCATCATGCTTATTATCATAACAACAACAAACTTTATTATAGAACTTTATCATATAACTTTTATCATATAACTTCTCATGAACAAGTAGTAATTCATCACAACATCGAAGTAAAAAGCATAAACTGTATTGAACACCAACAAACTAAGTTCTCAGTCAACTTTGCAACTACAATTCATCATATTTTCAGGAAGGGTCTCGTATCGGAGCCTTTTGGTAAGTCCACATACTCAACCATCATTTAATCTTCTATGATTGCTAACACTCACAGCATACCCATGAGCAAAAAAATTCAACCGGACACATAGAAAGATAGGGGCTTATAGTTTCGCCTCCCAACGTATTCACCTCAAGGGTGATGTTAACAATAATAACTCATGCTCACTCATATCCAACTGGATATATGTGCCTAGATCTTTCCTCACCACATGATGCTTGCAAAAAGAGAAAATAAAAAGGAATAGGGAAGAATACTTTGACTCTTGCATAAAAGTAAATACATAAAAGTAAAAGATAGGCCCTTCGCAGAGGGAAGCAGAGGTTGTCATGCGCTTTTTGGTTTGTATGGCAAATACCTTAATGCAAAAGAACGTCACGTTATATTACCCCTTATGATAGCAACCTTTATTATGCAGTCCGTCGCTTTTATTACTTTGCCATCACAAGTTCGTACAACGCTCAATTTTCTCTTACACTAAATGATCCAACACATTTAGAAGCAATTTTTATTTCCTTATTACACCAATGACAACTTACTTGAAGGATCTTACTCAATTCATAGGTAGGTATGGTGGACTCTCAAAACATGAGTTTGGGTTTAGGGTTTTTGGATGCACAAGTAGTATCTCTACTTAGTGCAGAATTTTGGCTAGCAAAGATATTGAGCAAGCACCACATGTTGAAGGATCTAGGAAAATATAACTTCTATGTGAATATGAACAAACATAAATCATTACGTTGTCTTCCTTGTCCAACGTCAACAATTTTAACATATACTAATTAATGGGGGCTCACAATCATAAAAGATGTCCAAGATAGTGTATTTGCATGTGAATCTTCTCTTCCCTTGTTAATTCTTTCATGAGTTGCATCATTGACCAATGCTATGTTTGTCAATCTTCAATAATTTTTACCACTTATACTTTTCCTTATGTGATGTCATTACTTACCATAAGATTAGCATATGATCTTTTTAATTTATTTCCTTTTATTTGATTGCAAAAAGAAAGTAAAGAAGCAAAAACTCAAACTAAACTTTATTATATAACTCTCACTCGATTACATAGATAGATAGATCACGAAGCTAACACTCAAAATGAGATCATGCTAAACTTTTATTCAACTAATTCATGATAAAACTAAAGATCGAACTAAGATAGGTAAATGCAAATAAAAGTGATGGTGATACGATACCGGGGCATCTCCCCCAAGCTTGGCACAAGCCAATTGGAGTGCCCATACCATGTAATCAAGTCTCCTTTGGTGGGGAAGATGACGAGGGTGGTGGTGATGAGGTAGTTGCGAGCTTATCCTTCGGCTTCCATGGCAGCGGCTCACCATCATAAGAGGAAGCATGAGTCTCACGAGTCCTGCAACTGGCAGCTAAACTCATGCCTTTAAATCTTGCCTCATATTCAAAGACTTGATTTTGGAGATCATAGATTTGACTTTGCAGAAAATTGATTTGCTTGTTGAGGGTGAAGACGATGTCCTTCATAGACCGGCCATCCACCTTGTGATCACGGGTGAAATCCGTAATCATGAGGTGATTGGCACTGAGTCCACGCTCCACCATCCCTTTGCACTTGAAGACCTCCTACTCCATGGCTTTGAGCCTGGCCTCCATGGTTCCCGTCCTCTTGGGCCCTTAAACATCCCAGATGTGGAGCACCCCCTCACACATCTCAATGGTTTGAGGGTGCTTCATCACCTCCGACAAGTAGGGGTTGATTACCCTCTCGAAGAACTTGTCCTTGGAGGAGCTCGGAGCGGCCATGACCATCTAGATCTGTCAGAAAACAGCAAGAAACAAGAACAGAAGATTTCTCCGTGATACAGTGGTCAATACGTTCGGGTGGTATATAAAGATTTTTTATCTTCAGAAACAAGCAAACGGGAGGAAAACGGAGTCGGGAAGGTTCCCGAGGTGGGCACAACCCACCTGGGCACGCCAGGGATGGCAGGCGCGCCCTGGTCTATCGTGCCCTCCTTGGTTGCCTTCCTGGTTATTTCTTATTTTCCTAATTTTTATAATATTCCAAAACTGATAGAAAATATTTTTGCGGATTTTTCGAAGTCTGTTTACTTACCGTATCACGTACCTCCTCTTTTTCAGGATTCTTGAGTGTTCCAGAAGGTTTCTTTTATATGTTCCTCCAGTGTCATGGTTTGGATGATATTACTTTCAACGTTAATAGGCGTACCTGAGATATAGTGTTTAATTCTTTGTCCATTGACCACCTTCGGGTTAGTACCTTCGGCATTATTAATCTTGATAGCTCTAGAACGATAAACCTCTTTGATAATACATGGTCCTTCCCATTTGGAGAGAAGTTTTCCTGCAAAGAACCTAAAACGAGAGTTGTACAAAAGAACATATTCTCCAACATTGAATTCCCGCTTTTGGATTCTTTGGTCATGCCATCTTTTAACTTTTTCTTTGAATAGTTTGGCATTTTCATAGGCTTGGGTTCTCCATTCATCTAGTGAGCTAATATCAAATAACCTCTTTTCACCGGCAAGTTTGAAATCATAGTTGAGTTTTTTAATTGCCCAATATGCTTTATGTTCTAACTCAAGAGGCAAATGGCAAGCTTTTCCATAAACCATTTTATGAGGAGACATACCCATAGGATTTTTATATGCTGTTCTGTAGGCCCAAAGTGCATCATCTAATTTCTTAGACCAATTCTTTCGGGACCTATTGATAGTTTTTTGTAATATTAACTCTATTTTTCTATTGATAAGTTCAACTTGGCCACTAGATTGAGGATGATAGGGTGAAACAATTCTATGGTTAACATCATATTTAGCAAGCATTTTACGGAAAGCACCATGAATAAAGTGTGAACCACCATCAGTCATTAAATATCTAGGGACTCCAAACCTTGGGAAAATAACTTCTTTAAGCATTTTAATGGAAGTGTTATGATCAGCACTACTAGTTGGAATAGCTTCTACCCATTTAGTAACATAATCAACAACAACCAAAATATGTGTATACCCATTAGAGGAAGGAAACGGTCCCATATAATCAAAACCCCAAACATCAAATGGTTCAACAGCAAGTGAATAATCCATAGGCATTTCCTGACGCTTACCAATATTACCAATTCTTTGACATTCATCACAAGATAAAACAAACTTACGGGCATTCTTGAAGAGAGCAGGCCAATAAAAACCAGATTGCAATACCTTGTGAGCAGTTCCATCTCCCGCATGATGTCCTCCATAGGCTTCGGAGTGACATTTCCGTAGGATTTGTTCCTGTTCATGCTCAGGTACACAGCGTCTAATAATACCATCTACTCCTTCTTTATAAAGATGTGGGTCATCCCAAAAGTAATGTCTTAAATCATAGAAGAATTTTTTCTTTTGTTGGTATGTGAAACTAGGTGGTATATATTAGCAACAATATAATTAGCATAGTCAGCATACCAAGGAGTATTATGAGAAACATTTATTGCAGCTAGTTGTTCATCAGGAAAACTATCATCAATAGGTAGTGGGTCATCAAGTATATTTTCTAACCTAGACAAGTTATCTTCTACGGGGTTCTCAACTCCTTTCCTATCAGTGATATGTAAATCAAATTCTTGTAGCAAGAGAACCCACCTAATGAGTCTAGGTTTAGCATCTTTCTTTTCCATAAGATATTTTATAGCAGCATGATCAGTGTGAACAATTACTTTGGAATCAACAATGTAAGATCTGAATTTATCACAAGCAAACACAACTGCTAAAAATTCTTTTTCAGTAGTAGCATAATTTCTTTGGGCACTGTCTAGAGTTTTGCTAGCATAATGGATAAAATTTAATTTCTTATCAACTCTTTGTCCTAGAACAGCACCAATAGCATAATCACTAGCATCACACATAATTTCAAAAGGCAAGTTCCAATTAGGTGGTTGAACAATAGGTGCAGAAGTTAAGGCTTTCTTAAGTGTTTCAAAGGCTTCTACACAATCATCATCGAAAACAAATGGAACATCCTTTTGTGAAAGATTAGTAAGAGGCCTAGAAATTTTAGAGAAGTCTTTAATAAACCTCCTATAGAAACCATCATGACCAAGGAAACTACGAATACCTTTAATATCTTTTGGACATGGCATTTTCTCAATTGCATCAACTTTAGCTTTATCCACCTCAATACCTCATTCAGAAATTTTATGCCCCAATACAATACCTTCATTAACCATAAAGTGGCACTTCTCCCAATTCAAGACAAGATTAGTTTGCTTACATCTCTGCAAAATTCGATCAAGGTTGCTTAAGCAATCATCAAAAGAAGTTCCGTAAACGAAGAAATCATCCATGAAAACCTCAACAATCTTTTCACAAAAATCAGAGAATATAGCAGTCATACATCTTTGAAAGGTAGCATGTGCATTGCATAAACCAAAAGGCATACGTCTATAAGCATAAATTCCAAAAGGGAAAGTAAATCTGGTTTTCTCTTGATCAAGTTGTGAAACAGGTATTTGAGAAAAACCAGAATATCCATCAAGAAAGCAAAAGTGTGTGTGCTTAGATAGTCTTTCCAACATTTGATCAATAAAAGGTAGAGGGTAATGATCTTTTCTAGTTGCTTTATTCAATTTTGTAAAATCAATTACCATTCTATAGCCAGTGACAATTCTTTATGGAATAAGTTCATTTTTATCATTAGGAACAACAGTAATACCTCCCTTCTTAGGAACACAATGAACAGGACTTACCCATCTACTATCTGCTATGGGATAGATTATACCTGCTTCCAAAAGTTTTAGTATTTCAGTTCTCACCACTTCTTTCATCTTAGGATTTAATCGTCGTTGGTGATCAACAACGGGTTTAGCATCAGGTTCCATATTAATCTTGTGCTGACAGAGAGTGGGACTAATGCCCTTAAGATCATCAAGAGTATATCCAATAGTAGCATGGTGCTTCTTCAGAATTTTTTATGATCTTTCTTCTTCATATTCTGAAAGGTTAGCACTAATAATAACAGGATATATCTTTTTCTCATCAAGATAGGCATATTTCAAAGTGTCTGGCAATTGTTTTAATTCAAACACATGATCACCTTTAGGTGGAGGAGGACCTCCTAGAGTTTCAATAGGCAAATTGTGTTTAAGGAGAGGTTGTTGTTCAAAGAATATTTTATCTATTTCAGTTCTTTCACGCAAGTGCATATCATTTTCATGGTCTAGCAAATATTGTTCGAGTGGATCAGTAGGAGGCATGGCAATAGAAGAAAGACCAATTATTTCATCCTTATTAGGTAATTCTTTCTTATGAGGTTGTCTACTAAACTTAGAGAAATTAAATTCATGAGACTCATTACCAAAGCTAACACTGACAGTTTGTTTATGGCAATCTATAGTAGCATTGACAGTGTTCAAGAAGGGTCTACCAAAGATAATGGGACAAAAGTCATCTTGTGGGGAACCAAGCACTAGAAAATCAGTAGGGTCTTTTATTTTCCCACACAAGACTTCAACATCTCTAACGATCCCAAGTGGTGTGATGGTGTTTCTATTAGCAAGTTTAATAGTAACATCTATGTCTTCTATTTCAGCAGGTGCTATATCATTCATGATTTCTTGGTATAAAGTAAAAGGAATAGCATTCACACTAGCACCCAAGTCACATAAACCATGATAACAGTGATCTCCTATTTTAACTGAGACAACAGGCATGCCAAAAATAGGTCTATGTTTATCTTTTTCATCGGGTTTGGCAATTCTAGCAGCTTCATCACAGAAGTAAATAACATGCCCATCAAAATTTTCTACCAAGAGACCTTTAACCATAGCAACACTAGGTTCTACTTTAATTTGCTCAGGAGGTTTAGGTGCTTTAATATTACTTTTGCGAACCACAACTGATACCTTAGCATGTTCCTTTATCCTAACAGGGAAAGGTGGTTTTTCAGTATAAGTAGTAGGCACAACTGGATCAACATTGTAAATAATAGTTTCATCTTTAGCTATTACCGGTTCTTTAATTTCTTCTTTAATAGGGGGGTGACATTTAAACCACTTATCCTTAGGGAGATCAACAT
Organism: Thinopyrum elongatum; assembly: GCA_011799875.1. Classification (NCBI taxonomy): domain Eukaryota; kingdom Viridiplantae; phylum Streptophyta; class Magnoliopsida; order Poales; family Poaceae; genus Thinopyrum; species Thinopyrum elongatum. Next base: position 320,762,117 of record CM022297.1, read on the forward strand.
GAGTAGCAAATGATTCACAAAAACAGACTACTATCTCAGAGTCAAGTCCATATTTAGTGCTAAACTTGTGAAAAGCATCGGTATTCATAAAAGATTTAACACAATCAAACTCAAGCTTAATACCTGACTCTTTACCTTCGCCGAGTTCCCAATCTTCAGAGTTGCATTTAATTCTTTCTAAAAGATCCCACCTAAATTCAACAGTCTTCTTCATAAAAGAACCAGTACAAGAAGTATCGAGCATGGATTGATCATCACGAGAAAGCCGAGCATAAAAATTTTGAATGATAATTTCTCTAGAGAGCTCATGATTGGGGCATGAATATAACATTGACTTAAGCCTCCCCCAATCTAGAGTGATACTTTCTCCTTCATGAGGCCAAAAATTATATATATATATAATTGCGATCACGATGAACTAGATGCATAGGATAATTTTTTTGGTGAAATTCCAATTTCAATCGATTCCAGTTCCAAGATCCAATATCATCACATAGCCTATACCATCTCAATGCTTTTCCCTTCAAAGATAAAGGGAAAACCTTCTTCTTAGCTTCATCTCCAGATAAATCTGCAAGCTTAAATAATCCACAAATTTCATCCACATATATCAAATGCATATCAGGATGTTCTGTTCCATCTTCTGCATAAGGATTAGCTAGCAGTTGTTCTATCATACCCGAAGGAATTTCATAACCAATATTTTCAGTAGGTGCAGTAGGTTGAGGGGAAACTAATTGTGCTTCCGGTCGAGGTGAAGATACCCCGAACAAACCCCTCAAAGGATGGTTTTCCATAGTAATAGGTGACAATAAATTTCAGCACGTAGTATAAATTTTTCCTTACCAATTTCCACTTACCAAGAGCGCTTCCCTCCCCGGCAACGGCGCCAGAAAAGAGTATTGATGACCCAAAAGTATAGGGGATCAATCGTAGTCCTTTCGATAAGTAAGAGTGTCGAACCCAACGAGGAGTAGAAGGAAATGACAAGTGGTTTTCAGCAAGGTATTTTTTGCAAGCACTGAAATAGTCGGTAACAGGTAGTTTGATAGCAAGATAATTTGTAACAGACAAGTAACGGTAACAGTAAATAAAGTGCACCAAGGTAGCCCAATCCTTTTGTGGCAAAGGACAGGCCAAAATGGTCTCTTATAATAAGCAAAGCATTCTTGAGGGTACACGGGAATTTCATCTAGTCACTTTCATCATGTTGATTCGATTCGTGTTCGCTACTTTGATAATTTGATATGTGGGTGGACCGGTGCTTGGGTGTTATTCTTACTTGAACAAGCCTCCCACTTATGATTAACCCCCTTGCAAGCATCTGCAACTACGATAAAAGTATTAAGATAAAATCTAACCATAGCATTAAACATTTTGATCCAAATCGGTCCCTTACGAAGTAGCGCATAAACTAGGGTTTAAGCTTCTGTCACTCTAGCAACCCATCATCTAATAACTACTCCACAATGCATTCCCTTAGGCCCAAATATGGTGAAGTGCCATGTAGTCGACGTTCACATGACACCACTAAGGGAATCACAACATACATATCATCAAAATATCGAACACACGTATCAAGTTCACATGATTACTTGCAACATGACCTCTCCTGTGACCTCAAGAACTAAAGTAACTACTCACAAATGATATTCATGCTCAAGATCATAGGGGTATTAAATAGCATAATGGATCTGAACATATAATCATTCACCAAATAAACCATATAGTAATCAACTACAAGATGTAATCAACACTACTAGTCACCCAAAGGTACCAATCTAAGGTTCCGCTACAAAGATTGAACACAAGAGATGAACTAGGGTTTGAGAGGAGATGGTGCTGTTGAAGATGTTGATGGAGATTGGCCTCCCAAAGATGAGAGGGTTGTTGGTGATGACGATGGCTTCGATTTCCCCCTCCAGGAGGGAAGTTCCCCCGGCGGAATCGCTCCGCCGAAGGGCAAAAGTGCTCCTGCCCAAGTTCCGCCTCGAGACGGCGGCACTCCGTCCCGAAAGTCCTTTCTTTATTTTTTCTAGGTCAAAATGACTTATATACCAGAAGATGGGCACCGGAGGTGGGCTGGGCTGACCACAACCCACCAGGGCGCGCCTGGGGGGCCTGGCGCGCCCTGGTGTCTTGTGGTCACTAGGTGGGACCCCTCCGATAGTTATTTGCTCTAGTATTTTTCATATATTCCAAAATAATTCTCTGTGAAATTTCAGCTTATTTGGAGTTGTGCAGAATAGGTATCTCTGACGTAGGTTTTTCTGGTCCAGAATTCCAGCTGCCGGTATTCTCCCTCTTTGTGTAAACCTTGCATTTTATGAGAGAAAAGGCATTAGAATTACTCCATAAAGCATTATTATGCAAAATTCATTATAAATAACAGTAGGAAATCATGATGCAAAATGGACGTATCAGGAATATTTGGGTATTTATAGAGAAGAGATTAGGGTTAGGAGGTCTGCGAGGGGCCCACCAGCCTAGGGGGCGCCCCGGGCGCACCCTAAGGGCTTGTGGCTTCCTCGTCGGTCTTATGGCCTCTTCCCGAAGCTTCATGGTTGTCTTTTGGTCCAAGAAAATCCTCAAAAAGTTTCGTTCCGTTTGGACTCCGTTTGGTATTGATTTTCTGTAAAAGACAAAAACAAGGAAAATACAACAACTGGCACTGGGCACTAGGTTAATAGGTTAGTCCCAAAAAATGATATAAAATAGCATATAAATGCATATAAAACATCCAAGATAGATAACATAATAGCATGGAACAAAAAAAGTTATAGATACATTGGAGACGTATCATTTAGTGAGACAATAAGTTCCCACTTTGTATTCTTCCTCCTTATGTTTATTTCTTCCCACATTTCTTCCACCCATAGCTGACAATCATGGAAAAATTTAAGCCTTCTTAAGAGACTTTGGTTATTCCTCTAAAAGTTTTAGACTGACTCCCCCCCAACAACACACAATAATTATCCAAACATGACATTCCAAGTTATTTCCTCCCACTTATCCTAAGCATGTTAGTGTTAGGAGTTTCACTTGTAGTTTCCTTTGGGGTCAAGAATATATTCTAGTATGATTGCCAATAATTCCATCATTATCCAGAAAAATATTGTGCTCCTACTTTCCACCAGTTTTTTTCTTTTCCAGATAAAAAACATAACCTTGATTCACTAGAATAACAATTAACAAATCCTTGGTGTGTTCTTTGTAGTAATTGAGAATTTCCTTCCAAAACCAAATACTTCCTTCCAGTCTACAAACCACAAGGAGTGACTGTGCTAGATGAAAGATGTTATAAATGCAATATGTGATGCTTCATCCAAAGAAAGGAAAGAAAAACAAGGGTGTATCAAAGATATTCAATTCCTCCACTCAATTGTGAAGTATACATTATATCACAATTGGGAATGTAGTTCCATGCCCTTTACATATTAAATTGATATATTCCTAAAGTGTACTTCCCCCACCAATCAGTTATTAAGACTTTGATATTCTTTAATCAACTGATTTTCTAGTTCAGTACAACATGTGAACAACACAATAAAACCTTCCGACTTGTATATTGAAAGGTAAACATATAACCATATAAAGTGCAATAGTCAATGAGTGAAATAAAATAAACAATCCGACCTCTAGCGGGAGTGTCCAAAAAAATACCATAAGTATATGAAAAATAAAAATGATGTGAAGCCCTTTTTTATCTCCTTCCACCTTACACTACAAAAGAAAGATCCGCGACATTATGGCACGAACGAAAAAAAATTCTGTCATGCTTATGACAATTCTATGACAATAATTGTGACAAAACCACGTATCATCATAGATGTGGTGGGCTCCTACTTCTATGACAAAAAATCATGACAGAAAATGTGCTTTTCGTCTTGGGCGGGCCGGGGACGCACCTGCATGACATTCTTTGGGCCGTCCATGACAGAAAAAATCATGGTAGAAGCGAAGGCGAGGAAAATTTCAGGGAGTTCCCGGTTACGGTGGGTGGTTGGGGCCGAGCGATGCATGGATGTTTGCGTGTTTCTCTCGTATATACGTATGCGCGTGTGTGCGAGGCGTTGGGCTCTAGCTGAACCCGAGCGATTGCACTAGCTACGTTACTGAACTTGAGCGATCGATCCCTAGCTGTTAACTAAACCCGAGCGATTCCTTCGGTGCTGACTGAACCTGAGCGATTCCTTTGCTACTGCTGCTAACTGAACCCGAGCGATCGATCGCTGGTGCTGCTTACTGAAGCCGATCGAACCTGCCTCTTGATGAACAGTGATCATTGGGGGTTGGTTGAACGAGTCGAGACGTGGTGAGTCTAGTCGGTTGGTTGTGGTTGGATGAACAGTTCCCGGTGGGGGTTGGATGAACAGGACCCCGTGGTAGTATGCCGTTGCCGCTAGATGAACAGGACACCGAGGAGGCCGCCACATCCGAGCCGGTTGGGGGTGGATGAACAGGACCCCGTGGAGGCTCCATGAACAGTAGCTGGTGGAGGCTGGATGAACAGTAGCCCCATGGATGAACAGTAGCTGGTGGAGGCTGGAGGAAATCGACTGTGGATGAATAGTAGCCCATGGAGGCTGGAGCAAGGCAGTAGACGGTGGATGAACAGTAGCCCGTGGAGTCCCATTTTACGGTACGCCACACCCCTCCCGATGAAGAGGACCCTGTTTCGACTGTAGGCGCTCCAATAGAAGTTCGTTTCCTCCGTTTTGCGGTACGCCACACCACTCCCGATCAACAGGACCCTGTTTCGACCGTAGGCACTTGAACAGAAGTCCGTTTCCTTCGTTTTGCGGTATGCCAGACCCTGAGTCGATGAACAGGACCCCGTTTCGACCGTACGCGGTCGAACAGAAGGCCGTTTCCTCCGTTTTGAGGTACGCCAGACCTCGTTTCGGTTGTTCCGTCCAAGCCGGTTGGCTCCCGATGAACACGATGTATTTCGATCCAGTCGGTTGCCTCCCTATGAACACGATGCCGTTTCCTCCGTTCCGACTCAGCCGGTTGGCTACCGATGAACAGGACGCCGTCACTATACGCGTTCAAGACCCCGCTCGTATGTACGTATGTACCCGTATTTACTTTCTTGCAGCGTGGCTATACGTACGTGTACACGATATAGACGGGACTGCGTGACATGCTACGTCAGCGGTTCTACTACGACACCTGCCGCTCCTTACTCGGCCATGGTTCATCGCTGCAGAGAGACCGATCGACCAGTATGTATGTACACGTTCGCGACCAGACAGATAAGGCTACGTATGCTTCGACCGGATGGGTCCCAGCTGTCAGGGAGGACAAGGAGGCACTTCCTCATGTGCGAATATATAGCTGGCGGTCCGAGCTGTCAGGGGCGGAATCATTTTTTTTGCCCATAATAAGGAGGCACTTCCTTGCGTGCAAGGATGTTGTTGGTGGGTCCTAGGTTTCAGGGGAAGGAATAAGGAGGCACTTCCTTCCATGCGAAGATATACGTGGTGGGTCCCAGCTTTCAGGGGTTGGAATAATTTTATTTTTGCGTAATAAGGAGGCGGTTGCATGCGTGCGTCCATGGACCTGGTGTGTCCCCACTGTCAGCCTCTCCATGTACAATCCTCTTCCGATAACTCTTGTTTGTTGACCACATTGGCCTCGCCGCGCCGAGCGAACCAAGGCGGTGGACGACGGCGAGGCCCCGGACGGTAACAAGTCGGAGATGGGAAGACGCGGTAGTGGAGTCGCAGACGGAGAGGTGTACGAGGGTTAATTGGTTCTGGTGTGGCGTGGTTCTTCAGTCGGCGAAGAATAACAGGAGGTGTGGAGGGGGTGAAAGGATGGCCTGGCGAGCGGTGGGGTAGCGCTTCGCAGCGAAGCGTGGTAAGTAGAGCTACTAGTAGCTGGAGGCGGGAGCAGGTGGTCCCGGCGGCGCTTGATACATCTCCAACGTATCTATAATTTATGAAGTATTCATGCCATGTTTACAACAATTTTATATGGTTTTGGTATGATTTGGATGAAACTAACCCGGACTGACGCTGTTTTCAGCAGAACTACCGTGGTGTTGTTTTTTGTGCAGAAATAATAGTTCTCCAAATGCAACGAAACTTTTTGACAATTTTTTTGGAACAAAAGAGGCACTAGAAGCTTCATGGGAGGGCCAAAAGACCCACGAGGTGGGCACAACCCACCAGGGCGTGCCAGAGGGGCCTGGCTTGCCCCGGTGGGTTGTGCTCACCTCGAGGCCCATCTTCGCGTGATTCCAACGCTGAAAAATCTATAAATAGAGAAACCATCAGAAATAACCCTATATCAGAAGTTCAGCCGCCGCAAGCCTCTGTAGCCATGAAAAACCAATCTAGACCCTGTTCCGGCACCCTACCAGAGGGGGAAATCATCACCGGTGGCAATCTCCATCATCCCAGCAACCATCATGATGAGGAGGGAGTAGTCCACCCTCGGGGCTGAGGGTTTGTACCAGTAGCTATGTGTTTAATCTCTCTCTCGTGTTCTTGAGATGTCTCAATCTTGATGTATCGTGGGCTTTGTTAATATAGTTGGATCATATGGTGTTTTCCCCTCTCTATCTTGTTGTGATGAATTGAGTTTTCCCTTTGAGATTTCATTTTATCGGATTGAATACTTTTATGGATTTGAGAGCACTTGATCTATGTCTTGGCACTCAACTCACGGATTCCCGAGGTGACATTGGGGTAATCTATGCATAGGGATTGATGCACATTTTCGTCCTTATTTCTCTGGTAGAAATCTTGGGGCACGCTTTGAGGTTATTTGTGTTGGATTGAGTATTATGAATCTAAAATTATTTGATGCATATCACATAATCAACTCACGAATACTCGCAGTGACATTGGAGTATCTAGGTGACATTAGAGTTGGTTGATGTGTATCATATGGTGTTATTTTAGTACGAACTCTTGGTTAGATCGATCGAAAAGAATAGCTTGGTGTTATTTTAGTACAAACTCTAGGATAGATTGATCGGAAAGAATAGCTTTGAGGTGGTTTCGTACCCTAAAAACAATTTCTTCTTATGTTCTCTGCTAGATAGGAACTTTGGAGTGATTCTTCATCGCACGTTGAGGGATGGTTATATGATCCAATTATATTAGCATTGTTGAGAGATTGCACTAGCAAAAGTACGGACCCTAGGCCTTGTTTCTAAGCATTGCAATACCGTTTGTGCTCACTTTTGTTACTTGCTACCTTGCTGTTTTTTATTGTTACTATATTACAAAAATCAATATCTACTATCCATATTACACTTGTATCACCATCTCTTCGCCGAACTAGTGCACCTATACAATTTACCATTGTAATTGGTGTGTTGGGGACACAAGAGACTCTTTGTTATTTGGTTGCAGGGTTGTTTGAGAGAGACCATCTTCATCCTACACCTCCTACGGATTGATAAACCTTAGGTCATCCACTTGAGAGAAAATTGCTACTGTCCTACAAAACTCTACGCTTGGAGGCCCAACACAAGTCTACAAGAATAAAGTTGCGTAGTAGACATCAAGCTCTTTTCTGGCGCCGTTGCCGGGGAGGTGAGTGCTTGAAGGTATATCTTTAGATCTTACAATTGAATCTTTTAGTTTCTTATTTTATCACTAGTTTGGTTTGTAAAAGAAAACTAAAAAAAAATGGAATTGAGGTTGCATCATATTATTCATCTTTATAATGTCTTTCGTGAAAATGATGGAAAGGAAAATTGTGCTCAATTGATAGAAGAAGAATTCTATAAAATGTTTGACAAAAAATCTTTGAATGATGAGCATGATTGCAATGTTGCTGGTATGAATTCTTTGAATATCCATGATGCTAATGATATGCAAAGCTACAAGATTGGGGATGCTATGTTTGATGAAGATGATATTTTTAGTCCCCCAAGTTTTGATGAGAAAATTTATTATGATGAAAGCAAGCCTCCTATCTATGATAATTATGGTGATGACATGTATGCTATATTTAATAATGATAACCATGAAACTTGTCATCATGATTTTAATTTTCAATCACATGATAGTTATTTTGTTGAGTTTGCTCCCACTACTATTGATGAGAATAAATTTGCTTATGTGGAGAGTAATAAAATTTCTATGCTTATGTATCATGAAAAGAATGCTCTATGTGATGGTTATATTGTTGAATTCATTCATGATGCTATTTAAAATTATTATGAGAGAGGAACATATGCTTTTACATATTGCAATAATATCAAGTTTCCTCTCTATGTGTTGAAAATCTTGAAGTTTTGCTTGTTTTTCCTTCCTATGCTAGTTGATTCTTGTTCCCATAAGTTGTTTGCTCACAAAATCCTTATGCATAGGAAGTGTGTTAGGCTTAAATGTGCTAGTCATATGCTTCATGATGCTCTCTTTGTGTTTCAATTCTTATCTTTTATGCGAGCATCATTGAAATCATCATGCCTAGCTAAAAAGGCATTAAAGAAAAGCGCTTGTTGGGAGTCAACCCAACATTTACTTATACTGTTTTTGTGTGCTCACATGATTAGGATACTATAGTAATCATGTTTTATAGCTTTTGTTTCAATAAAGTGCCAAGTAAAGCCTTTGGGATAGTGTGGATGATAGTTGACTTGATTCTGTGCAAAAACAGAAACTTTTGGGCCCAGTAACAGAATTTTTTAGATTCACTGGAGCGTCAAAAAACTCTGCATTTTTTACAGTTACAAATTTTCTACGTTGTACTAATTTTTCAGAATTTTTTGAGTTACATAAGTATGACTAAAATTCATATCCTTACGTACTGTTCTGTTTTGGACAGATTCTGTTTTCAATGCGTAGTTTGCTTGTTTTATGGTTTCTATGGCTTATATTCCTTAATATAAATTGTGAAAATTGTAGATTACAGTAGGAATTATGTGGAAACAATTATGAATCTTATCTTGAAAGTTCCAAAGTGAATGATTTGTCTTTATCATACTAACCCATCTCACGAAGTTCCGTTAAATTTTGTGTGATTGAAGTTTTCAAGTTTTGGGTGAGATCTCGATTTGAGGAGAATAAGGAGTGACAAGAACCTAAGCTTAGGGATGCCCAAGGCACCCCAAGTTAATATTCAATAAATATCCAAGCAACTAAGCTTGGGGATGCCCCGGAAGGCATCCCCTCTTTCATCTCCAACATTATCGGTAACCTCACTTGGAGCTACATTTTCATTCGTCACATGATATATGTTTTGCTTGGAGAATAATTTTATTTTATTAGGATTTTCTTGATGTTATTTATAATAATGTTTGATATATTTTATTTCAATAAAAATTCATGAGTATCCTTCACCATGTTTAGTTTGCAAGTATTTGAGTTGCTCTTTCAAAATAGAAAGTTGCACGCTATTGCGTGAATTCTTGAGGAAAGTCAGAATGCGATAAAATGTCGAAACAATAATCTATGATAAAAAATTTACAGTGTGGCAAATTTTCAGAATTTTTGGAGTTAGGGAAATGTAAGTAAAATTGCACTCTTTATAGACTATACTGTTTAGACAGATTGCTGTTATGTTTGCATTGTTTGAATATGTTCACTTGTTTAATGATTCTATTTGAGGATGGAAGTGTTAAATATGCAGAGGCATTTAGTATGCAATGTTAAATAATAATTTTAGTGATTTGTTACAGTAGAGAATGATACGGTGTTGCATTGATTCATACTAACTTTTCTCACGAGTTCTTGTTGAGTTTTGTGTGGATGAAGTTTTTAAGATTTAGGGAAACCGTGATATTAAAGGAATTAAGGAGACAAAAAAGCTCAAGCTTGGGGATTCCCAAGGCATCACAAGACAATATTTCAAGAAGTCTCAAGCATCTATGCTTGGGGATGCCCCGGTAGGCATCCCACCTTTCTTCATCAAGAATTATCGGTTAGTATCGGTCGAGCCTAAGTTTTTGCTTCTTCACATGATGTGTGCTATTTTTGGAATGTCATTTTATTTTGTTTTGCTTGCTGTTTTAATAAAATACTTAAATCTGAAAGTTTTTAAATAAAAGAGAGTCCCCAAATAGCTACCCATTTACTTAACTACTCGCTTGAACTTCACTTATATTTTTTTGGAGTAGCTTGTCATTTACTCTTGTGCTTCACTTATATCCTATGAGTAAATTTTTGAATGTATTGAATGTCATAAAGTTGAAATTATATGTTATTCATATGCTTGTATCATACCTAGTAGTAGCTTCACATCGGGTTTAGAAAGTGAAATCTTTTGAAGCTTGACAATCACAATATTGGTCATACAAGCAATTCATGAATGATTAGTATAAGGAAGAGAACTTTCACATACAAATATATTATCTTGGACATCTTCTATGATTGTGAATACCCATTAATTATTTTCAAACATGAGCAAATTAGTTGAAGTTGGACAAGGAAGACAACGTAATGAGTTATGGTTGTGTATATTTGCATAGAAGTTATATTGTTATGGATCCTCCAACATGTGGTGTTTTCCTAGGATCTTTTGCTAGCCAAAAATTCGTACTAACTAGAGATACTACTTGTGCATCCAAAAACCCTTAAACCCAGTTTCTTGCCATGAGTGTCCACCATACCTACCTATGGATTGAATAAGATCCTTCAAGTAAGTTGTCATCGGTGCATAAAGCAATAAACATTGCTCCTAAATATGTTTGATCTTTTATTGTAGGGGAAAATTGAGCGTTGTACGAACTTGTGATGGCAAAGTAATAAAAGCGACGGACTACATAATAAAGGTTTCTATCATAAGGGGCAATATAATGTGACGTTCCTTTGCATTAAGAGCTTGGGCATCCAAAAATAAAAAGCGCATGACAACCTCTGCTTCCCTCGGCGAAGGGCCTATCTTTTAGTTTTTAGTATTTACTTTTATGCAAGAGTTAATAGAATGCATTCTCATTTCAACCTTAATTATTCTCTAGTTGGCAAGCATCATGTGGTGGGAAAAGATCTAGGCTCATATGACCAGTCAAATATATTTGATCATGAATTATTATTGTTGACAATTATCTCTATGATAAATGAGTTGGGAGGCGAAACATTAAGCCCCTATCTTTCTCTGTGTTCGATGGATGCCATTTGTTCTAAAAATATGCTTTGAGTAATAGCAATCATAGAAGACTATATGATGATTGAGTATGTGGAGCTCTTACTTAGACTCTGTTGAATAAGTTGAATTGCAATTGTTTGGTGACTAAGAATATAGGTTGTTGAGTTTCAAGAGAATTCATTGTTTGAACCTTAACATGTGAATTGGTTGCTACTTTAACATGAGAAGTTTTATGAGAAATAATTGCTGTTATGATGCTAGGAAAAGTGATTGAAATTATCATTGATCAAACTTATGCACTTTGCTAGCATTCACACTTCATAAATTATTTCTTTTATCATTTACCTACTCGAGGACGAGTAGGAATTAAGCTTGGGGATGCTGATACGTATCCAACGTATCTATAATTTATGAAGTATTCATGCCATGTTTACAATAATTTTATATGGTTTTGGTATGATTTGGATGGAACTAACCCAGACCGACGCTGTTTTCAGCAGAACTACCGTGGTGTTGTTTTTTGTGCAGAAATAAAAGTTCTCCAAATGCAACAAAACTTTTTGATGATTTTTTTGGAACAAAAGAGGCACTAGAAACTTTGTGGGAGGGCCAGAAGACCCACGAGGTGGGCACAACCCACCAGGGCACGCCAGAGGGTCCTGGCTTGCCCTGGTGGGTTGTGCTCACCTCGAGGCCCATCTTCGCGTGATTCCAACGCTGAAAAATCCTATAAATAGAGAAACCATCAGAAATAACCCTAGATTAGAAGTTCCGCCACCGCAAGCCTCTGTAGCCACGAACAACCTGCAAATACTGACATCCCTAAGCTCCTCCTCACACTATTGGGGTGGAGGGGGCAGTCCCCTCCAATTCCTCGGCGGCGGACAGCCGCCACGTCAGACGAGGTGAACGGCGAGGGAGAGGATGGCGGGGAATCGTCGTTGCGCCAACTGCTTTTCTCCTCTTGCAGTTGGGTACGGTCAACGAAGACTCCACCGGCTCGCTCTGCCCCGGCACCCTCACAAAAACACAGTGTGGATGCTCGATCCTTCGATCTCTGGTGGATGCTCCATCTTGGATCGATACTCCCACCACTGCTGCCTCATGATCGGATTCGGTGAATCTTTTTGCTCCATGGCCTTGAGGAGCAGGTCTATGTACTCCCGCGCGACTCCCTCCTAGAGTATCGCCGCCTATTCCTTCTGTTCCAGATATTTGGCCATCGCTGTCACCGTCGCCGCTAATTGCTCCGGGTTGTCAAACCAAGACTGTATCTCCAACATCCTGTCTAGCTTTCACAGGGTCGCCGTCTGCGATCCTCACGTATCAGTTGTACTCCTCCATCAATCTACTTCTCCACAACACCTTCACTCGCTGGCGGTGGTTTTTGAATGGAAGAGGAGAGGAGCGGCACTGGTTTTGGATTAGAACGGGAGATGAGCGGCGGTGGTTTTGAAATGGAAGAGGAGAGGAGCGGCGCTGGTTTTGGATTGGAACAGGAGAGGAGCAGCGGAGGTTTTGAAATGGAAGAGGAGAGGAGCGGCGGTGGTCTTGGAAGTATTTTTTTGTTTTGCGTATTTTGGGTCAAAGTTTGACCACGTACTGTATTTGACAAGCAAAATGTGAATGCATGTCATAAAAAATTGTATCGTTTGGTTCGTATCTGAATGTACTTTCAAATGATATTATTTTTGCCATGTATAACATATATTTTATTTGTTAAAATCATGGTCAAAATATGACCCAGAATACAAGGGAGACTAGTTAATGTGGGGTCGCTTCTTAATTGAAGGGTAAATTGATTTTGATTTTGATCCAGTCACAGCGCGTCGGCCCTCTTGTCCAATCCTAAATCGCTGCCGCACGCTCCTCTCCCTCTTTTCCATTGCAAAACCACCCCCTCTCCTCTCCATCTTCTCCATTCCAAAACCACCATCTTGCCTCTCCCTCTTCTCCATTGCGAAACCACCCCCTCTCCTCTCCATCTTCTCCATTGCAAAACCACCGTCTCGCCTCTCCCTCTTCTCCATTGCAAGACCATCGTCTCTCCTCCCATCTTCCAAAGCCAGCACCGGACATCTCAGAAGCACATCTATGGAGAGGATGCAACAACGAATTGGGCAGATCGCCGGCGGTGACCAGGCGAAGTTAGTCGGGTTGAAGGAGATCCTTACTTGGTTTAACAACGAGTGGGAGATTTCGAGGACGGTGAGGGCCATGTGGCAATGTATGAGAAAGAGTGAGACGGCGGTGATGTACTCCCCGGCGGCAGTCACGCCGCAGTCCTTCGAGTTCATCGAGTATCTCCTCTGGGCGATGGGGCAGACAGATTCGCCCGAGGCAAAAGTCAGGCGGAGGTGGTGGGCGTACAGGTCGAAGGTCGAGCATCCAGAGGATAACAAATCGACCGAGTACGGTGTGCCGTTCGTGAGGGTGCAGTGCCAGTCGGAGCCGCAGGAGTATTCGTTGTCCCACCGCAAGAGGAGGTCGGATGGCACGATGTCGCTTCCCCACCATTCTCCATGGTTCCCTCGCCGCTCGCCTCATTTCAACGGCGGCGGGAGGGTTTAAGGTAAGCTTCGCACTAACCTAATCTTTCATTTGCTCATGCTTACAATCAGTGTGACGGCTAATGAAAATCATACGGGTAAGTATTGGGTAGTACTTCGAGTCTCCGAGTACCACGCCAATCACCATGAAATAGCTCTGGACCAAAAACAAAGTTGTGACAATGTGTACAAATAAAGAAAAATCAATTGGTGCTTCTTTCAGAAAAGAGTACTCCCTAGAAAAGTGCCAATATAAGCTACTCCTATTTGATTAGAGGATTTGCTGCAACACAGAAACAAGTAAAGTGTCCCCTTAAAAACATGTAAGGTTCAAGCCAAACACTGGCAGATTAAAATATTTTGCAGCGGGTCGACAAGAACTTGAGGAACCATCCGAGCATCTGTGCTTTTTCAAGCCACGTTTATGTTAGATATTGGCACCTCGCACTCTGCATATATGCTGGTTCCATCCGTACATTTGTGCAGTTCCATCAAAATGTAGCCGAATAACCCTGTTTGCACAGATAATGAAAAAGCGTGATTACATTATAGTGGCACCAGTTGATGAAACATACACTAATAAATAGAAGAAACTTCATTTTCCTAATGGGAAAAGAGTGCGATAGTATCACAGTATGCCATGCTGCGAGGGCGAGATGGGCCCTGCGATGCCTCATATGGTAGGCCTCATACTGGAAATCGACTCAATTCTCCCCGATACACCTTCTGCCAGTGATGAACATCAGTGTACAACAGTAGTACAAGGAGGGGCCTTGAGACATTCCAGTCTCTATTTTTGTGTAGATCAACTAAAATTAAGCACCCCAGTTTGCAGAAACACTTAAACATTAACAATGGGACTAGTTGATGAAACATATACTAATAAAGAGAAGCACTTTCTTTATCTACATTGGTAATGAAATGATAGAGAGGACAATAGCTCTATTTTAACTGTATTATTACTTCATTTTATCAGTGGCACTAGGGTCGAGCAGGTGGCAAGCAAGGTGTACCGTGCATCGCAAGGATGGAGGCCGGGGGTGCTTAGACTGGGATGCTGAAGCTAGCTCTTTCAGTCCCTATCTCCCCCCTGATGTTTCTGTGGTAGCTTTTGGCTTGTAATCCAAACTTGGTCGAGCTGGGGCTGCGCCCCCTACCTGCCTAGCTTATGTGGAGAACTTGTCTCCTGCTAGTACTCAGTCCATTCTAGTAGTAGTTGCATAACTGCCCGTTTACACTGAGATGTGATAACCCACAAGTATAGGGGATCACAACAATTTTCGAGGGTAGAGTATTCAACCCAAATTTATTGATTCGACACAAGGGGAGCCAAAGAATATTCAAGAGTATTAGCAGTTGAGTTGTCAATTCAACCACACCTGAAAGACTTAATATCTACAGCAAAGTATTTAGTAGCAAAGTAGTATGAAAGTAACGGTAACGGTGGCAATAGTAATAGTAGCAGTTTTGTAGTGATTGTAACAGCAGTAGCAACGAAAGCTGTTGGGGAACGTTGCATGGAAAACAAAAAAAATTCTACGCACACGCAAAATCTATCCATGGAGATGCATAGCTACGAGAGGGGAGAGTATGTCTACGTACCCTCGTAGACCGTAAAGCGGAAGCGTTAATCAATGCGGTTGATGTAGTCGTACACCTTCACGATCCACCCGATCAAGTACCGAACGTACGACACCTCCGCGTTCGGCACAAGTTCAGCTCGATGACATCCTCGCCTTCTTGATCCAGCAAGACAGGCAAAATAGTAGATGAGTTCTGGCAGCACAACGGCGTGGTGACGGTGGTGGTGCAACTATCTCCGCAGGGCTTCGCCGAGCACTATGAAAATTATGACCGAGGGCGAACTAGAGGGAGAGGGGCGCCGCACACGGCTTGGGGATCATGGTGTCTGTTGCCCCTCTCCCTCCTCTCATAAATATAGGTGGAGGGGGGGAGATGAGGCAGCCCTAGGGCGCCCCAAAGGGCCGGCGGCTAGCCCTAGGGCCTGCCTAGCCCCCCTTCCATATATGGACATGGGGGGGGGGGAAGGAAAGGGGGGCTGGCTGCCTTAGGGCGCCTCCCCCTTCCTTCCCTCCCTTCCTTGGTGCATGGGCAGGGGTGGAGGGGTGTGCCAGCCCCCTTGTGGGCTGGTGTGCTTCCCCCTTTGGCCCATAAGGCCCACCACTTACCGGTGGCCTCCCGGAACCCCTTCCGGCACTCCGATAAATACCCGGTGCTTTTCGAAACCTTTCCGGTGACCGAATAGCATCGTCCTATATATCAATCTTTACATCCGGACCATTCCGGAGCTCCTCGTCATGTCCGTGATCTCATCCGGGACTTCGAACAACATTCGGTCACCAACTCACATAACTCATATAATACTATATCATCAACGAACGTTAAGCGTGCGGACCCTATGGGTTCGAGAATGATGTAGACATGACCAAGACGCTTCTCCAGTCAATAACCAATAGTGGGACCTGGATGCCCATATTGGTTCCTACATATTCCACGAAGATCTTTATCGGTCGAACCTTTATGACAACATACGTAATTCCCTTTGTCTGTCGGTATGTTACTTGCCCGAGATTCGATCGTCGGTATCTCCATACCTAGTTCAATCTTGTTACCGGCAAGTCTCTTTACTCGTTTCGTAATACATCATCTTGTAACTAACTCCTTAGTCACTTTGCTTGCAACCATCTTGTGATGTGTATTATCGAGAGGGCCCAGAGATACATCTCCGTCATACGGAGTGACAAATCCCTATCATGATTCACGCCAACTCAACAGACACCTTCGAAGATACCTGTAGAGCATCTTTATGATCACCCAGTTATGTTGTGACGTTTGATAGCGCACAAGGTATTCCTCTGATATCTGGGAGTTGCATGATCTCATGGTTGAAGGAATATGTATTTGGCATTAAGAAAGCAGTAGCAATAAACTGAACGATCATATGCTAAGCTAACGGATGGGTCTTGTCCATCACATCATTCTCCTAATGATGTGATCCCGTTATCAAGTGATAACTCATGTCCATGGTTAGGAAACCTTAACCATCTTTGATCAATGAGCTAGTCTAGTAGAGGCTCACTAGGGACACGGTATTTGTTTATGTATCCACACATGTATTTAAGTTTTCGATCAATACAATTCTAGCATGAATAATAAACCTTTATCACGAATAAGGAAATATAATAGTAACAACTTTATTATTGCCTCTAGGGCATATTTCCATCAAAAGTAACTTAGCAAAGATCAATATGTGAAAAGCTCGTAGGCATTGGATCAACGACGAATAATTGTGTTGGATAATATTCATCATGTAGCAGTCATAACCTAGGGCGGCACAGAACTAGCCCCAATTCATCAATATAACGTAGGCATGTATTCCGTATATAGTCATACGTGCTTATGGAAAAAAAACTTGCATGACATCTTTTGTCCTACCCTCCCGTGGCAGCGGGGTCCATAAGGAAACTAAGCGATATTAAGGCCTCCTTTTAATAGAGAACCGGAACTAAGCATTAGCACTTAGTGAATACATGAACTCCTCAAACTACGGTAATCACTGGAAAGAATCCCAATTATTGTCACCTTGGGGTATGCGGATCATAACACGTAATAGGTGTCTACAACTTGCAAGATAAGATCAAGAACACACATATATTCATGAAAGCATAATAGGTTCAGACCTGAAATCATGGCACTCGGGCCCTAGTGACAAGCATTAAGCATAGCAAAGTCATAGCAACATCAAACTCAGAACATAGTGGATACTAGGGATCAAACCCTAACAAAACTAACTCGATTACATGATAAATCTCATCCAACCCATCACCGTCCAGCAAGCCTACGAAGGAATTACTCACTCCCGGCGGTGAGCATCATGAAATTGGCGATGGAGGAAGGTTGATGATGATGATGGCGACGGATTACACACTCCAGAGCCCTGAACGGACTCCAGATCAGCCCTCCCGATGAAGAACAGGAGGTGGCGGCGGCTCCATATCTTAAAACGCGATGAATCCTTCTCTCTGATTTTTTACTCCTCGAATAGATATATATGGAGTTGGAGTTAGGGTTGTAGATGGTCCATGGGGCCCACAAGCCCCCAGGGCGCGCCCTGGGGAGGGGGGATTGGCGCGCCCTCAGGGCTTGTGGCCCGTGGGTGGCCCCCTCTGGTATCTTTTTTCGCCAGTATTTTTTATATATTCCAGAAATATTCTCCGTAAATTTTTAGGTCAATCCGAGAACTTTGATTTCTGCACAAAAATAACACCATGCCAATTCTGCTGAAAACAACATTAGTCCGGGTTAGTTTCATTCAAATCATGCAAATTAGAGTCCAAAACAAGGGCAACAGAGTTTGGAAAAGTAGATACGATGGAGATGTATCAACTCCCCCAAGCTTAACCCATTGCTTGTCCTCAAGCAATTCAGTTGACAAACTGAAAGTGACAAAGAAAAACTTTTACAAACTCTATTTGATCTTGTTATTGTAAATATGCCTAACCAATGTTCAGGTTTTCAACAAAGATTATGAACTAACCACATTCACAATAACACTTAGGTCTCACATTTACTCATATCAATGACATAATCAACTAGCGAGCAATAATAAGATATCTCGAATGACAACACTTTTTCAAAACAATCATGATATAATATGACATAATGGTATCTCGCTAGCCCTTTCTTAGACCGCAAAACATAAATGCAGAGCACCCCTGAAGATCAAGGACTGACTAGACATTGTAATTCATGGCAAAAGAGATCCAGTCATAGTCATACTCAATATCGAATAAAAATAAGGCATATAAATGACAGTGTTGCTCTCCAGCTGGTGCTTTTATAAGAAGATGATGACTCAACAATAAAAGTAAATAGATAGGGCCTTCGCAGAGGGAAGCAGGGATTTGCAGAGGTGCCAGAGCTCGAAGCTTTTAAAACAGAGATGAATATAATTTTGAGCGGTATGCTTTCATTGTCAACATAACAACCAAGAGATCTCACTATCTTCCATGCTAGACATATTATAGGCGGTTCCCAAACAAAATGGTAAAGTTTTACCCCCCCTCCACCAACGAGCACACTCCACGGCTAGCCGAATCCACGGGTACCGTCCATACCAACAACAGTCCTGGGGGGGTTTTGTTTCATTATTATATTCTGACTTTGATTTTGATCATGGAACTAGGCATCCCAATTACCAGCCACTTTCTCATGAATGAAAAGTGAATAAACACCCATTGTGGGAATAACCCACCTAGCATGGAAGATACTGACAACCCCCAGTCGCTACATGAGCGATGCGGGCATACAAAACAGATTATTATTTGAAGGTTTAGAGTTTGGCACATGAAAATTTACTTGGAACAGTAGTTAAATACCCCATATAGGTAGGTATGGTGGACTCATATGGAACAACTTTGGGTTTAAGGAAGTGGATGCACAAGCTGTATTCCCGCTTAGTACAAGTGAAGGCTAGCAAAAAGATTGAGGAGCGACCAACTAGAGAGCGATAACGGTCATAAACATGCATTGAGACTAATCAACATTGGGTACAAGCATGAGTAGGATATAAATCACCATGAACATAAATATCGTGGAGGCTATGTTGTTTTTGATTTCAACTACATGCGTGAACATGAGCCAAGTCAAGCCACTTAAATCATTCAAAGGAGGATACCATCCTATCATACTACATCATAACCATTTTAAATGCATGTTGGCACACAAGACAAACCATTATTCACTCCTAGCTAATTAAGCATGGCATGAGTAACTATAATCTCTAATTGTCATTGCAAACATGTTTCATTCATAATGGGCTGAATAAGGAACGATGAGCTAATCATATTCACAAAAACAAAATAGGTCGAGTTCATACCAGCTTTTCTTCATCTCAATCATTTCATCAAGTATCGTCATTATTGCCTTTCACTTGCACGACCGAACGACATGAATAATAATAATAGTGCATGTGCATTGGACTAAGCTGGAATCTACAAACATTTATTCAAAGGAGACGACAAGGTAATATGGGCTCTTTGTTAGATCAACAATAATACATATGAGAGCCACTCAAAATTTTCATCGTGGTCTTCTCCTTACGACCCAAAGAAAAGAATTTCAAAGAAACACACTGAAATATTTTTGGAGTTTTTGTTTTTTTGAAGAAAGTAAAATGAAAATGAGAAAAACTATTTACACGGGAAAGCTCCCAACAAGTAAAAGAAGAACGAGATATCTTTTTGGGTTTTCTTTTAATACTACAAGTAATTAAACTAGAAAGAAAAACTAAAAAGAAGCGAGAAATATTTTTGGATTTTATCATAGTTTCTCAAACACACAAGAAGAAAGCAAGAAAAATAAACTAACATGGATTATACAATGAAAAATGATTTACCCCAACAACTGGAATGAATGTGTGATGCATGAATGTAATGTCGGTGAGAGATACTTACTCCCCCAAGCTTAGGCTTTTGGCCTAAGTTGGTCTATGGCCACGGCTGGCCGGGCTGATATCCAAAGTCGTAGTTGGGGTTGAACTGGATTGCGGCTGCCACCGCTTGGAGGGCCGCCTCGTTGAGGCGAGTGGTCTCCCTAGCTCTCTCATACTCGTGTGCCTCCTATCTAAGTATGAAATATCTTCGTTTTACCTGGAAGTCAAAGAAGGTAGGAGCAGGAAGCGTAACAAAGACAACGCGCTGCCTGTCAAAGATTAGTCTATACTGAAAAGGCAACTCGCTTCTCTCAAGAAACTGGAAACGTTCCATGGCATCATAATCAAGGAAAGCAGGTGGCAGCTGAATATCATTTTCTTTTATTGGAACCCCAAGATGATGAGCAAAACATGTGGCATAAATTCCACCAAAGAAGTCCCCAGCTAAAGCATTATTATGTAACCACCTAGCAATGATAGCCCCCAAGTTAAATCGTTTATCATTCATTACCGTGCTCTTGAGGACAATAAGATCGGATGCGCAAAGGTGGCTATGGTCATGTTTACCGTTAATGTATCTACCTATAAAGAGAGCAAAATAATGTAATGAAGGAAAGTGAATGCTCCCTATAGTAGCTTGTGTTATGGTTCTAGTTTTACCTACAGTAATGCTAGCAAGGAACTTCGTGCAATCAGATTTACGAGGTTCAGTATATATGACCCATTGCGGAATTTTGCATGCATCATTAAATTCTTCAAGGTCCATGCTAAATGATTTATCATATAGATCAAATAAAATAGAATGTGTATTGTGATGGACCGAATACTTAAATCTCTACACAAAGGAATCAGTAAGGTTGTAGTACTGCAAACACTTATCTGACACGAAGTCCGTCAGGTCGGTGTTATGCACGTACATATCAAATTCTTCCTTGAAACCTGCACGAGTCATGAAGTGATCCGACGGGCATTCACAATGCCGCACTATAGCTTCCCGCGGTGGTTCAAGGTCCGACTCACGTATCGCGAGCCTTGGGGATTTCTTCTTCGAGGAACCACCTTGGAACATTTTCCTAAACATTTTCTTCCTCTGAAAATTTTCTAAATTTTTTTAGTGACTCAAAATAAAAGTGAATCAAACTCAACAAAACTAATAGCAACAACTCCCACAAGTGTCTAGAGGCTATATCATGCAACAAAACTACTTTGGACCATATAAATTTGACATGCAAGCTCAAGAACATGGTCACCACAGTAGCAAAAATTTGCAATATATAAAGCACTATAGCAAAAACTAATTGGACCAATGGAGGAGTCACATACTGATGAACAATCCCCTAAAACAGTTTCAGAAATGGAGCTCCGAGCAAAGAGATCAAAAATGGCAGCAAGATGAGCAAGAACATGGGTTTGAGCAATGGTGTGATTTTTTTTGGAGGAAGACGAAGTGGATGGGTGGCTGGAATAAGTGAGGGGGCCTATGTGGGCCCCACAAGTCACCTAGGCACGCCCAAGGGGGTGGGCGTGCCCTGTGGGCTTGTGGCTCACAAGTGCACCCCCCTGGGATGTGTTCAGTGCCAAAACTTCTTAAATATTGCATAAAAAATCATACTAAATATTTAGGGCATTTGGAGAACTTCTATTTTCTGGTCATTTTTTTATTGCACGGATAATTCAGAAAACTGTAAAATAATAGCATTTCTACTTTATTAATTCTAAATAACAGAAAGTAAAAAGTGGGTATAGAAAGTTGTGTTTACTAAATTCATCCATCTCATGCCCGTCAAAAGGAATCCGTTAACAAGGTTGATCAATTCTTATTAACAAACTTCTTACGAATGACATGAAACTGGAGAATCTTCGTATAGCACTAGGTTACCTCAATGGGGATGTGCATGTCCCCAATAATAAGAATTTCATATTTCTTTTTGACAGTAGGAATAGGGAATTCAAAACCTCCAATAGTAATTGTTGAAAATTTTCCAATAGAATTGATACTATTCACTTGAGGTTGTTTCTTCGGAAAGTGTACCGTATGCTCATTACCACTAACATGAAAAGTGACATTGCCCTTATTGCAACCAGTAGCAACCCCCGCAGTGTTCAAAAAGGGTTTACCAAGGATGATCGACACACTGTCGTCCTCGGGTATATCAAGAATAACAAAGTCTGTTAAGATAGTAACATTTGCAACTACGACAGGCACATCCTCACAAATACCGATGGGTATAGCAGTTGATTTATCACCCATTTGCAAAGAGATTTCAGTGGGTGTCAACTTATTTAATTCAAGTCTACGATATAAAGAGAAAAGCATAACACTAACACCGGCTCCTAGATCACATAAAGCAGTTTTAACATAGTTTCTTTTAATGGAGCATGGTATAGTTGGTATTACTGGATCTCCTAGTTTCTTTGGTATTCCACCCTTAAATGTATAATTAGCAAGCATGGTGGAAATTTCAGCTTCCGGTATCTTTTTTTTATTAGTAACAATATCTTTCATATACTTAGCATAAGGAGACATTTTCAAAATATCAGTCAAACGCAAGCGCAAAAAGACAGGTCTAAGCATTTCAACAAAGCGCTCAAATTGTTCATCATCCTGATTCTTTGAAGCTTTAGGAGGAAAGGGCATGGGTTTCTGAACCCATGACTCTCTTTCTTTACCATGTTTCCTAGCAATGAAGTCCCTCTTATCATATCTTTTATTCTTAGGTTCTGGGTTATCAAGATCAACAGAAGGTTCTATCTCCACATCATTATCATTACTAGGTTGAGCATCAACATGAACATCATCATCATCATCATTATTACTAGGCTCATGATCATCACCAGATTGTGTCTCATCATCAGAAATAGAAATATCATTTGGATTCTCAGGTGTGTCTATAATAGGTTCACTAGAAGCATGCAAAGTCCTATCATCTTTATTTTATTTTTAGAAGGACTAGGTGTAGCAGTATTAATTCTCTGAGAATCTTGTTCAATTCTCTTAGGATGGCCCTCAGGATACAAAGGTTCCTGAGTCATTTTACCACCTCTAGTCATAACTCTAACAGCATGATCATTGTTTTTATTATTCATCTCATTAAGCAAATTATTTTGTGCTTTAAGAACTTGTTCTACTTGAGTTTTTACCATGGAAGCATGTTTACTAACAACCTTGAGATCATTAACAGTTCTAAACATATAGTCACTCAAGCGTTCAATCATATAAGCATTTCGTTTCAATTGTCTACTAACATATGCATTGAAGTTTTCTTGTTTAACAATAAAGTAATCAAATTCATCCAAGCATTGACTAGCAGATTTATTATAAGGAATATCACCTTCATCAAATCTATAGAGAGAATTTACCTCTACTACCCGTGTCGGGGTATTAAGACCATGTATATCTTTGATAGGTGGTACATTCTTAACATCTTCAACTTTAATACCTTTTTCTTTCATAGATTTCTTTGCCTCTTGCATATCTTCAGGACTGAGAAATAGAATACCTCTCTTCTTCGAAGTTGGCTTAGGGGGTGGTTCGGGAAGAGTCCAATCATTATCATTACTCAATATATTATTCAATAGTACATCAGCTTGTTCAACAGTTCATTCCCTGAAAACACAACCAGCACAACTATCTAGGTGGTCCCTAGAAGCATCGGTTAGTCCATTATAAAAGATATCAAGTATTTCATTTTTCTTGAGAGGGTGACCATGCAAAGCATTAAGTAATTGGAGAAGCCTCCCCCAAGCTTGTGGGAGACTCTCTTCCTCAATTTGCACAAAGTTAAATATTTCTTGTAAAGCAGCTTGTTTCTTATGAGCAGGAAAATATTTTTCAGAGAAGTAATATATCATATCCTGGGGACTACGCACACAACCAGGAGCAAGAGAATTAAACCATATCTTAGCATCACCCTTTAATGAGAAAGGAAACAACTTAAGAATATAGCAATAACGGATTTTTTCCTCATGAGCAAATAGGGTGGCTATATCATTTAATTTAGTAAGATGTGCCACAACAGTTTCAGTTTCATAACCATGGAAAGGATTAGATTCAACCAAAGTAATTAACTCAGGATCGACAGAGAATTCATAATCCTTATCAGTAACAAAGATAGGTGAAGTAGCAAACTTAGGATCATATTGTATTCTAACATTCAAAGATTTTTCTTTCAACTTGAAGAGTAATTTCTTAAGATCCTCTCTATCTTTACAAGCAATAAAGTCCCTAGCTACTTCTCCATCCATAACATAACCATCAGGTATGACAGGCAATTCATATCTAGGAGTGCTAGGTCTAATGGGTGTTTCAAAGTTTTCAGTTTCAATAATTTCATCAGTTTCACAAATATCATCAGTTTCAACATTCTCAATATCTTTAGCTCTAGCAAGTTGCTCATCAAGATATTCACCCAGTGGCACAGTATTATCAAGCAAAGTACTAGTATCCTCATTAGCATCATTCATAGCAGAAGTAGCATCATCAATTACTTGTGACATATCAAGATTAATAGCAGGTGTAGGTGTCGCAAGCTTACTTAAAATAGAAGGTGAATCAAGTGTAGAGCTAGATGGTAGTTCCTTACCTCCCCTCGTTGTAGAGGGAAAAATCTTGGTTCTGGTATCTTTCAAATTCCTCATAGTGATCAACATATATAAATCCTAAGTGACTCAGCCAATAGAGCCATGCTACCCAGCAACGGCGCTAGAAAAAGGTCTTGATAACCCACAAGTATAGGGGATCGCAATAGTTTTTGAGGGTAGAGTATTCAACCCAAATTTATTGATTCGACACAAGGGGAGCCAAAGAATATTCACAAGTATTAGCAGTTGAGTTGTCAATTCAACCACACCTGAAAGACTTAATATCAGTAGCGAAGTATTTAGTAGCAAAGTAGTATGAAAGTAACGGTAACGGTGGCAATAGTAACAGTAGCAGTTTTGTAGTGATTGTAACAGCAGTAGCAACGAAAGTAACTTACCAAAGATCAATATGTGAAAAGCTCGTAGGCATTGGACCAGCAAAGGATAATTGTGTTGGATAATATTCATCATGTAGCATTCATAACCTAGGGCGACACAGAACTAGCTCCAATTCATCAATATAATGTAGGCATGTATTCCGTATATAGTCATACATGCTTATGGAAAAGAACTTGCATGCCATCTTTTGTCCTACCCTCCCGTGGCAGCGGGGTCCATAAGGAAACTAAGGGATATTAAGGCCTCCTTTTAATAGAGAATTGGAACAAAGCATTAGCACTTAGTGAATACATGAACTCCTCAAACTACGGTAATCACCGGAAAGAATCCCAATTATTGTCACCTTGGGGTATGCGGATCATAACACGTAATACGTGTCTACAACTTGCAAGATAGGATCAAGAACACACATATATTCATGAAAACATAATAGGTTCAGATTTGAAATCATGGCACTCGGGCCCTAGTGACAAGCATTAAGCATAGCAAAGTCATAGCAACATCAATCTCAGAACATAGTGGATACTAGGGATCAAACCCTAACAAAACTAACTCGATTACATGATAAATCTCATCCAACCCATCACCGTCCAACAAGCCTACGAAGGAATTACTCACTCCCGGCAGTGAGCATCATGAAATTGGCGATGGAGGAAGGTTGATGATGATGATGGCGACAGATTACACCCTCCGGAGCCCCGAATGGACTCCAGATCAGCCCTCCCGATGACGAAAAGGAGGTGGCGGCGGCTCCGTATCGTAAAACATGATGAATCCTTCTCTCTGATTTTTCTCTCCGCGAATATGTATATATGGAGTTGGAGTTAGGGTTGCAGACGGTCCAGGGGGCCCACAAGCCTGCAGGGCACGCCCGGGGGGGGGGGGGGGGGGGGGGGTAGGCGCGGCTTCAGGGCTTGTGGCCCCTGGGTGGCCCCCTCTGGTATCTTTTCCACCAGTATTTTTTTATATATTCCAGAAATATTCTCCGTAAATTTTCAGGTCAATCCGAGAACTTTGATTTCTGCACAAAAATAACACCATGGCAATTCTGCTGAAAACAGCGTTAGTCCGGGTTAGTTTCATTCAAATCATGCAAATTAGAGTCCAAAACAAGGGCAAAAGAGTTTGGAAAAGTAGATACGATGGAGATGTATCAAGATGTTGTCGGACAAACTAGACGAGGATCAAAGCTCAAATTAAAGACAAACTCATAGAAAAGGGGTCAATCGATAGATGTCCTAATTAACATAGCCGGCTTGACCTAGATGGCAGCCGAGTAGTCTTTGTGCATGTGCCCCCAATGACCATCGCCTTGGAGGAACGTAGTTGTCGCTGTTTAACCCTCGTAGTGATCTGAAGCACATGACACCTAATATTGCGAGATGACAAGAAACCTTAACATAACCGCCCCAAAGGAGATGACAAGAACCTACACTGGAGTTCCATCGACTATGTGTGGACGAACGACCTCAAGGAGGATAGGAGCCCAAAAAAGAAACTCGAAGAAGAAGCACTGATATCTGCGCGTGCCAGGACTAAAATCCCTAACAT
Organism: Thinopyrum elongatum; assembly: GCA_011799875.1. Classification (NCBI taxonomy): domain Eukaryota; kingdom Viridiplantae; phylum Streptophyta; class Magnoliopsida; order Poales; family Poaceae; genus Thinopyrum; species Thinopyrum elongatum. The sequence continues at coordinate 320,788,703 of CM022297.1, forward strand.
AAACTAATAACCCGAGCAGAGGGACCAGGATTCCCCTCCCCACCACTGGCTGACGGAGTGGTGGGAAGAGGGGAGGGGCGAATCCATAGGCTCACCGGTGAAGCATGGAGGGGAGAGGTTGCCCTAGCCGCCTATGGTGACTGGAGTAGATTTGCATTTATACCGAAAATGGGTTCAAATTTTATTGCTAATGTAATATACCCGGTGCTCCCTTTTTCTTTTAGATTTCTCATCAGAACTACAACCCTGTACAACACAGCCTGCATGAGATGTAGACGATAGCCAATCTAGCCATCTGCTGGAGTCTGGTCACATGCATGGACGGACTGATCTCCCGTGTCGTGCACGGATCATCCAGGCACCGATGTGTGTAGAACACTACTCCAGTACTATCCTCGTCTCTCTCTTCTATTAACTCAACCAACTTACGGGGACGGGGGAGTGTGCCTATGGTCGGTTCTCAATTGCGATCACACATGTGTGTGCAAATGCAATATGATGCGCGTTCTATTCGGTGAGCGGCGTGCCAGACCTACCGACCGTCTGGGGTGCAACGCGAACGCGACGGGCATGCTGTATACATGTGTACCGCCATTTTCTTCTAGCTTTGCTCCATGGCGCAATCCATGGATACAAAATTATATTTAAAAGTCAAGGGCGGGGCTTTTCCCATGCGGTAGGCAGGGAAGTTCAGCCTAGTCAGTTCGACAGAGAGGCGAGAAGATGAGGGAGTAGAGGATTCAACTTACTGCTGGAAATGTAGGGCTGTGTGATTTTACGGCTCATTACTGCTGGACAGGTAGGGCCACTGGCAGCGAGGTGCTATACAAATGGTTTTTAACCCCTTTCCGCGACGGTGTTTGGAACCGTCGCCAAGTGAGTGACTGCGATAGGGGGGGGGGGGTCCTTCCCACACGACCCAGAAACCGTCGGGGATAGGGAGCCTTGATGCATACAGTTGTCCCTATAAAACCGTTTCTGATATCTCGAATATCCCAAACGCTTCATCCTTGCTACTCGTTTGTGCTCGCATTGCCATCGCAGTCGGAGTTCTGTGGTTTTACGTAAAACCAGGCAAATTCTAGGCACGGGAGTTTTCCAGGCACATACCAAACTGGCTCTACGTTTATGATGCCTGGCACATCACAAACAGTTCATGATTGTAAATCATGTATGATAGGTAGACAATCACAAACATTTAGTTTTCCCGCACCATTTGTGATAGTGTCTGACATCACACACACTTTGCGAACGGCAACTATGTGCATTGTTACACACGTTTCCTCTCCTTGAACCGTGTCGGATTATGATGTATATCACACAGTGCTTTATAAACCGTGTGCGCCGTAATGACCTGCAGACCGTAATTTCACCCTAATTTAATTGCTGCTATTTAAAATTGTACCTAATTTGAACTTGAAAGTAGGCTATAGCTTTATTCATATCCATCAGGTTCAAACAACCAATGCATTATTCGATTCACAGGTACATATGTTCAAGAATTACATAAGCACCAAATAAAGAATGATGAACCAGGGTTCTATACTTGTACTATTATAGATGGTAAAGAAAGAGGCGACAGACATTCTGGTTGCTGAACAAGGTGAAGCGGAATGGCCCTATTGTGCTCTCCTAGATGCAGAAGGCACGCACGACTCTAGTCCAACCCCTTGTGATGACTGGCCGCCAATCATGTAGTTTGAGAGGTAATCTTGAGTAAACTGCTTCAGGATCCACTGCAAAGGAAAAAAGATTCAGACATTGTCATCTAACACAACTCATTACGGGCAGTAAAAAGAAGGCTACAAAGTTCTTACCTACCATCCTGCAGTTCATTGTTGTCTTGCATAAAGTGTAAACAAATAGTTCGATTGACATCTTTTGACCCATTTTAATAACAATCTTTATCAGTTTCCTCACTTGATGCTGGTTCATGAATATGTCATTGCCCCATATGTACCTAAAAGCACCAAGTTAATATTAGAAGCTAAACAACAATTGCAAAATGATGTAGGACAACACTCCCTCCATCCCATTATATAAGATTTTCTTACATGTATATCTAGACATCATCAAAACATTAAGGTAACACTCTTCCTTGTTGCTATGTAGCCTGGGATTGCATATTTAGTCATTCAGTACAATGCATGTTGCTATGTAGCCTCAGATATATTAAATATGGCCCTAGTTAACCTACTGATAAATGGGTTACAGATATATTAAGTGAAATGTCCGATTCGACGATTAATCCCTTATCAGCCCCCAGGCTATATGGTACCAGCTACCGATATCCTGAACATTGAGTACATATAAGCAATGCGATGAAACTAACCTCGATGGAAAACATCACTGTTCTCAATATTGTCCTGTATGAGTACATATAAAGGCATGTTAAGCACAACAGGCTAAACATCAACCAAATATATCCATGGTAGACAACATAATCTACAAATGATAGCTTCAGTGTGCATGTTTAAGCATGCTAGTTAAGAAAAACAAGAAGTGGAAAGGTGTGTTAATTGCATCAGGCATAACATTTAAAAACAAGCAAATAGTCATTCAAACTGGTATTGTGCAGGTCTAAAGTACACTAGTTATTGTTAAAAAAATGAAAAGGCATGTTAACTGCAACATCCTTAACAACAACCAAATATCGTAATTCATAGTGGTATTGTTGAAACTGTTATTGATGAAATTGAACTGCACGGCAAATAGTTGCACATATAGAGCATCACATTGTGAAGAACTGAAATAAACAAGGCATAAGGCCATCTCTAGCCGATCCTTTAAAAGTTAACGGACTAAAACATTTAGTGGATATATATATACTCCAGCAATTTTTGGCCGTTTCTAGTTGATCCCCTAAACTTAACGTTGTAAACTTCAATTTGATCAAGTTCAAAGCAGGTTCAATCGAAAGTAGCATGCATTCAAACATAAACATAGATAGTTTTGCATAACCGAACATAAAACATAAATTTAAACTAAGCTAAACTACTTTCGGTCGAAGTGGAGGTCAAGCCAATCCTTCCTCGTCAGGTACGGTGTGCCGCGATCCGGGTCCGGGCCGGTGCCGTCGTCGGGGTCATTGGGGAAGACACTCCTCCACTCGTCGACGTCGATCTCCTCGTCCTCGCCGCTCACCTCGACGCCCTCCGCGCCACCATCCTCGCCACCTTCGACCTCATCATCGAAGGAGAGCACGATAACCCCGACGCCCTCTACGCCGGCAAAGATCACCCGCTCCGCCTCCACGAGGTCCGGGTGCTGTTGGCGGAGCTCTTGCATGTAGGCCTCGTCGGCGGCCTCGGCCTCGAGGCGCTCCCACGCCTCGCGGTCCTCCCGCGCCATAGCCGAGCTCACCACCCCTGGCTCCGGCGGAACGAGGTCGACCGGACTTGTGCCGAAGGGGAAATTGAGCCTAGCCGCCGCGCCGTGGTAGCGGACCTGCCAGCAGTCGTACTCCATGGCCACGAGCTCGGCCGTGTGGAAGCTACCGAGCCACCGGCGGGTGTGGGTCTCCCGATCCGTAATCTCGGCGACCCACGTCCCCCACCGCCGCTGCCAGACCCCGAGGTAGGACCTCATTGGTGGCTAGGCCCGAGGGAGGACGGGGAAGTCCTCGAACCGGCGTAGGGGCGCGGCGGTGGGCGGATCGGGCGACCGGCGATGGCAGATCGATAAAGAGCCCGCGGAGGATGACGGGGACACCTCGGCGGCCACCTCGCCAGTGTCGGGCGAAGAGGCCGTGATAAACCTCTTTTTGGCCATTGGCTCCTCGAACTCCCCGGCACACAGGCAGAGGTTGAGGATGGAGGCGGCGGCGGCGATGGCGGCGACCTACCAATGGTTTCGAGCGAGGGAGGGCCGGTGTGTGTCTATGAGAGCGGAGGTTTTGGGGAGTGTGTGGTGTGTGTGGAGGGGGGGGGCAAGGTGGTGTTTGAGGAAATACAGCGGCAACTGAAAATTTTACTAGGCGGGAGTAAAATGCCGGGCTACTGAAAATTTGGATCAAGGGCGAGCAGATATTTTTGAGATTGCGAGGGATGCGGAGGCGGGAGTAAAATGCCGAGGCAACTGAAAATTTGAATCAAGGGCAAGCAGATATTTTTTAGATTGTGAGGGATGCAGAGGCGGGAGTAACAAGGCGGGGCTACTAAAAATTTGAATCAAGGGCGAGCAGATATTTTTGAGCTTGCGAGGGATGCACAGGCGGGAGTAAAATGCCGGGGCTACTGAAAATTTGAATCAAGGGATTGAAGTAGAGTGGGAGTAACAGACATCGCACACGGTCCAGGCGATAGATATTTTAGAGATTATGAGGCAGTAGATATTTTCGAGACCGGGAGGCAAGCCTCGTGGAGCCCAATCTACTGTGCTGATGTGAGTGACTGCAGGGCACGGGCGTGGCACACGGGTAGTCTGACCGAACCGTGTGTATTGCGTACCCTATCACAGACGGTTTCTACATCCAACTCGTGTGCTGTTTATAAATTTGGCAAAAATAATAACGCGGAGAGGGTCAGAACACGAACACACTTGCATGTGGACCAAATATATGTATGAAAGGGTGGTTTGATGTTCGAATACCCAATGCACAACTTTGATGTGGCACCTGTCGCACAAAAGCACAGTATTGCTAGTCAGCCACCTGTCGGTGTCAAAACTGACAGATCTCGGGTAGGGGGTCCCAAGCTGCGTGTCTGAGGATCGATGGTAACAATGGATAATAGGGACATGATGTTTACCCAGGTTCAGGGCCTCTTAATGGAGGTAAAACCCTACGTCCTGCTTGATTGTATTCGATGAGTATAGGGGTTACAAGAGTTGATCTACCTCGAGATCATAATGGCTAAACCCTAGCTGTCTAGCCTATGATTGTTCTGATTGCCTCTACGGACTAAACCCTTTGGTTTATATACACACCGGAGGGGCCTAGGGTTGTACAGAGTCAGTTTACAGAAGAAGGAAATAATACATCCGGACACCAAACTTGCCGTCCACGCATATCGGAGTCCTACCCGGACATGGGGGATGGTCTTCTGCTTTATCTTCACAGCCCATCAGTCCGGCCCATATCGAATAGACCGGACACTCGAGGACCCCCTAATCCAGGACTCCCTCAGTAGCCCCTGAACCAGTCTTCGATGACGATGAGTTCGGCACGCGGATTATCTTCGGCATTGCAAGGCGGGTTCCTTCCCCCGAAAATTTTAAGTTAGCTCCACGCATAAAAAAACTGTATCCGGCTCTGCATAATCAATACAACCCTTAGCCACGAAGGCAAGATGTCAAAATAGGAACATTGTCTTTTACTGATAACTTTTTCGGCGAAGCGTCACACTTGACTCTTTATCATTTCGAACCATTTTCATGCCTCCTGTTTCGCGTTTCGAGGTCTAGCCTTCATTGGCACGTCTTGTCAAAACGGAGATCATGCCTGTCCATTACGGGATTCTCATCAATATGGTTTGGGTAATCCAACCGCACCTTACGCATGATTTTGTTGGGAACAGGCGAGGTTTATGGCTTGAGAAGGGGACGCTTGGTATTTTTACCGTTTATAAGAGGATAAAGATCCCTCCTTTTTCCCCATGTCTTCCTCTAGCTTCTATCTCCCAATCTCCAAGCTCCAGCGCCCATAGCTCCAATCTCCTCCACCGCTGCCACCTACCCCAGCAATGGCCGGGTCCGGCTCCAAGGGCAAGTGGGAGGCCTCCATCATCACTGAAAAGGACATCAAGGAGCTCCGGTGCGCGGGCTATTTGTCCGCGGATATCGTGCATAGGATCCCTAACAAAGATCAGGTCATTCCTACTCCGAAGCCCGGTGAGAGGGTCGTCTTCATCCCCCATTTCCTACGGGGGCTAGGGTTTCCCCTCCATCCCTTTGTCCGGTGTCTTATGTTCTACTACGGGCTAGATTTCCATGATCTATCCCCAAATTCCTTCCTTCACATATCGGCGTTTATCGTCGTGTGTGAGGCTCTTCTCCGCACCCCCCCACACTTCGGCCTATGGCTCAAGGTCTTCAATCTGAAGCCGAAGGTGGTCGACGGACAGCATGTGGACTGCGGTGGGGCTATGGTGAGCAAGCTCCCCAACGCCGTTTGGCCCAAAGGGGCATTCGTGGAGACGGTCAAGGTGTGGTAGCAGGAGTGGTTCTACATCACCGAACCCCGCGACGCCAATTGGGCGGCCACGCCTGACTTCAGATCCGGACCCCCCACGAGACTCACCTCATGGACCGCCAAGGGTCTTGATTGGGGGTCCAAATCGGAGGTGAAGGTGCTCCAAAAACGCATCTCCGACATGTTGGGTTAGAACACTGGTCTCACAAACGTGATTCAAGTGATGCTTTTCCGCCGCATCCTTCCTTGCCAGCTCTGGGCCTCCCCCATGTGGGAGTTCGATCCGGAGAAGCCACGGACCCTGAAGCGCTTCTTCGGCACCACGCACGAAGATATATGGAAGCAACTTTTCAAGGCTCAGAAAAAGTGGCCGAAGAAGAATGGAGACATCAGGCTCGACGTCAAGAACCCATCCACGGCGGTAAGCATAGTCTTTTCGAAGACCTATCCGATCAATATTTCAGATATGATAGAAATTATATCGCCTGCTTTCTTTACAGGTCTGGACGGCAAAGGTGGAGTGGATCAACTGTCCGACACCGCTGCCTGAGGATTCGGCCATACCCCAGCTAACGGAGATGCTGGTCCCGGCGCCCTATCAGGCGCCGGAGAGGAAGACCAAGAAGAAGAAAGGCAAGTAGGCCAAGGGCGGCCCCCGCCATAAAGGTCCTTCGGAAATAGTGTCCGGAGAGATCGAAGCCTTCTCCTCCCATGAAGGAGATGAGGAAGAAGAGGAGGAGGTGGAGAGCGACTCCCCCCGTAAGGGGAGGAAGAAGAAGAGGGCGGCCTCCGAAGACCCGGAGGAGGAGGCGCCCAAGAGAGGGAAGTTGGCCCTTGCGGACAGTTCGGACTCAGAGACCGAACTAGTCCCCAAGAAGCCACCCAGGGTGAAGCCCCTGGCCGAATCGTAAGTATTCGGAAACTTACTGTTTATCTTTGGTCTACCTGCTTCCATTATATAAGTTATTTTGTTATTTGCCTTTCAGCCCTCCCCGCGAGCTCCCGCAAACCCCATCATCGGAGGGGAACTCTCTGCCACCCGAAATGGCAGAGAGTGACATGCCGACGCGTGTCACCTCGCCTATCATCATGGAGGACACCGAGGTGTCGTCCCAAAGGACCTATCTTGGCAGAGGGGGGGCGCACGAAGCTGCCGAGAAAGCGCCCGAGGTTAACGCCTCGGTCGCCGAAAACCTAGGGGAGACGACCCCTATGAAAACTGACGGTGGGGACCCCCAACAATCCGAGCCCCAGTCGGACACCATTCCGGACACCAACACAGCTCCGGGATGGGATAAGCAGCCCTCTTCAAAGGAGGGGGAGGAGCATCAGCTCCATCGGCGACATCCACTAATCTGGAGGCGCCCAACGCTCTGGAGGAAGCACTGCAGCGTGCTTCCATCGTGGCGGAGCACCGCACCCTGATGGGTGCGGTGGTGGAGAAGGTTTAGTTTGCTAAGAGCGGACTGAACGAAGCCTTCACTAGCCTACTGACAGGCTTTGAGGTATGCGACGTAATGTTCTAAAAACCTTTCATATAGAGGAATATACCTGTGTACAGACAGTAGCCCCTGAGGCTCTGTTCGGTTAAAAGAAACCGGACAGAGGATCCATATAGTATTCGGGAGAGTTAACCTGCTGTGCTGTTATTGTAACAGGCTTCCCTGTTGGCGGCGACCGCCCAGGCCGCAGAAGTTTCCGAACTCAATCGGAAGCTTCAGGTGGCCAATGAGGAAATCGACCGCATTAATAAGCGGTTCGATGAGATGCAAGGTATGCGTATAATGTTAAAAGTTTATTTCGATATCAGAAGTGATATGTATATTTAGAGATTATCTCATGGAATGCCTTAATTATAATCACAGCTGGCACCACCGAGGTCGAGACCCTCAAAGGCGCCCTTGCCCAGGCCAAAAAAGAGGCGGAGGCGAATAAGGGTCAGCGGCTGCCGAACTGAAGACCGAGCAAGATGCCCGCCACCAACATGAAGCTCGGGTGGCCGAAGTAGAGCAGGAGCTAAAGGATGCCATCAGCAAATGCGAAGCTTTGGAGCAGAAGACTTTGGACCAGTCGACCGAGCTCGCCAAGGCTCTCCAGGATGCCAAAGAGGCGCGGATCGAGTTCCGGAGTGCTCGTGAAGAGATCCATTAGGCGAGGCAGATAGCGGCTGGTAAGGCCTTTCTTTTGCAGAGTATCTTTGGAGGTCAGAGGTTTGCTTTGCTCACCCGAGTATGGAGTTCTCCAGGTGCGTTTGCGGATCCTCCGAGGAGTGCCGCCGATGCCGCACAGTTCTTCCGAGCCCAGGAGGGGAACTCGACCGAGAAGCTGTTCTGGTCGCAATTTCTCGTGCCGGAACACCCGATGCCTCTGAACGACCAGCTGAAGCAGCTGACGGAGCTGCATAGGGTGGCCGGTTTGGCAATGAAGGACCTGATAGTCCAGCTCTGGCCGGCCGAGCCAATCCCTAGTAGCTACTTCGGTTTGGTGAAGCGGCTTATCGACGCGCGGCCTCGGATTGATGCATTGATGTGCTCGGCCTGCATAGAGGGTGCTCGGATGGCCTTCGCCCGCATCAAGATGCAATGGGCAAAGATGAAGGCCACCGAAGTGGCAACCGTAGGCCCGCCCGAAGGCAAAGATCACCGGAAGCCGGAGAGGTACTTCGATGACGCCCTAGAAGGAGCCTGAGTGATCGAGGGTCAATGCTCTAAGGATGTAATATTTGATTGAGTGTGTTCGGGTTGTACAAACAATGTGATGAACCCATGCTGTTTATATATCAATGTTTGCACCTTTTATTTCAAGCGATTTTTCCTCATGTGCGGCCGTTTATTGTTTTATTTCTGAAAGTTGCCAGTCGTCGGCTTCAGCCCCCATGTAGATGCTACAGGGGTGTTCGGCGTAACGCGTGACCACACTTTATCCAACGTCTTGGTCCGTAAAGGAGGTGTCAGCGTGGTGAACCAGGCAATCAGACTATGTGGCTTTATTACTTTCACTTAGCCATAGGAGTTTGACTGTGGAGCTAAGTACAAGCCCCTGGTGCGTCTGCGTCTATCCGGACTACGGTGCCTTTTCCACGCGGCTGGGCGAAATCCAGCCCCTCGTCTAACACGGGGTAAATCACTAATGATTTGTAGTATAATACTAAGTCGCCGAATCACCGACCAGCTCGTGCTTATCATGACAGTTAGTTTTCGGCTTTCTCTACTGAGGTACTTGACCGGACGAACCAAAAATACAATCGCAGTAGTTCTCCCTTTACTACCTTAGCCGAACGAGCGGAAGGTAGTAAGCACAGGAGCCGGGCAACCCAACTATAGACCAAAGACATGATTCGGAGTCGATGCATACAATGCAATATCTGGGACGCCGAAGAGTACCCTTTAGGTGTTCGGACTTTGAAATGTGCAGGACCGAATACAGCCCCCGGTGTTAAGGCCAGACTAAAGCACGTGTGGCAGTCTAAAGTAGGGAGGGCATACAGATGACAAAAATAAATGAGTGCCAAACAAAAGTGGTGGTCAACTGTTTCCTTTATACCCCGATGAGTACGTCGAGCCGTATTATTACAGATAATGCCATAAACATCAAGGCTATTTTACATGCCAAAAGTTTTACACAAGGAAAAGGTTTACACAGGGCCTAAAAGTAGTGGTTTGAAGATCCCAATGGTGCCCTGCCGCACGTCTGCGCCGTTTCTCCTTGGTGGGAAATCCTTTAAGAGGAGGAGGTGATGGTCGTCTGTAAGAAAGAGGGACCTGGAAAAGAGCCTCCGTAGATGGGGTAGGTTTTTTAACGAACCTATAGTGGGAAAAAAAAGTTGAGGTCCGAATAGGGTCAAACCGTACTATGGACCTTTTCCGCAGTGTGCCTCCGGCGGTGCCCAAGGTATTTTAAGTGCATAGTTATGTACGCGTGGTACATATGCCGCAACCTTATGGGGCGGTCGGCGGAGGCTAAACTGCTATTTAAGCTCCGGCTCCACTGGGCTATCGCGTTGTAGTGCGGATCAGACTCGCTTAGCAGAGTCGTGGGTCTTGATAACCGATGGGTTATCCGGCTTGATGAGGCCGCCCTGTACTTCGGCTGCTAGAGCCGTAGTATGCTCCTCAGTACGGAGGGAGCGCTCCATATTCCCATTTACTGTGATGAAGCCACGAGGTCCAGGCATTTTGAGCTTCAGATAAGCATAGTGCAGGACCGCATTAAAGCGGGCTAAGGCCGTTCGTCCGAGAAGTGCATGATAACCACTACGAAAAGGGACGATGTCGAAGATCAAGTCTTCACTTCAGAAGTTATCTGGAGAGCCGAATACGACTTCCAGTGTTAAGGAGCCCGTGCAGTAGGCCTCCACGCCAGGTATCACTCCTTTAAAGGTAGTGTTGCTAGGTTTGATTCTTGACGGGTCGATACCCATCTTACGGACAGTATCCTGGTAGAGCAAGTTGAGGCTGCTGCCACTGTCCATAAGGACTCTTGTAAGATGGTATCCATCAATGATAGGATCGAGTACCAGGGCCGCCGAACCTCCGTGATGGATACTGGTTGGGTGGTCCCTGCGATCAAAGGTGATCGGACAAGCCGACCATGGGTTGAATTTTGGGGCGACAGGCTCTATGGCGTAGACGTCCCGTAATGCGCGTTTGCGCTCCTTCTTGGGGATGTGGGTGAGGTAGATCATGTTCACCGTTTTTACCTCGAGGGGAAATTGTTTCTATCCCCCGGCGTGCGGTGGGAGAGGTTCATCATCATCCTCGCTTGGAGGCTCTTTCCCCTTATGTTCGGTGTTTAATTTACCGGCCTGTTTGAAAACCCAGCAGTTTCTGTTGGTATGGTTGGCAGGCTTGTCAGGGGTGCCATGAATCTAGCAGGGTCGATCCAGTATCTTGTCCAAGTTGGACGGACCGTCCCTAGTACCTTTGAATGGCTTCTTCCGCTGACCGGGTTTAGAGCCACTGAATCCGGCGTTTACCGCCATATCCTTTGTTTCTTCGTTGTTGTTTCGGCGCTTGTTTTTGTTGCGTCGTGGCCTTCCATTGCCATCCCTGGCCTCAGAGGTGCCGGGGTCGCTGGTACAGTTGCTTCTACGAGCCAGCCAGCTGTCTTCGCCCGCGCAGAAGCGGGTCATGAGTGCAGTAAGAGCTGCCATAGTCTTCGGCTTTTCCTGACCAAGGTGTCGGACAAGCCATTCGTCACGGACGCTGTGCTTAAATGCCACTAGGGCTTCGGCATTCGGACAGTCCATGATTTTGTTCTTTTTAATTAAGAACTGATTCCAAAGTTTGCGAGCTGACTCTCCAGGTTGCTGGACTATGTGACTCAAGTCATCAGCATCCGGTGGCCGGACATAAGTGCCCTGAAAGTTGTCCCGAAAAGCATCCTCTAAATCTTCCCAACTTCCAATGGAGTTCTCTGGGAGGCTATTCAACCAGTGCCGTGCTGGTCCTTTCAGCTTTAGAGGGAGGTTTTTAATGGCGTGGAGATCATCTCCGTGAGCCATGTAAATGTGGAGAAGAAAATCTTCAATCCATACGGCGGGATCCGTCGTTCCATCGTATTGCTCGATGTTCACGGGTTTAAACCCTTCCGGAAATTGGTGCTGCATTACCTCATCGGTAAAGGACATGGCGAATGTGGCACCTCTGTACCGGGCCACATCATGACGGAGTTCGGATGACATCTGTGTCCGGTGCTGACTGAGGGAGTCCTGGATTAAGGGGTCCTCGGGCGTCCAGGCTACGTAACGTGGGCCGGACTGATGGGCCATGAAGATACAAGACAGAAGACTCTCTCCCGTGTCCGGATGGGACTCTCCTTGGCCTGGACAGCAAGCTTGGCGTTCGAATATGAAGATTCCTTTCTCTGTAACCAACTTTGTACAACCCTAGCCCCCTCCGGTGTCTATATAAATCGGAGGGTTTAGTCCGTAGAGGCAATCATAATCAGACAGGCTAGACTTCTAGGGTTTTAGCCATTACGATCTCGTGGTAGATCAACTCTTGTAATACTCATATTCATCAAGATCAATCAAGCAGGACGTAGGGTATTACCTCCATAGAGAGGGCCCGAACCTGGGTAAACATCATGTCCCCCGTCTCCTGTTACCATCGACCTTAGACGCACAGTTCGGGACCCCCTACCCGAGATCCGCCGGTTTTGACACCGACATTGGTGCTTTCATTGAGAGTTCCACTTTGTCGTCGCTAGAAGACTCGATGGCTCCATCAATCATACACAACGATGCGGCCTGGAGGGAGGTCTTTCTCCCCGGCCAGATCTTCGTATTCGGCGGCTTCATACTGCGGGCCAACTCACTTGGCCATCTAGAGTAGATCGACAGCTGCGCCCCTGGCCATCAGGTCAGGTTTGGAAGCTTGAACTATGTTGCTGATATCCGCGGAGACTTGATCATGCCTGAGGAACCCGTCGAGCAGGAGCACTTTAAGCGCCGGCTAATAGCCACTACGAGGAGCCTGAAAAAGAAACAGCAGCAGCTTCAAGCTGATCAAGATCTGCTCAACGACAGATGGACTGATGTCCTGGCAGCCGAGGAATACGGACTCAAGCGCCCCATTAAAAGTTACCCGAAGCGTAAATTGCTACCCCAATTCGACGACGAGGCACTCGAGCCCATGCCATCAACACGTAATGCGGCTGACCGACCACCACGTGGCCGGGACAAAGCGGCAACTCAAGCCGAACACCTGCCCATAATACCTCGCCGTAAAGGCAAAGACACCACAGCTCGGGAATACACATATGACCTGTGGCAAAACCTGGGGAACAGAGCAGGTCAGTCCAGATCGATCTACGGATCACGGGGGCATGCCCTGGCGCACGACGACGGCTATCAAGCCAGACGTACCAAGCATAACCACGTCCGGGCCGAAAACTGCAGACGGACTACATCCGCACTACGTCGCGACTTGGCCCGATATAGAGGCGCCGCACATTCCCTCATCTTCACTGATGAAGTAATGGAGCACGGATTCCCAGAAGGGTTTAAACCCGTAAATATCAAATCATATGATGGAACAACAGATCCCGCGGTATGGATTGAGGATTTTCTTCTCCATATTCACATGGTCCGCGGCGATGACCTTCACGCCATCAAATACCTCCCACTAAAACTCAAGGGGCCAGCTCGGCACTGGTTAAACAGTCTGCCTGAAAACTCTATTGGCAGCTGGGAGGACTTGGAAGACGCCTTCCGCGACAACTTCCAAGGCACATATGTACGACCTCCGGATGACGATGACTTAAGTCACATAGTTCAACAGCCTGGAGAGTCGGCCAGGAAATTCTGGACTAGGTTCCTAACTAAAAAGAACCAGATCATCAACTGCCCGGATGCCGAAGCCCTAGCGGCCTTTAAGCATAGCATCCGCGACGAATGGCTCGCTCGTCACCTCGGGCAAGAAAAGCCGAAGTCCATGGCAACCCTCACGGCACTCATGACCCGCTTTTGTGCGGGCGAGGATAGTTGGCTAGCCCGTAGCAGTAACACTGCAAGTGATGCCGGTACCTCTGAAGCCAAGAATAGCAGTGACAAGCCCCGACGCAACAGGCACAAGCACCGAAGCAATGGTGGCACTGCCGATGACACGGCGGTCAACGCCGGTTTCAGCGGCTCCAAGTCCGGCCAGCGGAAGAAGCCATACAAAAGAAACAATCCGGGCTCATCCAGCTTGGACCGCATACTCGATCGTCCATGTCAGATCCACGGCACCCCTGATAAACCAGCCAATCATACCAACAGAGACTGTTGGGTTTTTAAACAGGCCGGCAAGTTAAATGCCGAAAACAAGGAGAAGGGGTCGCAAAGCGAGGACGACGACGAGGAGTCCCGTCCGCCGAACACAGGAGGACAGAAGAAGTTCCCTCCCCAGGTTAAAATGGTGAACATGATATACGCCACTCATATCCCCAAAAGGGAGCGCAAACGAGTGCTCAGGGACGTCTACGCGATAGAGCCAGTCGCCCCAAAGTTCAACCCATGGTCGTCCTGCCCGATCACCTTCGATCGCAGGGACCATCCGACCAGTATCCGTCATGGCAGTTCAGCCGCACTGGTCCTCGATCCAATTGTTGATGGATTCCATCTCACGCGCGTCCTCATGGACAGCGGCAGCAGCCTGAACCTGCTCTATCAGGATACAGTGCGCAAAATGGGCATCGATCCCTCAAGGATCAAACCCACAAAAACTACCTTTAAAGGAGTCATACCAGGTGTAGAGGCCCGCTGTACAGGCTCAATCACACTGGAGGTTGTCTTTGGATCCCCGGACAACTTCAGAAGCGAAGAGTTGATCTTCGATATCGTCCCCTTCCGCAGCGGCTATCACGCACTGCTCGGACGAACCACATTGCTCGATTCAATGCGGTGCCACACTATGCTTATCTCAAGCTCAAGATGCCGGGACCACGCGGCGTCATAACAATTAACGGAAACACGGAGCGCTCCCTCTGTACCGAGGAGCACACCGCGGCCTTGGCAGCGGAAGTACAGAGCGGCCTTGCCAAGCAGAATCTTAATTCAGCGGCCAAGCTCCCGGACACTGTCAAGCGGATCCGGACTACTCCGCAGCATAACAGTCCAGCTCGTCAGGAGTTAGACTAGCAATCCGGCCTCCGTCTCCTTCCCGGCCAAATGGCGGCATACGTACCACGCGTACATAACTACGCACTTAAAATACCATGGGCATAGACGGAGGCATAACTAGATTGTGGTCCATAATACGGCTCGACTTCCCCTGGACACACATACTTTCATTTTTTCTTTTTTATCCTTTTCAGGTTTCTTTTCCACAGGCCCCTCAAGACGGCCTGATCATCGGTCCTTTCGAAGGATAGATACACCAAGACAGCAAGAAGCATTGAGGTATACGGGAATCTTTAGGAGGTCTTTTTGACGATCACTACACCTGTTCTCAGGACCCGCACGCAGCTCTCTCTTGGTCATGGCATGTTAAATAGCCCTGTTGCTTATTGCACTACTTATACACTTTGACGTATCAATAAAATTATAATGGAAACAGTTCGTGGCCCAACTTCTGCGGCACTAGCTTACTACTTCATTTTTTCTTGATAATCTTATCAATTGCACCCGTACACTTTGGTACGGCTTAAATTCGCCACGGGCTTTATTGCGCCCCATATTATGGCAACAAAGTCTGAACACTTTTTACAGTATAGTTCGGCACCCCGAATTTAGCATTATATGCATTGGCTCTGAATCATGTCTTTGGTCAATAGTTGGGTTGCCCGGCTCCTGTGCTTACTACCTTACGTTCCGCTATATCGGCTAGGGTAGTAAAGGGAGAACTACTGCGATTGTGCCCTGGTTTATCCAGATGAGCACCTCAGTAGAGAAAGCCGAAAACTGACTGTCATGACGCGGCGTGAGCCGGTCAGCTCTTCGGAGGTTACAAATCTTTTGCGATTTTTTCCGCATTATGCGACGAATCGGTCTCTACCCGATCAGGTGTTTACAACACCCTAGTTCGGACTCACGAATACTAGGGGCTGTGCCTAAATTTCTATTATAAAACTCCTATGGCTAAGTGAGGGTGATAAAGCCACATAGTCCGATTGCCTGGTTCATTGCGCTAAACACCTCCTTCAAGGACCAAACTCTGGATCAAGAGTGTTTAGATTTTGTCCCGAACACCCCCGTACTACCTACGTGGGGGCTGAAGCTGACGACTGGCCAACTCTCAGATTTAATAAAACGGCCGCACAGGAGGAAAAATCTTGATATAAACAACTAACATTATACTGCATATCAGTTTTGTTCCATTACACAGGAGAGGATAACACGAATATATTCATCCAAAGATAATGTCTTTTGCACACTGCTCCACCACAATGCGGGATCCCTCCAGGACATCGTCAAAATATCGCTCAGCGTGCGGTGCTCCTTGCCCGTGGGCGGTCCCTCAGTCGCGAGCTTGACGGCGTTCATCTTCGCCCACTGTATCTTGACACGGGCGAAGGCCATCCGCGCACCTTCAATACAGACCGACCGCTTGATGGCATCAAGCCGAGGGCAGGCAGCAACCAGTCGCTTCACGAGCCCAAAGTAGCTGTTGGGTATGGCTTCGGCAGGCCATAGACGGATTATCAAATCCTTCATGGCCAATTCGGCCACCCTATGCAGTTCGGTCAGCTATTTCAGCTGATCACTGAAGGGCACCGGATGCTCTGGCGCAAGGTATTGCGACCAGAACAGCTTCTCCGTTGAGCTCCCCTCTTTGGCTCGGAAGAAATCCACAGCATCAGCAATGCTGCGCGGTAGATCCGCAAACGCTCCTGGAGAACTCCAAATCCGGGTCAGTAAGAGGTACCTTTTCTTCACAAATTTGCTTTGCATTATAAAGGCCTTACCCGCCGTGATTTTCCTGGCCTCTTGGATTTCCTAGAGGGCGCCCTGGGCTTCAACACGGGCCTCTTGTGTGCTTTGGTGGGCCTTAGCAAGCTCGAACTCTTGATCCGAAATCTTGCGCTCCAGGGACTCGCATTTCTTTACAGCGTCCTGGAGCTCTTGTTGGACCTCACCGACCCTGGCCTCGTGCTTTTCACGGACGGATTGTTCCTCCACCGCTCTCTTCTGGGCCTCGGCCAGCGCCTTTTTAAGGGCCTCCACCTCGGTCGCCGCTCCTACAAATATCATGGTACTATGGTCAATACAAATCGTCTATCCTTTCTGATATACAGAAGGTCATGGCATACCTTGCTTGTCCTCCAGCTGCTTTTTCACACGGCCGAGTTCTTCCTCGGCCCGCTCCAGACTCTACTTTAGTCCAGAGACTTCGGCAGCTTGGGAGGTCGCAGCCAGCAGCGACGCCTGCTTTTTCACATAGACATGTATGGTTAGTCTCCTCCGAAAATTGTTTGAGCCTCTGTCCGGCTTTTCTTTTCGACCACCGGACAGTGTCTCAGGGGCTACTGTCTATACTGTGACATTCTTTTTACATAATTGCATTTCATACCTCAAAACCTATTAGAAGGCTTGTGCAGGCTTCAATCAGTCTGCTCTTCGCGGACTGAATCTTCTCAATCACCGTACCCATGAGGGCATGGTGTTCCTCTACAATGGAAGCACTTCGTAGCGCTTCCAGTAGGGTGTCCGGTGCCTCTGGTTGGACAGAGGTCACCGGCGAAATAGGCAAACCCCCTTCTTTCGAAGGAGGTTGCTTGCCGGATTCCGGAGCCGTATAGGTCCCCGGGACCGTATTCGGTTGGGGGCCGAATGGGACCTGGCCCCCATTGCCAGTCTCCATGGTGATTTGCTCCCCCATGTGTCCGGCGGCCGAGGTTTCACCCTCTGGCGCCGTGCTGACGGCCTCCTACGTCTCTCCCTGGCCTGGGATCCTTCGGGACAACGCCTCGGTGTCACCCATGGCCTTGGGAGAAGAGGCCGCCAGAAGGGACCCGCTGTCCATCACCTTCGGGTCCAGCGAATTCCCCGAAGATGAGGATCGCACGAGGTCGGAACAAGCTGGACTGCAAGTACATGATTCAACATGTTAAAACTGTGGACAAAAGAGGCTGGATATATGAATTCGTCAGGGTCTTTGAGTACTCACGACTCGGCCAGGGGCTTATCCCGGGGGCGCCGCTCTGGGCTGCTGTCGACGTCCCACGCGGAGTTATCTGCGAGGGAGACCTTCCCCTTCTTGGACGCCTCTGCCTCCAGATTTATGGGGGCCGCCCTTTTCTTCCTTCCCCCCTCAAGGGGAGAGTTGCTTTCCTCCTCCTCCTCCTCGTCCTCTGCAGCGGTGGAGTGAGTCTCGGCATCTTCGGACGTCGCGTCCGAAGTTCCCTTGCGACGGAGGCCACTTCTGGTCTCCTTGGCCTTTTTCTTGGCCTTCTTCTCCGGCGCCTGGTAGGGCGCCGGGACCAGCATCTTCGTCAGAAGCGGGATGGCTGGTTCCTCGGGCAGCGGAGCCAGACACTTAATCCGCTTTGCCTTCTTCGTCCAGCCCTGAAAAAATAAATAGGGAGGCTTAGGCATTTTCCCTGAGTAAGCAAGTAAAGGATACACCTTGAAGCGCGAAAGACTTACCGGACTAGTGGGATGGGCCAGGTCGTGCCCACGGTCCTCGGTCATCTCCGGCCATTTCTCATTAGCCTTAAAAAGCACCTTCCAGATGTCTTTGTGCATAGTTCCAAAGAACTGTTGCAAGGTCTGGTGCTCGGCCAGATCGAACTCCCACAAATAGCAAGTCCGGCTTTGGCATGGAAGGATCCGGCGAACTAGCATCACCTGGATCACATTGACAAGCTTGATGTTCTTGTCCACCATACTCTAGATACGCACCTGCAGCGCTGTCAGCTCGTCCGACGATGCCCAATTTAGGCCCTTCTCTAGCCAGGAGGTGAGCCGCATTGGTGCTCCAGACTTGAATTCAGGAGCCGCGGCCCAGGTGGCGTCGCGGGGCTCTGTGATATAGAACCATAGTTGCTGCCACCCTTTGACGGTCTCCACAAAGGTACCTTTGGGCCATGTGACGTTGGGCATCTTGCTCACCATGGCGCCACCGCACTCTGCGTGTTGGCCATCCACCACGTTCGGCTTCACATTGAAAATCTTGAGCCACAGCCCGAAGTGGGGTGGGATGCGAAGGAAGGCCTCGCACACGACAATAAATGCCGAGATGTTGAGGAAATAATTTGGGGCTAGATCATGAAAATCTAGCCCGTAGTAGAACATGAGTCCGCGGACGAAAGGGTGGAGAGGAAACCCTAACCCGCGGACGAAGTGGGGGATGAACACCACCCTCTCATGAGGCTTGGGGGTGGGGATGATCTGTCCCTTGGCCGGAAGCCGGTGTGTGATTTCCTTGGCCAAATACCCCGCCTCCCGGAGCTTCGTGATGTCCTTCTCCTTGACGGAGGAGGCCATCCACTTGCCTTGCGCTCCGGATCCGGACATGGTCGGAGTGCTTCTTTGAGGCGGAAAAGATGAGAACTTGGGCGCTGGAGCTCAGGAATGGAGAGGCAGAGAAAGAGAAGGTGTGGGTGAAAGGGGTGAATCCTTATCTCCTTATAAAGGCAATGAATATCAAGCACCTCCCCACTCGCCTTAAAACTCGCCTATTCCCAAGGGCCGTGCAAACGGCACGGTTGGATTACCCACGCCCGTATTGTCAAGAATCCTATAATGAAGGGACATGATCTCTGCTGTGACGAGACGTACCACTGGAAACCGCATCTTAACGCATGGAGTGGGAGACTAAAGAACGGTTCGAAATAATTACCGTGCAGGAACGTGGTGTCGCGTTACAAAAAGTTTTCAGTAGATTGGACTCATGAAATATTATACTCTCTGCGGTTGTGTGTGGTACTTGTTTTGCAGTGCCGGACACGCTTTCTATGCTCGAAGTCTGTTCTGGAGTATTCGGAGGAGGAACCCGCCTTGCAATGCCGAAGACAATCTGCGCGCCGAACACGTCGTCATTGAAGCCAGGTTCAGGGGCTACTGAGGGAGTCCTGGATTAAGGGGTCCTCGGGCGTCCAGGCTACATAACATGGGCCGGACTGATGGGCCATGAAGATACAAGACAGAAGACTCTCTCCCGTGTCCGGATGGGACTCTCCTTGGCGTGGACAGAAAGCTTGGCGTTCGGATATGAAGATTCCTTTCTCTGTAACCGACTTTGTACAACCCTAGCCCCCTCCGGTGTCTATATAAACCGGAGGGTTTAGTCGTAGAGGCAATCATAATCAGACAGGCTAGACTTCTAGGGTTTTAGCCATTACGATCTCGTGGTAGATCAACTCTTGTAATACTCATATTCATCAAGATCAATCAAGCAGAACGTAGGGTATTACCTCCATAGAGAGGGCCCGAACCTGGGTAAACATCGTGTCCCCCGTCTCCTGTTACCATCGACCTTAGACGCACAGTTCGGGACCCCCTACCCGAGATTCGCCGGTTTTGACACCGACACTGACCACAGACTTGGTTAGGTTTGTCATGCCAGGCTTGATGGCCGTCATCTCTTGTGGGGGCACGTCCTCTTGATCCATAGATGGATCTGGTCTGGCCGGCTCTATTGGTCAGGTCCTGACGTAGGTTGTATGTGTAGCGCGGAGCCGCTGCTTCCTTGCCCCTGTTACGAGGGGGCGCGGGCTGGTGTTCGGCATAATTGGCCGTTTTATCCCGTCCACATGGTGGTCGGTCCGGCTGATCGGCATGATTGTATTTTGACGGTATTGGCTCAAAAGCCTCCTCGTCGAATTGTGGCAGGAGCCTGCGCTTAGGATAGCTCTTTGTTTGGCGCTCATAGCCGTATCCCTCTTCGGCGGCCAGGACCTTAGTCCATCTGTCGTTGAGCGTATCCTTTTTGGCTTGAATTTGCTGTTGTTTCCTTTTCAGGCTCCATGCAGTGGCGATCAGCCATCGCTTGAAGCGTTCTTGTTCGAGGGGTTCCTCTGGGACGATGAAATCTTCGTCACCAAGGCTAATATCCTCTTCAGAGACAGGTAAGTAGTTACTATCTTCCGAATCCCCGTGATCGGCAAGTTTGTCAGGGTTGACTTGACCCTCTTCCCTCTCGTCCTGCTCGAACGCAGGCTCAACGGGGTGGTTGGAGTCTTTGGTGTTGTCCGGAGTATCATTATCTCCGGTGCCGGTATTACTTTCCCTTGCCCGACGCGATCATGGGCGGCGCAGCTGACGCCGACGCTTTGGTGGTTCGTCGACGGGCTCCTTCTCATCTCGATCTTGAGTCCATCGTCGTCCTTCTTTTCAGGCGTGTCCACCATGTATACATCATAAGTAGAAGTGGTCATCCAACGCCCAGTGATGAGCGGGTTTTGGCATGGTTCAACGCCGACATCGTCGTCCATGCCGTCGATGTCTTCGGAGGCGTAATCTAGCATGTTGGTTAAATCCTCGACAGTGGCTATTAAGTGGGTGGTGGGTGGGACGCAAAATTCCCTACTCTCAGCCCCCAGTTCAAGCTGGGCGTAGTTCAGAGGTAATACTTCCGTGATGGCGAGAGATCGCATTAGGTCCAGTGTTTCATTTAAGAGTGAAAGCTGGACAGGCGTCTGAGGATCTGCAGAGCTGGGTTCGGTAATATCCACTTGGCCGAGCCCGATAGACGCAGACCTCGAGAGTTCGGAGTTGACGTCCAGAGGCGAATCCGGCTTCCCGATGACTGGGAGAGTCCCGTTTGACTCCGGGTCCGCCGACGGCTGGGTTGCATCTGGGTCTTCGGCTAGAAGCTCCGTAATGGGAGAGAGTCCGGCAGGGTTCACCCTCCCGTCTTCGGACGAAGTGTTCCGCTCCGGATCTAAGGCCAGGGCGGGCATGATAGTTGATCCCTGTACAGGATCTGATAGCGGATCCGAAGGGCCTTCTTTGTATGGATGGGGAGCGGTGGCCGAGGCCGTGAACCCCTCGAAGATTAGATCTCCTCGGATATCGGCGATGTAGTTCAAACTTCCAAACATGATCTGGTGACCAGGGGCGTAGCTGTCGACCTGCTCAAGGTGGCCAGTCGAGTTGGCATGTAGCGTGAAGCCGCCAAACACAAAGAGTTGACCAGGAAGAAAAGTCTCCCCGAAAACAGCATCATTATCGACAACGAGGCGAGCCATCGATTCTTCTGTCGACAACACAGCGGGACTCTCAATGAAAGCACCAATGTCGGTGTCAAAACCGACAGATCTCGGGTAGGGGGTCCCAAGCTGCGTGTCTGAGGATCGATGGTAACAATGGACAATAGGGACACGATGTTTACCCAGGTTCGGGCCCTCTTAATGGAGGTAAAACCCTACGTCCTGCTTGATTGTATTTGATGAGTATAGGGGTTACAAGAGTTGATCTACCTCGAGATCGTAATGGCTAAACCCTAGCTGTCTAGCCTATGATTGTTCTGATTGCCTCTACGGACTAAACCCTCCGGTTTATATACACACCGGAGGGGCCTAGGGTTGTACATAGTCGGTTTACAGAAGAAGGAAATAATACATCCGGACACCAAACTTGCCGTCCACGCATATAGGAGTCCTACCCGGACACGGGGGATGGTCTTTTGCTTTATCTTCACGGCCTATCAGTCCGGCCCATATCGAATAGACCAGACACCCAAGGACCCCCTAATCCAGGACTCCCTCACCACCCCCTACGAACCCCACTTCGTGTCGGTGGTAAGGGAATCCTAGCTATGAATGCATGCCCCCAAATAGCTAGGTCTTGAAATCTCACCCTACCATAACACAAAACATATAGGTGTCCATCATATATGTATGGTCAAACTTCCCCTTTCGCTTCCCGACAAAGGTGGACCATGTGCCGACCCACAAATGTGTGCTTGTGGCGCGAGATGGGTGAGACCACATATGAATCACATGCGGGTGGCCCTACTATATGTATGAAAAGGGTGTGGTGTGATATTTTACTACCATTCACAACTTTGATGTGGCACGTGTGCCTCGCAAATTAATCGGACTTCCCCGACCCCACAAAGGTTGCAGGTAGTGCGAAGTAGCCCCCCCCCACACACACACGCGTCGGGGGGAGGGCATCTCACCAAGACGTACTGTAACACGGACCAAGCAGAATCCAACTTGGTCATACAACCTCTCCCGCTCGTTGTTGGTCAAAGTGATGGACGTCCACACGGCCCAGCAAAATGGGCTAGCTTGTCGCCGATAACCTCGCGAGGGAGTACTGTATGAAGACAAACCCACTCTGTGCATGTGGCCCAAGTATGCATATGGAAGTGGTGTGTGTGGTGTTTGAATACCCAATGTGTAAATTTGATGTGGCACCATGCTTTGGAACTGTAAAATCCCCACACTGAGCGAGAGTTCACGACATGTAGCATGTGCTCAAACTTAATTAGGCTTGGAATGGTCAACCTACTATACGGTAACTCAAAGCAAAGAAGAAGAATCCACCATGGTAACATTTCTCGTCGTTGGTCGAAATGATGGACGTCCACGTGGGCCCACGAATATATATAGGCTTGCCGCCCATAACCAAGCGAGTGAAAGTATGTCCAAAGACAACCATTGCATGCGTGTGTCCCGAACATATTTATGGATGTGTGTGATGCATGCATATGTGTTGAATAACCGACCCAATGCACAACATTGATGTGGTGCATGCGTTGAAAATCGCAGAGGTCCCCACATAGAGCAAGAGGTCGTTCATGACGTGTCGTGTGCTCGCCCCCCCCCTTCGGTCCAGCGGGATGGAGTCATGTGTACACATGCGCTATTATATATATGTAATCTCACATCATGATCTATATCATGAGACAAACAAAAAATTAATCCCCTCCTAAGTCAAATTAGTTAACATCTCTCACTGTCAGTGAAAGTGATGGACCAAGTGGGCCGACATATGGAAGCATCGCCGATAACCGCGTGAGTGAGTGCCATATATAGGACAACAACCATCGCGCTTGCACGTGTGCCAGAACATATATATGGACAGGTGTGTGGTTGTGATGTTTTGAATACCCAATGCACAACTTTGATGTGGCATTTGCCTCAAAAACCGCAAAATCCCCACACAGAGTGAGGTTCATGTGACACCTAGTATATATATGCCGGTCACCCCCCTTGGACACGTACTATACACCTAGTAACACAGCCCTAAAAGAATTAATCCTCCTTGTTCATCAAACGTACCTCTCTCGTGCTGGGTCAAAGTGATGGACGATGAACTCGCGGGCCCAACATAGAAGCGAAGCATATGTCGCACGCGAGTGATCATCCTATATTGGACTACGTACCACCGTCTGCATGTGGCCCAAAGAGGTGTTTGTGTGATGTTTGAATATGCAATGCACAACTTTGATGTGGCACCACATATATAGGAAACCAAAAAGTCCCCACAGAGAGCGCGAGGTTCATGATGCGTGGTATGTGCTATATGTACGCCCCCATTCGACGTGTGGTATATATGTACTTGTACTGTATAGCACAAACCAAAAAAGAATCATTCCTTAATGGTCAAATTAACCTCTCTCTCTCATTGGGTCAAAGTGATGGAGGACAACCTCGCATGCCCACGGATGGAAGTGCCACACGCGAGTGAGTTCCTATAGGGCAACCACCGTTTGCATGGTATTGCATGATGTTTGAATACCAATATAATGTACAACTTTGATGTGGCACCTGCCTCGGGAACCGAAAAGTCCCCACATGGAGCGAGGTTATGACACGCATATATATAGAGTATTCATGTTGCCCCCTCTTTGACATGTACATACTCTTACCGTGCATATACGTAACACAAACCAAAAAAGAACCATCCTTGTTAGTCAAATTAACCTCTCTCATAGTACGTTCAACTGATCGACGACGACCTCGTGGGCCCACAGAGAGAGTCACACGCGAGTGAGTGTCATAGGACAAAACCACCGCGTGCATGTGACCGTGTGTTATGTGATGTTTGAATACCCAATGCACAACTTTGACGTGGCACATGCTTCGCAAACCGGAAACGCACTACACCACGATGCGTAGCCCCCTCACTTCAAGCCGGTGGGAGGGTGTGTACACACGTGCTCGAACTTTGATATGGAATCTCACCATGATCCACACCACACACATGCCAAGATGAATCCATCTTTTGGTAAAATGCCTCTCGTTATCGGTGGAAACTGAAAACTTTTGCGGGCTAAAGAATGGGCACGTCGCTGATAACCGCACGAGGGAGAGTGTCTGAGAGGACCACCAATGCATGCATGTGGCCCGAACATGTATGTATGAAAGGGTTGTGTAATGCTTTAAATAACCAATTCACGACTTTGATGTGGCATATATGACACACAAAATGATCAATAATCCCACACGGAGGTTCATGACTCGTAGTGTACTACCGGACCCCTCCCCCCCACCCCCCACACACACAGACACACACATCCCGCACCACCACAGCCACTCTGAGGCATGTCAAACTTTTTCTGCAGTGAACATGTGACCAAAGGAGTGCCGTGTTAAAATAAAAAAAAACAGACATCATTCGACCGTTTTTATACATTGATTGATTTCCTAGGGATTTAATGTGCAAAAATCAAATTTGAGATACATGTGCACCAAAATGGATTGCAAAATCATATGTGTCCCTGGGTGCATGTTTCCCCATGCAAGAGATTTCAAAACATTGAGAATATAGATTTTTAAAATTTAGTAAATCCAAAACTTAGTTGAAATTCATGAAACTTATCGTGGTGTCATATATGGACACAAGTAGACTGTGATATTGTATTTTTTCGTCAAATTTGAGACACGTTTTGATATAATCTTCTTACAAATGGGAGATTGTTAATAACTGGCAACCAATATCTCATATGGATTATTTATTCGGACCATGTGCGTTAGACCATGCCATGCTTTGGTTAAGCAGTAAAGTGGCAGAATAAATCATCAATAAACCAAAAAATATACGTGCTGCCACGTGCCCCGTGTACCGTGCGAGCAGGCGTGAGTTGACGAGACACATGTGAGCAGTCTGCCGCGCAGGCAGACCGGGAGGCGTGCGTGTAGGTGTGCGTATTGACGGGAGGCGTTTTCGCTGCGCAGTGTCACCAGGAGTTGTGCGAGTAGCTGTGTGAAATGATGGTAGGAATGGCAGAAGTCCACCGCGCAGGCTCACCGGGAGGCGAGACAGCCTTTGACCGCCGCTCGCCTCGCTCCCACTGGTCCGTATTAATTGCAAGCCCGAGCCGTTGGCCATAATAGGCGGATGCACCCTCGGTCCACAGTGGTAACCAACGTCTGGACTCTGGAGTGTATGAGGATGCCGCCGAAGCGCACCATCAGAGGGAGTGGCGATGCCGGGGCTGGTGAAGCACCCGCGCAATGCGTGAAGCTGGGCACAGAGGTTGCCGTCGCCGCCACCGAGGTCTCGTGCGGGCTGCAGCACGACCTTGACTTCGTCGGCGCCGTCGTGCCCCCCTAGCCGGAGCCGGAGGTCAACAACAACTCCGGCAACGACTGCGACTCCGACGGAAAACCGGTTAGTCATCTATATACCCATTTGTGTGGCAAACATATCATGTGTTTTCTCTGGTTACCCCCCCCCCTCTAATTTTTTTGGAATACAAATCCTATGGTTATGTTCTCTCAGTCCATGAAATCAGAGTAATTAAGATCCGTTAGATGCACGTAGTGTATTGATTGTTTGAATGTTATCCGTATAGAGTTAGTGATTAATTGTTTGTTCTGTACAAATGATTTTTGTTAATAATCCGACTAGGGTTAGTTTGCGTGCTAATAATTCGTGGCCAGATCTTGAGAATTGATTATGAATGTCCTACATATATGTTTGTGCCTTTTTTCTTCCAGATCTTGAGAATTGATTTTGAATGTCCTCCATGTATGTTTCTGCCATTTTTTCTTTCAGATTGGTATGTACACAGATGAGGCTCCGGCCAGCGCCGCCGCCGGATGTAGATCGTGGACCCAGCTGCGCGGGGAAGAAGCGGCCATGCCCCCCTAGACATGAGGAACCAATAGAATCTCCGGCGGACCGCATCAGCGATCTCCCAGATGGTATCCTTGGGGAGATCATCTCCCTTCTCCCCACCAAGGATGGCTGCCGCACACAAGTCCTCGCATCTCGGTGGTGCACTCAGTGGTGCGCCGTGCCTCTTAATCTCGACTGTCGTTAGCTATCTGTCGATGATGATTCTGAACTCCCTGGAGCCATCATCTCCTCCCAGCAGGGCTCCGTTCAACACATCTGCATCCCGGCATGCTACCTGCTGGACATACCCTGCATGGTGGCCACCTAGCTGACATCCCGTCAATTCGATAAACTCCAGCAGCTTGAGTTCTACCATGACTATGTATGTAACATACCACGAACTGATGTATCTGTGCCCTCACCACCGATGTGCATCTCGTGCTTTTCCTCCTCTCTCCACACCACCACCTTCGCCCGGTGCCATCTAGTAGACAATCTGGTACAAATGCTTCGACTCCCACTGCTAAAAAAAGTTGCGCTTGTGGTGGTTGGTCTATCGGAGGCCGCACTGCACAACATCATCCACTCCAGCTGCCCTGCCCTGGAGCACTTGCTGCTTGTTTTTTGAATAGAAATTCATATCCGTTGTCTCAAAATAAAGTCGCGCCACCTTGTAAGCATGGGAATTTGTTTTTTTGGACATGATCTCATCATCAAAGATGCCCCTTCACTTCAAAGGTTGCTCCTTGATTCTACTATAGTACCTTCGCAAATAACTGTAGTCTCTGCGCCTAAACTGGAGACCTTGGGTGCAATTCATGATCCTTGTAGATGGTTCAAGATGGTGTTTCGCTCCACACCTATTGAGGTACTGTATATTATTCACGTAAAGTTTTGTAATCTGCTTTTTTCATTTGTGCGCATAAGTTAAGTATCATCTTGGAGTACACTTTTGGTACAAATATTATGTTCTATGTTCAATGAAGAGCTTGTCCATCCTATCAATGGTGGTGGATTCTGTCAAGACCTTACATATCAGTATGTGGTGTTTTGATCTGAACACGATTATTGGCTTGCTGCAATGCTTTCCATGTCTGGGGAATTTGTATATAAAGGGGATGATTTCACACACGTTGAAAGTCCATATATAATGTACTATAATTAATCGTTCAACTATCACTCTTTCAACATAATCTTTTTTAGACATTAAGTGTTTTCAATCTTCATCTCTATTTAGGCACTAACACATGGAGAAAAAAGTATAACCAATCGATAGTTCAAGAAGCACGGGGATTTTCTCAGATCTCATGACATTCGTTTGAATACAGTAACGCTGGAAGAATATGCATCCAACAATGCAAACACTAGCTTTTTCACATTCTTCATGTTGAATACGAGGGCAATATTATCCATGATGATTAAGTTTTTTGAAAAGAAATTTCTTACGGCTGCAAGTGTTGAACATCATAAAAAGAAGTTTCAGGTGGACCTAAGGGCTTCTGATCATGCTCGGCTTATATTTACAACAGCTTGTCATCATGGACCAGTAGAATTTCTGGCCCAGGATCTTGATTTTATGGATCAGACCGTTCCATTTGATTGTGACTGCCGAAAACTTTGGTTGAGTTAGATGTCATTGTCCTGTTCAATCTGGATTTTATCTAAACCTGATGAGCAATTAATCCTCATGCTTTTGTACTGTTTGTAAGCTGGAGTTAGATATTGTTGCCCTTTTCAACTCGGCTTTGACCCATATTTTCTTTCATACTGGGCCAATGGCTTGCCATTTCTTTAATTAAGACATAAATATTATAAGCATTCACAACATAAGGAAAGAACATCACTCTCGCGGGCTTGAGATCTTTTTTCATTACAGAACCGCAAGTTCTTAGCACCCACCAGCACCCACAAACTTATTTTCAGCTAGCACACCAAATGGGCTGTAATTCTTAATAAGAAAAGCTGCATGGTAGTGACAGATTTGGATTTTTCATTTGGGACCCACGAGGAAAAAGCCTATCCAGGGCAGTGCTGACTCGACAGTAAACATTGAGAAACCTGGTTTTAAAATTACTGTAAATCCAAAACTCGCCTCAAAATCATGAAACTTGGCATGGTGTTATGACATAGCACCAACATGCTGTGGTAAAAAATTAGTCCAATTCAGGACAAGTTTTGGTACTAACTTCTTACAAACCGGAGCTTCTCTCAAAAAGGCTCATGGTTCCGAGAGGGAACTTGTCACCTATGTGTGCGAAATGACATACACTGTCTCTTCCCACCTTGATTTATTTTATAGAGGCAACATGCAAATATAGGAGCGTCCTCCTAAAAATATGAAATTATTCAGGGTTCGTTTTGCCTTTTTATACATTATTTGAGTTTTCTAGGCATTTTGGAACATCCTTTGGTGTGTGCAAAGGTCATGTGTGTACTAGCCACCTATGTAATTGGATGTTCAATCTGTTTATGGAATCAAGTGCTTATAAGTTATAAGTACATATGATGTTGTTCTGTGTGCAATGACATCGCACACGGACCATACTAGGGAACCCGTCGGTGATGATTTCATCAATCGCTGACAATTGTATACCACCAAGCGTTTGCCCACAACACACACGGCTTATTAGCAGCAATCGTCTGTATTATTATCGGTCTTCGCACACATTTCTGATTACAGACCTGTTTGCCGCGTATCACACACATCTTGTTAAATTGAACCGTTTCTGTTCTCTTGGCTCTAAGCAAACAGTTCATCCGAGTGAACCGTATGCCGTATATCGCACACACCTTGATATGGCTGACCGTTTCTTTTGTGTTGCCTAATCACAAGTAGTTCATCCGAGTGAATTGTATGCCGTATATCGCACATGCCTTCATCTGGCTGCCCATTTCTGTTGTTCTGCCTCATCGCAAACAGTTCATTGAACTGAACCATATGCCCCGCAATGCACACGCAACTAAAATCTGAACTGTGTTTGATGTATCCGCCATCGCAAATGTTTTGCACCTTTTTTTTATGTTTTTTTACATCACCGTTTGTGATTAATGCATCGCACACAGTTTCGTCGAAGGGTCTCTGATCGTAGTGTCGCGTTAGCAGCATCCTGCAGTAGTGGGCCCTATGATTTGACTGGCCATTATCATTATTACTGCCGTGCTACGACCCGGGTGAGTCTCCCCTGATCCCCTCCATGTCATACAGAATAAGTACTCTACAATAATGGGCTTATAGCCCGCTTACATGGCACTTTTGCCTATATGTGGAGGAGAGAGACATGGGAAAATGGTGGGAGTGGGCTCTCGTGCAAGACCATCGCTACTTACTCCTTGGCAAATGCAATAAATACTCTTACAACCAACCTTATAGCTAACCTTGTTGTATGAGTGGGTATAAAGTGATGACTATGTATGACATGCCAACATCACATAGCCTAACGCACCTGGACGGAGGAAGTAGTTTCATGCATGCGAAGTAGGCAAAAAAAGTGCTCATTTACAGCCGTCTGAAATCTCGAAGGGCGCGACCGCGCGAGCGAGGCGACAGTCATGGTAGGCGCGACCATGATACGGGCTGCTAAGAGCCCTTGGATCTGAGATCGAACGGCCGCATGCTAAGTTGATGAACATTTGCAGAAAAACCCTCCAGGGTAGGATATTCACCCATAGGTCTAGAATCACGCCATGCAACCATTTGATCTCAGATCCAAGGGCTCTCGGTAGCCCGTATCACTGGAGCATGGAAAGCTTCGTATCACCTAAAATTTTCACGACGCTTGACGTGCGAACACGCAGATGCTATACTATCAGGCCTACGAAGTGGGTCCAATAGACATGACATCTAATTGGGCCCCCATAGTACTGTGCATGAATCCATTTATCCACCGGGCAAGCCACTACCTTGTCGTCCGCACGCCCCACTCAGCATTTTTACAATCGGAAAATCGCTAGTAGTTTGCTCCTACTCGTCCCCGGCCGTCCTTTAACATTATGGTAGTTCACTTCTAGTCATCCTGTCCTTTCACATTACAGCAGTTCCACTAATCCTAACCCTCCTCCAAAATCCATGGCGTCCCAAATCTCCATGATCGCCGGTGAGTACAAGGATAGAACCATCACCGACGATGAGTTCGACGTCATCTACACCCGTTCTTCCGCGACGGTGAAAGGATGCCTTGCTCGCTTCAAACAAATGTTCGAAAAGTCAAATGGTGATGAGTGGGTCGCTGGGCTAGATGTTGAGTACACCACAGTCCTGGGAAAAGAGAAGAATCTAAAGGAGGAAGAGAAGAAGAAGCCTGCCGTGATCCAGGTTTGCGTGCATAACTTGTGCTTGGTCCACCACATATGCCATGCCGATGTTAGGTGCCAGGATTTTGAGGTCTTCCTCAAGGATAAAAGAATGAAATTTGTTACTGTAGACTTTACGAATGACAGGAGAGTCCTGGGTCGGATAGGCCTCGTTGTAGGCCAGCCCTTCGACCTCCAGAATAATAGGCTGGTGTCCTCCCGTCAGCCTTCAATGTTGACCCTAGCAAGAGCCATGGTTGATCCTTCGTACGGTAAACTAACGAAACCTCACCACAAGTTTCATCTTGCATGGGAGTGGAATGAAATAGATAAAGACCACATCCAGTACGCTACAATGGATGCCTAACTTTTTTTTGAATATCTACAAGGGTTGGATGAAGAGCCAGAGCCTAGTGTGCGATTCAAGCAAAGAAGTATTGGCGAAGAGGAAGAGGGACAAGGACAAAGTCGAGGACATGGACGAGGAGTCCGAATAAGGTGGCAGTGTCGTTGCTCATGGTGGTTCTAATGCAGTGTCTACTGGATTAGTTGCTTAGTTTAATTTCAGGGTGCTTAGTTTTATTCCAGGGGCGTGTTGTGCTGAGCCCCCAGGAGAACTATGTTATGTTCTTTCTCATTACTTTAACTCTTTAGTACGTACATACTAGTATTTCTTACAGTTCATCTTGTAGTTGGTAGTACTACCACTCGTTTCTTCACATTATATACATACTAGTATGTATGAGTGATGACAAGTGATGACTATATATGATATGGCCAACATCATATAGCCAGCATTTGGCTATACTATTAACCACGCTCTAAGCATGCCACATACGCAAAACACTTAAATGAGATAAGTAATTCTAAAAAAACTTAAATGGGAGAAGTTTACCCAAAGCATGAAGGAGTTTAGTTGTCAAAGAATTAAATAGGTATGCTAATTTCTTTAATAGAATTTAGCACCCCATCTAAGTACGTACCAGCTTTTTAAATAGTACTATGCATAATTTGGCGACGAGCGCTCTGTATATGTACCACCTTTTTTCTTTAATTTCATCTTGTTAGTTTTGCTCCATGGCGCAATCCATCGATACTACTACTGTACAAAAGTACATTTAAAAGGCTAGGGTGGGGCAGTCTCACATGGTCAGTTTGATAAAGAGGCGAGGGCCTTTTTGATTTGATGGATCATTACTGCTGGAAGGTGGGGCCTTGTGATTTGACTGCACGTATAATTGTTGCCGACGACCTGAAGAGGAGCAAAGAACCGTGCGATATACTCTAGTTTTCCACTGGAGTACTAGTATGACGGAGGAGTGCGAAACACGGCAGCCCAGTGCGATATGGAGATAAAAAATTATCTACTAATTTGCCTGTCATCGGTCCCACGACGCCGCTTATCGTTAGCATTGTTCTATTCGTGCCTCGCAGATAACCTGACACATCTGGCGAAACACCCGAAGCAAAAGAAGAAACACATGAGCAAAAGAAGAAGGAAGATTACCCCCCCCCCCCCAAAAGAAGGAAGATGCAGACACAAATCTGGGGCGCTGCTCTCTACTTCATGAAGGGTTGCTGGCCACAGAGTCCTAATTGCATCTTCATCTCCTCCACGACCTTCATCTCCTCGCGCCTCTCCTCCGCTATCTTCTTCATTCTGTCCATGATGCAGGATTTCTCGAGGCGAGCGTGCATCATCTCTTCCACGGCCGCATTATGTTGCTTGACAGCAGTCGGGTGCTTGATGCTGAGCCTCGCCAAGTCCTCCTTCTGTTCCATGACCAGGGCTTTCAGCATCTTCACCAAGGAACTACCCTTCTCATGCAGGATCTTCTAGCCGGCGCTCTCCTCCTTTAGCAGGTCGAGCTCCTGGCGGAGCTTCGCCTTGTCCTCCTGAAGTTGCAGGATTTCGCCGGCCGCCTTCTTACCCGAGGCAATGCTCTCCTTTAATAGCTTCACCAAGCCGGCGGTCAACTACTCCTGCTTATTGAGCTGAGCGGGCATGTCGTCGAGGCTCTCCTTCAGCAGCTGCACCAAGCCGTCGGTCAACTCCTTCTGCTCATTGAGCTGAGTGGGCATTTCGTCGAGGGATAACGACTCTAGCACCGCCAGCTTGGCATGTTCGCCTCCATGGCTAGTGCGCTCCTAGGAGCCCTCACCTGCCCGTGAGAGGTCTTTCAAGCCCCCCGCGACGCGGCGAGCCCTCTTTTTTTCTGCGGACTTGGTCGTCGTTCCATTCTTACTAGTAGTTCTCGACCTAGAGCTCTGCACACCGGCCATGGCAAGGAAGGACGAACAAGAAAGACTTATGAGGAGGAAGGTAGAGTAATTTTCGGCTAGGTAGCTCCCCTTTTTATAACCTAGTAGTACCAGTACTAAAACCCGCATAGTGGAAACACGTTCAGGTTTGACAGGTTTGAACAGGTTTGCACTTGATTTATTGATGGTTTTGGTTTTGAAGCCCGAAATGGCTCCAGATGAGTTTCCTTGAACACAAATTTCAAGTACTGCTCAAATGTGGTCGCACATGTCAGTGATGTACCTATTCATACATGTCAGACCAAGCCAATGCGTGTCCCTTCGGTGAGATGCGGGTCCGACCGACCATCTATTGGTGCGACCGGCTGTCAAGTATTACACGATGGAGACTTGAGGTTGTGGCTTCGGGTGATTGTCACGACCAAGCATTCAAAAACTCGTGATAAATAAACTACCATCTTTTTCCAAATGACCAAGTATTTTCACAGAAATACAACACATATAGGTGGAGTGGCTGTCACAGTTGCAAACTGCCATGGCGTCGCAAGTTCACTCCAGCAGCAACCGAGTTGGTTACTGCATCGCTGGCGGGGAAGGAGGGCAGCTCACCTCGCCTATGATGCATCCCCAGTGCCGCCGCCGCAGCTGGCTCCGCGATTAGGCTTCTCCTACCGCCCATTTGAACAGTTGCACCAGCTGCTCATCCTATCCTGCAGGCATGCGCTTTCTTTCCTCCGCAGTCGACTCCATGAATATGATCTCTGCCATTAGCCCCAGCTCGAAATCAATGCGACGCTGCCAGATGCTGACATCCCTTAGCATCTCTCCCCTGAGATCGACTTGCGCCTCCGCCTTGTGCTTCACCAGGCGCAACTCCTTCGAACTTGTCTCCAATCGATGCGACGCTTCCTCGATCCGATTTGCCCTTGCTACCCACCACCTGCAACGCAGCCCTGGCATGTCCTCCGGCGCCACCGACCTGTGATTCCAGAGCAATGGATCCCCTCTCAAACACATGTGGGTTTCGCTCAAAGGCGGCAGTGCTGCGGGCCGCAACGAGAAGGCAGCCCACGGGATTCTGGGATCTAATGGATTATCCATGGCGGGATCCGGTGGGCGAGGCGGGGAGGCAAGCGTAGGCACTGGGAGAGCCATACGAGGCCTAGATAAAGATAGCACTACTCCACTCCGTCCATATTTAAATACAAATGCCACCAACAGTAACCCAGGCAAAAATTGATCAATTTGCCTGAGTCCTGGTTTATTGGCCCCCTTTGTATTTTGTGCCAAATTTTGACCAAAAATTTAACTAAGAAAATGTTAATGCATGTCACCAAAAATTATATCATTGGATTCACATTTGAACATAGTTTTCGATGATATTACTTTTTATGACATGCATTAATATTGTGTTACTTAAATTATGGTCAAAAATTGGCACAAAATACGAAGGAGACCAATGGACGTAGAAACCCATGATTTAACTAGTCGCATGCACGCAGTGGAGTAGTAATGTCATTCTCAACTACTTCCTCCCTCACGTCCACTCAATTAGCATGCACTGTATTAATTGACCATCCATTAAGTGAACGACTTTACACGCGTTAAATTATCATATGGGGTGGATCTTCGTACAAAAATGCGTTCCACCGTGTACCCGCGTGTGCGTGCGAGGGAATGAGTGCGTGCATCCACATCTTCGGTTCATGCACGTACTCCACCTGTGTGCATGAGAGAGGACAAGTACATTCTTCAGGAACCAGCAGCACGTCACTATGATCAATCCACACAAGAAGGTCGCAACAACACCTCCACATGTACCACGTGGCTTCATGGATGCCCCCACATCATTTTAATCATAATATATTAACTAAAAAAGTGAGATACACTGTGTAGCGTGCCATTGGAATTCTAATTTACGTGTTTTGCACATACTGGAAGTACTAGTAAGGTACACGTGCATTGCAGGCATGGGATTTGGCAACCAAATTATGAATAAATACCACACTATAGCATGTAAGCTTTGAGTCATATATGCATGGTGTAGATGTTCATTTAATTCTTATAGTTCATCTCATTAAGAATCAGTTAGTTTTATACAAAAATTAATCAGTTTTAAGATTCATGGAATTGTGCATTGTAAAGCATAAAGTAAAATAATAATAATGGCAATTCATTTAGAAAAAAAAGTTTGGGCAATTATTGACAGAGTAAATGACCACGGGTAGCCCCATCAGCTCCCTTTGGTATTTCAAGACATCGGGGCAGGCTGCGCCCCTCAAACATCAAGGACAAGGGCCGCCTTCTTGAGGCCGGCTGGTCCAAGTAGCCGGTTGCCGGGAGGCGGCGGAGTCCATAAGACGGCCCTAAAGTAGGCCGACTCCTCGCAGGCGGCCTCCCGGGATGCCGGGTCCTAGCAGGCGGCCCCTCGCGCCCTCAAAGTCAACACCAACATAAACATGATGAGACAGGGCATGGCTACAGTACAGGCCTGCCACCCCCGAATCTAGGGCTGGGCGTGGCCACGGTACTGCGTACCGGGCAGGCATCCTGCGCCCAACGCAGGACTGTTGCCATGCCACTCATGACATCACCCATGGCAGAGGAAGCCATGCTCCCGCGACGGGCGGCTAGTACGACCCGCGGGCGGCGGGCCCTACCTGTCCGTGACAAGCCAGAAGGCGGCTAGCCCAGACCAGTCGGCTCAATGGGAGGCCGGCTCCCAGCAGGCGGCCCTCCTCCTCCCTCGAAGTCCGTGCGCCATTAACCAGACATGACGGGGTATGGCTACAGTGAGTTCCCGCCAGGCGGCGGGACTGTATCCACGCTCTCCCCGACCAAGCATGCATCATCAGTGGCACGGCTACAGTGCTACACAGCCGACAGGACCCGCAAGCGGCGGGCCCAGCTTGTCGGTCGAGGACGAGACCGCCGGGGGGACCCACCAGGCGACGGGCCCCTGCAGTCGACGGAGAAGCCGGCGACCAGAGACACTGACGGCCGGGTCCTATGCCCGGCCGGATTACTATTGTATCCCTGGGGGGTAGGCCTATATAAACCCCCCAGGTCACCCCATGCAAGGGGTTGGCAGTTGGCTCCTTGGCAGAGGCCTCGTCGAGCACTCACAGCACACACACACACACACGCAGAGAGAGTGGAGTAGGGCTAGCCATGCCCTTCTTCCTCCTCCAGCCAGGAAGTTCAAGGAGCAAGCTTGTAGCCACCTGTTGAAATAGTGATCATGCGGAGACCCCGCAGAGCAGGACTAGGGGTGTTATCTCCTAGGAGAGCCCCGAACCTGGGTAAGATTCGCAAGCGTACTCGGTCTCGCTCACTCCTGCTGCTAGAGCCCGGCGACGTACTTTTGTCCCCATCCACGATAAGCCATCCCCTGGCATATGTCGCACGATACCCCCGACATTTGGCGCCCACCTTGGGGCTAGGTGCACCGTCGTCTGGAAACACGTTCTGGACGGGAACCCTCTTCCTCCCTGGTGATCGCAGCTAGGCCGGCACGCCCGACGGCGTTTGCGCCGACACGCTGCGCGGCGTGGAAGTTGTTTGTGCCGCAAGCAACCTCACCGATCTCATCGGCGGGATCCGCCTCTTCGACGAGCCCGCACTCGACGCGGGCGCAGCTAGCTCCGAGAGCTGCCTCGTCGATCTCCTCGGCAAGCTTCACTTCGCCGACGAGCCGATCTCCGACCCGGAGTCCGTTGGCTCCACCGACCTGCTCGTCGACATGGTCGTCGACGTCGACGTCGCGCTTCCTGATGCCTTCCCCGGTGACGTGGTGATCTTCGACGATCCACTTCCTGCTGCAGACAGCAACGCCGACACCAGCACTATCACTGAGGTGCTGGTCATCAGCCACGATGAAACCTCCGACCAAGCCGGCCGGGACCCGTTGCAGGCGGCAATGTGGGACCTGTCCGCTCCCGTAGCGCCTGGTGCGAGCGGTGAAACGCTGGAGGCATGCCGTATCGCACTTCTTGACAGCGCCAACAAGTTGGCGGCCATGAGATGCCTCACCGAGGCTTACCACCGCGAGATCGACCGCGCCGTTTGCGGCACACCGGCTGCTGACGAGCCCAGCCGCGTGGGCATGGTCCGACAGCGCGGCGCCGCCATCGCCAGCATGTTGGGGGCCAACCGCCTGGTCTACGCCACGCCCATGGAGAACTTGCGCGCCGCCCAGGCAGCGGCAGACGAGCTGGACCGCCTGGAGGGCGACGAACGTCGCTGCATGACGGAGCGCGTCCAGCAGCTCATCGACGCGGCCGCCGCGCAGCAAGAAGCCGGCCGCCGCGTGGTGGAACCCGGCCTGCAGGCTGGGAACCTTCCCCCTCGCCGGGAGCACGGCGTGACCTCCCAGACGCCGACAGCCGGTGCCCGCGACCGAGGAGACCCAGAGCCGGTTGCCAGCCGCAGCCGCACCCGCATCTCCATTGAGCGCGACCAAGATGGCTGCCCACGAGCAGTGGAGCGGCGGGACGATCGTCAGCCCCCTCCCCCGCGCAGGGAGTGGCGCGCCTCTCCGCCGCCGGTTGAGCATCCGACTCTCGGGCGCCAGCTGGGCCCCCGCGAAGGAGGCAGAGAGAACGACGCCCGCAACTGGATCGACCGCTTGGCTCGGTCCCTGGCGTTGGAAGAAGAAGATGCAATCGGCCCGCCTTGTTTCGGCCCCCGCATTCGCGATGAGCCCTTCCCCAAAGGGTTCTCGCTCCCTCGGGACACTCCTAAGTACAACGACTCTGTGAAGCCAGAAGATTGGCTGGTCGACTACTCCACTGCCGTCAACATAGCGAATGGCAACAAGCGTGTCGCTGTGAAGTATGTTCCGCTCATGCTCCAGGGCACGGCCCGGACATGGCTGAACAGCCTCAAGCCCTACAGCATCAACAGCTGGCTAGACTTCACCGAAGTTTTCATCCGCAACTTCACCAGCACCTACAAGCGGCCGCCCAAGCCTCACCAGCTCTCCCTGTGCATCCAAGGCCCGATCGAGTCCACCCGCCAATACTTAACGCGGTGGGCCGAGCTGCGCAACTCCTGCGAAGGGGTTCATGAGGTGCAAGCCATTGAATACTTCACTGCCGGGTGCCGGGAGGGCACCCTACTCAAGCACCGGCTCCTCTGTGATGAGCTGGCCACGCTTGACGAGCTATTGATCATAGCGGACAAGTACGCTACTGCCGACTCCTCCATGAAGTCGGAGCTCCGGGTGGATGCGTCATGAAAGATGCTCCCTCCGGCTCCTCAGACACCGGCTGGTGATTCCAGTCGGCGCCAACTGTCGAATGACAATAAGCGCAAGGCCCCTCGTTCCGGCTACCACCAGCCGGCAGGTGGCGACAGTCGAAGACGAGCAGCCAGAAGAGCAGCCCGGCCCCAAACGCCAGAAGGGCGGCAAGCCTGCCTGGTTGCCCGCCTTCTCGTTTGAGCAAACCCTCGACGCTCCCTGCAAGTTCCACAACGGCGCGAAGCCATCTAACCACACCACCCGGAAGTGCCACTGGCTCACCCGCATCGCCAGAGGCAAAGGACTGCCTCCGCGCCGGCTGGCCCGCCGCCTCCGCTTCCCCAGCAGCCGGCGGTCCGACCAGTCGGCGCGATCCAAGACGAGTTTCCTGAAGAGCATGGAGTTTACGTCGTCTTCACCAGCGTGACTGACGACAGGCACAGCCGGCGTCAACAGCGCCGAGAAGTAAATACTGTCACCTCTGAAGCCCCAGAGTTCATGCACTGGTCGGAGAAGCCGATCAGTTGGAGCCGAGCTGACCACCCGGAGGTGATGCCTTCCCCGGGTTCCTATGCCCTGGTGTTGGATGCCACCTTCGCAACAGAGAGGCGAGCTGCTCGTTTCTCCCGAATTCTGATAGACGGCGGTAGCAGCATCAACATACTCTACCGCGACACCATGGAGAAGTTGTGCATCAAAGAGAAACAACTCCAGCCCAGCCGGACTGTCTTCCATGGAATTGTGCCTGGCCTATCCTGCTCACCAATCGGCAAGATCAAGATAGATGTCTTCTTTGGAGACAAGAGTCACTTCCGCCGAGAGCCAATCTGGTTCGAGGTGGTTGACCTTGAGAGCCCCTACCACGCGTTGCTTGGCCGGCCTGCTCTGGCCAAGTTCATGGCGGTCCCCCACTACGCCTACCTCAAGATGAAGATGCCGGGCACCAAGGGCATTATCACCATAGCCGGCGGCTACCAGAAGTCTGCCGAGTGTGCTGCAGCCAGCAGTCAGCTGGCCGAGTCCCTTGTGATTGCTGCCGAGAAGCGGCTCCTTGACCGGGTTGTGGCCATGGCCGGCAAGCAGCCGGACCTATCGCCAGATCCCAAGGAGTCAGAAGCTCAGGGCTCTTTCCAGCTGGCCAAAGAAACCAAGAAGATACCCTTGGACGCAGAGCACCCGGAGAAGTTCGCTGTCATAGGAGCTCACCTTGACAGCAAATAGGAAAGCGAGCTCATCGATTTCCTCCATGAGAATTGGGACATCTTTGCGTGGTCTCCAAAGGACATGCCGGGTGTTCCGACGGATTTCGCTGAGCACAAGCTACATGTCAGAGCAGATGCAAAACCAGTCAGACAACCCCTCCGCTGCCTGTCGGAGGAGAAGAGAGGAATTTTTGGTGAAGAGATAGCCTGGCTTCTAGCAGCCGGCTTCATTATGGAAGTATTCTTCCCAGAGTGGCTAGCCAACCCAGTCCTTGTACTAAAGAAGAACAACAAATGGCGCATGTGTATTGACTACACCAGCCTCAACAAAGCTTGCCCGAAGGATCCGTTCGCCTTGCCTCGGATTGACCAAGTGATAGACTCCACAGCCGGAGGCGAGCTATTGAGTTCCTTGGATGCCTATTCGGGGTACCACCGGATTAAGTTAAGCCCGGCCGACCGCCTGAAGACCGCCTTCATCACACCATTCGGAGCCTTCTGCTACCTAACCATGACATTCAGCTTGAGAAATGCTGGCGCCATGTTCCAGCATTGCATGCAGAAGTGCCTCCTCAAGCAACTCGGCAGAAATGCCCACGTCTATGTAGACGATATTGTGGTGAAGACGGAGAAGCGCGGTACCCTCCTGGAAGATCTCAAGGAAACTTTTGATAATCTGCGCCGTTTTCAAATCTAGCTCAACCCAGAGAAGTGTGTCTTTGGAGTGCCAGCCAGCCAGCTCCTTGGTTTCCTTGTCTCAGAGCGCGGCATAGAGTGTAACCCTGTCAAGATCAAGGCCATCGAGAGGATGGAGAGGCCCACCCGACTGCAAGACGTTCAGAAGTTCACCGGCTGCTTGGCATCCATCAGCCGCTTCATCAGTCGGCTGGGCGAGAAGGCTCTTCCCCTGTACCAGCTGATGAAGAAGACCACTCATTTCGAGTGGAACGACAAGGCGGACGAGGCATTCCTCCAGCTCAAGAAGATGTTGACCACGCCGCCCGTCCTGGCCGCTCCGGCTGCCAAGGAGCCTATGCTTTTCTACATCGCCGCCACCAGCCGGGTGGTCAGTACAGTTATGGTGGTAGAGCGCCAAGAGGACGGCAAGGCGCTGCCGGTCCAGAGGCCCGTCTACTACTTGAGTGAGGTGCTGTCAGCTTCCAAGCAGAACTACCCCCACTACCAAAAGTTGTGCTATGGTGTGCATTTTGCCGCCAAGAAGCTCAAGCCATACTTTCAAGAGCATCCCATCACGGTCGTCTGCACCGCCCCGCTTGCGGAGATCATAGGCAGCAGAGACGCATCGGGCCGAGTGGCCAAGTGGGCCATCGAGCTGGCCCCCTACACCATCTTCTACCAGCCTCGCGCCACCATCAAGTCCCAAG
Source organism: Thinopyrum elongatum (assembly GCA_011799875.1). Classification (NCBI taxonomy): domain Eukaryota; kingdom Viridiplantae; phylum Streptophyta; class Magnoliopsida; order Poales; family Poaceae; genus Thinopyrum; species Thinopyrum elongatum. Next base: position 320,829,657 of record CM022297.1, read on the forward strand.
CACTGGCTGACTTCCTCGTCGACTGGGCCGAGACCCAGTACCTGCCGCCAGCTCCAGACTCCACTCATTGGCGGATGCACTTTGATGGCTCGAAGATGCGCACCGGTTTGGGAGCCGGCATCGTCCTCACCTCTCCCAAAGGCGACAAGCTCAGATACACACTGCAAATCCACTTTGCCGCCTCCAACAATGTGGCCGAGTATGAGGCGCTAGTACACGGACTCCGGCTGGCCAAGGAGATTGGCATCCGCCGGATTCTGTGCTACGGCGATTCGGACTTGGTGGTCCAACAGTCGTCCGGCGACTGGGACGCCAAGGATGCAAATATGGCGAGCTACCGCTTCCTCGTCCAGCAGATCAGCGGATATTTTGATGGGTGCGCATTCCTTCACGTGCCACGGGCCGACAACGAGCAAGCGGATGCCCTGGCACGGATCGGCTCCACCAGGCAAGCCATACCAGCCGGCGTGTCCCTTTAGTGCCTCCGCAAGCCGTCCATCAAGCCTTCCCCGGAATCAGAATCCATCTTCGTGCCGGCTACTCCTGAAGCAGTCGGACCCGGCCCGGGGGCTGCAGCAGCCGGCCCGGGGACTTCGGCAAGCGGCACGGGGACTGCAGCAGTCGCACCCGGCCCGGGGACTTCGCAACCCGGCCCGGGGGCTGCAGCAGCCGGCCCGGGGACTTCGGCAAGTGGCTCGGGGACTGCGGCAGTCGCACCCGGCCCGGGGACTCTACAACCCGGCCCGGGGGCTGCAGCGGCCGTCCCGGGGACTTCAACAACGCAGCAAGACGCGGCCAACTCCGCCTCACCACCTCCAGACCCAACCACCATAGTTTCAATAACCGTAATGACGGTGGACGAAGTCAAAGCACCATCATGGGCGCAGCCCATCCTCAACTTTCTGGTAGGCGGAGAGCTGCCAGTTGTTGAGATCTCGGCCCGGCAGGTGCAACGCCGGGCAGGAGCTTACACGATAGTAAACAGAGAACTTGTCAGGCGCAGCGTGACCGAAGTTTTCCAACGCTGCGTCGAACCAGAGAAAGGCGAGGCAATCCTCAGAGACATACACCAAGGCGAGTGCGGCCACCACACGGCCTCCAGATCCCTTGTCGCCAAAGCTTTCCGCCATGGTTTCTTCTGGCCGACTGCTTTGGAGGATGCCAAGGATCTCGTCAAGAAATGCAAGGGGTGCCAAAAATTCAGCTCCAAGCAACATCTATCGGCTTCTGCACTCAAGACCATCCCCCTTACCTGGCCCTTCACCGTCTGGGGGCTGGACATGGTGGGCCCATTCAAGACAGCACGCGGTGGCATGACCCATCTACTGGTCGCCGTGGGCTAATTCACCAAGTGGATTGAAGCAAAACCAATCAAGAAAATAAATGGTCCGACCGCTGTGACCTTCATCGCGGATCTCACCGTCCGGTACGGTGTACCACACAGCATCATCACCGACAATGGCACTAACTTTGCCAAAGGCGCCTTGGCCCGTTTCTGCTCGATGCAGGGCATCCGACTGGACTTAGCGTCCGTTGCCCATCCACAGTCAAACGGCCAGGTAGAACGAGCAAACGACCTCATCTTATCCGGCATCAAACCCCAACTGGTCGAGCCGCTGGAGCGCTCGGCCGGCTGCTGGATCGATGAGCTGCCAGCCGTCCTCTGGAGTCTCTGCACCACCCCGAACAGATCAACTGGTTTCACTCCCTTCTTCCTCGTATACGGGGCCGAGGCCGTCATCCCAACTGACATCGAGTTCGACTCGCCTCGCGTCACCATGTACACGGAGACGGAGGCGAAGGAAGCACGAGAAGACGGCATCGATCTGCTGGAGGAAGGCCGGCTGTTAGCACTCAGCCGGTCCGCCATCTACCAGCAGAGCCTGCGCCGCTACTACAGTCGGAAGGTCAAGCCACGATCCTTCCAAGAGGGAGACCTTGTGCTCCGGCTGATCCAGCGAACAGCCGTCCAGCACAAGCTCTCGGTCCCTTGGGAAGGCCCCTTCATCATCAGCAGAGCCTTAGGCAACGACTCCTATTACCTCATTGACGCGCAGAAGCCCAGGGCGCGCAAAAGGGACGATTCCGGCAAGGAAGCAGAGCGCCCATGGAACGCAAATCTTATCCGAAGATTTTACAGTTAAATACAGTATGTACCACACTACCTTTTGTACTAAGGGTAAAGGCACCGAGTCCCTCGAGGAGCACTCAGGGTCTACCTTTCTTATCTGTATGATAAGTTTCATGCCTGTGAGTATGTTATTTCATTCCTACGCCCAGCACCGGGTCCGACCAGTCGGCCCGGGGGCTTGCCGCCTTGTACTATGTTGGCTCTACCTGCAGTCGGACAAGTAGTGTGCCGGCATCTAAGCCCACCCTTGCCATAAGCCGCAGCTCGCAGAGCGACTGTCTGGCAGGCAAGAGTCAAAGGCAAGAAATGGTGCTCACATGAAAAATGGCTAAGGACGAAAGCACCCACATAGGCCAAGTCGGCTCCTCGCCTAGCCGTCTGGTTGCTGAGCAGCCAGCCGGCCGGCTTCTCACTTAAATTGCTACGTTCTAAGCGGCCAAAGTACTTGTCTTCCCAAAATGGCCAAGTACTTGACCCGGCCAGCAGACCGAGAATGGCTGTCTGGCCAGCAAGGCGGCAGCCAAGGGAAAGCGGCAAAGGAAAAAGCCGAAAGAACAGAAAGCAAGACAAGTCAGAGCTCGGCGAAGCACATCTTGTGCGAGAATTAAATCACATAGCAAGAGGCCCTCGGCCAGCATTCAACAAAGTTTGAATACACCCAGCGGGTGGAACTGCGCAAATTTAACAAAGTTTGTTCTAAAGATTACCAAAGCAGGAAAAGATAAGATAAGTTGGCAGCCTAGGCCAAACGAGCAACAGGCGGGTTTGGCAGGTTGGTGGAGTCGGCGGCGCCAGTTGGTGGAGTGGCCGTCTGGCGAGTCTCGGCTTGGTCGCCTTTAGCAGCAGTCGGTGCACTCGCACGCGGCTCGTTGCTCGAGGCCCGATCAAGCTGAGGCTGGGCGTCCCCTCTGCCCTCCGGTGCATCGCCCTCACCATCCTCATCTTCCTCGTCCTCGCCTTCATCGTTTGAGGCGATTTCTTCCGCCGAGTCCTCGCCGTCATCCGGGTTCAGCCCGAACCAGTCCATCGGCACCTCGGCACCTTCCTCGTCCAGCTCAGGGAAGAAGACGCCGGTGTCGGTGTACTCGGCGATCGCCACCGCATGATGGGTGAGCGCGGGCCCCGCTACCACCAACTCTTACATGGCCTCCTATCGGAACGTGGCCAACTGGGCTAGGTCCAGCCCAGGATACCACGCCTTGACAAACTCCAAGGCTCTTCGGGCACCTGCCCGAGCGGAGGAGCCCCTCCAAGCCTCGAAGTGGCCGATTGCCGCCTCCAACTAGTCGGCGGTCCAACTGGGGGTGCGTGGAGCCTGGCCGCCTGGCCAGAGGGTGGAAACCAGCTGAGACCCAGCACGCTGAAGGCGGCGGAGCAGACGCTGAATCGGCTGTAAACGCGTCCTGACGGCCAGGAGCTGCTCGTTCATGTTCCGTGGCGCGTCGGGCGGGATCTCCACTCCTTCCCTCCTACGCCGGTCGCGCCGCGCCTCGATGGCCTGGCTGACGGTGATGGCGTGGCCAGGAAAGAAGTCTACGCAAAAGAAAAACAAAGATCAGAAGCCAACTCCCGATGCAGTCAGCAGCTATTCCAAAGGAAGAAGCTTACCATCAATCATGTCCTCAATCTCGCCGTAGCCAGCGGCGAGGATCACCTCCTTCTCGGCCCACTTTGAGTGTTCGACCTCAAACTCGTCCTGAAGGGCGCCTTCCGCCTCCTTGAGCTTCTGGAGCTCTGCCTTGTGCTGGTCCGCCTGGTCCGCCAACTTCTTGGCCAGACGGTCGCGCTCCAGGGCCGTCTTACGGCGCTCCTCCTCCTTGACGCGCAGCTCGGTCTGGACTTCGCCCAGATGCTGCTGCAGTGTGGCGTTGGCTCCTGCAAAAATGAGAAAGAGAGGACAATCAACAAAGATGACCAAAAAAGAAAGTGGTTGCCAGAAGATCCGGCCTGACTACTCAACAGTCGGCCCGAATCTCGAGGGCTACACCCAGCGGGTACGCTGACGCGCCCCCGCGAGGAAGTAGACAGAATGCTTACGCCGGCTTTCGGTGAGGTCGGCGGTCCGCTTAGCCAACTCCTGGACCTGGGAGTTGAAGGCGGCTGCGCAGATGTTGTGGTAGTCCTGCAACGAAGACAAAAGAAGAGAAAACAAGTTAGTACTCGGAACCTACCTTAAAGTTCCGAGCCGCCTGCTCAGCAGCCGGCCCGGAACTCGGGGGCTACACCCAGTGGGTGCGCTGGCGCGCCCCGACGGAAGACTGCAAGAATCAAAAAACAAAGCAAAGAAGCATACCCGAACGGCCGTCCGCGTCGCCAAGAACGCCTTCGTACACTGCTGGAGGGCGGCGCCTTGGGCCTGGAGCTGGGCCTGAACGTCCTGCACGGCCTTGTTCAGCACGCCCGTCCCGCCCCCAGGCGTCCATTTCGGTGGGGGGGCACTGGTGGCCTCTGCGTCCAGGGCCGACGAGCTCGCGGCCCCGACCAACTGCGCCCGCAGCGCCGAGGCCGCCTTCGCCGCACGCCGGCGCACCGAAGGACGGACCACGGGAGTCGCCCCCACCACCAACTCAACATCGATCAGCGACGCCGGTGGCACGTCAGGCCAATTGCCTCGGGCCTCGGCAGTCGGCGCTTGCGGGGGCACCTCCGTCTCCGAGATGATGGCGTCGCCTCCTCCCCTCTCCACGACCGGCTGGTCATCGCCGGCTCCTCCAGTCGGCACCGGGATCTCTGGCGCTGGCGGCGCCACACGCAACGGAATGAGAAGTTGCGGGGCCTGGCCGTGCGCGGTTTCTTCCGCCTGCGCCCTAGCGGCCGCGTCCGCCCGAGCCTTGGCGGCGGCGTCCACCCACGCTGCCTTGGCCGCCTCCGCCTCCTCCCGCTCCTCGCGCGCCTCCCGTGCGTTCCTCTCTGTCGCCGCCCGGAGGTCGGCGAGCGGGTCCACGCGGCGGTTATTGGCGGAGCCTTCCGCCTCCCCGATCACGGAGGCAGCGGCAGACCGCTCAAGAGTGAGTGGGGCCCTGATTCAAGCAAGACAAGAGAAAAACTCAGAAAAAGTTTGCAAGGAAGAAGAAAGGAAAACACAGCCAAGCACTTACGCGGACACCATCAGGGGCTGCTTCGGGGCCCTCTGGAACTGGGCTGCTCTTGCGGCGGCCTCTTGCCGCCTGGTCGCAGCGGCCGCGTTCTTGGACTTCTTCGGCCGACTGCCGAACAGCAACGAGCCGGCCCGGCGCTTTTTTGGGCCGCCTGGTGCGGTCGGCGCGGCTGAGGAGCTCGCGCCCGCCCTGTCAGTGCCGTGCGGGCGGCGCGGCTCGTTCTCTTCCTCATTGTCGTCCGACCAGTCCTCAAGGCCGCCTCCTCCCCCGTAGCCGCCTACTCCACCGCCGCCACCTGTGGCGTCGTCCTCCTCCATGGCGGCCGCCCCCAAGTCGGGGTCTTCCACGTCGCTCCTCGTTCGATCCGGCATATACTCCTGACCTGGATCTAGAGCGCCGGCGGCCGACTGGGCCGGGAGGACCTGCACCATGGCCGACTGATCAGACGGCGAAACAAGAACTCGAACCAGCAAAAGAGAAAAAGAATTACAAAGACTTACCGCAGGCGGTGGATGTGCGCGATCGTACGGCCACTTGCCGAACTGCCAGTCCGTCTCTGACAGCTTACAGTCGGAGATATAGTTGACCAGCCGGACCACCTCCACGTCCGGCAGCCGCGTGCACATCCGGCACGGGTCCCGGTGCCCGCTCATGCAACTGATGATGTGAGGCCGGGCTTGGAGGGGGAGAACTCGACGCGTCACGAAGGCGGCCAGCAAGTCCGAGCCCTTTAAGCCTTCCGACTCCGTCATCACATGAAGTCAGGCAAGGGCGGCGGAGGAGGCGGCCGATAGAGAGCTCGGCTTGAGCCGCCAGTTGGCGCGCGGCTCGGCCGGCGGGCCGGCTGCGTAAGCCGGCAAGTTGACGTAATCGCTGGTCGGATGGATGTTTCTGACATAGAAATAAGATTTCTGCCACAGCTTGGCGGACTGCAGCAGAGAGATGGAAGGGAAGCGGTTCCCGGTGCCCGCGCGCCGCACCGCCACGCAGGCTCCGCACTGAGCCGCCTGGCCCTTGGCGGCGGTGCCAAGTTTGAGTAGAAGCACTCCCCCCAGAGTTCGAGGGTGGGGAGAGTGCCGAGATATCCTTCGCACATGGCGACGAAGGCGGCCAGCAGCACCACCATGTTTGGCATGAGGCGGTGCGGCTGGACTTGGTAGAAATCAAAGAAAGAGCAGAGGAAGTTGCTTGCTGGAAGGCCGAAGCCGCGAAGGAAATGAGACAGGAACACGACGCGTTCGTCATCCTCCGGCGCCGGCAAGATTTCTGCCTCAGGAGGGACGCGCACCTGCACATACGCCTCTCGGGGCAGCCAACATGTTTGGCAGAGGAAGGAGAGGTGGTCTTCGTGGACGTTGGAGCCGTCCCAGTCGCCGGCTTGTGAGCGCGCCATGGACGAAGGAGCTCGTCGCAGGCGCGGCGCGGTGGTGAGCGGGCGAGGCTGCGGCGGAGCAAGGATGCCGTAGCGAGAGGACGCTCGACGACGGCGGGCTGCGGTAGCACTTCAACGGCAGCGGAGAAGATGAAGAGCGGCGGAGGGAGAGGAGGGCGCGCGTGCGTCTGCCGCCCCCTCCTCCCCCTACTTATAGCCCCAGGCGGCGAAGCCGAGGGGACGGGGGCGTGGGGGATCATGGGATTAACTACGCGCACTCCCCCACGATCCCACTATTGCGGCGCCGGTAAAGGCGCGTATTAACTACCACAGAAGTCCAACAGTCCGCCTCGGCCGCAGTGGATCCGCGCGCGGGCCGAGGCACTGTATTGGCAGGCCCCGGCCTGCGGCACCGTCCCGTCACACGCATGGGCTGGCAGGCCGGCTTGACCTGACGACGCCACGTGGCCGACCTGCGCGGGCGGCAAGTCTGATGCCTGGCTAGCATGCCACCTGGTTCCCACCACGACATTTCGAAATCGCCAGGCGGCCTGCCTGGTCATGGCCGACACCTACCAGTCGTCCCCTCGGAAGACGGACGAAGCAGAATACCAGACAACCCAGAATATGAAGCTGCTGAGGCTTCTCGCCCCTTCCGCCACAGCGCCTCATCAGCTTCGGGGACTACTGTCGGAGTAAATGACCACGTGTAGCCCCATCAGCTCCCTTTGGTATTTCAAGACATCGGGGCAGGCTGCGCCCCTCAAACATCAAGGACAAGGGCCGCCTTCTTGAGGCTGGCTGGTCCAAGCAGCCGGTTGCCGGGAGGCGGCGGAGTCCATAAGACGGCCCTAAAGTAGGCCGACTCCTGGCAGGCGGCCTCCCGGGATGCCGGGTCCTAGCAGGCGGCCCCTCGCGCCCTCAAAGTCAACACCAACATAAACATGATGAGACAGGGCATGGCTACAGTACAGGCCTGCCACCCCCGAATCCAGGGCAGGGCGTGGCCACGGTACTGCGTACCGGGCAGGCATCCTGCGCCCAACGCAGGACTATTGCCATGCCACTCATGACATCACCCATGGCAGAGGAAGCCATGCTCCCGCGATGGGCGGCCAGTACGGCCCGCGGGCGGCGGGCCCTACCTGTTCGTGACAAGCCAGAAGGCGGCAAGCCCAGACCAGTCGGCTCAATGGGAGGTCGGCTCCCAGCAGGCGGCCCTCCTCCTCCCTCGAAGTCTGTGCGCCATTAACCAGACACGACGGGGTATGGCTACAGTGAGTTACCGCCAGGTGGCGGGACTGTATCCACGCTCTCCCCGACCAAGCATGCATCATCAGTGGCACGGCTACAGTGCTACATAGCCGACAGGACCCGCAAGCGGCGGGCCCAGCTTGTCGGCCGAGGACGAGACCGCCGGGGGGACCCACCAGGCGGCGGGCCCCTGCAGTCGGCGGAGAAGCCGGCGACCAGAGACACTGACGGCCGGGTCCTACGCCCGGCCGGATTACCATTGTATCCCTGGGGGGTAGGCCTATATAAACCCCCCAGGTCACCCCATGCAAGGGGTTGGCAGTTGGCTCCTTGGCAGAGGCCTCGTCGAGCACTCACAGCACACACACACACACACGCAGAGAGAGTGGAGTAGGGCTAGCCTTGCCCTTCTTCCTCCTCCAGCCAGGAAGCTCAAGGAGCAAGCTTGTAGCCACCTGTTGAAATAGTGATCATGTGGAGACCCCGCAGAGCAGGACTAGGGGTGTTATCTCCTAGGAGAGCCCCGAACCTGGGTAAGATTCGCAAGCGTACGCGGTCTCGCTCACTCCCGCTTCTAGAGCCCGGCAACGTACTTTTGTCCCCATCCACGATAAGCCATCCCCTGGCATATGTCGCACGATACCCCCGACAATGTCGCACGATACCCCCTAACATAACGATCAGGCTTCTTGTGAGAAGCTCTGGTTTGTGAGAAGCTTATACCCAAACCCGCCCCAAATGGGACATTATTTTTACCACGGCATGTTGATACCGTTCCATGATATCATGTCAAGTTTCATGAATTTCAGACGAGTTTTCGATTTACTAGAATTTTAAAACCATGTATCTCAATGTTAGCGGCCGAGCGATGGTGGCAAAGGTGTTTGACATTCATTCCCATTTCTTGCATGGGACCTAAGCTTGCAACCAAGGACACACATGTGATTTTTCAACCCGTTTTATATGCACCGGAGCATGTGCATGTAGTTCAAATTTGAATTATGCACATAAATGCATAGAAAACTCAGTTAATGTATAAAAATGTCCAAACGATTTGTGAGATCCAATCTCGGAGGGTCTCCCGCCCCTCCGCCGCCATGGAGGCCATGGACCAGAGGGGGAACTCTCCTCCCATCTAGGGGGGGGAGGCCAAGGAAGAAGAAGAAGAAGAAGGAGGGGGGCTCTCTCCCCCTCTCTCCCGGTGGCGCCGGAGTGCCGCCTGGGCAAGGATCGTGACGGCGATCTACATCAACAACCTTGCTACCGTCAACACCAACTTTCTCCCCCTCTATGCAGCGGTGTAACACCTCTTCTCCCCGCTGTAATCTCTACTTAAACATGGTGCTCAACTCCATATATTATGTCCCAATGATCTATGGTTATCCTATGATGTTTGAGTAGATCCGTTTTGTCCTATGGGTTAATCGTGATCTTGGTTGGTATGATTGTATATTTTATTTATGGTGCTATCCTACGGTGCCCTCCGGCTCGCGCAAACATGAGGGGGCCCCGCTATAGGGTGTTGCAATATGTTCATGGTTCGCTTATGGTGGGTTGCGAGAGTGACGGAAGCTTAAACCCGAGTAAGTGGGTTATGGCGTATGGGAGTAAAGAGGACTTGATACTTAACGCTATGGTTGGGTTTCACGACCTTAATGATCTTTAGTAGTTGCGGATGCTTGCTAGAGTTCCAATCATAAGTGCATATGATCCAAGTAGAGAAAGTATGTTAGCTCATGCCTCTCCCTCATATAAAATAACAAGAATGATTACCGGTACTTGTTATCGATTGCCTAGGGACAAATGACTTTCTTGTTGACAAAAGCTATCCATTATTATTACCTTGCAATTTATTCGTAGTTTTATTCTCGCAAAGTACTCGTAGTTTTATTCTTGCAAAATAGTTTCATACTTGTTTTAGGTAAAGCAAACGTCAAGTGTGCGTAGAGTTGTATCGGTGGTCAATAGAACTTGAGGGAATATGTGTTCTACCTTTAGCTCCTCGTTGGGTTCGACACTCTTATTTATCGAAGAAGGCTACAAACGATCCCCTATACTTGTGGGTTATCAAGACCTTTTTTCTGGCGCCGTTGCCGGGGAGCAATAGCGTGGGGTGAATATTCTCGTGTGTGCTTGTTTGCTTTATCACTAAGTAGTTTTTAGTTATGTGTAGGAAACACAAAATACCAAAAAAATTAGTTGTACCTACTAAGCCAATGGTTGAAGAACCACCCAAAATCTATCATACTGCTGAAGCTTTTTACTTGGATCATCTTCGATCCCTATGTGCTCATGCTGAAAACCCAACTAGCTTAGTTGAGGGAAAATCATTAGATGAGCATGCTTGTTTTGTGCGACACCGTTTATCTCAAAAAGCAAAACTTTTACTGCATCAAATTAACACTATGCAATGCTATGCTTGGAATTTATGTGAAATACATGATTTTACTTGTTGTTCTGAAGACCCTAAGAAACACCTTCCTTATCAATGTGAGTTTAGAGATAATGGAATTTTATCTTCTTATGCCAAGGGTGTTTATAATTATTATGATATTAAACAAATTGAAGAATTTGTTGCTTTTAAGGGTGCTTATGAAATTGCTTCTTTGATTGAAAAGTATGATGCTACTCTTTACAAATCTGAAAATTTTGCCATACTTAAACATTGCTATGAAAACTATGCTTCCAATGCTTATGTTAAAGAATATATTGAGTACTTCTCCGTTGTCCAAGAAGAGACTAACATTTTGCAGGAGTCTATGGAAGAAGAAATTGATGAAACTGTGAGCTCCTTTGATGAAAAAGATGATGAGGAGAGTGAAGAACAAAAGGAGGAAGAGCGGATTGATCACCCGTGCCCACCTTCTAATGAGAATAACTCTTCAACTCATACATTGTTTAATGTCCCTTCGTTCTTACCGAAGGATGAATGCTATGATAATTGCTATGATCCCGTTGATTCGTTTGAAATATCCCTTTTTGATGAACTTGATGATTGCTATGCTTGTGGCCTTGATGCCAATATGAATTATGCTTATGGAGATGAACTTGCTATAGTTCCTTATGTTAAGAATGAAATTGTTGCTATTGCACCCACACATGATAGTCCTATTATCTTTTTGAATTCTCCAAACTACACTATATCGGAGAAGTTTGCACTTATTAAGGATTACATCGATGGGTTGCCTTTTACCGTTGCACATGATGATTTTGATGAATATAATATGCATGTGCTTGCTGCTCCTACTTGCAATTATTATGAGAGAGGAACTACATCTCCACCTCTTTATGTCTCCAACACGATAGAATTGCAAGAAACTGCTTATGCTATGTATTGGCCTTTACTTGATGTGCATGAATTGTTCTTGTATGACATGCCGATGCATAGGAAGAGAGTTAGACTTCGTCATTGCATGATATATGTTTCTTTGTGCTCACTACTAAATGCCAAATCATTGCTAATTAAAATTGGCTTTGATATACCTTGCGATCCGGGTGGATTCATTACTTGAGCACTTCATGCCTAGCTTAATGGCTTTAAAGAAAGCACTGCCATGGAGACAACCCGGAAGTTTTAGAGAGTCATTTATTTCTGTTGAGTGCTTTTATAATGTTTAAAACAAAAAAATATAGAGGGGAACTTAAAACTTCACAAAAAGAGAAGCGATTGAAAGGTGATGCATTGGAGAAGTGAGGGTCGACCTTGAACACTTGTGTTCATGCTCACGGAAACAATGTAAATTTTTCATGGAAGTTTCTCACAAAAATAATTATCCCCTTGTACAAATCCATTGTATTATAAAAATAATGTGCCAAGATTTGCCTTTAGGATGATTAGATTGCTTGTTGGTATGTGCGGTGCAAAATAGAAACTTTGGCTGTAGTGTGCTATTTTACATTTTTTACTGAAACGTCGAAAGGTTATGAAACTTTTTGCAAAGTCTTGCTATACAAATATTTTATTTTTTCCTAATTTTCAGAATTTTTGGAGTAGCAGAAGTATGGTGGGTGTTCACATTGCTACAGACTGTCCTGTTTAAGACAGATTCTGTTTTTGATGCATTGTTTTGATTGTTTTGATGAAACTATCGATTTTTATCGGTGGTATAAGCCATAGAAAAGTTATAATACAGTAGCTACAATGAAAAAATAAAATATTAATTGGTTTTCAACAGTACTTAGAGTAGTGATTTGCATTATTATACTAACGGATCTTACCGAGCTTTCTATCGAGTTTTGTGTGGATGAAGTGATCAAAGATCGAGGAGGTCTCGATATGAGGAGAAGGAGGAGAGGCAAGAGCTCAAGCTTGGGGATGACCAAGGCACCCCAAGTAAATATTTAAGGAGACTCAAGCGTCTAAGCTTGGGGATGCCCTGGAAGGCATCCTATCTTTCTTCAACAAGTATCGGTATGTTTTCATCTTCGTTTCGTTCATGTGATATGTGTGAATCTTGGAGCGTCTTTTGTGTTTAGTTTTCATTTTTATTTTATGGACCATGCTGGTATGAGATAGTCCGTGGTTGATTTATAGAATGCTCATTGCACTTCACTTATATCATTGAGTATGGCTTTATAGAATGCTTCATGTGCTTCACTTATATCATTTGAAGTTTGGATTGCCTGTTTCTCTTCACATAGAAAACCGTTATTTGAAGAATGCTCTTTTGCTTCACTTATATTTGTTAGAGCATGGTATTTTGTAGAAATAATTAAACTCTCTTGCTTCACTTATATCTATTTAGAGAGTTAACAGGAATTGGTCAATTGCATGGTTAGTCATAAAATCCTACATAAAACTTATGGATCACTGAATATGATATGTTTGATTCCTTGCAATATAGAGATGGTAATATGTGGGAGGTACTAGTAAACGGTTTTGGTTAGTAAGAATATTGGTGTTAAGGTTTGTGATTCCCGAAGCATGCACGTATAGTCTCTCGTTATGCTATGAAGTTGGAGCATGATTTATTATTGATTGTCTTCCTTATGAGTGGCGGTCGGGGACGAGCGATGGTCTTTTCCTACCAATCTATCCCCCTAGGGGCATGCGTAGTAGTACTTTGCTTCGAGGGCTAATAAACTTTTGCAATAAGTATATGAGTTCTTTATGACTAATGTGAGTCCATGGATTATACGCACTCTTACCTTTCCACAATTTGCTAGCCTCTACGGTACCGTGCATTGCCCTTTCTCACCTCGAGACGTGGTGCAAACTTCGCCGGTGCATCCAAACCCCATGATATGATACGCTCTATCACACATAAGCCTTATTATATCTTCCTCAAAACAGCCACCATACCTACCTATTATGGCCTTTCCATCGCCATTCCGAGATATATTGCCATGCAACTTCCACCGCTTCTGTTTTGATGACTTGAGCATTCATTGTCATATTGCTTTGCATGATCATATAGCTGACATAGTAGTTGTGGCTCAGCCACCGTTCATCATTTTTCATACATGTTACGCTAGATCATTGCACATCCTGGTACACAGCCAGAGGCATTCATATAGAGTCATACTTTGTTATAGGTATCGAGTTGTAATTTTTATTTCTTTTGAGTTATAAGTAAATAGAAGTGTGATGATCATCATTATTCATTTTTAGAGCATTGCCCCAGTGAGGAAAGTATGATGGAGACTATGATTCCCCCACAAGTCGGGATGAGACTCCGGACAATGAGAGAAAAAAAAGAAAAAAAAGAGAAAAAAAGAAAAAAAAACAAACAAAGAGAGAAGGGGCATGCTAGTTCCACACTTGTGCTTCAAAGTAGCACCATGTTTTTCATATGGAGAGTCTCCTATGTTGTCACTTTCATATACTAGTGGGAATTTTATTATAGGATTAGATGCACACCCACTTAGTTTTCATATTGAGCTTTCATACACTTATAGCTCTTAGTGCATTCGTTGCATGGCAATCCCTACTCCTCGCATTGATATCGATTGATGGGCATCTCCATAGCCCGTTGGTTAACCGCATCAATGTGAGACTTTCTTACTTTTTGTCTTCTCTATATTTACCCCTATCATTATACTCTATTCCACCCATAGTGCTATATCCATGGCTTGCGCTCATGTATTGCATGAGGGTTGAAAAAGCTAAAGCACGTTAAAAAGTATGAACCAATTGCTCGGCTTGTCATTGGGGTTGTGCATGATAAATACTTTGTGTTAAGAAGACAGAGCATGACAAGATTATATGATTTCGTAGGGATAGCTTTCTTTAGCAATGATATTTTGAAAGACACAATTGTTTGTTGGGATGCATGAGTATTGATGTCTTTATGTCAAATTATAGACTATTGGTTTGAATCACTTATGTCTTAATATTCATGCCATGATTAGATATATGATCAAGTTTATGCTAGGTAGCATTCCACATCAAAAATTATCCTTTTTATCATTTACCTGCTCGAGGACGAGCAGGAATTAAGCTTGGGGATGCTGATACGACTCCGTCGTATCTATAATTTTTGATTGTTTCATGCCAATATTGTACAACTTTCACATACTTTTGGCAACATTTTATATGATTTATTGGACTAACCTATTGATCCAGTGCCCAGTGCCAGTTCCTATTTTTTTTGCATGTTTTTATTTCGCAGAATATCCATATCAAACGAAGTCCAAATGCAATAAAATTTTACAGAGAATTATTTTGGAATATATGTGATTTTTGGGACTTGGAATCAACGCAAACGGGGGCCCATAGTGCCCACAAGACACGAGGGCGCGCCCCAGGGGCCAGGCGCGCGGTTGTGGGTTGTGCTCACCTCGTACGTCGGTTGGGGCTCTACTTCGGGTGCAAGGAAGCTTATATCTGAAAAAAATCATGTTAAAATCTCAGCACAATCGGAGTTACGGATCTCCGGGAATATAAGAAACGGTTTTCGGCCAGATCTGGGGAACGCGAAACAGAAGAGAACAGAGAGGGAGATCCAATCTCGGAGGGGCTCCCGCCCCTCCGCCGCCATGGAGGCCATGGACCAGAGGGGGAACTCTCCTCCCATCTAGGGGGGAGGCCAAGGAAGAACAAGAAGGAGGGGGGCTCTCTCCCCCTCTCTCCCGGTGGCGCCGGAGTGCCGCCGGGGCAAGGATCGTGACGGCGATCTACATCAACAATCTTGCTACTGTCAATACCAACTCTCTCCCCCTCTATGCAGTGTTGTAACACCTCTCTTCCCCACTGTAATCTCTACTTAAACATGGTGCTCAACTCCATATATTATTTCCCAATGATCTATGGTTATCCTATGATGTTTGAGTAGATCCGTTTTGTCCTATGGGTTAATCGTGATCTTGGTTGGTATGATTGTATATTTTATTTATGGTGCTGTCCTACGATGCCCTCCATCTCGCGCAAACATTAGGGGGCCCCGCTGTAGGGTGTTGCAATATGTTCATGGTTCGCTTATGGTGGGTTGCGAGAGTGACAAAAGCTTAAACCCGAGTAAGTGGGTTATGGCGTATGGGAGTAAATAGGACTTGATACTTAATGCTATGGTTGGGTTTCACGACCTTAATGATCTTTAGTAGTTGCGGATGCTTGCTAGAGTTCCAATCATAAGTGCATATGATCCAAGTAGAGAAAGTATGTTAGCTCATGCCTCTCCCTCATATAAAATTACAAGAATGATTACCGGTACTTGTTATCGATTACCTAGGGACAAATGACTTGTTGACAAAAGCTTTCCATTTTTATTACCTTGCAATTTATTTGTAGTTTTATTATCGCAAAGTACTCGTAGTTTTATTCTTGCAAAATAGTTTCATACTTGTTTTAGGTAAAGCAAATGTCAAGTGTGCGTAGAGTTGTATCGGTGGTCGATAGAACTTGAGGGAATATTTGTTCTACCTTTAGCTCCTCATTGGGTTCGACACTCTTATTTATCGAAGAAGGCTACAAACGACCCCCTATACTTGTGGGTTATCAAGAGGGGCCTACTGGGCCTGCACCCTGGCCCAACTAGAGGGTGGGTTTGTAGTCGTATGCAGGCCGTGGTGGCCCAGTAGGTGGACTTTTTTAAATTTATTTATTTTTCATTTTTTTTGTTTTCTGCTTTATTTATTTTCTTTTGTTTCTGAGTTGTTTTTTGCTTTATTTAGAGTTTTTTATGAATCTTTTTGCTTTAGGTAAAACAAATTATAAACTTTCAGTTAGTGCCAGTAGTTTTCAAATTTGAATAGTTTAAATTTGAATTATTTGTAATTTGTGTGAATCACTAGTTTGTGAATAACTTTACTTTAAAAATAGATTTTTCAGTGATTCTTTTTTCTGCTATTTAATATTAGTGTGTTTTATCATTATATTCAATTAGGTAATTCTTAGGTTATTTAAAAAATGAAATGCCTTTGTAACAGATGAGTTTTCGTCCGAAACCCTGATACTTCGAAGGAGATTATCCATTTTGTACACGAAGTGCATCCAGTTTTTGCCGTAACCCTCTCAACTTTTTTGCACATGCTATGTGGGTGAAATGATGATATCATGCCAACTTTCAACCTTTTCAGAGTTCATTTGTAGTGTTTTTCAATTTCAGGGTCATTTAGCTCAAAAAAATTAGTAAATGCATGAAAAATAGCAAATGATGTTAGAAAGGGTTGAAAGTTGATGGCGTGGCTTTGAATGGTGCATACTGAACACACAAAAAGTCTGGAGTTGAAATAAGTTTAAAAAAATGAAATGCCTTCATAACAGATGAGTTTTAGCCCAAAACCCTGATACTTCGAAAGAGATTGTCCATTTTGTACACGAAGTGCATCCAGTTTTTGCCGTAACCCTCTCAACTTTTTTGCACATACTATGTGGGTGAAATGATGATACCATGCCAACTTTCAACCTTTTCAGAGTTCATTTGTAGTGCTTTTCAATTTCAGGGTCATTTAGCTCAAAAAAATTAGTAAATGCATGAAAAATAGCAAATGAAGTCAGAAAGGATTGAAAATTGATGACGTGGCTTTGAATGGTGCATACTGAATGCACAAAAAGTCTGGAGTTGAAATAAGTTTTAAAAAATGAAATGCCTTTGTAACAGATGAGTTTTTGCCCAAAACCTAGATACTTCGAAAGAGATTGTCCATTTTGTACACGAAGTGCATCCAGTTTTTCCGTAACCCTCTCAACTTTTTTGCACATGCTATGTGGGTGAAATGATGATACCATGCCAATTTTCAACCTTTTCAGAGTTCATTTGTAGTGCTTTTCAATTTCAGGGTCATTTAGCTAAAAAAAATCAGTAAATGCATGAAAAATAGCAAATGAAGTCAGATATAATTTGTTTCTACACAATATTTCTTCGTGTTTCAAATGCCAATACACATAAGTACCCTAACTATTACAAAAATTCCCTCCGATTTGTCCGAAGTGGGACCTTCAAATCACGTCCATAGTCAAGTTCCCATATGTCCACTATGTAACCATAATATGTGTCCTTTCCCCTCTTGGTTGCTGCATCAAAGCGGACACCACTGTTTTGGTTGGTGCTCTTTTTATCTTGGGCGATCATGTAAAATGTATTCCCATTTATCTCGTACCCTTTGAAAGTCAATATATTTGAAGATGGTAACTTGGACAGCAATTATAGCTCATGTTCAATAGCGTCGTCATGCATAAGACGTGTCTGCAACCAACCGGCGAAAGTCCCCATTTGTTCATGTGTCCTGAAAGGTTACTGAGAGCAGGCCAATCATTGATGGTCACAAACAGCAACGCATGTAGGTCAAATTCCTCCTGTGTGTGCTCATCCCACACACGTACACCTTTTTCATTCCACAGCTGTAAGAGTTCTTCAACTAATTGCCTTAGGTACACATCAATGTCGTTGCCGGGTTGCTTAGGGCCTTGGATGAGCACTGGCATCATAATGAACTTCCGCTTCATGCACAACCAAGGAGGAAGGTTATACATACATAGAGTCACAGGCCAGGTGCTATGATTGCTGCTCTGCTCCCCAAAAGGATTAATGCCATCTGCACTTAGACCAAACCATATGTTCCTTGCGTCATCTGCAAAGTCCTCCCACTTTCTCTCGATTTTTCTCCACTGCGACCCATCAGCGGGTACTCTCAGCTTCCAGTCTTTCTTACGGTCTTCTTTGTGCCATCGCATCAACTTGGCATGCTCTTTGTTCTGGAACAAACGTTTCAACCGTGGTATTATAGGAGCATACCACATCACCTTGGCAGGAATCTTCTTCCTGGTGCGCTCGCCCTCAACATCACCAGGGTCATCGCGGCTGATCTTATAGCGCAATGCACCGCATACCGGGCATGCATTCAAATCCTCGTACTCACCGCGGTAGAGGATGCAGTCATTAGGGCATGCATGTATCTTCTGCACCTCTAATCCTAGAGGGCAGACAACCTTCTTTCCTTCGTACGTACTATCGGGCAATTCGTTGTTCTTTGGAAGCATCTTCTTTAACATTATCAGCAACTTTTCAAATCCCTTGTCAGATACACCATTCTCTACCTTCCATTGCAGCAATTCCAGTGTGGTGCCCAGCTTTTTCTTGTCATCTTCGCAATTTGGGTACAACAATTTCTTGTGATCCTCTAACATGCGTTGCAACTTCAGCCTCTCCTTTTCACTTGTGCAATTTCTCTTTGCATTAGCAATGGCCCGACCAAGATCATCAGCGGGCTCATCTGATGCCTCTTCTTTAGCTCCTTCCTGCATTGCCGGCTCAGCTTCTTCCCCCATTGTTGTACCATCGTATTCAGGGAACCCATGGCCAGGATAGTTGTCGTCATCCTCTTCTTCTTCATTCTCTTCCATTAGGACCTCTCTTTCTCTGTGCTTGGTCCAACAGTTATAGCCGGACATGAACCGGACTCAAACAGGTGGACGTGAATGGTTGTTGAGTTAGAGTAATTGTGATCATTCTTACAGACAGAACATGGACAACACATAAAACCATCCGGCCGCTTGTTTGCCTCAGCCGCAAGCAGAAAAGTATGCACACCCTTAATGAACTGGGGAGAGCATCGGTCATCGTACATCCATTGCCGGCTCATCTTCATTACACAACACCGAAAAGACCAAATTAATACAAGTTCATACACACTTATTCTCATAAAACAACATACAAACTCTCTAGCTAAAGCATTTAAATGCAACAACAAATGCAATCAAGACCACAACTAAGGTGGCAATTGATCCAACAGCATAGTGATACCAAGCCTCTTGATTAATGGCATATTTTTAATCTTTCTAATCTTCAAGTGCATTTCATCCATCTTGATCTTGTGATCATTGACGACATCGGCAACATACAACTCCAGTTTCATCTTCTCTTCTTCAATTCTTTTCAATTTATCTTTCAAATTCTTGTTTTCTTTTTCAACTAAATTTAACTTCTCGACAAGAGGGTTGGTTGCAATCTTCGGTTCACATACCTCCTAGATAAAAATATCTATGTCAACTTGATGGGCATAATTGTCATAAACACGAAATGCAACTAATAGTTATAAAAGAGAATATACCACATCCGAATCATAAACCGGACGAGGGCCGACGGGGACGGATATCAAAACCATGCCACTATGTATAACAAACAACGTATGGGTAAGAAAATTATACAAGTAACTATCTAAATCACACAAACATGATTTTCTTTTTATAATAAGGATAAGAACAAGAGGCTCACCAAGGTGGTGCCGGCGATGGGACGGTGCGGGCGATCGACGGTGGTTAGGACGGGGACGGGAAGGCACTAAGTAAACCACACCTACACATGCAAACTAAGAAGTTAATTTGAGCTCAAATTGCATATAAATCAAATAAACTACCGCATATAAATACTCCCAAACTAAAACCCACATACCACTATACCTATAGAGCATTGCAAGAGCTAATCTAGCAATGAGAGATGAAATGACAAAGTTGCTAACCTTTGTGAACACTTGGATGGATGGGGTTCCTTCAGACCTTGACAATTTTTTGCAAAAATGGAGGATGAGCTCGAACAAGAGGGGAAGAACAGAGGAAAGGGGAAGAACAGAGAGCTCGGGCTCGATGAAGGGTTTATATAGGAGCATCTTTAGTCCCGGTTGGTTATACAAACCGGGACTAAAGGTGCATCTCTAGTCCCGGTTTGTGACACGAACCGGGACTAAATGTGCCAATGGGCCCCCAGCCTGGCACAAGCCTGGCACCACACCTTTAGTCCCGGTTTGTGTCACGAACCGGTACTAGAGGTTCAACACGAACCGGGACTAATGATTCCCGCCCCTTAGCCGTTGGAACCGGCACTAATGGTCTCATTAATACCGGTCCGTTTACAAACCGAGACTAATGGGGCTCACGTAAAGTCGTTTTTCTACTAGTGTCACAAGATGCAACTCAAGAAAGTGGGAGATTGAAGAGAGGGGATGCAATGGAGGAAATCAACAAATGACTCCAAGATCCATCCACAAATCCCCCTTCACTTAGAGGGGAGATAGGTGTTTGGGAGAGGTGGTAAGAGGCTCAAAATGATGTTTAGAATGTGAATGAACAGCCCCCAAACCGGTGGGCAGGAAGGGCTCTTTTATAGCCAACTTCCAAAACTAGCCGTTGGGGCTCCAACGGACACTTCCTGGGCACCCCGTGCCCACGGGGGTTTAGACCCCGTGCCCACAGGGTCCCGTGCGCATGGTACAAGTCCGTGCACACGGGGCCCCGTGCCCACGGGGGTCAAAAACCCCGTGTCCACGGGGTACCCAGAACTGCCTGCAGCAGCCCACTAAAACAGTGATAACTTTGACATACGGACTCCGAATTCGATGATCTTGGGCTCGTTTTGAAGCTATGGAAAAGCCCAAGGTCCTCACATAGAGAACCACCCAAGATCAACAAGAAAGAATGATGCAATTAATGCAAAGGTTTGAGCTCTCTACATGCGACGTGATCAAGCTACTCGCCCGAAAGTCCCTCTTGATAGTACGGCTATCAAACCTATAATCCGGTCTCCCACCAAGCACTATGAGACCGGCAAAACTAGTAAAATCTAGCTAAGTTATACCTTTGCCTTGCAAATACAACTTGAGTTTTATGATGACTTTAATGCTTGCCTCAAGTTGGAATCCCTTTCTTGTCCACAACCACTTGGTGAAGATACTCGAATGCTTCCTCATATTGCAATGAGGGAAGCCTTAACTTCAACCCATCTTCATATGGACATTATCATGATGTGGACCGCAAGCTTCAAAGCATATAACCTCCAGCTTCTCATCTTGCACTTGAACTCCTCAAACTCGACGACCATCACCACTTGATGTCATCCAAACATAGGCTACTTGAAATCTTTCCTTTTGATTATTCTCTCAAGATCTTGATCCTTAAAAGCCCACATATGTCAATCTTTGAGATCCTCTAACAAACTCCACCTTGAATATATTTGGTTAGACATTAAAATCAATCTTGATGGCTTCAACATAAATCCCCAAAGACCAACTTGAAACCTCACTGGATATGGGACCTCGAGTGCCAAAACCTAGGCCCCGTGTGCACGAGGGTCAGGGACCCCGTGCGCACGGGGTATCCAGAGAGTTGACACTCGACCCCATGCGCACGGGGGTCAGGAGGTCCGTGTGCATGAGGTATCTAGAGAGGGATACCATGAGGACTTCTTCGAATGTTTCAACGGCATTCTTCATACATAAATCCAACATGCTTCATGCATAACTATGGAACATTTCTTCATATAGGATTCAATGCACTTGATGCTCCATAGGAATTGTCCATAAATACCAAAGCTTAGAGCAAATATATCTTCATATATATGGACTTCATGCTTGATTCCTTCTAATATCCTTGATGCACCATCTATGGACAATACCTTCAAATATATCTCAGTGAAAACATTTGTCCATAGAGATTGCCATTAATCACCAAAACCACTCTTAGGGGCTACATGCCCTTTCAGCGTCCCTAAGCCATGGTTCCCCCTCCCATCCCCTCCGCCCCATTCGTACACCGAGGCCCCGAAAACCCGCGAAGCCCCACACCCTCCTCCGTACGCCACCCAGCTGAAGCCTCTTTCCCGACGACATCGTCCACCGCAATATCTCGACGTCCCTCATCCACCGCACCGGATGAGGATCCGCCATCGATTTCATCGTCTCGCCAGTTCAGCCACCCTGTCCTCCACCTCCAAGGAGCTGCCCCAATGTTTGCCTCGTCTATCGCGCCACCTCCATTCCCACAACATCGTCTTCACCTACACCACCAGAAGAGGAGCACCATCACCGATTCCTCGAATGAAGCTGAGGCCTAATCGGTGCCACCAAAGAGGTTCTACACTAATCACTGCATTTTCTCCTTGATTCAATCTCATGGTGCTGTCGGCGCTCGGTCCCGAGCCGCCATGGCATGACTCCATCTACGGCGGCATCGCCGGCCACTTCCTCCACGGCGTCGCTCCCTCGGTGGCGACGTCCACATTAGTACAAGCTGCTGCTGCTCCGGCTCTCGCTGGCCCTGCTACTACTGCTTCGGCTCTCGCTCACGCTGCTACTCTGCTCTTGCTCTCGGTCCCCTGCCTGGTCTGCTCTGGCTCTTGCTCGCGCTGCTACTCTTGCTCTTGCTCTTGCTTGCGCTGCTGGTCTACTCTTGCTCGCACTGTTGCTGCTGCACAAGCAGCAGCTCCGGCTCTCGCTCGAGCTCCTACTGCTACTACCCGAGGTGCTGCTACACGACCAGCTGCCCCGGCTCTCGCACGCACTATTGCTCTGGGCGCAGCTGCTGCTCTGCCCCGTCTACTCTCTGGTACTACGTTCCCTACTGGAGCGGCTACCGATTTAGATCACTGCTACTCTGCCACTAGTGCTCGAGCAGCCAAAACTATTAGTGCACTGCTTTTCTGCTACTAGTGCATTCAGTTTTGACAGTAAAATTCAGTTTCGATAGCAAAATTCAGTTTCGACAGCAAAATTCAGTTTCGACAATTAAATTCAGTTTTGACAGTTAAGTTCAGAGATGAGCGGCTGATGTATTTTACATCTAGCACTTTTTTGTTATGTATTTTACATCATCTATTGGAGATGTTATTAGAATACCACTTCAGGTTAACGTTGTCACTCTTGTCCTGCTTCAGCCTCGCCGTCGTACACCTTACCGGAGCTGCTCCAACGACGAAACCCTCCATCACAGCGGAGCAGTACCCTTGGCTCCATCTCGAGACGCCTAAGATCTTCTTCCCCTCCTCCGACTGCCACATTAGCCGCAGCATCCTCAGCGACAAACCCAATGATGCTGATATCGACATGGATTCGCCAAAGAGGTTGTACACTTGCTGCATCGCTTTTTAATCTACATGTTATATATATTGTCCACTGAGTACACTGCTACTTCTTGATCTTGCGTTGATTTTTCCCTTGAAGAGGAAAGGGTGATGCAGCAAAGTAGAGATAAGTATTTCCCTCAGTTAAGAACCAAGGTATCAATCCAGTAGGAGGCACAAGCAAGTCTCCAATCTATGCACCTGCACAAACTAACAAACACTTGCACTCAACGTGAAAAAGGAGTTGTCAATCCCTTCACGGTCTCGAACAAGAGTGAGATCTAATAGAGATAGGTATAAAAGATAAATAAAAAGGCAAACTAAAATAAATCTAAATAAATTGCAGCAAGGTATTTTTGGGTTTTTTGGTTTATAGATCTGAAAATATATGATGGAAAATAGACCCGGGGGCCATAGGTTTCACTAGAGGCTTCTCTCTTGAAGATAGCGTACGGTGGGTGAACAAATGACTGTTGAGCAATTGATAGAAAAGTGCAAAGTTATGACGATATCTAAGGCAATGATCATGAATATAGGCATCATGTCCATGACAAGTAGACCGAAATGATTCTGCATCTACTACTATTACTCCACACATCGACCAACTCCTGCCTGCATCTAGAGTATTAAGTTCATAAGAACAGAGCAACGCTTTAAGTAAGATGACATGATGTAGAGGGATAAACTCAAGAAATATGATGAAAACCCCATCTTTTTATCCTTGATGGCAACAATACAATATGTGCCTCGCTACCCCTTCTGTCACTGGGTGAGGACACCGCAAGATTGAGCCCAAAACTAAGCACCTCTCCCATTGCAAGAAAAACCAATCTAGTTGGCCTAATCAAACCGATAGTTCGAAGAGAAATACAAAGATATCTTAATCATGCATAAAAGAGTTTAGAGAAGACTCAAATAATACTCATAGATAATTTGATCATACATCCACAATTCATCGGATCTCAACAAACACACCGCAAAAAAGTATTACATCGAATAGATCTCCAAGAACATCAAGGAGAACATTGTATTGAAGATCAAAGAGAGAGAAGAAGCCATCTAGCTACTAGCTATGGACCCATAGGTCTATGGTAAACTACTCACGCATCATCGGTACGGCAGCAAGCACTACTACATGATGGTCCAAACGCGACATTCCAATCAGAGACCCTTCGACGAAACTGTGTGCGATGCATCAATCACAAACGGTGATGTAATAAAACCGTCAAAAAAGATGCAAAACGTTTGCGATGGTGGTGACATCAAACACGGTTCATATTGGAGTTGCGTGTGCGATGCGTGGCAAATGGTTAATCCAGCAGAACTGTTTGCGATGAGGCAGAACAACAGAAACAGGCAGCCAGATAAGGGTGTGTGCGATATACGGCATACAGTTCACTAGGATGAACTGTGTGTGATTAGGCAACACAATACAAATGGTTCAACTGAACAAGATGTGTGTGATACGCGGCAAATAGATCCATAATCAGAAATGTGTGCGAAGACCAATAATAACACAGACGATTGCTGCTAATAAGCCATGTGATTTGCTCTGTCTATAGAAGAATAACATATATATATATATATATATATATATATATATATATATATATATATATATATATATATATATAACTGAAATAAACATCCAATTACATAAGTGACTATACAGATCATTCGCACACACCTCAATAAACAATTGTATGCATTCTAAACTAGGAGAAACGATCGTCTAGTCATCTACTTCTTGTGACGCTCCCGCCACTGCTTTGTGGCTCGATCCCTCATCTGGGGCAGGAAGAAGACACTCCCTCATGTCAATGATCCTCATGTACATCTCGTAGCTTGTGTACGCGTCCTTGGCCGTGTACTTGACGTGTTGTTCATCCAGTCTCTCATGCCAGACACTATGCCAGGCGTTCTTGTCCTTCTTGCTCTCATCCTTCATCTTCATGTAGTAGGGGTCGATGATGGCCGAGGCGAGCTCAACCAGGGAGTTCTGTTTGTTGTTGTCGCTGCCCCAGACCTTGTAGTGGTCCTGGATGTTGACAAGATTCTGGCATTTCAAGCCCAAAGCCTTGAGCGCTTTTAGATCGTTGGTGGTGTCCACCGTAGCGAAACTGTAGTCGAAGCTGTTGATAAACCTAGAGAAATGCTCGCAAGGCCTTGTGTCTAGGTGGCAGTGGTAGATGAGGACGTCATGTCGCATGCACAACTGGGCGACGGCAACCTTTTGATCGTGCCCGGCACGACCAATGGTGTACTCGAGGTCTAAGCCGACCACTTGGTACCTGTCCTCGGCAAGCAACTGCTCCATAATATGGATGGAGCTCTCCACCGAGACCGGCTCATTCGTGTACACCACCGAGAGGGCCTTCCCGCTCACATGGGTGTCCACTACGTGATGCATGGTGAACTGCCCGCCGTTGTCGTCGTCGGCCGCTGGGAGCGCCATTGGAGCCACGGGGAGCGCCATTGGAACCGCTGGATGTCCTCTCTGTATGTGTCATTGTGGGTGTGCTTATTGTGTTATATGGAGTGAGAGATGAAGGTAAATGGCCGCAGGAATAAATGGGGGCCGGGCGGCCTGGATTCTCGGCGTGTCTGCATGGCAGTTTTTGCAGCGGGTAACTGCATCGTGGCGCCGCGCCTGGCGCAACCGCATGCACACGAACATGCGTGATTGTGCGCTGTCCCAAAACACTGGCAGCACACGTGGAGGGACGAGGGCAGAGCACCCGGAGAGACGCGAGAGTAGAGCGCGCGCGGCAGGACGCGAGCAGAGCGCGCTGCGGCCACCTCAACCGCAAGCAACCACACGCATAGAGCAGTTGAACACGTAGCAAATGGTCGTCTACAACCCGGCCGACAGTTGCGTCGCTGCGTAGAGAGCGGTCGTGTGCTACTACCGCCGTCTTGGTCTATTAGTCCCCTTTATATTATGTGCCATATTTTAACCTTAAATTTAACCAACAAAATGTTAATGCATGTTACAAAAATTATATAATTGGAAACTATGTTCAAATACGAATCCAACGATATAATCTCTGGCGACATGCATTCGTATTTTATTAGTTAAATCTCTAGTCAAAATTTGGCACAAAAATACATAGACGACTTATAAACCAGGACGGGGGTAGTAGGTAATTTAATCGCAAATGTTTTTATTTTATTAACCGTATGTGTACGTGTCCTTTCGTCCTCCTTTCGCACGTCTTGTCACCCCGCTGCCGCAGACGGCTTAGAGCGCAAGCTTGAGCAGCGCGCAGGGGCGTTCTTTTGGCTAAACGGTGGTGAGCCCGTTCCCGCGCAACCGCGCAGGTTCCCGCGCAAGCTTCCCGCCCGACTCGGTGAAATCCCCCAAAATCCCAATGCTTACCAGCCTGGTATATAAATCCTCACGGCCGATGAGTCCTACGTCACATTTTCCCCTCCCTCCTTGTAGCTTATCTCGTCTACTTCTCCCACAATCGCCAATGGCACCGGTCCGTCGTCATCGCTCAGCCATTCCGCCGTCATCAGAGGACAGCTCCAGCTGGGAGGCTACATCGCGGCGGCGCAGTCCTCGGCGTAGTGTAGTGCGCGTGGCGTCCCTGTTGGGTGTGCGCGGAACACCCACCACACGCTCCGCCGCTGCTGCCCGTCGGCAGCTGTTGCCGGCTGCCGTTGTCGCCACCCCACCATCTGTCGTCGTTGCCGCCACACCACCGTCGAAATCCAGGGCCATTGCCCGCTCCGCCGCTGCGGCCCAAAGGCGGGAGGTGGCCGTCGTTGCCGCCACCCCACTACCGGCCACCGTGGCCATCACCCGCTCCGCCGCCGCGGCCCGAAGGCGGGAGGTGGTGGTCGTGGCCGCCACCCCATCATCGGCCGCCATGGCCGCCAGCCCATCGTTGACCGCCGGGGTCATCACCCGCTCCGCCACCGCCGCCCGAAGGCGGGAGGCGGAGGTGGAGGCCCGCACGTGCGTCAGTGACCTTGCGCGCTACATCGAGTTCCTGCGGGAGGAGGAGGAGCACCTCGTAGAGCACGTAAAGAGCCTTACCACCGCCGTGGCCGTAGCACACGCCGCCACAGAGGCGAGGAATCAGGAGATCTACGAGGAGAACCACCGCTTCGAGAGCGGTCGTCTGGAGCGGCAGAGGGCGTTCGAGGTGAGCGTCGCTGAAGGTGCAGCAGCGGCAGACACCGTATTGCAGTTGTCCAGCTCGTCGGTAGGCTCCTCCTCCTCTGCCTCTTACTGAGCACGCTCGGCAGAGGAGAGGCTACCGGAAGTAATACAAAGCCCCTCCATAGTAGTATTTAGGGGCTATTTTGTTTAGTTCATCTGACTATAGATGTGGTGGAACTGTACAACGTACTTAAAATTAGCTAGTATATATAGTTGAACTAGCTATTTTAGTACGTGGTTGGCAACAATTTGGGAAAAGTTTGGTCGGTTCAACTATTGAGTTGAACTGTTTGTATAAAGAACAACTGCTTAATCTATGAATGAAATCTATGCTTAATTACTGAATTTTAGTTGCAAAAATTAGATAGTGCTAGTGATTTTTAGCTGCATATTTTGACAAATCGCAGTGTTACAAGGTTGACAAATGGCAATGTTACTAGATCAACAAATGTCAATCTTTTCAGTTTGACAAATGGCAATATACCCAATATGACAGATGCAAATCTTACCAAATTGCCTGTACGTGGTTGCACACGGGTCATCCAAAACAACCGTTTGCGTTGAAGGGATGTACAAATCTTGCTCGGCACATTTTCTCTTGGCTTAGCGCCGAAGTCTGGCTTTGCATACCATATTCAATCTGAACTGTTTGCGTTGAAGAGATGCACAAATCTTGTGGTGCGAATTTTCCCTTGACTTACTGGGGAAGACCTTAGCTCTCACTTTGCATACGGGTGTTCTATCTAAAACATTTGTGATCAAGAGCTGCACAAATCCTGCTCATCACATTTTCCCTTGGTTTCCTGGGGAAGCTGTCGGTTTGCATACGGGTGTTCTAACTAAAACGTTTGCGATGAGTGTTTTATATTTAAAAACCATTGACATTTTTTTTAAAGAAAATCGTTTGATAAGTCAGTACATTAAGAGAGAAAAACGCAAGTTCGTTCAAACCATATCTTTCATTCAGTCGCACTGCAAATTTATATTCATATGCTTGAGATACAGTATTAAACCCAAAAAAAACTATTTCCGGCAGCGACGGAGCCGGCGTGCCACGCCAGTGTTGTCGTTGTCGTCCTTTGGGACGCCGTTGTTGAAGTCTTCAAGGCAGCACAAAATGTTCTTCACATGGAAATCAAACATCATGTCATCGCGCGATCAACAGGCGGGGCGCGGGAGGACAACAACTGGTGGCGCTGCGAGGTAGCGGTCGACGGCGGCATCCCATGCCGCTGAGGGGGGCGCACGCACGGGCATGGGCGCAGCGGGTGCAGGCAAACGCACGGGGACCGGCGCCGCAGTGGGTTCAGGGGCGCGCACGGGCACGGGCGCTGACATGTACACGAGCTCGCGCGGGTCCGCGGAGACCTCGCTGACGCCCGCGGCTTCCATCTTTGTGATAGTGCTTGGCGACCAGCCCGTCAATTCTACGGGGATGGTCGCTGGTACGAGCGCGGGGATGGGAGCTGGGACGGGCATGGGGGCAGCAACCGTTGTGGCCAGCTCGTTCAGGGCCATGTCCATGAGGCCCCATTCCTCCTTATTTCTATCTCCTCCGGCTCGGAGTCGACTTCACCAAACTTGAAGACTAGTGGCAGATGATCCTTCTACGCCATGGCGTTGGTGGAGGTCGGCGGGAGGAAGGGGAATGGGAGGCGAACAGTAAGGCCGCCCATATTAAACAGCGGCTCGGGTGCCATTAATGGAGAGGATGCGAGCAAGGCGGGCGGTCATGGAAGTCAAAGGGCTCGCTTCCTAGTGAGCCTGTGCAGCGTACAGCTCACACGCTTCCCGATGAGCCTACGCATTGGAGGACAGCTTGCATGCCTCTCGGTCAGCCTGCACACCGGACTGCGCTTGCACGCCTCCCGTTCAGTCAAGCAGCTGTCTGCACGGCACCTCCTATAACCATTAAAAGATAGACACGTGGCATCATGTGAATGGTTAACAGAACACACATGATTTAAATTATAAAAACATTTGAGATGTCAAAGTGGCAGCTATTTGTTTCAAAATGCCTTTGTTGGCTGTTATTCGAGTGCGCCTTCTCTCAAAATGGACACGAAAAATACCACAGCATGTCTGGTGCCATTCCATGATAGCATGCCAAGTTTCATGAATTTCAGACGAGTTTTGGATTTACTAGAATTTAAAAACAAAGTATCTCAACATTTTGCCGGCAATCAACAGTGCCCTGGTGTTTGAAATTCATTCCATTTCTTGCATGGGACCTAAGCATGCACCCAAGGACACACATTTGATATGTCAACCCATTTTTCTGCACTGGAGCATGTGCATGTAGTTCAAATTTGAATTATGCACATAAATGCCTAGAAAACCCAGTTAATGTATAAAAATGTCCAAGCGAACCCCAAAAATTGACACAACACTCCTGTCGTTCTATGTTGACACTAGAACAATTTTGAAAGCAAGAAGATGCAACGGATATCGTTTCGTCCCCAAAGGTGGCACGTTCCCTATCGAAACCATCAGGCTTGTTGTGAGAAGCTCTGGTTTGCGAGAAGCTTATACCCAAACCTGCCCCAAATGGGACAAATTGTTTACCATAGCATGTTGATGCCGCTCCATGATAGCATGTCAAGTTTCATGAACTTCAGACGAGTTTTGGATTTACTAGAATTTAAAAAACATGTATCTCAATGTTTGCAGCCGAGCGACGGTGGCAAGGTGTTTGACATTCATTCCCATTTCTTGCATGGGACCTAAGCATGCAACCAAGGACACAGATTTGATTTTTCAACCAATTTACATGCACTGGAGCATGTGCCTGTAGTTCACATTTGAATTATGCACATACATGCATAGAAAACTCAGTTAATGTATAAAAATGTCCAAACAAACCCCAAAAAATTCCTAAAATTAACACAACACTCATGTTGTTCTATGTTGACACTAGAAAAAAAATTGAAATCAAGAAGAGGCAACGGATATCGTTTCGTCCCCAAAGGTGGCACGTTCCCTACCGAAACCATCAGGCTTGTTGTGAGAAGCTCTGGTTTGCGAGAAGCTTATACCCAAACCTGCCCCAAATAGGACAAAAAATTTACCACAGCATGTTGATGCCGCTCCATGATAGCATGTCAAGTTTCATGAACTTCAGACGAGTTTTGGATTTACTAGAATTTAAAAACCATGTATCTCAATGTTTGCGGCCCAGCGACGGTGGCAAGGTGTTTGACATTCATTCCCATTTCTTGCATGGGACCTAAGCATGCAACCAAGGACACATATTTGATTTTTCAACCAATTTACATGCACTGGAGCATGTGCCCGTAGTTCAAATTTGAATTATGCACATAAATGCATAGAAAACTCAGTTAATGTATAAAAATGTCCAAATGAACCCCAAAAAATTCCTAAAATTAACACAACACTCATGTAGTTTTATGTTGACACTAGAAAAAAAATTGAAATCAAGAAGAGGCAACAGATATCGTTTCACCCAGAAAGGTGAAACGTTCCCTACCGTAACCATGAGGCTTGTTGTGGAAGCTCTGGTTTGTGAGAAGCTTATACCCCAACCTACCCCAAATGGGACAATATTTTTACCACGGCATGATGATGCTGTTCCATGCTAGCATGTCAAGTTTCATAAATTTCAAACGCGTTTTCGATTTACTAGAATTTAAAAATCATGCATCTCAATGTTAGCGGCCGAGCGATGGTGGCAAGGTGTTTGCCATTCATTCTCATTTCTTGCATGGGACTTAAGTGTGCAACCAAGGACACACATTTCAATTTTGAACCCATTTATATGCACTGGAGCATGTGCATGTAGTTCAAATTTGAATTATGCACATAAATGCATAGAAAACTCAGTTAATGTATAAAAATGTCCAAGCAACCCCGAAAAATCCCAAAAATTGACACAACACTCTTGTTGTTCTATGTTGACACGAGAAAAAATTTGAAAGTAAGAAGAGGCAACAGATATTATTTCGTCCCCCAAGATGGCACGTTCCCTACCGAAACCATCAGGCTTGTTGTGAGAGGAGCTCTGGTTTGCGAGAAGCTTATACCCAAACCTGCCCCAAATGGGACAATATTTTCACCACGGCATGTCAATGCCATTCCATAATATCATGTCAAGTTTCATGAATTTCAGACGAGTTTTCGATTTACTAGAATTTTAAAACCATGTATCTCAATGTTAGCGGACGAGCGACAGTGTCAAGGTGTTTAGCATTCATTCTCATTTCTTGCATGTGACCTAAGCTTGCAACCAAAGACACACATTTGATTTTTCAACCCGTTTTTATGCACTGGAGCATGTGCATGTAGTTCAATTTTGAATTATGCACATAAATGCCTAGAAAACTCAGTTAACGTATAAAAATGTCCAAACGATCCCCGAAAAATTCCAAATTTTAACACGACACTCCTGTTGTTCTATGTTGACACCAGGAAAAAATTGAAAGCAAGATGAGGCGATGAATATCGTTTTGTCCACAAAGGTGACACGTTTCCCTAATGGAACCATGAGGCTTCTTGTGAGAAACTTTGGTTTGTGAGAAGCTTATACCATAACCTGCCCCAAATGGGACAATATTTTTTACCCTAGCATGTTGATGCCATTCCATGATAGCATGCCAAGGTTCATGAATTTCAGACGGGTTTTGGATTTACTAGAATTACAACAGCAAGTACCTCAACGTTTGCCAGAGAGCCACGGTGCTGTGGTGTTCGAAATTCATCCCCATTTCTTGCATGGGACATAAGCATAAACCCATGGACCCATATATGATTTTACAACCCATGTTGGTGCACCGGAGCATGTGCATGTAGTTTAATTTTGAATTGGGCACCTGAAATGGCTAGAAAACCAAGTTAATTTATAAAAATGTCCAAACGAACCCTGAATAATTCCAATTTTTTTACGACACACCTATAGTTGCATGTTCACTGCAGATAAAAGTTCTAGCAATTCAAACACCCTCCATTGCCGCTGTGACCCCATTATGTAATTCAAATCATGATGAAAAATCAAGTAGATCGCACACAATTTATTATCGCCAACCGTGTGAGATGCAGTACAAAATATCTTGGAGCACCGTCGGAGTATAGTACGCCTATGGCTTACACGAGAAGGTGCGTTGGCTACAGTCCATAGCCGGCGTGTCAAGCACACTAGCTCGCTCCCCAAATATCATTTCACTGTTCAATCATCGCTGGTGAAAGATGGGGACATGGACCCGCGTCGTGAGGGCAACTTCGGCGGCCCACTCCGGCGAGAGCGCGGCCATAGCCGCCATGAGCGTGCTAACCAGGTGCATGAGCGCGGCCGCAATCTGCGACCGGGCGGCCAAGGCAGCCCAAACGGCCGCTGTTGCTTCTCAGGTGGCGGCAGCAACATCTGCCTCGGGGATAGCAACTGGCGAGAGCGGCACAGCAGCTGTCCGTTCCACAGCGGCGGCCTTAGCCCTGATGGAGGCCGCCCACAACCATGTCGAGGCCGCCCACGCCCAGCTTGAGGCGGTCACCGCACAAATCAAACGAAGCTTCTCCAACAACGGTCGGCAACCCACGGCCGAAGAGTTGGCAATTGCCGAGAGCGTTCGAGTAGCCGTTCGTTCCTCCGCCGCATACCTTGCCACGACGAAGCCCGTCCAAGCCCAGATCGCAGCCGCCCATGCCCAGCTCATGGCGGCCTTTTCCAAAGAGATGGCGAACACAGATGGCGAGATGCTTGCTGAGTATGGTGCGATGGATGCCATGGAGCCCCTTCCCCAGGAGACCGTCGGGCGCGAGCTGGACATGGAGGAGGCGACGGAGATCGACGAGCACCAGCCATAGTAGTACTCTTTGTTTTGTTTAATTAAGAGCGCCGGTCTTTAATTTGTTAGAGTAATGTTTAGGTCAGTTAGCTTTGTTTAATTGCTAAACTTGCTCGATTAAGAAGTGTGGGTGTGCTGTAGTCTCTTTTGTGTACCCAAATTATGCAATGACGTGGATAACCACTGTAACCAAGGAAATTCGAACCAAAATTTTTGACGTTCAAACTCATCACACACGGGTTAATCTATATGAATCATTTGTGATGTTCACATATCGTACACAGTGCTGAATAAGGGACCGTGTCTGATGACACTTTGCGCGCCAGTTTTTTCGCTGCACCGATTCAAAATTTTCGGCTTCCGCGGAAATATCTACCTCCCCGCCCCCTCCCCCTTACCAAAAGCCACATTTCCCCTGTTTCCGCCTTCCTTTCCAAGTTGAAACCTTCACTCCTTGCTTGCAGCGCCGCCTCCTCGCTGGCGACCCTCCTTCATGCTGCTCGGCATCGTCGATCCAGGCAGGTAATCCACACCCGACCCCCGACCCCCATCCTCCTCCTCCTTCCACATCCCACAAGCCCCGACCATCGGTGCGACACCTTCCACCCAAATCACCAATCCCTCCCCCAAATAAGTGCCGCCCTAAGCCATGGTGCACGCAGTATAGCGAGGAGCTCAAGGAGCATTTGGCAGCGGAGAAGCAAATCACGGCCGCACGCGCGGATGAGGTCGCGATGGCTGCCATTCGTGCCGACCCCCAGATCTTGGAGGAGCACCTCGCCGTCGAGGCCACCGTCGACGCCTCGCGCACCGACGCCGCGACGCGGTTGGCTGCTTTAAACGACAGTTCGTGGCATTTTCTCGAGGCCACCCTTGGTGCCTTCGACGAAGACTACGAGGTGTTTTCAGCGTGCACGTGCTTACCTCAACTCGAGAGCCAGCAGGTTGGTGCCCGGAGTGGCTCAGGCAACTCACCACTACGACGAGGGCACCCACGAGGTGGATGCCTCGCCCTCTTCCATGTCCAAGGAGCCAATCATCATCGATATCTCCGACGATGAGGAGTAGCTTGTCTTATTAGCTCACTATAAGGACCCATATTCAGTTTGCTAGCTACACCGGTTAAGCATGCTCGGTTTACCCGTTGCATGTGCTGCTCCTGCCTTTCCTTAAAAAAAACTAGTGAATTGTGCTATCTACTTTTACCATGCAATATGTTGCTCTAGTGTATATGTTCTATATGTCGTGCAATGTGGTGCTCACTTATTAATTGTTTGGTTAATTAGTTGTCGTCTTCAGTTAACTGTTTGGTTCAATTCTGCAAATGTGATGTTCAATTCTTCATGCTGCAATTTTGTATTGTCTTCCATGTGAGAAATAAATCGAATTTATCTTTACAAAATACATGAGAAACAAATACAATTGATATATTTCCAAGTTGTCAAACATGCTTGGTTTGGTTAACTATCTAATCTTCTAGTATGTTATACATTGTGCAATGTGGTGCTCAGTTAACGTTTGGTTTATTTGTTGTGGTGTTTAGTTAACTGTTTGGTTCAATTCTGCAATGCGATGTTCAATTATTGTGGGTGCATTCTGTTATTGTATACCATGTGAGAAATAAATCGAATTTTTCTATACTAAATACATGAGAAACAAATACAATTGCTATATTTCTAAGTTGTTAAGCATGCTTGGTTTGGTTAACTATCTGATCTTCTATTAGGAATATGTTATATTGTGCAATGTGGTGCTCAGTTAATGTTTGGTTCATTTGTTGTGGTGTTTAGTTAACTGCTTGGTTCAATTCTGCAATGCGATGTCCAATTGTCGTGGGTAGAATTTTGTATTGTTGTGCATGTGAGGAATAAATCAAATTTGGCTGCACTTAATACATGAGAAACATATACAACTGCTATTTTTCCTAGTTCTTAATCGTGCTTGGTTTGGATAAATGGGTTTTCCATGTGGATTGAATTAATCTGATGAATCTGCAATGTGCTTATTTTTCATCAACATATTTTACTGATAGCATGCGAACCCTCACTTAACCTGATGACTAACTACCTTATATGTGTTGCAGGGAAACAATGGGAAGCACTAAGGTTTACAATTGAGGTTTACACATGCATGGTCCTTTGTCTAATAGCACATTATTGTGCAATTGCAGGAACCATTCTAATATTTAGGTTTTTAACAATTTGGTCTTGCACATGTAGGTCCTGCTGTCAGAGGTTTTGACCCACTGTTCGACCCTTTTTGCATATGGGGAAATGAGTTGTCCATGAATATCAGTCAAGTCAAGAAACTCAGAAAGACTGTTAGGATAAAGAAATTAGCCACAAAAAATAGTAAGATCTTTGTCTGCACAATGAAGAAGATGTTAGTTCACTACAAGATGGTACTAACTATTATACCTTGGCTTTTTTATTCCTTTGCCCCATTTCCAATATAGAGAAGATATTTATGCACATCCTTGTTTTCAGGCCTTTCCAAAGCAGTTCACTGATGATTGCCTCTCA
Source organism: Thinopyrum elongatum (assembly GCA_011799875.1). Lineage (NCBI taxonomy): Eukaryota > Viridiplantae > Streptophyta > Magnoliopsida > Poales > Poaceae > Thinopyrum > Thinopyrum elongatum. Next base: position 320,865,269 of record CM022297.1, read on the forward strand.
AACCACCTGTATGGTCAGGAGGCGAGGAAGGTTTTCATACAACACCCACGGTTCAATATTGAAGTGTTCCTGAAGAGGACGAAGGATGGACGGTCAAATATCCACAGGCACTGGCCTAAAGTTCCATAGACCTTCAACATCAATGAAGGCTCAATATTCACCTTCCGCTTCAGTAGTTTTCCAGATGAGATGCATCTATCTATGTACCATCTATGATGCTAATTTCAAAAGGTTATAGATGTTGCATGTGAAACTTGGTGCTGGTGCAGTTGTGTAATGGGGTAGCTGAGTGCTGAAGCTATATGATGTTGTACTCTGATGTATTTCAATTATGAAATCCTGCTTCCTTAATATGGAAATGAAATATATTGTGTGCTTAATATGAAATGTCAATTACATTAATCAATGGATTATTAATAATAGGGCAATTAGCCTGCTAATTGGTTTTTCTATTGCAAACGGTTATTGAGAAAACACCGTGGGCGATGACCTCAGGCAACGCACACAGTTTCTAGGAATAAACCGTGTTGGGTCAATGAACAATCACACATGACATCCTCGTGAAAACTATTTGCGTTAGGCCACCTTGCGCAAACATTTACCACAAAAAAAGTGTGTGTGATGGACCGTCTTTACCACACAGTTTCTTCTACGCACCGTGTGTGATGCATTGAATAACGCAAACGATAAAATTGTTAATATCGTGTGCAATGGCAACGCTATCACAAGCGATTTAATGGGGAAAATTGTGTGTGATGTACCTGCGAACGGAAACGTTTTCCTTGGAGTGACTATGTGGGATGTATATACGAATGGAAACGTACTTCCTGGATTAACTATGTGGGATGTACATACTAACGAAAACGTATTCCTTGGATTGACTGTGTGGAATGTACATACGAACGGAAACTTTTAGCGGGGACTGACTGTGTGGGATGTACTTACGACCGGAAACGATTTGGCCTGTATAATTGTATTTTTTTAGCATAACTGTATGTATAACCGTATTTGATCGCTCACCGGTCGCACACGGCCTCATTTTGCCGAGTGTGTGTGCCAGGAGGGCATATCCCCGATGGTTTCTGGGTCGTGTGGGAAGGACCCCCTATCGCCGTCACTCACTTGGCGACAGTTCAAAATGCCATCGAGGAAAGGGGTTAAAAACCGTTTGTATAGCACCTCGTTGTACCAGTGAAGGTTGATGTAGAGGCCCTCCGTGATCGAATCCCTCTCCGACAGATAGTCAGAAAAGGCCCCAAGATGGGATCTCACTGGAACATATGCTTGCGGCGGCGGAAAAGTATTTTGGTGGACACTTCTGGTGGTTTGGGAATATTTGGGAATTTATAGAACAAGAATTAGGGTTAGGAGACCCCCAAGGGGCCCACAAGCACTCAGGGCGCTCCCTCCCCAGGAGCGCAGCCTTGTGGCCTCCTCAGCCATCCTCTCACCTCCTCTCCAAGCTCCGTGGATGTCTTCTGGTCCAAGAAAAATCATCGTAAAGTTTTATTCCGTTTGGACTCCGTTTGATATTCCTTTTCTGTAAAACTCAAAAACAAGGAAAAAAATAGAAACTGGCACTGGGCTCTGGGTTAATAATTTAGTCCCAAAAATAATATAAAATAGCATATTAATGCATGTAAAACATCCAAAATAGATAATATAATACCATGGAACAAGCAAAAATTATAGATATGTTGGAGATGTAACAAGCATCTCCAAGCTTAATTCCTGCTTGTCCTCGAGTAGGTAAATGATAAAAGCAGAATTTTTGATGTGGAATGCTACCTAACATATTTATCAATGTAATCTTCTTTATTGTGGCATGAATATTCAGATCCATAAGATTCAAAACAAAAGTTTAATATTGACATAAAAACAAAAATACTTCAAGCATACTAATAAAGCAATCATGTCTTCTCAAAATAACATGGCCAAAGAAAGTTATCCCTACAAAATCATATAGTCTGGCTATGCTCCATCTTCATCACACAAAGTATTTCATCATGCACAACCCCGATGACAAGCCAAGTAATTGTTTCATACTTTTGGTGTTCTCAAACTTTTTCAACTTTCACTCAGTACATGAGCGTGAGCCATGGATATAGCACTATAGGTTGAATAGAATATGGTGGTTGTGGTGAAGACAAAAAGAAGGAGAAAGTCTCACATCAACTAGGAAAATTACTGGGCTATGGAGATGCCCATCAATTGATATCGATGCAAGTGAGTAGGGATTGCCATGCAACGGATGCACTAGAGCTATAAGTGTATGAAAGCTCAAAAAGAAACTAAGTGGGTGTGCATCCAACTTGCTTGCTCACGAAGACCTAGGGCAATTTGAGGAAGCCCATCATTGGAATATACAAGCCAAGTTCTATAATGAAAAATTCCCACTAGTATATGAAAGTGACAAAATAGGAGACTCTCTATCATGAACAACATGGTGCTACTTTGAAGCACAAGTGTGGAAAAAGGATAGTAACATTGTTCCTTCTCTCTTTTCTCTCATTTTTTTATTTTTTTTGGGCTTATTTGGCCTCTTTCATTTTTTTATAAAGTCTGGAGACTCATCCCAACTTGTGAGGGAGTCATAGCTTCCAACATCCTATCCTCAAATGGGACAATGCTCTAATAATGGTGATCATCACAGTTTTATTTACTTACAACTCAAAAATTACAACTCGATACTGATACGTCTCCAACGTATCTACAATTTTTGAATGTTCCATGCTGTTATATTATAATTCTTGGATGTTTTACAATCATTTTATAGTCATTTTATATCATTTTTTTGAACTAACTTATTGACATAGTGCCCAGTGCCAGTTGCTGTTTTCTGCTTGTTTTTTACATTGCAGGAAATCAATACCAAAAGGAGTCCAAATGCAGCAAAACTTTTTGTGGATTTTTTTGGACCAGAAGACATCCAGTGGGCCAGAGAAGCACCCGGGGGTGCTCCGAGGGGAGCACAACCCACCAGGGCGCGCCTGGAGGCCCAGGCGCGCCCAGGTGGGTTGTGCCCACCTCGGCCGCCTCCTGCACCGCCTGTTTGCTCTATAAATACCCCAATATTCCAGAAACCCTAGGGGAGTCGACGAAAATCAATTCCAGTCACCGCAAGTTCCAGAAACACCAGATCCAATCTAGACACCATCTCGGAGGGGTTCATCATGTCCATTGGTGCCTCTCCGATGATGCGTGAGTAGTTCTTTGTAGACCTACGGGTCCATAGTTAGTAGCTAGATGTCTTTCTATCTCTCATTTGATTCTCAATACAATGGTCTCTTGGAGATCCATATGATGTAACTCTTTTTGCCGTGTGTTTGTTGGGATCCGATGAACTTTGAGTTTATGATCACATCTATGTTTTTCTCCATGAAAGTTATTTGAGTCTTCTTTGATCTCTTATATGCATGATTGCTTATAGCCTCATATTTCTTCTCTGATATTTCGATTTTGTTTGGCCAACTTGATCTATTTATCTTGCAATGGGAAGAGGTGCTTTGTAATGGGTTCGATCTTACGGTGCTTGATCCCAGTGACAGAAAGGGAAACGACACGTATGTATCATTGCTATTAAGGATAACAAGATGGGGTCTATTTCTACATAAATAGATCTTGTCTACATCATGTCATCGTTCTTATTGCATTACTCCGTTTTTTCCATGAACTTAATACACTAGATGCATGCTGGATAGCGGTCGATGTGTGGAGTAATAGTAGTAGATGCAGGCAGGAGTTGGTCTACTAATCTTGGACGTGATGCCTATATAATGATCATTGCCTGGATATCGTCATGAGTATTTGAAGTTGTATCAATTGCCCAACAGTAATTGTTTTCCCACCGTTTGCTATTTTTCTCGAGAGAAGCCACTAGTGAAACCTACGCCCCCCGGGTCTCTTCTTTAATATATTTGCCTTTGCGATCTATTTTTATTTGCTTTTGTTTTCAGATCTATATTTCCAAAAACCCAAAAATACCTTGCTGCATTTTATTTTATTTTGCATTTATTTGAGATCTATTTATCCAATCTATTGCAACTTTTTCCCGTCCACTAGCCATCTCTGGCACCATTGCCCGAAAGGGATTGACAACCCCTTTAATACGTCGGGTTGCGAGTATTTGTTATCTGTGTGCAGGTACCGTTCACGTAGTGTTGCATGGTTCTCCTACTGGTTCGATAACCTTGGTCTCATCACTGAGGGAAATACCTACCGTCGCTGTGCTGCATCATCCCTTCCTCTTTAGGGAAATACCGACGTAGTTCTAGTAGACATCAAAAGGAATTTCTGGCACCATTGCCGGGGAGACATCATCAACATCTACCAGGTTCCTAATCACAAATCTCATCTCCTCGCAATTTACATTATTTGCCATTTGCCTCTCGTTTTCCTCTCCCCCATTTCACAAAAAATTGCCGTTTTATTCATCCTCTTTTTCGTTTGCCGTTTTCTCGTCAGATCTGTTTTTGAGTGCAATCTTGTTGCGAAGTCACCATGACTCAAGAGAACACCAAGGTGTGTGATTTCTCAAATACCAACAACAATGATTTTCTTAGCACTCCGATTGCTCCTCCCGCCACTAGTGTGGAGACTTGTGATATTAATACTGCTTTGCTGAATCTTGTTATGAAAGATCAATTTTCCGGTACTCCTAATGAGGATGTCGCGTCCCATCTTAACACATTCGTGGAATTATGCGATATGCAAAAGAAAAAAGATGTGGACAATGAAGTTGTGAAGTTGAAATTATTCCCGTTTTCTTTGCGAGATCATGCCAAAATTTGGTTTTCTTCTTTGCCTCGCAATAATATCGTTTCTTGGAATAAGTGCAAAGATGCTTTCATTACTAAGTATTTTCCGCCCGCAAAAATTATTTCCCTTAGAACCCAGATCATGAATTACAAGCAACTTGAACATGAGCATGTTGCACAATCTTGGGAAAGGATGAAATTGATGCTAAGGAATTGCCCAACTCATGGGTTAAATCTTTGGATGATCATACAATTTTTTTACGCGGGGTTGAATTTTGTTTCTCGTAATCTTTTAGATTCCGCCGCGGGTGGTACTTTTATGGAAATTACTTTGGGTGAAGCCACTAAATTGCTTGATAATATCATGGCAAATTATTCACAATGGCATACCGAAAGAGCTCCTACTAGTAAAAAAGTTAATTCGGTTGAAGAAATTTCTTATTTGAGTGAAAAAGTTGATGCTCTTATGAAATTGGTTGCTAATAATACTGCTCCTATTGATTTTAATGATGTGCCTTTGTCTAGTTTGATTGAGCAAAACAGTGATGCCATAGATGTGAATTTTATTTCGCGAAACAATTTAAATAACAATGCTTATAGAGGTAATTTTAATGCTACAATAGGAACACCTCTGATGTGCCTTTTCCTAGTAATTCCTCTAATAATTATGGTAATTCCTATGGTAATCCTTCTTACAATAATAATAGGAACACCTCTGATCTTGAGAATAATATTAAAGAATTTATCAATACTCAAAAAGTTTTCAATGCTACAATAGAAGAAAAGTTGAATAAAATTGATGATTTGTCTAGAAGTGTTGATAGAATCTCTCATGATGTAGAAAATCTCAAGATGAATTTTTTCTGCCTAAGGTTGGAGAATCAATTACAGCTCTTTATGTTTCCATGGATGAAAGTAAGAAAAGAACCGCTATGCTTAGAGATAGAAGAGAATTTTTAGAGGCGTTTACTAGTGATTGCTTTCACAAAAGTGATGAAGATCTTAAAATGATTGGTGTTTCTTCTATTGATTCTTTGTTTAGTAAAATTAAGGTTGATGAAAAAGGGACTGGAGAAGAGTCAACTTTAGTTAGAAGGCGTCCCAATAATTTGGAGGGTGAAAATCTTGTTGAGAAAATTGATAAAAGTGGGTTTGAAGAGGTCAAAACTTTAACTAGTGATGTGCCCACTCTTTTGGATTACAAAGACTTTAATTATGATAGTTGCTCTTTGATTGATTGTATTTCTTTGTTGCAATCCATGATAAATTCACCCTATGCTTATGAACAAAATAAAGCTTTTACTAAACATATTGTTGATGCTATGATGAAAGCTTTAGAAGAAAAGTTGGAATTAGAGGTTTCAATTCCTAGAAAATTACATGATGAATGGGAACCTACTATCAAAGTCAAGATTAAAAATTATGAGTGTTTTGCTTTATGTGACTTGGGTGCTAGTGTTTCTACAATTTCGAAATCTTTATGTGATGTGCTTTGTGACGCCCCCGGCCCAATCGTGCACTAATCATACACGCAAATGCACACGATCAAGCCTAAGGACTCACGGGAAGATATCACAACACAACTCTAAAACATAAATAAAGTCATACAAGCTTTATATTACAAGCCAGGGGCCTCGAGGGCTCGAATACATAAGCTTGCGAACAAGCGTCAGCGGAAGCATCAGATATCTGAGTACAGATATGAAATAGAAACAGAAAGGCCTTTAGAAAGGCGGGGCAAAATAAAACACTACGATCGAAAGGCGTAGGCCTCCTGCCTGGGACCCTCCGATCCTACTCCTGGTCGTCAGTCAACTCATAGTAGTATCCATCCTCTGGGTAGTAGTAGTAGCGATCGTCGGCAGTGCAGCTGTCTCAGGGGCTCCGTCATCTTGGTCACGACAAACAGATATGGGGAGAAAAGGTAAACAAAGCAACCGTGAGTACTCAGAAGTACTCAGCAAGCAAGGATCTACACTACATATGCAACATTTTCAAAGGGAGGCTGTCTATGTGGACTGGGCTGCAGAAATGCCAGAATAGAGAGAAGACCTAGTCCTATCGAAGACTAGCATCTTCAGCGGTCTTGCAGCAGTAGAAGAGAGTAGAACAGTTCAATATAATGTAGCAGTATCATTAAGTCTCAACCTCACCCAGAGATCCTTTCTCGACTCCCTGCGAGAAAGCAATCCCAGAGCCATAAAGTCATCAACCTCGTCCTGAGATCCCTTCTCGACACCCTGCGAGAAGCAATCCCAGAGCCATAGTATCCAAGTATTCAGTTCTAAAAGTGTATCAATCAGGATACAACTCTGAGTGTCCTTTACCGTAGGGCCGGCTATCGATAGAAGTGTTCTTCCCTGCAGGGGTGCACCAACTTACCCAACACGCTCGATTAACTCCGGCCGGACACACTTTCCTGGGTCATGCCCGGCCTCGGTCAAACGACACACCGCAGCCCTACCTACAGCTCAGCAGAGAGGTCCCCGCCGGTCTACATCCTAAGCGCTCAGGGGTCTTGGGCCATCGCCCTGTGAACTCCGGGTCGTTGCGAGCAGGGTGAAGCCAGGCACCCGGAGCGCGCCGGTCCGTCCCGGCCGCAAGGCTGAACTAGACATCTGACAGAGCTTTCGGCTGATGCTACGATGCAGAACGCCCATACTATGCCCACGTGATGGTTAGTGCTATCAGACCAGAGGCCTGCTCGGATCAAATATCCAAATCGTTAATGGACTAGGGCTTGCGGTAACGAGCAGAGACTCACGAAAGATGTGACCCCGTCGCCCCATCTCGAGGACTTGCTGCAAGGGTTAAGAATGCCCGACCGCGCCTCGTATTCACCACTCGGGCACCACACTGGCACCTGTCTTAACAACACTAGCCTCTCAGGCACACGCGGGTACCCCTCAGGGTCGACCCGCCTTTCCAAGTAACAGTGTAAAGTCCAAGTATCCGTGTGTCCATAACATCAGGGGAATCCGAGGTATCACCCTCGTTGGATTCCTACTCGATGTGTCTGTCAAGGTGAACTCGGAGGATTCACCCTCGATGGGTTCACACTTGATGTGTTGCATGACAGCGTCGTTACCGAAAGTGGTGAAGGAGGAATCACCCTCGATGACCACGACCGAATAGCTACTCTACAGAGTTAACATCAGAAGTGCTACAAGAGGTTTCACCCTCGGCACTCGATAGTAACGCTGCAGTGTCGTTACAACTAAGGGGGGTGATGTGCGGTGTCGGGGCCTGGTCTTCAATTCCCGTTGATCGGGTCTTCTGACAATCCAGCGCGGCAGTCGGGATAAGTGGGGTCACTGATAGGTCTCTACCCAGCCTAAACTAAGCAGTTTAGGATATGCAGGTAATTATCAACAGTAGGTTACAATAAACAGGCTATGCATCAGAATAGGTAAAGCAGTAGCAGCAGCAATTCTAATGCAAGCATGGGAAATTAGAATGGGCGATATCGGGATGATCAAAAGGGGGGGGGGCTTGCCTGGTTGCTCGGCGGCAAGGGCAAGGTCGTCAATGTTGTCTTCGGTCTCCGGAGCTGCGTCGGTCTCGGGGACGACGTCGGGGTTGGGGGCTATCGAGAGAGAAGAGGGGGAGGAAACAGTATAAATATAGAGCAAACATGAGCAACACAAAGCACGACATGACAATGTGCAGTGTCGGGTGTGTCCTAACGTATGGTTGCACGTCACCGAGGAAGGAGGAATCCATCCGGGAATATTTTCCCGGTTCCGGACATTTGTCAAACAGATGACCGGAGAGGAACGGTTGCATGTTCGGATAGTTAGGGACGTGTGACGGACGAACGGACCACGTATTCGAATTCGTCTCGTCGTTCTGAGCAACTTTCATGTACAAAGTTTTTCGATCTGAGTTACGGATTATTTTATATGATTTTCTAAAGTTTTTATTAATTTCTGGAATTTATTTAATTTAATAAATCAACATTATCCGAAACAGTGTCTGCTGACGTCAGCATGACGTCAGCATGACGTCAGGACCAGTGGGTCCCACCTGTCATACTCTGTTAGGTTTAATTAGGGTTTAGCTAATTAATTACTGATTAATTAAACTAACTAATTAATTAGACTAATTAAACAGGATTAATTAACTTAATTAATTTACTAATTAATTAGCTAATTATTTATTTTATTAACTATTTTTATTATTATTATTTTTTATTTATTTATTTTTTTAAAAAAAATAACAGGGGCGTGGGCCCCTCGTGTCATAGGCCCAGGGGCGTTTAGCGGGCGCACGGGCGCGGGCGCCGGGTCGCCTGGACCCGGGCGCCCGACGGGGCGAGGCAAGCAGGGCGGCGGTGGGGCGGTGAGCTGGAGCGGGGCGAGGCCAGGCGCGCGGGCGGCGGGGTCGCAGGCAGCGAGCAGGGCCGCGGTGGGGCGGCGAGCACGCAGCAGCAGCGCGGCAGCAGGCGGCAGCCATCGGCGTGGTGAGCGGGCGCGCGCGGCGGACAGAGGCGGCGCGGTGGAGCAGCAGCACGGGAGCGGCGCGAGGCGCGCTGTGACCGGCGACCGGGGGGGAGGCTCACAGGGGGGGCAGAGGCGGCCGGCGGGGACGGGTGGGGAGGCCCGGCGGTGAGGCCCGGTCGCCGGCGAGGGGCGCGACGAGGGAGGCGACGGCGGTGGGGCGCCGGCGGGGGCGCGGGCAGGGCGCCCCCTCTCCTCGATCAGAAAAAGAGGAAAGGGGAAGTGGGGGAGGGAGATCGAGTGGGGGATTAGGGTTGGGCTAGCGGGGGGGGGGGGGGGGTTATGGGGGAGTGGGTGGGCCGGCCTGGTGGCCTGGTGGCCCTGGGCCGAGGCCGTCGGGGGGGTGTCCCTTTTCTTTTTTTGTTTCTTTTGTTTTTCTTTTCTTTTTGTTTTGCAAAATGTGTGGCCCCATTAGAGTTTGTAAAATATGAGAGCTGGCCCACAAATCACAGCACAATATATCCTACCACCAAAAACTGTTTGGGGTAAATATCTTTTATATTTATTTTAGATTAAATAAAAGGTAATAAATATTGTCTTTAGTCACTGTTTGAGGATGTTTGAGTCACTAACCCAACTCCATGATGTGGTTTCAATTTTAGAATTGTCTCTGATTTATTTGTTATAATGAACAATTTAGTTCTATGTTGGACACACTTTATTTTCCACTTTCATTTAATTTGGATTTTGACTTAGGAGTTGAAATGCAATACGATGTTAATGATGATCATGCATGTAAACATGATGACATGGCATAATCAAAAGGGTGATTAACTGTAGTTAACCACCGGGGTGGTTACAAATCTCCTCTACTAACAAGAATTCTCGTCCCGAGAATTAAGAGGTAGAAGGAAAAAGTTCGGGGTATTCCGCGCGAAGATTATCCTCGCGTTCCCAAGTGGCTTCATCTTCAGTATGATTTGACCACTGCACTTTGAGGAACTTGGTAACCTTCTGACGGGTCCGACGTTCAGCTTCATCGAGAATGCGGATCGGATGCTCCTTATACGATAGATCATCATGCAATTCGGCATTTCGTGATCCACAGCTCGGTGCGGAGATTCCTTGAAGCATTTACGAAGTTTCGACACATGGAAGACGTCGTGGATATGAGAGAATTGCGGCGGCAACTCCAATTATAACGCCACCTGACCACGTCTAGCAATAAGCGGAAAGGACCAATGTAGCGTGGAGCTAGCTTGCCCTTGATTCCAAACGGTGAGTGCCCTTCATAGGAGTGACACGAAGATAAGCCTGATCACCAGGTTGATAAGTCAAACCCCATCGTTTGCGATCATAGTTGTCTTCTGGCGGTCCTTAGCCGCCTTGAGATTTTCCCGGACAATACGAACTTGCTCTTCGCGCGTGTTGATAATATCCGGACCCCACGAGCGGTCGTTCCCCAGTTTCTGACCAATTCAGAGGGGTTCGACACTTACGTCCATAGAGTACTCGAAGGGGGCCATTTTCAAGCTGGCTGATAGCTGTTGTTATAAGAGAACTGGCATACGGGAGAGATTCTTCCCACTTCTTGCCGAAAGATATAACACTAGCTCGAAGCATGTCTTCAAGCACTTGGTTGACTCGTTCGACTGGCCTTGGGATTGGGGGGTGATAAGCTGAACTCCAGGTAATATGAGTTCCCATAGCTGTTTTGAAACTTCCCAGAATTTGGAAGTGAAAAGACCGCCACGGTCCGAACTAATCTCCTTCGGAATACCGTGGAGTGAAACAATCCTGGAGATATACAACTCTGCTAACGACTAGCAGTGATAGTTTCCTTGACGGGCGAAAGTGTGCAACTTTAGAGAGTTGGTCGATGACGACAAGATAGCATCGTGACCCTTCTGTGACCTGGGAAGTCCTGTAATGAAATCCATCTGAACCTTATCCCATTTCCTAGAGGAATAGGGATGTGGTGCAGAATTCCAGCTGGTTTATGATGTTCTGCTTTAAGCGACGACACAACATCACATTCGGCAACATAACGAGCAATGTCCTGCTTCATTTTAGACCACCAGTACCTTTGACGGAGATCACGATACATCTTGGTGCTACCGGATGAATAGACAGCGGGGTATCATGTGCCTCCTTCATGACCTTGTCAGTCATGAGTCGAAGCGAGGTACGACAATGCGGTTTCTGAAAACAAGGTTCCATCTTCAGACAGCGAGGAAATCCCTGTATTTTTCAAGGTGAAGGTCTTTTACATCAGATCAACTTCAGCATCTTTAGCTTGCGCATTCTTAACAGCTTTCTCAAGATCTGGTTGTATCACAAGGTTATTTAGAGAGCCCTGTGGAAACAATACGCAGATTCAGCTTGCACATTTCTTCAAAAAGACGTGGTTGAGCTCGCTAACCATGAGGTTGTCGCAATAGGACGCGGCTTAAGGCATCAGCCATCAGTTAGCCTTGCAAGGGTATAGGAAATACCCAAATCATAGTCCGCAATGGCCTCCATCCATCTTGGTGACGGAGGTTTAGAGATGGTTGAGTGAACAAGTACTTTAGACTTTTATGATCCGTGTAGATCTCGCAACGATTACCGAGAAGGTAATGTGCCCACAACTGCAATGCATAGATCACAGCAGCTAGTTCTAGATCATGTACGGATAATTTTCTTCATGTGGGCGCAACTGACGAGAGCCGTAGGCAATCACCTTACGCTCTTGCATTAGGACACAGCCTAATCCTTCACGGGATGCATCACAATAAATCACAAAGTCTTTGCGGGTATCTGGATGAGATAGTACTGGGGAGATGTCGCTTGTCTTGAGTGTTGAAAACTTCCTGACATTTTCTGTCCATTCAAATTAACGCCTTGTGAAGCAGATCAGTCAAAGGCTTAGCAATCTTAAAAAAGTTTCGACCAAAACGACGACATAACTTGGCAAGGCCGAGAAACTTCTCACTTGCTTGAAGTTCTTCGGAGGAGTCAGTCCAGAATAGCCTGAACTCGTTCTGGGTTAACGGCAATTCCATCTTTTGAAATCACATGACCAAGGTAGGTTACTTCAGAAGCCAGAATTCACATTTGGAGTATTTGGCATACAACTGGTGTTCGGAGCCTTTCCAGTACAGACGGGGGTGTTCGGCATGTTCTTCCTTATTCTTGAATAAACCAAAATACATCTAGATAAACCACGATGAACTTGTCGAGGGAATCCATGAAGATATAATTCATCAGACGGGAGAATGTGGCTGGAGCATTGTTAGGCCAATGACATGACGGTGGTACTCGTAGGAGCCATAACGAGTAAAAAATGCAGTCTTCGGAATACTCTTCGCGAACATGGATCTGATGGTATCCTAATCTCAAATCGAGTTTAGAAAACACCGATGATCGATCAACTTGGTGGATCCTACTCTTCGTGTGCACTCTGAGCAGAATCCGGTCTCATCGAATAACAACTTGGAGATAACACAACTCGGGAGAGAAGGTTAAACAAAACAATGGAAAGGAAAATGATATCAAACTAATCAGATCCATATCAGGGGAATCGCACAGATATCCAGCTCTCCGGGTGGACGAAAATTACGAGATCCTAAGTGTCGGCGTTAGTGAACTTTTAACCCGAATAGAAGAGAGAGATCAGAGTCCCAGGTAAAGGTCGAGGAGTAAAGGATCCTAATACCACCCAATTTGCAACGTGGGCCGTAAGCCACACAGCCAAGTTAGTAAAACAGTTTTCGGTTACTAGACTCAACTTCGGCCAAGGAGTTGGAAAGGGGGGTCTAGAGGCAGTCGGCTCTGATACCAACTTGTGACGCCCCGGCCCAATGTGCACTAATATACACGCAAATGCACGATCAAGCCTAAGGACTCACGGGAAGATATCACAACACAACTCTAAAACATAATAAAAGTCATACAAGCTTATATTACAAGCCAGGGGCCTGAGGGCTCGAATACATAAGCTTGCGAACAAGCATCAGCGGAAGCATCAGATATCTAAGTAAAGATATGAAATAGAAACAGAAAGGCCTTTAGAAAGGCGGGGCAAAATAAAACACTACGATCGAAGGGTAGGCCTCCTGCTGGGACCCTCCGATCCTACTCCTGGTCGTCAGTCAACTCATAGTAGTATCCATCCTCTGGTAGTAGTAGTAGGATCGTCGGCAGTGCAGCTGTCTCAGGGGCTCCGTCATCTTGGTCACGACAAACTGATATGGGGGGAGAAAAGGTAAACAAAGCAACCGTTAGTACTCAGAAGTACTCAGCAAGCAAGGATCTACACTACATATGCAACATTTCAAAGGGGGCTGTATATGTGGACTGGGCTGCAGAAATGTGCAGAATAGAGAGAAGACTAGTCCTATCGAAGACTAGCATCTTCAGCGGTCTTGCAGCGGTAGAAGAGAGTAGAACAGTTCAATATAATGTAGCAGTATCATTAAGTCTCAACCTCACCCAGAGATCCTTTCTCGACTCCCTGCGAGAAAGCAATCCCAGAGCCATAAAGTCATCAACCTCATCCTGAGATCCCTTCTGACACCCTGCGAGAAGCAATCCACGAGCCATAGTATCAAGTATTCAGTTTAAATTGTATCAATCAGGATACAACTCCGAGTGTCCTTTACCGTAGGACCGGCTATCGATAGAAGTGTTCTTCCCTGCAGGGGTGCACCAACTTACCCAACACGCTCGATTAACCGGCCGGACACACTTTCCTGGTGGTCATGCCTGGCTCGGTCAAACGACACACCGCGCCCTACCTACAGATCAGCAGAGAGGTCCATGCCGGTCTACATCCTAAGCGCTCAGGGGTCTTGGGCCATCGCCTGTGCACTCCGGTCGTTGCGAGCAGGGTGAAGCCAGGCACCCGGAGGGGTCGGTCCGTCCCGGCCGCAAGGCTGAACTAGACATCTGACAAGTTTCGGCTGATGCTACGATGCAGAACGCCCATACTATGCCCACGTGATGGTTGTGCTATCAGACCAGGGCGTGCTCGGATCAAAATATCCAAATCGTTAAGGACTAGGGCTTGCGGTAACGAGCAGAGACTCACGAAAGATGTGACCCCGTTTGCCCGTCTCGAGGACTTGCTGCAAGGGTTAAGAATGCCCGGCCGCGCTCGTATTCACCACTCGGGCACCACACTGGCACCCGTCTCACAACACTCGCCTCTCAGGCGCACGCGGGTACCCTCGGGTCGACCCGCCTTTCCAAGTAACAGTGTAAGTCCAGTATCCGTGTGTCCATAACATCAGGGGATACGAGGTATCACCCTCGTTGGATTCCTACTCGATGTGTCTGTCAAGGTGAACTCGAGGATTCACCCTCCATGGGTTCAAACTTGATGTGTTGCACGACAGCGTGTGTTACCGGAAGTGGTGAAGAGGAGGAATCACCCTCGATGACCACGACCGAATAGCTACTCTACAGAGTTAACATCAGAAGTGCTACAAGAGGTTTCACCCTCGGCACTCGATAGTAACGCTGCAGTGTCGTTACAACTAGCGGGGTGATGTGTGGTGTCGGGGCCTGGTCTTCAATTCCCGTTGATCGGGTCTTTGACAATCCAGCGCGGGCAGTCAGGATAAGTGGGGTCACTGATAGGTCTCTACCCAGCCTAAACTAAGCAGTTTAGGATATGCAGGTAATTATCAACAGCAGGTTACAATAAACAGGCTATGCATCAGAAGGTAAAGCAGTAGTAGCAGCAGCAATTCTAATGCAAGCATGGGAAATTAGAATGGGCGATATCGGGATGATCAAAAGGGGGGGGGCTTGCCTGGTTGCTCGGCGGCAGGGCAAGGTCGTCAATGTTGTCCGGTCTCCGGAGCTGCGTCGGTCTCGGGGACGACGTCGGGGTCGGGGGCTATCGAGAGAGAAGAGGGGGGAGGAAAAACATATAAAATAGAGCAAACATTAGCAACACCAAAGCACGACATGACAATGTGCAGTGTCGGGGGGTGTCCTAACGTATGGTTGCACGACGTCACCGAGGAAGAAAATCCATCCGGGAATGTTTTCTCGGTTCCGGACATTGTCAGACAGATGACCGGGAGAACGGTTGCATGTGGATAGTTAGGGACGTGTGACGGACGAACGGACGGTATTCGAATTCGTCTCGTCGTTCTGAGCAACTTTCATGTACAAGTTTTTCGATCTGAGTTACGGATTATTTTATATGATTTTCTAAAGTTTTTATTAATTTCTGGAATTTATTTAATTTAATAAATCAACATTATCCGAAACAGTGTCTGCTGAGTCAGCATGACGTCAGGACCAGTGGGTCCCACCTGTCATACTCTGTTAGGTTTAATTAGGGTTTAGCTAATTAATTAAACTAACTAATTAATTAGACTAATTAAACAGGATAATAACTTAATTAATTTACTAATTAATTAATTAATTAGCTAATTATTTATTTATCAACTATTTTTATTTTATAATTTATTTTATTTTAAATAACAAGGGGCGTGGGCCCCTCGTGTCATAGGCCAGGGGCGTTTAGCGGGCGCACGGCGCCCTCCGCGGGGGACGGGTGTGAGGCGGGAGGGGGAGAGGATGCAGGGCGGAGAAGGGGGCGGAGCGTCGAGGAGGGGAGGGAAGGAGGGGAGGAGGGGCGAGCGGCAGGGCGGTAGCGGGGAGGCGTGGGGCGACGACGAAGAAGAGCAGGAGAGATGGAGCTGGTGAGCGGGGGATCGGGAGGCGGAAAGGAGGCGAGTGGTGGAGCAGGAAGGGAGAGGTGCGGGGAGCGGACGGAAAGACTATTCGAGAGCGACGGAGAAGGGGGAGGGGGGAGGGAGAGGAGGAGCGGAGGACGGCGAGATGCACCGAGGCAGGGCCGGGGCGGGGGGGGGAAGGTCAAGGGGGGGGGAGAGGCAGCGGCGGGGGAGTGGCGGCCGGCGGGTGAGGCCCGCGTCACCGGGGACGGGGCGCGAAGGGAGGCGATGGCGGTGGGGGCGCCGGCGGGGGCGCAGGACAGGGCGCCCCCTCTCCTCCTCGATCCAGAAAAAGGGGAAGTGGGGGAGGAGATCGAGTGGGGGATTAGGGTTTGGGCTAGCGGGGGGGTGGGGTTATGGGGAGTGGGTGGGCGGTGGTGGCTGCTGGGGCCGAGGCCCAGTCGGGGGGGGGGGGTCCCTTTTCTTTTGTTTTCTTTTGTTTTTCTTTTTTTTCTGTTTTGCAAAATGTGTGGCCCCCATTAGAGTTTTGTAAAATATGAGAGGGCCACAAATCAGCACAATTATCCTACCACCAAAAACTAGTTTGGGGTAAATATCTTTTCATATTTATTTTAGATTAAATAAAAGGTAATTAAATATTGTCTTTAGTCACTGTTTGAGGATGTTTGAGTCACTTTCCCAACTCCAATGATGTTGGTTCCAATTTTAGAATTGTCTCTGATTTATTTGCTATTTAATGAACAATTTAGTTTCTATGTGGACAAACTTTTATTTCCCACTTCATTTCAATTTGGATTTTGACTTAGGAGTTGAAATGCAATACGATGTTAATGATGATCATGCATGTTAAACATGATGACATGGCATAATCAAAAGGGTGATTACTGTAGTTAACCACCGGGGGTGTGGTGTTAAGCTGGTTACCGATACTGAAGAATGCCTTTTAAATTTGCACTTGACGGATTCTACTATTAAAAAGCCTATGGGAAGAATTAATGATTTTCTTTTCTTGCAAATAGGAATTATGTGCCCATAGATTTTATTGTTCTTGATATGATTGCAATCCGTCTTGTCCAATTATTCTTGGTAGACCGTTTTTACGTACTATTGGCGCCGTGATTGATATGAAAGACGGCAATATTAAATTCAATTTCACTAAGGAAGGGTATGGACACTTACCTAGAACAAGAATTAGGCCACCATATGAATCAATCATGAGGGCATCTTATGGATCTAGAACCGAAGATGACAATACTTAGATCTTGCTTTATGGCCTAGCTAGGGGCGGAAAACGATAGCCTTGTTGGGAGGCAACCCAATGAATAAAATTTATTTTTTGCCTTTTACTTTTTGTTCTTGAGTGTTAGCATAATAATTTACTGTCATGATTGAGTTTTTTGTGTTTAATTAGTGTTTGCCAAGTAAAGCCTTTAGGATTGATTTGGGTGATAGTTGATTTGATTTGTTGGAAAACAAAAACTTTTGCGCCAGTAATTTTTTTTTGAAATTCACAGCAGAGACGAAAAAATCTGAATTTTTACATAAGTTGATATACAAATTTCCTCTGTTTTCTATTTTTCAGAATTTTTGGAGTTACATGAGTATTCAAAATATTCAGATTGCTACAGACTGTTCTGTTTTGACATATGCTGTCTTCTTTGCATTGTGTGCTTGTTTTAATGATTCTATGGTTTTTCTTTGAAGAGTTTTTGCCATAGAAAAGTTGGAATACAGTAGATATATGCAAGAATAAAATATGAATTGTTTGCTAAGTACTTATGTAGTGATTTGTTTCTTATACTAACGGATCTCACGAAGGTTTTTGTTGAGTTTTGTGTGATGAAGTTTTCATGTTTTTGGGTGATTTTACGATGGATGAAGGAATAAGGAGTAAGAAGAGCCTAAGCTTGGGGATACCATGGCATCCCAAGCTATTATCCAAAGAGAAGCAAGCAACTAAGCTTGGGGATGCCCGAGTGGCATCCCCTCTTTCTTCTAACACCATCGGTATTTTACTTGGAGCTATATTTTTATTCGTCACATACTATGAGGTTTACTTGGAGCGTCTTGTATGATATGAGTCTTTGCTTGTTTTGCCTTTTGTTTTTTAAGTCTTGAATCCTTGCTGGACACACCTATTTGAGAGAGCCAAAATTATGCCATGACCTTGTTAGAATTGCTCTCTGCTTCACTTAAATCTTTATGAGCTATGGAATTGCTCGAGTGCTTCACTTATATCTGTTTGAGCACGAGTGGCTTATTATTTTTGAAGAAATGCTCTCATGCTTCACTTAGATTTATTTAGGAGTTAGTAATTTTTTTTAAGAAATTCTCTCTGCTTCACTTAAATTAATTTGAGAGAAATAAATATTATGCTCATGATCTTCACTTATATTTGTTTGAGCTTATCAAAGAAACACAGAATTAGTCCCAAAGTGATAGATATCCAAGAAGGATGTAATAAAAACTTTCATGAAGATCATTGGACAAAATAAACTTGATTCCTGTAATAGTTTTGAGATATGATGATGTGATATGTGAGTTATGTTGATGAGTAATTATGCTTGTTAGTAAGAATATTTGTGTTAAGGTTTGTGATTCCCTATGCTTCCTACTTGTGGTGCATATTCGGTGTTATTATGCTTAATGCTCGCTTATGAGATTTTTTCGTTTCTTGGTTGGTCGCTTCTCAATCTTTTGCTGGCCTTCATTTGCACTAAGTATGCTCACTACTTGTGCATCCAAAACCCTTTAAACCAGTTTTGCCATATGAGTCCACTATATCTACCTATATGCGATATTCTTTTGCCGTTCTAAGCAAAATTGCATGTGCCATCTCTAATTTTCAAAATAAATTCTCTTTTTCTGTGCTCGTCCGCTCAGAGCGGTGCGGAGGGGTGGCCGATATTTTCCATGCTAGATGTGTATTCTCATGATGAGTGTTTATTCACTTGTCATTGCACGAGAGTAAGGCAAAGGTATTAGGGATGCCCAGTCCCAAAATGAATAAATGAATTTACTTTATGTTGCCAAATAATAAATTACTTGGAAAGTGTTGGTAGTGGAGGGCACCCGTGGATACGGCTAGCCCATGGAAAGTGAAAGAAATGGTGGAAAAATGAATAAACTTTATTTTCTGTTTGGGAACCGCCTATGATATATCTAGCATGGAAAGGTGGGGAACTCTAGTCGTTTTGGTTGGGGAAAAGTATACCTCCCAAAATGTTTATCTCTCAATTTTGCTTTGCGCTCGGCACCTCTACAAATCCCTACTTCCCTCCCGAGGGCCTTTCTTTACTTTTGCAATTTTATTTTATTTTGAGTCTCCATCTTCTCTTATAAAGCACCAACTAAGGGGCACTATGATCGTTCTGAGCATTGGGTGTAGCTAATATGCGAGGTGGTTCATGAATGGATCAATGATTGAGCATAATGGGCTAGGGAAACTATTTTAGCATTGATATTTTGAAAGACATGGTTGCTTGTTGATTGCTTGAGTATTTAAGTTATCATGTCAAAACTAGACTATTGCTTTGAACCATATAAAAGTCCAAATGTCCATGCTATTAAAGAAAAGAATATGTGATGAACAGTAGGCAGCATTCCACATCAAAAATTCTATTTTATCATTTACCTACTCGAGGACGAGCAGGAATTAAGCTTGGGGATGCTGATACGTCTCCAACATCTCTATAATTTTTGAGTTCCATGCTATTTATCATTCTGGATGTTTACAATCATTTTATAGTATTTTATATCATTTTGGTTATAACCTATTGACATAGTGCCCAGTGCCAGTTGCTGTTTCTGCATGTTTTTTACATCGCAGGAAATCAATACCAAACGGAGTCCAAAGTAGCGAAAGTTTTTGTGTATTTTTTTTGGACCAGAAGCCATCCAGTGGGCCGGAGAAGCACCTAGGGGGTGCTCCGAGGGGAGCACAACCCACCAGGGCATGCTGAAGGCCCAGGCGCACCAGGTGGTTGTTGTGCCCACCTCGGCCGCCTCCCGCACCGCCTCTTTGCTCTATAATACCCCAATATTCCAGAAACCCTAGGGGAGTTGACGGAAATCAATTCCAGTCGCCGCAAGTTCCGAGAAACACAGATCCAATCTAGCACCATCTCGGAGGGGTTCATCATGTCCATTGGTGCCTCTCCGATGATCGTGAGTAGTTCTTTGTAGACCTACGGGTCCGTTTAGTTAGCTAGATGGCTTTCTCTCTCTCGTTGATTCTCAATACAATGGTCTCTTGGAGATCCATATGATTGTAACTCTTTTGCGTGGTTGTTTGTTGGGATCCGATGAACTTTGAGTTTATGATCAGATCTATGTTTTATCCATGAAAGTATTTGAGTCTTCTTTGATATCTTATATGCATGATTGCTTATAGCCTTGTATTCTTCTCCGTATTTGGGTTTTGTTTGGCCAACTTGATCTTTTATCTTGCAATGGGAAGAGGTGCTTTGTAATGGGTTCGATCTTACGGTGCTTGATCCCAGAGACAGAAAGGGAAACGACACGTATGTATCGTTGCTATTAGGAGAACAAGATGGGTTCTATTTCTACATAAATAGATCTTGTTACATCATGTCATCGTTCTATTGCATTTACTCCGTTTTTCCATGACTTAATACACTAGATGCATGCTGGATGCGGTCGATGTGTGGAGTAATAGTAGTAGATGCAGGCATGAGCCAGTCTACTAATCTGGACGTGATGCCTATATATATGGATCATTGCCTGGATATACGTCATGAGTATTTGAAGTTGTATCAATTGCCCACAGTAATTGTTTTCCCACCGTTGCTATTTTCTCGAGAGAAGCCACTAGTGAAACTACGGCCCCCGGGTCTCTTCTTTAATATATTTTGCCTTTGCGATCTATTTTTTTGCTTTTGTTTTCAGATCATACTTCCAAAAACCCAAAATACCTTGCTACACTTTATTTTATTTTGCATTTAATTCGAGATCTATTTATCCAATCTATTACAACCTTCCTGTCCACTAGCCATCTCTGGCGCCGTTGCCCGAAAGGGATTGACAACCCCTTTAATACGTTGGGTTGCGAATATTTGTTATCTGGCGCAGGTATACCGTTCATGTAGTGTTGCGGTGTTCTCTACTGGTTCGATAATCTTGGCTCATCACGAGGGAATTCCTACCGTCGCTGTCTCTGCATCATCCCTTCCTTTGGGTAATACCGCATAGTTCTAGTAGACATCAGATACTAGAACAAGATATGACTCTATATGAATGCCTCCGCGGTGTGTACCGGGATGTGCTATGATCAAGAGGGACAGTGATGAAAAAATATGAACGGGTGGCCTTGCCACAAATACTATGCCAACTAATGATCATGCAAGCAATATGACAATGATGTGTGATGTCAAATAAACGGAACGGGTGGAAGTTGCATGCAAGATATCTCGAAATGGCTATGGAAATACCATAATAGGTAGGTATGGTGGCTGTTTGAGGAAAGGTATAAGGTGGGTTTAATGCACCGGCGAAAGTTGCGGGTACTAGAGAGGCTAACAATGGTGGAAGGGTGAGAGTGCGATAAACCATGACTCAACATTAGTCATAAAGAAGTCACATACTTATTGCAAAAATTTATTAGCTATCTAAACAAAGTTACTACCGCATGCTCCTAGGGGGATAGATTGGTAGGAAAAAAGACCATCACTCATCCCCGACCGCCACTCATAAGGAAGACAATCAAACAATAAATCATGCCCCGATTTCATCAACATACGGTCACCATACGTGCATGCTACGGGAATCACAACTTAACACAGTATTTCTACCAATCCACAATTTCTCACTAGCATGACTCTAATATCACAATCTTTATATTCAAAACAAATGCAAGGAATCAAACTTCTCATCTTATTCAACGCTCTTTATATGAAAGTGTTTTATTATATATCCTCTGGATGCCCATCATATTAGACTAAAATTCATAACCTAAGAAAATTACATGAGTTTAAGACTCTCAAATAATTAAGTGAAGCATGGGTTTCAACATTTCTATCAAATAAAGCACACGCCGTGCTCTAAAAAAGATATAGGTGAAGCACTAGAGCAAACTGCCTAGCTCAAAAGATATAAGTGAAGCACATGAGTATTCTAATAAATCACGATTAATGTGTGTCCCTCCTCAAAAGGTGGTGATAGAAAGGATGATTTTGGCAAACTAAAAATAAAATACTCAATTCATACAAGACACTCCAAGCAAAACAATATCATGTGGTGAATAAAAATATAGCCACAAGTAAAATTACCGATGGATTGAAGACAAAAGAGGGATGCCATCCGGGGCATCCCACAAGCTTAGATGCTTGGTTGTCCTTGAATATTACCTTGGGGTGCCTTGGTATCCCCAAGCTTAGGTTCTTGCCACTCCCTTATTCCGTTGTTGATCAAATCTACCCAAAACTTTGAAAAATCACAACACAAACTCAATAGAAAACTCATAAGATCCATTAGTATAATAACATAAATAACCACTTTTGGTACTGTTGTGAACTCATTCTTAATTTATATTGGTGTAATATCTACTGTATTCCAACTTCTCCATGGTTCATACCCCGATACTACCCATAGATTCATCAAAAAAGCAACAAACACATAGAAACAGAATCTCGTCAAAAACAGAACAGCTGTAGTAATCTGGAAATTTCGTAGTACTTCTGTGTAACTCCAAAAATTCTGAAAAAATAGGAAAATTTAGGTTAATTGTATATCAATCTTGTGTTCAAACATTCATATCAAAATAATGTTTCTGTGATTTTTTAAATTTCTGGCAATGAGCGTAAAAGTTTCTGTTTTTCAGCAAAGATCAAATCAACTATCACCATAGACCATCCGAAAGGTCTACTTGGCTCAAACACTAACTAAACACAAAACACAATTACTACAGAGGTAATAATGTGTATTCTCATAAAAATAGAAAGGAAAAATATTGGGTTGTCTCCCAACAAGCGCTTTCTTTAAGGCCTTTTAGCTAGGCATTGATAATTTTAAGGATGCTCACATGAAAGATAGCAATTGAAAACACGAAGAGAGCATATGTAGCATGTGAAAAACAAGTTTAAGTATAACATACTTCCTATGCATATGCATTTTAAGCAAACAAATTATCAAGACAAGCAAAAACTAGCATATGCAGGAAGAAGAAAGAAACAATAGTAATTCTCAACATAATGAGGTAATTTAGTAACATGAAAATTTCTACAACCATATTTCCCTCTCTCATAATAATTACATGTAGGATCATATTCAAATTCAACAATATAGCTATCACATAACATATTCTCACATGATCCACATGCATGCAAAGTTGACACTCTTCCAAAATAGTGAGATTATCATCAATAAAGTCATACCTCACCAAGCCCACTTTTATCAAAAAATTCATAAGATGATCAATCTTCAAAGTAGGTGGGATCATTATTCCTAAAGTTGACACTCGTCTCCAAGCACTTTAAATATTATCGCAAACATATTCATCATGAGGCTTAAATAAATTTTCAAGACATAAGAAGCATTATCACCCTAATCATGATCCATTGCAATAAGTAGTGGACATAGCAAAACTTACATCCCCAAGCTGGGGTTTTGTTATAGTATTAGCACAATTGACCATTAATAGAATTTATATAACATCATTGCAATCATGCTTTTCATTCAGGAATCTATTGTGAATCACTTCATAATTTCTTCTTTTCACACTTCATCACAACTTTCATATTCACGAATTTCAAGCAAAATTTCAAAGATAATCTAGTGCACGCAAGTCACGATCAATTGGTTCATCATAATTGGATCTCTTAAAAAGATTAGCAAGTGGATGAGGATCCATTAACTTTTGGTTCCTGATTTCACATAACACACAATTATACCAAGCGAACGAGGCAAAACAAAACCAAGTAAGACTAAAGGCAACAAAAGATGAACGGAAGAAGGGCGAATAAAAGGAAAATATTTTGTGTTTTTCTGAAAATGTTTTAGAAGTGGGGGAGAGGAAACAAGAGGCAATGCAAATAATTAATGCAAGAGAGAAGTTTATGATGGGTACTGGTAGGCTTGATGTAGAACCTCCCCGGCAACGACGCCAGAAATTCTTCCTGCTACTTCTTGAGCTTGCTTTGATTTTCCCTTGAAGAGGAAAGCACTACTAGGAAAAAGTTATAGACAATCACTTACTAGTAGCTGCGCTATACTGACCCGTACTTGCTATTTACTAGTAGCGCTGGCTAAAATACACGCTATTAGTAAAATATTCTCGATCGTTGCCCCGCAGACAGACCATAGTAATAGCGGGGTTGTAAACCCACGCTACTGCTAAGTGGATATCTGTAGCGCTAGTGAGACACCCTGCGCTCTGCTAGCCTTCAGTCCATATCCCACCCCACACACCCCGATCCAGATTCCCCCACTCTCTCTCGCTGCTCCATCCACCCTTCACACCCTCCCCTCTCCTCTGCGTCGGGATCCCCTCCCCATTCTCCTGATCGTTGTCGTCCCCGTCTCTCCTCTCTCTGATCCAGGCGGGATCCTCCGCTCGTGTACACATCCTGCAGTTGCACGCCCGTGCAGCCGTCCTTCCACACACCTGGCCGACCAGGGCCATCGCGGCGCAGCCGGCTGCTGCTCCCGAACCACGGTGTGGAGGCGGGGCGGCGCGGCGGCCCTGAGGGCGAGCCTAGTGGCAGGGCGGACGATGACAGAGGGGCGGTGTACGAGGTGGTGCTACGGCAGGCCATGCTGGTGGAGGATCCTGAGGGGCGCCAAGCGGCGCCGGGAGGCCGAGGCGGGGCAGGCCGGTGGGCGGGACAAGCAGCTGGAGACAAGAGGGCAAAAGCCGAGTTGGCTGGCCGCCTCCTCGGCGACACCTAACGACACACTGCGGCAGGTCTCCGCCGAGTACGCCCAAGACCTTCTACACTCGGGGGGGATCCTCCCTCACTCGGTCACCAATACTCTACAAAACTCTGATGATGAGAGTACTGTAGTAGTTAAGCCATCCTCCTCGCATCAATTCAGTCCAAATTTGGCCAATCTCAGGTATCTACCATCCTTGCCCGCCTCCACATATTTTTGTTTGCTTTCAGCCTCGCCCAATCTGGTTCGTAGTAGAACTAACAGGTGATAGGAATTTTCTCCCATTGTAGAAATTTTTGGCCGATTCAATGGTGCTGCTTCACATAATCACAGCCTCAAACCAGGAATAATTTATGATTCCTCATATTGTTGATTTTTCCCTTGCGTACACACATCACCATCTTTCGATTTATTCGTGTCCTCCTTGTCGACACATACCTACAAAAGTTCGCTGCTACTCCTTGGGTATAATTTTTACGAGCTTGCAGATAGTAATTTCAAGTACAAATATTGGTTGTAACTTCTTGGTTTCATGACCGGCACCATCTGCAAATACACATCTAGTATCCAAGAAACGTGTGTTCTGGCACTCAGGGTATACTCCGTCTTTGCAGTGCTAGTAGCTATTCTCAAATCCATGTTTGTTAATTTTTTATGACATTAAAATGAGTTCTCTGGATGTGCCTGCTAACATTTCCTACTGGTAGATCCAAAAAACTTGTGTGGGATTCAGTGACTGTTTGATTGATCTGTCGTTTCAACTGCAGTTATTTTTACTATAATCTATAGATTTGGGATTTTGAATAGAGAATACCTCCTGTGGAGTTGAAGTAAATATCTCAGTATCCTTTTGGAACCCTATCGGTTTGAGTTGCTTGTTTGTGCATCACTGATTTTCCCAAAAAATGGGCATAATGTCATTAATTTTAAAGTGGAAAATACACCATATATCCGTATCCCCAGGAGTGCTACTTTCCTTCCATATTAGCTACTTGTGCCAAATGTCCAACCAGTAGTTATGTAGTACCTAATGCAGTTTCTATCTGTCTATGGTTGTACAGATATACTCTGTCTTTGTAGGGCTTAAGTTGAGGGGCACATATATTTTATCCCACACAGTAGATAGCAAGCTGATCAGCATTATGATGCTTGATTCTTCTCATATACAACTTTTGTAATTTAAGGCAAATTCTGAAGATTCTTTTTTACTATACAAAGTTATTGGAGATAGAGATATACCACTCCAGTCTTTTCGGATGTCAATTGTGGTTTTTATACTCCTACAAATGATGCATTTAAGTTGCTACCTTCGCAGGATAGAAGGCAGGTCCACCCCTTCCAGTAGACATTACTGAAGGAGACATCCTATTTATCAACGTTCCTACTTTGAGGTTCCGTTTGCATTGCATCCCATCTCCCAACCTTGTCACATTTGGCAAGTGAAGACAAACTTATTGCACCTGACATGATCAACACTAACCTATTCGCCAAACTAACGATATATAAATAGTTGAAAATACATCACATGGGACATTTAGTTAACTAGGCTATGCATACACCATAGGATGCTTGATTTAGTTTTAAAGTAGAATAGACTAATTTCCCTCTTGCAAATCCTAGCTGAATAGAGGGTATGCTGATGCTACGCGAATCATTGTTGGTGAAGCAAATGCCATTGGAAACCATTGTTCTTGTTAATGAGACTGTTACCAACATTAGTCCTTTTTGTGTCTCAAACTGTCGCTCGGGCTCATAAAATGATCTTTTTTTAGGATTATGTTTTTTTTTTGTTATTATACTTACATGATTTCATCGTATTTAGATTCCTTACAACTTCATGCACTTGAGCTCATTTGTCGAAGGAGGGAGCTCTGCCTTCTTCTCGTCTCGGGGCAGTTCTTCTGTGGATTCAATAAGAGGGGACCAGCCTTCTCATGTCTCGTGCAACAAGTATGGACTCGCCCTGGTTGTTACTATTGATTCATGTGCATGTGTTTAAAAAGCAAGAAATACCCTACTGGATTTGAACGGGACGTGAACTAATAAGTTTTTGACTTTCCCGACGTGGGCACATGGTGTGGCGGACGACCATACCACGTGGGTGTCGATGTCTCTTCAACAATCGGAAGGCGACTGTCACAGTGAAGCCCAGAGACTGCGTCACGCCAGTGATCGTCCAGTGAATTGTGACGTCGGAGGTTCATCGAGGTGGAGACCTCGCGCCACCGTCCGCGCGGGAGGAGGGTTCTGGTCCACCGACGTTTGAACTCCGAGCCGTTGGTAGATACTCTGAGAGAAGTGGTCCTGGTTTGTGTGTCCTGATGTTAATGGATCTCGTGATCCCTTCGGGGAGTATGTTCAATGCTGCAGCCATGATGCGGAAGTGCTAAGACTGTTCTGTTGAACCTTAGTTTATTTGCATTGGACGTGTCTGATTTCACATCCATTAATACCATGCCAATTGAATTTTATCTTTTGTTAATTTCTAATTATTAGTGTAGATGGGGAAACTGGAGCGCATACTAGTCATTAGGATAGTAGTAGTGTAGGTGGCAAATGGAAGGAGCGCTACAGTACTAGGATATTGAGTCATAGGTGGTAAAATAGGAGCACTACTAGTACTTAGGATAGCTGTAGCGGGGTGGTTACAAAAAACGCGCTACTGCTAAAATTTAGCTGTAGCATTAGCAGTAGCGCGGGAACCCACATACTGGGTAGTAAAAAACCCTACGCTCTGGTAAGGGTTTCCTAGTAGTGAAGGTGTGATCAGCAAATAGAGATAGTATTCCTCAGTTAAGAACAAGTATCAATCAGTAGGAGGCACAAGCAAGTCTCCAATCTATGACCTTACAAAACTAACAAACTTGCATCAACAGCGAAAAAGGGGTGTGAATCCCTTCACGGTCTCGAACAAGTAGGAGGATCTAATAGAGATGAGTATAAAAGATAAATAAAGGGGCAAACTAAAATAAATCAAATAAATTGCCAGAGCAAGTATTGGTTTTTTGGTTTTAGATCGAAAATATATGATGGAAAATAGACGCGGGGGCCATAGTTTCACTAAGGCTCTCTCTGAAGACTAGCGTATGTGGGGAACAAATTAACTATTGAGCAATTGATAGAAACGCAAAGTTCATGAATGTATTCTAAGGCAAAATGATCAGGAATCTAGTGCATCCTCTATGGAACAAGTACACGAAAAGATTCTGCATTACACTATTACTCCACATATCAACTGACTCCTGCCTCATCTGAGTATTAGTTCATAAGAACAGAGCACGCTTAAGTAAGATGACATGATTGTAGATGGGATGAGAACTCAAGCAATATTATAAACCCCCACTTTTTAATCCTTGGATGGCAACAATACTAATACGTGGGCCTCGCTACCCCTTCTGTCACTGGGTGAGGACACCGCAAGATTGAATCCAAACCTAAAGCAACCTCCCCATTTGCAAGAAAAACCAATCTAGTTGGCCAAACCAAACCGATAGTTCAATATGAGAAATACAAAGAATCTTAATCATGCATAAAAGAGTTCAGAGAAGACCCACATAATATCATAGAAATCTATCATAAATCCACTAGTCCATCGGATCCTCAAACAACACAACCGGCAAAAAAGTATACATCGAATAGATCTCCAAGAACATCAAGGAGGAGACATTGTATTGAAGAGATGAAAGAGAAGAAGAAAGCCTCTGCACTAGCTATGGACCCATCAGGTCTATATATAACCTATCTCACCATCATCGGTATGGCAGCAAGTGTTGATTAGAGCCCTCCGTGATGAATCCCTCACGGCAGATCGCCAGAAAAGGCCCAAGATGGATATCACGGGAAGCAGAGGGCTTGCGGCAGCGGAAAAGTATTTTGGTGACCTTCTGGTGGTTTGGAAGGAATATTTTGGGGAGTTTATGAGAGAAGAATTTAGGGTTAGGAGACACCCGAGGGCGCCCAAGCCCCTCAGGGGCCCCGCAGCTTGTGGCTCCTCGACCAGACTCTCTGACCCTCCTATCCAAGCTCTGTGGACGTCTTCTGTCAGAATAAACTCATCGGAAAGTTTTTATTCCGTTTGTATTCTTTTCTGTAAAACTCAAAAAAGAAAAAAACCAAAAGAAACTGGCACGGGCTCTGGTTAATAAGTTTAGTCCAAAAAATACTATAAAATAGCATATTAATGCATAAAACATCCAAACGATAAGATAATGCATGGAACAACTAAAAATTATAATGATGTTGGATAGTATCACACACGTCTAGTACTTGAAAATACGATTAGTTTCTCCTATATACAAGCCAGGGAGTACAGAATCTTAGCTATCCGTGCATGGACTCTCTCGAAGCCATCATTATTATTTCTGCCCGTGTTTGAGCTAGGCATGTCTAGATGGGCCTTGGGAGTTGAATAGTATGGCAGTGGCCATGGGTCCAAAGTAGTAGAATAGATCAAAAAACATTTTTGAGTGTAGGCTTTATGCCTGTTACAAGCCTGCCTACTAGATGGCACGTGTTGAAAGGAAAAGTTGACGGAAAAACAGAGGAATGGAAAAGTTTCCTATGGTACTACTATCCAGGCATGTGGTTCAAAGGAAGGAGCAAAGGAAAACTTAGGTATTTGTTCCTTAGTGTCTCTTTCAAAGAAAACATGAATTTTAATATCAATTGGCCCCCCTTTTTCAAATTCCTATTCATGAAGAAGAGGACTAAGGTGATAGTAGCAATATAGCATTATAACTGTAACAAAAACCATTTCTTGTGGTTTTGACTTAATTTAAAAATGGTGACTTGGGAGTGTTGATCATTCATCTATGAAATTCATAAAATTGTACCATCACGTCCTCTTCTCCCCCCCCCCCCCTCTTCCACTTTATGCCTCCTTTCCCCTTTCTCCCACCATTTATTCTATCCATCTTTCTCAATCATTGTAGTTACTTTTGGCTTCATCGATACCCCCTTAGGGAACCCCTACCAACTTAAAAAAACAAAATAACCACCTTTAAATGCAGAGCGAATGATATAGAGAAAATGACATACGCTCGCGATCTCTATTTGGACCTCGGCAACTTACCTCACCATCTCTGTTCCCCTCCACCGCCCTCCTTCTTTAACACCTCTTCCCCTCTACCCATTATCTTTCATCACGCTCCGGATGTCTCCGAGATATTTATATTATTTTTGGAAATTGCCCACACTCTGCTATAATATTAAACCGGTATGCCCCCCCTCCTGCTGTCCTAATATACAATCTCGCTTGTCCTGTCTTTCACAGTATCAGCTTCTCCTTCTTTCCCTTTCCCCTCGTTCTATCCTTGTGACTTATATACACACATATTACAATATGTGTTGCTCTAAAATCTGTCACATGCCGATACATTTCTACCACCTATAAAAGTAGTAATCCAGGTGACCATTGTACGTCTAATTCTTAAACCGATAAATACTCCCGGGCTCGGCTCATACTTTTATGCAATATAAAATTGCCTTGTCTGTTTACCTTCCCCCTCATTTTGGTTTTCGGGCTACCAAGAACGCTCTCCGTTAACAACTTTACCCTTGACTTAACCCTTTCTCCTCCCATTTTTTATTCGCGTGCACTCTTCTCCTCCTACCCCTGTTTTCTCTGAAGCTTTTTTCTTCCTTCGGCACTGAAAAATATTCCAACTTAGTTCAAAAACGAAGATTATCACCGCACCCTGGCTTGCTCTCGAGCCTACACAAAAGATTGCCTTCACACATCTCTGCTCCCTCCCACTATCCCCCAATGGTATCAGGCGCTTTTCCGTTAGATCCTTCTACGATTATACTAGAAACGACGCGTTCACTCCTGGCCTAATCTAGACCATCACCCAAAGACCACCCTAGCTCACAGTATGGTATTCGATCCGCCACGCAATGAATATTGCATACTGTATTAACATTGCCACGAACCTTCCAATTAAGGTTCTTCCTCTATACCCACACTCCCACAGCAATGACAGCAAAACCTTCCCTCCCATTCCCCTATTCTTCCATCTCTACTCCCCTTTGACGGACAATATCCTGCCCCCACAATATCTCTCAGACGACCGTCATAACCATTTTTCTTAAATACATAAACAATTATTCTCGACGCCCAAAGTCATCTACTCCGCACCCGCCTCCTTAGACAACAGATGAAACTTGCAGGATGTTAATACATATAAAAGCATGTTCTTCTCCCACTACATTTCCCGCATCCTCACTCCTTACTCAGTTCCATCCCTCAATACTTCTCTCACCGACGATTCCCATTACGACATACCCCTCTTTTAAGATGTTGTCCCTCACCCCTGATCAATTTGCCCTCCTTTTTACCCCTCGCCCCTTCACCAATAGATCCCCTATCTTTTTGCGTCTCCTACTTCCACCTTTCGCCCCCACTCCTACTTTGTGCGACCTTCTGGCGTCCACTATTCCTGTCTGATGTATTACGTCTATGCATAGTTTAATATTACATGCCTCTTATCGTTCATCTGTTCACGATTAGACTCTGACGTCAGCTCCAAAACTAATGATCAAACTTGAGTTTTTAAATGGTTGTGGGGTACCTATCGGGGCCGAAAATAGTATCGATACTATCTGGTTAATCTTGGTGCTAACTTGAGTTTCTGTTGGTGGGAACAACAAACAATAAAGAAGCCATTATCTGTATTTTGTAACTGAAGCTCATTATCTACGAGATCATGGTTTGGGTTATCCACAGGTTGCTACATCACTCGGATTTATGCAGCATCCTTACTAGTCTCACTTATGTTGTCCTATGCATGTCAGTTAGTGTACACCAATGGAAGCTAAACATGTAGAGCAAAAGAGATGAGGCTTGCTGCGCAATGAAATTCATGCAGAGTCGCTCCATGGTGGTCAAAGGCAGCCCTTCCCCATTTTCAGATTGTAATCAAGAGGAAGATAAACTGTTCTGAGGGGGATTTAGAAGGAGAAGACCACTCCTAATTTACCCCCTGAGGTATTGCTCTAACTTGGCATGTGATGTTGGTCATATCATTGGGGCGCATATGGTGCCTCGCATTTGTTACTTTAGACATCAATATGTCATCTAATTAGTTAGACATGCGTTGTGTGAAATGCCATTCTGTTTAGTTTCTATTCGTTATATGTGAATTATGCAACGCCATCTGTTTAGCCAGGCATAGATATGTGAATTTTGCGAATGCCATCCTGCTAGCCAGTCATATTATATGTGAATTATATCACACATCTCGTTTCATAATGTATTATATTGTCAACAATTTAGTACCATTCAATACTCTTCGTTTTGGTGCATCAGCCATGTGACACGGGATGGAAAAAATTTGGAGGAAAACAAGGTATTGAGCCGACAATGCTATTCTAATGAAGCGATATCCTGATGGTTTATGGGATTTAGTCTCAGAGGAGGCTTAGAGGAAGATGACCAGTCTATTGCCCCTCCCCCCCCCACCCGAGGTGTTATGCTCTAACTTGGACAGGGTTATGTTGCTCATATAGTGCGTATGGTTTGTCTTGCAGATATGTCCTTTGCTTAGTTTTAAGACATGCTTTGTGTGAATGCCACATGTTTAGTGTCTAATCACCATATATGTGAATTATTGCAATGCCAGTTGCTGCAAGACATTAATATGTGAATTATGCAATGCTATCTTGTCTGCAAGGCATATAATATGTGAATATGCAATGCCATGTGTTTAGCCAATCATCATATATGTGAATATATCATGTATCCTTTTTTGGTATTATGTATTCCATTTGCGACAAGTTGTAATTAACTACTCGGCTGGTGCACAGCCATTTGACTCGGGTGGGATGGAAGTATGGAGTGAAAACAAGGTCTTCAAAGTGACAATGCTACTGCTAAAAAGAAGACAGCTGGTGGTTATAGATAGCTTCCTAAGGGAGATTCACAAAGACAGATGACCAGTCCTATTTCCCTCATGAGGGGTATGCTCAAATTGGCAGGTATATTACTCATATTCATGCAATATGTGTCTTGCATGCAGTTTTTTTTACATTCATATACCACAATATTGAATGCACATTTGGTTTTTTTTTAGTTAGAATTTAATAATGCGATGCCCATGCGTACTTGCAGTATTAATAAATCATATATTTGAATTATATCATGCCATCATGTTAATAGACAACATCTATCTGAAATATGGCATGCCAACCGGTTAATAAAAGACATCATATTAGTTATATCATCTCATCCTGTTTAGTGTTACATAGTCATCATTAGTTTAATTATGCATCTATCCGTGAATTATATCTGCAATCAGTTTCCATTGGCGGATGTATAGGAATTTGGCATGCCAAACCTATTAATAACACTCATATAGTTCTATCATGTCATCCTGTTTAAACTAATCATCATATTTTGACTTTGCACTTTCTATCTGTTATTTAGTTAGCATCCATAATGTGAAATCGTGTCAGTTTACCGGTTTAGTTAGCCCATAATATATGTGAAATTGTGTCTGCTATCCTGTTTGGTTAGACAACATAAAAATGGAATTATTTCATGCCTGCTTGTGTATTCCACATCCATTGCACCTGTCTATCATACAATGTCGGTTACATTCAATTACTTTTCGTGTTTATCAGCCATTTGAATTGAAGGGGGTGATGGCGTATATAAGGGAAGTAAAGTAAACAAAACGGTATCAGAAAGATTGTGTACCAGTCGATGCAGATAGAACTCACAGTTGTAACTTGTCCAAGAACCAACACCACCCACACTAACCCAGACTCTCGTAGATTGTCCCCCTACCCAGTTGGACAGAGACCAGCTACACCGTTCGAACTAACACCAGCAGATAGTAACCCAGTTCCGTGACATTAAGCACCAGTATCCACCACAGGAGCACCAAAACACGAGCAACTAGTAAGGCACTGTAGTGCCCAAAGCGAGAGGACCACCACTCCAAACCCCAACTCATGCTTTTATAAGAAGACGGAAATATTGTTCTCAGGTCAGGTTCGTAGCTATGGATATATCCTTTGCTTCTGCATAACGTCTTTACGATACAATAATTTCAAAATTTGAGGAGGAATTGAAACTCCAATGGCGCAACAGGATGTTTTAAACTGTTTCTTTAACTGGGTTGCTATCCCCCCGCGTAAACTTGCTCTATGTTGATTGCACGTTCAATTGAATAA
Organism: Thinopyrum elongatum; assembly: GCA_011799875.1. Taxonomy (NCBI): domain Eukaryota; kingdom Viridiplantae; phylum Streptophyta; class Magnoliopsida; order Poales; family Poaceae; genus Thinopyrum; species Thinopyrum elongatum. The sequence continues at coordinate 320,899,223 of CM022297.1, forward strand.
ACAATTGTGTTCTAATGTCATGACATTAAAGTGCTGTTATTGCTATTGAGTTCCCACACGATATTTTGTCTAATGCTGCTTTTTGTCTTAAACAGATACGATTTGAGATGTGTCTCTATCTTGATTTTGACAACATAAAAATAGATGTTATTAGACCATGTAGTTGACACCATAGGTATCATTAGATTATATGTCTGGGTCATGTTCTCTTTCCACTTTACTAAATGAATGATTTACCAAAATGGAGTTCATATACAACATGAACACCGTGACTGTGATCTGCTGTTCATCTTGTAGAAGCGACAACTAATATTGGAGAGAGCCGTTTTTTATGCAATGGTAAAGGAAGTAATGACAGATAAGGTTCAAAGATTAGTGGACATCATTGTGGTCTCAAGAAGCTGATTAAAAACTTCTTGAAGACAGTTGAGAAACCTCCAAAGTCTGTCTTGAGTAGTGTTCGAGTACTGGGCATATGTGAGCACAAGCTATTCCAACTCGCTGCATGAATCAGTTCGTTCCTTGAAGTCTCAAATTTTAAGTTGAAAGACATTGATAGGATGTGCAGCGACCACGATAGCGAAGGAACGAGGAAGTCCAGATAGGACTTTGTAGATGCATTATTTCTGAGGTGCAAAAACAGCGTGGATGATTTAAGCTAACCACAAGAAAAAGTTTAATAAGTTGCTAAGCATATTGCCAGAATGGTGGTACCCAGGATATTGGGTCTTGAGCTTTTGGAAGTGGTTCAGTTCTGACTGTTTCTTGTGGCGGTTAGTTTGCACTGTGCCAACTTGGACAACCAGGGTATGTAATATGCGCTTTGTCCCGATATTTGCACTTGGATGGCGAAATTTGCTGACAATGGATGAATATGTGTAACGCAGTAAATCTAGCATTAGTTGCTGCTTATTATTTTGTTAGTCTTATTATTGTTTGCTTGAGTTCTTGCAGTTGTTGTTTTTCCTAGGCCTATGGCCGCAATAAACCTCTTTTTTGTTTTAAACTAAAAAACTAGGCCACAAGAAATGGGAAAACATACGGACCGTTGAACATGGTCTGATATTGCATAGTGACCAGGGCCTCCTAAGGGCCTTTTTTTTATACGAGCCGTGATTCAATGGGGCTTTATGGGCCATAGATCGATGGACAACATATGGGTCGTTACTCGGGGACCCTTAAAGGACAGTAAATGGGTTAGATTGGGAATCGGCGGGTTATCGGGCTGACCATAATGGGCCGGTAATAGGCCGAGGATACAACGGGAGTAAGTAGATTGGGAGGACGAAGGGGTAGTTTTCACCTCCGTGCCATCTCATAGTTAGATGGGGGCGGTGCATTATTTGATGAGCTATGCAAACGGCCAACGGATTATAACGGGCCACAGAAGGGCAGACTTTAAACACGGGATGAATGTGGCCACAAGCGTAACGGACAGTAACGGACCGTAAGTAAGCGAATGCTGGTTGGAGGACTGGGTGGAAACTTTGAGCCCAATATAAATAAACCGTAGAAGGCCGAAAAAGATAACAGGGCGGGAAATGGAACTGGACTATGGGATGTTAATGGGTACAAAGTGAATATATCATTTAGTTTCGACTAGTTTACCACGGGCCTTCATGGGCAATGTTTAAACGGTCTTAATGGGCCGAAAGACGTCATGGGCCATACATGGGCCAAAGTTTACAACGGGGATGGAATCATATGAACCGCCCAGTGAGGACTGGCCTAATTCGATAGGCTATAACGGGTCGCGAGTTAGTGAGCTGAAAATGGGCACTGAGAACAAGACGTTAACATGGCTTTCATGGGACGGGCCGCTCTTTGCCAAGTCAACGGGAGGCCTTTTGACTGAATGGGGCAATTGGGCGATTAAGTCAAACCCCATCGTTTGCGATCATAGTTGTCTTCTGGCGGTCCTTAGCCGCCTGAGATTTTCCCGGACAATACGAACTTGTCTCGCGTCCGTGTTGATAATATCCGGACCCCAGAGCGGCGTTCCCCAGTTTCTGACAATTCAGAGGGGGTTCGACACTTACGTCCATAGAGTACTGCCGAAGGGGGCCATTTCAGCTGGCTGATAGCTGTTGTTATAAGAGAACTGGCATACGGGAGGAGATTCTTCCCACTTCTTGCCGAAGAAAGATATAACACTACTCGAAGCATGTCTTCAAGCACTTGGTTGACTCGTTCGACTCTGGCCTTGGGATTGGGGGGTGAATAAGCTGAACTCCAGGGGTAATATGAGTTCCCATAGCTGTTTTGAAACTTTCCCAGAATTTGGAAGTGAAAAGACCGCCACGGTCCGAACTAATCTCCTTCGGAATACCGTGGAGTGAAAAACAATCCTGGAGATATTACACTGCTAACGATAGCAGTGATAGTTTCCTTGACGGGCGGAAAGTGTGCAACTTTAGAGAGTGGTCGATGACGACAAGAATAGCATCGTGACCCTTCTGTGACCTGGGAAGGTTCCTGTATGAAATCCATCTGAAACCTATCCCATTTCCTAGAGGAATAGGAGAATAGTGGTGCAGAATTCCAGCTGGTTTATGATGTTCTGCTTTAAAGCGACGACAAACCATCAATTTCGGCAACATAACGAGCAATGTCCGCTCATTTTAGACCACCAGTACCTTTGACGGAGATCACGATTACATCTTGGCTACCGGATGAATAGACAGCGGGGTATCAGTGCCTCCTTCATGACCTTGTCAGTCATGAGTCGAAGCGAGGTACGACAAGCGGTTTCTGAAAACAAGGTTCCATCTTCAGACAGCGAGAAATCCTGTATTTTTCAAGGTTGAAGGATCTTTTACATCAGATCAACTTCAGATCTTAGCTTGCGCATTCTTAACAGCTTCTCAAGATCGGTTGTATCACAAGTGTTATTAGAGACCCTGTGGAACAATACGCAGATTCAGCTTGCACATTTCTTCAAAAGACGTGGTTGGTTGAGCTCTAACCATGAAGGTTGTCGCAAAGGACGGCGGCTTAAGGCATCAGCCATCAAGTTAGCCTTGCAAGGGTATAGGAAATACCCAAATCCATAGTCCGCAAAGGCCTCCATCATCTTGGTGACGGAGGTTTAGAGAGGTTGAGTGAACAAGTACTTTAGACTTTATGATCCGTGTAGATCTCGCAACGATTACGAAAGGTAATGTGCGCCACAATGCAATGCATAGATCACAGCAGCTAGTTCTAGATCATGTACAGGATAATTTTCTTCATGTGGGCGCAACTGACGAGAGCCGTAGGCAATCACCTTACGCTCTTGCATTAGGACACAGCCTAATCCTTCACGGGATGCATCACAATAAATCACAAAGTCTTTGCGGGTATCTGGATGAGATAGTACTGGGGAGATGTCAGCTTGTCCTTGAGTGTTGAAAACGTTCCTGACATTTTCTGTCCATTCAAATTAACGCCTTGGAATGCAGATCAGTCAAAGGCTTAGCAAATCTTAAAAAAGTTTCGACCAAACGACGACATAACTGCAGGCCGAGAGAACTTCTCACTTGCTTGAAGTTCTTCGGAGGAGTCAGTCCAGAAAGCTGAACTCGTTCTGGGTTAACGGCAATTCCATCTTTTGAAATCACATGACCAAGGTAGGTTACTTCAGAAGCCAGAATTCACATTGGAGTATTTGGCATACAACTGGTGTTCGGAGCTTTCCAGTACAGAGGGAGGTGTTCGGCATGTTCTTCCTTATTCTTCAGAATAAACCAAAATTACATCTAGATAAACCACGATGAACTTGTCGAGGAATCCAAAGATATAATTCATCAGACGGGAGAATGTGGCTGGAGCATTGTTAGGCCAATGACATGACGGTGGTACTCGTAGGAGCCATAACGAGTAAAAAATGCAGTCTCGGAAACTCTTCGCGAACATGGATTGATGGTATCCTAATCTCAAATCGAGTTTAGAAAACACCGATGATCGATCAATGGTGGATCCTACTCTTCGTGTGCACTCTGAGCAGAATCCGGTCTATCGAATAACAACTTGGAGATATACACAACTCGGGAGAGAAGGTTTTAAACAAAACAATGGAAAGGAAAATAGTATCAAACTAATCGATCCATATCAGGGGAATCGCACAGATATCCAGCTCTCCGGGTGGACGAAAATTACGAGATCCTAAGTGTCGGCGTTAGTGAACTTTTAACCCGAATAGAAGAGAGAGATCAGAGTCCCAGGTAAAGGTCGAGGAGTAAAGGATCCTAATACCACCCAATTTGCAACGTGGGACCGTAAGCCACACAGCCAAGTTAGAAACAGTTTTCGGTTACTAGGACTCAACTTCGGCAAGGAGTTGGAAAGGGGGGGTCTAGAGGCAGTCAGGCTCTGATACCAACGTTTGACGCCCCGGCGCCAATGTGCACTAATATACACGCAAATGCACGATCAAGCCTAAGGACTCACGGGAAGATATCACAACACAACTCTAAACATAATAAAAGTCATACAGCTTATTTACAAGCAGGGCTGAGGGCTCGAATACATAAGCTTGCGAACAAGCATCAGCGGAAGCATCAGATATCTAAGTAAAGATATGAAATAGAAACAGAAAGGCCTTTAGAAAGGCGGGGCAAAATAAAACACTACGATCGAAGGAGTAGGCCTCCTGCTGGGACCCTCCGTCCTATCCTGGTGTCAGTCAACTCATAGTAGTATCCATCCTCTTGGTAGTAGTAGTAGAGATCGTCGGCAGTGCAGCTGTCTCAGGGGCTCCGTTCATCTGGTCACGACAAACGATATGGGGAGAAGGAGAAAAGGTAAACAAAGCAACCGTTAGTACTCAGAAGTAACTCAGCAAGCAAGGATCTACACTACATATGCAACATTTCAAAGGGGGCTGTATATGTGGACTGGGCTGACAGAAAGGCAGAATAGAGAGAAGACTAGTCCTATCGAAAGACTGCATCTTCAGCGGTCTTGCAGCCGTGAGAAGAGAGTAGAACAGTTCAATATAATGTAGCAGTATCATTAAGTTCAACCTCACCCAGAGATCCTTTCTCGACTCCCTGCGGAGAAAGCAATCCCAGAGCCAAAAGTCATCAACCTCATCCTGAGATCCCTTCTGACACCTGCGAGAAGCAATCCAAGCGAGCCATAGTACCAAAGTATTCAGTTATAAATTGTATCAATCAGGATACAATCCGAGTGTCCTTTACGTAGGACCGGCTATCGATAGAAGTGTTGTTCCCTGCAGGGGTGCACCAACTTACCCAACACGCTCGATTAACCGGCCGGACACACTTTCCTGGGGTCATGCCTGGCTCGGTCAAACGACACACCCCGCCGCCCTACCACAGATCAGCAGAGAGGGTCCATGCCGGTCTACATCCTAAGCGCTCAGGGGTCTTGGGCCATCGCCTGTGCACTCCGGTCGTTGCGAGCAGGGTGGAAGCCAGGCACCCGGAGGGGTCGGTCCGTCCCGGCCGCAAGGCTGACTAGACATCCGACATTAGTCGGCTGATGCTACGATGCAGAACGCCCATACTATGCCCACGTGATGGTTGTGCTATCAGACCAGGGCTGCTCGGATAAAATATCCAAATCGTTAAGGATAGGGCTTGCGGTAACGACAGAGACTCACGAAAAGATGTGACCCCGTTTGCCCGTCTCGAGGACTTGCTGCAAGGTTAAGAATGCCCGGCCGCGCCGTATTCACATCGGGCACCACACTGGCACCGTCTCACAACACTCGCCTCTCAGGCGCACGGCGGGATACACCTCGGGGATTCGACCCGCCTTTCCAAGTAACAGTGTAAGTCCACGTATCCGGTGTCCATAACATCAGGGGATATCGAGGTATCAGCCCTCGTGGATCTCACCGATGGTGTGCTGTAGGTGAACCGGGGATTCACCCTCCATGGGTTCAAACTTGAGTGTTGCACGACAGCGTGTGTTACCGGAAGTGGTGAAGGGGGAATCACCCTCGATGACCACGACCGAATAGCTACTCTACAGAGTTAACATCAGAAGTGCTACAAGAGGTTTCACCCTCGGCATCGATAGTAACGCTGCAGTGTCGTTACAACTACGCGGGGTGATGTGTGGTGTCGGGGCCTGGTCTTCAATTCCCGTTGATCGGGTTTGATGACAATCCAGCGCGGGCAGTCAGGATAAGGGGGGTCACTGATAGGTCTCTAACCCGCCTAAACTAAGCAGTTTAGGATATGCAGTGTAATTATCAACAGCAGGTTACAATAAACAGGCTAGCATCAGAAGGTAAAGCAGTAAGATAGCAGCGCAATTCTAATGCAAGCATGGGAAATTGAATGGCGATATCGGGATGATCAAAAGGGGGGGGGCTTGCCTGGTTGCTCCGGCGGCAGGGCAAGTCGCTCAATGTTGTCCGGTCTCCGGAGCGCGTCGGTCTCGGGGACGACGTCGGGGTCGGGGGCTATCGAGAGAGAAGAGGGGAGGAGGAAACACATATAAAATAGAGCAACATTAGCAACACCAAAGCACGACATGACAATGTGCAGTGTCGGGAGCGGGTGTCCTAACGTATGGTTGCACGTCCCGTCACGAGGAAGATAAATCCATCCGGGAATGTTTTTTCGGTTCCGGACATTGTCAGCAGATGACCGGGAGTAACGGTTGCATGTGGATAGTTAGGGACGTGTGACGGACGAACGGACGGTATTCGAATTCGTCTCGTCGTTCTGAGCAACTTTCATGTACAAGTTTTTCGATCTGAGTTACGGATTATTTTATATGATTTTCTAAAGTTTTTATTAAGTTTCTGGAATTTATTTAATTTAATAAATCAACATTATCCGAAACAGTGTCTGCTGAAGTCAGGCATGACGTCAGGACAGTGGGTCCCACCTGTCATATCTGTTAGGTTAATTAGGGTTTAGCTAATTAATTTAAACTAAACTACTTAATTAGACTAATTAAACGGGAGTAAGTAACTTAATAATTTACTTAATTAATTAATTAATTAGCTATATTATTTATTTATCAACTATTTTATTTATAATTGTGTTTTATTTTAAATAAAAGGGGGCGTGGGCCCCTCGTGTCATTAGGACCAGGGGCGTTTTTAGCGGGCGACAACAAGGCGACACTCTTCCGCGGGGGCGGGTAGATGAAAGGCGGGGGGAGAGAATGCAGGGCTGAGGGCGGCTGTCAGAGGAGAGGGGGAGAAGGTAGGAACGGATGGAAGAGGGCAGCGGCAGATGAGCGGTAAAGACGGGGAGGCGTGGAGGAAACTGACGGCACCGAAGAATGAGCAGGAGTGAGATGGAAAGGCTGGGTGACTGCGGGGGATCGAGAGAGGCGGGAAAAGGAGGCGTGTGGGCGAGCAGAAGAAAGAGGAGAGCGTAGCGGGGGCGGACGGGCCTATCTCCCGACAGAAAGGGAGTGAGGGGGGAAAGGGAGGGATTTGGTATTAGCGGAGAGACGGCGAGATCACAGCACCGAGGCAAGGGCAGGGGGGCGGGGGGGGGAAGGTCAAGGGGGGGGGAGAGGCAGCGGCGGGGAGGGGTGGGGGGGGCGGGTCCGGCAGGGTGAGGCCCGCGTACGGAGGGGGCGCAAGGGAGGCGATGCGGTGGGGGCGCCGGCGGGGCGCAGGACAGGGCCCCCTCTCTCCTCGATCCAGAAAAGGGAAGTGGGGGAGGAGATCGAGTGGGGGATTAGGGTTTGGGCTAGCGGGGGGTGGGGTTATGGGGAGTGGGTGGGCGGTGGTGGCATGCTGGGGCCGAGGCCCAGTCGGGGGGGGGGGGGTCCCTTTTCTTTTGTTTTCTTTGTTTTTCTTTTTTTTCTGTTTTGCAAAATGTGTGGCCCCCATTAGAGTTTTGTTAAAATATGAGAGGGCCAACAAATCAAAGCCACAATTTATCCTACCACCAAAAACTAGTTTGGGGTAAATATCTTTCATATTATTTTAGATTAAATAAAAGGTAATTAAATATTGTCTTTAGTCACTGTTTGAGGAGTTTGAGTCACTTTCCCAACTCCAATGTGTTGGTTCCAATTTTAGAATGTCGTCTGATTTATTTGCTATTTAATGAACAATTTAGTTTATGTGGGACAAACTTTTATTTCCCACTTCATTCAATTTGGATTTTGACTTAGGAGTTGAAATGCAATACGAGTGTTAATGATGATTCATGGCATCTGTTAAAACATGATGACATGGCAAATCAAAAGGGTGATTACTGTAGTTAACCACCGGGGGTGTGGTGTTACATGCTTGGCTTACCGATACTGAAGAATGCCTTTTAAATTTTGCACTTGACGGATTCTTACTATTAAAAAGCCTATGGGAAGAATTAATGATTTCTTTTCTTGCAAATAGGAATATGTGCCCATAGATTTTATGTCTTGATATGATTGCAATCCGTCTTGTCCAATTATTCTTGGTAGACCGTTTTCTTTACTATTGGCGCCGTGATTGATATGAAAGACGGCATATTTAAATTCAATTTCACAAGGAAGGGTATGGACACTTACCTAGAACAAGAATTAGGCCACCATATGAATCAATCATGAGGGCATCTTATGGATCTAGAACGAAGATGACAAACTTAGATCTTGCTTTATGCCTAGCTAGGGGCGGAAAACGATAGCCTTGTTGGGAGGCAACCCAATGAATAAATTTATTTTTTGCCTTTTACTTTTGTTCTTGAGTGTTAGCATAATAATTTGACTGTCATGATTGAGTTTTGTTGTGTTTAATTAGTGTTTGGGCCAAGTAAAGCCTTAGGATTGATTTGGGTGATAGTTGATTTGATCTGTTGGAAAACAAAAACTTTTTGCGGTTCCAGTAATTTTTTTTTGAAATACAGCAGAGACGAAAAAAATCTGAATTTTTACATAAGTTGATATACAAATTTCCTCTGTTTCTATTTTTCAGAATTTTTGGAGTTACATGAGTATTCAAAATATTCAGATTGCTACGAGACTGTTCTGTTTATGAATACTGCTGGTCTTCTTTGCATTGTGTGCTTGTTTTAATGATTCTATGGTTTTTCTTGAAGAGTTTTTGCCATAGAAAAGTTGGAATACAGTAGATATATGACAAGAATAAAATATGAATTGTTTTGCTAAGTACTTATGTAGTGATTTGTTTCTTATACTAACGGATCTCACGAAGGTTTTTGTTGAGTTTTGTGTGATGAAGTTTTCATGTTTTTGGGTGATTTTACGATGGATGAAGGAATAAGGAGTAGAAGAGCCTAAGCTTGGGATACCATGGCATCCCAAGCTATTATCCAAAGAGAAGCAAGCAACTAAGCTTGGGGATGCCTCGAGTGGCATCCCCTCTTTCTTCTAACACCATCGGTATTTACTGGAGCTATATTTTTATTCGTCACATACTATGAGGTTTACTTGAGCGTCTTGTATGATATGAGTCTTGCTTGTTTTGCCTTTTGTTTTAAGTCTTGAATCCTTGCTGGACACACCTATGTTGACGAGAGCCAAAATTATGCCATGACTCTTGTTAGAATTGCTCTCTGGCTTCCTTAAATCTTTATGAGCTATGGAATGCTCGAGTGCTTCCACTTATATCTGTTTGAGCACGAGATGCAGAGGCTTTCATTTTTGAAGAAATGCTCTCATGCTTCACTTAGATTTATTTAGGAGTTAGTAATTTTTTTTAAGAAATTCTCTCTGCTTCACTTAAATTAATTTGAGAGAAATAAATATTATGCTCATGATCTTCACTTATATTTGTTTGAGCTATCAAAGAAACACATGAATTAGTCCCAAAGTGATAGATACCAAGAAGGATGTAATAAAAACTTTCATGAAGATCATTGGACAAAATAAACTTGATTCCTGTATAGTTTTGAGATATGATGATGTGATATGTGAGTTATTGATGAGTAATTATGCTTTTTTAGTAAGAATATTGGTGTTAAGGTTTGTGATTCCCTATGCTTTCCTACTTGTGGTGCATATTCGGTGTTAAGTTATGCTTAATGCCGCTTATGAGATTTTTTCGTTTCTTGGTGGTCGCTTCTCAATTCTTTTGCTGGCCTTCATTTGCACTAAGTATGCTCACTACTTGTGCATCCAAAACCCTTTAACCAGTTTTGCCATATGTGTCCACTATATCTACCTATATGGATATTCTTTTGCCGTTCTAAGCAAAATTGCACTGTGCCATCTCTAATTTCAAAATAAATTCTCTTTTTCTGTGCTTCGTCCGCTCAGAGCGGTGAGAGGGGTGGCCGATATTTTCCATGCTGATGTGTATTCTCAGTGATGAGTGTTTAGTCACTTGTCATTGACGAGAGTAAGGCAAAGGTATTAGGGATGCCCAGTCCCAAAATGAATAAATGAATTTACTTTATGTTGCCAAATAATAAATACTTGGAAAAGTGTTGGTAGTTGGAGGGCACCCGTGGATACGGCTAGCCCATGGAAAGTGAAAGAAATGGTGGAAAAATGAATAAACTTTATTTTCTGTTTGGGAACCGCCTATGATATACTAGCATGGAAAGGTGGGGAACTCTAGTCGTTTTGGTTGGTGGGAAAAGTATACCTCCCAAAATGTTTATCTCTCAATGTTGCTTTGGCTCGGCCCTCTGACAAATCCCTACTTCCCTCCCGAGGGCCTTTTTTACTTTTGCAATTTTATTTTATTTTTGAGTCTCCATCTTCTCTTATAAAGCACCAACTAAGGGGCACTATGATCGTTCTGAGCATTGGGTGAGCTAATATGCGCGTGTGGTTCATGATGGATCAATGATTGAGGCATATGGCTAGGGAAACTATTTTAGCATTGATATTTTGAAAGACATGGTTCTTGTTGATTGCTTGAGTATTTAAGTTATATGTCAAAACTAGACTATTGCTTTGAACCATATAAAAGTCCAAATGTCCATGCTATTAAAGAAAAGAATAGTGTGAACAGTGAGGCAGCATTCCACATCAAAAATTCTATTTTTATCATTTACCTACTCGAGGACGAGCAGGAATTAAGCTTGGGGATGCTGATACGTCCCAACATCTCTATAATTTTGAGTTCCATGCTATTTATCATTCTGGATGTTTACAATCATTTTATAGTAATTTTATATCATTTTTGGTTAAACCTATTGACATAGTGCCCAGTGCCAGTGTGCGTGTTTCGCATGTTTTTACATCGCAGGAAATCAATACCAAACAGGTGGCAGTCCAAAGTAGCGAAAGTTTTTTGTGTATTTCTTTTGGACCAGAAGCCATCCAGTGGCCGGAGAAGCAACCTAGGGGTGCTCCGAGGGGAGCACAACCCACCAGGGCATGCATGAAGGCCCAGGCGCACCAAGGTGGTTGTTGTGCCCACCTCGGCCGCCTCCCGCACCGCCTCTTTGCTCTATAATACCCCAATATTCCAGAAAACCCTAGGGGAGTTGACGGGAAATCAATTCCAAGTCGCCGCAAGTTCCAGAAACACAGATCCAATCTAGACACCATCTCGGAGGGGTTCATCATGTCCATTGGTGCCTCTCCGATGAGTCGTGAGTAGTTCTTTGTAGACCTACGGGTCGTGTTAGTTAGCTAGATGGCTTTCTCTCTCTCGTTGATTCTCAATACAATGGTCTCTTGGAGATCCATATGATTGTAACTCTTTTTGCGTGGTTGTTTGTTGGGATCCGATGAACTTTGAGTTTATGATCAGATCTATGTTTTATCCATGAAAGGTATTTGAGTCTTCTTTGATATCTAATGCATGATGCTATAGCCTTGTATTCTTCTCCGTATTGGGTTTTGTTTGGCCAACTGAGTCTTTTATCTTGCAAGGGGAAGAGGTGCTTTGTAATGGGTTTCGATCTTACGGTGCTTGATCCCAGAGACAGAAAGGGAAACGACACGTAGGTATCGTTGCTATTAGGAAACAAGATGGGTTCTTATTTCTTAATAAATAGATCTTGGTACATCATGTCATCGTTCTATTGCTATTTATCCGTTTTTCCATGACTTAATACACTAGATGCATGCTGGATGCGGTCGATGTGTGGAGTAATAGTAGTAGATGAGGCATGAGCCAGTCTACTAATCTGGACGTGTGCCTATATATAATGGATCATTGCTGGATATAGTCAGAGATATTTGAAGTTGTATCAATGCCCAACAGTAATTGTTTTCCCACCGTTGCTATTTTCTCGAGAGAAGCCACTAGTGTAACTACGGCCCCGGGTCTCTTCTTTAATATATTTTGCCTTTGCGATCTATTTGTTTTGCTTTTGTTTTCAGATCTATACTTCCAAAAACCCAAAATACTTGCTACACTTTTATTTTATTTGCATTTATTCGAGATCTATTTATCCAATCTATTACACCTTCCTGTCCACTAGCCATCTCTGGCGCGTTGCCCGAAAGGGATTGACAACCCCTTAATACGTTGGGTTGCGGAATATTTGTTATTGGCGCAGGTATGACCGTTCATGTAGTGTTGCGGTTTCTCTACTGGTTCGATAATCTTGGTCATCACGAGGGAATTCCTACCGTCGCTGTCCTCTGCATCATCCCTTCCTTTGGGTAATACCGCATAGTTCTAGTAGACATCAGATACTAGAACAAGATATGACTCTATATGAATGCCTCCGGCGGGGTGTGTACCGGGATGTGCTATGATCAAGAGTGGACAGTGATGAAAAAATATGAACGGGTGGCCTTGCCACAAATACTATGCCAACTAATGATCATGCAAGCAATATGACAATTGATGGTGATGATGTCAAATAAACGGAACGGGGGGGGTGGAAGTGCATGAAAGATATCTCGAAATGGCTATGGAAATACCATAATAGGTAGGGTATGGTGGCTGTTGAGGAAAGGTATAAGGTGGGTTTAATGCACGGCGAAAGTTGGCGGGTACTAGAGAGGCTAACAATGGTGGAAGGGTGAGAGGTGCGTATAAACCATGACTCAACATTAGTCATAAAGAAGTCACATACTTATTGCAAAAATTTATTAGCTATCTAAACAAAGTTACTACACGCATGCTCCTAGGGGGATAGATTGGTAGGAAAAAAGACCATCACTATCCCCGACCGCCACTCATAAGGAAGACAATCAAACAATAAATCATGCCCCGATTCATCAACATAACGGTCACCATACGTGCATGCTACGGGAATCAACAAACTTAACACAGTATTTCTACCAATCCACAATTCTCTCACTAGCATGACTCTAATATCACAATCTTTATATTCAAAACAAATGCAAGGAATCAAACTTCTCATCTTATTCAACCGCTCTTTATATGAAAGTGTTGTTATTATATATCCCTCTGGATGCCCATCATATTAGGACTAAAATTCATAACCTAAGAAAATTAACATGAGTTTTAAGACTCTCAAAATAATTAAGTGAAGCATGGGTTTCAACATTTCTATCAAATAAAGCACAGCCGTGCTCTAAAAAGATATAGGTGAAGCACAGAGCAAACTGCCTAGCTCAAAGATATAAGTGAAGCACATGAGTATTCTAATAAATCACGATTAATGTGTGTCCCTCCTCAAAAGGTGGTGATAGAAAGGATGATTTGGCAAACTAAAAATAAAATACTCAATTCATACAAGACATCCCAAGCAAAACAATATCATGTGGTGAATAAAAATATAGCCACAAGTAAAATTTACCGATGGATTGAAGACAAAAGAGGGATGCCATCCGGGGCATCCCCAAGCTGAGATGCTTGGTTGTCCTTGATATTACCTTGGGGTGCCTTGTATCCCCAAGCTTAGGTTCTTGCCACCCCTTATTCGTTGTTGATCAAATCTACCCAAAACTTGAAAAATCACAACACAAAACTCAATAGAAAACTCATAAGATCCATTAGTATAATAACATAAATACCACTTTTGTACTGTTGTGACTCATCTTAATTATATTGGTTGTAATATCACTGTATTCCAACTTATCCATGGTTCATACCCCGATACTACCCATAGATTCATCAAAAAAGCAAACAAAACATGGAAACAGAATCTGTCAAAAACAGAACAGGCGTAGTAATCGGAAATTTCGTATACTTCTGTGTAACTCCAAAAATTCTGAAAAAAAGGAAAAATTTAGGTAATGTATATCAATCTTGTGTCAAACATCATATCAAAATAATGTTTCTGTGATTTTTTAAATTTCTGGCAATGAGCGTAAAAGTTTCTGTTTTCAGCAAGAAGATCAAATCAAACTATCACCATAGACCATCCGAAAGGTCTACTTGGCTCAAACACTAACTAAACACAAAACACAATTACTACAGAGGTAATAATGTGTATCTCATAAAAATAGAAAGGAAAAATATTGGGTTGTCTCCCAACAAGCGGTTTCTTTTAAGGCCTTTTAGCTAGGCATTGATAATTTTAAGGATGCTCACATGAAAGATAGCAACTTGAAACACGAAGAGAGCATATGTAGCATGTGAAAAACAAGTTTAAGATAACATACTTCTATGCATATGCATTTTTAAGCAAACAAATTATCAGACAAGCAAAAACTAGATTGCAAGGAAGAGAAAGAAACAATAGTAATCTCAACATAATGAGGTAATTTAGTAACATGAAAAATTTCTACACACCATATTTCCCTCTCTCATAATAATTACATGTAGGATCATATTCAAATCCAATATAGCTATCACATAACATATTCTCACATGATCACATGCATGCAAAGTTGACACTCTTCCAAAAATAGTGAGATTATCATCAAATAAAGTCATACCTCACCAAGCCCACTTTTATCAAAAAATTCATAAGATTGATCAACTTCAAAGTAGGGGGGATCATTATTCCTAAAGTTGACACTCTCCCAAGACCTTTAAAATATTATCGCAACTATATTCATCATGAGGCTTAAATAAATTTCACAAGATCAAAGAAGCATTATCACCCTAATCAGATCCATGCAATAAGTAGTGGACATAGCAAAAAACATCCCCAAGCTGGGGTTTTGTTATAGTATTAGCACAATTGACATTAATAGAATTTATATAACATCATTGCAATCATGCTTTTCATTCAGGAATCTATTGTGAATCACTTCATAATTTCTTCTTTTCACACTCATCACAACTTCATATTCACGAATTTCAGCAAAATTATAAAGATAATCTAGTGCCACGCAAGTCACTATCAATTGGTTCATCATAATTGGATCTCTTAAAAAGATTAGCAAGTGGATGAGGATCCATTAACTTTTTGGTTCCTGATTTTCAATAACCACACAATTATACCAAGCAAACGAGCAAAACAAACCAAGTAAGACATAAAGGCAACAAAAAGATGAACGGAAGAAGGGCGAATAAAAGGAAAATATTTTGGTTTTTCTGAAAATGTTTTAGAAGTGGGGGAGAGGAAAACAAGAGGAAATGCAAAATAATTAATGCAAGAGAGAGAAGTTTATGATGGGTACTGGTAGGCTTGAGTGTAGAACCTCCCCGGCAACGACGCCAGAAATTCTTCCTGCTACTTTCTTGAGCTGTGCTTTATTTTCCCTTGAAGAGGAAAGCACTACTAGGAAAAAGTTATAGACAATCACTTACTAGTAGCGCGATACTGACCCGTAATGCTATTACTAGTAGCGCTGGCTAAAATAGACACGCTAATTAGTAAAATATTCTCGATCGTTGCCCCGCAGACAGACCATAGTAATAGCGCGGGTTGTAAAACCACGCTACTGCTAAGTGGATGAGCTGTAGCGCTAGTGAGAACACCCTGCGCTCGCTAGCCTTCAGTCCAATCCCACACCCACACCACCCGATCCAGATTCCCCCACTCTTCTCGCTGCCATCACCCTCCACCCTCCCTCGTCTCTGCGTCGGGATCCCCTCCCCATTCTTCCTGATACGTTGGTCCCCGTCTCTCCTCTCTCTGATCCAGGCGGGATCCTCCGCTCGTGTACACATCCTGCAGGTTGCACGCCCGTGAAGCCTTCCTCCACACCTGGCCGACCCAGGGCCATCGCGGCGCAGCCGGCTGCTGCTCCCGCCAAACGGTGTGGAGGCGGGGCGGCGCGGCGGCCCTGAGGGCGAGCCTAGTGGCAGGGCGGACGATGACAGAGGGGCGGTGTACGAGGTGGTGCTACGGCAGGCCATGTGGTGGAGGACCTGCAGGGGCGCCAAGCGGCGCCGGAGGGCGAGGCGGCAGGCACGGTGGGCGGGACAAGCAGCTGGAGCAAGAGGGCAAAAGCCGAGTTGGCTGGGGCCCCATCGGCGACACCTAAGACAACTGCGGCGAGGTCTCCGCGAGTACGCCCAAGACCTCTACCTCGGTGATCCCTCACTCGGTCACGCAATACTCTACAACTCTGATGATGAGAGTACTGTAGTAGATATTAAGCCATCCTCTCGGCACATTCAGTCCAAATTTGGGCAATCTCAAGGTATCTAGCCCATCCTTGCCCGCCTCCAATAATTTTTGTTTGCTTTCAGCTCCCCAATCTGGTTCGTAGTAGAAATACAGGTAGATAGAATTTTTCTCCCGATTGTAGAAATTTTGGCCGATTCATGTGCTGCTTCACATAATCACATCCTCAAACCATGGAATAATTTATGATTCCTCATAATTGTTGATTTTTTCCCTTGCGTACACACATCACCTTTGTTTATGAAACAAAAGTCCTGACCCTTGGGTATAATTTTTAGAGCTTGCAGATAGTTAATTCAAGTACAGATATTGGTTGTAATTCTGGTTCATGACCGGCACCTCTGCAAATACACATCTAGTATCCAAGAAACGTGTGTTCTGGCACTCAGGGTCATACCATTGTCAGCTAGTAGCTATTCCAAACCATGTTTGTAATTTTACTACGTAATTATAAATGATCTTGGATGTGCTGCTAAACATTTCCTACTGGAGATAAAAAAATATGTGTGGGATTCAGTGATGTGATTGATCTGTCGTTTACAATGCAGTATTTTACCTATAATCTATGTTTGGGATTTGAATAGAGATATACCTCCTGTTGGAGTTGAAGTAAATATCTACAGTACCTTTGGGAACCCTATCGGTTTGAGTTGCTTTTTGTGGATACACTGATTTTCCAAAAAAAATGGGCAATAATGTCATTAATTTTAAAGTGGAAAAATACCACCATAGTCATCCCCAGGAGTGACCACATTTCCTTCCATATAGTAACTTGTGCCAAACAACAGTAGTAGTATTGTGTACCATAAGCAGTTTCTACTCTATGGTTACAGATATACTCTTCTTTGTAAGCTTAGGGAGGGCACATATAGTTTATCCACACAGTAGCATAAGCAAGCTTGATCAGCATTATGATGCTTGTTCTTCGCATATGACAATTTGTATTTAAGGCAAATTCGTGAAGATTCTTTTTTGACTATACAAATATGGGATAGAGATAACCATCCAGTCTTTCGGATGTCATATTGTGTTTTTATACTTACATATGATGCATTAAGTTGCTACCAGGATAGAAGGCAGGTCACACCCCTTACAAGACATTACTGAAGGAAGAATCCTATTTATCAAGTTCCTACTTTGAGGTTCCGTTGCATTGCATCCCATCCCCAACCTTGCTCAATTTGGCATGTGAAGACAACTTATTCACCTGACATGATACACATAACCTACATGCCAAACTAACAGAATATAAACTAGTTGAAAATAATCACATGGACTTAGTTAATAGCTATGCATAACACCATAAGGATGCTGATTTAGTTTTAAAGTAGAATAGACTAATTTCCCTTGCTTGCAAATCCTAGCTGAATAGAGGGTATGCTGATGCTACTGCAATCATTGTTGGTGAAGCAAATGCCATTGAGAAACCATTGTTCTTGTTAATGAAGACTGTTACCAACATTACCTTTTGTGTCTAAAACTGTCAGCTGGGCTCATAAAATGATCTTTTTTTAGGATTCATGGTTTTTTTCTTGTTATTATACTTCAATGAGTTTCATCGTATTAGATTCCTTACAACTTCATGCACTGAGCTTTGTGAAGGAGGGGAGCTGGCCTTCTTCTCGTCTCGGGGGCAGTTCTTCTTGGATTCAATAAGGAGGGGACCTAGCCTTCTCAGTCTCGTGCAACAAGTATGGACTCGCTCTGGTTGTTACTATTGATTCATGTGCCTGTGTTTAAAAAGAAAGAAAAATACCCTACTGGATTTGAACGAGGACGTGAACTAATAAGTTTTTACTTCCGACGTGGGCCAGGGTGGTTGAGAGCGGACTACCATAGCTCAGTGGGTGTCGTGCTCTTCAACAATCGGAGGCGGACTTCACGTGAAGCCCAGAGACTGCAGTCACGCAGATGATCGTCCAGTGATTGTGACGTCGGAGGTCATCGAGGTGGAGGACCTCGACGCCACCGTCCGCGAGGGAGGAGTGGTTCGGTCCACCGACGTTTGAACTCCGAGCCTGGTAGATACATCTAGAGAAGTGGTTTGGTTGTGTGGTCTGATGTTAAATGGGATCTCGTGATCCCTTCGGAGGAGATGTTCAATGCTGCAGCCATGATGCGGAAGTGCTAAACTGTTCTGTGACCTTAGTTTATTTGCATTGGACGTGTCTTGATTTCCATCCATGAATACCTGCCATTGAATTTTATCTTTTTTATTTCTAATTAGTTAGTGTAGCATGGGAGAAAATGGAGCGCTAACTAGTACATAGGATAGTAGTAGGTAGGTGGAAATAGGAGCGCTACAGTACTTAGGATAGTGTAGCATAGGTGGAAAATGGAAGCACTACTAGTACTTAGGATAGCTGTAGCGGGGGGTTAAAAACGCGCTACTGCTAAAATTTAGCTGTAGCATTAGCAGTAGCGAGGGAACCCACATACTGGTAGGTAAAAAACCTACGCTACTGGTAGTGTGTTTCCTATAGTAGTGAAGGGTGGATTCAGCAAAGTAGAGATAAGATTTCCTCAGTTAAGAACAAGGTATCAATCCAGTAGGAGGCACAAGCAAGTCTCCAATCTATGCACCATACAAAACTAACACACTTGCACTCCAACGCGAAAAGGGGTGTGAATCCCTTCACGGTCTCGAACAAGAGTGAGATCTAATAGAGATAGTATAAAAGATAAATAAAAGGGGGCAAACTAAAATAAATCAAATAATTGCAGCAAGGTATGGGTTTGTTTGGTTTGTAGATCTGAAAATATTGATGGAAAAAGACGGGGGCCATAGTTTCACTAGAGGCTTCTCTCTGAGATAGCGTATGGTGGGTGAACAAATTAACTATTGAGCAATTGATAGAAAAGCGCCAAAGTTATGATGATATCTAAGGCAATGATCATGAATTAGGCATCCGTCTATGACAAGTAGACGAAAAGATTCTGCATTACTACATTACTCCACATATCAAATGACTCCTGCCTGCATCTAGAGTATTAGTTCATAAGAACAGAGCACGCTTAAGTAAGATGACATGATGTGAGGGATAAACTCAAGCAATATGTGAAAACCCCATCTTTTTATCCTTGATGGCAACAATACAATACGTGCCTCGCTACCCCTTCTGTCACTGGGTGAGGACACCGCAAGATTGAATCCAAATAAGCACCTCCCCAATTGCAAGAAAAACCAATCTAGTTTGGCCAAACCAAACCGATAGTTCAATGTGAGAAATACAAAGAATCTTATCATGCATAAAAGAGTTCAGAGAAAGACCCACATAATTAGTCATAGTAAATCTATCATAAATCCACTAGTCATCGATCCTCAAACAACACACCGCAAAAAAGTATTACATCAATAGATCTCCAAGAACATCAAGGAGAACATTGTATGAAGAGATCGAAAGAGAAGAAGAAAGCCTCTGCGTACTAGCTATGGACCCATCAGGTCTATGATGATAACTATCACCAATCATCGGTAGTGGCAGCAATGTTGATGTAGATGCCCCCGTGATCGAATCCCTCACGGCAGATCGCCAGAAAAGGCTCCAAGATGGGTATCACGGGAAGCATAGGGCTGTGCGGACAGCGGAAAGTATTTTGGTGACCTTTCTGGTGGTTGGGAATGGAATATGTTGGGGAGTTTATGGAGAAAGAATTTAGGGTTAGGAGACCCCGGGGCGCCCAAGCCCTCAGGGGCCGCCCTGCAGCTTGTGGCTCCTCGACCAGAACTCTGACCTCCTTCCAAGCTCCTGGGACGTCTTTCTGGTTCAAAATACAATCATCGAAAGTTTTATTCCGTTTGATATTCTTTTCTGTAAAACTCAAAACACAGAAAAAACCAAAGAAACTGGCACGGGCTCTGGGTTAATAAGTTTTAGTCCACAAAATACTATAAAATAGCATATTAATGCATTAAAACATCCAAACACGATAAGATAATAGCATGGAACATAAAAATTATAATGATGTTGGATACGTATCACACACTAGTACTGAAAATACGATAGTTTCTCCTAACAAAGCCAGGTGAGTCAGCAACTCTAGTATCCCGTGCTGGACTCTCTCGAAGCCATCATTATTATTTCTGCGTGTTTTGAGCTATGCATGTCTAGATGGGGCCTGGGAGTTGAATAGTAGGGCCAGTGGCCTGGGTCCAAAGTAGTAGAAGAGATCAACAAAACATTTTGAGTGTAGGCTTTTGCCTGTTAAAGCCTGCCTACTAGAATGGCAAGTGTTGAAAGGAAAAGTTGGGAAAAAACAGAGAATGGAAAAGTTCTATGTACTACTATCCAGGCATGTTGGTTCAAAAGGAAGGAGCAAAGAAAACTTTAGGATTGTTCCTCTTAGTGTTCTTTCAAAGAAAACCATGAATTTTAATATCAATTGGCCCTCCTTTTCAAATTCCTATTCATGAGAAGAGGACTAAGGTGATAGTAGCTATTACATATAACTTTAAAAACAAAAAACATTTTCTTGTGGTTTGACTTAATTTAAAAATGGTGACTTGGGAGTGTTGATCATTCATCTATGAAATTCATAAAATTGTACCATCACGTCCTCTTCTCCCCCCCCCCCCCTCTTCCACTTTATGCCTCCTTTCCCCTTTCTCCCACCATTTATTCTATCCATCTTTCTCAATCATTGTAGTTACTTTTGGCTTCATCGATACCCCCTTAGGGAACCCCTACCAACTTAAAAAAACAAAATAACCACCTTTAAATGCAGAGCGAATGATATAGAGAAAATGACATACGCTCGCGATCTCTATTTGGACCTCGGCAACTTACCTCACCATCTCTGTTCCCCTCCACCGCCCTCCTTCTTTAACACCTCTTCCCCTCTACCCATTATCTTTCATCACGCTCCGGATGTCTCCGAGATATTTATATTATTTTTGGAAATTGCCCACACTCTGCTATAATATTAAACCGGTATGCCCCCCCTCCTGCTGTCCTAATATACAATCTCGCTTGTCCTGTCTTTCACAGTATCAGCTTCTCCTTCTTTCCCTTTCCCCTCGTTCTATCCTTGTGACTTATATACACACATATTACAATATGTGTTGCTCTAAAATCTGTCACATGCCGATACATTTCTACCACCTATAAAAGTAGTAATCCAGGTGACCATTGTACGTCTAATTCTTAAACCGATAAATACTCCCGGGCTCGGCTCATACTTTTATGCAATATAAAATTGCCTTGTCTGTTTACCTTCCCCCTCATTTTGGTTTTCGGGCTACCAAGAACGCTCTCCGTTAACAACTTTACCCTTGACTTAACCCTTTCTCCTCCCATTTTTTATTCGCGTGCACTCTTCTCCTCCTACCCCTGTTTTCTCTGAAGCTTTTTTCTTCCTTCGGCACTGAAAAATATTCCAACTTAGTTCAAAAACGAAGATTATCACCGCACCCTGGCTTGCTCTCGAGCCTACACAAAAGATTGCCTTCACACATCTCTGCTCCCTCCCACTATCCCCCAATGGTATCAGGCGCTTTTCCGTTAGATCCTTCTACGATTATACTAGAAACGACGCGTTCACTCCTGGCCTAATCTAGACCATCACCCAAAGACCACCCTAGCTCACAGTATGGTATTCGATCCGCCACGCAATGAATATTGCATACTGTATTAACATTGCCACGAACCTTCCAATTAAGGTTCTTCCTCTATACCCACACTCCCACAGCAATGACAGCAAAACCTTCCCTCCCATTCCCCTATTCTTCCATCTCTACTCCCCTTTGACGGACAATATCCTGCCCCCACAATATCTCTCAGACGACCGTCATAACCATTTTTCTTAAATACATAAACAATTATTCTCGACGCCCAAAGTCATCTACTCCGCACCCGCCTCCTTAGACAACAGATGAAACTTGCAGGATGTTAATACATATAAAAGCATGTTCTTCTCCCACTACATTTCCCGCATCCTCACTCCTTACTCAGTTCCATCCCTCAATACTTCTCTCACCGACGATTCCCATTACGACATACCCCTCTTTTAAGATGTTGTCCCTCACCCCTGATCAATTTGCCCTCCTTTTTACCCCTCGCCCCTTCACCAATAGATCCCCTATCTTTTTGCGTCTCCTACTTCCACCTTTCGCCCCCACTCCTACTTTGTGCGACCTTCTGGCGTCCACTATTCCTGTCTGATGTATTACGTCTATGCATAGTTTAATATTACATGCCTCTTATCGTTCATCTGTTCACGATTAGACTCTGACGTCAGCTCCAAAACTAATGATCAAACTTGAGTTTTTAAATGGTTGTGGGGTACCTATCGGGGCCGAAAATAGTATCGATACTATCTGGTTAATCTTGGTGCTAACTTGAGTTTCTGTTGGTGGGAACAACAAACAATAAAGAAGCCATTATCTGTATTTTGTAACTGAAGCTCATTATCTACGAGATCATGGTTTGGGTTATCCACAGGTTGCTACATCACTCGGATTTATGCAGCATCCTTACTAGTCTCACTTATGTTGTCCTATGCATGTCAGTTAGTGTACACCAATGGAAGCTAAACATGTAGAGCAAAAGAGATGAGGCTTGCTGCGCAATGAAATTCATGCAGAGTCGCTCCATGGTGGTCAAAGGCAGCCCTTCCCCATTTTCAGATTGTAATCAAGAGGAAGATAAACTGTTCTGAGGGGGATTTAGAAGGAGAAGACCACTCCTAATTTACCCCCTGAGGTATTGCTCTAACTTGGCATGTGATGTTGGTCATATCATTGGGGCGCATATGGTGCCTCGCATTTGTTACTTTAGACATCAATATGTCATCTAATTAGTTAGACATGCGTTGTGTGAAATGCCATTCTGTTTAGTTTCTATTCGTTATATGTGAATTATGCAACGCCATCTGTTTAGCCAGGCATAGATATGTGAATTTTGCGAATGCCATCCTGCTAGCCAGTCATATTATATGTGAATTATATCACACATCTCGTTTCATAATGTATTATATTGTCAACAATTTAGTACCATTCAATACTCTTCGTTTTGGTGCATCAGCCATGTGACACGGGATGGAAAAAATTTGGAGGAAAACAAGGTATTGAGCCGACAATGCTATTCTAATGAAGCGATATCCTGATGGTTTATGGGATTTAGTCTCAGAGGAGGCTTAGAGGAAGATGACCAGTCTATTGCCCCTCCCCCCCCCACCCGAGGTGTTATGCTCTAACTTGGACAGGGTTATGTTGCTCATATAGTGCGTATGGTTTGTCTTGCAGATATGTCCTTTGCTTAGTTTTAAGACATGCTTTGTGTGAATGCCACATGTTTAGTGTCTAATCACCATATATGTGAATTATTGCAATGCCAGTTGCTGCAAGACATTAATATGTGAATTATGCAATGCTATCTTGTCTGCAAGGCATATAATATGTGAATATGCAATGCCATGTGTTTAGCCAATCATCATATATGTGAATATATCATGTATCCTTTTTTGGTATTATGTATTCCATTTGCGACAAGTTGTAATTAACTACTCGGCTGGTGCACAGCCATTTGACTCGGGTGGGATGGAAGTATGGAGTGAAAACAAGGTCTTCAAAGTGACAATGCTACTGCTAAAAAGAAGACAGCTGGTGGTTATAGATAGCTTCCTAAGGGAGATTCACAAAGACAGATGACCAGTCCTATTTCCCTCATGAGGGGTATGCTCAAATTGGCAGGTATATTACTCATATTCATGCAATATGTGTCTTGCATGCAGTTTTTTTTACATTCATATACCACAATATTGAATGCACATTTGGTTTTTTTTTAGTTAGAATTTAATAATGCGATGCCCATGCGTACTTGCAGTATTAATAAATCATATATTTGAATTATATCATGCCATCATGTTAATAGACAACATCTATCTGAAATATGGCATGCCAACCGGTTAATAAAAGACATCATATTAGTTATATCATCTCATCCTGTTTAGTGTTACATAGTCATCATTAGTTTAATTATGCATCTATCCGTGAATTATATCTGCAATCAGTTTCCATTGGCGGATGTATAGGAATTTGGCATGCCAAACCTATTAATAACACTCATATAGTTCTATCATGTCATCCTGTTTAAACTAATCATCATATTTTGACTTTGCACTTTCTATCTGTTATTTAGTTAGCATCCATAATGTGAAATCGTGTCAGTTTACCGGTTTAGTTAGCCCATAATATATGTGAAATTGTGTCTGCTATCCTGTTTGGTTAGACAACATAAAAATGGAATTATTTCATGCCTGCTTATCAACAGTAGGTTACAATAAACAGGCTATGCATCAGAATAGGTAAAGCATAGCAGTAGCAGCAGCAATTCTAAGCAAGCATGGGAAATTGAATGGGCGATATCGGATGATCAAAAGGGGGGGGGGCTTGCCTGGTTGCTCGGCGGCAAGGGCAAGGTCGTCAATGTTGTCTTCGGTCTCCGGAGCTGCGTCGGTCTCGGGGACGACGTCGGGGTTGGGGGCTATCGAGAGAGAAGAGGGGGGAGGAAACAGTATAAATATAGAGCAAACATGGCAACACAAAGCACGACATGACAATGTGCAGTGTCGGGTGTGTCCTAACGTATGGTTGCACGTCACCGAGGAAGGAGGAATCCATCCGGGATATTTTCCCGGTTCCGACATTTGTCAACAGATGACCGAGAGGAAGGAAGGTGCATGTGGATAGTTAGGGACGTGTGACGGACGAACGGACCACGTATTAGAATTCGTCCTGTCGTTCTGAGCAACTTTCATGTACAAAGTTTTTCGATCTGAGTTACGGATTATTTTATATGATTTTCTAAAGTTTTATTAATTTCTGGAATTTATTTAATTAATAAATCAACATTATCCGAAACAGTGTCTGCTGACGTCAGCATGACGTCAGCATGACGTCAGGACCAGGGGTCCCATGTCATACTCGTTAGGTTTAATTAGGGTTTAGCTATTAATTACTGATTATTAAACTAACTAATTAATTAGACTAATTAAACAGGATTAATTAAACTTAATTAATTTACTAATTAATTAGCTAATTATTTATTTTATAAATTTTATTATTATTATTTTTTATTTATTATTTTTTAAAAAAAAAACAGGGGCGTGGGCCCTGTGTCATAGGCCAGGGGCGTTTACGGGCGAAGGGCGCAGGGTAAGAAGAGGAGATGACTGGAAAAGGGAGAACGAAGGGAGGAGAGGAAAGTGAGAGGGAGAGAGGTGTGGGGAGGTGAGATGGAGAGGGCGAGAGGACAGGAGACGAGGGGGGCGGGAGGGGTAAGAAATGTGGGAAGAGAGAAGGGAAGAGGTGGGTGGGGCGGCGCGCGAGAAACGACAGAGCAGCAAGCGGGCAGCGCTAGGAGCGGAGGCGCCATCGGCGCGGGAGCAGCTTGCGAGAGAGAGGAAGAAGGGGAGGGGGGAGCGGGTAGAGAGCCGAGGCGCGGGGGTTGTGACCGGCGAACGGGGGGAGGGGGAGGGAGGTCAAGGGGGGGCAGAGGAGGACGGAGGGGACGGGGTGGGGGGGAGGCAACGGCGGTGTTGGGTGAGGCCGCGTCGCCGGCGACGCGGGGCGGCGACGGGAGGCGGACGGCGGTGCGGGGCGCCGGCGGGGGCGCGGCACGGGGCCCCCTCTCCTCCTCGATCCAAGAAAAAGGGGGGAAGTGGGGGAAGGAGATCGAGTGGGGGATTAGGTTTGGGGCTTAGGGGGGGGGGGGGGGTTACGGGGGGGGGGGGGGGGTATGGGGGGAGTGGGTGGGCGGCTGGGGCCTGGTGGCCTCCTGGGCGAGGCCCAGTCGGGGGGTGTCCCTTTTTTTTTGTTTTTTTTGTTTTTATTTCTTTTCTGTTTTGCAAAATGTGTGGCCCCCATTAGAGTTTTGTAAAATATGAGAGCTGGCCCACAAATCACAGCACAATATATCCTACCACCAAAAACTAGTTTGGGGTAAATATCTTTTCATATTTATTTTAGATTAAATAAAAGGTAATTAAATATTGTCTTTAGTCACTGTTTGAGGATGTTTGAGTCACTTACCCAACTCCAATGATGTTGGTTTCAATTTTAGAATTGTCTCTGATTTATTTGTTATTTAATGAACAATTTAGTTTCTATGTTGGACAACTTTTATTTTCCACTTTCATTTAATTTTGGATTTTGACTTAGGAGTTGAAATGCAATACGATGTTAATGATGATCATGCACTGTTAAACATGATGACATGGCATAATCAAAAGGGTGATTACTGTAGTTAACCACCGGGGGTGTTACAAATCTCCTCTACTAACAAGAATTCTCGTCCCGAGAATTAAGAGGTAGAAGGAAAAAGTTCGGGGTATTCCGCGCGAAGATTATCCTCGCGTTCCCAAGTGGCTTCATCTTCAGTATGATTTGACCACTGCACTTTGAGGAACTTGGTAACCTTCTGACGGGTCCGACGTTCAGCTTCATCGAGAATGCGGATCGGATGCTCCTTATACGATAGATCATCATGCAATTCGAGCATTTCGTGATCCACAGCTCGGTGCGGAGATTCCTTGAAGCATTTACGAAGTTTCGACACATGGAAGACGTCGTGGATATGAGAGAATTGCGGCGGCAACTCCAATTTATACGCCACCTGACCACGTCTAGCAATAATGCGGAAAGGACCAATGTAGCGTGGAGCTAGCTTGCCCTTGATTCCAAAACGGTGAGTGCCCTTCATAGGAGTGACACGAAGATAAGCCTGATCACCAGGTTGATAAGTCAAACCCCATCGTTTGCGATCATAGTTGCTCTTCTGGCGGTCCTTAGCCGCCTTGAGATTTTCCCGGACAATACGAACTTGCTCTTCGGCGTGTTGAATAATATCCGGACCCACGAGCGGTCGTTCCCCAGTTTCTGACCAATTCAGAGGGGTTCGACACTTACGTCCATAGAGTACTTCGAAGGGGGCCATTTTCAAGCTGGCTTGATAGCTGTTGTTATAAGAGAACTCGGCATACGGGAGAGATTCTTCCCACTTCTTGCCGAAAGATATAACACTAGCTCGAAGCATGTCTTCAAGCACTTGGTTGACTCGTTCGACTTGGCCTTGGGATTGGGGGTGATAAGCTGAACTCCAGGTAATATGAGTTCCCATAGCTGTTTGGAAACTTTCCCAGAATTTGGAAGTGAAAAGACCGCCACGGTCCGAACTAATCTCCTTCGGAATACCGTGGAGTGAAACAATCCTGGAGATATACAACTCTGCTAACTGACTAGCAGTGATAGTTTCCTTGACGGGCAGAAAGTGTGCAACTTTAGAGAGTTGGTCGATGACGACAAGAATAGCATCGTGACCCTTCTGTGACCTGGGAAGTCCTGTAATGAAATCCATCTGAACCTTATCCCATTTCCATAGAGGAATAGGAAGTGGTTGCAGAATTCCAGCTGGTTTATGATGTTCTGCTTTAACGCGACGACACACATCACATTCGGCAACATAACGAGCAATGTCCTGCTTCATTTTAGACCACCAGTACCTTTGACGGAGATCACGATACATCTTGGTGCTACCCGGATGAATAGACAGCGGGGTATCATGTGCCTCCTTCATGACCTTGTCAGTCATGAGTTCGAAGCGAGGTACGACAATGCGGTTTCTGAAATACAAGGTTCCATCTTCAGACAGCGAGAAATCCCTGTATTTTTCAAGGTGAAGGTCTTTCTACATCAGATCAACTTCAGCATCTTTAGCTTGCGCATTCTTAACAGCTTTCTCAAGATCTGGTTGTATCACAAGGTTATTTAGAGAGCCCTGTGGAACAATACGCAGATTCAGCTTGCACATTTCTTCAAAAAGACGTGGTTGAGCTCGCCTAACCATGAGGTTGTCGCAATAGGACTTGCGGCTTAAGGCATCAGCCATCACGTTAGCCTTGCCAAGGGTATAGGAAATACCCAAATCATAGTCCGCAATGGCCTCCATCCATCTTTGGTGACGGAGGTTTAGAGATGGTTGAGTGAACAAGTACTTTAGACTTTTATGATCCGTGTAGATCTCGCAACGATTACCGAGAAGGTAATGTCGCCACAACTGCAATGCATAGATCACAGCAGCTAGTTCTAGATCATGTACCGGATAATTTTCTTCATGTGGGCGCAACTGACGAGAGCCGTAGGCAATCACCTTACGCTCTTGCATTAGGACACAGCCTAATCCTTCACGGGATGCATCACAATAAATCACAAAGTCTTTGCGGGTATCTGGATGAGATAGTACTGGGGCAGATGTCAGCTTGTCCTTGAGTGTTTGAAAACTTTCCTGACATTTTTCTGTCCATTCAAATTTAACGCCCTTGTGAAGCAGATCAGTCAAAGGCTTAGCAATCTTAAAAAAGTTCTCGACAAAACGACGACAATAACTTGCAAGGCCGAGAAAACTTCTCACTTGCTTGACGTTCTTCGGAGGAGTCCAGTCCAGAATAGCCTGAACTCGTTCTGGGTTAACGGCAATTCCATCTTTTGAAATCACATGACCAAGGTAGGTTACTTCAGAAAGCCAGAATTCACATTTGGAGTATTTGGCATACAACTGGTGTTCTCGGAGCCTTTCCAGTACAAGACGGAGGTGTTCGGCATGTTCTTCCTTATTCTTCGAATAAACCAAAATATCATCTAGATAAACCACGATGAACTTGTCGAGGTAATCCATGAAGATATAATTCATCAGACGGGAGAATGTGGCTGGAGCATTTGTTAGGCCAAATGACATGACGGTGTACTCGTAGGAGCCATAACGAGTAAAAAATGCAGTCTTCGGAATATCCTCTTCGCGAACATGGATCTGATGGTATCCTAATCTCAAATCGAGTTTAGAAAACACCGATGATCGATCAACTTGCTGGATCCTACTCTTCGTGTGCACTCTGATGCAGAATCCGGTCTCATCGAATAACAACTTGGAGTATAACACAACTCGGAGAGAAAGGTTAAACAAAACAATGGAAAGGAAAATGATTATCAAACTAATCAGATCCATATCAGGGGAATCGCACAGATATCCAGCTCTCCGGGTGGACGAAAATTACGAGATCCTAAGTGTCGGCGTTAGTGAACTTTTAACCCGAATAGAAGAGAGATCAGAGTCCCAGAGTAAAGGTCGAGGAGTAAAGGATCCTAATACCACCCAATTTGCAACGTGGGCCCGTAAGCCACACAGCCAAGTTAGTAAAACAGTTTTCGGTTACTAGACTCAACTTCGGCCAAGGAGTTGGAAAGGGGGGTTCCTAGAGGCAGTCGGCTC